>OX940906.1:1320050-3980050 GCA_954871355.1 Cabera pusaria | reverse complement strand
TCTGAATTCAACTGCATTTTTTAAATGTTTATTACCTCAGAACTCCGTCATATCTCCGATTTGAAAAATTCTTTTTTTGATTGAGAGATTATGACTCCTCTTTGGTTCTATTCAAATTTTATCGATATCTGATAATAAATAAGCTCCGGAGATATGAGGATAAACAATGTCAACAAATTTGATACCTCGATTATTCGAATTATTTACATTTATTATAGTTATCGTATGGGATGGACTGCTTTCAGTAAACTCGTTGATGACGTTCTCAAAGATGCTGCCAAATTAAAAACTTATCAACACAGTTAGGCTGATAGGCTAACGTTTGATCACTATCTCGACTGGTGGTAAGCGATGATGTGGTCGAGGATAGGGTACACGCTAGGTATAGTCTGACTCTCATCGCGCCATTAAATAGTAGTCGCCATGTTATTACGTCATACGGCTATGTAAACTTAGAAGTGTCAACTATCATACCACTGCATTTGTTTACACAACCAACTGACGTCATGACCACAGAGCAATATGGCGTCCACTGTGTCCAGCGTTATTGTCAAATTACGGGCGAAATTTGAAAATACAACATTTTTAATGCATTTTTATGGCCCTTAACTATTTAATAAAAAAATAGTGATTTTTAGTGTTTCATTAGCACTATTAAATCTTATTGAGACACTTTTCAAGAATGGGTGTAATACCCTATTGTACTTCGAAAGTAAGTCTATTGTGTCGAAATAAATAAAAACCTGCAATAGTCGTAGTTGTAATTGTACTTCGAAAGTAAGTCTATTGTGTTGAAATAAATAAAAACCTGTAATAGTTGTAGTTGTAATTGTACTTCGAAAGTAAGTCTATTGTGTCGAAATAAATAAAAACCTGCAATAGTCGTAGTTGTAATTGTACTTCGAAAGTAAGTCTATTGTGTTGAAATAAATAAAAACCTGCAATAGTCGTAGTTGTAATTGTACTTCGAAAGTAAGTCTATTGTGTCGAAATAAATAAAAACCTGCAATAGTCGTAGTTGTAATTGTACTTCGAAAGTAAGTCTATTGTGTTGAAATAAATAAAAACCTGTAATAGTTGTAGTTGTAATTGTACTTCGAAAGTAAGTCTATTGTGTCGAAATAAATAAAAACCTGCAATAGTTGTAGTTGTAATTGTACTTCGAAAGAAAGTCTATTGTGTCGAAATAAATAAAAACCTGCAATAGTCGTAGTTGTAATTGTACTTCGAAAGTAAGTCTATTGTGTTGAAATAAATAAAAACCTGTAATAGTTGTAGTTGTAATTGTACTTCGAAAGTAAGTCTATTGTGTCGAAATAAATAAAAACCTGCAATAGTTGTAGTTGTAATTGTACTTCGAAAGAAAGTCTATTGTGTCGAAATAAATAAAAACCTGCAATAGTTGTAGTTGTAATTGTACTTCGAAAGTAAGTCTATTGTGTCGAAGTAAATAAAAACCTGTAATAGTTGTAGTTGTAATTGTACTTCGAAAGTAAGTCTATTGTGTCGAAGTAAATAAAAACCTGTAATAGTTGTAGTTGTAATTGTACTTCGAAAGTAAGTCTATTGTGTCGAAGTAAATAAAAACCTGTGATAGTTGTGGTTGTAGTTGTACTCCGAAAGTAAGTCTATTGTGTCGAAGTAAATAAAAAACTCACCATGTTAGCCAGCACCGGCAGGATGAGGTTGGCGATGGCCACGTTGGAGGTGAACTCCGTGATGAACTGTGTGACCAGCACCACGACCAGCAGCACCAGCGCCGGGTGCAGCCCGTGCAGACCTTCCAGCGAGGAGCCGATCATGGACGACAGACCTGTCTCCTTGCTGCCCGCCGCTAGGGCGAAACCTCCGCCTACACACAAACATATTAACTTTATTAGAAAAAAAAATGATTGCACATCATTTATGATCGCATAAAACGAAAAAAAAAACACAGAGGGTCCCGAACGCCATCTAACGAATATCTAACAACAACTTAGTGAACGTTAACACAAAGGTGTTAGTAATTAATATTATTAACAAGGTAAACAATCGTTCATAGATGGCGCTATAGTAAAAAACACGTTTTTTGTACAGGGGCCCCCTTTAATTTTTAACTTTGTTCTGTTTTTAGTATTTGTTGCTATAGCGGTAACAGAAATACATCATCTGTGAAAATTTCAACCGTCTAACTATCACGGTTCATGAGATACAGCCTGGTGACAGACGGAAAGACAGACAGATAGACGGACAGCGGAGTCTCAGTAATAGGGTTCCGTTGGTACCCGGGTTCGGAACCCTAAAAAACCAACTTCATATGCCGCGATAGACAAAATAACCAGTAGTATCATAGTAATTTTAATTTTTTTTTTTTTATTTCAATTTAGTTTTCAGTTCAGGGCCCCTAGACAAAATCCAATTTCCTGCTACCATTCACGCTAATGCAAGTTCAAAATGTATGGAATTACATTTATGTTTCCGCAACAAAGATGTCATTCCCATACATTTTGAAGTTGCATTAGCGTGAAAGGAAACAGGAAATAGGATTTTGTCTAGGGGCCCTGTTCAGTTTTAGTTTTCAGTAGTATCATGTCGTCAAGGTATACAAATGCATATGTCGTCAAGGTATGTAATGTGTTTGAGATGTTATATCTCCGGAGATAATTGTGATACCTCGATAAAATTTAAGGGACTAAACGGGAGGCATAAACGTTCACACGAAAAAATAATTTATGAAATCGGTCAAGATTTGACGGAGTTCTGAGGCAACAAACATCTAGCAATGTGGGTAGCACATTACTAGTAGTCTTGTCAACCTCTCTAACTAAACTACATAATGCTATTGTCTCGAGTGGGTTCACGTCAATAGTGCAAAATGGGTAGGGATCGAACTCACGACCTCTCGATCGCCAGGGCAACGCCTTAACCATCGGGCTACTGCCGCTTTTAGCATATACTGTAGGCATCATATTGAATTATTTCAAAGAAGCAATAAGATATCACATGTTACAAATACTTTTGCAAGCTTTTTATTTAAAGTTCTTCAAATATCATCATTAGTGGTATATTTTTGTGCCTTGTCTCACAGCCCGGCTAGCTCAGTCGGTAGAGCATGAGACTCTTAATCTCAGGGTCGTGGGTTCGAGCCCCACGTTGGGCGATAAGTTTTGTCTTCCCAATTGTTTTTTATTTTTGATAGAAAAGCTTTTGACTACTATCTCACCTGATTTTAAGTGACGATGTAGTGAAATATGGAATCCTGGTTATCGCGATTGTTAAATTTCTGATAAGTATATCCAGAGATATGGAGATTCAAATACAAACACATTTATTGCCAATCACAGAAAATAAAAACATTAAATTACTTATATATTAAAATTTTCACAAATATATTTGGCAGTTGGAATAAAGTCAGCACTATACTGCGCAAACTGGGTTTACGCAGGGCTGATTTTCAGTTTTTCCCATTTCATGAACTACGGTGGTCGTCGGTCGTGTAGAAACCGGAACGTATAAACATAATATACTTTTAAACTTTCGCGATTTGAACACATAGTTATAAATACGAAAATACGGGACTTATCGCGCCTAAAACATTAATTTTATTTAACTGAGTTAAATAAAATTAATGACTAAATAAAACATACTACTAACTAAATTAACTAAATTAAAACATTAATAAAATTAATGTTTTAATTTATTTTATTTCACTGAGTTAAATAAAATTAATGTTTTAGGCGCGATAAGTCCCGTATTTTCATATTTTATAACAATATACTTTTATAAACAAACGAAAATAAACTGGCCAAGTGCAAGTCGGACTCGCACTTGTAGGGTTCCGTACCACACTACAGTATTTTATAAGATCGAGCAAAAATACCACTATCATTTTTCGCCAGCAATAATTATTAAACATTTTATTTCTTATAACGCCATCTAACGTCTAACAAAGGTGTTAGGAATCGACATTTCAATATAACGCCATCTATGGGACGTTTACCTAACTAAGCGTTCATAGATGGCGTGAAATGCCGAAAAAAACACGTTTCTTGTATGGGGACCCTCTATTATTTATAACTTTATTCTGTTTTTAGTATTTGTTGTTATAGCGGCAACAGAAATACATCATTTATTCACAGAAAATTACAAACTGTCTAACTATCACGGTTCATGAGATACAGCCTGGTGACAGACGGACAGACGGACAGACAGACAGACAGACAGACAGACAGACAGACAGACGGACAGCGGAGTCTTAGTAATAGGGTCCCGTTTTACCCTTTGGGTACGGAACCCTAAAACATTGCTGTAATCTATCTGTAAATAATAAAATCTCGAACTTGCTGCTGAAAATGACTAGCGCGGCATTTAAAGTTGGTTTCTTAATTTTTTTCAAACGATCCTTATGCGTACCACACATATCTCACAGCAACGCGACGCGGCGCGAACTTTTTAAGATAGTCATACAAAATAGAACTTTGTTTACAACATGATAAGATACTATTACAAATGAAAAGGACGAAACACTATACGGATATTCGAGTATACAGCCAAGAAAGGAGTGGTTACTACCGGCAAACCCCGCTCGCCAAATGTACAAGAGCGCATTTCATTGGGATAATTCGGCAACGCCGCGCTGCGCGACGCGAAACCAAACTTCGGAACTTCATAACTTGATTCCGCCATCCCCATTCTATAATCGGACAAGCAGGGATACTAAGAGGCGCCACCGCTTCATGGATATACCATTTACGCGTACAAAGCGATTCGCTTCTTCTTTCATCATACGTACTGCCAAGGAATGGAACTCCCTGCCCGAGTCTGTGTTTCCGATTAGATACAACATAGGGGTCTTCAAGTTGCGAGTGAATAGGTATCTTTTGGGTGAGCGCGCTACATCATCGACCGCATCGTCACTTAACATCAGGTGCGATAGTGGTCAAGCAATACCCATTTTCGCATTAAAAAAAAAACCACCAGCAGCGTCGCGTCGCGTCTCGGTGTGTACTGACCCTTAAAGTATTATGCCACTCACCGAGCAAGAACAGCAGTCCCCAAGGCACCTTCTCCTTGAGGATGTTCCACGTCACTATACTGGCTGAAGGCTTCGTGGCTGCCAGTTCTTCATCTAAACAATTAACATACAATTTTCTAGATAAATAACATCAGGTGAGATAAAGACTGTGCAAAGAGAGAACCGTCGTGGCTTTATGCTACGATGAACTAACATTCAAAGGTAAGGAAGGAAGGTACATACCTACCTAATACCACCCGATAATGATAAGAGTAGGTACCTACTAAGGTATCAAACATTTTTAGTTTATTGGCAATGACAGAGCAATGTTGTCAACGCAACAAAACAGTACAGTCCGGCAAGTATAACTTGGCGTGCCTGTGCGCCACTGTGCTTTTACTTTGTACTTTGATAACAGTTTCTCTTAAACCACTTTTAATTACTTTTGGCATTATTGAACTATTTTAATGTAGCAGATTTATCAACAATAATGTCGCGGTAATCTCTCAAACGTCAAACTCACAGTTTCAATTAAAAGAATTAGTTCCAAAAACCACCACCGCCAAGTTATACTTGTGGCACTGTAAATTAGAACACGCGACCTCAATTTCTACGACGGTTCTCTTTTGCACAGACTCTTTTTTAATTAGACGGAGTAAACTGACAGGTCAAAATGTCACTTATCAAAATAATGTTGCCAACATTCAAACGTAGTGATGATCTTTTTTATTTTTATCGTTCAAAGAACTGAACTATAGATTAACTGAACTTAAATTAATTAGTACGTATAAGTTCTAGTTAACTGAATTATGTATTTGATCAAAGTATTAGGCATAAGCATTTAAAGTCCAGCGTACTAGTTGAATAAGGATGATAAAATATGTATAGTCCCCGTCACGAGAAGCTATAAATTATGTAAACAAGTGTTCAGGAGTTCATAACATTTGGACCAACAAAAAAAATGAATTTGTGAAAATAAACTCGAAACTCGAATGACGCGTTTATTTCAAAATGGCGTCCCGATAGTTTACAATCCCTGCGTCCGGTACCAAGAAACACAAACGATAGCGCTTTGCGTCGTTAAAATATGATCCTACTAAATTAAATAGGTTGTTACTTTCATATAACCCGTCTATATTTCATGTCGATTGAATATGGTCAATTTATTATTATCTCGCAGTATAAAATGTTTACTTAGTAAAAGATGCTTGTTTACATAATTTATAGCTTCTCGTGACGGGGACTTTAATACTTTTAGGAAGACTATAATATGAATTATTGAACTAGTTCACTGAATAGATATGACTCCATTAACTAAATCTTTTGTACCACATGCCTATTTTTATTTTATGGAAATGTGGCAATACCGGTAATGTCATTTTACTCTGTTTAATTAGAAATTCGACTATATATAGAAATTAGAAAATAAAATACTAATAATTTTTTTAAAGTGAAACTTCATTAGGCGCACTCTGGTAAGTGCAACTCTGGAATTCCAAAAAGAAGGAGGTCAATTCGTCTGTATGTTACTCCGTCTATTCTGAACCGATTCGGATGATTCTTTTTTTAATTGGTAGGGTACATTTTCGAGGTGGTCCCATTGTAATTTCATCGAAATCTGATAAGTATCTCCAGAGATATGACGATAAACGTCTCAAAGTTGCTACTGAAACTGACTCGCGGGGCATGGAAGTCGGTCTTTTTAACCGACTTCAAAAAAAGGAGGAGGTTTCTCAATTCGACCGTATATATATATTTTTTTTTTTTTTTTTTTTTTTTTTTTAATGTTTGTTCGCGGATAACTTCGTCGTTTATGAACCGATTTTGATTATTCTTTTTTTGTTCGAAAGGAGATATCCCAAGTGTGGCACCATGGTATTTTTATTGAGATCTGATAAGTATCTCCAGAGATATTGAGATAAACATCTCAAAATTGTTACTGAAAATGAATAGCGCGGCATTGAAGTCGGTTCTTTTTTAGTTTTTAAACGATATTATTAGTTTTTAAACTATCCTAATTAGTGATAATGTGAATGACGGACTAATTTTTTTTTTATGAGTCTAGCCTATTAGATGGTACTCACAAGAAGAAGACGCAGAGAAGAACTTGAGGAAGTCCACCGACATGGGCAGGATGAACATCAGGATCACTATGAACATTGACGTCACGCCGTCCTTCACTTTCCTACCACAAACATACAAACAGTATTACATACGGTACATAAATTACACATATATACATTGATGGACTCATAAACTGCATCAAAGTTCAGGATGGCCCGGTGGCGTAAGTGGCAGAACGGTCGGCTTTGATGCCAGAGGTACCGAGTTTAATCCCCGCTGTGCACCAATGGATTTTTTTATCGAAATTTTACGTACGCTTTTCACAGTGGCCCTCCGGTGAAGGAAAAACATCGTTAAGAAACCGGCAACCCTCGCATGGTGGTATGTGTGATGATGCGGTCGAAGATGGTGGCTCTCAAGGATAGCTGCCGGAACACATTAGATGTTTTGGCGATAGATTTTCTAACTTGAGAGTGGTAGCTGGCCAGGCGGACACTAGATAGTGTATGTTTGTATACGGGAAATGACCATTAAATTTATTCGAAAGTAATCCTTTTTTTTAAGAATAGAATAGAATAATTTATTTCATTCAAAATAGTGTGCAATTGCGATGTTAAACATTGTTGGTTAGTCCGCCTATTTTGTCATAAAACAATGACGTATGAAATATACTTTAGGTACTTCACTAAAATTCACAAAAATTATGTTGAATTAATTTATAAATACATTGATCATTAAATTAAATGTCAAAATCATCATCAATCCTCATTATAACAAATATGCATTATGTTTCTTTGAAGTGTCAATGTCATCGTACCGACGGGACTCGAACCCGCACCCCCCGGATTACACGTCCAGGTGCTCTGCCAATTAAGCCACGGTTCGACAACATCTCTCGTCGGATTTGAAAACTGTAATAATTTCTTCCGAATGATTAACTTACGTAATAAGTAGTCATAGATGGCGCCACCAATGCATAATTGGTTTAACAAATGCAATCCACTAATTTCGTCGTATCGATGTATCGAACCGTGGCTTAATTGGCAGAGCACCTGGACGTGTAATCCGGGGGGTGCGGGTTCGAGTCCCGTCGGTACGATGAAATGTTGGATTGTGTTTAACAATTTACAAAAAAAATATGCATTACATGATACCATTAAACTATCAATAAAATGTATCCCTATTTTTTCTTTATATCTTCTTCTTTCTTTATATCTTATAGGTTGCGTTTGACCACTATTTCGCCTGTAGTAGGTAAGTGATGATGCGATCGAGGATGGTAGCACGCTAGGCCTAGAATGGGAACTGGCTCTCAAGGATAGCTGCCGGAACACATTAGATGTTTTATGAGGGTGGTAGCTGGCCAGGCGGACACTAGATAGTGTCCTACCACCATGCGGGGGTTGGGGGTTTCTTAACGATGTTTTCCTCCACCGGCGGGCCACTGTAAAAAGCGCACATAGATTTTTCGACAGAAAAAACCATTGGTGCACGGCTGAGATTGAACTGGGTACCTCTGGCTTGAAAGCCGACTATTCTCCCACTACACCAACGAGTCCTTAAAAATATGCGTGATGTCTGTATATGAGTAACGTACCGTTTAACAATTCCCAGCAGTGGGTCGGTAAACAAATAATATTTTTATAAACCTTTTTAAACACAAGCTTTAACACAACATAGGACCAGAGTAATTCAAGACAAATTCAACGAGCCCAAACACGACGGGTATAACATGTGTAGTTTAGGAGTTGCTTTGGTCACCTTCCAGCTCCATCATCAGATCAGCACCATGTCATCATAATATTGCATTGCCACGCGATTTACACATGTATGCAAAATTTCTGCTCAAACGAACCCTTGGAAGTCGTTCTAAAATCAATCGCAAGATTTCATCATCATCATCATCAGCCGGTGTCAGTCCACTGCTGGACGTAGGCTTCTCCCAAGATGCGCCACTGAGCCCGATCTTCGGTTCCTCTTTTCCAGTCACTGCCCACCGCTTATATCCCTCCCAAGGGATGCAAGAAGTAAGCTAGATTTGTGACCTACAAATTCGCCGTGAAGTAGAGATAAAGCTTGTAAAAAGAGGGTACTTACATGTCAGTGAGAACATCAGCCCATCCAGTCATGAATCCAGGTCTGCGGAATATGTACAGGAATACTGCCAGGATGAACAGCAGACCTGAAGCCTGGGAATACATACTAATATCATAAAAAGTTTGTATCTCTGTCACTCTGTCTGTTTGTTACCTAATCACGCCTAAACGGACGATCCGATCTTACTGAAATTTAACACGGAGATACTTTGTAGCATGAGGATGAACATAGGATACTACAAGTACGTGAACGATGTCGCGGGTTGCAGCTAGTTTACCTTATATGATCAAAAATGTCAAAGAAATATATAATAAACTAGCTGACCCGGCAAACGTTGTTTTGCCATATAAATAAATGGCTATTAAAAAATAAGCGTTGATCGTAGAAGGGTGAAAATTGAGGATTGTATGTATTTTTGTATGCTTCCTTTGGCTTTGCCGTAGTCAGATAAGACAGAAACTAACCGCGTTAGATCGCTTTAAGCGATAAGACCGCTTATTGTTACACTGGTTGTTGTAAACAATTTTAAATGTTTAACTTTTATGATTTTGCTGCTTTTTACAACGACTGGCTACAAACGGTAATGGACAGGGATAAATAGAAAAATATGGGCGAGACTTTGCCCAACAGTGGGATCAAAAATAGGTTAGAAAAAAAAGTGTGGTGTGGTTTTATAAAACCACGATGCGAGTGTAACTATTTGTTTATGTAAAGTAACGTAAAGTAAACATTTATTGCGTAACTGTTAGTTATGTGTAGCTATGGTAGCTAGCTACTATGACAGCAGTTGACATGACACGTTAGTATGTATACAAATATGGCTGCGGAAGCGTCCGCCAATCACAGCTAGACCTAAATGTCATACATCATCCTCCAATCAAGGTCGTCAACATGCGATATATGTACGAAAAAATTTAAGGCGATGCAATTTTCAGGGCCTGTTTCACTGGTTCTTGATAAAATATCAGACAGATGACGCCATATAAAAGCTGTCGAAAATCTGACGGAAAAATTCCCAAATTCCCAATAGGGCTATCATGAACCGGTGAAATTGGCCCGTACTTAAAAAAAACTTGTATGGTGTTGAATAAAGTGTTTATCTATCTATCAATCTGACCTTTTCGTGGAAAGTTGCAGGTCCCAGTTTCCTGTACTGCTCTTTAATGACCTTCATTGTATTGGCGGACCCTGAGGAGGCTAGGTTCACCTTACGAGACGCTTCACTGTTCGGTCTGCAAATAAACAAATAGGACATTCACTCACGTCTCGTAATAATTAAGATAGTTTTAAAACTAAAACAACCGCATTCAATGCCGCGCCAGTCAGTTTCAGTAGCCAGTTTGAAACGTTTATCGAGATATATCTGGAGCTACCTATCAGATCTCTATGAAATTTTTTTTTTTTTTAGATTACTCGCAATGTGGGTTGCACATTACTAGTATTCTTGTTAACCTCCAACTAAGCTAAATATGCTTGTGTCTGGAGTGGGTTCACGTCAATAGTGCAATGGGTGGGATTCGAACTCACGACCTCTCGATTGCCAGTCCGACACCCTATCCATTGGGCTATTGCCGAAATTTATAATATTATTGAAATTACAATGAGATCTTGATTAAATTTTAGCGGGATCAGCTTGAAAATGTATTCTACTAATTAAAAAAAGAATCATTCGAATCGGTACACAATGGACGGAGTAATCGCGTAACATACATTTTATTGAATTAGAACCTCCTTTTGGAAGGTCGATTGAAAAGAACGCTGGAATAGAGTGGAGGGGGTGTGTTTGCACACGGGTACACTCGCGCACGAATGGGAACACAAAGAAAAGCAAAAGGTCGAAAAGCGCAGGAAAGCAAAGGTCGTCTGACGAACCAATAGCACCCCGTCCAGCAGTCGTGAGAGAACTGTCAGCTCCGCTAGTTATTTTTACGAACCACGGAACTGAAAAATTGGGGTAGCTGGAGCGCGACCCGTCACGGGCGTCGAACGTACATAGGGATGTTTTGAACCAACCCACATTCATAAAAAAAACCGGCCAAGTCGAGTTGGACTCGCCCACCGAGACTTCCGTACCAACGTTGGTTGGTACCAATTACGCTAGACCTCTAATTTGTATGAGCGCTCATATAACTCAGAAGCCTACCTTAATTGGAATAAACTATGTACCTATGTATGGGGACACTCTTTAATTTTCAACTTTTTTCATTCTTTGATATTTTTCCTTTATTTGTGCTGTAAGACCTTGCTTCTTGCCAAATTTCATGATTCTAGGTCAACCGGAAGTACCCTATAGGTTTTGGGTCGAACTCGAAAACCTATAGGGAACTTCCCGTCAGACTATTAAAAAAATATTAAAATAGGGTTGCCAGACATACTATATAATGATTACCTGAACATGCCCATGAAGGTGAGCTGCAGAGACAGCCACACCAGCAGCTGCATGATGAGCATGGGCGGCGTGGAGTACGCCATGAACCAGAAGAAGTTCACGCTGCTACTGTACTCGGGGAACTCTCTGCAAACATAACATATAACATCTGAGTTCAAGCTACGGAGTGACCTGAAAACCAGCCCTACTAAGGGTGGAAGTCTCTAAAATTATAGCGATGCGTCCTGTCATCGCAAACATCTAATAGAAGGAGCTGCAGCAGAGATCATCATCATCATCATCATCAGCCTATGTCAGTCCACTGCTGGACGTAGGCCTCTCCCAAGATGCGCCACTTAGCCCGATCTTCGGCTCTTCTTTTCCAGTCACTGCCCACCGCTTTGCGAATTTCGTCGCTCCACCTGGTCACAGGACGTCCTACGATACGTTTGCCGATTCGCGGTCTCCACTCTAGGACAAGATATACAGCAGAGACAGACAGTTGTTATCTGCATGTCTTTTCGTATCGACGATTATCGGTCGAAATTCATCGCTTTTCATGTAGAGACTATTTTAGTGGTAGGACTTCAGTTCGCCTGGGGCGGTACCACCACTTTGCAAATTCATTTTCAGCCGCGAAATAAGAATGTTTTTCGGTTGAAATGGCAAGGTGTCCAGTGAAATTACAAGGCATGTGAGACTCGACATCTTTATGTCTCAAGGTAACAGGCGCAGTGCAGTGACATGCAAAATTTTGGCCCAAAATTTGGCATGCCGCTGTATCTGTTATATATATATATGTAGACGTCAGCGCTTACCATCAGGCGAGCGTCGTACTTGTTCTGTTACCTTTTACCATAAAAAAAGACAACCGGCCCAAGCCTGTCGCACTCCGCGCTGTAGCTATGATAATGATAGTCCCTCCGCGACACCTCGCGAGTTTCAAATTCAGTCAGTAGTGTCACGCGTGCTCTCGATCAGACTCGCGACTTTACTTACTATTCAATCTATTTTTAACCGACTTCAAAAAAGGAGGTTTCTCAATTCGACCGTATATATATATATATTTTTTTTTTCTTTTTTATGTTTGTTCGCGGATAACTTCGTCGTTTATGAACCGATTTTAATTATTCTATTTTTGCTCGAAAGGAGATATCCCAAGTGTGGTACCATGGTAATTTTATCGAGGTCTGATAAGTATCTCCAGAGATATTGAGATAAACATCTCAAAATTCGTACTGAAAATCAATAGCGCGGCATTGAAGTCGGTTCTTTTTTAGTTTTTAAACGATATTATCTCACAACACTCAACCTATAGTATGAGACAGCTGACGGCCCGCGAGCTGACCGAGTGCTACAGACTCTCGCCGCGCGGAATTACGGTGCATTTTACGGTGCGCAACATCCGGTTCCTAGTTACTATTAAGTAGAGTAAGAGTAAGAGATATTTCTCTTACTCTATCCAAAGAGTTGAGAAAGGTAAGTTGTATGCTATTGAATATATTATATATTAATGTTGGAACTGTAACTGTAATCATGCTAGATCGTATATATCTATACGCTGGAGCATATTATACCTATGTTCCGCCTGACTTGCTACCAAAGAGTAGCTTACCACCAAGGAGACAATCTGCCGCCATAACCTTACGGTGTTCCGGCAGCACACAGGCCTTGAATAGCTTCGTATTCAATATCTTCGACCGCATCATCGGTTGCCACCAGGTGAGATGGTGGTCTAATGCTGGCATATAAGATATAAAAATGTTGGGATTATTTATATATCTCCTACTGTAATATTAATAATTTAAGATCGTTTGCGAACTAAAAACAAATCACCTGAAACTGAGTAGCGCGGCATGTGAAGTCTCACAGCCGCGCTACTCATTTACAGGTGTGTCATTTTGTTTCCATATGTCTGGAGATACTTATCAGATCTAGATAAAATTACGATGGGACCAAAGGGGAAGCATAACAAAAACTCAGTCAAACAAAAAAAAGATTTTCAAAGTTAACAATTGACCGAGTTCTGAGTAACAAACACTCCTTTTTTGTGAAGTCGGTTAAAAAACCACTCACCCATCAAAGATTCCTTTGAAGGCAGAGTTGGTAGCGGTACCAACGAGCGTACCACACCCTCCCAGTGTGGACGCGTACGCGATACTGAGGTAGTAACATATCGTTATGTCTGATGGTAGCAGAGCTCTGGAAATAAAAGATAAAGTTACATTATAACATATATATACAGTCCCACAAGTATAACTTGGCGGTGGTCGTTTTTGGAACTAATTCCGCTCTCTTAAAACTGTGAGTTTGACGTTTGAGAGATTACCGCGACATTATTGTTGATAAATCTGCTACATTAAAATAGTTCAATAATGCCAAAAGTAATTAAAAGTGGTTTAAGAGAAACTGTTATCAAAGTACAAAGTAAAAGCACAGTGGCGCACAGCCGCGCCAAGTTATAATTGCCGGACATCCCCCACTGGTGCCCGTTTCAGTGACGGTGACTTTTCTAACACTGTTGTAACTTTTTATGACTAATGGCAACATTTTATTCTACTTCACTTTTGCACTATATTTTTCTTTTATAGGCTTCACACGTATATTGCATTGTTGTGTTCAATGTATATCAATTAGTCATTTTACGTTTGTACTGGTATTACAATGTATTAGTCATTATTTGTATTGAACTGTATTTCAATGACGTTCATAAGTGTACGATTTACCCAAATGAAACAATAACGAAATTGAAATTGAAAGTGGAGGCCGTTGGAAGTAAACCAAGCTATCTAATAGGTCAAAAATGTGACTTACTCTTCATCGTGATTCTTGTTAGGTGCGAGTTTTATTTCTTTGCCGTTTTCCGCTGGAGGATTCCTCTTCCTGTTTACGTAGACATCGCCAAGGCCTTGCTGTAAAATAACACATACATAATATATAGACTAACAGAATACTGATTAGCACCATGTATTTGTTTGGTAAGTGGTCTAAACCATGGTCGAACTTTACCAAACACTATAAGACAAAGCCGGCCAAGTGCGCGTTGAACTCGCGCACCGAGGCTTCCGTACCCACCTGTCAAACCAAACCTTCCGAACCCACCTGTCAAACCAAACCTTCCGTACCCACCTGTCAAACCAAACCTTCCGTATCCACCTGTCAAACCAAACCTTTCGTAGCCACCTGTCAAACCAAACCTTCCGTACCCACCTGTCAAACCAAACCTTCCGTACCCACCTGTCAAACCAAACCTTCCGTACCCACCTGTCAAACCAAACCTACCGTACCCACCTGTCAAACCAAACCTTCCGTACCCACCTGTCAAACCAAACCTTCCGTAGCCACCTGTCAAACCAAACCTTCCGTACCCACCTGTCAAACCAAACCTTCCGTACCCACCTGTCAAACCAAACCTTCCGTACCCACCTGTCAAACCAAACCTTCCGTACCCACCTGTCAAACCAAACCTTCCGTACCCACCTGTCAAACCAAACCTTCCGAACCCACCTGTCAAACCAAACCTTCCGTACCCACCTGTCAAACCAAACCTTCCGAACCCACCTGTCAAACCAAACCTTCCGTACCCACCTGTCAAACCAAACCTTCCGTACCCACCTGTCAAACCAAACCTTCCGTACCCACCTGTCAAACCAAACCTTCCGAACCCACCGTCAAACCAAACCTTCCGTACCCACCTGTCAAACCAAACCTACATCATCTACATATTCATTTCCCGCTAATCCTATATGAGATGGTATCCACTGTAAAACAATATATCTAGACTCAGACTGTAATTTAAGTATCACTGTAATGATAATGTAGGTTACAGATAACCCTCGAAAAGTCGAGGTACATCGAGCCAGGTGTTGAATGGAGCTTTTTGAGTCTGTTAATATTACAACATCACGATAGTCGGTCGAATTAATGTAAGATAAAGCTTCGGCTACAGCTATTAGTTCAGTTTCCATAATGCAAATATCAGCTTCAATTTTTTATTTTAACGAACAATTTATACTCGCATCCAACATTGCAGCTCCAGACCTATTATTGCATTTAGATCCATCTGTAAATATACATTGATACATTGTATAAGCACTATTTAGGTAATCGATCGTAAAGTTCTTTATAGTTGTTCAAGCGCAAGTGCGATCCATATTGTAAGCTAATATTGTTCGATTATTGTAAAATTAGTTCAACAAATTTCCACTAGATGGCGGTGTGCGACGTTAACACACGCAAGTGTTTCATTTCTCATTTTAACGAGGTGAATTTTAATTGAATTAATATCTAAATACACTTAGAACAAGATACAGTAGTTTCATTGACACTCCTCTAGTATCCTAGCTATTAGATCGCGATCAGGGCAAGATTAGACTGCTAACAATGGTTAATGCATGCAAATGCTTGTTACGATCCTGATTAGACATGGGCGTTATTGGCTATTCCTGGCAACGGTTTTCTAACCGATATTTGGTGTCAATATCGGTTTTGACAACCGTTGCCGAATGTCGGAATCAAAGCCGTTTACAGCTAGCTAATTCGCGTTTCGTTTGTTACTTCATTCTCATTATTTGAAGGTGGTTGCCTAAGGTCAGTTTGTTGTGCCAAAAAAATAGACGCATGAGCCTTTTTAAGGTGAGAGTTTAAATTCCCTGTCGAGGTTTTGTATGACAAAATCTGTTTGCAATATTTACAAATAGCAAAAATATTATCCTTTTTCTCAAAATGGGTCCACACTACACCCTTTTTGCCAGACATTTTTATACAACAAAAACGTTTAATATTCCGTACAACACACAAACCTATTTAAAACTTTCTTTTTATATATACACTTTAGGTTCTATACAACACAACTTACAAAACGCACAGCAACACTAATTTCACTTACTCACTAGAACTTTCTTTTTATAATAAGACACTTAACACTTAAATAATTATATGTATGTTGCACACAACTATATTCAAACAATATATACACACAATTATGTACTATTTTTAACTAGTCAATAATAGATAACACACTCAATCCAAAATTAAATCACTTAGGGGCTAAAAAACACAACACAGCAATTAACACAAAAATATGGAATTCACCGCACGCACAAATCAATCGCTCAAAGCAATCGAACGAAGTAATTAAAAGTTTAAAAGTTTGAAAACAAACACACACGTCTTGGCGCCACCTGCGCGCGCATTCAAAAACCAATTCTACATTTCTTCTATCATCTTGTTATCGTCAAGTTATTACGACCTTATTTTGAAAGCGGTAAGGTGCAAAGTTGTAACTATAAAAACCTGTCAGAGGTCAACCTTTAATGAACGCTTTTCGGTTTCGCGCCAATTCGCGCATGCGCAAAGCAAAGTGTAACTGCAAAAACCAACTGTCCATTACAGTTCGATCTAACGAACTTCATTTTTTAAGGCTTAGCGTAGTAGAGATAAGGTCGTCTTTGGTTTCATCAATAGTAGTGAAATGTTGCTGGATAATGGTAACTATGGCGATTTTGGCGATAGCCAATATTCGCTCTGTCCCTGTCTTGTACGTGATGAATCAATTAGAATAAAAGAGAAGGCATAATTATTTATTTTGGTTATTGTTGGCAGCGTCGCGCGTAGGGTTACCATACCATACCATATCTCAGGTTTTGTCGTGTCGAGAGATTTCAGGATTTTTCGACTTTTCTCAGGATTGCGGCCGGAATTTGCAAATCTCGTGATATCTCAGGATTTTCAATAAAACACAGCTTACATTTAAAAGATCACATTAATTAAAAGTTAAATAACCTAAAAATAATCTTCTATTGGTAACAATTGAACAGTTAAAATCAATACTTATTTATACAAGTTAAACAAACTATAATTAAGATAGTTTAAAAACTAAAACAAAACAACCGACATGAATGCCCCGCGCGCGAGTCAATTTCAGTAGCAAGTTTTAAACGTTTATCGTCATATCTCTAAAGATACTTATCAGATCTCGATCTCTAAATTACAATGGGACCACCTCGGGATCGTACCCTACCAATTACAAAGAGAATCATTCGTTTCATTTTCATTTCAATCGGTTCACAATTGACGGAGTAATCGCGTAAAATATAAAAAAAATACATACAGACGAATTGAGAACCTCCTTTTTTTGGAAGTCGGTTGATACTTAATCTTCTTTTGGTAAAAATTGAACATTTTCAGAACAGTCAGAACAGAAAATTCTCAAACTGTATAAAATCTCAGGACTTTTCCATGGAAATCAGGCCTTTTCTCCGGTCTTTTGATTTTTTCATCTGGTAATGGTAACCCTAGTCGCGCGCGTTATCGTAGTTATTGTACCTAACTACCTATATGTTTGTATCGTTGTTGAAGCTATAAAGTATAATGTGCAACTGCAAAAACCAACTCTCCATTACAGTTCGATCTAACGAAACTAATTTTTTAAGCCTTAGCTCAGTAGAAATAAGGTCGTCTTTGGTTTCATCAACAGTAATGAAATGTTGCTGGGATAATGGTAACTATGTCGATAGCCAATATTCGCTCTGTCCCTGTTTTGTACGTGATGATTCAATTAGAATAAAAGAGAAGGCATAATTATTTTGGTTGTTGTTGCCAGTGGTTGGCAGCGTCGCGCGCGCTATCGTAGTTATTAGTTATTGTACCTAACTACTATATGTATAGTTTTAGTTGCCACCGTAGTTGGTTTGGTCGGTAACCAAATAAAAAAAAAAACTGGCCAAGTGCAAGTCGGACTCGCACTCGTAGGGTTCCGTAACACAGTTAAGTATACCATAACTATGATTTTTCGCAACTACAAAATTAACTTTGTTTTTCATAGTGTTTGTATGAAAAACAAAGTTATCTTTGCGGTCGCCATATCTCTAAAACTGCTGATTGTATCTCGTTCAAACCAATTTTCGTTGTTAGTTTTTATTGAGATCTACAGCATATATTTTTTTTAGATTTTTCACTCCCATACTTTAAAAGTTAGAGGGGGGGACACACATTTTACCACTTTAGACGTGCCTATCTTTCAAATGATTGACTTTGAGAAAAAATGATTTTAGGAACCTCAATGTCATTTTTGAAGACCTATCCACAGATACCCCACACGTATAGGTTTGAAGAAAAAAATTTTTTTTTGTTTCAGTTCCATGTATGGGATGCCCCCCCTTAAACTTTTATATTTTTTATTTTTGTATAAAAATCGGAAAGCGGTTCACAGAATATATCTATCTACCAAGTTTCAATTCTGTAGTACTAACAGTTTCGGAATAAAATGGCTGTGACATACGGACGGACAGACAGACAGACAGACAGACAGACAGACAGACAGACAGACAGACAGACATGACGAATCTATAAGGGTTCCGTTTTTTGCCATTCGGCTACGGAACCCTAAAAACCGTTGCTAGCTATGTCAATATCGATACGGTACGTTAGAGGAGTGGCAACCGATTTCAGTTACGTTTCGCTATAGCTGACCCATGTCTATTCCTGATATACCTATTTTGCTTCTTCCACTTCCACAGCACTTTATTTAAACGTCTCCGATCTGTACCCTTAGTACGAGATTTCATCGTAAACACTTTTTGAACGTGTTCAAGCTGGTATATATTTATTATTTTATACTTTATTTGCTTCTTTACCTTTATTAATAGGATTTTTTTATATTTTTAATGAACAGATCTCACATAGTTTTCGACTTATTATGGCTCCCTGATTGGTTTAAATTTAATGAAGTGTGAAAACCACTAGAGGCGCTGTACTGTTTTTCATACAGAATTTATTCGATATACAATATCGAGTTTGTTATGAAAACTCATACTGGTCGTAATACTATAGTTTCACTATCTAGTGTTCGCCTGGCCAGCTACCACCCTCAAGTTAGAAAATCTGTCACCAAAACATCTAATGTGTTCCGGCGGCTCTCCTTGAGAGCCAGTTCCCATCTAGGCCTAGCGTGCTTACCATCTTCGACCGCATCATCACTTACCAACAGGTGAGATAGTGGTCAAACGCTAGCCTATAGATTATATTTAAAAAAAAAGATTATATTTTTAAAAAAAGTATAGTAATATGATGTTGAAAGAAACTTACCTGTTCCAAGACCTCCAGAATGGCGTCAACAATGGGAACCATCATGGTGGTGGCTGCAGCATTGGACACCCACATTGATATAAACATTGTTACAAACGTCAGACCGAAGTTTAACCTGAAAATAGTTAACATAGTGTAAGATCTTCTGGGTAATCACTTAGGCCGGTTACAGTGCTCGACCGACCGTCAGTGCGTACGTCAGTCGCGCTTGTCATATGTATGAAAATTCATAAGCCGTACAGTGCTAGACCGACCGTACGCACGCGTATTTTGCTACGCACTGCGTACGAGGACCGTCGGTCGAGCGCGTGCGCATGCGTACCGTCGGTCGACTGACGCGCTATGTAAACAAATGAACGCGTTCAGTGCTGTACCGACCGGTGCACCGACCGCACGCATGCGTATTATTGTTGTCAAAACTCCAGTGACTTCGTACGCAGTAGGTACGCAGAGCACTGAATGATACAAACTGACGGTCGGTCAATGCGCATCATCAGCGCACGGTACGCACTGACGGTCGGTGGAGCACTGTAACCGGCCTTAACATCAGGTGAGATCCAGTCAAGTGCTGCCCAGTTCAGAGTTAAAAATAAAGAAGATCGTTAACAAAAGGAAAACACCCGCGCTAGTTTGAGGTGTTTGTATCCATATATCTGGAGATACTTATCAGATCTCGATAAAATTACAATGGGACCACACGGGAAGCATAATGTTACGAATTTCCTAATTCGGTTAATTAATAAATGACGGAGTTATGAGGTAACAAACAAAAAAAATGCGGGCGAATGGAGAAAGTTTTTTTTTTGTGAAGTAGGTTAAAAATATGAGTCCCATGACCCATGAGAAATAGGATTATTTACCACTTACGACTTACACAAGTCACAAAATATGCCACACCTAAGATAGCAATATCGTGATATGTCAGGCTACGCCAAGCATAGGATATCTTGATATGTTAGGCTACGCCAAGGATAGGATATCGTGACATGTCAAGCTACGCCAAGCATATGATATCGTGATATGTTAAGCTACGCCAAGCATAGGATATCGTGATATGTCAGGCTACGTCAAGGATAGGATATCGTGATATGTCAGGCTACGCCAAGGATAGTATATCGTGATATGTAAGGCCACGTATAGTGATATGTCACCTCATATAGTGATTAAGTAATTGTTTTAAATAATTTTGATTGTTTAGACAAATAAATAATTTCATGTCAAATAAATACTTTCATTATATTATATACTAGCTGCGCCCCGCGGCTTTGCCTGCATTTAATCCTGGTTATAAACCTTCCTTTTGAAACACTATCTATTGATGAAAACTGCATTAAAATCTGTTGCGTAATTTAAAAGATCTAAGCGTAAAGAGAGCAGGAGCGACTTTGTTTTATACTATGTAAAGATATAGATTGAACATACCTTCGATGTGAGCATCCAACAACCTGCACCGTCCAGAGAGCCACCCTCTTCGGCAGCTTGGAATGCTGCACCCCCGCAGCTATCATCAGCCCGCCCATGAACATCATGTTGGTCTCCTTCATGTACGCTGCACAGGTCTGGTCCGAGTCCAGGATGCCCATCGTGGGGAACAGCACTATGGGCAGCATGGATGTCACCGGAAGGGGAAGTAGCTCCAATACCCAGTAGACTGCCATGATGAGAACAACGTACATGCAGCGGTAGGCCTGGGAAGAAAAGGGCAGAATTGTATAGAAGGAAGAAAGTAAATACATTTATTCAACACTGTACACAGAATAGTGGAATCTTGAAAAACAAAACAAACAAAAAATTGATTGGGTATAGTCCCGAAAAGGTCGAGACTTAGCATAATGCGGAGTGCCTACACAGTACACACCCAGCGCTGGTTTTCAGTCACGACCTAGAGGTGACTGTGGTTTTATATGACTGTTGTTTTATATGACTGTTGTTTTATATGACTGTTGTTTTATATGACTGTTGTTTTATATGACTGTTGTTTTATATGACTGTTGTTTTATATGTCTGTTGTTTTATATGACTGTTGTTTTGAAGTTAAACTTCATACGTGCACTGGGGTAAAATTTGACGGAAATGACGTAGCGTCACGGTCCGAATCAGTGGAAGTTACGTCAGCGCCATTTTGTATTTATAAACGCCCTCTATTGTAGAACGGCGTAACTACGAAGCGGTTTCGCTATCATTCAAGCAATCGACATTCAACCCGCTAAGTTCAACAGATGGAGTTGTACAAACATAATTAGTGATGTTGAGAAGTAAATTGACTGAACTTGGAATTGTCACTTCTAACGCGTAGCTTTCGACGCACTCTCATTTTTTTTTTATAATAGGACAAGCAAGACCATTATCTCCCTTGGGAACTTATTTAGTATCATGTAAAATAACTTGCCAAAAATACGCAATATTACAGCTACAAACGGCGCTTTTCGTAAGCCACCGTGTTTTCTAACTTGGTATTGTTAAAGAGAATACGTCGTACGTAGAGAATATGTCTTTTGTTCGGTAAGTGGTTTGAGCCGTAGCCGCAATCTTCCACTAGTGGTGAACCATTTTGCCCCATCTAGGAAACAGGTACGGCACGACAAAAAGTTGACAAGTCAAAGTTGGCATGTACAATAAAAGAGAATGACAAGACAAGCCCCATAGAGTTTCTTGGTGTTTCTTCTCTGATAGGAGTATTTCCGAAACACTGATAGATTCAACAGCCATTCAGTTTTCCCCTTTTGTCCGCAGATTTTCTAGGCTTGCAATTTTTATTTAAACAATGTTATGCAGCTGACAGACGGACAATCAGTTCTCTTCGGATCATGATATGTACTGTGATCGGTATGTGTTTCTTTAAGTCGTGTTTCACTATTTCACTTTTTTTTTATTTAAAAATTGTCTCAAGTACTGAAACACACAGGTACGTGTATGGTTGGCAACCCTACTTTAATATTTTTTAATAGTGTGACGTCAACGATTGGATGATAGCTAAATGTTTCATTACTTTTGTTTTTTTTCTTAATTCAAAGCGTTAAATTATACTTATGCTATGTTTACTTTATATTTGATTATGATTTATTTTATAATTGTGACGTGTATATGTGCGTATATTAATACTGCCTGCATGCTGGATAAATGCTTTGATTTAATTTGACACCGTAGCGTATCACCAGCGTGCGGCAAATCGCCGCAGTTACGGCTGGCAACGCCGCGCGACCGGCAATATCAATAAAATCCGTCCGAGTTGACCACGCGCCGTTTGAGGTTCATGCAAGCGCAGGCGCACCGAGGTGATTACGTTAAGTAAATATGTGCATTATTCCTAAAGCCGGGTCTTCTCTGCCTCATTTTTTTTCAACCGACTTCCAAAAAGAAAGAGGCTATCGTCCCCTCCCCCCCCCCTCCCCTTTCTAAAAGCTAAACTGCTGGCTTGAAAAATCTGGAAAAAATCGTGATAATAGCGCATTTCATAAACTTTAAAGGAAAACTATAGCGGTTAAGATAACTTTATTAGTTTAGCAGTAATAGTCGTTGAACTTGGTGGGATAATTTTGTACCAAATACAAAATCCTTAGATTAAATCCTTTAAAGTGACAAAGACGAAATACCTAGTTGCTTGTTTATAACGGGTAAGGACTTGCATTGAATAACGAGCTACTACGGAACCCTACACTGCGCGTGGCCTGACACGCACGTGGCCAGTTTTTAATCATTGTAATTTTATCTGATAATTATCTCCCGAGATATGACGATAAACGTCTCAAACTTGCTACTGAAATTGACTAGTAGGGCATGGAAGTCGGTTGTTTTAGTTTTTAAACTATCTTAATAATTTTTTAACACCGAAGTGAGTAGCACTTGATCACTATCTCACCTGATGTTAAGTGATGATGCGATCGATGATGGAGCGTGCTTACCCAGAAGATACCTATTCAGTCGCGATTTGAAGACCCCCATATTGTACTTAACCGGAAACACAGATTCAGACAGGGTATTCAATGGCGGTTCGGTTGATGAACGAAGAAGCAAATTGCTTCGTTAGGGAGTAGATGGTATATCCACCATAAATGGGTCCCCTTAGTATCTCTGAATTTCGGAACATTGTTGACCTAACAACTGTTTGATGAACATATTGGTTGAACATTGTGTCAAACAAAGTTGAATGTTGATAGTAAAGCGAAAGTAAGTTTCTTCGCCCCTCATAGGTGAAATGGGGGTTTTCCGTCCGCCACGGCAAACAATGTTGGCAAGTTTTGTGGGATGAACTATATATACAAGACAGGCATGTTTTAATACGCCCCTTTGAAACGTTCTCGCATCGCCTCTGGACAATACAAGCGTTTTCAACTCGCCGTAGACGCGGTTACGGTCCACGCGACGTGGAGAGAACTGCACTGCTATTCAGCTATTCATTAAAAATTATCTTATGAACTTGACATAAGGTTGTTAAGGTTGAACATACGCTGGCATTTAACAGGTAACACCTTGCCATTGGCACAGGCAGGGTTCGAAAATATCCGATATTTATTATAAATACCAAAATATCGGATATTTATGATATATATCGGACATATATCAAGTTTGATATATATCAATTTTGTATGAAAGCCATATTATTTTTTTATTGTATTATTTATGAATACTATTTGTATATGTGTTACATAAACATACTAAAATTATAAAATAAATACTGCAATGTTTTATTTATTTGTATGTACTTAAAATCAGACAAATTAAACCATAACATAAAATCTTCTTTTAGATAAGGCAAAATCAACAAAAAAACATAAAATAGGAAGTATACATAGTAGATACAGTAACAAACGCTAAAAATTACTAAATAATATTAATTTTTTAAACCATTTTTGTATTGCAATATATTATAAAAAAAATATTTGATATATATCGTCAAATCCAGTTTGATATATATCAGATATATATCGGATATATATCCATATATATATCCTCGAACCCAGGCACAGGTGCCCCAGGTAACACCTTGCCAATGGCACGGCGTCACCCAGCCGTAGCCGCGTTAATTTGCCGGTGCTACTGAACCGCTACGATGACGTTCCGGTTGTTCTATAACACTTGTGTGTTATCCCATCTCTATTCGTGTTTCAGAAGTAAACATATCAAAGTATTTATACAGTATACAGGCAAATTCAAAATCTGCACTTACACGTTTAAATGAATAGCCTAAAATAATCTTCATCATAATTAGCCGGTGTCAGTCCACAGCTGGACATAGGCCTCTCCCAAGATACGCCACTATATTCAACCCCAAGCATAGGACGTCCTGTGACCAGGTGGAACTACAATATACGCAAAGCGGTGGGCAATCAGTAGCAAAGAAGAACCGAAAATAATACATAAAATAAAACCTTTTACCCGTTGGGGTAGGCAGACTACTTCTTTCCACATGCTACGATCCTGACACACGTATTTCGCTTCTTCCACTTTCATGAGTGCCTTCATACATAAAATAATAATACAGTTAAATACTTACACTGCCATGATTTAGTATAGGAATTGGTAGAAGGAGCACCGGAGTGAAGACTACCAGAAGAGCCTTCCAGTAGATGGACAGGAATAGTTTGATCCTCTGCCGCAGCGTCGCACTCGACCCTGTCTTCGGGAAAAAGTAGGTTGTTCCCCTGTAATAGGATAGATTTTACATTATTTTCATTTATTTTTTATACTAGGTAGGTAAGTGTTTGACTATCTAACCTAATGTTAAGTGACGATGAAGTAGCACGCTTACCTAGGAGCAGGCCCAGATCTACAATGTTTTCGAACCGGGGCAGAAACTTGATAATGGCGCCCCTCTCTCCAGTGTTTGAGATAAATTACTTAAAAATCTCGCATATATATAATGGTTGGTATTTTTTTCTTGTTTTGCTACTATGTCTTACAAGTTGCAGTGGGCCAACCAGGCTTCTGTATGCTAAGTGCTTTGGTGAAGAAAGTTTTTTATTTTTATCATTACTGTATTATGATTTTGGCGCGTTTTGGCGGTAGTTGCCCTGGTTCTGTTCCCCTAGATCTTGGAGATAGCCTAGGAGATACCTGTTCACACGCGATTTGAAGACCCCCGGGTTGTAGTTATTAGGAAACAAAACCCCGGAAAGGAATTCATATTCATATTATATTAATTTATACATATTATTATAACAAAACCATTCCTACTTCTATCTATACAGCAAACTAACATCTATATAACAGAGTTATTCTTACTAATATTGCGCAGGTCCCAATAAAATGAAAGGGAAAATTTTCAATAAACTTTCAAATTGAATTACATAAAAAAAAATAAAAAACCAAAAGAACTCTCAATTACGAGTAATGTAAAAAACATAATTGAACTTGATTGTGTACTATGAATTGCAGAAAAAAATAAAATATTACAAATAATGTAAATATCGTATGTAATGTATCACTCGTCACAGGGCTATCGTCCGTGCTAGTCGCTTACGTATTTATTCCAAAAGTACCCTCAATATAAATTAAAAATGCCTAAGTGTGAATTGTGTGACAAAGTAATTACAAGAAAGTGTCCTGGTCTAGAGTGTATTAACTGTGCAAAAGTGGTGCATGATACCCCGGCCTGTACCGGTCTCACCACCAAGCAGCTGACAGCACTCCGCCAGAGCGAAAGTTTAACCTGGACCTGCAGCGTATGTAAAACCACATCACCTTCGAGTAAATCTTTTATTGTTCCTGATGAAGAGGAAGAAG
Organism: Cabera pusaria; assembly: GCA_954871355.1. Lineage (NCBI taxonomy): Eukaryota > Metazoa > Arthropoda > Insecta > Lepidoptera > Geometridae > Cabera > Cabera pusaria. The sequence goes on along the minus strand of OX940906.1, from coordinate 3,953,717 downwards.
ATGTTCAAAGTAATCATTCTGCTGATCTAAGACATTTATTTGAAGATATGACCAAAGAAGTTAAATCTTCTTTTAAACTTGAAATTGAGTCCTTAACAAAGTGTTTGATGGGTTTCGGACAGAAAGTTGATGACCTATATAATGTAACGAGGTATTTCGACTCGTTACATATTTTTCGCTTGGAAGCACCTTTCAGCTTCTAAGACTGACAAAATTACCTTTTGGTTTTAAATAATTTAGAACATTTTCGTATTTAGCCATTTTTAGTCGATTTTAAATAATCGAGTTATTACTTGGTCTGTGGATCATTCAATATCCTATGGACAATCTTTAAAAAAAAAAATGACTTTGACATCTGTCACTTCTCGATCGGAGACGTCACTTTTTTTCTTGCCCTTAGGCATACAATGGGCTCATTTTTTGTAAATTTTATAAATCGGATTCAATTTAGTGAATCCGTATTTCAAATCGCTTCGCGATAATACTCGGCGTGCTTATGGCGTAGTGCCATATGATTACGTCGTGATTTTGCGGTGAGTCAATTTTTGATAACCTAAAATGTTTCGCGTCATCCTTCATGGCGACAAATATATTTACAATCGGATTTTTGGTTACAGCCTTTGGCGCTGTTTGTTTGGACGACTGTCGTCTACTGTTTGGGCGACTATGGGTGTCGCCAACTGTTTGTTCGACGCTGGAAGACGTCGTTAGTTTGAGGTGTTCGTGCGACGCACACCGTTTGGATGTCGTCGTAGTTTTGAGCTGTTGGTGCGACGATGAATGACGTCTGTTTAGAGTGGAGTGCTCAGACGCCCCCGGACGCTGCAGCTAAGCTAATTTCATTATAACTCTTTTTATTACCCTTAAAACTTTAATTTCATATTTGCAAGATGCAAGAAAGACAATAACCAAATTTCAGTAGTAACATGTAAAATAAATTAACCTAAAAAGTAACGAAAACCGAATGGTATTTATAGTCAAATGTTTAGACATAGTATTCCGGCTTTAACTAAATAATGTGTATCTCATTCTGGAGGTAAGGGACGTTTCGAAGTATTAAAATTTGTCATACAATCCCAAAACAGTGTTATATCATTTGCCTGTCCCCCGGTCCGAGATTAAAAGTCTCAATGACACCGCTGATTTATCCTGGTAAGTTTTAGATCTTGGTAGAACAAGGGCGCTCGATATTCATAAATACTGTCTACCTAACATTAATTTTTAGCTTTTTATACTCTATAACCTTCATGTTACAACCAGTAACGTTTATATTTTTATAAACACAAATTGTTATATTACAATTGGCGCCCGAACAGGGACCGGATTTACCTCCACATATATAATCTTTCTTGCATCTTATTTTTGTTTTTCTTGTCACAATTTAGTGCAATTTTTGTGTTATTTTTTTAGCATTTTTACAGTTTTTGTACTTTGAAAACAGAATTGTAACTTTGTGTACAACTTTTTGTATTTTAACAAAACTAATTAACATACAATGTTCTTTATATGTCTTATATACTGGATAGACTAATCTAAGTGTGTACTTACTATATAATAACATTTGAGATATGCGTTGTTTACATTTTGTAAGGAACTGACCTTGACCACATTGAAAGTGCTAAGTTTTTGTTTGAATTGATATAACTTTGTCTTATATAAAGTTATAACGTTTGTTTACTGTTGAGAAGCATTAAGCTACATTCATATTAGAAAATACTAGCTTATTAACATAATTATTAACTAGTTTATTGATTTTACTTTTCACAAATAGATATAACCTTAGCCGTTGTTAATAATATTGAAAATTAAGATAAATTGTGAATCTTTTTTGCATCTTACATACTTCACAATTTGAATGTTTCTTTGTACATTCAAATTTCTTAACATACTTTTGAACATTAAATATTAACATAAACTTTAAAACATAATAACTTAAACCGGTTTTAACAAAAAATCTTATAAACTTTGATGAGTTTTAACTATTCTTTGAATTTTTAGTTGGTTGTTTGTCTTTGTTTCTTTAATATTTTTGATTATTCATCATGACTGACAAACAGGTTCAATTTCCACCCTTGTTGGAAGAGAACTTACCTGGTACTTCTAGGGATGTTATTTCTAATCCGGCGTTGGATAATTTAGAGGCTGTTGACCCTTTCTTACCTAACCTTGGTCATAGTAGCTTGCATAATTTTACACCTTTACCTTCGTTTAACTCGATGAATGTTCAACTCAATGAACAATTGAAAAAGCACTTGCCTTCAACAAATAAACTTCCTGATTTGAAGCGTAGTAAGATATCTTTTGATGGGAAAACTTGTGTTAGAGATTTTATCACTTCGGTTGAGGAATATTTTTTGTATAAAAACTTTGATGAAAACTTTTTAGTCGGTTCTTTTTCTGATCTGCTCACTGGAACAGCATCGAAATGGTTCCGTAGTATTCGAATTAGGGTTTCTTCGTGGACAACACTTAAAACTGAATTGTTGAACAGATTCGACAAACCTGAATTTGATTATCATTTGGAGTATGAAATGAGAACTCGCAAACAACGGAGTAATGAGTCACTTCCTGATTTCATTACTGAGATTTTAGATATGTCTAGCAGATTAGCTAATCCAACTTTTGAGAATGTTTTGATAACTATAATTAAACACAACATGTTACCTATTTACACACCGTTTTTATTTGGAAAATCAATAGACACTATTGAACAGTTTATCCGAATTAGTAAGGAATTAGAGATTTTAGTTAACCGAAAACCTGTAAAGGAAATTAAACAAAACTTTCATGCGGTTGAAACCAAACTTTCTTGTTTGAAGTGTAAGTCGACTGACCACACTTATAAAGAGTGTACAGAGATTCTTGGACCTGTGTGCTTTAAATGTCATAAACGAGGCGTTTTGACAAAGAACTGTGATACTTGTCATTCTGACAATATTAAAAATAATAATAATTCAAAAAACTTGTAAGGCATCGGGCCCAAGTTTTTGAAGAAACTTCAGGTGCTCCGATATCCAATTATAAACCTGATGATGATACGTGTAAGAGAGAATTTTCAGAATGGCTTGACTATTTAAAAACATTTTTTTCTGTTCATAAAGCAGCTCCTATACTTTTTACTAAACAAAATGATACTAGACCATTTTTAAAATTTACCATTTATAATGAAACTTTTTCTGGATTGCTAGATAGTGGTTCAAATAGCTGTGTTTTAGGTAATAACCAACACTTGCATTTTTCTAAACTAGGATTTCAAATTAAACCTATTGATGCCTCCGCTTGTACTGCTGACGGTTCATCAAGAAAAGTTATCGGTTCTATGCGATTACCGGTTACCGTTGACAATGTTTGTAAACTTGTAGAATTTTTAATAATACCCTCTTTTGATCCACCTATTATATTGGGATTTGATTTTTGGTTGAAATTTAACTTAGCTAAAGACTTGTGGAAAAATATTGAATATGTTCACAATAATAAAATTCAAGTGAACGCTGTTACTTCTACAGTTCATTTAACTCCTTCTGAGAAACAACAATTAGATGAAACCATTGCTTTGTTTGAAGATATTTCTTATGAGAAAAAAGGTTTAGGCCTTACCACCCTTGCGGAACATAAAATTAACGTTACTGGCGAACCTTTTAAAAGTAGATATTGGCCGTTGAGTCCTGCTAAACAAAAAGAACTTTATGATGAAGTGGAAGTTTTATTAAAGGAAGGAATTATAGAACCTTCAAAATCTCCTTGGTGTTCCCCTGTATTAGCCGTCGATAAAAAAGATGGTGGAACCAGATTATGTTTAGATTCGAGACGATTAAATTCAATAACTGTTAAAGATTCTTATCCTTTGCCGTACCCTTCTAGGATATTAGACAGCCTTCGTGGGGCTAAATTCATATCTACCATAGATCTTTCTAAAGCATTTCTGCAAATTAAACTTGAAGAGTCCTCTCGTGAAAAGACTGCTTTTGTAGTTCCTGGAAAAAACTTGTACCATTTTGTTCGGATGCCTTTTGGAATCACCAACGCACCGGCAGAGTTACAACGCTTGGTTGATAAACTCTTTGGACCTGAATTTGACAATGTCCTGTTTAAATATTTAGATGATTTGATTTTAGTAAATGATAATTTTCAAAATCATATAGAGTACCTTAAAAAAGTCCATGAAATACTTAAAAACTCAGGCTTAACAGTAAATCTTAAAAAATGTGAATTTTGCAAAGAAAGACTCCGTTATCTCGGTTATATTGTAGACAGTCAAGGCCTACATACTGATCCGTCTAAATTAGAAATTATAGAAAACTTTCCACGACCAGAGTCCGTAAAACAACTTAGAAGCTTTTTAGGATTATGTTCATATTATCGACGTTTCATTTGTAAATTCGCTGATATTGCCTCCCCTTTAACTAAATTAACTTCTGGAAGTAAAAAGATAAAACATACTTTTGTTTGGAATGAAGAAGCTGAAGAAGCCTTCATTAATTTAAAAAATGCCTTAATAACTACACCTGTTTTACAGTGTCCTGATTTTGAAAAACCTTTCTTTTTACATTGCGATGCTAGTTCTGTAGGAATTGGTAGTGTTCTGAGTCAAGAAGACGAAAATAATGAACAACATCCAATTGCTTATTATTCAAGATCTTTAAATAAATGTGAAAGAAATTATAGTACCACTGAACGTGAACTTTTGGCAGTTTTAGATTCAATTGAACATTTTAGACCTTATGTCGAAGGAATGAAATTCACAGTTGTGACAGATCATGCTAGTCTTAAGTGGCTTTTAAAACTTAATAACCCTAGTGGACGCTTAGCTCGATGGGCTGCACGTATTTCTCAATTTACTTTTGATATTGTTCATAAAAAAGGATCTTTACATCAAGTTCCTGACGCTTTATCTAGAATCAATATAACTTCAATATTAGTTTCCGCTATAAATATTGTCTCACCAGATGAAGATATAGAAGACCCTTGGTATAGAAAAGTCTTTATAAATTGTCAAAAATACCCTTCTAGAATGAAAAACCTTCGAGTAGAAGATAATACTTTATATCGTTACTGTAAAAATAAATTTGACCCTAATAGTCGTTTAAATTGGAAAATTGTAATACCTAAAGAACATGTTTTAGATACTATTCGTTCTAATCATGATGATATTAATTCTGGACACTTTGGAATACATAAAACTCTTAATAAAATAAAACAACATTATTATTGGAAAGGAATGTTCGGAGACGTTCAAAGATATATTTCTTCTTGCGACATTTGTAAAGCTTATAAACAATCAACTTCTGCTCCTGCTGGTAAGATGGTTAACCCTAAGAAAGTTGATCAACCCATGGTAATGTTATCCGTTGATATTATTGGGATTTTACCTAAATCTTATTCTGGACATAGATTCATTCTTTCAATTGTAGATGTTTTTACTAAATATTGTTGGATATTTCCAATGATAAATGCTACTTCTAAAGTAATTTGTAAAATCTTTGAAAAAGAAATATTTCTTAAATTTGGTGTACCTAAAATCTTAGTGGCCGACAACGGACCCCAATTTATATCTAAATATTTTGTAGATTTCTTAAAAAATTTCAACATCACTAAAATATTTTATAATGCACTATACACTCCACAGAATAATCCAGTAGAAAGATATAATAAGACAATAGAAACATGTATTTCTTGTTTTGTTAAAAATGATCATCGATCTTGGTCAAGGTTTTTGCCTCATGTCCAATTAGCTTTAAATAGTAGTGTAAATCTTGCTACAGAGTACACTCCTAACTTTTTGATGTTCGGTAGAGAACTTATTTTTGATGCATCTTTACACCGTTTTAGTAACTCTTTAGATAACTTAGATCAACTTGAGCTTGGTACTAGAGATACTTATGCTCACTCTTTAAATTCACTTAGTGAAGTTTTTGTTAAAGTTCAAGCTTATCTTTTGAAAGCTTATAAGCGTAATGCTCTTTATTATAATAGGGGAAGAAAAGTCATTTCTTTTGATGTCGGTGATGTAGTTTGGCGTAGAAGTTTTGTACAGTCAAATGCACCTGCATATTTTTCGGCTAAATTAGCACCTAAGTTTATTAAATGTGAAATTGTAGAGAGAATTTCTCCTAACGTTTATGTACTAAAGGAATTTAATAAAACAAGTACTGGACGTTATCATGTTAAAGATATAATTAAATATTAAAATTTTCATTTTTGGATTTAACATTTTATTTAGATTTGTTTTGATACTCTGCTTGGGAGGAACCATGTTTGTGGAAGAATGAGATTTGATGCATGAAAGAGATGGTTCATAGTGAAAGATGATTGCCTGCAAGGAAAACCAACACTTTATTAAAATACAACTTTAAATATACTAAACCTAACTTAGGTCTATTTTTGGTAATTTTATTCTATTTTTGGTACTTTTATCCTAATTTTGAACTTTTACCCAACTTTAAAAACTACATCTAACGATTATATTTTCTTTTAGAAATTTTCTTGGCATCAAAAGATCTTATGTATAATATTTTTGTATATTTTATTATTTTGGTTACTTTGAAAAGCTTTTCACTTTTCAAGTACTCAACTTTCTTTTAGATACTTTGAGAAGTTTTCCACTTTTCTAGTATAAATATTGTTTTAGATTGCTATGAAAAGCTTTCCACTTTTCAAATAGCCTGCACATAGTGTAAATACATTTTTAATATAAATGTGTTTCAGTCTTTGTGAAGCATGTTATATATTATTTAGATTATTTAGTTTGTGTTTGTTGTAGACCTAAGCCTCGGATTTGACACTTAGAGCTCTATATAATTTTTACCCGGATTTGCCTCTCGGATTTGACTCTTTTGAGCTTTTGTCTCAGTTAACCTTTTTGGGTAAGTTTTTTTACTCTTCATTTTTTCCTCGCTTTGACATTTTTGGTTCAAGCGTTGGAAACTTTAGATATTGTGAACGGAAAGTCGGTGGTGTTGAGCCGGTCACAATACACCTTTGTTGTTTTCCCAACAAACTTTTGTTAACTTGTTTTTGTGCACGGAATGTCGGTGGTGTTGAGCCGGTCACAATATACAATTTTTGGTCTTTTGGACAAACCCTTTTATTAATTTGTTAGTGTTCGGAAAGTCGGTAGAGTTGAGCCGGTCACTACTTATTATTTTTGGTTCTCTATTTTTATGAGAATAATTTGAACTTTTGTTGTTCAACTTTTTCATTGAAAACTTGTTCACTGAATCTTTTGCAGTGAATAATTATCTATAGTCGGCAGCTAATGCTTAACCGTACTACAATATGGATAACCTTTGTTATTACCTTTTAATTTAGTTAGAATCGTTCTGAGATTATAAAAGATAGAGGCGATGGTGCTTATCTACACTTTTGTTAAATATTTCAGAAATATTTATTTGGTTTGTAATACAGATAAGTAGATGGAGGCTATGGTGCTTATCCACTCTTGAGTATAATTAATTTGTGATGGATTTTAGGATTGAGTCATATTGATGGATTAGTTTTGGTAAACCTTAACATTGTTTTTCACTTAGTTAGAAAGTTTTTATAACTTGTTTTTCTAGAGCAACTTAGTCAGTGGCTAGAAGCTTAACTGATTTAATGTTAGGCTTTATTAGTGTCTTCTTTTAGTTTGAATAAATTTCATATTTTGGTGGCGGAATATTTTCTGTTTATTATTTTTTTTGAATAATTTTTATTAGGAATTTTTGGGGAGTTCTTCTCAAAAATAAAAGAAGTTTCATTCTTTTATTTTTTTTGGGAAGGTATGTACTGTAACGAGGTATTTCGACTCGTTACATATTTTTCGCTTGGAAGCACCTTTCAGCTTCTAAGACTGACAAAATTACCTTTTGGTTTTAAATAATTTAGAACATTTTCGTATTTAGCCATTTTTAGTCGATTTTAAATAATCGAGTTATTACTTGGTCTGTGGATCATTCAATATCCTATGGACAATCTTTAAAAAAAAAAATGACTTTGACATCTGTCACTTCTCGATCGGAGACGTCACTTTTTTTCTTGCCCTTAGGCATACAATGGGCTCATTTTTTGTAAATTTTATAAATCGGATTCAATTTAGTGAATCCGTATTTCAAATCGCTTCGCGATAATACTCGGCGTGCTTATGGCGTAGTGCCATATGATTACGTCGTGATTTTGCGGTGAGTCAATTTTTGATAACCTAAAATGTTTCGCGTCATCCTTCATGGCGACAAATATATTTACAATCGGATTTTTGGTTACAGCCTTTGGCGCTGTTTGTTTGGACGACTGTCGTCTACTGTTTGGGCGACTATGGGTGTCGCCAACTGTTTGTTCGACGCTGGAAGACGTCGTTAGTTTGAGGTGTTCGTGCGACGCACACCGTTTGGATGTCGTCGTAGTTTTGAGCTGTTGGTGCGACGATGAATGACGTCTGTTTAGAGTGGAGTGCTCAGACGCCCCCGGACGCTGCAGCTAAGCTAATTTCATTATAACTCTTTTTATTACCCTTAAAACTTTAATTTCATATTTGCAAGATGCAAGAAAGACAATAACCAAATTTCAGTAGTAACATGTAAAATAAATTAACCTAAAAAGTAACGAAAACCGAATGGTATTTATAGTCAAATGTTTAGACATAGTATTCCGGCTTTAACTAAATAATGTGTATCTCATTCTGGAGGTAAGGGACGTTTCGAAGTATTAAAATTTGTCATACAATCCCAAAACAGTGTTATATCATTTGCCTGTCCCCCGGTCCGAGATTAAAAGTCTCAATGACACCGCTGATTTATCCTGGTAAGTTTTAGATCTTGGTAGAACAAGGGCGCTCGATATTCATAAATACTGTCTACCTAACATTAATTTTTAGCTTTTTATACTCTATAACCTTCATGTTACAACCAGTAACGTTTATATTTTTATAAACACAAATTGTTATATTACAATAATATGATGGAACGTTATGAGACTAGATTGAGCGAGCTGGAAGATAAGAATAAACAATTAACAAAGAAAAATTATGATTTAGAAGCAAAAGTAACAAATATAGAAAATAATTTTAGACATGTGGAACAAAGTTACTTGGATAACAAAATAGAAATTGTGGGTATTCCGATAACCGAAAACGAAAACGTACGAGCTATTACTACGAAAGTTGCAAATAAACTGAATATAGAAGAAAACCAAATAATTAATGTAAAACGTGTGACTTGCAAAAATGAAACGGTTCCTCCTCTGCAAGTGGAGTTATCGAACGCCTGTCACACCACGAGTTGGATCAAGGCATCTAAGGCTGCGAACCTCGTCGTCGACCAAGTACTAGCTAGATCTCCACCAGATGCACAGAAAACAAAAGTCTTCGCTCGGCAGGCTTTAACTAAAGCGAATAAAACTCTTCTTTGGTTAGCTAACCAGAAACTGCGCCCTGCATACAAATACATATGGGTTCAATCCGGTAAAATCCTAGCTAGAAAAGGTGACAACGATAAACCTGTTGTTATTCGAAGTGACATTTTAAACAACATGACATCATAAACGAATATTATTATTATTAAGTAACAAATTATCAAGTAACAACGATGTAATAAAAAATACATATGTAGTAATCATTTTCTTGTAATAGATCTTAGTTTATTATATTTCAAGTAAATAGTATTTAAATTTAAAATTAATAGTTTAATCATATTTAATTCATATATATATATACTACCTACTACTATATATATACATATAATGTTTTAGTTTACATACTACACAAAAATTGTCACTAATAAAACACTGCATATCTCTATAAAAATGTTTATAATACTTATATATTGTACATATTTTAAATGTTAAATGAAGTACCTGGCATTTTTAGCTATAATTATTGTTTAACCATGTGTGTCGAGTGTGAGTGCTACGACAAACCTATTGGTTTTTTAGCACAATATCAAAATGAACTTGTAGTTATTGTACGTGATTGAATAAATTAAAAAAAAATATATATAAAATATATATCTAAAAATACCTACACTACTAACTACTACATTATGGAAATAAATCGGTCCAGTCACTCCCAAAATTTGCAATCCCATATCAGGGTCTTGTGTTAAATAAATTTGATTATTAGTTGAAAAGACTAGATGGTAGTGGTTATGGATATACTGATAATAAACCTAATAAACTGTTTCACAACAATATAGCTAGACAAATTTGGCTGAAATTTTGCACAGGGTGAACCAGTATGGTAGAAATGGATACAGAATAGTTTTAACACAGACCAAGCCACGGGATAACCCAGTGTTAAATAAGGCAAAAATTGCAGCCTAGAGAGCCAAGGCAGATTGTTTACATGCATGGATAGGTAGGTATGAATTGTGATCATTGGTACAAGAACTAAAATAGAAACAAATGCACCTCAATTCAGCGTCACAGTACCCTTTGTTTTCTAGGGCAGGGGGATGTCAGTAAACCCTTAAACACTGAATATCATAATTAATATAAATGAAATCGTTTACACAATATGTTTTTGTGTGTCATATGCTGTATAAATAAATAAATATTTGAGAATAAAATTAATTAAATGCCAAAAATGTAGTTCAAACATTACCGTATTTCATCGTTAACGCCGTTTTCTACAATATTATTCGCCATCGTGAATGCGCCAGTAGCGGCTCTTTAAATCTTCAAATATACGCGTCTACCTCCTATTCTTCTTTCACATTCTCGATTGCACCTGAAAATAAGCAAAGGGGAATATTAATGGTATGGTCAGCAATCAGAATACATGCTTTTAAAAATACCTACAAAATGGAGAAATTCAAACAAAACGCCTGAAATAATAAAAGAAGAGAAGCAGATACGATTGACGCGTAATGCGAACAAAATTAGTTATTTGACACTTGACAGTATCTTGACATTTCATATATATTTTGACAGATATGCGTTGCTGCCAACAGTTTTTAGCCCATGACGCAAAATGAGAGATATTGGCTCCGTTCACGTCCTCAGGAGAAGGTTTTTTGGTTGTTTTGTAACTCGCTCGAAGGTCCGGAACGACCACGGGTGTTTTTCACTCAAATTGTGACTTTGACATATTGCGCAGACTCGAATTTCGAAGTTATGTTGATTTATTTTTCTTTTCCTGAATATTTCCGTTTCTTTTTACGATTAATATCTAGTCATGTCACGTCTCAGTCTCGAAAATGTAAATTACTTCCAATTCCCCAAATCTGTAACAATAATTACAGGTTTTCCCGCCAAATTTACTGTCACAAACGTCAGAGCGTTTTTTAACAATCGAATTTGATTGTTATAAAGTTGCAACCGGAGTGAAACAACCGAGGTCGTGAACGACTCAGTTGCTACAACCGAGTGCGACGCTCTGAGGTCGTGAAATGGGTTAGAGCGTTTGGGGGTGCACTCCGAGCGTAGGTCGTGAACGCAGCCATGTTAAGTTTGACGTATTAGAGATTTGGCGGGAACGTAAAAATGCATAATACAATGTGCTCTTATCCGGCTCTTACCGTATCTTTTCTGTGAGTTAATGTGTACAAAAAGTGGATTATTAACCATTTAGTGCTGGTGAATGTGTGCGAGAGTAGGAATTTGAAAAACATTATATTTAACGTTTACACTATAATTCCACTGAAAACCTTCAGTAAGAAAGTCCACGCCTTAACTGATGGTGATGGTGTGTCTTGGACTAGACTATGACTTAATCTTCACTTATTATAATTTTATTTATAAATAAAGAGTAGCAAATAAGCTAGCTGTCCACCTGATGGAAAGTGGTTTGGTTACCGCAGCCTGTTAACACCCGCAATACTATAGGTAATACTAGTGCGTTGCCTGCTCTTTTGAAAGAGGAAACTGATAATTTGAATGTTTGAATGAATTTACTTTGACCTGACTTTACGATTTGATTCTATAAAAACTTGAACAATAATTATGCTTACACTTTGAAATTGGCAAAGTACACTAATTGTGTAGAGCTTAAGAAATATGGTTCTGCCAACTTTACGAGCACAAATGTCATTTTGACACTGACAGCTATGTCATTTGACTGACAGTCAAGAGGACGTCAAATCAAGTCAAGATAATTTTGTAAACAAATCAGCTGTAAATATTTGGTGTTGATATTTCTCGCTAAAATACGAATTTATAAGTTAATTCTAGTTTATAACTTCAGTTCTTAGTGTTTGTTGATGTGAAATATTACAAAAACTTTATAGAAATGACGAAACGAAGAACAAAGGGAGAGGGTGAAGGTGAGTCTGTTTTTGCACATTATTTATTCAGTGAAAGGCTTCCTGCTGTATTTCTTTAATGTAATAAATAATATATCACGTTAAATGTATTTTAAATACATTAAATCAAAATTAAGGTTCGTAATAACTATAAAATTTTATGTAAATGTTACGGATTTTATAGGTTAGAATTGTACCGAAGTAGGCACTTTAGTTTCGTAGTTGCTGCTTATTATAACAACAAGATGTTAGTTTAAATATTACAGTGTGGAAATAATAGCACTTACATAATTGAAATAGTATGCTATTCCTTGAACTCACAAAACTATTTTAAATCTTAATCTTAGTGATGCATTTTTGGCATTTTTGGCACAACCAACTTACTGAAACAGTGGTGGTTGTTAATAGCTATCATAATATTTTGAGCATTTGAATAGTAAACGTCAAAACCATAAAATGTTTATCACACCTAATAAAACTATGCAGGTTAATAGAAGTGTTGTATATATGGCACTAAAGTTGTTCAACCATCTTCATATCTCAAAACATTCCCATTCTAGGCCTAGCATCATCACTTACCAACAGGTGAGATAGTGGTCAAACGCTATCCTATAAGATATTTAAAAAAAAACTAATAATTTAGGATGTGGATTAGGGATGTCAAAACTGATCGGAAAATCAACATGTAACCACGAGACATTTTCACTAATAATATCGTTTAAAAACTAAAAAAGAACCGACTTCAATGCCGCGCTATTCATTTTCAGTACCAATTTTGAGATGTTTATCTCAATATCTCTGGAGATACTTATCAGACCTCGATAAAATTACCATGGTACCACACTTGGGATATCTCCTTTCGAACAAAAAAAGAATAATCAAAATCGGTTCATAAACGACGAAGTTATCTGCGAACAAACATAAAAAAATATATATATATATACGGTCGAATTGAGAAACCTCCTCCTTTTTTTGAAGTCGGTTAAAAAAGGGAAAAGATACCACATATGTACAATTCAATTTAAGTCTTATTAAACAACCAGTAGTTACAAAATGGGACTTATTACTCGCACAATGAGCAAAAATGAGCTAGCAATTAACACCCTTGCGTCTAAAGCTTACCAAGTTTACTGATTTTATGGATGTGCATGCATTATTATGAGAGCAAAACCTAGAGAAGGTTTTGCTCTCATAATAATGCAACAAAACATAGTTTTACATTAGTTATAGTACATTGTGTGATTATTATATTGTTTTATTTTATTATTTTCAACAGTTTATCAATTAAATTCAATAAACATGTCATGTCACATTGGACCTCCTTAGATACCTTTTAATGCAGGCCAAGCTGCGTAAACACCTAAGTTAGTGTTTATAATACCAAATGACCTGATGACCAAATACTAAACATCAATATGTTTAATTGATGGACCAGCCGGTAGAAGCCGACCTATGCGAACGTATCACAACCAGATTGGAGACGTTTTAAAGAACAAGTTAAAAGTACCTATAACTGGCAACATTGTATGAAGGCGCTCATGAAAGTGGAAGAAGCGAGAGAGGTATGTCAGGATCGTAGCACGTGGGAAGAAGACTGAAGTCTCTACCTACCCCAACGGGAAGAAGGCATGATTTTATGTATGTATGTAAATCAATTAAAACTAAATAAATAAAGTTGATTGATTATTAATCTATTAGGTGACCTATTATATTGGTTAAGATAAATAATTAATGGACAAAACTGATGGACTCATAAACTCAATCAATGTTCAAGACACCTTTGAAATAAACATTTTAACCAAGTATTGCTACATATAAATCATAAGTCAGGAAAAGTAACTGCATTATAAAAATGACCCAATAAAAGTTGTGTACAAGCAGGCGGGGTTAAAAGTCGTGTCCAGCTCCTCATTAGTCGGACATGTCTTGTTTGACTCAACTGTCATAACAGACATTGCAGCACAGACGCGAACTAATCCCTGCTTTTGTTCCGAATTTAAATCAATCTCCAAGGTAACAGGTGCAGTGCAGTGACATGCAAAATTCTGGCAGTTCAAAATGTTGCATGCCGCTGTATCTGTTATAGGTAGACGTCATTGCTTACCATCAGGCGAGCGTCGGGCTTGCCCTGTTACATTTTACCATAAAAAAAAAATACCACAACAAGTCTTACTCTGCTGTACCCTGAGGAGAGTCTACTTTATAGGGATTTTCCGTTTGAATTATAAACAATTTATGTATTATGTAGAACATAAACATCTGTATGTGTTGACTTATAATTGCTTTGTTTATTATGTTTTTAATTATTTGTGTATTTACTTGTATGTGTCTAATACTGATCATGTTGATTAAGATTTGTACTTAGCACTTTATTTTATTACCTTATGTATATTATGTATTTTATGTATAATGTAATATTTATTATTAGAAATTGCTTCTACCCCCACTATATCAGCTGACCACTAATGACTGTTGCGTACAACAGTTGCACAATTATATCATTATTTTTTTATAGTATTTAGCCTAGCCTTTGAGCATTATCTCACCTGTTGGTAAATGACGATGCGGTCGATGAGCGACGATAAGAAAGGTAGCACGCTAGACTAATATTTTCGCTCACCAATGGCAAGACCATATGGCAAGCTTTTTGTTCTGCTTAATCCTTCTTACTAATATTAATAATAAGTTTTTTAATTGTATGTATTACTTATTTACTCAATCACGCAAAACAGCTGAGCATGTATGAAATATGGAATGAAATTACAGATATCTAAGATTAGTAGGTAGAATAGGACATTTTTTTTTACCGTCTCCAAAAAAAGGAGGAGGTTCTCAATTCGTAAATCTGAATTTTGATAGGGTTATACTTCCCAGGTGGTCCCATTAAAAATTGCATCGATTCATCATATGTTCAGTATCTCCAGAGTTATGGAGATAAACACCTCATATTTGTACTGAAAATGACTAGCGCGGCATTTGAAGTCGGTTCTTTTAATGTTTTAAAATACCCTAAATTATTATTAACGCTGGCTTAGCCTTGCATGGCTCAGTTAGGTAAGTATCTTTACATAGTATAAAACTCACTGTCTGTACGCTTAGATCTTTTAAACTACGTAACGGGTTATAATGCAGTTTTCAGCCATAGATAAAATTATTCAACAGGAAGGTTTGTAACCAGGATTAAAGGCGGGCAAAGCCGCGGCGCGCTGCTAGTATCATAATAAAAGATCAAGATTCCAGATGAATGAATACCTTTAGAGTACGTATCCACGTGTCGCGATGCGTGCGTCATATCGCGTTGTATGGCATCGTGTGTAATGATATTATGCATGGATTCATGGGTTGACCCTTGCCGTTTACGCAACATTCACAAATATAGGCGAGCCGCGAGACGGATGTGGATTTTGCTTTACCTATCTATCGTGTCTGGTATTGATTTGTTTACCTTTTTGAAGTCATTTTTGGTATGGGAAAAAAATTATAACTCACGTCAGGACCTCGCGTCAGGACATTTGACCTGATCGAAAATTCGTAAAACGGAGGGAGAGTAAAAACTTGTTTTGGGGAGGGGTAAAAATGTAAAACTCGCGTCAGCAGGGCTAGTATGGCAAGGGGACTATTTTGTCTTTCCACCTATCCGTGTTTTGTTTGGTGGAGAAGTCAAATTATAAGTAAAGTTTTTCGACAATTATAAACACCCGCTGACTTTTAATCAATTCTTTTTTTAAATTTCTTAATACGAAACAAAATCAAAACTCGGGGTTAAACTTCACCAAGCGATTAAATTGTTCTGTTGATCTCCTGTCAGTGGCGAAAAACAGGGAAATTATTTTGTCTATCCCCCGGGGATAAGGCCATGCTAGCCCTGCGACTCGTGACCTGATCAAAAAGACGGAGGGAGGGAGAGTAGACCAAATGCACAACGTTAATGTTCAAGTTTTCACTTCTGCCGGCACTCCCGGAGTGCAACCCGTTGTTTTTTTTTTATGTCTGTTCACCGATTACTCGAAGATGCCTGAACCGATTTGGATTTTTTTGTTTGTTTCAAAGGTTGGGTACCCGTTCCCTTTGGTGGTTTCCCAGGTGGTTCCATTTAAATATTAACGAAATCGGTCAAACCGTTTTTAATATATCAACATTGGTATTACGATGTATATATACCTCGATGACATGCTACTAACTACTGGTTACTTTGACTAGCGCAGCGCGACGTTTGTAGTAGTTCTTTTAGTTTTTTAAACAATCTTAAATTATCATGTCACTGCACTGCGACTGCGTTACCTCGAGCACAGAATAATGAATAGTACCCTCGAGACATAAAGATGTGAAGTCAAAGATTTCATGACATCTTTCATTTATCATGTGAAGTCAGTAATTTCTCTGGACACATTTCTTTGGACTGGTGAACACGCTAGGTCTAGAATACTCCGACTCTCTAGGGTCGTGTGCTGCCGGAACACCGTAAGTTTATGGCGGCAGATTTTCGCCTAGTTGTTGTAGTAAAAAAGTAGTTACTGTTTGGTTAAAAATCAGGCGGAACATCGATATGATATGCTTCTACCATTTGTGGACGAACATGCTTGCTAGGATTTGAACCGGGGATTTTTCGCTTAGATGTCAAATAATCTTTTATTTATTGTTAAGTCCGTGCCGTGTTCGTGGTAGTCAGATATGGAGATAAACACTTCAAACTTAGTAAATTATAATATCGTTTAAAAAACTAAAAAAGAACCGACTTCAATGCCGCGTTATTAGTTTTCAGTACCAATTTTGAGATGTTTATCTCCATATCTCTGGAGATACTAATCAGACCTCGATAAAATTAACATGGTACCACACTTGGGATATACTTGGGATAATCAAAATCATTCATAAACGACGAAGTTATCCGCGAACAAACATTTAAAATATATATATATATATACGGTCGAATTGAGAAACCTCCTCCTTTTTTGAAGTCGGTTAAAAATTACGCGGCATTTGAAGTCGGTTCTTTTAGTTTTTAAACGATCTTAAATAATATTTCTAGTTATTTTTGTTTTAAAATGAATTTGTAACATTATTAATATATTTATAGTTATCTAAACTTCGTAATGTTCTTTCTGCTTTAATTTCCATTTTACGTGGATATCTAATAAAACAAAATATTGACATTGATTTATTTGACAATAGATAAATCAATTGATTGATAAATCAGTCATTGTTATCATATTTATCAATCATTTATGTATCCAATCAATATCAATCTAAGAATAAATAATAAGTCTATTCGTATATATCAATCGAGATATCCAGTCTAAGAATAGAATTCGTAGATATCAATCACAATATCCAATCTAAGAATAGAGCAAGGCAAATGCATGCACTTCCTTAGCTCACTTCCTAGGCTAGACTGTCCTTGCTCCACCTAGCCTAGATTGACACCCATATGCAGAGTTATTTTCTTGAGACCTCCTCCACTCGACCTTAGTCGAGGTCACCTCAAGGAATTCTTGAAAACACCCTTGATATTAGTATGTTCAGTTACGGCTTCACCCTCCAGTGAGGAACCTCCATTCGAGACATTTATTATTGTCTTTTCTAAATCGAAATCTACTAAGGAATTCCTCATCATCAGCTTTATGTTACGATATTTAGTATGTAATAAAACTGGAAATAACCTCAGAAATAACGTACAAAGCGCTGATAACAAGCTTTGAGGAGACCTTGAGGTAGACCGCGACGTACCTTGAGTTTGACAGTTTTTCACTCGACTCGACTGAGGAATTTGCTCAAGCCGAGGATATTTTTACAATTCTGCACCGATTTTATCCTTGAGGTTGAGTCAAATCACATTCGAGTGGAGGAAATCTTGAGGAACCGACTATGCATATGGGTGTAAGGCTATGTCTACATTAAACAGGCTTACTTTGAGAAATCAGCATCTGATATTGTTCAACAGACATTCAAGGGGAGGTAATCATGGTAAAGCCTATGTCCTACGGTCTTCCGTATAAGTAATAAAAATAAAATGGTAATAAGATCGTTTAAAAAACTAAAAATAACCGACTTCAATGCCGCGATATTAATTTTCAGTGCCAAGTTTGAGGTGTTTATCTCCATATCTCTGGAGATACTTATCAGACCTCGATTAAATGACCACGGTAGCACACTTGGGATTGCTCCTTTCTAAAAAAAAAAGAGTAATCAAAATCGGTTCATAAACGAAGAAGTTATCCGCGAACAAACATGAAAAAAAAATGTACGGTCGAAAGAAGAAACCTCCTCCTATTTTTGAAGTCGGTTACAAAGAAGGGGGTCGCTCACCATACAAGAAAGGTGTTTTTTCTGAATTGTTTGCTCAATTATAACGATATTGTACGGTCGCGGTGGTACTCTTCGTGTGCGAGTCCCACTCGCATTTGGCAGGTTTTTTAGTTAAACCGCGAGGTAGGATGTTCGATCCGATCCGATACTTGTGTGGATCGATACAAAGGAATACTATCCACCCGATTTTTAGGGTTCCGTACCCAAAGGGTAAAACGGGACCCTATTACTAAGACTCCGCTGTCCGTCTGTCTGTCTGTCTGTCTGTCCGTCTGTCACCAGGCTGTATCTCATGAACCGTGGTAGTTAGACAGTTGAAACTTTAACAGATGATGTATTTCTGTTGCCGCTATAACAACAAATACTAAAAACAGAATGAAGGTAAAAATAATAGAGGGAACAACAACCCCATACAAGAAACGTGTATTTTTCTGCATTTCAATGTAACGCCATCTATTAACGCTTAGTAAGGTAAACGTCGCATAGATGGCGTTATATTGAAATGTCGATCCCTAACACCTTTGTTTGACATTAGATGGCGTTATAAGAAATACAATGTTTATTAATTATTATTTTTTGCTGACGAAAAATGATAGTTTTATTTTTTGCTCGATTTTATAAAATACTGTAGTGTAGTACGGAACCCTACGAGTGCGAGTCCGACTTGCACTTGGCCAGTTTATTGTATCGATACAATGGCTTTCGATCCGTTAGTGGATCGATACATGTACATTGAGGATCGGATCGAAAAATTCGGTCCGACTTGTAATCAATTCTTAAATAAAACTGGCCAAGTGCGAGTCAGCATCGCGTCTCTTATCGCACACTTAGGGAGGGTTCCGTACAATACGAAACATAACAGAGTTTCAACCTCATATATTTGATTAATTGATATTATCAAGAATATTTGGTTTGGTCGCGATCTAGAAAGACGGGGCTCGTTTACTAGCGCCATCTATGTCATTTTGCCGAAACTAATTAGATAGATGGCGTTTAAAAACATGTTTTTTGTATCGGGGGACCCCCTTTAATTTGTAACTTTATTTTGTTTTTAGTATTTGTTGTTCTAGCGGCAACAGAAATACACCATCTGTGAAAATTTCAACTGTCTAACTATCACGGTTAATGAGCTATAGCCTAGTGACATACGGACAGACAGACAGACAGACGGACAGCGGAGTCTTAGTAATAGGGTCCCGTTTTACCCTTTGGGTACGGAACCCTAAAAAGATAAACAAACTTTAACCATAACGTTTTGTTCTCTTGAATTGGAAACAACTTATAGTCATTGTGATATGTATGGCTCCACCAAAAAAAATCAACTCTTTGGTCATTATTCACAAAAACGGCGAATGGAGGAAAGTGCAAAGTATGTTTCCTAGATGTAATAACTAAAGGAAACACAACAAATTTGCCCAAACATATAAAAATACACCACAAAAATACAGAAATTATACCGATAACAGAAATTGATACGATGCTGGATCTATTACAAAAAATCGATACTGTTTTTTAAACCAAAAGATTACTCGCAATGTGGGCTGCACATTACTAGTATTCTTGTTAACCCCTCCAACTAAGCTAAATATGCTTGTGTCTGGAGTGGGTTCACGTCAACAGTGCAATGGGTGTGGTTGGGATCGAACTCACGACCTCTCGATCGCCAGTCCGTCACCTTATCCATTGGGCTATTGCCGCCTTAATACTTACCTGATACTTGGATCGATACAGTGTATTGCGATCCAGAATATCGATACAAAGCACCTGGATCAAGCATCTCCACCGCGAGGCACAACAATAAAATATTAAACATACTGCATGCACTGCACAATGCACATAGTGCTTGCCTTATATGTACTATTAATTATTCTGTGTCTTAGGTGTCCTGATGAAAGGTCTACAACCACGCCCACTGCACCTTACCACAGATTAAATAATAATTGACCTTACTAACGTAGACACTATCACAATAATGACCTCAGCCACAGTATATATATATTAATTAGTCCACGTCAGTAGGAAGCAAGCTGACTCTCCTGACCTCTGCTAATGTATTCCGTCGCAAATTGTCACATATATTAGAGGCCAGGTATATTATCAGTTACATTATAGTTTATCAGTTTTACATAGATTGCACAGATTATATAATAGTTACTTCGTATACTTGGGGCAAGGTAGGTAGCTTCCATAAGTAACTATTAATTAATCTGTGCTTATGGTAGCTGCATTCTATCACAGAATAATAATTAAGATAGTTTAAAAACTAAAACAACCGACTTCAATGCCCCACGAGTCAATTTCAGTAGCAAGTTCGAGACGTTTATCGTCATATCTCTGGAGATTCTTACCAGATCTTGATGAAATCACAATGGGACCACCTCGAAAACGTACCCTACCAATTATAAAAAGAATCATTCGAATCGGTTTACAATTGACGGAGTAGTCGCGTAACATACACAAAAAAAAAAACTGGCCAAGTGCAAGTCGGACTCGCACTCGTAGGGTTCCGTACCACACTACAGTATTTTATAAGATCGAGCAAAAAATACCACTATCATTTTTCGCCAGCAAGAAATAATAATTATTAAACATTTTATTTCTTATAACGCCATCTAGCGTCTAACAAAGGTATTAGGGATCGACATTTCAATATAACGCCATCTATGCGACGTTTACGTAACTAAGCGATCATAGATGGCGTTACATTGAAATGCCGAAAAAATACGTTGCTTGTATGAGGACCCTCTATTATTATTAACTTTATTATGTTTTTAGTATTTGTTGTTATAGCGGCAACAGAAATTCATCATCTGTGAAAATTTCAACTGTCTAACTATCACGGTTTATGAGATACAGCCTGGTGACAGACGGACAGACAGACAGACAGACAGACAGACAGACAGACAGACGGACAGCGGAGTCTTAGTAATAGTGTCCTGTTTTACCCTTTGGGTACGGAACCCTAAAAAAAACATACAGACGAATTGAGAACCACCTACTTTTTGGAAGTTGGTTCATAAATGCTTAAATATAGTGCTTTGTGGAATACTGTGGACTGTACTAAAGTCAGTTGTCCAGCGTCTCGTCTCACTGTCGTCTTCCATTCCATTTTCAGATAATCACCATTCCATCTTAGACCGCATCGACACTTAACATCACCTGAGATCACAGTACTGCCCCCTAGACTAAATCCAATTTCTGTTTACATCAGGGCTGTAGCTAGATTATTTTTTTTAACATAAAAATGCAGGCGAAGCAGTGGGCACAGCTTGTAAAAAATAAATGTAATAATCTACCTACCTAGTTCGAAACTTTTTTTTGACTTTTTTATGACCTTAAGGTCATATGTATATGTAAAAATAAATGAAGCTCAACTATCATTTTGTCACGAGTACTTACTTGCTAGGTAAGAAAGAGGTTATCGATATCACGCGATTCATAATTAGAGTAAGTAATAAAATTAAAACTTAATATAAACAATCGAAAATGTACATAAAATGTTATGTAAACATGATTTTTTAAATAAATTTACTTGCACGTGATTTTTTTTTTTTTTTGTTTGCACTATTATCCACAGAATAGATAGTAATACTATGTACTATTAACACTAAAGTGCGTTTGTTTTACATATGTAGGTTTCGTCCTTAAATAAACCAGCCAAGTAGGAGTCGGACTCGCACACAAAGGGTTCGTTCTGACTACCGTACTACCGCGGTAAAATATTTAATGAAATCCAGCTAAAATGTCTAGTTCATACCATGTGGAATTGTGGAAAGAAGTAGCCTCTCCCTACCCCAACGGGAAAAAGGCGTGATTGTATGTATGTATGTAAATATATCTGGTGGTGGTGGTGATGATGACGTGATCGAAGATGGTGAACACGCTAGATCTAGAATGGTCTGACTTTTAAGGGTTTTGTGCTGCCGGAACACCGTAAAAAGTGGCAGATATTAATGGTAGTAAGCTACTTTTTAGTGGCAAGCCAGGCGGAACATCGATATAATGCAAGCGGCGATAGCCCAATGGCTAAGAAGTCGGCCTGGCAGTGGCGATCGAAAGGTCATGCGTTAGATCCCCCCCTACCCATTGACGTGAACCCACTCCAGACACAAATTGACACAAGCATATTTAGCTTAGTTAGCAAAAAAAAATTAGCATAAAAAAACTAACCTGTTCGTGACTGCAAGATAAATGTAATTTCGACACCATTTACCCTATTTTCACTTGTTAAATAAGAAATCACGATAAGGCTTATCAAATATACATTTTCGAGTATCATTTGAACAAATAATGAACCAGTTATGGCTAGTTGTAATAAGTATTTTTTGATATTTCAATCACGATTAGTGTGACTCTGTGTGTATGTAAATAAATACTTATATTTTGACTTTTGTTACCTACGTTGCTATTAGGTATTATTTATTAAAGTATTGTATGTTTATTTATTAAATAATTTCTATTTGATAAATTCAATTTACTTAATTCCTCAATTATAAAAATTCAATTTTGAGATTTATAGTTATCGTGAGTTTGAATCATGATTATAAAATACCGACTATTATACTCACTACTGTTTGTTGTCGACTTTCTCGACCTAGGTTTCGTGCATGTCCGATGCACATCCTCGGGAGATCCGCAGACATCTGCAGAAAGATCTTAGAGACGGCCACTGTCGTCGTCGCGATCTCGCTGCGTTAACTCCACCGACTACACCGACTCTTGTCGGTGATAAACTCCCACTCCGTAACTTATCGGATGATAGTTTGAAATTTGACACACTAAGGGCCAGTTTCACTAGTTTCTGATAGCGTTAATATGAAGAAATCTGACAGATTTTTGACAGCTTTTGTATGGGGTCATGTGTCAGCTAACTATCAGGAACCGGTAAAACTGGCCCTAAGGCTGAGTTGCACCATCTTACTTTAACCGTAACTATAACTATAACCGGTGTTTTTGTATGGAGTTTGACTGATTTTTGACGTTAGTTATATAGTTAAAGTAAGATGGTGCAAGTCAGCCTAAGTGAGTTTGCTGGCAATGCAAATATTATGGTGGCAACAAACTGATCTGATAATGTAGTCGGGATGTAAGGATTGGAACTCCCTGATGGCAAATCGTAGGATAGTCGAATTTGGGCTAGTATGTATGTATGTCTTTAGGGTTTAAAAATGTAGGCATAGGTATGCTTTACCCGTGCGAACCCGGGGCGGGTCGCTAAATGGTTTATGTATAAGATCGTTTCAAAACTAAAAGAACCGCGACTTCAAATGCTGCGCTATTAATTTTCAGTACTAAGTTTGAGGTGTTTTTCTCCATATCTCTGGAGATACTTATAAGATCTCGATGAGATTACCTTAGGATATCTCCTTTACAACAAAAAAAATCATCAAAATCGGTTCATGAACGACGAAGTTATCCGCGAATAAACATTAAAAAAAATGTATATACGGTCGAATTGAGAAACCTTCTGCTCTTTTTGGAGTCAGTTAAAAATACCAATGCATTCCAGATTTAAACTGAGAGTGATCTATCTGTTGATCCACCGACTCTGACGTCAATAGAACTTTACAGAGTTGTTTGCGTTTGTTGCGAACGCTTGCAGTCACGTGGAAGTCGAGATATAATATATGTATATTATAACTACTTTTATTTGAATAATCTTGTTGTATAATATGTTTCTATAAATGTTACACACTTTATATTTTTGAGTTGACTGAGTTTGTTACAACGCGCGGGTTCGAGTCCCGTCGGTACGATTAAATTTTGAATTGTGTGTAAATCTTGTTGTAATCTTAATCAATCAAGCAATTCGTTTATTAAGAATACAGGTAATAGTAATAAAGGACGTCATTCAAGGTCGTAATTTACGTCTTTGTACCCATCCCAAAAAAGTTCACAACTCGGCTAAGGAAGTTTTCACTTCAACAATAATTTCGGGTTAATAAGTACTTCAACAAAAAATACCCAGAACTTCCTCGTTTTACAACTCGAATGGATCGGCGTGATATTACAAACGCTTATGCGAAATCGTAAACAACGCTGTTTCTACAAAGCATTTCAATAGTGTCAGTATGTCATGTTCCCACACAATGTAATGTAAATTACACTTACAATGGTGTTTGGATTTCAAATAATAAACTACAATTGCTTCTGGGTTTAAAAAAACTGGCCAAGTGCAAGTCGGACTCGCACTCGTTGCGTTCTGTAACACAGTAGAGTACATTTTATGCTATAATTTTTCGCCACCAAAAATCAGCTTGGTTTTTGGTTAGTCTCTGTATGAAAAACAAAGTTATATTTGCGATTGCTCTATCTCAAAAACTGCTTATTACATCTCGTTCTAATCTTTTTTTGTTGAAAGTGTTTATTGAGAACTGCAGCATATTAGATAATTTTGTTAGTTTTCAATCCCTTTCTTTAAAAGTTAGAGGGGAAGATTTAGGGGGCCGCTTGATCTTTTTTTTATTTTTGTATAAAACTTTACTACCAAAGAAGTTGCTACCCAGTCTTGCGACAACTCGTAAGACTAGACAGCAACTTCTATGTGTCGTATAGACAGCAAAGGCGAGCCGAGAGTTATAGATTTTAATAATCATACGACAAATAATTATATTTTTCCTTTTATTTCAATAACAACAAACAAGTCAATTGTCATGACAACGCATAGCCTTCATCATTTTGCGGTGTTGCCAACACGGCCCTCCTGCGCCGTGCGTGTCCTCAGACACACATCACTAGTACGGGTCTGGAACCCGTGCTGGACAACATCTGGAACTCTGCACCTGAATCGCGTATCTGAGAATACACACATGGTTTTATTGGCTGGTACAATCATTCAACGCTCGGCTATCATGACTCATAATGTTACAACTAGACTGGGCTCCAGTTGTAAACTTTTCATAATTACCTTCATTTTTATTCCTTTAGACTTAGGAATTTCTACCAGTTTACAACAAGACATCCCATAAATTATTTCATCATCAAACATGACACCGGTAAGGTCTTTTAGTTCTACGATTGTCTTTCCATTTAAAACTGTACTGGACCACCCAAACCAGAGCTGATTTCTTTAAGCTTAGAAATTCTCTGTACGACTGCTATTTTAGCTCACTCCCTTAATCCGAGGTAATGCCTGGTCCAGTTCATTCCTTTAGTGTTAGGAAATCACTGCTTCAGCTCACTACCCCTGTTCTGGCGAGTGCCTATAACAGTATTTTTAGGACACCCAGTAACGCTAATTGAATGAAATAATTAACAGACTTTTTAACCGAATTCAAAAAAAGGAGGAGGTTTCTCAATTCGACCGTATATATATATATATATATATATATATATTTTATGTTTGTTCGCAGATAACTCCGTCGTTTATGAACCGATTTTGATTTTTTTTTTGTTCGAAAGGAGATATCCCAAGTGTGGTACCGTGGTAATTTTATCGAGGTCTGATAAGTATCTCCAGACATATTGAGATAAACATCTCAAAATTGGTACTGAAAAAAGCGCGGCATTGAAGTCGGTTCTTTTTTAGTTTTTAGACGATATTATTACAAGGTATGTTATGAAACTCTGTAAATAATATTATACAATACATTTCATTATCTTGCCAACACGTCTTTTATTTACAAAAGTAACGATGATTTTTCAACCAATACGCCAATCATCGATTTTAATTCACGGCTTCATATTTTTTGCAGCGGTCACGCCATTGTAGGTTCTACTACCTACTTTTTTGAATTCTTTTTATGGTAGCATGAAGATTTTAAATGTCCCTTCTTACCGCAAAACACACATTTTACCGTACACTGTAGTCGTTTGTGATTACCGCCATAATTAAAACATTATATTGAATTGGCGCGGTTGTTTGATTAGTAGTAGCTCTGGTAGATGTAGTTACCGTTGATGATTAAGAGGTTCCACCCTAGTATTATTATCACGAACTTTGCGAGTGTTGTTATTAATAATTGGTAGTTACCGGTTTTTGTTTTGTAGACACGACTGTGCAAGAACCGAGCTAAACTATTACAAAATTCAAAATAGCTAGCTAGTCTAACATAATATGTATATATCTGCTTACATTGACAAATGACAAACAGACATACCGGTCAAAATCATAAATAAAATCATCCTGTAATCGAGTAAAAAGTAATTTAGAAATCAATGCAATATAATTTAAGATCGTATACAAAACGAAAAAAAACCGACTTCACATGCCGCTATAGTCAAAATAGCCAGTAGTATCATGTCGTCTGTGTATACAAATGCATATGTCGTCAAGGTATGTAATGTGTTTGAGATGTTTATCTCTATATCTCCGGAGATAATTGTCATACCTCGATAAAATTTGAATGGGACCAATCGGGAAGCATTACCTCAAACGAAAAAATAATTTTTGAAATCGGTCAAGATTTGATGGAGTTCTGAGGTAACAAACATAAATACGAAACCCTAAAAACAGTCGAATTGAGAACCTCCTCATTTTTTGTGAAGTCGGTTAAAAACCAAGTTACGACATGATGTTCGGTGTCAGCCAGTAAATAAAATCAATTAATTATGATGTATCAATACTGGCAAAAATGAAACCGACCGACACACCTCTTTCTACAGCCAATAGCATCCATCCATCAAAGAATTACGTTCTAACTTACCATACTGTTTCAGTTGTGTATTACTTAAAGCACGAATCAAGACGAATAAACACGATTAGTTCCGAAGTCCAAGGCGAAGAAAGTAAATGCGTACGCGGAACTCTGACGCGTATAAAGGTTGTCACTCATTATAACCACCCGGCACCCGACCACAACCGTATCGTTCGGCGTTTACTCGTTATCGAAAAAAATTAAAGACGCCGGCCAGCGAGCGGTCAACGCAAAGCGAACATACGAGCAACTGGTTTTCAACGAGTGGTCCGATTACCGTCCGCGTGTGGACAGCACAGGTTGCGAACGAGGCTATCCGGTGACAATACGGAGTTGATGTGGAGAGCGCATGACAAAAGAAATTCATATACTATAATTAAGATAGTTTAAAAACTATAACAACCGACTTCCATGCCCCACGACCGCGAGGCAATTTCAGTAGCAAGTTTGAGACGTTTATCGTGATATCTCTAGAGATACTTATCAGATCTCGAAAAAAATACATTGGGACCACCTCGGAAACGTACCATAACGATAAAAAAAGAATCATTCAAATCGGTTCACAATTGACGGAGTAATCGCGTAACATAGGTACATACAAAAAAAGAACATACAGACGAATTGAGAACCTCCTTCTTTTTGGGATGTCGGTTGAAAATAAAGAATATTAACCGCTCGAGACGAGGCGGTGCGGATCGAGTGCCGTTTTGCTTTTATCAGCTGCTACCTTAAGAAGGCGTGCCTTGACGTCACCATGACCAGTGTTACATAGCGATAGCGCGCAAATAACTGATTCCAAATACAAAAATATTTAATTTTTTTTAGCGGGAATACAAGGTCAATCTAACGTCTTTCTTTAGTTTGAAGGATGTTGTGCAATATGTTGTTTATGGTTATTGAATGGTTCTGCTCATTTCTGGAGATTTAATGCTAAAACTAGTGTATCTATTTTTGACTTGATATGTGTTTTGTTCGAAGTTAAATTTGAAGCAGACTGTCAGTTGTTTTTGTATATTTGCAATACTGGAAATCATTATACTATGTTAGTGCATTCTAAGCAATCATATTATTTTTATATGTATACAATAATTATAGGCAGGTTTGTAATGGTTTTGCCCCTATACAATTTTAATCACATTATCGCAGCCATACCCACTCATTCTGAATCACATGATTCTTGTCTACCTTCACACATACATTTTCATTAAATTTCAAGGATTCATTTAATTTTGAGGAAAAACTGGGTATTTTTCTATAAAATATGTGTGCGCTGTAAACATCATGCAAATATTTTTGTTTTAAAATTATCGAATTTATAACATTATTAATGTTATATATACCGGCTGTAATTGACGTAGTTATTACACCTTTAGTGGAATTTTCTCTAAATTTTAACGAACAATGGAGTAAAAAACTCCAAAGTAATCAAATTTTTCTGACAGAACTACATTACACTAAAAGTATATTATAGACAAAATAGTTTTTTTTAGTGCTGTTTAAAATTGAGTGGTTCTCTCCCGAGGAAATCTCCTCGGGAGTCATCGGATCGGACATACATGAAACCTAGGTCGAGACAGTCGACAACAAACAGTAGTGGTCATAATCGTCGGTATTTTATAATCATGTTCAAAATTTAAAATAAATAATAACAAACAGCTTCGATTAATTATTGCATACAACATCCCAATCGACACAAAATGACAAATCTACATCTTTAATAAAATACTTTCTCTAGCAAAAATATATATTATCACACAGGACAATATTTACATTGAGATAAAGTTTAGCTGCTGGAAAACATCATAAAGTTTCTATGGCAGCTGTAAAATATTGTCAGCCATATAAATATGCTGTGTTGGTCAAGTATTTCGACATACTCAAACAACTACTATTTACATAATTTAAATGAATTATATCTTAACTAGGTTCTAATAAACCTATTATTTTAAATCTTAGTTAAACCACGGTAATATAGTAGTTAAACAGTGTAGTTATATATTCTTTACTAACTGCGTCTTGCTGTGTAACTCACGGAATTTCGGTGTCAAAGGTAGATTGTGTTTCAATTCAGATAACTATATGTACTATAACTACTATCACGACCAGATCGGAGACTTTTTAAAGAAAGGCTCATGGAAGTGGAAGTAGCGAAAGAGGTATGTCAGGATCGTAGCATGTGGAAAGAAGTAGACTCTACCTACCCCAATGGAAAAAGACGTGATTTTATGTATGTATCTACTACTACTTACCATATGTCAAAATCTTAATTCAAGTCTGAGAGCTACGTTTGCGTACAGGATAGATTCCTTGACTTCTAAGCGAGAGGTCACTGGTTCAAATCCTGGCACGGGTGTTCGTCCACAGCTGGCAGGAGCATATTATATCGATGTTCCGCCTGACTTGCTACAAAACAGTAGCTTACCACCGGCAAGGGGAAAATCTGCCGCCATTACCTTACGGTGTTCCGGCAGGCAAATTCTAGTCTTAGTGTGCTTAGCATCTTCGACCACATCACACCCCGGACACTAGCTAAATCTCCATACAAACTAGCGTTTTAACGACCGACACTGTAACACCGACACAGACACTACACACGGGTCGTTTTTCTATACGTGCATTTGTGTGCGTGATGTCTAAGGTTGTCGCCCGTAATCACCGTATCACAGATTATATAATAGTTACTTCGTACATACGTACTACGTACTGACCGTATGAATATTTTTTGTACACTTACCCAAAAAGCTTTTAACACTAAAAATATTAGTCGCTATTTCGTAAACCATCATCTCCAGGTCCAGTCGACTTGCATAGAACAAACTGCACCACAGTAACTATTTTTTATTCTGTGTTGGGCGGCCAGCCAGAGCTGTACGAAACAATGTCGTGTGTGTTGCTCGCACGTTAGAGCGACATCAAGTAAAGAGAATATAAATACTACGTACCTACATAAAGTTCCCAATTGCTGTGTTATAAAAATGTTTAAACGTGAAAGTTTTTTTAAATATTTTACAAATTAAGCGTTATTTACGCACGAGTATATATATATATATATATATATATATATATATATATCGTTGTTTCATTTATGAAAATGAATTCTAAAATACGAATATGTAGGTAGGTATACTAATATAATTAAGTGTTTATTATATACCTACGTAATAAGAACCTACGTAAATTTGAACCTCCAGTGTCTACTGGTCCCAACATAAATGTATGAAGTTGATGTTCTTCTCTCCGTGAGTAGTAATTGTTCTATAGTCGTACGCGTGAGGCGTCCTTGCTCAGCGCAGCTCCTCGACAGCTCCAAGTCGGTGGCGGGGTGAGGAAGTCCGGAATTGGTGGGGGAACAGAGTGTCCGGTCTATACGTAGTATTATTATCTTTTCTATGACCACATCAACCACCAGGTGATGAGATAGAGGTCAAACTTTTTTTATATATCATCATAGGCTATAATTTAACTACTATCTCAACTGTTGGTAAGTGATGATGCGGTCGAGGATAGTAGCACGCTAGGCCTAGCATGGGAACTGGCTCTCAAGAATAACTGCCGGAACACATTAGATGTTCAGGGACAGATTTTTTACCTTGAGGGTGATAGATGGCCAGGCGGACACTAGATAGTGTCCTACCAAATACGGGGATTGGGGGTAACGATGTTTTTCTTGCACCGGAGGGCCACTGTGAAAAGTGCACATACATTTTTCGATAGAATAATCCATTGGTGGCGGGGATTGAACTCGGTACCTCTGGCGTCAAAGCCGACCATTCCCCCACTACACCACTGGGCCTTTAGCAATTTCAGTTTATTATAGGTACTTATTTAACTCAAGAGTAAAGTTATTTACCTTTTTTATATCATATAAGATAGCGGTTGACCACTATCTCACCTGTTAGTAAGTGATGATGCGGTCGAGGATGGTTACTTATTTAGTTTTATATTGTTTCGCGTGTCAATAACACAATTAATTCTACCATTAAGTGCTTCAACACAAACAATAACCTCAGCACGAAACGTTACAATTACTACAATTCAATTAAAATGACCTTTTCCATCGTTTTACGAGGCCTCTTCAATTAAACACTGCAATGCTCAATTGACAGAAAATGGCTAACAAAAACAATTTCAAGAAATAAATAATGTATAGAATGTGTCAATAGGAGGCGTTTTACACTTACCATCAGATGGGCCGCTTGCTTGTTTGCTGCTTTCAAATGAGGGGATTTCAAGTAAATCTTCCAACGAGCTCGCTAGGTGGTTTTTCAACCGACTTCCAAGAAGGAGGTTCTCAATTCCCCTGTATGTTTTTTTTTTGTATGTATGTTACGCGATTACTCCGTCAATTGTGAAGCGATTCGAATGATTCTTTTTTAATCTGTAGGGTACGTTTCCGAGGTGGTCCCATTGTGATTACATCGAGAAATGATAAGTATCTCCAGAGATATGACGATAAACGTCTCAAATTGGCTACTGAAATTGACTCGCGGGGCATGGAAGTCGGTTGTTTTAGTTTTTAAACTATCTTAATTATTTAACTAGCTTAATGATTATGATGCGAACGTCATTGAGATGTCAGTGTCAAAAGCGTCAAAGTGAATATTTGTTGATTATTTTTTAGCAAAAAAACATATTTTATGCAAAAGTCTTAGTAAATTAAAATTTTAATAATCTAACAACTGAAAGCGGTTAAATATATCAATCGAAAACGCATACAAATTGGAAACTCAACAGTAGTTTTGACAGATTTATTCAGTATGACAGACAGATCATTGCGTTCATATTATAAGCCATTTGTTTAGTCACTATGAACTAACATGTTTAAATAAACTGGCCAAGTGCAAGTCGGACTCGTACTAGTAGGTTTCCGTACCTCACTACAGTATTATATAAGATCGAGCAAAAAATACCACTATCATTTTTCGCCAGCAAAAAATAATAATTAATAAACATTTTATTTCTTATAACGCCATCTAACGTCTAACAAAAGAGTTAGGGATCGACATATCAATATGACGCCATCTATGGGACATTTACCTAACTAAGCGTTCATAGATGGCGTGAAATGCCGAAGGAAACACGTTTCTTGTATTATTTTTAACTTTATTTTATTTTTAGTATTTGTTGTTATAGCGGCAACAGAAATACATCATCTGTGAAAATTTCAACTGTCTAACTATCACGGTTCATGAGATACAGCCTGGTGACAGACGGACAGACAGACAGACAGACAGACAGACAGACAGACGGACAGCGGAGTCTTAGTAATAGGGTCCAGTTTTACCCTTTGGGTACGGAACCCTAAAAATGCAGCATTATTTTAATAAAAGAAACTATTCCAAACAATGCTTCGGCTATGTCTCAATCACATTTTTTTTATATCAGTCGTAAGATTTTTGCCAACACAAAGATCTCGAGTACGTGTGAGTCATATTGTAAGCAGAGGAGTTGCCAAGTTTCCAAGTGAACTGATCAGTTGCATTCAGATGTGAAGCTCGATGTATAAAAACATTTTGAACATATAGGTTAGGTTATATTTTCAACCGACTTTACAAAATAAGGTAGTTCTCAATTCGTCGGAATCTTTTGTTTTCGTTTTTTTTTAATTTTTTTTTTTAATGTCTTAAAGGCTAGCGTTAGACCACAATTTCACCTGTCGGCAAGTGATGATGCGGTCGAAGATGTTAAGCACGCTAGGCCTAGAATGGGAACTGGCTCTCAAGGAACTGCCGGA
Source organism: Cabera pusaria (assembly GCA_954871355.1). Taxonomy (NCBI): domain Eukaryota; kingdom Metazoa; phylum Arthropoda; class Insecta; order Lepidoptera; family Geometridae; genus Cabera; species Cabera pusaria. The sequence continues at coordinate 3,920,832 of OX940906.1, read as the reverse complement.
ACACATTAAATGTTTTGGCGACAGATTTTCTAACTTTGTTTGTTCACCGATTACTCAAACATGCCTGAACCGATTTGGAAACTTATTTTTTGTTTGAAGTAGTTAGTATACTTCCCAGGTGGTCCCATTTAAATTTTAACGAAATCGGTCGAGCTACTTTTTTAACCGACTTCAAAAAAAGGAGGAGGTTTCTCAATTCGACCGTATATATATATTTTTTTATTTTTTTTTATTTTTTTTTTATGTTTGTTCGCGGATAACTTCGTCGTTTATGAACCGATTTCGATTATTCTTTTTTTGTTCGAAAGGAGATATCCCAAGTGTGGTACCATGGTAATTTTATCGAGGTATGATAAGTATCTCCAGAGATATTGAGATAAACATCTCAAAATTGGTACTGAAAATGAATAGAGCGGCATTGAAGTCGGTTGTTTTTTAGTTTTTAACCGACTTCAAAAAAAGGAGGAGGTTTCTCAATTCGACCGTATATATATATATATATATTTTTTTTTTTTTTAATGTTTGTTCGCGGATAACTTCGTCGTTTATGAACCGATTTCGATTATTCTTTTTTTGTTCGAAAGGAGATATCGCAAGTGTGGTACCATGGTAATTTTATCGAGGTATGATAAGTATCTCCAGAGATATTGAGATAAACATCTCAAAATTGGTACTGAAAATGAATAGCGCGGCATTGAAGTCGGTTGTTTTTTAGTTTTTAAACGATATTATTAAACGATATTATAATATATCATCAACATTTGTATTACAATCCATTTATATACCTCGATGACATAATACTGACTACTGGTATTTTTGACTAGCGCGACGGTTGAAGTTGGTTCTTTTAGTTTTTAAACTATCTTAATTATCTCTATTATCTTGAAATTTTAATCCTGAAATCCTTCATATGATTTTTCTTTTTTAATCCCCGACACAAAAATAGGGGTGTTATAAGTTTGACGTGTGTTTCTGGGATATTTGTGTCTGTTTGCGGCATCGTAACGCCCAAACGGATGAACTGATATGGATCTAGTTTTTAGAGTTCCGTACCAAAAGGGTAAAACGGGACCCTGTTACTAAGACTCCGCTGTCTGTCTGTCTGTCCGTCTGTCACCAGGCTGTATCTCATGAACCGTGATAGTTAAACAGTTGAAATTTTCACAGATCATGTATTTCTGTTGTCGCTATAACAACAAATACAGAATATATAAAAACAGAATAAAGTTAAAAATAATAGAGGGTACCCATACAAAAAACGTATTTTTTTCGGCATTTCACGCTATCTATGTACGCTTAGTTAGGTAAACGTCCCATAAATGGCGTTATATTGAAATGTCGATTCCTAACACCTTTGTTAGACGTTAGATGGCGTTATAAGAAATAAAATGTTTAATAATAATTATTTTTTGCTGGCGAAAAATGATAGTGGTATTTTTGCTCGATCTTATAAAATACTGTAGTGTGGTACGGAACCCTACGAGTGCGAGTCCGACTTGCACATGGCCAGTTTATTTTTTGTTTGATAGGTGACTTAATCGAGAGTGTTCTTAGCTTTGGTTCAAGGAAATCCTTTCAGCAGTTTTAAGACTATGAGCTCATTTTGAGTTGATGACGCTATCAGAGCAGCTTTAAAGGTCTGATCAATTCTAAATTCGGTATCTTTTTACTTTAACGACGTGCTACTTGTACGAACATTGACAAGCCCCGCTAGACAAAATCTAATTTCTGTTTCCATTCACGCTAACACTAGTTCAAATGTAGGAATAGGAATGAACATATAGTAGGAAACATTAGGAATGACCTCGGGGAATGATTTAATTATTATTTAATATCTATCTAAGTGTACCTATTTTATCTATGTATCAATTTATTATTTATTTTTATTATTTTATTTACAAATATTTTCGCATTTTTTTCATCACCCGCAGGCTTGTCTGAAAATCAGCGTCCAGGTGTAAATCTAGACATAATGTGCTGAGACAAGCCTTTTTGACACCTCACATTGTTTCTTGTTTTTTCTTGTTTCATTGTTTTAGTAAGTATTTTAATGTGTTATGTCAAATAAATGATTTTTCTTTCTTTCTTTCTTTCTTTCTTTATTTATTTTCCGCAACAAAGTTGTCATTCCCATACATTTTGAAGTTGCGTTAGCGTGAATGTAAACAAAAGTAGGATTTTGTCTAGAGGTGACTCAATCAAACAACGAGAAGTGGGTCAAATTTAACTTCAAGATTTGATATAATATATTGCCAGCACAAGGACCAGCCCTTCGGTGCGCCAAAACCATAAAAAGATCATAAAATATCTATAAAGTTCCAAATAAAAAAAGCCTTTTTTCACCTGAATGACAAACAAGAATCTTTATGATCCATACAATATGTTCTATCCCGATTGACAGAAATATCTAGAAAATCTGATACCGAACAACTCTACGAATGCATGTTTACCAACAGTGAGTAAGGGCTGTGATGGGCGTTGAAGTATTTGACACAGATTTCACATTATATCGTCTGCCAAAGACACTAAGGCTTATGCCAGATAGATAATATAATTTATGGTCGTACGAAACGACAAAACCGACTTTACATGCCGCGATAGTGAAAATATCCACTAGCTATAATTGCGTCATCGAGGTATCAAATTTGTGTATATTGTTTATCTCCATATCTCCGGAGATGATTATCAGATCTCGATAAAATTTGAATGGGATAAATTTTTTTGGAAACCGAACGGGAGGCATAACCTCTCAAAATAAAATATTTACAAATCGGTTAAGATTTGTTTTTAAGAATTCTGAGGTAACAAAAAGGTAAAAGAAAAAAAAATACAGTCAAATTGAGAATCTCCTCCTTTTTTGTTTCCTTACATTTTGTAATTTTTTTTACTTAAGTGCTGCAAGACTGCTTCTTGCTAAATTTCATGATTATAGGTCAACGGGAAGTACCCATTTTGAAATCGCAAAATATGCGAAATAATGCTACTCAAACGATCATATCTTTTGATCGCGTTGACTTATAAGTTTTATTTTTTCACAGCTAAAAGATTCCGTTAACTCGAGTATTTTATTTAAGTTTCAACTTGATACCATTACGCGTTCTTGGATAAAAGGGTCTAGACAGACGGACACACACGGACAGACAGACGGACAACAAAGTGATCCCCTAAGGGTTCCTTTTTCCTTTATAGGTACAGAACCCTAAAAAATTATCAAAATAAAACAAAAGTACTATTAGATTATAATAGGCGGTCTTATTGCAAACAGCAATCTCTTCCAGACAACCTTTGGATGGACAGAAATGCAATAAGTAGTAGACCGTGGTGTGCAATAACTAAAAGTATTCTGTCTGGCTAATGCCTAAGGCCATTGAAAGGGAAGCCGAAGACGAAAATACTTTGAGAGATGTTAGCACTGCATCCAATGCGAAAGCTAATTTACGTTGTAGTTGTACCATGATGCAACTATTTTTTTTTTTACTGAAGATAAGCAAGCGTTTGACGACTATCTCACCTGATGTTAAGTGAAGATGTGATCGACGATGTAGCACGCTTGCCTCGAAGATACCTGTTCACTCGCGATTTGAAGACCCCCGGATTGTACTTCACAGGAAACACAAATTCTGGCAGGGAATTCCATTCCTTTGCTGTGCGTATGATAAATGTTGATGCAAAGCGCTTTGTGCGACAGAATGGAATATCAACCATGTATCGATGGCGTATATCTGTGCGTCTGGTAGGACGATGGTAAAAGGGGGATGGTGGAATTAATTCGTGCAGTTGGTAGGCACACTCCCCGAAACGTATTATGAACTATTCCTTCTATTGGACAATGTTATGAACAATCTATGTATATGATGTATCAACATTAGTGGATGGAAACTATTATCATCAATACTTTCTTGAAATTCGACGTCTAGATGAAAGCTGAATGGCTCAATACCTTTGTTTTTTTTTTGTAAATTCAAAGCAATAAGTTATGTTTCTGTTATATCTATAGTATTTTTTACTGAATATGATCTATTTAATGTAATTTGACTAGTGTAAGTGCAAATTTTTAATTTGCCCATATACTGAATAAATGCTTTGACTTTGACTTGACATTAATTAAAATCACGCCAATGAATCAAAGCATTTATCCAGCATGTAGGCAGTATTAATATACGCACATATACACGTCACAATTATAAAATAAATCATAATCAATTATCAAGTAAACGTAGCAATAGCAGAATTTCACGCTTTGAATTTAAAAAAAAAAACAAACGTAAGTAATGAACCATTCAGCTGTCATGCAATCGTTGATAGATAGATAGATAACACTTTATTTGCACACCACTTATAAAATAAACATTGAACATAAACAAATTAAAAATACTTAAGCTATGTAATGCAAAGGGCGGTCTTATCGCTTAAAGCGGTTTCTTCCAGACAACCAAACAGAGAAAGATATTGCGAGACTGTAACGGACGGTGGTGTATCGCTTTTTAGTTGACGTCAGACTATTAAAAAATTATTAAAGTAAGGTTGCCAACCATACACGTAACTGTTTATTTCATTACTTCAGACAATTTTCCCGTTGGGGTAGGCAGAGACTACTTCTTTCCACATGCTACGATCCTGACATACCTCTTTCGCTTCTGCCACTTTCATGAGCGTCTTCATGCATCTCTTACTCGCCGGTTATAGATGAGAATTAGTTAATTAATTAATAATGGTTATATTTGTAAGAGTCCCGTTGGCGTGAAGGATAGATGGCTAAACTTTTAAGGGAGAGGTCACCGGTTCATTTCCTAGTACCAGTCCACCTGTGGACGAATACTACGAATACTTTTTGATAGGAAGTCAGGCGGATCATCGATATAATATGCTTCTACCACGTGTGGCGAGTTAAAAATGTTAACTTTTTCTATCACAGCATTAGCTATTGAATTCATTAAAATCTTGTTGCATCCGAGTACCTTGATCATGGTTATTTCAAGCCAAGCGGAGCGATTTTAGCCGCTGCGGTGGTATTTATAATTTCACTTTTGTACGTCGTCTTCGATGCCGGAAAATGCTGGATGTCTCTTAAATACGCCGCAATATCTGTGTCGTTCTGTATCCATATATAAGGAAATTCTTTGTTTTCACTGTTGCAGGTTTTTGTAGTTAAAAATTAAGATTCAATTTCAGTAGCAAGTTTGAGGCGTTTATCGTCATATCTCTGGAGATGCTTATCAGATCTCGATGTAATTACAATCGGACCACCTCGGAAACGTACCCTACCAATTACAAAAAGAATCATTCGAATCGGTTCAAAATTGATGCGTAACATACTCACAAAAAAAAACACAGACGAATTGAGAACCTCCTTCTTGTTGGAAGTCGTTTGAAAAGTAACAAATTGACAGGTCTTATTATGCCAATATATTCACTATTTAACGCTCTTTACAACGATACCTCATTTATAACTGTGCACTGCACACTGCACAGTATTTAACAAAATTATCTGCGTTTGAAATTTTCTTCGCGATTTTTTTTCTAAGAAATTACTTGTGTTGAATGCTACGAGTATGACTAATAGTTTGTGACATCACTATCGCATGCGAACTCAATTAGTCTTTGTGTAATTACGGAACTTTCCTCTAGCGACAGACAGCTGTGGCTTGATGCTTCGACCGCGGGCGGCTGAAGGAGACGCGGTCGCGCGTACTAACATATTTGGTGTCGGTTTTCGTCAGCGCGGTCCCGCCGACCGAGCGTGGAAGACAGGGTACCCTGCCAAAAGAAATGTGACCGAATGTGCCTAATGTGCCTAATGCATTGTTTTAGTGATCTAAAACCATCTTCGCATTATTGCCTTTATAATCATGAAATCGGTTTGGGGCACATAGGTTGGACGGTTTCAAAGTCTATAAGGGACATCGGCAGAAACAATTTTTGTGTTATATGTAATATGTTGTTATGTGTAATAGATTCATTCTAATTGCCTGAAAATACGATTATTTTCTTATTAGTAACCGACTTACAAAAAAAGAGGCGGTTTCTCTATTCGACCGTATATATGTATATATATATATATATATAGATGGCGCCACCAATGCATAATTGGGTTAACAAATGCAATCCACTAATTTCGTCGTAACGATACTTCGCACCGTGGCTTAATTGGCAAAGCACCGGAACATGTTATTCCGGAGGTTGCGGGTTTAAGTCCCGTCGGTACGATGAAATTTTGGATTGTGTTTAACAATTTACAAAAAATATAAAGTGTGAAACACTTCAAAGAAACATAATATATATATATACGGTCGAATAGAGACAACATATATATATATATATATATATATATATATATATATATATATATATATATATATATATATATATATATATATATATATATATATATATATATGTTTGTTCGTGGATAACTTCGTCGCTTATGTACCGATTTTGATGATTCTTTTTTTGTTGGAAAGGAAATATCTCAAGTGTAGTATTATGGTAATTTCATCGAGGACTGATAAGTATCTCCAGAGTTATGGAGATAAACACCTCAAACTTGGAACTGAAAATTAATAGCGCGGCATTTGAAGTCGGTTCTTTTAGTTTTTAGGGTTCCGTACTCAAAGGGTAAAACAGGACCCTATTACTAAGACTCCGCTGTCCGTCTGTCTGTCTGTCCGTCTGTCACCAGGCTGTAGCTCATTAACCGTGATAGTTAGACAGTTGACATTTTCACAGATGGTGTATTTCTGTTGCCGCTAGAACAACAAATACTAAAAACAAAATAAAGTTAAAAATTAAGGGGGTCCCCATACAAAAAACGTGTTTTTAAACACCAACTTATCTAATTGGTTTTGGCAAAATGACATAGATGGCGCTAGTAAACGAGCCCCGTCTTTCTAGATCGCGACCAAACCAAATATTCTTGGTAATATCAATTAATCAAATATATGAGGTTGAAACTCTGTTATGTTTCGTATTGTACGGAACCCTCCCTAAGTGCGATAAGAGACGCAATGCTGACTCGCACTTGGCCAGTTTTATTTTAAACGATCTTACTTATTTTCTTTCACAACTTTAGCGCAATCACTTGTACTATATTTATTCTGTGGCGAAATCCAAATATAAATATAACTCAACGAAAAGCGTTACAATGATATTTATTTAAATTACAACTATAAAACGTAGATAAATAAATGTATTTGTTTTATATTCGTTTAAGACTCTGTTAATTTGTCTTATAAACTAAACAAATAAAGGGTATTATTACCTCAGTTTTACAATTACATACTATGTAAGACATTGTATTTGTATAATGAATCATTATGTACTTACTTATATTTATTACACGCGTCTTTATCCAAATTATCTGTTATGAGTGACATGGTTTTGCTTCAATTTTTAGGGTTCCGTCCCCAAAGGGTGAAATGGGACCCTATTACTAAGACTCCGCTGTTTGTTTCCATGTTGTATCTTATTTACTGTGATAGTTAGACAGTTGAAAATTTCACAGATGGTGTATTTCTGTTGCCGTTAGAACAACAAATACTAAAAACAAAATAAAGATAAAAATAAAAGGGTGTTTTTAGTATAACGCCATCTATGTTTCGTATTGTACTGTAGTACGGAACCCTCACAAGTGTGCGAAGCGAGACGCGACTCTTCGCACTTTGCCAGTTTTTTTTTTATATCATATAGTGTTTGGCCACTATCTTACCTGTTGGTTAGTTATGATGCGGTCGAGGATGGTACCACGCTAAGGCCTAGAATGGGAACTGGCTCTCAAAGGCTCCTGAATCACAGAATAAGTACAAGCCTGAATGAACACTTTACATGTTTGGCGACAGATTTTCCAACGGGTAGTAGCTGGCCAGGCGGGCACTAGACAGGGTCCTACCACCATGCTGGGGGTTATCTTAGCGATGTTTTCCTTCACCGGAAGGCCTCTGTGAAATGCTAATCCAATTTTTTCGTTAGAAAATCCATCGGTGCCTAGGGGGGATTTGATCTTGCCTACCGAACTACCCCCGACGAAACTACCCCTAGCGAGAACGCCAACCACAGTTCCACTGGCCCTTAATTAACAAACTAGGTACGCCCCGCGGCGTCGCCTAGATTAAAAAGTATCTGAAGTACTATTCAACTATACAGGTTATATTTTAATCAAAGTTAAATCAATATCAACAGTCCAGCCGTATGATCGTTAAATCTGTATGGACGTTAATGTATGAATTGATGAAAATATATATTTTTTTTTATACCGAACTGGGTAGCACTTGATCACTATCTCACCTGATGTTAAGTGATGATGCGATCGATGATGGAGCGTGCTTACCCAGAAGATACCTATTCACCCGCGATTTGAAGACCCCCATATTGTACTTAACCGAAAACACAGACTCAGGCAGGGTATTTCATTCTTTGGCGGTTCGTATGATGAACGAAGAAGCAAATCGCTTCGTTCGGGTAGATAATATATCCAAAATAAATCGGTGGCGCCTTTTAGTGTCTATGGATGTCCGATTATAAAATGAGGATGGTGGAATCAAATCATGCAGTTCCATATATTTTATATATTTTAATTTGTAATGGAAAATACTGACGTTCATAAGTGTACACTTGTACAGTGTACCCAAATGAAATAAACAAATTAATTATGAATTAATCGTTTCAAAGAGATAGAGAGACTGAGTTCTTTCTCTTTTATATTTGAAGAGTAGAAAACAAGCAAGCGGCCCACCTGACGGTAAGTGGTTACCGCCGCCTTATGACACCATATTAGGCATAGGTAAATTAAACTAGGTAATGGTTTATGGCATCTGTGAATATTGTTTCAATTCGTGTTAATAATTAAACTGACTCGCGCGGCATGGAAGTCGTTTTTATTTGGTTTTAACCGTTTCCGTGCGGAGGGTGCCATGAAAATCTGTCGCGTCTGGCGCCTCTCCGGAGCCCACCGCACGGAAACGGTTAAACTATAAAAACTAACCAAAAACGCCGTACAAAATAAAGCCGCGCGAGTCAGTTTCAGAAGCAATTTTGAAGCTTTTATCGTCACATCTCTGGAGATACTTATCAGGTCTTGTGTATAATTTAAACGGGTCCACCTTAGAGATGTACCCCTAAATGAACCTATAAAAAAGGTTCATTGAAATCGGTTAACAAAAAAAAAATACGGTTCACGTCGAAAAATTCGGTGAACAAACATTCAAAAAAACATAGACGAATTTAGAACCTCCTCCTTATTAAAAGTTGGTTGAAAAGAGAATATCATCAACAGTCAGTCGGGCGGAAGTGTGTCAAATTTATACGAATAAAAAATTCAATCATTAATTTAGGCCAGTAGCTATAAATTCACGCCACTCTGTGCCAAGGTCGGATCTTTTGACTTCCTTGAATGAATCCCATATCGTATTTTTTGCGTTTTATTTTGTATGCCAATAGACAAGGTATATGTGTTACTATTTTTTGCTTACATTATAGTATTTTTGTTTTTATGATTTTTTTTAACAAGGTCAGTCAACTTTTGTACTACTACTACCTAATCATTTATCTGTACATAACTATTTAGAGATGGATCGAATAGATTGCTTTTTAACCCACGACGCTTAAAGAAGGGGTGTTATAAGTTTGACGTGTGTATCTGTGTGTCTGTGTATGTGTGTGTCTGTCTGTCTGTGGCATCGTTGCGTCCAAACGGATAAACCGATTTGATTTAGTTTTTTTATTTGATAGGTTTCTTTATCGAGAGTGTTCTTAGCTTAGTTTCATGAAAATCCGTTCAGTCGTTTAAATATTATCAGCTTTTTTTTGGTTGATGAAATTACGATGGCAACTTTCGTAGCAATTTGACCGCGGACGTCAAAAAAATCAAATTGACGCTTCTGCGCACTACTTGCCCGCCAATCTGCTGCCGTCTGTTTAGCGTGGTTTACACTATACAATTTGAAATTCAGTAACCTGTTACTTCAGTGATATTGCAAGAATACGGTAAACGTGACCTAATGAACTTGTACTATTCATTATTCTGTGCTAATGCTGATACATCTCCTTGAATCTGCAGAATACTCTCAACTCCTCGTCTGAGATGTCGTGTTTAGGCTCATTGAAACGGTCTCAAGTCTCAATGAACATTATACAAAAACAAATCAGTCGGGGGTGGTTTTAAATTTTAAATTTAAGTATTATTTATATACACGTAAGTATATGTTTACTAGCTGCGCCCGCGGTTTTACCCGCGTAGACATCGTTCCCGTGAGAATATCGGGATAAAAGCTCTCCTTGAAGAGTGTACTTTGATCCATAGACACAAATAGATTGACGTTTACCGGGAAGTCTATGATGCTGATCTATGTAGAAGTTTACTGTTCGCGGAATTCACAGTTATTGGCATTGTGACAAAGTTTCCTTTTAACAAAAAAGGAGGAGGTTCTCAATTCGACTGCGTACCTCAAAAGGAACTCATATAGGATAACTTTGATGGCCCTCTGTCTGTATGTCCGTCCGTCTGTCAAGACCTTTTTCTCAGGAACGCGTAAAGGTATCAAGTTGAAACTTATATTAAATACTCGGGTCTATGGTATCTTTTAGCTGTGACAAAATGGAACTTGTAAGTCAACGCGATCAAAAGATATGACCATTTAGGTAGCATTTTTCGCATATTTTGAGATTTCACATGGGAATCAAATCCTAATAGGGTACTTCCAGTTTATCTAGAATCATGAAATTTGGCAAGAAGCAAGTTCTTGCCATAGATCTATACATCGAGACTGAACATCTCGAACTGGCACTGTCGAACACCGCAAAGGTTCTGGCCGGCAACTTCCCGCTCACACGTAGCTCGGCACTCAAACGAACAACACGCGCGTTATGAAAAAACCGAAATGCCATCGTGTGTCCTCAGATACTGTAAAAACCAATCAGGAAAAACAAACAAAATTGACGGAGTCACTTTTCATAAGTAAGTTCAGATTTTCGAATAAAACACGCTAAAATAAAACATTATTTTGTCAAATTGTAATGACACTTCACGACGCGGCGCCGTGTTCTGTTTGCACGGGCAGTTCATAGATTGTGCAAACAGATATGACATTATAGCTAAATTAAATTGCCTATTTTTAACCTTTGGAGAACAGTTTAACATGTGTGTATATACTGTAATTTACTGTATAATAGGTTATTTTACTCTATATGAGAAATCTAAAAAATCTATATATGTATTATTGAGATAGCTTAGGCAAAAAGCAGTCGGAAAACATTAGTTTAAGTTCATAAAATATCAAACTAAATTGTTGTTTTTCGAGTGTATGTATGTATGTTATGATTAGTACCTATTCTATCCTAATAAAAAAGGAGGATAGGATACGATATCCTCCTTTTTTAACAAAAAGTACTTTAGTCGTCGTCGGTAATTCGGTATCGACGGTATGGCGATAGGTGTTTAATCTACAATTTGTCACATCTGTTTGTCGGTTTTATCTATGGCGGCAACCGCTCCCCCTGCCCCCGCGTGAATGATAAGCGTTCGACAAAATATACTCGGAATAGCGACTCTTTGGTTTAACTCTATGGTCCTTGCAGCACTTATATAGGAAAAACCTGAAAACCGTCAATATGTATCTTAATAACTAAAAAATACGAATTTACTATTACATAGACAAACATATTATTTGCGGTTGGTGCATTAGCATGTTTAGGCATCGATCTGTCTAGGACTCGAACTGCAAAGTTAAGTTTTTGTCCATTAATCAAGTTTAAGAAATTTGTACGGAAGCCTCGGTGGGCGAGTCTAACTCGCACTTGTCCGGTTTGTTTTTATTATGTTTATTATCTCAAAAGTCCGTCATTTACTAAACGATTTAGAAAATTTTTTTTTTTATAGAGTATTTTTTGTTGATAACGTTTGGTTTCATTGTAATTTTATCGAGATCTGATAAGTATATAGAGATATGGCGATAAACAGCTCAAACTGGGTACTGAACATTACTAGCGCGGTATTTGAAGTCGGTTATTTTTGTTTAAGTTAAAATAAGTTGTCCTAAACTTATTTTTACTTCTACTTTGGATTTTGAATGTAAGAATTTAAAATGAATTCTGATAGTAATAACCCTAGAGTATTGTACCTTTTTGGATAGCCGAAGAAATGTAGATATTTTTAAGCGTACCTGCAAAACAACTACCATATATATTTTTTTTTAAATACCATAAACAAATTAGTTGTTTTAATTTGTACTTACAACAATCAGTCCTCTACTCCGACCTATTATGTTCTGTAACATGCGGTTTTGGGGATGAAAAGCATACCATATAAAATAACATTATAAAAATAACATACCTTGTATGCAAACTCCATAGAAGCGCAAATTAGACAAAAAATATATCTATATGAACATAAAATGAGCATATTTTATGAAAAATCTTAAAACGGTAATGTTTTGGATAGGGGGTCCCATGCTCAAATCAGTCAGTACATCTAGATCGACTTAAACTGTAACCCTGTATATACTAACACTGTTCCTCGGCTCAACCGTGAGATTTAATCTCTACACGTTTATCGCTCAGGTTCGAGGAACTAAATATTTCGTTATCAGTGACGCTGACATGACATGGTCTCTTCTACGACAGTCATGTTACCCAAGTGACATGCAGTCAAGTTAGTCATTTACTAGAATACACAAGATAGTGTTAGAAATGCCGGAGGTAATTCTGTTTCTATTTAAACTCTATGTGAAACGTAGCTACGCCTGCGAAACACAAGAGACAACTAAAAAGTATAGTAATATCGCTACGACGCTACGAAACTACGTGGCTCTGTTTTGCGTTTATCAAATGCGTAGCACCAGCTTCTTGTTGCTACGATCACGTTAACGTGGTTTATTCGTACTACATTCACCGCGCTCTGTGTGAACCACACGAGCTACGCTGCTTAGCAACGGCTTAGGTACGCGTGTAGTCATAGCTAGAAACACAGATTTATATATATCTGTGGCTACAAAGCTACATTTTCGAGGCGTAGTCTTTGCACTGCGTAGCGTAGCAATGCCATACCAATTGAAGCTAAGTCAACGTCTGTCGTTTTATCATTAGAGCCATTACATACCATGTTTTATAATGCACTGACGACGCGCGTAAAACGCATGCAGGACGATCCGCAAACGCAAGGCCGCCGGTACGTTGCAACCTTTGTATACATTCTACCAGGGGCCTTATTCAGTATGACCAATGAGATAACGCGTTCCTTAACGCGCCACGTTACGTTATTGAAAAATTGTATTCTGTATGCCACACTATAGGTAAATTATACAAAACGCGCGCGTTACACGTCCTCATATGTCACGATATTTTGACAGCTCCATACGCGCTCATAACTTTACCCTACCGCGTTTTAATTGGCATAGAGAATACCATAACGCGGAGATAACGTAACACAGCACGGTAAGACTTTAAAATGGTCATACTGAATAAGGCCCCAGTATTTGTAATGAACTGATGACGCTCATCAAAAACGCGCGTCACCAGTTCATAAAAAAAGCTGTGAGCAAAAGCCTTATTCGCGTTGCCATGGATCATTTTCAACTAAGTCTAACCACAACACTCATCAATATCAATCAATATCAATCATGTATCTCAATAAGACTAATAAGTCGACCATTGCTAAGTTATTAGCATACAATATTTATAACCCTGTTTTACATATTGTAACAGATCACAAAGACGAGCCCCAACGTAGTGGTGTTACTATGCAGGGTAATTGTAGCGTAGTAGACTTAGTTAGTTTAAACTAATGTCTAAGACAATGGGGAGGCCTGACTCAATCAACATTTTTCATCAGAATATACAAGGTCTCTCCAGCAAAGCCTTAGAGTTAGAATTATTTCTCAATTATTATAAAGTTGACATAATGTGTATTACTGAACACTGGTTTGTGAAAGGTACTTTGTTACCAATATTAAAAAAATATACAATTGCCAGCACATTCATTAGACAAAAGGCAATTCGTGGTGGCTCACTAATATATGTAACTGAAAATTGTAACTTTAAAGAGCGTAAAGACATAGTAGCTTTGTCTGTGGAACGATGTGTTGAATTATCTTGTATAGAGCTGGGGCAACATATAGTCATCTGTGTATACAGACCTCCATCGGCTGATTATAAAATGTTTGAAACAATTATGGAAGAAGTAATGAGCAAAGTCTTCAACACCTCTAAATCTTTAATAGTTTGTGGCGATTTCAATGTTAATTTAATTGAGCAGTCTCCGCTCAGCGACAAATTAAAAAATTTATTTCTAAGCTTCAATCTGAAGCATCTTTTTAATCAGCCAACAAGAATCACTAGCTCGTCAGCTACCTGCTTGGACAATGTGTTCTGCAACTGTGAACCCGAAAAAATTGCAATTTTTGATAAACTTGGCTCGGACCATCTGGGACAAAGTGTCACTTTTTCATGTAAATTATCCATCAAAGGCCAAGAACATTTTTACAGGCCTATTACCACCAAACGGGTTGAACAGTTTGTGGATATCATTGACAAGCAATTAATGAACCTAAGATTTTCTGAGGATCCTGATGACCTATGCAGTGCTTTATTTCAAATGTTAGATGCAGAGTTCAATGATATTTTTAAAATTAAAATGGTTAGAAAGGGTGCGAAGGTTCGTTTCGATGACTGGGCAACTCCTGGTATTTATAAAAGTAGAAACAATTTGTATAACTTGTACTCACAAAAAACCATTAATTTACATAATACTAAATTCATAAATCACTTAAAATTGTATTCAAAAACTTTTAAAGTTGTTTGTCAGACAGCAAAATCACTGCATCTAAGTAGAAAAATTAAGCATGCCGATGACAAAATAAAATCAACATGGAAAGTCATTAATACAGAAACTGGAAAAATTAAGCAGAGGGACGGTAAAATTATGTTAAAAGTTAATAATAAATTAATCATAGATGATAATGATAATGATGTCGCTAACACATTTGTTGAGTACTTCTCACAAGTACCTATTATTACTACTCAGCCTTTAAACTCTTCCCCTAAGGATGCTTTTGTTTTACTATCGAAGTGTGTGAATGTATGTGACTCTATGTTGGAGTTCAGACACATAACTTCAATATCAATTATCAAAACTTTTAAAATGCTCAATCAAAAGAAAACCGAGGATCTGTGGGGTATGTCAACCAAAGTACTTAGTTATATTATTAATGCAATTAGCCCTCACTTAGCGTTTATTTTTAACAGATGCGTCGATGAAGGTGTCTTTCCTGATGTAATGAAAAAAAGTAAATTAATTCCCCTATACAAATCAGTGAACAAAAATGACCCTTCAAACTATAGACCAATCTCTATATTACCGGCGCTCAGTAAAGTTTTTGAAAAAGTTATATTAGACCAGCTTTTGGCACATTTTAATATTAATCATCTTTTAAATCACAAACAATATGGTTTCACTAAGGGGCGTTCTACTACTGATGCTGGAGTAGATCTTCTTAAACATATATTTGATGCCTGGGAGAAAGCACAAGATGCTATCGGCGTTTTCTGTGACTTATCTAAAGCGTTTGATTGCGTCTGTCACAAAACGCTAATTTGCAAATTAAAACACTACGGCGTTAACGGAAAAGCACTTGATCTGGTCTCATCCTACCTCAGTAATAGAATACAGATGGTTGAGGTCAATGGCGTCAGGTCATCTGGATCCCTCATAAAAATGGGAGTTCCGCAGGGATCGTATCGATCTTAGGACCATTTTTATTTCTAGTTTATATTAATGACTTGCCGTCTTTCGTGCAAAACTTATGTGACATTGTTTTGTTCGCGGATGATACATCCTTAATATTCAAAATAGATAGGATTGCGCCTGGATTTGACGATGTTAACAAATCAATCGCACAGGTTTTGAATTGGTTTACAACCAATAACTTATTACTGAACGCCAAAAAAACTAAATGTATTAAATTCTCGCTGCCAAGTGTAAGAAAGGGTGTCATTAATAGCAGGATATTAATAAACGATGTACCGATAGAATTTGTTGAATCCGCTACATTCTTGGGCATCACCCTGGATTCAAAACTACAATGGGGTTCTCAAATATCGGCTCTGGCAGGTAGATTGAGCTCCGCTGCATACGCAGTACGTAAAATCAGAAACTTGACTGACGAATCCACTGCTAGATTGGTTTACTTTAGCTACTTCCATAGTATAATGTCCTATGGCATTTTATTGTGGGGGAAAGCCGCCGAAATCCAATCTATATTTGTTTTACAAAAAAGAGCTATTCGATCTATATATACCATGAAGTCGCGAGACTCACTTCGTGAAAAATTTAAGGAGATTAAAATTCTCACAGTGGCATGTCAATATATATATGAAAATATTATGTATGTACGCAAAAATTTGAATGAGTATGATAAGAGGTCCGATGTACATAATTTCAATACAAGACACAAAAATAGATTAATTCTACCTCAATTCAGGTTGTGGAAAGTTAGTGGTTCTTTTCTGGGGAACTGTATACGATTTTATAATAAACTTCCTAAAGATATTGATCAACTGTCTATAAGCAGATTTAAAACCTTTGTAAAATCCAATTTAATGAAGAAATCGTACTATACAATAAATGACTAAAAGGAAGTACAAAAATGCTTGGCCTGAATGCCCCAAGCTCCAAGATATAATATAAATTGTATGATAATAGAATTACTTATTGTACATTAAACATTTATTTAATATGAATTAAAAAAAATGAATTAAAATAAGTGACAAGCCCCATAGAGTTTCTTGGTGTTTCTTCTCTGATGGGAGTACTTCCGAAACACCAGTAGATTCAACAGTCAATCAGTTTTCATCTTTTGTTTGCTGATCTAGGGTTGCCTGTTACGACGGTATTATGCGGCTGATAGTCGGACAATCAGTTCCATTCGGAACATGATTTGTACTGCAATTAGTCTGCGTTTTATTTATCTATTATGTTTCATTATTTCACAATTTTTTGGATAAAAATTGTCTGAAGTACTGAAACATGCACTGGGTTGCGGGTGCACGTAATGGTACGGTTGGCAACCCTACATTAATAAGGGGAATTAAACATGTGTTTTAAGTGTGACGTTCGACGTCTAGATGAAAGCTGAATGGCTCAATACCTTTGTTTTTTTTTTTGTAAATTCAAAGCGTTATGTTTCTGTTATATCTATTTTTTTTGTTGAATATGATCTATTTAATGTTATTTGACGTGTGTAAGTGTTAATTTTTAATTTGCCCATATACTGAATAAATGCTTTGACTTTTGACTTTTGGACTCAACGATTATAGTTCCGTTGTTAGTCTATCCTATGGTCTAGCTTTAGTTTATACACTATTATGTAAACATACAAGCTAACAATAGCCAGGTCATGTAATTACACCACTGAATGTTTGCCTAAGTGTCGATTTAGGCAATCTATTTATACCTACTCATGCTAGTTTATATTTTGCTTGATATAGCGTTGTCTCATGTTGACCGTATTGAATTTGATACGTTATGGAGATATAGGTATTGCCTTTTCAATAGAAATGATATTAGATTAGATTCTATAATGTTAGATATAGATATTAATTTTTTTACGTGTTTGCACCTTTTAAATCAGTTTTCGATCACTTACGATCCGCTGAAACTCTCCAATTATTAACTCCGATCCATTAATAGTTATAAATATGATAATACGGGAGTTACCTATCGCTCTATAGCATTATTTTTTTCCTATCAATGGATAGGTTTCGTAAACAAGAGAGTAATGACTCTCTTGTTTACGAAAAATCGTTCCAAGCGGTCCATTTATGGAACGTGCTGCCTGTTGAGATCATCATCATCAGCCGGTGTCAGTCCACTGCTGGACGTAGGCTTCTCTCAAGATGCGCCACTGAGTCCGATCTTCGGCTCTTCTGTTGAGATAAGACGTGCCAAATCGCTGTAGGTATATCTTTAAATCTCTGGTGAAAGCCCATTATTTGTCCCAACTCCCATCCAATCCTACTTATATTAAAATGAAGAAAGATTGTGAGTGTGTAAGTGTATTTGTTACTTCTTTACGCTAAAACTCCTCAACCAATTGAGCTGATTTGGTATGTAGATAGCCAAGACCCTGGAATAAAATACAGGGGACTTTGTATCTCGATTTTACCACGGGAACGATTTCTCCACGGGTAAAACCGTGGGGCACAGCTAGTACATGATAACATTGCAATGTTACTGTACCTGGTCCTAGGGCTAGCGTGTTCACCATCTACAATCACATCATCGCTTACCACCAGGCGAGATAGTGGTCATAACGCTAGCCTATCAGATATCAAAGTAAAAATATTATGTTTATTGCAATTTATCCTCCTCTTTACCAATAATTTTCTTGTTTTCTCGTATAACGAGGCAATAACAAAATTCCTACTTCCTTGTTGTTTGACCACTCACCTCCTACTAGTTTAAAACAAGTTCTATTGACTTAAGCAGTAAGTAGTTAGGCGACGAGGCCAGACGCTCAATATTTATCGTGATCCGTATCACGATATCACGAAACCTAGTTCATCAATATGTCATAGTCTACTCGTAACATAAATATCCAGAAGAAGATCCGTATCACGATATCAGTATTCTTGTACGAGTTTTCATACCAAACTCGATATCGTATATCGAACAAATTTTGTATGAACAACTGTACGGCGCCTCTAGTGGTTAACACTTCACTAAATTTAGACCAATCAGGGAGCCGGAATAAGTCGAAAACTTTGTGAGATCTGTCAAAAGCGTTTACGATAAAAACTCGTACTAAGGGTATAGGAAACCTAGTTCATCAATATGTCAAAGTCTACACGTAACGTAACGTAAATATCCCGAAGAATCACCAGTAGCTAGGTACAGCCAATTGCATGGTGTCCGGTGGTTGATTCCGAAGCCTTCGTCATCATCATTAACAGCCAGTATTCGTCCACTGTTGGACATAGACCACTCCTATAGCTTTTTGAAACTTAACTTTTGAAGAAAGTGTAATTTGCAAAAAAGCCTTAGTAGTCGAAAAGTCACCACCTAATATTTTGAAGTGAAAACTGCTTTAGCAGCGTTGTGCACTTTCCTTGGGATGGGTAAAAATGGTAAACTCGCGTCCGGGTCACGTGTCCTGATCGTTAGACGAAAATTCGTAAGACGGAGCGCAGGGCGCTTGCGCGAGGTGTCATTCCAAAATATTCAAAAATGACGTGTTTAAGTTTTCACTTCTGCCGGCACTCCCGGAGTGCAACCCGTTGTTTTTTAGGGTTCCGAACCAACGGAGACTCTAACCTATTACTGAGACTCCGCTGTCCGTCTGTCTGTCTGTCTGTCTGTCTGTCTGTCTGTCTGTCTGTCTGTCCGTCTGTCACCAGGCTGTATCTCATGAACCGTGATAGTTAGACGGTTGAAATTTTCACAGATGATGTATTTCTGTTGCCGCTTTAACAACAAATAATAAGAACAGAACAAAGTTAAAACTTAAAGGGTTTCAAACAAAAAACTTGTTTTTTACGATAGCGCCATCTAGCTAGCATCAGCCATGGCGCTATCGTGTTTACCTTAATCTCGGAATCTGAATCTGAATCTCGAACGGCTCCAACGATTAAATAAAATTTGGTATACCGAGGATTTCGGGGGCGATCAATCGATCTAGCTAGGTTTCATTTTCAGAAAATGTCGTTTTATTCGTGTTTTCAATAATCAACTTTATCGATAATCAACTTAAAATATGACTCTTCCCGACATCTATTGGCGAGTAGAAGTAGCTTTCAACCGGACTTTGTGTTAACGTTTACTTAGTTGGTGTTAGAAATTCGTTAGATATTCGTTAGATGGCGTTCGGAACCCTCCGTGTGCGGGACAAAAGTCTGACTCGCACTTGGCCAGTTTTTTTTCTTACCACTGGTATGTAATCTGTGGTTTAGCCTCAAAACAATCGTTTTTTACCTCTTTTATCTCGCTTGATATTTCGTTAATAATTTCATTGTATTATTTATATTGCGGTTTATGATGTGATCACGGCCTGCGTATATATTTTATTGTAGAGAAATGTCAATAAGGAAATTAGATTTGTTACTGTTCCGGTTTGTTTATTAATTATGCAACCATGACATAGAAATGTGTCTAGGTATAGTTTTAAATTATAATTTATGATCGTACAAGACGAAAAAACCGACTTCATGTGCCGCGATAGTCAAAGTAATAATCATGTCATCAAAGTATACAAATTTGCTTTTATTGTTTATCTCCATATCTCCAGAGATAACTGTCATATCTCGATGAAATTGAATGGGACCAAACGGGAGGCACAATCTATCAAACAAAAAAAATATTTTTTCGAATCGGTTAAGATTTGTCAGAGGTCTGAGGCAATAAACATAAAAATTAAAAATAAACCGTAGTACCGTAGAGAGTAAAAATAGACCGAGAAAAGAAAATTTGGTATAATTTGACGACGACGTGTATTCCAATAGTGATTAACAAAATTAGAACAGGTAGGAAGAAAAACAAAATAAAAAATAATGAAGGTTTATAATTAATATAATTTATTTATTAAGGTATATAACTAAAACTGGTTACGTTAGCTACGTTCGAAAGTTCATTGCTGTGTATAAACGAGTTAGCGCGAAGATTTGAATTCTGAACAAATGTTTTCCTGTTGGCAGGACTAAGTTACAGTATAATCAGATAGTTAAATAAACTGGCCAATTACAAGTCGGACTCGCACTCGTAGGGTTCCGTACCACGCTACAGTATTTTATAAGATCGAGCAAAAAATACCACTATCATTTTTCGCCAGCAAAAAATAATAATTAATAAACATTTTATTTCTTATAACGCCATCTACCGTCTCACAAAGGTGTTAGGGATCGACATTTCAATATAACGCCATCTATGGGACGTTTACCTAACTAAGCGTTCATAGATGGCGTGAAATGCCGAAAAAAACACGTTTCTTGTATGGGGACCCTCCATTATTTTTAACTTTATTCTGTTTTTAGTATTTGTTGTTAAAGCGGCAACAGAAATACATCATCTGTGAAAATTACAACTGTCTAACTATCACGGTTCATGAGATACAGCCTGGTGACAGACGGACAGACAGACAGACAGACAGACAGACGGATGGACAGCGGAGTCTTAGTAATAGGGTCCCGTTTTACCCTTTGGGTACGGAACCCTAAAAACGAATACTTACAGCCGACTTCCATGCCCCGCGAGTCAGTTTCAGTAGCAAGCTTGAGACGTTAATCGTCATATCTTTGAGATACTTATCAGATCTCAATGAAATTGCAATGGGACCACCTCGGAAATGTACCCTACCAATTCAAAAGAACCATTCGAATCGGTTCACAATTGACAGAGTAATCGCGTAACATACTTACGATAAAAAAAGAAAAAAAAACATACAGATGAATTGAGAACCTCCTCCTTGTCTCTACATGAATAGCGATGAATTTCGAGCGATAATCGTCGATACGAAATGAGATGCAGCTAACAGCTGTCTAGCTGCATCTCATTCTAGCAGACGTTTGCGATGACAAGACGCATAGCTATCAATGTAGAGACTTCCACCCCTGGGCGTACATGGAATACAAACAAGATTTAGATTTTTTTAAAGCTACTAGCAATGCGGTTAGCATTACTATTACTAATAGTCTTGTTAAGCCCTCCCTCCAAAAAAGCTAAAGCTTGTGTCTGGTCTGGAGTGAGTTTTCGTTAATAGTGCAATGGGTGGAGATCGATCTAACGACCTCTCGATCGCCAGGCCGACGCCTTAGCCATTGCGCTATTGCCGCTTATATAATATATTAAGAAACTATTTTAACTTTGACATCAAACCAACAACCTAAATGCAGTATTTTGCAACATTCTGGCTATCCAGAGCTTTTGAACGAGTCAGACGTATAGGAGCTACCGTTTCCACGCCCACCAGGTAGCGCCACTGAGTAAAATGGTCCTGATCACAGCTGTCAAGCTATACAATTCATAATGAAATACCAAAATAAATATTACGTCAATGTTAGTTTGGGATTTATCCCATTAATACATTTGATATTTGAAATTTCGCGGACCTCTTAGTCAACTAGCGCCCCTTAGCGGTAGATTCACGTGAGAGTACCCATTGAGATCGTCTGTCTTCAAAGTTTGTTAAAATAATTAATTTTTAAAATGTATATTTCTACATCGACATAGAATTTATAAGCAAAACATAGTAAGGTATAGGTTATGTTCAATTAATTTATAGGTAGCCTAGACTATATGCACCTATCTAGATATTGCCTATACCTAGATCTTGCCTCTACCTAGTCTAACTACTGTGACTCTACGGTCAGTTATGTATGCCAGTGCCACTCAGTCGTCAGGTAGAAAATGTCGCAATAAATGCACTTTATATGCGCACTAACACTGCAGTTTCTAAACGTTTCGTAGAAACTATATACTTATCAGTGATTTAACTCATTTCTTATCTATACTAATATTATAAAGAGAGAACATTTGTATTTTTGTATTTTTGTATGTTTGTAATGATTTGGCTCAAAAACTACTGGACCGATTTAAAAAATTCTTTCACTAATATATAGAATGGACTTTCGGAATGCAAATAGGCTATATATTATCCCGTTTAAATCAAAGGTACATTCGTGGAGACCTAATTTGCAACCTAAGTCGACTAAAAAACGGTCGAAAAAACACGTTTCTTACGAACGCTGCTCAATTGAAAATAGATAGAAGAATAATTTCTGTGGAAGAATTGTACAACTTAATAAGACCTACAAAAAAGTCCACGACAGCATATGTCTATCTCTTAAGGTTGACTCACATTAACCATATTAATCTTTAATTTTTTGTTAAAAAATATTACATAACTTCCAAGGCTATTTTCAAGTATATAATATTAATCCTTATCCAAATAATTACGTTAATTAGCTTGGCCATATATTATAGATTAAAATTGTCCTTTACAGTATATAATTCAAATGAAAACTCTAGAAGATATCACGAATTTCACATACACGCGTCGCAAAATTAATAAAATATTTGCAGTGTAACCACAGATTAGTTCATAGTTACTACGAAAATATTAATAAAAGCTTAGCTATTCTGTAGATCCCCACCGATCACAATCAAGTTGAAGTCAATATAGTATATGATCTTTTGTATAAAATAATAGTGATCTATATACCGATAATTTATCGAGATGTGATAATTATCTCCAGAGATATGACGATAAACGTCTCAAACTTGCTACTGAAGTTGACTCGCGGGGCATTGAAGTCGGTTGTTTTAGTTAAACTATCTTAATTATTGGTAGATTTAATGATCCCACTACCTCTGTACGAAAACCCATGATTCATGAATGCACATAAACTTTCATTGGTAGGTATATAGCTAGGATTAGAACCAACGACCGTCGGGTCAGAATCAGGGTAACTATCCTTTACGCCAAAGGGCCGTCCAATATCACTACGTAAGTATTATAAAACAAAGCCCATCATTGCGTCTGTCTGTCTGTTCGCAATAATTTCAATAGCTACTGAACGGATTATCATGCGGTTTTTACCAATAGCCAGAGTGTTTATGAGGAAGGTTTTGTGTATATTGGTTGAAATATGATGATGATTGTTAAATATGTTAAAATTTTATATTCGATGCAACAAACTGATGCAAATTTTGTAGGCATAATATGTTCTACCCGTGCGAAGCCGGGGCGGGCTGCTAGTACTATTATAAAGCGCGCACTATAAAATTAAATCGTTGTCGATAACAATTTAGGATCGTTCAATAATTAATATAGTTTAAATAATAAAACAACCGTCTTCCATGCCCCGCGAGTCAATTTCAGTAGCAAGTTTGAGACGTTTATCGTCATATCTCTGGAGATACTTATCAGATCTCGATTAAATTACAATGGAACCATCTTGGAAACGTACCCTACCGATTAAAAAAATGAATCATACAAATCGGTTCACAGTTGACATATGACATGAACATATATACAAAAAAAAAAAACATACAGACGAATTGAAAACCTCCTTCTTTTTGGGAAGTCGGTTGAAAAACTAAAAGAACCGACTTAAATGGGGAATAAAACTGTCAATTAGTTCGAATTGTGAATCAACATAGAAATTGTATGTTTTAAGACAAGCTTTTGGTAATCTTCCCCATAGCCGCGTTAGTCATTTTCAGTTCCAAATTTGAGGTAATGATAAACGCCTCTGGAAATGCTGAACATATCTTTATTAAATTTAAATGGGACCTCCTGGAAAGGGTTTATTCCCATCCATCCCCGAAGACTGCCCCCATACGAAAACAGGGGCAGACGAAAACACCTATGCCTATCCCACGTTTAGGTTTTAAGTATACCTTTTTATTTATATCAGACTAGCTGCGCCCCGCGTCTTTGCCCGCGTTGAGTCCTCGTGAAATGTGATAAATGAAGAACCGCTCGACCGATTTTGTGCAAACTTCACATAAACCAACCACTACTAAATAGTCCGAACGAAGCCTAAACATTTGGTTTGGATAGGTGAGCCCGTTCTTGAGTTATAAAATTACAACGAAAAGTGGCATTGATTTTTATGTATATTGATTAGGCAGCATTTGAGCACTCTGTCTGCCACACCAAGTGGTCAGCGTTAATGCTAGGGGAAAATCTGCCGTTTTAACCTTGCGGTGTTCCGGTAGAAAATTCCGACGAATTGAGAAGCTCCTCCTCTTTTGAAGTCGGTAAAAAAAACTCTTTTTATTAATAGTCACCGTTTGTTAGTTATTTTCGTAAGTATGAATGTTATTAGTATTTACCTATTTAGGTTTTGCTGTCATTATGACTAATTAAAAACTAACGTAGGTACCTAAAATTGCTATACTGTTATTGTAAAATAAAATTAAATATTTAGTACCTAGGTAAAATAAAAGCTTACGTGACAAAAATCAAGTTGAACATATTGTAATAATTATTGGGTATTTCCAAATGTAAAACGAACGATCATATATTAAAATACAAGATGTTGCCCGCGGGGTATATGCTCTGGGATAGTCTCTGGAGTAGTGCAAAGTTTGCATTGTGGATAACCCCATGTTATTTATATATATACTAGCGACCCGCCCCGGCTTCGCACGGGTGCAACGCTGGGTAATAATTGTTAATAATACCGCCGCAACCGCTATGTCCCTGAATTTGAAATCTGTAATATCTTCGAAAATATTCATTTATATTACATGCTGTAAAGGGCCATATTGATCTATATTAAATGCACAATGTATTTAAGGTATTTAATTGGATAAGGATCAATGCTGTATTGCTTAAAATCGCTTCGTAAATAAGCCATTATTTCTCGTAAAAAGTAAAGGTTAAAAAAATGCTTATTGTGGGTCATCCCTAAGAGATAGACATATACCATCGCAGACTTTTTTGTAGACCTTTTTAAGGTGTACAATACTGTAGTACATTATTTCGATCTATCTTGTAGGGTTCAGCCAGCGTTTGCAATGTATGCGCAAAAAAGTGTTTATTTACGTCTTTACGACATTACATTAGAAACCACTAAAATTATCAGTGTTTCTCAACTACATTATGCATGTATTATACGTATAAACCTTCCTCTTGAAACACTATCTATTAAAAAATCCGCATCTAAATCCGTTGCGTAGTTTTAAAGGTCTAAGCATACATAGGGACAGACAGCGAGAAGCGACTTTGTTTTTAACCGACTTCAAAAAAAGGAGGAGGTTTCTCAATTCGACCGTATATATATATATATATATATATATATATATATATATATTATGTTTGTTTGCGGATAACTTCGTCGTTTATGAACCGATTTTAATTATTATTTTTTGTTGGAAAGGAGATATCTCAAGTGTGGTACCATGGTAATTTTATCGAGGTCTGATAAGTATCTCTAGAGATATTGAGATAAACACCTCAAAATTGGTACTGAAAATGAATAGCGCGGCATTGAAGTCGGTTCCTTTTATAGTTTTTAAACGATATTGTATACTATGTAGTGATTAGCTGATATCCGCGACTTCGTTCACGTACAACAAGAATTTTATCAATGTAAAGGTCTGTCAGTCAACATTTGTGTGAAATGAGTTATTTAAGTTATATGTGAAAATTATGATTTTATTTTCACAAAAAGTGCCTATGTTCATCCTATAAAGTAACTCCTTGTTATATTACAGTAAGATCGGATCGTCCGTTTAGGCGTGATTAGGTAACAAACAGACAGTGATAGTTACAAACGTTTTTATAATTGACCGAGCGAGCGTAGCGAGCGAAGCGTCTCAGTTTCGACTAGGCCAAAAATGGTTTTATCCGGATGTTTTTCTGTCTGGCTGTTCTCGACTACATGTCGCATTTTTCAATCGATTTTGACGAAAATTGGCACACGATTTCCTTGAATTATTTAATTTTTTTATCGATAACGTTTTTTTGATTGGAGGGAAAATAGGGGGAGAAAGGGGAAAAGTTTGCTGTAGCGTTATTTATCAACGCATTTCATTCAAATTAGAAAAGCACACTAAGGACTCCGTTTTACACAAGATGTAGCGAAAAAAAAATTAAAAATGGGGAGTGGAGGGGTTAAAGATGAGAAGTTTGCTGTAGTGTCATTTATCGATGGGACGGGACTTGAAAGGCGCACTAAGGACTTTATTCTACTTAAGATGTGGCGAAAAAATTTCCAAGAAGGGGAATTAAATCAGTGGAGGGGAGAAGTTTGCTGTAGCGTTGTATATGGACGGATATCAATTTTTTAAGGGCTCGCGAGGTCTACTTTTCTCACAGAACTACTACACAGAATAAATAGTAGTACAGGTATTCTTCTTGATTTTTGATAAATCCAAACAACATGGAAAAATGGTCTTTGATGGAAACTTTTGCAAGTTATTCAATATTCAATTCAATTCAATTCAAAATAGATAGTAGAGAATAGATAGCGTGACTTTTAAGCGCCGGTTCAAAGCCTAGCACGGGTTCGTCCACTGGTGGTACGAGCAGATTACAACGACGTTATGATTGACTTGCTACCGAAAAGTAGGTAGGTAACCACCATCAAGAAATAAATCTGCCGCCACAACCTTACGGTGTACCGCTAGCTATAGCTCTTAAGAGTCGAGAGTATTCTAGGCCTAGCGTGTTCAACATTTTCGACCACATCATCGCTTACCACCAGACAAGATAGTGGTCAAACGCTAGCCTACATCAACACCAATATTATAAATGCTGAAGTCAGTTTGTATATATGTTTGTTTATTTGGAACTTCTTCACGGTCAAACGGCTGGACCGATTTAGCTGAAATTTTGCACAGATATATAGCTATTACTAAAGATTAGGCTATAGGATATTTCTTAACGCGTACGAAGCCGCGGCGCACTGCTAGTAATTAAGATAGTTTAAAAACTAAAACAACCGACTTCCATGCCGCGCAAGTAAATTTCAGTAGCAAGTTGAGACGTTTATCGTCATATCTCTGGAAATACTTATCAGATCTCAATGAAATTACAATGGGACCTCGGGAGTATACCCTTTCAAACTAAAAAAGATTTCTTTTAATCAGTTCATAATAGGCGAAAATATCGATGAACATACCTAAAAAAAATTACATACAGCCGAACATAGAACCTATAAGAAAACTATAAGAATGCGTTGGAAATATCAATATGCTCTGCCATGCCATCTGCCGATGCGCACAAGCTCTTATTGTTCATGAATGTTACTATTATCAAATATCAATACAATAGACAATAATATCTAGGAATGCCAACAGACTTGGTTACGTACTCTACATTCAGGTCACGCATATGTACATAAAAACTTTGATAGCATTCTCACCATTATCTATTATAATAGGTACCTCCTGCAGTTGTGGTCAAGCTGTCACTAGTATTTAATCTTTGATGTGGTTTTGTCGGCAAACTTAGTGTAGGAGGCCCTCCAGCTAGGTGGAGCGATGATATACCCAAGCTGGCTGCCAGCGGTGAAACGAATCGCGCGAAACGCTGAAGATCGAGCTCAGCTCACTGGCGTGCTATGGGAGAGGCCTACGTCCAGCTGTGGACGGAACTTGGCTGATGATGATGATGATGATGATGGTGGTGTGGTTTTCTAGAAAAGCATTTCTAAATTTTACTTGCGTTCGTTACCATTTAAGTCTGTGTTTAAAAATATATTTTTGGATTTGTCCGCCCTCTTATTTTCTTAAAAATTAGCCACTTATGGCCCTTTGCGTTTTTCAACTCAAACCGCACTTCCTCCATATTAAATTTTTGGAGCTATAATAGGTACGCAAGCTGGCAGCGGTTGGAAACAAAGAGCTGAAGATCAAGCTCAGTGGCGTGCCATAGGTGAGGCCTATGTCCAGCAGTGGACAGAGATAGATCCTGAAGATGATTATGATGAATAACCTAATGTTACATCATATATGTAATTAATTATGTATGCCAAAAGCTAAAAATACATTTGGACCTCTCTGCATACTTCGTTTTATTACTCAGGTTTTGCTTGTTTGAATTTTGTTGTTTTTTATTATTGTTGTGTTATATTTAGAATTTCAGAGCTTTGTTAAATATCAAATCTTAATGTTTTAAGTTTTAGAGCCGTTGGTAGATATATTATGTTGGTCGTTGAAATCAAATAATTTATATTACTACTTTTGCAGTTTAAAGCGTTTGCGTAACCTTAAAAAGGTTTCTCGGTAGATTTTTGTAATGTTTATTATTACCTTGATGTCAGTATAAGCTTTATAAATAATTTTCATTTGAAAAAATCTCCTCTATATTTCTAAAAATGAAATTAGAATGAGGTATGTCAGGATTCTGGTATCTGGTTGAAGGTATATAAAAGCATCGTAATACAAAATGTTGATATATTAAAAACGGCTCGGCCGATTTCGTTAAAATTTAAATGGGATCACCTGGGAAGGGTACCATTTAAAACAAAAAATGAATTTTTAAATTTCGGTTCCAGCATTTTGGAGTAATCGGTGAACATACATAAAAAAAAGAAGATTCCGACGAATTGAGAACCTCCTCCTTTTTGGTGAAGTCGGTTAATAAGCACACTTATGTAGTGAAACTAATGCATAATTTCCATTTCATAATGTTCCACAGAGATCATGTCATAAAATTATTTTAATAAAATCTCAATGCAACTGTGATAAGAACTCCGCTTTGTCGGTCATTCGGCGCATATGACATTGTACATAATTTGTAGCAAGTAAATTCACATCCTTTTTCTTATCAGTATTGTGTGTCCACACCACACACATCCATTCATTCATTCATAACTTATTTCAAGAGCGTTTGAAAGAGCTGCAAAAACTATTATGTATTTATACGGAGCCCTAGGATCAGCGACTCAGGGAAGTACTGACACCATTTAATACCAACCCTATACGTTAATGCGTATGCAGTATGCGTTAATATTAAGTTAGGAACCCCTGTATATCTGAGACTCGCAGTCACCAATTCCCAGTACAGGAAAATAACCTAAACGTTTATACGCCGCGAAGCATAATAATATTAACTATAATTATATTATTAAGTAACAACGATGTTATAAATAACAAAGATGTAGTATTCATCCTGGAATGTGACTTCCTTGAATGTGTTCAAAAATCGGGTTAAATTATTTTACCTATCTCAGTGTTAATAATAAGTTATTTTTTGATGTTGCTATGCTAATAAATTGTTTATTTACATTTATTAACCGACTTCAAAAAAAGGAGGTTTCTCAATTCGACCGCATATATATATATATATATATATATATATATATATTTTTAATGTTTGTTCGCGGATAACTTCTTCGTTTATGAACCGATTTCGATTATTCTTTTTTTGTTCGAAAGGAGATATCCCAAGTGTGGTACCATGGTAATTTTATCGAGGTATGATAAGTATCTCCAGAGATATTGAGATAAACATCTCAAAATTGGTACTGAAAATGAATAGCGCGGCATTGAAGTCGGTTGTTTTTTTGTTTTTAAACGATATTATTTATCTCTACTTAATTCATTTGTATGTATTGTATTATATTTGGTTATGTATTTGTATGTATTATGTATTTGTATGTACTTATTTGTTATAATATATGCCTATCTATTTATTTTTATAGCATGTAGAAATTAGAATGTTATAATATATATGTAACTAACTATGTATTTATTAATTTTACGTGTACTATTTTATTTGTAGTGGATAATTTTAAAATAATAATATATTGCTGCTTCTCATGCACACCTTCCATCTGTATGACATAAATGTGTCTCTAATCAGCCCACGGTTGCCTGGAAGAGATCGCTAATTAGCGATAAGGCCGCCGATTGTACTGTACCTAAATGTAATCATTATTGTACGTAATTCTAAGTTATTTAAGTGCAATAAAGCGTATTCTATCTATCTATTCACTTTCTTGTAAGATTTCTTAGTTTATTATATTTCAAGTAAGTAAATCGTATTTAAATTTAAAATTAATTGTATTTATATTCAATTCAATAAATATATATATACATATAATGTTTTAGTTAAACATACTACACTAACATTGTCACTATTGTCTGTAATGTTAAACTTCTAAGGCAACAAAACACTGTATCTAATATATAAAATTCTCGTGTCACATTTTTCGTTGCCATACTCCTCCGAAACGGCTTGACCGATTTTGATGAAATTTTTTGTGCTTATCCGGTATCTATGAGAATCGGCCAACATCTATTTTTCATCCCCCTAAATGTTAGGGGTAGTCCACCCCTAAAATTTATTTTTTAGACAAAATTTTTAATTTCTATTTTTTTATGATACAACATACAAAAATACATACAATCCTCAATTTTCACCCTTCTACGATCAACCCTTATTTTTTAATAGCCATTTATTTATATGGCAAAACAACGTTTGCCGGGTCAGCTAGTATCACTATAAAAATGTTTATGATACCTACTTATATATTGTACATATTTTAAATGTTAAATCAAGTACCTGGCTTTTTTAGCTAATTATAGCTAAACATGGTTGTTTAAGCGAGTGTGACGAGCTGTGGTGTCGAGTGTGAGTGCAAAGACAAACCTATAGGTTTTGTAGCACAATATCAAAATGAACTTGTAGTTATTGTATGTGATTAAATAAATAAATAAATAATAATAAAGCGCGGTGATGGTGACATCTTGCCGTCAGTCTGAAGACGAAATACGCTTCCATTCAACCTTCATTTCCAGACTGATCTGGCCGATTGTAGATGTTTACATAATTTGTAGTATTATGTTAACATATGTGATATTCCAGGGTCTCGGCCATCTACATACAAATTTCATCTCAATCGGTTGAATAGTTTAAGCGTGAAGAAGTTACACACTCACAAATTATCACCTTTATAATATTAGTAGATAGGACATGGAACACGGTTTGGGATAGTTTCGCTCTTTGGATTTAAGTACAGAACAAGTTCTGTGTATTGGACTGAAATCAGTTTGGTCCGGCGCCTCGTCACACTGCCGTCTTCCAATTCTAGATACCAAATCCTAGACCGCATCTTCACTTTACATCAGGTGAAATATCCACTGGTGGCACCCATAGGTGGTAAAAGCATATCCACAGGTGGTAGGAGTATATTATATCGATGTTCCGCTTGACTTGCTACCATGCAAAAAGCGGCTTACCAGTCTTACCACATTCAAGGTGAAAATCTGCCGCCATAACCTTACGGCGTTCCGGCAGCACACAGCCCTTGAGAGTCAGAGTATTCTAGGCCTACTGCGATTACCATCTTTGACCACATCAACGCTACCACACATCATCTTAGCCTATGGCACAGAATACTTAATAGTACTACCTATAGTAAGATATAATAATTAAGAAGTGAGCGCGCGCGAGTCAGTATCCGTAGCAAGTTGGAGACGATTATCGTCATATCTCTGGAGATACTTACCAGATCTCGATGAAATTACCATGGGACCACCTTCAAAATGTACCCTACTAATAAAAATAAGAACCATTCGAATCGGTTCAGAATTGACGGAGTAATCGCGTAACATACAAAAAACAACATACAGACGAATTAAGAACCTCCTCCTTTTCGGAAGTCCGTTGTGAAAATTAGCGGTCAAGTGTTTGTCCATCAGCCATTAAAAAAACAGTCCTTTATTCACTTGTAAATGTCTTCATCGTAAAGCCGCCAGGATCCTTTGTGTTTTTGTGAGTCATGACTTTAAAATATACATTTTATGAACATAAGTACTTACATATTCAAGTAT
Source organism: Cabera pusaria (assembly GCA_954871355.1). Lineage (NCBI taxonomy): Eukaryota > Metazoa > Arthropoda > Insecta > Lepidoptera > Geometridae > Cabera > Cabera pusaria. The sequence continues at coordinate 3,888,563 of OX940906.1, read as the reverse complement.
TTCAACTGCCCGACTTGGGCAAGGTAAATGCACTTTGTTTTAAGATCAATAGCCGTTCCTCAATAAATAAGTTAATTATGGTAGCAACTATGCCCCTCATTCATAAATGAATAATAACGGTGTTTTAACTACAATGCGCCTAGTAAAGTAACTATTACCACTTATATTATACATTTTATTGTGTGAAACGGCTCAATATATATCATTGTTCTCTTTATTAAAGTGAAAACTTCTTTAGCGGCGTTGTGCACTTTTCTTGGGATGGGTAAAAAAAATTAAACTCGCGTCAGGGTCACGTGTCCTGATCGCTAGACTTTCGTCTATTCGTAAGACGGAGCGCAGGGCGCTTGCGCGAGGTGTCATTCCAAAATATTCAAAAATGACGTGTTCAAGTTTTCACTTCTGCTGGCACTCTCAGAGTGCAACCCGTTCCTTTTTTTAATTATTTGATAAACGATGCGAATTGATTTCTATTAGGGCGTCGAATTGTATGCACTACACTATAGAGTACAGACAGTGTATAATGTATTCGTATATTTGATTAACAAATGATTTTGTATTGAGACAATCGTGTCGCCTTACACAAGCCCAGCAATAAATGCACCACAAAATGGTATCGTTAAACAAACCATTATTTTTGCCCAACGGCTTTGCCCGCGTTTAACACTTCAAATTTACTTATCTGTTGGTTTTAATTTTGTTTGCGCGGAACTTTATTTCTTTTTCTAAAATAAAAGTAACCTAAGTTACTTTTTATAACATCAGCTATCTGCCAGTGAAAGTCTCGTTTAAATTGGTCCAGCCGTTTCAGAGATTAGCCGGGTTTTTTTTTTAATGTAAGTATCGTATATATCTTCATATGCAAAAAACATACACTTCAATTTAATAGCTACCGGTGGTTAGGGCTGCAGAGAAGAACCTCCTGACGATGCGTGCCGTGTCAAGAAGTACCGCCTTCTGTATCTGGCCCCTCTTGATCCAGCTGTCTAGCGAGAGTCTCTTAAGATGTTGGTTAAGACTCTTCGCTATTAGGCCGTTCGCAGAAACGACTATCACGACAATGCTAGTCGAGTCATTATTCGCACATGGATAACCTGATGGATATGGTGTCAAGGTATTTGCTTAGCTCGTCCTTCTCGGTCGTCACAAAGTTCTTGTCATGCGGGATAGTGATGTCATTATATATTATGTACTATGCTGACGATATTGTGTGATAGAAGTTGGTTTTTATTTTAATTACAAGCACTCTAAATCTTTTAAATTTCTAAAGAAATATGTTCAAAGACTAAAACCCGACTACTAAATAATCACGCTCTAATTTTAGAAATTATTCGAATTATCGGGACGCGATTTTGTCGACGTATTTGACATTGACCTCAGAGGTTATTCACTTTGACCTTGAAGTTCAAGTCATTAGTGCAACTGCTAATAGTGTCAAGACGATACATAAACAAAACATATTGAGATTGTGGTGGTAGGAGCATATTATATCGCTGTTCCGCCTGAATTGCTAACAAAAATAGATTACCACGTTAACCTTACGGGATCCGGCTGCTAGCCTCACAGCCCTTGAGAATCAAAGTAATCTAGACCTAACGTGTTTACCATCTTCGACCACATCATCGCTTATCATCTGCCGAGGTATTGATCAAACGCTAGCCTCTAAGATACTAAAAAAAGATCTTTATGTACTTATGTAAGAAAATGTCACACGTTCTGTTAAGTAAAAAAAACTGCCTATCCCAAAAGCAACATTCCATCCAAATCGGCCAAGCCGTTTGACCGTGAAGAGGTAACAAGGAAACATACAACAAATACAAACTGACTTTCGCATTTATAATATTGGTGTTGCTGTATTCATAATACGGCTTCGGAGAGGGAGCAATGTTTCCCATTGACCTCTGGGTCAAATAGGCCCATTACCACAGAATAAATAATTATACTTTGTACCATTACCGATTATGTTTTTATTTAACTTTCAAACAAGTTTTGTTTATTTACTATGGTCATTTTAATTTTCCCTTTAAATGATAGTGGCGAATCAAGCACATTTCTAACCCAAAGGTCGTGGGCTTAAAACCGCCGTGCAGCTGGCCACAGATGTCCTTTGATGAAGGAAAGCATAGTGGAAAAACTATCAGCTTTGCTTGTTACATAAGTATTGGACAAGTTTGTGTCAACTAACACGCCCTGCAGTGTAGTAGAGCGCCACAGAAATATGAATAACTAGCTGTCCCCGCGACTTCGTCCGCTTGGAATAGTGTCTTTGGGTAGCATTTTAAATATTTAGGCTAATTTTAATTTATTATATTTATTTTAATTTATAATTTTTATAATTTTACAAATAAGACACATGCGTATCCCACCTACACTGCACCGTACCACGCCGCGCAAATCCCCCTCCCCCCCTCTCCCTCTCTCTTCCCTCCACCCCCTTTCTCCTCACATCCCTCTCCCCCTCCCCTCTCTCTTACCCCACTTCCCCTCCACTTCCCGTCTCTCTTCCACTCACTTCCCTCTCCCTCCCCTCCCCTCATTCCCCCTTCCCCTTCTCCCTTCCCCTTCTCCCTCCCCCTTTCCCTCACCTCCTATCCCTCTCCCCCTTTCCCCTACCCCTCACCTTCACCCTCCCTCCCCTCCCCTCATTCTCCCTTCCCCTTCTCCCTCCCCCTTCCCCTCACAAACTTTGAATGACATATTTATTTATATCGAATCAACAGCCTAAAAATTAGTTTCAAGCTTCTAGATCTAAAAATGACGATACTTCCATACAACTTTTCATCCCCCCTTTCAACCCCTTACAACCCTCTTTTCGCATTAAAAAGTTGCCTATGTCCGTTCTCAGGCTCTAGACTATCTGTGTACCAAATTTCATTTAAATCGGTTCAGTGGTTTTGGCGTGAAAGTGACACAGACAGACAGACAGAGTTACTTACGCATTTATAATATTAGTTAGGATTAGGATTAGGATTAGGATAGGTTAGGTAGTTTTTCATATTTCTTTATAGAGCGCTGTCTAGTGTCCACCTAGCTAGTGCTATTACCAGTTTGCAAATCCGTCGCCATTAGCCAAATACCTACCAGTGCGTTCCAACTACAGGTTCCGATAGCTTTCTTTAAGATGCAGTTCCAATTCTAAACATAGCTACTAATATTTATTTTTAGTTTATAATATTTTAACTGCAATAGCCCAACAGTTAAGGCGTCGACTTGGCGATAAGAGGTCGTGAGTTTGATCCCCACTCTTAGCAGTTTTAATGTGAACCTACTTCAGGGACAAGCATATAATAAGCTTAGTTGCAGGGGTTACCTAGCATGCTAGCATTGTCACAGAAAATGTAAAAATGTAAATTAGGTTACCAAAATATAATTTTTATATTTTGATCCTAAATAAAAATTAAACAGTGGTAATACCAAAATAAGTACATGTTTGACATGTAGAATCTTATTTATTACGTTAAGAATTTTAGAATAATTGTATTCAAAAGAGGGGAATAAAAAAAGGAGAGGAAAGAAAAAAAATATCTATATGGCTTTGTATGGTGTTAAGATTAATAAGTACAATGTGTGTGTGAAAGGGATCACAATGGCCCGCTTAAAAAAAAATCTATTGAACCGCGGAAGTAAAATGTAACGCCGAAAAAAAACTTTTCGACGTGTGTCGGGGGAAAAAAACGGAACAGACAAAAAAACCATTGTCACAGATTAATAAATAGTATTACGACCAAATTGTGTAAGTAATACCTCGCTTGTTGTAAGTGATACTAACAGGTGAGTTATTGGTAAAACGCTGGCCTATATGCTGTAGAACAATTAAGAATATTTATATTACTTATTTTTATATTATTTAGATATTATAACAACCGACATCCATGCCCCGCGAGTCAGTTTCAGTAGCAAGTTTGAGACCTTTATCGTCATATCTCTAGAGATACTAATCATATCTCGAAGAAATTACTTACAATGGCACCATCTCGGAAATGTACCCTACCGATTAAAAAAAAACATTCGAATCGGTTTACAATTCACGGAGCATTCGCGTAACACACAAAACAAAAGAAAAATAAACCTACAGAAGAATGGACAATCTCCTCCTTTTTTGAAGTCGGTTGAAAAAAACGGTTTAAAAGTTAAACACTGAGGCTGGTTTTAGTCTTACGCTGACGGCACGCGCACCGTCAGCGCTGATGGCCGAGATATGTGAACTTCTAGGAAGCGTTTTTGAATGACGCGTAGCTATCAGCGCGCACGGTGGTCAGCGCTGATAGCTACGCGGCCGTACGCGTCGCGCGTCGGCCCGCGTAGCTGTCGGCGCTGACGATCGCACGAGCGCCTCTGCTTTCAGTGTGTACAGTAAGGCGGTCAGTACGATACTAAAACGAGCCACGTTGAGCCTCAGCGCTGACAAACTACGCGCTGAGCTATGAGCGCTGACGGTGAGCGTGAGACTAAAATCAGCCTTAGGAAAAGGATACTTATTGAAGTTAATTAGTGCAGCATGTTTAGTCGGTTCCCTTTTAAGTTTTGAACGATTATTTGTTTACAAAATTCACATTAAATTCTTTGGTCTTTATTTTGTTATGGTTTTATCAATGAAGTTGTTTTTATTTGCGTTAATTACTTAGTTGTATTAATGAACTGTATTTCGAGGAGAGTTCATTTTATTATTGTTATATACCGGCTGTAATTCACGTACCTTTAGTCGAATTTTCATTTTCAATTTAAATTTTCATTCGAAAGTTCATTTTATTGGTCGATAGCTAATTGTTATTCATAAATAAGAAAATTATCTGTTTCCTTTGGATAATACTACTTTTATTGATCTAATTCTACAAATATTATAAACACGAAAGTTTGTAAGAATGTATGGATGTATGTTTGTTACTATTTCACGGTAAAACTACTGAACCGATCGAGCTGAACTTTGGTATGTAGATAGCCTAGACCCTGGAATAACACATCGGATACTTTTTATACCGATATTCACACGGGAACGATGTCTACGCGGGTAAAACCGCGGGGCACAACTAGTTATAAATAAAATCATTAATTATAAAAAAAAACTTAGTCCAGCGCCGCCATCTTACCTTTTGAATATTTAACTAGGTATAGGGAATGGACGTATTCACCTGATTGATGGACTTTGACGGATATTCTTTTTTAGGGTTCCGTACCCAAAGGGTAAAACGGGACCCTATTACTAAGACTCCGCTGTCCGTCTGTCTGTCTGTCTGTCTGTCTGTCTGTCTGTCTGTCTGTCTGTCTGTCTGTCTGTCCGTCCGTCTGTCACCAGGCTATAGCTCATTAACCGTGATAGTTAGACAGTTGAAATTTTGAAATTTTTACAGATGGTGTATTTCTGTTGCCGCTAGAACAACAAATACAAAAAACCAAAATAAAGTTAAAAATTAAAGGTCCCCATACAAAGAACGTGTTTTTAAACGCCATCTATCTAATTAGTTTCGGCAAAATGGCATAGATGGCGCTAGTAAACGAGCCCCGTCTTTCTAGATCGCGACCAAACCAAATATTCTTGGTAATATCAATTAATTAAATATATGAGGTTGAAACTCTGTTATGTTTCGTATTGTACGGAACCCTTCCTAAGTGTACGATAAGAGACGCGATGCTGACTCGCACTTGGCCAGTTTTATTTTTAATGGGATAAGGTAACAGGACAAACACGACGCTCGCCTGATGATAAGCGATGACGTCTACCTTTTAGAGACACAGCGACAATGCAAAATTCTGGACTGCCAGAATTGTTCATGTCACTGCACGTCGCCTGTTACCTTGAGACATAAAGATGTTGAGTCTCACATGCCCTGTTATTTCACTGGACTGATATACCAAATTTAAAGCGCCACTGCGAGAGTCCTCATATCTAATATCACTGATTTTAATTTGAAACCCTTTTTTATTATTTTTTTTAAAGCTTACTACCAATGCGGGTTGCACCATTTACTAGTATTCTTGTTAACCTCTCCAACTAAGCTAAATATGCTTGTGTCTGGAGTGGGTTCACGTCAATAGTACAATGGGTGGGGATCGAACTCACGACCTCCCGATCGCCAGGCCGACACCTTAACCATTGGTACGGAGCACTATTAATTATACTGTGCCATTGAGCTAGAGCCGCTTAGCTTATATACAGGCTGAATTTCTGAAATGGGCGTCGATGGCCAAATCCGTAACTATGAGGAGTAGCAAAAATTATCAAGAGGAGTCTCGGGCCCGATTTTGATGAAAATTCAAACTGTGTCATTGGATTTTTATATGTATAACTTACTCGTTGATACCCGGCGGCTTCGTTTACGTACACCAAGAATTTTGTAGCCATGTTCATCCTCAATTCCTCATGCTTTAAAGTATCTCCTCGTTAAATCTCAGAAGGTAAGATCTCATCGTCGATCGTGATTAATATACAGTCCCACAAGTATAACTTGGCGGTGGTGGTTTTTGGAACTAATTCCGCTCTCTTGAAACTGTGAGTTTGACGTTTGAGAGATTACCGCGACATTATTGTTGATAAATCTGCTACATTAAAATAGTTCAATAATGCCAAAAGTAATTAAAAGTGTAGTTATCGTGAGTTTGAATCATGATTATAAAACACCGACTATTATACTCACTACTGTTTGTTGAGCACTGTCGTCGCGATCTCGCTGCGTGAACTCCCGAGGATGTGCATCGGACATGCATGAAACCTAGGTCGAGACAGTCGACAACAAACAGTAGTGAGTATAATAGTCGGTGTTTTATAATCATAATTAAAAGTGATTTAAGAGAAACTGTTATCAAAGTACAAAGTAAAAGCACAGTGGCGCACAGCCGCGCCAAGTTATACTTGCCTGACTGTATACGCCGTGGTGTTTAGGTTAGGTAACAAACAGACAGAATGACAGAGCTAAAAAGTTTTTATAATATTACTTAGTCTGGATTTTACGACATTGACCTATTCTCCGTGTAGAGTCTCCGTGACATTGACATAAGGTTAGGTTTGAATATACGCTGACATTTCCCTAGGTAACGTCTGGCCGAAAGTGCGACGTCACTTAGCCGTAGCCGTGGTGATTTGCCGGCATTGCTATCTACGGTGACATTCCGTTCCGTTTCTTTTACGTATAGTGAGTTAGTTAGTTAGTTAGTTTTTGAGTGTGCGATACCGCTAAGTAAAGGCACTGTTCGCGCGAATGTTTTATTGTTTGACAAGTGACAATGACTCCGTGCCCTGTACTCTATACATCACAATAATATCGTTTGTGTAAATACACAAGAAATACACTATTACAGTGGATACAACAGCAGAGGTGAATGTTATATGAGAGGCAATAAGTTTCTCGATTCAAGGACAGCTAGTGTTTTTCACACGACCAGTTTGATGACATTAATATTTTAATCAATGTGCTAGAATTGTTTGTTATGCTTCGATGGAAGATCTTGTATTAGATTGTTTTTAATCAAATCAAACGTTAGGTATATTTACTATGCAGTCACGAGTTCAATTAAATTGTCAAAATTACTCCGCCAATTTCGGACATATTTGAAGTCCATCGGATCGGATGGCACGGATATATTTAGACATATATCCTTGCAGTTAGACGTATATCCGTATATATATTTTGGAATGATACTGCCGATATGTTAATGTACCCTACGTGCTGAATATCTGCGAGCGAGTGACGTGACGTGCTATATTCGTGACGTGACGGCCTCAAAGAAAGGACTTCTAATGTCCAATACTGGTCGAGGCAATTTTAGAAATTAATCGCGTTTTGTGATTCACACGACACGGTCAATTATTTGTGTGCCGAATAAATGAAGTGTTGATCATTGCGAAATGATAATCTAGCTACAGATCATTTACTAAAAAACTAATTTACAATCTCGTATTGTCAAATTGCAATAAATTAATGAAGATTAATCTTCATTAATTTATTGCAATTGTAATTTCAGACAAATTTTTACTTTAGCAATCACACATCAACACACAATCTTTCTGGTTTAGAAGCTTTTCGTTTTTTAGCGTTTTTTGAGATTTTTTATTCAAATAAAGTTTTCTACCGACTTCCCAAAAAGAAAGAGGTTCTCAATTCTTCTGTATCTTTTTTCTGTATGTATGTTACGTGATTACTTCGTCAATTGTGAACCGATTTAACTAATTCTTTTTTTAATTGCTAGGGATATAGATATCAGATCTCGATGAAATTACCTCGGAAACGTATTCCGAGGTAATTTCATCGAGATCTGATAAGTATCTCCAGAGATATGACGATAAACGTCTCGAACTTGCTACTACAATTGAATCGCGGGGCATGGAAGTTGGTTATTTTAGTTTTAAACTATCTTTATTTGTATATAATATCTTCAGCAATCAAGAATTTCTAGCTACAAATATATTTCTTTAATCTATTGCTATTTTCAGCGGCTAAAGAAAGTATAATCTCTTAATTTGCAACTTACTGAATCAATATCAGAGGCGCCAGCGTACCTCTTAAGTATTCAGCCCTAAGTCTGCCATTTAGCTCAATATGACCCAAGCCTTAACCTAAATACTGGAGATGTCTTCCCACGCAAAATGCCAGATAATGAGATAATAGAGCCTCGGGATCCTCAAGCCTTACAAGGATCATACATCATACACGATCGTTAAGAGGGAACGCGTGTACTTTTCCATACAAATGTATTCCCCAGTTTCCTCCCTCGAAAATGCTTCTAGAGCAAAATTTGTTTCTACAAAAAATCAAGGTCTGCTGTAGCTACTTTTTTTGACCAACCAATTGCAAATCTGATAAGTACAATAACATCAGCCTTTGATAGAAACTGTTTTACTACACGACAATTTAAAATGTAGTCATACAATTTTGTGTGCGTCACTGCACTTCGCCTCTTGTTCTAAAACATCTGAAGTCGAGTCAAATGCCCCGTAATTTTACTGGATCTGCAGGGTTATTCTCAATCATTCGAAAGCAAATTCGGATTCGGAAATTATTTCGACTTGGATCTTTGCAATGGACAATGCTCCGATCGGTCACTTTTGATATTTCAATTCGAAAAAATCAGTAATTCTTATTTCAAAATTTTCCGCGACAAAATAGCTCACGGATTCATAAATATTTAAAATTAAAAATGAAGCTCCCGAATCCGAATCATTGAGAATTCATCATTGCAATCATTGCATGCCTGGCGGAATATTCAATTGTATTCTACTTGTATTTACTCTATTAGACTATTACGTTACGTTTGTCTTTGATTGGTCAGTTGTTTGTGACATCAGAATGATGACACGGAAAATTTTACATCGTACTGGATATGATTTTAGGTGCGTATTGGTATTTATTTTGTTGCGGAATGTGGTTTTGATGACAGCAATGATTAACACTTTGAGGTGCACGATTTCCATACAAAAGTACCTATATTGCACAAATATGAGTAAATGGAGCAAAAAATTGCATTACAATCACATCTATTGGTCTTGTATAATAAGTCTTTACATTTCGGGAATTATATTTATCTACCTATATGATTTAAATGAAAAATATAAATATATTATTCAATCGATCATCATCATCAAAATTATTTTAAAAAAAATTATATTGATTAATCCGTGAGCTATTTTGGTCGCGGTTAACTTTTGGATTAAATTTTCTTATTGAAATACCAAAGTTTCTGATCTTAGCATAGTGAATTGCAAATATCCGAAGAAGAGGCAGATTCCGAATTCGTTTTCGAATTATTGTGAATAAAGAGCCTTGCTGAATTACGTCTATTATATCTAACCTAATTATTCATATTTATGTGATCATATCGTTATCGGTTCTGCGACAAATGTGACAGCCCAACTACCACTTCAAATAATTATCATATGGACTCTTTAGCGTTAGCTTTTTAATAATATTTTGTGTTTTATTAATAAAACCATTATATCGATATCGTTAAGCTTTTTAAATAGTCCGGTAGATTAACTCATATAATGCGTACCAGTAGTACGTCAGTTTTTATTATACTTTTAGTATATGAAGCATAGATTTTTGTGAGTAATTTGATTTACTATACATAATATAAATATTTCATTAGATTTATTATACATATTATAAATATTTATCATATAAATGTAATATATTATTATATATAATATAAATATCGTACTTTGGATGGACCTAACAGTTTCCAAATTCACTCGTTCAAGCTGGCAATAACATACAAAAAATAATGTTCATTTTATTACATAGAATAGATACATACTTACTAAATAAGCTTTTATTAAATGAAATGAAATGAAATTATTTATTTGCCTGAAATATGGTAACAACAGATTAAAATAAAATTTTGCGCAGCATATTTCGCCAAAACATTGACATAAGTACAAATGTTGGTTAATTTAAATGGAATTTAGTATTTAATGATGTAATTACAATATATTTTAAATATAATAATTAAGTAATTAAGAATATTTTAAATGTCAATAACAACCTATTTCAAATTATATTCAAAAAAATCCTTAAAGTCATAAAAGCAATTGCTGATAAGCAAATTATGCAGTTTTCTTTTAAAATGGGTAAACGGGAGTTCCCTGATTTCTTTTGGTATATTATTGTACATTTTTATAGTCATTATTTTGCAGTTCTTACCCTTCAATCGGATCTTTTCTTGTCTGTCGCAAGAACGCAGTCTCAGCATAGCTATGACATGTGTCAAACATATTAGAATGTTCTTTTACGAAAACTCCAGCCTGCATTATATATAAACCAACCAAATTCAGAACCTTTAATTTTTTGAAAAGAGGCCGGCATGAGTCTAATGGTATGGCACCACTTATGGCTCGAATTAAAATTGTATATACTTATTATTTACGAATTGTGTTAAGTGAACTCGAACATGACTTCACAAACAGTAACAACTACGTGAAACTCTTATTCTCATTTATTATTTGGTTGTCTAATTTTGATTTTTATTGTTTTCGTAGATTTAAGGAATCATTTGTTTTGTCTTTACGTGTTATCATATGTCTCAAATGTATGTATAATTAATTGAATATCTTAGTAATTGTAAATGCCATATGAGTCTCTGACACTCGAAATATTTTATTTGTTAATATTAATATATGAAAAAAATCTAGATTATATATAATATATAACAGTTTTATAAGTCCACTCTTGTAATATTATTTGCAATAATAATGCCACTTGTAAAATTTGTTATTGTAAAATTAAATGTATTTTGCATGCTAAATTACGTTAAAACATATGTTCTTAGGTAAGGTAAAGTACGTAAATTTACCTCTATTTCTGGAAACCAAATTTACATTTTAAATTAACGACGACAGTCTGCGACTAGAAAAAAACTAAGTCATTATGGATTGTATGCTAAGTGAGTACACGTCATATTAAGGCTTATTTAGGTTATTTTATTTGTGTTGTTCAAAATTTATTGTTTCGTTCTTATAAGTTATCATGTTTTTTTGAAAATGCGAGTTATTGATAGATATTCCAAACTATGTTCCTGGCCTTTGTTGTATATTTGTACACTTCCTCAAAATGAAAATTTGGTTATTATTTATTTTCCATATTAAAATCACACTGAAATTTTATCAAGATTTTGCAGCAATATTTTATTTGGTTTGTGTTTGTAGCTTTTGTGCATTTTTTATGTAGTGCATTCGAACAGTTATTAAAACGTGGTTGTAACGTTTTGCTAAAATTATGTCATTTATTGTTTGAACAGACTGAATATCAAGGTTAGACGAAACACACTTTTAGAAACACCATTGCGTACACCAACACACAGAACGAAAAGTTTAAAAATATTAACATTTTTCAAGAAAGTTAAATTAAACACTTACCGGTATGTGAAGTCTCCTCTTTATCCTTAAAAATTGAGTTGTTGCTGAAAATAACACTGCACGTTTATTGAACGTAAGTTTGCACGAAAGTTTATGTTGAAGGCGGGAGTGTTTTTGAACGCACGTTCGACCCGTTTGACACGCGAATGCGTACTGAACCGACTCGACTCGACTCGACTCCACTCAACCTCCGATCCCGACTTCGTAGTATATTTTTTTCTAAACAGTCCACCGGTTCATGCGATGTGGTCGCGCGGCCTATTTATTTTTAATTTTTGATATCGCGCGACTCGCGATTGACGAGTGAACTTTGCCGCTATGGAGTCAGGTATGTTGCTATTCGGTTGCATGCGTTTCACGTGAAGAGCTCCAAGAGGTCGCCTTGCAGGTGACTACTACGATCCTATCAAACTCGTGGAGCGGCTTTTGATTGCAGAACTCGTCTATACCATTCATTAATGGATACACCCGTTATAACTTAGCTGGGTTATTACGGATTAGGTTATCCTCTATCCCTGTCTTATTATGTCATGATTGAAAGGGACAGGTTATGGACATTGACACGCCGCGCGCTGCTTAATTTGATTAGTGGATGCGGCTTGGATTTTAATGCGTCTATCAACTTTTTGTCGATATATGATTATGTGTTGAGTTTCGTTGCCCGCATTCATGTTTTTTGTTTCGGTTTTTTTATTGCTGTCTTCGTTTATTTTTGTTATTGGTGATAGGTAATAAGCCAGTATTTTATGTTATTACGAAACATCGTGTCGACTGACTTGGTTACTTGCAAAATATTTAATGACAGTAAATGACGAGTCTCTGATGTATTTATGATTGTGATGAATTGGTATTTCCTTAATCGATTTTAACATTCCTGTCGATATTGTCTCCTCCCTAAAGATGTTAATTATCTCTATACATAGCCATAGGACATAGGCTTAGATAGACCAAATCGACTTCTTATTTGGTCTGGCATAGGATACTTTTTAGGGTCCGTAGTCCTGACAAGGAACCCTTATAGTTTCGTTATGTCCGTCTGTCTGTCTGTCCGAGGTTTTGCTAAGAGACCGTTAATACTAGAAAGCTGTAATTTTGTGGGGGTATGTATATATATTACGCCGACAAAGTGCTGAAATAAAATTGTGAAAAATATTTTTTTTTAGGTTAGCTCCCCTATATGCGAAGTGGGGATGAATCATTTTTTTTTCTTCGTCTACCCCATCGTGTGGGGTATCCGTTGAATAGGTCTTTTAAAATGACTTGAATGAATGAATGTTGCTTATACCATTTTTTGATTGAATGCTCCATTTACGAAATATTAAACTTTAAAGTGCAAATTTTTGTTCCAGTAGGGCGTCCCCCCCCCCCCCCCTCTAAAAGCTGACCTGCTGGCTTCAAAAATCTGGTAAAATTCGTGATAATAGCGCATTTCATGAACTTTAAAGGATAATTATATAATTATAGCGGTTGAGATAACTTTATTAGTTTAGCAGTAACAGTCGTTGATCTTGGGTGTTGGATAATTTTGTACCAAATACAACATCCTTAGAATAAATCCTTTAAAGTGACAAAGACGGAGTACCTAGTTGCTTGTTTATAACGGGTAAAGACTTGCATTGAATAACAGGCTACTACGGAACCCTACACTGCGCGTGGCCCGACACGCACTTGGCCGGTTATTTATTTTAACGCGGACGGAGCCGATTAGCACAGCTAGTGATTCTATATTTATTACAACTACTGGGTAGGTACATACTTCACAGGAAATTCCTTTTGATATTATTACGCCATTCGATAGGTACTGGCCTTTCCTTATCCACGGTTTCCTTTGGAGTGGTTAAGTAATTTTTAACAAAGTTACTCAAGATAATTTCCGATCTCTGTGGCCTTTTGCACATTAAAAGATATTTTCTCGTGTCTTACGAGAAATGTCTTATAATGTGCACGACACAAACACGGACTACCATCGACTAGTATGCGCGTGTCTTATCTTATCCGACATAAGAAAAAATATCTTGTAGCTAATATGTCCGTATGGTCTTATACAACAATCAATACGACTGATTTTCTTGTTAGAAATTTCTCATAAGACACAAGATTAAGATAGTTTAAAAACTAAAACAATCGATTTACATGCCCCGCGAGTCAATTTCAGTAGCAAGTTGAGACGTTTATCGTTATATCTCTGGAGATACTTATCAGCTCTCGATGAAATTAAAATGGGACCACCTCGGAAACGTACCCTACCTAATTAAAAAAGAGCCATTCAAATCGGTTCACAATTGACGGAGTAATCGCGTAACATACACACAAAAAAAAAACATACAGACGAATTGAGAACCTCCTTGATTTTGAAAGCCGGTTGAAAATATCTTATAGGTAATGCGCAGAAAGCATGTCGCTGTACCCAGAATACAGAAATAAACCAAAAGCCGTCAACTCACCTAAATGTAAAGCCACTAACTAACTACACCTACTCTTAAATGGTATAGTTTCATGCGCCTTCACTTTGCGAACATCGTTGCGTAGGAAAGATGCTCTATAAATGTCGAATCGTGTTTTTATAAGCCAGCCATCTTGTGCCGTGTCGTCCTGTGAAAATGCTGCTTACTTTACATCACAGGGCAATACTAATGTAAAAAAGGCCTTAAGACACCTTTAGGCTATATCCATTACAAATGGCATTAAAATCTATCGTTTGAAATCGGTCGAATTGAGAAACCTCCTTTTTGAAGTCGGTTAAAAACTAAAAAAGAACCGACTTCAATGCCGCGCTATTCATTTTCAGTACCAATTTTGAGATGTTTATCTCGATATATCTGGAGATACTTATCAGACCTCGATAAAATTACCATGGTACTACACTTGGGATATCTCCTTTCGAACAAAAAAAGAATAATCAAAATCGGTTCATAAACGACGAAGTTATCCGCGAACAAACATTAAAAAAAAAATTTATATATATACGGTCGAATTGAGAAACCTCTTTTTTTAACCGACTTCAAAAAAGGAGTAACAAACATACGTCACACACACTCATAATCATTCGCATTTATGAAAATAAAAGTGTGATTGTTTTAACAACGTTCCTCCCATTGTTCGTTGTCCATTGTTCCATACATGGAAACTGACCTAACATAAGCAATTTGTCCTAATTTTTAGTACTTCGTGATCGTGACGTTTTATTCTACTTCATTACATTTACAAATCAACATTTTGCTTTTTAACCGACTTCAAAAAAAGGAGGAGGTTTCTCAATTCGACCGTTTTTTTGTTATGTTTGTTCGCGGATAACTTCGTCGGTTATGAACCGATTTTGATTATTCTTTTTTTGTTCGAAAGGAGATATCCCAAGTGTGGTACCATGGTAATTTTATCGAGGTCTGATAAGTATCTCCAGAGATATCGAGATAAACATCTCAAAATTGGTACTGAAAATGAATAGCGCGGCATTGAAGTCGGTTCTTTTTTAGTTTTTAAGGGGGGGGGTATGGGTTTCAGCGTAAAAAAAAACACTTTTTTTGTGATTTTTTATCTCAAATATCGATTGAGCAATTTTATTCAAACCTTCTATACATTATTGAGCATAGTTTTGACTATGTTCTGTAAATTTTTCATGCAAAAATATTGAACGACTAGCCCGTAACAGAGCTTCCCCCAGAACGTCTTGAAAAAAAAAACTATTTGGGGTGTTCACTGCCATTTAAAAACTACTGGACCGATTGATTTCAAACTTTGTACACATTTTCTACATATAAAATACCTCCCCCCTACGTTTAGTAAATTTTTTTTTTTTTACATTAAGGGTTTTTTCCCACCCACAAAATGGCGGAAATTTTCGTGAAAAATAACGGTTCACACTTTAGATGGCCGCCAAAAATTTTTAAATTAAAAAATAAATAATCAGAGAACGTTGGGGGGAAGATTTGATTATAATTTGACTAAATTTTTATGGTTTTTCATTTTCAGATAATTTCCAACCGAGTTATAGTGAACACCGCAAATAGTTTTTTTTTTCAAGGCGTTCTGGGGGAAGCTCTGTTACGGGCTAGTCGTTCAATATTTTTGCATGAAAAATTTACAGAACATAGTCAAAACTATGCTCAATAATTTATAGAAGGTTTGAATAAAATTGCTCAATCGATATTAGAGATAAAAAATCACAAAAAAAGTGTTTTTTTTTACGCTGAAACCCTTACCCCTCCCTTAAACGATATTATTTGTCTGAGGTACCAGAGAGAGAGAGAGAGAGTGATTTTTCCAGAGAGACTTGGAGGAGTCCGTTGCGAAGCCTATTATCAATAAGTGCAGCTCATATTTTATACATATACTAGCTTTGCCCCGCGGTTTTTACCCGCATAGACATCGTTCCCGTGGAAATTTAAGAATCATTCTTCTATGAATTTTGTGCGACTTCTATTTGTAATCACAGTCTCCTTCACACAAGTGCTTTGCTGGAGTCTAAATAAAAACTGCACTAAAAACAATTTACAACACTGGTTTATCACTCAGACTATAATTTGAATATTCATAGTGTTTTTGTATGTAACTGTAACAATGGGAGCACAAAGTAGCCGATAACGCCTCGATAACGTCCACATACCTAAAACCGTCAGTGACGCGTGCTAAACGGCAACATTGCGCGTTTTGTTAACCGACTTCACAAAAAAGGAGGAGGTTACAATTCGACTGTATTTAAAAAAAAAATGCTTGTTACCTCAGAACTCCATCAAATCTAAACCGGATTGAAAAATTATTTTTCGTTTGAGAGATTATGCCTCCCGTTTGTTTCCATTCAAATTTTATCACACAATATTATGCAGCTGACAGATGGACTATCAGTTCCATTTGGATCATGATATGTACTGTGATCGGTATGCGTTTCTCTATGTTGTGTTTCACTATTTCACTTTTTTTTATTTTTTTTATATAAAAATTGTCTGAAGTACACACACAGTTACATGTATGGTTGGTTTTAACATACTTTAATTTTTTTTAAATATTCTGACGTAAACGATTGGATAACAGCTGAATGGTTCATTACTTTTTTTTCTAATTCAAAGCGTTAAATTCTGCTTTTGCTTTGTTTACTTGATAATTGGTTATGATTTATTTTATGATTTATGATTTTGACGTGTATATGTGCGTATATTTATACTGCCTACATACTGAATAAATGCTTTGATTCTTCTTGATTCTTGATTCTATCGAGATCATAATAGTTATCTCCAGAGATATGGAGATAAACAATCTAAACAAATTTGATACCTCGATTAGTCATGATTATGGCTCGATATTTGAATGGGACCAAACGGGAGGCATAATCTCTCAAACAAACAAATAATTTTTCAATTCGGTTAAGATTTGACGAAGTATTGAGGTAGCAAACATAAATAAATACAAACGAATTGAAACCTCCACCTTTTTTGTGAAGTCGGTTAAAAATAAATACCGGCCAAGTCGAGTTGTACTCGCTCACCGAGGCTTCCGTAGCAACTTCTAAACCGAGGTTGAAGGACAAACTTAACTTTGCAGTCCGATCCTTAGAAAATGTATTGCTCCTGCAAATAATAATAAATTTTCATTTTTTTTTGTTATTTAACTTCATATTTACGGTTTTCATTCCGGTTTTCAATTTATTCCTGTATAAGTACTTCAAGACCTTGCTTCTTGCTAAATTTGATGATTCTAGGTCAACGGGAAGTACCCTATAGGTTCTGATCATATTATGCAGCTGACAGACGGACTACTTATCAGTTCCATTCAGATCATGATATGTACTGTGATCGGTATGCGTTTCTCTAAGTTGTGTTTCACTATTTCACTTTTTTTTTTTATAGAAAAATTGTCTGAAGTACTGAAACACACAGTTACATGTATGGTTGGTTTTAACGTACTTAATTTTTTTTTAAATATTTTGACATGAACGATTGGATGACAGCTGACAGATGAATCTGACAGATGAGTCTCCGAAGGGAATTGTTTAATCCTAGACATAAGTAATGAATATACCATAACATGTTCTTATCGTCCTCCCAGTTTTCGCAATGTAAGTAATTATTTAGAATCCATTGACTCAATTTTATCCAATATTAGTACAAAAACTATAATACTCACGGGAGATATTAATATTGACATCTTGCCCAACAACAACACGGCTTCTTCACAGGACTACTTGAACTTGATGGCAATGCATGGACTTAGACCCGGAATAAACCTTCCCACGCGAGTTACCACATGCATAGACCATTTCATGGTCAAAACACCCTACAAATACAAAACTATTGTATTTGAACAACAACTAACTGATCATTCTCCAATATTAATCTGTATAAAAAATATCCCATTACATAAACAGCCCATAGCCAATAATAAACTACATATAAATTATGAAGACATAAGAAAACTACTCAGCGAAGAAAAATGGATTGAGTTATTCAAATTAGAGGATGTAAATTTGGCAACTGAGTTATTTACAACAAAGTTATTAAATATATGGGCTATTAATTCACAAATGAGAACTATTTCTAAGAGAAATCAACCATTAAAGCCGTGGATTACGAGAGGAGTTGTCAGATCAATGAGGAAACGAGACAGGCTTTAAAAGTGAAAAAGACACCTGATGACACAATAATTAAACAGAAATACATTAACTATAGAAATACGTGTAACATAATTATAAAAAATTTAAAGCGAGATTATTATAAATCAAAGTTGAATAAAAATAAAGGTAACATTAAAGAAACGTAGAATATTATTAAAGAAGTGTGTAACATCAAAAAATCAAAATCACCTGCAAAAGATTTATTAAATATAACCAATAATCCAATCCAGTCACTTAATTTAGTTAATAAGTACTTTACATCTATAGGAAAATCATTAGCAGATAAAACACTTAATACACTACATAAGTCTGAACGTGAGCTAGCTTCACTAGCGAAATCCACATATCAAGCACCTCACACAATGGCACTACTTCCCACTGATGTAAATGAAGTAATAGGCGTGATACTTAGCCTCAAGACACATAGTGCACCAGGGTGGGACAAGATCACAACCGACATTTTAAAGAAGTTGCATCCCTACCTGGCAGAGCCTATTACATTTATTTGCAACCTTAGCTTTAATACAGGCGTATTTCCTGCTTCTTTTAAGAAAGCCGTAGTTTGCCCTATTTTTAAAGCTGGCGATAAAAATAGTCCATCCAACTATTTCCCTTCACTTCTTTCAACCGATTTCACTTCTTTCAACTCTTTCGAAAATACTCGAAAAACTAATGAAGCAAAGAGTAATTAAGTTCCTAGAGAAAAACCATCTACTTAGTAATAATCAATACGGTTTCAGAGAAGGTAAATCAACTGAGGATGCAGTCCTGAAATTGACATCTCTAATCACTGAGTATTTGGACAATGGTGACAAGTGCATAGGTTTTATTTACATTAGGGGTTTTTCTGGATCTCCAGAAAGCCTTTGATACTGTATCCATTCCCATCTTACTTACGAGGTTACAAAACATAGGCATAAGAGGTCTAGTATTCGAGTGGTTTACGGACTACTTAACTCAAAGATCTCAAAGTGTACGTGTCGAAAACTATGAGAGTGAGAGTGAAGTATGCACCTTTGGGGTACCACAGGGCAGTACTCTAGGACCAACCCTATTTCTCATCTATATAAACAGTTTATGTTGTACTTCCCAGCCTGGCTTAGACTTATTAATGTTTGCAGATGATAGTGTGTTACTGCTTCATGACAAGACCTGGGAGAAGGTGACGGAATTGACTGAAAGATGTCTTGCTCTTGTATCACAATGGCTTGAAAACAGTCTTTTGACATTAAATACGAGTAAAACAAACTACATGTGCTACAGTATGACGTCATCAGGCAGCACTAAATCAGATCCAAGAGTAAGAATTCATACCGTCCCGTGCAATAAAAATAGCATCATTCCTACCACGTGCAGTTGCGAACAATTATCCCGTGTCAATAAAATTAAATACCTTGGGATTTTAATCGACGAAAATATTAACTGGAATGAACACATTAAATTGCTTTCTTCAAGAATCAGAAAACTAATCTACATATTTAAAACTATTTGGACAGTAGCTGATATGGATCTAGTTATACATACCTACAAAGCGTTATGTGAGTGCCTCATAAGGTATTGTATATGTGCATGGGGAAGTGCAGCAAAAACTCACATAATAACAGCAGAGCGGGCACAACGTGCTGTCTTAAAAGTTCTTTCTTATCTACCCTATACACATCCCACATCTGCTGTTTATGAAAAAACCAATGTTTTAACAGTTAGGAAGGTATTCATCTATGAAAGTCTACGCAGATACCACAGAACAACTGTGCCAAATTTACCCGAGCAAAAAAGTAGGAGAAAGCAATGTCCAGTTCCCAGTACCAGTACTAGATTTGCCCAAAAGAAATTTGACGTTCTTGTTCCACATCTTTACAATAAGCTGGACAAAAAACACAATATTAGAAAATTTAATAATTATAACATAAAAAATATTATTCTTAATACCTAAAAACATTCGACTACGATGGAATTGAAACACTTATTAAATGTTTTTATTTCTAATTTCATTTTTGGATTACATACACAGATAACACACAACATTTTTACACATAATCATACATACACCTAACACAAACACACAGTAACACACCCCCTACATTCATTTATCATCTCCCACACAAACAAACATTTCACACACCCATACAAAAACACACATCTATACTTAATACTTAGTTTATACGTACAGTATTATCTATCTATCTATATATCTACTAATTACTATTACTTGAAGGTTTTTCAGTCATTTATTGACATCATTTAAATAAGTTAGATAAGTATAATGGGAGAAGCCACTGGCTCCTGAAACACAGTTATACTAGTTCCGGAGCCTATGGATTCAAAAATTTGAATGTACACTAAATAATATCGTTTAAAAACTAAAAAACAACCGACTTCAATGCCGCGCTATTCATTTTCAGTACCAATTTTGAGATTTTTATCTCAATATCTCTGGAGATACTTATCAGACCTCGATAAAATTACCATGGTACCACACTTGGGATATCTCCTTTCGAACAAAAAAAGAATAATCGAAATCGGTTCATAAACGACGAAGTTATCCGCGAACAAACATAAAAAAAAAATATATATATATATATATATACGGTCGAATTGAGAAACCTCCTCCTTTTTTTTAAGTCGGTTAATTATGTCAATAAAATTATTTGTATTTATTTATTTGAATGGTTCATTACTTTTTTTTTCTAATTCAAAGCGTTAAAGTCTGCTTTTGCTATGTTTACTTGATAATTGGTTATGATTTTGACGTGTATATGTGCGTATATTAATACTGCCTACATACTGAATAAATGCTTTGATTCTTGATTCTTCTCTTTGATTCCAGTATCGCAAAATTTGCGAAAATATGCGTAATATGCAAAAATGATAAATGGTGAATGGATAAATATGCATAAATGGTGATATCTTTTGATCGCGTTCACTTACAGGTTTGATTTTTTTTATAGCCGAAGGATACCGTAGACCCGAGTATTTAGTAAAGGTTGTAACTTGATACCTCCACGCGTTGTGGAGATAAAAAGGGTCTTGAAAGACGGACAGACAGAATGTGATCCTATAAGGATACCTTTTTCCCTTTTAAGGTACGGAACCCTAAAAAAAACATTGAAATCGGTTCTCAATTGGCGAAGGAATTGAGTAACACACACACAATAAAAACAATACGAATTGAGAACCTCCTCCTTTTTGGAAGTCGGTTAAAAGCCTGTTCAATGTCGCGTTGAATGTCAAAGTCGCATCTTCCGATAACCGCGGTATATAATCTATACTAATATTATAAAGAGAGAACATTTGTATTTTTGTATGTTTGTAATGATTTGGCTCAAAAACTACTGAACCGATTTAAAAAATTCTTTCACTAATACATAGAAAGGACTTTCGGAATGAAAATAGGCTATATATTATCCCGTTTAAATCAAAGGTACATTCGTGGAGACCTAATTTGAAACCTAAGTCGGCAAAAAAACGGTCGAAAAAACACGTTTCTTACGAACGCTGCTTAATTGAAAATAGATAGAAGAATATTTTCTATGCAAGAGTTGTACAACTTAATAAGACCTACAAAAAAGTCCGCGACAGCATATGTCTATCTCTTAAGGTTGACTCACAGTAACCATTTTAATCTTAAATTTTTTGTTAAAAAATATGACATAACTTCCAAGGCTATTTTCAAGTATACAGTATTAATCCTTATCCAAATAATTACGTTAATTAGCTTGGCCACATATTATAGATTAAAATTGTCCTTTACAGTATATAATTCAAATGAAAACTCTAGAAGATATCACGAATTTCAGAAACACGCATCGCAAAATTAATAAAATATTTGCAGTGAAACCACAGATTAGGTCATAGTTACTACGAAAATATTATTATAAGCTTAGCTATGCTGTAGATCCTCACCGATCACAATCAATTTGAAGTCAATATAGTATAATAATATGATCTATTGTATAAAATAATATTCATCTATATATATAATAATATAGTAATTTAAGCCACCCCGACTGATCTATATATAATCTTTTCATTAAAATCATTCCAATTACTCTAAACACGACATTTAAAATCTGAGCTGTAAGTTGGTGATGATTTGAGTATTCTGTAGAGTCCAGGGAGATGTCCCAGCATCAGGTCAGTGCTTCCATGTTCTTACAATATCGTTGAAGAAGAAGATTTTCGAATTGATCAGATCTATGAAAGTTGATTTCATAGCGAAATTAACTAGAAAAAAACTCATAGTTTTATAACGATTGAACGAATTTTCATGAATCAAAGCTAAGAAAACTCTCGATGAAGACATCTATCAAACAAAAAAAAACTATCAATAATAAAAACAAAATCGGTTCATCCGGTTAGGTGCTAAGATGCTACAGACAGACACACAGATACACACGTTAAACGTATATTACCCCTACATTTTGCGTCGGGGAACGGTGTAAGGTTACGGCGGCAGATGTCCTCCTTGATGGTAAGCTACTTTTTGGTAGATTTAATGATCCCACAACCACTGTACGAAAACTCATGATTCATGAATGCACATAAAACTTTCATTGGTAGGTATATAGCTAGGATTAGAACCAACGACCGTCGGGTCAGAATCAGGGTAACTATCCTTTACGCCAAAGGGCCGTCCGATATCACTACGTAAGTATTATAAAACAAAGTTCATCACTGCGTCTGTCTGTCTGTTCGCAATAATCTCAATAGCTACTGAACGGACTATCATGCGGTTTTTACCAATAGCCAGAATGTTTATGAGGAAGGTTTAGGTCCATAATTCGTTAAGGTTTTGTGTAAATTGGATGAAATATGACGATGGTTGTTAAATATGTTCATATTTTATATTCGATGCAACAAACTGATGCATATTTTGTAGGCATATATGTTCTACCCGTGCGAAGCCGGGGCGGGCTGCTAGTATAATATAATATCACTCAGCGGTAAAGTTTTATTACTGCAGCCCGAAGGTTATCGTTTGTTGGATAATAAGTTTTCGCGCACAATTTTGTGATAATGATATGAAGGGGTTCAACACGTGGTTGGTCACATGTCACATTCTCCTTATTTAGCCCTCCTATTTTTAACCGCCTTCAAAAAATGAGGAGGTTCCGAATAATACTAATCACTTAATATTATTATTAAAATTATTTTAAAAATAATATTAATTAAATCATATATTTTTTTAAATTCTATGTTTCTTGAAGTGTAACACCTTATATTTTTTTAAATTGTTAATATTATGTTTATTTTCAATCGACTTCCAAAAAGGAGGAGGTTCTCAAGTCGTCTGTATGTGTTTTTTTTTTGTATGTACCTATGTCACGCGATAACTCCGGCAGTTGTGAACCGATTCGAATGTTTTTTTTTTTGCGGTAGGGTACATTTCCGAGGTGGTCCCATTATACTTTCATCGTATTGAGAGTATTGATCTGATAAGTATCTCCAGAGATATGACGATAAACGTCTCAAACTTGCTACTGAAATTGACTCGCAGGGCATGGAAGTCGGTACTGAGTGTTTTTCAACGTTGTGGGTCGCGAGAGATCGCGAAGCCTTAGTAAAAGAAAAAAAAAAGTTTGGAAATATATTTTTATTAGAAAAATATTTTTATTAGCATTTGTAGGTTAACATAAATCAACAAGAATCAATTAATCTACAATCAAAACAATGTGACTCATACAAATGCAATACCATGTCGCCTGCGCGTCATTATTACATCTTTTTGCTTTTCAGAGAAGTAGTATAGGAATATAGGAATATGCATGATTTTTTTAAATGTTTATTTCACTGAATACATCCATTTAACACAGTAAAAAAATTAAATAATACTGAAAGTGTTCAAATTAAGCTACAAAATATAGTTTTAGCATTGAAAAAATATTAGGTATCTAAAACGATGCCAAATTTTCGCGCGCCTTTGTGACGTCACAGTGCACAACACAGTCTCCACAGATATTACAGCTGTACAACAATTAGTGACCCAAATGACCACACATATCAGCCGAGCACAGATGATTATGATGATGATGATGATGATAGCATGGACTATGTTACCAGAAGGGCACATCTACAACGTAATATTGAAGCCAATAATTTCTTATGTTCCTCACAGTTCACAGATCCACAGACTGTTGAAGAAGCCATGTCCAGTAGTGATGCGGAGAACTGGAAAGCTGCCATGAATGAGGAGTACAAGTCATTAATTGAGAATAACACTTGGGAACTGACTACGCTACCAGCTAACAGGCGTGCCTTACCATGTAAATGGGTTTTCAAAACGGATGAAAAAGGTAACAATGTCAAATATAAAGCCAGATTAGTCATAAAAGGTTGTTCGCAAAGGAAAGGAATCGACTACAATGAAGTATTTTCTCCGGTAGTTAGATTTGCCTCACTACGCTATTTATTTGCTCTAGCAGTCAAATATGATTTGGACATATCGCAGATGGATGCCATATCTGCATTTTTGCAAGGTGACATTAAAGAGGAAATATATATGTCTCAACCCATATCATATGAAAAGGGTAATAATGAAGTATGCAAATTAAAAAAGTCTTTATATGGTCTCAAACAGGCTAGCCGCCAATGGAATAAGAAATTAGCTTCTGTTTTGAAATCTCTGGGTCTATATCAATCCCAGTTAGATCCATGTATTTATTATAAAATTGTAGATGACAGCAATATGCTATTTATAGCTGTATATGTAGATGACCTACTGATATTTACAAACAGTGAAAGCTTAAAAAATATTATCAAGGAAGAATTGAATAGAAGATTTAAAATAAAAGATCTCGGTGAACTGTCGTATTGTTTAGGTATACATGTAGAAAGAGACAGGCAGAAGGGAGTAATTTATTTAAATCAGAAAAATACATTCAGTATGTTTTACACAAATATGGAATGTCAGATTGCAAAGCTACAAAAGCACCTATGGACCTGAATGTGAAATTAAAAAATACTAGTAATACAGATGACGAAATATTGATAAACCGTACCAAGAAATCATTGGTTGTCTGCTTTATATCTCTCAGGTGACAAGGCCAGATCTAAGTTTCGTTGTCAACATGTTGAGTAAATATAATAACAAACCTGGCATGCAGCATTGGATAGCTCTAAAAAGAGTCCTGCGTTATTTAAAAGGAACTGAAAACTACAGACTCCGCTATGAGCAGTGTTCCGAAGAACTGATGACCCACGGGTATTGTGATGCTGATTGGGCAAGCTCAGAAGATGATCGACGCTCGTGTACAGGTTACACATTTCTGTTTCAGGGAGGATCAATTAGCTGGAACTCCAGACGTCAGCCTACAGTGGCTCTGTCCACAACGGAGGCAGAATATATGTCTTTATCAACATGTGTACAAGAAGCTTTGTGGTTGAAACATTTTCAAGAAGAGCTTAGGCCACTATTGAAAAATGAAGCAATGGTTTTATACACTGATAATCAAAGTTCTTTAAAACTTTCAGGCTCTGATGGTTATCATTCCAGGACCAAGCACATAGATGTCCGGCATCATTTTGTTCGTGATAAAGTACTCGAATCAATCGACGTGCGCTACATCCAAAGTGATCTAATGGTTGCAGATGCATTGACCAAGGCTATCTCAATCCCTAAACTGGATTTCTGCTCATCTAAAATGGACTATGTCTAAGGGAGGATGTTGAAATATTGGAATAATGCTAGACATAGTGCGAAGCCAGCTGTCAAACGGCCTAAAAAACGTTGATATATTTCTATCTCCCTCCTTCGTGCATCGCCCTCTCTCTGCTCTTAGCCGCGCTCCGATGAACTTTGTGTCGAATAATATCTGTATAAATCTGTAATTAAAACAGTGATTAACACTAATCAAGTTGTTTCCATCAAATATTTTTAATAGAAATACTACGTATTCGTACTACAGTGCATACTATTTCTATGTAAAAGATTTAATCTGTGGAGACCGTGTTGTGCACTGTGACTTCACTTTCTAATTGACAAGTGGTGATGTGTTTAGCAAATTAAATTTCCTACGCTTTTTTTGCATTTTTTATATAATATTTTAACACATGTAAGACAATTTTTAACCGACTTCGCAAAAAAGGAGGAGGTTCTCAATTCGTCTGTATGTTTTCTTTATTTACAAAAAAATTTTTAACATACAACACCAGAACAATAATGATTCGAAAATAAATGATTTCAAGTAAATTTATACCACATGCATATTCCCTATTTGGCGATGTAATTAAAGGTAAAATTAATTATGTTATTAGCCGATTCGTAATTATAAAAAATTGGTTGTCTGTAAAGTTGGTTTACGGACGATAGTTTAATGTGACAGCGTCATAACAAAACATTGATGTTCATATCCATATTCACATTCATACAACAAAACATTGATGAAATCGGCGCATGCGTACAATGAGCGTAACGGGACACTTATCTGTGCATGCATGCAGCCGGCGTTCATCGATTTATTAGACGATGTCACGACAAAAATAATAGATTATAAACAGTGGAGGGTAGGTGGTCGCGAATTGTTTATTCTTACTAAGGGGGTCGCGTCATGAAAAATGTTGAAAAACACTGGTTTAGAGAAAACTATCGCTACAAAAAGTGCGTAATTAGTGCATATTCAAGGTACGCATTATCGTATCATTAAATATATGAAATCCTAGATCAAACACCTCACCCGCGCAGATAGAGAGATATAATATACTTCAACTACATAATAATATTGGACGTCGATAATCCAAGATAGTGTGATCAGAAAATTAATTATACCAAATGTCTAATAAACTAGCAGCGCCTCGCGGTTTCACCCGCGTAGTTTCCTGACCAGTGAGAATACGGGGATAAAATATAGCCTATGCTACTCGCTGATAATGTAGCTTTCCATTAGTGAAAGAATTTTTGAAATCTGTCTAGTAGTTTTTGAGTAAAATTAACTTAACAAACAGTCAAATCTTTCTTCTTAATAATATTAGTTTGAATATTATTTATAGCACAGTGTGACCTAAAGCCGCACTTTACGCACGCTTTTCCGTGACTTAAATAGTCGATTATTGGATGACGTTTAGAACCCTTGCTGCACTCGGGTGCCAACTTCACGCTGTGCAATAATCTTCTATTTGACGGAATAGCGTAGCAAGCGTAAAGTGCGGGTTTATGTCACACTAACAACTATAAAATAATATACGATACTCGTCACTTACGTTGTCTATTCTTATCACGCCGTGCAATAATCGCCTACTTAAGTCACACGTACTATCGTAATATACTATTTTAACCAACTTCCAGGAGAAGGTTATCATCAAATCGAATCAATGTTGAGGGCCCGGTGGCGTAATCGGGAGAACGGTCGGCTTTGATGCCGTGGTACCGAGTTCAAACCGCCGTGCACCAATGGATTTTTCTATAGAAAAATTTATGTGCGCTTCTCACAGTGGCCCTCCGGTGAAGGAAAACATCGTTAATAAACCAAAAACCCCCGATGGTGGTAGGACACTATCTAGTGTCCGCCTGGCCAGCTACCACCCTCAAGTTTGAAAATCTGTCGCCAAACATCTACTGTGTTCCGGCAGCTATCCTTGCCAGTTCCCATTCTAGGCCTAGCGTGCTACCATCTTCGACCGCATCATCACTTACCAACAGGTGAGGTAGTGGTCAAACGTTAGCCTATAAGATATTTTAAAAAAAAATTGCCAGATTTTTCTTATAAATAGAATAGAATTGAATTTGTTTCCTATCAATTTAATAGAGATTTTCTACATTTAATATGATTATAACTAGAATATATACTAGTTACCCAATTTTTGTGGAATGACCCATATAATCATGGATAATTCCATGATTATCTATGGACTCGTCGGTTCACAAAAAAATTAAATAATAATGATTTACAGACAAAATCGGAGATGCAGTAATATAATCACAGAAATATTAATAAATACCTTATTATTCATATTTTTGTGAATATGATTATGTTCGGTTCGGGCACAACTCCGTCATATATTTATAGACGGATATGTAAAGTAATTTATTTGTTCAAAACTAAGTAATGTTATATTTTTAAAATGTGTATTTTTAATTTATTATGGAATGATCGCCGCTCTTTGTTCATCTTTCACTGCACCGCTATACCATTTTCTCAGCACCTTGCACTGTTTGTTGTATTACAAGTTTACAACAGGTTGTAGGTATTACAAACCGGCCGGTATATAGCTGTTTAAACTACTACGATCGGTAAAAGCTAACAACATAAGTAAAAATTATATAAGGTAAACCATTTAAAAAAAAAAGTGAATTAATTGTACATAACTAAAATGCCGTTGAAGTCTTATTTCTGAGTAAAAAAATATATTTGGAAATGTCGCTAGATGCCGCTAGATGGCAGCACAGGTAAAATTAAAACTCGCACGCGTTTCATTTGTCAGTTTAGTGTATGTAGCGTGAAGTATGTGAATCGTTACTGGCTACTAGCTAGCCAGCTTGCATATAAGTGTTTTTGCAAAACGTCCCTTTTTCTTACTTAAGAAGGTGGCGTTCATAATTCATATAACAAAAAAATTCAAATAATTAATATATTAATTACAACAAGTAAAGAAAGAAAGCTAACTCTGTAATGATGATACAACTGTAGCTTCTGCCCTGCCCGCGGCTACGCTCGCTTGGCCTACAGGAACAACTTACATATTTTTCTTCAGAGTTCAGAAAAAAAATTAATAATTAAATTTAATTTAAAATTTTTGTTTAACTTACTCCCTCTCAATTGAACGTACAAACTTACAATATCCCAAAAAAATGCTACTCCGTGAGCATACTTTGGAGCCATCGACGTATTGCTATGACGTCGATGTTTGGAGCTGACTACGTATAACCGACCGTGTAAAAAGCAGTCCTCCTTAATTAAGATTTGGCCTTGAAATTTATTTATGACCATGGCAAAGACTATAAGGGAAACTGCATACTTTTGAACTTGAAAGGGTAGCTCGATAAAGTCGGGGCAGTCAAAGAATAGTTGGTTAAATTGTTTTTTATTTTTCTTCATACAGAAACATATGTGTCGGGGATGATTTTGGACAAACCGTGATACTCGTTTCGCTCAAATAATAGTTGAAGCTATCTTTCTGTTGCTTGAACTACCATGCTATTGCTAATTAACCCAGAGAATTAAAAAAAAAGTTCACAGAAAATTCAACCTTTCGGATACCTGCACTTCACAAAGAACACACCTTCGTAATATCATGTCTCAGCTCATAACCATCGGTTTAGGCAGTAAGTAGTTATATTAGTCAGACAAACGCGTGGGGGATGATTTTGGAAAAATTGAGACACGTATTTCATAATTTTAGTTAAAGAGTATGTGTACCAATTTTTGAGACAATTGACCCAGATAATTAAAAAAATCATAGAAAGTTTAACCCTCCATTTCACCGTCTTAGGCGTGGAATTTCGTAAACTCTTTTCTAGGTGGATACCTACACTTTCCAAACAACACATTTTCCAAATTTAATGTTTCTAGGACCAGCGGCGTGCGTTGATATATTAGTTACACAAAAGCGTGGGGATAAATATTGAAAAACTGTGATACAAGTGTCTCATAATTTAATTTGAAGAGTATATGTAGGTACCAATTTTCAAGACAATCATTACCTGCCCGCCGCGATCTCCCCACCTATGTATAGGATGGAATCTTTTAAGAAAGGTATCCACAAACTCCTCAAAGGTCGGCAACGCATCAACAGCACTCATGGTGTTGCAGTTGTCCATAGGCGACGGTAACCGCTTTCCATCAGGCGTGCTGTCTGCTTGTTTGCCCACCATAACATAAATAAAAACAATCGACTCAGAGAATAAAAAGTTTCAATGAAAATGTAACTTTCCATTACACCCCCATAGTCATACGGGTGGAATTTTGAAAAACCCTTTCTTAGTGGATAGTTGCACTTCACAAAAAACTAATGAATTTTTCTATCGAAAAAATGTATGTGCGCCATTTACAGTGGCCCTCCGGTGAAGGCATCGTTAAGAAACCAACAACCCCCGCATGGTGGTAGGACACTATCCCCCATACAAAACACTTATATTTCCGGAAAATTTTGTTCAATCGTAAATCGTAACCCTACATTTGCGAGTTCGACTCGGACTTGGCCAGTTTTTTAAAGTTTTTTTAATTCATTATAGTCAAGCTTTTGACCACTATCTCACCTGATGTTAAGTGACGATGTGGTCTACAAAGAGGTCTTGCCTAGAAAAGGCTTTGAGGGCCCGGTGGCGTAATCGGGAGAACGGTCGGCTTTAATGCCAGAGGTACCGAGTTCAAACCCCGCAAAATGTATGTACGCTTTTTACAGTGGCCCTCCGGTGAAGGAAAAACATCGTTAAGTAACCCACAACCCCCGCATGGTGGTAGGACATTATCTAGTGTCCGCCTGGCCAGCTACCACCCTAAAGTTAGAAAATCTGTCGCCTAACATCTAATGTGTTCCGGCAGCTATCCTTGAGAGCCAGTTCCCATTCTAGGCCTAGCGTGCTTACCATCTTCGACCGCATTGTCACCATATAAGATACTAGCTGACCCTGCAAACGTTGTTTTGCTAAAACCCAAATATCTTACGGAACCCTATTTTTTTCCAAAATAAAATTTAGCCTAGGTTACTCGTGGATACTGTGGCTTTCGAATGGTGAAAGAATTTTTTAAAACGGTCCAGTAGTTTTTGAGCCTGTTCATTACAACCAAACAAACAAAGTTTTCCTCTTTATAATATTAGTATAGATATAAAAGAAAAAGAAAAAAATTGACTCGCGACTTGAAGACCCCCAGCCCATATGGCACCTTTCCGGAAACACAGACTCAGGCAAGGAGTTCCAATTCCTGGCGGTAGGTAGTAAGTACGTATGATGTATGTGGAAGCAAATTGCTTTGTTCGGATTAGTGGAACATCCACCATGTATGCGGTGGCGCGTATCAGTATGTCTAGTTGTCCGATTGTGAAAAAGGTGATGGAGGAATAAGTTCGTGCAGTTGGCACACTCATCAAAATGTACCGATAAATAATTAAGATAGTTTAAAAACTAAAACAACCGACTTCCATGCCCCGCGCATCAATATCAGTAGCAAGTTTGAGACGTTTATCGTCATTTCTCTGGATATACTTATCAGATCTCGATGAAATTACAATAAGACCACCTCGGAAACGTACCCTACCGATTACAAAAGAATAATTCGAATCGGTTCACAATTGACGGAGTAATCGCGTAACGTACACACAAAAAAAAACATACAGACGAATTGAGAACCTCTTTCTTTTTTGAAGTCGGTTGAAAACTGATAAACAAGTAACTCTACCCTGTTATCTTACGTCACCATGGCTCCCGATATAGTACAGCGATATAGTAAAACCCACGACCCGTCTACCTAGTTAAACCTACATACCAACTAAATTGATACAGGCTTAACGATATTTCGATGACAATTCTGATAAAGCAAGATTCAACTGATAGCAGGGCCGGTAGTCTCTACATGCATAGCGATGAATTTCGAGCGATAATCGTCGATAAGAAAAGAGATGCAGATAACAACTGTCTAGCTGCATCTCATTCTAGCAGACGTTTGCGATGACAGGACGCATCGCTATCAATGTAGAGACTTCCACCCCTGGTAGTCAACGGTAAATAATCTGGATAGCAGTAAAATTGTAACGCTCACATATATGCAAATTAACAAAAAAAGGAACAATATTACGAAGGAAAAAAACAACGGGTTGCACTCCGGGAGTGCCGGCAGAAATGAAAACTTAAACATTAACGTTGTGTGTGCTACTCCAAAAAAAAGATAGCTTGTAGTCCACTTAGTAGCTTAGCTGGTAGCAGATAGTGGCATATTTTATCATTATCCGCCTGTCTTGCTGAATAAATAAGATCGTTTAAAAAACTAAAAAGAACCGACTTCAATGCCACGCTATTAATTTTCAGTACCAATTTTGAGGTGTTTATCTGCATATCTCTGGAGATACTCATCAGAACTCAATAAAATTACTATGGTACTACACTCGGGATATCTCCTTTCTAACAAAAAAGAATAATCAAAATCGGTTCATAAACGACGAAGTTATCCGCGAACAAACATAAAAAAAAAAACATATATACGGTCGAATTGAGAAACGTCCTCCTTTTTTTGAAGTCGGTTAAAAAATAGCTTACCACCATCAAGGAGAAAATCTGCCGCCATAACTTTATATTACGGCGCGCGGTGGCATGGTAACACTGAACCATGGTAGATTTTAACGTAGTATGATATTCTCGTTGGTAGGTCCTCAGACCTCGGATTACACTATGCTAGGTGTAATTATTGTAATGCGATGCGATCATATTATTACGTACGTGTGCACATCTTCCCATGTTGTACACGTACTTTGCTGTTATTGTTGAATACTGAAAAGTTCTTAAACTGAATCCTTTCGATTACAGTTTTTTTATTTTATGATATAAGGTAACAAGGTTCAAGCATAACGCTCGCCTGATGGTAAGCGATGACGTCTACCTATTAGAGACACAGCGGCATGCAACATTCTGGACTGCCAGAATTGTGCATGTCACATGCCCTGTAATTTCACTGTACACCTTGCCATTTCTACCGAAAATCATTCTTATTTCACGGCTGAAAATAAATTGGCAAAGTGGTGGTGCCGCCCCAGGTGGACTAGCAGAAGTCCTACCACTACAAAAATAATTAAATAAAATAAGTAAAGATCGTTTAAATAACTAAAAGAACTGACTTCAAACGTCTCGCTAGCCAAAGTAGCCAGTATCATGTCATCGAGGTATACAAATGCATCTTAATACAAATGTTGATATATTAAAAACGGCTCGACCGAAATCGTTAAAATTTAAATGGGACGAATGGGAATTAAATGGGACCAGGGAAGGGTACCCTTTGAAACAAAAAATAATAATCCAAATCGGTTCAGGCACCTTCGAGTAATCGGTAAACATACTTTAAAAAAAAGATTCCGATGAATTGAAAACCTCCTCCTTTCTTGCGAAGTCGGTTAATGAGTGATGATGATGAAATGAAATGAGTTTTCTTCACGTGCTGGTTTAAATTGTACAAGAATAGGTTAATAATGTGTTCTTAAAATAGTTATAATACACTAGAAGATATCCGGCATGTGTTACTAAGCTTAAAAAAATATTTAAAAAAATGTTTGCATTGTTTTAGTGGTCCAAAACTATCATAGCATTATTGCCTTTCTAATGAAACTTAATAAATGAACTTGAAAACTCCGGATGAACTTGGATAAGACCAAGATCATGTTCAACGAACATGTTATTCCGGAACCGATTGCCTTAAACGGAATTGTTCACGAATATATCTACCTTGGGCAAATCTTGCAATTGGACAGAAACAACTTCGAGAAGGAAGCTCGCAGAAGGATACAGCTGGGATGGGCAGCATTTGGAAAACTTCGTCGAGTCTTTACATCGCCCATACCACAAAGCCTGAAGACGAAAGTCTTTAACGAGTGTGTCCTACCTGTTATTACTTACGGAGCCGAGACGTAAACACTGACAGTGCGACTAGTTCACCAATTCAAAGTCGCTCAGCGAGCTATGGAGAGGGCTATGCTCGTAGTTTCTCTGAAAGATCGGATTCGAAACGAAGTCATCCGTCAGAGAACCAAAGTAATCGACATAGCTCAGAGGATTAGCAAGCTGAAATGGCAGTGGGCCGGTCACATCTGTCGCAGAACCGATAACCGTTGGGGTAAACGAGTTCTAGAGTGGAGACCACGGCTCGGCAAACGTAGCTTAGGACGCCCTCCAACTAGATGGAGCGATGATATACGCAAGCTGGCTGGCAGCGGTTGGAAACGAATAGCTGAAGATCGAGCTCAGTGGCGTGCCATTGGAGAGGCCTATGTCCAGCAGTGGACGGAAATTGGCTGATAATGATGAATGAAACCGGTTTGGGGCACATCGGTTGGATGGTTTCATAGTCTATAACGGACATAGGTAGAATTTTGGACTGAAAACATCTTTAGCGGCGTTGTAAATTTTTTTGGGATGGGTAAAAATGGTTAAACTCGCGTCAGGACATCGCGTCAGGAAACATGACCTAATCGAAAATTCGTTAGATGCAGTGCCGGATTAACCACGTAGCAAGAGTAGGAATTGCAACGGGCCCCGCGCGACAGGGGGCCCCGCATATTTACCCAGGCGATTAATTACTCACAAAATTGTAACCTATAGATGGCAAATAAACGTATTT
Source organism: Cabera pusaria (assembly GCA_954871355.1). Lineage (NCBI taxonomy): Eukaryota > Metazoa > Arthropoda > Insecta > Lepidoptera > Geometridae > Cabera > Cabera pusaria. Next base: position 3,853,864 of record OX940906.1, on the reverse strand, counting down.
AGTAGTGAATTGTTTTTTTTTCACCACTTTATACTAAATAACTTATAGAAGATCAAGGGCTCTTTGAAAGAATTTGCTACGGGCCCCGCACTTGCTTAATACGGCACTGGTAGGACGGAGAATAGAAACTTTTTTTGGGACGGGAAAAAAATGTTAAACACGCTTCAGGACACGTGACCTGATCGAAAATTCGTAAGACTGAGGAAGAGTAGACCAAATGCACAACGTTAATGTTCAAGTTTTCACTTCTGCCGGCAATCCCGGAGTGCAACCGGTTGTTTTTTTTTGTGTTTTATATTTATAGATTCACATATCGTAACTACGCAACTGACAAAATAATCGGAAATATGATTTTATCTAATCGAGACAGACACGTCAGGAATAGAGCGAAAACATTCTCTATCGGCATTGAAGTATATTTTTATACGTATTAGAGTTTATTTATAGAACTACCGTGTTTAGTGTTTCGACACCTGGGGCGAATAATACTAAGAAGGTAACACCTAACTGCTACGCGAACGTGAGATTTTGGACTGTCTACAATATAATATAATTGAAGACTGATTTAAATTTTTTTTATTTTTTTATTCCGAACTGGGTAGCACTTGATCACTATCTCACCTGATGTTAAGTGATGATGCGATCGATGATGTAGCGTGCTTACCCAGAAGATACCTATTCACTCGCGATTTGAAGACCCCCATATTGTACTTAACTGGAAACACAGACTCAGGCAGAGTATTCCATTCTTTGGCGGTTCGTATGATGAACGAAGAAGCAAATCGCTTCGTTCGGGTAGATGGTATATCCACCATAAATCGGTGGCGCCTTTTAGTGTCTCTGGATGTCCGATTATAAAATGGGGATGGTGGAATCAAATCATGCAGCTCCATTGCACACTCTCCGAAATGTATTCGATAGAAAACCGATAAGCAAGCGACTTTGCGGCGATGCGCGAGACTCTGGAGTCTCTTGCTTACTAGTAGGTCGTCGCTTATGAGTTTCTTTGCTCTCCTCTCAATAGCTTCCAGTGTCTCTAGCTGGTATTTGGCAGAGCCATCCCAAAGGTGAGAACAGTACTCCATACACGACCGGACTTGTGCTTGGTAAAGATTAAGCAATGGTCCCGGTGTGAAGTACCGTCTCACCTTAGCCAAAATGCCAAGCTTTTTTGAGGCTAGCTGGACTCTAGACTCAATATAAGAGCCGAAATTGAGAGTTGGTGTCAAAGAGATGCCAAGAAGCTCGAGATTGTTACTTATCGGAACGGATACATCCCGGAAAGTAGGAGCCAGTAGAAATGGGCTCCGTTTAGCGGAGAAGAGACACGCCTGGGTTTTAGCAGCATTGAACTTGACCAGATTGGCATCGCCCCAATCGGAGACTGCCTTCAAAGAATAGTTCAAGCGCTCGACCATCGCTTCTCTATGAGACTGGATTTGTAATGCACTGGTTCGTGTTCGCATCTGCGTACCCAAAGATACCGGGTTTAAGCAGGTCATTAATATGCAGCAGAAAAAGTGTTGCAGAGAGTACTGATCCTTGAGGGACTCCGGCATTTATGGCCAATTGGTCGGAAGAACAGCCATCGATGACCACTCGAATCGACCGATCCCTCAAGAAATCTGCTATCCAAATACATAAACCAGTGGGAAGGCCGTATGAAGGAAGCTTGCTAATAAGGCTATCGTGCCAGACCCTGTCGAAAGCCTTCGAGATGTCAAGAGAGACGGCCAGCGCCTCGCCGTGGTTCTCGATGGCCTCGCTCCAGATGTGAGTGGCATACGCTAGAAGATCCCCAGTAGACCGGTTTCGGCGAAACCCGTATTGTCGGTCACTGAGGAGATCGTTCACTTCTAGGTATGCCAGGAGCCTGTGGTTCAGTATACGTTCCAAATGCCGCGCTAGTCATCGACCGACTTCCTAAAAGAAGGAGGTTCTCAATTCGTTTGCACGTTTTTTTTTGTATGTATGTTACGCGATTACTCCGTCAATTGTGAACCGATTCGAATGATTCTTTTTTTTAATCGTTAGGTTACGTTGCCGATGTGGTCCCATTGTAATTTCATCGAGATCTTATAAGTATTATTACTATTCATTTAACCAGAGATATGACGATAAACGTCTGAAACTTGCTACTGAAATAGACTCGCGGGGCATGGAAGTCGGTTATTTTCGTTTTTAATCTAAATTATTTTCAGTACTAAGTGTGAGGTATTTGTCTCCATTCTCTGGAGATAGCCAATAGATCTGTGTAATGAATTGTAAAATGGGACCACCGGTGAGATGAAGGTACCCTATGAAGGTACTACTATGAAACAATTAAGATAGTTTAAAAACTAAAACAACCGACTTCTATGCCCCGCGAGTCAATTTCAGTAGCAAGTTTAAGACGTTTATCGTCATATCTCTGGAGATACTTATCAGATCTCGATGAAATTACAGTGGCACCACCCTTGGGATCTACTTTCTAACAAAAAAAAAAAGAATCATCAAAATCGGTTCATAAACAACGAAGTTATCCGCGTACATACATAAAAAAATATATATTTACGGTTGAAATGAGAAACTCCTTTTTTGAAGTCAGTTAAAAATGCCTATAATTAAAATAAATAAAGTACATAAAAATATGAACCTAACATTTCTTGAAACCATTTCTATGAGCCTTATCAATAATCTAGCCTTAGTTATATAACATTTTATATGCGCAGGCGCATACATTATCCTTGACCGTCAGTGTCTACTGACACCGTCGCTTTTGCACGTCTATCTTTTACAGTTTCCCATGACATGTTATTGTTCGTGTGAAATTTGTTTGTTCAAGGACGTCCTTTGTTTATAAAAGACAGAACATTATTGTACATGATCTCAATTGATGGGAATGCAAGTAGCTTAAGTAAGTTGCGGGCAAAATCCACAGATCTTATAAAACATAGATTGGCTTCTATACTATTACTTACATCTAATAATGGATTTACTTTGTATAATTTATTTCAAATAGAGAGCAGAGGTAGGAGGAGGAGCAGAGGCAGAGGTGTGTGTGTGTGGGTGTGTGCGTGTGCTTGTGCTTGTGCGTGTGCGTGTGTGTGTGTGTGTGTCATTCCAACACAGTTTTTATAAAAAAACATCGTATCTTACAGTGTTCGTTTGTCGTGTAAGCTTAGGATGTCATGGATTATTATGTATAGTCCGGGTTTTATGCTGCACTGGCTTTTGCCTTGGTGTTATTTATTGTTTGCTCATGTTAAATAACAGCTTTCTACTTATTGTCAGCTATGCCACGGACAGACAGACATATAATAGCCAGATGGATGGACATGGCGAAACAAGGTTGTTGACTGTCGAGTCCTAAAAAGTTAATTTATGACCTAAACAATTTGTTTTCACACATCTTGTCCTCGGTGGCAGATTTCACAGATGGCATCGTTTTTGTCTGGTAGTAAGACAAAGCTGGTAGTAAGACAGTGCTGACGTTGCCCGACCCGTCTTCCAAAAAAGCATACAAAAACTCTGCTAAATACTAGTGGCTCAAAAAAGGGGCTCGTCGTCCCATAGCTTTTGCTAACTAAGTTTTTGGGTAATACCTCCTCTAAATACTTAGTAAAGTCCGACAAGATAATCCGACATCCCCTTGCGATACGTTTGTCGGATTACAGCGGGTCAACTTTAAATTAGATCATCATTATCAGCCGGTGTCTGTCCACTGCTGGACGTAGGCCTCTCCCAAATTAGAATAACTAAATGCAATCTAAATCAAACATATGAAAACCAACTCTGAGTTCTAATAACCTTCTCAAATTCGTGGTGTTAGATTATCATATCAAGTCGCAAAAATTCAAGTACAAACTATAACCAATAATTAGCACGTTTTAGTGAATTGTGAGATCTCTGACCTTGGATGGATCTCCAGAGATATAAAACTTGTTGACAGATAGTGTCAACAAGTTCTGATCTTGAGCCATTTTAACTCGAGTTATATCTATATATATATATATATATATATCTACCATCACGAACTCATTCTAACCGACTTAAAAAAAGGAGGAGGTTCTCAATTCGTTCGTCTGTCTGTCAAGACTCTTTATCTCAGGAACCCGTAGAGGTCATCATCATCGTCAGCCGGTGTCAGTCCACTGCTGGACGTAGGCCTCTCCCAAGATGCGCCACTTAGCCCGATCTTCGACTCTTCTTTTCCAGTCACTGCCCACCGCTTTGCGTATGTAGTCGCTCCACCTAATCATAGGACGTCCTACGCTACTTTTGTCGAGTGGCGGTCTCCACTCTAGGACAAGTCTACCCCAATGGTTATCAGAACCCGTAAAGGTACAAACACGTATAAAAAAAAAAAAGTTATCAAGTTGAAACGTATGCGTATCAAATACTCGGGTCCCTACGGTATCTTTCGGCTGTGAAAAAAATCAAACTTGTCAACGCGATCAAATATAAGACCGTCTTTTTCGCATATTTTGCGATTTCAAAAGGGAAAGGGAATCAAACCCTATAGGGTACTTCCCGTTACCTAGAATCATGAAATTTGGCATTAAGCAAGGTCTTGAAGCACTTATATAGAAATAAATCCGAAAACCGTAAATAATATATAATATATTATTTGCTGTTGGAGTAATACATTAAAAAAAATATGTTGATTTACTAAGACAAAATTTGTATGTGTAGTTGGTGCAATACATTTACTATTGATCGAACTACAAAGTTAGGTTTGTCCTTTAATCTAGTTTGAGAAGTCGTTACATATTGGTGTTTGTACAAGGATTATCTTGCTTAACAATATTTATACCGATGTTTTGATCAAGTTGCATCCTTATGCAACCAACCCATCGGTGCGATACCCCGGTCCCGCGGGGTGCACTTTTCCATACAAATGTATTCTCCCGTTTCCTCCCTGGAAATTGCTTCTAGAGCAAAATTTGTTTCCACAAAAAATCAAGGTCTGCTGTAGCTACGCCCCTATCATTTTATTTTTTGACCAACCAATTACAAATACAATAGCTACAACAGACCTTGATTTTTTGTGGAAACAATTTTTACTCTATAAGCTTTTTCCAGGGACGAAACGGGGGAATTCATTTGTATGGAAAAGTGCATCCCGCGTTCGCTCTTAATAGTGACACAGAATAATGAATAGTACAAGTGATGGCTCTGCGACCGATCTTCTTCTTATAGAACGAGATGGAGTTATGTCAGCTGTCTAGCTCTATATGGTTTTATTAAACTTTTGGAGACCGGTGATTGCGGGTATCAGCATTTTATACATAAGTTTCATAAAGCTACCCTCATTTGGTCTATGAAGTTAACGATGTTCTGATGCCGTGTTAAGAACGCTTTACTAAGCCTTTAAGAAATTTAGGTGATAAATATAAGTATACTAATCCTACAATGCAACATAACTACAAAAATCAACTTCTTGGCTATGGTTTTGAATTAAAACGTCATATTCAAGACGTCAATCCAGTCAGGTGTCACTTTCAACCGGGAAAACCATCGAGCTAGAAAAAACATGGAGACGCCGCGATACATTTTCTTGTATACCTACAAATACGGTGCATACCAAATACTCACAATGTCACATAAAATGGCTGCCATGTCTTGAGTTGTATCAATAAAAAGACAGGTATGACGAGTATTGATATTGATACTATATATACTAGTCTCACTAAAGTTGTTTTCTACCGACTTCCAAAAAGGAGGAGGTTCTCAATTCTTCTGTATGGTTCTATTATGTTTATTACGCGATTTCTCCGCTAATTGTCAACTGATGTTATGATTATTTTTTCATTTTATGTCCGACGTGATTTTATACCCATTTAAATTTTATCAAGATCTGGAAAGTATTTCCAGAAATATGGCGATAAATATCTCAAACTTGCTACTGAAACTGACTTGGGTGGCATGTGAGATTGGTATTTTAGTTTTTAAACTTAGTTTTTATCTTAATTACGAGTATATCGAATCACAGCTGATCTAATCAAGTTCGAAAAATCATGAAAGCGCCGCTATACATTTGCTTGAAATTTCAATTACCAATGTCTAATAGCACATGTAAAGAAAAAAATCTGAAAACCGTAAGTATATAGTTTAATTTCAATAAAAGTGAAGTTTCTACTATATCATCATCAGCAGCCGTTATCAGTCCACTGCTGGACGTAGGTCTCTCCCAAGATGCGCCACTGAGCCCGATCTTCTTATGACTTTCCATCATTGGGAGGGATATACCCTAATCGCCACGCCGGGCAGGCGGGTTGGCCAAGGCAGGACGTAGCTACTCGCACCGGTGACGCTGCTGCCCGTCACCGGCCTGTAGTATTTAGCTACGCTATAATTTTGAAATGGTTATACCGCCAATCGTCGGTCGCCGGAGCCTCGTTCGTTGATCAGCAGGATGCACCACGGGCAGGTGAGTTTGGCTGGGAGCACTGAGGTAGTATTTGCGGTTGGTACATTATCCATGTCTTGGCATCGACTTAGGGATCGAACTGCAAAGTTAAGTGTGTTTGGATTCTTTCTATAATAATTTTTTTACTCGTAGTTCGTGGAGACCTTGCGACCCCATATCTTCATAGGTATTTATATTCATTTATCGTATTAAGTATCGATACTAGTTATAATAACACTGTCCTTTGATTGACACAACCCTGGCTAGCAATAGCAGCCATTTTATGTGTCATTATGAGTTTTAGGTATACACCTTTTTTTAAGGTATTTCCAGTCCATAGTATTATCTCGTCAATGGGCTAAACTAAACTTTGAAAACTGTAGTTACACGGTGAAAAGTTAAAAAATAAAAGATGAATTAATAAGTTCTTGAATATCGTTAAATAAAGTTACAAAATTAGACATCATCATAATCAGCTGGTGTCTGTCTACTGCTGGACGTAGGCCTCTCCCAAGATGCGCCACTGAGACCGATCTGCGGCTCTTCTATTCCAGTCACTGCCCACCGCTTTGCGTATATCGTCGCTCCACTTGGTCACAGGACGTCGTCGACTACGCTACGTTTGCCGATTCACGGTCTCCACTCTAGAACATGTCTAACCCAACGGTTGTCAGTCCTGCAGCAGATATGACCGGCCTACTGCCACTTCAGTTTGCTAATCCTTTGAGCTATGTCGATCACTCGTAGTTCTCTGGCGAATTACTTCGTTCCGGATTCGATCCCGCAGAGAAACACCGAGCATAGATCTTTCCAAAGCTCGCTGAGCGACTTTAAATTGGTGGACAAGTCGAGCTGTGAGTGTCCATGTCTCGGCTCCGTATGTCATCGAGGGCATGACGCACTGATTAAAGAATTTTGTCTTTAGACACTGCGGTATCCCGCAGAATTCTTATTTGTTTATTATATTTTCTTATTCTTATTATCTAATACTATAAGAATCTTTGTCCTGACATACTGACTGACTGACTCACTGACAGACAACGCACAGCCTAAACCGCTGATCGTAGAGACATGAAATTTGGAGGGTATATTTGTCTTAGTACGTAGGGGTGTACTAAGAAAGGATTTTCCAAAATTCACCCCTTAAGGGGATGAAACAAGGGTTCAAAGTTTGTATGGAGAAACATGATTAGATAGTCTTTTCTATACGAAATTTCACACAAGTGCTTCAGTAAAAAAATAAATAAATACGTGTTTCAGGTTTTTTTGAAAATCCACCCCTAAGAGGGTGAAATGGGGAAACAAAGTGTGAAAATCAATATTGTTTCGGTTTGTGCTGAAATTTGGCATGCAGATAGTTATTACGACGTAAGTGCCCTCTAAGACAGGATTTTCCAAAATCACCCCTGAAGGGGATGAAACGGGGGTTCAAAGTTTGTATGGAGAATCAAGTTAAATAGTATTTTCTATTCGAAACTTCATACAAGTGCTCCAGTAAAAAAATATGTAAATACATGTTTCAGGTATTTTTTTAATTACACCCCTAAGAGGGTGAAATGGGGTAACAAAGTGTGAAAATCAATATTGTTTCGGATTGCGCTGAAATTTGGCATGCAGATAGTTATTACGACGTAAGTGCCCCCTGAGAAAGGATTTTCCAAAATTCACCCCTAAAGGGGATGAAACGGGGGTTCAAAGTTTGCATGGATAAACCAGATTAGATAGTATTTTCTGTTCGAAACTTCATACAAGTACTCCAGTAAAAAATAAGTAAATAAGTGTTTCAGGTTTTTTTTACATTACACCCCTAAGAGGGTGAAATGGGGTAACAAAGTGTGAAAATCAATATTGTTTCGGATTGCGCTGAAATTTGGCATGCAGATAGTTATTACGACGTAAGTGCCCCCTAAGAAAGGATTTTCCAAAATTCACCCCTAAAGGGGATGAAACGGGGGTTCAAAGTTTGTATGGAGAAACAAGATTAGATAGTATTTTCTATTCGAAACTTCATACAAGTGCTCCAGTAAAAAAATAAGTAGGCAAATACGTGTTTCAGGTTTTTTTTTAATTACACCACTAAGAGGGCGAAATGGGGTAACAAAGTGTGAAAATCAATATTGTTTCGGATTGAGCTGAAATTTGGCATGCAGATAGTTAGTTCCCTCTGAGAAAGTATTTTCCAAAATTCACCCCTGAAGGGGATGAAACAGGGGTTCAGAGTTTGCATGGAGAAACAAGATTAGATAGTATTTTATACTTGAAACTTAACACAAGTACTTAAGTAAGTAAATACGTGTTTCAGGCTCTTTCGAAATTCCACCCCTAAAAGGGTGAAGTGGGGTAACAAAGTCTGAAATCAATATTGTTTCGGATTGCGCTGAAATTTGGCATGCAGATAGTTATTTTGACTTAGATATCCACTAAGAAAGAATTTTTCAAAATTCACTCTTCAAGGGGATGAAGCGGAGGTTCAAAGTTTGGATAGTCATCTTATTCGACATTTCACACAAGTACTTCTGTAAATAAATAAGTAAATACGAGTTTCAGACTTTTTTCAAAATGCCACCCTAAGAGGATAAACTGGGGTAACAAAGTCTAAAAATCAATATTGTTTCGGATTGCGCTGAAATTTAGAATGCAGTTAGTTATTATGACGTAGGTATCCGCTCAGAAAGGATTTTCAAAAAATTCCTCCCGGATACGGAACGGGGATTCAAAGTTTGTATGGCGAATGAAGATGAGATAAAGTACGAGTATGTGTTGTAGGATTTTTTGAAATGGGGTAGGTAACAAAGTCTAAAAATTTGGGTTTTTCGGTTTTTGTAAATATGAATCCCGAATTGCCTTAGTTACGCGAAAACATGAAAACGGGTGAACCGATTTAGCTAATTCTTATTTGATGAATGATAGAATCGTTTTTACAAAAGAAAAGTTTTAACTAAATAAAAGAAGTTGTTAACGCGGGCGAAGCCGCGGGGTACTTCTAGTATAGATATATATAAGCTACGAAAAGACTCGACGGAGTTTGTCGAATGCTGTCCAGCCCCACTAAATTCTGACTCTCAAGGGTTATGTTTTGCCGGAACACTGTAAGGTTATGGCGGCAGATTTTCTTCTTGATGATGGTAATCTACTTTTTGGTAAAAGGTAGGCAATCAATCAAGTAGGTAAAAGGTATATCTAATCATGTAGCTACATTAAAATTACCTATGCATGGACACTATCAGTTTAAACTGGCTATAACTGTAACCACAAGATGCTAATAGCTGCTCTAATGACCCTCTAGCCCTAGTACAACATATATATATACAGCCAACTAGTTATTTCTAATAGCAGCTCGTTGTTCAAGGTATGCCGGTCGGGTCGAGACATCGAATAGTGCTTGCATTGTAATTAGTATTGCATCATTTACATTCCTTAGATCTTCATAGTTTTTTTAGGACTAAACACGCTTGATCCTTTTGATTATAAAGTACCTTTATTTAAAGCCTATAAGCAATGTGGGTTGTACATTACTTACTAGTAGTCTTGTTAACCCCTCCAACTAAGCTTGCTTGTGTCTGGAGTGGGTTCACGTCAATAGTACAATGCGTGGGGATCGAAATCACGACCTCTCGATCGCCATTGGACTATTTTACTCACTAGGACTAGGACTACTGTTTGTAGCCGACTGTCTCGACCTAGTTTTCGTGCATGTTTGATGCACTTCCTCGGAAGTTTGCGCACTGAAATCGTTACGACCACTGATCCGCTTGGTCTATGTATCTATATAACGTTATCTTTGAATGTGATTATCACTCCCTTCAAAACGTAGAATCAATTTGAAACTTTATTCACCTATTACGGACCAATGACAATGAAGCAATAGTTTGTCTCACTATCCTTGCCAGAATCTCTGGGATTAGCGATTTTTTTTTAATATCCCTTTAGTCTTTGTGTCATATACCAAAGCGTTTGCTTGTTAGCTCAGAACTCCGTCTTTTAGTAACCGATTTATGTCAAAATTAACCTCATGATTCAAACCTCAACAATATTGGACTTCCATACAAATAGTGGAAAAAATGCTATTCAATTGTCTTACTACGCACAGAGTCCAATAAGGAACGTGTAAATTGTTCTCAATTACTATTGTTTAACACCTGACCCGAGTATATTGGCATCGTTTTGACTTGACACGTAGAAAACCACTCATAAAGAACCTTACTTCATTCCAAACAACTTCAAATCTAAGCTCTTTCTATAATGGTTGTCTTCTGAAGATGTGTCAGTAATACCCGTCTTCATTGGCCAGCTTATTTCAGTCTCTCATCAAGTGGTATTAGTTAGCATTGAGGGTCTAAAGGTTCTGGTCGTTATTGATACTGAAGCGGGAAATAGATAGATAGTTATACTCTTTATAACTAGGTCTAGAATAGAGGGATAGTTTGTCAGACTTGATATCTTATGATAGTCCAGGATGTGATATTAATTAACCTCTTCTTGATCTTAGAATAAGGATGGAACTATTTGGAATAAAGATAAGGTGATAAATATGCATGAAACATGTAGCTTTGTTCGATAAACGTTGATGAATTATATTATAATATCGTTTAAAAAAGAACCGACTTCAATGCCGCGCTATTCATTTTCAGTACCAATTTTGAGATGTTTATCTCAATATCTCTGGAGATACTTATCAGACCTCGATAAAATTACCACGGTACCACACTTGGGATATCTCCTTTCGAACAAAAAAAGAATAATCAAAATCGGTTCATAAACGACGAAGTTATCCGCGAACAAACATAAAAAAAAAAAAAAAAAAAAAAATACACGGTCGAATTGAGAAACCTCCTCCTTTTTTTGAAGTCGGTTAAAAACAAGTTGTGTTCCGCGGCTTCGCCATAGTGTAATATGTTCTTTACGCCATAATTCCTAGCTTTGTGCAAAATGTTTACACGAATCTATCGAGAAATTTAAACTTTACGTGACTTCACTTTAATTAAATAATAAAAAACCGCGACTATTGTTAAATTTTTATTTAACTAGCTTTTCCCCTCGGTTTTACCTGCGTAGACATCGTTCCCGTAGGAACATCGGGATAAAAAGTATCCTATGTGTTATTCCAGGGTCTAGGCTATCTACCTCAAACTATCATAAAAAAGGCAGACAGATTCGTGCCGAACACCCGAGTGAACGAAAGTTCAGTAATACTAAATGCTTAAATACGCTTCCGCGCTCAGTTTGCTACCAAGCGGCAGCAGGGTCGGACGCTTCCGTGCAGTAATACTTCGCAGCGTTGCGTTTACGAAGTAATCATGCCGTATTGACTATGCCAGACTGAGCGCGGAAACTTATTACTCAAGAATTTAGTATTACTGAACTTGCGGTCACACGGGTGAATCTGTCTGCTATTTTTATGATAGCCTGAGGCTATCTACATACCAAATTTCAGCTCTTTCGGTTGAAAAGTTTGAGCGTAAAGAAGTAACAAACATATACACAAACTTTCGTTTGTATAATATTACTTTAGTAGGCTAAAGTTACAAAAGTCTCCCACAAGGCACCCTCCTAGGTCTCTCACTATACCTTTTGTACACATGTGTATTTGCTTGTTACAGAATCCAATAGGATGTGGGCCAGTACATCATTTGTCGGCGTGCTCATTGTCATCGGATTGCCACTTTGGTGGAAGACCACGGAAGTATACAGGTGTGTTAATGTTTTCAATTGTTGCGCCACGATGCATCCCATTGTAAAACTCAGTTCTCATTACTTTAGTACATGTTGTATCAGCCATTGCTCACTAAAGGTGGGTCGCACCCCAATGAAGGCGTACTGCGTAATTGTGCGACCGCTGTTAAGCATTGCGATGAGGCTCCCCTAAGTGAGTGCGAGCCTACATTTACCTGGTTTAATATTGGATCTTGCAGTGAATCTGGCTAAATATTGCCCCACAAACTATGGTAGTTCATTTTAACTACAACAAAAAAAAAAAAATATTAATTATCCCCACCTTTATTTCTATCTCGCTCACAGTTACCGTAAGAATATCTGTCAAAAACCAAAATCAACGAGAAGAAAGATGTAAAAACATTATTCAACGTCATATTTTTTAGTCTTCAAAAATATATGCGATAGCAACCTCCATTGTGTATAATATTCTTGGGACTCTTCTACTCAAACCAGTACATTCTCCTATGTTTGAGGTATTTATCTTATATCTCTGGAGATATTAATCAGATCTCGATAAAATTAAAATGGGACCACCTCGGAAACGTATCCTACCTATAAAAAAAAGAATCATTTAAATCCGTTCACAATTGACGGAGAAATCGCGTAACATACACAAAAAAAAATAAAATAAAAAAACATACAAACGAATTGAGAACCTCCTCCTTTTTGTGAAGTCGGTTAAAAAGGTATCCTATAAGGCTTCTTTTCAAGGGGCACAAGGGGCGGACCGGCAAAAAATCAACAGTAACTGTTAGAAATTCGCAATTTCAGCCAGAAATAGACAAGAGTTTAACAGGTAACTCAAGTACTTTTCGTTATTTTATTTATATATTTTAATTATTCTAACTATAAGTAAGCTTCTAAGTATGTACTGTGATGGAATCTCCACAGTACACAAAAATACGGTCCCTTTGGGGAGACGGTTGTGGAACGTGGGGTTCGTACCCGCCTCCCCTTAAATCCGCCCTTGTTTCCCATTTTCGTTTTGAGCTACGGTGCCCTAAAAATAACGAAGGCACGACAAATTAAAAATGCATATGGTACTGTAAACTAGTAGAATAATTGTATTAAATACAGAGTACAATATACATAGCGGCAGCGTCGTCTTCTAAACTAGCTTTCGAACTAGCTAGGTTTCGAACATAATGCCTATGAGGCGCACTAATTTCCGATTTTTGAATTGAAAACTTCATGTGCGTTAAGCACTTTTTGGGTAAACAAAAATCACGGAACTCGCGTCATCGTCACCGAACACTTTCCATGAGCTTTATATATTATACTGTGTATATATGTGTAATTTTTGGCTGAAGAAAAAGCGTGAAACTCTCTTCATCGTCACGCTCCCTATGAGCTATATGTATACTGTGTATCTTGACGATACAATTCACAAGTTACTTAGTTTTCTCTTCTATCGGCAGTCCCCAAAGACTGCCCCGCATGTTTTATTTTTGGTGTGGTTCGCACCACACGGCCAAAGATTACCACCAGTATTCCAGACTGTGTTAAATGTCCGAAATGTTAATACTGGTAATGAAGGTCACGGGTAAGATAATACGTGTAATAGCTATAAATATCCTGGATAAGATGGACGAGTAAAGCCGAATCATGACCCGGACCTTTACGATGATAAAATTGAAATAAAAAAATTATGGCTGTGTCACAGAATACTTAATAGTACCTGTGTACATTAAGATACTACCAATGTCATATGAGTATAATGTGTAGTGTGGATTTTTGCAGTGGTCGGACTGCTACTAGTCCGCCTGTGGCGATACCACCGCTTTGCCAATTAATTGAGCTATGAAAAGGAAATGTTTGTCTGAATGACAAAGCGTCCAGTGAAATACGGGGCATGTGAGACATAACACCATTATGTCTCAGGTTTACAGACGTATTCGTGCAAAATTCTGATCACCAAGAAATTGCCACTTTATCTGTTATAGGTACACGTCATCGCTTACTATCGGTCAATAAATGACGGAGTTTTGAGGTCGCAAATAACTTCCTCCTTTTTGAAGTCCGTTGAAAAGTAGAAGGGTCGCTGGACTACGGATATTGATCCAATCCACAGCGCAACTGTACCAACCTGTCTTCTGATGATTTCTTACATTATTTCCCTTAAATGTAATGATCATCAACGTCAGCCTATATTAGTCCACTGCTGGACATGGGCCTCTCCAAATGCACGCTACTGAACACTATTTTCGGCCACTTTTATCCAGCTCTTTCCAGTCGCCTTGCGAATCATCGCTACACCTACAAGCCAACAGAAGAATACAGCTGGGCTGGGCAGCATATGGGAAACTACGTCGAGTTTTCACATCGCCAATTCCACAAAGTCTAAAGAGGAAAGTCTTCAATCAGTGCGTCCTACCCGCTATGACATACAGTGCTGAAACATGGACACTTCGGTTGGGCTGGTCCACAAATTGTAAGTCGCTCAGCGAGCTATGGAAAGGGCTATGCTCGGAGTTTCTTTGAAGGCTCTAATCCAGAATGAAGTGATCCAACAAAGAACAAAAGAAATCGACTTAGTTCAAATGTAATAACATTACATACAATGCAACTGTAGGTACCTACTTATAATACCAGTGATTCAGGTCACGTTTGCAATGCCTTGGTAGCCGTTTTGTAAATATTGACGTTTACCATGACCAATGTTACCAATTCTCTTTTATAGTACGAAGCAGAGCTTACGCGGATTCAGAATCGTGTTTATGTTTCCTTTTATCGAACATACTTGCAGTAGACCACTACGACTGATGATGTAGTCTTTTGTGAATAGTGGAATAGTGTTTTTTTTAATACTTTATAGGCTAATGTTTGACCACTATCTCACCTGTTGGTAAGTGATGATGCGGTCGAAGATGGTAAGCACGCTAGACCTAGAATGGGAACTAGCTCTCAAGGATAGCTGCCGGAACACATTAGATGTTTGGTGACAGATTTTCTAACTTGAGGGTGGTAGCTGGCCAGGCGGACACTAGATAGTGTCCTACCACCACGCGGGGTTGTTGGTTTCTTAACGATGTTTTCCTTCACCGGAGGGCCACTGTGAGAAGCGCACATAAATTTTTCGATAGAAAAATCTATTGGTGCACGGCGGTTTGAAATCGGTACCACGGCATCAAAGCCGACCGTCCTCCCGATTACGCCACCGGGCCCTCAATGGTTAAGATGGTGGTTAAGAGAGGTTAGGACACTATCTAGTGTCCGTCTGGTCAGCGGCATGTGTTCCGGCAGCTATCCTTGACGCCAGTTCCCTTTCTAGGCCTAGCGTGCTACCATCCTCGACCGCAGCATCACTTACCAAGAGGTGAGATAGTGGTCAAACGCTAGACCATATGATATTTAAAAAAAACTTGTGTGAATTGATATGTGTAAACATGTGAGCTCGTATCAGGTCGTTTTGAGAAAATTGAGCTCTTATACAAAGAAGTAAGTTAGCCCCTACTGTGTATATGTCGCAGGCAGCTAGCTTAATTAGTCGTTCAATCAACAGCCTAGCCTCTTTACTAAACAGTTCAAGCGGCCTGAATTATATTCAGCCATTTGAAGGTCTTCTGTACCTTTATTTAAACGCCATAGCGTCGGTTCTGGAGACGCGCCGCCGCTGCTGACCTCGCTACGCGCGTCGGCGCACGTCACGCGGTGGTCACTGTTCTCTAGTGTGTTTGTTACCTTAGTGTCAGACTAAGTCAGTTTATCATTCAGGCTGCTAGTTGAAAGTAAAGAGGCTAGGCTGTTGATTGAACGTCTAATTAAGTTAGTTGGCTGCAACATATAGATCTCACGCCACGCACACATTAACGCACTCACACCAACAAATCATACGATGACGTCATTCGACGCTCGAAGCAAGTGTTCGTCTTGTGTATAGTCGTATTGTAGGTAATATAGCTCGCCTCAAATGATACATTACAAACAAACGTTGTAAGTCAGTTTCCGCCTTAAAGTGATCGATAAGTCGCTTAATAGTCATCATAATCAGTCAGTCTACTGCTGTACGTAGGCTTCTCCCAAGATTCGCCACTGAGCCCGATCAACGGCTCATTGGAAGGGATATGCCCTAATCGCCACGCTGGGCAGGCGGGTTGGCGATCGCAGGGCGTAGCTTTTTTTTTTTTTTTTATACTGAACTGGGTAGCACTTGATCAATATCTCACCTGATGTTAAGTGATGATGCGATCGATGATGTAGCGTGCTTACCCAGAAGATACCTATTCACTCGCGATTTGAAGACCCCCACATTGTACTTAATCGGAAACACGGACTCAGGCAGGGTATTCCATTCCTTAGCGGTTCGTATGATGAACGAAGAAGCAAATCGCTTCGTTCGGGTAGATGGTATATCCACCATAAATCGGTGGCGCCTTTTAGTGTCTCTGGATGTCCGATTATAAAATGGGGATGGTGGAATCAAATCATGCAGTTCCATTGCACACTCTCCGAAATGTATCCGATAGAAAACCGATAAACAAGCGACTTTGCGGCGATGCGCGAGACTCTGGAGTCTCTTGCTTACTAATAGGTCATCGCTGATGAGTTTTTTGGCTCTCCTCTCAATAGCTTCCAGTGTCTCCAGCTGGTATTTAGCAGAACCATCCCAAAGGTGAGAACAGTACTCCATACACGACCGAACTTGTGCTTGGTAAAGATTAAGCAACTGTCCCGGTGTGAAGTACCGTCTCACCTTAGCCAAAATGCCAAGCTTTTTTGAGGCTAGCTGGGCTCTAGACTCAATATAAGAGCCGAAATTGAGAGTTGGTGTCAAAGAGATGCCAAGAAGCTCGAGATTGTTACTTATCGGAACGGACACATCCCGGAAAGTAGGAGCCAGTAGAAATGGGCTCCGTTTAGCGGAGAAAAGACACGCCTGGGTTTTCGCAGCATTGAACTTGACCAGATTGGCATCGCCCCAATCAGAGACTGCCTTCAAAGAAAAGTTCAAGCGTTCGACCATCGCTTCTCTATGAGACTGGATTTGTAATGCACTGGTTCGTGCGTTGGATTTTGAGCTTCTCGCACCGATGACGCTGCTGCCCGTCACCGGCCTGTAGTATTAACTACGCCATAATTTGAAATGATTATACCGCCATTTGTACCGTCGGTCGCCAGAGCCTCGTTATAGTTGGTCAGCAGGATGCACTACGGGCAGGTGAGGTTGGCTGGGAGCTCTGAGGGGTGGTATTTGTGCTCCCTTACATCCCTTATCTTAATCCTTTTTTAATTGCTTTATATTATACTAGCAGCCCGCCCCGGCTTCGCACGGGTAGAACATATATGCCTACAAAATTTGCATCAGTTTTTTGCATCGAATATAAAATTTTAACATACTTAACTTAAAATCATCGTCATATTTCAACCAATTTACACAAAAACTTAACGAATTATGCACTTAAACCTTCATCATAAACACTCTGGCTATTGGTGAATACCGCATGATAATCCGTTCAGTAGCTACTGAGATTATTGCGAACAGACAGACAGACGCAGTGATGGACTTTGTTTTATAATACTTACGTAATGGTATTGGACGGCCCTTTGGCGTAAAGGATTCTGACCCGACGGTCGTTGGTTCTAATCCTAGCTATATACCTACCAATAAAAGTTTATGTGCATTCATGAATCATGGGTTTTCGTACAGAGGTAGTGGGATCATTAAATCTACCAATAATTAAGATAGTTTAACTAAATCAACCGACTTCAATGCCCCGCGAGTCAACTTCAGTAGCAAGTTTGAAACGTTTATCGTCATATCTCTGGAGATGCTTATCACATCTCGATGAAATTACAATGAGACCACCTCGAAAATGTACCCTACCGATTACAAAAATAATCACTCGAATCGGTACACAATTGACGGAGTTGATTACTCCGTAACATACACACACAAAAAAAAACATAGAGACGAATTGTGAACCTCCTTATTTTTGGAAGTCGGTTAAAAAATAGCTTATCACCAAGGAGAACATCTGCCGCCGTAACCTTAACGTAACGAAAAAAGTAGGGGTTTATACGTTTAACGTGTGTATCTGTGTGTCTGTCTGTAGCATCTTAGCACCCAACCGGATGAACCGATTTTGATTTTATTATTGATAGTATTTTTTTGTTTGATAGATATCTTCATCGAGAGTGTTCTTAGCTTTGATTTATGAAAATTCGTTCAATCGTTATAACACTTTTTTCTAGTTAATTGCGCTATGAAATCAACTTTCATAGGTCTGATCAATTCGAAAATCTTCTTCTTCAACGATATTGTAAGAACACGGAAGCATTGACTTGATGCTGGGACATCTCCTGGACTCTACAGAATACTCAAATCCTCAGCAACTTACAGCTCAGATTCTAAATGACGTGTTTAGAGTCATTGGAACGCTTTTAATGAAAAGATTATTTATAGATCAGTCGGGGTGGTTTAAAATATTATATTATTATATAGGTATATAGATCATTATTACTTTATACAATAGATAGGTTCAAAGAAATTTTATTTACTCATAAAGAATTGAACAATTCGCTTATAATGAGCTTACATACTTATTTATAACTAATTTCTATAACTAGCTATATTTAATATTGAAAGTTCCGGAGTTAGATTTTGATGTTTGTATATATCCATTGTTTTAATTTAGTTTTAAATATCATAATACTTTCATTTTCTTTAAGGTCGTTAGGTAGTTTATTATAAAGTTGTGCACCCTCAAACGTAATATTTTTTCTGCCGTATTGCGTCCTTGCAGACCGTAAAGTTATTTTGTTGGTATTTCTAAGGCTGTGTTTAAATGTTCTTTTAGTAAATGTGATTTGTGTGTGTATTTTATTAATTAATATTTTTTTTATTAAAAGACAAGTTGTATATATATAGTTGTTCTAAATTGAATAGTTTGGTTTCATTATAGATAGTAGAGGTGTTCGTCAAATATTCGTAGTTAAAAAGTGTTTTTATGGATTTGTTTTGAGCGATCTGGAGACTTTTAAGGTTGGTGTTTGCCGCACTTCCCCACACCTCAATCAGATACTCCAAATGTGACTTGAATCCAAAATCGTAGAACATCTTCTTATCAGTTTATAGCAGTTATTGTTGTTCGATCAGGAGAGCCTCTCGCTTGACCGGTAAGATAACTTTTAATTTATTTTAACACAACAAAAGACGTTGATTTTGAACATTGCTCAACAGAAAACACTAATAGTTAACTAAACCAACTGTTTTTGTTTGTATTAAAATGTATGAAAACTATATCACCAATTTGCACCGCTTATTACACAGTTAATTTCCAATAAAATAAGTATTATTTGCCGTGAAAATTCAACTATTTTCTAATCTTACGAGTATTAGGTAATTTGTTACTTACAAAAAACGCCTGTAACTAAATAGGAAAAGAAAACAATTGTATACCAGGTAGTTTTGCTAAAAGGCATTTGAATTTTTGTCTCATTTAGTCAAGTTTATCTGTGTTTAATTGACTTCACAAAATAAAGCAGTTCTCAATTCGTGAGAGAATAGAAAGAGTGACGAATTCTTAGGCCAGATCCAGGTCTAACGACGACCACCTCAGTTCGGGCAAGGAGTGGACAAACTAAAAATTAGTCTGCGTAGAGTCGTAGACACCCCGTCTACGCAGTTTGCCAAAATGTATTTATGCTTAGGTTCTAAATGATAAGTTAGTATGTACTATGTAAATATGTATATATTTGGCAGTTTATTTATTCGTAGTTGGCAATACATTCTTCTTTTATTCTCGGCTTCCCAAATATCACGCAGCAAGATAGAATCTTACTTGTCTATAAAATGGCTTGACTGGAAAAGAAGAGTCGAAGATTCAAAGGCGAAGGCGAAGTACTCAGGGGCGCATCTCGGGTGAAGCCTACGTCCAGCAGTGAACTGACACAGGCTGATGATATGCTAATGACGATGATGATGTCGATATCTATAAAATGACAATGAGACGAGGCGCTGGACAAGCTCTGTATTTAGTCTAATCCATAAAGCCCAACGATTCTTACCCGTCTTCCATACAAACTGGCATCAGACTGAAATGGAACTCGCCGAACTAATTAGCGACTAGTTCTTGCCTGATATATGGTCCATGCCACGGCCGAAGGCTACCACCAGTAGTAGTCGCCCATTTCGCACCACCCAGGGACTACGTGTAGTTGTTTATGGTCCTAAGCCTACAACAGCTGGAAGGCAACAATGACCTTCCCGGGTGTGACAATCTGATCGAGGATGTTAGCAATCTAGAATGGGAACTGGCCCTCGAGTACAGCTGTTGGAATAAATTAGTGTTTCGTGACAGATTTACCATCTTCACACTTGACTTGGGTGACAACAAGAAGGTTTTCTACAGGTGGTAGGAGCTTATATCGATGTTCCGCCTGACGTGCTACCAAAAAGTAGCTAACAACCTTTATAAGGACATCATCTGCCGCTATAACCTTACGGTGTGCCGGCGGCACACAGCCTTAGAGACTCAGAGTATTCTAGGCCTAGCGTTTTTACCATATTCGACCACATCATAGCTTACCACCAGGCGATGTCAAACGCCGTTATGCATTTGGTCTACTCTACCTCCGTCGGTCACGTGTCCTGACGTGAGTTTAACATTCTTTACCCATCGCAAAAAAGTTTCTTCTACTCTCCCTCTTTCTTACGAATTTTTGATCAGGTCACGTGTCCTGACGCGAGGTCCTGACACGAGTTTAACACTGTTTACCCATCGCCATCGTGTTGGCCCTTAAACAGCTCAAAAATTGAAAGGCCCCAGGTGAAGACGGAATCACAACGGAGCTTCTAAAAGCTAGAGGAGCCCCAGCTGTAAGCCAGCTGCAACAGCTCTTCAATTCTGTTCTCTTCACTGGGAGAACTCCACAGGCATGGAACAGGAGCATGGTGGTTTTGTTTTTCAAAAAAGGAGACAAAACCCTCTTGAAAAACTACCGCCCGATTTCGCTTCTGAGCCATGTCTACAAACTGTTTTCAAGGGTCATCACGAACCGTCTTGCGCGAAGACTCGACGAGTTCCAACCTCCGGAACAGGCCGGATTTCGAAGCGGTTACAGCACCATGGACCACATCCACACAGTGCGGCAGATTGTACAGAAGACCGAAGAGTACAATCGGCCCCTGTGCTTAGCGTTTGTGGACTATGAGAAGGCCTTCGACTCAATCGAAACCTGGTCTGTTCTGGAGTCCTTGCAGCGTTGCCAAGTCGACTGGCGATATATCGAAGTGATGAGATGTCTGTATAATGCCGCAACGATGAGTGTACAAGTACAGAACCAGCGTACTAATCATATCCACCTGCGTCGAGGAGTGAGACAGGGGGACGTCATATCCCCGAAACTGTTCACTAACGCCTTGGAGGATATGTTTAAGACGCTGGACTGGAAATATTGTGGCATCAACATCAACGGCAGGTACATCTCTCACTTACGATTCGCAGATGACATCGTCATTATGGCAGAGACGCTGCAGGACTTACAGAGGATGTTGAATGGCCTAGCTGATTCTTCTCGTCGCATCGGTCTCCGGATGAATTTGGATAAAACCAAAGTCATGTACAACGAGCACGTTGTTCCGGAACCGATTGCCGTAGATGGAATCCCACTCGAAGTTGTCACTAAGTATGTTTACCTAGGGCAGACGCTCCAACTAGGCAAACATAACTTCGAAAAGGAAATCCAGAGAAGAATTCAGCTGGGCTGGGCAGCATTTGGAAAACTCCGTCGAGTCTTCTCGTCGCATATACCACAGTGCCTAAAGACAAAAGTCTTTAATCAGTGCGTCCTACCCGTCTTGACATACGGAGCCGAGACTTGGACACTCACGGTTCGACTGGTCCACCAATTTAAAGTCGCTCAGCGAGCTATGGAAAGAGCTATGCTCGGTGTTTCTCTGCAGGATCGAATCCGGAACGAAGTAATTCGCCAGAGAACTAAAGTGATCGACATAGCTCATCGGATTAGCAAGCTGAAGTGGCAGTGGGCTGGTCATATCTGCCGTAGGACCGATAACCGTTGGGGTAGACTGGTTCTAGAGTGGAGACCGCGAATCGGTAAACGTAGCGTAGGACGCCCTGTTACCAGGTGGAGCGACGACATTCGTAAAGCGGTGGGCAGTGACTGGAAACAAAGAGCCGAAGATCGGGCTCAGTGGCATGACTTGGGAGAGGCCTATGTCCAGCAGTGGACTGATACGGGCTGATTATGATGATGATGATGAATGACCCATCCCAAAAAGTTCACAACGCCGTTAAAGAAGTTTTCACTTTAAAAATAAAGTTTGGAATCAACCTTCTTGGTAAAGCAAAAGGTTGATTTCAAACTTTTAGGTGATAATGAGTTCTATGCTAGATATCTTATTGTTAATATTTCTGTGGCTCTATGTTATCTGCTTTAATTAACCAATCTCCATCTATTTTCAGAGTAAGTTTACCATACGACAAGATAGCAGCGTTCGACCCCCAGTCCCACGTGTTCACGTCAGAACTCGTCGTGTTGGCGAACGATGAACCCACAGCTGCTGAGATAGCTGGCCTTGTGGAGAAGGCTTTCGAGGATAATGGTTGGTTTCATATTGCTTGATCGTGTTCTTCAACGTTTTAACATTAAAATAAAACCGGCAAAGTCGAGTTGGACTCGCCCACCGAGGCTTTCGTACCAACGTTGGTTGGTACCAATTAAGCTAGGCATCTAAATTGTATGAGCGCTCATATAACTCAAAGGCTTATCTTAATTGGCAAATCTATGTATGTATGAGAACACCCTTTAATTTTCAACTTTTTGTATTTTTTGGATTTTTTCCTTTATTTGTGCGGTAAGACCTTGCTTCTTGCCAAATTTCAGGATTCTAGGTAAACGGGAAGTACCCTATAGGCTTTCGACTCAAAACCTATAGGATACTTCCGGTTGAACTAGAATTGTCAATTTCGGTGCTTTTGAATAAAAAATATAAAGTGTGTAACGCTTCAAGAAACACAATACTTCTTCCAGATGTTATCAAACTGAAAGTGACCAAGTCGATCCTACCAAAGAACCTCCATCCGACGCTGAACTTCGTGGTGGATGATCACGAGGTTCTAGAGGAACTTGACGCGGTGTACGACCTGACTAGCCACGACAAGTTCTACCTGGTGCAGAGGAAGACACTCTACGAGGAGGTCTGGCTGGCTGGGGAGAGAGTTATGTTCTTCCTAGATGCTCAAGGTATGGAGGGAAATTACACCTTACTGCTTTGAAGATCCTTTAGAGCAATGGTTCCCAAACTTATAAGTATCACGCCTCCCTACTGCTAGAAATTAATATGCCCACGCCTCGCCTCGGCCCAGGGCCCAGCAAGTAGCAGCAAGTGGGCTTGCCAAGCAAATGTAACATAAAATAAGGATAATATAATACAACGTTATTCCTATTTGATGCGAAACCTGAAAGTACAGAATCGATTCCAATAGTAATATTTTTCGTCAAAAATGTGAGAAAATTTTGAAAGATTGGACGCCGTTAGAAGCCACGCCCCCCTGTAGATGTCTTCACGCCTGCCTAGAGGGGCGCGCCCCCCCCCCCCCCCCACTTTGAAAATCAATGCTTTAGAGCTTTGTGGTGACAAGCTTTGAGTGTTCTCTTTATAAGCAAAAAGTGTGATGTTATATCGTTAAAAAACCAACAACCCCCTCATGGTGGTAGGATACTATATAGTGTCCGCCTGGCCAGCTCAAGTTAGAAAATCTGTCACCAAACATCTTATGTGTTCCGGCAGCTATCCTTGAGAGCCAGTTCCCATTCTAGGCGTAGCGTGCTTACGATCTTCGACCGCATCATCACTTACCAACAGGTGAGATAGTGGTCAAACTCTAGCTTATAAAGTATTAAAAAAAAATGTATTTATACACCGACTTCCAAAAAGAAGGAAGTTCTCAATTCATCTGTTTTTTTTTGTATACATGTTACGCGATTACTCCGTCAATTGTGAACCGATTCGAATGATTCTTATTTAATCGGTAGGGTACATTTCCGAGGTGGTCCCATTATACTTTCATCGTATTGAGAGTATTGATCTGATAAGTATCTCCAGAGATATGACGATAAACGTCTCAAACTTGCTACTGAAATTGACTCGCAGGGCATGGATGTCGGTTGTTTTAGTTTTTAAACTATCTTAATTAATTAAGAAATTACGATGCAAGTGAAACTTTTGTATATGTGTAGTGTAGCTATAGTAGTTAGCTACTATGACAGCAGTTTAATTTGGCTGCGGAAGCTGCCGCCAATCACACCTAGACCTAAATGTCATTATATCATATCCACCAATCAGCACCGCAAACCGACCGCAAAGTTTCACTCTCACAAAAAAGTAAGCAATTCAAAAGGTTACGTTACCCACTAATTATAAACATCCATAGAATACAGCTGGTTTTCTTATATCTCTATGATGATGATGATGATGATGAAAGGCAGGCGCAGGCGCGAAGCGCAGCTAGTATAAAAAAAATTAAACTTTCAGCGTCGCAAACGGTAGTAGAAGCTCTGCAGAGCTGGGTGTACCAAACAAGTGTATTGGCCGGAGCGCGGGCGGATACGGCGGACGCAGCGCGTCGCGTGCGTTACCCGCCGTCTGATGCGTACAGAGTGCTGGTCCATACGCCCCAGGAATACCACCTGGAACAGGTCATAGATGGTAAGTTATAGTAGAGGGAGAATGGTAGATGTATTTTGTGAACCGCTTTACGATTTTCATACAAAAAAAATATATTAAAAGATTAAGGGGGCTCTTTCCATACACGGAATTGAAACCAAACAAAAAAATTATACATACGTGCGTGTATACGGGTGTGTAAAATGTTTTTTCAACAAACATATACGTGTCTATAGATAGGTCTTTAAAAGTGACATTGAGGTTCGTAAAATTATTTTTACTTAAAGTCAATCGTTTGAAAGATAGACACTTCTAAAGTGGTAAAATGTGTGTCCCCACCCCCATCCCTCCCCTCTAACTTCAAAATAAGAGAGTCAAAAATCTAAAAAAATATGCCGTAGACCTAAATAAAAACTTTCAACGAAAATTGGTTTGAACAAGATAAAGCTGCACGTTCGGCGTGCTGTTATTGTTAAATGGTCTATAAATGACACTGCGAACCCCCATACATATACTTGTGTTTTTGAGACATAGATTCAAAACCGCAAATACATATAACTCTGTCATTCATACAAACACTATGAAAACCAAGTTTTATTTTTGCTGGCAAAAAATGGTAAGTGTTATTTTTTGCTCGATCTTATAAAATATTGTAGTGTGATACGGAACCCTACTAGTGCGAGTCCGACTTGCACTTGGCCAGTTTATTTCTAGATGATGACGCTATGAAGTTAGCCTTGTGTAGTTCATGTACTAAGTACTAATATGAATGAATTCTTCACACTGAACTAGAATGAACTATTCCGTAAGTCTACTAGTACATAGTACATTTAGTACTTCGTTCGCGATTATTGTCTGTGATTCTCATGCTCATGCTCACGGAATGAAAAGGACGACGAACGAATGGGTTAGCGTAACTAGTGAACTAACGAGTGAGATGCACTCTATGCTATTTTCAACAGCTATTTTGAACATTATGGTAATCGTCATAGGGACTATTTTTAATTGAGTAATTATGACCTACTGTACTAATAGTAGTACAGTAGGTCATGAGTAGTCATGAGTAGTACTGAAGGAATGTACTAAGGAGGCGTCCATAAATTACGTGACGTGTTTTTTTTAATTTTCTGTACCTCCCTCCCCCCCCTTGTGAGATGTCGTGAGATTTTATTCAACCCCCTCCCCCATCCCTCAATCTCACGTGAGTTTTTTCAAAATGTGGGTTTCTTACGTAAACGCGTTAGATTGTTATTGTAAAAAGAAAAAAATCGTTTGTTTCGTGCTTTTCTTTACGACTAGTTAAGACTAGTAATCAATATTGCTGAGTGTTTAATTATAAGTGTATTTTTTTTTGTTTCAATTAGAAAAAAAATTGCGTGATATTTGCCGAGACCCCCCCTCTCTTCAACGTAAGATTAGATGAGATTTGACTCGACCCCCTCCCCCCCTTAAACACCTCACGTAATTTATGGACGCCCCCTAAGTAGTTCGAAGCGATCTTTTTAATGACCGAGCAGGAACAAGCCTATATGAAGCCAACTTTTATAGTTCTGATCAATACGAAATTCGGTATACTCTTACTCGTACTTCAACGACTTGTATTGCAAGGGCTTGGTAGCGAAGCGTTGGCCTGGTGCTGGAACATCTCCTGGAATCTGCAGAATACTCAACTCTTCACCAACTTACAGCAGATATGTCGAGTTTGGGCTCATCGGAATGGTTTCAATGAACAGATTATGAATATGTCGGTCGGGGGTTGTTTTGAATTTTGAATTGAAGTATTATGTATTAATGAATTTATTTTTAGACTAGCTGCGCCCCGTGGCTTTGCCCGCGATTAACACTTCAATTTTATATATCTGTTACTTTCAATTGTGTGATCGCGGAACTCATTTTTTTTTTCTAAAATAAAAGTAGCCTAAGTTACTCCTTATAACATTAAATACCTGCCAGTGAAAGTCATTAAAATCGGTCCAGCGGTTTCAGAGATTAGCAACAACAGACTAACAGACAATTTTTTTTATTTTTGCACTTAGTGAAAAGCTGATAATTTTGAATTACAAAGAGACACTTCAATTTTATTTATCTGTTCAGATTACATCGGGTCATTCTTGGACGAGCTCAGCGAGCTGCATAATTTCACACTGCAGTCGCAGTCTCTATACATGGTCGACTTCGACTTTCAAGCTAAAGAAGTAAGTTACTCGTATAACAACTCCTTAAGTTGTATTTATTAAACAGTTCATTTTTTTCCCGTCCCGGGAATGGGTCCCGTTTTTTACCCTTTGGGTAGGGAACCCTAAAAAGCAGACTGAGTCTGCTATATTTTTACAAGCTTTATCTCTACTTCACGGCGAATTTACTTGTCCGTCACAAATCTTGCGATTGATTTTAGAGCGACTGCCAGGGGTTCGATTGACCTAAAATTTGACATACGTGTAAATCGCTTGACAATACAATATTATGATGACATTGTGATGATCTGATGATGGAGCTGGAAGGTAGCCAAAGGAACTCCTAAACTATACATGTTATATCCAACGTGTTTGGGCTTGTTGGATTTGTCTTGACTTACTCTAGCCTTAGGTTATGTAAAAGCTTGTGTTAAAAAGGTTTTTTAAAAATATTACTTGTTTATTCTGCACTTTTTAACTGCTATCTAATATAACGAGCATCTCTAACTTTGATAGAGTATGGACGTTACTATTCGTTATCAACCGACTTCCAAAACGGAGGAGGTTCTCGATTTAAATGATTCTTTTTTTAATTGGGAGAGCACATTTCCAAGGTTCCCATTGTAATTTTATTGAGATCTAATAAGTATCTCCAGAGATATGTCGATAAACGTCTCAAACTGACTCGCGCGGCATAGAAGTCGGTTGTTTTAGTTTTTAAACTATCTTAATCATTTTTTATTATAATTTTTAAAATATAATTTTTAGATGTCAGTTTAAACAGTTTTAGGCAGAATTTATTTTTGAAACGTGTGTACCAAATTTGAGCCCGATCTAATAATTTTCAGAACTTACCAAGGTTAAAATCTGTCTCTGAGATATTCATCAGATCTCGACGAAAGTACAATGGGACCAATTTATCTATCTATATTCTATTTTACTTATTCTTATGTAACATCTCCAGGTTAAAGACTCGTCGGCCCTCGGACGCCACTTCGCAGTCCGTCACGACCGTCTCCACCTGCTGTTGACCAAGCTCGAAGAAAGAGCCGCCTCGAGGGTGCCGCAACAACCTGCCATCAACTTGGTGCTGTACACGGCGCCATGTGACGTCAACCCGCTTGTTATTTATGATGCTGACGGTACGTCGACAATATATAATTATGTATGATGCCGACTCGTTATTATGATGACTCGTTATGATACTCGCTCGTAATTTATGATGCTGACTCGTTATTTATGATGCTGACTCGTTATGATGCTCGTTCGTTATTTATGATGCTGACTCGTTATGATGCTGACTCGTTATTTATGATGCTAACGGTACTTACACAATATATAATAACTAGAAGTGCCCCGCGGCTTTACCCGCGTTAAAAACTTCTTTCATTTATTTAAAAAATGTCTACCGTAAATAATTTATGATCGTACAAAACTGCAAAACCAACTTCACATGCCGCGATAGTCAAAGTAGCCAGTATCATGTCATCAAGGTATACAAATTTGTTTATATTGTTTATCTCCATATCTCCGGAGATGTTGATCAGATCTCGATAAAATTTGAATGGGACCGAACGGTAATCATAATCTGTCGAACAAAAAAATCGGTTAAGATTTGACGGAGTTCTGATAACAAACATGAAAAAGAAAAAATACCGTCGAATTGAGAACCTTTAACTTTTTGTGAAGTCGGTTAAAAAAAATCTTTCATAAAAACACAGCAAAAAGAATAAAGCAAAGCGGTCCATCCGTGTTCAAGTTATGGCGAGACCAAAGGAAATAGGGATTCATTTTTATAAATCCCAAAAATTCATATTGATTTTCAGACTTTGTTACCCCATCTTCTCTTAGGGATGAAAATTTGAAAAAGCCTGAAACACGTATTTACTTTTCAGAAGTTCTTTTGTGAAGTTTTGAATAAAAAAGACGTATCTAATCTTGTTTCTCGATACAAACTCCCCTTAAGGGGATGAAACGGGATGAACCCCCGTTTCATCCCCTTAAGGGGTGAATTTTAAAAAATCCTTTTTTAGTACACCCTTACGCACTAAGACAAATATGCCTTCCAAATTTAAAGTCTCTAGGACCAGTGGTTTAAGCTGTGCGTTGTCTCTAAGTCAGTCAGTCAGTCTGTCAGTATGTCTGGACAAAGATTCTTATAGTATTACATTTAGGGTTCTGAGTTTTGCTGAGCGTAACAGGAATAATTCAGATCGTTTATTAAATTAAAAGCGTCGGTAATGCCAGTCATGATCAATATTATGCTGAGATGGAGATGGAGATGGTCCAAAGTTTATTACTATTATATTAGTACGGTTGCAATTCCCTGCCAGACATGCTCTGAGAAATGTTCACCCTTTTCACCGACTTCACAAAAAAGGAGGAGGTTCTCAATTTGTCATAATCTATTTTTTTCTATTTTATTACTCGAAGATGCCTGAACCGATTTGGAAAATTATTTTTTTGGTTTAAAGGGTACCAGGCGGTCCCATTTAAATTTTAACGAATCGGTCGATCGGTTTTTAATATATCAACAAAAATCATCGATGCATTTGTAAACCTAGATGACATGATACTGACTACTGGCTGCTTTGACTAGCGCGGCGTCGTTTCTAGTTTGATTTTATCCCTCATAAATGTTCATACCTCAGGCTTATATATGAAAATCGATTCGTAAGGAGTAAACTCCAATTATTTTGCACCAAAACGCGTCTGTTTATATTAGTACAGAAGTTAATAATATGTTATGTAATTAGCTAATTGTGTTTGATGCAAAATACGTATATTTTGTTTCTTTTCTTTCAACATTATTGAAATGCTGCGAATTCAATTTATTTTCTCTACCATTAAGAAAAAAATCAAAATTAATAATAAAAATTAATAATCCAATTGCCCTTGGTCACGGCATCACGCGTGAACGGCTGGACCGATTTCGCTAATTCTTTTTTTGTTGTGTTTCTTATCGTCAGGAGATGGTTCTTATGAAAAAAAAATAATAATAAATAAAAGTTGTTTTTAACGCAGGCGAAGCCGCGGGCACAGCTAGTCTATAAATAAATTCGCTCTATACGTATAATCGTTCCTCTTGGATCCGGAAGTGTGTTTTTGAGCTTTTTGCACAATGCATCGTTTTTCAAAACAAGCATATTTAATTATAAATAAGTGTAATTATAAAGCAAAAAAAAAGAAGATATTGTTCTAAATTAATAACTTTATTCCTGTTAAACGAAATTCGGGACAAAAAGATATTCGCCCAACGTGGGGCTCGAACCCACGACCCTGAGATTAAGAGTCTCATGCTCTACCGACTGAGCTAGCCGGGCTGTGATAAAGAGGCACGAAAACAGGGTTCTGTTTCTTCAGTAATGTATAGATGAAAGTAATTTTTATTATTCCGTTTCTCAAGAATGCACTGCGGGATATTTTTAATGCGTACAATAATAGTAGATGTTCTCAAAATTCAAAAATATTTATTCACTTCAGATATGGTAATACATAGATGTAAAAAAAAGCATTGTTCCAGCATATCTTGCCTATTGTCATGCGTATAATATTTGTACACGCAGGTACAATAAGTACAACTTATGTTATAAGCACAAAACAAAACTATATACTTACATTTAAAAAAAATATAGTTACTTTGGTAAAATCTAAAAGAGACCCAAGTAGTTTAAGTTTAAATCTTAATTTATATAAAATTAATAATAAAAGTAGGTACACAGTTCTAAAATATTATGTTTTGTATTTATACTATATTTTTATTATCATTGTATCAAGTAACATAATAACTAATTACGAATTGATCAGACCTATGAGAGCTCTATTAGCCTCATCTATTAGACAAGATCACATAATCTTCAAAAAAAATGTATCAAAATGTGTCAGTTCGTTTAGGAGCTACGATGCCACAAACAGACAGATACACAGATAAAGACACGTCAAACTTATAATACTCTACTTTTTGCGTTGGAAGTTAAAAAAAATGTGCCGGTCGGACTTCTTAGTTTAGACGGATACAATCATCATCATCATCATCAGCCGGTATCAGTCCACTGCTGGACGTAGGCCTCCCCCAAGACACGCCACTGATCACTAGGTTACCTAGTTAGGGTTAGTTCACACCGAGACGCGAAGCGACGCGACACGACGTGACGATGCTTGTGGTTTCGCGCCCGCGCGGCACAGCTAAACGCCCGAAACCACCAACTTATCTCTATCCAATGGTGTATCTTATTGCGTATATTTTTTTGTTACATTTTACATTAATTTACATTATATTTTATTTTATTTTTATTACATTTATTTACTTACGTAACGAAAACAAACAAATGACGTGTAAATTAGTTATCAATAAATTAGTATTTGAGTGTACTAAATAAAGTTCTAATTTGTATCGGCGCAGCCAAAAGCCTCGCGGTTACCCGGTGCAGCCCGATACCGCCGAATTATCTCAATTAAATGTGTATCTTCTTATCTAGTAAATAAAGTACTTTTTTTTTTATTCTCTATAGTCAAGCGTTTGACCACTATCTCACCTGATGTTAAGTGACGATGTGGTCGACGATGTAATGTATGTACTATTTTGTATTACTATCTTAAAAAGTGTGCGCCGCGTTTCGTCGCGGTGTGAGCTGACTTTTAACAGGCCTGCCGCACTCCTCGGTGTAGCTATGACAATATTAGTACATACGCGGCAGCCGGCCGGCTACAAGTTCAGTCAGTAGTGTCACGCGCGCTCTCGATCGGACGCGCGCCTTTACTTTACCATTCAATCTGTTTTCTCACAACACTCAACCTTACAGTAAGAGACAGCTGACGGCCCGCGAGCTGACCGAGTGATACAGACTCTCACCGCGCGGACTTACGGTGCATTTACGGTGCGCATCACGCGGTTCCTAGTTACTATTAGTTTACTCTGTGACGCAAATTCAAGTGTAGCGTATTTTCAACGATACTGACGTTGTAACTAGGTTCAATCGCGCTTTTTTCCTCGCAGGGGGTGCATCTTCTGTACTTGTAATATTTATTATTCTGAGCTTTTCGTATATTTTGGTTCAGGTGAGCCCAACCACGCACCGATCCAAGCGTTCATGTCTCCCAAGTGGGGTGGCGTGGTGATTCACAACCCCAGCCCGGCGCAGTGCGAGTCTGGAGAACATAATCTGCCCACCAGACTCGTGATGGGCGCCTTCATACAGCAGCTGAGGTCTCTGCTGGGAATTACTGATACGGTATACTTATCATTTAATTTAATTTGATATTGTTAAAAAAAACTTAAAGAACCGACTTCAAACGTCGCGCTAGTCGTTTTTAGTACTAAGTTTGAGGTGTTTATCTTTAAAATGCAAAATATATTTATTGTAAATTGTAAATTCTTTATATACTTCTGGAGATGCAGTACATATGCAGTAATTTAAATGGGACCACCTGTGAAGAAATAAAAAAAGAATTTCCCAAATCGATACAGGCGTCTTCGAATAGTTGGAGAACATACATATATAATCATGAAAAACTAAGTTTAATAAATTATTTTAAAAAAAATTAACCCACTTATCTATTTGAAGTCGGTGCCAGCCAAGTCTATTGGATCATCATCACCATCAGCCTGTATCAGTCCACTGCTGGACGTAGGCCTCTCCCAAGATGCGCCACTGAGTCTATTGGATAGTAGATAGATACTATGTATGTAGTAGTAGCAGTAGTAAGTAGGTAGATCATATAGACATGTAGGTAGCATCTATCTACTACCTATTAGACTTGGCTGGCACAGTTACCGTAAGAATATCTGTCAAAAAGCAAAATCAACGTGAAGAAAGATGTAAAAACATTATTCAAGGTCATATTTTTAGGGTTCCGTACCTCAAAAGGTAAAAAAGGAACCCTTATAAGATCACTTTCTTGTCCGTCTGTCTGTCTGTCTGTCCGTCTGTCCGTGTGTCACCACCGATTTTCTCAGAAACGGGTTGACTTAGTCAGATACAGAAGTTTATAGTCCCTATTAGGTGATAAAAATCAAGGTCCTGAGTCAACACGATAAAAAGATATGGGCAAATTTAGATTTTCGCGAAAACTTGTAAGTACCAAAATTTACCTTAATTTTCAACTTTTTTTAGTTTTCGGAATGTTTCCTTTACTTGTGCTGTAAAACCTTGCTTTTGACCAAAATTGACTATTTTAGGTCAACCGGAAGTATCCTATAGGTTTTGGGTCGAAAACCTATAAGGTACTTCCCGTTGACCTAGAATCATGAAATTTGGCAAGAAGTAGGGTCTTATAGCACAAATAAAGGAAAAATTTCAAAAAATAAAAAATGTTGACAGTTAAAGGGCATCCCCATACATACATAGTTAACGCCAATCAAGGTAGGCCTCTGAGTTATATGGGCGCTCATACAATTTAGAGGTCTATCCTAATTGGTGCCTACCAACGTTGGAACGGAAGCCTCGGTGGGCGAGTCCAACTCGACTTTGCCGGTATTTATTTAGTCTTCAAAAGTATATGCAATAGCAACCTCCATTGTGTATAATCTTCTTGGGACTCTTCTTCTAAAACCATTCTCCTATGTTTGAGGTATTTATCTCCATATCTCTGTATCCATTATCTCCATATCTACTAATCAGATCTCGATAAAATTAAAATGGGACAAACTCGGAAACATACCCTACCTATTTTATAAAAGAATCATTTAAATCCGTTCACAATTGACGGAGTAATCGCGTAACATACACACAAAAAAAAACATACAGACGAATTAAGAACCTCCTCCTTTTTTGTGAAGTCGGTTAAAAACTAAATCAATTGACTTCCATGCCGCGCGAGTCAATTTCAGTAGCAAGTTTGAGACGTTTATCGTTATGACGATCCAGAGATATGTCTCTGGAGATACTTATCAGATCTCGATGGAATTACAATGGGACCACCTCGACATTTTAACCTACCGATTAAAAAAAAATATCATTCAAATCGGTCCATAACTGACGGTGCAATCGCGTAACATACATAAAAAAACAACATCCAGACGAATTGAGAACATCCTCATTTTTGGAAGTCGGTTGAAAAGAGTTCGTGATAGTAGAGAGTTAAAATGACTCAAGATCAGAACTTGTTAACATAACTAATTTCATTGAATTGTTTTCTTTTCAGGAGGAGTTAGAGAACGCAAACTTATACCCTCTCCGGTCGGTGGCGCCCCGACGCTGGGAGGTCGACAGCCTGCTCCGCATCAGGACCCTGGAACAGCTCACATCTGCTGAGAGGACCCTGCAGTCCTTGGCTCAGCTGTTGGGTAAGAACTTTCTTCTTTTTAACCCCCGACGCAAGAAGAAAGGCTGTTATAAGTTAGACGTGTGTATTTGTGTGTCTGTCTGTGGCATCGTAGCGCTCAAACGGATGATCCGATTTTGATTTCAGCTGTGCCGGTTTTAATCTAAATATTAGGAAAATAGTCATTAAATCTTAGAAATATTATTAAATCTTAAGTGCAAAAGTGATAAATAACACCACTTAGTGTTATTTAATATCTGTGTGACCTATTTCGTGTGATTCGAAAATCGACAATAATCCGGTCTCGGTCGGCGCGGGAACTGGAGCTGTCAAACAAGAGAGAGACCTCTTGGTATATCATATCAGGATATATCCTGGACCTTTGGATGCTTCTGAACAAAAAACCTGGGGAGTATTGTTTTCGTAACCTTTATTAACCGTATGCATTAGGTACTGTTAAATAAACTCACTGCCACCCTCTTTAAATCACCAACATTAAATTCGATCAAAGTCGGTTACAAATTGTCAATTTTTTCGATTTTCCCGTCGTATTTATATACCTAACTTGTAATCTCGAGTTCTACTGTATTATTAAATGTTAAATTAACAGTTTTAGTGTAGAAATAATGTTTATATATGTAAATAATACAAACTTCACATTATAAAGAATACACTGTCTATACAGTACTTTTCATGGCAGGTCTTATAATTTTGATTGAATATTAACTATATAATCACTTTATCACTGACTTCCTAATATAAAATATCAATAAATATAAAATTTAAACAAAGAGATATTGTTAAACTTGTTAATAACCCATTGTCTTACTAGTATCAATTATCAGTCACATAT
Source organism: Cabera pusaria (assembly GCA_954871355.1). Lineage (NCBI taxonomy): Eukaryota > Metazoa > Arthropoda > Insecta > Lepidoptera > Geometridae > Cabera > Cabera pusaria. The sequence continues at coordinate 3,818,837 of OX940906.1, read as the reverse complement.
AAACTGTATTGGCTAGCTTGAAAGTAAAGTACTCCTTCCTGGTTTGCAGAGACAATATCAGCCACAATGACTACCCGTAGAATGGATATTGAGGCCAAATTGAAGGCGGCTCTCCTGGAACTGAAAACTTGCAAGGACTCCAAAAAAGATTTGCTGCAAGAACTTCAGGATCATGAATCTGACATGGCAAAGATGTTGGAGAAGAACGCAGACCTCAAACACCAATTGGCCGAGTATGACATTGCTCTGGAAGACCTGAGAGACCAGCGTGACAGGCTTCTAGAAACAGTGGATGTACATGCACAAAACCAAGAACTATTCGAACGTACACTGACCTATATCCGGGATTTGGAGCAAGAGCTTTCATTTACAAAAGATAAACTAGAAGAAATGACGACATCTCCTGTATTGCAAAATAATACTAATCAAGACAACACTTTGGATCTATATACAGAGTTCATCGGCTCAGGTTCTACTAATGTCTCTATGAAGGGTTCCAATAAGATTAAAAAGTACATTAAGTATAAGAAAATCATTAGGAAAAATACGCATAAATTACAAAAAATTAACCATATCAAAAAAATAAATTTAAAGACTTGTAAGAAAAACATCGACTTAAGTAAAGAATTACAGCAATGCCTAGAGATGTTAGATCGCAGTAACAAAGAATTAATAGAATTTAAAGAAAAGGCTGAATTATTAAAACAAGAAATGTGCGTCTCAAAAGTTTTAATTGGGGTTCCTATCTGTGGTGTGCAGAGTGAATGCTACCAAGAGGATAGCAGCTCACCAAGTACAGCTAATACTGCAAGTTTACGTGCACAGACTGACTTGGTTAGGCAGGAAGTAGTGTCATCGTTACAGTGCACTGGTGCCTCCGAGGTGGACTCAGGCAGTCCTTTACAACTGCCGGAGCCTGCTAGAGAGACCATTGTGTTCAGCGATGAAATGGGAGTAGGTATGGGTAGCTTATTAGACAATAGATTGAACCAAAATGTTTATAACAATTGCTGCCCTAATTTATCAATTACAGATTTATGTAAAAAAATATGCAGCTTTCAGTATCACAAAAATTGTACTATTGTATTGCAGCTAGGTAATAGCACAAACGTTAAAAAAGCTGATATTAATATTCTAATTAAACTTTTGTCAGACATTGCCAGCAGAGGCATTAGTAAAATAATAGTTTGTTCATTCCCGTATCTTAAAACAAGTAGTTGCTCTTATAATGAGCATGCTCATAAATTGAACTTGGCACTGTACAATTTGACGTGTCGCTTCAGCGACTTTTTGTATTTTGAAACCAACAAATTTATTAGTAAAGTAATATTGACAAAGGATACTTTGTATCTCAATAAGACTAATAAGTCGACCATTGCTAAGTTATTAGCATACAATATTTATGACCCTGTTTTACATATTGTAACAGATCACAAAGACGAGCCCCAACGTAGTGGTGTTACTATGCAGGGTAATTGTAGCGTAGTAGACTTAGTTAGTTTAAACTAATGTCTAAGACATTGGGGAGGCCTGACTCAATCAACATTTTTCATCAGAATATACAAGGTCTCTCCAGCAAAGCCTTAGAGTTAGAATTATTTCTCAATTATTTTAAAGTTGACATAATGTGTATTACTGAACACTGGTTTGTGAAAGGTACTTTGTTACCAATATTAAAAAATTATACAATTGCCAGCACATTCATTAGACAAAAGGCAATTCGTGGTGGCTCACTAATATATGTAACTGAAAATTGTAACTTTAAAGAGCGTAAAGACATAGTAGCTTTGTCTGTGGAACGATGTGTTGAATTATCTTGTATAGAGCTGGGGCAACATATAGTCATCTGTGTATACAGACCTCCATCGGCTGATTATAAAATGTTTGAAACAATTATGGAAGAAGTAATGAGCAAAGTCTTCAACACCTCTAAATCTTTAATAGTTTGTGGCGATTTCAATGTTAATTTAATTGAGCAGTCTCCGCTCAGCGACAAATTAAAAAAATTATTTCTAAGCTTCAATCTGAAGCATCTTTTTAATCAGCCAACAAGAATCACTAGCTCATCAGCTACCTGCTTGGACAATGTGTTCTGCAACTGTGAACCCGAAAAAATTGCAATTTTTGATAAACTTGGCTCGGACCATCTGGGACAAAGTGTCACTTTTTCATGTAAATTATCCATCAAAGGCCAAGAACATTTTTACAGGCCCATTACCACCAAACGGGTTGAACAGTTTGTGGATATCATTGACAAGCAATTAATGAACCTAAGATTTTCTGAGGATCCTGATGACCTATGCAGTGCTTTATTTCAAATGTTAGATGCAGAGTTCAATGATATTTTTAAAATTAAAATGGTTAGAAAGGGTGCGAAGGTTCGTTTCGATGACTGGGCAACTCCTGGTATTTATAAAAGTAGAAACAATTTGTATAACTTGTACTCACAAAAAACCATTAATTTACATAATACTAAATTCATAAATCACTTAAAATTGTATTCAAAAACTTTTAAAGTTGTTTGTCAGACAGCAAAATCACTGCATCTAAGTAGAAAAATTAAGCATGCCGATGACAAAATAAAATCAACATGGAAAGTCATTAATACAGAAACTGGAAAAATTAAGCAGAGGGACGGTAAAATTATGTTAAAAGTTAATAATAAATTAATCATAGATAATAATGATGTCGCTAACACATTTGTTGAGTACTTCTCACAAGTACCTATTATTACTACTCAGCCTTTAAACTCTTCCCCTAAGGATGCTTTTGTTTTACTATCGAAGTGTGTGAATGTATGTGACTCTATGTTTGAGTTCAGACACATAACTTCAATATCAATTATCAAAACTTTTAAAATGCTCAATCAAAAGAAAACCGAGGATCTGTGGGGTATGTCAACCAAAGTACTTAGTTATATTATTAATGCAATTAGCCCTCACTTAGCGTTTATTTTTAACAGATGCGTCGATGAAGGTGTCTTTCCTGATGTAATGAAAAAAAGTAAATTAATTCCCCTATACAAATCAGTGAACAAAAATGACCCTTCAAACTATAGACCAATCTCTATATTACCGGCGCTCAGTAAAGTTTTTGAAAAAGTTATATTAGACCAGCTTTTGGCACATTTTAAATCAATATTAATCATCTTTTAAATCACAAACAATATGGTTTCACTAAGGGGCGTTCTACTACTGATGCTGGAGTAGATCTTCTTAAACATATATTTGATGCCTGGGAGAAAGCACAAGATGCTATCGGCGTTTTCTGTGACTTATCTAAAGCGTTTGATTGCGTCTGTCACAAAACGCTAATTTGCAAATTAAAACACTACGGCGTTAACGGAAAAGCACTTGATCTGGTCTCATCCTACCTCAGTAATAGAATACAGATGGTTGAGGTCAATGGCGTCAGGTCATCTGGATCCCTCATAAAAATGGGAGTTCCGCAGGGATCGATCTTAGGACCATTTTTATTTCTAGTTTATATTAATGACTTGCCGTCTTTCGTGCAAAACTTATGTGACATTGTTTTGTTCGCGGATGATACATCCTTAATATTCAAAATAGATAGGTTTGCGCCTGGATTTGACGATGTTAACAAATCAATCGCACAGGTTTTGAATTGGTTTACAACCAATAACTTATTACTGAACGCCAAAAAAACTAAATGTATTAAATTCTCGCTGCCAAATGTAAGAAAGGGTGTCATTAATAGCAGGATATTAATAAACGATGTACCGATAGAATTTGTTGAATCCGCTACATTCTTGGGCATCACCCTGGATTCAAAACTACAATGGGGTTCTCAAATATCGGCTCTGGCAGGTAGATTGAGCTCCGCTGCATACGCAGTACGTAAAATCAGAAACTTGACTGACGAATCCACTGCTAGATTGGTTTACTTTAGCTACTTCCATAGTATAATGTCCTATGGCATTTTATTGTGGGGGAAAGCCGCCGAAATCCAATCTATATTTGTTTTACAAAAAAGAGCTATTCGATCTATATATACCATGAAGTCGCGAGACTCACTTCGTGAAAAATTTAAGGAGATTAAAATTCTCACAGTGGCATGTCAATATATATATGAAAATATTATGTATGTACGCAAAAATTTGAATGAGTATGATAAGAGGTCCGATGTACATAATTTCAATACAAGACACAAAAATAGATTAATTCTACCTCAATTCAGGTTGTGGAAAGTTAGTGGTTCTTTTCTGGGGAACTGTATACGATTTTATAATAAACTTCCTAAAGATATTGATCAACTGTCTATAAGCAGATTTAAAACCTTTGTAAAATCCAATTTAATGAAGAAATCGTACTATACAATAAATGACTATATGAATGACAAAAATGCTTGGCCTGAATGCCCCAAGCTCCAAGATATAATATAAATTGTATGATAATAGAATTACTTATTGTACATTAAACATTTATTTAATATGAATTTAAAAAAATGAATTAAAATAACTGACAAGCCCCATAGAGTTTCTTGGTGTTTCTTCTCTGATGGGAGTACTTCCGAAACACCAGTAGATTCAACAGTCAATCAGTTTTCATCTTTTGTTTGCAGATCTAGGGTTGCCTGTTACGACGGTATTATGCGGCTGATAGTCGGACAATCAGTTCCATTCGGAACATGATTTGTACTGCAATTAGTCTGCGTTTTATTTATCTATTATGTTTCATTATTTCACAATTTTTTTGGATAAAAATTGTCTGAAGTACTGAAACATGCACTGGGTTGCGGGTGCACGTAATGGTACGGTTGGCAACCCTACATTAATAAGGGGAATTAAACATGTGTTTTAAGTGTGACGTTCGACGTCTAGATGAAAGCTGAATGGCTCAATACCTTTGTTTTTTTTTTGTAAATTCAAAGCGTTATGTTTCTGTTATATCTATATTTCTTGTTGAATATGATCTATTTAATGTTATTTGACGTGTGTAAGTGCAAATTTTTAATTTGCCCATATACTGAATAAATGCTTTGACTTTGACTTTGACTTTGACTATGATTTAGTTTTTTTTGTTTGATAGGTTGTTTCATCGAGAGTGTTTTTTAGATTTGATTCATGAAAATCCGTTCAGCCGTTTTGAGACTATGAGCTTTTTTCTAGATGATGACGCTATGAGATTAACTTTCTTAGGTCTGATCAATAAGAGTTTCGGTACCCTCTTACTTCAATGACAATGCTAGATCGTTTTCAAATCGAAAAAAAAACTGCAAATGCCACGATAGTCATTTTTAGTAGCAAGTTTGAGGTGTTTATCTCCATCTCTGGAGATATTCATAGGATCTAGATTAATGTTCACAGTGGGGCAAACGGGAAGTATACGGAAGTATATGCTCTCAAACAAACGGGAAGTATACGGAAGAATACGCTCTCAAACAAACGGGAAGTATACGGTCTCAAACAAACGGAAAGTATACGGAAGTATACGCTCTTAAACAAACGGGAAGTATACGCTCTAAAACAAACGGGAAGTATACGGAAGTATACGCTCTCATACAAACGGGAAGTATACGGAAGAATACGCTCTCAAACAAACGGGAAGTATACGGAAGAATACGCTTTTAAAGAAACGGGAAGTATACGGAAATATACGCTCTCAAAGAAACGGGAAATATACGGAAGTATACGCTCTCAAACAAACGGGAAGTATACGGAAGTATACGCTCTTAAACAAACGGGAAGTATACGGAAGTTTACGCTCTTAAACAAACGGGAAGTATACGGAAGTATACGCTCTCAAACAAACGGGAAGTATACGGAAGTATACGCTCTTAAACAAACGGGAAGTATACGGAAGTATACGCTCTCAAATAAACGGGAAGTATACGGAAGTATACGCTCTCAAACAAACGGGAAGTATACGCTCTCAAACAAACGGGAAGTATACGGAAGTATACGCTCTCAAACAAAAAAGGAATTTTCCATATCAACACCAACATTATAAATGCGAAAGTTAGTTTGTTTATTTGTTTGTTTGTTTGGGACTTCTTCACGGTCAAACGGCTGGACCGATTTAGCTGAAATTTTGCACAGGGATAGCCAGTATAATGGATTAGGCTGCAGGATACTTTTTAACGCGGGCGAAGCCGCGGGGTACAGCTAGTCTGTTAATAAATTACAGAGTCTTGCTTTCTGATTCTCAATCATTCGACAACCTATTCGGATTCGGAAGCTTCATTTATAATTTTGAATATTGATAAATCCCTCGACCAGATCGGAGATGTTTTAAAAAAAAGGCCAAGACAAAAGTACCTATAACCGGCGAGCATGTATGATATGAATATGTGTATGTATATGTGTATATATAATATGTGGGAGAAGCGAAAGAGGTATGTCAGGATCGTAGCATGTGGAAGAAGTAGTCTCTGTCTACCCCAACGGGAAAAAGGCGTGATTTTATGTATAAATGTATAAATCCATGAGTAATAAATGATTCGTCAAAATTGTTTCAGGTGAAATCTCGAACATAGTGATCAACGACGCAGTGGGCACAGCGATCAACTCCTGCGTGGAGAGCATCGAGATAGCCTCCGAGCTGGTGCGGCGCGGAGAACTGCTCGGAGCCTACCAGGAGTCGCAGACAGCCGCGCTGGCGGCCGAGGCTGCCTTCACCGACCCGTCGCTACTGGCCCTGCTCTACTTCCCTGATGACCAGAAGTTAGTGTTATACTGTCTCTTTAAGACAGGATTCCGCAGGTCGCGGCAGAGGGCAGCAGCAGCAAACGGCTTTACTTTGCATTATTCATTTTAATGAGACAAATTTCGGCATAGGTACGACTGCAACTGCCGAGTGTAATGTTGTGAATTGATTTGCACATATTTCTATCGTCAGCCGCGTCCTGCGGAATCCCACCTTTAGCTTAATCAGCGGGTCTGTCGCGGAGAGTTGCTTGGAGCCAGCCAGGAGTCGCATCCTGCTGCGCTGGCGGCGGAAGCTTACTTCACGGACCCGTCGCTACTGGCCCTGCTCTACTTGCCCGATGACCAGAAGTTAGTGTTATACTGCCTTATACTACGGGTTCACGCCCGGCTATTTTTGGAGTTTCCACATCATCATCATCATCATCAGCCGGTATCAGTCCACTGCTAGACAGGCCTCCCCCAAGAAACGCCACTGAGCTCCGATCTTCGGCTCTTTCTTGGAAGTCACTGCCCACCACTTTGCAAATGTCGTCGCTCCATCCAGTCACAGGGCGTCCTACGCTACGTTTGCCGATTGGTTTCCACTCTAGGACCAGTCTGCTCAATCGGACGGCAGATATGACCAGCCCACTGCTACTTCAGTTTGCTAATCCGCTGAGCTATGTCGACCACTTTAGTTCCCTGGCAAATTACTTCGTTCCGGATTCGATCCCGAGGAGAAACACCGAGCATAGCTCTCTCCATAGCTCGCTGAGCAACTTTAAAATTGTGGACTAGTCCAGCCGTGAGTGTCCACGTCTCGGCTCCGTATGTCATGACAGGTAGGACGCACTGATTAAAGACTTTTGTCTTAAGGCACTGCGGTAAAGACAAAGTTTCCCCAATGCTGCCCAGCCCCCTGTCTCACTCCTCGACGCAGGTGGATATCTTTAGTTCGCTAGTTCTGTACTTGTACAGTCATCGTTGCGGCATTATATAGACATCTCATCACTTCGATATATCGCTAGTCGACTTGGTAACACTGCAAGAACTCCAGAACGGAACAGGTTTCGATTGCGTCGAACGCTTTCTCATCTTCCTTCTCATCCACTAATGCTAAGCACTACTATTCGGTCTTCTGTACAGTCTGCCCCACCGTTCGTGATGACCCCTGTAAACAGCTTGTAGACATGGCTCAGAAGCGATATCGGGCGGTAGATTTTCAATAGTGCTCCTTATTTGAAAAATAAAACCTTCCTCTAAATGCTTCTTTCCATGCCTGTGGAGTTCTCCCAGTGAAGAGAACAGAATTGAAGAGCTGTTGCAACTGGCTTACAGCTGCGGCTCCTCCAGTTTTTAGAAGCTCCGTTGTGATTCCGTCCTCACCTTGGGTCTTTTCATTTTTGAGCTGTTTAAGGGCCATCACATCTCATCTCGGCTGACTTCGGGCAGGTCTTCTGTGAAGTGGCGGGTTCGGGCCTTGAAGCATGCGATGTGTAGAGCTTGCCGTAGAAGTCTTAAACTTCCGACGGAATCTCCGACTTGGATGCGACGACGTTCCCCGTTGACGTTGTCAGCTTTGTGAGGTGGCTTCTACCCATAGGCTGCACGAACACTTTCGACCCCCAATTCTGCTCAATTGATTCTTTAATCAATTGCGTGTTATAGGATCAGAGGTCGCGTCGTACCGGCTTCTTAATGATTTTGTTGCGCACCTGGGTAATTGACAAAGCTGACTATGGGTCTGTTTGTCTCTGTTCCATTAGTTGAAGTGTTTTTGCCGAAAGTTTGGACTTTTTGCCCGTACGCTTGCTCTCGCAAAACTTCGTCCCTTCTTTCCTCAGGATTTTTACCACTTCTTCGAGTTTCTGGTCAACAAGGCTCTCAGTAACAATTTTGTAGAAATCTCAAGTGTGTCGACCAGGGTTGCGTACCTCATAATCAAGTTAACCAAGAGGTACAGCAAGGTTTTCCAGGTCTACGCATCGACCTCGACACACTTGGATGAAGAGGTGGAGATTATGTATAAAGACATTTCTAGAGCCTTACATAACACCTGTAATGCTCACTATAACGTTATTATGGGAGACTTTAACGCCAGAGTGGGAGTACAGACTTGGAAGGCTGATCTCCTTCTCTGAAATACATAAGAAGGCCGGATTCTAGAGTTATGGTGTCCTCCCCATGTCTTCGGACTTCACATAACCCCAGAATGTGCCATCTTATGTGTCCCAGCTCCTCCTCCAGCTGCGCCAGATGTTCATCCAGCCGAATCGTGCGTCCATTGTACGTTGCGAGGGTCAGTTTGTTCTGGCGGCATACCGTAACCCGGGGATTCTTAGTATCCCCTGCCCTGCCGTTACCGTGACCGCCGCCGTGGTCAGGAATAGCAGGGCGGCCGGGAACTGGGGGCCGCGACTTACAGTGACTTTCCATTTTGTCTTTAGGGGGTTTTGTTTCACGGACGATTCAATATAACTTATATATTTAGGGCCAGTTTCACCGACTTCTAATAGCGCTATATGGAACTTATCTGACAGATTTTTGATACATTTTATATGGTGACATCTGTCGTATAAATATCTGTCACTTTATCGTGAACCGGTGAAAATGACACGAATTGAACGTGACTTACGCGATGTCGATATAGCGATCGACAATTGTTGTTCATCCGGAGGCCATCATCAGGATCTCGAGTGTGGGGAGTGCGTGTACAGTGCGTCCCGCACTCGAGAATCTCGAGACCCCTTAGTACGAGTCTTCCATACCAAACTCGATATTATAAATCGAACGAATTTTGTATGAAAAACAGTACAGCGTCTTTTGTGGTTTTCACGATTTACTAAATTTAGACCAATCAGGGAGCCAGAATAAGTTGAAATCTATGAGATCTGTCAAAAGCATTTACGATGAAAACTCGTACTAAGGGCACTGATGATGGCCTCCGGATGAGGCCGAAATAATTGTCGATCGCTATATCGACATAACGTTTTTGTAGTGGTAGGACTTCTGCTGGTCTGCCTGGTGCGGTACCACCACTTTGCCAATTAATTTTCAGCCGTGACAACGGAATGTTTTTCGGTTGAAATGGCAAGGTGTCCAGTGAAATTACAGGACATGTGAGACTAGACATCTTTATGTCTCAAGGTAACAGGCGCAGTGCAGTGACATGCAAAATTCTGGCTGTCCAAAATTTTGCATGCCGCTGTATCTGTAATAGGAAGACGTCATCGCTTACCATCAGGCGAGCGTTGTGCTTGAACCTTGTTCCCTTATACCATAAAAAAGAAATAAAAAAAAAGTAAGTCACGTTAAATTCCCGATCATAAACTTGAAAGTTTAAAATAAATGTGAGTTTTTATAATAAGATTCAATATAAATATATGATTGTTTCCAGATACGCGATCTACATTCCGCTGTTCATGCCCATAATGTTCCCAGTTGTGTTGTCTCTGAAAAACCTGTTTCTATGGTTCCGTGGGAAGCCCATACACAAGGAGAAGGTCGAATAGTTTAATTAACATATACTTACTGTATTATTAATGTTAAACGCATTTCAGACTACGCTATAAAATAATAGCCTTATAAATTGTAAAACACAATCCAAAATTTCATCGTACCGACGGGAATGGAACCCGCAACCTCCTGGATAACATGTCCAGGTGCTCTGCCAATTAAGCCACGGTTCGATCTATCAATACGACGAAATTAGTGGATTGCGTTTTTTTACCCAATTATGCATGGGTGGCCAATAGCCTTATAGCATACAGTTTATAGCAAAATAATAATATATTACTCACCATACCTTCAGTGAAACTTTTATTACATAGCCTAAATTTTTTCCTCCATCTATCGCATGTCGTCGACATGCATGTCGCATTACAGCCGGTGCTGCCCCCATATCCTTGTTTAGTTCATTTTTTTCATTCAATATTCAACTGTCAAACTCAAGCATAAGCCCCTTGATTGGTGGATATGATGTAAGGCATTTAGGTCTAGCTGTGATTGGCGGACGCTTCCGCAGCCATATTTGTATACATGCTAACGTGTCATGTCAACTGCTGTCATAGTAGCTAGCTACCATAGCTATACATAAATAGTTTCACTTGCATCGTGGTTTCTTAAAACCACACCACACTTTTTTTTTAAACACGTTCTCACTTAGCTATGCCACAGTTTTATTGTTATTACTGTAAATTTGCCGGTTTGCTTGTACTATATAGCGGAATAGTATAGCGTAGTCTAAAATGCTTTATATACCGGCTGTAATTCACGTACCTTTAGTCGAATTTTCTCGACAAGGGGTATTAGACCTATACCAGTGAACATCGCGATCTCACCGCGTGACCTCATTCCCGAGGAAGAGCGAAGGACTCGCTCGAAACCTAGGTCGAGAAAATTCAACTAAAGGTACGTGAATTACAGCCGGTATATAACGATACTTTTAAAACAAAAATACTTAGGACCAGTTTCATCAGTTCCTGATTATGCGTTAGATAGTTATCTGACACATGAAGCCATAAAAAGCTTACCCCCCGTTCACACATGTCTCCTTTTTACTGTTCCGTTTTATCGTGTACATTTTTTACATACATTTTACTATACAGAATACTGTGCCATGTGTGAAGTCGCTCAAACAACTACATACGCCATCGAGGAAAAAAAAACGTACTCGATAAAACGGAACAGTAAAACGGAGACATGTGTGAACGGGCCGTTACAAAAATCTGTCAGATTTCTACATATTAGTGCTATCAGGAACCGGTGAAACAGCCCCTTAGTATATTACTTAAAATTAATTTAATACTTACAATATTTTGTATCTTGCGTTGTGAATAAATGAAAGTTTAAATTCGAGTTGTTTTTTATTGAAAAAACATAGATTAATGACTATTTTGTTATGTTTGAAAACGGAAATTTAATGTGAATTATGCGGTGTCGAATGTTGATATAGTGATCGACCATGGATTTATATCTATACTAGCTGACCCGGCAAACGTTGTTTTGCCATATAAATAATTTCGTAGTAATTTCTAGTGTAGACAAAAAATAGCTTACTTATTGTAAGCATGTATGGAGGAAAAATTATTAAATTACTAAAATGGCTATTAAAAAATAAGGGTTGATCGTAGAAGGGTGAAAATTGAGGATTGTATGTATTTTTGTATGTTGTATCATAAAAAATAGAAATTAAAAATTTTGTCTAAAAAATAAAAAAATAAATTTAGGGGTGGACGGACTACCCCTAACATTTAGGGGGATGAAAAATAGATGTTGGCCGATTCTCATAGATACCGGATAAGCACAAAAAATTTCATCAAAATCGGTCAAGCCGTTTCGGAGGAGTATGGCAACGAAAACTGTGACACGAGAATTTTATATATTAGATATGGATCGTGCAAGGCATATATTTTTACAAATTCAATATAATCCGTATACTCTGAAGATAAGGTTGTAATTGCTATGTTTATCAAAACAGCCCTAATGAAATGAATATAGATAGAAGTGTGTCCTTGTCTAACTTGCCAGTGCTATATCTAATATATAAAATTCTCGTGTCACAGTTTTCGTTGCCATACTCCTCCGAAACGGCTTGACCGATTTTGATGAAATTTTTTGTGCTTATCCGGTATCTATGAGAATCGGCCAACATCTATTTTTCATCCCGCTAAATGTTAGGGGTAGTCCCACCCCTAAATTTTTTTATTTATTTTTTAGACAAAATTTTTAATTTCTATTTTTTTATGATACAACATACAAAAATACATGCAATCCTCAATTTTCACCCTTCTACGAACAACCCTTATTTTTTAATAGCCATTTTAGTATTATATGGCAAAACAACGTTTGCCAGGTCAGCTAATATGTACTATATTTATTATATATGTATATGTAGAGAAGAAAGGGACTAACTCCGTTCAAGGTACACCAAGAATTTAGTAGCCTATGTTCATCCTCATGCTATAAGATATCTCCTTGTTACATTTCAGTAAGATCGGATCGTCCGTTTAGCCGTGATTAGGTAACAAAAACACTAACATTAATAGCGATGAATTTCGATCGATAAACGTCGATATGAAAAGAGATGCAAATATAAGCTGCATCTTCTTCTATAAGACGTTAGCGATGACAGGACGCTTAACTATCACTATCATACAATGTAGAGATTCCACAACTAAGAAATTATTCGGCTTTTATTTGAAGCCGAAACATAATGTCGATCACTTTATTAACAACCCATCATTCACACAAACGAACATCTTCCTCTAAACAAACCTTCCCCCCACCCCTCACACGCCTCAGACAAATAAATCCTAATCCTTACTAATATTATAAATGCGAAAGTAACTCTGTCTGTCTGTCTGTGTCACTTTCATGCCAAAACCACAGAACCAGTTTAAATGAAATTTGGTACACAGATAGTCTAGGGCCTGAGAACGGATATAGGCTACTTTTTAATGCGAGAAGAGGGTTGTAAGGGGTTGAAAGGGGGGATGAAAAGTTGTATGGAAGTATCGTCATTTTTAAAGCTAGAAGCATGAAGGGGGAAGGGAGGTGGAAGTGAGGGGAAGGGGAAAGGGGAGGGCGGTGGGAGGTGAGGGAAAGGGGAGGGGAGGGGGTTGGGGGAAAGGGGAGGTGAGGAGGGGAAAGTGGGGGGAAAGTAGGGGGAGAGGGAAAATAGGGGGTGGGGAAAAGGGGAGGGGGAGCGGGAAAGGGGGTTGGGGGAAGAGAGTGGGTGAGGGGAGGGAAGTGAGGGGAAAGGGAGCGTTCAAGTATTACGTAACGCAATTTTTGAAGATTTTTGACCCCCCCTCCCCCCACTGTAACGCTCCGTAACGTTTTTGTGTACCCCTCCCCCCCTCTCTAAACGTTACGTAACACTCAAGTGATCATTTTTACCCTGGTCGCAAAAAGTTATGTTATAGTTTTTATTCTTGGTATAGTTTTAATAGTTTTATACAATCGAGCGATTCCCCGTAAAACGTAAACCAAAAGGGTTGCCAATTTGGGAGTTTTAATTCCCTAATTTTTTATATAAAAAAAGAAATAATGTTACGTAACGTGTTGTAAGAAAGACCTTCTCGCCCCTGTAACGCATCGTAACGTTTTACGAGATACCTCGCGGTCTGAGTTCGTGAGCTAGGTGCTTCTAAGAGACGTCGCGCGCGCAGCCGCAGGTACTGATCTGGCACGTATAGGGAGACTCGAGACAAAACGGTAGGATTGTCGAGTCTATTAGGCGGCAATAGCCCAATGGATAAGGTGTCGGACTGGCAATCGAGAGGTCGTGAGTTCGGTCCCCACCCCACCCATTGCACTATTGTCACTATTAACGTGAACCCACTACAGACACAAGTATATTTAGCTTAGTTGGAGGGGTTAACAAGAATACTAGTAATGTGCAACACAAATTGCGAGTAATCTTTAAGAAAAAAAAACCAAAAAAAAAGAAAAAATAATAATTATGGAGCAACAAATAATAGTGCGTCAATGAGGCGCACTTGCGTCTTAGCTCCAGTGTGTTTAATCCTACCATCCCGCCGACAAACAGAGATAGATATAAATAGGGATAGTACCCAAACATTTTTTTATAAAGAAACAGAGCTAACTTTTTCTGAGCTCGCTCTAACATGGTCTTATACTTGAGTTCGTGCGGATCCCAAACCAAACAATTGTACTCTAGTCTACTGCGCACGAAAACGTAGTATAAAGAAACTATTGCATTTCGGTTCTGGAATCGGGAAGATTGTCGCATAACGAATCCGAGTGATTTAAAAGTCCTGCTGCAAATATTCTGTATACTCGTATGTTTTTTAAATGTTAATTCAGCATCCAAAGTCAATCCTAGATCTCTAATTTCTGTGACGCGCTCCAGAGGGACACCACTCATGTGGTAAGAGCACTGGACAGGCGCTCGTGAACGTGTAATCATCATAGTTTTATTGTACAATTCCAAGTGATTACTCTCACCCCATCGTACCACGCTGTCGATATCTCTTTGTAGCGCCCTACAGTCTGTCGTACTCCTTATACCTAAGTACAGCTTCAGGTCATCGGCAAACATCAGGCATTCTGCAATTCTGACTACCTTCGGCAAGTCATTAATCATGATGAGAAACTGGGTTGGGCCTAACGTACTACCCTGGCTTACACTGAACTAGTTTTGTAAGGGTCAGGGTCTTATACCAGATAACTGAACATATTGGACCCGTTTAGAAAAGTAGCTTGCAAATAACTTTAGAAGTTTTGGAGTGAACCCTACAGAGGCAAACTTTTTTTAAAAGACGTCATTGTGGACGCGGTCGAAAGCCTTTTTAAAGTCGAAATAAGCTACATTGACTTGCTTATGATCATTCATTTCGGTAACGACATAGTCCACAAAGTTAACATGGTTTGTTATGGTGGATTTTCCAGCTCTAAAACCATGCTGACACTTACTAACTGATTCAGCACCTGTCTTGTAATGTACCGGTTGAGTATGGATTCCAAGACTTTGCCGAAGGCAGACAGAACCGCTATGGGCCTGTAGTTTACTACCGTTAACCTGGAGCCGCCCTTTAGTATAGGCGTGCCTCGGGAGACTTTCCAAATGTTCGGATATGTTGCAGTAGATTATAGCTAAGTTAAACAGGTAAAGGAGTGGTTTAATTAGGACACTGGCACATTCTTTCAAGATAAAAGAGAGAATACCATCGGGCCCAGTGGATGTATGGGCCTTGAGCCGGCGTAAAGCAATAGCTAGGTCTGCGGAGTTAATAACATCAATCGAAATTCGCGATGAGGATGTCGAGCTAGCTGCCTCGGCCTCAGCGTCCAGTGCTGATAGAACAGGGTCATTGGGTAAGAAAACGGATTTGAAATACTTTGCGAAAGCATTGGCGGCTTCTATTCCAATTACATTTGTGCCGTCAAATTCAAATTCGACACCATCCGATTGACGAGAACCTTACTGCTCTTTCACAAACTTTCACCTCCTGTCTGTCCGTGTGTCACCACCGATTTTCTATAGTCCCTATTATGTGTATAAAAATCAAGGTCCTGAGTCAACACGATAAAAAGATATGGGCAAATTTAGATTTTGCGAAAACTTGTAAATTTACCTTAATTTTCAAAAATTAATGGGTGTCCCCATACATACAAAGTAAACGCCAATTAAGATAGGGCTCTGTATATGATATATATATAACTCATTATATGAGCGCTCATACAATTAAGAGGTCTAGCTTAATTGGTACCAACCAACGTTGGTGCGGAAGCCTCGGTGGGCGAGTCCAACTTGACTTGGCCGGTTTTTAGGGTTCCGTACCCAAAGGGTAAAACGGGACCCTATTACTAAGACTCCGCTGTCCGTCTGTCTGTCTGTCTGTCTGTCTGTCCGTCTGTCACCAGGCTGTATCTCATGAACCGTGATAGTTAGACAGTTGAAATTTTCACAGATGATGTATTTCTGTTGCCGCTATAACAACAAATACTAAAAACAGAATAAAGTTAAAAATAATAGAGGGTCCCGATACAAGAATCGTGTTTTTTCGGCATTTCACGCCATCTATGAACGCTTAGTTAGGTAAACGTCCCATAGATGGCGTTATATTGAAATGTCGATCCCTAACACCTTTCTTAGACGTTAGATGGCGTTATAAGAAATAAAATGTTTATTAATTATAATTTTTTGCTGGCGAAAAATGATAGTGGTATTTTTTTGCTCGATCTTATAAAATACTGTAGTGTGGTACGGAACTCTAATAGTGCGAGTCCGAGTTGCACTTGGCCATTGGTTCATTGTGATGTACATTGCATACATGAAGCCTGACGCCTAAACCACGGGTTTTGAGCCTACTGTTAATACGTAAGAAGAATTTCATTTGATGTAACATTTGCCTCAATAACAGTAGTTTATAAAACTGTTGCATAATAAGGGGTATTAAAACACGAGTGTGTGTTTTTATGTTTAATAGTATCACATGAGTGTTTTAATACCTAGTTATGTAGGTTCTATTATTTATTCTGTGGTTATGTGCAGTTTCATACACTACTTTATCTACACTCATGCAATATACACTTAAATAAACCAAAGTTACAAAAACGAAAAAAACACAAAAATGGCTCCGTTACTTACGTAGTAACTATTATATAAACTGCGCCGTTACGGAGTAACCAAATCAGAAGACTTGTATTACTCCGTAACGGCTAGGCGCATGCGCGGTGGAATCTAGTTGATTCTGAGTTTCTGACTCATGACAGTCATGACAGTCATGACCAACTACATAGTGTCATCCGCGTATATGCACCCTAGCTTGGTCCTCCGTAAACGATGATAAAAATCGAACTAAAACCTCCTTGGTCGATCAAAAGTGTGCTAAAATAGAAAAAAAATTATAACATTATCTTAGGGTTCCGTAGCCGAATGGCAAAAAACGGAACCCTTATAGATTCGTCACATCTGTCTCTCTGTCCGTCCATTTGTCCGAAATTATTAGGAGAACACAGTTGAAACTTGGTAGGTAGACGTATTCTGTGAACCGATTTTTATACAATAATAAAAAAATATAAAATAAGAGGAACATGAAACTGAAACTAAAAAAAATTGTTTTAACCAAACCGTATGGCGTAGTTACTATATAGATATGTCTTTAAAAATGACATTGAGGATCATAAAAAAAAGTTTTTCAAAGTCAATTGTTTGAAAGATAAACACTTCTAAAAGTGGTAAAATGTGTGTTCCCCCTCCCCTCTAACTTTTAAAATAAGGGAGTTAAAAATCTTAAGAAAATGCTGCAGTTAGATCTCAATAAACTTTTAACGAAAATTGGTTTGAACGTTGAACGAGAATAGTCAGCAGTTTTTGAGATATAGCACATTTTCAACACCGTAAATATAACTTTGTTATTCATACAAATACTATAAATAAAACTGGCCAAGTGCGAGTCAGCATCGCGTCTCTTATCGCACACTTAGTGAGGGTTCCGTACAATACGAAACATAACAGAGTTTCAACCTCATATATTTGATTAATTGATATTACCAACAATATTTGGTTCGGTCGCGATCTAGAAAGACGGGGCTCGTTTACTAGCGCCATCTATGTCATTTTGCCGAAATTAATTAGATAGATGGCGTTTAAAAACACGTTCTTTGTATGGGGACCCCCTTTAATTCTTAACTTTATTTTGGTTTTAGTATTTGTTGTTCTAGCGGCAACAGAAATACACCATCTGTGAAAATTTCAACTGTCTAACTATCACGGTTAATGAGCTATAGCCTGTCGACAGACGGACAGACAGACAGACAGACAGACAGACGGATAGCGGAGTCTTAGTAATAGGGTCCCGTTTTACCCTTTGGGTACGGAACCCTAAAAACAAAGTTATTTTTTGGTGGCGAAAAATTCTAGTTATAAAAAACTCTACTGTGTTACGGCACACTACGAATGCGAGTCCGACTAGCACTTGGCCAAGTTTATTTGATTTGAAGCCGTGGTATGAGCTCAGAAACACAATAAATAATACCTAGTACAAAAAGTGAGTGCTTTCAGAGTCGCGTAACAAAACACAATTTAGGTCACTTGGTTAGTTGGTCTATCAGCTATGAAATAGGTTTAGCATATAAATAAAACAATTGGCCCTTAGCTCACATTATAATATATTAATATATTGTAATACTGAAATACTTAACATTGTAAATTCATTTAAACATTCTTAATAGCTACATAACGTAATTCATTGTGCATTACAATTTGTGTATGACTAGTAGTTTCCCCTATGTTGTGACTTTTTACTGATATGTAGTGCATTATTTTAATTATTTAGATTACAACCCCTATGCTATAACAATTGTTTCTAGATGTGTAATCCGATAGTTTAGATTTAGGTTACTGTGGATTCTGTATTTATGTATTGCTAACTGATTCCCGTGCCTTCTTAGCAGAAGTAAGTAAGTACGTCATATCTGCCGTCTTTACTTACTTAATTTTAAATTATCTAAATATTTTATTGAAATTAAAGTATAATGTACTGAGGTTGTCGTATCATAACACAACGCTAGATGATTTGCAATAGATTTTCCAACGTAACACCGTTTGTCCACCGACGACGTCACCGGGACGTCAACGAGAACGAGATGACGGCGCTGTGTGTATAGTATGGCCGCTTGTCCACTGCATGTCCGTCACCGAGCGCCGTCATCCCGGCCGCCGATATTTCGAGTAGATCGGCGTGACCGCTAGAACTCGGCCCGAGATTCTGTAGCCGAGATTGTGACGGGACGATGTGCCGGCATTGGCTGGCAATACAAAACACGTTACACACACTGTCATCGCACGGCGCCGTTCGATTGGTTATTGTTTTTGCCTCGCATGACAGCTAGAACAAACTGAACCACCGAGATCGGTCGCGGTGGACAAACGATCGCCGTCACGTCATTTTGAACTCAGCCCGAAAAATCACGTCATCGTTGACGTTGACGTCCTGTACCCCTAGTATGAGTTTTTATCGTTAACGCGTTTGACAGATCTCACATAGTTTTCGACTTATTCTGGCTCCCTGATTGGTCTCAATTTAGTGAAGTGTAGTAACCACTAGAGGCGCTGTACTGTTTTTCAAACAAAATTTTCTCGATATACGATATCGAATTTGGTATGAAATCTCGTACTAAGGGTACCTACTGTCAACGAGGGCGGTAGACAAACAGTGAAAGGGTTTGTATGATATACGCAAGCTGGCTGGCAGCGGTTGGGAACAGTGCTAAAGAGAGAGCTCAATGGCGTGCCATAGGAGAGGCGTATGTCCAACAGTGGACGAATACTGGCTGCTAATGATAATGGTTTGTAGATATAGTTGATGTTTAATTTTCAAGTACTTTGAATAACAATAAAAACAATTGTCGCAGAACTGGGGCCTAGAACGGTGCTTATGTACTTAACAATAGTTTTTGTATCTTATTTGTTTACAACCGATATTTACTAAGTAATAAGTAGGTATGTTATCATTACTTCATGCCACTTAACTTGGACTAATAGGCTAATAACAATATTTTGCTCTTTTTATGCTAATTTTAAAATGTCAATTGATTTAGCGGCGGCTTATTTCATCTATCTGCTGCCGCGCTTTTTGCATTAAAAGTTAGACAGAAAGAGATCGTTTTTATCCTATTATACCTAATGTAATGTTAAGAGTTAATATTTCGTAAGTATTTACGTAACAGAGTGCGAGTTTTTTTAGATTTATTTACGTAAACGCAGGTTTGTATGGAAATTACAATGTTACATATTAAGCACACTAGATGGCGCTTGATCTTGGCTACATGATCGAGTAAGCTCAGTAAACCAATCGAAAAAAACTCATACTAGGAACTCTGTTATATTGTACCTTACAGTCCAATTTCGTGGCACAATGTATTTAATGAACTTACAGTATTACGCTAAACATATAACATGTTATTTTAGACAACAGCTTTAGTTTTCAGCCCAATCAGTTTCAGTGACCATAGCAACGTTATCACCCTTCCCAGGGAGGTATTCAAACTCCCACAGGGAAGTCCCTAGAACCAAGGTTTCCCCCTCGGCTAGCTCAAAGTTATGCGTGTAGCAATCCTCCTCGCAAGGAGCCTTAGGTCGCAGTTGAACGTAATTCTTACCCTTCAACTGAGACATGATAATCAGACCCACATCGAGTTCCAAATACTTGTAACGATGAGTGTCGTAGTTTTTAGAAAGTAGCAGCCAGTTAAAATGCGAAGGAGAAATATGAGGAGACAAAAAATAAGGTCGCGGAGCCAACACGCGAAAGGACTTGACGGCTCGAATGTCGCAGTTCTGAAAATGGACAAACCAACTTGGAATATCAGTGTTTGTGATTCTAGAAACTACTTCTTCGAGATCCATTGGTTGGCGGCCGATTCTGACGTTGGAAAGGATTCGGCACGGGACCGAGAGACGTAGGCGATCGTCTTCGCTAATGAGGCTGGTTAAGTTGAAGTCTGATCGGGAGACTGACCAGTCGTGATGGGCGTCGGACACTATGACTGGGGCTCCGCGGAGAAGGTGGTGGTTGAATACTTCGTTGTAATTTGTTTCTGAGACGCGGGCGATTGATTCTGCAATTAAAATTACATTCATTCAGATAATCTTTTTCTTTTTAAATTATAAAAATCATTTACCTATTTATAATCATTTATTTAGAAGATAAGGCACCTCGCGCATTAGACGGCCACGATTCCAGCTAGGAGGGGCCGCAACGACCAGTCCCCTGATTCTCAACCATTCGATAATTAAGATAAATAAAACTAAAACAACCGACTTCCATGCCCCGCGAGTCAATTTCAGTAGCAAGTTTGAGACGTTTATCGTCATATCTCTTCATATCGGAGATACTTATCATATCTCGATGAAATTACAATGGGACCACCTCGGAAACGTACCCTACCGATTAAAAAAATAATCATTCGAATCGGTCCGTAACTGACGGTGCAATCGCGTAACATACATAAATAAACTGGCTAAGTGCAAGTCGGACTCGCACTCGTACGGTTCCGTACCACACTACAGTATTTTATAAGATCGAGCAAAAAATACCACTATCATTTTTCGCCAGCAAAAAATAATAATTAATAAACATTTTATTTCTTATAACGCCATCTAACGTCTAACAAAGGTGTTAGGGATCGACATTTCAATACAATGCCATCTATGGGACGTTTACCTATCTAAGCTTTCATAGATGGCGTGAAATGCTGAAAAAAACACGTTTCTTGTATGGGGACCCTACATTATTTTTAACTTTATTCTGTTTTTAGTATTTGTTGTTATAGCGGCAACAGAAATACATCATCTGTGAAAATTTCAACTGTTTAACTATCACGGTTCATGAGATACAGCCTGGTGACAGACGGACAGACAGACAGACAGACAGACAGGCAGACAGACGGACAGCGGAGTTTTAGTAATAGGGTCCCGTTTTACCCTTTGGGTACGGAACCCTAAAAACCATATGAACGTTCTTTAGTTAACCTAAGGGCTTATCATGAAGTTTGATATGGATTGAAATGACGAAATTATAGAGATGGAGCTCTACAGCCTGCATAGCTGCGTCCCCGTCATTTAGTTTATTTTTAACCGACTTTACAATAAAGGAGGAGGTTCTCAATTCGGCTTTATTACTTTTTTTAATGTTTGTTTACGATTTGAAAAATTATTTTTTATCATCGATATGAATGTACTACCTGTTTGAGAGATTATGCCTCCCGTTTGTACCCATTAAAATTTTATCGAGCTATGACAATTATCTCCGGAGATATAGAGGAAATCAATATAAGCAAATTTGTATATTTAGATGACATGATTACAACTAGCCAGTATTTTGACTATCGCAGCTTTGAAGTCGGTTTTTTCGTTTTGTATGATCATAAATTATATTCATTCAATAATCAGCTGTGAAAGTTCGTGATAACGAGGCTGGTTGTGGCGACCCCTGGCCGGAATCGTGGCGGTCTAATGTGCGAGGTGCCTATAAATGCATCCGTAAACACTAATAAACTCACTAACTTAAACTTAATTTTATTTAATATCATATAGGCTAGCGTTTGACCCGTCGGTAAGTGATGATGCGGTCGAGGATGGCAGCACGCTGAGCCTAGAATGGGACTAAATTTATAACTTAAATTATGATTAAATAGCAGAGGTATCTGTTATAATTTATCAGAAAATTTGCACATAGTTCATGGTTGAAATCTAAGATGTTTTATATCTTAGATTTCAACCATTTTTATTGGACAGAAAACCCTAGATCACGATCGCACCTGACGTTAAAAGTGGTGATGCGGTCTACACTTTATTCCAAAGCAAAACTATCTCGACGCGTCTTTCAATCTGACTGAATCCCATTTTTAACCGACATCAAAATAGGAGGAGGTTCTAAGTTCGACTGTATGTTTTTTTATGTAATCCTTTTTTTTTTGTATGTTCACCGATTACTCGAACACGCCTGAACTGATTTGGAAAATATTTGTTTTATTTGAAAGTGTGTTAAAAGGGTGTATCTTGAAATACTTCACAGGTGGTCCCATTTAAATTTCATCGAGATTTGTTCAGTATCTCCTGAGATATGAAGATACTCAGTACAGCATCACAACAAGTACCTCAATCAGTACAGAAAATTAACAGCGCGACGTTTGAAGTCGGCTCTTTCAGTTTTTTTAACAGTTGCAACATTAACAATTAAACATAAAAAAACATATTCTTCAAAATATGTATAGCATTAGGAATACAAACACAACACGCTATTTATATTACAAACAAGGGTTAGTTTACCCACGGGTGGTACGTGCATTATATCGATGTTCCGCCTGACTTGCTACCAAAAAGCAGCTTACCACCATCAAAGAGAAAATCTGCCGCAGTAACATTACGGTGTTCCGGCATCATGCATCTTTAATTGAGAATCGGAGTTTTCTAGGTCTACCGTGTTTACCATCTTCGACGAAGTCGGCGCCATACAAGCAAATTAATTAATTACGTAAAGCGCGGTGGAGGCATGGCGCGACACGCCAGTTCGCCGGAAATGCCGATTGTTGACGAAGTTAATGTCAGCGAGAATGCAACCCGAACGGGCACCACATATAGTAATCTGTGACGGCCCGTGACGGGCACACGTCGTCGCGAGTGGTCGTGCATCTCTATTTAGTCTGTGGGTCGTGTGGAAGCGCATTTTTTTGGAATTTTTATGTTCATCGCTGGATATTTCACGTTGCATTGTTAATTTGATTTGATTATTTCTTTAAATTTAAGAGGTTATTTAGTGATCTTTGCTTATTGATTATTTGGCGCCGACTCAAAATTACTTAGGTATACATACTTACATTAATTAAAGAATTACGTTATTAAGGTTAAATAAAAAAGTTTAATTATTTTTTGCTTTTCAGTTTTTTCGGCGGTTTAATTTTTTTGTTAAAAAGTTTTATTTTATAATATTTTGTGGCCATAATCTACTATGTGAAAAGCAGGCGTCATTGCTTACCCCTGGCCTAGACAAACTTTAGTTTATATAGAAAATTTATGCTCTATAATAATAATAAAAATAAGTTAAGATCACATAAAAAACTAAAAAAACCGACTTCCAACGTCACGCTAGTCAATTTCAATACTATGTTTGAGGTGTTTATCTTCATATCTCTGGAGATACTGAACATATAGCAATGAAATTTAAATTGTACCACCTGTAAAATATCATCATCATCATAATCAGCCGGTATCAGTCCACTGCTGGACATATGCCTCTCTCAACACACGCAACCTAGCCGGATTTTCGGCTCTTTGTTTTTTCCAGTGTTTGTTGACATACATTGAAGATATGATAAAATCATCAAAAAATTGATACTTTTATCCATTATTTTTGTTGATTCAAATCTGATTCAAATGAATTCAAAACGGCTCGACCGATTTCGTTAAAATTTAAATGGGACCCCCTTGGGGTATACCCTTTCCAATAAAAAAAGAATTATCGAAATCAGACTATTCTGTAAAAAGTTATGCGTGGTCATACATAAAAAAATATATATATACTCGTCGACTTGATAACCTCCTCCGTTTTTTTTTCGTCGGTTAAAAACTAAAACAACCGACTTCCATGCCGCGCGAGTTAGTTTCAGTAGGAAGTTTGAGACGTTTATCGTCATATATCTAGAGATACTTATCTTACCTTGGGAATGTACCCTACCAATTAAAAAAAGAATCATTTTAATCGGTTCACAACTGACGGAGTAATCGCGTAAAATGCTTACAATAAAATAACATACAAACTAATTGAGAACCTCCTCCTTTTTGGAAGTCAGTTGAAAATGACTGCACCTAATTGAAAATGACTGCACCTAATTGAAAATGACTGCACCTAATTGAAAATTGACAAACAAAAATTTGGCGCAGGCGTAATGACATTCGGATGCACATTGTATTGAAATCATAAAAAAGTAATAAAATCGATTTTCAATTTACATCTAAATACAAATACTTACTGACAGCTTCACAAGCGATGCAATCAGCCGTAGAAGCTGCGTTTCCCTCCAATGTCTGTTGCTGTGCCTTTTCCAAAATGCACTTATTGTTGTACAGCGGCGTCCAATCCCATATAGGCAGAAGTTTTATCAGAAATATTCTTGCAGCGGCCGAAGCGTGCCATTGAAATGTATCCGTTTGACTCACTGTATACACGATGGCAAGGACCATAATCAGAAACATGGTTACTCTAGTCCATCTCTTAATCGACGCCTTGCGAACTGCATTAGTCAACGGCCTACATATAATGTCCATTTCTTCGTCGCTCATTCCCGCTTCTTTACAATACTCGTAAAAGGAACGCACCTCCGAGTTAATTAGCTCGAATTTCTCGCGCTGGGACATCGTAGTCCCGTTTTTCAGGCTCATTTTGCACAGCGAGATGACCTACTCCCTGAAAACGATCGATACCGAAGTAGATGCCGCGGTGTGGTCGTGGCTTATCGATAACAAAATTCGCGCGCGCGCGGAGCGGGCCGTGCTACGGAAGTCATTACAACAACTTACTAAGTTCTATCATAATCTCAACTACCATAGTCATAATATTGTAATATTATTTATTTTGTAGTAATACAAAATGATGAATACACTACTAATTGTGTATAGGTTTAGGTTATAGATATATATTAAGTATAGAAAATAAAATTAGTCTATTAATTATCACAGAAATGTGTTTTCATCATATACATAACATACACATAACCTGTCACACAGAGAGGACTTTTTTATATGGGGAACTGCTGATGCTGTCACAGAAGCCAGAATTACATCGGTTACTATTCATTCACGCCAACCCTCTAGCTGGATAAATAAATAAATTTAAATAAATACAATTAGTGATAGTTATTATTGCTCACAGAAATAGGATACCTTATTATTCCTATTTCTGTGTTATTGCTACATTACATAGGTCAGGTAGACTTAGGGCCGGATTTAGGGGAGGACAACGGGGCTGTAGACCCGGGGCCTCCACAAAAGAGGGGGGCCCCCAAAATAGAGACTTCTTCGGAAAATAACTTCAAATTCAACCTAGTTAGTAAACAACTTTTCCTTTGATATTTTATTTGGCGTTTTACTTTTACCAATTGTAGTTTGTACAAACATTTATATATTTTTTATATATATTTATTAGGTACTTATACTTACATGTGAGTTAAATAATTAAAGAATCTATACTTGGTTTCACAGTAAATTATTTATTGGAAGACACGACTGAAAAAAATAAATTGGATTTATACTATTTGGACTTCGAGCATTTACCAAAAACAATTTGGGGTCAGGGGGCCTTCACTCCATTGTTGCCCCGAGGCCTCCAGACCTCTAAAACCGGTCTAAATCACTGAGTAGACTATTAAGTAAAAAAAATAAATATTTTTAGTTTTGTATGCATTTCTCAGTTACGAAAAGAATATTTCTTTTATATATATAAAAAAATACACTCGAAACGGTTTTTTACTGACTTCTTAATTGGAGGAGGTTCTCAATTCGTCTGAATGTTTTTTTTGTTATGTTATTGTAAGTTTCTTACGCGATAACTCCGCCAATTGCGAATCGATTCGAATGGTTATTTTTTTTCATAGGTATACCGTAGGTACATCTTTACGGTGGTCCCATTACAATTTATACTACACAAAAAATATGTATACGCATACTTGTCTATATAATGGATAAGTATCTCCAGATATATGGAGACAAACACCTCAAACTTGCTACTGAAACCAGTACATCGAGGTACATGTAAACCAGAGGCGCCCATCATAAGCTGACTTACGTACCCAGCGGCGCGCGATCGGGCGTGAGGAGTACCTACGCTAAACTATAGTCGTATTTATAATTAAGCAATTATTTTTAATTAATTTAATTATTTATAAGCGAGATGTAGATTCAGCACTGCTTTTTAATTGAACGTAGAGCTAGTTCGGAACGCCACATCTGGTGCGTAGTACATATACATCAATGAACCAGTACTATTATTTATTCTATGCTGAAACTGACTCGCACAGCACGTAAAGACGGACTCCAAAAAACCGAGGAGATTCTCAATTCATCGGAATATTTTTTTACGTATATTCACCGATTACTCGAAGACGCCTGAAACGATTTTTCTTTGTTTCATAGTGTATACTTCCCAGGCGGTCCCATTTAAATTGTATTAGTTTAAATCCTTCGAGTGGTTTTTTAAAAAAGTCAACATAAACAAAAATATGTGATAACAATCATGGACGCTGTTTTGGTTTTTTGTGGTTCGCTTCGGATTTGTGAACTGATGATGTGACTTTAATGAGGACTAGACGCAGCATTTTATCCTTTTAAACCGCCTTAATTAAATAAACGATTTTATTTATTCTTGAGAAGATGTATATTATAAGTTATTATTATTTAATATAATAAATAATATTATAAGGAAATTTTATCAAGATTTGATAAGTATCTCCAAAGATATGGCGAAAAACATCTCAAACTTACTACATGAGATACCTATGTACCTAAGTAGGTATACATTACATCAATCGAAAAGGTATGAAAATAAAACTTGAAATTTGTCAAATTTACAGTGTCAGACTATTGTTTTCATTTTAGTCTCCCATCCAAAAATCACAAGTGAGTGCGTCTGCGGTGATATTCTCGTCACCATGTTATGTTATCAATTTTGTGGGTGATTTTTTTAATACCTTTGCCAAACCAAACCACCAATTACCAAAGTGCTTATATACACGTTGAGCTTCGAGCATTTACCAATGGAGATGTTAACGTTGTAATCCGCAAACATTTTTTTCTGCCGATACTTACGGGGGACGAGGTAAACATGCATTGCACACAAACAAATCACTCACTTTAATGATCCCGCTAACTACATTACTGACCTTGTAAAAACCGACACGCACTGAGAGAGAGAAATATTATAGCTTTGTCCTTTTCCGTTACATGGCATAACTCATATATATCCTATTTCATATGGGAAAGAGACGGAGGTACCCGCGGTCAATTTTTTTCTCTGTCTACGGCTATTTGCTAAACTTTATATGTTATCGTAGTTATCGTAGAAAGAAAATTAAATAGACAAGACATTAGAGTATGCGAATGAAATAGCTATAGAGATAAAACCCGACTAAAATGATGAACACGTGATACATATGCCAGCTATAATATAAAATCAACAACGTAATTTGGTCGGGTCACACATGACAACGAGTGAAAGCCAATAGAACTGGGAGCCAGAGCTGGCTCCAAGCAATAAAATAGCATATGCAGAGAAGGATAAAAAAATATTGTCCATCTCGCTGTCTTATACTGGGGATTGTATTAGTTTTATCGTTCTGATATTATTATTGTTATTTTAATGCCAGGTCTATTTTAATATACTCTATCTACGTGTCCATATAGATTTTTTTTTTTTGTTTTATTAAAGCTCTACACAATTAAGTGTATTTAGCCAGTGCCAAGTATTAAAATTCTTCAAGTTTTTGTGAATTCAAGTCATAGAGATGGGTCAAAGTAACATTTCAGGTAAAGTTGAAGTCATAGTCTTGTCCAAGTCATACCCTCAGTAAAGATGTGGACTTAACTGAAGATTTTCAGTGGATTTTTTGTGGGTACACAAACAGCATGTTCTTTAACATTGTGGTGTTTCCCTACACTCGCACACATTCACCGGGACTTAATGGTTAATAATACACATTCATATTTAATTGCACATTCACTCGCGGCAGAACAGAAGTACATATAAATACAAAAACACAATGCGAGCACACACACATTTTGCACGTTCCCACCAAAACCCCGTGTTTTTTTGTCCCATTCATGGGATTCTGGCCCATTCGTGTTATCAATACTTATTAATTTGTAGGTGATTGTTTTGACTTCTACCCCATTCGTGTTATCAATACTTATCAATTTGTAGGTGATTGTTTTGACTTGACTATTTTTAGTGTGTTCAATTCAAATTTTGTGCCATAGACAAAATTATTACTGAATTGAACTAATTTGAACAACGGCACCTCACTTGCTTTAAAGCTTTAATTTAAAGAGTAGAAGGTACAATAGGTATTATATGGACAAGACCATGGAGTATTTACTCTATCCTCCGTGGCCAAGACGATCAGAGTGTATATAAACTGGCCAAGTGCAAGTCGGACTCGCACTCGTAGGGTTCCGTAAAAAAAATTATTCTATAACTATGATTTTTTGCAACTAAAAAAAAGTTATCTTTGCGGTCGCCATATCTCAAAAACTGCTGACTGTATCTCGTTCAAACCAGTTTTCGTTGTTAGTTTTTATTGAGATCTACAGCATATATATTTTTTTTATTTTTCACTCCCATACTTTAAAAGTTAGAGGGGAAGGAGGGGGGGGGGCACACATTTTACCACTTAAGACGCTCCTATCTTTCAAATGAATGACTTTGAGAAAAAATGATTTTAGAAACCTCAATGTCATTTTTAAAGACCTATCCATAGACACTCCCATACGTATAGGATTGAGGTTTTTTTTTTGTTTCAGTTCCAAGTATGGGATGCCCCCCTTAAACTTTTATATTTGTTATTTTTGTATAAAAATCAGAAAGCGGTTTACAGAATACTTCTACCTACCAAGTTTCAATTCTGTAGTCCTAACAGTTTCGGAATAAAATGGCTGTGACATACAGACGGAGAGACAGACAGACAGACAGACATGACGAATCTATAAGGGTTCAATTTTTTGCCATTCGGCTACGGAACCCTTATAAGTAGCAAATACAATTTTAGTACACCATGAAGTTAAGTTAGTATTTTTATTAGTACAACAGTGTAAAGTGATATCTATATAAGTTATGAGGATTCAAAAAAACGACGAAGCACGTCGAGAAAAGGTAGTGCCCTTGCGCTTCACTGAGCTTGTCTTGGCGGGGGCACTACCGTGCGCCTAGATTCAAGATATTTATTTCTGTGTTTCTATCTAACTACAGTTCACGTCTTTCACATCTATAAAAATTAAATCAATTCATGTGTTTTCAATTTTTACATACGGTTGGGTCGTGATTGATATCAAATAACTGTGAATATTTTTAATCACATCATCTGTGTTATGTACGCTCACTTTTTATTAATTTATTATTCAAGCCTTATTGGAAAAGTAATGGGTATTTTAAACCAACTTCACAAAAAAGAAGGTTCTGTGAATATTTTTAATCACATCATCTGTGTTATGTACGCTCACTTTTTATTAATTTATTATTCAAGCCTTATTGGAAAAGTAATGGGTATTTTAAACCAACTTCACAAAAAAGAAGGTTCGCAATTCGTCGGAATATGTTATTTTTATGGACTATCGAGGGAAAATAGTCCAGTAGCACCTCAATGTTTATAGTAGCCTGCACGATATTTCTATGCATGTTCCAAGTGTTCCAACGCAAACAATATCACGTAAGTACGGCATAGATTGCATGCTTGCCCAGACCACAGACGAATAAAAAGATGAAACGTAGCGTCAGACACATTGGGTAAAGATCAAATAGAGATAACAATATTCCACTGTATCACGGATAGAGTCCATTCTCCATGCACTGTATACTCGTTTTTAAGCAACAAGTAACGAACGGATGCTTAAATTGGAATGAGACATTAACAGAACCTTGGTGGAATAGTGTGGTTTAACGCTCCTTAATGAAAGGGCCCTGGTTCGAATCTCAGACCCGTGCAAATTTTTGAAATAATTTATCAATTATTAATAGCTTGCATTGTTTTATATCTCTGTTTAAACAAACTTAGCTAATAAAGGTCAATTGGCGATCTATGTTATATTATGTGAAATAAAATAAATAACATGATGATTTTATTTTAATAGTTATTGAAGAAATATGTATTTGCATAACATAAAAGAATACACAGCAATAATGTTTTGAAATAAACTGATTAACAACATACCGAAATATCTTATACTACCATTTTTATTTAATAATATGTATATTAAATTGAAACAGTCTTTATTGACAATTTTCTACTTTGACAAAATAACACTGTTTTGGTTGCATTTAAGGATTGCTCTTACCTATTGATTATTTGAGGTTATAAGCTTAATTATTCATTTTCTCTAGGAAAAGAGGATTGAAGCTAAATCCTTTATAATCTTACATAATTACATATTACACATTATCACAGCCGGCACATCGCCTAGTTTTTATATACTTTTAAATTAATATTTCGTGCGACTTCTATTGTTTTCGATGCAGCTAAGAAGTCGTCAAAAACCACAATATTCGCTAATTATGTCTGTGCCACCTAAATTATCCCCAAACTGCATATAGGTGGACTGGACTACAGCTGCTCAGGACATCTCTCGACTCGTGCTTCCCCCCTTTGCTCTATTAAACCCCATGGAGTGCGTGGCGAACTTTCCCTAATGACGTATCAAATTCTTCTGAAAAACGCCAAATCTTATTAACACACTTCATTAACAATTTACTTTCACAAATACGACATTTCATCACTTAGCACACAACAATAACTTACACTTATGCCGCTTTTTTTTATTTGAGATAATATAATTTATTTTGTTAATTTCTATGCAATGCCTCAATATTCACCGTCTTCAATAATAATATTTGCTTGTATTTTGATTTTTTAACTAACAAAACTTCAACCACCACCAAAGTTCACCAACCGACATGTTTTATTCATACATTTATGCCATTAATTAATTTTGTTTCAAATCTACCCTCATAATTTGTATAACTGATAAAAGAAGCAACACTGGTCTAGCTAGTCTACTAATTAATACATTGACTCTTTCTAATTGGTTTATAATGAAAGAGTGCGATATATGGGTGTATATCGCTCTCTTTAATTATGTTACTACGTTCGAATCGTTTTATAGAAGGTCGTATGTGCATATTTTGCTGTCATGCTATTGCTTTGTGAGACTGCTACTGCAAATATGACCGATACTGTTCACCGATCACTCGAAGATGCCTGAACCGATATGGAAAATTCTTTTTTTATTTTAAAGGGTTCCCAGGTCCCATTTAAATGTTAACGAAATCAGACATGAGGTTTTATATCAACAAAAATCATCGATGCATTTGT
This sequence comes from Cabera pusaria, assembly GCA_954871355.1. NCBI lineage: Eukaryota > Metazoa > Arthropoda > Insecta > Lepidoptera > Geometridae > Cabera > Cabera pusaria. The sequence goes on along the minus strand of OX940906.1, from coordinate 3,787,087 downwards.
ATACTTCGATACTACTCAGTGGCGTGTCTTGGGAGAGGCCTATGTTGGACTGAATTCATCTGATTATGATAATGATATTATTTCACAGGTGGAACCATTTTTTCATGGAGATATGTTCAGTTTCTCTAGAGATATGAAGATAAACACCTAAAACAGTAGCAGTGAAATTGACTAGCGCGACGTTTGAAGTCAGATTTTACCTATCTCGTTAACATCTCCATTGGTAAATGCTCGAAGGGGCCGGTGTACGAACAAGTTAAATATGTAGCAGGTCTGTGCTTGATATCAATCATATCGTCACGCAGTTTATTTGTTCCTGGCAACATCGTAAGTCAAATAACTTTCCGCCATATTGAAAGTTCTAATGTGGGAATTCGGTCAAACGCTGACCTTATTAGTAATTTCTATTTATTGCATTTCAAAACGTAGCTAAAAGGCTATTTATAAAACAATTTATACATTTAGTGATCGATTTATTGTGATTACATGTGCAAAGAACGCGTATTTGCATATTTGCAATTTGCCTGATGGATACGTCACAGCGCCATGTTGTATTCCTGCTCTGATTGCAGGCACGAGAATCTGCCAACCCGTTTATTTTCCGGGAGTAGTTCCCGATAATAAATTGAATCGCGATTTTGTATCCAAATATAATAAGTTTATATTTCTTGGCAAATGTCATACAACTTAGTGGTATAGATGCATCCCTGTTGTCGCATTTCGAGTGCTAACTCCTAATACCAACTGCAGTTTTAGTGCATCCGCGAAAGTTGAAAGGACTGTGTTGTAAAAGAAAGACGTGATAATTAGCCAAAATTCCGGTCCCTACGCGCAGACGAGAAGGTGCCTACCCGCCGGGGCAGTCGGGCGAAGGAGACATGAACAACAAACGCAAAAATCGCCAACCGCCGAGGTAACTAACTTTCAGTGTTCCGCTGACATGTCTTTGTTGTTAGCTATCAGTGTACGCAGCATTGCGAATATTTCGTGGTGCCTCGGGGCGCGATAGGCGCGAGAAGGCAGGTTCGGGAGGATGTTAGTGTAAACAGAGGGTCGGAGCGGGATTGTTGTGCGTCTGCCGAGACACGGGGCGGCGTGTGCGGCGCGACACCTAGGTGTTTGGCCTACTTTTGTTGCGTACTCACGTCGATTAATATAGCCACGAGATCAGCTGTTCGCCGCCTGTGCCACACTGGCTCCACAATCTGTATTATTCTAAATCATCCGATCAGTAAGTGACACCAAGTGAATAACCACTCGTTTCCTACTCCACCGCAATTACAAACAAAAGCGGTCGGTTTCATTAGTTTACAATGCATAGGAAGTTAGTTTAATAGGTACTTTCACTCCATAGAGTGTTGCTCGCTGAGACATACTGGCATGGATCCAAATTTCTTAATTAGAATTTGCTCTTTTCTTTAATTCAAACCGTTACTATTGTCATGATGAGTCTTGATTGTCTGTGTTGCGCGGAACTCTTAACATTTGCATTGAGATCTTATTATATTTCTCTAATTATTATTCTACATTTCCGGACATGGCTAGGTTATCGAAAAGATATCAAAACAGATAACCGTCCAAAAACCCGTCATTAACGTTTGAAGCAATTGTTCTCCGAACACTGCCACTGTAATAGTTAGTGTAATGTTCAATAATTATAGTCATACTTTAGGATACTTTGTGCTCCATAAAAAGTTATGATAATGTAAGTAAATAACAGCTATTATCAATATGTAAACATAGGTTATGAAACCAAATTAATTCATCTATGTAATGTGAAATTAGTGTGAAGTAAAAATAAAGTCAAAACAGGTGCAGTTAAACCATGAAGTGATTTTATTTTGATTCAGTTGAATTTAAATTTAAAATTGAGTGTTTTAAATCCATATAATTGCCCTTAAGTATAATTACTAGATAGGCTCATAATTCAAAATGTACAAATTTAGCAGCGCCTCACAGTTACACCCGTGTGGTTCCCATTCCCGTGAGAAAACGCAGATACAATATAGCTTATGTTACTTGCTGATAATGTAGCTTTTAATTCGTGAAAGAATTTTTAAAATCAGTCTAGTATACTTTTAGTTTAAGCAAAACAAACAAAAACCAAACCTTTCCTCTTTATAACATAAAAAATTATAAGATAAAAGCATGTAGATTGAATAGCTCTCCTTGTAAATATTGTCTAAATATAATAAGAGCCTGCATTGCACAAAAAACATTTACCGCAATGTTGGAACCTGATGCTTGCTTCATCATCAAACATCTTAAAATTTGAACTCGTTACAAATTTTTTTCTCCTTATAATATTAGTATAGAAAATAAAAAAAAGTACAGCAATATGGTAGCAGCACTGTGATCATTGTTTTGGTTCTGCACTTCTTATCTGCAACCTCCTCGTTTTCATCGAACCATATTTTCAGCTACGATAAAGTCAAAGTCAAAGTCAAAGCATTTATTCAGTATATGGGCAAATTAAAAATTAGCACTTACACACGTCAAATAACATTAAATAGATCATATTCAACAAAAAATATAGATATAACAGAAACATAACGCTTTGAATTTACAAAAAAAAAACAAAGGTATTGAGCCATTCAGCTTTCATCTAGACGTCGAACGTCACACTTAAAACACATGTTTAATTCCCCTTATTAATGTAGGGTTGCCAACCGTACCATTACGTGCACCCGCAACCCAGTGCATGTTTCAGTACTTCAGACAATTTTTATCCAAAAAATTGTGAAATAATGAAACATAATAGATAAATAAAACGCAGACTAATTGCAGTACAAATCATGTTCCGAATGGAACTGATTGTCCGACTATCAGCCGCAAAGACTGTAACACCACTCTTTATCAGCTCATTTCTTTGCACTACTGTGGCATTCACTAGCTCCACTAGTTAACACCCCTTTTTCAGTGCTGATCATTCTCACATTGTTATTCTTGCATTCTGCCATACTGCACAATATTCCCCACAGACGCTGTCACAGTACAACAGTAGATTGTATAATAACAAGATCCCTTAGTATGAGTTTTCATACCAAACTCTATATTGCATATCGAAATAATTTTGTATAAAAAACAGTACAGAACCTCTAGTGGTTACCACACTTCACTAAATTTAGACCAATCAGGGAGCCAGAATAAATAGAAAACTATGTGAGATCTGCCAAAAGCGTTTACGATGAAAACTCGTACAAAGGGTAAAGATGCTTCCTTAATGGTAGAGAGATGACCTCTGCGTCCACCATCCGATTTACCAAAATTGTGCACATCACTGTCCTTTTATTCAGTGATATTTAGACATATATTCTCTTCTAGATGCACCCTGCAACTTTGCCCACATTAAAAAGTATCTGATGTTCTATTCTAGCTAATAAGCTAACCCTGTGTAAAATTTCAGTCAAATTGGTCCACAATTTGACGGTGAAGTGGTAACAAACACACAAATATACAAACTGAGTTTCACCTTTATGATATTGGTGTAAATAATTTCACTTGACACTGCTTTTCAAACCTGAATATTATTTCAAGTTTGATCTGAACATAACTGACAAAGCTGTTGTACCTCATAAGCAGATTAGCAGCATTCCCAGTATCTTAGAATAGAATAGAATAGAAATACTCTTTATTGAATACCAGCACAGTAACATAATATACAAACAACTTAAAGTCTATGGTATTACAATGGGCGGTCTTATCGCTAAGAGCGATCTCTTCCAGACAACCTTTGTATGGACAGTATCGTGGTAAGAATTGGCTGGTAGTGCAGTGCGCAATACATAAATCTACAGTGCGAGTAAAATTATAAATATAAACAAATCAATAAAGCAATCTAGTTATAAGAAATAAGGAAGAAATAAGCTAATTACACTTTATATATATACACATACATATACACATCAAATACATACATACTGAAGAATAATATATAACATATATCACACATATGTTATATATTAGTATCTTCTTCTTCTTCTGGTCTTATTCCCATTTTTATTTGGGTTTGGCTCACATAATCTTCTGTCAGTCACATAATTTCTGTTCTCGACTTTCATGGGGTCTATGTTAGGTCTGCCTAGCTACCACCCTCAAGTTATAAAATCTGTTGCCAAACATCTAAAGTGTTCCGGCAGTTATCCCTGAGAGTCAGTTCCCAATCTAGGCCTAGCGTGCTTACCATCGTCGATCGCGTCATCACTTATTAAAAAAAACCCACTAAATTTAAGAGTCTACCACTGTAAATGCTATTGTTATAAGGGCATATAATTAATTCTTCATTGAGATTATCAGATGGTTAATTTTAATATGTAATCCTTACAGAACCACGGGTTGTTAAAAGCTTTTTGAATAAATTAACAAGACCTTGATCTTTAACTTGCTGTAATATTTTGTCTCATTATATTTACATTAGCTAATATGCATAGAAGAATAAGGTTGGCGAATTAACACACACATAAGCTATTTTTACACAGAAAGTGCAGCACAGTGCAATTTTATAATATATTTATTGATGGAATATTAACAATAAAGAATGGACTTGACAGACAGTTGTCTGTCCAGTACCCTTAGTACAAGGTTTATAAATGCTTTTGACAGATATCACATAGTTTTCGACTTAAACTGGCTCTCTGATTGGTCTAAATTTAGTGAAGTGTAGTAACCACTAGAGGCGCTGTACTGTTTTTCATACAAAATTTGTTCGATATACAATATCGAGTTTGGTATGTAAACTCATACTAAGGGCAAAGAAATCCTGTAAGTTTTTCTCATCAATATCCAGCCCTATGATTGTTATCAACTATTATTATCTCCAAATTATTGATTGTGATGACATTTACATTTATCAACACAATCACTACCCCCACATTACTTAACTGTGTTTAGGTCTACTGCTTGTAGGTCTTTTATCTGTAAGCCTTTGAGTGCAAAAGGCGTGAAGATAAAAGTATAAAAGACCTATTTTGCGCACACTTATCATGAACTCATCACCGTTTTTGATTTAATATTGAGAGTTCTCATTGTGTAAAGGATACATGGCTTCTACATGACAGGTTGTGGGTTCAAATCCTAGCACAGGTGTAAGTCCACGGGTGGTAGGAAATATATCAATGTTCCGCCTGTCTTGCTACCAGAAAGTTGTTTACTTACCAAGGAGAAGATCTGCTGCTATATCCTAACGGTGTTCCGGTAGCACACAGTCCTTGTTGTAATTTTTCCCAGTAGTATTTTGGAGAAGATTCTGAGTATAGAGTGTTCACCCTCTTTGACCACAGCATTGCTTTTCACCAGGCAAGTTAGTGGTTAACTGCTATCCTATAAGATATAGTAAAATAAAAGATGGGATGAAAAATAACAAACAGTGTTTATCATACACTGTTTGTTTTTTTTGCTGTTTGTCTTATGAGTCTTTGTCGTATTATCTTATGAGTGTGGCTTTTTAGTTTAGATTCTGTCCATTGTCAGTCAATGTTGTTGTGATTTAGTAGGTAAAAGCTTAAATGTGTATTGCATAACTTTCTAATATTATATCCAGACATTGTTGTGTCAAATCGTGAGGTCATTGTCCGGCAAATCAATTATGTTTATATTGCTAATTAATTATCATGTTGTGATGCATGGAAATAGTTTATATTGACTATGCTGTTTACTTTATTTCTAATGATTAACTTATTACAACTAAACTTATTACATATTCAAGTTCTGATTTTAAGCCTAAGAAAGTAGTTTTTTAGGGTTCCGTACCTCAAAAGGTAAACAAAAGGAACCCTTATAAGATCACTTTCTTGTCCATCCGTCTGTCAGTCTGTCGTTCCGTCTGTCTGTCCGTGTGTCACCACTGATTTTCTCAGGAACGGGTGGACCTAGCAAGTTGAAATTTATACCTGATACTGAGGTCTATAGTCCCTATTGGGTGGATAAAAATCAAGATCTTGAGTCAACACAATAAAAAGATATGGGCAAATTTAGATTTTCGCGAAAACTTGTTAGAACCAAAATGTACCTTAATTTTCAACTTTTTTTATTTTTCGGAATTTTTCTTTTACTTGTGCTCTAAAACCTTGCTTATAACCAAAATTGTCAATTCTAGGTAAACCTAGGTTTTGGGTCGAAAACCTATAGGGTACTTCCCGTTGACCTAGAATCATGAAATTTGGCAAGAAGCAAGGTCTTACAGCCAAACAATAAAAAAGTTGAAAATTAACGGGTGTCCTCCCCATACATACATAGCTTGCGCCAATTAAGGTAGACCTCTGAGTTATATGAGCGCTGATACAATTTAGAGGTCTAGCTCAATTGGTTGGTACGGAAGCCTCAGTGGGCGAGTTCAACTCGACTTAGCCGGTTTTTATTTTATTATAATTAGATAACTATATTCATAACACATTTTCAGTATCAAATTCTTTTCTACTTTCATTTTCAATTGCTACCATTTTACCATGCTTACTTACATACATTTAACACCACATTAAAAAACACATGTAAAATAACCTAGAACTCAGCATGAACGCTCAATAGCAATAACAAAAAAATAAAATTGCTACCATCCTCGCGCATCGTCACTTAACAAAAGGTGATACAGTTGTCAAACGCTAGCCATTTACAATATTAAAAAAACCGGCCATGTGCGAGTTGGACTCGCGCATTGAGGTTTCTATACAAATATGTCTAACAAGGTCAAAGGACAAACTTAACTTTGCAGTTCGATCTTTAGAAAATGTATTGCTTCAATCGCGAATAATAAGTTTTTTTTGTTATTAAACTACATATTTGATCATATAGCGTAAACTCTTATCAGATTAATTCCTTTATACATTCTTCTGGAGTCTAGAATTTTGAAATTGAATCATAAAATTTGCCAAGAATCATGCTTTTTGCCAAATTTCATGATTCTAGGTCAACGGGAAGTACCCTATAGGTTTTGATTCCCTTGTAAAATCACAAAGTATGCGACATAAATCATTTGATTGCGTTGACTTACAAGTTTGATTTTTTTCACTTTTTTTTCACTGAAAGATACTGAACTGAAGAACCCTAAAAAACAATTTGTTTTCAACCTTCAACTTTTCATTTTCTTTCAACCAAGTCGGTTGTTTTAGTTTTTAAACTATCTTAACTATCTATCCAGCATACATATCAAGAGAAAGACTTTCAACACTTACATCCTCCGTGCATGACATACGGCTGTGAATCATGGGCATTAACATTCAAATATAGAGAAAAATTAGCTTGTGCACAAAGGGCAATGGAAACGAGCATGTTGGGTATCAGACTTAGTGATAAAATCAGAAATTCCGAAATAAGAAAGAAAACCGAAGTAGCTGATATGGTAACTCGTGTAGAGCATTTAAAATGGAGTTGGACAGGACATATGTTACGTTGCAAAGCAAACAAATGGAGCAAACAAGTAACTTTATGGTACCCAAGAGAAGACACTAGAAGACAGGGGCGCCCGAAAATAAGATGGATAGACTATATCCGCCTAACCTTGGGGGCCATAACGGACCAGAATAGCAGATGATAGAGCTCAGTGGAGAGAGCTGGAGGAGGCCTATGCCAGAAGGCACGCCGATTTGCAAGATATAGTATAACAATCATAAATAGAAATCATATATTGTCAAAGTTGCAGCAAATTCGGAATAAAAAGACTTTATTATTATGCACATATTTATTTTCTTATCTTAGGTCTAGGTTTTTTTACAATATAGATATCAAAACAACAATAAAAAAAAAATATTATAAAATAAACAATATTATAAAAAAATATTATATTATTTACGTTATTGATTTTCTTTATTATTATTATTGTATTTCGTTAACATCACGGGTCGTTGAACGCCCGGTCCTTTAGAAGGCATTGACGGAGCCAAAGCCAACGTCAAGAGGCCCTTTACAAAGATAAACTTAAATGCTATGATTTGTGGATAGAGAGATGAAAATCTATAAAAAGATGGTACATTTTTGTCATGGCTATGAATGTGTTCTGCTTGATGTCTGTTTACTGGTCTATGGGATGAGGTACGGCACCCGCCAATTATGCTTCATTACAAAATATTAAGGCGGGTGGTGACTTGCCATCCACTGAATGGGCCCCCTAAAGGATAAAGGCGGACCGTTATATTGGCGCCAAGGGGCAACATTGGCGTGGATAGCTGAGGGTGTTGAGAGGTGTGCTGCACTTTCACTAAACGCTACTAGCGGCTTTATGCCTTTAACACTTCCACCCTGGAGCTTAGGTCTTAGCTCTTGCGATTCCCACCACCGGCCGGCCGGTCAAGGCAAGCCGGTGGTCAGAGGGTCTCATTTAGCCCTCACGGGATAGGGGTCCGCGGTGTCGCCACTCACCGTCGGCTCGCCACAAAGCCGCCCCTGCGGGATTATTATTATTGTTATTATTATCATCTATCCTCTGATGCTGTAGTCATCAGCATTAAACTTAACCAAGTCACGGAATAAAAAATAACAAACCAAGTTTAAATAACACTGAATGTTGTATAAATCACATGAACATACCTACACATATGATGACATGAAAATACTTATATACAAAGGGTACATGTCAAATTAAATCCAACACATTACATAATTAATTTACCTTGACTGAGTTTACATGAAAATGAAGTAGGCCAATGAATTGTGTAGTTTATTGAAAATTCTGAAGGCCTATGTGTATTATGAATATTTAATTGCTATGTTCCTTGTCAATGCTTTGTTTCATTCACTGCTGTCATTCATATAGATACATATTTTGTTAGTATAGCGCCAGTTTTACCGGTTCATGATAACGTGACAGATAGTTATCTGACAGATTATTTCATACAAAATCTGTCAAAAATGTGTCAGATAACTAACCTGATAGGGCAATCAGGAACCGGTGAAACTGGCCCTTAGAATTTTATTTGTATTTTGTAATTGTTTTATTGCCTGTATCTTGCTGGAAATTCGGTAAAATGTACCTACTTTAAAGTTTAAGTTTTTACTTTTTACCCACTATGTGAATGTTGTAAAGGTTTCCAGGATCTGAGCAATTTATTCTGCCAGACAGGTCCATCCATCCATGTTTAAATCGCCTGTAGTAAAAGCTTAATGCCATGGATCATCCATGGCATCCATCCAGGATCTGGGCAGTTTATTCTGCCAGACCGACAGGTCCATTCATCCAACCATTCGTCCATGATTAAATCGCCTGTAGTAGACGTTTAAAGGCCATGGATCATCCATGGCATCCATCCAGGATCAGGGCAGTTTATTCTACCGAACAGACAGATCCATCCCTTCAACCATCAATCTATGATTAAATCGCCTGTAGTAGACATTTAAAGACCATGGATCATCCATGATCAAAGATCTGAGCAGTTTATTCTGCCGGATAGACAGGTCCATCCATCCAACCATGATTAAATCGCCTGTAGTAGACGTTTAAAGACCATGGGCCAGGCCATCATCCATGGCATCCATCCAGGATCTGAGCAGTATATTCTGCCAATTGTAAGTTATAACCATAATATGTTTATCGACAGATCGCCGCGAGGCAGAGTAGTAGCTGAAGGGGTGTACAACAATGCCCACTTCATGCACGCCGCCACATCCCACGTAGGAGACATTGTCCAGGTGCTTACGCAGTCTGGCAGTCTGTGGGAAGGAGTCTTCAAGACATTCAGTGCTCAGTTTGAGGTAAGTCAAGTTAAATGGAGGCAACTTTGACGGCCCATTGGCGGAAAGGATAGATGGCTCGATTTCTAATTGGCAGGTCGCCGGTTTAATCCTAACATGTGTATCTGTATTCGTTCATAGGTAGGCGCATTAAGTCAATGTTCCGCCTGACTTGCTAGCAAAAAGTAGCTTACCACCATGATGGAGAACATCTGCCGCCATTACTTAAGGCATTCCGGCAGCATACAGCCCTTGAGAGTCGGAACATTCTAAGCTTATTGTCTTTACCATTGTCGATCGCTTACCACCAGGCGAGACAGTGGTCAACGCTAGCCTATTAGAAATTTAGCTTCGATTCAGCTCAATAACCGTCAATTATGGCGCAAGAACCACCCAGTGAACATCGTCGAAAACATGCCCTATCGATCCACCCCTCTTGATTGATGAAGCAAAAGGCCAGTGTTTGATAATTATATTTTTCTATGCTTTATCCTCTAATTTTAGAGGAAATTAGCATCGATAAGGAGTAACGCTAAAGGAGTTTACCAAACTTTTCAACTAGTCCCTACTCGGACATTAGGTTTGCTTATAGAATTTCTCTGAATCTATCGTGAATCTTTTATGATGAAGTTCACAAGAGATTCACCACTTCTTACTAGATACTACTAAGCTTAGATTTATTTGGTCGGTTAACGTTCTCCATATAATAGTCTAGCCTCAGGTATAGGTGTCAACTTCGTCCTGCCAATTTTTCAAGCGTCTACCGCCCCGATGGACTTTGAAAAACCAGTCAGACGAATCTCACGGTAATACGAAGCGAAAACTAATAAATCGCATGGCCTACGTGTGGCTGTAAAGCTATAAACAGACGTTCGAACATAGTCTGACCAACCGGGCATTTGGTTCGATATTTAGGCGGTCATTGTTAATCCAAATCCCACTTCCTTAGCTTAGACTCGTGATCTTTGGGATGTTCTAAATTTGTTACCACTGTCATATCACGAACTTTGACAGTTTGCCATTGAATGAACAAAATGAAGGCAATGTAGAGGACACAGCTATTACAGGCTGTTATAGCCTCATCTCAGTAATTTAGTTTATTTCAATCACTGTCAAACGTGACAAGAGGGTTGGTTGATGATTTCGGTCGTGTCAGTCCGGAACACGTGCTGAGACAGTTACGCTGTGAGATTTTGACAAAATGTCCATTGTTCAGCGCCTCTTCTCACTGCTACTGCTGTACAAGCACGATTCCATCTTCGACCGTATTGTCCCTTAACATCAGCTGAGATGGTAGTCAATTACTTAAGTTCGCAAAAAATGAAATACAAAAATATCAAAAATCTTAAATATCTCTTCGACGTATGCGCTCGCTACACGAAGCAATATGGTTCTCTATCGAGCCAAATCCCTTGGTTCGACCGGACCATGTTGGAACGTCTGTTAATACCCTAACACTCGTCATTCAACAGGGGTGACAGTAAGTTCAATGTCGCCATGCTCGTTAGAACAACTATTGTGTTCATGGTGCAAATAACCACGCCTTGTCTGTAATCTTCTCGATTATCCGCTAAAGATTATATCCTTAATTTCCTTACAGTCGAAGGCCGTCAAAGTACACGGTATACCTCTAATGTTCACTATTCATCACATTTCCGCTTTGGTGGAGTCCGGGCCTAACGCCACCCAGCACAAACAATATTATGAAATGAACTGTCACCTTGCGACAACACTTTTTGTGTTCACTGTGTCCCGCAGTTTTACCCGCGTAGACATCCTTCCCCTGTGAAGATCGGGATAAAAAATACTCTATGAGTTATTCCAGAGTCTTGGCTATCTACTTACCAAATTTCAGCTCAATCAGTTGAGCTTTAGCGTGAAGAAGCAACAAACATACACACTCACAAACTTTCGCTTTTATAATATAAGTAGATAGCCGGCCTATCGATTCTATGGAAACTGAAAGTTAGCAGAAATGCAGCCATTTGTCGATCCAATTCAATAAGTACAGTTAAACAGATACTGTCACTTAACATTGTTCATGTACATTATACTGTTCCTTTAGCATCTGTGATGTTTCGGCGGTTGTTGTACCTACATGATACATTTTGCGTTTTGCTGTATCTACAGAAAAAAATATCAACACAACGTCAGCGCTTATTTTCTTATTCGTAGCCATGGTTTTGAATGGCTATTTCGATTTTGTGCTATTCATCTATAACAGGGCGACAGATACTTGCGTAAAATGTTGGCCTTCATATAGTTATTTTTTAATTAATAGGTACGTTAGAGAAGAAGGGGGCGCAGACTATTGTCTTCTAATTTTTTTTACAACCGATTTCCATAAAGAAGGAGGTTCTCGATTCGTCTGTATGTTTTTTTCATTATTTTTTTTTGTATATGTACGTTACGCGATTACTCTGTTAATTTTGAACCGATTCGAATGATTTTTTTTAAACCGGTATGGGTACATTTCAGAGGTGGTCCCATTGTAATTTCATCGAGATCTGATAAGTGTCTCCAGAGATATGACGATAAACGTCTCAAACTTGCTACTGAAATTAACTTGAAATTAAATTAACAATAATCTTAATTATTTTATAGTAGATAATTAAGCGTTATTTCACCTGATGTTAAGTGAAGATGTGATCGACGATGTAGCACGCTTGCCTAGAAGATACTTGTTCACTCGCAGCTTAAAGACCGGATTGTACTTAACAGGAAATAAAAACGTCAGATCACTTTCTCGATATCTTTTAACGTCAGCGTCCCCTTCACAGATTTCCTACTACTGCATTTAAGACACTTGTGAGTTGTGAGATTTTAATATTTTTCTCTCTCGTGGTATATTATCCATATCATCATAATCAGCCAATTTCCGTCCACTGCTGGACATAGGCCTTTCCTAACATCACTGAGCTCGATCTTCAGCTATTCGTTTCCAACCGCTGCCAGCCAAGCCAGCTTGCGTACATCATCGCTCCATCTAGCTGGAGCATTATTCATTTAGAATAGAATAGAAAATATATTTATTATACACCAGCATAAAAAAGAACAAACCAAAATTAAGCTACTTATGTTTCTAGAAGCAATACACATACATTTAATTCTAATTTCAACACTACAATCATAACGACAAACCATAAAGTGGTATGATTAATTAGCACAATATTGTTAAGTGATAATTAAACTAACCTCAACAAAACACTTAGAAACAACCATTAAAATTGTAAACCATGTGTGAATGCGTGTCGTAAAGAAATGGGTCCAAGTGTCGTGTTGAAAGAGTGACGACCGCTGTAATATAATATAACAGTATTGTGACTCGGCCCTGTCCTTGAAATCAAGACAAGCGTGCCGCGCGGCACTAGCTCTCTAGCGGAGCGGAGCCCTAGGGCTGCCCACGTACTGTATTGTAATTTCATCTACCTACTTTACGATCTTTCCAGTTTTTTGTGATTGGAAAAATAATATATATAAATTTTTATTTAATAAAATGAAATTAACTAATAATTATATTTATGTGACACTAGCTGTGCCCCGCAGCTTCGCCTGCGTTAAAAACAACTTTTATTTATTTAACCTTTTTTTCATAAGAACCATCTCCTGACGATAAAAAACACACCAAAAAAAGAATTAGCGAAATCGGTCCAGCCGTTCACGCGTGATGCTGTGACCAAGGGCAATTGGGATTCATTTTTAGGGTTCCGTAGTCCTGACAAGGAACCCTTATAGTTTCGTTATGTCCGTCTGTCTGTCTGTCCGAGGTTTTGCTAAAAGACCGTTAATACTAGAAAGCTGTAATTTTGTGGGGGTATGTAAATAAACGACGCCGACAAAGTGCTGAAATAAAATTTTGAAAAATATTTTTTTTTATGGTAGCTCCCCTGTATGAGAAGTGGGGATGATTTTTTTTTTCATCATCTACCCCATCGTGTATATATCGTTGAATAGATCTTTTAAAATAATTTAAGGGTTGCTAATACCATTTTTCGATTGAATGCTCCATTTACAAAATATTAAACTTTAAAGTGCAAATTTTTGTTAAAAAATTGTGAAAAATTTTTTTTTTTGGGTAGCTCCCCTACATGAGAAGTTGGGATGATTTTTTTTTCATCGTCTACCCCACCGTGTGGGTTATCGTTGGATAGGTCTTTTAAAATGATCTAAGGGTTGCTAATACCATTTTTCAATTGAATGCTCCATTTACGAAGTATTAAACTTTAAAGTGAAAATTTTTTGCTTGAAAAATCTGGAAAAATTCGTGATAATAGCGCATTTCATGAACTTTAAAGGAAAATTATAGCGGTTAAGATAACTTTATTAGTTTAGCAGTAATAGGCGTTGAACTTTAAAGTTGAATTCTTTAAAGTGACAAAGACGGAGTACCTTGTTGCTTGTTTATAACGGGTAAAGACTTGCATTGAATAACAGGCTACTGCGGAACTACACTGCGCGTGGCCTGACACGCACTTGGCTGGTTATTATATATAAGATTTATCGTGAGCTGGGTACCGAGTGCGTACCGAACCGTTAGTATGGAGTCACAATACTGTTATATTATATTACCGTGGAGTGACTATGGCGTTATTTCGCTTTCTATAATCTCGACATTCTATAGTTTTATGGTGTTCGGAAATCATGGGTCTTTGGACAATGGTTTCACTTTCAAGTTATTTTCAAGTGGTGGTGGCTCAAGAGTCGAGATAAAAAAAAAGTTGGCCGTTATGGTTGTCAACGGTGCCACTATGTTTTACAAACTTTGTAAACTGGCCGTGTTAGTATTATGTATGTATTTTTGTGTGGGACAAATTTAGGTAGCTAAATTAGAACCTCTTTCTGACGTTCGATTGGGACTCTTTGATTAGCTTGCGTATCTTTGGTGACAATTTTGGCATACTCTGTTCAGCCCTTGCGTCCGTTTCTAATAAAGGTGGGCCTAACTGTTATATTTTTCTAACGCATTGTTCGTTATATTATATTTTTCTAACTGTTATTTTAAACTGTTATAATTATATTATATTGTTAGTTTAATTGTTCCATGTGTTATGAATATAATATATTATTATGTTAATGATTGATATAATGGTTTGAGTACCTATTCAGTTGGACGTTATATCACATAAGATTACTATATTTAAATATTTGAAATTGAATAAGATTTGCGAGTATTTTGTGATATTCCATTAATTTAACTTTTTTTTTGACCTTCGCACATTCAATTTAAAAAAAGTCACAGCACACGATGGCGACAGTATTTACATAAACAAAAAAGTACATACTTTAGGTCACTAAGTACTAAACATAGCACGTGGTCGTGGAGTGTTATAACAGAACATTAAAAATAACAGTGTGAAGTAAAAAACAGAATCTGTGCATTGCTGCCATTGAATGACTCACACACTTTGAGGTTACTTGTATTGATAAATATCGCTCTTATTTTAATTACGTGAGAGTTCATATTAGTGTGACATACCTGAGGGATGAAGTTCGCCGCGATTGTTTAGTTAGACCGGGGGTCCCGACCCGACGAATCCCGAATATTTCCGATCGTTGCCGAGGCTCGATGTTATTTATAACATCTTACCAAAATATATTATAACAGTTTGCCATCGATATATCTAATGTGTTGTAAGAATAAATTTTTATAATTAATTATATTGACTGTTATATGTTATAACGCCCACCTTTAGTTTCTAACCGAACCGAGCTTAAATGCTTGTAAGGCTTTCCAAATAAAAAACTCCAGGTAGTGGTACCATAGAAATGGTGGTAGTAACTCGCTGGCGTTCAATTTTTTAGAGTTCCGTACCCAAAGGGTAAAACGGGACCTTATTACTAAGACTCCGCTGTCCGTCTGTCTGTCTGTCCGTCTGTCACCAGGCTATAGCTCATTAACCGTGATAGTTAGACAGTTGTAATTTTCACAGATGGTGTATTTCTGTTGCCGCTAGAACAACAAATACTAAAAACAAAATAAAATTAAAAATTAAAGGGGGTCCCCATACAAAAAATGTGTTTTTAAACGCCATCTATCTAATTAGTTTCGGCAAAATGACATAGATGGCGCTAGTAAACGAGCCCCGTCTTTCTAGATCGCGACCAAACCCAATATTCTGGGTAATATCAATTAATCAAATATATGAGGTTGAAACTCTGTTATGTTTCGTATTGTACGGAACCCTCCCTAAGTGTGCGATAAGAGACGCGATGCTGACTCGCACTTGGCCAGTTTTATTTTTAAATAACTTATAGGCTAGCGTTTGACCACTATCTCGCCTGGTGGTAAGCAATGGTGTGATCGAAGATCTTTAGTTAATACGCTAAGCTTAGACAACTCTGACTCTCAAGGGCTGTAAGCTGCCTGAACACCGTAAGGTTATGGCGGCCGATTTGCTCCTTGATGATGGTGAACTACTTTTTGGTAGCAAGTCAAGCGGAACATCAATATAATATGCTCCTACCACCTGTGAATAATCTTGATTAATTTGCTAATTAATTGACGTCCGTATTATCATACAACAAACTATAAGGTCACAGTGTTCGCGATCGAATAGTCTTACAAACCGATATACATATCTATTATTTATTCTATGATATTATAGAGAACACTTGAGTGAAGTCCACATAATTATCAGCCTGTATTAGTCCAATGCTGGACATAGGCATCTCCCAAGATACGCCACGCTTGATCTTCAGATATAAAAAAAGTTAAATATCAAAATCAATAATAGCATAAATATTTGTCAAAATAAAAATAAATCAAAAATTAGGTACCTACATAATTAATTAAAGGGTCACACTAACATTTTGGCAGTTCAAAACTACCTTCCAACTTGAACCAACTTCCAGGTTCCTGCATGGTGTGATATCTTATGTCCAAATGCATTATTATCTATCAATCTGTCCTGCATCTAGGCGACATCCGGTGTTCCTCTCACAAGGAACATGATGCGGTTACAGTGCAAGCGGAAAGCGGAACAGCTCTACGAACAAAAAAAACATGGAAGAATTCCTAGCGATACAAAATGACCCAACACAGTTTGTGCCTTGGTAGGCGATGCTTACCAAATGTGCCTTGTACGAGTTGTGGCAAATTAAACCCAATTCACCAAAAGATGAGATCGATTTTTAACTGGAACACATTGATAGCTTAATCAGTGACTGAGTTCCGAGTACTTCCGAGTATTTCCGAAGACGCGCGATTTTGTTCGTGACATTGGGTCAACATTTGCGCATAGCTTCCTTGAAGAAATTATTCCGTGTTTTTTTTATTCGTAGGGACAGCTACGTTTTATTTTATTGCAAACCGACACGACCATGATCTGATGGATGACAATTGACATGGTCTAAAACTATTTTGATCTAGTTTAGAAGATGAAGGTGGTCATGATTCGTGGCGAGAGATACACTGTCTTTAGTACATCAAATCGTAAAGCAGCAATAGCCCAATTGCGCTATTGACGTGAACCCACTCTAGACACAAGCATATTTAGCTTAGGTGGAGGGGTTAACAAGACTACTAGTAATGTGTACATTTATCATTCATTACACCCACATTGATAGCAATTTTAGTAAAAAATCCATTTAGAGCATCATCAACAATTTCAATTTAAACATTGGGGCTTAAAAGAGTCTCCATCGCTGTACGGCTGAAATTGCGGTATCCTGTTTGGTGGATAGGGCCGCCGGTCGCTACTGAATATACCATAAATACAAATAAAAACGCTAGCCTAAAATATATTTAAAAAATACCGATCATACTACATACATTTACAAGATTATTGAAAACTCGACTGCCTGATGCGCTGTGCAATTTCTGCATCTATGCTTTCTGACTGTGAGGTAAGTACTGTGACACTGACATTTCCCTTTTAAATTAGTTCTTATCTTCGAGTTAAAGCTATTAACGTCTATAGAGACATAATTTACGATCTTAAAATTCACGAAAGTAATTAAACAAATACATTACCCGCTCCGCTACCCGCCTATCAGCCCGCTACCACTCCGCCGCACCTTTACCCGTGTATACACGTCCCCCTCCACATTATCAAACGTAGATTTTGTTACGTAACATCCACTTCCTGCCGGAACGGGTATCATATACGTAATAATTAAAATCGTGCTCATTTTAACTATATCTGTTTCGTTTCTACTTGTTATTGCTTACATTAACATTTCGTTTGGTATTTATGAAGTAATCGATGCTTTCGGTGATTTGCAATAATTTGTTTTGTTCTAGTATTGAGCCTAATGAAGTTATGATTTGACTTGGCCTTTCTTTAGAACTTTCACGTGGTCGTGAAACGTTCGCCTAGGTCGGCCCCTACTGGCTGGCCCATTCGTATCATAAATCTGTTTCGTCAATTTTCCTTCATTCATCCTCTCTAGATGTGCAACCCATCTAAGTATCCCTTTATCTATCTTTGACACTAATCTTCTACCACACCACAACATTCCCTTATCACGCTTTTCTCCACCTTATCTATCAGAGTCATTCTAATCATACTTCTCAAACTTCTCATTTCTGCAGCATTCATTTTATTTCATGCTTCTTCTGCCATACCCAGCATTCACTACTATACAAGAGTATGAGAACCTACACTCCCCTATGTATACAGCCAGTCGTACTTTTTAGGGTTCCGTACCCAAAGGGTAAAACGGGATTATATATATTATAGCAAAATTATTTCATTTCTTTTCCTTACGCGTTAAAAGCGAAACTTCCAAGTTCATTCAATATATTTCTTAACATCACTAATTATTTATTTAAATATTATGTTTCTTTGAAGTGTCTCACACTTTATTGGATTTGGATTGTGTTTAACAATTCACTAATTATTTTTAACCCCCGACGCAAAACGAAGGGGTGTTATAAGTTTGACGTGTGTATCTGTGTGTCTTTCTGTGGCATCGTAGCGCCCGGATGAACGGATGAACCGATTTTGATTTAGTTTCTTTTGTTTGATAGGTGTCTTCATCGAGAGTGTTCTTAGCTTTGTTTCATAAAAATCCGTTTAGCCGTTTAAATATTATAAGCTCTTATTTGGTTGATGAGACTACGATAGCAACCTTTCGTAACCCTTGACCGCCGACGTCAAAAAATCAAAATGGCGCTTTTGCGCACTACATATCCGTCACTCTGCTGCTGCCTGTTTAGCGTAGTTTTAGACAAAGCAAATGTATTAATTAGAAATTCAGTATCCTGTTACTTCAATGATATTGCAAGAATATGGTAAACTTGACCTAATGCCGAGACATCTCTTGACTCTTCAGAAGTCTTCTCAACTCCTCGTCTGAGATGTCATGTTTAGGCCATCGATATAGTTTAGGCTCATTGAAATGGTCTCAATAAATAAATTATACATTTACAAATTAGTCGGGGGTGATTTTAAATTTAAGTATTATTTTTACAATTCCATCTGTTGAACTTAGCGGGAGAATGCCCGAATGATAGCGAATATGTCTTCGTAGTTACGCCGTTCTACAATAGAGGGCGTATACAAATATAAAATAAAAACTGGCCAAGTGCTAGTCAGACTTTTGTCTCGCACACGAAGGGTTCCAAACCACAGTATAATAATATATAAGTATAATATTATATTATATTACCGGGTCGATACCAAACATGCTTATTAACTACAAAGCCATCTAACGAATGTCTTACGAACTTCTAACACCAACTAAGCGAACGTTAACACAAAGGTAGGTAATTAATATTATTTATTAATAAGGTTATTATAATCGTTCATAGATGGCGCTATAGTAAAATCTCGCTTTTTGTATGGGGACCCCCTTTAATTTTTAACTTTGTTCTGTTTTAAGTATTTGTTGTTAAAGCGGCAACATAAATACATAATCTGTGAAAATTTCAACCGTCTAACTATCACGGTTCATGAGATACAGCCTGGTGACAGACGGACAGACAGACAGACAGACGGACAGCGTAGTCTCAGTAATAGGGTTCCGTTGGTACCCTTTGGGTTCGGAACCCTAATAACATGACGCTTACGTCACTTCCGTTGATTCGGACCGTGACGCTACGTCACGTCAAATTTTACCCCAGTGAGCGCACTAACGAAGTTTCACTTAAAAGTTTAATACAAAAGTGTCAATGATCGGTCTTATCACTCAAAGCGATCTCTTCCAGACAACCAACCTTAACTGGGTATAATATAAATTTATTTCTGGAATCTACACTATTATAGCAACCTTGAATTTGAGATAATTTATATTAAAATCCCGAAGGCCAGTAACAATAATCAGCACAATCGATAATGGTAAGCGTAGGCGATCTGAAACTAACAGTACAGTACAGACAGTAACACCGATTTGGCAATGTACCAAGTATCTCGCCGGAAGATAAGGGTCAATGATACCGTGTTTAGGATTAGAAGGATAGTTCTAATCAAGACAATATTGAGTTATCATCAGCTTATCAGTTACTAGTCTCATGAGAGAAAACCTGGCCAGCTGGTTCAGTTAAGATCAGCGCGCCGTTGTATCTATTCTAAACAGACGTGGGCATCGTTTACCAACAGGCGAATGTCGTGCTTGTCACATTGTATAACAAGCTTGGTCCCATACAATAAGTACCAGAGGAAGATCGTGCATTGATCGGTTTTTTTTTCTTTAAAAAAATTGTTAACTAAGTATTACTTAATATGCAACATACTACTATGAAATGTCATCGAAATCGTTTTAGCCATTTCCGAAATCGCAATTTATATATTCGTAGATCTTTATGCATTTCTTTGCTAGCAGGTTAATTTTTATCAGCGCATAAAAATGTAACCTATCTTACTCTAGGTACAGAGACTAAAAACATCTTGTAAATCAAAATCAATCTTAGCCGTTTTACCGCCACATAGAAGTTCAAAATTGGCGGAATAATCGTGTTAAAAATATACAAAAGAAAGAACTTATTTTTTATAAATTTCAAAACTACCTTTTTTTGAATACTTTATAGGCTAACGTTTGACCACTATCTCACCTGTTGGTAAGTGATGATGCGGTCGAAGATGGTAAGCACGCTAGGCCTAGAGCTGGCTCTCAAGGATAGCTGCCGGAACACATTAGATGTTTTGGTGACAGATTTTCTAACTTGAGGGTGGTAGCTGGCCAGGCGGACACTAGATAGTGTCCTACCACCATGCGGGGGTTGTTGGTTTCTTAACGATGTTTTCCTTCACCGGAGGGCCACTGTGAGAAGCGCACATAAATATTTCAAAAAAATTCAAAAAAAATTTCAGAAAAATTCATTGGTGCACGGCGGTTTGAACTCGGTACCACGGCTTCAAAGCCGACCGTTCTCCCGATTACGCCACCGGGCCCTCAAAACCTCCTTTTCGTCTGTTGAAAATTGCTCTCCTTTTCTGTCGTCGGGTAAAATGACTATTGAAGATAAAAGTCGTAACTCACGGCTAGACCAAGACTGTTTACATTGTTGTATACGTACGTACAATGCGGTTGCGCAGTTTACCAATTTGATCCACTTGCTCTTTTCACGACTCTCTTTGTGTAGTCTAATTGACATCTAGGAGTCTACGAGGCATTGACACTACCATATAACTTAACAATAACCAATATAACTTATAAATTATCACATGTCATAAATATGACAAAATAGAAGGACTATGATTATTTCGGAACATCCTAATGTTGACTCTATTTTTTGTGGAATAAACATTCATTTCATTTCATACCATTGATTATTTACCGCTGGAAACCTATCAACCGACTTCTAAAACTGAGGAAGTTCTCAATTCATCTGTATGTTTATTTTTTTTATTTGTATGTATGTTACGCGATTACTCCGTGAATTGTGAACCGATTCGAATGGTTCTTTTTATTCGCTAATAATAGGGGCGTAGTTATAGTATACCTTGATTTTTTGTAGAAACAAATTTTCCTCTAGAAGCATTTTCCAGGGAGGAAACGGGGGAATACATTTGTATGGAAAAGTGCACCCCGCGTTACCTCCTTATGTCGCGTCCATAGTCCATACATGCGGGACTCGCCAAGTGCCGAGCCCAGCGACATCCTACCAAAATGTCGCTGGCCGAGCCGATTATTCTCCGATTAATATTAGCCGATAAGAGTAGTGAGGATGGGTGCTCGCAAATCGCCATTTCACATAACTTGAAGTCTTGTTGCAAATCTTTATCATTTAAAATGTAAAAAAAAAAATTGCAGTAGCTCTTCTTTTTTTTGTAACATGGTAATTGTTTAATTTTCATAAATATTTATTTACTTACGCTTTTGATCCACATCGCTTACCGCCAAGCGAGATGGTGGTAAAACGCTAGCTTAAAAGATATTAAAAAAAATGCATCCTCCATATTAAATCAATGATTTACCTACGCGAAACATCCCTCTTACCATTTTACGATGACTAGAATAATATGAATCGAAATAGCTGAAGTCTAGACACTGTAGACTAAGACGGTGGCAACTTTCAACCTGCGCGCGCATCCAATTGTTAAGGACCGTTCCAACCTGTGTATTTAATTCCTACACTAGACCTATCTAGACCTCAATCAGGTCCCCATCAAATCTAGAAAATTAAAAGAAATCTTATTAAAAAATCTCAAATCTAAAGTGAACTTTATAGCTGTCCAATAAGTGTTGTAATTTGGTTGTGTAACATAGAATGTAATAAGTGCATGCTAGTGCATTTTCGGCCCGAACGCTGCTTTAACGGATCTGAAATGTGGGTCAAATCAATAAACTGAGAAATGTCGGGTGCTGTGGTGATTTTTAGCGTTCCCACATTGTAATAGCTCAACGCTAAATTGTTCTTCTATCCTAACTTAGATGACATGTGTTGTGAATTAACTTGAAACGCTGTGTTTCTACTGTGATTGTGTTTGTCACATCAGCTGGGTTTATTTTAACTCGGATTGTCGAGGTATTTTAAATCGAGTTCTTATTTCATGGTTGTGCTTTTCATTTTTTTATTTTATTGGAATACCAATGTTGTGATGGATTGAAAACGCTTAGAAATTCTTCCGAGTTGTGATCGATTAAAAAGTGAACAGTGATAATAGAAAGCGGGCACTGTCAAATCGCTAAGGATTCACAGGTTTCCATCTGGCTTAACATTATGTTTAGTGGTTCTGTGACTATGTAATAGTGATAAACGTTCAGTGACTAAATATACAGTGACAATGTTTCTACGACCGCCGTATTACATACCATATCGGCAAGTGAATGTACCCCGATGTCATAATGTATGTAGCATGAAGTCTCTTAAAGCTTCTACTTAGTGGATTGCACATTGCAATTATAGTTTTCATGAGCAATGGCGTTTTATTATTTGTTGTTTTTTGTTTTTATCAATACAACTGAGTGGATTGCATGGAACTTCTGTGTGAGCTTTCGAGATAACTGTGTGATTTTTAAGGTATAACAATCCTTGAACTAAAATGATCTTTGCTTTCTATGTTGTTTCTTAGAGCCTACTACAAGGTCTAGTACCTACATTCTTATTTTATTCTGACTACGAAGATTTAACTATATTTTACTCCTAATGATTAGTCCTGAAGACAAGAACATAAGTGCTTATCGTTTGGCTACTGTTAAAATTACTTTATTAGAAACCCTATAAATTGATATGTGCACATTTTGGAAAAAGTAGTCCCAAGTAAAGTGGTATCGTCTAGGTAGGTAAGCGTTATACATACAGCTTATCATTATTTACATCAGTATTTCTTATTTAGTTATCAAAAAGTGTATCAATAATGATTCAGATAAAATCTCAAAAGACTAATTTGCATGTATAATGACAACAAATAAAAATGTCCACATGCCTCCTGTCATACCTATGTGCAGTGACGTCAAAGGCCTCGGGTAGGTCGTCCCAATTTGGCAGTATTGCATCCCCTTCAGCCTTCCAGGCATACAGGTCATTGGCATAGCCTCGCTTTACTGTCTGTACTAACTATGAGTTTTATTCTGTGATCGTTATCGATTTTGTATTTATGATGTTGCATCCCTTATTGGAGGTTTCTTGATGCCCGGATTGGTATTTATCTGCCGAGGTTATGTTTGGTTTAGGGGTGTAACGATTTTGCCGATTCTATACCGATTATTGTTGTAAATAATCGGCGATACAAATGGCTTAGTAAATAAGTAGTAAAATAAAAAAATAATCATGTACCTCGGGCGTTTGTCTGTAATTATTATGCATTGAACTTACACCTATATTTTAAAAGAGACTCAACTTTGAGAGGTGAAAAATTTAAATAAATGAATTTAAAAAATTGTCCAAAGAAAAAAAAATGGCTAATTTTGTAATAAGGTCATCCTTTTTCTCTTCCCCTTAAAAGAGGACGCGGGTGCATTTTCCCATACATGTACAATGTATTGGAAAATGCTTCTAGAGCAAATTTTTTTCTAACAAAAAATAAGGTCTGCTATAGTTATGCTCCTGTTATTTGCTTTTTTTGACCAACCAATTGCAAAAAGAAATATGACCCTTCAAAAACCTGAAAAATTACCTATTTTACTGCCCTGATCTAAACGGCTACTAGACAAACTTGAAAGGGTTTTAAGACCATCTGCAAAAAGTTGTGCAAAAAATAATTTGATCGGATTAGTTTTCGAGGAGAAAACAGGGGAATTCGAAACCTTATTTTTGTCAACTTTTTGTACGTAAATTGAGTCTGAGTTGCTGTTGTCCTTATTGCACTATTTTTGGTTGTTCGCGCACTGCGCGACGGCAATAGTTTCATTAAAATACCTATTGTTCAAGGAAATTGATTTTTTTCGCACATGCGTTTTTTCGCATTCAAGGCTTGGAAACCGGGTTAAAAATTCAAACCGGTTTGGGCGTAAGTACAAATTAACTTTTTATTTTGGTTTTCGTTCGTTCTATAAACCGCTATTGAACGATATTGTGCAAAGAACTTTTTGATAAAGGTTTCGTTGAATAAACCGGTTTAGAACGGTTTTAGTGGTCAGCGACCACTTTTCAATTTACAGCGGTATGCAAGGCTTGAAACCGGTTTATGCTTAACCGTTTCATAAAGGTTTAAACCGGTTTTAACCAATTGTTTCGCTCGAAGCAGGGTTAGAAACCGGTTTAAGGATAACCGCTTTAAATACGGCATAAACTGGTTTTTTAATTATTTCGTTCGAAAACCTCTATGAACCGTAGTTATAAATAAAATATCTAACTGAAATATTTAACTGTAATATTTAACCGAAATACCCAACCGAAATATTCAACCAAAACATTCAACATAAATATCTAACTAAAATATTAAAGTGAAACGAGTTGGGAGCGACGGAGTCGGCAGTCGCAGCGTCGTCGAGTGAAGGCAGCGACGCAGCAAGTCGGCGCGTGCACCAGGGACAACGACCTGCGATGCTCTGCCACCCACTGCAGTGGGTGGCAGAGCCTGTACGCACCACGAGCTCCACTCCCAGCCACCTGAAACATGAAATAGTTTGATTTAACTGAAATATTTAACTGAAATTTTCCACCAAAATATTTAACCGAAATATTTAACCGAAATACTAAACAGAAATATTTAACCGAAATATTTAACCGATATATTTAACTGAAACATTTAACTAAAATACTTTAACCGAAAATTTAACTGAAATGTTTAACCGAAATGTTTAGCTGAAATGTTTTAACCGAATATTTAACCGAAATATTAAACCGAAATATCCAGTTATAAATATTTAAATACGGGACTTATCGCGCCTAAAACATAAATCTTATCTACTCGACGTTTCGACCAAGTTGCATTGATCGTGGTCACGAGACGACTGAATGTTGTGAGTGTCCGCACCGCTATTTATAGGAGAGATCGTTGGAAACTACCCTCAATTAATTTAATTTTTAATTTTTATCAGAGTTGCCATTGCGACACACAACACTGACAATATCGGCAGATTTTTGCTGCTTTGATCTTTGATTCGAACACTTGCTAATCACAGGGTTCCATGTTGCGGCCAACCTAAATCCATCCTCCCGGTTGAAATTGGGATGCTTCTTTATTTCTACCGCTTCACGCACAATACGGGAGTAATAGTGGCGGTCGGTCGAGAGGATCTTAGGGTCATGAAGTTCGATCCAGTGATTAGGTCCGGATTCCAGTAAGTGCTCGGCGATAGCAGATTTATTGACCTGGCAGTTTTTTACAGCTGCGATGTGTTCTTTGACCCTTTCTGCAATAGTACGCTTGGTCTGTCCGATATACGATTTACCGCAGCTGCAATCGATTTTGTACACACCAGGTATCTGAAAAGGAATCACATCCTTCGGTGAACGGACCTGCGTTGATATCTTCGTTAGGGGAGTGAATACTGTCTTGATAGAGTATTTACGTAGTACAGTACCGATCTTGTCCGTCACTCCCTTCACGTATGGCATGAACGCTGCCTGCCGTTCAACGTCAGTGGTCCTCTCCTTATATCTGCGTCTAGAATGACCTCTTCCCGCCTTGTAGCCGTTTTTTATCAGAACCTCCTGAACATGTGCGATTTCTTCCTCTAGGTGTTCAGGGTCACAGAGGTCACGAGCTCTATCCATTAATGACCTGGCTACAGATCCCAGGTGACGGGGGTGATGGTGCGACGAGGCATTCAGATACCTATCAGTATGGGTCGCTTTCCTATAGACAGAATGTGATAATGAACCATCAGGTCTCACCATAACTTTGACATCAAGGAAAGGCAGTGTTTTGTTCGTTTCTAGCTCATAGGTAAACTTTATGTTGGTATGAATCGAATTCAGCTTCTTTGCCAGAGTGGCTACTGCCTGCTCATCACCCGTCATGATGCAGAAGACGTCATCAACGTACCGCTTCCACACCTTTACTGATGACGACTGTAGGTCTATGGCTTCTTCGATAAATTCCATCCAGATGTTGGCAAGGACAGGTGCCACTGGACTTCCCATGGCAACACCGTCCATCTGGAGGTAGTGCTGCCCACTGTATAGGAAATAGTTTCCTTCCAAACAGTTCCTCAACAGCACAAAAAAGTTTTCTGGAAGGTCATCACTGTACCTTGTCCTTATCACCTCGATGCACTCCTTCACTGGAACGTTGGTGAAAAGTGATTCTACATCGAAGCTCACCATGATGTCGTCTGGTTCCAGTTTAAGTTCACCGAGGATTTGAACAAAATGGCGAGAGTCCTTTACAAAAGACGGAGTTTTACCCACTAATGGTTGTAACACCGACGCAACATGCTTTGCCAGATAGTAGGTCGGGGAGTCAATCTGACTCACGATGGGACGCAGGGGCACGTTTGTCTTGTGTATTTTCGGTAGGCCGTACAGTTTAGGTGATGTAACGATCTTAGGTCTATATAATCTGTCGTACACGTCTTCTGTGAAAAGAACTTCGTTATCCCTAATGACGGCACGGATGCGACGAGTTACCCTAGCTGTAGGATCATATGACACAGGTTTATATATACGCCTATCTTCTAACAAATCCCGTAACTTATTGTCGTAATCAGACGAATTCATTACCACGGTAGCGTTTCCTTTGTCAGCTTTCAACACAAGAATGTCCTTATTCCTGCGTATGTGCTGAAGAGCGGAACGTTCTTCCGCGGTAACATTACTTTTAGGTAATGTGCTCTTTCTTAATATTACAGAAACATCCTGCCTAAGTGATTCCGCTGCATTAGGCGGCAACTTGTTTCTCAATATTGTTTCTTCCAAGCTGCTGATGACTTTTACATAGGGAATCCGTTTAGGTGTCAATGCGAAATTCATGCCCTTCGCTAGTACACTCTGTGTCGCGTCATCCAACGTAAAACTCGAAATGTTCACTACTGTGTCTTTCTGTATGTGAGATGAGTATTTGTTTGTTTTGTTTGAGAGCTCACGCTCGTGGTATAACCGCAATTTCTCCAACTTTTTGTTATGTCCCGCGGTACACAGATCGTATGTGCGATCCGCTTGTTGGTAGGTAACCCGATCACACAAATCCAAATCACTAGATGATAACACAGCACTACACTCCGAATGCACATCATATAGATCACTATTTACTCTGTCCAAATCGTAATGACAATTCCGTATTAGTTGTTTAAGTAAAGTTAAGTAACTCTATGAACCGGTTCATTCCACGAGAGGCTCACGCGTACTTACTTGCATTTTGTACGGGCGATAAAAAAACATGCTCTCGCACTTTTCGAAATTTGCTTGCCATATATATATTTGCCATGTATAATTTTTATGACCGACCGCTGTTTTTAATATGTGATTTACTAAATCGTTGTTTGCTTGCTGCCAGTGCACACACGGCTGCAAATTGAAAAGTGGTCGCTAACCATAGCTAAAACCGTTCTAAACCGGTTTATTCAACGAAACCTTTACTAAAAAGGTTTTTGCTCAATATCGTTCAATAGCTGTTTATAGAACAAACGAAAACCGAAAAGAAAAGTTCGTATGTACTTACGCTCAAACCGGTTTTAATTTTTAACCCGGTTTCCAAGCCTTGGCGGTGTGTGCACTGGAAGCAAGCAAACAACGATTTAGTAATTGTAAATTACATATTGAAAAAAGCGGTCGGTCATAAAAATTATACATATATGGCTAGCAAACTTCGAAAAGTGCGAGAGATTTTTTTTTATTATCGCCCGTGCCAAATTCAAGTAAGTACGCGTAAGCCTCTCGCGGAATAAACCGGTTTATAGAGGTTTTTGAACGTAATAATTAATAAACGGTTTATGCCGTATTTAAACCGGTTATACGTTAACCGGTTTCTAGCCCTGCTTCGAGCGAAATATTTGATGAAAACCGGTTTAAACCTTTAAGAAATGGTTAAGCATAAACCGGTTTCAAGCCTTGTTCGCATCAACATGGTCAACGCAATATGGGCCATATTTAGCGGGCGAAGTAGCGAGGGTGTTTGCTAGTTTATTAAAATTTGATACGAAGATCACCAGTCTCCGTCACTCTTACCTAAGTTCGCAAACAACATATCACTATCTCTAACCACCGCAGACTAAACTTAAATAGAACGAGCTTGAAGAATCAATGTTATTATTAGACTGACATAACTTATCTAGGACAGACTAGGCCATATCTAGGTCAACCAAGGGCTAGCGTTTCGTGAAAGTAAAGGGCGTGAGCGTGGGAAAACCAAGGTAAAAGTTTAAATTTGGTACAAGAAGGTAACAGTTATTCGTCGTGGTTAGAGATTTTGGTGTTATGTAATATTTTCCTTGCCGTACGCTCGTTACATTACGCAATGTCCTTGTCGGTTATGTGTAAGGATATTATTAGCTGATATAAAGGTAGCAAGCACATTATGTATTGAAATTCACATCTCCCGTAGAACTGATTACCGTTGGGGTAGACGTGTTCTAGAGTGGTGACCACGGCTCGGCAAACGTAAGTGTAGGACGCCCTCCAGCTGGATGGAGCGATGATATATGCAAGCTGGCTGGCAGCGGTTCGAAACGTATAGCTGAAGATGGAGGAAATTGGCGGAAATTGACTGATTATGATGATGATTAAGATAGCTACGTGGACTTTGTTAAAGATTAAATTTAAAAAAAAAACATACTTTTGTCAACTTCTGGCTAAATAATACGCCATCACACAGGTTAATCCTAGTTTGGGTGTCAATGTTAAACTAGTCTAGATAATAAATACTTCTTGTATTTAAGCTTGTACATAAGTTTATGTTTAAGAAAAGTTTGTAATACATAAATAAATATCATTCATTCATTCATTTATTCAATAATGATCCAAAGTTTTGCATGCCACTGTTGCTGATAAAGGGCGATTTATGTGCGGGCGTCATCGCGTAATATTAGGCTACGATTACCTGACGTGTACTTTTATGTAAACAAAAACACTCAAGGGCCAGTTTCACCGGTTTTTGATAAAGTATCAGATAGTTATCTGACAGATTACGCCATTTAAATTAAAAAATCTGACAGATAAGTTTACAATAGGGATATCAGGAACCTGAATTTGTCCATTAAAATATCTGTTCCATTGCTATTTTCATGAAAACACCCGTAAAGTATTTCTGCAGATGCAGCATCCTTCCTTTGCTGTCTAATGCAATGTCGTAATTATAATATGCAAACAAGGTGTAATAAGTCCAGTACCAGTAAGCTCATTCATCCTGTAGCTAAATCGTGGACCTTGGATCGAGATTCGACGTTCAATGATAGATTACATACCACACTTGTAACCTAAGCGAGGATTTCCTCGTCATGTTTTTCTCTAATTTTTTTCAATCTTTTTCGTTTTTGATCGTTTGTTTTTCATTTCCATTTGTGTCCGATAAAAAGGCTCCCAAATAGAGAGTCTTAAAAAGTAATAGTAAAATCTAGTTTCCTATTACAGGCTATTGACTATTAAATCACCTGTTGGCAAGTGTCAACGCAGTCTATGATAGTAGCACGCTAGGTCTAGAATGGGAACAGGCACTCAATGACAGCTTATTAGATGTTTACATGTCAGATGTTGGCTACAGATTTTCCAACTTCAGGGAGGTAGCTGGCTAGGCGGACAGTGTCCTGGAGTCTGTGCAAAAAGAGAACCATCGTAGAAATTGAGAGCTCGCATGTTGATGGTTCTAATTTACTGTTTTTGTTGCGTTGACAACATTGCTCTTTCTTTGCCAATACGACTTAAAATGTTTGAAACCTACTCTTATCATTATCGGCTGGTATTAGGTACGTATATGTACCTATCTTCCTTACCTTTGAATGTTAGTTCATTGTAAAGCCACGATGGTTCTCTTTTTGCACTGACTATCTCCATGCAGGGACCGTTACGAGAGTGATACAAGCTTGCCCAACACCTGTATTCTACCAGCTTACTAAGTTGGGGGTTTCTAAACGATACTTTTTCTCCTTTCTCGCCTTTTTCGCTCGTCTGTCATCGTCTCTACACTTGGGTATCCGCTCCCGAGCTCCATGCGGACATAAACGGGCAAAGCTCTAAATGCAGCCCTACGGCCGTATTCATGAAGGTTTTGGCGAAAGCATAGCGGTGGATTTTATTCAAGTAATTAATGGTTTCAAAGACACTATGCGTTCGCAAGCACTGTGAGACCTCAGTGCTGTTTGTGAGTACGGGGGTAATATAAGTGTGATTCAACCCGCTTCGCAAGGTCGTACGGACAATCTGTGAGGAATGTGAACATTGCGTCAGTCAGAGTTTATTCATTCTAGGACTTACGGTACCTATTTGTTCATGAGAAAAAGCACTGAGAGAAGATAGAATGATGAAAGGGAAAGTGCTAGATAAAAGCTAGGCATGCTTATACGTGTGTTCATTAAGCAGCGACCATTTCCCGGTACATATGTTCTGTACCATCGAGGTACATGTAAACCAGAGGCGCCCATCATACACTGACTTACGTGCCGAGCGGCGCGCGATCGGGCGTGAGGAGTACTGACGCTAAACTAAGCGAGATGTAGATTCAGCACTGCTTTTTATTTGAACGTAGAGCTAGTTCGCGACGGCACATCTAATACATCTATGTTTTTTTACCTTTACATGAGTTTTCGGAGCTTCATTCGGAAACAAATTTCGGGCAATGCCTTAGCAGTCCACGCCGCTTCCTTGGCAAGGTCGTATGGACAATCTGCGAGGAATGTGAACGTTGCGTCAGTCAGAGTTCATTCATTCTAGGGCATATACTTGTTAATGTGCTACACTACTTGAGAGAAACTAGAGGGGGTAAGAAAGTTCTAGATGGCGCATTTTTTATGACACTAGGTAACAGGGCAAGCACGAGGCTTACCATATGGTAAGCGATGACGTCTACCTATTAGTCACAGAGGTATGAAAAATTCTGGATAGAATTTTACAAGTCACTAAACTACGCCTGTTATCTCGAGAAATGAAGATGTTAAGTCTCACGTGCTCTGTAATTCCACTGGACACATTGCCATTCAAACCGAATGACATTCCTTTATCACGGCTGAATTATTTGGCATTGTGTTTGGCGGTAGCCCCAGATGGACTAGCAGAAGTGCTACCACTACAACCATTCATATTTATACAATATTTTGTCCAAAAGGCTAGCGTTTGACCATCTCGTTGTCGAAGACGGTGAACTTGCTAGGCTAGGCTTAGAATGCCGAATGGTCTGAATCTCAAGCGCTGACTCTCGCCGGTACAACGTATTATATTCTCACAAGAATTAACAGTATAGTGTAGATTGGACATGGAATACTCTTTGACTTAGGCAAAGCCGCGGGCGCAACAATTATTCAATAAAAATATAATTATTGTGACGCACCAAAGAGTTAAAAAACATTAGACACGACAAAACACGGTATGTAATATGACTAATGAGCGAAAATTTTCCCAATACTACCTATTGATAAACAAACAAAAAACGTCAACATGACTGTGCATAACAAGTCGTAGATGGAAATTCTGTAATTCTTTGCTTTGGCACCTCGTACCACGTACCACGTACTATCTATTAAAATTTTAAACTTTCACGATTTACACATTTTGTACATATTGTAATTTCTATATCCTATAATATATACATATCGCGCTAAAAACATAATTTTATTTACCTCGACGTTTCGATCAAGTTACATTGACCGTGGTCACGAGATGTGTTCAGTATTGTATGACGCAATGGCAACTCCGATCAAGATCTAATGAGGGTAGTTTCAAACGATCTAAATTAATAAGTACCATTTTTAAACGACTTCCAAAAAAGGAGGTTCTCAATTCGACCGTATATATGTATATATATAAACTAGAAGTTCCCCGCGGCTACGCCCGCGTTAAAAACTCCTTTTATTTACTTAAAACTTTTCTTTTGTAAAAACGATTCTATCATTAAAGACATCAAATAAAAATTAGCCAAATTGGTTCACCTGTTTTCATGTTATCGCGTGACTAAGACAAATCAGGATTCATATTTTTAAAACTAGAAAAACCCAATAAAGCGCAATCCGAAACTATATTGATTTTCAGACTTTTTTACCCCAGTTCACTCTTTTAGGGTGGCATTTTGAAAAAGTCTGAAACTCGTATTTACTTATTTATTTACAGAAGTACTTGTGTGAAATGTCGAATAAAATGACTATCCAAAATTTGAACCCCCGCTTCATCCCTTGAAGAGTGAATTTTGAAAAATCCTTTCTCAGCGGATACCTACGTCAAAATTTCTATCTGGATGCAAAATATCAGCGCAATCCGAAACAATATTGATTTCAGACATTGTTACTCCACTTCACCCTTTTAGGAATAGAATTTCAAAAAGCCTGAAACACGTATTTACTCATTTATTTACTAAACTACTTGTGTAAAGTTTCGAATATAAGAGACAATCAATTCTTGTTTCTCCATACAAACTTTGAACCCTCGTTTCATCCTCTTCAGGGAAGAATTTTGGAAAACCTTTCTCAGAGGGATCTAACGTCGTAATAACTATCTGCATGCCAAATTTCAGCGTAATCCGAAACAATATTGATTTTACACTTTATTACCCCATTTCACCCTCTTAAGGGTGGAATTTCAAAAAAACCTGAAACACGTGTTTACTTATTTTTTTACTGAAGCACTTGTGTGAAGTTTCGGATAGAAAAGACTATCTAATCTTGTTTCTCCATATAAACTTTGAACCCCCGTTTCATCCCCTTAGAAGGTTAATTTTGGAAAATCCTTTCTTAGAGGGAATTAACGTCGTAATAACTATCTACATGCCAAATTTCAGCGTAATCCGAAACAATATTGATTTTACACTTTATTACCCCATTTCACCCTCTTAAGGGTGGAATTTCAAAAAAACCTGAAACACGTATTTACTTATTTTTTTACTGAAGCACTTGTGTGGAGTTTCGGATAGAAAAGACTATCTAATCTTGTTTCTCCATACAAACTTTGAACCCCCGTTTCATCCCCTGCGAGGGTTAATTTGGAAAATCCTTTCTCAGAGGGAACTAACGTCTTAATAACTATCTGCGTGCCAAATTTCAGCGCAATCCGAAATAATATAGATTTTCACACTTTATTACCCCATTTCACCCTCTCAGGTGTGGAATTTCAAAAAAACCTGAAACACGTGTTTACCTAATTTTTTACTGAAGCACTTGTGTGAAGTTTCAGATAGAGAAGACTATCTAATCTTGTTTCTCCATACAAACTTTGAACCCCCGTTTCATCCCCTTCGAGGGTTAATTTTGGAAAATCCTTTCTCAGAGGGAACTAACGTCGTAATAACTATCTGCATGCCAAATTTCAGCGCAATCCGAAACAATATTGATTTTCACACTTTATTACCCAATTTCACCCTCTTAGGGGTGGAATTAAAAAAAAACCTGAAACACGTGTTTACTTATTTTTTTACGGAAGCACTTGTGTGGAGTTTCAGATAGAAAAGACTATCTAATCTTGTTTCTCCATACAAACTTTGAACCCCCGTTTCATCCCCTTCGAGGGTTAATTTTGGAAAATCCTTTCTCAGTGGGAACTAACGTCGTAATAACTATTTGCATGCCAAATTTCAGCGCAATCCGAAACAATATTGATTTTACACTTTATTACCCCATTTCACCCTCTTAGGGGTGGAATTCCAAAAAAACCTGAAACACGTCTTTACTTATTTTTTTACTGAAGCACTTATGTGAAGTTTCGGATAGAAAAGACGATCTAATCTTGTTTCTCCATACAAACTTTGAACCCCCATTTCATCCCCTTAAGGGGTGAATTTTGGAAAATCCTTTCTTAGTACACCCTTACGTACTCAGACAAATATACCCTCCAAATTTCAAGTCTCTACGACCAGCGGTTTAGGCTGTGCGTTGTCTGTCAGTGAGTCAGTGAGTCAGTCAGTATGTCAGGACAAAGATTCTTATAGTATTAGATATATATGTTTGTTCGCGGATAACTTCATCGTTTATGAAGCGATTTTAATGATTATTTTTTTGTTCGAAAGGAAATATCCCAGGGGTGGTGCTAAAGTAATTTCATCGAAATTTATTGGTATCTCCAGAGAAATGCCTCAAACTTGGTACTGTAAATTAATAGCGCGGCATTTGCAGTCGGTTATTTGGGTTATTCCACAAATCCCCATTGACGATCAGTGGAATCATTTTTCCACTAATCCCCATAAAGAGCGCCATGGGGCGGCAATGGGGATTTGTGGAAAAAAAGTTCTCTAATCCCCATTGATGGGGAATGTCAATGGGGATTTGTGGAATAACCCGGTTATTTTAGTTTTTTAATCGTTCTTATGTATTAAATGCAATTTGTGGTTACCATATTTGATTAGGGAAGCGATGATGCGTCCCGCAAGGTAAACGACCTTTTTGTATGGTCACTATCATCAAAATGTGACGTCAATCGTAGATATACGAGTATAAACACCACAACAAGAGCGAGATAAAAAATTATCACAAGATACGCTTAGTTTCTATTCGTAGACGACAGGTGTGGACTAAATAAACCCAACTAACGTCGAATCGATTGTTGTGGTGGTAGGACTTCAGCTAGTCTGCCTGGGGCGATACCACAACTTTGTGAAATCAGTCTGCTGATGCCAGAAATGTATGGTAACATACATTAAAAAAATATCGTTGAAAATCAAAATAAAACCCCACACGATTCATTTTCTTGTTTCAAAAGCCTATCTCCTCTATCTGAATGGACCCATTTACCCATCAGACCTTGGTAAAAACTTACAAATGGACTCTTACGTGAGATAGGTAATGTACTAAGTGTAAGGTAGTGTACTGAACTAACCACAGATCATAAGTTTGTAATAATTATAATAAATAATTTGTAAATTCCGTTTTTTTTGTTATTAACATATTTACAGTTTTCAGATTTATTCCTACATGAGTGGTTCAAGACTTTGCTTCTTGCGAAATTTCATGATTCTAGGTCAACGGGAAGTACCCTATAGGTTTTGATTATCTTGTGAAATCGCAATGTGCGAAAATATGCGACATAAACGTTTATATCTTTTGATAGCGTTGACATAGAGGCTTTGATTTTTTGACAGCCGCAAGATACCATAGACCCAAGTATTTAGTATAAGTTTCAACTTGATACCTCTACGCATTCCAGAGATAAAGGGTTTTGACAGACGGACAACAAAGTGATCCTATAAGGTTTCCTTTTTTAACCGACTTCAAAAAAAGGAGGAGGTTTCTCAATTCGACGGTATATATATATATTTTTTTATGTTTGTTCGCGGATAACTTCGTCGTTTGTGAACTGATTTTGATGATTCTTTTTTTGTTCGAAAGGAGATATCTCAAGTGTGGTACCATGGTAATTTTATTGAGGTCTGATAAGTATCTCCAGAGATATTGAGATAAACTTCTCGAAATTGGTACTGAAAATGAATAGCGCGGCATTGAAGTCGGTTCTTTTTTAGTTATTAAACGATATTATTCCCTTTTAAAGTACGGAACCCTAAAAATATATTGTCATCAAATCCGCGATCAATCAAACTTCCCATAAATAGATTACCTTCTTTGGTATAAAGTCAATATAAATAGCTAGCAATTAGAATTGCTTAGCAGAGGTACAATAAAAAAATCCCTATTTATCAGCATGACATTTGAACGCCTAAATGTTCCGATTTGATAAGACTACACCGCCGGAAGAGATCATTGTCATAGTAGGTAATTAAAAGTTCGACTACCTATAGTACTTATTACGTACTTAGTAATTATTTGGGGCGACTTGTATACATGGCTAGCTGCGCGGCTTCGCCCGCGTCAAAATGTATCATCATCAGGCTATACTAGTCCACTGCTGGACATAGGCCTCTTTAATTGCACGCCCCTGAGCAGGATCCTCGGTTACTCTTATCCATACTCTCTCAAAATGTATACTAGGTATGAATGAATGAATGAATAATACTTTATTGCACACTAAGAAAAAAACAAAAGTTACAGAAAACAGAAGAAATCGGTGGTACAATGGGCGGTCTTATCGCTTAGAGCGATCTCTTAAGAGACAACCTTTGGATGGACAGGATTTACAAATTATAATATTGCGGGAGTGTGCAGCTATAAGTTAACATAAATATAAAACATATTTCAAATTCATGCCTATACATATACACAAACATAATACATATAATAAGTATGTGTTAATCCAGACTATTAACTATGTCTATGCCAAATTTCAACCAAAACCCCTTCAGCCATTTTTGCGTGAAGGAGAAGAAAAAGAGAGCTATAGAGATATGCTGCTATTTCTGCAGCAGCTCTTTCAAGCATAGTAAGATTGAAATAAGATCTTTAACACCTCGTGATAGACCACTAGGTCTTTGACCGTGTCCATGTCCTGACCGATGATGTATGAATCACTAAAATTGCCTTAATGGGGTAATTGGTGGTTTGGATCGTTCGGCTCTCCTCGACAAGGTCGTTGCGAAGCTTTGTGTATGAGATACAGGCATTTCTGTCACGGTAATATATAGATAAGTAGCTGCATCCCGCGGCTTTGCCCGCGTTTAATCCTGATTATAAACCTTCCTCTTGAATCACTCTATCTATTGATGAAATTAATCCTGGTTATAAACCTTCCTCTTGAATCACTATCTATTGATGAAATTAATCTGGTTATAAACCTTCCTCTTGAATCACTCTCTATCTATTGATGTAAACTGCATTAAAATCAGTTGCGTGGTTTAAAAGATCTAAGCGTACAGACAGCGAGAGCTACTTTGTTTTTAACCGACTACACAAAAAAGAGGGAGGTTCTCAATTCGGCTGTATTT
Source organism: Cabera pusaria (assembly GCA_954871355.1). Taxonomy (NCBI): domain Eukaryota; kingdom Metazoa; phylum Arthropoda; class Insecta; order Lepidoptera; family Geometridae; genus Cabera; species Cabera pusaria. The sequence goes on along the minus strand of OX940906.1, from coordinate 3,749,720 downwards.
TCTTTTATTTTTATTTATTATGTTTGTTACCTCAAAACTCCGTCATATCTTAACCGATATGAAAAAATATTCTTTTGTTTGTGAGATTATGCTCTATTGCGCCAATTTTATCGAGATCTGATAATAATCTCCGGAGGTATGGAGATAAACAATATAAACAAATTTGAATACCCTTGATGACATGATAGTAGCTATTATTACGTAGTACTATTAAGTATTCTGTGCTATTATGACTATCGTGGCATGTGAAGTCGGTTTATTCGTTTTATACGATCATACATTATATACTATGTAAAGATATTACCGTGTTTTGTGGACTGGATAGGTACCTTATAAAGAAAGACAAATAATAGCGAATTAAAGTTTAGGCTCTACATTGAATGTAAGAGACAAGTCTCTACAACAAATTAAGGCACATTTCCTGCACAATACCACAGTATAAATAATTGTAGTACGTATGGCACGACAGACTATAATTCCTTTTCTGATGACTTGACGAGATTAGCATGCACAAATGCTGACACAACATTCTTAAACCTGTTGTTTGAGCCTGAGTATCTAAAACAGTAATTTGTCCATCCTAAGAGATTAAGTTGAAAAGAAGTTGTTCTGTTTGAACGCCAGTGTCCAATATAATTAAGATAGTTTCAAAACTAAAACAACCGACTTCCATGCCGCGCGAGTCAGTTTTAGTAGCAAGTTTGAGACGTTTATCGTCATATCTCTGGAGATACTTATCAGATCTCGATGAATGTGCAATGAGGTGTTCCAATTCTAATTTCATCGTGATCTGATGAGTATCTCCAGAGATATGACGATAAACGTCTCAAACTTGCTACTGAAATTGACTCGCGGGGCATGGAAGTCGGTTGTTTTAGTTTTTAAACTATCTTAATTATTGCATTGTCACTGAAGATATGCCATATTCCAAATCGAACGCCAGGAAGCGGTTCTTTATTAACCTTCCAAGATTTGACCCCTTACAAACATACATACTAAAACGGCAAGATACTCATTTAAACTTTACATATTATATAAACCTGACTCATAGGTACTACATATTATTTATTGTGCTCATACATAGCAGATTTCCTACAACTTTATCTCTCTCCATAACTAAACTGTCCACCATTAGCAACAATGTAGACTTTAGTTACATAGAAATAGAGTTTAAAATGTATATTGGTTACAGTTCTTGGAATAATTATTCAGATAAGCTCAGCTAGCGTTCTGTTTATACATAAACATTGCAGTTATAGAACTTTTTTTTACTGGAAGCATCTTACTTGAGGTCTATACTTCGAGCATTTACCAATGGAGATGTCAATGCAAGGCGTACCCCTCTGCTGGCCATATAGCCATTATTGGCCATATGAGCGTGCGTAACTACGCTGTATTTTTAATACGCTTTTATTAGCTTCAGACGTATGTATGTTAGTATGTAACGGAATCTTTGAACATGATTTTAACCCCCTTCAAAACGTCGGATTAACTCGAAATTTGGCATACTTATTAAGGACCGATGACAATAAATAAATTTAAAAAAAAATCGACAAAAAAATGAAAAATAAATGATAGTTTAAAAAAACTAAAAAATACGCTTTTATAGAAAATCCAACAAAAAAATAGAAAAGATGATTTTATTGTAAAAAAAAAGCGTGGGGTGCTTTTCAGGATATTATCAAAATAACCCTTCTAGTCATATCTGTTCATAAAATATTTGGAACTATTGATACCATGCACCCCACGCTTTTTAGGGTTCCGTAGCCGAATGGCAAAAAACGGAACCCTTATAGATTCGCCATGTCTGTCTGTCTGTCTGTCTGTCTGTCTGTCTGACTGTCTGTCTGTCGGTCTGTCTGTCTGTCTGTCTGTCTGTCTGTCTGTCTGTCTGTCTGTCTGTCTGTCTGTCTGTCTGTCTGTCTGTCTGTCTGTCTGTCTGTCTGTCTGTCTGTCTGTCTGTCTGTCTGTCTGTCTGTCTGTCTGTCAAAAATTTTTTTCGTCATACCTATACGTGTGGGTTATCTATGGATGGGTCTTTAAAAATGACATTGAAGTTTCTAAAATCATTTTATCTCAAAGTCAATCATTTCAAAGATAGGCGCGTCTAAAGTGGTAAAATGTGTGTCCCCCCCCCCCCCCCCCCTCTAACTTCTAAAGTAAAGGAGTGAAAAATCTGGAAAAAATATATTCTGTAGATCTCAATAAAAACTTTTAATGAAAATTGGTTTGAACGAGATACAGTCAGCAGTTGTTGAGATACAGCGACCGCAAGTATAACATTGTTTTTCATACAAACACTATGAAAAACAAAGTTATTTTTGTAGTCGCGAAAAATCAAAGTTATAGAATACTCTACTGTGTTACGGAACCCTACGAGTGCGAGTCCGACTTGCACTTGGCCAGTTATTTTTTTACAATAAAATCATTTTTTCTTACACTATTTTTAATTCAAATTTATTAAAATTTATTTTCTATTTTTTAGTTGGATTTTCTATAAAAGCTTATTTTTTTAGTTTTTTTAAACTATTATTTATTAATACTGTGTGCGTGTTTTAAGCTAGTGTGCGGGATCGTTAAAGTGAGTGATTTGTGTGTGTGCAATGCGTGTTTACCTAGTCCCCCGTAAGTATCGGCAGAAAAAAATGTTTGCGGATTACAACGTTAACATCTCAAACAACTCAAATCACATCAGATTTACTAGCTGTTACAGTACTTGCAAGATACAATACAATTTGTATATATGTTTTAGAGTTCTATTACTTATGGTATATTCAAATTATGTATATAATCAGTGAATAATCAAATTATATCTATCTATGAACGTATAAAACAAATAATACTTGAAGCTAATTCTATTTTATATAAAGTACACTCAAACTTTTTCACTTTCTTAAAACCTTAATCTTAATTTTATAATATAGTTTTTCTGTAGCAAAGTTACAATATTATGGTATACAAGTACTCTGACCATCTGACATGTTATCCGGGGGGTTTGAGTTCCGTCGGTACGATAAAATTTTGGATTGTGTATAACAATTTACAAAAAATATTAAGTGTGTAACACTTCAAGAAATATGATATTGAACATTGTTATAAATATATTCCTCGACCTCGACTCACAATATAAGAATGTGTTTAAATCGTGAAAGTGTAATGTGTACAATCGTTATTACTTACACCAAATGTATATAAATGGCATACATTCCAGGTTTTTCCATTAAATTTAAAATTAAATGAAATGAACATTATTTATTTTGCAACAATATGATTAACTGCACCTAACTAATTAAACACAATTAACACATAATATAATACACAATCTAAAAACCTACTGCTATAACAATAATTTAAAAATAATAATAATGTAAATTTCATCGAGATACCTTATCTCCAAAGATATGGAGATAAACACCTCAAACTTGGTACTAAAAATTAATAGCGCGACGTTTAAAGTCGGTTTTTAGGGTTCCGTACCCAAAGGGTAAAACGGGACCCTATTACTAAGACTCCGCTGTCCGTCTGTCTGTCTGTCTGTCCGTCTGTCACCAGGCTATAGCTCATTAACCGTGATAGTTAGACAGTTGAAATTTTCACAGATGGTGTATTTCTGTTGCCGCTAGAACAACAAATACTAAAAACAAAATAAAGTTAAAAATTAAAGGGGTCCCCATACAAAAAACGTGTTTTTAAACGCCATCTATCTAATTAGTGTCGGCAAAATGACATAGATGGCGCTAGTAAACGAGCCCCGTCTTTCTAGATCGCGACCAAACCAAATATTCTTGGTAATGTCAATTAATCAAATATATGAGGTTGAAACTCTGGTATGTTTCGTATTGTACGGAAACTTCCCTAAGTGTGCGATAAGAGACGCGATGCTGACTCGCACTTGGCCAGTTTTATTTAGTTTTAAAATGATCTTAAATTATATGTTGACATGTATATAGTCCTTACTGTAAATACAGTCATCGATGACTGCGCAGCTATAAGCGCTTCCTAGTTTTTGCACTGTTAGGGTCTGATTCCTACGCGAGTAAATATGATTTCTTTATGTAAATGTGTAACCTTTCTTTTAAATTATCATAACCTGTATATAGTTGTTCGCATTGAGAGAATTACCTACCTATGTTTCTTGTTGTGTCCTCGCCCTAATTTACGTATATGAGATTTTGAGTTTTTTTAAAATATCATATAGGATAGCGTTTGACCACTATCTCACCTGTTGGTAAGTAATGATGCGGTCGAGGATGGTAGTACTCTAGGCCTAGAATGGCAACTGGCTCTAGTTGCTATTCTAGTTCTAGAGTGCTCGCAAGGGTAGCTGCCGGAACACATTAGATGTTTGGCGACAGACTTTCTAACTTGAGGGTGGGGTAGCTGGACAGGCGGACACTAAATAGTTTTCCACCACCATGCGGGGTTTGGGGGTTTCTTAACGATGTTTTCCTTCACTGGAGGGCCACTGTGAAAAGCGCACATAAATTTTTCAATAGAAAAATCCATCGGTGCGCGGAGGAGATTGAACTCGGTACCTATGGCGTCAAAGCCGAACATTCTCCCACGACACCACTGGGCCTTAAAATGTTTGCTTTGATTATATCATCATCATCAGTATCAGTCCACTGCTGGACATAGGCCTCTCCGAAGACATACCCCTGAGCTTGATCTTTATTATACTTATACTGGTTTTTATCCGCGACTTCGTTCACGTACACCAAGAATTTTATCACTATAAAGTTCTGCCAAACTACATTTGTCTTCGAGCATTTACCAAAGGAGATGTTAACGCAAGGCGAACCCCTCTGCTGGCCATATAGCCATTTTCGGCCATATGAGCGTGCGTAACTACGCTGTATTTTTAATACTGTGTGCGTGTTTCGAGCTAGTGTGTGGGATCATTAAAGTGAGTGATTTGTTTGTGTGCAATGCGTGTTTACCTCGTCCCCCGTAAGTATCGGCAGAAAAAAATGTTTGCTGATTACAACGTTAACATCTCCATTGGTAAATGCTCGAATACATTTGTATGTGATATGAGTTATTTAAGTTATAAAATGAGTAAAAATTAAGATTTTATTTTCAAAAAAATACTTAGCATACGTTCATCCTCATGCTATAAATTTTGTATCCTGTTTAAATTTCAGTAAGATCGGATCGTCCGTTTAGGCTTGATTAGGTAACAAACAGACAGAGTTATAAACGTTTTATAATATTAGTCTGGATTAGTCTGGATACAATCAAAGGATGTTTGTATTTTCAATAACTTAACGTATTTAAAAAACAACAATCTCATTTTGTACCGACTTTCAAAAAACTAGGAGATTCTCAAATTGTCATTCGTTGTCGTCGAAAACAGTTTTTCCAAGATGAAGTTTATGGTTAAGACTTCTTCACGATCCATACGGCACGACCGTTTTCATTTAGCTGAAATTTTGCACAGGGATATTATGTGGCTTCACCTGGTGAACACGCTAGGCCTAGAATACTCTTGACTCTAGAGCTATATGCTTCCCCAGGACAGTAAAAAAATGTTTCTTCTGTTCATACAACTAAAACTCATGTCACTCGCCACTTCTACAAATGAAGCTATGAAAAAACTCGTCGTTAAATAACCTAAGTACCACTTCAGTCGCTATGCCAAAAATAAACTTTAGGTTTTTTTCGAAACGTTAAAAATTACCGACTTTAAATGCCGTGTGAACGAAGTTCTGTCATTCAGGAGTTGATTAATATCTAAAGATTTCTAGTGGTAGGACTTCGGCTAGTCCGCGTGGGGCGGTACGATAATTTTCTTGTTATTCTGCCGAGAAAAATACATCCCACTAAAAATATTGTCATGTAAATGTTGCCAAGAGACCATGCGGCTCGCACTGTTAAAAAGTAACAGATCTCATGTAGAGCCAAGCCAAGCTCTATACACCTTTACTGTACAAGCTAAAACTTTAAAAGCTCTAAACCTTAGTCAAAAAATGTGTCTTGGTAATTTGGTTATTACAAGAAATATTGTGTAACAGAAAATTAATGAACAGTGAATCAATTTTTCACCTTACACCCATGATGTGAATGTAGCGCCACATATTTTGACTAAGGCTTGCAAGCAATACGCCTCATTTTTAACATACTTCCCAAAAAAAGGAAGTTCTCAATTCGTCTGTATGTTTTCAGGGTTCCGTTCCCAAAGGGTACCAACGGAACCCTATAACTGAGACTCCGCTGTCCGTCTGTCTGTCTGTCTGTCTGTCTGTCTGTCTGTCTGTCTGTCTGTCTGTCTGTCTGTCTGTCTGTCTGTCTGTCTGTCCGTCCGTCCGTCCGTCTGTCTGTCCGTCCGTCTGTCACCAAGCTGTATCTCATGAACCGTGATAGTTAGACAGTTGTAGTCTCATTGTAATTTCATCGAGATCTGATAAGTATCTCCAGAGATATGATGATAAACGTCTCAAACTTGCTACTGAAATTGACTCGCGGGGCATGGAAGTCGGCTGTTTTAGTTTTTAAACTATTTTAATTATATCGAGTATTATCAAGTGTACTCGAGCTGTGTATCGCCTCGCCTTGTACTGTTGTACATTATTTATTCCGTGGTATCACCAAATCCTTTACTCGCGGCCAGTCCGTTACCCTTTTTAGTCGTCCTTGACCTTAGTACGGCGACAATTTTCGCAGCTGAGCATGCGACTCGAATACGTAAATATGTACTTGGTTTCGGTACTGAGATGATGTTCTTATAATAATGTTACCAGCAGGTCGATTGCTTGATGTTATATTCATATCTTAGGTTGAGCCGCGGCTTGTTGTGTGGTTTTATTTTACGGGAAATAGTTGGAATACAGAGTCTACAACATGCTTATTTGAGGGTTGCATTTGTTAACCCAATTATGCATTGGTGGCGCCATCTATGACTACTTATTACGTAAGTTAATCATTCGGAAGAAATTATTACAGTTTTCAAATCCGACGAGAGATGTTGCACTGCGTAAATCAAATATTATGTTTCTTGGAAGTTGAAGTGTTGACACTTTTTTATTTTTGTAAATTTTTAATATAATGGCAGAGCACCTGGACGTGTAATCCGGGGGGTGCGGGTTCGAGTCCCGTCGGTACGATGAAATTTTGGATTGTGTTTAACAATTTACAAAAATATAAAGTGTGACACTTCAAAGAAACATAATATATGAGTATTTGAGTTTTACTTCGCCATATAAGCCATCAACACGAAAATTATAAATGCGAAAGTCAGTTTGTATATTTGTTTAGCTCTCTTCTAAATAAATGTAATTAATTAACTGATCTCTTTGAGCTTTGCACAAACGGAACCCAGCTATTCACTAAATAAGCTACTAATCAGGCGCATTTCTAATAGTAATTAGGTTACCAGATTTATTTATTTTATCGATAGAAATACATTACCCATTAGACATGGTTTTACCCAGGGCCTTATTTTCGCCTAGGCCTACAAGGAACTGGCCTAGGGGCCCAGCATCTAAGGTGCCCTGCCTACACGGTTACCGCAACAGATTCTTTTTAATTAATCTATTTTGATCCGCTGCAGGGCAAAACCTCCCTTTCCTCCTTTCATACAATAATACATCACAGTCCATTGCTTATATAATCTTATGTAATCAGTATAAACAGTTAGTCATGTAAGGGGGGGGCTCAAATATAAAGTGCTTAGGGGCCCTAGATCCCTAAATCAGGCCCTGGTTTTACCAATCAATACCAATACCAATCAAAGTAAACATATCTAGCTGTCAAGTCAAGGCAAAATATTTCACACAAAATATGGCAACCGAAATATCACGAAATTAGGTTAGTTTAAGCTGTGTTTTCCTGTTGTAAAACAAGATCCAAAGTAATTTATTTTTCCTGCGGAAAGTGTTATGAATGAAGTATTAAAGTACCCTCTTCGTGGTAGTCGCAAAAATTGTAACGGTTTATGTATTTTGGTCCACTGCCACCGCATTCAAATGTAGTCTATTCGGCGATCATATAAAGCTTTCAACCGACTTCCAAAAAGAAGGAGTTTCAATTCGTTTGTTTTTTTCTTTTTTTACGCGATAACTCCGTCAATTGTGAACCCATTTAATAGATTCTTTTTTTAATCGGTTACGTAGGGTACGTTTCCGAGGTGGTCCCATTGTAATTTCATCGAGATCTGATAAGTATATCCAGTTATATGACGATAAACGTCTCAAACTTGCTACTGAAATTGACTTGCGGGGCATGGAAGTCGGTTGTTTTAGTTTTTAAACTATCTTAATTATAGCGATCTCCAGAGGTATAAACATGATATTCCAAAAGAAGCGCCCGAACTTTGAGAGACATAGCGGCCATCTTAGTGATGCTAAAGCAGCTGTAAAATTTGACGGGAATTAATGAATGATAACACTTTATTGTACTTGTACACATAACACAATTTCTAACAAAAGGAAAGTTCCTAAACTAGTACAATAGGCGGTTTTATCGCTTAAAGCGATCTCTTCCAGACAACCTTCGGATGGAGTGGAGAGTACGAATATGTCAAAGGCTGAGGTGTACATTTGAGAGGATTCTTTAAAATCACTAAACTAAACAAAACACTACAATTTAGACTTAGATTATCTTTTTAACGCGGGCGAAGCCGCTGGGCACACGTAGCCCTTTATAAACGCAAGATCTTTAGTGTTACTAAAGGTTGTAAACTATCAGTTGGTGTGCTGTTCAGCACACGAAGGGATAGCCGACCATTCAAGAAGTATAGGAATGTAAGTTAGGTTCGCTGTAGAACCAAATCCAAGGTTCGGTCGAAATATAATTTTTACTAGTATTTGGCCACTATCTCGCCTGGTGGTAAGCGAGGATGGTAAACACGCTGGAATGCTCTGACTCTCAAGGGCTGTGCTGCCGGAACACCGTAAGGTTATGGCGGCAGATTTTCTCCTTTATGGTAGTAAGCTACTTATTGGTACTAGTAACAAGTCAGACGGAACATCGATGTATAGCTCCTACCACCTATGGAGTTGTCCGAAGTGTTCGAACGTCTGTGAATACTTATTACATTGCAATAAAAAAAATCCCAACGTGCCAAATTAGTATCAGATTATCGAAATATTGGCAGACGTTTCGCATGGGTCAGTCACACTAACTAACCACGGATGGAAAGATGGAAGACCTGAGTGGGATTGGCACCAATTTACTGAAGTGAATGTTCGAAAGGGCTAATCACTAAGCGCCAATAGCCCAATGGCTAAGGCGTCGGCCTGGCGATCGAGAGGTCGCTAGTTTGACCCCCACCCATTGCACTATTGACGTGAACCCACTCCAGACTCTTAAGCATATTTAGCTTAGTTGGAGGGTTAACAAAAATGTGCAACTCACATTGCTAGTAAGTTTTTATAAATAAAAAAAAATAAAAAAATAAAATTATTTTTTAATAAATAAAAAAAATATGTAATAATAAAATTATTGACATTACCTACTTATGTCAGTAAGCTTTAATTAATAAAAAAAATGTAATAATAAAATTATTGACATTACCTACTTGTGTCAGTAAGCTTTTATAAATAAAAAAAATGTAATAATAAAAATTATTGACATTACTTGTGTCAAATCCACCGCTATGCCTTGTTCAATAGTTTCGATCATTCTAACTCTTCAATAATTGTTTAAAAAAACTAAAAGAATCGACTTCAAATACCGCGCTAGCCATTTTAAATACCAATGAGGTGTGTATCTCCATATCTCTGGAGATACTCATCAGATCTTGATGATATGAAAATGGGACTACTTTGGAAGTATTACGCCCTTTCAATCAAATGAATTGTCTAAATAATAGGTCCTGGCGTCTTTGAGTAATCGGGGAACATACATAAAATATATATATGTATATAAAATAATTATAAATATATAAAATAAATATAAATATTCCGACGAATTGAGAACCTCCTTTTAAGTCGGTTAACACTTCGTGATGTCGTCAATCATGTAAGAATGGGTTTCCCCGTTCCTAATAAGACAGGCAATAAAACCTATATGAAATATACCTATATACCTATATTATGATATAATTTTATAAAATATGTTTAAATGTAATTTGTTTATATTTTTACTTAATGATATTGATAATGCAATTGTAATATGTGTTTTATGGACTTAACTAGCCTGAAATAAATGAATTTTAATTTAATTTAATTATATAATCACGTCTCTTAGAATAAAAGGGCGTGACCCGGGCATGTACCCAGTTTGTAAACCTTTCTATTTCTTTCCAAGAATAGAATCGACGGTAACGGCCAGACTGTAAACACCGTGGGACGTCCCTTCTACGCCCTTTTAAAGGGCAAAGGCGTTTATAGATATAAAGCCCTAATGTTCAGTGCTATTTGTCTCTCTTTGCGTAATGTCATAAATAGTCGTGAGATATTAGACGAAACATTAGAGTGGTGATGGAACTTTTTGAAATTCGGAGTTAATGTATTTAAGGTATTGGGTTTTATAATGGTGTTAAATATATTTTTTGCGCAGCATTATTGGAAAAACTTCTCTTGATCGAAGATAGCGAATCGGTAAACGTAGCGTAGGCCGCCCTCGGACTAGGTGGAGCGATGATTTTCGCAAGGTGGCCGGCAAGAGAGGCCCAGTGGTGTAGTGTGCGAATGGCCTTGACGCGAACGGTCTCTGAAATGACGCCAGAGGTACCGAGTTTAATCCCTGCCGTGCACCAATGGATTTTTCGATAGAAAAACCCATGGTCAGCTACCACCCTCAAGTTAGATAATCTGTCGTCAAACATCTAATGTGTTCCGGCAGCTATTCTTGAGAGCCAGTTCCCATTCTAGGCCTAGCGTGCTACCATCCTCGACCGCATCGTAACTTACCAACAGGTGAGATAGAGGTCAAACGCTAGCCTATATGATATTAAATAAAACTGGCCAAGTGCGAGTCAGCATCGCGTCTCTTATCGCACACTTAAGGAGGGTTTCGTACAATACGAAACATAACAAAGTTTCAACCTCATATATTTGATTAATTGATATTACCAAGAATATTTGGTTTGGTCGCGATCTAGAAAGACAGGGCTCGTTTACTAGCGCCATCTATGTCATTTTGCCGAAACTAATTAGATAGATGGCGTTTGAAAACACGTTTTTTGTATGGGGACCCCCTTTAATTTTTAACTTTATTTTGTTTTTAGTATTTGTTGTTCTAGCGGCAACAGAAATACACCATCTGTGAAAATTTCAACTGTCTTACTATCACGGTTAATGAGCTATAGCCTGGTGACAGACAGACAGACAGACAGACGGACAGCGGAGCCTTAGTAATAGGGTCCCGTTTTACCCTTTGGGTACGGAACCCTAAAAAGAGCTGCATGCGATTAGCCGAATTGTATTCAAAAACAAACACATCACTTATTACAAAATAAAAGAAACATTATACATCACTTTAATTCTCATCTCTCTTTATCCACAGGTAGTTTTAGAAGTAGCCCACCGCGTGGACCAAGAGGGAGTGGTGGCAGTAGACTCGGTGGTGGAGAAGTTGATCTTCAAACCTCAGGATGTGGTCTCCATCCGGGCGAAGGACTCGGACCTGGAGTACGCGACCCACGACGTCTTCCAGACAGATAGTGCAATATCTAGCAAGTTTAATGGTACGTTAGGAACCTAATTGAATCTTCATCTTTTATCATACATTCTGTTCTATGCTAAGAAATGCAATTCCTTGCCGGTGTCTGTGTTTCCCGATACCTACAACCCGGGGGTTTTCAAATCGCGAGTGAACAGGTTTCTACTAGGTAAGCGTGCTACATCTTCGACCGCATCGTCACTTAACATCAGGTGAGATAGTAGTCAAACGCTTGCCTATCTGATCTGCCATAAAAAAACCTTAAAACTTAAACCTTTTGAGCGCCACACTACTAACGCACTTCCGTGCCCTTTACGCCAAGCGGTACGGTTTTGTCTTCTATAGACGACCCTGTCGTACAGGCCCCGCAAGTGCTTGTCACGTAATATGACTTGGCGCTCAAAACAAACATTCATATTTTGACACAAATAACTATCATATAAACACAACATGGATCCTAATTTGATGATGATAGTAATGATGATATTAAGATATCAAAAGCAAGTATTTTTCGGAGAAAAGCCTACTGTATGATAAATTGTTGTTTTTTAGTATTTCTGAATCGTATTCCAAATAACATTTAAATCATAATTTTGAGTTATGTATTATTTTTCTAAGCCATTTATAAAATCATCGGCCAACTAGCCAGCGCTTCAACTTGTATTTTTTTTTCAAACATGCATCACCATCGTAGGTATAATAATTGCTTAAAAATGTAATGCATTTTAACATCAGAATCCTGCATAGACTTATAGTGCACCTAGGTGGGAGTGTGTCCTTATCTAACTACCTGCCAGTGCTATACATGTGCTATAACTGTGTATAGTATATATATGACCCATACAACAGAAAGGGGCAAACTCCGTTCAAGACCAGTCTCTTGTGGGCCGGTTTTGCGGTTCAGTTCACAGCCAAGTTCAACAAAGTACAAAGTCTTTGAATCCTACTTAGAATTAAAATTACATTCCAAATCTTCTGACATCAACTTCTAGCTCCAACTATGCTCTACCTACCAGAACTAAACTTGAGTTAACACTTCTATTCTCCATCTATCTACTAACCCGTACTAACCACCACGCTCAACCATTGACCATAATTGAACAAAAATAGCCCCCTCTGCCGAAGGTAACGGGCGTAACGCAGAGGAGCGCCATCTAGAACCTTGGGACGGGTGTGAGGGCGACGTAGGAGATTCACCGTCACTGAACGGAGACGCTCGACTCGACGACTTGGAGTTAGACCACCGTGTGAACGGCTGGGACGCTAACGACATGTTCAGGAAGAACGAGGAGGTGTATGGAGTACACAGCACGTATGATCATTCGCTGGCTGGGTACACGTTGCCGCTGCAGAGAAAGGATACTCAGGATTATAGGTGAGTGTGCACTTATGAAACTTTTATTACATCACCTCAACTCATAGACGTAATATAAAAGGATGGAACACTGCAGATGTTTTGTCAAATTCAATTTAATCCGTATGCTCTAACAATAAGGTTGTTATTCCTTGGAGAAAAAAACGGGCTAAGCGAAAGGCACCAGGGTGGGAGTGTGTCCTTGTCTAACAACCTGCTAGTGCTATATATGTTCTATACTATATGTATAGTATATTAGTCGTATATATGTATATATATAAGTCGTCAATACAAAAGAAAGGGACAAACTCCGTTCTAGGTCTGTCTCATCAGGGCCGTTTTGCGCAGTCTATTTATATTACGTCTATGCCTCAACTTTTTTCGTTCGCTTGATTGGCGGATATGATGTATGACATTTAGGTCTGGCTGTGATTGGCGGACGATTCCGAAGCCATATTTGTATACATGCGCTCAAAGTGTCAAGTCAACTGCTGTCAAAGTAGCTTTAGCTACCATAGCTACTCATAAACAAAAAGTTTTAATTGCATCGTGGTCTCATAAAACCACACCACACTTTTTGAATGTTCCGCTTTGTTTGTAATCGCCCGACATGGGGCGGGGACATTTTCAGAGCGGGTTTTTGATGTAATAGCTTTTAATTAATGTAACTACAATACTTGTAAAAATGGTAAATACCGTGCTTAAAGCAGTCATGCTAGTAATAGTAGGAGTAAATAGTAATAGGTGGAGTGTTGGAGCACCGATATAGGCAGAGTGGGGGATCGTGACTGATGACCTGAAGATCGGGAGTATTGGTGTCTTTTGGAAGCAGTGGACTAGATTCAGATAGTTTGTTCCGCCTGACTTACTACCAAAAAGTAGCTTCCCATATCAAGGAGAAAATTTACCATAACCTTACGGTGTTCCAGCAGCACACAGCCCTTGACAGTCGGAGCATTTCGTTAAGTCTAATATCCTTTGAGCATTGTGAACATTAGTTGTAATTAAATTTCTAAAACATCAATACAAATACAAATACAAAATTGCTTTGTTTAAAAAATATGTTTGTTTTGACAATTGTATGTACCTACCCTGCCTTTTTGCTGTAGTCTTTGAGACTGTGTTGCAAAAGACAGTGTTAACCCAAAATATAAACTAATTAACAAAATACTATGTAGAAAATAGATTACCAAGCAATTTCTAATTATAAGCAGTGTTACTTAGTTAAACTACTACTGTATATGATTAGTATGTTAAACAAAGGTAAGTGATTTGAGATGTGAGTATGTGTGTGTGTGTGTAAGTGTGTGCGTGTGTGAGTGTGTGTGTGAGTGTATGAGACTCTTTGTTTGTGTGTGTTTGTGTTTGAAGATTATAACTGCTGTATTATACTATTTTTTCTAGTAATTTTTCCGTATTTGTATAATCACAAGTTTGTAGCCAGTAAAATATTTTTTTTTAAAGATTGTAGTCAATAATAACATGTTAATTCTATCTCCAGGGACGCAGAAGCAAAAGCGGAAGAGATAGCCGCAGAAATAGAAGGTACGGCGACGTACAAAGCTCGCATCGAGCTAGAAAACGGTGACGAAGAGGAAAGGTTCGCAGCTGTGTTACGTCCGCCGGACGCGCCGCCCGCCGCCACTGCTGGGAAATACGTCATACCTAACAGGAGGAAGCTAAATATGCAGGTAATATAACATTGTAATACATTAATACATACACGGCGATGTAAACAACTCCCGGTATCGGTCTTTGCGTCTCTCCTTAAATTGTGCTGAAGACAATTTTAGGTGTATTTCGTAAAGAATAAATGGCTAGACTTCTAAGCGGAAGGTTTTCAAAGCCATGAACATCGCGATCTCACCGCGTGACCTCACTCCCGAGGAAGAGCGACTGACTCGCTCGAAACCTAGGTCGAGAAAATTCGACTAAAGGTACGTGAATTACAGCCGGTATATAACAATGATAAAGTTTTTAAAGCCGCTTCAAATGTTAGCACGGGTGTTCGTTCACAGGTGATAGGAGGATTATACCGTTGATCCGCCTGCCTTGCTACCAAAATATAACTTACCGCCGTCAAGGACAAAATCTGCCGTCATAACCTTAATTGTTCTGGCAGCATACATCCCTTGAGAGTTAGACCACTTTAGGCCTAGCGTATTCACCATCTAAAACCACATCATCGCTTACCACCAAGCGAGCAACCTCTCGTTGTAACTACTGTAAAACGTTCTGTACCCTTAGTACGAGTTTTCATACCAAACTCGATAACGTATATCGAACAAATTTTGTATGAAAAACAGTACAGCGCCTCTAGTGGTTACTACACTTCACTAAATTTAAACCAATCAGGGAGCCAGAATATGTCGAAAACTATGTGAGATCTGTCAAAAGAGTTTACGATGAAAACTCGTACTAGGGGTACTGTAGGACTGTCGATTATACTAAAGTACCATTACTCTATTAGCAAGAGAATGAACAATCAACAGGTAAAGTGCTATTCGATCTAGTTCATCATAATCAGCCTTTACCGCCTATACTAGTCCACTGCTGGTCATAGGCTTCTCCAACTGCAAACCAGTGAGCACGATCCTCGTCTGCTCTCATCCAGCTCTTATTAATATTAGGATACACAATACAAGTATTGTATCGCCTAATCATACTACAATCTAGCCTAGGTAGGCTAATAAGTAATTTAAATCTATCATAAACTTATACATTGACATAAACAAATAATGTGCCCATCTGCACTTTTTTTATTGTATCTATTGTTTAGGTGAAGACACATTGTTATCGTGTTCTTTATGAATAGCACTTACACTATATTCCACTAAGGTTCACTACACACTATCACTACACTAATTCGATTGGTTTAGTTCTTATCAATCACCTTGCGAACATCATCGCTAGATCGATTCACCCTGTGTAGGCTGTTATGAATTGATTGATGAATGTAATTTATTTTAAAAGTATTCAAATATAAGTAATTGTGATTGTGATTTGTGACGGTGAAATACAATTTTGATATATGCACGCCTGTGACAGGTGAATGAGACAACAAATGTTATTATTGACGACTTATATTATGTACTTACCTACTTTATTTTGGCAAATAAAGAATTATGAATATTATCTTATAGGCTAGCGTTTCACCACTATCTCACCTGTTGGCTGTTGGTAAGTGATGATGCGGTCGAAGATGGTAAACACGCTAGGCCTAGAATGGAAACTGGCTCTAAAGGATAGCTGCCGGAATTACATTAGATATTTGGCGACGGATCTTCTAAGTTGAGGGTGGTAGCTGGCTAGGCGGACACTAGATAGTGTCCTACCACCATGCGGGGGTTGTTGGTTTCTTAACAATGTTATTCCTTCATCGGTGGGCCACTATGAAAAGTGCACATACATTTTTCGATAGAAAAAACCATTGGTGAACTCGGTACCTCTGGCAGGCCTCCCTCACTCGCCCATAGCTACTGCGCTTTTTACCTAAACTTTCGTCAACGCCGGCGGTACTATCTGCCAGTCGGTTGTCACTGCTCACGCGCGCGCAACGTATATTACTATTCTAATGACGGGATAACTGCGTATTCGTATTCTATATTAAGGGTATTATATATATTATTAGGGTTTGACAAAAAACAAGCATAATATGTTTCATTTTTATGCTACCGAAAGCAAAATGACAAGACTGTGTAAAATTCACTTTTCCGACATTGAATTTGACTCTTAGTTAGGAACTTTGATGTAATTTTGTGAGGTAAATAAAAATAATTCGTGAACTTTTTTTTTAGTTTATTGAGTCAACCCTTTACCGTATCGGGGCGCGCCGGTACATCGCGCGCTGAACAAAGTAATAACAATGCTAGGTCGAGCGCCTTGAGACACATTTTTGCTTGTATTGTCTGAAATAAACGTTGGTATTGTGTTTTTGTTGGGGAGTGAAGTATCTGTTACGTAGTAACTATTATATAATCTGTGCCTCTGGCATCAATGCCGACCGTTCTCCCACTTACACCACCGGCGCCTCTAATATCCAGTGTTTACTCGCAGGCTGGCAAGCTAGTGGGCAAGCCGTCGACGGCAGGGCCGGGCGCCGGCGCGGCGTCCCCGCCGGCGCGCGGCGGCGCTTCGCCCCCCAAGGAGAAGGAGCGCGAGCGGCCGCGCGCGCCGCCGCCCGCGCCGCTACCGGACAGACATGCCGACCCGCCTGTACAGGTGAACTTCTTTTTATATATATTTCATAGGCTAGCGTTTGACCACTATCTCACCTGTTGGTAAGTGATGATGCTGTCCAAGATGGTAAGCTTACTAGTAAGCCAGCCAGTTCCCATTCTAGGCCTAGGCCTAGAATGGGAACTGGCTCTTAAGGATAGCTGCCGGAACACATTAGATATACGCCAAGCTAAATCTCTCGCTATCTTCAAAAATATGTTAAAAATTCATTGTCTGTCACATTTGTAGCACTTTTCCGTTGGATTTATGTATATGCATGTATATTTACATATTGTGTATGTATATTTGTATGTATGTATAAGTTTTTTTTTTTAGATGTATGTATATATATATATATATCATTATTATTATGATGATCACAACAATTTTTGATTGTTATATTTATTTATTTGCACTGTATTTATGTTACGCATTGTACCACCGGCAACTCCTTTTAACAATTCTGTCCATACAAAGGTTGTCTGGCAGAGATCGCTTCAAGCGATAAGACCGCCCATTGTATTAACTATAATATAAGTAGCTAAATTTTAGTCTGTTATTCTTGTAATGGTGTGCAATAAAGAATTTATTCTATTCTATTGTACTCTATTCTATTCTATTCTATTCTATTCTATTCTATTATATTATATTATATTCTATTATATTCTATTCTATTATATTATATTATATTATATTATATTATATTATATTATATTATATTATATTATATTATATTATATTATATTATATTATATTATATTATATTATATTATATTATATTATATTATATTATATTATATTATATTCTATTATATTCTATTCTATTCTATTATATTCTATTCTATTATATTATATTATATTCTATTATATTCTATTCTATTCCATTCTATTATATTCTATTCTATTCTATTCTATTCTATTATATTATATTATATTATATTATATTATATTATATTATATTATATTATATTATATTATATTATATTATATTATATTCTATTCTATTATATTATATTCTATTCTATTCTATTCTATTCTATTCTATTCTATTCTATTCTATTATATTCTATTCTATTCTATTCTATTCTATTCTATTCTATTCTATTATATTATATTCTATTCTATTCTATTCTATTCTATTCTATTCTATTCTATTATATTCTATTCTATTCTATTCTATTCTATTATATTATATTATATTATATTATATCATATCATATCATATCATATCATATCATATCCTATTCTATTCTATTCTATTCTATTCTATTCTATTCTATTCTATTCTATTAGATTGGCGACAGATTTTCTAACTCCAGGGTGGTAGCTGGCCAAGCAATGCGGGGTTGTTGGTTACACAGCTACAGCTACAGGGTTTCTCAGCAGTGGACTGATTGAGGTAACTGTTATGTTTGCAGCAGCAGCCAGTGCCGGGCCCGGCGGCGGGCGGCAAGAGTTACGCGGCGCAGGCGGGCGGCTACCACATGCCGCCCTTCCCGCCACATCAACCGCAGCAGTAAGTCTATTCGTTTATAAATTTTCATCCCCACTTGCACTAAACTTAAGAATCGCATTAGCTTGTCAAAATACCACAAGACAGACAAATCCGGCTATCAAAATGCCAAAATATAGATAAATATAGGATCTATAGACACCTCTGCACACAAAACATACTGCCCACTCACCCTATCAGCCTGACATATACGTTACAACTAAACTCATTTCACAAAAAATCATCACACACACACACACACACACTCAATCATTAATTACCTATGCACTAACCTACTCACCAATCCTAACACCGAACTCATCACATTTAACAAAGCATAGACTTAGTAAATAATATATTGAACATTTTCTAATCAATCATTCCTCCACATGTTTTACCCACCAATCACTACGTTGATTTTGAATGTAAGTAATAATAAGCGGGAGGGGTCCTGGTGACCTGAATTACAGGTTTTTCTACAAAACCTACAGCAGGCACCAGTCTCTCACAAAATATTATAATCTTACATTCAAACATAGCCCAAACTTACGTGTCTATATTTTTACATGTACAATAACATAAGTCCAAACTGTACCAATTTCTTATTGTGAGAGAGAAATAAATTATTATTGATTGATTGATTAGCCTATCTGTAAGATATATTTTGAGATTTTGATACCCAATGTTGCTTTAATATAGATTTTGCTGTTACACCGCAAACTCCAATGTGTAAAAAATGTCACACAATGTAGTTGTGTACACATACATAAAATCACGTCTTTTCCCCTTTGGGATAGGCAGAGACTACTTCTTTCCACGTGCTACGATCCTGGCACACTTCTTTCGCTCTTTCATGAGCGCCTGCATACGTGCTCGCCGGTTATAGGTACTTTTGTCCCAGACAAAAGTACCTATAACCTGTCTTTAATACGTCTCCTAGACAAAATCTAATTTCTG
This sequence comes from Cabera pusaria, assembly GCA_954871355.1. Taxonomy (NCBI): domain Eukaryota; kingdom Metazoa; phylum Arthropoda; class Insecta; order Lepidoptera; family Geometridae; genus Cabera; species Cabera pusaria. The sequence goes on along the minus strand of OX940906.1, from coordinate 3,730,095 downwards.
TTTCCATTTACACTTTTGAACTTGCGTTAACGCAAGTTTAAAATGTATGGAACGACATTTATTTTTCAGCAACAAAGTTGTGATTCCCATACATAGCGATGTTGCGTTAGCGTTAATGAAAACAGATATTGTATATTGACTGGGGGTTCTGGTCGTGATACGTTCGCCTAGTTCGGCTTCTACCGGCTGGCCTGGCTGATTTACTGTAGTCCTTACTAATGTTATAAACGCGAAAGTTTGTAAGGATGTTTGTAACTCTTTCACGCTAAAACTCCTCAACCGATTGAGCTGAAATTCGGTATGTAGATAGCCTAGATCCTGGATAACACACAGGTCATCTTATATCGATCGGGCTCTCTCAGGCTTTTTATCTCGATATTCCCACGGGAACGATGTCTACGCGGGTAAAACCGCGGGGCACAGCTAGTAGTGGTTTACAATAGTAATAGTATATATTCAGATACAGATACGTGTGACTTAAGTAGTCTATTAGTGCAGTTCACGCCGTGCAATTATAGACCACTTAAGTCACGAGTATCGTATATTATTTTATAGCTGTCAGTGTGACATAAATCCGCACTTTACACTTGCTACGCTTTTCCGTCAAATAGAAGATAATTGCACGGCGTGAAGTTGGCAACCGAGCGCAGCAAGGGTGCTAAACATCGTGCAATAATCGCCTATTTAAGTCACGGAAAAGCGTGCGTAAAGTGCGGGTTTAGGTCACACTGTGCTATAAATAATCTTGGTGTTTGTTAACAGGGCTGCCCCAGTGAGCGGGAAGGTGAATGGTGAGCCGAGAGGACCGCCGCATCCGCGACAAGGGTTCCCGCCGCACCATCATCATGTAAGTATTTGTTTGTTGACATCTCACTTTCGAAAAGAAAGAAAGATTTTTTTTTATATCTTATAGGCTAGCGTTTGACCACTATCTCACCTGTTGGTAAGTGATGATGCGGTCGAAGATGGTAAGCACGCTAGGCTTAGAATGGGAACTGGCTCTCAAGGATAGCTGCCGGAACACATTAGATGTTTGGCGACTGATTTTCTAACTTGAGGGTGGTAGCTGGCCATATCATATATTATTAATGTTATGTATATACCGGCTGTAATGTAGATTTTACGGAAATTTTAAAAAAAACGTAAATGATAGGCGCGGTGCGTAATTTTTGACTTTCGAACAATGTATACAGGCTTCGTAAATGCATTTTTTGAGCAAATGTGCTGAAATACATAGTGTAGTTAACATAATGAAAAAATTACACAAAATTGTTGTAAAATCAGGAGCCAACTCAGCATTATGTTACTCATGCTGGGCATGACCAATGCTGGTCTTCCGTTGGGACCTTGAGTGATGTCACGGAATCCTACTTTTGCGATTTGTCGTGTCTTTTGACTTGTCCGCCAATAACTGACAGATAGGAGAGACTCAACCACAGACCTGCTACATATTAACTTGATCGCGTACACCGGCCCCCATGAGACCGACCTTGAACGGAGTTGTCCCTTTCTTTTATATGGACAACTTATATATATACTATACATATATTAGAGAACATATATAGCACTAGCAGGTTGTTAGACAAGGACACACTCCCACCCTGGTGTCTCTCAATTGGGCCGTTTTATTCTACAAAGCAATTACAACATTATTGTTAAATTATACGGATTAAATTGAATTTGTCAAAACATCTGCAGTGCACCATCCTTTTATATTACGTCTATGGACTCAACAGATGGCGTAATCTGACAAATCTCATGGTTTTTTTTTTGTTTGGCTATGGCTCCACACGATAAGTGTATTTAGCCAGTGTCAAGTGCATAAGCTACAAATAACAATACACTTTCAGAACCCCCCGCCCGTTCAAGACAACAACCACCGACCGCCGCGGCATCACGCGCCCCCCGAACCTCGGAGACAGGAGGAAGTACAGGTTACTATTTATTTATAGTTTTTTTCAGTATGGCTCCACACGATTGGTGTATTTAGCCAGTGTCAAGTATTAAAATTCTTCAAGTTTTTGTAAATTCCAGTCATAGAGTTGAGTTGAAGTCGCATTTCAGGTCAAGTTGAAGTCATACTATAGTCCAAGTCATACACTCAATAAAGATGTGGATTTTACCAAAGATTTTTAGTGGGATATTGGTGACAACGTAATTAACACGTTTTTCAACATTTTGCTGTTTCCCTGCACTCGCACGCGTTCACTTAATGGATAATTTTCCACATTTATTACACAGTAACTCGCGGTGTAACACAAGTTTTGGAAAAAAAAACAATCAAATGTATATAGATTTAAACCCAGGTTACTATTACTATATTTTTATACGAGGGTAAAAGTACCAAACTTTGGCACTGGACCAATTATTAGCATCTGAGTTTTTAATCCAAATTGTAAGTTATAGTGTATGGTTTTTGCATTGCAGAGTACTAAAATTTAAGTAAAATGTTTTCCTGTGTAAATGGTATTACTACTTGTACTATTATTAATCTGTGGTATCACTTGAAAATGCAAAAATTATGCGCAATAGCTTACAGTTTTGACTTAAAACTTAGGTACAAAAAATTGGAGCAGTGCCAAAATTTGGTCTTTTTACCCAATTGTGCGGCTTACTCCGCTTCAAGTGGGATGAACAACAGTACCATTTTATTAAGCCGCGGGCAGTAGTACTGTAGTACTCCATTAATTCCACACCTGTTAAACGCACGGTAGACCAACGGCAGACATGTATTTCGCGGCGAGAACATGCGTATGTAAAGATGCCATTATTAATGCGTTGTAAAACGTGTAAATGACCAAAAAGCTAACCAATAAGAGAAGGTTGTAGATAACACAAAAACTATTGACTAAATACTTCATAACATACTTTCAGGATCTAAGAAAGTTCGGTCAAGATTTCAAACTAGTGACCCCGGCTCCGATGCAAGTGCCGCCGCCGCAGCCGTTGCCGCCGCAGCCGCAGCCGCCGCCGCCGCAGTTGCCGCTCAATCCTCCACCACAGGTAACTGTTATATCCTCATTCACTTTTTGACGAGATAACGTCTTATCAATCTATGAACGCCAGACGCACTATAAAGTGTCACATTCCGCGTGCAAGCGAGAGCGCGGAACAAGCGATAGAGAGGCACGATCGTATGACGTTATCACGTAAAATTATCGTACGTAATACGGAGGATAGAGTAAATCCTCCATGGTCCGTAAACCGACTTTACAGCCTGCCAATTTTATAAAGTGAATCTTCTTTCGGCGCACTGGGGTAAAAATGCAACGGAAGTGACGTAGCATCACGGTCCGAAGGCAACAGAAGTGACGTAGTTATATTTTATATTTATAAACGCCCTCTATTGTAGAACGGCGTAACTACGAAGACGTATTCACTATCATTCGGGCATTCGTCCTGCTAAGTTCAACAGATGGAGTTGTACTAAAGAATGTCCACTCTGTGAAGGAAGTTTCACCTATAACGCGTAGCCTTCTACGCACCCTCTTTTTTATACTAGATAGGTAAGCATTTGACAAGTATCTCACCTGATGTTAATTGACGATGTGTGAATTAGTTAATCATAGTGAATCATGAAATTTGGCAAGAAGCAAGGTCTTGAAGCACTTATAAAGGAAAAAATATGAAAACCGTATATATGTAGTTCAATAACAAATAAAAACCGGGCAAGTCGAGTTGAACTCGCCCACCGAGGCTTCCGTACCAACGTTGGTTTGTACCAATTAAGCTAGACCTCTAAATTGTATCAGCGCTCATATAACTCAGAGGTCTACCTTAATTGGCGTAGACTATGTATGTATGAGGGCACCCTTTAATTTTCAACGATTTTTATTTTTTGGATTTTTTCCTTAATTTGTGCTGTAAGACCTTGCTTCTTGCCAAATTTCATGATTATAGGTCAACTAGGTCTAGGTTTTGGGTCGAAAACCTATAGGGTACTTCCGGTTGACCTAGAATTGTCACGTTAGTTACCTCTGAGAAAGGATTTTCCAAAATTCACGCTTCAGGCGTGAATTTCGGAAAATCCTTGGGTTGAAACGGGGGTTCAAAGTTTGTATGGAGAAACAAGTTTAGATAGTATTTTCCATTCGAAACTTAACACAAGTACTTACGTAAGTAAATACGTGTTTCAGGCTCTTTCTAAATTCCACCCCTAAAAGGGTGAAGTGGGGTAACAAAGTCTGAAATCAATATTGTTTCGGATTGCGCTGAAATTTGCCATGCAGATAGTTGTTTTGACTTAGGTATCCGCTAAGAAAGAATTTTTCAAAATTCACTCTTCAAAGGGATGAAGCGGGGGTTCAAAGTTAGTATAGTCATTTTATTCGTCATTTCACACAAGTACTTCTGTAAATAAATAAGTAAATACAAGTTTCAGACTTTTTCAAAATGCCCTCCTAAGAGGATGAACTGGGGTAACAAAGTCTATGAATCAATATTGTTTCGGATTGCGCTGAAATTTAGAATGCAGATAGTTATTATGGCATAGGTATCCGCTCAGAAAGGATTTTCTCAAAATTCCTCCCGGATACGGAACGGGGATCAAAGTTTGTAAGGCGAAACAAGAGATAAAGTACGTGTTGTACGATTTTTCGAAATGGGGTAGGTAACAAAGTCTGAAAATTTGGGTTTTTCGGGTTTTATAAATGAATACCCAAAGAGCAATAATTACTAAAGTACAGAGCGCGGCTATGAGCCCGCCACCTTGCTGAGAGTTGTAAGCAGATGTGCTATAGCTACGTACATTGATATATAGGTCTTGCGTAGGGATGCCTGCAAACGCCCGCGCGCTTATCGATGAAGCGGGTGACACGTGACGACAAAAATGAATATAGAATATTTATACATTGAGAGGATTGTTATATATTAATCTCAAGATACGCTGCTTGTTTTTTCCTACGATTTCTCAGTCATTATATAAGTATCTTAAATGCACGAAAGATATAGTATTAATGTAATTAAGAGTACCTAAGAGGGTACCTAAAATATAACCCTCCTTCTTTCGCAGTCGAGTAATAAATATGACATTCAAAGTTTGTAAAAGATTTAGTTAGGTTATGAGGGGGTGGGGAAAGGGAGGGTAGGAGAGGGAAAGAGGGAGGGCAGGGGGCTTAGCGAGGCGTGGTACGGCGCGGTGTAGGTAGGCTACGTATTTGTCTTATTTGTAATAAAATTAGCCTAAATAATTAAAAATACTACCCAGAGACACTATTTCTCGCGGACGAAGTCGCGGGGCACAGCTAGTAACTTATATAAAGCTAACAACACAAAAATCTCAACATTAACACTTTAGAGCATCGGAGTATTTCCTTTTTTCGACTTCGCTTGAACGTAAAAAATTTCGTAAATAATATCGTCAGCACGCACATCAATACTCAATGCATCACCGGCGAAGCGGCGGGCGGTGTAGTGGGACGCGACTCGCAACCGCACGTCTGACGTGTACTTCACCCCGCTATCATATAATAGTATATCCATTTAAAAGTATGAAAAATTGAATTACCTGTGAAATGTTATGTTGCATTTTAGTTTGGTGTGTTTCCTTGTGTCATTTTGACAAGTTAGCACCGCACATTTCACCATTTTCTCGGCAGAAACGAAATAAGATGTTACTAAACGCACTCCGCTCGAACTCAGAATGTCAACTGTTCGCGCTTGCCGGTGGACAGCGACGATGTTCCGACCCGCGCTTACTGTTCGAACTCGAGTAGCCGCGCTCTGTACTTTAGTAATTATTGCTCTGAGTGAATACCAAATTGCCTTAGACACGCGATAACATGAAAATGGGTGAACCGATTTGGCTAATTCTTATTTGATGTCTTTAATGATAGAATAGTTTTTACAAATGAAAAGTTTCAAGTAAATAAAAGAAGTTTTTAACGCGGGCGAAGCCGCGGGGCACTTCTAGTTGGTACTAAGAAATTTTCGCGAAAATCTAAATTTGCCCATATCTTTTTATTGTGTTGACTCAAGACCTTGATTTTTATACACCCAATAGGGACTATAGACTTCAGTATCAGGTATAAATTTTAACTTGCTAGGTCCACCTGTTCCTGAGAAAATCAGTGGTGACACACGGACAGACGGACAGACAGACAGACGGACAAGAAAATGATTTTATAAGGGTTCCTTTTTTTTACCTTTTGAGGTACGGAACCCTTAAAAAAAGCGAATTTACTATTTACAAACGGATTATTTGCGGTTTGTTGACGAACAGTGTCTAGGCATCGCTGTAGGGATTGTACTGCAAAGTTAAGTTTGTTTTGACAAGTTTGTACGGAAGCTTCGGTGCGCGAGTCCAACTCAACTTGGTCGGTTTTTTTCTAGATGCTTGCTTGTGTACCAGCAGCTTAAGTAAGTGTTTAACTTTGCAGCAGCTACCCCCGCCCCCGCCGTCGGCGTCACCCCCCGAGGTATCAGCCAACGCGGGCGCCCCCTCGGAGCCCCCACACAAACGTGACCGACCACCCAAACAACACACACCACCCACCGCACACAAGGTAACAGACAAACTGCTGAAATGAAGAACTGTGTCATTCTGATATTATTTTCATATAATAAATTAAATTAAATGATTTATTAAATCAGGTAACAGGGTCCATTCATTACAAAAAAGATTATACACAAAAATATTATACATGAAAAAAAAAAGTTAAAATACTGTCAAATTAAAATAACAATTATTTTTTTTATATATCTTATAGGCTAGCGTTTGACCACTATCTCACCTGTTGGTAAGTAATGATGCGGTCGAAGATGGTAAGCACGCTAGGCCTAGAATGGGAACTGGCTCTCAAGGATAGCTGCCGGAACACATTAGATGTTTTGACGACAGATTTTTCTAACTTGAGGGTGGTAGCTGGCCCGGCGGACACTAGATAGTGTCCTAACACCATGCGGGGTTATTTTTTTATTCTCTATAGTCAAGCGTTTGACCACTATCTCACCTGATGTTAAGTGAAGATGTGGTCGACGATATAGCACGCTTGGCTAGAAGATACCTATTCACTCGCGACTTGAAGACCTTTCCGGAAACACAGACTCAGGCAAGGAGTTCCAATCCCTGGCGGTACGTATGATAAATGTGGAAGCAAATCGCTTCGTTCGGATTGATGGAATATCCACCATGTAGCGGTGGCGTGTATCAGTACGTCTGGTTGTCCGATTGAAAAAAGGTGATTGGGGAATAAGTTCGTGCAGTTGGGAGGCGTTCGTGCAGCTCTCCGAAATGTATTCGATAAAAAACCGATAAACGAGCAACACTGCGGCGATGCTCTAAGCTTTGGAGTCTTCTGCTAATGAGCTCGTCATTGTTGATTAGCCTCTTAGCTCTTCGCTCAATTGCCTCCAACGCTTCTAGTTGGTATTTAGCCGAAGCCGGTTGTTGGTTTCTTAACGATGTTTTCCTTCACCGGAGTGTTGAGTTGTGAGAAGCGCACATAAATTTTTCGATAGAAAAATCTATTGGTGCACAGCGGGGTTTGAACTCGGTACCACGGCATCAAGGCCGACCGTTCTCCCGATTACGCCACCGGGCCCTCAAAACGGTAATATAATAATACAGTATTGTGACTCCATATTCCATACACACGGTCAGAACGCGAGTCATGCCTACGCGCCTCCAGTTCGTGCGTTTCGTACATTTTCTGGTAGCACTTGACCACTATCTCACCTGATGTTAAGTGATGATGGAGCGTGCTTAGATAAATGAACATTTTATTGCATATATAAATGCGGTCGGTAGCATACAATACCTGCAAAAAACATGTAATAAGGATTTAATAAAAACATATTTTTAATTTAACATATAAACTTACATCCAAATACTACAATGGTATAAATGATTATAGAGAAATAATTAATATAGAGTATTAAACAAGATGGCGGCCCACTTGATAGTTAGTGGTCACTGCCGCCAATCGAGGTTTGCAATACCCGAGTACCAGCCTGTTTGTAGCTTTTATCTTTGAATAGAACTCAATATTGTTTATTTAATTATTTTCCATGTGTTGCAGCCACCAATGCCACCGAAAGGTCAGTCCCCCGCGCGGCTGCCGTCCCCTCCGGTGACCCCCGCGTCCCCCCCGTCCCCCGCGTCCCCTGGCGTGGGCGGGGTGGCTGTCACCCTCAAGAAGTCCACCCTCAACCCTAACGCGAAGGAGTTCAACCCGGCAGCTAAACCATTCCAACCTAGGAGTCCTTCTACGCCTAATCATAGCAGGTATGTATGTTGGCTCATTTTTAGGGTTCCGTACCCAAAGGGTAAAACGGGACCCTATTACTAAGACTCCGCTGTCCGTCTGTCTGTCTGTCTGTCTGTCTGTCTGTTCATCTGTCACCGGGCTGTATCTCATGAACTGTGATAGTTAGACAGTTGAAATTTTCACAGATGATGTATTTCTGTTGCCGCTATAACAACAAATACTAAAAACAGAACAAAGTTAAAAATAATAGAGGGTCCCCATACAAGAAACGTGTTTTTTTCGGCATTTCACGCCATCTATGAACGCTTAGTTAGGTAAACGTCCCATAGATGGCGTTATATTGAAATGTCGATCCCTAACCCCTTTGTTAGACGTTCGATGGCGTTATAAGAAATAAAATGTTCATTAATTATTATTTTTTGCTGGCGAAAAATGATAGTGGTATTTTTTGCTCGATCTTATAAAATACAAAATACTGTAGTGTGGTACGAAACACTACGAGTGCGAGTCTTACTTGCACTTAGCCAGTTTTTTTTATTGAAACTTAGGTGTAAGCAGGGAACATTTCACTAGTAGCATGTGAAATGCATATTCATAAATCGCATCTGCTACTTCTCTTCATTTGGTCTGTGAAATTTCACACTCAATGAAATCGCATCGACGTAGAGAGCGAGCGAGAAGCGACGAATCGTACTAGACCTAGAGCAAGCGTGTTAGAAAGAACAAACCATATTTTGCTGATTCGTTGCCGCTAAGTATACGACCAAGAGCGCAGCGCCACCCGTGTTCAGTTTTAGTACTATATCGGTAATTTATGACCTTGAATATCTTATGACAGCATTTTATAAACTAAGTGCGGAAACTTATTAATTCACTTGGAATGAATAATTTGTTGCAGATCTCAAAATCATTTATTTTGAATAGCGTACGGTACTTTATACATGAAAATAATTGCCAGTGAAATCACTGCTACTTTTATTTTTCATTTCATCCAATGAAAATATATTAAAAATAGCAATCATTTCCATGCCTACTTAGGTGGCTAACTTTATTGAACGTAGGTAACATTTGTTGGCTTATTTTTATTGAATGTAGGCAAAGTTTTGGCTATTTTTTATTGAATGTTGGCAACGTTTTTTGGCAATTTTTTATTAAACGTAGGTAAAATTTATATTTATATTAATATATATATATATATATATTTATATATATATATATATTTATATATATACTTATCTTGAACCATCTGTTAAATGTTTATTTCAATGATATAGATACTATGAAACGCAGCGTACTTGGTGTTAAGTTTACAGACTATGTAAGAATCAGGGTGATTGTTGACTTTCTGCGTCTGTAGGGTTGTATCTTAATGACATTATAACTTTAGAGATTTGACCGTAAACTAACAGCCGTATTTTAGAAGATTTTGACGAACACACAGCTTTGGTTTGGCTCAAGTTATGTCAATAATGTATTGGTTGATGACACATGCGTTCACTAGCATGACCTCATTTAACTCATCATCATCATCATTCATCATTAACAGCCAGTATTCGTCCACTGTTGGACATAGGCCTCTTCTATGGAACGCCACTGAGCTCTATTTTCAGCTCTTTGTTTCCAACCGCTGCCAGCCAGCTTGCGTATATCATCGCTCCACCTAGCTGGAGGGCGTCCTACACTACGTGTACCGAGCCGTGGTCTCCACTCTAGAACACGTCTACCCCAACGGTTATCGGTTCTACGACAGATGTGACCAGCCTACTGCCACTTCAGCTTGCTTATCCTTTGAGCTATGTAGATAACTTTGGTTCTCTGACGTATACCTTCATTTTGAATTCGATTAATCAGAGAGACTCCTAGCATAGCCATCTTCATAGCTCGCTGAGCGACTTTGAATTGGTGGACCAGTTGCACTGTCAGTGTCCACGTCTCGGCTTCGCAAGTAATAACAGGTAGGACGCACTCGTTAAAGACTTGTCTTCAGGCTTTGTGGTATGGGCGATTAAAGACTCGACGAAGTTTTTCAAATGTTGCCCATCCCAGCTGTATCCTTGCGAGCTTCCTTCTCGAAGTTGTTTTTACCCAATTGCAAAATTTTCCCTTGGTAGACGTATTCGTGAACAACTTAGAGAGGAACTCTATTTAGGGAAATCTGTTGTTGAAGATGATCGATGAAGTAAGTAATAACAGGTAGGACGCACTCGCATCTAACTCATCGTAACATATAAATAATGTAAGTTTTGTACAAGTGTGTTGTGTGTAATTTCAGACCGCACACGCCGGGCACGCCCTCTGGCGGCGTGGTGGGCATGGGCGGCGTGGGCGTGGGCGTGGGGCTGGGCGTGATGGGCCCCGGCGTGTCCTACGTACCCGCGCCGCACCCGCCGCCGCCGCATCACATGGTAACTACACATACTTTACACAGGTTTAATTACGTGACAACGTCTAATAAATTGATGAACCTCGGCTGCATGCACGAAAAAGTGTCCCGTTACGCTCATTGTCCCTTTACGCTCATTGTACGCATGCGCCGATTTCATTACTGTTTTGTTATGAAGTTATCACGTTAAACTATCGTCCGTAAACCAACTTTACAGACAACCAATTTTTTTTTGTATTTTTACGGCTCCACACTATTAAGTGTATTTAGCCAGTGTCAAGTATCAAAATTCTTCAAGTTTTTGTGAATTAAGTCGTAAAGATGGGGTCAAAGCACATTTTAGGTCAAGTTTCAAGTCAAAGTCTAGTCCTAGTCATACCCTCAATAAAGACGTGACTTTATTGAAGATTTTTTGTGGAATTTTGGTAAGAACTAGCATGTTTTTCAACATTGTGCTGTTTCCATACCCTCACCGGAACTTGATCGTTAAAAATCTTTAGTAAAGTCCACATCTAAAATACCTTAAATAATATGATCATATGTTTTAAAAAACTTAAATGTATAAAAGATACGTACTTTAGAGATAAGGTCTCTTTGGTACTAATTATTCTATCTTTACTGATAACTTAGACTTTAGACTCGCGGAAGAACACAAGTTTTAGGAATACAATGAGAGCACAAATACTTTTTCACTTTCCACCTAAACTCCATGTGATACAAGCTTCTTTGTGACGACACAGTAGATGATATTATTATAACTATCAAGGGGATATTTACCATGTTTTTTTATTATTTATGAGTTTCATAAAATATATCGGAAAGTCATAAACAATAAAAAACATGGTAAATTTTTTATTTTTTTTATTGCGAACTGTGCAAGCGTTTTTCCGCTATCTCACCTGATGGTAAGTGACGATGCGGTCGAGGATGGAGCACGCTTGCTCAGTAAAAACCTATTCACTCTAAACTTGAACGCTCCGAGGTTGTATTTAAGTGGAAAAATAGACGCCGGCAAGTCATTCCATTTCTTGGCAGTTCTGACAATTAAAGAGGCACCGAAACGCTTAGTTCTTATAGGTGGAATGTCCACCATAAATGGATGTCGACCTGCAGTACGTCTGGTTGTACGGTTAAAGAATGGGGACGGCGGAATCAGATCGTATCCCACTAATAGTTATAATAATATTGTCGGTGACCATGGCAACCTAAAAATCTTATACAGTAGATGTTGTTGTATGAATGTCAACAGGTGGCAGCAGTTCCGTACGCGATGGTAGCGGCAGCGGCAGCGGCCGCGCAACAACCTCCCACGTACTTACCACACCCACATCCAGCGGTGAGTTGACCACTTATCACTACCTATCACCTTATTGTACCACTACCACGAGATTTTATATATAGAGTGTGCAAAAAGAGAACCGTCGTAGAAATTGAGGTCGCGTCGGTCGTAATAAATTACTGTTTTTGTTGCATTGACAACACTGCTGTCGTTACTAGTACGACTAAAAATGTTTGATACTTACAGTGTTACTTATAAAAATCTATTGATCAATTGCTAACTGCCTCTCGGCTGAGAATCTCTCAAGAACTTGATCATTGCTCAATTTCTTTTCACTCATAAACGTTGGATGGTTCAGACACGGAATAGATATGCTCCATCGGCTGTTGGCATAGATTACATTATAACCAAATTAGTCGACTGAAGAACAATTCCAGCCCCCAGGTATTCATGTTTTTATGTATAACGGACTAGATTTGACAGATCAAGTGACGGCGAAAATGCGAAATCCGCGCCAGTCTAGATTTGGCATATATCAGCTGATTGGTTCTGCCAGCGCCATCTTGCCTATCAGCAAGAGCTTAACTAAAGTCCCCGTCACGAGAAGCTATAAATTATGTAAACAAGTGTTCAGGAGTTCACAACATTTGGACCAACAAAAAAAATGAATTTGTGAAAATAAACTCGAAACTCGAATGACGCGTTTATTTCAAAATGGCGTCACGATAGTATACAATCCCTGCGTCCGGTACCAAGAAACACAAACGATAGCGCTTTGCGTCGTTAAAATATGATCCGACTAAATTAAATAGGTTGTTACTTTCATATAACCCGTCTATATTTCATGTCGTTTGAATATGGTCAATTTATTATTATCTCGCAGTATAAAATGTTTACTTAGTAAAAGATGTTTGTTTACATAATTTATAGCTACTCGTGACGGGGACTTTAGGCCCCGACGGTGGTTTACTCCGTCAATCTGAGATCTGTCAATGCAATGCTCAACGGCCTCTCAAATTTGATTACTGTTTATGAGTGAGATTTTCCTTGATCAATATAAATATATAAATAGTTCAGCAATTGCTCAAAATTTGAGAAACGTTTATAAGAAACAGTAGGTCGGCTACTCTTATCATTATCGTGTCCTTTCGTACCTTTGAAAGTTAGTTCATCGTATTGCTATGACGGGTCTTTTTTTGCAGATACTATACTGTTGGTTTTATGATCTCTGATATTAACTTATCATTGAGTCTTTTAGGCAGGCCTAAGATTTCGTTTACATCCAAATCTGATTGGATTTACTCTGAGGCCCGCTGGCAGCAGATTTTTTCCTTGGTGGTGGTAAGCTACTTTTTGGTAGCAAATCAGGCTAAACATCAGTGTGAACGAACACCCGTGTTAGGATTTGAACTAGCGATCTCTCGCTTCAGCCAGCTATCTATCCTTTATGCCAACTGGGCTCTGGTTTGTAAGTAGATAAAAATAGAGGACATATGTTTTAGTATCTACCTACCGCTACGCAGACTGGAACACGTTGATAAGATTATATAGTCATGAATTGAATATCTTGTTTTGGAATCTTGGACAACATCAAAGATATATATTTTTTTTTAAATTTAAGCTTACCTGTCCAGTGAAATTGCAGGGCATGTTTCTCAACATCTTTATGTCTCAAGGTAACAGGCGCAGTGCAATGACATGCACAATTCTGGAAGATCAGAATTTTGCATGCCGCTGTATCTGTTACAGGTAGACGTCATCGCTTACCATCAGGCGAACGTAGTGCTTGGCCTGTTACCTTTACCATAAAAAAAATACTAGCAATGTGGGTTGCACATTACTAGTATTCTTCTTAACACCTCCAACTAAGCTTAAAATGCCTGTGTCTGGAGTGGGGTCACGTCAATACTGAAATGGGTGGGGATCGAAGTCTCGACCTCTCGGTCGCCAGGCCGACGCCTTAGCCAAGATCTTAAGGTGTGATATAAAAGATACATTAAATTGTTTTCCCAACGATCCAGATGGAAATGGGTTGCGAATGTCGTCAGTACGGGCCGCCTATATTCGTGATGGAAAAACGAGATCGCCCCGAAGCGGTGAGATTAGAGGTTTTGATGTGGAATATTGTAGCGCATGCACTCACACAACAATACTATACAATTATAGGAAATATAACATACTAGGGGTTAGCCGCCGTGTGCTACGCTAAAAATATATGTGTGCTAATGTTCAACAACAGTTATCTAAATGTTTTGCCTTTTTACTATATAATAAATAAAATTTATCTGCAGAAACGGAAAACCTATTTTTGTTTTTGATTTATATTAGACTAGCTGATAGCCGAGACTTCGTTTACGTACACTGGAGAAAATAGTAGCCTATGTTCATACTCATGCTATAAAGTATCTCCTTGTTACATTTCAGTAAGATCGGATCGTCCGTTTACGCGTGATTAGGTAACCAAACAGACAGAGATTTACAAACGTTTTTATAATATCAGTCTAAAAGTATGAACATTCTTTAATAAATTTCGACTTTATTTTTAATTATTTAATTCGGTTATTTTTACCAATCTGACAGACTAAGGCCTGAATTCCTCTTTCGCTGACGTCGGTCGCGTACGTCGGTCGCGCGTACGAATATACGTTGTGTTCTATATAGCATCACACTGTGACGCTGACATCAGCGGCGCGCGAGTAGCTAAGCGCCGCGTATGGCGCGCGTCGGTCTCGCGCGTCAGCGCCGCGTACGTCGGTCGACTGACGCGCTATAGAACGCTATGAGGCCTGAATTCCTCTGTCGCTGACGTCGGTCGCGTACGTCGGTCGCGCGTACGAATATACGTTGTGTTCTATATAGCACCACACTGTGACGCTGACATCAGCGGCGCGCGAGTTGCTACGCGCCGCGTATGTACGCGACCGACGTCAGCGACAGAGGAATTCATGCCTAAGATATAGATCAAATAAATTGTACGTTCGTGGGTAGTCATCCACTCATCCACATTAGAACAATGTTCCACATCAACGCTCACTTAGCGTGTGTTTGGTTTCACCCTCACGTACTCGTGTGTCGATACTTCTGCGCTTGTCTTAACTTAACTTCACACATTACGCTCACTACTTTTGACACGTTAAATTTAATCTGAGTAATGGTCGGTTTATTGAGATTTTATCTCCTCGATTGTACCGTTATTGAAGAGACAAACTCTCAATAAATGTACTCAGAAACCGGCCATAAATAAAGTAAAGAATAACTGACATATGAAGTAGCGTCTACCCCTATTGGTTACCCCAAAGGAAAAGGCGTGATTGTATGTATGTATTTACATTTAATCTATACCAATTGCATAAGATTGTGAATACGCCGAAAATATAATGAAATAAAATTATGCGCAGAGCAAATTTCGCCAAAACATTGACATGCAAATTTTTGTGCATTTTAATGAATAGATAGATATATCATATTTAATCATGTTATTATACTATTACATAAAAATATACAGTTCGATTGAATTATATAAAATGAGATATGTCAAAGCAAACTATTTTAAGCGCTTATGAACGATATCTTTGTATGTGACTACTGGTTGCCTACCACTAGTCTTTAAATGTTAACTTTACTTCGCTGGTGAGAGCGAGGTCTCACTATACCGCAGTATCGCTGCATCTCGCTCTATCTTATGGAAAGTTTACAATTTATAGTGAGTTGGTAATGCAGGGAATAAATCATATAAATACATTTTAGTCAAAACCTCTTACTTCTTTTTGGCGTTAACGCTTAGAGTGGTTTTATTTAACCGTGTTTTTTTATTAACTAACTACATTAATATATATAAGTTAGAGTTTTGACTTTGTAGAGGATTGGTCTCTTTGTGATACAACAGTTTGGTTTAAAAAAAAAGTAGTTTGTGCCACGGTATTTTATAGGCAGAAGTCATAGCTTATTACTATAAGCACAGATTATATAATAGTTACTACGTAACAGACGTCTCACTCCCCTACAAAAACACAATACCAACGTTTATTTCAGACAATACAAGCAAAAATGTGTCTAAGGCGCTCGACATAGCGTTGTTATTACATCGTTCAGCGCGCTCGATACAGTAAAGGGTTGACTCAATGAAAAAAGAAAAAGTTTATGAATTCATTTTATTTACCTCACAAAATAACAAAAAAATTCTAACAAACAGTCGAATTTGAAGTCGAGAAAGTGAATTTTACGCCGTCTTGTCATTTTAGTATCGTTAGCATAAAAAAATGAAAAATATGATTGTTTTTTGGTAAACCCGCAAAATGACTATGAAAAACTTTAATCGATTCTAATAAAGAATACGAATGCACAGTTATCCCGTCATTTGAATAATAATATACGAGGCGCGCGCGTGAGCAGTGACAACTAGAGATGGGCGTTGATTAAACGAACTAGTTGAAAAAACCGTCCATCGACTGTCAACGTTTCGACCGTTAACCGTTTACTGATCAACTAGTTAAATCCATAGACGGCAAAATTCAAGAGTATAGAGAAACGTATCAGTTGACGTCAACGAACGAAAGCGCGTCGCGCGATCAACTGTCAACTTGATTTCGAATTCGTTGTTATACGGCTAAATTCGAAAGTAGAAATGGGAATTTCCTTAGACTTAAATATTTATTCTGAGCGAATTTCAACTGCGTTAGTATTTTTATTTAAAAAAAGTAGAACTCCTTAATTACATTAATAGCTCTATTTAAAGACTTAGTATTTAAATTTCTTGGAAATTTACGTCATGACGTAAAACTAAAACTCAAAATATTGTTGAAAAAATTTAAATACAATTAACGTACAGCGCTATTTGGATTAAACGATTGAATTATCAATACTTCGTTAGCGGATGAATTCGTACGAGCATATGAGAAATCGACTATGGTTGAAGCATTAAATAGTTAATCAATTCAACTAGTTAATCGACTAGTTGACGGAGGTTAATTTAACGGTCTAGTTGCGTTAACGAAAAATACGTCAACGACCCATCGCTAGTGACAACTGACTGGCAGATAGTACCGCCGGAGTTGACGAAAGTTTAGGTATAAAGCGCAGTAGCTATGGGCGAGTGAGGGAAGACTGCTATAAGGTACTATTAAATTAAAAATAATAATTAATAGCATTAATTATTGTGTGCCATAAGCCCAGTCTTGGTTATCACATTACATCTTCAGTCATACTTATATACCCTAATAGGAAATAATCTAAAAGATTTTTTTATCTTTTAAATGGCATACGAAATCGGATAACTATATGTACCCTTAATACGAGTTTTCATACCAAACTCTATATCGCATATCGAGCAAATTTTGTATGAAAAACAGTACAGCGCCTCTAGTGGTTACTATACTTCACTAAATTTAGACCAATCAGGGAGCCAGAATAAGTAGAAAACTATGCGAGATCTGTCAAAAGCGTTAACGATAAAATAAAAACTCATACTAGGGGTACTGTCACTGAAGCCGGTGAAACTGGCCATAAATCTTTAAAAAATAATCACCTACTGTAAAAGGACCAAAATTTGGCATTGGCCCGATTATTAGCACCTGGCTTGGCACCATCAAAATTGTAAGTTATGCACATTATTTTTGCATTTCTAAGTACTACAATATACGTAAAATTGAATATTTTGATACTTGGAAATATAAACATCGTGTGCTGCCAATAACTGGACCAGAGCCAACATTTGGTCCTTTTACCCTAGATTTTTATCAAACACATTGCAGTTCCACAGTGAAATGTGTTTAAAAATAATACAATGATATAACAAAATTCTTGCTGATTTATATTAATATTGGATCAAAATAGAATGATCAGAGTAATTCTTGCAATAAAGCTGTGTAATAAAATAACATAACTATGATAAGACATTAATAAATTATTATTTTATACAATATGTATAACATATACAATACAGTTCATTAGCCCAACGTAGCTACTCATCAGAAGATAAAAAAATTAACTTAATCCGTGATAGCATTTATCCATGGATGTACTATATAAACAGGACCGTGCGCATCAGATTTTTGACAAATTCAATTTAATCCGTATGCTCTCAACATAAGGTTGTAATTGCTATGTACTTCAAAACGGCCAAAACGAAAGGAACCTAGATGGGAGTGTGTCCTTGTCTAACCACCTGCCAGTGCTATATATGTATATAATATATATTATATGGTCCAAAACAAAAGAAAGGGACAAACTCCGTGCGTGAAAGAGACCGACACTTCGGTCTTTTTCGGGCCGGTAGTGCACAGTCTTTATAGTGAAATGTCTTTGCATTTATCATATCAAATCTTCTCCTCAGGTCGTAATTTGACCAATTCTTCTGAAATACTCCATAGCTCTTTAGCTGCTATTTCATTCACCGTTAAGCTCACTTTTGCTTCTTTGCAATCAGCGAAATATCTTCCCGTTACTTGATCGCATTCATCCGACGCCGCTAAATAGACGCTAGTCTGCGCACCATCGAATGGACTCTTGAAAAATGAGTACAAGATTAAACTTCTCAGTTTTTCAAAGATCGTAGATTTGTATAATGATGTATTGACTTGCCCCGGATGCGCACTATTCACAACCACACCGCTACCTTCTAGTCTTCTAGCTAACTCTGTGCTAAACAGCAAATTACACAGCTTGCTATTGCAGAAAGCTTGTACGTACGTGTAGTAATTCTCCTTGTTCAAATTGTCTGTACGACCAAATTTATGAAGTACTGACGATAGAATAATCACGCGACTCGGCGCAGACTTCTTCAATATAGGTGCTAATAGTAAAGTTAGCAAGAACGGACCAAAGTGATTGATCTGCATGTCGCGAACGATTCCGTCTTCTGTCTTATCCTGACTTATTCCACTCGTTCCCGCGTTGTTGATAAGTACGTCCAATTTTGCTTCTGTGCTCGTGAATTCATTGACAAACTTTCGGATGGATGCTATAGAAGCTAGATCTAAGTCTATATGTCTTATAACGGCTCGGTTTTTTGATAGTCTACGTATCTTTTCGACTGCTTTTTTTCCTCGTTTGCTGTCTCTGCATCCCAGGATTACTTTAGAGCCTCGTTTGGCCAACTCCAAAGCTGTGGCGAAACCAATTCCACTATTGCCACCTGTCACAATAACCACTTTCCCCGTCATCACGGCTCTGCTATAAAACTTCCCAGTCGACCATTTGTTGTATATCTTGATGAATATTAAAGTGAACACTAGCCATAGTAAATACCACATAATTAATTGTATTTATTTGATTTGTTGAAGCGGTGCGTTGAGTGGAAGTTACTGATATACTATCTCGCGGGATTGGCATGCCGAATGTAATCTTTGGTCCGAGTGGACTTACAATCAGCCGGTTATGCTTGGTTTGATAAATGTCATAGGTATAACGTCGGTACAAAATGTTTTGAACATCTGGCATTATCGGGCATCATTCCATTATCTATATTATTATTAATTTATATGCGGAGAATCTATTTTACGTTGATAGTTTAAAAAAATCGTGGTAGGGACGTAAATCCACATATATTTGTTTTTCTAATTTTAGTTTGTTTATCTTATATACTACTCGAGTATTACACTAAAACCACAGACTGGCTGAAACAAGAAAACCCGCGAAACATTTAAACAGACAAATAAAAATCACGTATGTTATAGGTATACAATTAATAATTAACATATAATCGTATACAAGATAAGGGTGACGTAGCAATAAAGGAGTTATCTAAAGTTCACATGTATTGATATACACTGAAGCCTATGGATGTGTAAGGGGGCACAGTAAATTGTTTCCTATTATTATCGTTTTTCCTAATAGATAAATTGATATTGGAAATGATAGGATTTGCATGAAGAAAAATCCTAAAAGAGGATACACGTCTTTAAATAATTTTATTTGTTAGTTTAAAATGTTTAAATAGTAGCACAAAAAAAAAACTCGGCGCATTGTAGAAAATGAATATGTCACAAGCAAAAAATGAGCGCACCATACATGGGTATAATTTGGTACTCATCTCAAGGAATGTAATGTGCTCTGTGTTTGTAGAATTCTTTATAAAGATGAAACTACTCAGACAAATTACTTCAATTAAGAAATATGAAAATAATAAAGTTTAAGCTCTGAGGTAGTCCGGTAGTCCTACAGAACATTCACTAAAATAAGAACTGAATTACGTAGTTTTAGTACGACGTTTTAGACTGTTGAGGTAGACGTGTTCTAGAGTAAAGACCATGGCTCGGTAAAAGAAGCGTAGGACGCCCCCCAGCTAGTTGGAGCGATGATATACGCAAGCTGGCTGGCAGCGGTTGGAAATAAATAGCTAAAGATCGAGCTCAGTGACGTACCATCACCATCAGGTCAGGAGAGGCCTATGTCCAACAGTGGACGAATAATAGCTGTTACTGATGATGGTTACGACGGTTTTTGATAATAACTGTTTAACTTTCCATCAACGGAAAGGTTATCTTACGTACACAATAGATAAACATTATCAGTCAGTATGATTTCCTGTGATCTAATCACGCTCTATCGGTCATTGGAGTATGAAGTCAGATTCTCCATTAGATTACTTTTTTCGTGATATGTTTTCTTAATGGTTTTGATTGGTAATATGATTAAATTATGTTCACATATAGAAGTATTAGTTTATAAAGCTGTTATATAATGAGTGGCATTAAAACACGAGTGTGTTATTAAAAACAGAACCGTAGGCGTGGTTTACAACCGACTTCCAAAAACGAGGAGGTTCTCCATTCGTCTGTTTTTTTTTTGTATGTGTGTTACGCGATTACTCCGTCAATTGTGAATCGATTCGAATGATTCTTTTTTAATCGGTAGGGTATATATCCGAGGTGGTTCTATTGTAATTACATCGAGATTTGATACGTATATCTAGAGATATGACGATAAACGTTTTGAACTCGCGCGGCATGGAAGTCGACAGTTTTAATTTTAAACTATTTAAATTATATTATGAAAATTTAAATTAAATATTTATTTATTCTGTGGTACTATAGAGTACTTAATAATATATGTTATATTTGAAAACCATAAAAAATTAAACTAGTTTGTTTGACTAATAGTGTGAGTTTTGTTTGCTTGACTTATTAACCAATTTGACTAATTAATATTAGAAAAATCACACTTGACTAATCGTGTGAAGCCATCTTATCTATTTTTATACACTCCAAATCTTGGTGTGTAGCATTTTTTTTATGATATAAGGTAACAAGACAAGCAAGACGCTCGCCTGATGTAAGCGATGACGTCTACCTATTACAGACAACAGCGGCATGCAACATTCTGGACATGCCGTAATTCGTCACCTAGTGTGTATGGTGGTCCCAGTGTTGCGTTCTCAAGGAGCAATGTTTCAACACGTGTCGTGTTACATTTGCGTTCTAAAGGAGCAATCTTGAAACACATGTTGTATTACAGTTGTGTTTTCAAAGAGCAATGTTTCAACACGTGTCGTGTTACAGTTGTGTTCTCAAGGAGCAATGTTTCAACACGTGTCGTGTTACAGTTGTGTTCTCAAGGAGCAGTGTTACAACACATGTGATGTTACAGTTGTTCTCAAGGAGTAGTGTTTCAACACGTGTTGTGTTACAGTTGTGTTCTCAAGGAGCAATGTTTCAACACGTGTCGTGTTACATTTGCGTTCTAAAGGAGCAATCTTTAAACACATGTTGTATTACAGTTGTGTTTTCAAAGAGCAATGTTTCAACACGTGTCGTGTTACAGTTGTGTTCTCAAGGAGCAATGTTTCAACACGTGTCGTGTTACATTTGCGTTCTAAAGGAGCAATCTTTAAACACATGTTGTATTACAGTTGTGTTTTCAAAGAGCAATGTTTCAACACGTGTCCTGTTACAGTTGTGTTCTCAAGGAGCAATGTTTCAACACGTGTCGTGTTACAGTTGTGTTCTCAAGGAGCAGTGTTACAACACGTGTTATGTTACAGTTGGCATACGGCGCCATGGGAGGTGGCTCGGGCGTCGCGGGTGTTGGCGGCGGTGCCGGACAACATGCGCCGATGCAAGCACAGCAAAGGAGCTATAGGAAAGGTACGTTAAAATATATAACCCAGGGAGGGTTATTGTTTCGTACATATTCAGTCTCATTCGGGCATTCGTCTCGCTAAGTTCAACAGATGGAGTTGTACCAAAAATAATTAGTGACGTTGAGAAATAAGTTAAATGAACTTAGAAGTCTCTAACGCGTAGCTTTCTGCGCACCCTCTTTTGTCGTGACAGCGTCTAATAAATCGATAAACGCCGGCTGCATGCATGCACAGATAAGTGTCCCGTTACGCTCATTGTACGTATGCACCGATTTCATCAATGTTTTGTTGTATGAATGTGAATATGGATATGAACATCAATGTTTTGTTATGACGTTGTCACGTTAAACTATCATCCGTAAACCAAACTTTACAGACAACCAATTTTTAATTTAGTTCAAACGTGTCATATTAAATCATATTAAACTATAACTTATGTTAATGATACACTACATTACAGCTAACCATAATCCTTCCCCAACAGTGGGCGTGGGGTCCGGCGTGCAAGTAGCCGCGGCGACAGGTCAGCCGCTGCTAGCGCCCGCGCCGATGCAACCCTTCGTGCCCTATCCGCATCCGCATCCGCCACATCCGCAGCACTATCATCATCCGATGGTGAGTCTGAGAAATAGAGTGAGGACCTATATGTCTGTCTGTATCAGAGACATTTTACTATATTAAACTTGACTGTGCACTAAGCGCAAAACTGGTTTGAAAGAGACCGACATTTGAACGGAGTTTGTCCCTTCTTAAAACAAGGTAGTTTCCTTCTCTTTATTTTTAAGTAATTAGTTGTTCCTGTAATAAATTCCACATCTAAATGATCACTACAGGAAGAGACTGAATTTTAAAACACAGGATATTCTCTAGTGCGAGATTCAGAGCTCATAAGCTTTGTTATAGAATACAAGCCTTTTGAAACTCTGTTTTTAATCTGCTAAGATGCAAATAAATAATTATTATTATGACTTATAGTATAGTCAATATACAGCACTGGCAGGTTGTTAGACAGGGACACACTCCCATCCAGGTTCCTTTCGTTGGGGCCGTTTTGTTGTAATAGCAAATGTAGTGGTAGGACTTCTGATAGTCCGCCTGGGGCGGTACCACCACTTTAGCAATTAATTTTTAGCCGTGAAATAGGAATGTTTTTCAGTTGAAATGGCAAGGTGTCCAGTGAAATTACAGGGCATGTGAGACTCAACATCTTTATGTCTCAAGGTAACAGGCGCAGTGAAGAGACATGCAAAGTTCTGGCAGTCCAGAATTTTGCATGCCGCTGTATCTGTAATAGGTGAAAAAACCAACTACCCCGCATGGTGGTAGGACACTATCTGGTGTCCGCCTGGCCAGCTACCACCCTCAAGTTAGAAAATCTGTCACGAAACATCTAATGTGTTCCGGCAGCTATCCTTGAGAGCCAGTTCCCATTCTAGGCCTAGCGTGCTTACCATCTTCGACCGCATCATCACTTACCAACAGGTGAGATAGTGGTTAAACGCTAGCCTATAACGTATAAAAAAAAAAAAAAAAAAAAAAAAAAAAGGTAGACGTCATCGCTTACCATCAGGCGAGCGTCGCGCTTGTCCTGTTACCTTCTACCTTAAAAAAAATTGTGGAATCGTGCCACCTCAATAACAAGTATGTGCAAAGACGTTTTATATGAAGACGGTGCACTAACGGCCCGAAAGGATCGACCTTGAACGACCTTAGTTTGTCCCTTTCTTTTGTATGGATCACATATATATAGTATACATACAGTATAGTACATATATAGCACTGGCAGGTTGTTAGACAGGGACACACTCCCTCCCTTCGTTGGGCCGTTTTTATGTACAAAACAATTACAACCTTATGTTTATTAGAGCATACGGACTAATTTGAATTTAATATTATATTTCTTGAAGTGTTACACACTTTATATTTTTGCAAATTGTTACACACAATCTAAAATTTCATCGTACCGACGGCACTCCTGGACATGCTATCCGGGGGGTGCGGGTTCGAGACCCGTCGGTACGATGATATTTTGGATTGTGCGTAGCAATTTACAAAAATATAAAGTATGTAAAACTTCAAGAAACATACTATTTGATTTACGCAGTGCAACATATCTCGTCGGATTTGAAAACCGTAATGATTTCTTCCGAATGATTAACTTTCAAAAATACGTGATCATAGATGGCGCCACCAATGCATAAGTGGGTTAAAAATGCAATCCACTAATTTCGTCGTATCGATAATATCGGACCGTGGCTTAATTGGCAGAGCACCTGGGTAATTTAAATTTGTAAACACATCTGCTGTGCACGATCCTTATATTGTAAATCCATGAGTATGTGTTTACCCAGGTCCGGATGTACACGCACGGCGGCGGCGTGGGCGCGATGGGTCAGGTGGGCGGCGAGGGTGCGGTGGGGTACGGGCCGGCCACCTCGGGCTCGCCCGCCGCCGGCTCGCCCGCGCTCTACCCGCCGCCCTCGCCCGCGCACACGCCGCATCCGCACCCGCATCCGCATCCGCACCACTATCCGCAACCGCCGATACAGGTATTACGGAATTTTTAAACTATAGACATATCTACGAATAAATCATAAGTCAGGAACTCTAATTCAGAAGAAATTCCACACAAAAAGTGGCCCTCCTTCAAACTAAAACGACGTAGATTCAAAATAAGAATCACTTTCGAAGTTACAAATGATTGGCTTGGAGATTGATTTAAATTCGGAACGAAAGCAGGGGTTGGTTCGCGCATGTGCTGCAATGTCTGTTATGACAGTTGAGTCAAACATTACAAATGTCCGACTGATGACGCGCTGGACACTACTTTTAACCCCGCCTGCTTGGACACGACTTTGGTATGGTCATTTTTATCGCGCGTAACAACGCAGCTAGTTTTCCTGACTTATGATTTATTCATAGACAGATATCGATAGACTCTTTATTGCCGCATCAAAGATACATACAATGGGCGGTCTTATCGCTAATGGCGATAGTATCTTCCAGACGACCTTTGTATGGAGGATCAAAATAATAGCTTTAAGCAGGATGCGCCTAATTTAAGTTGAAAAGAAAAACAATAAGATGTATAGGTTCTCAATTAACTTGTATGTTTTTTTCATGTTTAGTATATTAATATATCACATTAATTAAATTTAAAAATGTTCGCAGTTGTATTATATTACGTCGGAGTTTAATACTAACATAAATTAAAAGTTAAAACCTTTTTGTAAATACGTTATGTTTAATAACATGGCAAGTTAAACACCTGCTCTGATTAGTATCTCTAGAGATATGCAGTTATTTACCTCAAACTTATCACTGAAATAGAACCGATTTTAATTATTCTTGAGTAGGTTTAGTCCTTTAATGAAATATATCAAGATCTGATCTGATAAGTATCTCCAGAGATATGCATATAAATACTTGAAAATTGTCACTGAAAATGAACAGATTTTAATTTGTCTAGTGTGTGCGGTCCTTTAATGAAATATTTCAAGATCTGATGAGAATCTCTAGAGATATGGCGATAAAAAATATCAAACTTGCTACTGTAACTGATTCGCGCGGCGTTATAGTCGATTTTTTAAGTTTTTAAACTATTCTAAGTATGTTACGATGTGTTATTTATGTTGTGATGTGAAGTTGCTGTAACATTACCTTTATTTATATGCTGTCATAATTTTTTATAAATCGATATGCTACACAACTTTTTGAAATGAAATGAAATGAAATATTTGTTGACCATAAATAGAGTAAAATTTAGATGGTATAACAAAAATGATAAGATCCTTCTATTCAGCTCTTGGGTGAGCATGTGAAATTCAGCACTATTAATTTGCAGTCATAATAATTTATAATCTATATATCTATATGTCAACATTTAAATTAAATACAATATTATTTCATTTTTATAATAAATAGAAAGTATCAATATAATCGTAAATAATAATAGTAACTACCCTAATGTGTTACAAAATATAACTATTATTGATTGAACATGTATTTTACAGTACAGAATAATTTATTCAGTAACCAATCTTTTAACTGTCTCTTAAATTTAACGTAAGGCAGCTTCATATCTTAAGGCAATTTGTTATACATATAACAAAACAATGTTTACTTAGTACCGCTGTTCGTGGCGTTAAGTGTAGAACCAGTCGTTCACCACGTCGGGTGTTACGAGGGTATACATCTTTAGCTTTTGGGAGTCTTTTATGTGATTTTACCGTTGCAAAGTACATGGATGTCAATCATTGTTTGTCTCTTAACATCAATTGAGATAGTACGCGATCAAACAAACGCTTTCATTCCAGCTTGTATCTTAAGTAAACACTTTTATTTTACGATCCAAAAATGTTCAGTCAAATAATTGAACAAGAAATTTACCAATTACCGCCCAATATCACTTGCAGAAATATTTCCACGACATTTCTAAAAAAATATACAAAACCTCTTGATAATAATAAGCTCAGTGGCGTGCATTGGTACAGGCCTACGACCAGCAGTGGACTGATGTGGCCTGGTATTGCATGCACCACTGGGACCGAAGCAAAACAGACATAAGCTTGTTTTCGCTTCGCTCATTCACACCGCGAACTACAGAGCTAAACCACAATTCTTCCTACAAAGCTATACAAACTTATCTTCATTTCGCAATGTGGCCTGCGCTTTATTATGTGTATTAATATTAAGTAAAATATCAGTCGAGGTAGGGTAGTGATATTGAGAGACAGTTCTGTCCGCAGGTGCTGTGTCCATTGATGAACACCGGCGCGGGCAACACGCACCACCATCTTCACTACCTCAACCACCACGCGGACCCGCATAACCACCATCCACACTCGCTGCAGGTATGTACAAATAACATTTAAACCTGTATACATTGCTATACGATACATGTATTTGCTAATAGCTGTGCCCCGCGGTTTTACCCGCGTAGACATCGTTCCCGTGGGAATATCGGGATAAAAGGTATCCTATGTGTTATTCCAGGGTCTAGGCTATCTACATGCCCAATTTCAGCTCAATCGGTTCAGTAGTTTTTGCGTGAAAGAGTAACAAACATACATCCATACAATCCATACATTCTTACAAACTCGCGTTTATAATATTAAGTAGGATAGAGATGGCGCTAGCGTAGATTTTAATAGCTCTCCTTTAAACATTGCCTAAATTTATGAGATCCTGCATCGCGCAAATTATTTTTTCCGCGACATTGGAACTGATAGCACATGCTTCGTGATAAATCATCTCAAAAGTTGAACTCGTTACAAAACGTTATCTCTTTATAATATATGTGTGGATAACGGAGACTAAGGTCGGAAATAATTAGCAACTATCAAGTGTTGATCTACTCTTAGCATAGAATGAAGTCATTAATTAGATTGTTAAAATCGCACTTAGTTGACCAATCTACCTATCTGATTGCACATGAAATTAATTGATGAGACATTGAAAGAGAGCGAAGGTCCTTATCAACGAACTTCTTTAACAATTTCATACTAAAATAACGTCAATATGTATTCTCTAGGGTTGCTAACACCACCTTTATATTACAGCAAGCCGTCCTCCTGCCCCCGGCGCATGGGTCGGGCGCGGGGCACCCCTAACCGCGCCCCCCGCGGCTGTTGCTATTGCCGCCCCACGCCGGAGTTGGCCCACGCCTGCCCAGGGCGTCCCGGATCTAGATGTATTAGGTACACTATACATGCACTGACTATGTAGGTCATATATTGTGGGATGAGTAGACTAAACTATGTTCGTTGATTGTTACTGTGACACGTTGCTGCAATGTATTACGTGTTGCTGATATGGATTTTTGTGACTCTATTTGCAATTGATTTGTTTTTGAAAGCGAACTAAATGTATTTGAAAGATAATTTCTTCAAGTAGAGATCATTTTATTTGTAAGTTGGTTGATATCGGATTGTTTTTTTTTATGAGAGAGATTTGATATTTGCAAAGGGAAGGAGTATGTATGTTTGTAAGTCTTTCACACCGTTGCTATTACGCAAGTCTATTCGAAGAAATTCTTGCGAACTTTTGGTTTTAAATTAATTTGGTATCCAAAATATTACAAATTAAAGTTACTATTAAATCATCCGGTTGCTAAAGTCAAAACGGAGTGGTAATGCAAATTCAATGCTATTCCTTTAATAAATGAATGCTTGTACATTGGAATAGTCTATCTGGGAGAAAATGCTACAACATAAAGTTTTTGTGACCACATTTGTGGAGGAACTATTCAGTTTTTATTACCACTAGAATCATAGCAACTATATATACTAACTAAAGTCCGTAGTTTTAACTTCAAAGTTCAAATATAAATAGATTGCAATTAGAATTCACGTCTATCCATACATACACTTAAAAATCGAACATAGCGTTACTGGCCTCATAGATTTTGGAGTATTTAATAGTTTTTTTTAAATAGAAACCTGCTCATATTGCAAGATTAACATGAAATTATAAGAATATTTTCAAAATTGATGCTGCTATTAAAATATTAAATTATCAACCGGGCGCTTAACTAACGCCCGTTTCCTTTAGTAATCTGTCGGAGTTTTTCCAATTGGGGATTGAATTTTGACATTACTTCTGTGAAGTTTTATATTAAAGTAAATCTATAATTGGGTTAAATCTGGATAGATTGAATATTGAAAACGTCTGTTAGTCAACCAAAGTATCGTTTAAAATAGTTCCATTAAGTAAAATAAGGCAAAGAATGTCATAAAACAATTAATGTTTTCAATATATTAAATTCTTCCCTATGAAAAACTCATAAGGAGAAACATTATTCGATCTGTACATATACTAATAAAAGTGCCTCAGACAAAGTAATTTATCGACTATCGAATTGCAATAGCTAATGATGCGAAGTTTTGTTAAAAGTATCGACTATATTCTATAGATATCAAATGTCGATTGACGGTTACATCTTTTCAATTCAATTGTCAATAAATGTCTATGGCTAAGTCTTATAATTTTTTTATGAGTATATCCGAAATCTAGAAGGTCAATAACAGTCTATTAATGTGTTATTGTTGATCTAGGAATGGTATTTCACCCTACCTATACCGCTGCTTATAAAACCAAAATAAATAACCAATTCTTTCATATATCACCATTCAAAAATGTATCAAACAGTCATGAAAGGAAAAAATTGGGTGTCTTTTAATATTGATTAAATTAAACAATAATAATCAAAATATTGTTTTAATTTTAAAGCTGAAATTAAACCACTATAATATTATTAAAAGTCCCAAATTCTATTAAATTATATATATAATTAACTGAAATTAAAGGGACAGTTTACACTATATATATTGATATGATCTTGCACTAAGACATCATCCAAAATCCTGGATCGTAAGTGCAGAGCGCTCGTTAAATTGTCATATTAAATCTCTTTTTATTATAAAGGAGATATGACAATCTAAAGAGCAACATTCAAAACAAAAATCGAAAAGACAATCTCTTTTTTGTCCAGATTGTTGATATTTACAAAATACAATATATCTTTACTGACATAATCTCTCGTACAAGCTTTTTGAATCCATTTTTATTTTACATTCAAGCAGCAAGGTACAATCCATAGCTAGATCAACAAAACACAAAACCTAAGAATATAACCTACACAAAACAAATGAACAATTTAATTGTTTACGTTAAACGTGCAGTGCATAAACAGTACCTTACGGACCCTATAGGCTAACTCTATGGCTAGTGAAACGTGAAGCAGTGTAGACTTTGACACTGCAGTGTTGTGCGGGATTTCATAGTTGAATTATGTTTTAGAAAAATACGACTTCCTTCTTTTAATACTTGATACTACCTATTTGCTAACGCGATATAAAGACGCTGTCCTGAGCTCTTAAGCGAAGTATGAACCAACTCGCCCTGCTGTCTTATTTTCTAGTCCGTATAATGACTGAATGATGATCGTTGAATCACTGATGGCCGGTTTCTGAGTACATTTATTGAGAGTTTATCAATTCAATAACGGTAAAATTGAGTAAACTCTCAATATACATACCTCAGAAACCGACCATAAATGACCGATGTCAACAAATCAGTATCGGCTCGCGGTCGTTTGAGATCATTTACTACAACTTGTGAATGTGTTCAAACCAAACGTTGTCCTTTTCTTAAATGACGTTTGCATGACGTTGAACGTCACCGCAAACGAAGGGACGCCTCGGTTGTAGCGCATCTTTATAAAATAGCATTTGATACGCTCGAAATATAGTAATGACTCAAGAGAGTGAAGTCGGATTTTTCTGATACTAAGGCCGTTCCACGATAATTTTAAATGAAACATGTAGAATAATTATACAGTTACGATTTTTAGACATTGTCGATATAGGGAGGAGATTATAATAAGACAATCTCATAATATACCAATAAAACCATCCATGTTTGAATGACTGTACAGATGTTCATGTGATTTGAAATGGAGATAGCTTAAACCTTATAACAAAACAAAGGTTGCTATTATATTGACTTCTTTTTATGTGCATTCGTTTATCATTGAGCGAGTGTGTGTGTTACATAACAGTAACAGTTCAAGTAACATTACTTTGTACTATGAAAAGATTTACTATAATATTTCCACCCACTATCTCGCCTTGTGGTTAGCGATGATGTGGTCGAAAATGTTGAACACGCTAGGCTTAGAATGAAATGAAGTCATACAGTATAACCCACAGTTGCAACTAATTTATTACCAAATACAGAATTTATTCACCTCAAACTATGAAGTATGTACGTATTTTTTAATGACAGCAGATCGGGGTAATTTTCTGTCAAAAACTATATCGTACAATTTGTGATTATTGAAATACATAATTATGAACGCGTTACATTAATTTTTTTAAACATTTAACATCTCAAAATGCAATCCATTAATTTCGTTATATTGAAAGGCTCGTACTGTGGCTTAGTTGGGTTTGAATCCCGTCGGTACGATGAAATTTAGGATTGTGTGTAACAATGCACAAAAATATAAAGTGTGTAACACTTACAGAGACATGATATTTCATTTAACACCTTGAATTATTGTTAAACAATCCTAATTCAACATCGAGTCCCTAATGTCGACTATGTCTGTTAATCGATGCCGAAAATTGTGGGTATTCATGTACATACGTATTAGCTGATTTTTGTAGGATTTATATTAAAATTGTTCTAAATAATATTGTAATTTAAAATAAATTAGTTTGGCATCGAATAATTTCGCCTTGAATGTAGACATTTTTGTATTAATTATTCATTATTTTTTTTATATCATGTCAGCATTTGAAAATAATATGTCCTCACAATTGTATTAAATATATATATATAAAATCAGCAAATACGAATAAATAAAAATATCCACGGTTTGTTTAGTTAAATCCAGCCTAATTTCAAATTTGTTGTCAATATCTGTTATTATAATTATATCTGTAATTTAAACACATTGGCGTTTTGGGTAATATTTATAACATCTTTACATAATATTACGTTTTTTTTTCAGCTAATAGTCTGTTTTGACAATAAAGATTAATTTCAAACGATAGAAAAATATTTCCCAATGAAGGCTGCATTTTTAAACTCATTGCGTATATATAATAAGTATCACAAATTCTTAAAAAAGATGTGAATAAATCTTTTACTAACGTTGAATACATACGTGTCTTAAATAAAATTACCCCACGATTAAACTGTGACGAGGTGGAGCGACGACTTACGCAAGGTAGCTGGCCGTAACTGAGGAGTTGTAGACAGAGCACAGTGGCGTGCATTGAAGAAGTCTATGTCCAGCAGTGGACTGACGTGGGCTTGATATTGATGAATTAAAGCTCAATAACTACATCGCAAACTTTATAAAATATTGATTGGATTTTATATTTTTATCGTGAGAAAAACGCATCTGTAAAATCACAATCCAGCTAGGAAGCTCAACAATCATTATGAAAATGTAAAATAATAATAATGTTAATATGTAAATATTACACGAAACGCCAATAACATTAAAAACTACAGAATAAGGAAGTGATAGAGTTAATAATATATATTTATCAAAAAAAAAAAAGGAATTTCTGAATAATTGTTGTGAAGTGTGGACATTTGGTGAAACACTACTTTTACACCGTTGTAGGGTATTGTATAATATGTATTGTATTATCTCTGGTAAGGTATTAGTAAGTACCCGCATTGTTTCGTCAATGCGGCAACACTCTTAGTGTTTATTATGTAATGCACTATATAGCTATAAATGTAAATACTGGTACAACTTCATACTTGAATACTTTAAGTTTGAGCGAATCGGAGGTCATTTTATGTTATTATTTATGTAATTTATGTTTTTTATTAGCTCTATCTTATCCTTGCTTACTTACTACTAGGTCTCAATTTTGCACAACTTTAGTTACTATAACAGAATTTAATGTTTGATATTTTGTAATATATTTTTATCACAAATATCAAGATTAAAATTTGACGTGATACAACTAAATGTTTGACAAAATTGTAGTCTATATTTTGACATCTGAACTATCGCCAACATATCTCTAAATATACTGACGTACTTATAGTAATAATTATGCCTTCATAGAGCTAAGTTGCAATAAATCTTAGTTGTATTATTTTTCGAGTGAATTTTCAGCGTTATGAAAATCGCAACCGTAATTCTGTGTCAATTTACTGGCAACACTGAGAGCTTTGCATTGAGATTGTAATGTTTGTGTCAGTGTTGCTAGTGAGAATAACGAAATCCGCACAGCGCGGCGCGTTCATCTTATTATTTATACCTACCTGCGAATGTAGGTTACAATGTAAGGATAAGTGCGAGTGTGTCACGCGATATACTCGGATTTAGGTGGGAAGTGTATTATATAGATAGGTAGTTTCTTGATCTTATTCGTTTAGGTCGTGCAGACTTGCGTAGGTTAATATATAAACAAACTAGCTACTTCGTTTATGTATACCAATAATTTAGTAACCTATGTTCATTCTCATGTATCAAGTATCTCGTTGTTAAATTTCGGTAAGATCGGATCGTCCTTTTAGGCGTGATTATGTAACAAACAGACAGAGTGACAGAGTTACAAACGTTTTTATAATATTATAGTCTGGATGGATTTACTATAGTTTAATATTGTTTATATGACTTTTTCTTGCATATTGTTTCTTATCTAAAATATTATGAATATCAATGTTAAGCTCGTTTAGTTGTGAATTAATTTAAATTGATCAAGTTTTAAACATATATTTTGAATGAGGAGTAAAAAAGCATTTAATTCCGTGCGCAGTTTCCAATATATGAGACGTACAGTTATTGTTATTAAACATGGTAACTCAAAGTGAGTGGATATATAAAATGTACGTGTTTTTTTACAATAATTATGTCCGATAAAGTCTCAGTCATCTACGCAAGTCCGTGCGGCCATTTCTCTTCTAGTTAAGCAGATTGCCGCCATAGACAATTCGGCAATTTGAACCCTACGCCTTATTTATTTAGATCTATTATTAAATAGTTAGTTTATAATGTTTAGACCCCTCCGTGGCATCGCGAGAACGTGCCAATCGTGGTTTCATGAAATAACTCTTGAGTATAACATCGTAGAAGTTATGTTGGTTTGGCAATATTAGTAAAAGTATATAATGGTATTGAGTTAAATTAATCCGTGATTATGGTTCGAGTTTTTAGACGCAATGGGCAAGTTTTACTGGTTCTTGATAGAGTTGTTTAAAGGTTCTAATCAGGAACTGGTAAAACTAGCATTTATATAGATGGCGTTATTTTATATGTCAGATAACAACTTATCGGAAACTTCATATCAGAACTAGTAAAACTAAGGCCCAAACGTATCATCAACGTATCAAAATATACGATTGGAAACAAGATTCAACAAAAGTGTGTCCCGAATGTTCCCAATTAGGCAATTAGTACTAGCAATTGTCACCACTGGTGACAAATGGGGAAAGATAATCCCAGTTGTCACCAGTAGCAGTCCTAACACTCGCTGTAGGTATGAAAACGTACCTACGCCGCGCGGCCTCGAAAGCGGCTAGTTCAGTATGGTTTCACGCGCGCTCGACTTGACACGCGCCTTACTTACCACTTCTTACCACATCACACATACACAAACACACCCATACACAAACACACACATACACACAGGCACACACTTATTATTGCCATCAGAATATCTCATGTATAAATCATTTTCAAAAACTTTTAGTAAAACCACACCCGAGCCTCAAGATACAGGCCTTGTGCTTAGTTTGGGGCTCACTGATACTCACAATGTAATCTTACAAGTTAACGCTCTTTCTGAGCCTACGTTAGTTTATAAGATTTTGTAAAACTTTTTG
Organism: Cabera pusaria; assembly: GCA_954871355.1. Classification (NCBI taxonomy): domain Eukaryota; kingdom Metazoa; phylum Arthropoda; class Insecta; order Lepidoptera; family Geometridae; genus Cabera; species Cabera pusaria. Next base: position 3,695,788 of record OX940906.1, on the reverse strand, counting down.
GCAATAAATATCATTATCATTATCATTATCATTATCACTTGTACTATTAATTCTGTGCTTACGCTAATAATAGAGTAATTATCGGTTATTCTATCGAGTTCGGCCAAGGCTCGAAAAGCCAGATCGTATTACCATAACATACGGGTGCTTAAACAACATACATACATAAAATCACGCCTTTTCCCCGTTGGGATAGGCAGAGACTACTTCTTTCCACATCCTGAAATACCTCTTTCGCTTCTTCCACTTTTATTAGCGCCTTCATAACAACAACGGAAAGTAAAGTAACGTATTATAGTGTAATTGTAATACTCTACTGGGAATGGCATCACTGGTGACATCTGGGATTAAAAAGTCCCAGTTTTGACTACTACTAGTGACAACCGGGATATTTTCCCCACTTGCCACCTATATTATCAAACATGGTAGTGACAACCGGGAACGTTAGGTGTGTCCTTAATGGACAGTTGTTTAAAGCTAAATGGAATTAATAAACCTAAAAACAGTCACATGACGTGATTGGTGGGCCTTGTTGCCAATCGTGTAGTTGTTCTAGATGTTTTTTTTGTGGTTCCGGGAATTTGTCCCATTGATGGCACCTTTGATTTGAGCGGACCTTTTTTCTAGTGTCCCATTGCACTATGATAATATATATTCATTCCGGTATTTTATAAAAAGGTCACAGGTTAATACGATATTATGTTGTAGGCCAATCGCTAAACGGATATCGAGATCTGTCTAGGCATTTCACGAAATGCTGGCTATATTGTTTTACCTGTCTAATGAATACTGGGACCACAATAAAATCACCCTTTTGTCCTTTAAATGGTTGGCCTTCTCATCGCATTTTTGAATATGTACATTCATTATGGAAACAGTTTAGTATACAAATACACTTGTTTTCTTAGTTGATTTTGTAAATAATTGTAATTACTAAATCAACTGAGATACCTAGTTTTACCATCGATGTGTATTTGTACGTATATCTGTATTTATTTTATTTATATATGTATTTAATTGCGTCCTAAAGGCATGCCATTAGAAATGCAAGTCTACCCTAAACCAATATCGGTAAAGTTGCTTCATTCAAAACAATATAATTAACGATCATTAACATAGGTAGTGGTACTTGTGACGCCACAGTGGTGCCATTGTCGTCACTGGACCCACGTGGTACCACCTTTAATTCAACATTACTCAGTTGTTTCATGAACCATGTTTTATTGTACCATCGAGTCAATGGTTAAAACGTTTTCGCGTTGCGTTTATAATCTATGGACTTTTTGTGCTGCCATTTTGTTTTACATTGTTTACTATTTCCGGGTTTATGCACTTGATACAGATTGGTGTAGAAAGGCCAATTGTAAGACTATTTTATGTGACAAGAATAGTGGATTCATTTATTTGCATTAATAAATAGAGAACAATCTACAAAAGACCTTAATTACAACTAACGGGGTATAAAAAGAGATAACTGTCAATCTATCTCTGTCGTTCAAGTACTTTGCAATGACAGGTGACGTCACCGTGTGCAGTCATTTATGTATTAGTACATAAATGCTAACAGCCGTGAATAGCTTGTCCCATTAAAGCACAATTTTTATAAGATTGTAAGCAATATGAACTTGACCTAATGATGACTTATATTGAATGAAGTAATATTAACATTTTGACAAAAGTTTGTGCTTCCAGGGTAATTTGAACTCATTTTTTTCCCAGTAATAAATGCGTATAAATTACACAGTGAAGAATCAATTAAAAAGGCCTTTAAAAGTACAAATATGGTCAATAATATCATGTGCATTTAGTTGATTTCAATTATTTTTATTCGTTCAAATGATAACGTAATATATAAAAAAAATGAAGTAATGTGAATGCTTCCTTAAGCGTTTTGTATGCAGACGACATGAGCTACATATTTGAATCTAAAATTACCAAGAAAGATTAATGACATAATATTTTAACCTAAAAATGTAACCCTTGTGAACATCAGATGGTGTAATTGATTAAGGTTAATTTAATTAAATCAAATGATTTAAAAAAATAACTGTTTTAAAGGGCTTTACATGGAACGTGTCCATCGCATCGGTTTGCGGTGCAAACACGGTGCAAGTTTCATATATTTCATTACAATACCAAATTAAGTGATGTCGATTAAAAGATTAGAAGTAGAATGTCGATACAAAAGAAAACATCGATGATATGCAATATAATTTATCGACTATCGATAATCCCTTTTCTAAAATCATGACAGGTCAAAGTCAATGCTTTCCTATTGTTGACATTCATGTGAAATAAAAAAAAATTGAGCCGCTGAACGATGAACGAAAATGTAGCTAAAAAAACCCGAAGCATTTTTCCAGAACTTATTTATGGTTTTTTAGGTTGCTTTGAATTCCTACTTCACCCGTAATTCCAAAAATATGCAGCCACTTCTAAATTACTTAGTTAAATAATTGAACATTCATTCTCGAATGTTCCAATTGATAGGTCTATATTATAAGTGTATAAAAACCAAATCGAAAATAGTTATAGATATATATATGTATAATTTACTGCCTTTTGTAAATGTGCTGAACGCGAGAGGAATTAAGAGGCAGGCGCAAACGCGCGTATTAGTGTTGACAATAAAAGATATGATTATTGTAAGATAGGTTTCGAAGTATCGCGGTATTATATCTAACTACATATTTATAAATTGTGTGGAGACGACTTATTGATTCTATGTGCTTTAGTATTTGGTAATTATTGTGTATTTTTGAGCCATAAAGTTTTTGGACAGATTATTCTGCACTTTGCTGGCTATGCACAGATATTATGACCTTGTAGTAATCTTTGTAGAGCATATGGGTAGAGTATAAATGTCAAACTCAATGTCTCGAAGAAAAAAAAAACGTAAGTGAATTTTGGTCTTCATTTATTGTTATCTGAAATCTCACGCGCCCTCTAATTTCACTGCCACACCTAAGAAGTACGTTATGAATACTAAAACACGTAAATTAATAAGAAGGTGTTCCCAGCAATCCGATAAAACTTGCACAATCGACCCTTCACTAGTGATGTAACATCGATGTCGATGAAGCCTAAGTTAGCGTAAGTATCTAAAGGGATGGATTAGCGGGCGGGATGTAGATGACAAAAAAAATAAAGAAAAATGTAAACTATTATCATAAACATTATAGCATTTATTAACAATGTAGCTACTTAACCTAAGTGGCTATATATGACTTTTTCTTAAGCATACGATTTTTATTAATAATTCTACTAAAATAAAACAGTATTGATGAATTTGCTGTATTTTAAGATATTCATCAAAACTGTCATTAAAGTAATAACTGAATAAAGTTTATAAAATTTTGTACCTAAATATGGTTTTGAAAGGAAGTTGCTCTCGATCTCGCCTGCTATTTATTCCGTTAAAGCTCAATCACATTCGGATTAGTAATAGTAAAGTTGTGGCATCGAGGGGGGCTTTGTCCATGACCTCCGCGCGGTGCCCCCTGGGTTGCGCCAAATGTGGACGATGACATTCACATTTTTTTCAAAAAAAATTGTCTATGACACGCGCTCAACGGCAGGGACATATCCTCACTGCCTATGCATAGAAAACTCCTTTCGTAAGTCTTCGGAAAGACGACGTATTTTTCGATTTGGTTATCGGAAAGGAGCATTTCTATCTGTAAAAACAACGTAGCGTATCGTTAAACACGATTTCTTAGACATAACTATAGAATTAACATAGACATGTATTTACAATCGCGAAACTTCGGTTATTTATGTCCATGAAAAGGTCGAAGTATTTGTACATAATGTATATAGAATTTAGAAACTAGCGTCCTGTCCCGGAGACGGCTTGTATTCCTGTATCGTTTGTGATGTACTTTTCGGTGATAAATGAAAACTTGTAACATTCAAAAAAAAATCACAAAAAAATAATACAAGGTAGGGAGGGCCTACGCGACCAACACCAAGTTCGTGATTAGACAGTACTTTCGTACACTTCGAGAACTTGGTGCCGGTCTTTATTATTATTGTTTTCTCTTTTTCACTTTTTTTTGTTTTGATTTAAATTTTATTACCGCGTGACTTGCGCTGAGTGTAAATTGTTAAGAGTATGTTTGAGAATATATGAGCGCGTGTGTTGTTCGTTATGCGCCGTTAGGATAGAAGATGTATCGATATCGATAGTTTTATTTGAATGTGTCACAACCCTAGCCGTCGTGGTGGAGTTCGCGGCAATATCTATCCGTTGTTCCGTGAACTATTTTCGTCGCGGTAGTCCTCAGAGCCATTTATTAAATATTTAATATTTGCGGTTGTGGTATAAATTCCTTTACAATTGAAAAGATATAGAAATTGAACTGATATTTTATGCAGAACTATGATATATATTTATTTATTCCCATTGCTTACGCACACTATATGTAGCATTTTACCGGTTTTGATTTAATAAAGATGACAGCGAATATTAAAAAAATATTTGAATTTAGTTCACGATTTAATTTCTTTTCGTAACAATTGATAAAAAACAATGAGAATATTAGTTTTGCAATTCAAAAGGTAATAAGTCTTTGTGTGCCTTGAAATACAATTATATTGTAAGGGCCGTTTGGTAATGAAAACTTAGGAAATAGATATCCAAAAAAAAAGCCCGTATTCAAAATGTTTTTACACCGTATAATCGGTCGAAATGCTCGAAACTTATATGTCGGGGAAGGGGATCAAATATCGTTATTTATTGTTTTTAGTATGTTTTTTAATGTTTTCTATTATAAAATATGACTTGGAGAATAACTAACTCCAACAGTATATTGACCAATAGATGGCGTTATTTAGAATTGTTACGATCACACTCAACAAACTTATGTCGGTCAATGTATGTGTTAATACGGTGAATAGAGCAATTTTGTTACGTTAGAGCCACGTTAGTTTTGTTGCTTTCCTAGAAGAGACGAATTAAAGTTTGATAGGTTCAATTTGCGACGTCTTGCTTCCCCAAAATAATGTCAAAGAGCAGCTTTCATAGATTTTTGTACCTCGAAAATGGCACTTCCACATTACGCAATTCGCCGATATCGGCGGCAATGTATTTATTCCCTTATGTATAGAAGAATAATATCGAATTTGCCTTAAAACGTGTGTGGCGCCCCCTCGCGGGCGCTTAGAGATGTTACCAACGTGTGAAACATGGCGGGCTTTCGACGAAGTGGAATAGACTTAGACGTGTTGTTTTGTTCGCAATTTAACGATTAATTAGTAAAATAACTATTACGACAGCTAAACAGTAAAATTAAATGCGAACAAGGCTCATTCGTTCTGCCTAAAAACTACAACTAAAATATCTTAGACAATGACAGTCAATATCATAAAACTGTCCCATGGAAATAACTTCGACTAAAGCCCACCGACTAATTTGTTATAAAGACTGAAGGATATGTGTGAGAAAGAGAGCCGATATATAAATGTATGTAACTACACTAGTAATTGGTTGAAGGAAGTGCGAAGCCTAATTATTTAAAAACTGTAAAAACGCTCGTGACTAACGCCACTTTCTCTGAAAATACACTGAAAACGACTATTATATTCGCTTAATGTATAAAAGAATGCTCAAAACAGAGCTTTGAAATTGGATAAGTCGATTAAACATGTAAAATATATTGAATAAGATCTTGTAAAAATGAAAATATGTGTAGCTATATTTTAAGACGATCAAATGAAAATATTTATAGCGTCTGATAGTCTATTACTAAGTGTATTTCAGAAAAAGCGTTATTGCACAGACTATATTGGTGTAGAAATGTGTTTGTCACGTCAACATCTTAATTGAATTGAAAACTACCGTCATTTGGCGATTATTTTAAAAATAGTGACGAATTTGTTTCTACCCTCGCTTGACGCCTTCTGTGCTTAAAACTTTATTTGTAAAACAACGCTTTTGTAAGCCCACGGGCGTGAAATTTACTGGATTGTGCCAAATTACGGCATCTTTTTATTACAAAAACTATTTGTTGAACGACACTAACACCTTTGTCGGACATTTTTCAATAAAAAAGTTAAAAAAACGTGTTTTGAACACAACAATTTCGTGGTTTTATTTTTCTGTCTTACCTTATTTAAGGCCATTTAGCTTAGGAATCATACTAGGTGGTACAGCCCGGGCCCCTTATCAGCAAGTAAAATATATTCCTATTTCTATCTTTCTACTTTTATTAGTATTACTAATATAAGTAGTAGTATAGTCAACTTATATTAGATTCGGCCAAATTCGTAATGGCAGCATTTCGCTCACTCAAGCGTAGTTATATTGAAATAAATAAACCGGCCAAGTGCGTGTCTGGCCACGCGCAGTGTAGGGTTCCGTAGTAGCCTGTTATTCAATGCAAGTCTTTACCCGTTATAAACAAGCAATAGGGAATATGCATGTTTTTTTTAATATTTTTATTTCACTCATTACATCCATATAACATAATAAAAAAATAAAATACTGCTGGAATTAGTCTAATTATTTTTTAAATAAACAAAGTATACAAATAAATGTGAGCAGTTTAAACGCCATCATTTCCCGGGCTCTTTGGAAATGCATTGTGACGTCACGCACTTACGTCAGACACACGCCGCTTGAAGCAAACTAGCTTTTTTTTTTTAACTAAGACTCCGCGCGATTATTGTATTTAGCCAATGGCATGTTTTTATTAAATGATACAGTTTCTCTAATCTCGTACTCATTTTTATCTATATTAAATGGTTAGTAATATACATTTTTGCACAATTATACGCGGCAAACACAATATTTGGAAATAAATACAATAAGACCACGCCATACACTTATTTTATGGCGTGGCGGAATATATCAAGCTGAAGACGAATATGTCCCTGAGGGTGGTGAAGTTGGAGTCGCATCACAATGTCAACTTCAATTCATTTGTGGTGCGGGTTCCGTCTAAGTCCCTCGGAACATATATGGAAGAGGAATTCTGGCCGAGGGGTGTCAAGTTTCGACGCTTTCGAGGTCGGATACCGGACACCATGAATAAACGTCACACGTCGTCGTTAAATTAACGTGTCTTAAGTTTCTATCATTAGTAAATTGGTATATTATATGTATGCTAGTCTGTAAGGTATTTATGAATAATATGGGTCTTGTATAGCATTTTTCATGTTTACATAAGTTACCTGAAATAAAGATTTATTATTATTATATGAAATCTCTCGGGTCGTAAGACGCCCGGACCTTTGGAAGGCATTGACGGAGCCGAAGCCAACGTCAAGAGGCCCTTTACAATGTATTATCTTAATTATAAATTATTGTATATGGATGGGAGGATATGATAAACTATGGAAAGATGGTACAAAAATATAGGCTATTGTTATGAATTCTTAATGGTCAATGGTCTGGACTATGGGATGAGGTACGGCACCCGCCAATTATGCCTCATTACAAAATATTAAGGCGGGTGGTGACTTGCTAAACACTGAATGGGCCCCCCATAAAGGCGGACCGTTATATCGGCGCCGAGGGGCAACATTGGCGTGGACAGCTGAGGGTGTTGAGAGGTGTGCTGCACTTTCACTAAACGCTACTAGCGGCTTTATGCCTTTAACACTTCCACCCTGGGGCTTAGGTCTTAGCTCTTGCGATTCCCACCACCGGCCGGCCGTTCAAGGCTCAGAGGGTCTCATTTTTATTATTTTTATGTTCCCGCGCTCAATGTTTCTATCACGTGGAGTAGTGCATAATGACGTCAACTTTCGGTTCGACCAATGGTGATCTGTTTTACAAACTTACATTTCCCTCGCTTAAATTGCATTTTTAATTTATTATTTTAAGCAAATAAAATGGAATAAAAATAAAAATAAAAGGTTTTACATATAACACCAGGACAACAAAGAATCGAAATAAATAATTAATTAGTATTATGTTTCTTTGAAGTGTTACACACTATATTTTTGTAAATTGTTACACACAATCGAACTGTGGCTTAATTGGCAGAGCACCTGGACATGTTATCCAGGAGGTTGCGGGTTCAAGTCCCGTCGGTACGATGACATTTTGGATTGAGTTTAACATTTTCAATAATAGAAATAGTCTTCACAAATCGCGAGTGAATCTTCTGTGTAAGTGCGCTCCATCATGGATCGCATCGTCGCATCATCAGGTGAGATAGTGGGCAAGCGTTACCCAGTTAGTCAAAAAAATGTGAATAGAGCCTTAAATAATCTTCAGAGCACAATCATAATCCTCCAATGAGAACGGAGTCTAGTTTCTCAATGGAGCTACTTTCTGCCGAGCGACTATGCAAGAAGTGGCTAGGCGTCGGCCTGGCGATCGCGACTCGAGAGGTCGTGAGTTCGATTCCTACCCATTGCAGTATTGACGTGAACCCACTCCAGACAAGCATATGTTAACTTAGTTGGAGAGGTTAACAAGTATACTAGTAATGTGCAACTCACACCAGACGAAATCCTATTTCTGTTAGCGGTCACGCTAAACGCAACTTCAAAATCTATAGAAATATCATGGACAAATACATCTGTTATGGAAAAAGAAATATCTTATAGGCTATCGTTTGACCACTATGTCACCTCTTGGTAAGTGATGATGCGGTCTAGGATGGTAAGCACGCTAGCTAGGCCTAGAATGGGAACTGGCTCTCAAGGATAGCTGCCGGAACACATTAGATGTTTGGAGTTTTAAAATTGAGTTTGGCGGAAACGCTAACATAAATTAGAAATATAAGATAGATTAGGTAATACATTTTTAAGAAATAAAAAATAAAGCTTCGTGATTAATAAAGTTTATTATAATTTAAACATAGCTTACAATTAATAATAATTTTAATAAATAAAGATAATGTACTTAAACATCAAACTACGACAAAAGAACAATAGAAACTATCACAGAACAAAAATGTAGGTTCATATAAGTTTAATATGTTTGGTATAAATAATAAATTAGTCTATAGATAACTTATCTAATATAACGACTATTTTCATAATCTTCTAATGGAATAATATTTTATTTTTCTTCTGGTAGAAAGAAAGATACATTAATACAATGAAAACTAATTTAAAACACTTTTCTATCGCAAAATGTTGAACTGTAGTAAACTTCTCAAACCCAGAACACGTTATTATTATTAAATGACTTCACAAAAAAGGAGTAGGTTCTCAATTCGACTGTATTTTTTTCGATGTTTGTTACCCCATAACTCGGTTAAAACTGAACCGATATAATTTTTTTTGTTTGGGAGATTATGCCTCCCGTTTGGTCCGATTCAAATTTTATCGAGGTATGATAATAATCTCCGGAGATATGAAGATAAACAATATAAACAAATGTGTATACCTTGATGACATGATTTTGTCTATTTTGACTATTGCGGCATGTGAAGTCGGTTTTTAGGGTTCCGTAGTCCTGACAAGGAACCCTTATAGTTTCGTCATGTCCGTCCGTCTGTCCGAGGTTTTGCTAAGAGACCATTAAAACTAGAAAGCTGTAATGTTGTGTGGGTATGTATATAAATTACGCCGACAAAGTGCTGAAATAAAATTGTGAAACATATTTTTTTTTAGGGTAGCTCCCCTATATGAGAAATGGGAATTATTATTTTTTCATCGTCTACCCCATCGTGTGGGGTATCGTTGAATAGATCTTTTAAAATGACTTAAGGGTTGCTAATACCATTTTTCGATTGGATGCTCCATTTACGAAATATTCAACTTTAAAGTGCAAAATTTTGTTCCAGTAGGGCGTCCCCCCCCCCCTCTAAAAGCTAAACTGTTGGCTTGAAAATTCTGGAAAAATTCGTGATAATAGCGCATTTCATAAACTTTAAAGGAAAACTATAGCGGTTAAGATAACTTTATTAGTTTAGTAGTAATAGTCGTTGAACTTGGGTGTTGGATAATTTTGTACCAAATATAAAATCGAGACGGAGTACCTAGTTGCTTGTTTATAACGGGTAAAGACGCATTGAAGAACACTACACTGCGCGTTGCCCGACACGCACTTGGCCGATTATTTCGTTTTATACGATCATAAATGATTATGAGATAAGGTAACAGGAAAAGCATGACATATTTAGTGGGTTATCACCACAAACAACAAAACAAAACAAAAAACTTTTTAATCCTATGTCTAAACAAATTATCACTATCAGCCAGTGTATTCGTCCATTGCTGGACATAGGCATTACGAAAATTAAAAATAAACCGTAAAGGATACGCACGGTGCCATACCACAGATCGTATAATAGTTACTACGTGCCATACGCCGGAGCGTGCGGTAAGTACTTTCTGCACGCTCCGCTGTATATAGTGCGTAATTTTTGACTTTCGAACAATGTATACAGGCGTCGTAACTGCAATTTTTGAGCAAATATGCTTTAATAATAGTACATTTTGGATCGAGTTTTTGTTAGATTTTTATAATTAGGTTAGATTTTTTAACCGACTTCAAAAAAGGGAGGAGGTTTCTCAATTCGACCGTATATTTTTTTTTTTTTTTTTTTTTTATGTTTGTTCGCGGATAACTTCGTCGTTTATGAACCGATTTCGATTATTCTTTTTTTGTTTGAAAGGAGATATCCCAAGTGTGGTACCATGGTAATTTTATCGAGGTATGATTAGTATCTCCAGAGATATTGAGATAAACATCTCAAAATTGGTACTGAAAATGAATAGCGCGGCATTGAAGTCGGTTGTTTTTTAGTTTTTAAACGATATTATTTAATAGGCGATCGCGCTCGTGCAGTGTCGGCAACCATTTATTTTATTTTTATTTTATTTATTCAACACAGAAGCAATGAAAAAGAAATAACATAACAATGTAATGTATCAGACCTGAATTGCAGTTCAGATACCTGCGTGTTACAGCAAATGTTTATAGTAAACGTGTTTGAGTAATGATGAATGTTAATACAATTCAAAATATTAGGCTGTGGAAGATACAGATATGATCATAATGAAGATGACAAACATAATGATGATGAAGACGATAGATTTAAGAATAAATTAAGACGCAGAATGCACCCACCTACGTAATAAATTTCGCAGTTAAATGCATTCTGCGTCACTTGCACTTGGACGTGTTTGGGACGGTCAGACTCAACACGGAGGTTGAGTTTGGCCGGTTAGGGTTGGGATAAAGGATATCTTTTAAGAGTTTTTATGAATAATGTCAATTTAGGGCAGAAAATATCTAGTTTGTTTATTTTTTAACCGACTTCAAAAAAAGGAGGAGGTTTCTCAATTCGACCGTATATATATTTTTTTAATGTTTGTTCGGGGATAACTTCGTCATTTATGCACCGATTTTGATTATTCTTTTTTTGTTCGAAAGGAGATATCCCAAGTGTGGTACCATAGTAATTTTATCGAGGTCTGATAAGTATCTCCAGAGATATTGAGATAAACATCTCAAAATTGGTACTGAAAATGAACATTGAAGTCGGTTCTTTTTTAGTTTTTAAACGATATTAATTAATTAAATGGTTACATTGACGAGCCATTCTGACTAAAGGATTGTAATAGGATATGTTATTTTTATAAGTTTGTAAAATAAAAAGATTTGAAAGGTTAGACCTACGTGCGCTATTTGAGTCGGAAGAGTCAAAATTTACAATTTACGAAATTCAATAGTTTTTGAAGAGCCTAAGAGCCTTCAGAGAGAAATGTCCGCTTGAATCGAGATGTATGCAACGTAAAAGTGTTGACAACATGCGGACGAGCGAGTTGTCTGTGGCGAGAGGTGAGATGGTAGTATCGGGAAGCCGGGATTGGATCAAATAGTTACTTCTTCTTTTTAAGTGTGTACCCGGCATTACATGTACAAAATGTAGGAATCAAAAATCATAAAGATTATCTTAATATCGGCGATATAATCTACTAAAATCTATTGAAAAGATGCATTAATGGATCTTTATGTCCACTTTTATCCTTTTTTTATGATTTTTTTGCAAAGGGGATTTATCAGAACTAACAAGTGTCTATAAAATCCATTGTAAAGATCCATCGTTGGATTTTTGCACTTTTATGTCCACTTTATTCCTTTATCCATGTTTATTTTCCAATAGGATTTTATACAATTAGTTAGTATCTACCTCAGACTACCATAAAAAAGGCAGACGGACTCGTGCCGAACACACGAGTGAACGCAAGTTCGGTAATACTAAATGCTTGAGTAATAAGTTTCCGCGCTCACTGAACTGAACTTGCGTTCACTCGTGTGTTCGGCACGAGTCCGTCTGCCTTTTTTATGGTAGTCTGAGGTATCTACTTACTAGCTAGCTTATAACACGTTTCTAATATGCCTGGTGTGCGTTCTATGCACGCCGTGCATGGCCGCTTTCACCTCTTCCAAAAACGACGCAGAATTATGTATGGTAGTGCCTCCCAATACAATCCTGACTCCCGGGTTCGCCTGGTTCAACTGATGAACGCAATAAGCTTCTTCATAGGTGGCGCCACCTACAATAAACACTATGACGTCTTGAGGACGACGGTTGTAGGACAGTTCTTCTCCTCCGAGGGTGGGGTATTGGTTTTCTCGGAGCTTCCCTTTGATGAGGTCTTCCAGAGTGTCTTTGAGAAGTGGTGTGTGTTGAGTGTAGATGTTTTCCACGCCTTTTAGACCCTGCGGAAGAAATTATACATTTTAGTGTTTTTTTTTTCAATCAATCAAATCAATCAAATCATTTATTGAGAATACAGGTATAGGTAAGAGATGACATTTAGATTTTTCATTGTTCTCTGTATCCAGCCTTAAAGGCATTCAACAATTAATTAATATTTTAATCATTTTGAGTTATATAAAATCACATTACAAATTGTTAAAAATAATAATCATCAATACCATTTTAATATGTCAATAATAAATTTTAGTGTCAAATTTCAATTGAATAAAAGTAAAAACAATAGTAGTATAAAGAATGTCAATTAATTTGGTTTATGTTTTCTTTTAATCTTTAATCAAAATAATGTCAATAACGTATCTATTTAATTCATTAAAATGTATCATTAAGGTATTCTTGTACAGTGTAATAAGCTTTACCGGTTAATATTAACTTGTGTTTAAAGATGTTAACATTAGAACTGAGAATGTAATCTTTAGGTAGATGATTAAATATTTTGGGCGCCATACAAAATACACTCTTATCATATTGTGCAGTTCTACATGGAGGAAAACAGATTTGCATATTTTGCCGCCTACTTGAACAACTGACGTTCAAATAGTGACTTGTGTGTGAACACAAAATTTGCTATTTCAAAAATATATAAACACGGCAACGTCAATAACTTTAAATTTATAAAATGTGGTTTGCAGGAATCTGTAGGCTGAAGTTTACATATTGCTCTTACGCATCTTTTCTGAGCTTTAAATGCCGTTTCTCTGTCTACCGAGTTTCCCCAGAAGATAATACCATATCTTATTGTTGACTCCACATATCCATAGTACGCAGTAATTAGAGCCGATTGGTTCACGACTTTGCTTATCATATAAAGCGCATAAGAAAATTTATTAACTTTTTAGAAACTGTTTCTACTTGTACTCTCCAATCTAAATTACCACTTAGATGCAACCCTAAAAACTTCGCATTGTCAACTATATTAATTTTTTGTTCGTTATATTGAATGTCTATGCCTAACTCGTTATTGGATCTATTTCTGAATGTCATAATATTTGTTTTATTTAAATTAATTAATAAATTATTAGATTTAAGCCAGCTTATCACTGTATGTGTGTTGATGTGTGTTGATACAATGTCAAGCAATGGAACGGAGAAGACGATTGGCCGGTGACGTTGTTTTAAAAGTATAGCAAGCAAATTGTATTAATGGTACGAACACAAAAGGCATCCTCTCTCTACAAAGATTTATTTAGACGTGTCTAGCCTCCAAAAATATAAAATTTAGAGGTTAGTTTAAATATTACAGTTACCTAATCTAAATAGCTAATTAAATACGATAATATATAAAATAAAATAATAATTAAATAGCCACTTGTTGTATTAGTTAGTTTTATTAATATCTTCTATTATATATGACACGATCCGGAGGTCTTCATGGTGAAACCTTCGAGCATTTACCAATGGAGATGTTAACGTTGTAATCCGCAAACATTTATTTCTGCCGATACTTACGGGGGACGAGGTAAACACGCATTGCACACACACAAATCACTCACTTTAACGATCCCGCACTCTAGCTTGAAACACGCACACAGTATTAAAAATACAGCGTAGTTACGCACGCTCATATGGCCAAAAATGGCTATATGGCCAGCAGAGGAGTACGCCTTGCGTTAACATCTCCTTTGGTAAATGCTCGAAGTGGTGAAACATATTCTGAGGTTAGTCAAATTTAACCTCCAAACATATAAAATTTAGAGTGTAGTTCAAAATACAAATATTATTGATGCAGGCCCACCGCCTTGTCGTTCATTTCGTATCTATGTATGATGCTACAACTGCAAGAAAAGCATATCTTATACACTAAAAATCACTTAAATAGTGAGGGTAGTTCACAAAACCTCACCTTCTTAAACAGGCTCTTTGGTAACATTATCAGCGACCTTCTTCGCCCATCAGTGTATCAAAATATTTTTCAACATTTAATCTCCAAATGCGTGCAGTTACAGAATGCGGGTAGTTTAAATAAACTAGCCAAGTGCAAGTCGGACTCGCACTCGTAGGGTTCCGTACCACACTACAGTATTTTATAAGATCGAGCAAAAAATACCACTATCATTTTTCGCCAGCAAAAAATAATAATTAATAAACATTTTGTTTCTTATAACGCCATCTAACGTCTAACATAGGTGTTAGGAATCGACATTTCAATATAACCTTATCTATGGGACGTTTACCTAACTAAGCGTTCATAGATGGCGTGAAATGCCGAAAAAAACACGTTTCTTGTATGGGGACCCTCTATTATCTTTAACTTTATTCTTATTTTAGTATTTGTTGTTATAGCGGCAACAGAAATACATCATCTGTGAAAATGTCAACTGTCTAACTATCACGGTTCATGAGATATAGCCTGGTGACAGACAGACGGACAGACAGACAGACAGACAGCGGAGCCTTAGTAATAGGATCCCGTTTTACCCTTTGTGTACGGAACCCTAAAAAAACAAAAGTAATAAGTGACTATTACTTTTGTTTTTTTTTTTACTTTTTTTTTAGTACTTACTTGTACTTACTGGATGCAGCTTCGTCGTGCATCAATTTATATATATTTCTCAAATAAAATTAATTTTAACTAAAAAACAATAAGGATGATTGGGAGCGCAACTTTATATATATAATATAGTATACGAGGGCGGCACTGAACATTTCGGGAATCAAGGAACTGACACAACATTACTATTTAAAAATGTATTTATTGTTTTTCGAAGTATTCTCCGCGAAATTTGACACATTTTTCCATACGATGGAACCAATCATTGAAGCAACCATTCCATTCGGAAGTTGGGGTCTCCAAAATGGCCGTTTTGTAGGCGTCCACAGCTTCTTCAGGTGATGAAAAACACCCAAACTCGTGATTGGTTTTTTGTTTCGGGTTCGTACGCGTATATCCAGGATTCGTCACCTGATACGATGTTGTATACAACATTTGAGGATCCCGCGTGGAACCTTTCGAGAGTTCTGACGCACCAAGTAACGCGAGCCGCTTTTTGCTCTTCACAGAGCTAATGCGGTATCCATCGGGAAAACAACTTTTTTACACCTAGTTGTCCATGCAAGATTATTTGTATTTGACTCATGCCAATGTCTAAAGTTGCCTGAATTTCGCGGTATGTCACATGTCGATCTTCCTCAATCAGCTTACGCACAGCATCAGCGTTTTCTTGGGTGACTGCAGTTTTCGGACGACCTTGACGGGGATCATCACTGAGCTTGACACGTCCACGTTGAAATTCAGAAAACCAGCGATAAATTGTGGTTTTGGATGGGGCTTCATCACCAAATGCAGAAATCATCCGACTTCGAAAGTCATAATAAATCATCGCTCTTGAATTTTCTCGAGTCAATTCCATTTTTTCAACGACTAAACAAGTTTGACAAAACCTTGTGACAAGACCGAGAATCTTTTTTAAAATAAATAAATGGTATTCGATTTTTAAAACCAAGGAGTTTTCAATTAAAAAGATTTTTAATATGACAGGAACAGTGGAAATATTCCATTCCCGATACTTTTAGTGCCGCCCTCGTAAAAACAAACGAATTAGTTACCTTACAGTCTCTTGCCAGTCGTTAACAGCATAATTTTCCTTGACTCAACTATCCAGTATATCTTACAGAAGACTTAATTACAAAAAAAATACCTAAACTAGGAGGATAGTTTCAAATAAAAAAATTATAGTTACCTAATTAAATAGCCACTTAGTTGTATTTATATCTTCTATTATATATGACAGGATCCAGAGAACGAAAAAATATTTAGAGGTTAGACGTGCCCCCAAAAAATATAAAATTTAGAGGGTAGTTTAAAATACAAATATTATAGTTACCTCGACCCCTCGTCTTTTTCTTCTCTCAAAAAAAAACACCTAAATTAGGAGGGTAGTACAAAACGCCTCACCTTAAACAGCCTCTTGGTAACATTGACAGCATCCGATAAACCGAACAGGTCAGTGGGACGATTGTGAGCGCCGCCATGTTCTAAAACGTACACCACGCACTTTATCATCGGCTCGGGCGCGCCGCGAGACTTCAGTGCCTCTATAAGCTGGACCGTGGCGTTGTTAGCATGCTTCTCATAGCGTAGCGCATACAGGCACACAAGCTTTACGGCGTCACAGTGACGGACTTTCTCGTTAGCCAGCAGGGATTTTAGGCTCTGTTGAAATTAAATGAAAATATTTATTTATATACAAACATACAATCACGCCTTTTTCCCGTTGGGGTAGGCAGAGACTACTTCTTTCCACATGCTACGATCCTGACATACCTCTTTCGCCTTTTCCACTTTCATGAGCGCCTTCTTATTTTTATTTACCAATTTTATATTATACTAGCTGTGCACCGTGGCTTCGCCCGCGTTAAAAAGTATCCTATAGCCTAATCCACGATACTGGCTATCCCTGTGCAACATTTCAGCTAAATCGGTTCCAGCCGTTCAACCGAAGAAGTTCCAAACAACCAACAAACATACAAACTGACTTTCACATTTAGAATATAGGTGTTGATTACCAATTTTTATATTTATTTGCAAATAAAAAGTATATCTTAGTTTACCAGTTTTATGCACTAGGAGGAGTAATACAGCGAAGACCTTTTTTGAGGGCCCGGTGGCGTAATCGGGAGAACGGTCGGCTTTGATGCCGTGGTACCGAGTTCAAACCCCGCCGTGCACCAATGGATTTTTCTATAGAAAATTTATGTGCGCTCACAGTGGCCCTCCGGTAAAGGAAAACATCGTTAAGAAACCCCCAATCCCCGCATGGTGGTAGGACACTATCTAGTGTCCGCCTGGCCAGCTACCACCCTCAAGTTAGAAAATCTGCCACCAAAACATCTAATGTATTTCAGCAGCTATCCTTGAGAGCCAGTTCCCATTCTAGGCCTAGCGTGCTTACCATCTTCGACCGCATCATCACTTACCAACAGGTGAGATAGTGGTTCAACGCTAGCCTATAAGATATAAAAAAAAGACCTAACTAGGCAATGAACCTGTACTTTGAACTTCTGAGTGCGTATCTAAGAGACAATGATAGCATACGTTTTAATGTGTAATTACAAAAATTATTGATGGAGAATGTCACATTATAAGATCGTTTAAAAAACTAAAAAGAACCGACTTCAATGCCGCGCTATTAATTTTCAGCACCAATTTTGAGGTGTTTATCTTCATATCCCTGGAGATACTTATCAGACCTCAATAAAATTACCATGGTACCACACTTGAGATATCTCCTTTTCAACAAAAAAAGAATAATCAAAATCGGTTCATAAACGACAAAGTTATCCGCAAACAAACATTTAAAAAAAATACATATACGGTCGAATTGAGAAACCTCCTTTTTTTGAAGTTGGTTAGAAATACAGGGTTATTGGTAATTCGACGTATTCCCGGCAGGAGCAGATACGAGGGCTAAAATACGACATATTTAGACCCCTCAATATGGCCGAAAATTAATAGTTTACAAGATATTTAGAAATTAGTAATATTTGGAAAATTACACAATTTTGGAGGTTTGTAAAAAAATAAAAAAATTGGCGTATTAAATATTATTCAAATTTTTTTTCTTCTTAACTTACCGGTAAATATTAATAAGTAATAAAATATCTAAAAATACTAATTGATCTAAATATGTCACATTTTAGCCCATCGCCCCCGCCCCCTCCCAGCTATATGAGACGAGTGTGAATGGGCCAGACGGTAGAGGCCGACCTAGACGATCGTATCACGATCACATCGGAGACGTTTTAAAGAAAGGCCAAGTCAAAAGTACCTATAACCGGCGAGTATGAAAGTGGAAGAAGCGAAGGAGGTATGTCAGGATCGTAGCATGTGGAAAGAAGTAGTCTCTGCCTACCTACGGGAACGGGATCTACGGGAAAAAGGCGTTATTGTATGTATGTATTAATAATTTTGCTACATTACATAACAATCCGTGATATTTTTTTTATATCAAATAGCGTTTGACCCCTATCTCACCAGCAGGGCTAGCATGGCAAGGGGACTATTGTGTTTTTCCACCTATCCATGTTTTGTTTGGTGGAGAAGGCAAATTATGAGTTAAAGTTAAAAGTTTTTCGAGTTAAAGTTAAAAGTTTTTCGACAAACGCCCGCTGCCTTTTAATCAATTCTTTTTCTAAACTTTTTAATACGACACAAAATCAAAACTCGGGGTCAAACTTCACCAAGCGATTAAATTGTTGTGTTGATCTCCTGTCAGTGGCGAAAACAGGGAAATAATTTTGTCTTTCCCCCGGGGATAAGGCCATGCTGGCCGTGCTGATGAAAAGTGACGATGCGGTCGATGATGTAGCACGCTTACCTAGTAGATACATGTTCAATCTCGATTTGAAGATGTATGTATGTATGTAATATTGTCAACTACCCTATTTTTTTTTAGTTTTATTATGGCTCTACACGATTAGTGTATTTAGCCAGTGTCAAGTATTGAAATTCTTCAAGTTTTTATGAATTCAAAGTCACATTTCAGGTCAGTTTTCAAGTAAAACTCTAGTCTAAGTAATACCTTCAGTAAAGATGTGGTGTTTACTGAATATTTTCAGTGGAGTTTTGGTGAGAACGCAAATAGCATGTTTTTCAACATTGTGCTGTTTCCCTACACTCGCACACAGCCACCGGCACTTAATGGTTAATAATCCACATTTATTACACATTAACTCGCGGAAGAACACAAGTTTTAGGAAAAAATACACTGAGATCACACACACTTTTCCACGTTCCCGCCAAAATTGTCAACTACCCTATTGTACAATAAATACCTGTAAGTGCTTGGCATGGTCCGCGTGTGCTGCCATCTGTTGTTCAAGTTCGGACACGTCGAGCAGACAGTGCCGCGCTACCATACTGGATAGCTCCCCCACTATCGTCACGTGCTTCGTTACTGTGCCCGATAGTTTCTGTAAATATTATACAAAATAATTACTCCAAATAATAATTTAAGATCGTTTAAAAAACTAAAAGAACCGACTACAAATGCCGCGCTATTAATTTTCAGTAACAAGTTTGAGGTGTTTATTTTCATATCTCTGGAGATACTGAACATATCTCGATGAAATTTAAATGGGACCACCTGTGAATATATATATATGTTATACTTTTATTCAAATTAACATCACGGGTCGTACACGCCCGGTCTTTTGGAGGGCATTAATGGAGCCTAAGCCAACACCAAGAGGCCCTTTACAATTTAAACTTAGGAACTACTGTGTATGGATGGATATGGGAAACTATTTTATAAAAAGATGGTACACTATATCATGATGACTATTGAATGAGCTGATTGATGTCTATTTTCTGGTCTATGGGATGAGGTACGGCACCCGCCAATTATGCCTCATTTCAAAATATTAAGGCGGGTGGTGACTCGCTATACACTGAATGGGCCCCCCATAAAGGCGGACCGTTATATTGGCGCCAAGGGGCAACATTGGCGTGGACAGCTGAGGGTGTTGAGAGGTGTGCTGCACTTTCACTAAACGCTACTATAGTGGAGGCAGTTATGATGTTTACCCAAACCAATTTTATGGAGCTATGAGCTTCACGATATATATGTTCCTTGAGTGATTCTAAGCATTTCTAGTCCGGGAGGCAACACGAAATGTGCGGCTAGTACGGGGGGGGGGGGGGGGGGGGGTACAAAGATGGCCGCCACCCGTCATCTTAAAAATCATCTATTCTCGTCCTAGGGCTAGTTTGGTTTCATTTTCGTATAAACCGAAGAAGTAGAATTTATTGCTGACATTAGTTTTTTTCAGTTTCATAGTAATTTTACAATAAAAACTAAAAAAAGTGAAAATTTTGGTTAAACATTTCTTCTTTGAGAGCTAATAACGTCTGTATAGAGGCAAAAAATATCATACAAAAAGTGTGTGCCTGAAACTCATTCGTTGCAGGTACAAGACAGGTTGCAAAAATCGTTGCAACTGCTTTAAAAGCAAATTAAAGTGCACAAAATTATGTCTGTGTCCCGGAAACTGCGGGCACTAAATTGTTTTATAAAAATATGTAGAAAATATTTTATAAAATTTAACAAAATAAGCATAAGTAGATACTCGTACTCGACCATTTTGTAAGATAAACGCCGCCTAGCGCGACCCCAGCTACCCGCACCGTGGTCATTTAAGAGTGCCGTTTGCGAGCGTGGGAATTTTGTTTTGAACACCAAATAGACATTCTGTATCCACACAGATGGATTGCGGAGCATAGATACACACCCTGGCAACGGACAAAAATTACTTTGGGTATTTCAATAAGTCATGTATCCATCGCGCATTCATCTTGGTATGATGTTTAATAATGTCACAGTGAACACGCTATGTTTGCAGCCATAGCTTACCGCACGGTGACAAGCGGGTCCATAGCACAAAATAATACCTGCCACATCGACGGTCGATGACCTCGATAATGAGCCAGCATAAACATTTTATCAAATAAAGTTGTGAGCCGCGTGCTTATTTGTTTTAACGCCATCTAACGTCTAACGCTGTCTAAGTGAAAGTTAACACAAAGGTGTTAGGGATCGGTATTTCAATACAATGCTATCGATGGACGTTTACCTAAGTCGAAAAAACACGTTTCTTGTATGGAGACCCCTTATAATTTTAAACTTTATTCTGCTTTTAGTATTTGATGTTATAGCGGCAACAGAAATACATTATCTGTGAAAATTTCCACCGTCTAACTATCACGGTTCATGAGATACAGCCTGGTGCCAGATGGACAGACATATAGACAGACATACAGACAGACAGCGGAGTCTTAGTAATAGGGTCCAGTTTTACCCTTTGGGTACGGAACTCTAAAAATGTGGGTACCTTAAACAGCGGATACTGCTCAACAAAGTTCTTCATGTCAGCTATGCTCTCCACCTTCTGGTGACTCTTGGCTTTCTTCTGGAACTCCTCCATCAGCAGCTTGATGGTCTGACCGATCTCACCGAAGTTGGAGTACAGGTTCTGAATGTATATTTTGTTACTTATAATTTAAGATCGTTTAAAAAACTGAAAGAACCGACTTCAAACGTCGCGCTAGTCAAAGTAGCCAGTAGACTTAGCAACTTTTATATTTGTGTTGTTATTATGTTGTCGTTGAGATAAATAAATGCATCGTATTACAAATGTTGATACATTAAAAACGGCTCGGCCGATTTCGTTAAAATTTAAATGGAACCACCTGGGAAGGGTATCCTTTGAAACAAAAAAAAACATTGTCTAAATCGGTTCAGGCATCTTCGAGTAATCGGTACATACATAAAAAAAAAGGATTCGACGAATTGAGAACCGCCTCCTTTTTTGTGAAGTCGGTTAAAAATACTTTTAAACTTTGAATAATATAAGAACGTTTAAAAAACTATAAGAAACGACTTCAAATGCCGCGCTAGTCACTTTCAGTCTACGAATAAATAAAAAGTCAGGAACTGTAACTGCGTTAAAAAATGACCCAACGAAAGTCGTGTCCAAGCAAGCGGGGTTAAAGTCGTGTCCAGCGCGTCATTAGTCGGACATTTGTCTTGTTTGACTCAACTGTCATAACAGACATTGCAGCACATGCGCGAACCAATCCCTGCTTTCGTTCCGAATTTAAATCAATCTCCAAGCCAATCATTTGTAACTTCGAAAGTGATTCTTATTTTGAAACTACGTCGTTTTGGTTTAAAGGAGGGCCTTTTTGTTACTTTTTGTGTGGAATTTGCTCTGAATTTATTATATTTATTAGTAGGTTTCAGTACCAAGTTTAAGGTGGTCATCATATCTCTGGAGATCAAAACATATCTCGATGAAACTTAAATGGGACCACCTGGGAAGTGAACCCTTCCAAACTAATAAAGAATTTTCGAAATCGGTCCCGGCGTCTATGATTATACGGTGAACATACGTAAAAAAAATCCGAAGAATATCGGATTTTTTTTCTATAAAGACCGAATGGAATACCCGATTGATTCAAGCAGAATAAAGTCTAACATATTGTTTCGGGCCGGCCTTGTCGATCAATAAACTGGCCAAGTGCAAGTCGGACTCGCACTAGTAGGGTTCCGTACCACACTACAGTATTTTATAAGATCAAAAATTACCACTATCATTTTTCGCCAGCAAAAAATAATAATTAATAAACATTTTATTTCTTGTAACGCCATCTAACGTCTAACAAAAGTGTTAGGGATCGACATTTCAATATAACGCCATCTATGGGACGTTTACCTAACTAAGCGTTCATAGATGGCGTGAAATGCCGAAAAAAACATGTTTCTTGTATGGGGACCCTCTTTTATTTTAACTTTATTCTGTTATTAGTATTTGTTGTTATAGCGGCAACAGAAATACATCATCTGTGAAAATTTCAACTGTCTAACTATCACGGTTCATGAGATACAGCCTGGTGACAGACGGACAGACGGACAGACAGACAGACAAACAGACAGACGGACAGCGGAGTCTTAGTAATAGGGTCCCGTTTTACCCTTTGGGTACGGAACCCTAAAAATCACTGCCTAGCCGAATGTGCCGACCCGATTATGTGTGTAGCACACCTTATCTTCAAAATAAAATAATATAACATGAAACAGTTTTACTATACGTCTTCGTAGTTACATTACGTTCTACAATAGAGGGCGTTTATAAATATAAAATATAACATGACGCTTACGTCACTTCCGTTGCATTCGGACCGTGACGCTACGAAACGTCCGTTGCACTTGACCACAGTGCGCCTAAAAAGTTTCGCTTAAAAAAATGCCAGCCAGTTTGCTGGTTCCACGATATCTCACCTTAAAGATAAAGATCATTTATTTGCATAAAACATTATCAAATAAAAAAATATATATCAAAAAATATATTGAATATGGGTTGCCTAGCAAATTTCAGTCCAGGATATTTTTAAATATATATATATTTTTTAAATTTATTTCACCGGTTTTGTTAATAGATAAATTCTATACCAATCGAAAGTATGCAGCCCATAGTATATGAAAAAGTTAGGTTGCCTATTTTTTTCCTGTCACAACCCTTGGGTTGCCAGGTATGAACTCGTTACTAGTAATTTGTACCGGTCTGGTTAATGAATGAAACTTAAATAAAAATAAAGTTTATTTCATTACGAACACGGAGATATAGGGTTGCTTGCGAAAAATCAGTCCTGAATACCGGTTGCCGAATTTTAAAACATTACATTTTGCTCCGAGTGAATGTGTGCGACTGAGAGGTCCCTACCACTAGGAAAAATATAGGCAACCTAACTATTTCATATACTATGGGCTGCATACTTTCGATTGGTATAGAATTTATCTATTAAACAAACAGGTGAAATATTAAAAAAAAAATTTTTTTAAATATTGTTATCTTTTAAAATACGGCAACCGGTATTCAGGACTGATTTTTCGCAAGCAACCCTATATCACCGTGTTCGTAATGAAATAAACTTTATTTTTATTTAAGTTTCATTCATTAACCAGACCGGTACAAATTACTAGTATCGAGTTCATACCTGGCAACCCAAGGGTTGTGACGGAAAAAAATAGGCAACCTAACTTTTTCATACACTATGGGCTGCATACTTTCGATTGGTATAGAATTTATCTATTAACAAAACCGGTGAAATAAATTTAAAAAATATATATATATTTAAAAATATCCTGGACTGAAATTTGCTAGGCAATCCATATGTAATATATTTTTTGATATATTAAATTACATAAAATATGTGTTTGAGCCATTAACCAGCTCGGTGAGGATTTTGAAGTTTATGAGGACCGTACTTGAAGAATTACCTTGGCATAAAACTCGTCCTGATGGGACGCCAGCACCAGTTCTCGACAATCCTTGTGCAGATCCGGCACGTGGGAGAGGTTCACCCGGTTGTTGGTGATCGTCAGCAGCTCGTGTACCATCGCTTGGTATGTCCACTGGAACGAATGATCATAAATGACTCAGTTTTGCCACAGATTACACAATAGTTACTACGTAACAGATACTCCATTCCCCTACAAAAACACAATACCAACGTTTATTTCAGACAATACAAGCAAAAATGTGTCTAATGCGCTCGACCTAGCGTTGTTATTACTTCGCTCAGCGCGCGATATACTGGCGCGCGCCTGATACAGTAAAGGGTTGACTCAAAAAAATAAAAAAAAGTTTACGAATTATTTTTATTTACCTCACAAAATAACATCAAAATTCATAACTAAGAGTCGAATTTGAAGTCGAGAAAGTTAATTTTACGCCGTCTTGTCATTTTAGTATCGTTAGCATAAAAAATTAAACATATTATGCTTGTTTTTTGTCAAACCCGCAAAATGACTATGAACAACTTAAATCGTTTCTAAGATAGAATACGAATGCGCAGTTATCCCGTCATTAGAATAGTAATATACGTTGCGCGCGCGTGAGCAGTGACAACCGACTGGCAGATAGTACCGCCGGCGTTGACGAAAGTTTAGGTATAAATCGCAGTAGCTATGGGCGAGTGAGAGAGGCCTGGTTTTGCTTCCAATTTCATAATTTCATCCATTCATTTTAGTAACGTAGGACTACTGCTACTGCCTAAAAAAAATAACGCTAAAGTTTCCGCTATTTAGAAATAGAATATTGTGCGTATATATTTTTTTTTGTTTCGTTATGGTTCCACACGACTAGTGAGTGTATTTAGCCAGTGTTAAGTATGAAAATTATTTTAGTAAATATATTAAACTTCACATGTTGGGTACATATATTATTCTAGGTAAAAAAAATTACAATGCTGCTCAAAATATGAGGTTATATCATCAGCTTTGCGAGAAATTAAACAAAAAATAGCTGATGCATCAAACAATATTCTATGCTCTTCAGCGATACGAAAGCGCGTAGAGTCTGTGCAAAAAGATAACTGTCGTGGCTTTACGATGAACTAACATTCTAAGGTAAGGAAGGAAGGTACATACCTACCTAGTAGCACCCGATAATGATAAGAGTAAGTACCTACCAAGGTACCAAACATTTTTATTCGTATTGGCAGTGATAGAGCAATGTTGTCAACACAACAAAAACAGTAAATTAGCGCGTACGCAACACGCGCGCCCTCAATTTCTACGACGGTTCTATTTTTGCACAGACTCTAAATCGGTTGTAAATACATAATAATAACGTACCTGATTAAGTCGGATGTAAATACATAATAATGTACCTGATTAAGTCGGTTGTAAATACATAATAATTCAAATTCAAAATTCAAATTCATAATTCATTTATTTCAAGCTATTCAAAACTCATATTATAAACATTGCATAATACACATAAAATAAATCACAATTCAAATTCAAAATAATAATAAAATAAAAATAAAATAAAAGTGAAACAGAAGAATATAGTCATTTGTTCAAATCTGAATCAACTTTCAAAATCAATCATTGTACTGTGGGAGCATGTCTCAAACAACAATGATTAATGAAAGGGCAGTCGACTCTCGCTGCAATCATGTCTAGGACGATGTTGTCACTGGCCCGCACCCTGCGCACCAGAGACGCGGCACGCTTGCGCATGGTCGCGTGGAAACAATCCACGCGAGCCTGCGCAAACATGCCCGAAGCGCTGCAGTAGCGGGGCAGCTTCATCATAGCCCTAAACGCATTATTGAATTGTACACGAAGAGCATTGTATGATAAGCGGGTATACCTAGCCCACAGGCTACACGTGTAGAGAGAGGTGCAGAATGCTCGAAAGAGCGTAATCCTCACCTCCCCCGAGCAACGTGCAAACCTACGAGCCAGCATATTCGCCCGTACAGACAAAGCCCTTCGCTCACGTTCTATGTCTGCATTGTCTTTAAGATCGGTAGTAACTATGCGTCCCAGGTACTTAAATTGTTCCACCCTTTTCAATGGAACACCATTGAGAAATACGGGAGGCACATTTTGGGGACGTTTCGTTCCTGCCTCAAAGACCATACATACGCTTTTGGTAACATTGTATTTTAGCCCATGACTCACGGCATACTCCTCACAGGTCCGCAACAACGTCCGTAGTCCACAGACCGACGCGCTCAGCAACACCATGTCGTCTGCATAGCTTAGATTATTTACACTGACTTCATTGATATGACATCCGACATGTTTGTTGCTGAGCTCGACGATCAATGCATTCATGTATAGGTTAAACAGGGAGGGCGAAGTCAGCCCTCCCTGCCTCACCCCACACTCCAGCCGATATGAATCCGACATCTCACCTGCCCATTTGACGCTGTTGACTTGGTTCATGTACCACTACTTAAAAATACTGGTCAGTTCTGGCGGTAAGTCGATACTCCTAAGCTTTTCCCACAATATGTCATAAGAGACCATGTCAAAGGCCTTGGACAGGTCGAGGAAGCAGGCATGTACGGGAGTACTGCGGTCTGTATAGTGCCGGACGACATGCTTAAGGCACAGTATCGCACTTTCAGTTGAAAGTTTGGGCCTAAAACCAAACTGGTTATCGTGCAATACAGTAAACTTATGTAACTGCGCCTCAAGCAGGCCGTCAAACACCTTAGCTATAGTTGTCGCTAACGAAATTGGCCTATAGTTGTTTATGTCCGCTAAGTCTCCCGTTTTATTTTTCACGATGGGCACAACAACTGTTTTCATCATGTCTGGCGGTAGGTATGAGGGACTCACACACAGCGTGAAGAACATTGCTAATATCCGCGATATATGTGGTCCGGCGTGAACAAGGTGCTCGATGCTGAGGCCATCGTGACCAGGTGATTTTCCTCTCGAGATAGATTTTATAATTTTCACTACATCCCTGGAACTAAACCTGGTCCCGACAACTCCAACCAGCGTCCCATCATCCAGCACATCCTTCACTGGAGTGAGCGGCGATCGAACCCGAAAATGGTCACTAAACATATTAGCAATATTCTTTGGCTCACTCACACCGGCGACGCTCGCCGGAATACTAGGCCGAATGTTAACTTTGTTGGTACCCTGCCAGAAGTCGCGGAAGTGCCCACTCGAGTGCTTCTCAGCAAGAGCGTCCATTCTTATCTGGTCTTGATGGTTTTGACACCATCTAAGACGAGACTTGAATATTCGCCTGCTTCGACACATCCTGACCTCGGTTTACCGCAGAGCACCCACTCACGAAACTTCTCCCTAGCCTCCAAATGAGCCCCGACGACATGCTTGTTGCATCCCGCTAAACGTGGACCACGTCCATCCCGCCCCGCACGCTTGCATCCCCGACTCACCTTAGCAGCATCACAGAGGCTTGTGACAATGTCGGAATACATAAGTAATAAGAATACATAATAATATACCTGATTAAATCGGTTGTAAATACATAATAATATACCTGATTAAATCGGTTGTATATACATAATAATATACCTGATTAAGTCGGTTGTAAATACATAATAACGTACCTGATTAAGTCGGTTGTAAATACATAATAAGGTACCTGATTAAGTCTGATGTAAATACATAATAACGTACCTGATTAAGTCGGTTGTAAATACATAATAGTGTACCTGATTAAGTCGGTTGTAAATACATAATAATATACCTGATTAAGTCGGTTGTAAATACATAATAACGTACCTGATTAAGTCGGTTGTAAATACATAATAAGGTACCTGATTAAGCAGCGGAGTGACAGGATCGTCTCTCCGGTCAATGATCAGTAACTGAGGCACGGGCACCTCTCCGTTGTAGGGCACGTTGTTGTCTATTAACGCTGCCTCCCGCCGGAGGAGGTCTCGGACCTGCGACACATTTATAAAATTCATTAATTTTAGAGTAAAGAGTTTATATTATTAGTCTGTGGTCTATGACATGACATAAAGTGACAAAAGTCAAAAGTCAAAGCATTTATTCAGTATATGGGCAAATTAAAAATTTGCACTTACACACGTCAAATAACATTAAATAGATCATATTTAATAAAAATTATAATAGATATAACAGAAAAGTAACTTATTGCTTTGAATTTACAAAAAAAAACAAAGGTATTGAGCCATTCAGCTTTCATCTACTTAGACGTCGAACGTCACACTTAAAACACATGTTTCATTCCCCTGATTAATGTAGGGTTGCCAACCGTACTATTACGTGCACCCGCAACCCAGTGCATGTTTCAGTACTTCAGACAATTTTTATCCAAAAAATTGTGTAATAATGAAACATCATAAATAAATAAAACGCAGACTAATTGCAGTACAAATCATATTCCGAATGGAACTGTGTGATAGAGATTGTCCGTCTATCAGCTGCATAATACCGTCGTAACAGGCAACCCTAGATCTGCAAACAAAAGATGAAAACTGATTCACTGTTGAATCTACTGATGTTTCGGAAGTACTCCCATCAGAGAAGAGACACCAAGAAACTCTATGGGGCTGGTCACTCATTTTAATTCATTTATTTTTAAATTCATATTAAATATTTTTTTAAATTTACAACAAATAATTATATTATTATACAATTTATATTATATCTTGGAGCTTGGGGCATTCATGCCAAGCATTTTTGTCATTCATATAGTCATTTATTGTATAGTACGATCTTCATTAAATTAGATTTTACAAAGGTTTTAAATCTGCTCATAGACAGTTGACAGATAAAATGGAGGGCGAAGGGAGAATAATAATGGGTCGAGTCGAGTGGATCCAATAATATTTAAATTTAAAATAAAGCCACCCTCGACTAATATGTATATATATATATATATATATATATATATATATATATATATATATTTGTTCATTGAGACCATTCCAATGAAACGCCTAAACACGACATCTCAGTGTGGCGGGTAAGTAGTGCGCAGAAGCGCCATTTTGATTTTTTGGCGTCCGCGGTAGTTTCTATCGTAGTCTCATCAACCAAAAATGAGCCGATAATATTTCTAACTGATTTTCAGGAAACAAAGCTCGGAACACCCTATCAAACAAAATGAAAATCAGTTTATCAGTTTGGGCGCTACTATGCTACAGACAGACACACACGTCATACTTGTAACACTCCTTCCTTTTTCGTCATGGGGTTAAAAAGGAATGGAAACGCTAATGTTAAGAATATTCCTAATAAATATATATATTAGGAATATTCTTCGTCAGTGTTTTATTATGGATTCATTCAATACATTAATATTGCAATGTCTAAATGGATGAAATCTAAAAATCCATCTGTATTTTGTAATAACATTCAAATACCCCAAGAGAAACACTTAGGTTTTATAATAGACTCAGGTTTGAAATGGGATATGCATATTGACTATCTGTGTGAAAAGCTAAGCAGAGCATGTTTTGCACTATCGAGACTGACTCAAATGATGAGCGCATCAGCGGTCTAAAATTCATGTTTTGCATATTTTCAATCACTACTCTCTTACGGTATAGATCTCTGGGGCCAAGCCGCAGATCGCCAAAGAGCCTTTGTTTTGCAAAAGAGGGCAATAAGAATATGGAATATGCAAGTTTTTTTTTAAATATTTTTATTTCACTCATTACATCCATATACCATAATAAAAAAATAAAATACTGCTGGAATTAGTCTAATTATTTTTTAAATAAACATTTAAATATAGAAAAAAAATTGAGCATTTTAAACGCCATCATTTCCCGGGCTCTTTGGTAATGTATTGTGACGTCACGCACTTACGTCAGACACACGCCGCTTGAAGCAAACTAGCTTTTTTTTCTTTAACTAAGACTCCGCGCGATTATTGTATTTAGCCAATGGCATGTTTTTATTAAATTATACAGTTTATCTAATCTCGTACTCATTTCTATATTAAATGGTTAGTAATATACATTTTTGCACAATAATACGCGGCAAACACAATATTTGGAAATAAATACAATAAGACCACAACATACATTTATTTTTATTTTCCCGCGCTCAATGTTTCTATCACGTGGAGTAGTGCATAATGACGTCAACTTTCGATTCGACCAATGGTGATCTATTTTACAAACTTAAATTTCCCTCGCTTAAATTGCATTTTTAATTTATTATTTTAAGCAAATAAAATGGAATTAAATAAAAAAAAGGTTTTACATATAAATCCAGGACAACAAAGAATCGAAAAAAAATTATTTCCAATAAATCTGAGCTTCATGCATATTCCCTATTATGTGTCGTGTTCCATGGGACACACCCGCTCGACAATTGTTCATCGAACAAGGTATACTAACAATGCATTCATTATATATCCTCGAAGTCTGCAAATTTATTAAACTAAACTTACAGAGTTTTCAGTCTATCTTCACAACCTCAACACTCGTAATAAAGACAGGCTTATACTCCACAAAATTGAAAAAATGTTCACAATCTGTGTGGTACGAAGGACCAAAAATATATAACAATTTTGACAAAACTATTCGTGAAATAGAATCCTATGAGATATTTAAAAATACAATAAAAAACATCTTAATAAAAAAAGTATAATACACATTAAATGAATTTCTGGATGAAAAAATAAGGCTGATGTAAAAATTGTTTCACAAACACAATATTTTATGTTGTATAATCAATTTAATTCTATTCTACTTAATTATGAATTCTATAATGATGTTTACTTAATGTAAATCAAATTTATTACACTGATAAATTGACCTATAACAAATGTTATTAAGAAATAAATGATAATGATGGACTCACTCGCTCATGTACAATAACTGATCACGTTTGAACGATCATTTAAAACCTTCAGCTGCTATAAATCGTGTTTGGTAACAAATGATAATTTCAAATCCTTTAAAAAACTAAAAGAACGGACTTCAAATGCCGCACTAGTCATTTTCAGTACCAAGTTTGAATGAGGACGAAGATTTGTTAATCTTCATATCCATACAAATATGATAAAAATGTTTGTAACTCCGTCAAAGTTTGGATGGACTGTGTGATAGAAGCTATGTATGTAAAAGAAGTGGACGCGGAAATGTCTGCTGATAGACTGCAATGGAACAGAATGACATGTTGCATCGACCCCACTTACGAGGTGCATTCAATAAGTACCTAGCCTCATCGCCAGAGGGCGCTGTAGTTTCAAAAGAGTTCTACCACAGTGTAGCACATTCTTTTTTAATTCTTTTTTCAAATTTTCATTCCAATCCCTTCATTTGTTTTATTTTGACAACTTATGGAAGCGAACGTATCGATCGGTTTTACAAAAATGGAAAGAGAGCAATATCGTTCGGTGATTCGATTCCTATTTTTGGAAGGGAAAACGCGCATCGAAATCAAAGAGCGCTTGGATGCTGTGTACGGTGACTCTTCTCCATCGATGGCCACCGTCAAGAATTGGTTCAACGAGTTTGCACGTGGCCGTACGTCGGTTTTTGATGAACCACGTCCAGGTGCACCGAAAACAGCTGCTACGGAGGAAAAAAATAAAAAAATCCATGATCTCGTATTGGCAGATCGCCGATTGAAGGTTCGGGAGCTAGCTGAGACTGTAGGCATTTCAGAAGGAACAGTGCATCATATTCTTCACGAGGAACTCGGCATGAGAAAACTGTCGGCGCGATGGGTGCCGCGTTTACTCACACCGGAAAACAAGTGCAACCGTGAGACCACATCGGAGACGTGTTTGGCGCTGTTTAAGCGGAATCCAGCGGAGTTTTTGCGTCGTTTTGTGACCGTCGATGAAACCTGGATCCACTGGTACACACCAGAGACCAAGGAGCAATCAAAACCATGGATCCAGACCGGGGAACGTGCTCCAAAGAAGGCGAAAACTGTAAAATCGGCCGGAAAAGTTATGGGCGATGAGGCTAAGTACTTGTTGAATGACCCTCGTAGCGTTACATAAACAAAAAAAATTAACAAGGTGATACCACAGATTATATAATAGTTACTACGTAACAGATACTTCATTCCCCTACATAAACACAATACCAACGTTTATTTCAGACAATACAAGCAAAAATGTGTCTAAGGCGCTTGACCTAGCGTTGTTATTACTCTGTTCGGCGCGCGCCGGTACATCGCGCGCCTTATACAGTAAAGGGTTGACTCAATGAAATAAAAAAAAAATTACGAATTCTTTTTATTTACCTCACAAAATAACATCGAAAATTCCTAACTAAGAGTCGAATTTGATATCGAGAAAGTGAATTTTACGCCGTTTTGTAATTTTAGTATCGGTAGCATAAAAAAATGAAACATATTGTGCTTGTTTTTTGTCAAACCCGCAAAATGACTATGAAAATCTTAAATAGTTTCTAAGATAGAATACGAATGCGCAGTTATCCCGTCATTTGAATAATAATATACGTTGCGCGCGCGTGAGCAGTGACAACCGACTGGCAGATAGTACCGCCGGCGTTGACGAAAGTTTAGGTATAAATCGCAGTAGCTATGGGCGAGTGAGGGAGGCCTGGTGATACTTTATTTGTTTGTTTTTTTATAGCATGAGGATGAACACAGGCTACTTATAAATAAAGTGTACGTGAACGAAGTCGTGGGTATCAGCTCATAAATCTTTGAAAAAATAAAATGTTAAGAGTCAGTTTCACCGGTTCCGGATAGCGTTAATATGAAGAAATCTGACAAACATTAGACAGATTTTATATGGCGTCATGTGTCAGATAACTATCTAAAGCTTTGGTTTCCTAGGAAACCGGTGCCGTGATATAGCGGCCGTAATATTACGGACGCAAAAACACGGCTGTCTTAACGGTGACGACATGTGGAAAGTTCCACGCCGTCAGTAATTTTTTGAAACAGACGTCAAACGAAAAGTATAAAATTTCGACGTCCTCGCTGCTCTAAGAGTTGGAACTCATTTTATACGTTGTTCCGGTAAAAAAAACACAAATACGTATTTAAAATAGTTTCACCGCTATCAATGAAACGTTCACGAAACCATATGACACCGACAAGACGACCGTCATGCAAATGGCGGCACCGCTTTTTGTCAGTTACCGCTCTCTAGGAAACTGCGCCATTTTGTTTACACAGACAACGTTCTAGTGACGTCATTCACCGCTGTATTACGGCCGCTATATGACGGCACCGCTTTCCTAGGAAACCAAAGCTTAACACATTATCAGGTACCGGTGAAATTGGCCCTAAATGAAATAATAGGTAATAATGTACCTTTTCAGCAAGTCTAGCGCAAGGCTCCGAAGCCGCCTCATAGCGCACTGCGACGCGACGTTTAAGGGACAGCAATAACGCCAGGATACCTTGAGCACACCGGTTCATCAGGGTTTGATTCCAGAGACGACCTGCCCAAGGAATAACTTTTTTTATAAAGAATCAAAGAATTAAAGCATTTATTCAGTATGTAGGCAGTATTAATATACGCACATATACACGTCAAAATCATAAATCATAACCAATTATCAAGTAAACATAGCAAAAGCAGAATTTTAACGCTTTGAATTAGAAAAAAAAAACAAAAGTAATGAACCATTCAGCTGTCATCCAATTGTTTACGACAGAATATTAAAAAAATATTAAAGTAGGTTAAAACCAACCATACTGTAACTGTGTGTTTCAGTACTTCAGACAATTTTTATATAAAAAGTGAAATAGTGAAACACAACTTAAAGAAAAGCATACCGATCACAGCACATATCATGGTCACTAGGCTAGCGTTTGACCACTATCTCTACAGGTAAGTGATGATGCGGTCGAGGATGGTAGCAAGCTAAGCCAAGGATGGGAACTGGCTCTCAAGGATAGCTGCCAGAACACATTGAAGATCGACAATCAATCACGTGAGGCTCCCAAGGGGAGGGGGGAGGTTGGTTAGAAAAATATTACGAAATATCACAAGGAAGGGGGTGATATAATTAAATATCACGTGTATTTAGTTTTAGTTTAGCGCACGATTTCTAAACCAAGATAATATTCTGAAAATGTCAATATTATTCCATATACTATGCTATATACTTCTATATACTCTGTACTAAAAAAATACACGTGATTTTTAATAGTCCAAAACCTCACAAAATATCACGAGGGGGAAGCGTGGATGGTTAAAAAGTTGCTCAAAAAACACCATTAAAGGACGACCCCTTAGATGTTTGGCGACAGATTTTCTAACTGGAGTGTGGTAGCTGGCCAGGCGGGCACTAGATAGTGTCTTACCACTATGCTTATTTGTGGTACAGTTATGAAAGCTCCGATGGCGTAGAGGATGGATGCCTTGACTTCTAAGCGAGAGGTCGCCTGGTAGGAGCATATTACATCAATATTCCGCCTGTGTTGCTACCAATAACACCACCATCAAGGGGAAAGTCTGCCGCCACACGGTGTTCCGGCAGCACACATCATCGCTTACCACCAGGTGAGATAGTGGTCAAACGCTAGCCTATATAATATCGTTTAAAAACTAAAAAAGAACCGACTTCAATGCCGCTCTATTCATTTTCAGTACCAATTTTGAGGTGTTTATCTCAATATCTCTGGAAATACTTATCAAACCTCAATAAAATTACCATGGTATCACACTTGGGATATCTCCTTTCCAACAAAAAAAGAATAATCAAAATCGGTTCATAAACAACGAAGTTATTCAGCGAACAAATATAAACAAAAAATTAAAAATTAAAATATATATATATATATATACGATCGAATTGAGAAAACTCCCACTTTTTTTGAAGTCGGTTAAAAAAAAGCTACCTATTTGAAAATATGTATTGCCAGAAACACATAAATTTAAGTTACAGAAATGCACATAGAATGGTAATACGATAACAACACTTTCAACAGTTTCCATTATGTCAGCTGCTTCCACATCATCAACACCATGACTATCTACTTCACTGGGAGCACTATGCCCCCAGGCCTACCTTCGCTTCATAAAGAAGCTGGGATAGCTTGCTTAGTCGCTGTCAGGGGGAATGCACAATACAACCCAAACGGGACGTCAGTGCAGGAATTATCACCCCCACCTCTAATAAGAAAACAGTGGTCAATCGCTAGTCTGTAATATTATAAAAAAAATGCTCCATTCTTTAAGTTTTTTTTATTTTATGGCTGTTACTGCAGAACTCTGTCATTTACTAACCGATTTGGAAAATTCCTTTCTCGTTTGAGAGGTTCTTCTTCCCGTTTGCAACCATCACCTGCGGGAAACTTCCTTCTTTTTTGAAGTAGGTTAAGCATAAAAGAACACTTACCATGCAAACATCCAACAATATTGAAGGAGAACAGATGTCTGTCAATGGCGAGGTAGTCAGCGAATACCTCCTGCACTTCTCTCACAGCTTCCTGCTCGTCACACTCTGCCAGAGTCTTCACATCTGCCTTCGATACCACGTTACTGAAGTCTGGAACAAAAAAAATATAATTTATGATCGTACAAAACAAACAAACTGGCCAAGTGCAAGTCGGACTCGGACTCGTAGGGTTCCGTAACACAGTTAAGTATTCCATAACTATGATTTTTCGCAACTACAAAATTAACTTTGTTTTACATAGTGTTTGTATCAAAAACAAAGTAATCTTTGCGGTCGCCATATCTCTAAAACTGCTGACTGTATCTCGTTTAAACCAATTTTCGTTGTTAGTTTTTATTGAGATCTACAGCATATATTTTTTTTAGATTTTTCACTCCCATACTTTAAAAGTTGGGGGGGACACACATTTTACCACTTTAGACGCGCCTATCTTTCAAATGATTGACTTTGAGAAAAAATAATTTTAAGAACCTTAATGTCAGTTTTGAAGACCTATCCATAGACAACCCCACACGTATAGGTTTAAAGAAAAATTTTTTTTTGTTTCATTTCCATGAAAGGGATGGGTATAAAAATCGGAAAGCGGTTCATAGAATACATCTACCTACCAAGTTTCAATTCTGTAGTCCTAACAGTTTCGGAATAAAATGGCTGTGACATACGGACGGACGGACGGACAGACAGACAGACAGACACAGACATTACGAATCTATAAGGGTTCCGTTTTTTGCCATTCGGCTACGGAACCCTAAAAAATCAACTTCACATGCCGCGATAGACAAAGAAGCCAGTATCATGTCATCAAGGTATACAAATTTGTTTATCTCCATCTTTCCGGAGATAATTGTCAGATCTCGATAAAATTTTAATGGGACTAAAACGAGAAGCATACATTATCAAACAAAAATTTTTTTTGTCAAGTAGGTTAAGATTTGACAGAGTTCTGACGTCACAAACATTTAAAAAAAAGTCTAACTGAGAACCTCCTCCTTTTTTGTGAAGTCGGTTAAAAACTGGTCAAGTCGAGTTTGACTCGCCCACTCATGTTTCCAAACTTGTGTAACTAGGTTAAAGTACAAACTTCTTTGCAGTTCGTTCCCTAGATCGATGCCTATACACTCACTATACATGCACCAACCGCAAATAATAATATTGTAATCGTAAATTTGCTTTTTTCAGTTATTAAACGACATATTTACAGTTTTCAGATTTACTCCTAGTGGTGTAATATAATTAAGTGGTTCAAGACCTTGGTTTTTGCCAAATTTCATGATTCTAGGTCAACAGGAAGTACCCGATAGGTTTTGATTACCTTGTGAAGTCACAAAATATGCGAAAATTCAAAATATGCAACATACACGGTCATATCTTTTGATTGGCTTGACATGAGTTTAATTTTTTCGTTCAAAAACTACTGGAGTGATTTAAAAAATTCTTTCCCTAATGTAAAGCTACATTATCAGTGAGTAACATAAGCTATATTTTATCCCCAAATTCTCGCGGGAACGGGAACTACGCATGTGAAACCTCAAAGCACTGCTAGTAACATTATAAAAATATTAAGTCAATTCTGTAGATTTGTATATCTAATTCAAAATCAGTATTCAGTATGTATTTCATCTATAAAAGTATTAACAAAGATTTTAATAGAAATTAGGTATTATGTTTCTTTGAAGTGTTTCACACTTTATATTTTTGTAAATTGTTACACACAATGCAAAATTTCATTGTATCGACGGGACTTGAACCCGCAACCTCCGGAATTACATGTTCCGGTGCTTTGCCAATTAAGCACGGTGCGAAGTATCGTTTCGACGAAATTAGTGGATTGCATTTGTTAACCCAATTATGCATTGGTGGCGCCTTCTATGACTACTTATTACGTAAGTTAATCATTCGGAAGAAATCATTACAGTTTTCAAATCCGACGAGAGATGTTGCACTGCGTAAATCAAATATTATGTTTCTTTGAAGTGTTTCACACTTCATATTTTTGTAAATTGTTAAACACAATCCAAAATTTCATCGTACCGACGGGATTTGAACCCGCAACCTCCGGAATGACATGTTCCGGTGCTTTGCCAATTAAGCAACGGTGCGAAGTATCGTTACGATGAAATTAGTGGATTGCATTTGTTAACCCAATTATGCATTGGTGGCGCCATCTATGACTACTTATTACGTAAGTTAATCATTCGGAAGAAATCATTACAGTTTTCAAATCCGACGAGAGATGTTGCACTGCGTAAATCAAATATTATGTGTCTTTGAAGTGTTTCACACTTTATATTTTTGTAAATTGTTAAACACAATTCAAAATTTCATTGTACCGACGGGACTTGAACCCGCAACCTCCGGAATGACATGTTCCGGTGCTTTGCGAATTAAGCAGGTTGCAGGTTCAAGTCCCATCGGTACGATGAAATTTTGGATTGTGTTTAACAATTTACAGAAATTAGGTACATAACAAGCTTATATACTGTGTTTCACAACTTTCTGACAGATTTCAAGATGTGACTTTTGCTGGACTGTCTGTAAGTGACCCTTGTAAGGCAAATTTGTTTAAAATTGACTGAAAATAAATTTTGGTGTGAATAGTATTTCTATGAAAAACAACATATAAATATACTTACAAATGTAGTACATTCCATATTTAGGTTGCCGCAGCTCCCGCGACAAGAGACCTATGTTCTCGGAGGTGGGTCGTATAAATACAATACACTTCATATGTTTCAAGTTGTCCCATTTAGAGTGGCTATCGATGCGCTCAAATAAATACACCTCTTTCTGAAGGATCTCTGACTGACTGTATACCATGCTGACTATGCTTGTCTGTGGAAAAGAAAATGGTGCTTTAGTGGTAACTCTTCTCGTAGTTCTGGTGTGTGTAAAATATAAGAGCTTTATGGATCATCCTTGGAAACCATCAGTAGAGATCTATAACTTTTCTAAAAATACAAAACAAATTGAGATAGTCATAGGATTTTTTGTCTACAATATTTAATCAAACTTATAAAAATATGGGTCACACAACTGACAACATAATATAGAATTTATTTATTTCAAAAATATATGTTACTATGAATTTTAACCTAAGACTGAATATTAAGGAACACATAATCAATTACAATATTACTAGAATTAATTACGATTAATTCTTACATTATTGTCTTAGGAGCTTCGATAAGAGCTTTACTAGGATACCCTGTGTTATAGCTCCTACGATTAATCTCTATTTAAAAACATGTTAAGATGATAATCAATAGTGTAGTTAAATAACTAAAGTAGTGTTTAGTTATAAAGGGCGTATTTGTTACCGTTTCTCGGTCCATTAAAATTACTTTCATCCCCGGTCCGCTTTCTTCTGTCATCTTCGTTATATACATTTTTACTGCTTGAATTACGTTCATATTGAATTGTTTTTCCGTATAATATCTGTAAATCAAAATAATTTCACAGAATTTAATACATTTAATTTTATCCTTGTTTTGGCTTTTGCGATAATACTTTATCCTTTTTTAACAATTTTCGTCGACATTATCGACATTTGTTTATTTTGTTGTCTTCTTGTCATCTGTCATTGCTGTCATCTTGCTAGTTTTTTTCTGGTTATGGCTCCACACGATTGGTGTATTTAGCCAGTGTCCAGTATTATAATTTTTCAGGTTTTCGGAATAAGTCATAAAGATGGGTCAAAGTCACATTTCAGCTCAAGCTAAAGACAAAGTCTAGTCCAAGTCATACCCTCAGCAAAGACTTTACTAAAGATTTTCAATGGAATTATGGTGAGAACGCAAATAGCACGTTTTGCAACATTGTCTTGTTTCCCTACACTTGTACACATTCACCGGCACTATTCACTGTCATATGACAGAGGGTGAAATTTATCAAATTTAAATTTGACCAAATTACGTTGTTCATTTTATCTTATAGCTGGCATATGTATCACGTGTTCATCATTTTAGTCGAATTATTTCTCTATAGCTATTTCATTCGCATACGCTAATGTCTTGTCTATTTAATTTTTCCTCTACGTTTGCTACTTACATATGTGATCTGTCCATGTAGGTAGGAAATATGGCCGGTTTACATTATTCCAGTCCAGTGATCTAGCGAGATTCCAGTCCAGTGCTGGACTGGATCTGTAACGTCTA
Source organism: Cabera pusaria (assembly GCA_954871355.1). Lineage (NCBI taxonomy): Eukaryota > Metazoa > Arthropoda > Insecta > Lepidoptera > Geometridae > Cabera > Cabera pusaria. The sequence goes on along the minus strand of OX940906.1, from coordinate 3,655,778 downwards.
CATTATTCCAGTTATTTAGAAGCCGTTGAAGTGTGAACACTACAGTGACAATGATTTAAAGAAGAGATCAGTTTCGAAAATGTTTCAAACGTGCTCAATCATTCTTGCTACAAGAAGTTATTAATGAGGTTGATAAGGAACTAAAAAAAAGGAACGGAATTTTTTAAATAATGTTTTGATGTTATATCCCATAAACAAGAATTTTCTCTGTATATAGTGACAAACTTTACAGTTTCGTCTTCAGATAACTTCTTCACCATTGTTAAATCCTTTTTCTTCGCAAAAAACAGTCCGCAAAAACAACCAACACGTGTGTACTTCGTCAGCACTGGAATGGCACTAGATTGGCCGTCTACATTATTCCAGTTGCACTGGATTGATCGCACTGGATTCAAAAGTAGACCGCAAATCCAGTTACTGGACTGGAATGCTTACTGGATTCAGTTCATTCCAGTGCCGGTTTACATTTTTCCAGTAAGCAATCCAGTCCTGGACTGGATCGCTGGACTGGAATAATGTAAACCGGCCAATATATTTAAACAAGGAGCCATGGAGAATGGACTCTAGGTAGACAAGGAGGCGTCGCGATACATTTGCCTGTATGGAATTAGCATAGAATGGAAATAATAACTGTATAGAAATAATATGGAGCATCTTCCCCGTATATATATTTTTCTACTAGCTGTGCCCGCGACTTCGTCCACGTGGAATAGTGTCTTTGGGTAGCATTAACAAATATGACAATTACGTATCCCAACTACACCACGCCGTACCACGCCACGCTAATCCCCCCTTCCCTCCTCCCCTCACATACCTTACCCTCCCCTCCCCCTTCCCCTAATTTTCACCTCCCCTTCCCTTCCCCTTCTCCTTCCCCTCACTTCCACATCCCCTCTCCTCCAGCTTACTTCCCCTCCCCTACCCCCTCAAATCCTCCTACCTCCCCCTCTACTCTCCCTACCCTATCCCTCCCCTTCTACTCCCCCTCACTCCTCACAAACTTTGAATGTCATATTTATTTATATCGAAACCACAGCCAAATAAATAAGCTTCTAGCTTTAAAAATGACGATACTTCCATAAAACTTTTTATCCCCCCATTCAACCCCTTATAACCCACTTTTCGCATTAAAAAGTAGCCTATGTCCCTTCTCAGGCTCTAGACTACCTGTGTACCAAATGTCATTTAAATCGGTTCAGTAGTTTTGGCGTGAAAGCGAGACAGACAGACTTACTTTCGCATTTATAATATTACTAGCTGTGCCCCTCGGCTTCGCCCGCGTTATAATATATCCTATAGCCTAATCCATAATACTGGAGCGATTTAGGTGAAATTTCTTAAAGGGATACTTTAAGAAATTTCACCTAAATCGCTCCAGCCGTTTGACGGTGAAGAAGTCCCAAAAACAAACAAATAAGCAAACTGACTTTCGCATTTATAATATTGGTGTTGAGGTGTTAATGGTATTGATAGTAAGGATAAATAAAACCCAGAGATGGCGCTAGCGTATATTTTAATAGCTCTCCTTTAAATATTGCCTAAATGTATGAGATCCTGCATTGCGCCACACCCCGGACACTCGCTAAATCTCCATACAAACTAGCATTTTAACGACCGACACTGTGACACAGACACAGACACTACACACGGGTCGTTTTTCTATACGTGCATATGTGTGCGTGATGTCTAAGTTTGTCGCCCGTAATCACCGTATCACAGATTATATAATAGTTACTTCGTACATACGTACTACGTACTAACCGTATGAATATTTTTTGTACACTTACCCAAAAAGCTTTTAACACTAAAAATATTAGTCGCTATTTCGTAAACCATCATCTCCAGGTCCAGTCGACTTGCATAGAACAAACTGCACCACAGTAACTATTTTTTATCCTGTGTTAGGCGGCCAGCCAGAGCTGTACGAAACAATGTCGTGTGTCTTGCTCGCACGTTAGAGCGACATCAAGTAAAGAGAATATAAATACTACGTACCTACATCAAGTTCCCAATTAATTGCTGTGTTATAAAAATGTTTAAACGTGAAAGTTTTTTAAAATATTTTACAAATTGAGCGTTATTTACGCACGAGTATATATATATATATATATATATATATATATATATATATATCGTTGTTTCATTTATGAAAATGAATTCTAAAATACGAATATGTAGGTAGGTATACTAATATAATTAAGTGTTTATTATATACCTACGTAATAAGAACCTACGTAAATTTGAACCTCCAGTGTCTACTGGTCCCAACATAAATGTATGAAGTTGATGTTCTTCTCTCCGTGAGTAGTAATTGTTCTATAGTCGTACGCGTGTGGCGTCCTTGCTCAGCGCAGCTCCTCGACAGCTCCAAGTCGGTGGCGGGGTGAGGAAGCCAGGAATTGGTGGGGGGAACAGAGTGTCCGTTCTATACGTAGTATTATTATCTTTTCTATGATTGCGCAAACGATATTTTACGCGACATTGAAACCGATGCACTTGCTTCGTGATTAGACATCTCAAAAGTTGAACTCGTTTAAAAACGTTTTCTCTTTATAATATTAGTCTGGATGCAGGCGTCACTAGCGTCTAGCTTGCTAATGCTACATGCCTGCTACACCTTCGCTACACCTGCTACACCTGCTACACCTTCACCAAGTGCTACACACATATAGTATACCCATGTCCAATATAGTAATCTGTGATATTCAATATTCATAGAGTGATCTGTGGACGTCATGTCACGTCACGTCACTTAACGACTAACGTCTTATCTTATGTCAATTACGTCATTTTTTTACGTTAACGTCAGTCAGTTTTATCATCGGAAGGTCGCAGGGGTCAGGTGGAATTCTCAGCATCTTTATAAATTAGTTCCCACTAAGAAAAGAGACTCGAAAATGTTCTCGCGTGTGTTGAAACCCTGCTCAGTGGTCGCCCAGAATGGCGCCAAAAACTTTTCCACCTCCTCTCAGGTAAGGGGTAAACTACCCCCAAATGCCAGCCCCAATGTGAATAAAACTTTATCTTGATGCCAATGTGACCCTATTTCGAAGACCTATTCAAGTATTGGAACTATATCTTTATTTGATTTTTAGAGGAACTTCAAAGTGGCAGTATGTGGGGCCTCTGGTGGTATCGGCCAGCCCTTGGCTCTGTTACTGAAGCAGAATTCTCTGGTGACCAAGCTGGCTGTTTACGATATCGCCCCGGTAACTCCTGGCGTCGCCGCCGATCTTTCACACATCGACACCCCAGCCCGTGTCACTGGACACAAGGGACCTGAAAGTCTGGCCGAAGCCATTGAAGGTAATTGAAAACTAATTTAAAAAGAAACTCTTATTTAGTGATGTTCTGTACAAAATCTGTTACATAACTTGTACATAACCTAAAAACGTCAAGTTCATTGTTGAAAATAGATTTCAAGGTTAGTTGTGATGCTCGAGTGAGTGTGAATGTTGTTTTAGAGTTAAATCTGTGCTTTTGACCCATTTGGCAATGACCTTGATATTCTAGTTAGATTCCACTCTTATCAATGTAATGTAAATTTGTGCTACATAACTAAATATTTATACCCAATAATAAATTTATTTATTTCTCCAACATAAGAATCAAAGCATTTATTCAGTATGTAGGCAATATGATTATACGCACATATACACGTCAAAATCATAATCAATTATTAAGTAAACATAGCAAAAGCAGAATTTAACACTTTGAATTTAAAAAAGAAGCAAAGTAATGAACCATTCATATAATTGGTTAAAGAGGAGGCATCTAAAATAAACTCTTATAATTAAGATAGTTTAAAAACTAAAACAACCATCTGCCATGCAAGTCAGTTTCAGTAGCTAGTTTGAGATGTTTATCGTCATATCTCTGGAGGTACTTATCAGATCTCGATGAAATTACAATGGGACCACCTACGAAATGTAAATGTACCAATAAAAAAAAATGAATCGAATTGTTCACAATTTGACTGAGTAATCTCATAACATACATACTAAAAAAAAGAAAATGTACAGATTAATTGAAAACCTCCTCCTTTTTGGAAATCAGCTTGTATCAGTCCACTTTTGGACATAGACCTTTTCCAATAAAATACATTTATGATTAAATTTTTGTAAAACATGCTAAACAATACACAGGTCTCATTTCTATGTTAGTTATCAACACAATATATTCAAAACTCAGTTTGTAAGTATATTTGTTTGTTTGTGACCGGTTTACAGTCAAAGGGCGGATCGATTTGATTAGAATTATTGCTCAGTTATAGCCGATATGATAGAATAGGATAGCCTATCCTATTCTATCATATCGGCTAATAGAGGATACTTCTTGAAGCAGGTAAAGCCACGGGGTGCCTCCAAGCTAGTCATATAAATTCATAAATAAATACTACAACAGCTATATAAAGTATACTACAGAAGCAAAAACAAATATAATTGTTACATCCTTACTACCTCATCATTATCATCAGCCTTTCTCTGTCCACTGCTGGACATATCCCTCACCTATGGCACTCCACTGAGCTCGATCTTCAGCTCTTTATTTCCAACTGCTGCCAGCCAGCTTGCATATATCATCGCTCCATCTAGCTGGAGGGCTCCCAGTACTACATAGCCGCGCCGTGGTCTCCACTCTAGAACACCTAACTACCTACTTAATGCTTAATACAATATCTCTGTCGAATAATTGCCCATAATAAATCACTGTTAGCAATAAAACAGCCCATTGTTACACTATAATTATGATTTATTTATTGTACATGTGAGGTTTCTTGAATAAGAGGTGTCTTAATAAAGAATTTTGTATTGTATTGTATAACCAGTTATGCTAATATCTCTACAAGCCAAGACTTAAATGTGACAAGTTATGTTTCATTATTCAACAGAAGCCAACATTCCATGCTCATTAATGTCTCATAATTCTACACCATACGCAATCTTTCAACAATGCATTGGCTAACCCTGTGGATGTATAATGATTAACTAATAACTAGAGGCCGGGTATTCTGATGCATACCTAAAGTTCAGATGGTCGGCTATTATGGAAGGAACTTTTTTAACCAACCTAACAAAAAAGGAGAGGTTCTCAATTAGCTTTTTCATGTTTATTACCTCGGAACTCCGCTATTTATTAACCGATTTGTATTTTTTTTTTTTCATTGTTTGAGAGAGGATGCTTCCGGCTTGGTCCCATTGTAATTTTATCTAGATCTAATGAGTACCTCCAGAGATAAGGAGATTTCCTCCTTAAATTAGGTACTGAAATTACTAGGGCTGCATTTGAAGTCGGTTTTTATTTATTTCGTAAACAATCTTAAATTATTATTGAAAAAATTCTGCAATTCCAGGTTTAACAAATTTTATGTATATTTTCCAAGATAATTATTGAACCAGATTTTACATAAATCACAGTTGCCCGTTACAATGTAATATAGTTACTTTGTCCTACTGGGCTTAGCCCCCCAGTTTGATTTTAGGGGGTGCATTTGGCCCCCCTGCACCCCGATTCCGCGGTCGTTGGAATAAACGCTTTGACTTACTAACTCTTTTCCATGCATAATCCATGAGATGTAAACCTGATTAGACACACATGACAGTTAATAAAATAATAAAAAATAAAAATTAGTTTATTGCCATTTACAAGATAATTACAATTTAAATACAAAAATAATAGTAAAAAAGAAAAATCAGTTGGCAAATGGAGCAAATTCAGCTTGTGCTGCGTGCACAATTTCTTGCACACGCAGCGCTGGTTTTCAACTTACCCTGTGCTCGGGCTGAGGTCTTCGCCGAGATGTTCGTAATGAAGCGGATATTAATATAATATATCCATTACAAGGTACCCTATAAATTACAACTATAAGCAAACATCAACTCTTAGTTTTGTCATTGCCATAAAATATTGCTTTAAAAAAACTATTAATAGACTGATTCTGTTACTATCTCTCTGTGTGTATGTGTGTTTTTGTGTGAGAGTTGCCTTGTTAGAACATAATGTGGTTGTTATTATAAGTGCAGTCAGATAATTGCTTAGTTTCTGCTTTGTAGAGTGTTGTCTCAAAATGCATTATTTACCGCTGGGTACTGCAGCTAATTGTTCTTTATTAACTTGTAAATCTATGCATATTTTACCATTTACATTGTGAAAATGTTATTTAAAGTGAATTGTTTTGTCTGAGGCAAGCAATAAAGTAGGTAATACTGCTATTGTTAAACATGCACAGTTGATTGTATTAAATTAGCTTGTTAGCCATTTTGTGATTTGTTTGTTTTGTAAAATTTGCTTATGTGTAATAGGATAGGTGGTCCAATTACAAGATCATGATACCTATACTTTTCAATTAATATGGGTAAAAACTGAAACCAAATTACGTTAGATTACATTATTCTTCGTTAGATTAACTCATGTTGGCTGACAGAAAAACTGTTGAAAAACGATGGTAAAGTGACTTCTACTTTTTACCTGACTACGGCAATGCAATTATTTTTTTTTTTTACTTACTTCAAAAAAAGGAAGAGGTATCTCAATTCGACCATATATTTATATATACATATACGGTATATGTAAATATATATATATTTATGTGTGTTCGCGGATTACTTCATCGTTTATGATCCGATTTTGATGATACTTTTTTGGTTGTAATGGAGATATCCCAAGGGATACCATAGCAATTTCATCGAGATCTGATAAGTATCTCCAGAGATATGGAGATAAACACCTCAAACTTCGTACTGAAAATTAATAGCACAGCATTTGATGTCGGTTCTTTTAGTTTTTTAAATGATCTTATTATCTTAGGGTCAGCTCACACCGGCTATTAGTAGGATATACTTGACCATGATGTTCCCCAGGAGCGGAGCTAGTAGTGATCCCAGCGGGCGTGCCCCGCAAGCCCGGCATGACCCGCGATGACCTGTTCAACACCAATGCGTCCATCGTCCGTGACCTGGCGCAGTGTGTCGCCAGCGTAGCGCCCAAGGCCATCATGGCCATCATCACAAACCCTGTCAACTCCATGGTGCCCATCGCTTCTGAGGTCTTGAAGAAGGTAAATACATATCTCACTTTGCTCCTAGTTACTATTATATATAATTATATATATATATATATAATATATACAGTGTGGAAATTAAACTCAGGCCCTGGAGGGAAACTACTTTAAATCCTTAAGCTAGCTCATTTTACTTAAAGGAGACATTGCTTTATTTTTGAAAAGAAACAAATCTGCATTAAAAGATTTTTTAAAACTCGCTTGCTTCAACCGGGACTCGAACCAACTAAAATTAAAAAAAATAAACATTCTTTATTTTATTATACTAATCGGTAGTATTAATATTCAGGATAAAGTTTCTCTAACAAACATTAGGTCTTAAAAATAAAAATAATCGTTAAATCTAACATCAACTTTATTTTACTATCAATTTTGTAACACTTAAATTATTTAACTGATAAATTGTTCGAAATGAGCCCCGTCGTTCCGGCTTCACAACATTAGTCGCCGTTGAAATTCATTTCTTGTAGCCTTCAGCAAAGTGTTGTGGTGTATGCCCCTAATAACATTTTCTATCGCAATCCTTAGCTCTTGAACGGTTTCATAGCAAGTTTCATAAACAACATTTTTTACATGACCCCATAAAATTAAAAATTAAAATTATTGTCCCGCATTGCAAACAAAGTCAAACGTTCCATTTTTAAACTTCTCCACTGAACACCTCGGATCATGTAAGAAGGAAATGTGCATAGAGGTATTACCACCATTGAACAATTTTGTTATTGAAGATTTCAACAAGGTACTTAACGATAAATTAGCAAGCGTGTACTTTATACGAAGTCTTTGAGTGTTGGAGAGATAACAGAACTGTTACGTGTCTTTTACTTGTTAAAAGTGAACAGTAACCAAACATTTTTTAGAGAAACTTTATCCTGAATATTAATAATACCGATTAGTATAATAAAATAAAGAGTGTTTATTTTATTAAATTTTAGTTGGTTCGAGTCCCAGGCGAAGCAAGCGAGTTTTAAAAAATCTTTTAATGCAGATTTGTTTCTTTTCAAATATAAAGGAATGTCTCCTTTCAGTAAAATGAGCTAGCTTAAGGATTTAAAGTAGTTTCCCTCCAGGGCCTGAGTTTAATTTCCACACTGTATATAATATATTATATATATATTATAATATATTATATATATATATAATATTATATATAAGCCTGATTTTACCAGACATTTTTCATGTGTTTTTTTTCTAGTTATCTATGTTAGTAAACTGGTATTTTCTAGGTAAGCGTTCTACATCGTCGACCGCATCATCACTTAACATCAGGTGTAAAGTGGTCAAGCTTTTACCTATACATATAGTATAAAAAAAGTCTCAAAAAACCGACTTCACGAAAAAGGAGGAGTTTCTCAATTCGACGGTATTTTTTTATGATTGTGAGATTATGCTTCCCGTTTGATCCCATTGAAATTTTATCGCGATCTGATATCATCCCGGAGATATGGAGATAAACAATATAAGCACATTTGTACCTTGATGACATTATACAGGCTACTTACTACTTGGACTATCGTGGCATGTGAAGTCGGTTTTTTCGTTTTGCACGATCATAATTTAATCTCTAATAATCAATTCGCATAGAATTACCTAAATCGATCTATTACACATACCATAAAGTTATATTAAATATATAATATAAAAAAATAAAATAAAAATATATACACAAATTGAGAATTATTTTGAATGCATATAAAAACGTGTCTCTAAAAGAAAATTTTTTGCAAATGTTTTGTATAGATAACACTACAAAATCTGTCATATTGTATCATGATATTGTTTAAAAGATAATCTGATAATCCTTAAATACACGATCTTGATACATGATAGATACGTGTTACGATACTTGCCATGACTCACGGAAAAACTTACTGGTTAAAACCAGTTTATTTTTTCAATTGCCCATGATTCTAATCTAAATCATTCGAAAAACTATGCTGACTCGGAAGCTTCATTTATAATTTTGAATATTTATTTATACGTGAGCTATTTTATTCCAGAAACCTTTCCAAGTAGACCTACAAATTATTTCGAATCGAAATATCTGAAGTAACCGATAGGAGTATTGTGAATTGCAAAGATCCAAGTCGAAGTAAAGGTAGTTTCCGAATCTGAACTTGCTTTCGAATGATTGAGAATAACCCTGGTGATTTCCAAAAAACTCGTCTGTTTGTATTTTTTGTATGTTTTTAATTTGTTATGCGATTACTGCGTCATTTGTATACCGATTAGAATGAGCTTTTTAATGGGTAGGGCACGTCTCCCATTGTCCCATTATAGGACTCATTGAGATCTGATCAGTATCTCCAGAGATACGGTGATAAAAATCTCAAACTTGTATTTGAAACTGACTCGCGCGGCATGAAAAGTTTTTTTAGTTTTTAAACAATCTCTTTCTCTATTATAAATTAACTAGCAGCGCCTCGCGGTTTCACCTGTGTAGTTCCCGTCCCCGTGAGAATACAGGGATAAAATATAGCCTATGTTACTCGCTGATAATGTAGCTTTCCATTAGTAAAATAATTTTTGAAATAGGTCCAGTAGTTTTTGAGTTAAGGGGGTATGATTTCCATACTAAGGTATAATGCACAATTATGACTAAATGGAGCAAAAAATTGCACTGAAATCACATCTATTGGTCTTGTATGAGTATTTACATGTCGGGAAATTTATTTTCCTACATAATTTCATGGAATACGTTGAAATTATTTTGAATAATAGTAAATTCAAGTTCGAACAAAAAAATATTGTTTGAATAATATGTTTATATTATTCATTTAAATCATGTAGATAAATATAATTCCCGACATGTAAAGACTTGTACAAGACCAATAGATGTGTTTTCAATGCAATTTTATACTACTCATTAATGGCTTAACGAATGGGGATTAATGTGTCCCGACTGTTAAAGTCTCTATATTCCATATAACAATGTATAATTTATTTTATGGGTATATCGACCGAGAAAGAATTTAAATGGTATATAGTTTTTTGATATCCCTAAACAGAAGTCTAAACTACTAGACTTACTTGTTTTTTTCTTTTCAGTTCGTTTTTTAACACTTCACTTTTTGCGCAGTCGGGGTTTTGATTTTTAATTTAATGTTTTATTTTACACTTTTTAGTTAAGTAAAGGACGGCAAATTCCGTAATCTTCTCATTTCATTTAGAGAGTTGATGTCATGTGGATTATTGAGTATTTACATTAGTATTTACAGTTGTACTATTAAACGACTATACCAAAAGGAAGAGGTTGTTTGTTACCTCAGAACTCCATCAATTCTCAACCGATTTGGAAAATTCTTTTTATGTTTGAGTTAATATGATTTTCGTTTGGTCTCATTGTAATTTTATTGAGATCTCATAAGTAACTTCAGAGATAAGCACCGCAAACTTGTTACTGAAAGTGACTAACGCGGCATGTAAAATCGTTTTTTTTTTCGATTTGTACGATCATAAATTATTTGTTATTAATATATTTTGAATCTCCATTTTAAGACCTTTAATTCGATACCCCACTCGATAGGTTTAAAAAAAAAAAATTTTTTTAACCCCAAATTTTGGCGTCTGAAATCCGCCATTTTGAATTTTTCAATTTTTTATGTTTTCGTTGGCACTCGCGCTAGCATGGCGAATCTATTGACGTGCCAATTATCAAAATCGGCCCACGCGTTTGGTCTCTAGTGTGCCACAAAGGAATAAACATACATACATACATACATATATAGACTGATAAACACATTACCTCTCCTTTGCGTCGCGCAGTCGGGTAAAAATAAGGAGTATTGTGAAAAAAACTATCCATTAAATTTCTTTATCATCCCATCTATTCTAAAAGTGATGGTTTATTCCTCGATAAGTGCGCGCAAAATAGGTTTTTTCCGCCCTAGGGCGGGAAGTATTTTTTTATTTTTTTGGCTTATAAGTGTTCTTTTATAGTGCCCTATCTAAGGAGGTTCAATAATAATATTGTACGGGAAATGTCATGTCTGTTCTATTAAATAGAGAGCGCGCGGCGCTAATTAAGTTAAAAAAAATGCCGCAACGTCATATAGAAGGGAAAACAAATTTAAAAAAAAAATTAAGCGCGCAAAGTTGTACAATACACATCTCTTGTGTAAATTGTTAAACACAATCCAAAATTTCATCGTACCGACGGGACTCGAACCCGCACCCCCCGGTGCTCTGCCAATTAAGCCACGGTTCGATACATCGATACGACGAAATTAGTGGATTGCATTTTGTTAACCCAATTATGCATTGGTGGCGCCATCTATGACTACTTATTACGTAAGTTAATCATTCGGAAGAAATCATTACAGTTTTCAAATCCGACGACAGATGTTGCACTGCGTAAATCAAATATTATGTTTCTTTGAAGTGTCTCACACTTTATATTTTTGTAAATTGTTAAACACAATCCAAAATTTCATCGTACCGACGGGACTTTTGGAAATTTTGGATTGTGTTTAACAATTTACAAAAATATAAAGTGTGAGACACTTCAAAGAAACATAATACACATATATTGTGGTGGCCAAGAAGAAGAAAAACACCCCTAGAATTATTGGCATTTTTAGTCTGTGGTCACAGACTCACAATAACACATTTAACCATGGAGTAGACATGGAGGTGCCGCGATACATTTGTCTGTATGGATATAACTTTTTAAAAAAGTGCCTAGAAGTAATAATGGAACCTAAAATGACTGCCATTGATGGTCCATTGTCCATTGATGACCTTGATTGACACAATCCAATTGACTAATGGTCAATTTATTATTATTTTTTTAAAATAATTTATTCAAATTAGATTGTATTGCACTATTTTCTTTCCATTCTTATATTTTCTAATATATTGAAACTACGTACCTACTATATTATGGATTTGTGACATTTGTAATAGATTAATTTGAAATAATGAATAATTTTATTGTGATAAGTACTAGGATTCGGTTGACTACTTTTACTATTACCAAAATTAACATGTCGCAAATGCGACAAAATGTTTTAGGCACTAATTTTCATATTATGTAACATCTTATGTACCAAAATTTTGAAGTTAATAAATTATATTCTATTCTATTCTATAATTAATAGCATACGTTTTAGGTTTAGATATGCACCTTTTTTTTGTAGGTATTTCATGTCCTATGTCAATGAGTTAAAAAGGTAAAATGTTTATCGGGTGAAAACTGCAAAATGTGCGAGGTTTTTGTCGGAAACTATGTATTTATCGGTTTATTACGTTTGTGTATGTTAGTCAGCGTCTTTTACAATATTATGCTCTTGAATTGCTATTTTATAGAGCCTTTTATCTATGCCCTTTTCTCATAGAGGGGCATGAAAAGCATAGTGTAAAACTCGGCTGCAATATTATACGGCCGACGTACTTTGAAACTACGCTCGGATTCTACTTTAGAATCCTTCGCTTCGATCTGGATTCAAAATAGCGGCCTCGCAGAAATGTGCTATGTTGCACCCTTGTTATACAATCTACTATTCCTTTTTTTGTTTGGCATATTTTTTGTGACTCAGAGTTGAATGTACTTTAAGTAATTCCCAAAAAACTATTAAAATTTCTTTGTTTTCGTAATTTTTTATGATCCAGTAAAGTCGTAAATTTACCGTGTTTTAAACCATTAAATAATCAAGAATGTTTATTAAACTACATCATATATTTTTTTCTGATAAAAATATATAATACTCAAACTACCATATAAAAGGCAGACGGAGCCGTGCCTAACACCCGAGTGAACGCAAGTTCAGTAATACTAAATGCTTGAGTAATACGCTTCCGCGCTCAGTTTGCTACCAAGTGGCAGCAGGGACGGACGCGTCCGTGCGGTATTACTTCGCAGCGTTGCTTACGTAGTAATCATGCCGTATTGACTATGCCGGACTGAGCACGGAAACTTATTACTCAAGCATTTTATTACTGAACTTGCGTTCACTCGTGTGTTCGGCACGAATCCGTCTGCCTTTTTTATGGTAATCTGAGATATAATATGTCATTGTTTGCTATTGAATCAAAAACTTGTCGATTTGGAATATTTAAGCCTTAATAAATAAACTGTGTTACCCCCCAGGCGGGTTGCTACGACCCCAACCGCGTACTGGGCGTGACAACCCTCGACGTGGTCCGGTCGGCGACCTTCATCGCAGAAATCAACGGCATCAGCCCCCTGGACGTGAGCATCCCCGTGATCGGCGGACACTCGGGGGTCACCATCATACCGCTGCTGTCTCAGTGCCAGCCCGCTGTCAGCCTCTCCGACCCGGACAAGATCGCGGCTCTCACCAAGAGGATACAGGAGGCCGGTACTGAGGTAATATATTAAGACCTTTTATTTGTGGTTTCACTATGGCTCCACACACGATTAGTGTATTTAGCCAGTGTCAAGTATTCAAATTCCTGACGTTTTTGTGAATTTAAGTCGTAAAGATGGGTCAGTGACATTTCAGTCAAGTTTCAAGTCAAAGTCTAGTCCAAGCAAGATGACTTGGAACATTGAGGGCATGGGTTTATGGTATATAGATATATTTCTGGTGACATGCGGCTCCCTCCTCGCTCCGCTCGTCGGCGCACGTCACGCGGTGGTCACTGTTCTCTAGTGTGTTGCCTTAGTGTCAGATTAAGACATTGTATGAATGGCCTAAGCATTAGCCAACCAGTTTATTAAATGTTGTTACAAACATATTAACAGGCTTCATATTATTAAGGAATCTAGTTGAACGGCGCTGTTTAGTAAAGAGGCTAGGCTGTTGATTGAACGGCTAATCGAGCTATCTGCCTGCGACATATACAGGGTGATTCAGCACCGATGGATCAAACGAAGCAAGATGGTAGAGGACCTCACTGCGCATCTATTGAACCCCCATGTATGTTCTACCATTTTGGATAGTTTATGAAAAAAACTAATTACTAAAAGATGCCTGGACCGATTTGGCAAAATTGATGACATAACTTCTATACTTCCCAGGTTGTCCCATTTAAATTTCATCGAGATCTGATAAGTATCTCTAGAGTTTTTTTTTTTTTTTTTTTTTTTTTTTTTTTTTTTTTTTTTAAAGATTACTCTCAATGTGGGTTGCACATTATTAATATTCTTGTATAGATATGGTGATAAACATCTTAAACGAGTGCGTCCTACCTGTTATAACTTGCGGAGACGAGACGTGGACACTGACGGTGCGACTGGTTCACCAATTCAAAGTCGCTTAGCGAGCTATGGAGAGGGCTATGCTCGGAGTCTCTCTGAAGGATCGAATTCGAAACGAAGTCATCCGTCAGAGAACCAAAGTTATCGACATATCTCAAAGGATTCGCAAGCTGAAGTGGCAGTGGGCTGGTCACATCTGTCCTAGAACCGATAACCGTTGTGGTAGACGTGTTCTAGAGTGAAGACCACGGCTCGGTAAACGTAGTGTAGGACGCCCTCCAGCTAGGTGGAGCGATGATATACGCAAGCTGGCTGGCAGCGGTTGGAAACGAATAGCTGAAGATCGAGCTCAACGGCCTGCCATAGGAGAGGCCTATGTCCAGCAGTAGACGGAAATTGGCTGATTATGATGATGATGATCTCAAACTTGATACTGAAATAGACTCGTGCGGCGGTTTTTAGGGTTCCGCAGCCGAATGACCAGAAAACGGAACCCATACAGATTCGTCACATTTGTCTGTCCGTCCGTCACAGCCACTTTATTCCAAAACTATTAAGACTACACAGTTGAAACTTGGTAGGTGTATTCTGTGAACCGCTTTTTTTTATACAACAATAAAAAAAAGATTAAGGGCGGCTTCCCATGGAACGGAAACATAAAAAATGACATTGAAGTTCATTTTTTCTCAAAGTCCATGATTTGGAAGATAGACACTTCTAAAGTGGTAAAATGTGTCCCCCCCCCTCCCCCCTCACCCCTAACTTTTAAAGTAAGGGAGTGAAAAATCTATAAAAAATATATGCTGTAGATCTCAATAAACACTTTCAACGAAAATTGGTTTGAACGAGATACAGTCAGCAGTTTTTGAGATAAACCAACCGCTAATATAACGTTTTTTTTTATACAAACACTATAAAAAACAAAGTATATATATATTGGTGTCGAAAATTATAGTTATATAAAATACTCTACTGTGTTACGGAACCCTACGAGTGCGAGTCCGGCTTGCACTTGCCTAGTTTTTTTTAATTTAATTTTTTTTAACTATCTGTTATTTTTCAACTGACATCCCAAAAGGAAGGAGGTTCTCAATTCGTCTGTATGTTTTTTTTGTATGTGTGTTACGCGATTACTCCGTGAATTTTGAACTGATTTGAATGATTCTCTTTTTAATCGGTTGGGTTTGTTTTCGAGGTGGTCCCATTGTAATTTCATCGAGATCTGATGAGTATCTCCAGAGATATGACGATAAACGTCTCAAACTTGCTACTGAAACTGACTCGCGGGTCATGGAAGCCGGTTGTTTTAGTTTTTAAACTATCCTAATTATTGAGATATAGCAATCGCTAATATAACTTTGTTTTTCATAAATATACTTATAGTCTTTCTATGAAAAACAAAAAAAAAAAATATTTTGGTGGCGAAAAATTATAGTTGTAAAATACTCTACTGTGTTACGGAACCCTACAAGTGCGAGTCCGACTTGCACTTGGACAGTTTATTTTAATGTAGTTGATTTTAACTATCTGTTTTTTAATTGATGATGTTTATTTGTATTGTGCAGGTGGTAAAGGCCAAGGCCGGCGGTGGTTCCGCCACTCTCTCCATGGCGTACTCTGGCGCTCGTCTCGCGTGCTCCGTGCTCAGAGGACTCTGCGTAAGTTCACACCTTTAACACATCTTTAAAAAAAGCTTACTTGCAATGTGGGTTGCACATTGCTAGTAGTCTTGTTAACCTCCAACTAAGCTAAATATGCTTGTCTGGAGTGGGTTCACGTCAATGGTGCAATGGGTGGGGATCGAACTTACGACCTCTCTATCGCTTGGCCGACGCCTTAACGATGGTTAACGAACCCAAAAACTAGTACAAATTCAATCTGTAACGCTGGTAAATTGATCATCATTGATGTTGTAATGCTCCATGCATCCATTTTACCGAATGTAGAATAAAAACAACCGTAATAAATAACTAATAACCGTCACATGTACGCAATGATGTAACTTTTGTTTGTCCGATGGAGGCCAGCTTATCTTATCGACAAATATAACTCACTGAAGATTCGTATTTATTACATTACAAACCACATTATCATATAGTATACTGACTGTGCCCCGCGGTTTTACCCGCGTAGACATCGTTCCCTTGGAAATATCGGGATAAAAAGTACCAAATGTGTTATTCTAGGGTCTAGGCTATCTACATACCAAATTTCAGCTCAATCGGTTCAGTAGTTTTTGCGTGAAAGAGTAACAAACATACGTCCATACATTCTTACAAACTCGCGTTTAAAATATTAGTAGGATCACCTGTCTAGTCAAGTTGCTCACTCTTGTCGTTAGAGAACCAAAGTTATCGACATAGCTCAAAGTATTAGCAAGCTGAAGTAGCAGTGGGTTGGTCACATCTGTCGTAGAACCGATAACCGTTGAGGTAGACGTGTTCTAGAGTGGAGACCACGGCTCGGTAAACGTAGTGTAGGACGCCCTCCAGCTAGGAATTGTGAAATCGGTTCACAATGTGCAGATATATGATATAATAAAAATACAGACAAATTGAGAACCTTATTGGTTCCCCCTTAAAGGGGCACAATTTCCATACAAAAGTATAATTATAATAAATTTCTTAGGTATTATTAATTTGCCAGCAGCGCCTCACGGTTTCACTCGCGTAGTTCCCGTCCCCGTGAAAATACGGGGATAAAATATAGCCTATGTTACTGGCTGATAATGTAGCTTTCCATTAGTGAAAGAATTTTTGAAATAGGTCCAGTAGTTTTTGAGTTAAGGGGGTATGATTTCCATACAAAAGTATAATGCACAAATATGACTAAATGGAGCAAAAAATTGCACTGAAATCACATCTATTGGTCTTATTCAAGTATTTATTTATATTTCGGGAAATATATTTACTTACATAATTTGATTGATTAGGATGACATTATTTTGAATAATAGTAAAATTCAAGTTCAAACAAAAAATATTGATTAAATAATATGTTTATATTATTCATTTACGGGCCGATTTTTCAATTCTTAGAAGAACGGCCAGATAGTTACCAATGCAATATATTTATCTGCCCATATAAACTACCATATAAAACTTTCGATTTGTCAATGTGCTTTTATCAGTCAGTTAGATATCTGTAGTCTTTTGTAACTATCTTCACGCCAATAGTGTGGGAAAGAGATAATCTTACGCAGTGCTATAGATGTTAGAGCGAGAGCGAAAATTTACACCCATTTGAAATTTTGATTCAAGGAGATTCTAAATTTGATTTTTAATTCTGCCAAGTACGATTTTTTAAATATTTTTTTTTGTTTTATTATGGCTCCGCACAATTAGTGTATTTAGCCAGTTTCTGGCCAATTGAGTTTAGCCGTAATGAAATTAAAAAAAAATAATGACATAACGTCAAGACTTGACGTCGTTTGACGTCAAAACTTGTCACGAACTTAATTTATACCACAGAATAGTCAGCTATCTGAGGCGCAAAGAGCCAGATAAATTAACTCCTCTGGTAAGGAATTTATTCCCTGGATTACCTCTATCTGTCTATTGAAAAATGCAAAAATATGCTATCATTGGTATAAACCCTATCTGATCGTGTCACTGAGGAATGAAAAATCGGCCCTTAACCATGTAGATAAATTAAAATAATTCCCGACATGTAAAGACTTACGCAAGACCCATAGATGTATCTTCAGTGTAAGTGTTTGCTGCATATACTCATATTTGTGCATTATACCTTTGTATGGAAATCGTACCCCCTTAATGACAATCTGTTATTTAAAGCTCAGCGAATTATTAACATTTCTATTCTTTAAGTAAATTGTATTCTTTTTATTTTCAGGGCGAATCCGATGTCGTAGAATGCGTATACATAAAGTCCGACGTATGTCCCGAGGTGACATACTTCGCCAACCCTGTTGTCTTCGGCAAGAACGGAGTAGAAAAGAACCTCGGATACGGAACCCTAAACGCTTTCGAACAGGGTCTTCTTAAAGCGGCCATCCCAGAACTTAAGAAGAACATTGCAACCGGCGAGAAGTTCGTGAGCAAGTAATTAGTGAAACGAAACGTAGGGGCGCGTATTGTAGATGCAAAATGGCGGACGGGTTTGACGTTTGATTTTGTTTGACAGATGTCAATGTCATCGTGGCATCTTTTGGTATGTTCTGGAGCTGGGAGCAATTGAAATAAAGCCATTTTGGCTAAATAGCTTTTTTTAATTAGTGTTGTTTAAATTATTTGTCCTATTAAATGGGCAGATATTAAACGCCAATTTGTAAAAGTAAAAATCGTATTTTGATCTTGATTAATGAAACTTTGTTTTGATTTCAATTCATATGAATTGCAAAGTTTCAAATGCATACTTTATGGAAAACTGTAACTGCTGTGCATTTTTTGTTAAACAAAAACACAAACAGTAAGTCAAAGAGTGATATTGTATGTGAGTTTTCAAAATAAGTGTATGAAAAAAAACCCAAACTTATTTGTCGAATGTAGTGGATGTACTATTTGTATACGCGTCCCGTTTTATGGTAGCATTGGCCCATAGGCGTTAATGTTAAATTGTAAACAGTAGAAAATAATATTTATTACATACTTTGACCTATTCCAAATCTAATGAGACATCTCTAAAAAGTCCCAACTTTTTCTTACTTATAAAATAAGATAAAAAGAGATAGTTATAAATTAGTTTTGGAATGGTTCAATGAACGTTATAATTAAGTAACAGATATCATTTATTGCAGAGATTAATCCAAATATAATGACCATTCTTGCAGAAGTTTTATCAACAGTTGCCAAAGTTACCGTTGGAATGTGAAAGTTATTCTTAAATTTTACGAGTCTGTATATATGTTTTGTTGAGAATATGTTGAATAAATGTTAAGTACACTTATGGAAACATTTTATTTCTCGTTTAATTTGTTTTTCTGTGTTTTTGACGTGACGTCTAATAAATCGATGAACGCCGGCTGCATGCACGAAAAAATGTCCCGTTACGCTCATTGTACACATGGGCCGATTTCATAAATGTTTTGTTATGACGTTGTCACGTTAAACTATCGTCCGTAAACCAACTTTACAGACAACCACTTTTATTCCATATGATACCGATACACAATAAACGTTTACGTTATAAAAAATTGGTTGTCTGTAAAGTTGGTTTACGGACGATAGTTTAACGTGACAACGTCATAACAAACCATTGATGAAATCGGCGCATGCGTACAATTAGCGTAACGGGACACTTTTTCGTGCATGCAGCCGGCGTTCATCGATTTATAATTGACGTTGTTACGTCAAAAAGTTTTTTCCACAATCAGTAATATGCTCATTATGAACATCGGTTCAAGGAGAAAATCTGCCGCCATACGTTTACGGTGTTACACAGCCCTTGAGAGTCTGACCATTCTAAGTCTAGCGTGTTCTCCATCTTCGACCACATCATCGCTTACCACCAGGCGAGATAGTGGTCAAACGTTAGCTAGCTACCACCCTCTGGTGGTAGTTGGCCAGGCGACTGATTTTCTGTTGCCAAACATATGGTTTTCGGCAGCTGTCCTCAAGAACAAAGACAAGGACTGTCCGCTCTCTCAAGAGCGCAGCGAGTTGCTATTCTGGGCCTGGTGTACTACCACCCTCGACCGCATCATCATCACTTACCAACAGGTGAGATAGTGGTCAAACACTAGTTAAAAGATCAAAAGAGGAGTTTTTAAAGCGTAGAGTTTGAAAGCCATTTGTTAGGCCGTTTGTCCACCGACGACGTCACCGGAATATCAACGAGAACGAGATGACGGCGCCGAAGTAGCGGAACGTATAATAATAATAATAAATATTTATTTCAGGTAACTTATGTAAACATGAAATGCTATACAAGACCCATATTATTCATAAATACCTTACAGACTAGCATACATATAATATACCTATTTACTAAACTTAAGAAACACAAGACACGTTAATTTTACGACGACGTGCGACGTTTATTCATGGTGTCCGGTATCCGACCTCGAAAGCGTCGAAACTTGACACCCCTCGGCCAGAATTCCTCCACCATATATGATCCAAGGGACTTAGACGGAACCCGCACCACAAATGAATTGAAGTTTACATTGTAATGCGACTCCAACTTCACCACCCTCAGGGACATATTCGTCTTCAGCTTGATATATTCCGCCACGTCCTCCGCCGTGATGGTGTAATGTACGCGGGATATGTACAGCTGCGTCGTGGGTATCTCCGGTCGCAGTAAATGGGACGGACCTGTCGGTGCGGTACCGCACTTGTTTCGGTTTGACGGCTTCCTTTTCTTCTTCTCCACCTTTTTGAAGCCGCCATCGTCTCGATCTGCCTCCTTCCTTGCAGAGGGAACGGAAGAGGCAGCATTCGGTTTCCCTCCATGAGATGCAGCGACAGCGTAGGAACATTGAGGGGTAGATGTACCTACGGCGGGCGGTCTCCGCGCTGGAGCGGGGGTGCGGGCGGCGGGACGCGGGGCATCGGCCGGCACGGCAGCAGGCGGTGATACATTAAATGAGGTCGACTCTAAACTGCCGATGGATGCATTTTGTGCACCGCGACGTGTGTTCACAGTATCAGTCGGCGATGACTTACTTACTGACATATAGTTGCGTAACGACACTACCTCAGCACGTAGTTCACTAATGGTGGTTTCCGATGTTGATAACTTAGCCACCACTTCGGCCAGACTCGTTTTCAGGAATGTTATATCCTTCAGGAGCCTGGTGCAGTCGATGTGCTTGTACGAGACAGGAGGAATGCGGTCCAGCTGCTTCGCCACGAACGTGGGCACGTCGTCCGGGTCAGTCTCCTTCAGCAGGGTGATGATGTCCTGCACGCTCGTCTCGCCTCCGTCTCTCCGGCGGGATGGCATCGCGTCCAGCTTGCCGACACTCTGGAAGAGTAGGGTCTTGCTCTTGCAGACTTCCTCCTCCTTGAAGCTCGACTTGCAGATGTGAATGATGGTTGGTTCATCAAACGAGTCAATGGCGTATTGTATGAACGCCAAAAGCTCATTCGCTACAAGTTGCGGAGAACCCATAGCGTTACGCGGGCAGCGGATAGCCGCTGAGAAGAATGAGAAGAAAAAATAAAGAGAGAATTTATTATTCGCGAGTCGCACGGCGATAGCGCCGTGCGAATAATAAATTCTCAACTGTGCAGTGTGACACAACCGTTTCCAATCGCGCACCGCACTGCACTGCCAATGTGTATAGTACGGCCGCTTGTCCACTGCAAGTCCGTATATAGTGATCTATGCTGTCCGTCACCTGGCGCCGTCATCCCGGCCTCCGATATTTCGAGTAGATCAGCGCGACCGCTAGAACTCGGCCCGAGATTGTTGATGGCTCTATGTGCCGGCATTGGCTGGCACGTTTGATCTTGTCCACAGTGTCCACACACTGCCGTTGCACGGCATTGCAGCGCTGTTCGCTCGGTTATTGTTTAATAGTTTGTTTTATTTCTATGGAAACGCAACTGCCACGCATGACAATGTGAAGAAACTGAACCACCGAGATCGGTCGCGGTGGACAAACGATCGCCTTCCGTAGACGGAAAATTAAAATTTAATATATTCTGTCTACGTCAGCGTCACGTAATTTTTCGGGAAAAGTCTCGTTATCGGTTACGACGGTGGCGGTGTACAAATGCGGTTAGTCTTCAGGAACGAACTTATTTTTAGAAAATACTAAATTTCAGCTACCCACTACCTGTGTACGAACACCCATGATTCATGAATGCACATAGACACTTGAGAAAATCCATTGGTATATAGCTATAACTGCTATAAGGATAAGAACCAGCGACCCTCGGGTTAGACGTCAATTCTTTTATACCAACGGGCCGGGCCATCCAATGTTATGTATCAATTTCACCCGTGCGAAGCCGGGGCGGGCTGCTAGTACATAAATAAATAAATAATGAGAGGCTATAGCGTCTGATGAAGATGAGGTCGAAGATGGTAGCACGCTAGCCCTAGAATGGAACATTAATAGAAAATAATAAAAACAAAATACTTACGTATAATCCTAATAGAAGCAATAAAAACACATCAAATACCATTTCAAAATCAGCTGTAATCCCTTTTCAAAAACATCGCACATTTGATTGTAGATTCGCAAATGCGTGTTATTTTCTAATATTTGTATGTAGACTTCAACCATGAGTAACACTAAATATGCACAAAAGACGGTAATACCGGTCCAGGCACGAGTTTTGGGATTACTGTAGCTGAATCTAGCGCTTCTGTCCATGTTTTTGATGCCTAGCCTAGACCATAATGGCTCGCTAAAATATAGCTTGCTTCGATGTACAGACATTGTGTACTTATTACGTATTGGCTAAAGTCCAATATAGTTTTTGGCTTGCGTTTCAGTGTTTCAGAGGACCTACTAACATGGTCTAACTATATACGTAGTATTTATTATCTGTTCTGTGCTATAACATTATCTCAGTACCACTGCATATAGTCACTGTGGTATTGTGGATCAGCCGGCTTAGTTAGTAAGACTGTAATAACAATGTTTGGCATTGTTGTAGAATTTCAGGCAGCATCGTTTTCAACCGACTTCTAAAAATAAGGACGTTCTCAATTCGTCTGTACTTTAAAAAATTTTTTTTTGTATGTATTGTTACTCCATCATTGTGTCCCGTTGTAATTTCATACAAATCTGATAATTATCTCCAGAGATATGACGATAAACGTCTCAAACTAGCTACTGAAATTGACTCGCGGGGCTTGGAAGTCAGTTGTTTTAGTTTTTAAAGTTTATTATTGTAATAAAGGATAGAATAAAATAGAAAAACTCTTTATTGTACACCAGTATAGAGAAACAAAAATATCAACTTAACTAGGGTAGGTAGTACAATGGGCGGTCTTATCGTTTGAAGCGATCTCTTCCAGAGAAACTTTGGATGGACAGAATTAAAAGTAGAACACGCTGGAAAATAGTTTTGTTTTAATATCGATGTGATACCTATATTATAATATACACACAAATAAACATCAATATAATATAAGAATATACATACGTATTATATTATATTACATTATTTGAAAAATATTTGAGTACCTACAATTTTTTTGCGTTATTAACATACGCAATCTAAAACCTTACTCAATTGTAATTGAACGTAACGTATTTTAGTACAGCTGTACTACTTTTATCATATCTCGACATTAAACATTAATGTAGCACTTACTATCAGTAATGTACTCATTACATTGTTATTTATACCTTAGACTCAGAGTATTCTTCTACCAATTAAAGGCTTCAATAAGTTTTCTCATAACACTCAACCCTATAGGAGAGCCCGCGAGCTGACCGAGTATTTAAGACCTCGCTGTCCGGACTTGCATTATAATATTTATTTTATTATATTACTAGCTTCTGCCCACGGATTTGCTCGCGTGGCCTACAGGAAACAAATTACATATTATTCTTGAGAAACAAATATTATATGCGCAAGAGCGCATAAATTTTTCGGGCCGGTTTGAAAATGATGTGCCGGCGATCGTTTGTCCACCGCCACCGATTCCGGTGGTTCTGTTTCTGCGTTGCGTTTCCATAGAAATAAAACAAACAACCTCCTATCTATATAGATAAAAAACAATAACCTATCGAACGGCGCCGGGCGCCGGCAGTGTGTGGACAAGATCAAACGTGTTTTGTATTGCGAGCCAATGCCGGCACATCGGCCCGTCAAAATCTCTGGCCGGTTTCTAGCGGTCGCGCCGATCTACTCGAAATATCGGCGGCCGGGATGAAGTCGCCCGGTGCCGATCTTGCTGTGGACAAGCTGCCATACATACATATGTACCGCTACTTCGGCGCCGGCATTTTGTTGCCGGTGACGTCCCGGTGCCGTTGCTGTGGACAAACGGCGTCTTAGGGGGTCGCATCATGACCCCCTAAGTTTTTTCATGAAAAACACTGGCGTAAACTAAAGGATAGATGGTTTGACTTCTAACCAAGAGGTAGCAGGTTCAAAGCTGGAGTGATCGTCCATAGACTGTAGGGATGTATCCCACTATTTCTACTAGGTATTTCTATTGATAGAAATACTGGGACTGATTCTCTTACTGTTTCCATTGTTGGCGGCGGCAAAAAAACACTGCTTCACCTCTTATGACGGCGTGCACATAGAAACTATTTATTTAGTTCCTCTTTAGATAAAACCTCTTGAACATAGTAGTAATTGACTCGTAGAAAGAGAAAAAAATAAATAAAGGGGAAACAGATTTCCATATAACATAAAATAATTTTTTGCCGCAATAGAAATAATGGGATATAACTTGGAAAAAACGCTAGTCCCACTTTTTCTATTTTGTATTTCCATGGAAATAGTGGGATACACCCGATAGGAGCATATTATATAGATGATCCGCCTGCCTTGCTACGAAAAAGTAGTTTACAGTGGTGAACATCGTAAGGTCATGGCGACAGATTGTCTCCTTCATGACCATCAAGTAGAACAAGTAAGAAATAATCAAGGGACAATCTGCCGCCAAACCTTACGGTGTTCCGGCAGCACACAGCCCTTGAGAGTCGGAGCATTCTAGGCCTACGTGTTTACCATTTTCGACCGCATCATCGCTTACCACCAGGCGAGATAGTTTTGCGCTATAATTTTCTAATATTATAACGTGAATTACCTATTGTAATTTGTCAAATAAAAGGAGACCCTATCCCTTTATATTATACCAATATGTGTATAGCACAGAATAAATAATAGGACATGTAGTAAATAGCCAAGTCGAGTTGCACTCACCCACCGAGGCTTCCGTACCAACTTCTCAGACTAGGTAGGGTACTTACTTAACTTATTGTAGTTCTATCCATAGAAAATGTATTGCACCAACTACAAATAACAAGTTTGTTATACTTAGTCAATTTACCTTTTTTAGAGTTCCGTACCCAAAGGGTAAAACGGGACCCTATTACTAAGACTCCGCTGTCCGTCTCTCTGTCGGTCTATCTGTCCGTCTGTCACCAGGCTGTATCTCATAAACCGTTATAATTTATATATATATAATATAATACTATATTATATAATTTTCACAGATGATGTATTTCTGTTGCCGCTATAATAACAAATACTAATAGGTTCGTTTAAATAACTAAAAACAACCGACTTCAATGCCGCGCTATTAATTTTTAGTACCAATTTTGAGGTGTTTATCTCCATATCTCTGGAGATACTCATCAGACCTCGATAAAATTACCATGGTACCACACTTGGGATATCTCCTTTCTAACAAAAAAAGAATAATCAAAATCAGTTCATAAACGACGAAGTTATCCGCGAACAAACATTAAAAAAAAAGATATATGCGGTCGAATTGAGAAACCTCCTCCTTTTTTTGAAGTCGGTTAAAAACAGAATAAAGTTAAACATTACAGGGGGGTCCCCATAGAAGAAATGTGTTTTTTTCGGCATTTTAATGTAACGCCATCTATGAACGCTTAGGTAAACGTCCATAGATGGCGTTATATTGAAATGCTGATCCCTTACACCTTTGTGATAACTTTCACTTAAAAAACGTAGACGTTAGATGGCGTTATAATAAATAAGCACGCGGCTTACAACTATGTTTCGACAAAATGTTTATAAATTATTTTTTTTTGCTGGCGAAACATATTTATATTTTTTGCTCGATCTTATAAAATACTGTAGTGTGGTACGGAACCCTACGAGTGCGAGTCCGACTTTCACTTGGCCAGTTTATTTGGTTTTTAAACTACATTACGGTTTTCAGATTTATTTCTTTATAAGTGCTTCAAGACCTTGCTTCTTGCCAAATTTCATGATCTAGGTCAATGGGATTAAGGTTTTTGACACAAAACCTACATACTTCCGGTTGACCTATTTGTCAATTTTGGTTAAAAGCAAGGACTTACAGTACAAGTAAAGAAAACGTTCCAAAAAATAAAAAAGTTCAAAATTAAGGTAATTTTGGTACTTACGTTTTCGCGAAAATCAAAATGATGCCCATATATTATTATCGTGTTTTTGGTTTTTTGATATTGACCTTGATTTTTATATACCTAATAGGTACTATAGACCTCAGTATGTGGTAAAAAATTCAACTTGCTAGGTCCACCCGTTCATAAGAAAATCGGTGGTGACACATGGACAGACAGAAGGACAGACGGACAAGAAAGTGATCTTATCAGGGTTCTTTTTTTACCTTTTGAGGTACGGAACCCTAAAAATCCAATTCTTCAGCTGCATGCTATTATTCCTGAATGGCACGCAGTAGAACCTTGGTCCATGAATTTTTGTTTTTAAATAAATATATACAATTATTTATTAGCTCCTACATTTCACACAAAATCCCTACGTAATGCCATCACCATCCATTACGCCATTAACGAAAATAAAGAGCTCCTAAATATATAGGTAGAAGGGGTAAAATTTATAAAAAATTTCGAATAAAACAAAAAACATAAATTTGCATC
Organism: Cabera pusaria; assembly: GCA_954871355.1. Taxonomy (NCBI): domain Eukaryota; kingdom Metazoa; phylum Arthropoda; class Insecta; order Lepidoptera; family Geometridae; genus Cabera; species Cabera pusaria. The sequence continues at coordinate 3,629,061 of OX940906.1, read as the reverse complement.
TTATTTATTGATTTGTCCTCACAAAACGTTTTCGTATGTTCGGACTTACACGGATTATCCTTTGTTTCGGCTACTTACATTATACATTACAATTTTATAAAGAAATCACATTGCGGAGATAGCGACCTCCGGCCCAGCCGCCCCACTCGTCAAACTCGCTCAACGTAAATTTAATCAGTCGTTTTTACATATAAACTCTTCAGTTTCTTTCATACGCGCTGGACGACCGCGGCCGCATATTTTTGCGCTGCCATAGACTTCTGTGGATCGTTAAGAGTGAAAGAGAGAGAGTTACATTGTTAATATCTACTGTAGATCGCAAAAAATTATGGTTTTTTATAAATCTATTTTATTTAACCAAAGGATTATAAATAAAAAGATCGTACAGTTTTTAAAATTTGTTAGTGCTAACTTCCGAAATAGAGTAAAATTGGTAGAATTGATTCATTGAGTAAGGCATGTTGTTTTCTTTAAAATAGTTTTTTTTTAAATATTTAACTAAGTTAAGGGGCCTTGTTTGGCCGCTATCTAGTTTTACAACTTTTTATAACATGCATCTTTAAAAAAAAATCACCGACTTCAATAAATGATCTTATAGATTACTTTCCTCGATCGCTGAGTTATGATTACTCGATAGTTTCGTAATATTTACAACAACTATTACATGGTAATAATAAAACAAAAACATCTGGATTCGATTTCCAGGTAAATTTAATGTAATCTTCAATTTGTTCTGTAAAAAGAATTCTTTGTTTTATCTGTACAAAGAGGTTAAATTATCAAAGTTCTTTTTTCAAATGTATAAGCATTAAATGAGTTAAGTTTGTCTGTGGCAAGGTAAGAGCGCGGTCGCCCGGGGCGGAGGGACAATATAAAAGCAAAATGCATCTCTCAAGCGGGGCGGCGACGCCGCGGCGCGGCACACATCCTAACATCGCCCGCACATATTTATATCGGCCCCAGCCGTGCCTAACTAGAAAAAAAAACGAAATCTCTAACAGTACGTCTTATCTAACCTGTATAATTACAAATGCATATACATAACGATACACTTTTACATATGTATATAATTTACCGCCTATATTTACTTAAGAGTTAGTCCGTAAACCGAGCGTAATCTATATTTATAACTAGTAATAAGAAACAGTTTTTAATAATCGAAACCGCGCGTCCGCCGCCGTTTTACATACAAACATACAAACTTACAGATCGTATTTACAGGGCGTTATTTAAACAAATAAAAAAAATTTAACTACGCGTATTCTAATCGATGAAACGCGGGGTTGACGCGCGGTGATGTCTATATAATATAATATACAGGAATAACGATCTCGGCACATTAAGCTTATCGAGGAATCTGCGAAATGCCGTAACAGCGAGTTATATTTATACAAGATGTACATAAGTCTAAAGTATGGACGAAGTGACACTAAGCTACTCTCCCTTGCATGCCCGAGGGCTTGGAAGACTGATTACATGTACAATATCTCTATTTAAAGATATTGAGGTAAATCGCAGGCCGAGGTAATTCACACTATGCCGACACCAACAAAATAGCACTTAAAACCACGTATACACTAACCCAGGTATTCAAAAACAACACCATGTTGTCTCACAGTGCTCGGGAACGCATAGCGTCTTTTTTTAACTTTCGTTATGGCTCCACACAATTAGTGTATTTAGCCAGTAACAATAAAAAATCTTTTGATTTCAAGTCATAAAAATGGGTCAGTCAGATGTCAGGTCAAGTTGAAGTCAAAATCTAGTCTAAGTCATACAGTTAGTAAAAATGTGGACTTTACTGAATATTTTCAGTGGAATTTTGGTGAGAACGCAAATAGCATGTTTTTCAAGATTGTGCTGTTTCCCTACACACACACACAATCACCGGCACTTAATGGTTTATAATCCACATTTTTTACACATTAACTCGCGGAAGAAAACACGTTTTAGGAAAAAATACAATGAGAGCACACACACTTTTCCACGTTCCCGCCAAAACTCTCCTAGCGTCATTCAAATATATTATTGAAATACCTTGTGTCAAATCCACCGCTACGCGTTCCTCAAAATCTTCAAGAACACGGCAGTTAGTAACTAATTTAGCATAGTGTGAATTAACCGTAACGCCGATCATTTAGAGACAACAATTTAGCATTATCGATTTCAACTCTCGCTAATTTTTCACATGACATTTCTATGTCAAGTTCGAATTCGAAAATGTCTGTATTTAAAAACCACAAAGCTATTTGCTAAACTCCACCAAAACGAGTGGAGATGTATCTGTTAACGAACAATTATTTAGTATCTTATATCGTAAATGTCAACAAAGAAATTCGTCAAGATTTGACGAAGGAATTCTATTAGTTGCTGATCATAATCAGCCGGTATCAGTCCACTGCTGGACATAGGCCTCTCTTAAGAGACCCAACTGAGCCCGATCTTCGGCTCTTCTTTTCCAGTTGATACACAGTTACCGTTAATAATCTCCGCTCGATAGTGTAGTCTAGTACTAAGTATTATTTGACAGTTGTTTGACAGTTATTTGACAGCGATAACCTAATGCGGTATAGGCACATATCGATGTCTCGTACAGCCAGTCCCGGTTACGTATTATGTCATTGTCGATTATGTAAAATGTTGACTAATTTGTACGCCATAGTGGCTCAAAGGTGTATGTATGTATCATATTTAACATTTTTACCAGCTTGCATGCATTTATTTATTATTAAATGCATCGTGTTTGAACAAATAAACCATCTTTATCTATGTCATTTTGTATAACCTCCAAAAACCTTGAGTTTTCCTCAATCAGACATCTAAATGCCTGTTATATTAGCATTTTTTTTCAACCGTTTTTTTAAAACTACTTTATAATTGTCTTTATAAAAACGAGTAAAGTTGAATAATGCGTTTTAGTTTGAGAATATTCGACATACATTCATTTTACCTCTAAGGTAATGTGTCTTCAATATAACAACATCCCCCAACATCCTACACGTAACCGAGACTTCACAAAAGAGTTAAATATAAAACAGCCGCGGTTCGTTACACATTAAATCAGCGAGTCGTAACGCGTTACGTTCTCAGTCAATACGCAAACATTGTGATTGGAGCAGATTCCTCTCCTAAAACGAACACTATGTGCCTTATACCGGACATCGACGTCCCGTTTTAGTAAAAACGTCCACAAAACGGAAGTGTCACTAAAAATGGCCGCCAATGTCCATACCAAACACATTGCTGCCTTTCATGGACAATTAAAGCTCTCGCACAACTTGTGTCCAGTACCTCCCTGCTTGTACATAAGAATTACTAATACGTTACATTAGTACCATTTTCTATAATTATTTTATACATGAAAAGATTCCAATTAGGGCGTGATCACAGTGACGTTTACAGAGATCACATGAAAATGCACCCTTACAATTAAACTTCCAATATCCAAGCTTTCGTCTAATTACAAATTTTACATCGTTTACATTTTCCCAAGGATACACGGACATGATTGAAGACGTCCCCTCTATATACATATATAGTCATAAACGTATTTGAATTTAAAAAAAGAACAGCTCATAAATCGCTTTGTCTCTTTCTGTTTAAGACAGTTGAACAATTGGAAAGAAAGAGACGAAACGACTTCTAATAACTTTCTGCTATAACGCGTTTATGACTTACGAGTACATTATAAAAACAGTTCAGAAAAGAATTATACATTAAAATATTGTAATTTACATGATATAAAAACAATAGATTCGAGTGGCGTGTATCCAAAAATAAAAGTTCGTGTTTCACAAACATACAAAGTTATTTTAAAGCGAAATCACTTTAGTTCTGGTGTCCATTTCCCTTCGTAACCACTTCACTTCCCTACAGTATGACCATGTTGATAAGTCGCTACTTAAAAAAATATTAAAAATCAAAAAATAAATAAACCTCAACCGCTACTATTTTAGATCATATTCTTTTTCATAATAAAAAAATAATTGAGAAACAAATCGAATGTTTTTTTTTTGACATTTTGCAAGTAAATTTTTCAAGATTTGTTTTACGTATATTTAATTATAGTATCGACTTATCAATTTGTTCAACTTTACACGCAAAATTCACCAATTTGTTTAACATAGGTCTCTGAGCCGTTTCTTTCCGTTTTTGTTGCGACGTTTTACTTCTAATGCATTTAACGGCTGTATTCAAAAACATCTTTAAAGTCTCACAGTGCTCGAGAACGCATAATGTCATTTAAAACATTTTCGACATTAATTTGTCAAATCCCTCGCTACACGCTTATCAAAATCTTCATAAATACAACCCTAAATTTCCAATGTTATCGCTTCAGAGACCGATGCTCCACAAAGTGTCCAACGTTTCTCAAACTTTGTCACGTCCAGTCCCCGGTGGCAAGGTCCCGTGAGTTCAGCCCCCCTGGTGGCAGGCCAGGACTGGTCAGGCGGCGGGCGGGCGTCAGTCTTCATCTGACAGCGGCTCGTACTGCGCTGACATCAGCGGGGCGGGCTCCGAGGGGGGCGGCGCCGCCGGGAGGGGCGCGGGGGCGGAGTGCCCTGCTCCTGTACACCAAATAAATAAGTATTAGGATAATAGAGATACTATGATGTAATATGAATATTGATTATGGTTTTATATTGTTCTTGCAGGTTAGGTTAGAGATAAATATTGGTCTCGACTAGATTATTGGTGACCAAAGATATTTTATAAAGACTGTGCACTACTGGCCCAAAAGAAACACTTTACTTTTTTTTACACGGAGTTTGTCCCTTTCTTTTGTAGGGACCATATATATATATATATACTTTAAACATAAAGTACATATATAGCACTGGTAGGTTGTTAGACAAAGACACTCTCTCTTCTAGGTTACTTTCGTTGGGGCCGTTTTGATACACATACATTGCAATTACAACCTTATGTTCAGTTCAGAGCATACAGATTAAATTGAATATGTTAAATTCTGCTGTGCATGATCCTTATATAGTACGTTCATGTAGGTGACAGACATTTGCGTCACATATTATTTGATAACGGCCTTAATCATAATATAAAGCTATGAGGGGCAGAGGGCCAAAAGTTTGGGTAAGAATGGTTTATGCTAAGATCTCTTAGGGGTCACGGGGTCTATATTTTGGGTAAATGTGGATTACATTCGTATGTATGTTATATAATGTCACCTTCTCCAGTGGGTGTGGCGACGTTAAGCGCTGAGAAGGGGAAGGCGTACGAGGTCTGGAAGGGCGCGATCTGCTTGGTGCGCTGCTCCTCGGCATCACTCCTCATCACCTCCACGATGCGCGTGGTCACGTAGTCGAACGCTGTGAACGTGCCCGCCGCGCCCGACACGCAGCTGTAGCGGTGATTGCTGTTCCCTCTATGGGATTATATATAAAATAAATAAAAAAAAAAAAAATCATTTATTTCTTTCACAAATAGGTTCTTATGTTCTAGCTTACACTATTGGCTGATTTAACAATATTTCTACAGTAACCTATCTTTGCGAAAGACTGATGCCCGAGATGGGTTTGCAAAAACCTGTAGTACGGGTAATATATATAATATATATAATATATATAATATATATACATGTTATGTTTCTTGAAGTGTTACACACTTTATATTTTTGTAAATTGCGTGCCGACGGGACTCGATAGTACCGTAATGTGGCTTAATTGGCTGAGCACCTGGACATGTTATCCGGGGGGGTGCGGGTTTGAGTCCCGTCGGTACGATGACATTTTGTATTGTGTGTAACAATTTATCTATACATGTTTTATAATCTTACTTGAGTCTGTGCAAAATGAGAAACGTTGTAGCTTTACGATGAACTAACATATAAAGGTAATTAAGGAATGAAGGTATAGGTACATATAGGAAGGTATATATACCTACCTAGTACCGCCCGATAATGATAAGAGTAGGTACCTATCAAGGTATCAAACATTTTTAGTCGTATTGGCAATGACAGAGCAATGTTGTCAACGCAACAAAAATAATAAATTAGAACCATCAACACGCGCGCCCTCAGTTTCTTCGACGGTTCTCTTTTTGCACAGAGTCTAAAAAGTTTAACCCTCCATTGTACCCACTTGGGGGTGGAATTTCGAAAACGCTTTCTTAGTGGATGCCTAGACTTTACAAGGAACACACCCTCCAAATGTCATATGTCTAGGGCCAGCGGTATGAGATGTGCGTTTATAACACAGTCAGTCAGGACTTTTGATTTCATATACATATAGATGTTTTATAATTTTATTAGCGACCCACCCCATCATCGCACGGCTAGAGCATATATGCCTACATTTTTTACATGAGCTTGTTGCGTCCAGTATGAATTAACATCTTCTACAATCATCGTCATAGTTGCCGCCAAAAACGTATCATTGTTTTCGAATAAATGACAAATGTTAAAGTTCGTAAAAATTATCACGTATAAAAAATTATTATTCTACTTTCTATTATTTTATTTCAGTTACATGTCGAGGCCCGGGCATCGCGAACGGGCTTGCAGGCGAAACTCCCAGATGAAGAACTTCAAGAATGTTCGAAGCAGGGGTCTCTACATGCATAGCGATGAATTTCGACCGATAATCGTCGATAAGAAAAGAGATGCAGATAACAGCTGTCTAGCTGCATCTCATTCTAGCAGACGTTTGCGATGACAGGACGCATCGCTATCAATGTAGAGGACTTCCACCCCTGGTCGGAGTAAATTTTCAGGTAAATATGATGATATACATGACTTACGTGATAATAGCCATTACAAACTTTAATATGTGTATCTTTCACGATGACATTAATAATCAAATGACAAATGATTTTTTTTTTTACTATCTTATAGGCTAGCGTTTTGACCACTATCTCACCTGTTGGTAAGTGATGATGCGGTCGAAGATGGTAAGCACACTAGGCCTAGAATAACTGGCTCTCAAGGATAGCTGCCGGAACACATTAGATGTTTGGTGACAGATTTTCTAACTTGAGGGTGGTAGCTGGCCAGGCGGACACTAGATAGTGTCCTACCACCATGCGGGGGTTGCTGGTTTCTTAACGATGTTTTCCTTCACCGGAGGGCCACTGAGAAGCGCACATAATTTTTTCTATAGAAAAATCCATTGGTGCACGGCGGTTTGAACTCGGTACCACGGCATCAAAGCCGACCGTTCTCCCGATTACGCCACCGGGCCCTCAAACTAACCCTCCAACGTACCTGTTATGATGGTTATCCGGCGGCGACACGGGCTCCAGGAAGGGCGCGTGTTTGGGGTTGTCCCGTCTCTTCCACTCGTCCTGCGGGGGCCGCGCGGGGCCGGCAGCGCTTGTTACCGCGCTCACGGTCGTGTAGCTCTCTGTACTGCTCGGTACTGAGAAACGGTTGCTGTGGGGGGGATAGAGCATTTTATAAGTGTATTCCAAAGACCTGCTACTTAATATTAAACTTGACTGTGTACACCGGCCCCAATGAGACCGATCTTGAACGGAGTTTGTCCTTTTCTTTTGTATGGACGACTTATATATAATATACATATCAGGGTTCGAAAATATTCGATATTAATATAAATATCAAAATATCGGATATTTATGATATATATCGGATATATCAAGTTATTTATTTTATTGTACCTATTGTTTATGAATAGTATTTTCATATGTGTTATATAAACATACTATAATTATCAAAAAATAACTAGAATGTTTTATTTATTTAAGTACTTAAAATCAAACAAGTTAAACCAAAAAATATTTTTTTCTTTTAGATAAGGCAAAATCAACTAAAAAACAGTAAATAGGAAGTTGAAATAGTAAATACAGTAACAAACGCTAAAAATTACTTAATGATATATTTTTTTAACCATTTATGTATTGCATATATTATAAAGAAAACATTTGATATATATCGTCGAACCCAGTTTGAAATATATCAGATATATATCGGATATATATCTTGATATATATACATTGATATATATCCTCGAACCGTGACACATATAGTATGGAACATATATAGGACTAGCAGGTTGTTAGACAAGGACACACTCCCACCCTGGTGTCTCTCAATTGGGCCGTTTTGTTTTAAAAATCAATTACAACCTTATTGTAATAGCATACGGATTAAATTGAATTTGTCAAAACATATGCAGTGCACCATCCTTTTATATTACGTCTATGTTGTGTTCATTTAAACGTTCGTTCCATTCACAATATGATTTGAGCTACGATAAGTCTGCGTTTTATTTATTTATTGTGTTTCATTATTTAACAATGTTTTTGAATAAAAATTGTCTGAAGTAATGAAACATGCATTAAGGGTGCACGTACGGTTGGCAACCCTAAATTAATCAGGGGAATTAAACATTTGTTTTAATTGTGACGTTCGACGTTTAGATGAAAGCTGAATGGCTCATTACTTTTGTTTTTTTTTAACCATGCATAAGGGGTCAAAGGCCCCTCTGGTCTAACTATCTCATCATCATCATAATCAGCGGGTGTCAGTCCACTGCTGGTCGCAGTCCTCTCCCAAGACGCGCCACTGAGCCCGATCTTCGGCTCTTCTTTTCCAGTCACTGCACAAGTTTGTTTGGAAAAGCTTGTGTAACATCAATATAATTTTTTTATTTAATTTAATATCAATTTTCCTTCACCGGAGACAAACTGTGACATGCGCACGCACATACATTTTGTGATTGAAAAATCCATTGGTGCACGGTGGGATATGAACTGATAATGATGATTTACATAATTGTGTAAAACGGCAATCACTAGAGAGATTTGTATTTAACAAATAATATCGTTTAAAAACTAAAAAACAACCGACTTCAATGCCGCGCTATTCATTTTCAGTACCAATTTCGAGATGTTTATCTCAATATCTCTGGAGATACTTATCATAACTCGATAAAATTACCATGGTACCACACTTGGAATATCTCCTTTCGAACAAAAAAAGAATAATCGAAATCGGTTCATAAACGACGAAGTTATCCGCGAACAAACATAAAAAAAAAAAAAAAAAATATACGGTCGAATTGAGAAACCTCCTCCTTTTTTTGAAGTCGGTTAAAAAAAAAAGCTTACTTGCAATGTGGGTTGCACATTACTAGTAGTCTTGTTAACCTCCAACTAAGCTAAATATGGTTGTCTGGAGTGGGTTCACGTCAATGGTGCAATGGGTAGGGGTCGAACTGACGACCTCTCGATCGCCACGCCGCACACCTTAGCCACTGAACTATTACCGCTTACTTGTAAACGTATTGTATTAATGATGATGATCGAAATGTATAAGTAAGGTGTATAAGTAGGTGGTTATTGGGTGTTCTACTCCACCCACAGGGTGGTGGGTGGAGTAGAACACCCAATAACCACAAATTGATTATCTCTCGCCATTTGTGTTTTAGAACTCTCAACGACCCTGGTAAGAACAGGCAAAAAACAGATACAGAAATAGAAATAAAATAACAGAAACGAGCAAACGCAGTTGAGTATATAATTTTGATCAACATGTTTTAGAACTCTCGAAGCCTCCGGTGTAATAATTTTAATAAACATGTTTTAGAGTTCTCAAAGCCTCCGGTAAGATCAGGCAAAAAACAGAAACAGATACAGAAATAAAAACAGAAACAGAAACGAGCGAACGCAATTACTAGTTTGCTTATTTGGTAACCAAAAAAAACTCAACCGTTCCGCTCATAAGGTATATCGTTCGATCAACTGATGTGTTGTGGAACCCTCAATATATTTAAATTGGTCTGTTATAGATAGAAAAGAACGGAGAAAAAACTGAATTGGTGTTAAAATAACAGAAACGAGCGAACGCAGTTGGGTATATAATTTGATCAACATGTTTTAGAACTCTCAAAGCCTCCGGTGTAATAATTTTGATCAACGTGTTTTAGAACTCTCAATGACCCTGGAGTAATAATTTTGATCAACGTGTTTTAGAACTTTCAAAGCCTCCGGTGAGAACAAGCAAAAAACAGAAACAGATACAGAAATAGAAACAGAAACAGAAACGAGCGAACGCAATTACTAATTTGCTTTTTTGGTAACCAAAATCCCAACTGTTCCGCTCATCAGGTATATCGTTTGATCAATTGGTGTGTTGTGCACCCTCAATATATTTAAATTGGTCTGTTATACATAGGAAAGAACGGAGAAAAAACTGAGTCAGTGTTAAAATAACAAAAAACGAGCGAACGCAGTTGGGTATATCGTTTTTAATACACTTGCTCATGAAGTGGCTTTTATTTCACTGCAATCAGGCACACAATGACGCCTGTTATCAAACTGTGACTTTTTAATTACTATTATTCGCAAGTGAGTTATAGATATTTTTTTTTAATTTTATTGGTTGTGTTGCTTTGTTCTTAAAAAAGTTTCGATACAAAAAAGATCGTGTGCAATAGCACAAATAAATTAATATACCTATTGCTTGCTCATTTTAAACAACTTCGTGTTTAAATAGATAATTTTAACTTGTACGTGTTTAATAAACAAAACTTTTATTTAATTATAACTTTTGTTTTGTCTGTAAAAACTATAATTCCCCATTCTGTACGTGGCCAAAACGCTAACCGCGTCAAACAAAAAAATAAATAAATAAATAAACCTCATTCTTTTAGTCTATGGCCGATCGCCATTGTTAGATGCGCGCGCATTGGAAAACTAATGAATTTTTTCCCACCATTGCGAAACATTTTTCACAACTCGTTTTCGCTGATGAAATTATAGTTATTTATTAATTGAAATGTCTAAAAGTACTAGTTATAAAGAAAATGATTTATGTTGTACAACGCCCAATATAAGATGTGAAGCCCTTTGAACGTTATGGAAAGTTTACTACCTGAAAACTCCAAGGTAAAATATCTATAATTGTCTACTATATAACATGATTTTTTTGTATTATTTTCTTCACAAGTGTGTTAAAAAACGTCGTATGATACACGTGTGTATTGATGAATACCGTCCTCGGCTCTCTTAAGACCTTCACCTAACGGCTCGGATCTCAATGGCGCCTCAGCGGTAATCACCAACATTACACACTTGTACCGTAATGTACTATTAATCAACTCGTTTGTTATATCATTTTATCTTAAAATTGATTATATCTCATGTGGTGCCTAAACACAATCGGCTGAGTGGTCCATGGTAAGTCTCACTCTGGAAGTCTGAGGTTAGATTATCTTCCACCAACTATGTTTCTAACACAAATGTATTTTTTTTTTTTTTTTTTTTTTTTCGTCGGAGGGGGAAATCCTCATTGGATGCCGTTGAGCACAGACTCTTCGGTTATGTCAGACTCCTACTGACTAAAACCCCCTCCCTTATGTCATCCTGAGAGTCCAAGGCAGGATTATCTCTCGCCGCATGCGATGTATAAACACAATCGGCTGAGTGAGCAATATAAGTATAAACTGAGAGTCCAAGGCGGGATTATCTCTCGCTGTATATGATTAACTCACTCTGGAAGCCTGAGGTAAGATTATCTCCCACCAACTGTGTTCATAAAACATACGGTTGGATGAATTGTGTAAGTGTCATTCTGAGAGCCCATGGTAAGATTATCTCTCGATGCTCAAACACATACGGTTGGATGAACCATGGTAAGTATCATCCTGAGAGTCCGAGGTAGGATTATCTCTCGTCGTATGTGATGAACTCACTCTAGGAGCCTGAGGTAAGATTATCTCCCACCAACTGTGTTCATAACACACAGGGTTTGATGAATTGTGGCAAGTGTGATTCTGAGAGTCCAAGGTAGGATTATCTCTCATTGCCTAAACACATACGGTTGGATGAACCATGGTAAGTTCATTCTGAGAGTCCAAGGTAGGATTACCTCTCGCCGAATGTGACGGTTTACCAATTGTTCCACGGTTTTATAGCACATATTTTTATGTGTCAGCAAATAATATTCCAATCTAAAAGGTATTAAGTACTGATATTTTAACAAAACAAACGAAGTCTCGAGTTACGGCTTCATCGACATTAAAAGCTAAGGGTTTGTACATACGTTTTAACTCTACGATTAAAGTTTTCAATATATACATGAACTATCCAATGCTATTTTAATTTAAAACATTTAGTTAAAACGCGCAGCTAAAACTCTAGGTGAATATATAGATAGTTGAAAATGAATAGGCTGTAACGACATCATTTATGGGTACAGGAACGTTAAATCTTTGATCTAGCTACTCCCAGAAGATGGTCTACTCATTAGTAAAATAAGTACTTACAAATCCAAAAAATACAACGTGAAAAAAAGCCTATACATTCACATTCAATATGAATAAACGAAAACTTTCAAACTAAAATTAAATCGTAGAGTTAAAACGTATGTACAACACCCTTAGCCTTCAATGTTGTCGAAGCTGTAACTCAAAACCTTTTATCAACCGTGTGAAGAAATAAACTGGCCAAGTGCAAGTTGGACTAACACTTTACCATGGTTCCGTACCATCGAGCAAAAATACTGAATGAAAAATCGAGTTTTTTGTATACGCTCCCTAACTTAAACTTACTAGTTACTTAACTGAAAATATGATCAGTGATTCTGAATTAGTGATCAGCATTTTTAATTAAACAAGTAAGTAGTAACACACTTAATTTGTTTATATTGTTTATGTGAAATAAGTCTAAATTATAGTAAGTAATTTGTATTAAACATGAAAATATAGTACAGACCTATTGTTTTATTTATTATAGTTACATAAGCAAATAAACACTTTTTTCCTACAAAACATTCTATAACTTTTAATGTTTTAAAAATTTGGCAGACCTACATTTTAACACTTGAGCTATTAAATCTTTACCATAGACTAGATATATACTTCAAGTACTGGACAATCAAAGGTATTTTTGTACCAAAACCACAGAATAAGTAAAAAAGGTGATTTTTGTCTGTGTCGCGGACTGGTTGTATTCGACAGTGGTGCTTCAAGACGTTTTTTCCTACAAACCATTGTATATTATAATAACTAAAACAAAATCACAATAAAATATATAATACTAAAAATATATTATTATAACTTTTAATGTTTAAAAAATGTAAAAGTATGTTTATATGTTATTTATCCTTTCACGTCAAAACAGCTCAACAGATTTATGTGAATTTTGTATAAAGTTGGTCAGAGGACTTCGAGAGTGACATAGGCTGCAGTTTATCCCAATAGCATGTTACAATAATATTTTCTTAAAATGTTATTTGTACTTTAATTTTTATTTATCGATATTTTATTGATAAATGTCATGGAACGCACAAGGTAACCGAATTATAAACCGGTTACATGAAGATTTGTACGCCAAGTCGATTGCAGTGTCTTGTCTTTTTCTATTGAACTAATAAGTAATATTTGATGAAAGAGTGCGTACTACATACAAAACGATCAATGTAATGGTCGTCCCCCAGGCTTGCTACTAGCTCCGAAGATTGCGTTGACTCAAATGACATGAGAGAACCCTATTATTTTATCCGTCTCAGTAGAATACCTATTTGTCAGCAAATAATATTCCAATCTAATAGGTATTAAGTACTGATATTTTAACAAAACAAACGAAGTCTCGAGTTACGGCTTCATCGACATTAAAAGCTAAGGGTTTGTACATACGTTTTAAATCTAAGATTAAACTGTCATGTAGAGATAAATCATGTTCTTATAGTTTATTCATTTTCAAATATCTATAAACTCAAGTTTTCAATATATACATGAACTATCGAATGCTATTTTAATTAAAAACATTTAGTTAAAACGCGCAGCTAAAACTCTAGGTGAATATATAGATAGTTGAAAATGAATAGGCTGTAAGGACATGATTTATGGGTACAGGAACGTTAAATCTTTGATCTAGCTACTCCCAGAAGATGGTCTACTCATTCGTAAAATAAGTACTTACAAATCCAAAAAATACAACGCAAAAAAAGCCTACATGTTCACATTCAATATGAATATACGAAAACTTTCAAACTAAAATTAAATCGTAGAGTTAAAACGTATGTACAACACCCTTAGCCTTTAATGTTGTCGAAGCTGTAACTCAAAACCTTTTATCAACCGTGTGAAGAAATAAACTGGCCAAATGCAAGTTGGACTAACACTTTACCATGGTTCCGTACCATCGAGCAAAAAAATACTGAAAAATCGAGTTTTTGTATACGCTTCCTAACTTAAACTTACTAGTTACTTAACTGAAAATATGATCAGTGATTCTGAATTAGTGATTAGCATTTTTAATTAATCAAGTAAGTAGTAGCACACTTAATTTGTTTACATTGTTTATGTGAAATACGTCTAAATTATAGTAAGTAATTTGTTTTAAACATGAAAATGTAGTACCTACTGTTTTATTTATTAAAGTTACATAAGCAAATAAACACTTTTTTCCTACAAAACGTTGTATAACTTTTAAACATTTACCAGACCTAAATTTTAACACTTGAGCTATTGAATCTTAACCATGGAGATAGTACACTTCAACTTCAATTCAATTTTTATATATCGGTATTTTATTGATAAATGAGATGGAACGCACAAGGTACCGAACTATAAACCGGTTATATGAAGATTTGTACGCCAAGTCGATCGCAGTGTAATCGCCTTTTTCTATTGAACTAATAAGTAATATTTGATGAAAGAGTGCGTACTACATAAAAACGATCAATTTAATGCTCGTCCCCCTGGCTTGCAGTAGCAAGCCAGGGGGAGCTAGTAGGCTCGGAGCTAGTAAGCTCCGAGGATTGCGTTGATTCAAATGACATGAGAGAACCCTATTTTTATCAGTCTCAGTAGAATACCTATTTGTCAGCAAATAATATTCCAATCTAAAAAGTAGTAAGTACTCGTATTTTAACAGAATATTTCACCTTTGCAATAGGCTTGGGTATCTGACAGAGGAGTGGAACTATCGTATATCCTTCCATATAATAATAAATTTTGATCATAAAAGGATATTGATCCGCTTGGTATAACTGCTTCTGATATATCTGAAACTCACTCAAAAAGACACATTATATCCGTTAGTATATTCCATATCCAAAATTAAGCATAGTCGAGATTTAAAACCTATATTATTTAACATTATTAGGTCGTAACTTGCATTTTTTTTAATTTTTTTTTCTTACCTGTTGTTATTGATGATGTGATCCAAATAATTATATATCACGGTTGAAATTGAATAATAAAAAAATCTTCATTAAGATATACCGGATATATAAAGGTTTTGGTAAGAGGAAGGAACGATCTAAATCTATATATCCGCTTAGAGATACATAATTGAAGATATAGGTCAGTTTATTTCCCTACACTGTTGATAAAAGGTGACTGGGTATCGACTTACGGCTACGTCGACATTCTATAATTAAGGCTTGATTTATGCTGTAGAGACAAATATTACATTTTAACCGACTTTAATATATGGAGATACGTTCTCGATTTGATTTTATGATTTTTTGTTTGTTGCCTCATAACTCCAGGTATGTTTCCAGATATGTTCCAGAGACAAAGATTACTTTTTTAACCAACTTCAATAAACAGAGATACGTACTCCATATGTATGTACGATTAACTCATACCTAACTGTTGTTTATGAACCAAATACTTCCTGTGTGCATTATTAGGCCTGCTTACATCATTACCTAACCACATATAAGTGTTTGCAATTAACAAACGCTGTTTCATAAAATCTTCGACCACGAAACGAAACATCAGGTGAGATAGTGAATAATGAAGACTGTTTTCAAATGTTAGATTTGATGATTAATTGACTTTTTTACTTGTTGTATATTTGTATATTTTTTTTTATTATTAGTGTGTGTAATATTTTATACATTCACTTTTAATTCTATCGTAGTCGGGTAACAGAAAAGGTTTTTCTCATGTTATTTGAGTGCGACCAGTAGGTAGCTTTATGCTATAGATTAAGTTCAAATTTGTTTATTTTAATAAAATACGAATACTTATTGCAATTAAAACTCCATGTGTGTAGAGGCCTTCGGCAAAGATTACTATTTAACCGACTTCAATAAACAAGATACGTCGTACTCGATTTGTATGTATGATGTTTTTGATTGTAAACTCATATTTAACTGCTGTTTATGAACCGATTAGGTTTTTTTTTTGGTAAATTTATTTTTTATTACTCCCTAAAATCCACTACAAATAAATAAATTTGAAAGCGCATAATAATAATACAATAATTTTAATCTGTCGGCACTATTACAAGTTAGGGTCTTATAAATTTATAAGACTGAACTGACTGAAGAAGAATTAAAAAAATATTCAATGATAACATACTTATTGTAATAGTTACGTCGTTTCTCAAAGAGGGCACAAATCTTTAGCTAATTAATTAATAATATAATTATAAATTAATAATAGCTAATTTTTCATGTAACTGGGATTTGCAATGGTTTAAAATCTGCTCACAGACAGTTAATCATGAATATATTTAAGAAATTTATTATATAATCGTATACATTAACATCGTTGTTTTGAATTATTTCATTTATTAACACTTCCTAAAATCTTACCAACAAATCTAGCATAAAACTAATAAAAGTACCATAATTTAAATAATCCAATACATCCTTTTATACTAGTCCCACCATCTAACGGGAACACTAATAAACTCACCAATAACTAAATACTATAAATATATCTAAATAATTGCTCTCCAATAGGTAACTCAATAAATAAATTCAATCTAAATAACTCGATCAATGGATCCAATAAACTCCTCGTATATAATAATCAATATCGAACGGCTTCCTTATTTAAATTTCACGCTATCTGTCGAAATCATTACAAAGTTTTGGTCTAATCAAAAATTGATAAAATCTTACGGTAAATACTCAATGATAACCTACTTATCGTAGTAGTTACGTAGTTTCTCCATAGAGGACGCTAATGAATTAAAAATATACAGTGGTCGTCTCGCGACATTGCATACATTATTAAATAACCCATAATTATGAACGTACTTTGTACCAACTAACCCTGCAAAAAAAGTTTCTATGAAATGTATAAGCAATACTTTCCGTTAAGTTAGGTTGGCTATAAAGTACGTTCATAAATCGGGTATCAACAATGTAGAGAAGTGCCTACTCTTATAACGTAGTAGGGCTATTCAGTATCAGATCAGTACTCTGTGCACTGTGCAGTGGTCAATGGCACGCCTTGACATCCATTTTGTTTTTTTGTTCAAAGTTTTGAGGGACACTGAAACTGTGAGTTATCATATTTAACTTGTTATGCACGAAGTGTCCAAATTATATCGATGTTATATTCTAGCTTAAGCTTAAAGCTAGATCTCTGTCTAACGCCGAGATACAGGTATAATTTCATTGAAATCAATCCACCTTTCCATGCGAATCCGTCTAACAAGATGGGCGCATAAATTGTACATTTCATCCAAAATCTTGTTGTGTAGTGTTATATTTCTTACCTAAAAACCTTCCTTTAGACCTAACGGTCATGTACGTGGCATATTTATTAACATATAATAATACCATATATATTATAAACTTAAAAGCAGTGAGATAGCGACTATAAATTCCACTTTTCTACTCTCAAATCTTTCCCTAATATTATTAGTAAGGGTCAGGAAAGGCTTCTCTTAAAATGCTCAAACTTGTCCCCCGCGAACATACCCTTTAAATAATCTAATGATTACCATACATTGTAACATGTTGTGGTGTTTACCAGGTGGAATGAGGGGGCAGAGTAGCCCTAAGGCTGCACCAGGCCGGGTGTAAGACCCAGGCATCTAAGGTCTTAAGAACATGCATGCTGCAAACTCCGCCTAAAACGCCTCACTCACAGGCTTTCTTCCCCTATTTATTCTCCTAAGTATTCTAGTATCAGGTAATACTTCTATCTCATATAATAAACCTTGCCCCATAAACGGCAACGGTGTGCTTCTTTCTACCATATCATCGTGAACAGCGAAGAAGATGTTCCTCGCTTACTACAATTTAAATTTCAATTCTACATCCTTGCTTAAATATGCTAAACTGAAACATCTCTAATTACTAATATTACCTAGATACATAATCATGTAATGTAGAAGAATGGTACGGTAGTCATTTTTTTATCATATGGTTCTGCGTTCGTTACCCCACTAGAATTCCATTAGAATAAAACATTAAGCAGCTTTACATGCAAACGCAAACCTATTCTAGACGTCAAATAAAGTAATTTATCATGGCTGAAGTAAGCCTACTATAGTGTGCAAGAATATTAATTGACAAATTTAAAATTTTAACTATTATAACTAATATAAATTATAACATTAACTATTACCTTTCAAATAATTTAATTTTAAAATTAATGTCAAGTTGTATATGGCTGAGTACAGAGGGCTTTGTTAATCATTATAAAACGAACATTTTTTGTTGGTATATTCTTAATAAATAAATTAATTGATTGATTGTTTTTCATTATAAAACCCCACAACAGGCACTCACATTATTAAAGTTTATTTTGATATACTCTTTGGTTGATCAACATTAATAATCTAATTAGGTAGGGTAAACCTACATTTACGGAATATTAAACTAAATCAAAGTCCGAGACGCCTTAGAAATAAAATATAAACGTTAGATTGAAACCTATAGTTTGGTTCGTTAACTTCATAGCAGCGAAGTATCATATCCTTAAGTGTATGTTTGTATACTGGAAAAGACCATTCAATTAATTCGAAAGTAATACTGAACTTTGGTGCAGTTTATTAGTTCGTGAGTGTATATTCTGTCAGATGATATTAAAGGGCAACATGCATTTACCAAAAATACTACGCCGCCACGACTTGGTAGTGAGCGACGCGCCTTATATTTTCTCTATTTTAACTCTATTTTAGCTCAATTTAAACGAACATTCTGATCAGCTACATTTCATTATTTAGCATTACAATACATCCTGTATACTACTATTAAAGCACCTAATCATGCAACAGCATGATTATTTTGAAAAAAATTAACATCATCGGTTCTGGCAACGGATTTGGTAAATAGGTAGGGGGCCCGGTTGTCCGGATTGCCTTTAATGTTTTACGTAAAATTAAAAGTCAGTGCATAAAATATTGCAATCATATTTTATGTGTTTAGATAATAAGACGGTATCTAATTATTTGAACTGTACAATACACCACACGGAAAGTATTACTATTTACATTTTTACATAATTTAAGATCGTTCACAAAACAAAAAGCCGACTTCACATGCTGCGCAAGTCATTTTCAGTACTAAATTTGAGGTCTTTATCTCCATATCTCTGGAGATACTTATCAGATCTTGATAAAATTAAAATGGAACTACACTGTAAACATATTCTATTTATAAAAAATAAAAACATTCTCCAAATCCACACACAGTTAATTAGTGATGAAGTTCTGAGGTAACAAAAAAATACAATTATACAGACGAATTGAGTACATCCTCCTTTATGTGAAGTCGGTAAAAAGAAAAAAACAAATCAGTTCATAAATGATTGATATAACAAACAAAAAAGTAATTCGTACAAACGCTATCTGTTAAGTCTGTTTAAAAATAATTTGTCGTAAGGCCGCTACACACCTGGAGTTTTAACTGCTCGTTTTCACTAAATAGTTTTGACTATACATATGAATGATAGTTTAACTGAATGGTTATAATTATAATTTAAAATCGTTAATAAACTAAAAGAACTAACTTCAAATGTCACGCTAGTCATGTGCCAAGTTTGATGTGTTTGTCTCCCGATATCTCTTGAGATAGTCATCAGATCTCGATGAAATTTAAATGAAATTACTTGGAAAGTGTGTCCTTTCAAACAATATAAAAAATATTCTAAATCGGTACGGCCATCTTTGAGTAATCGAGAAGCATACATAAAAAAAGATTCCGACGAATTCAGAACCTACTCCTTGGTTAGGTGTCGGTTAAAATAGCATTCAATTAACTGTACAGTGCAAACTTAATGGTATAAACATTTACAGGTTATAGGGACATGATTTATCTGTACCTACAGAACAATTCAATCGCAGAGTTAAAAACGAACGTGTATGCGAACCCTTAAAAGAAATGCTTACGATGTACATGTAACTCAATCCATCCTTCGTACGTTTGTACCTACTATCGAGCGTGTGAACAAGACCATTCATTCTATACTAATTAACTATTTGGAATTAACAAGTAAGTACCTAGCTTTTATTGTATAATACTTTGCAACGTAAACTTTTTTGATTGATTCGAAAATAAAATTACAAACAAAGTTTCTGTCGTATTATATAATAAAGATTTTCTCAATAACTAGAAATCGAAAAAATAAAATAGGTCTTCATACGACAAAAAGCCCTACTAACCGACTTAAAAAAAGGAGGATGTTCTATGTTTCACTGTGAAATATTTATTATTTTTGTTCTCTGTCAATTGTGGTCCGATTTTTTAAATTATATATTTATGTCAAAGATTATACTTTTGTAGTGGTTCCCATTGTAAATTTATCAAGATCTAATGAGTATCTCCAGAGATATGGAGATAATAACTGCAAACTTGCTACTCAAATTAATTACAGTGGCATTTGAAGTCGGTTTTTTAAACGATCCTAATTATTTTGAACATGTTATGTAAATGTTAGGTAAAGAAAATAATAGTAAAAAATTACATAAAAATGATTATTTTTCGATTGCTATTTATATTAACTACACACTGATTTAATGTTTAGTTATTTCCAAGTTTAATTTGATTTATTCTGAGTAATATGGAGATAATAACCGCAAACTTGCTACTCAAATTTATTATAGTGACAGTTGAAGTCGGTTTTTTAAACGATCCTAATTATTTTGAACATGTTATGTAAATGTTAGGTAAAGAAAATAATATTAAAAAATTACATAAAAATGATTATTTTTCGATTGCTATTTATATTAACTACACACTGATTTAATGTTTAGTTATTTCCAAGTTTAATTTGATTTATTCTGAGTAAAGATTTTTAAAAATAAAATTGTGTATTCTTAGTTTTAAACTAATGTGTACCAATTTCTATTTTACAGGAGCGACAAGCAGCAGGAACAATGAGATCTTCATGAATTTAATAAATTAAAATCCTTTAGATGAAAATGGTGAGTGACTACGCTTGAATTTTAATTTACGTATATACACACATTTCTTTAAAGCACAGAAAATATAAAAGTTGGTGCTTTAGGGGTAGCAGATTTTAATTTTGTAATATTTTTTATATTGTTTCAGATTTCCAGTATGAACACCTACGCTCTGGAATTATACAAATGTATCTTGTTTGATCTAATAAATATTTCGTCATACAAAATTAGTTTGTAAGATTTAAGTAAGTAAATTGTCAGTTACTACTAGTGAAAAACACCAGACGATATACCTGATGAGCGGAACAGTTGGGTTTTTTGGTTACCAAAAAAGCAAATTAGTAATTGCGTTCGCTCGTTTCTGTTTCTGTTTCTATTTCTGTATCTGTTTCTGTTTTTTGCTTGTTCTTACCGGAGGCTTTGAGAGTTCTAAAACACGTTGATCAAAATTATTACACCGGAGGCTTTGAGAGTTCTAAAACATGTTGATCAAATTATATACCCAACTGCGTTCGCTCGTTTCTGTTATTTTAACACCAATTCAGTTTTTTCTCCGTTCTTTTCTATCTATAACAGACCAATTTAAATATATTGAGGGTTCCACAACACATCAGTTGATCAAACGATATACCTTATGAGCGGAACGGTTGAGTTTTTTTGGTTACCAAATAAGCAAACTAGTAATTGCGTTCGCTCGTTTCTGTTTCTGTTTTTATTTCTGTATCTGTTTCTGTTTTTTGCCTGATCTTACCGGAGGCTTTGAGAATTCTAAAACATGTTTATTAAAATTATTACACCGGAGGCTTCGAGAGTTCTAAAACATGTTGATCAAAATTATATACTCAACTGCGTTTGCTCGTTTCTGTTATTTTATTTCTATTTCTGTATCTGTTTTTTGCCTGTTCTTACCAGGGTCGTTGAGAGTTCTAAAACACAAATGGCGAGAGATAATCAATTTGTGGTTATTGGGTGTTCTACTCCACCCACCACCCTGTGGGTGGAGTAGAACACCCAATAACCACCTACTTGTATACTTACTTGTGTATAAGATTAGAAGTGGTAGGACTGGCGAAGTCTCGGTTGATGATGTTTGACGCCAGGTCTCCCAGCTTGAAGCTGGTGGTGATGGTGGCCGGCAGGGGGGCGGGGGGCTCGCGCTCCTCGCGCTCGGGGGGGCGCTGGGGGGGCGCGTCGTCACAGTCACGCTGGAATAGGGTTATTATACATGAGAATAAATCTAAAATATATTATTTAGATAGCTTACGCTAAAAACAGTCGGAAAACCATAATTTTAATAGTTCATAAAATAACAAACAAATCAAATCAAATAAAATTCAATTCAAAGGTTTCAGCTTTTTAAATATGTTTCATAACACCATTAAATAGTAGTCGCCATTTTATGACGTCATACTGCTATGTAAACTTAGAAGAGTCAACTATTAGCGTACATTTAATCACTGCAAAAAGCGAACTGACGCCATGACCACAGAGCTATATGGCGTCCACTTGGATCATGGTTAAGTTTTTATTGTCGATCTAAAATCGTGATCAAATAAAGCTTTTCTAAACAGTTTACTTGACACAATAATTTAACTCCAAGAAGTTTTGTTTACGTAGAATTAAGAATCCAAGCGTCATGAATCTCAGTACTTTTGTTTTTCTTTTTTTTAATTCAAATGCTTTTGCAATGTTTATTTGATAATTGATTATGATTTATTTTGTTATTTTGACGCATTATGTGCCTATATGAATACTGCCTACATACATACATAAATGGTTTAGTTTGATTTGATTTGAACGTTTTAAGATGAAGATAAGTGTTCTCACCAAAAACCGCTGCTGCTCCGTGACCTGACTGATCTGATGCGTGACGATGGCGTCAATAAGTGATGCTGCAGTCAACGTGCCCTCGCCCCTGGCTCCACCTGCCGGCGCGCGGATACTGCAACAATACGGACATTATTATCATCATCATCATCATCACAACACTACACAACAATCAGCTGATAGACAGAGGCTCGCAAAGTCAAGGCAATCCTATCGAAATTAATGGATTGTATTTTTAACCAATTATGCAGTGGTTAACATCTCCTTTGGTAAATGCTCGAAGGTATTTTGCCATTGGTGGCGTGCAAATCTTTAAAGATCAATTCAATCAATTATTTATAATTAATCAATTAACTATCTCAAAAGAACTAAACCGTTCGAGTTAGTGTAGCGTACGTGTATAGTGAACCTTAGTGGAATAGATTGTATGTACTATGTATAAAGAACACGATAACAATGTGTCTTTAGTCTTCACCTTAGTAATGGAGACAATAAGAAGAGTGCTGATGGGCACATAATTTATGTCAATGTATAAGTTTATGATAGATTTACATTACTTATTAGCCTACCTAGGCCAGATTGTAGTATAGTTACTATACGATACTTGTATTGTGTATCATAATATAAAAAAAAAACTATCTATCTATGTATGATATACACAGATATATATATACAATAGATAACGCAAATGCGTGTACTTCCCCGACCGAACGTCCAGATTGGCCACCTCACCTTAAAGTCCACGCGTGTCTGTTTTCGCAGCCGGACGGCCGCGAAAATTATAAAAATGCCTCTCTGCATGATAATTCACTGCAATAGCCCAAAATTTCGATTCTCCAAAGGCAAGGACACATTTCCTATAACTTTTTTCGTTACTTTACTACATTTCAGCTGTGCCGTCACAGAATGTATTGAAAAGTTGACACGCCTTGTTTCTATACAAATCGTGATACTTGCGTTATCTATTGTAGATATATATATATATATATATATATATATATATATATATATATATATATATATATATATATATGTGTGTGTATGTATGTATATGTAGTGAATGTTAAGTGTGTGGTAAGAGCTTACTTGTCCTTCCGTTCTAGTAGATGCGGTGTGGCGGCTCTGACGAGATGTTTGTTGTACGACGCCGCGCCGCGTCGCTCCGCTTCGTTGCTCATACTCTATAACACGATATCATACTTCGTTAGTCTTAGTCGAGTTTCACTTTGTTAAGTCAGAAAGTATAGACATTATTCGTCCACTGCTGGACATAGGCTTCTCCTATGGCACGCCACTGAGCTCAATCTTTAGCTTCTGTTTCCAACCGCTGCCAGCCAGCTTGCGTATATCATTGCTCCACCTAGCTGGAGGGCGTCCTACACTACCTTTACCGAGCCGTGGTCTACACTCTAGAACACGTCTACCCCAACGGTTATCGGTTCTATGATACGTTATTTATTAGTAAACTATTATTGACAAAGGATTCTTTGTATCTCAAAGGCGTATTACACCACACTGAATCAGAGTCCCTAATTTAGGTGACCTAACTCCCTAGGTGTTATTAAACTGCACATATATAGGCGGACCCGGTCTTCTCTTGTTCCCCAGATACCCCTACAGCATTATTCTCATTACTCTTCCCTGATTCAGTTGTTAAGGACCCTGATTCAGTGTGTAATACCCCTTTCAATATGGCTATAATTAGAACGCATATAATTATAATCAAGTGGGAGTGAGGGGAGGGTAAGAGAGGGAAGAGGGAAGTGAGGTGGAAGTGAGGGGAAGGGGGAGGGGAGGGTAAGTGAGGGGAGGGGGGAAGAGGGGATTAACGTGGCGTGGTACGGCGCGGTGTAGTT
This sequence comes from Cabera pusaria, assembly GCA_954871355.1. NCBI lineage: Eukaryota > Metazoa > Arthropoda > Insecta > Lepidoptera > Geometridae > Cabera > Cabera pusaria. The sequence continues at coordinate 3,604,297 of OX940906.1, read as the reverse complement.
GGGATACGTATGTGTCTTATTGGTTAATGCTACCCAAAGACACTATTCCACGCGGACAAAGTCGCGGCACAGCTAATAGTAGGGTCAATTTAATAGATCACATTTGACATCTGTCAGTCTCAGCTTCATAGTAAGGTGACTTGCTTAAAAACATCGATTCAATTTATGAATCGATACGCATCTACACAAACAAGAATTATGTTAGTTTGACGTTATTCGAAATAACCAATTTTCCGGCAGCTCTAAATGAGAAATACAATTAGTATTTACATTATTCAGTGATATTTAATTGTTTGTTTTGCGTTAATATGAAATTGATAAGACACATTAATACAAATAATACAAATCGGAAATTGTACATATTTAAACGATTTTATATGTATTTATGGATTAGAATGTAGCTCCGTAGAAAATGGCCCAATAAAATAAAAAACACTCAAATGTACCTATGGAATTAACGTTTAGTAGTTAATCGATAGTTTTTTAACCCATTCAATTATTTTTGTATTTTTTTAGTCAATGAATAATATTATGTGTTCATTACAATCGCAGTGTAGTTATTTTTATAGTTAAACATCCTTTACAAGTAATCATTGCATTCGATTCAATCTATCGATTGATCAAATTTTTGATTTTTTGGGTAGCATCCCTAGTGTTTATAAAAAAAAGTGTTCACTGACGTAACCTTGTACTGACGTTTAGTTTTTTAGAACAAAAATTGTTTATTATGTTTAAAATTAATTATTAGTAAAAGTAAATCGTAAAAACGCTTTCTTCTGTAATTGTTAGAATAAATATGTATTTGGAACTGAAAAATGTTAAGTAATTATGCAGTTTCGACCTAGAAATAATTAATAATTTTATGTGCCCCATTACAAGGTCACGTTGTTGAATGCTGATGAAGTGTCAAATGTGATCTATTAAATTGACTCTACTATAGTTAATGTTACCCAAAGACACTATTCCACGCGGACAAAGACGCGGGCACGGCTAGTTCTTAATAAAGGTAGATCAAATGTGTATCAATATAAATTCAATTCAATTTCATAAATTCAATATTGTTTTAGTTTTATTATTTATAATCACCTGTGGATGCGGCATATGATGCTGTTGTCGTTCATGCAATATTTGCTGTTGCTGTTGTTGCTGCTGTTGCTGTTGTTGCTGCTGTTGTTGCTGCTGTTGTTGTTGTTGTTGCTGTTGCTGCATCTGTTGTTGCTGTTGAGCCTGTTGGTGTTGTTGCTGTTGATGTTGCTGCTGTTGGTGTTGCTGCTGTTGGTGTTGCTGCTGTTGGTGTTGCTGCTGTTGATGCTGATGTTGAGCTTGTTGATGCTGTTCTATTGCATGCCTTTCTGCTGCCATTCTTTCACTGCAACACAAAATGAGACTTAGTTTATGATATAGGTAATTAAATATATTTTTTGGATAAAAATTGTCTGAAGTACTGAAACATGCACTGGGTTGCGGGTGCACGTAACAGTACGGTTGGCAACCCTACATTAATCAGTGGAATTAAACATGTGTTTTAGGTGTGACGTTCGACGTCCAGACGAAAGCTGAATGGCTCAATACCTTTGTTTTTTTTTTTGTAAATTCAAAGCAATAACTTATGTTTCTGTTATATCTATAATAATTTTTATTGAATATGATCTATTTAATGTTATTTGACGTGTGTAAGTGCAAATTTTTAATTTGCCCATATACTGAATAAATGCTTTGACTATTATATATTTTTTTTATAATATGGAGCGGCAAACAGGCAACCACTTACCATCAGGTGGGCCCTGATGGTAAGTGGTCACCGCCGCCTATTGACAGCTGTAAAACCAGAGGTATTGCCGGTGTGTTGCCTAGCCTTATTAGAGAGCACTCTTCTGTACACCTAGTACGAGTTTTTATCGTAAACGCTTTTGACAGATCTCTCGTAGTTTTCGACTTATTCTGGCTCCCTGATTGGTCTAAATTTAGTGAAGTGTAGTAACCACCAGAGGCGCTGTACTGTTTTTCATACAAAATTTGTTCGATATCGAGTTTGGTATGAAAACTCGTACTAAGGGTACTGAGAGCAACTTGATAGTTTTTAGTTATACTAAAAAAAAACTTGACTGCGGATAAATGCTGCTATATTTTATGCTACAAGGAAACTGTCAGCATAATTGAAAAAGAAACACCTTGGAGATCCAACCCTATCCAAAAAAAAATCTTCAATTCGGGAGTACTCGCGTAACATACACACAACAAAACATACAGACGAATTGAGAGCTTCCTCTTTTTAGGAAGTTGGTTGAAAAGGTATATCTTACTTTTCTCTGCGTTGTTGCATGACTATCTGTCTGTCCCGCTCTAGGTATTGTGCTCTTCTCTCTTGTAGTACTTGGTACTGCATTTGAGGATGGTACTTTTGTTGGATGTTTACGTCACGAAGCGTTCTGAAAGGGAATCATCAGATTAATTAAAGTATTTTATCTTTTTTTTAAAATTTATTAAAGAGAAAAACGAAAATAATAAATGCTGCAATAAATGTTAATGCAATAGTATGCTGAATATACTTTGATACTTTTTTTTGTGCAATTATCTCTCAGACCTTGCTAGTTTAATGTGAGTCAGTCTTCGAGCATTTACCAATGGAGATGTTAACGTTGTAATCCGCAAACATTTTTTTCTGCCGATACTTACGGTGGACGAGGTAAACACGCATTGCACACACACAAATCACTCACTTTAACGATCCCGCACACTAGCTTGAAACACGCACACAGTATTAAAAATACAGCGTAGTTACGCACGCTCATATGGCCAATAATAACTATATGGCCAGCAGAGGGGTACGCCTTACATTGACATCTCCATTGGTAAATGCTCGAAGGAGTCAGTCGAAGTTTCCTTCGAAGTTGGGGATGCAATACTGATTTATTTATTTATTTTTACCTTAATCACAACGGTACAAAAACCAATTACATTAAGGGCCAGTTTCACGGGTTCCAGATAAACTATCAGTTAGCTATCTGACAGACGACGTCATACAAAAGCAGTCAAAAATCTGTCAGATAAGTTCCTAATAGGGCTATGTGGAACCGGTGAAACTGGCCCTTATTAAGGAATATTACAACTAAATTATAATAGAACATTCTAAATCATATTACTGATATTTTACATTCTACTGATATTTTTTTAATTTGCCGTGCGTTTTCATCTCTACTTTTGTTACCTATACTCAACGAATAAATCATAAGTCAGGAAAAGTTACTGCCTTATAAAAATTACCCAACAAAAGTCGTGTCCAAGCAGGCGAGGTTAAAAGTAGTGTCCAGCGCGTCATCAGTCGGACATTTGTCTTGTTTGACTCAACTGTCATAACAGACCTTGCAGCACATGCGCGAACCAATCCCTGCTTTCGTTCCGAATTTAAATCAATCTCCAAGCCAATCATTTGTAACTTCGAAAGTGATTCTTATTTTGAATCTACTTCGTTTTAGTTTGAAGGACGGCCACTTTTTGTGTGGAATTTCTTCTGAATTAGAGTTCCTGACTCATGATATATTCGTAGGCTAGACTCTACACAACTTTAGCTTTATAGTTACCTGATCTCATGGTGCGGCATATGGTGCTGTTGCTGCTGCTTCGGTTCAGGCTTGGGTTCCCCGCGCGGCACGGGCAGTGCAGTCGCCGCCGAAGCCACGTCCACCAACGAGGTGAACGCTTCGTGACCTGGGGGAGGAAAAATAATGTAAGAGATGTTACTTTTACCATATTTGAGACTGTCCTTTGACAGAGATGGTAAAAGAGTAGTCAAATATGGTAAGTATATTACGACAGTTTTATACAGCTGACGGACAATGTGAACTGCGATTTGTTTGCGTTTTATTTACTTGTTATGTTTTATTATTTCACCATTTTTCGGATGAAAGTTGTCTGAAGTAATGAAACATGCATTGGGGATGCACGTAATAGCACGGTTGGCAACCCTACATTAATCAGGGGAATTAAACTTTTGTTTTAAGTGTACGTTTAGATGAAAGCTGAATGGCTCATTCCCTTTTTTTATAATTCAAAGCAATTAGTTGTTTTTGTTATATTTAGATTTATCTTTTTGTTACACCTTGTATGTAAATAATAGTATATTATGATACGTGTGACTTAAGCAGTCGAAGAAGTCGAGTATTGAACCGCGTGAAGTTGCAGTAGTAGACAACTTAAGTCACGAGTATCGTAGGTATATTATTTTATAGCTGTCAGTGTGACATAAACCCGCACATTACGCTTGCTACGCTTTTCCGTCAAATAGAAGATTATCGATCGATTATACAAGGTGTGGTTTTGCATTCTCGCCATATTTGCATAGTCGATTGTAACGGGTACCCTTAATCTCTTAATAATATTATTAAAGTTCTTCCGTTAATAATACCCGGATATATGCTAAAACAATTTTTTGATATCCAGAATAATCACCAAAGTGATATTAGAATACACGTGTTTCGCCGATGGACGGCCGGCCTGTTTGATCTTTGCGCGTCGCTTTGCGAGTGTGTGTACTTTTATTTACTGATTCGTGTTCAATACATGGAGTATACCTACCCTGCAAATATGTCGGGAATGCAAAACCACACCTTGTATATATTAATCTTAAGGCGGCAATAGCCCAATGGATAAGGTGTCGGACTTGCGATCGAGAGTTCGGTCCCCACCCCACCCATTGCACTATTGACGTGAACCCACTGCAGACACAAGCATATTTAGGTTAGTTGGAGGGGTTAACAAGACTACTAGTAATATGCAACCCACATTGCTAGTAATCTTTAAAAAAAATCTACTATTTAAGTCACGGAATAGCGGTTTTAGGTCACACTGTGCTATAAAGTGTATAGAGACGAGACAAACCTGGCGGCGGCTGATGATGGTGCGGCGCGTGGTGCGGGTAGTGATGTCTCTGTATGACGGAGACTGCGGGCGCGGGCGCGGCCTGCGCCGCCGCCGGCTCGGGAGCCCTGCGCGGGTAGTAGGGCTCCCGCTCGCGCCGCGGGGGGTGCATCTGCTGCGACGTGATGAAGTCCGTTATTATGATCTGACGCTGCTGCTCGATGCCGTACGGGGACCGGCTGTATGCTGCCGCGTTTGTTGCCGTCTGCAATTAAGAGGGGGCATTTATGAAGGGCCGACAAATGATCTCAATTTGTTGTGGACATTTATGAAGGGCCGACAAATGATCTCAATTTGTTGTGGACATTTATGAAGGGCCGACAAATGATCTCAATTTGTTGTGGACATTTATGAAGGGCCGACAAATGATCTCAATTTGTTGTGGACATTACATTTATGACGAGCCGACAAATGATCTCAATTTGTTGTGGACATTTATGATGGGCCAAGAAATGATCTCAATTTGTTTTGGACATTTATGAAGGGACGACAAATGATCTCAATTTGTTTTGGACATTAATGATGGGCCGACAAATGATCTGCATTTGTTTTCGAAGGGTTGTGAGTAGGTTATTTTTTTTATATATCTTACTAGTTGATACCCGCGACTTCGTTCACGTACCCCAAGAATTTAGTAGCCTATGTTCTTCCTCATGCTGTAAAGTATATCCTTGTTAAATTTCGGTAAGATCGGAATGTCCGTTTAGGCACAGATTATATAATAGTTACGGAAAAGTGAATTTTACGCCATCTTGTCATTTTAGTATCGGTAGCATAGCATCGGCGTTGACGAAAGTTTAGGTATAAAGCGCAGTAGCTATAGGTAAGGCGAGTGAGGGAGGCCTGGTTTAGGCATGAATATGTAACAAACAGACAGAGAGACAGAGTTAAACACGTTTTTATAATATTAATAAGCTAGCGTTTGACCACTATCTTAGCTGTTAGTAAATAGTGATGATGCGTCCGAGGATGGTAACACGCTAGGCCTAGAATAGGAACTGGCTCTCAAGGATAACTGCCGGAACACATTAAATGTTTGGTGACAGATTTTCTAACTTGAGGGTGGTAGCTGGCCAGACGGACACTAGATAGTGTCCTACCACTACCCGAGGGTTGGGGATTTCTGAACGATGTTTTTCCTTTACCGGAGGGCTACTGTGAAAAACGCACATACATTTTTCGATAGAAAAATCCATAGGTGCACGGTGAAGATTGAACTCGGTACGTCAAAGCCGACCATTCCACCACTACACCACTGGGCCCAATTTACACTGGAAAGGTTTCCTATATGGGGTCTCACATCTTAAAGGTACAACTTACAGGTGAAAACGATGGTGACTGCGGTCGCGGTTGACTAGTATTGGGTGCGTAGTACGCGCCGCCTGGGCTGCGACGTTTGAAGTACTCGAACTGCCGCTTGTCGGGTAAGTGGCTGCCGTGTACAGGCGTGCCCGCTGTTATTGAACCCGCCTGTAACAAATATTACCACTTTACTAACATTACTTATCAACAGGTTACGAGAGCATTGCTCAGTTTTTTTTTTATTTAAAAATCACAATAATATTTTAATACTAATTCAAATTGTTGTTTTTTTTATTTCCTTATGACTCCACACGATTTGTATTTAGCCAGTGTCAAACTGTCAAGTATTAAATTTCTTCAAGTTTTTGCGAATTCAACTCATAAAGATGGTTCAAAGTCGCATTTCAGGTCAAGTTAAAGTCATAGTCTAGTCTAAGTCATACCCTCAGTAAAGATGTGGAATTTACTGAAGATTTTCAGTGGAATTTTGGTGTGAACGCAAATAGCATGCTTTTTAACATGTTTTTTCCAACACTCGCACACATTCACCGGCACTTAATGGTCAATAATCCACGTTTATTACACATTAACTTGTGGAACAAGACAAGTTTTAGGAAAAAATACAATGTAAAATTCAACACACACTTTTTCACGGTCGTTCGTTTCCTTCATAAATTCAAAAAATAGTATTTTGCATCGGAGTATCGACGCAAAGTCGCTTTTGTCTATTGTTTTTTATCGGACATGTTTCGGTGAGTGTTTAAACATTTAAACACTCTCTAAAATGTTGGATACATTTTAGAGAGTGTTCAGTTCCGTACATTTAGGGCCAGTTTCACGGGTTCCTCACAACGCCAGTATATGAAGAAATCTGACAGATTTTTGACAGCTTTTATATGGCGCAATGTGTCAGATAACTATCATCACTTAACATCAGGTGAGATAGTGATCAAGTGCTACCCAGTTCGGTGTAAAAAAAAAACGGGCCTACACATTACACATCTAAATAGCGACGAGTGTTTAAACATTTAAACACTCTCCGAAATGTATCCGATAAAAAAAACAACAGACAAGCGACTTTGCGACGAAACTCGAGACTCTGGAGTCTCGAGTCTTGCTTACTAGTTGGTCCTCGTTGACGAGTTTCTTGGGTCTCCTCTCAAAAACTATTTCCGGCTAGTATTTGGTCGAACCCTCCCACAGGTAAAAAGAGTACTCCATACACGACCGGACTTATTCTTTGACTTGTTTTACGTTTTATTTGTTTAACTATCTTTTAAGTTTATAAAATAATTAACTTCATAATCTAATTTATTAACAATTCCACGGGAAATTCACAATATAATTTGATAACCTTTTCGATCGACAGCAAAAATACAAATGTACAACAAATATATACATGCATAGGTATAAAACAGAATGATAAGCAAATGCTTAATGAAAGCCCTCACTCATAGACGTTGGTTAAGAATTATTAAATAAATGGATGTTTGTCTCGTTTTCTTATTTGACAGTTTCCATATGTGTGAGATTGATAGATATATAACACTTTATTGTACGACATTACAACAATAAGCATTAAAGTACAGTAAAGTCTTAAGCAACTACAATCGGCGGTCTTATCGCTAAGAGCGATCTCTTCTAGACAACCTTTGGATGGAGTGGAGGGTATGATCATTTTAAGGGGCTGAGGTGTGCACAATATGACAACCTTATTTAGACATTTGTATTATAATAAAATAAAATAAATATATCCTTACATACAAATATACATTAACACCAATATTCCTATGTACATAACATATATACATAAATACATACATATACTTTCATAAATATATTTATGTATTATATTTTATTGATAGTAGATTTTCAAACGATTATCAAAAAGGAGGTTCTCAATTCGTCTGTTGTTAGGGTTCCGTACCCAAGGGGTAAAAACGGGACCCTATTACTAAGACTCCGCTGTCCGTCTGTCTGTCTGTCTGTCGGTCCGTCCGTCTGTCACCGGGCTGTATCTCATGAACCGTGATAGTTACACAGTTGAAATTTTCACAGATGATGTATTTCTGTTGCCGCTATAACAACAAATACTAAAAACAGAATAAAGTTAAAAATAATAGAGGGTCCCCATACAAGAAACGTTTGTTTTTCGGCATTTCACGCCATTTATGAACGCTTAGTTAGGTAAATGTCCCATAGATGGCGTTATATTGAAATGTCGATCCCTAACACCTTTGTGTCTAACAAAGTCACATGGCTTTATAAGAAATAAAATGTTTATTCATTATTATTTTTTGCTGGCGAAAAATGATAGTGGTATCTTTTGCCGATCTTATAAAATACTGTAGTGTGGTACGGAACCCTACTAGTGCGAGTCCGAATTGCACTTGGCCAGTTTATTTTTTATATGTTTGTTACGAATCGAAAACGAATGACGAGGTTTGTCAAATTTATTGTAATTTAGGCGTATTGTATGTATTTGATTTGTCATGCACGCCATCTGTCTAGTCTTCCAAAACGAAATATATCTTTTTTATAAGAAAACGCTAAACGCTTTGTTTATGAATAAGGCCGATACTTATATGGAAATGGAGATAAGACATATCCGGCGAATTATATTACCTACTTTATTTTAGTTAAATAATGATAATAAATATTAACAGGAAATATGAAGGATAGATTAAAATTGAAGCATGTTGTTTTTATACAGTCAAGGTTATACGTAGAACTAGTTGATAGCCGCGACTTCGTTCACGTACACCAAGAATTTAGTAGCCTATGTTCATCCTGATGCTATAAAGTATATCCTTTTTAAATTTCAGTAAGTTCGGATCGTCCGTTTAGGCGTGATTAGGTAACAAACAGACAGAGTTACAAACGCTTTTATAATCAACCGACTTCCAAAAAGGAGGTTCTCAATTCGTCTGTATGTTGTTAGGTTTTTAATTTTTTTTTGTTTTAGTACGTTACGTGATTACTCCGTCAATTGCGAACCGATTTTAATGTTTCTTTCTTTAATCGGTAGGGTACATTTCCGAGGTGGCCTCATTTTAACTTCATCGAGATCTGATAAGTATCTCTAGAGATACGATAAACGTCTAAAACTTGTTACTGAAACAGACTCGCGGGGCATGGAAGTCGGTTGTTTTAGGTCTTAAATTATCTTAATTATATTAGTCTATATTTATAATATTAGTACAATATTACGGCGACAGAGATGCGAGATGCTTTAATATCATCATCATCATCATCAGCGGGTGTCAGTCCACTGCTGGACGTAGGCCTCTCCTAAGATGCGCCACTGAGCCCGATCTTCGGCTCTTCTCTTCCATGCTTTAATAGGTGATCACAAATTTTCAAAGGGTCCCAAGCTTTTTAATGCAAAATTCTTTCAATTTTAACTTGGTTTTAGACACCACTAGCGATCCGCCCCGGCTTCGCCCCGTGCGAAGTGCGAAGAGCATATATTATATATCCTAAACCACACAACTGTACAATAAACTGATACAAACAGATGCAGGTATGTAATAAGAGTTTATTGGGTAGAGTTTTAATTAACACTTTCAACAATCATCGTCATATTTCAACCAATTTACACAAAACCTCAACGAATTATACACATAAAACTTCCTCAAATTCTGTCTATTGGTAAAAACCGCATGAAAATCCATGCAGTAGTTTTTAAATATATCGCTAACAGACAGACGCAGCGGGGGAATTCGTTATTTAATATGTAGTGATGATAATGATTAGCTTTTAGAGTCTGTGCAAAAATATAACCGTCGTGGCGTTACAATGAACTAATATTCACAAGGAAGGAAGGTACATACCTATACCTAGTAGCACACGATAATGAAACAAATCAAACATTTTTAGTCGTGGATGGCATATTAAGCGGATGTGGCAATTAAATAACAATAATAATATGAGAAGGATAAAACTATACAATCACTGGTATGAGAGAGCGAGATGAACCATAATTTTTTATCCTTTACCTGCGTATGCGATTAAACTGGCTCCAGCAATGTATGGAGCCAGTTTCTAGTGCACCCATTGGCTCTCACCCGCTGTCGTGTATAACACGACCAAATTACGTTGTTCATTTTATCTTATAGCTGGCATATGTATCACGTGTTCATCGTTTTAGTCGGGTTATATCTCTATAGCTATTTCATTCGCATACGCTAATGTTCTCTCAACATATATATACATTGTAGTTGTAGTTGTCTCTACATATAATATACTTTCTCTATGTTTTTAGTCGTACTAGTAATGACAGCAGTGTTGTCAATGTAACAAAAACAGTAAATTAAAACGACCGACCTCAATTTCTACGACGGTTTTTTATTTTTTTATTTTTTTTATCTTTTAGGCTAGTGTTTGACCACTATCTCACCTGTTGGTAAGTGATGATGCGGTCGAAGATGGTAAGCACGCTAGGCCTAGACTGGGGAACTGACTCTCAAGGATAGCTGCCGGAATACATTCGATGTTTGGCGACAGATTTTCTAACTTGAGGGTGGTAGCTGGTCAGGCGGACACTAGATAGTGTCCTACCACCATGCGGGGGTTGTTGGTTTCTTAACGATGTTTTCCTTCACCGGAGGGCCACTGTGAGAAGCGCACATAAATTATTACATATTCTCTTTTTGCATAGACTCTTCCTAAAGTTTAACATACCTTCGGCTCAGGAGGTGTTCTTCTAGGGTCGAATCTGGTCTCCACGGGGGTCCCCAGTGTGATGGAGCCCTTAGTGGCAGCGGTTTTGAGCGGAGCCCGCGGGGGCGTCGCCACTGGCTTCGGTTTAGAGTTGTATTGTGTCGGGGACTCTCGCTCGCCTTGTTGTCTGAACGGCTGGTATTCTGATGCCGATGTGTTTCTGTACATCTGTAGATAACAGGTAATATTTAAAAAAAAAACATTTTAAATGACAAGCTTTTCCGTAACCTAGGACCAGAGTAAGTCAAGACAAATCCAAAGAGCCCAAACACGACAGGTATAATAACATGTGTAGTTTAGGAGTTCATTTGGCCACCTTCCAGCTCCATCATCAGGTCATCACCATGTCATCATAATGTTGCATTGTCACGCGATTTACACATGTATGCAAAATTTCAGCTCAATCGGTAACCGGGAAGTGAATCTAATTTAATTTGCAGATATGATGACAAACATCGGGACAGGTGAAACTAAATAAAAGCATGCGAAAAGAAGCATGTGTTGCTATATATAGTTTAAAGTTCCTAATTACTATATCATTTCTATAACTTAACGGACCAATGAACATTTAAATAAAACTAAAATTATATCTACGACTTAAAATTTAAATATAAATAAAATACTGTCTGTAAATTATGTATAGATGTTTTTAATATTTTTTAAATTCTTATAGGATAGAGTGCTAGGCCTAGAATACTCTGACTCTCAAGGGCTGTGTGCTGCCGGAACACCGTAAGGTTACGGCGGCAGATTATATCCTTGATGATGGTAAGCTACTTTTTGGTAGCAAGTCCGAATATTGATATAATACATATAATAATAGTAATATACCCATAGTAATAGTAATATACCCTATAGTTTTTTGGTCCTTCGAGCAGATCATTCCGCAGAGTAGGACCATATTTAACTGAGAGTGTATTAAGTTCTGCAATGCAATAGGATGGAAAATAAACTAAATATAAGAACATCATACCTTATTAGGATGTGGGAAAGAGACGTCATGCCTCGGCCTCTTCACACTGAGATCCAGCAAGGGTTCCTGCCGTTCCGGGCGCGGTTCTATATGCAGCACCATCACGTCCTTGTCCAGCGGGGCGGCGGGGGGCGCGGGCTGCAGAGGGGTGATGGTGGCGGGCCGCTGCGGGGAGCGGGGGGCGGTGCTGTGACCGCTGCTCACCACGCTCAGGGTGGCCAGCGAGTCGTTGCGGCTCGGGGTTGATGATGATACCTGGGGGTGGACATGTTGGAACTTTATAGGTTAAGGAATGCCTTGATTGATTTGAAGTTCTTGACTTTTTTGTTTGGATGTTTATGACTTATGTTATGTCAATAAAACGTCTTAAGAAAAAACATTTTAGTTTCTGAAGACTCAACAGATGGCGTTTATGAGTTTTCATATACTACACACATATACGTCAATAAACTGTATAAGTTAATTTATTAACATATGTACATATGTGTGTAGTATTTGATTAATTAAAGCCACAGACTTGACTGCTGACCTGACTTGACTGCGTACACCGGCCCCAACGAGACCGACCTTTAACGGAGTTTGTCCCTTTTTTTTTGTATGGACAACTAGTATATATATATATATATATATATATATATACTAGCTGACCCGGCGAACTTCGTACCACCTAACAGACAATAAATGTCGTGTTACCTTTTAGATGAACTTGTTTTAGGCTTTTATGAACGTAATAAGTGAATACAAAAGAGATATTAAGTTTATTAATGTTTTATGGCAATACAGATATAGAATAAAAATTGATAAAAATGGTTTTAGGAAATTTAAACTTTTTTAAGTTGCTTGTAAGCATACATTTCTGAACGCACGCATATTTGACAATCAATAAATATGTCAAACAATTATCATTACTGACAATATTTAACATTTTTTAAATCTACGTGACTTGAATTCACAAAAACTCGAAGAATTTTTACTTGACTTACTACTTGACACGGGCTAAATACACTAATCGTGTGGAGCCATAACTATACAAAAAAAATACGCCGGGATAAACAATTGAACATCAAATGATTGGCAGATTTTAAACCCAGGAACATTTAGGCAAAATATTTTTTCTCATATAATTATTTTAGGTCAATTATTTTTAATACTTATTATCCTATTCCTGACAAAGACAATTCCAAAAATACAAAAATCATAAAAATTGGCCCAGCCGTTCTTGAGTTATAAGTGTAGTAACTAACACGTCTTTCTTTTATATATATAGATATATATATATATATATATACTATACATATAGTATAGAACATATATAGCACTAGCAGGTTGTTAGACAAGGACACACTCCCACCCTGGTGACTTTCAAATGGGCTGTTTTGTTCTACAAAGCAATTACAATACAACCTTATTATTAAATCATACGGAATCAACTGAACTTGTCAAAACATCTACAGTGCACCATCCCTTTATATTACGTCTATGGTTATGTCTTTATATTACGTCTATGGTTATGTCTTTATATTACGTCTATGGTTATGTCTTTATATTACGTCTATGGTTATGTCTTTATATTACGTCTATGGTTAAAGCTGTCTTTATATTACGTCTATGGTTATGTCTTTATATTACGTCTATGGTTATGTCTTTATATTACGTCTATGGTTAAAGCTGTCTTTATATTACGTCTATGGTTATGTCTTTATATTACGTCTATGGTTAAAGCTGTCTTTATATTACGTCTATGGTTATGTCTTTATATTACGTCTATGGGTATGTCTTTATATTACGTCTATGGTTAAAGCTGTCTTTATATTACGTCTATGGTTATGTCTTTATATTACGTCTATGGTTAAAGCTGTCTTTATATTACGTCTATGGTTATGTCTTTATATTACGTCTATGGTTATGTCTTTATATTACGTCTATGGTTATGTCTTTATATTACGTCTATGGTTAAAGCTGTCTTTATATTACGTCTATGGTTAAAGCTGTATTTTGCCGTTCTTCTGCCTGTAAAAATGCTAGCTATATAACCCGAGTAAAGTTGCTATCTAGCAAAATTAGAGAGGCGCGCGCGGATTTTCTGATCGCTTTTGGACATAGAGCGTCGCTTGAAATTACGGTTGGACGCGGTTTCTGATTTTTTTTCCTGAGATTTAAACAATGTTCAACACAGCATCGCATAGCTAGTATATAATATCTGTGGTCTATACAGGTAGGGATAATCTCCAAGAGTTTTATCGACATCGTAAAGTATCTTCAGAGATACGACGATAAACGTCTCAAACTTGCTACTGAAACTGACTCGCGGGGCATGGAAGTCGGTTGTTTTAGTTTTTAAACTATCTTAATTACTCCACCTACCTTCAACTGATGTGGTTTCCCATAAGGCGGCAGCGGTTGAGAATCTCTCGTGAGACTGATCTCGATAAGATTCAGCACCACATCTCTAACGGTGCGCGCCTCAGTCGCCGGCCCGTTGCGTTGTAACGGCTGTAACGGTTGCGGCGTTATCGTCGTTACCGCCGTCGTCGTTACCACAGTAGCGGGGGCCGCTGTCGTTGTTGACGACACCGTTGGAAGGGATGTAGAGTTAGCTTGGAGGATCTGGAACGGTGATAGTGATTTGTAGTAGCTGTTAAAAATTACACTATCGTATTTTCTTACTAGGATCTGGAAGGTTGATAGTGGAGTGTAGTAGCTGTTAAAAATTACACTATCGTATTTTCTTACTAGGATCTGGAAGGTTGATAGTGGAGTGTAGTAGCTGTTAAAAATTACACTATCGTATTTTCTTACTAGGATCTGGAAGGTTGATAGTGGAGTGTAGTAGCTGTTAAAAATTACACTATCGTATTTTCTTACTAGGATCTGGAAGGTTGATAGTGGAGTGTAGTAGCTGTTAAAATTACACTATCGTATTTTCTTACTAGGATCTGGAAGGTTGATAGTGGAGTGTAGTAGCTGTTAAAAATTACACTATCGTATTTTCTTACTAGGATCTGGAAGGTTGATAGTGGAGTGTAGTAGCTGTTAAAAATTACACTATTGTATTTTCTTACTAGGATCTGGAAGGTTGATAGTGGAGTGTAGTAGCTGTTAAAAATTACACTATCGTATTTTCTTACTAGGATCTGGAAGGTAGAAAGTGGTTTGTAGTAGCTGTTAAAAAATACACTTATGTATTTTCTTACTGTAAACTTTCGTAGAGGAGAGTAACTAAAAATTATTAGTCTGTGTACGTAGATAGTATTACAGCTTTTTAATCGAGTTTCAGCTTTTATACTTTGGTGTTAACATTTCAACAAAACCTTCATAGAACTTCTTCAAATAAAACATTTTGACTGGAAATCAACTAGAATTAAGTGTAATATCAAGCATTTTATCACGTAACTAACTTTATAAGACGAGACTACTGTTTAGCCGCAATACCTTCGTAACAGAATTGCCCCATATTTTTTAAGAGTGCTTATTTACACTCATATCGTAAAGTTCTGATTATGAATTCAAAAGTAGTAGCATAATGACAGACTTTACGCATGTACAACTCAAAATTAAATTCAAATGTTTTATTATGTTACAGATTTCTGTTTCTATATTCTCTCTCTCTCTCTCTCTCTCTCTCTCTCTCTCTCTCTCTGTATATGTTACAGTGTTACAGAAAATCTGTCGCCAAACATCTAATGTGTTCCGGCAGCTATCCTTGAGAGCCAGTTCCTATTCTAGGCCTAGCGTGCTTACCATCTTCAACCGCATCATCACTTACCGACAGGAAAAGGTGAGATAGTGGTCAAACGCTAGCCTATACGATATAAACAATAAAAATAAATTTAAAAAAAACTTATTTCCATTACTGATAATGATTGTCTAACGGCTTGTTTCTGAGTACATTTATTGAGAGTTTATCTATTCAATAACGGTACAAATGAGTAGATAAAAAAATTTGAACAAACCGACCTCAGAAACCGACCATTAGAGCATATATTTAGACAAACCTTGTGAGCACTGGGAGCATCATTCTCCTCGTCAGCTGTCTCCGTGGCCGAGGAGTCGTTATCACGGTGCGCGGGGGCGGCCGCGTCCGTGCGGGGCGCGGGGGGAGCGCGCGGGGACTCCCCCGCGCTACACGTGTCGCTGTCTGAGAGCGACGCGTCCGTGCTGCTTGGAGGGTTTCTCTCGCTTATTATTGAGTCCAGTTGCAGCTTTTTTCTGTTAACAAGAGATATTTCAAATGTGTCGTTAAGTTTGAAATGATGTCATTCGTCAGAGATCCAAAGTAATCGGACATAGACCAAGGGATTAGCGAGTTAAAGTCAACGCGATCAAAACATATGTATGTACCTTTTCTTAGTACGAGTTTTCATACCAAACTCGAACAACTTTTGTATAAAAACAGTACAGCGCCTCTAGTGGTTACTACACTTCACTAAATTTAGACCAATCAGGGAGCCAGAATAAGTCGAAAACTATGTAAGATCTGTCAAAACTATGAGAAAGATTTTATCGTAAACGACAGATCACAGATCTGTCGTTTACGATAAAATCTCGTACTAAAGGTCATGTCATCATCTGCCTGTATCAGTCCACTGCTGGATGTAGATACTAAAGGTAATGACCGTTTATGTCTCATATTTTCGCATATTTTGCAACTTCACAAGGGAATTTAACTTTTAAGGTACATCCCGTTGGCCTAGAATCATGAAATTTGCAAGAAGCAAGAATAAATCTATAGTCCGGCAATCTCGTCCCCGCCACCGTCTGTCACTCCGCAGGATGGTCGCGCACGAGATTGCCGGACATTAATAACCCTAAATATGTAGTTTAATAACAAAAAAAAGTTAATTTACTATAACAAACTTGTTATTTGCGGTTGGTACAATACATTTTCTATGGACCGAACTGCTAAGTTAAGTTTGTCCTTTTAACTTAGTTAGACAAAGGACCATGGGAACAAATGTATGGGCTCCGTCCCCACCAGCTAACACTAACACAGCGCGTCGCGACGCGACGTGACGATGCTTGTGGTTTCGCGCGGCGCAGCGGGAAACCGCGTGATAAAAAAATTAACTTTATTGAATACACAACAAGAAACACATTTAATTAACATAATTCGGCCGGCCGCGCGGCGCTGCCTGATGTCTGAGCGGGAAGCCGCGTGATAAAAATATTAACTTTATTGAATACACAACAAGAAACACATTTAATTGACGTAATTTAATTGGCATAATTAAATAAAATTTATTTATTTATTATGTTTCATTATTTCACAATTTTTTGGATAAAAATTGTCTGAAGTACTGAAACATGCACTGGGTTGCGGGTGCACGTAATAGTACGGTTGGCAACCCTACATTAATCAGGGGAATTAAACATGTGTTTTAACTGTGACGTTCGACGTCTAGATGAAAGCTGAATGGCTCAATACCTTTGTTTTTTTTTTGTAAATTCAAAGCAATAAGTTATGTTTATGTTATATCTATAATATTTTTTATCGAAAATGTTCTATTTAATGTTATTTGACGAGTGTAAGTGCCAATTTTTAATTTGCCCATATACTGAATAAATGCTTTGACTTTGGGCCGCGCGGCGCTGCCTGATGTCTGAGCGTCGCGGTCTGAACTGACTCTTAGATACGATGAGAAGCTAATGCATTTGGTGAAAGTCCCCATAGTAAAAAATATTATCAAGCCAAGATGTCAATTGAGCTACATTTAATTTTTGTTGATGGGTGGGGACGATTCCACCCATGGTCCTTTGTACGGAAGCTTCGGTGTGCGAGTCCAACTCGCATTTGGCCGGTTTTGTTTATTAACTAACCTGTAAGTAAAGTAAAACGCTTTCAAAGCCGCGGGCGTCCTTCCACTGAGCGCTGCGATGCGATGCCACGCGGTGCCGTGATCCCTTAACAACGCTCGGAACCGACTCGCCTCCTCTTCAGAGGGAGGGGGCATGCATCCCCCCTCCGCGACTGTGTCCAGTCGACGGGTGATCTTCTTAAAACAAGCCAGGCAGCACTTGCTGAGGTCACTTGGGATTTCTGTGAAAGACAAATGGAGGTTTAAACAAGAGAAACTATAAATAATTATAATAAAAGTTCTTTATTCCAGACACATGGCAATATTAGTCAAACAAAGCAAAGAAAAAAATAAAAATTTGTAAAAATTGTAAATCCGTTGTCAGTTGGTCGGAATCTCTTTTTATTTATGTTCCCCGATTACTCAAAGATGCCTGGACCGATTTGGAAAATTATTGATTTGTTTGAAAGGCCCATACTTCCCAGTTAGTCCCAATTAATTTTCATCGAGATATGTTCAGTATCTCCAGAGATATGCATAGAAATACCTCAAACTTGGTACTGAAAAGACTAGCGCGACATCTGAGTCGCTTCTGATAGTTTTTTAAACGATCTTAATAGATGTATTTTTTTATGCTAGATAAGCACGCGTTTGACCACTATCTCACCTGATGTAAGTGACGATGCGGTCGACGATGTAGTACGCTTACCTAGTAGATACCTGTTCACTCGCGTTTTGAAGACCCCCGGGTTGTAGCTATAGGGAAACACAGACACCGGCAAGGAATTCCTTTCTTTGCCGTAACGTATGATAAAGGACGAAGCAGAACGCATCGTTGTTTTTTTAATAACTTATAGGCTAGCGTTTGACCACTATCTCATCTGTTGGTAAGTGATGATGCGGTCGAAGATGGTAAGCACGTTAGGCCTAGAATGGGAACTGGCTCTCAAGGATAGCTGCCGGAACACATTTAGATGTTTGGCGACACTTAGATGTCGTGCGTGTAGATGGAACGTCCAACGTATGAACGTATGTTTAGGCAACAAGTGAAGCGTCACGTGATACTCACGGAACTCATCCATGAGCGGTTTCTTGAGGTCCATGTGCAGGTCGTGCCACCTGGGCGGCAGATGGCGCAGGCGTCGCGCGCGCACCCGCGGGCCGGCGCACGTGGCGACGCCGCACCGCGTGTACCGCCCGCGCGACACGCGCCCGTCACATCCCGAGCAAACTCTTAGAGACTCTATGTTTTCACTCTGTGGGGGGAAAAAGGTTAATATTAATATTTTTCTATTGATAGATTCACACTGATTCCCTAAATACATGGAAACCTAGTTAGGAGTTTAGGGTTCATCAATGTACTCTACTCAATACTTACCTCTATAGAAACGTCAGAATGAGATAAGTTATACATATATGACTTAGGGCCGATTTTTCAATTCTTAGAAGAACGGCCAGATAGTTACCAATGCAATATATTTATCTGCCCATATAAACTACCGTATAAAACTTTCGATTTGTCAATGTGCTTTTATCAGTCAGTTAGATATCCGTAGACTTTTTGTAACTATCTTCACGCCAATAGTGTGGGAAAGAAATAATCTTACGCTGTGCTATAGATGTTAGAGCGAGAGCGAAGATTGACAACCATTTGAAATTTTGACTCAAGGAGATTCTAAATTTGATTTTTAATTCTGCCAAGCACGATTTTTTAAATATTTTTTTTTGTTTTATTATGGCTCCGCACAATTAGTGTATTAAGCCAGTTTCTGGCCAATTGAGTGTAGCCGTAATGAAATTTAAAAAAATTACATAACGTCAAGACTTGACGTCAAAACTTGTCACTAACTTAATTTATACCACAGAATAGTGAGCTATCTGAGGCACAAAGAGCCAGATAAATTAACTCCTCTGGTAAGGAATTTATTCCTGGATTGCCTCTATCAGTCTATTGAAAAATGCCAAAATATGCTATCATTGGTATAAACCCTATCTGATCGTGTAACTGAGGAATGAAAAATCGGCCCTTAACCGAATTGCTTTATTTAGTTTCGGTTTTACTCACTATTACTTGTATTACTTATTTAAGTACATGGATTTTGAATCATGAATTTTGTTTGTAATTTTTTGGAGGCAAATAAACTATTCATTATTTAAAAAAATATTAATATCTGAACCGGCAGCTGTCAAAAAAGTAAAATGGCGCATCCGGCAGTTAATTTTCCCGCCGATTCCTGCCAACACTGTGTCTAAATTAAGTCACCAGCCGGAAACGCACTTTTTTAAAATGTCCTATAGAAGGTCACTCACCGGCAGAGGGGTTCAGAATGTTACAAGCTTAATAAAGACTTTTCCAAAAAGAAGGCATACTAAACGCGACGTTAGAGCGCTCAGTATAGAATAGATCATACTATGTATTTGCGGGGCATATCCACTCAAAGATCACTGCTTTCTCACTTAATTTTCTTAATAAACTATCTTTTCTTGATAATTATATTGAGTGAGGTTGATTTCAATTTATATTCTCTGCTTTCTTCGTATCAATAGGGCGTATTTTGGCTCTAAATGTAAAGTGATCGACATGGCTCAATGGCCTAACAAACTGAAATGGCAGTGGATTCGTCATATCTGCCGTAGGACCGATAACCGTTGGGGTAGACTGGTTTTAGATTGGAGCCCGCGAATCGGCAAACGTAGTGTAGGACGCCCGGTGACCAGGTAGAGTGACGACATTCGCAAAGCTGTGAGCAGTGATTGGAAAAGAAGAGCCGAAGATCGGGCTCAGTGGCGCGTCTTGGGAGAGGACTGCGACCAGCAGTGGACTGACACCGGCTGATTATGATGATGATTTTAGCTGTGTGATAAGGTGATAACCCTTTTCAAACGACTTCCATAAAAGAAGAAGAAATTCTCAATTCGTCTGTTTTTTTTTTGTATATTACTCGATTACTCCGTCATTTTTAACCGATTCAAATGATTCTTTTTGTAATCGGTAGGGTACGTTTCCGAAATGGCCCCATTGTAATTTCATCCAGATCTGACAAGTATCTCCAGAGATATGAAGACTCAAACTTGCTACTGAAATTGTCGCGCGGGGCATGGAAGTCCGTTGTTTTAGTTTTTAAACTACCTTAATTATTCTTCCTCCATTCATTCTTGAAGTCACTGACCTGTAATCCAAGATGCGCGACATGGGCCCTGGTAACAGCTATCGTGGCGCCGGGCATGTTGCACACACAGCACGGGCACGGTGACGTCACTCCGCTCACTGACGTCACTGACGTCGTCACACTCGCTGATGAGGAAGGCGTCGATATCCGATCTGTCACTGCTGGGGACAAAGAGAAACTACAGTTAGTATATTTGAAAGTTACGATCGTTTAAATTAAACACCATTTTAGTGGCTTAAACTGAAGTTGTACGAGATCTATAAACAGACATTATCAATTCAAAATTTAAGATCTGCCATGATATCGATGATGATGATGATGATATCGATCCTAATGGACCTCTAGAAATAACAATATATAATAATTGTAATTTTTAGAAAAACAAGAATTATTATAGTCAAGATCACACGTATTCTCCTTGTCCACACAAAATTTGGTTGCCCCTGTTCGGGCACCACATTTCGTTGCCCCACGTCGGGCGCCAAAATAAAAAAAATAGATGACGTTATTTTAGTTGGTGGCAATAACAGAGAATATACAATAATCCTTCGTAGCGAAAGGTCGTGCACTGACGTCCTAATTGGGATGCATTGTGAATTTCCCTCCTAACAGAGACTAATTAAGCCAAAATTCTTTTATGAAGGTGAAGAAGTCGCTAGTATAAAGTTTCCAGAGATAAAGCTTGTATTGATAATGTGGAAGTAGATGGAAAAATCCTATACTGCTTATAATATACGCCTATATGTATACCAATAGGTGCCTATAGGTACTAAATGCTTTGAATTTGAATTTTAACCTTGCTGAATTACTACCCAATACTAGAATTAAATATCGAGCAACCTATATAGTACAACAGGGCGAAATTTCCACAATTGGTGAAACAAACAGAAACATCACGGACGGTAATCCGTTGCATATTAACCAGGCAGTTAAACGCAGAGCGCCTAAACATTATCCGAAGCTGAGCGTAAATCACAGTCGACTGGCTCCTCAAATATTCAGTACCTGGATATAGAGGGTACAGACAGTACAGAAGATTCGGCGATTTTTTCAAATAGTTCACATTTTAATTTTGTTTGATTTGTGGGAATATCGGGAAAAAAACCTACATGTTATTCAAGGGTTAAGAGATTATATATAAGATTTATAAAGGCTAAAGTGTGTGTTTGTTACTTTTCACGGTAAAACTACTCAAATGATTGAGCTGAATTTTTTTTCTAGGCTATTATCTACTTACATACCAAATTTCAGCTCAATCGGTTGAGTATTTTTGAAAAAATAACCAACATACTGACACACTCTTTAGCCTTTATAATATTATTATGATAAATAATAGCTTATTTGTAATAAAGGTAATTTTATTTAGGACCTGCACTGATTGTGTATAGATAGATCCTTAATGCAAAATAGCACAATAACTCTCCATAGTCGCTAGATAGTCAAACGTTTTGTATAGCATACCGTGATACCACCCACAGTAAGTTGATAAGCAAATTTATAAAAGGAAATATAATTTCAAAGAGAGCCTTTGATTTGCGAACTGAATTTATATTAATAATAAAATAATATAATTATATATACTATTAATTAAATTAAATAATAATATATTTAATATATTAGTATATATATATATACATTAATTAATGTATATATATATATTTTTCCACTTTGAATTTATATATAATCTTTTTTCTTTTTTCTATTTTTAGGGTTCCGTAGTCCTGACAAGGAACCCTTATAGTTTCGTCGTGTCCGTCTGTCTGTCTGTCTGTCCGAGGTTTTACTAAGAATCCGTTAATACTAGAAAGCTGTAATTTTGTAGAGGTATGTATATAAATTACGCCGACAAAGTGCTGAAATAAAATTTTGAAAAATATTTTTTTTAGGGTAGCTCCCCTATATGAGAAGTGGGGATGTTTTTTTTTCATCGTCTACCCTATCGAGTGTGGTATCGTTAAATCGGTCTTTTAAAATGACTTCAGGGTTGCTAATACCATCTATCGATTGAATGCTCCATTTACGAAATATTAAACTTTAAAGTGCAAATTTTTGTTCCAGTAGGGCGTCCCCCCCCCCCCCCCCTTCAAAAGCTAAACTGCTGGCTTGAAAAATCTGGAAAAATTTGTGATAATAGCGCATTTCATGAACTTTAAAGGAAAACTATAGCGGTTAAGATAACTTTATTAGTTTAGCAGTAATAGTCGTTGAACTTGGGTATTGGATAATTTTGTACCAAATACAAAATCCTTAGAATAAATCCTTTAAAGTGACAAATACGGAGTACCTAGTTGCTTGTTGATAACGAGTAAAGACTTGCATTGAATAACAGGCTACTACGGAACCCTACACTGCGCGTGGCCCGACACGCACTTGGCCGGTTATTATTATCATATAGGTTTGACCGCCATGCACCTGATGTTAAATAATAATTCTTATATTGAAGAATGTTCCACAAATTCCTTCATATTTGTACTCTCATATAGATATTTTTCATATATGTTCAGAGATCAGTCACTGTTTTACATAATCCACGGCCCGCTAAGCTGATTAGTTAGGATTTAACCGACGGATGAACGGCGGATATGCAAGCGTAATCGCGATTTGTTACACCGGGCCTATAAATATTGTAATCGCACGAGTGTACTAATAATTGCACATTTCATTTATTGCTCGTCTTATTGATCACAGAAAAAAATTACCAATGCACTAGTCGCCACTAGAATTTTTGAAGGTTCCCCTCGGTTTCTCTGGGATGCCATCATCAGATCCTGGTTTCCTTATCATGGTACCACACTTGGGATATCTCCTTTCCAACAAAAAAAGAATAATCAAAATCGGTTCATAAACGACGAAGTTATCCGCGAACAAACATAAAAAAAAAAAAAAAATATACTGTCGAATTGAGAAACCTCCTCCTTTTTTTGAAGTCGGTTAAAAATAGCTTTTGGTTGTCATTTGTGGAAATCAAAATGTATTTATGGACTGGTATTGTAGTTTTCGTTTCTTCGCTAGTGTCATAGATAATAGCAATGATTTTCCTAATATGATACTTCAATATACTAAGCTTCAAAAAACTTATAAGGTATTTACATTTTGATTTCTGTCCTTTTTAACCGACTTCAAAAAAAGGAGGAGGTTTCTCAATTCGACCGTATATATATATATATTTTTTTTATTTATTTTTTTATGTTTGTTCGGGGATAACTTCGTCATTTATGCACCGATTTTGATTATTCTTTTTTTGTTCGAAAGGAGATATCCCAAGTGTGGTACCATGGTAATTTTATCGAGGTCTGATAAGTATTTCCAGAGATATTGAGATAAACATCTCAAAATTGGTACTGAAAATGAACATTGAAGTCGGTTCTTTTTTAGTTTTTAAACGATATTATTTGTCTGCTTCACTCATTCAGTCGTGAAATAAAAATGTTTTTCGCTTTGAAAGAAAGAAATATAATTTATTCAGCCGTCCTCTAGTTACAGATGTAATCACCTAACAGCAGTTAGATTCTCTAAAATATTTAAAAAAAATTAACAAAATAAAACAAAAAAACGGTGCTGAATTAGAACAGTCTCAGCACAAATGTCCAGATATTTCAGATCATAGACCCTGAAAATCAGGACGCTGATTTTCAGAATAATTGGTTTGAATTTACAAAGTCCAGTAAAACTAACAAGGCACGTGAAGCTTATTTAATTGCCTCAAGGTAATAACGCGCAAAATTCTTGCAATCTAAATTTCTATTGTTAAATTGCCTTATGGCAAACGACGTTTTGTCCCGTTACCTCAAAATATAAAATAAAGAGGGTCGGAGCAGATAACTCAATTTTAGCAATCAACTATTTGTAGTACACAAATAAATCCAACAGTCAGATAAATCCACAGACTAAAATAGTTAGCAAACTAAAGTCAAATCTCAACCGTTTGATTCAGGAGCTAAGCCGTCGGATCCCGCGGGAAGTTTATTTAGCTGTGTGCAATTAAACAACGTTGCAATGTAGTGCAACTTTTGCAATTCGGGGATTGCTAATTGCTTAGTTTGTTTACGACAGATTTAAATGTGACAATACTGGTTCAACTGTTACAATTTTGTGAAAAAAGTGTGGACTGTGTGTTGGGAGATATTGTTGTTAGGTAATGTATTAGTGGATACGGAAATGACAGCAGATGGAGGTAAAATGGAAGACGTTGCACCGACATCACGTAGGTGTTATTTTTTATATCACACGTGCTAGCGTTTGACCACTATCTCACCCTTTGGAAAGTGATGATGTGGTCGAGGATGGTAGCACGCTAGGTATAGAATGGGAACTCGTAGAACGTCGTCTCGAAGTGCATTATTTACCGCTGGGTTGGTACTGAGCGCATATTCAGTACTTTCCGAACTGAGATACGCAGACACGGAATAAATAATAGTACAAAGGTAACGCAGGCTTCGAAAGCAGTTTTCAATCTGCCCCATTTTTAATTTTCAACCGAATTCCAACAAGGAAAAGGTTCTTAATTCGTCAGTATGTTTTTTTTATGTATGTTACGCGATTACTCCGTCAATTGTTAACCGATTTTAATGATTCTTACATTAATCGCTAGGGTAAATTTCCGAGGTGGTCCCATTGTAATTTCATCGAGATCTGATAAGTATATCCAGAGATATAATGATAAACGTCTCAAACTTGCTACTGAAACTGACTCGCGGGCGCGGCGCATGGCAGTCGGTTGTTTCAGTTTTTAAACTTATCTTAATTATTTAAAGTTAAAGTCAAAGCATTTATTCAGTATATGGCCAAATTAAAAATTTGCACTTACACACGTCACACGACACATTAAATAGATCATATTGAATAAAAAATATTATACATATATCAGAAAAATAACTTATTGCTTTGAATTTACAAAAAAAACACAAAGGTATTGGATCCATTCAGCTTTCATCTACTTAGACGTCGAACGTCACACTTAAAACACATGTTTAATTCCCCTGAATAATGTAGGGTTGCCAACCGTACTATTACGTGCACCCGCAACCCAGTGCATGTTTCAGTACTTCGGACAATTTTTATATCAGTCATTCAATTTTAAATATACCTGATACGAAATTCGAATCTCACCGCGGATTCCGCTGTCGAGATAGCTAACAGAATAGCCTAGCAGGACGTAAAAATGCAACGGAAGTGACGTAGGCATCATGTAAACGCCTTCTATTGTAGAACGACGTAACTACGAAGACGTATTCACTATCATTCGGGCATTCGTCCCGCTATGTTCAACAGATGGAGTTGTACAAAAGAATTCCCACTCTGTGAAGGAAGTTTCACCTCTTAACGTGTAGCTTTCTACGCACCTTCTTTTTTTAATAAACATACTCATCGAACCATCAACCTTTATATCTCTACTAATCCCTAGTAGCACCACAGAATATATAAACGATCTAATACCGTCTGAACAAGAGCACTGAGTTCAGCACTAATTAGCTAGAGGGAGTTAAACCAAACGTTTGTCTTTCTGATTCCAAGCGCTCAAATTACTGGTACCACTTAACCGCTTTGGTTACTTTAACTCGTGTAAGTTGAACCGCTGTTAAATTAACGTGAAAGCTGTTAAAACTAAGGAGTGAACTTGGGAGATATAGAATATCTAAAATCTAGATATCTAATACTTAGTCCAGAGTATTCTAGGCCTAGAGTGTTCACCATCTGTGATCACATCATCTCTAACTACCCGGCGAGATGGTCGTCAAACGCTAACCTTTAAGATATTAAATGATTAAGATAGTTTAAAAACTAAAACAACCGACTTCCATGCTCCGCGAGTCAATATCAGTCTCAAACTTGCTAGTTTGAGACGTTTATAGTCATAACTCTGGAGATACTTATCAGATCTCGATGAAATTAAAATGGGACCACCTCGAAAACGTACCCTACCGATTATAAAAAGAATCATTCGAATCGGTTAATTACCAGAGTAATCGTGATACACAAAAAAAAAACATACAGACGAATTGAGAACCTCCGTTTTGGAAGTCGGTTGAAAAAATGAACACTCCGCCGGAATATATGTGTACCCAATACGTGTATTTATTATAGGCGCCTATGATACAGACTTATAAGAGTTTTAGAGTCGACCAACAGTCTATATTTAGGACTATACTTTTAATAATCAAAGAGAGTGCATTTGTTTTTTTATAAGCGTAAGTTTTTTCGTGGGTTTTAAATGCAGTATCTCTTAGAGAATATTTCGAAAGACTTTAATGTTACATACATTCTACGGTATTTATATAATTTTATATAGGCTAGCTTTTGACCACTATCTCAACTAATCTGTTGGGAATTGACGATGCGATCGAATATGGTAGCACGCTAGCCTAAAATAAAAACTGGCTCTCAAGGACAGCTGCCGGAACATTATATGTTTTGGTGACAGATCCAACTTGAGGGTGGTGGCTGGCGGAGACTAGACATTCCTACCACCATGCAGTTATGATAGAATTATCTGGCAATAGATTTTTTTTAATTACATTTACCTTTGATATTTTAGTCGATTACAACAAGACCTATCAAATCAACTTAGTGTGTAAATAACTCCGTGATATAATTACATTTCATCCAATTAAGTATATTTGCTTATAGGCTAATTGGATTTATTCAATTAAAGCTGATACAGACCTTTGATCGTCGGTCCAGTGATTTATTAATTTGGCGCCCAACACGGGCACAGATTAAATTTACTAACTGGTAAATTACAGAAGTTTCATGTTAAAATATTTAATTTAGTTAATTAAAATATTTTTTTTATTATATATGGGCTAGCGTTTGATCACTATCTCGCCTGGTGGAAAGCGATAATGTGGTAGAAGATGGTGACCACGCTAGGCCTAGAATACTCTGACTATCAAGGGCTGTGTGCTGCCCGAACACCGTAAGGTAATGGCGGCAGATTTTCTCCTTGATGGTGCTTAAAGTGCCTTAAGCTATTTAACTTGATAGCAAGTTAGGCGAATAATCGATATAATCCTTTATGCAACCGGGCCTCTCAAGATTAGTCAAATGTCATTAGCTGATATTATTCAAATTTCAGGTAAAGAGACTGCAATATGGCGTAAGATTTAACCTTAGACCGCATCATCACAACTCCAGGTTGAATCGTAGTCCATATACTTCAAGTATAAAAACAGGTAAAATAATAGCCAAAATCATGTGTCTGAAATTTTAAAAACATTTATTAAAAGGCGATTAATTTATTTATAGAGATGTAAACGTGAATTAATGGAAACGGATTTATTTGGTTTAGTAAGTTATTGAAGCCGATTGCAACCTTTTATCGGATTTAAACGGTTTTAAATATATGAATTGGACAGCTGGTAGAGGCCGACGTAAGCTAACGTATCAAGGACCGATCGGAGACGTTTTAAGAAATATAACCCTTATTTCACAAAACTGGAAAATAAAATTGACGCCCAACGTGGTACTAAGCTGATTAGAGAATATCCCTTGGGTAAGGGATTGTTAGATAAACAAATTACAAACTACAAACTAACCTTTAAGCAAAATTAGAATTAATAAAAAAAATTGAAAATCCTAATCATAACCAATCTCTAATTCTCACACTAAAACCAAAAAGTTATTTATAATAAAAGAGGGTATTCAGAAAATTTCGCATATTATACCCGTGTTAGTGTTTGATCTACAGGAGACTTGTCCCAGCGCTGGGAGTGGGCGTGGGCCGGGATGTTTGCGGGTGCTCGGCGAGCGTGAGATTTTAACGAGCGCCAGCCGCCGTATTTACTCGGCACACAGCGACATCTTGTAGATTAAACGCCAGTATTCCATTTAGAGCACTGTTTGCCTTGTTAATGTGATGAAATGTTTCGCTATTTTGTTAGAGTTTCGTTTTAGAATTCAGCGAGATGGGGATTTAACATAAGGTACTAAGTATTACCTACATATTACGTTTTGCATCATCATTCATCATACGTACGCTGTACGTACACTGTAAGGTTATGGCGGCAGATTAAATCCTTGATGGTGGTCAGCTACTTCTTGATAGCAAGTTAAGCGTAACATCGATATAATATGCTCCTACCAGCCGTGAAGGAACACCCGTGCCAGGGTTTGAACCAGCGACCTCTCGCTTAGATGTCAAACCATCTATCCTTTACGCCAACAAACCCCCAACCCCCGCATAGTGGTAGGACACTATCTAGCGTCCGCCTGGCCAGGTACCCTCAAGTTAGAAAATCTGTCGCCAAACATCTAATGTGTTTCGGCAGCTATCCTTGAGAGCTATCCGTGCTTACCATCTTCGACCGCATCATCACTTACCAACAGGTGAAATAGTGGTCAAACGCTAGCCTATATGATATAACTAGCTGTGACCCGCGGTTTTACCCGCGTAGTCTTCGTTCCTGTGGGAATATCGAAAAAAAAAAATTCGATGTGTTATTTCAGGGTCTAGGCTATCTACATACCAAATTTCAGCTCAATCGGTTCCGTAGTTTTTGCGTGAAAGAGTAACAAACATACGTCCATACATTCTTACAAACCTTCGCGTTCATAATATTGAGTTGGATATAAATAATAATTTAGATAGTTTAATAACTAAAACAAAAGACTTCCATGCCCCGCGAGTCCAATATCAGTAGCAAGTTTGAGACGTTTATCGTCATATCTCTGGAGATACTTATCAGATCTCGATTAAATTACAATAGTACCACCTCGGAAACGTACCCTACCGATTACAAAAATAATCATTCGAATCGGTTCACAATTGACGAAGTAATCGCGTAACATACACACAAAAAAAACAGACAAATTCAGAACGTTCTTTTTGGAAGTCTGTTAAAAATATAAAATAAAATAATAAAACACTATAAAGTAAAGCCTACTCTTTTCGTAAAAGCAGAAGACCCCAATCGATTTCTTATACACACATGTAATAGATCATAAAGCATAAGCCCCGTGCTACATCGATGCGCTCACCGTCCATTTGCCAGCTACGTCAACCTGCTTTATGTCAGCTAACAGGGTTGTCAACAGTAAGCCGTGACGATCACACACAGAATTTTATATGACCCACGTCCAGGGTAGAAATAGGAGATTACTGGATTATATGGCACTCAGCGTAATTTGTTACTTTGTTTTTGTTTGCATGGAATCATTGTTCAAGTACATTGATGAATCTATCATTAAGATTGTTTAATAATTTTATTCACAAATACAAATTAAAAAAAAAAAAAAGTTTCATTATGGCTCCACCTACACACGATTAGTGTATTTAGCCAGTGTCAAGTATTAAAATTCTTCAAGTTTTTGAGAATTCAAGTCGTAAAGATGGGTCAAAGTCACATTTCAAGTTTAGTCCAAGTCCTACCCTCAGTATAGATGTGGACTTTACTGAAGATTTTCAGTGGAATTTTGGTGAGAACGCAAATAGAATGTTTTTCAACATTTTGCTGTTTCCCTACACTCGTACACATTCACCGGTACTTAATGGTTAATAATCCACATTTATTACACATTAACTCGCGGAAGAACACAAGTTTTAGGAAAAAATACAATGAGCGCATACACATCTTTTCACGTTCCCACCAAAACTCCACTAATAATTTATTGGCAAACTTAGCGTATAGTAAAACATAACATCATATGAGCTCTGAGTCTCACACTAGGGAATCTCTGTGTCGTGAGATTCAGTCTCTTTCAGTCTTAAATTAGATCAGTAACGAGCTAGTTTAAAAACTAAAACAACAGACTTCCATGCCGCGCGACGCAGTTCCAGTAGCAAGTTTGAGACGTTTATCGTCATATCTCTGGAGATACTTATCAGATCTCGATGAAATTGCAATGGTACCACCTTGGAAATACTTTACTAATTAATAAACTAGCCAAGTGCAAGTCGGACTCGCACTCGTAGGGTTCCGTAACATAGTAGATTCTATAACTATGATTTTTCGCAACTACAAAAATAACTTCGTTTTTCATAGTGTTTGTATGAAAAACAAAGTTATACTTGCGGTCGCTATATCTCAACAACTGCTGACTGTATCTCGTTCAAACCAATTTTCGTTGAAAGTTTTTATTGAGATCTACAAAATATATTTTTTCTAGATTTTTCACTCCCTTACTTTAGAAGTTAGAGAGGGGGGGGACACATTTTACCACTTTAGACGCACCTATCTTTTAAATGATTCGACTTTGATAAAAAATGATTTTAGGAACCTCAATGTCATTTTTAAAGACCTATCCAGAGACACGTATAGGTTTGAAGAAAAAAATTTTTTTTTGTCCAGTTCTATGTATGGGATGCCCCCCCTTAAACTTTTATATTTTTTATTTTTGTATAAAAATCAGAAAGCGGTTCACAGAATACATCTACTTACCAAGTTACAATTCTGTAGTCCTAATAGTTTCGGAATAAAATGGCTGTGACATACGGACGGACAGACAGACAGACATGGCGAATCTATAAGGGTTCCGTTTTTTGCCATTCGGCTACGGAACCCTAATAAAAATGAAGCATTCGAATCGGTTCAAAATTGACAAAATAATCGCGTAATAACATACAGATGAATTGAGAACCTCCTCCTTGTTTGTGAAATAAAGGCTAAAAGCTAAAAAAAATAAACTTAAAAAAAAATTATCTTTACTTAGAAGAGTCGTAACGACAAAGACATTACGAAAAGAGTAATTACAAGATATATCAGTCCATTATATTCAGCGCTTTTCAATCACGCACAATACTTTATATCGGCGTCAATAGCGTCTCCCCTCAAGTGGTTCCCAAGGGACCATTAGGTAAATCCAGGTTACAAAGAAATAAAGCTTGTTCTACCGCTCTGTGGGATGCTTCGATAATATAACCTATTCAGAGCTTGGATGGCTTCATGCAATAAGGCGACAAGAAGCTATCAGGACAGTTCTTATATTTTAAGTCAGAAAGTTATATGCATTTAATTCTGTAATACTTTATTTAAGATTAATTTAGTGAAAATGTAAATTTTAAAATATACAAATTTACAAGTTTTCGTGTAATCTATATTTTTCTGTTTATTTTTTAAGTATGCCAAAGTAGCGTTTATGTATATAGATATAGAACCAAAGAATCAAAGAATCAGTTTCTGTGGTACAAAGAACAGACAAATATGTCTGTAAGAAAAAAAATTGTCTGTATCATCTATCTGTCATTAGCACCAGGAGCCCTTGGGGGCGGGTTATGTGACTAGGTTTAATTTAACAGTAACATTATTGTTTTATTAACCGACTTCAAAAAAGGAGGTTTCTCAATTCGACCGTATATATATAATATTTTTTTTTATGTTTGTTCGCGGATAACTTCGTCGTTTATGAACCGATTTTGATTATTCTTTTTTTGTTCGAAGGAAGATATCCCAAGTGTGGTACCATGGTAATTTTATTGAGGACTAATAAGTATCTCCAGAGATATTGAGATAAACATCTCAAAATTGGTACTGAAAATGAATAGCGCGGCATTAAAGTCGGTTCTTTTTTAGTTTTTAAACGATATTATTATTGTTTAATCGTAGGACAAGAATCTCTTCTGTGGTACAATGACGTATTGCTATTTCAATATCTGTCAACTATATGTAAAAGCTTACAGTATAGTTGTAGAAAAGTTCAACATTCGAGTTGTAGAAACTTCATGCAAGCCATTATGTCTTAGGTTATGCTCATGCTTAGTTAGACTTACCACGGTAATATTAATACGTTTTTAATTTAACATTAAGTCAGTAAGTTCGTAATTTGTGACTTATTGCATACCACTGTTCATTCTGAATGAGTCGCCGCGAGGTTTCCCGCAGGACTCCGGTACCGATGTTTAACCAGTCCGTCTTGGGACATCAGCGGAGCTCTAACTTATTCAGAAGGTGTCTTAGAATGCTTTTTTTTAATATCAACAATTTGGCATGGGATTGACTTTAACCGCTTTAAATATATTATGTTAAAAATAACAGCGATTTTTAAGATCTTCGAGGATTAACTTTTATTGAAGAAAATTGAAGAAAAGATTTTGTGGTGAAATGGAACTTTTATGACATATTGCAGTTTTAATAAGTTGAATCAGTGTTTTATCTTCGGAACAAACAGTACTTTACTGTAACACAGATAAAAACTTAACAGAAATACGGCTCAAAAAATTATGATCACTACATATATAACTTTTATTTTTTTCTTAATTATTATTACCATTTTTCTTGTTTAAAAGTTATTTTCTAGCCGCAAGGTAATGAGTCCACAGTTCGTAGGTACGTTAGCATATCATATAAACCGCTTAACATTTCCAAAAGAACCCCGCACCGTCCCATCAAAACAAACATCCACAGCTTAAACAAACTTTCGTCTCGCATATATAACCGGGAGATATCCTGCGGAGGCTCAGTCTGCGAGAGGCCCCCGTGGCGAGATGTTGTCGTTGTACCGGGCTTGGCTCGGCCCGAGCCCTTGCGTCGCGCGGCCAGCGCCGCCTCCGGGAGCTCACAGACCGGTCCCGAGGCGGGCTAAAGCACCATCACCGCCAGCTTCCCCCCCACCACCGTCGCCATCATCAACCACCTCCAGCGAGCTGGACGTGGAACGCATCGAAGCTCCCGACCCTCCAAAGCCTACCTCCAGCACTGTATTAGACATAGCATGCTGCGATGGTCCTGTACGATTCAGTCGCGTACTAAACGACGCCTGGCAAGAAACGCCTGATCGCAACTGGCCGTGTCGACACAGAAAACAACGCGCTACGCTCCACTACTACCCTTGCAAGACATGTGGCTCCAAATTCCCGTCGTACTACTTTGTCCATAAACATCGGAAGCGATGCCACGGCGAGGAAACTCCGGTGAATCTTACAAGCGAGCCTGAACCTAGCACATCCACCGCACCGTGCTAAGTTTGCTAGAAGATTATGACAGATATTATCGTCGATGTTATAAATACAGTTAGTGCCACAAATAAATAGGCAGCAAAGTTCGAGGAATCAATGAAGACGTAACGCGTTTTTTTGCCTGGACAAACATAACTGCTCACATAAAGAAGAGATATGAAAGTAAAGTTTGGAAAAACTGGACATCAATGTTGAAGAAATACATTTTCAACAGCCATCAAAAACATTTGGAATCATCAAACAAACAAACTTTACAAAAAATCCCCCGATTATGGAAGAAAATTGTTCCAATTGCAATAGTTCAAAAATCCAGCCGGAATTTTCAGTCCCGTATCTTTTGTAGCTCTTATGAGCAATTAACAAGTGTTAAATATCATGGCATTAGAAGCTACTCCTAAATAAGAAACAAAAACGTTATTTAAAGTGTTGTTTCTCCGCAAAAAAGTTGCTCAGTTAAACTTTAAAATAGTGAAGTCTATTGAGTGTAGTGAATCGTCACATATCAGTATTTATAATTTAGTATTAATAGAGCTCAAATGCACTAGATTTAGATTTTAAAATACAGAAATAAAATACGTATTGTTGAATTAAATATTAAAATAAAAGCTTGTAAAATAAGATGCATTGTTTTAATTAACTCGTTGTAATAAATCCTAATTAAATTATTTATAACAAGTATGGCATTGAGGTAGGTACTTTCATTTCTAAAATAAATATCAGTACTACAGTACCTACATATAAACCATTATAAAAATTATATACGGATATATATTATCGGATGTGGATATATTTTTCTCCTCATTTACCTTTTTTCTCAGTGCATGTATTAGATTTTTTAGTTAGTAATATTATATAGTCAGTAGTTACTAGTTCTGGCATGATGTACGCTTTGGTGTAAAACTGTAAGTGCAACATGTATTTTTTTCCATAAATAAATAAATAAATAAATACGTAATATATCTTTGTTTGGTAATAAAGTATAATTAAGATAGCAAACTAATTATTAACTTTGTTCTATATAAATGATTTAAAAGAGTTTTAAAAGAGTTAGGAAATAATTAAAGTTTAGAAACTAAAACAACCGACTTCCATTTCAGTAGCAAGTTTGAGACGTTTATCGTCATATCTCTGGAGATACTCATCAGATCTCGCTGAAATTAAAATGGGACCAACTCTGAAACGTACCCTACCGATTAAAAAATAACCATTCAAATCGCTTCACAATTGACGGAGCAATCGCGTAACATACACACAAATAAAAAAACATAGACGAATTGAGAACCTCCTTCTTTTTGGAAGTCGGTTGAAAAATATTTTTAATAATGACATGACAAATGTTGATATACAAAACTAGAAATAGTAATAACTACCATACTGAACATAGTAAGGTTATCTTTTCCAAGTCGGTTAAGCACTTATACACAAATATATATAGACAAAGGAAATATCACAAACAAAAAGCTAAACCCGATTTTAAATTAAATTAAAAATATAATCTAATAAACAAGTCTATCTAAATTAGTAAACTGACAAACTAACTTGATTTTAACCGAACATAATATTTCGAACCTAGCTCGAGCCAATATACAATTTTGATACGCCTCGTTTTACATTGGTATATTAAAAATGGACGGCTGTCAGTAGAAATAACAAACAAAATGCCGAGAGTTTTTTTTATATCTAATAGGCTAACGTTTGATCACTATCTCGTCTGGTGGTAAGCGATGATGTGGTCGAAGATGTTAAACACGCTAGGCCTAGAATACTCAAGGGCTGTGTGCTGCCGTAATCCGCAAGGTTATGGCGGCAGATTTTCTCCTTGATGGTAGTAATTAAGTTACTTTTTGGTAGCAAGTCAGACTGAACCTCTATATAATACACCTACCATCTATGGAGAATCCTAAACAAAGAAGAAGGTGTGGAAAAAGCTGAGGTAGACTTTTTTTTAAAGTAGTAGTAATGTTTACCCCTCCAACTAAGCTAAATTTGCTTGTGTCTGGAGTGGGTTCACGTCAATAGTGCAATGGGTGGCGGTCGAACTCACGACCTCTCGATCGCCAGGCCGACACCTTAGCCATTGGGCTTTTGCCGCCTAAACCTTTACTCAGCAGTTATAAAAACAAAATAGGTTACTCAGTAGTTATGAAAAAAATAGGCAACTCAGCAGTAATTAAAAAAATAGGTAACTTACCAGTCTCGGGCGTTGGCGGCGGCTGCGTTGGCGTCGACGGCTGAGCCGCCTGCAGTGTCGGCGGAGCACTTGACACTGGTGGCGTTGGAGCCGCTACAGGTGGCGTAGGGGTAGCTATAGGTGGCGTAGGTGCAGCTATAGGTGGCGTTGGCGCGGCCACAGGTGGCGTTGGAGCAGCAATTGGTGGCGTCGGCGCCAACGCGGGGGACGGCACTGATGGAGGGGTGGGCGTCGTTGTGGATACTGACGCCGTTGTTGATGTTGGTGTTGACGTCTGTTGAAAGGAGAAACGTGTTATTATATAGTATCGCATATTTAGTCTGTGCAAAAAGAAAACCGTCGTAGAAATTGAGGGCGCGCGAGTTGATGGTTCTAATTTACTGTTTTTGTTGCGTTGACAACATTGCTCTGTCGTTGCCAATACGACTAAAATGTTTGATACCTTGGTAGGTCTAGATACCTACCCTTATCATCATTGGGTAGGTATATACCTTCCTTCCTTACCCTTTGAATGTTAGTTCATTGTAAAGCCACGACGGTTCTCTTTTTGCACAGACACTAACATAGGCTTAGTTATAGTGTTATAATGTTAATCAATGAAATTATAACATTTATAGCTGTAGTAGTCTCTACCTACCCCAACGTGAAAAAGGCGTGATTATATCTATGTATGTGTAGCCGTGGGATATAATATAAGAAGAAACTCACCGTTACAGCCGTAATAGTAACAGTAACATCTGCACTAGTGACCGTCACCGACGTCGTCTCCGCCGCAGTGGTAACGACAGGCGACGTGGACGCAGTCACCGACGTTGTACTCGTAGACGCGGTCACTGACACCGCGGTAGAGGACGCGGCAGTCACAGCCGGCGCAATCACGGCCGGTGGCGTAGGTGGCGCTGGACTCCCAGTCGGTAGACTCGATATCAACGTTGATGACGTTGACGTCGCAGTTGATGTAGAGGGCGCTGGTGGCGCTGACGATGCCGGTGGCGGTGACGGTGGCAGTGGTGGCGTTCGGATTAGTTCTGACCTGTGGACAAATGGTAAAATTAGATGATATTTCATTAATACAAATAGAGTTTTGAAATTATATTGGCTGATATATTTGCATTTTTTTTATATTGTATAGGCTAGCCTATGACTACTACCTCACCTGTTGGTAAGTGATGATGCGGTCGAGGATGGTACACCTATGTATTTTATTATATACTGACAAATAAAATGTATTATTGATTAATATATCTCAAGACTTTATTGTTAGATCTCAAGGCCCTTTTGAAAGTTAGAAGAATCTTTTGTATAAGATTTTTCCTTCGTAGAAGTCTGTTTTATGTTTGTACTACACTTGAAACAATATCTTAATGTAATTTACGCAAGCGCGGTGTAACTGTAAGTCACTTAATTATTATTGTTATTAGTCAATACTGAGTTTTATAAAAACTATATTAAAACTAGATTGATGCACTACCAATTAAAATGCCAACCGAACACAATAACCCTTAAGCATAGATAATCAAATTAATTCCACGCTAATTATAAAACCAAAAAACCCACAGGGGAGGTCGGGGTAAAGCAAACATAATTAGCC
This sequence comes from Cabera pusaria, assembly GCA_954871355.1. Lineage (NCBI taxonomy): Eukaryota > Metazoa > Arthropoda > Insecta > Lepidoptera > Geometridae > Cabera > Cabera pusaria. The sequence goes on along the minus strand of OX940906.1, from coordinate 3,566,747 downwards.
AGAATCGTCACTTTTAATCATCGCCCCGCGGCGGGGGAGTGGGGGTATGAGTAGATCATCCTTTATTAACCCAGGACAAAATTATTTACATCTTTTTTTTTTTTTTTTTTAAATATTAAAGATTACTCGCAATGTGGGTTGCACATTACTAGTATTCTTGTTAACCCCTCCAACTAAGCTAAATATGCTTGTGTCTGGAGTGGGTTCACGTCAATAGTGCAATGGGTGGGGTGGGATTCGAACTCACGACCTCTCGATTGCCAGTCCGACACCCTATCCATTGGGCTATTGCCGCTTTCTACGCACATCTAGCTGTGCTCTGCGGCTTCTCCCGCGTTAAAAGTACCCTATAGCCTAATCCATAATACTGGCTATCCCTGTGCAAGCTTTCAGCTAAATCGGTAAATAACTATAAAACCGAGAAATTTTGTATAACTAATAAACTATAATTGTATAACTATTAAACCGAGAAATTTTGTATAACTAATAAACTATAATTGTATAACTATTAAACCGAGAAATTTTGTATAACTAATAAACTATAATTGTATAACTATTAAACCGAGAATAACATTGAATGTTTCAATCTTTTCTCCATAAATCATAAACTATAATAATTACTATTATTGTAATAGCTTTTATAATAAAAATAGCTCATACTATAACAGGAAGAACAGAAAATTGTTAAATTATGTACTTAGGCTAAGCGCAAACTGCGATTTTTTTATTCGTTAATCTGTGAAGTTCATAGATATCTATCTTATCTAATGTTATCAATTTTGGCCATCGTTCATAAGTTATACACCTAATATTAAGTTTTTTAACTGAAATAAATAAAATTAAAAAAAACACCGAGGTACTAGTGTTTTGTATGACATATGAAGTAAGATTTTATTTTGCAACAAATAAAATTGCAACGAATAAAATCGCAGAGCGCGCTTAGCTTTCAATTGACTATCACTCAATTAGCTCAATTAGAAAAACTATGAACACAAAAATAAACCAAAAAGCTACACATAAACAGATGCAATTAACAAAGTTACACGTCGAATAGCCAACATAAAAAGCGAATTGATCCATCAGCACCGTTTCTAGTCTATTTGTACATCATTAAAATCGGCCAATTAATACACCGCCGTGGTAATTTTCTGCAAACCCGGGGGAGGGTGGGCAAACAGCGACGGGGCCACAATCAAATTAATCTGATCCCCTGCCATTGTGATATGACGTTGTATTTGTTAGTTTTCACGGCTGAATGCGAAAGTACATTTTTATTTGAATTTTTTGTATAGTGTTTGATTTGATGTATTTTAGGCAGGGATTACAAACATGCAAATGGTTTTATCATTTTTGAGTTTCATTTTTAGAGAACACGCGTAAAATAGATAACGTTTGTACTGTACAACTGTGTGTGTGACTATATATGTTGGTAATTAAATTACAATAAGCTGTGCGTACTTAGAACCATGCTACATTACTCATATTGTACCAGATACATACATACAATCACGCCTTTTTCCCGTTGGGGTAGGCAGAGACTACTTCTTTCCACATGCTACGATCCTGACATACCTCCTTCGCTTCTTGCACTTTAATGAGCGTCTTCATACATGCTCGCCGGTTATAGGTACTTTTGACTTGGCCTTTTTTTAAAACGTCTCCGATCTGGTCGTGATACGTTCGCCTAGGTCGGCCTCTACCAACTGGCCCATTCACACACGTCTCATAAATCTGTTTCGTCAATCTTTCTTCATCCATCCTCTCTAGATGTCCAAACCATCTAAGCATCCCTTTCTCTATCTTTGTCACTACATCTTCTACCACACCACAACATTCCCTTATCACGCTGTTCTCCAACTTACCCATCAGAGTCACTCCGATCATACTTCTCAAACTTCTCATTTCTACAGCATTAATTTTACTTTCATGTTTCTTCTGCCATACCCAGCATTCACTACCATACATGAGTGTGGGAACCAACACTCCCCTATGTACAGCCAGTCGTGCTTTTTTAGACACGTTCTGACTTCTCATAAAGTTATGTAGTGCCCCACTCACTTGGTTTCCAGCCAAAACTCTTCGCTCAATATCACTTTCATACTTACCATCTCTCGTAAACTTAGAACCCAGGTACACAAACTCTTTCACTTGTTCCACTCTTTCTCCTTCAATCGTCACATAACAATCAGTCATTCTTTCTTCTCTTAAAAAAACATTACTTTGGTCTTGCTTACATTCACTTTCATCCCTTTGCTTTTTAAGGCGTCATGCATAATATTAACCATTCTTTGCAACTCCTCCTCCGATGATGCTAATATCACCTGATCATCAGCGTATAGGAGGCATTTGATGGTTAAAATCTAATCTAAATTTGCAAGCTAAGTCTATAAAAATAAAACGGTCGAAAAAACACTTTTTTTACGAACGCAGCTTGAATTGTAATAGATAAAAAAAATCTATAGAAAAGTTGTAGGACTTCGTAACACCTATAAAAAGTCAGCGATATATGCCTATTATATCCAGTTAATTCTTAATTGTACCAGATATAAGAAAGTATTTAAAATAATACTATCAGACAAATACATACATTCCTAAGTTTCTTAAAAAACACTAAATTCCTTATAGATTTATGATATATGTAACTATTATTTTTAACACTATTAATTCGATAGGATTCATTTTTTCGAAAGTGTTTTATTTCTGGACTGCTCGTATTCAGCTTTTGTTGCTATTTACCTATAACTGTAATACAGCACATCGCTGTACTGTACTGATCGATTATTTTGATTTATTTCCAATTTTTTAATAAGACTAAGTTTTACAGTCTCCTGTAAAATACAAAGAACGCGCATTTAAATATCGTTATTGTTACAAATAAAATTCCGTAAATCATGCCAATGTCAATTTCCAAATCAACACGCCATCCGCCATTCACAACAAGCGATAATATCAAGAAATATTCTCAAATAAAAAACAACCATTCAAAGTCTCCCCTTGATTGGAACGCTTTAATTAAGTCAATTAGAAATATGGCTCGGCGGTGTTTGCGCAAAAATCTAAACAAGCCGGGGCGGGACGCTACGAGATTGGATTGTTTCAGGTGGTTTCTATTGTGATTGTGGTATGCATGGTGGTTGATTAACAAGTTAATTTAGTGCTTTCCTCACTTCTCCACCGATAACCACGCAAGTCGATTAGCTCTGTTTCTTATTAAATGTTAAGTTTTTTTGTATGATCAACGGGTGATAAAAAAGAAAGAGATTAGCCGAGGATCGTGCTTAGTGGCGTGGAATTGGAGAGGCTTATGTGCAGCAGTGGACTAATATAGGCTGATGATGATGATGATGATGAAAAAGTAAAAGTAACCCGTTTGCTTGTTGAGCAATGTTATATACATAAATATGACTTGCTACCCACCTCGGCTCCGCACGGGTGGAATGTATAATCATATGTTATTTATCATAACGTCATAGCAAATTCAATTATCTACCTACAGAAAATCGACGCTTACGTAGTAACTAAGTATTTTATTAGTTACAAGTTTTAATTTAAATTATATTATGTTACGGATAATTAAAGTAACATAATTATTTGAATAAAAACTAATACTGTATAGAAAAGTTAAACAATAATATAATTACTGTATAGGCATATATCGTTGACTTTTTATGTGTTATGAAGTCCTACAACTTTTCTATGGTTTTTTTTTTATCTCTTACAATTCAAGCTGCGTTCGTAAAAAACGTGTTTTCTCGACCGTTTTGTTTTATCGATTTAGCTTGCCAATTTAGATTAGGTAGGCCGCAATCGAACGTATCAATTCAATCCAAAATTGATTTATACGTATTTTATAGTAAAAATAACAAATAATAGTTGAGGTTATGATGGCGTTTTAATTATTTTTACTGAAATATCTGTAAATAAATAAATACGTCCTAATGTTTAATACAAAATATCACCATATATATAATACAAAGTTTGTACAACATATCAAACATTAATTCAACAATTTATTGACTGTGTTATATATGAATCGGCAATCATATCTCATCACATATGCTGATTGGGAACGATCCCGCGGCAACGTCGACAAATAATCACAGGAGTGATTGTCAACAAGCGGAATTATTCTGTTTTCTTTAATGCTCTTGTTTGCCCTACTCTCCCCTTTTCTTGGGGGGTCAATGATTGATAACCGCGGGCAAAATCTGAAGCCATTTTTAAACCGACTTTTAAAAAGTAGGAGGTTATCAATTCGGACGTTTATGGATTTTTTATGTATGTTTGGACATAACTCCGTCATATACAGGATTATTGGTAACTCGACGTTTTCCTGGCAGAATCAGATTTAGGGGGCAATATGCGACATATTTAAGCCTCCCAATGTGTGGCCAAAAGTTAATGGTTTAATTTTCAAGATATTTGAAATTTTGCCTATTTTGGAAACATACCCAATTATGGGGGCTTGTAACAAAATTAATAAAAATTGGCTGATCAAATTTTATTCCTAATTTTTTTTATTCGTAAGAAACTTGGAGCGAATACTTATAATGTGATAACAATGACCAATAATGTTTCTTTTAAATTTGTTTTATTTTTAATTTCTACGATGAATGCTAAACAGAGATCACTTTCAAGAGACCCCTTTCAGCGATAAGACGGCCCTTTGTTACACTTTTTTTGGAAATTGCTAATAACTGTTACCATAATAATCATCATCACTATGTATATATATATATATATATATATATATATATTTGATTCCACATTTGAGAATGGAGTCAGGAAGTGCTTGACGGTTTTTAAAGAAAGAAGCTTCACAAAAGCTTCATAAAGTTTTAAGATACCAAAGTTATCTTTTTGCAGAACAAAACCGACAGCTGTTCTTTTTAAATCTTTCCAATTCCGAGACGGAAGATATAAAATGTAATAAAAAGAATGTTGAATTTTAAACGATTAATCTTTGTGATGAAAAATTGAGCGATTCTCGGCTTCTGAACCTCATAAAAGCGAGTGGCGGTGCAAACATAGTACCTCAGGGGTGGATTAAGGGTGGAGATAGGGGCTACACTGTTAAGTAATTAGAAGGTGTTACATTTTTCTGCTACAAATAAGAAAAGGGCGCTTAAAAAATAACACAATAGTATAGACAAAGTAAGGAGGAGTTGTAGCAGGCTGCACAGGTGACACGATGGTGGTGGATGGTGGACAAATGAGGTTTAATTGAATTTAAAGTATAAATGAGTGACAGGATAATTTTATTGCAAGCAGTCAGTTGTATCAACCACAGCGTACAACCAAAATTGAGTAAACAGATGGATCTGGTAATCGTCTCAAATAAGACATTAGCTAGGCTTAGAGTATACAACCGGGGAAGGAGGCGACGCTTACTGAGTTGAATTACATTAATGAGCTGAATTCACATCCATTTTCAGAGTGGTAGGAAACGTTCGTAAGGGGGCAGATATAGAACGTCACGCAGAACACATCAATCACTTACTGCTAGAAATACCGACAATGGTATTTTAACACAATATAGGAGAAAGTTTATGAACGACGAGGCGCCCCAATATGCCCCTTACATTCATCCCTTACTCCATCCCTGTACAAAGCTCGAATAGACGATATACCAGAAGGTTAGCTTAGACAACAGCGCGCCTTCTAACAGTTTTATGGAAATTACATTTTAAATTCGTTTCATAAATTAATTCGATATTCCTGAACATGACCTTTTTAAGGAATTGAAGTTCGTAGATTGTAAGCGGCTTTTTGTACTATTTTGCGGCATTAGTAATAATTTTATTTTATTATTTTTATATAGAAAAGTATCTACTTTGTATTAATTGAGGTATGTTTAGTTATTTACATAGCAAATAAGATTAGTAGCTATTAGTCGAAGCAGTCGCTTTAAGATCGTGTATTCTTCTATTACTTGGAATCCCATCCGTAATATTGTTGTTTTATAGGTAGTTATGATTTTAGGTATTATATTTATTATTAGAGGTATTTATGTTCCGAGTCTTTAGTTATTAAGATGGTGGGCTATGTGGAATGATAACTGACGTATGTCAGTTGTCCAGCGCCTCGTCTTAGGGTCAGTTCACACCGCAACGCGACTTGACGAGGCTTTTGATTTCGCGCGGCGCAGCACGGCGCAGGCCGACGCCGCGCGGCGCAGCTAAACGCGCTACGCCACCAAATTATCTCAATGCAATATATATATTATTGTGTAGTTAATAAACTTCAATTGTTTATCAAGCGACTTCTCGCTGCGCGGCGCAGCCTGACGCCGCCGAACTAACTCAATGAAATGTGTATCTTTTTGTGAAGTACATAAAAGTTCTTTTTTGTGCGCTGCGTCTCGTCGCGGTCTGAGATGACCCTTACAGCCGTCTTCTACCTCCAGGCAAGCACGATACCACCATCGACCGCATCACCACTCGCCAATGGGTGAGATAGTGGACAAACGCTAGCCTATTCGATATTTAAAATAAACTTTTGAATACCTAATTTCCTACCAATTTTTAGGGTTCCGTACCCAAAGGGTAAAACGGGACCCTATTACTAAGACTCCGCTGTCCGTCTGTCTGTCTGTCTGTCTGTCTGTCTGTCTGTCTGTCTGTCTGTCTGTCTGTCTGTCTGTCTGTCTGTCTGTCTGTCTGTCTGTCTGTCTGTCTGTCTGTCTGTCTGTCTGTCTGTCTGTCTGTCTGTCTGTCTGTCTGTCTGTCTGTCCGTCTGTCACCAGGCTATAGCTCATTAACCGTGATAGTTCGACAGTTGAAATTTTCACAGATGGTGTATTTCTGTTGCCGCTAGAACAACAAATACTAAAAACAAAATAAAGTTAAAAATGAAAGGGGGTACCCATACAAAAAACGTGTTTTTAAACGCCATCTATCTAATTAGTTTCGGCAAAATGACATAGATGGCGCTAGTAAACGAGCTCCGTCTTTCTAGATCGCGACCAAACCAAATATTCTTGGTAATATCAATTAATCAAATATATGAGGTTGAAACTCTGTTATGTTTCGTATTGTACGGAACCCTCCCTAAGTGTGCGATAAGAGCCGCGATGCTGATTCGCACTTGGTCAGTTTTATTCTAAAGTATAATAACACTATCCAAGTAAAATAACCTTACAAAAATCTACAGAAACTCGAAGCAATTTTTTCCACAGTATCAATACAAGGATCCACGATTCCAGAGAGCAGCTTTTTAATTACCGACTGTCAACATTCCTCCTCTCTATAGGTATGAATAATTCAGGACGGGGGGGCGTGGGGGCAGTTCCCCCCTCAGTGCTTGGTGTTTTTCTCTATTTGTGTAAAGGTAATGTGGCAGTCTTAAGTGGATGAGTAGAAGCTGCGGGAATTTTGGTTTTCTCACGTTGGTATTTTTGGGGTTGTTCATTTTTAATGTTGTTGAAGTGGGTAGGATACAAAATTTGCTTGAAAGGGGATTGTATTTTTTGGCGGGCACAAAGGAATACATGTAGGTAGTTAATAAGAAGGATGTGTAAAGATTGAACAGTATTCTGTTGATGTCAAAGATTTAAAATGGTTTCTCATCACTTTGTCCGTGATATAAAGTTTCCAAAATTATTTTCTATACGATTGCTTCATAATATTCATATCAGCCTGTGATATTTAGAACATTAAATCAATATCAATATTTTAAATGCGAAAATCAGTTTGTATATTTGTTTGTGACTTGTTCACAGTCAAACGGCTGGACCGCTTTATATGAAATTTTGCAAAGGTATAGCCCGTATTATGGATCAGGCTATAGGATACTTTTTAACGCGAGCAAAGCCGCGTGGCAAAGCTGGTAGTAGCCTATATGCTATGCTTTATGTTATGCTGTATTAATTAAACTATCTGAATAACTGTTTGTCTGTGAAGAAAATACAAAAACTAAACCAGTACTCAACTTGTGCTATTTATTCTTTAAATTGGTTTACAAAATTTATTAGATAAGTACTAGATGAGGAAAGTAATATAACTACTTCTTGTTGACAAATCATTACTTAATTTTTTTTCTTAAATATGTTTATTCTATTGTATTCGTAATAATAACTTTGTGCTGTTGAATCAAAAAGAAAATACTCTATCGATATTAGAGCCTTCAATCATAACCTTATATATTTCAATCATTATCATTACTTTCCGAATCATAACAAATGGTTTGTGTTTTATATATTTTGTTAAAAGATTACTATCAATGTGGGTTGCACATTACTAGTATTCTTGTAAACCCCTTCAACTAAGCTAAATATGCTTTTGTCTGGAGTGGGTTCACGTCAATAGTGCAATGGGTGGGGATCGAACTTGCGATCGCGGTCACTCGATCGCCAGGCCGGCGCCTCAGCCAATGAACTATTACCGCTTGTTTGCTCGCCACGCCATCTGTAGTTTTAGGTTCGCAACGCCATTTCTACCCAAAGTCGAATAAACTGTAGAGAGAGTAAGGACCCTGAAATTTCATTGTTAACTTGCCAAAAGGCGCCCAAAGTATTGAATTTTCAAGTGCCTTGTTATCAGCGACATCTAGTGTTATTTATCAGACAACGAGTCCACAACAGAACCGTAGGAGCTACAACGATAGGAACTCAAGGCAAAATAGCTCTGAGAGCTCTAATGGGCAGGATTGGGAGAGATGCGATTCATACTAATTTTGTAACGCCGTACTAGATGGCGTTGAAAGCAATGTCACAAGAATTATCATGGACACTAAGTGTCTTAATTCATTTATTACAGAGTTTTTGTTTAGGTCAGTAGTACCCAAGATTCAGTAGAATAATTTCTATATTTTATCCCTTTAATCTATGCTTCAAGTTAGTTTTATTTTCATTTTAAGTATAATTATGTATGCAAAGAAGTCCTGTAAAGGCCCCGTTTCTTCGTAACACTAACCTGCCAGGATGTAAGGGCGCAGTGGGCGGCACAGGTATACAAGTGACGGCATCTGACATCGCCCCTTCTGCGCCCTCCTTCACCATCGCGCCCTCCATCGTCCCGATCAGAACTCGCCCTTGGACTGTCCCTGTGAAAAAAACGTCTGTTAGGTAAAAAAAACTTGTGAATTGTATTGTCGAGATACACAGTATACATATAGCTCATGTAAAGCGTTCGGTGACGATGACGCGAGTTTCACTCTTTTTGTTCACACAAAAAGAGCTTAAGGCTTAGGCCTTTTTTGAAGTTTTCACTTCAAATCAGAACGTTTAAAAAAACTAAAAGAACCTACTACAAATGCCGCGCTATTAATTTTCAGTAACAAGTTTGAGATAGATAGATAGATAAACACTTTATTACACCATACAAATTAAAAGTTAAAAATGGTAAATAAAACAATGTGGCAACAGGTGGTCTTATCGCTTAAAGCGATCTCTTCCAGACAACCTTAGGGTGGAAAGGAATAGATTAGCATACATGACGGTATAGGTGTAGAAAAAAATATAATAAAAAATAAATAAATAACAATAAAATAAAATAATAGGTAAGTACATAATTACAATTACAGTTTGAGGTGTTTATTTTCTCCATATTTCTAGAGATACTTATCAGAACTCGGTTAAATTACTATGGTACCACCCTTGGCATATCTTCATTAAAAAAAAAAAGAATCATCAAAATCGGTTCATAAACGACGAAGTTATCCACGAACACATTATATATACGTTTGAATTGAGAAACCGCCTCCATTTTTGGAATTCTGTTGAAAAAAGTTACCTTGTGACCGTTGTAACCTCGTGGTGACTCCAGCGGGTAGCTCGGGCTCCGCAGCCTGCCGGGGCGGATTCCTCGCAGACCGACGTTGTCGCGGCTTCCGCAACAACTGCTTGTAGTTCTCAGCCTTTTTTGATAGGTAATAAAATCTGAGGGGCAAACGTAACCTGTCACGTTGTAATTGGTTTTTTTACTGCAAGACTAAAGTGTAGTGCATTCAATTCCTTTCGTTTATTACATAATTACGGGTAAGATAGTTTAAAAACTAAAACAACCGACTTCCATTCCCCGCGAGTCAGTTTCAGTAACAAGTTTGAGACGTTTATCGTCATATCTCTGGAGATACTTATCAGATCTCGATGAAATTACTATGGGACCACCTCGGGAGTATACCCTTTTGAACTAAAAAAAATTTTTTTTTATCGATTCATAGTTGGCGAAAATATTTATGAACATACATAAAAATAAAAAAAACATACAGACGATCATAAAACCTCCTTCTTTTTGGAAGTCTGTTAAATAATTCAACATTTTGTGATGATAGACGATTTATAGTAGACTTATTGATACCCGTGACTTTGTTCACGTACACCAAGAATTTAGTAGCCTATGGTCATCTTTACGCTATAAAGTATCTCCTTGTTACATTTCAGTAAGATCGGATCGTCCGTTTAGCCGTGATTATGTAACAAACAGACAGAGTGACAGAGATACAAACGTTTTTATAATAGTAGTCTGGATATAGAATAGACATAAGACAGGAATCTAAAAGATTATTCGAAAAAACCGACTTCAAACACCGCGCTAGTCACTTTCAGTACCAAGTTTATCTTAATATCTCTGGAGATACTACTTGTCAGATTTCGATAAAATTGCAATGGAATGGAACGGAAATAATAGGTAATCTCTCAAACCAAAAAATAATTTTCCAAGTCGGTTCATAAATGACGAAGTTCTGAGCAAGCAAACATAACAAAAATACAAGCAAATTGAGAACCTCTTTTTTGTGCAGTCTGTTAAAAATTTAATATGGAATTTGGCAAAGCTTTGAAATCCAGTAAAGGCCAATATTTTGTTATTATTAGATAGGAGAATGATTGGAATCTCAAAACATTAATCGCGGGGCAATATTGCACAAGTCAAATTTTTAGGATATGCAGTAGCAGACCAGGTCAATTTTGCTGGGACTGCATAATTACGTTTATTTTTATCATGTAAGGTAACACAGGACAAGCGCGACGCTCGCCTGATGGTAAGCGAGGACGTCTACCTATTACAGATGCTGTAACACGCAGGTATCTGAACTGCAATTCAGGCCTGATACATTACACTGTTATGTTATTTCTTTTTAATTGCTTTTTGTTCTGTGTGGAATAAATAAATACAGTGGCACGTAAAATTCTGGATTATGAAGTGTATATCCGCTGGGTGACCACTGACAGAATTGACTAACTACATATAAAATATACAAAGAATATAAGACAATAGAAAGTATCATATATTTGTAACATTGTTTAAGGGGGTACGATTTCCATACAAAAGTATAATGCACAAATATGAGTAAATGGGCAAAAAATTGCACTGAAATCATATCTATTGGTCTTTTATAAGTATTTACATGTCGGGAAATGTATTTACCTACATAATTTTATTGATTAAGAGGAAATTATTTTGAATAATACTAAAATTCAAGTTCTAACAAAAAAATATTAATTGAATAAAATGTTTATATTAGTCATTTAAATCATGTAGGTAAATATAAATCCCGGCATGTATATACTGATATAAGATCACTAGATTTATTTTCAGTGCAAGTTTTTGCTCCATTGATTCATATTAGTGCATTATATATATTATATTTACAGTTATTACTTTTATATGTTACATATATCCAAACTTACCAAATTACTTGTGAGAGAAATAAAATGTTTGTTTGTTTGTTTGTTTTTTTATACTTTTGTATGGAAATCGTACCCCCTTAACATTATTTACTCTATTCTACTATTAAATTTGTATAACATATCTCTTAAGATCTTATAATTGTATACCACCATCTTCTACTTCCTGCAATTCTCTGGCCATATAAAGGTTATGTAAAGGTTGTCTGGAAGAGATCGCCTTTAGTGATAAGACCGCTTATTGTAATACTAACCTTAGATTTATTTAATATATATGTTTAGTTATATAATTAATGGTATACAATAATAGTAGAAACCAACCCTTTAAAACAAAATAAGAATTTTTCAAATCGGTTCAGGCATCTTCGAGTAATCGATGAACATAAATAAAATAAAAAGTTTCCGACGAATTGAGAACCTCCTCCTTTTTTGTGATGTCGGTTTTTATTAGGTAGGTATTTAGGTATTTTATAGTTTTGTATTGTATTGTATAAGACGTACCTAACGCAGTCCCGGACAGTCTTCCTGGGCAGGAAGCTGGCGATCTGTCCGAAGTTCTTGGGGTGCTGCAGGTACTTGTCCCGGAACACCTCGCGCTCCGCCCCGGACCACACGTTGCGGAGCTGCAGGTCCTTGTGCTCAGACTCCATGTCCATGCACCTTCCTGCAGAGAGGACAACACATTCATTATCATTTAAAATCGTGTAAAAAACTAAAAGAACCGTCTTCAAACGTGTCGCTATAAATTTTCAATACCTAGTTTGAGGTGTTTATCTTCATATCTCTGGAGATACTTATTAGATCTCGATGAAATTACCTTGTAATATCTCATTTCCAACAAAAAAAGAATAATCAAAATCAGTTCATAAACGACGAAGTTATCCGCAAACAAACATAAAATATATATATATACGGTGGAATAAAGAAACCTCCTTTTTTATGAAGTCTGTTAAAAGTTAATAGATTACTTTCTCTATCTAGTCATACCTATCCAGAGGTTTTCCTTTATCGTTCTGGCCATGTTCTAATCTTCGTGCTATTTGTGAAGTTACTTTACCTATTTTCTCGTGCACCTTATACAACTGAATAAATTTACATACTATTGGTGTCTATATAAATAGGAGTGGCATCTTTAGGATCCCTCAGCAAAGGCGGCACGACGGTCAAGGACCTCGTCTTCTTTTCTTCGTGTCCCTGTTCGTGCAACATCTTCTAATTTTTGTGCTGTTCATGCAAAATACTTTACCTAATTTCTCGTGCAACTTGCTTAATTTCGTGCGACTTACACAACTAAAAAAGGGTACTTACTATTGGTGTCTATATAAATAGGAGTGGCATCTTTAGGGTCCCTCAGCAAAGGCGGCACGACAGTCAAGGACCTCATTTTCTTATCTTCGTGCTCCTGTTCGTGCAAGCCGTCTGCTATTTCTTCCAACTCAGCCTCGGATTTGACCCGCGCGCCGAGTCGGTTGAAACGCTCCCTTTCTTCTCTCTGCTTTCTTAGTTCGGGGAATACCTGGGGATTAATAATATTACCGTATTACTTAAATAAGTATAATTTATACAATATCTTGACATATTCATTCTGTACACTTCACCCAAAGATTGACTGGAAGGGATCGCTTTAAACGATGAGTCCGCTCATTGTACTTGTGTAAGATACTACATTATAAATGTGTATTGTAACTGTTAAACTTAAACTTAATTTAAACTATAACCGTTTTGCAGGTTACTCAACGGCGGTGTTATATTATTCCAGCATTGTATAGCTACGTAGCGGAAACTGCCACGAAAAGCAGCGGAACTGAGCCCCTAGACAAAATCCAATTTCCTGTTTCCATTCACGCTAGCGCATGTTCAAAATGTATGAGAATGACATTTTTGTTGCGGAAACATAAATGTAATTCCATACACCACTCCATCACATCACCTTCCATACATTTTGAACTTGCGTTAGCGTGAATGGAAACAGGAAATTGGATTTTGCCTAGAGGCCCTGTGGGCCTGAGTGGAGAGCTGCAGAGTGCACTAACGGGATTCAACTGACCTACTGCTGGAGTACACGGAAGGAGTACCAGGAAGTACCAGGAATGTAGTAAAAGGAATTACAAAAAAGTACCAGAATGTTGTACAACATTTTGTGAATATTGCATGTCTTTATCCTGTGCACAGAGTATATCAGCCGCGCCTCTTACTGAACTACTAAACCGTGACTGCAAGTTGTTATTCTTTTCAAGATAGTTTGTCAACTGTGAGCATACTGATTTTTCTAAAATTTTAGAAAAGATACGGCAAGATGCTATCATGTCTCACTTCTTAGGACAGATGGTTAAGATAGGAATTAAGTATCCCACTGACACTTGCTGGAACATGTATCTTTCCCTTTTACTCTATAAGCGGTCATTGTACTTTGTTTTACTCCACTCCTGTTGTACTACAGCACAATACAAACATCATCATCATAATCAGCCGGTATCAGTCCACTGGACATAGGCCTCTCCCAAGTCATGCCACTGAGCCCGATCTTCGGCTCTTTGTTTCCAGTCACTGCCCCCCGCTTTGCGTATGTCGTCGCTCCACCCGGTCACAGGGCGTCCTACGCTACGTTTACCGATTCGCGGTCTCCACTCTAGAACCAGTCTACCTTAATCAATTCATTTCGATTTACAATACAAACAGATACTATTAAATACCTTCTCAAAGAACTCTCTATTCCGCGCATCTTTTGCTTTCCTCTTCTGTCCCTGTTCTATCCTCTCGACTCTTCTTAACCACTCTGCTGCTCTTCTGCTGTACGCTTCTGCTAACGCGTCTTCTCTCTGTAAAGTGAAGATGAAAAATTTAAAAATCTTGTAATCTAGGACGATTCAACAACTGGGCTAGATAAATACTCACTTCATCATCACTTAACATCAGGTGAGATAGTGATCAAGTGCTACCCAGTTCGGTATTAAAAAAAAAAAAAAAAAAAAACTATTTTTTTTAGTTTCATTATGGCTCCACACGATTAGTGTATTTAGCCAGTGTCAGGTTTTAAAATTCTTTAAGTTTCAAATTTTGTCAAAATCGCGTTTCAGGTCTAGTTAAAGTAATAGTGTAGTCCTACCCTACCCTCAGACTTTACTGAAGATTTTCAGTGGATTTTTGGTGAAAACGCAAATAGCATGTTTTTCAACATTGTGCTGTTTCCCTACACTCGCACACATTCACCGGCACTTAATGGTTATTAATCCACATTTATTACACATTAACTCGCGGAAGAATACAAGTTTCAGGAAAACATACAATACATAACACACTCTTTTTCACGTTCCCGCCAAAACAACCCACAATACACTTTGCATGTTATGTAGCTGTCACTTTCAAGACAGAGACAGCGCTACATGCGAGAGTAGTGTAACAATACATTGGCTTGGTTGAATGTAATTTAATACTTCATCGAGTAGGTAAATTGTCTGGTCCAGTGGTTAAATCATCCTAACTTGTAATGTAACAGGATAGAACAGCACCTTTTATCAATAGAATCGCTTCATTAGCTTCTGCCGTCCAGAGCATACTGCCGTGAAATAAACAATTTAAGATCGTTTACGAAACGAAAAGAACCGACTTCAAATGCAACGCCAGTCATTTTCAGTAACAAGTTTGAGGTGTTTATCTCCATATCTCTGGAGATACTGAACATATGCCGATTCAAATTAAATGGGAACCCTGGGAAGAATACCCTTACAAGTAAAAAATAATTCAGGCGTCTTCGATTAATTGATGAACATACATACAAACAACATATATTCCGACGAATTGAGAACCTCCTCCTTTTTGACCTACTTCCAAAAAGGAGGAGGTTTTATGTTCGTCTGCATGTATATTTTTTTGTTTGTTTGTGAAGTTGGTAAAAAGGGATTTGTGTTACCTTCTCAGCTTCTAGCTTCAATCTTCGTATACGTTCAGCGAGGCGTTTCCTGAAGGTGCGGTGTCTTCGGATGTTCTCATGGTATACCTCGGTGTCTTGGGGCTGGTTATACAGGGGGTAGGAGACGGGCGGGCCCAGGTGAGACATAAGCGAGTGTGCTGCTGTCGCCTGGAATTACACATGAGGGTAGTTAGAAGAGTTAAGTAGCTTTAGTTTCCTGTTAAATACAATCCGGGAGGATGGATGAAGGAAGATTGACAAAACAGATTTATGAGCGAGTGTGAATAGGCCAGCCGGTAGAGGCCGACCTAGGCGAATGTATCACGACCAGATCGGAGACGTTTTAAAGGAAGGCCAAGTCAAAAGTACCTATAACCGGCGAGCATGTATGAAGAGGTCGACCTAGGCGAACGTATCACGACCAGATCGGAGACGGTTTAAAGAAAGGCCAAGTCAAAAGTACGTATAACCGGCGAGCATGTATGAAGGCGCTCATGAAAGTGGAAGAAGCGAAAGAGGTTTGTCAAGATCGTAGCATGTGGACAGAAGTAGTCTCTGCTCTGCCTACCCCAACGGGAAAAAGGCGTGGTTTTATGTACCTATTTATGTATGTGTGCAAACTGCAAAATCCGGGGGTCTTTAAATTGCGATTGAATAGGTTTCTTCTAGGCAAGCGTGCTATATCGTCGATCACATCTTCACTTAACATCAGGTGAGATAGTGGTCAAACGCTTGCTTATCCATACTAATCCATACTAATATTACAAAAACGTTTTGTAACTCTGTCACTCTGTCTGTTTGTTACATAATCACGCCTAAACGGACGATCCGATCTTACTGAAATGTAACAAGGAGATACTTTATGGCATGAGTATGAACATAGGCTACTAAATTATTGGTGTACGTGAACAAAGTCTACTAGAAGAGAAGCTAGTATACTAGAAGAGAAGCTAGTCTACTAGAAGAGAAGCTAGTCTACTAGAAGAGAAGCTAGTCTACTAGAAGAGAAGCTAGTCTACTAGAAGAGAAGCTAGTCTACTAGAAGAGAAGCTAGTCTACTAGAAGAGAAGCTAGTCTACTAGAAGAGAAGCTAGTCTACTAGAAGAGAAGCTAGTCTACTAGAAGAGAAGCTAGTCTACTAGAAGAGAAGCTAGTCTACTAGAAGAGAAGCTAGTCTACTAGAAGAGAAGCTAGTCTACTAGAAGAGAAGCTAGTCTACTAGAAGAGAAGCTAGTCTACTAGAAGAAAAAATATATGTTGGAAATTTTTTCGTTTGTCTGCGTTGATGATCATAAAAGAGTAGGTACTCGAGGAATGGTCAATGCATTATAATATATGGTAAATAAATACTACTTCCTACTAATATTATACATTTGAAATGATATGTAAAGAGTTCATATTTCAAGATGTTTAACGACGAAGAAAGTACATCTGGTATTCTGGTCCTAACATCGCGGAAAATATCGCTTGAGCGATGCAGGATCTCATACATTTAAGCAATATATACAAGGAGAACTGTGCAATCTACTCCAGAGCCATCTATGTGTTTTTATATTAAGTTAAATTGGTGAGTATACAATAGATGGATGCATGTATGTTTGTTGCTTTTTCATGCAAAAATGGCTGAACGGATGATTATGAAATGTATTATACAGATTTTAACCTGGATTAACACATAGGTTATTTTAAAACGCGGGTGAAGCCACGGGACGCAGCTAGTAGTTACAAATTTTTCGCATGTTTTATGCTAATAAACCATTTTTATCTTTAGAAGGTCAAACGTAGAGAATATAGGTTCAGGGTCGGAAAAAATGCCATAATAAAGAAGAAGCTATTGTCCAGCGGTTGATATATAAGGGCTGAAGATAATAAAGAGGCTCTTCGTCTTCGAACTTCGACTTCGTCGGACTTTCTTCACGACCTTATAGCCCTATAAGACTTTTCTGACTGACCTTTTTCCGGTTATCAGCATAGACGCATTGCGCGAGGCTCCTATGTCGTGGTACAGCCTCTTCAGGCTCGGCCTCCCGCGCCGGCTTCGACGCCGTCTGTTCCAGTTCCTCCTGCTTCTTCCGCAGCTTGGACAACTGGGCGTCCGACAGCGCCATCTCACGGTCCACCTGGAATTGAAGAAATTATGGTAAAGAAGGTGACATTATGGAGAAGTATCTAAGTTTTATTGCTTTAAAAGTGGCTGGGGAAGAGTTTTGATGAGAGTAGCGAAGGCTTACAATCATTGGCGATCAGTAGGTGACCTCTATGTTCAGCCAGCAGTGGACTTGTATAAGCATGAGGTTACATAAAATAAAACTTGAGACGAAAGCATCGACGACACACAAAGCATCTTTCAAAAAGCTCAAAGGACAGTCTTCTGATTCAGAACTGTTGACACTCTGATTGTTCTTATTCTGTTTCCGATCTGATTGGATCATCCGACTGGAAACAAAGACCCAAAGATCGGGCTCAGTGGCGTGACTTGGGAGAGGCCTATGTCCAGCAGTGGACTGATACCGCCTGATTATGGTGATGATGATGATGTTTCCGATTGTTCTGTCAGGGCTGTTGTTCTGGTTCAGACTTGATCACATTCAGTTGTACAGTTCCTCATCTAACTGCCGTCTTCCATTAACAGATCAGCTCGATTCCGTCTCACCGCATCGTCGTTTACCATCAGATGAGTTAACAAGACGAGCCAAACTTTTCAACGGATGGAAACACAGTCAGCGACTCTAGTAAAAGATAGATTGTTTACCTTAGAAATCTGCTGCAGCAAATCATCCTTGGTGGTGCGAAAGCTCTGGTCTTCCACCGTTGGCTCTGAAGGCGGGTTGGGAGACAGAACTTCCACAGTATTGTACGCGTTCACCGGCTCCTGTAAAGAATCACTGTTAATAATCGGTCTTAATAAGAGAAGCAGAGAATAATAGGTCCCTTTTTCGAGGAGTATATTCCTCAAAATATAATCACTTGCCTTAAAGATATTTCTCATTATCTTGCTTCTCTAGAAAGGTCAATATATGCTGGCACTCGCTTGGCTTAGCTGGATAAATAAATAGAGTGCGGCTTTACAGCCAGCATAGCTTGAACTCCCTTTATTTAGGCTAACCGACGTCCATTAGCTTTCCAGCATTTGTTTTCTATGTTAAACATGAGAAAGATCGTGTCTACGCAGATATTATTATCACAATTATAAGTCTATTGAGAGAACGAATAAGATATTGCTACTGGTAATTTGCTAGTCCCAAAAAAAGATTACTTTTGCCATAGTGAGTTCCAACAGCTGCAATGTCTACTTTCGACTTAGCTTTTTTGAATATCAGCATAAATAACGCAATTATTTACATATATAAGAGTCGTTAGCATAACATTGCATGTAAAAACACGGCAGTTCAGGTTATTCCATGAGGTTAGGACCGCTATAGAATCACGGTAAGAACTTGTTGAAATTCGAAGAACCTAGATCCTGATGGTTGATTTTACAAGTATTATCGTGTTGATCGGATTCTTACGGCGTTTGTGCATTGCTCCTATCATCCGTGCAGCTGCCAGCCAATCATCCCAAGGAATCATGGTGTTGTCATGTCACGATGTAGTCGGTTCGCAGTGCACAAACGCCTTTATTCTACGTTGTGGCATCTGATGAAGAGAAAATTTATAAAGTTGGAAGTTATATAATCCCTACAATGTCCTGGCATGATGATGGCATGATGACTGGCCAATGACAGTTCCTAGCACAGTTTAAAGGATTTTTGTTGATGGAGTGTTAAACCTAGGCCTTAAAACTCGGCTTCTGAAGTACTGCTCCGGACTTCATGGCGCCTCTTCACAATCGGCGATGATCGACACTCGTTGATCGTCTGTGATCGGCAAGGTAATCGTCACGATCATTGTGCATGCATCCACACGATCGTCCGTGATCATTTATTGAGCGGCAAACTTGTATTTAAAAACAAAAAAACGACGCAACGTACGTACGCACGGCTCCGCTGTCCTCCGGTGAATGAATGATCGGCGATCGTGTGGGCACGCGCTTCCCAACTACAAGCGATTCCCTTTGATGCGTGCCCGAAAAACCGACAAGTCACCGATCGCCGCGATCATGACGACGAATAAGGACCATGATGGCCGACTACAGGCGAGTAGCCCTTCTACACGATCGTGCTCGCGTGTGATCGTCTATGATCGCCGATTGTGAAGAGGCGCCATCAGATGATTGGAGACAGTTACTAGGATACCTATTGAGTTGGCTGGCCCTTTATGAATGGCGTCTATTCTAGCCGATAAAACCTGGATTCTCATCTTATTTAAGAATCTATCAAGTCTGTGATTCCTCCTGAAAACGCAAGACTCAATCCCAATGAAGGCGGCAATAGCCCAATGGATAAGGTGTCGGACTGGCGATCTAGAGGTCGTGAGTTCGGTCCCCATCCCACCCATTGCAGTATTGACGTGAACCCACTCCAGACACAAGCATATTTAGCTTAGTTGGAGGGGTTAACAAGAATACTAGTAATGTGCAACCCACATTGCGAGTAATCTTTAAAAAATAAAAAAACCTACAACTATTCAACATCCGCATCAATCCAACCCTTTCTAACAGATCCTATCCAATGGAATTCTAATTTAACTACCGATATCATTAGACCATCTGATAAGTCTTCCTAAACGCTTCTGTACATTCCTCGGATACCATTCCAAGTCAGCTTTCACTTGTTTAAAGACGGGTGTTAGTGTTTAGCCCCGTATTCATTGTAAACATTTGTTGCGCAACTGTTGCTCAACACCAAAGTCTCTCAACATCAAAAATGTTTTCGCTTGGCGAGCGGCTACTCTTCAGCATGAAGTGATTAACTCCGCAACACAAATGTTGACCGCAAGACGTTGACAGCAACTCAGCATAATGCAACCATGTTTATAAGCAAATGTTTACACTGAATACGGGGTTTAAACGTAAACGAATATTATAAAGAGCAAACATTTTATTATAACAAGTTCAAATTTTAAGAAGTTTGATGATGAAGGATGTGCGTCAGGTTCAAACATCGCGGAATATGTCGTTCGCGCGATGCAGGATCCCATACATTTAAGCAATATTTACAAGGAGAGCTTTTCAACCTACTCTAGCGCCATCTAGACACTTTTATCTAAACTAATATTATTAAGAGGAAAAATATTTATTCTTTGTATCGATTTTAACTCCAAAACGTCTGGACCGATTTTTAAAATTCTTTCACTAATGGTAAGCTACATTATCAGCGAGTAACAAAGGCTATATTTTATTCCCGTTTTCTCACAGGTACGGGAACTACGCGGGTGAAACCGCCAGACGCTGCTAGTACACTTATAATTACACTTGTTAATAATGAATGAATGTATAAAAACTTGCCCTGGTATCGACTCTAAGAGTCGGATGGTGCAGCGGTGTAACCGGTGTTCTGTCCGAAGCCGAGATCCTGATCTTCTTGAAGGGCGGGGGGTCAGCGGGGGGAGGGTGATGGGCGGCTGGCTGCGGAGGGGGCAGGTACCCTGTGCCGAGGATGGACATGCGGTTGTTGCCTCGGTACTCGCCCACCGCACCGCCGCCGCGGGCGTAGCTGTTGTCCCTGGAAACGAAACGAGCAATGGTTGAGAAACAATGTAAAGACGACGAGTTCCATCTTCAAATTCTAATGAGATCTAACGCGGTGATGACGACCTTGTTGTTATAATAAGAAATAGATATTATGTTTCTATAATTAAATTAATTTCTTAATTCTTTCCAAAATTATGGCGCAGGTATGTGACGGGCAGCAGCGTCACCAGTGCGAGAAGCTACGTCCTGCGATCGCCAACCCGCCTGCCCAGCGTGGCGATTAGGGCATATTCCGCCCAAGATGGAAAGTCACACACAAAGTCAAGGCCCCAAAGGCAGTGACTGGAAAAGAAGAGCCGAAGATCGGGCTCAGTAGCGTATCTTGGATGAAGCCTACGTCCAGCAGTGGACTATCACAGGATGATGATGATGATTATGTTTCTTTAAGGCCCACTTGTATTGACCAGAGTTAACACATATTTTTATAACCCAGGGTTATGCAATATCCACGATCGAATTATGTATGAGTAATTGCAATGTTTTTTTCTATTTCTCGCGACAATATTTAAGGTGAACCATCCTATCCTTTTTATAAATATTTATGTAAGCATATCATATTTTGTCGTTTTATGTTGATTTGTGTCATTCTTGTGTATCGCTTACTCCTGGATTATAAAATATGTGTTAACTCTGGTCTGTGCAAGTGGGCCAAGTGTTTACACACTTTATATTTTTGTGCATTGTTACACACAATCCATCAATGCATAGAACATGGTTAAAAATGCAACCCATTAGTTTTTTTTTGTCTTATTGGCTAGCGTTTGACCACTATCTCACCTGTTGGAAAGTGATGATGCGTTCGTATTGATAGGATTATACTGTAGCTGAGTTAGTTACAGCGCCTGGCACGTTTTCCAGGAGGCGAGAGTTCCAGTCCCGTCGGTACCATGAAACTTTGGATTGTGTATAACATAAATGTATAATAAATGTTATAAATGCGATAGTTGGCTTGTATGATTGTTTGTTTAGGACATGTTCAAGGTCAAATAGCTGGAGTGATATGCCTGAAATTTCACACAAGGATAGCTAATATAGTCGAATAGGAAATAAAATACTTTTTAAAAACCTTTCGCGATGGAAGTTGGAGTCTGGATGTGTCGCTATGGGTTTCGTGGTTAAAATTACGGCCAAATCATATTAATGCAATAAACGACCGGTATACGATAATGAATAAAACCAACACCAGTATATTATTACAACATTTTGACTAACGCATAAAATGAAGGACTTCACTAAGTATCCTTACTTAATATTATAAACGCGAAAGTTTGTATGGATGTACGGATGTTTGATAATCTTTCACGCTAGAACTACTCAACCAATTGAGCTGAAATTTGGTAAGTAGATAGCCTAGACCCTGGAATAACACAAAAGAGTATTTTTTATCCCGATATTCCCACGGGAATGACTACGCGGGTGAAACCGCGGGACACAGCTAGCTGTCAATAATGTTGATTTGAATGACCCTATACGATTGACCTCACCTATAGCACGCCAGTTACGCCACTGTACCCTTAGTACGAGTTTTCATACCAAACTCGATATCGTATATCGAACAAATTTTGTATGAAAAAACAGTACCACCCCTCTAGTGGTTACTACACTTCACTAAATTTAGACCAATCAGAGAGCCAGAATAAGTCGAAAACTATGTGAGATCTGTCAAAAGCGTTTACGACGCAAACTCGTATTCAGGGTACTGTACTGAGCTTGATTAGAGCAGTGGACAGAGATGGCTGATGATGATGATGATGATGCGATTGACACCTCAGTATTCTTTATGAATACGGGTGTAACATTGTCTGGGGTGAAAGTCTCTACATTGATATCTGAGCTTCTCCTGATATTGAGTTAGAATGAGATGCAGCTAGACAGTTGTTATCTGCATCTCTATTCGTATCGACGATTATCGTTCGAAATTCATCGCTATGCATGTAGAGACTACCGGCCCTGGTCGTTGTTGTCACTTGTAACTCCAGTACCCTTAGTGCGAGTTTTCATACCAAATTCGATATCGTATATCGAGTAAATTTTGTATGAAAAACGGTACAGCGCCTCTAGTGGTTACTACACTTCACTAAATTTAGACCAATCAGGGAGCTAGAATAAGTCGAAAACTATGTGAGATCTGTCAAAAGCGTTTACGATGAAAACTCATACTAGGGGTACTGGCCATAATACCAACGTAACGGAATGCACAGAATGAGCGCACGTCAACATATGTGAGCCTATCAACGTCATTAGTTATTGTACTCGACCATTCTTCCAACTTAAAACAATGAACAATAATACGACCGCAATGCTGTTGTTGTAGGAATATATTCGTACCCCATATAGACTGTCATAATGGATTGTACAGTTGCGCTGTGGGGACTGAATTGAAATGATTATTTAGTCTTCATATATAGGATGACGTCATCGGCCGAAATATCGGTCCCTGGCGCAGATATGCTGATTTATTGCACGCTGTTGTGCCATGGAAATCAATCATCATCATCAGTACTGTTAGTCCAGCCTGTGTGTGTGAGTGTGTGTTAAGCGACATGACAAAAGCACAGACAAGATAATAATAATATGACAAAAGTCCGCGCCACGTCACACGCCATACGCCCGCGCCACGTCTCCTCTGTATAAACCGCGCCTCTCCTAATGCTCGCCGCTGAGCCTGTAGCGCTATACTGTAAGCTAATCTCGGAAGCGAAATTAGCAGTGAGATTTGAATTTCGTGTTACAAAATTCAACCGTATTACAATCGTGTTACGATTTGAATTTCGTAGTACGAATCATAGCGGACTCTGCTTGCGAGATGCGTAAACTAGCTTACAGAATAGCCTGGCTGATCTTCGGCTCTTCACATCCAATGACTGCCAGCTCGCATTAGCAGAGTTCCTAGTTCGAATTCCTTCAGATTCTTACTTACTTGATTACGTTACATAAACGAAGACTTGTATTAAAATTACTTTGCTACCTATTTATTATAATACACTCACTAGAATTCACTACATGGCGCTTTTTAGTTTCCATAAAAATCTGCGTTTACCATAACGTAATCGAGTAATTGAACAAAATTTAATGCAATCTATCTAGGCACTGAAAACATGTTATCCCCATAGGTTATGGGTTCTGTTCTGCGACTAATGTGGCCAGCACACTGCCACTTCAGGGAGTTCAGGGTTCTTATCCTGCGAGCTATGTTTGCTACTTTCGTTTTTTGTCAGATCACCTCAAAGCAGTACAAAGGAACAAATCCTTTCGGACCGTATGTACGCTACGCTCCGATTCCGACCTAGTAGACGTCCCGGCAGTGGACCGATTTTAAGGTAGTACCTTATAAATCTTACCTTTACATAGTATAATAAAACATAGTCTCTCCCGCTGTCTGTACGCTTAGATCTTTTAAACTACGCAACGGATTTAAAAGCAGTTTTCAGCGATAGATAGAGTGATTCAAGAAGGTTTATAACCAGGATTAAACGCGTACAAAGCCGCGGGGCGCTGCTAGTACATAATATAATAGATAAAAAATCATCATTTAATGCTAGAGAAACGACTCACCTTTTCAGACGACTAACCTTTTTAACTCAATAATGAATGAATACTACTCTAAATAATAATTAAAATATTTCCTCTCAACAGCGGAGGTAAATATTCAGTTCGACTCCAATAAAACGCAATGCAAAATCTTGCAAATGGCAACCGAAGTTTGTTGCTTAAAGTGATCACTTTACGTGAGAAATAGCTTTTCCACATCTCCTAAATTATTATTTCAATAATTTTCTGTTTGTTTATTTACGCAAACTGATTTTTTTAATGTCGTTTGACAGATTCTGAAAGCTTTGTCTCTTGTCAGTTGACATACGCTTTTACTGATCGATTAAACTTTTTGGAGTGCAGAACGAGGTAATAATATATGTAGTTAATTAAGCAGGCATGACATAGATTACAAATACATAGTACAAAATACAGAGTATAATTACTAAGTATTTTTCGTAAGTAAAGTATTAGAGTACGTATTTTTTTATTGCAAATATGCCACATTATTAAAATTAAGTTCTGTGTGTACATTACATATACTCAAATGGGTACACATACTTTAAGTCTTTTAAAATTAATCATGTTAAACTAGGTAAATTTTATACGATTGAAGTCAGTATTAGAAGAAATAAACAAGAAAAAAAAATGCTTTAATGATCTCAAATCACGTAAGAAAAGCAAAGAAAAGGTCAACTTCATCCGAACCCAACTAAACAGGAAAAGCCAAATTTCCTAACGACCCGATGGCGTGCTCCGCGAGCTTAGTTTCCAGACAAATCACGTAAGTCCGTGACAACATCAGACAAACCCATTAAAATAAATCGAAGATAATAACTGTCTACGTTAAAAATACCTATTACGCAATGCGATTATTCTCAGTCGCATCACATGTAAGGCCAAGGCTAAGCGCAGGGCAGGGGGCGCCACAGTCGCGCTGTTTACTTTTTTATTTTACATGCGAAGCACGCCTCGCTCCACGTGGAGTGGCCAACGTGGCGGACGGAATGGGCACGCTTTATTTTACGACACATGGTTTTGGTACAGTCACTACTGCCTATAGTTATGTATGGTTTTGTTAATATGTATAGGTATACTATAGGTATACGGTATTGGAGGATTTCGTTCGTGCTTCACGTCAATGTCCTTTATTTTTAAGTTTGCAGTTAGCCTGGAATATTAATGTATTTGCACAGTGAATTTCTCAAGTCACGAATTTATATTGAAAGATTGATTGATTTAGGTACAATTTAGTCTTTTGTAAAAGCGTTTCAAAATATATCTGCAATTATCGTGCAATCGTGAATTGATTGATTCAACGTTCATAATGAAGATATTTTTTGTATGAGAATTATTTGGGTTGTAAAGATTAAAGACACGTAAAGGTAAGTGAGTAAATATCGATGGCCATTGGCCAATAAAAACGTGACTCATTGCACTTTATCTACCCACATACTACATTAGAAGTGCGGGTGAAAATAGAATAACAAACTGTTTATCAAAGCATTTCCAGGTTAACAATCTCTTACAACGTTGCAAAATAAAATCGATACATCTCCATAATTGACATAAATGCACCTCTTTACTCACTGGAATTATAGTTTCTTCGACTAACGATTACGTACTACAAAGTAACTAACTGTAACAACAAAGTATGTTGAAAGGCGTGCCATAGAAAATATGAGAGTACTACGAGTACAAAAGTAAAGCTGATGCAAAAATACTAGTATTAAAAAACTAATATGTATTTGATACTAAGTATGATGTATCTTGAGCAATTAAAGTGCTTTCTCAGTGCAGTTGCTGGGTCAGACAGATAGCTTAATAAGAGCTAGTTAGCAGTTTATTTGATCACAAGCGTAAGATTAATTTACACTTTATACTCGTAGGTATCTAGGTTGGAAAACCCACAAAATATCATGAATGTCAAGTAATAGTAGTACATAGCAGGTACGTACTTATCTTCACAGTCACACCTATAACTATCTTAGTAATCAGTTTACTTTCTCTAGCTATTTGTTCTCTGTTCGTGCTTTTGCCTTTGCCAACTTTTAAAGTAAATCAGTCTATGTTGTATTGTAGTAACTAAAATACTATGAAATGTAAATGTGAAATATTTGAATATACTGGCAAGGATATATTCTACGTATATAAATAAAATTACTATGCATTACATGCACTAATTTTAACGGCATGATAATGATGAATTGAATTGCGATGATGCTGAACGAAAAGTAACCCTTTGTTCTTCGGTCAATGTTATCAGTGTTATCACCAAACCAAATGCGTCAACTTTCATCAAAAAAAGCATACCTGTATTATACTATAATTAGATTTATGACATAGTAGGTTAGTTTGATAAGTGGCTATAAATCCCCCTATCCAGCTGTATTTAGAATTCAAACGAACCCCTAAGCTTAACTCCTTACATTTTATGTTTAAGAGTTATACATTATTTATGTGCAATTATTAAAGAAAATTCACATAACCAAGTCTAGTTTGTTTCAATGGTATATTGGAATATCTAAATTTTTAACAAAAATAAACGGTTTGTGACAATGGTAGATTCACCACCTCCAAAACAAACTTTAGCATTTGTCATAAGTGACATAGACAATAAATAAAATAGACAGTCGGCTGCAGGAGCACGTGAATTCGGAAAGTATTGTATATATTGTCACCGGATCGCGATGACTGAACGGAACATGAGCCGACTTGCCAACTGCCAACGTGACGAATGTCGCGTGATACAGTTATTTTTGTATTACTTTTGCTGGGAATTATTTGACTAGAATGCTCGCTTGATGATAAGATAAGCGATACTATAAAATGGGACCATAAAAAATTTTGATTGTGTCTGGCAAATCAGTCTTCACATTATCTGTCATCAATTCATTACCGCCTTATATTATGTAATCTATTGCGTGCATGTTTTAAAAATATTAAAAGGACTGTCTGTGATAAGTTTTGTCTAATCTATCCATTGTAACGCTACTTACTAGATTCACTCAGCATAATTGAGAATAGGCGCTTTTATAGGCACATGTTCAAAATTCAAAATCATAGGCGTTGGTGAAAAACGCTTTGTAGGTACCTATTACCAAATTTCAAAATTAACAGCTCGCACCATAAACAACATCATTACTTTCTTTTGGATGAGATTGGGGTCATGTGCTTGTATGTCACCAATAAAAACCAAGCAAGTATATTTAACAAATGACGTCAACTTGAGTAAATAATTAAACGTGCACAGTTATCAAACAAAATGCACACATTACATAAATAAGTACAACTAAAAACATAACCCTTTCCTTTCATTCATATTCAGTGAAAAGCGAAACGATAACAAACAATCATCTGCAATCGAAACTACTAGAACAGCACCTACAGAAGGGTCGATGACCTCACCTTGACCTACTTTACCTGTACGCGTATCAGGAAATGGGAGCGTACCGAGTATTCAAGAGTATTTCCGAGTATTTATCGTACCTCGTCACTACAAGCCTACGTTCTTTGTTTAGATTGTAAAACATATATGGAATATACCAATATTAATGTGATTTCACCAATTAAATATGCTGTTTCGCATTTCTTTCGCATTTAACGGCATTTTTGCTATTCTAACTGGATTAAAAAAAATATATTTTATGTGATATATGCAAACGGTATATCATAAGCAAAACTCACAGAATAACAAAATATGTAGGAAATAGTTCATTTCTCTGTCTACGGATATATTGACTGTCTATTTCAGCGATTGTCCCAGAGATGGCGCTATCTGTAATTAATTTATGCTAGGTACTTTAGATTAGCGTTGTTGCAATAGTCGATAGTTTCCCTATCGATAGTTGACCTTGAAAAATAGTCGATAGTTCGATAGTGCTATCGAAACTATCGAAACGTGACGATACTATCGATACCATCGATAGAGATAGATAGATCTAGAGTCTAGATTTTATTTAAAAAAAATTAGCTTTGTTGTTTTTACAAATATTCTCTACAACTTCAAAAAATCACAGGAATATTCCAATGAGCAAGTGGATTAGTAATAAATTCCTACAATTGGATGAAATGTTGCTCTCAAGTAGTAATATTTAGGTACCTACAGTGTGGCGAATTAACGATTATTTGTTTTTTTTTTTTGCAATAGCTACAGGAATTTCTACTGAGACACAAGTTTGTGGAGTTAACATTTTACCCGCGCCGTAAACACCCATCATTTTGCAGATTATCGCAAGTCTCGGGAAAACGTTCCATAGTGTCAAAAACTCATAAATATCTACTTAAATCCTTTTTAATACATTCCTCAAGCTTGCACGCTCGTGTAACGGGAAAACCACACGGTACACGCATAATGAAGAGGTAAACAGAATTCAATGATGTCACTGCCGAAATTAAACATATACTAAGAATGTACTAGCTTTTGCACACGTTTTCTTATTTATATAAATGTATATAATGAAATATATTATTATATTTCATGTTCATACATTTAATAGCATCGTACTTAATGTCACTGTATAAAAGAATTGGACAAAAGCAATCATCCAACGCAAAAAAAAAGTTGGTCTTCTTTACAGAATAAAATAAAACTGGCCAAGTGCGAGTCAGCATCGCGTCTCTTATCGCACACTTAGGGAGGGTTCCGTACAATACGAAACAAAACAGAGTTTCAACCTCATATATTTGATTAATTGATAATAATAAGAATATTTGGTTTGGTCGCGATCTAGAAAGACGGGGCTCGTTTACTAGCGCCATCTATGTAATTTTGCCGAAACTAATTAGATAGATGGCGTTTAAAAACACGTTTTTTGTAAGGGGACCCCCTTTAATTTTTAACTTTATTTTGTTTTTAGTATTTGTTGTTCTAGCGGCAACAGAAATACACCATCTGAGAAAATTTCAACTGTCTAAATATCACGGTTAATGAGCTATAGCCTGGTGACAGACGGACAGACAGACAGACAGACAGACGGACAGCGGAGTCTTAGTAATAGGGTCCCGTTTTACCCTTTGGGTACGGAACCCTAAAAACCACCTAAGTAACTTTACCACTTCGCTTTACACTTGAGATTCGCCCAATATCACGAGTCAATTTATATTACGTCGCTCAACCGTTTTATTGATTTTAACGTCGACTCTAATTGCAAAATAGGTTTCCACAAAGAACCCTGCGTCCTACCTGTAATGACATACGGAGCCTAGACGTGGACACTGACGGTGCGACTGATCCAACAATTAAAAGTCGCTCAGCGAGCTATGGAAAGGGCTATGCTCGGAGTATCTCTGAAAGATCGAATTCGAAATGAAGTCATCCGACAGAGAACCAAGGTTATCGACATAGCTCAAAGGATTAGCAAGCTGAAGTGGCAGTGGACTGGTCACATCTGTCGTAGAACCGGTAACCGTTGGAGTAGACGTGTTCTAGAGTGGAGACCACGGCTCGGCAAACGTAGTGTAGGACGCCCTCCAGCTAGGTGGAGCGATAATATACCTACGCAAGCTGGCTGGCAGCGGTTGAAAATATATAGCTGAAAATCGAGCTCAGTAGCGTGCCATAGGAGAGGCCTATGTCGAGCAGTGGACGAATACTGGCTGTTAATGATGATGACTGATGAAAGAGCCCTTTTATTAATGAGAATAATAATATGCAGCCTATGCTATCCTTTTTTATTTATTTTTTATAATCGTATAGGCTAGGGTTTGACCACTATCGCACCTGTCACTATATAAGTGATGATGCGGTCGAGGATAGTAGCATGCTAGACCTAGAATGGAAAAACTAGCTCTTAAGGACAGCTGCCGGAACAAATTAGATGTTTGGAGACAGATTTCACTGTATAAAGCCACAGCTGGACATAGACCTCTCCTATGGCCCGCCACTGAGCTCGATATTCAGCTCTTTTCAGCCGCTGCCAGCCAGCTTGCGTATATCATCACTCCATCTAGCTGGAAAATCTAAACTAGGTACTCATATCAAAAGAAAAATTTCATCAAAACGTCGCGTCGTTTTAATATTGTATGCAAGACATGAAGATTATTGAATGAATTATATTATATACAATATCATTGCTTGCATACGTTATAAGAAACCTAAAATAATAGTAAGTAAATACACAATAAATAAATAACAAAGGCCAAGTCAAAAGTACCTATAACCGGCGAGCGTGTATGAAGGCGCTCATGAAAGTAGAAGAATCGAAAGACGTGGCGTCACGATCGTCCCATGTGGAAAGAAGTAGTCTCTGCCTACCCCAACGGGAAAAAGGCGTGAATGTATGTATGTAAATACACAATCAGTAATGAGCAAAGTGGTTACCATGTCCATGTCACGTTATCACGATCTTCTAAAATCTACAATTTAACTCAATATTTAGTTGCTATTTTTGTCATCAAAGTTTCATAACAGTTGGATATCATCCAGCTAGAGAGCTGGGTGCATTTGACCACTGACACAGAACATAATAGTTGTAATACTACGTACGTACCACTGACACGGTTTACAGATAGCATAATTAAATACATACATAGACGTAATATAAATTGACTGCGCAAAACGGCCCTGATGAGACCGACCTAGAACGAAGTTTGTCCCTTTCTTTTGTAAGGACGACTTATATACAGGGTTACAGGAGAAGTCGTGCTAGATCCGTGAAGGGCGTGGAGTACCCGTCATTTCTGACTTATTTCTCTATGAAACACCCCACCCTAAACTTAACCCTTTTCGAGATATACGATTTTTTTTTTTTTTTTAAATTGCCGATTTTTATGCTACTACATTGATTTGTGGTTTTTTTACGTGTCTTATTATTATTGTTGCTGCATTTCATGCTTTACCTATTGTTTTATTTTACTTTTTATTGTAAATTATTTTCTACACTGTCGCCTATAAAACTACTATACGTGATAGCTAGACAGTAGACGCAAAACATAAAACTGCCATGTCATTCACATTAATGATTGTATTATATTATATTAACATCAAAGAATATTATTCGAGCGTGGTGTTTACAGTGTTTCTCATTAATCAAAGTGTAATTTATTAAGTTTTCTTATTTCCTGTTACATGCTTGATCTGGTTCTAAACTATATATATCCATACTAATCCATACTAATATTGTACTGTCTGTTTGTTACACAATCACGCCTAATCGATCCGATCTTACTGAAATTTAACAAGGAGATACTTTATAGTATGAGGTTGAACATAGGCTACTAAATTCTTGGTAAACGTGAACGAAGTCGCGGGTATCAGCTAGTGTGATATATACGACATATGTATATACGACGTTTATAACTAATAGCTCTGTGATCTGTAGACCTTAGAATCTGTCTTTGCAAAGCTCATAATTAAAATAGTTTAAAAACTAACAAAACCGACTTCAAATGCCGCGCTAGTCACGACGGCGCTCATTTTCAACCGACTTCCAAAAAGAAGGAACTTCTATGTTCGTCTTAAGGTTTTTTTTAAATTATGTTCATTGATATTTTTGCCAATTGTGAACCGATTCGAGTGATTATTTTTTTAATCGTTTGGGTACATTTCCGAGTTAGTCGCATTATAATTTCATCGAGATCTGATAAGTATCTCCAGAGATATGACGATAAACGTCTCAAACTTGCTACTGAAAATGACTCGCGGGCATGGAAGTCGGTTGTTTTAGTTTTTAAACTATCTTAATTATCAGTAGCAAATTTGAGGATTTTACGGACAGACAGAAAGACGGACATCAAAGTGATCCTATAAGGGTTTCTACTCTCCTTCAGAAATACGGCACTCTAAAAAACTGCAAGACAAATACAAAACAGCAATTAGACAGTTTAAAATCAACCTACGAGTACATGCATTTGTTTGTAACATTTGTTAACATTTTGTTGACATATTTAGCCATAAGTTGATTGGTTAGAAGTGGATCTAATAAAAGCGTGTTAACAGATCTAGTTCACGATCGATCTGCAATGAATCATAAATAATAGTTCAGTTCAGTGACCTATCGAGGGCACAGCACTGAAACTGTGTCAGACTTGCCAACCCTCGCGCTACGGAAATAGCCGCGACAGCCCTGAACGAATAATTTAATAATGAACTTCTGTCTATCTGTGTTTATAGGGTTCCGTACCCAAAGGGTAAAACGGGACCCTATCTGTCTGTCTGTCTGTCTGTCAGTCTGTCACCAGGCTGTATCTTATGAACCGTGATAGTTAGACAGTTCAAATTTTCACAGATGATGTATTTCTGTTGCCGCTATAACAACAAATACTAAAAACAGAATAAAGTTAAAAATAAAAGGGGGACCCCCATTTATTTTTAATAGAAACGTGTTTTTTTCGGAATTTCAATATAACGCCATCTATGAAAGCTTAGGTAAACGTCCATAGATGGCGTTATATTGAAGTGCCGATCCCTAACACCTTTTTTAGACGTTAGGTGGCGTTATAAGAAATAAAATGTTTATTAATTATTATTTTTTGCTGGCGAAAAATGATAGTGATATTCTTATAAAATACTGTAGTGTGGTACGGTACCCTAGGAGTGCGAGTCCGACTTGCACTTGGCCAGTTTATTAGTATGTATGTATGTAGGTATAATTGTGTGGGTCAAATCTTGGAAGTTAAATTAGAACCACTTCCTGACGTTTCATTGGTCTTAAATTGAGTATTATTATCGCAATCAATGTATATAAATGATATAGTTATTTTAAATTAAAATGAATCAATAAATAGAAATCGCAATAGCTGCCGCAGTTACCGCATTAAAAACGAGAGAATCATGATTTGAATATGTAAAGCAAGAAAGACCTCAATGTATGCGATAAGTGTGTTTTTTAAATGGACTAGGTTCCATTTAAAAACTTACTTAAAGAAGTATCATAACACACTAAATCATAGTTCCTAATTAAGCCCCTAATTAGCCACTCTAACTCCCTATGAGTTATAACACTGCACATAATATAGGTTTACCGGGTCCTCTCATGTTCCTAATTTGGGACCCTTACTGTCTTACTCTCATCACACCTACCTAGGGACCCTGATTAAGTGTGGTGTAAAATCCCTTCTACCTAACATACCTAATTTAACGCGTTTAAATATATATATATATATCTAAAGTGCGTATTTTTGAAGATTTTGAGGAACGCTTAGAGGACCTGCCCCCATAAACAAAATCCAATTTCTGTTTCCATTCACGCTAACGTTCACGCTAACACAAGTTCAAAATGTATAGAATGACATTTATTTTCCCGCAACAAAGTTGTTATTCCCATACATTTTAAAGTTGCGTTAGCGTGTATGAAAATATATATTGGATTTTGTCTAGGGGACCAGCGGTGGATTTGACACAAGTTATGTAACTGTAGTGGGCAGCATATGGAAAATTACGTCGAGTCTTCACATCGCCAGAGTCTACAGACAAAAGTCTTCAATCAGTGCGTCCTTCCCGTCATGACATACGGAGCCGAAACGTGGACACTCACGGTTGGACTGGTCCACAAATTTTAGGTCGCGCAGCGTGCTATGACAAGAAAAAAATCTGTTTGTAACATCGATGTATATAAATAACCGGTCAATGCGTGTTGGACCACGCGTAGTGTAGGGTTCCGTAGTAGCCCGTTATTCAATGCAAGTCTTTACCCGTTATAAACAAACAACTATAGGTACTCAGTCTTTGTCACTTTAAAGGATTTATTCTAAGGATTTTGTATTCGGTACAAAATTATCCAACACCCAAGTTCAACGACTATTACTGCTAAACTAATAAAGTTAGCTTAACCGCTATAGTTTTCTTTTAAAGTTCATAAAATGCGCTATTATCACGAATTTTTCCAGATTTTTCAAGCCAGCAGTTTAGCTTTTAGAGGGGGGGGGGGGGGGGGACGCCCTACTGGTACAAAAATTTGCACTTTAAACTTTAATATTTCGTAAATGGAGCATTCAATCGAAAAATTGTATTAGCAACCCTGAAGTCATTTTAAAAGACCTATTCAACGATAACCCACACGATGGGGTAGACGATGAAAAAAAAAATCATCCCCACATCTCATACAGGGGAGCTACCCTAAAAAAAAATATTTTTCATAATTTTATATCAGCACATTGTCGGCGTAATTTATGTACACACTTCCACAAAATTTCAGCTTTCTAGTATTAACGGTCTCTTAGCAAAACCTCGGACAGACGGACAGACAGACAGACAGACAGACAGACAGACGGACATGACGAAACTATAAGGGTTCCTTGCCAGGACTACGGAACCCTAAAAAGGGTTTGTAACAGATTTTTGCATGTATAATATTGGCATTGATTCAATTTTCAATCAAACTGCTTTTCGCATTTATTTGTGTAATATTGAAAGTTTTCGACAAAATAACTTTTGCACCTGCACTGAACAGGACTGTAATAAGAGAACAATGATTAATAAGGGATTCACGCCAGGGCAATCACACTTGTTCAGTTCTCACCTGTAGGACAGTGGAGCCGATCCATATCCGGGTTGGTGCATCCGCAGCTGTGAGGGGTAGGGCTGCGAGCCGTAGGGCGCGGCGGGCGGCGGGCGGGGTTGGGGGGGAACCACCCCCGCCGGCTTGCCGTACGCCAGCCCGCCGCCGTGCCCATGCTCCGACTGCCCGGGCCTGGAAACAACAAAAGGATACCATTAGACATTTATACAAGTCAAAATCATTACAATAAGTACAACACATATTAGGTTGGTGTGATAACTCCAAAGTTGGTCTAGGCGTCCGACAGTAAAAGACACCGCATGCTCTTTGGATTGCGCGGTCTCTTGACAGTCAGAGACTCTGAGTTGGGTTTTTTTAAGAACATTTAAATAGTATGTATTGAGCAATTAGTTTCTGATCGCTTTCAGCAGCAGCGCTGCAGCGTTACCGCGTTGGCACCCATGATACACTAACAATCAGCCGGAACGGATCTCTTTTGTCTTTTCCATAATTCTACGCCCTCTTTGAGTCGGGTCAGCGCCCTTACATCTCTAAGGCTATGAGCACAAATACACTTTAAGCAAGTTAACATTGTAGTTATAAATAATATTAATAAATAAATAACACTTAATATAGTGATTAGTGATTTCCACAAAACCTAAGGTTGTGGGTTTGATCTTACACGGGACATTTCTTCGCGTGATACAAACAATATTGTTTCGAGCCTGGGTGTAAATGTATATGTTTGCTCCCTGCGCCATAGGGATTCCTAGAGCAGGAAGTTTCTTTAAAAAAAACTTTAACGTCGCAAAAAATACACGAACAGTCACGCTCAAACATCAAACAATTTAGTATTAATTTCCTTCAACTTCAACCTAAAGACCTTTGCATATATTATTGAAACACGAAAGGAAACATAATCGGTATCAGACATCCACAATCAGTTACATTACTTCATTACACGTGCCGATCTAATTACAACAAAACATTTTGCAACTGAATCATGCCACAATGTGCATAAATTGTAAATCGGAATGCATTTTTGCACGCGACCGCGATATTTTTCCTTGTAGGTGCGGTTATAATAAAATTACAATGTACTACAAAATTTTTTACTATTTTTAAAATCGTTTCGTAGTAATAGTGTGTTGTAAGAGTGGAAATTAAAAAAATAGAAGATATTTTAAATTGTTCACACTTAATTAGTCTTTATTGGTTAGAGACGATACGGTATATCATGCAGTCTATATATAAACATAGACTGCATTAGACATAGATAATAGCATACATTTCTACCAGTATCAGAATTTTCGATATGGGATCAGTTGCTCCAGCAGACAAAGATATGTCAAACATAACAACATAAAATTGTTTGTGCAATAAAACTTAATATGGGTTGAAAAATGTAACGAGGTTGACAGACAACCTTTGTATCTAATCAATGTTTTTATATTACATTGTATCCCTTTATTATAATCTACTTTATTTAATATGCATGTAAACTGAAGGGATAAATTTACAAAACGGTTATTAGACCTGTCGTTATGTATGGATCTGAGTGTTGGGCCACGAAGAAGCGGGATGAAAA
Source organism: Cabera pusaria (assembly GCA_954871355.1). Classification (NCBI taxonomy): domain Eukaryota; kingdom Metazoa; phylum Arthropoda; class Insecta; order Lepidoptera; family Geometridae; genus Cabera; species Cabera pusaria. The sequence continues at coordinate 3,530,021 of OX940906.1, read as the reverse complement.
GAGATTGCATGAGGCGGAGATGCGAATGTTGAGATGGATGTGTGGAGTCACAAGAATGGATAAAATTCGGAATGAGTATGTGAGGGGAAGCTTGAAAGTGGCACCTGTGACAGAAAAAAGTTAAGAAGCAACAGGCTAGCCTGGTATGGACATTATATGAGAAGAGGTGAAGCCCGCGTGACTAAAAAGGCGATGGACATGAAAGTGGACGGCTATAGAGGAAGAGGAAGACCGAAAAAAGTGTGGATGGACTGTGTGATAGAAGATATGAATGTGAAAGGAGTGGATGCGTAAATGACTGCGGATAGAGGGTAGGAAAATGATGATGATGATTTAATATGCATGTAATTTTTATTATTTTCAACCGACTTCCAAGAAGAAGGAGGTTCTCAATTCGTCTGTATGTTTTTTTTTCGAATGATTCTTTTTGTAATCGCTAGGGTACATTTCCGAGGTGACGATAAACGTCACAAACTTGCTACTGAAATTGACTCGCAGTGCATTGAAGTCGGTTGTTATAGTTTTTTAACAATCTTTATTTCTGTTTACTTTTACCTTAAAACGTGACAAGCAAAAATGTTAATTCGTAGATACAATTAAGGAATTGATACGTATAAATAAGTAAGAATGTTAAAAACGAAACCACTACTACAGTCTACTACACACATGCTGTGCGAGTCTGTTTCAGTAGCAAGTTAGAGATTTTTATCACCATATCTCTGAAGATATTTATCAGACCTTGATAAAATTTAAATGAGACCACATTGATATAAACCCTACCATGAAAACAAGAAACATTCAAATTGGTTTACAATTGGCGGAGTAATCGCGTAACAAACATACAAAAAACACACAGACGAATTGAGAGCATCCTCCTTTTTGAAAGTTGTTTGAAAAGATGTTTCTTTTCTAAATTAATGAATAATTTTTCTTAACACTTTTAATTCAAGGTCACGGAGCTCCGAAGTCATAAAAACTAATGGGATATTCGTCATAACATCTATATAATTATTTCATCATTTTATGGTGGGCCTTGACACGAGAACCATTATAAAATACCTATACCTAATTTGTAAACAATTTTATGGCTTACACAATTTGTGAGATAAACCTTAAAGCGTCTAGAGAATGAATTATTGATTTTTCTTGTCTCACAAACGTATCCTGTCTTAAGTCAATAAATCGACGAAATAAAAAACTAACAATCTAAGATGAGGGTAAGTATACCTTACCTAGGCAATTTCGTTACAGCCAACATTCTAATCTCATAGCGACACTGAACGCCGTAGCCTTGCCGTTTTCGAAATTTCAGCTGATAAAGATCGTACAATTTTGACTGTGCGATCTCTTTCAGCTAACATTTCGTATCATGCCGTATACATGCATATGTGCATAATGCCATCTAATTTGATCTTGTTTACATCTTGACGTATAACAAGATCAAATTATATGGCTTTATGGTTCTAGAAAGGCATATCAAACTTATATCTGAATTCTAAAGCCTAGATCTTACTGTAGGGCTATTCTGTAAGCTATCTCGGAAGCGGAATCCGCGGTGAGATTTGAATTTCGTATACGAAATTCAACCGTATTACGATCGTGTTACGATTGAATTTCGTAGAACGAAATTCTTACAGAATGGCCCTACTGATGTATTTCGCTTGAACTCTAACACGAAAGCAGTCTGAATCACTTTTAATTAGGCGTCATCGTAATTAAATGACACGGCTGAATCCCAGTGAGACAATGATATATTATAAAAATATGAATAAGGAAATAAAAAAGATTCCAAGCAACAATGTAAAAGTGTAATTAAATTCCAGGGCCGGATTCAAACCGTTATACTAAAACAAGTATGAGCTTCACACGGGATGTTTGACCAAAGCGGGATGCAACACGTCACGATAACGGATGTCACTATATTATTTATTTTATTGGCTTCGCGTGTGATGGCTTGTCAGACAGACAGGTTACTTACGAAAGTTTCTAAGAAATAAATGATTATTTAACTGCGACAACTGCGGTACGCCCTTTTTAAACACGCACTTGATGACTATTTCACTCGATATAATGTTGCTGTCTAAGATGGCAGCATCCTGGTCTGGTTGTTCTGGATGCTAGTAAGACGTGGATATCTCATATTTATTCTATCCACATTGCTTTTTAACCGACTTCAAAAAAAGGAGGAGGTTTCTCAAATCGACCGTATTTTTTTATTATTATTTTTTTTTTTTAATGTTTGTTCGCGGATAACTTCGTCGTTTATGAACCAATTTCGATTATTCTTTTTTTGTTCGAAAGGAGATATCCCAAGTGTGGTACCATGGTAATTTTATCGAGGTATGATAAGTATCTCCAGAGATATTGAGATAAACATCTCAAAATTGGTACTGAAAATGAATAGCGCGGCATTGAAGTCGGTTGTTTTTTTAGTTTTTAAACGATATTATTTTGTGTACCAATTTCAAATTAGCGGATTCAAATTGCCGTGACGTGAGTCATACTTGAATATGGATACGGTATTGTATAATGGTTGCGATAGGAATATGAAGAGGTTTGTTTAAATAGGTGATTTTTAATGAGGTTTCTGACTTATATCCTTTTTGACTTCTTATGGAAGAAGTTAAAAGGAAAATAAAATTTAACACGGAATTTTAAATGTAAACAGCCGATGATTATGCTCTCAGCAGTGCAAATAGAAGAGGTATAGGTCTAGCTATGAACTAGTAACAGGCTGACATAGCGACATCTTTTAAGTCAGCATGAACCTACCACCTACGATAACAGCGATAATTTATAACCAAGCACCCATACGTCACTAAAATAAACTGGCCAAGTGCAAGTCGGACTCGCACTCGTAGGGTTCCGTAACACAGTTAAGTATTCCATAACTATGATTTTTCGCAACTACAAAATTAACTTTGGTCGCTATATGTCTAAAACTGCTGACTGTATCTCGTTCAAACCAATTTTTGTTGTTAGTTTTTATTGAGATCTACAGCATATATTTTTTTAAGATTTTTCACTCCCATACCTTAAAAGTTAGAGGGGGGGGGGGGGGGGGGACACACATTTTACCACTTTAGACGCGCCTGCGCCTATCTTTCAAATGATTGACTTTGAGAAAAAATGGTTTTCGGAAACTCAATGTAATTTATGAAGACCTATCCATAGACACCGCACACATATAGGTTTGAAGAATTTTTTTTTTGTTTCAGTTCCATGTATGGGATGCCCCCCCCCCCCTTCTTTTATATTTTTTATTTTTGTATAAATATCGGAAAGCGGTTCACAGAATACATCTACCTACCAAGTTTCAATTCTATAGTCCTAACGAGTTCGGAATAAAATGGCTGTGACATACGGACGGACAGACAGACAGACATGACGAATCTATAAGGGTTCCGTTTTTTGCCATTCGGCTACGGAACCCTAAAAATTCAGATAAACAGCTGTTTACAACAAAATGTCCAAACCAGATATACAATATGTAATATAGTATACCTTTAATAGTACTTATTTGTACTGTCAAGTCACGACAACTGGGGACCCAAGAGAATAGGACGCACCCAATGCAAAAGAAAAACAAAGCAGTCAAATCGATTTCAAAATACCACCCCCACATCCGGCCGAATATGCAACAGCTAACATTTTGAACATAATCAAAGGCCTGTCAAACCCCTGTTATATGAAAAGTTAATGCTCTGTAACGTGTACTCTGTAGTTTCGACAGTGTTTAGCTAGCAAAGCCTGTATTATTACGAAAAATATTATTTTAGTACACACTCTGAAATTTATGTAATAAAGACGGATCAAAGGTGCCAATTTTATTAAATTACTAGGCGACAAAGAGCATTTGAACTGATCTGCCCGCACTGGTGCCCCCGAACTGGTTTGCCTGCGTGAACGTGGAAAATTAATAGATCCAGATGATAATTTCGTTACTTTTGAACCGATCATAATAATTAAATTAACAGTATTAATTATTTAGTATTTGGTTTGGAAAAATACCTATCGGATAGTGGTAACAAAATCAAAACCTGTTCAATTTCAGGGGTAGCACAAATATATGACTTTACTAAGAAACAAAAAAAAAAGGCTCTTGATTCAGATTTACACTAGAGTCGCAAAAATCTATAATTCATATTTTAAAGATCAAAGGTACCAATGGTGAATAAATTGCTCGGTGACAAAAAGTATTTCTATTTTAATGTAACCGTTCAACTGCAGGGTAAATGAGCCCGCCCCATTTAGAAACAGAATATTGTTCTAAACAAAGTCACTCAACAATTCCATTCAGTAACAGTGAATTGTCACGAACATCTTATCGTCTCCTTATTTTTGTTAGCTGAAATAACGCTTTTATTTTTCTTGCTTTTATTTTAATGGGAGGCAAATAGAAATATGACGCAGCTCTGCCTTTTATACTCGAAGTTTCGTCACAAAACGGGGAAATCGGTTTAGTGATAAAATATAAGTTTAGTGTTTGGTCAAGACCAAGAAAGGTGGTATTTGATTATGCGTATCTCTATTTATTCATTTATTTAAAAACATTGGATGCTGCATTTACAGTATACACCAAAACGTGCAAAAGGCTGTATAAATATATGTAACACAGAGTACAGAGATATATTTATATTCTGTCTCTTAATTAATTGAAATCTAATATTATGTTTCTTTGAAGTGTTACACACTTAATATTTTTGTAAATTGTTAAACACAATCCAAAATTTCATCGTACCAACGGGACTTGAACCCGCAACCTCCGGAATAACATGTTCCGGTGCTTTGCCAATTAAGCCATGGTGCGAAGTAACAAATCTAAATCAAAAATAATCAAATTTTAATTGAAATCTAGTCTATGGCTGATTTGTCATTCTTTATTGCGGATTATAGATACAGAAGCACATATTTACTCTCGGCATCTAGAATGAAGCTATTTGATGCGTTAACAAGACGCAATTCTTATCAAACTATTGTAGTTATGCTAATAATAGATCAAAATTATCGATAAGAATATATCTAAATAAATTTTACATAGTATTAAATACCAGATAAGATATTAGAAAGTAAATGTAATACTACATCTAGTTAAACAAAAGTCATGGCTATCGCTCGCCGATTAAAGATCAAAGTGTAAAGAAATAATATTAAAATTCAAAATGTAAAACCACCATCGACTGATCTATGAACAATCTGTTCTTTAAGACCATTCCAGTGAGCCCAAACATGACATTCATTTTTTCAAACGTGTATTAGTATGTTGGAGATCCTGGCTGCAGCATCAGACCAAGAATTCCGTAATTTTGCATAGTAATGTTGCATACATAGGTGTTTCAAATTTTAATTCACACATATGTTTGAAAGTAAATTAAAAATAGATGTAAATACTAAATACCCATTATGCGTCTAAGAACCCTTCTGCAGCTAAGCTAAAAGCTGATGACCTTGAGACGGATGACCAGATTTTGATAAACATGTCTAATAACCACCGCTAGAAAACCTGCTTTCAAATGAAAAAAACTGCATCAAAATCGGTTCACCCGTTAAAAAGCTGCGGTGGCACAGATAGACACACACATAGTAGTCAAGCTTATATTAAAACACCCCTTTTTGCGTCAGGGGTTAAAAATACTATTTGACATTGGTAAAAATCAATCAATTGTAAAATTTTATAATAAAGCTTTAATATATAGATCAAATCTCTGCCCCCATTGTTAACCTCATTACGTCACTGTATACTAGTCCAGTATATCAGTTTAATGGCGCAGTGTTGCCATAAAAAAAGCAATAATTCTATCTAACAAACTGACTTGACAAATAATATTGTGCGAATTTGTCCTCGTATTATAATGTATAACGTACAAGTTGCAAACCGCGGCTTCATCTGTGTCCTATTCCACCAGGTTGGTTATTCTTGATTTCTTGGGTAAAATATCAGCAAATTTGGTCAAGTCTTTTGATCGTAAAAACATACCAAATAAACAGAAGCACAAAAAAAGATCAACTGCTATCTTTTTGTTCTTAGTACATCTATGCTACTAAACAGGTATACCAATTACCAAATAGCACATAACAACCTGGTGGTAAGCGATGATGTGGTCGAAGATAGTAAACACGCTAGCCCTAGAATACTCTCACTCTCAAGAGCTGTGTGCTGCCGGAACACCGTATTTTATTAACGGTTATGGCGGCAGATTTTCTCCTTGATGGTGGTAGGCTACTTTTAGGTAGCAAATCAAACGGAACATCGTCAAAACATGAGTTGGTACAGTGAGTGGTTTCTATCCCCTATATTCCCTATGCAATAAATAATAATAACGCTAGCCAATAATATATATAAAAAAAATTAAATAAAAAGAGTGTGTGTACTTATGTACACGCGTTAGAAGTTATACTTCTGTGGCGTATGGAAAAAAAAAACTAAAATGCAGTAGTGATTAACGATAAATATTAAAATTAATAAAAAAGATTTTATTTAAATAAAAAAGGTTTTATTAACATAAAAATATGACGTTAAATATGACATATACAACTTGAACATAGTCATGCCACCTAGAACTAACTTCACGGTGTAGAATTTAGGTGTCGGTGTGCGCGCGCATCGTACCACCTTGAACTAACTTCACGATGTTAAATTTAGGTGTCGGTGTGCGCGCGCATCGTAAAAATTCACTCTCATCATTTTTTTCTATCGCGCCAAAAGAAGTATAACTTCAAAAATAAAAAAATAAGTAAACCACTTAAAAAATACCAAGAATTTAACTCCAAGATTAATGAATCAACACTCCAATACAGAACTATTTTCTCAATGACTAACCTTACGTGAATCAGAGACAGGTGAACTTTGCATACCAAATAAGCTGCCATCAGCTGCCGATAGTGTTTTTGTACCTACCCTACCGTCTACTGTACGTGAATGGATAACAAACACGATGGTATGTGGGTGGAATAAATACATCCGGTTGGAAGTGGGAGATAAGGAAAAAGTATTTGCTTTTTGATAAAAAAAATAACATGCTGTGAAAAAATATGCGAAATTGAGGACCGGTGTTGTCGTGGGAGAATGTTTGACTTTGACACCAGAGGTGCCGAGTTCAATCCCCGGCACCAACGTGCGCTTTTCACAGTCGCCCTCCGATGAAGGAAAAACATACACCCCCCAACCTCCGCATGGTGAAAAGTTAGAAAAATCTGTCGATAAAATGTGTGTGTTCCGGCAGCTATCCTTGAGAGCCAGTTCAATCAATTTTATTAATTTCTAACAGTCATAGACAGTCATAGACTGGATCATCAGGTGAGATAGAGGTAAAATGCTTATGTGTTTGTAATAAAAAAAACTACCAGCTTATACTTACCTCACTTAAGAGTAAAGTGTGACTTCCCAAAGCGTATCCCACCCGCGATTCGAGCATTAACGACGTGACAGACAACGCGTAGCGCACACGTGTGTGACCTTGGCTGACAAGTGGTATTTTTACCCTACCACCGCCGGGGAACCACTTGATTACTTCAGCTACTGCGTATTTTTAATGGTATGGCTTTTTAGGGTTCCATGCCTAAAAAGGAATCCTTATAGGATCGCTTTGTTGTCCGTCTTTGTGTTCGTCTGTCAAGACCCCTTTTTCCCAGAAACACGCAAAGATATCAAGTTTAAACTTAGGTATATCAATAAAATTGAAATTGCTATTTTTATTTATCAAATGTTATAATTTATAATTTTTCACATAAATTGGTTTGTAAATTAATCTTAGTAAATATATGATACGTCTTTGTAAGGTAGGTTAGTATTTTAGAAAGTAAGGTTAGTTATTTGTTTTTTACACTTTACTTATTAGGAACACCTCCGTTTTTTATGTCTTTTTTTTCTTTTAGTCCTCTCCATCCAAAGGTTGCCTGGCAGAAATCGCTTTCAGCGATAAGGCCGCCCATTGTAACACTAATAAAATGAATACCTTGTATGTTATTTTTAAGTTATGAGGTGTGACAATAAAGAATTTTCTATTCTATTCTATAATCGTATCTATGGTCTCTATTGGCTGTGCAAAATTGAACTTGTAAGTCAACGCAACCAAAAGATATGACCAAATGTCGCATATTTTGCGATTTCAAAAAGGAATCAAAACCTATAGGGTACTTGCCGTTGACCTAGAACCATGATTCCAAGCAAAGTTTACTCTAGAAGCACTTATCCATATAAGAAAAACTGTAAATGAAAAATAACTAAAAATAAGTTAATTTACTATTTGTACTTATTTTAACTTATTATTTGTAGTTAATGCAATGCATTTTCTATGGACCGAAGTAAAAAGTTAAGTTTGTCCTTTAACCTAGAGAAGTTGGTACGGAAGCCCCGGTGGGCGAGTCCAACTCGACTTGGCCGGTTTTATTTGAAGACGTTTGAAAAATAACATCGCAAGCCCATTTTCCAATCCTCGACCAAAATCTTCGTTAATTAAAATTATGTTTAGCAACATAACTGAGTTTATTTTATGTGATGGTGTAACAGAGTTAATTGTCGAAGCCTGGGAAAGGAAAACACTAATTACTGTCATTGTTAGATGAACTAGGCTATTCTTGAATACCTAGGTTATATCTAGCGTTCCACGCGAAAATATCTGGTTTTAATTATTTAGTTAATTAAATTATATATATATATATAAAATTGTCTGAAGTACTGAAACACACAGTTACATGTATGGTTGGTTTTAACCTACTTTAATTTTTTTTTAATATTCTGACGTAAACGATTGGATGACAGCTGAATGGTTCATTACTTTTTTTTCTAATTCAAAGCGTTAAATTCTGCTTTTGCTATGTTTACTTGATAATTGGTTATGATTTATTTTATGATTTATGCTTTTGACGTGTATATATGCGTATATTTATACTGCCTACTTACTGAATAAATGCTTTGATTCTTTGATTCTTGATTCTATACATATTTAACCGACTTCCAAAAAAGGACGTTACTCAATTCGACCGTAGGTATATACATTTTTGTTCGCGGATAACCGCGTCGTTTATGAACCCATTTTGATGATTATTTTTTTGTTGGAAAGAAGATATCCCAGGGGTGGTACCATAGTAATTTCATCAAGATCTGATTTGTATCTCCAGAAATATGGAGCCTAAAACTTGGTACTAATAATAGCGCGGCATTTGAAGTCGGTTATTTTAGTTTTTTAAACGATCCTTATAAAATACCCTCCTAGGAATCCATTACACGATAGGTTTTGCTGTCAGTTTGCTCACAGTCAAGGCTGTGACTGATGGATAACCTATCGTCTAATGGGGTGACTGACTGTGACTGACCGATATTTAGATACTTTGATTTGCTGCATCAGCAATAGGGGTCGCAATATCGAACCATTTTTTCAAAACCGGTATTTTCGGTGCTGACTTCTGATAAATACCGGTATTCCGGTATTTTCGATATTTTCGAGATCTCAACAATTTTTCGGTATATATTAAAATAACGACTATTTATAACACTAAAGTAGTTTGTTAGCCTTCTTTCTTTTAAAGTTCAAGAGGAATAACAAAAAAAATTAAAAGATACAAGATTTTTTTTTAACAATGGAATAAATATTTACAAAAAAGACAATACAGCTGACTTGCTTCCACACCTTATCCAGCCCTCAGCATCTCGACCGAAATCCTGTCATGCCTTACCCAATTTCATACTTTTCAACGCTGTCATAATCTCTTGACTTTCTTTGCTATCGTCATTTGCGTCACCAGTTTTTTTAAAATAAATATTGAGAAGCAAACAAGCATGCAACCTGATGGTAAGTGGTTACCGCCGCGCATTAACACCTGCAATACCAGGAGCAATACTGGTGCGTTATCAGCTCTTTTGAAAGAGGAATCTGTTAACTCTCCTTTTGAAGCAACTCAGATCAACCTTCTGCGGGAAAACTTCAGAAGGAAGTTTATTCTACATCTCGCACGTATGCGGAAAGAACAAACGCTTAAAACGCGTTGTGTGGGAGGACCACGTGTCTATAATATGAGGGTGAGCCCCCTCAAGAATATGCGAGTTCCTGTGGTAAAATCGAGAGGGTGGGATCACATCAAACAGCTCATCAGAGCATTCAGAGCAATCCCCATGATAATATCTATAAAATAGACTAAGCGAACCAACATCGCGACGAAGACTCAACGGTTCAAGTGTCTTAGTCAGCGTCGCGTCATCGACTACTCTAATGGCTCTTCTCTGTAGGGAGTCTAGTGGTCGCAGCTGATACTTCGGTGCACCACTCCAGAGATGCGAGCAGTACGCCATTTGCGGCCGAATCTGCGCTTTGTAAAGCAAAAGTTGTTGACTCGGCGTGAAGTACTGCTAATTTAGTACACCGAGTTTTTTAGCTGTGACTTTAGCTATGATAGCTATAGCTACGATGTCGATTGTCGATACCTAATATGCTGATTGTCTTCGACAAGTTGAAGGGAATACTCTGGAACATTGGAGCTACATTGAATGGACTCTTTTTTGTGGTAAATGCGATAGTTTGCGTTTTTGTGGGGTTGAATTTCACAAGATTTTGTGATCCCCAGCTTGATGCTCTGTCGAGAGAGCACTCAACCTGTGCAACGAGCTCCGTCCTCTTTTCGTCGACTTCCGACCTAGGGATATTTATACGGCCTGAGTATTTGTCATCACCCGTGCTATCATCCGCATAGCAATGAATATCACTGATTTGTAATAAATCGTTGATATGCAGGATAAAAGCATGGCTGATGAGACAGACCCTTGTGTATGCCGACATTAATTGGCGTGGTCTCAGAACAAGCACCGTTTACAACGGCCTTTATACTGCGACCATGCACAAAATTGCCTACCTACGCACAGAGTCTATCAGGCAGGCCGTACGATGGCAGTTTAGCGAAAAGGGCCCCATGCCAAATCCGATCAAAGGCCTTAGCAATGTCAAGGCTTTTTTTTTTATGTTATGGTTGGCAAGCGGTTACCGTCGCCTATGGACAACTGCAACACCATGAGTGCTGTTGATGCGTTGCCGACCTTTGAGGAGTTTGTGGATACCCTTTTTAAAAGACTCCATCTTATAGCTAGATGGAAAGATCGCGGCGGGTAGATCATTCCACATTTTACAGGCACGCGGTAAATATCCTCGGTTAAAACGGATAGTTCGAGATGTCCAGGTCTGTAAGATGTGAGGGTGAGCTTTTTGACGGTGCCGAGCTGTACGATAAAAGAATGGCGATGGTGGAATCAGGTCAAAAAGCTCCTCAGAGCATTCCCCATTATAGAGACAGTAAAAGATGGATAGCGCTCCGTGGTCTCTACGGATGCTGAGTGGCTCCAGTTTTTCACAGAGCTCGGGATCGTCGACAATTCTAGTGGCTCTTCGCTGCAAGGAGTCAAGAGGCTGAAGCTGGTAGCTCGGAGCGCCATTCCAGAGCTGTGAGCAATATTCCATGTGTGGTCGAACCACACACCTAGCTTCCTGGATGCAAGGCTGACTGCGAGAGCTTCTCCTAGACTCTCAACAGTCTCTCTCGAGGGATGAGTCAAGTAAGCCCAAGGCCAAGGTCACCAGCTGATCTTCCATGACGAAATCCGTACTGACGGTCACTGATCAGCTAGTGGTCCTCGAGGTATTTAAGAAGTTGAGTGTTAAATGCTCTTTCCATCACTTTGGAGAAAAGGGATGTAATCGCTATAGGCCTATAATTAGTTGGGTCTGTAGTCCGTACGGTCACCCTTCTTAGGAATAGGGACATGGGCTACCTTCCAACAAGATGGCACTACGCCTTCGTTATAAGAAAATGAGAACAATCGCGTTAAGATAGGAGACAATTCGGAAGCACATCTCTGTAAGACGATCGCCGGTATACCGTCCGGCTCGCTAAACTTTCGGACGTCTAAAGATAGCAGTTCCTTAGGTGCCAAACGTTGAGAAAAGCGGATTTCCTGCATGGAATACTCGCAAGTAGGTAGTAGTGTTTGAGGAACAGAATCTTCAGCGTAAAGAGTAGAATTCGCGACAAACAGAGACCCTAGTAGCTCGGCCTTCTGTTTCGCACTATGGGCCAGAGTCCGACGCTCGCAAGGACAGTAGAGTGGATTGGCAAAAGTTATCTTCGGCTGCTTTAGCAAGTGACTAAAATGCGCAGCTACTTGAAGGATTACTTATAAGCTTGTCACCAATCCGTCGTATGTGTTGGTGTTTTGCTTTAGTTGTGGCTTTTTTGGAAAACCTCGAAGCATGGTTAAGTATTTTCTTGTATTCGGCTGTCCTTGTATCCTTGCATTGGAGCCTTACTCCAGCATTTGAAAGCGGCTTGTTTTGTGCTGGCAGCTTCAGCACAGGTCTGTCAAACCAAGATCTGGTTCAACCACCGACTGGTACATTGGAGTAGGAAATGAAGCACTCCATGTCAGCTGATGGGTAGCGCCAGACCTTACGCTTTCCTACTGCTTTTACAGATTCGTGATGTAAAACATTTACCCTAGACCTGATAAGGCAGTGGTCTGTTGAACCAAGAGGTGCATCAATTTGTACACGATAGTGGGGCGGATGTGATGTCAGCATCAAGTCCAGTAGAGATAGCGTGCGAAGGGGTCACGCACTTGCATTTCCTCCTTTTCAAATAAACTTTCAAAATATTTCTTCCATCTTTAGAACGCATTCCTCTCCTCTCAAAAAACTTCCAACCTGCTAGGCTTCGTATCGTATTACGTTCGTAATACGGTTGAATTTGGTAATACGAAATTCAAATCTCACCGCGGATTCCGCTGTCGAGATAGCTTACAGAATAGCCTAGCTGATTTCTGACTTTGTTCAGTTGCGAAGTGTTAAGATTTCCCTAATTTTTAATCATTAATGTAAAGATAATAATTGTATATGTAAATTGAATTTTATTTTTACTAAATATCGAAAAAACCGAAAATCCCGGTTTATGTAAAATCAAAACCGGTATTCATTGGTCCTGCATTTGGCACGGTATCCCGGTATTTTCGATATCCGGGATCCCGGTTTGCGACCCCTAATCAGCAACCGTCAGTCATGATTTATGGTTTTGAATGACGAATTACCTACCGTGTAATGGACGCCTTAATTTTTTTTTTTGTTTTATTGGAAACTGACAAAGAATTGACACTATCTCACCTGCCTATCTAGAAAAAAATCCAATTTCTGTTAACATTCACGCCAAACGCAATGGCGCAATTCCAATAATTACAAATTTCATTATGTCAGAATTGAATTCATCTAGTAATTAAATAATTTAAATCATCAACGCAAATTCGTTAGCGAGTACTATTGTAATTGATTCAGTTTCAGGCATCGATATAAAGAGGTAGATACGGCACTCACTCTTATACCACGTAAATATAATGGAACTAGAAACAACTACATGAAAACAAAAATTTCTAATGGCGAGCTTGATGTGCATGAAGAACAGAGGTAGGCATTGTTGCTAATTATTTGAATTGATCTGCGATAATTGCACATGTAATTCTGTACGTCCTACATAAACGCCAGTTCGATTGTGTTTGTGACTAAGGTGAAATTAGATTCGAGAACCTAATTTATACTGTCCACATTGAGGAGCAGGGTACCCACCCTATCTCCCTTTTTTATATATATCAATGGTTTCAGGTAATAAATAATCCGCAATCGGATTTAATATGTACGATTAAAGCTTTGTTCTGGAATTGTTCAGTAATATTATAATACAGTTTTATTTGGGTCACATTCAACTTTCTCGACTCGATCTAGCAGCTTGTTTAGGGTACCGTACCTCAAGGGGGAAAAGAACCCTTGCAGGATTACGTCAAGTTTATTTGTTGATTGTTTTGTTTTTTAAGTGAAACTTCTTTAACCGGGTATTTACATTTTTGGGTAAAATTTGACGGAAGTAATGTAGCGTCACGCCACGGTCCGAATCAACGGAAGCGACGTAAGCGCTAAGTTATATTTAATCAAGAATCAAGAATCAAAGCATTTATTCAGTATGTAGGCAGTATAAATATACGCACATATACACGTCAAAATCATAATATATATATATATATATATATATATATATATATATATATATATATATATATATATATACATATATATATAATATATAATAATATATTTATAAACGCCCTCTATTGTAGAACGGCGTTACTACGAAGACTATCATTCGGGCATTCGTCCCGCTAATTCAGCAGAGAGTTGTACATAAAAATAATTAGTGATGTTTAGAAATAATTTTAATGAACTTGGAATTTTCACTTCTAACGCGTAGGTAACTTTCTACGCACACTCTATTTTCTTTGTAATGCCACAGAATAATGAATAGTACAATAATGCTAATGCAGGTAATGCTTCGTGTCTCAAATCGATTAGAGCCGAATGTTTTAGGGTTCCGTATCAAGGGTGCCAAGCCAACAGGAACCTATTAATGCGACCGCTGTCCATCCAATTTTAGAATAATCGTTTCTGAATCAGAATACTGTATTTAACAATACTGTGAATCGAGTAGAGAGAGGATCGAGACATATTCGAATGATATACCTAAATTGGTTGAGTTTCCACGTGAACCGAAACGAAAGTGTGTCACGGACGTTCCATTGCCACAAAATCGATAGACCCGGGAATGTAGCGTAAATATCCCGGGAAATATCTGAAACTAGTGTTGTTCTGTAATCTGTATTACTGTCATAATTAGGCATTTTATTTTAAAAAATATTAGTTCCTGTGTAGACTCAATAGATGGCTTTCATAATGAACGCAAATGTATGATATTGTAAATCTGACAACGCTCATGTTATCGTTTAAGTAATTATTTTTCGATGTCTGTATGCTTTAATTCCATAAATATCTAACATTTCTAATTTCCAACGACCTATGAATTAAATAATAATTAAATTATATTGATTAATTAATAGAATTAATAATATTAGTCAAAAAATAAAATAAAATAAACAAATATGGAATCAAAGTAGGTTTGCTCAAAAGCCACCTAGCGAATGTAGTGGAACCGTCTTTTAAATGGAAACGGCTCTTTGGAGAAATAAATAAATTTCTCTGTGTTTGGATGAGACGAAATGTGGATAACTAATTTTAGTACACGTTCTCATTTTTCCATCGATATAAAAAGGGAGATAAGGGACCCCGCTCCTTAAAGTGGAAAGTATAAATTAGGTTCGCGAACCTAACTTCACCTTTAGGTCACAATCGAACTGGCGTTTGTATATCGATGCATTTTTCCTAGAGATGTTTCGGGTTAAAAAGCTCATATAAGGTAAGTATTTGCCTAGTTGATCAAAATCGTAATTACAATCTACAAAATATAACAAAGTGTAAAAAAGTATCGTGACTAATTTGGCAATAGCCAACAAAACCTACATTTTAGCACCTTTCGTAACGTCTGAACGCAAACAATACCTACGGCTAAATTGTCAATTACTTATGTAGTATATAATAGGGAAAAGACACAATAAGGAAAACTACTTTGTAAACGATATTTTGTCCTGCTCTTATGACATTGCTATAGGGATGGCTCGACGAAAAACGTTACAATTCAAAATCATTCTCCATCTACAAGTAATCCCACATATTCTCATGAAGTAATTTGGCATTGGCAAACAAAACGCATCATCTTCGCATCGTCAATAAATTAAAACATTACAGAAAATAAAGTAGCAAAAACGTTTCTGTTACGATCTCAATACGAAGACGGGTGACCTTCGAGCGTCGGACACCCGGCTGGCAACAACGTAGCGTAAAACTCGTCTATCTATAACCATACCTACACCTACAGGAATCAAACAACTCTGTTAGTACGTATGTATAGCGCTTAGCACGATGACCCGCGCACGCCGCTCACGGCTCACCGCCATTCCATGACGCATCGCATGCCCTAACACAAAACGACGTATACACTTCCAACTATACATTCTAAACTCGACTCTAAATCTAGGTTCACTAAGCTCAATTTCGCATGGATTCAATTTGTAGGTTAGTTTGTTTTACTCGAGCAGCAGTTGAGAAAGCATTCATTGTATTTTTATTTCTGTACACATCAGGCGCAGTTTGACTGACACAAGTGCAGTGTTCCAAGAACTTTAGAAACAGATATTATGTTGTTGCCTGCGAAACGCAGCTGCGTCTCGTTTTATCTATGGCTAAAGCTGTAAAGCTGCTTCTTGTGCCTACTTGTTTGATGTTACTTTAATAAAATAAGGTCTGCTAAATATAACTAGGAAATCGCAGTTTACTAGACATTATAAAGAGGAGGTAGATGTATACAAGACGATAAAAATAAATATATATAAAGTACCCTAAACTTATGACAAGTACAGTTTTTTTTACTAATGTCGTTATTATTAGTTCGTCTGGGCAAGAATAAACCCAGGGTTAGCCATTATGTGGTCTGATTTTAACACAATCGAGTTAGTTTGAGAAATTTCACATTCACACTCACACGAAATACATTGTAAAACCAGACAAACCGGTTTTAAATTATCTCTCAAACAAAGATGCAAAAAATGGCATTATATTTAATAGGATCGGCCATATTTGAATTAAATAGGATCGGCCATATTTGAATTTAATTTGGAGAAAAGTTTTATAAATTTATCGCGGCGTTCCTGCTATGCGGCGACCGGAGGCAATGACAAATAGCTGCGTAATTTTTCATTTAAAACAAGCGAACGCGTAGCCGAATTTCAATGAATTATGGACGAATTAAATCGAGCATTGCGCAATAAACTTCCATTTACATTGAATAGTTTATTACCGATAATAGTAGGTACACTTAAGTTCGGCGTTATGTAAAAACGGTACCTGGATAATGTTTTTATCAATGCTAGATAATATATTATAATTTGTAACAATTGTAACAAAGTTTTTCACAACACTACTTTAAGATATTGTGAATAATTAGAACCTACTTACTACCCAGTTCTTAATCATGTTTTCTAGTCATTATAATCTAATTGTATGAAAAAGTTGTGGATACGTAATATCGTGTTATTTTTAGTCTTTACGAAAACATTGTATTTTAAATTCGACTTTGATCGAATGGACTTTAGACACCCCTACTGCGGGTTTTTACTTCCTCGATTGTTTGTCGAGTAAACCCACTGTATTTATGAATTTCAAATAGTGCCATCTAGTAGTAGTAAAAATAACTTATTTTTCTTACAGTCAATAGTGTCAAAATATGGCATACATACATGCATTTTATAGAAATAGTATTTGTGTATAGGTATGTATCAATTTTTAATGTAAGTAATAACATTTAAAGCCTACTGAATTTTTGACCTTATTAAGAGCGAACGCGGTTACGCGGTTAGTTCTTACTAACCGCGTATTCGCTCTTGCGAAGCTTTTTTATCTCCTTTTTGCGATTTTTGAAGGGTAATATTTCTTTTTACAAGTGGTCGGTCATAGATAGCTACAGCAGACCTTGATTTTTTGTGGAAACAAATTTTGCTCTTGAAGCATTTTCCAGAGGAAACGGGGGAATACATTTGTATGGAAAAGTGCACTCTGCGTTCGCTCTTCAAACTGCATAGATAGAAAAGGAAAGACATACCACCATCCATGCTATTGAACAAAGATGTGTTTATTTCAAACGGTTAACTGTGTTCTTTTATTTATTTTATGTGTAGCGTAGCCACTTAGCCAGATGGGCGGAGAAGTCATGGCAGATGTCTATTGACATGGAACATGTCTATGGACATGGTACAGAGCTTTTACTCGCAACCACCCTTTCCAGTTTCCACTTCTAGAGAAGAATGTTCCATCGTAGATGAGTAATGAGTAGATCAGATTATAATCTAATAGTAAATTCAAATGGTCTATTTTAATAATTGCGGTCGGAGAAATGAATTTGTACATACTTGATAATATATTAACTCATTTCTCTCAGTTAAAAATAGGTACTTTTTCAGCTGAAACTTTTTCTGTTCGTATTTTGTCGGGTCAACAATAATGTCATTTACCCTATTTCGCTTGTCAGCAATCAAAAAACAGCACGAAGACGAGGCGTTCCTACCACGGAGAATAGACACCCACAGTGCCACAAGTATAACTTGGCGGTGGTGGTTTTTGGAACTGATTCTTTTAATTGAAACTGTGAGTTTGACGTTTGAGAGATTACCGCGACATTATTGTTGATAAATCTGCTACATTAAAATAGTTCAATAATGCCAAAAGTAATTAAAAGTGGTTTAAGAGAAACTGTTATCAAAGTACAAAGTA
The DNA here is from genome assembly GCA_954871355.1 of Cabera pusaria. Taxonomy (NCBI): domain Eukaryota; kingdom Metazoa; phylum Arthropoda; class Insecta; order Lepidoptera; family Geometridae; genus Cabera; species Cabera pusaria. The sequence continues at coordinate 3,511,788 of OX940906.1, read as the reverse complement.
AAAGCACAGTGGCGCACAGGCACGCCAAGTTATACTTGCCGGACTTGTACATTGACCCACTTTCTTAAAATGACAGTTTTTGATCCAAATTGTTTTTTGCCACAGACTTCGTATTACGCTACGCTATAATAATCGTTTTACAGATTTCTTACTGTCACAATAACTGTCTGTAGTGAATATAACATTTTAACGGCATAGCATAGGTAAACCAATTTGTGTTAGTATAAATAATAATATTAAGAGCATAAAATACATACGTAATTTATAGATTTCCGCAGTAAGTAATTCCAGAATCATTAATCCATTTAATCTTACCACAGATTATGTAATAGTTACTACGTAAGTCCCGTTTTCAAAAGTATTCATGAAAATTTTGACAAATTGGTAGCGGTGGATTAGATCACAGAAAAATATAGGAGGTAGGTCCCTACTTCATAGTCACAGAATAAATTAGGTATATGGTTAAATGTAATTACGAGTGTAATAGATAGAGTATTATACTCTGATTCGACACAAGTAATGTCAATAAATATAACAATCGTGTATTGATTTGAATATCAATTGACACTATGCGTTCGCGAGCACTGTGAGATGTTATTTTTGTTTGTGAATATGGGAGTTAGACAAACGCATCATAAAGGTAGATTTTACTCAAGTATTTTTAAATATTGTGTTATTGACACAGAAAAGATAATTATACTACGTATAGGACGGACACTCTGTTCCCCCCACCAATCCAGGCTACCTACCTCACCGCGCCACCGATTCTGGAGCTGTCGTCGAGGAGCTAGTGTGAGCAAGGACGCCATACGCGCACGACTACAGAACAACACTACCTCACTAGGAGAAGAACATCAACTTCATGCATGTATGAATATAAAACATAGAACACAGACAAATCATGCAGTTCCATTGCACACTCTCCGAAATGTATTCGATAGAAAACCGATAAGCAAGCGACTTTGCGGCGATGCGCGAGACTCTGGAGTCTCTGGCTTACTAGTAGGTCGTCGCTTATGAGTTTCTTTGCTCTCTTCTCAATAGCTTCCAGTTTCTCCAGCTGGTATTTGGCAGAGCCATCCCAAAGGTGAGAACAGTACTCCATACACGACCGGACTTGTGCTTGGTAAAGATTAAGCAACTGTCCCGGTGTGAAGTACCGTCTCACCTTACCCAAAATGCCAAGCTTTTTTGAGGCTAGCTGGGCTCTAGACTCAATATAAGAGCCGAAATTGAGAGTTGGTGTCAAAGAGATGCCAAGAAGCTCGAGATTGTTACTTATCGGAACGGACACATCCCGGAAAGTAGGAGCCAGTAGAAATGGGCTCCGTTTAGCGGTCTTCGTTTTGTTCGCAGCGAGACAAGTGTCTTAGTTATGGCGTATCGCGTTTAGTAAATGAGAATAATTTTATTATTATCTATATACTTTTGAAACCACAGCGAAGTACTGGCTAGCAAGTCTAAACCGACTTCAAAATGAAGTAGGTTCTTACGGTGACATCCTTAGACATCACGCCCACAATTGCGCCTGTAGAAAAACCACATGTGTGTAGTGTCTGTGTAATAGGTCGTTAAAACGCGAGTTTGTATGGAGATTTAGCCGAGTGTCCGGGGTGTGTTATTGATATGAATGAGCCTAGGTATGCGTTCGCGAACTTCATGAGCATTGCGATCTTATTGTCAGTTAATAAATTTTATGTCTTTCGATTATCAAAATAATTTTTGCATTTGCACTCCGCAGTAAGCCTAGCCAAATGGCTTACAGCGTTTTATAGTAAGTAGTCCATTATCGACGTGAAGCCGTGTTAGAGAACTCAATCCAGGTCACCTGGCCACATGGACTCGGTGGATCGATAGGACACAACATACGTGTCTCACTTTGGACATTGTTTAGTTATATTGCTGTAAGGTAATGGCGAGGTATTTAAATGAGGTTATGTTTAACACAATATTTTTAAAGGCCTCTTGGGGCTTCTGGTCGAAGAAACATGCTGGCATATATATTTAGCTCAGAGTTTAAGCATCATCATTCGATAGGGGAAGTATTACAGGCATTTTGGGCTTACATAATGACGGTAGTTAGACTAAAGACCGGCTTCACCAGTTCTTGATAAAGTTACACATATATATCTGATTTATGAATATGTACTATGCTGCTGCATCCAAAGTCAAAATAGCTCTAATCAGGACTCTTTCAGAAACCGGTAAAACTAGCCCTTACGTAGTTTCAGTATTTTACGTATCTGCTAGACAATCACAGGCATGTCACCTTAGTTTATTTGTAAGTGATTAAGCACTTAAGAACATTACGGAGTTATATTCTAAATCGAAACCTTTTTGCAGCAACTACCAAGTCAGCGGGAGGTAGGTAGGTGGCATAAAGTATCGACATTCTATCTTTAATTGCGGCCAAGGACGTGTTTGTCACGATCACGATACCAAAGATTAGATCAGGTCGACCAAAGATTAATTAACAGTTATTACGAACAGTGCAGTCATTTTAATAACTAAGCAACGGGAAAAAAATGTATTCCTTATTTCAACGTGTTTCTGATTGTTCGAATTAGGTTATGGGACGAGAGAATTGAAAATAGTAAATATGGTAACAGCTGTAAGTGCTATTTTCTATGGGATTTTTGTATAATAAGTAGGTATCACTTACGAAATTCGGATATAATAACGTCTGTCGGGATAGCTATAAACAAGTAGTTGTAAAAACAATCCATTAACTACAATTTTGACCGTAGATAAGAAATTTGCATGATTTTGCATCAGTTATATGAGCTGGCAATTTATGACTCATAAGTAATGTAGATAATTGGTCGATTATGTCGTGTAGCATTTTTAGCATTTATTTATTATTTAAAATGATAAAATAATATTTGTTTGACTTTTACCAACATCATATATGTGGAAGAAGCGAAAGAGGTATGTCAGGATTGTAGCATGTGGAAAGAAGTAGTCTCTGCCTACCCCAACGGGAAAAATGCATGATTTTATGTATGTATGTACTATGTATATAGATAGTAGTAGGTAGTAGTTAGGTAAGTATCTGTTAGTCTTCAAATCTTGAAATAGTAGATTCAAAAATATGTAGTTAGAAGTAATGCAGTAGGTATTGTGACTATATAGACTACAATTGAAGCTGTAGACCACAGCATGTTATAAAATACAGAAGCGTAGGTAAATACATAAATATTGAGGAAATTGTTTCCCTTGTAGTGTGGGTGTAAGGTAGAACAGTTCGGTTAATTGTAATTACAAAATAACTAGTACATCCAAATATATAGAACAGTAAACTGGCTAATTATTTATTTATATATTAGAAACTTTCAGGGTAGCTCACAACTCGATTACAATGCATTCTAAATACATTATTTATAAGCATGCAATGCCCACCTAACCTCAAAAAATCCATAAAAACCACTATATACTTTATACAGGAAGCGAGATAGAGCAAAAATGTGGTTTTTAGATTATTTTTTTAAACTTCCTCAAATATCTTTTTTCTGACTATGACTAACTGATTGAAATTTAATATATGTGAAAGTTTGTGTTTCGATGTTAGTTACTTGATCACGCAATAAACGTATTTATAAATAATTACGCGGAAAATAGCTAGAACTGAGTCCACACGTACCTACCTATAGACAATATTCTTTGTATATTGCTAAACACAATCCAAAATTTCATCGTACCAACGGGACTCGAACCCGCAACCCCCGGATTACACGTCCAGGTGCTCTGCCAATTAAGCCACGGTTCGATCCTTCGATACGACGAAATTAGTGGATTGCATTTGTTCATCCGATTTTGCATTGGTGGCGCCATCTATGACTACTTATTAATATAATTTCGTCGTATCGAAGGATCGAACCGTGGCTTAATTGGCAGAGCACCTGGACGTGTAATCCGGGGGGTGCGGGTTCGAGTCCCGTCGGTACGATGAAATTTTGGATTGTGTTTAACAATATACAAAACATATAAAGTGTGTGACACTTCAAAGAAACATAATAATATTCTTGTAAATAAACTTTTGTGAGTGACTTTACAGGATAGTATAAAGGTGCTGCGGAGCATGTATCAACCAATCACACCCAGGATGCACCCAGGTATACTAACAGCATCCGACTAGGATGAAGAAAAATACAATAGAATCAGAATAGTTGCTGTGTACATCGCTGTGTAGTATAAATAAATAATCTAAAACTAAATATCTAGTGTTCTAGTAATATATTCGCAAATGTGTGCATGAGTGTGAGTTAGCATAAGTACCTACCTAAAAATATGAAATAAGTATTTCATATTTTTAACTCCTTCACGCTGAAACAGCAGGACGGATTTGGGTACAATTTGGAATAGAGATAGCATATTGATAACCGAAGATCAGGCTCAGTGGCGCATTTTGGGAGAGGCCTACGTCCAGCAGTGGACTGATACCGGCTGATAATGTTGATGGTAGCTTATTGGCCAATGTTAATAATCTCATCTAAAACTCAAAGGTGTCACTGGCGGATTTTCTGGATAAATATGCAGAAAATTCGTCAGTGACGACGCGAGACGCAACGTGTGTGGGCTAGTGAGTAATAAATTAAGAATCCTCATAACAGCATCTAATAATATTACAAATTCCAACATGTGAAGCCGACATTTTTATCGATGAAGTTCATGGAAAAAGTATGAGTCATACAAACTATATTCTTTTACAGGCAAGACACAGAATAATACAGAGTTACTAAGTGCCATGTGCAAAACTGGCCGGAAACGGAACATATGGCACATATGCACATGTTCAATTCAAACTCTTACACTGAAGTTGATGTTGAGTCAATCTTTTGATACTGCTAAGATCAGCTGTTGCTTAGCAATGTCAAGATTTCCCTACCTTTCGTACATACGAAGTCAGAGGAAATTTCGAAAATATCGGTCGGTATCGTAGTTTCCGCCTAAGATTTGGTAGATTTTACTCTTACAACGTAAGTAGGTAATAAGTATTCTAATGTGTCTTATTCATGAGGAAGCACGATGAGTGAAAGTTATAGGAAAATATTGGCAGACACAGAGAGAAAGTTATCAACTCAGGATATTGGTATATTAATATCTACATGGCAATGTCAATGACCTGAGATAAATACGCGAAACTACAACGAGGCCAGTCAGGACAGGAAAGAATCTAACGAATGGCTCTCAACCCACAGATAAACCTACAAAAATAACAATATAGGTAAATAAGATAACGAACCAGTACATTTGTTACATGTGCGGTATTAACGTCGCATTGTCGCGTTATCGTACACGTCACTGCTGGGCTGTCACCGTCACATGACTCAGACAGTTTCCGAAAGCACAAACAATACCTCGATATGATGTCGATCAACACCTCGCCCGATGGAGTAGACCACACCATTATATGTCACTGAGCACAACACTACTCCACCTGCGCACACAACACACCATTTCACGGATAAGGACCTATACACGTTCCCAAGTGATAACGCGGCCAAACAAAAAAAAACCGGGGGTCCTAAGAAGGTCGAATCTGGTATTTTTTCTGGAGAGCTGGCAACGTCGCAGTTGCCGGCGGACGACGCGCGTTCGGCTCGCGTACCGCTCATTGGCCGAGTGTTACGGCGGCCATCGCTGCAGACCAGTCGACGGCCCAATGACGCAGCGTCCCGCACGCCCCGCCCACATCCTCGTCGCCTGTTGAATGAATTTCGCGGCAGTCGGGCTGGAGACTTCGGACGTGGTGTACTTGTCAACTACGACTTAGAAAATATGACTGACTCCGCAGAAATCGAGCATTTGAATAGAGTGTCGAGTGACATCTCAGAATCGTGCATAAAACATTATGTTATGAATCGTTTAGGCGAAGTAGAAGTTAGTAAAATTTAAGTTTAACGAAGTGGCACGAAATAAATTTAAAAAATCTAAAGTCTTCAACTTAGAAAAATTTGCATGACATACAAAAAGTAATAAATTTCTATTAATTATCATTTTTTTTCATCGCATAAATGCAAGTATTTTGTCATTGTTTTAATAAACGATGAGTATGACGTAAAATAATAATTATAAACTAGTGAAAGTGGATTGTAATCCAAGGTTAGTGATGTTGTTACCTCATACTAGGACCATCAAACTATAGTATATTCTGCATTTTTAGTGACTGTTTGTATAAGTTCTTCAATTTCAGCGTTTCTTTACCTGTAACAATAGAAAAAAAATGCGACTTTAGTTCCACCATCGACTTAGAAAATTTTATCTGAGAAATTTAACAGACCAAAAAAGTGATAATTTCTTTCAGTTTTTAACATTTTGGTGTTAAAGAAAACATGGTATGTTATTTTAAAACTAATATGAATAGATATTTTGTGAAAGTGAACAAAAAATTCTTATTTTGTTGTGTGTCATAAAATATCGATGGTTGTTCACATTGTATCATGCTTGTGTTATTTTTTTATTGACTTATAAATAACTTATGGTACATATTTCAAATATGGTACATTAAAAAATTCATTATCAGCCTGTAATAGTCAACTGATGGACGTAGGTTTCTCCTAAAGCACGACAATGAGCTCGATCTTTAGCTGCTCTTTTCCAACCACTACCTTGCAAATATCGCATTAATTCAAAATTTTGTGAAAAGATAATAATTAATAGTTTTTTTCGTTGAACTGCAAAAAGTAGTTTAAAGAATAAATAATGAGTGGTTCTAAAATAAAACAAAAACAAATCTGACATTTTATGAGAAGCAAGCTATTCATTTTTAATCTAAATATAATAAAATACGTAGTTGTTTCTTATGTATCAACAGACTACAAAATATAGAAATAAATAGATAATAAGCTTTTTCCTACCTGACATAAGAAAGATCCAAGAGTGGTAACGTAAGTATATTGTGCAACATCTCTGAAATCGGATAAATAAATGGCAACTACGAGAAACGCTCCTTTGGCAGCCATTTTGTTTTGATGCGGCAAACATCCAGACGTACTGCCTAGTGCCTACTTGTTAGTTAGTCACAATGACTAAAACAAGGAAAATATATTATACTACAGAAACTGCGTAAGTACAGAAAAACAACGATCGATAGCATTTGTCTTCGTAACAAGTAACAAATTGCCATTAGCTAAATCGATGTTTTGTACTCTCACAAGGCCGACGTACAATAGGCAAAATTAACGTCAAAAATAGACTTCACATATTTGGATTGCGCTTATTATGTGCCTGTGTGGGTGGAACAGATTATAACAGTGTAGGTGTGTGGAATGTAGAGATAATGCGCGTCTGGCACTCTGGCGCGGCGCGGGCGCACGGATAACCCACACAAAGACAAACGAAAGTGTTCAAACACACGCGCGCGGGTATACACTATTAGGAACAGACTTTTCCTGCTAAACGGAAATGCATCGACTCTCTGAGAATGTAAAAGTTGTGGTCGTGACTCTTCTGCAACATTGTTAGGATATAATGTATATTCGGTTGCACAAACCGAAACCTGGCACTAAAATTGTGCTCACAATGAACATTCTAATAACAAGTCAATGGTTTATCCTACTTTATATCAATACGCTAGAAAGATAAATCGCAAATTATTTACACTTTAATTATTGGTAGTGCAAGCTTGTTCAAGTATTACATAAGATTAGATAGGTATTCATGTCAATTAAACTTAATTATGTTTCAGAAACAAGCTTCTGAATAGGAAAATTTTTAACAAACGTAAAAAAGTATAAGGCATTTGATATATTAAAAGGAAGATATTAACAAAGGCTTTGCAGGTGCAGGTACACAGATGACACATGAGCAAATAACACAATATATGTATTCAGTTCAAACACCTTTCAAGCAAAAAACACACAAAGGCGGATATAATCATCGTCTCAAGGTAATATTTATAAATGCCATTGTCGCGGGGGCGGACAAAATGTAATTTTTAATGTTTCATCATGAGAAAAACGTTACGGATTTCTCAGGAAAATCATTGAGATAAGCATGATAAAAATGGAAACAAACCGACGTTGATGACACGTATATAACAGAAATGAGACTTTTGTTATATTGAAAACGTGAGTGCGATTGTCACAACCAAGCGCTGCTATATCATGAAAAGGGTTGTTTTTATACATAGATGTATATTATCATATTTCGTTACGTTAAGGCGATGTTAAAATAATTCTTCAACAATTTAGAAACAAGCCAGCAACGGTCTAGAAATAAATGAGTCGGGAGTAAAAGCAATTCCGCTTACAATCCATTTGAGAGCCAGGCTGAAGCTTCCACGAGGTCGGATCGATAAAACCGGGGTGGGTTACGTCGACTTGGCAAATCGACAGCGGCAACCAACCCGACGAAAACATTCTAAATCCAATGCTATATGCTTACCCGCGTAGCATAGCATAAGTGAATTTATGTATGAAAACACCCCGACCTATTTAAGTTGCCAAATACACAAGTCAATGAATAGATAGTATATACAGGAGTATATTATATTATGTTTTTAGCTAATATTAAAATTTTGCTGATAAAAAAACATTTTCTTAGTAAATTAATATGTATTATGTATGTTACAAAATATTGTAGGCATCTTGAGGAGAGTAAGGTGTGTAAGGATGTGTAAGATGTTTATCATAAAATACCAGGCAAATCGATTTGAAATTTTCTTTTACAAAATACAACACAGCATGTTTTATGACTTTTTATGACCGTGACAGTTTTATGACGTAATAATCAAATCACTTTAGATGACCCTTGGGTCGAATTTGATATCTTCTATTGTAAAAGTCTTGAATCATTATGGTTAGGTGTATCAAGTTGTGCTGTTTAACTGTTTGACTCAATATGATGCATGATTAAACACTAAACTCCAAAGACGTGAGAACTTTAAAAATGTGTAAATTGTTGTCTATTCTATATGCAAAACACATCAAAGATTCTTTCGCAGGCGTTTGGTAATCTACACACGTCATTGCGATGTTCGATATCTGCTGCCAATGCCATTACTTACAAATTCTGTTCACTTAGGTTCTGGGAATTAGTTGAAATACCACTTTAAGCTACATAAGTTAGTTGACGTCGTCGTCTGCTGACTGTAAAATTCGATTGAAACCATAAATTCGTAATCAATTGCAAGGATTGGATTGCCGTCTTAAATGTTTGACGGAATATTATGATTTCAAGATTCAATAAAGCACATTCAGACATAAATTCGATTTAGAACTTTAAAAAGACTTATTTGCCGTTACTGAGAAATTCCCTATTGTATAAGGTCATCTGCGCAAATCGGCCCCAGTCACGCACAAAGACTTACTTGGCTTAATGACAAGTTTATCAGAGGTTTAATTATTTGATACCCACATCGAAATAAACCTAATCGAAGCTGATAAATGAAATCAACAGGACAAGTAAGGACGCTCATATTTCTAGAGGGACTGTAGCTAATTGCTCCGGGAGGGTACGTCCTCCAGAGGTCACAAGACGACACGAGGCAAAGTTCTGTGAAGACGTAAGCGCTTTAGTTAGCGCGTACATGTTAAAATTATGAGTCAATATATTATTTTGTAAGTTACTTGTTGTATGTAAGGTTTTATTGTTCCAAAAAGGTTCATTTTGGTAGCATATATAAAAATAACGAAAATAACTGGAGATTCTGTATACAATTAACGTGTTATATAGCTACAAAAAACATAATAAACAAGATTCCGTAACATGAAGCGTATCTTTATGGTTAGATCTGTCATCAAATTACATTGTATGTCAATCACACAGCTGTCATGTAGGTATTACCGCTTTATATCTGTCATGTAATGTCAAACATGACGAGTAATTACATTTAGTGTAATTAGTTTAATGAATACCCAGATACAGTATAACACATAATTAAAACGTCTTGACGGCGAATTCAAAATTGTTAAGCATCAAAGTTGATAAACAATGGGATGTTGGGAACGTTATCTGAACTGCAGTATAGTCATTTATCGTGCGAGGATGGGTACGGGTTAGCGATTAAGACGAATATCTATTCAGACCCATTCATAGTTCATTTATTTTCTAAAGTAATTTTCATAATGAAACAAGAAATAATAGCTGTCAATTTCACTGTGTACTTACATATTCCAAACATTAGCTGACCTCATCAATAAATAAACGATCCAGACTAATTCATGAAATCACTAGGCTAACATTAGAAGGCGATAAGCAAATAAATTACCAATATAAACAGCTGATTCGCAATTCTGCGAAGACCCGCTTCAAGGTCCTCGACGGGGTGTTGTTACCGTGTTACACCCTCGGGAGGCGAGGGGTTGGGGTGAGGGAGCAGAAAATCTAATTTCGCACCCTCTGTGAGCTCGGTAGGCGCCGGACGTGGGGATGACATGGTTTTTATTCTATATAGGACTTCCATGTAAAAATCAAGTTATATAGGTACTGCCCTCCGAACGGAATTTATGGTTTAATAAACTCCATCATTATTAATGACTTGGCAAATTCTGTTAGCGAATTCTTTCTTTAATAAATTTCAACTTTCAAATATACTTGCGAAAATAAGTTTTATTAGGTAGGTAGGTATATATTTTAAATGTATGCTTTCTCTTACTGCATTTACAAATACCAATACTATCTTATAATCCTCATTTATTAGGTTGGACTATCTATTTCGTACCTATTCCACTCCACTAAACACTTACTATTTGAAGTAAATAGTCATTTGAACAAAGTCAAAATACTTCATCGTCAAATAAGTAAATGTGTGTTTTTGTATTTGCGAAATCTACCAATGTACCTAACTATAGAGACTAGAGAAGTCTGGCAACGTCGCACTTCGTGCGGTGAAGCGCCAAGCGGTGAGAGAGATGGGCCATCATAACTATAAGAAAATGTACGCACAGAACACACGGTAAAAATAAATGTAGGTAAGTACCTATTTAGGTACTTATTATAACTTTTTCGCCTATACCTTAACCTTTTGCGTGGGTATTTATAAGAATCGACGATATTTTAAAACTAAATTTTCGACCTGATTTTTAGAATCCTTTTTAAGCTATAACATCGACCATTTTGAATATAGTTGGTTTTCTATTCCAATACCTACCTTAGGTATTGTAGTTACTTACACTAATTAGGTACTAGATACCTACTTATGTAACATAGGTATTCGAGTGTAATAATTTAATGAGTTCATCTTTCCATGCTCATGCTTCACACAGGACCTACCTACTTGTAGCACTTAGATAATAAGATAAAACGCCATACCTAATTCTTAATTTCCGCATTACTTAACAGCAGGCAATTTAGTAGAAGTAAAATCTCGATAAGTTACCGCCTTAGTTGTATTCCGCGGAGTATTTTCACTCAGTGTGCCAAAAATACACCCACCAACCCACCATTGAGGTACCTACCTATAATCTACCCTTTAATTTTATCTAAGACTCACCCACATAAGTTGCCTATCTATTGTAGGAAGTAGGGAACCACTAGCTATGTAGTAGGTACCTATTGCACCTATAAAATCATTGCCGATTAACCTATAAATCTTTAACTTTAAAAGTGACAAAACAATTCTAGAGAAAAACTTAGAATTAGGGCCGGTGTCACCAGTTCTTAATAATGCGTCAGATAGTTATCTGATACATGAGATCATATAAAAGCTGTAAAAAATCTGTCAGATTTCTTCATATTAGCGCTATCAGAAAATTCAGGAACCCGTGAAACTGGCTCTTAGTGTAGGCTCCAAAGTAAGTAATAAAGTAAGTATAGTACTTACCATCGATATAAATGTACTACGCAGTACGTACTACATTACCTATACTAACCTACTTACTTATACTAACATTTTATAAGAGAGCATAAATGAAGTATAAGTAGGTGGGTAATATTAAAAGCCCTGTCCATCTAAAAGAAGTTCGTCTGGTAGAGATATACCTAATACCTACCTGTAAGTAATGGTAGGTAAACCTATATAATCTATAAATACTTACAATGTAAGTAGTATTTTATGTAGGTAACAGTTGAATTAGAAGATCCGATCATACAAAAGTCTGAAGTACCTACCTAAAGTATTATACGTACTTGTTAAGTACTTCTGTTCTATTCTATCTATTGATAACAGACATAGATAGTCAGTTGATAAAAATACGCCTAGCGCGACGTTGCCACACCGTGCGCGCCCGCGAGTGCCGCGGCGTTGCCACTCCGGCGACTGCCATTTGCAATTCAGATGAGTTACGACACGATCTCAAAATAAAAACAACAATGTTTTATAAATTGAAACGTTTGTTGCTAATATGCATAGCGTCAATGCATCGAATTATAAGCATGGTATGTGACATGCATAGATTGATTTATGAGATGCTACGGCTATCAGAGGCCGTATTGATTTAGACGTGGAATCAATTAATACAAAGTCCAGGTAATGGAGAGAGAGGGTTAGTTAAGAGATTGGTATAATAGTACAGCTAAGCTTTGATTATTTACTTGTCCAGCTAAGATAGATTTTATCCGTCTGTACACGATTTGGATACGTCCAATCCAATGAAGTAGCTATATAATATGAAGATCATTGGATACGTCGTGTATTTCAGATTTAAGTGCGAATCTTTATACAACTTTGACTGTATCTAATCGCATTTATAAGTAGTTTGTCTGGGAAAGGACAAATAAATAACGTTACTATCATATAAAACAAGGATATACCTCTCTTATAATTATCTATGATTACTATGCTAAATTGTGTTGAGGATTCATTACGATTCGGAGAAATGAGGATTTATGCAAAGAACTTTGATTATTTGAGAAGTAGGTATATAATCAAAGGCAAAGAAAATAGTAATTCTCATGAAGCTAGGTGAGTTCAGTGCGCAAAACAACACAGATAGTTACATCAATTATCATTCTAGAATTCGGTATTTAGACAGCTGTACATTGCTTATTTCAATTACTTATCGAAAAACGCAAATGAATGGAACAAATTGCCGGTTGACTCGTTTCCGAGTACCGTTTACGAGAAGCTTTAACTTGAGTGTCTTCAGTTCCAGTCGAGAGTGACCAAGCATCTTCTAATCCAGCATGCAACTAACTACTACTAGCTAACTAGGTTGTCTGGAAGAGATCGCTTTCAGCGATAAGACCGCATGTTGTTACACTATTACAATTAGTTGTTAAGTAATACTCTGTTTCTTTTTAATAAGGTATTCAATAAAGTGTTTCTATCTATCTATCTACATCTTTGACCACATCATCACTTTCCATAATGTCAAATAGGTAACCGACTAGGTAGTTAATCAAATGCTTGCCTATCAACAATAAAAAAGGTATTTCGAAAGCCAAGCCACGCTCAACATCAAGGTAATGCCCTGCTTCTCTATTCAGTAAAATCAACGTGCTGCAGGCAGGAAGCTTGCACCAAGGCCGCGAGTCGGTCATGCATATCCAAGATGGCGTCAGTTTTTTCCACAACTTTCTACACGCTAACAGTTTTACCTTTCTAAACGAGTGTGAATGCGTTTATAGTCTGGCCATTGCTAGGTTAACGTATTATGCTATGATATAGATATATTATATTATGTATGTTGTATATTAGATAATATACTATGTAGAACGTTAGCACGTATTTTTAATTAGTTTTTATTTGATTATTTATTTATTATAATATCAGTAGGTAGGTACTAATATTATTTATTTTACTGTCTGATTGAGCATCTGATGGGTTATGGTATATTTAAACTCATTGTTATTATTTAATTTTACTGAATCATTTGACTTGATCGTGTTTTTTTATTGTAAAATGAAGGTTACTTACATGAATGAAGCCACAATATTAATTAATTTAGATTCATCTAAATTAATATTAACCTCACATTTAGGTAAGGACCGGACGGTAGACGGTAAGTAGGTACCTACTTTTACTATTTTCTATTTCGATGCTTATAATTTTAAGTACTTTACCTAGTTCCTTATAGAAGCAAATACATATGCTGTTTCTAGTTTCTTAAATATAAAAATGGACATAGAAATTAGAGTGTATGTGACAAAACATAAGTATAACGTAATTGCACATCGTCGCGTCGTATAAACAACTACACGAGTGTCAGTAAAAGTTATACAGCAACATGAAAACAAAAAACCCGTCAAGTAGCTGGCATGTCATCGTAATGTCACCCGCCGCGACACCGGCATCATTTTTCAACGGACGTATTGCCTTACATCGATTCACACAGGTTCGGCACGCTACATTCGATACACTGAATTAATTTTAAATCGAGTAATTGGTGTGCAATTGTTAATTAATGGAATTCGCGTGGTTAGGTGAAACTGCTTTGGTGATTAACTGATGAGAACCATTTGACCGCTATTTCTGATATTTTACTTGTCAGTAACTTTTTTAGGGTTCCGAACCCAAAGGGTACCAACGGAACCCTATTACTGAGACTCCGCTGTCCGTCTATCTGTCTGTCTGTCTGTCTGTCTGTCTGTCCGTCTGTCACCAGGCTGTATCTCATGAACCGTGATAGTTAGACCATTGAAATTTTCATAGATGATGTATTTCTGTTGCCGCTATAACAACAAATACTAAAAACAGATCAAAGTTAAGAATTAAAGGGGGTCCCCATACAAAAAACGTGTTTTTACTATAGCGCCATCTATGTACGATTGTTTACCAGTGTTTCTCAATCTTTTTCATGACGCGACGCGACCCCCTTAGTATGAAAAAAAAAATCGACCTACTTGCACTGTTTATAATTTGTATTTTGTTATATTTCTAGCTTCTACCCGCGGTTTCGTTCGTGTGGCCTACAGGAAACAAATTACATATTTTCTTTTAAACCAAAAATTATAAGCACCTCAGTCAAAACACCTACTTTACTCACTCTTTAATTAATATTTTCTTTAAAAGCATGTTTTCAAACTTTGTTTTTTCCTTTACTGAGACTTCGCGATTCCCTTATAGAGGCTTTGCGACCCCCAGGGGTTGAAAACCCACACGTTGAAAAACACTGTTTTTTTTGTGTTAACTAGAGATGCGCTGAATATTCGTTAGGTATTCGGTATTCAGCGTATTCAGCATCTTTTCCATTATTTGTATTCTGCCAAATTATTCGGTTTTGTTGCTAAATATATTTGGTTCAAGCATTTCTATTTTCTTGGCTCATGTAGCCAAGGTGTAGAACTAAAAGACAAAACTTCTTATATAAGACTTATGTTATATTATAAGTCAAAGAAAACATATTTACTTCTTAACCTATAGTTAGTAGGTATAGTCAACATTTATTTTAAGCCTTAATCAACATTTAATTTAAATCTCGCAACAATATTTATATTTAAACTTAAAATCAACATTTTTATAAACCTCAATTTTAAATCTATCCAAGTTCCTAATCTAACCAGCAGCGGCACGTAGCGCACATGCTAGAACTTGTTTACGCGGCAAAACAATGTAATGGTAAACCGAATAATTCAGCCGAATATCTGTTTCGGTAAAGGTTAAACCGAATAATATTCGGTATTCGGTAATTCGGTGAAACCACTATACGGCGCATCTCTAGTGTTAACGTTCACTTAGTTGGCGTTAGAAGTTCGTTAGACATTCGTTAGATGGCGTTGTAGTAAATAAGCATGTTTAGTATTGACACGGTGTTTATATTATCGATGTACTTTGTACTTTATTTTTCCGGCAAATTTTGTTTAATCGGAACCCTACTTGTGCGGGTCCGACTCGCACTTGGCCAGTTTATTTTATTGACACGATAATAAATATTTGCACTGCTGTTTGGTCTTAGTAATACATACACAAGCTTTCTATAAATTTCCATGCCAGTACGTATTAATAGCAAATGTGATGGTGAATTTAACAATGATGAACAGATTATTAAGTCTTTCACTAAAGCTGATAATTATAGTACTTTTCTTAGGTATAAACTTGGTAACGATGGTACTGGATCGCATTAAGTGGTATATGGTAATGTAGATGAAATGAAAGGACATAAACTAAGACTGGAAACAAGACGATTTCGGAAGATCAGGCCTTAGAGTGTCAGAAGCACAGACTACATACCCAGGATATGTAGTCTTTGGTCAGAAGTGTAGATATAATAACCATAAGAGTGATATTCGTGACAAAAATACTTCAATTACTAGATGATACGAATTTCATTGCATATCAATCTGGAAGATAAATGGCCTGAATAGCGATGAATATAATTTAAGATCTTTTAAAAAACTAAAATAGCCGCCAAAAAACAGAAGGCTACTACATAATATGTAATAAAAAAAATCTTGTCAACTTTTTTTGAAAAACAGCATTTCAACGTAAAATCAACTAAGATAGTGGAAGAATAACAAAATTATTTTATCGGTATAATTTAAAAGCATACCAACCAACCGTTGTATTCGCAACCGTTAAACAAACATTGACTTCAGAACTAAACAACACACGTCGAAACTCATAACGGCTTATTGTTAAAAGTTCACACAACGAATATAACAAGAACTGATATAATAACATAGATCTACTATCTGAAGAAAACTGGAAATGATGTTATAATAATGAAGCAAAGAAAGAATGGTAAGAAAGTGGGGAGGTATAACGCCGAGAACAAAGGATCTCATTGCCTTAGGTTATTATTTCCGAGAGGTTTTATGAGAGGAAATCGTTATAGGAATTAATGTTTAATTAATATAATGGCTTTTATTAGTTTTTAATGGAAATAATAAGTATTATATAATATGATTAATTGCTTGACACAAGTACTTCTGATTACGTATCTATTGTAAACTCATTTATTTACTTCTATCCAATACGTTTCTACAAAAGCATAAAGATACGGAACATCTTGAAGAATTTGTTTAACTTTCTGTTTATAATGATACGAGTAAAATAGAAAACTACAGAGAACTGAGCAATGAAAAAGCATGAATCATTATTGATAAATCCAAATCAACATATTATTAACTATACAATTCCGAATTATCAAGGTAGAGTCAGAGTATTCTAGGCCTAGCGTGATCACATCTTTGCTTACCATTAGGCGAGCTAGTGGTCAAACAATAGCCTATAAGATATAAAAAAATTGACAAGTGAATTCAATATTCTCAATGAAAGTCTTCATTCTACAAAGGAAATAATTTGCAATTTTACGAAGAATATAGTAGCGCTCAGAGAAACTAATCTAAGTATAGAGAACTTCGAAAGTGAATGGAAAGGAAATATTTGAATTGACGATAGTAAACTATGCGATGGAGAAGTGCCAGAGACGATCGGATCACGTAAACATACTCCCTGCCAAGCTCGAGAACAGAAATAACAGATATTTCTGGCGTCGCACGTGTTTTATAAATCAAATATCCTGTTTTAGATTTTTATGCAGCTATAAATTGATGTCGGTGCTTATTTTCAGTTTAAGTCGTCGATGAAAGTGTTGAATAGGTCGTACGATACACATTTGCTGTTTTTTGCAATGTGAAAGACTAATTAAACTTAGAGGAAATGAAAAGACGTCATTGTGATTGTGATTGTACGTAATGCAAGCAGTCTCTTTGTGACTGAGCAATCATAAAATAGAAATTGTAAACCAGAATGAGAGTAATTTTTTGACAGCAATAACCTAACCTTTAGAATCGGCGGTCTTCTCGCATAATGCAATCTCTTCTTAGCCACCTAATTAGGGATTGCTTGATGTTTGATGTAAGACGTAACGTTCTTTTCTACTAAAATGTGAGTAGCTATTACATTTCGGTACTGATTTACCTATACATAGCTCCAAAGGTTGGTTTCCTTATTTTTATACAATGTCTATCTTATTTACGCGATCTCTCTGAATGTAATAAACCACTGATTAAATACTGCTCCTTTCAATTTGCACAATTCTCCGGTCGATGTTCGATGACGTGTATAAATATGATAAACAGTCAGCTAAGAATGATAATGCTGCGTAACTCGTGATTATTTACTTTTTTTTAAGTGTTGAGAAACATCACTTTTAATAGTTAATAGTAAATCATCTACGTATCAGAAGCAGCTGATATAAATAATATTTAAGTAGATAATATCTAGGTAGACATAGCCGTAATTTCATTATAAGCATAAGAAACAAACCGAAACTGATGATAAAACTCTCGTAGGAATATATTTACGATGCTAAATAATACAAAATTCGCAAGTAATACGATTTGGGAGAATCCTGTTGCTAATTCAACCGATAATATCAGGATATGTTATCTCAATCGTTATATAAACGATAAAAGTTATATAGTTATCAAGCCAGACGAAGGCGCTGATTTTATTTTTATATCAAAACTCCTCAACGTTATTTAAAATAAATTCTTCGCCAAATATTTGCTCCAAAATGGCGGCATTATTCCCATCTCGCGCAGAGATTTAGATTTCAGTCATAAATTGCCACCCGGGAGGTTTATTAACATTTTACCATCGCCCTGTTGTATCTCGTATCAACTTTAATGAAATATGTATTTGGCTGAACTGCCTGAGCCTCGTAAAGCCAGCTTAACATCGTTCTTAGAAACAGAAACACGATGACAATAATAAAAGTTATAGGTACCTACATACTTTGGAAAATACTGCAGTAAATGGAAGAATTAAAACCATTGAAAAAGCTTTTAGGCTAGTTGGATAGGGTCCGTTTGAGAGCTCCTGAAAGTATCTACGTAGCTAAAAGGGTTTTAACGCACGACTGGGAGACCCACAAAGGCAGGCCGTTGGGAGCGCCAAATGGCTCCGTCTACCGTTGAAACCCTTCCGTAAGCTTGGGAATAATCCTACGCAAACTCCCGTCCTCGTCGTATCGACACGAGCCAAAAAGGATTCGAGTCTCGAGATATGGAATATATTGGAATGGGGCGCGGAAATTGTACAATCAACGATATTCCGGGCCATTAGCGCAGAGATCTTGCCAGATCCAATGTCGAGCCTAAAAAAGATCATCAGTGGAAAAATACGCTTCAACTTTTGTATCGATCGTGTTTCGAGTCAAGATAACGGATAGAGAGGACAATTACCGTAATCGCATGTTCGCAATGCGTTCTCGATATTCGCACATATTTCTATCGAATTCAATATTTATAAGTTTGATGTTGCCACAATAATTGAATGAATGGCATTTTACGGTTTAGAGACATGGCAACGTCGCATGGCGCCCGCCCGCACTGCACGAGCTGGCAACGCGGCGCCATCGTACCTACATCCGTCGGTAGTCGGCTGTCGGAGCGGCTACGCCTCGCCCGGCCTGCACGAAGCGGCAACGTCGCAGACTGATTCAGCACTTCGCATTCAGCCTGACTCCTGAGCGATATAATCTTGAGACCTAACTATGAGCAGACTGCCGAGCCCGTGTTATATTTACTATTTGAAAGTTATAATTTTATGCTGCCATAAATCAGGCTGTTTGAAGGTGAGTCAACGATAACTGCCAAGTTATTCAATTACCTAGGTATCTAGGCACTGATGTAGGTACCTACCAATAATAGGTATAAAAGTACCAATAATAGGTATAATGGTACCAATAATATTGGGAATAGACTAATTAGTGTCCATCTATATTAATTAGTTCCATCCAAGCATTAGATAAGGCATTTGTAGGTAAATAGCACAAACCTGAATAAAAATTACGTAGCGTAGTGAGAGTCGCAAACAAATAGAGACAGATACTCTCATATAGTGGGACCATAATATGGCAGGCTCAGGTGGCAGGTTCCTGCCATATTGGCAGGATTGGCCCCATTGGCCCCTTATTTAGGCCTCTGGCATGATCGGCTGACGTTTTATAGAACCTGGCAGTTTTTGGCAGTATTGTTATTTGGGAGCTTTTTGTTTGAACTTTCAAATAAATTAACACGTTTGCTAGTAAATACACTGTTTATAATTAAATAGTATTGCCTAAGTGATTTATTAGAATCTCGTGGTAGCAGTAATTTGAATTTCGTTGTTAGTGTTGAGAATGTTTGTGTGCTATCGGTGAAATGCGAAATGTTAATCTAATACCTACTATAAGAATCTTTGTCCTGACATACTGACTGACAGACAACGCACAGCCTAAACCGTTGGTCGTAGAGATTTGAAATTTAGAGGGTATATTTGTCTTAGTACCTACGTAAGGGCATAGAAAGATAATACTACTACATAAGGGTGGTGGTGGTGGTGGTAAGGGTGTACAAGGGAAGGATTCACCCCTAAGGGGATGAAATAGGGGCTCAAAGTTTGTATGGAGAAACAAGATTAGATTTTCTATTCGAAACTTTACACAAGTGCTTAAATAAATAAATAAGTTAATACGTGTTTCAGGCTTTTTCGAAAATCCTCCCCTAAGCGGGAAAATCAATATTGTTTCGGATAGCGCTGAAATTTGGTATACAGATAGTTATTACGACGTTAGTTCCCTCTGAGAAATGATTTTTTTAAATTCACCCCTTAAGGCCTTAAGGGTATGAAATGGGGTTTCAAAGTGTGTATGGAGAAACAAGATTAAATTAGATAGTCCTTTCTATTCGAAGCTTCACACAAGTGCTTCAGTAATGAAGCACTTGTGTGAAGCTAGCAAGTAAATATATGTTTCAGGCTTTTTTTTAATTCAACCCCTAAGAGGGTGAAATGGGGTAACAAGTGTGAAAATCAATATTGTTTTGGATTGCGCTGAACTTTGGCATGCAGATAGTTTTATGACGTTTATCCGCTAAGAAAGGATTTTTCAAAATTCACTCTTTAAGGGGATGAAGCGGGTGTTCAAAGTTATCCAAACTTTTTAAGTAAATACGAGTTTTAAGCTTTTTCAAAATGCAACTCCTAAGAAGGTGAAGTGGGGCAACAAAGTTTGAAAATCAATGTTGTTTCGGATTGCACTGAAATGTTGAATGCAGATAGTTATTATGACATAGGTATCCGCCAAGAAAGAATTTTCTAAAAGTTCACTCCTTAAGGCGACGGAACGGGGATTCAAAGTTTGTATGGCGAAACAAGATAAGATATTCTGTTTTATTCGAAACTTTACCTAGGTACTTCTGTAAATAAATAAGTAAATTCGTCTTGCATGATTATTCGAAATGGGGTAGGTAACAAAGTCTGAAATCAACATAGACATATACCTCGAGACTGAACATCTCGAACTGGCATTGTCGAACACCGCAAAGGTGCTGGCCGGCAACTTCCCGCTCACACGTAGCTCGGCACTCAAACGAACAACACGCGCGTTATGAAAAAACCGAAATGCCATCGTGTGTCCTCGGATACTGTAAAAACCAATCAGGAAAAACAAACAAAAGTGACGGAGTCACTTTTCATAAGTTAGTTCAGATTTTCGAATAAAACACGCGAAAATAAAACATTATTTTGTCAAATAGTAATGACACTTCACGACGCGGCGCCATTTTCTGTTTGCACGGGCAGTTCATAGATTGTGTGTTTACACATATGACATTATAGCACATACAGACATGACATTATAGCTAAATTAAATTGCCTATTTTTAACCTTTGGAGAACAGTTTGACATGTGTGTATATACTGTAATTTACTGTATAATAGGTTATTTTACTCTATATGAGAAATCTAAAAAATCTATAAATGTATTATTGAGATAGCTTAGGAAAAAGGAGTCGGAAAACATTAGTTTTAGTTCATAAAATATCAAACGAAATTTTAAAATTCAATTTAATGGTTTCAGCCTTTTTACCCGACTGCGAAAGAAGGAGGGTTATGTTTTTCGAGTGTATGTATGTATGTTATGATTAGTACCTATCCTATCCTAATATCGTAT
This sequence comes from Cabera pusaria, assembly GCA_954871355.1. Classification (NCBI taxonomy): domain Eukaryota; kingdom Metazoa; phylum Arthropoda; class Insecta; order Lepidoptera; family Geometridae; genus Cabera; species Cabera pusaria. Next base: position 3,490,028 of record OX940906.1, on the reverse strand, counting down.
CCTATCCTCCTTTTTTTAACAAAAAGTACTTTAGTCGTCGTCGGTAATTCGTTATCGACGGTATGGCGATAGGTGTTTAATCTATAATTTGTCACATCTGTTTGTTGGTTTTATCTATGGCGGCAACCGCTCCCCCCCTGACCCCGCGTAAATGATAAGCGTTCGACAAAATGTACTCGGGATAGCGACTCTTTGGTTTAACTCTATGGAAATCAATATGGTTTTTGGGTTTTAGAAATATGAATCCCTGTTCCCCTTAGTCACACAATAACTTGAGAACGGGTGAACCGATTTGACTAATTCTTTTTTTATGTTGTTTATGATATAAAGGTTTTTACATAAGGAAAGGCTTAAGTAAATAGAAATAGTTTTTAATGCGGGCGAAGACGCGGGGCACTTCTAGTGTATCTATATATAGATTATGATATAGGTAAAAATAAATTTGAAGAATATGATGATGCTAATTGCAATATTTAATATTAATGTAATAAAAATAGGTACCTAAATAAAGTGGGCAATATTTTGGCATATTTTACTACGGACTTTGGAAGGATATGGCAGGTTTTTCACCAAAGTGAGGCAGGATCTATATTTAATGATGCTCACACTGCTCTCATAGTCATAAAACAGATACCTACTTGCTAAGACATAGAAGTTGGAAAGTACACATTATAGTACCTAAATAAAGTAAGTGCTTAGGTATTTGTAAGTGCCTTCTATCGATGATACATAAGTAAGTAGTACACGCATGGGTTTGCTACATTTACTTAGTAGGTATATAAAAAATATTGATGCATTATACACTTCAAAGTTCAAAGAAATACTTCAACGTGGATATTTTAACCTCACAGGCAGGCAAGCGTAAAGATGTAAGAAGATCCAACTGACTGAGCGGATGTCCATTGTGCAGAATGGATGCACTAAGTGCCGATAGGGTTGCCAGGCGTCCGGATAAAGCCGAAATTAGGCTTTTTGATTGCGTGTCAGGCCAATATAGGTAAACGATGTCCAGTTTGTCCGGCTTATATTTTCTTTTTTTTAGGCTTTTTACACTTCGCAAACGAGCGAGCGCCGAGCGCACTGCGCAGACGAGTCGACTGTCGGTCGCTCCCGTAAAGTCTCGTAGTCCGCAGTACTTGGACTGATTTAGCATTCGATTTTATATAAATAAAATTAATGAAATAAAATTTCATTAGAATTTAACAAGATTTATGGTAATAATCAAGAAACCTTGATTTTACGTACAATTTTTTGTCGTACCTATTAATACTGAGACACAAAATCCTCAATAACGTAAAATAAATTTTTTTGTTCTACCCTTTTACCCGGCTGTCTGGCCAAATTGACAGCTCTGTCCGGCTATTAGGTTTGGCGACCTGGCAACCCTAAGTACCGCCAGTACCTACTACATAACAGAAGGCATGTGTGAGTGAAGTGTGCAAAAAGTACTTACATTTTATGTAAGTAGGTAGAATACCTAGGTATATAAACCGTCTAAGACCACACAATTTCACACTTCATTCAAACATTTGGCAAAATTCAGCTCGATTAAATCACAAATCGAGTGAGCTTGTAGTGGTATAGCGTACCCATTTATTGTATAATATTCTGTGCTTATAGTCAAGCTAAGTCTGACATACAATACCAAGGTCAAACACCCTAATAAAATAATAGAGATCCAATGAAATAGCTATAACAAATAAACAAAAGACTAAAACAATTTAGCGAAAACGTAAAAAGGCGCCTGTTGCCCCCCATCGAAGTGGGTCGGTAGAAACGTGGCAACGTCGCATAGCGGTATGGAAGAGTGGCAACGTCGCACCCGCCGCGTTTAATACCTACATCGATTTAGGTATTTTAAACAAAGTTGTTAGGTAGGTACTAGGTACAGTCTTTGCGTTTCGCACGTAGAATGAAATTTATGGCAAGATACGCCTACAATACTTTATAGTTTATAATAGGTAAAATGTGCTGTAATATTGTGTTTTTGGTTAGGTACCCACGTATGTCACGTAGGTTATCATTTATACAGAGATTTTTATAAAGAGGTTTTAAATACTTACATAGGTACCTATGTAAAGTAAAGTACCTATAACCGGCGAGCATGTATGAAGGCGCTCATGAAAGTGGAAGAAGCGAAAGACGTGTCAGGATCGTACCTACCATGTGGAAAGAAGTAGTATCTGCCTACCCCAACGTAAAAAAGGCGTAATTGTGTGTATGTTTGTACATTGGTATTATTATCTGCTCTTTCTTTGCCTTAAGTAAGTGAATAATAATAATGAATAATAACTTACCCCAGCTTGTACTACCCATTATTTAATCTGTGCCCCAGCAACATTTTTTCTGGTAACAACAGCTATTCTATTTTCGCAATCATTTCCTAAGTGATTTTATTGTCCCATAAAGTAACTTAAAGATTATGTCTTCATTATATGTATAAACGACTTATAACTTAATGGGGTATTTTATTACTTAACTACCTACCATTAAAATAATGTACTAGTTAGAAGTAAGCACGAAAAATGTTTTATAACATTCCTACTTAAATATGTTTTTCTGAAGAAGATTACTTTTGTGATAATATCGCCCATTATAGTACTTACCTAAGATAGATAGATTGATAGATAGATCAACACTTTATTGCACTTAAGAAATATACATAATAATTTACAAACAATTAGATCACATAAGTACAATCGGCGGCCTTATCGCTAAGCAGCGATCTCTTCCAGGCAACCGAGGTACGAATGGACACACATACTTGTAAATCAATGGCAGTGTGCTGATAAAATAAATCGCAATTATACAAAATACAACTATACAAAATCATGAATTTAACAAAACAAATCTATAACTAGTAGTAATATAAATAAGGCCAGTTGGTTAAATCTTACTTTAAGTTTTCTGCAATTGTTTAGTAGGCATGTATCTTGACCTGACTCAGTATACCTACCTGTAGGTACCTAACCTACTAGAAAAGGCTCCAGTTTTTTATCCAGAACTTAACGCTCGAACCACATACCTACCTAGTATATAGGTACCTTGGTATAAGCTTGTAGTACGTTTCTACCTACTAATATTTAAACTGTGCTATAAGTTGCAAACGGGCACCTACTTACAATAATTTCCAATAGGTTAATCACTTTTGTCGTAGGTATCAAAAATGCTGATTAAAATAGCAAACCTAAGAAAAGTGCATCAAAATAGGTTGCAAAAAGTATATATTTATTTGTACCACAAACGCCGCACCGGGCGAACGGTCTGGCAACGTCGCACTGTATGTTCAGTTCAGCTTACGTAGTAACTGCTATAACTATCTGTGACTCGATGCGAGCTGGCAACGTCTGCACGGCGTAGTATATTATTATCTATCTATTCTGTGGTAGTGAATAGTGATCTATCTATTCAAGTCAAATTGTGAAAAGTAAATTTCATATTGATATTGGTAGAGAGTGGAGATTATTTACTATGTGGGCTTATTGTGATGAAATTATTATGATGCACGGGAAATTATAATAGGTATGTTTGTCAAAACAAATAAAATATGTAGGTAGCTAAGTACCTACCTACTTCCTCCGTTAGGCACGAATGTGTACTTATATATTACCTTACTTATGTAGATAGTATCACATCGCTAGAAGCTACCTAGTTACCTGACAGAGCCATAGAAAAGATAATAATACTATGTACCAGAGTGCTTATTAGGCTATGCGAGCACATGGTTGCGGTGCGTTTATTCTATCGCAAAAGTTTCGTTTATTTCACCGCAAGTGCGTGCGGTAGAATAAACGCATCGCAACCGCACTTAACTTGCGCGCGAGCTGTTTTATTTATTCGTCGTAGATAACAATCCATCCAGTTGACGAATGTACATTATGCAGGTTCCAGCCGAGCACAAGAACACGTTCCTCGTACCGGAGTTCTGGCCTGCAGGGGTTGTATACCGCAAGTACAGGGATACAAGATACAAGACTGAGAAAAATCCCTGATACTCATAGTGCTCTAATAATAAAATAGTTATATTTATATGTATGTTAGTCTGTAAGGTATTTATAATATGGGTATTAAAATAACATTTGATGTTTTTTAAGCTACCTGAAGTAAAGATTATACTATATTATTATTATACAATATACATACTTATAGTACGTACTTGCGTAGAGCAACGGCGGGGATTTCGCGGGGAGGAGAGGAGGGCGGCGCGGATCGTAGTCGGCATAGCAGCCACCATCCATGCCCCCAATCTCGCTCAGTTTGCGCACTCGAACGTTGAAGGCAGACGCGACAGTGTAAATAGCAAGCGAGTTCACGAAGATAGAAAAATTACCTTAACTATAATGGTGCACACTTGTTCTATGTACGGATGTGCCTCGACAGCGAAATACAACAAGGATTTAAGATTTCATAGATTTCCCCGTGACGAGAGGTAAGTTTATTCCGTATATATTTACGTATTACCTAACCAAATACCAAAAATAATCTAAGTAGTATGTAATACCTACTATTACTCGTTCATTTTGTATACATTAATAATACCCGTCGCATACACAGTAAAGTATATAGATATTTTGTAAAATTGAATTGAGGCTAAAGAATAACTTCAAGAAGCTTTGTAAAAAAATACACTAAGCATCACACATTTATAGTTGGTAGTACATATACATACGCACGCATTGCGTCGCCCATAGCGTCGCCGCAGTTTTACAATCCATACAGTTAGGAAACGAAACGAATACTTGCGCAACCCGAGCATTCAGATTTCAGAGCAACGGCGGGGTTTTCGCGGGGAGGTGGGCGGCGGCGGCGGCGGCGCGGATTGCGGCCCGCGCCCCGCGGCCCTCAATCTCGCTTAGTTTGCGGGCTCGCACGTCTAGGGCAGACGTGACCGTGTAAATCGCAAGCGACTTTTACGAGGATAGTAGATTACATTAAATTATAATGGTGCACACGACTTGTTCTGTGTACGGATGTGTTTCGACATCAAGATTCAACAAGGATCTAAAATTTCATAGATTTCCCCGTGACGCGAGGTAAGTTTACTCTTAAAATTTCGTATTACCTAACCAAATGTAATTTTTTTTCTTTAAATTATAATACCAGCCTGGTTTGTATACATAGTTTAAGAGTTAACTTCAAGAAACTTTCTAACAAAAATAACAATTGACATAATTTGTATTTGGTATGTAAGTATGCGTCGCTATGAGTATAACCAACGAGCAATAATTACTAAAGTAAATTATTGCTAGGAGAGTATAACCTACCTACCACGGTAATAAATATTACCGTGAACACCTACCTACGCCTCACCACGGCCGGCACGGCTATCCTCTGAATTATGAATATGCATAAAATACCTACAATGTTTATTTAATACACGATAAATATCGAATAGTTTGTACATAATAATGTCAGATGAGAATATTTTCGAGCGTAATATTTCAGTAGTCGGGTTTTAGTTTTTACCCGACTACGGCCAAGCGAAAGGGAGTTACGTCTGATAGCGTAGGTAACTTCTACACGGGCGGCCCGCGGCGGTGTCGTCCGACATTAAAGACGTTAACTGTATGGATTGTAAAACTGTGCTTATACTTAACACTGATCGCATAACTTTTATGTTATTTATTTATGTGAAAAGGTGTACCAAGGTCATACATACATAATATATCTAGGTACATACATCAATGTCCGTGGTATATGAATATATTCATGAAACATTTACATCTTTTGATCTTTTATGTTTTAACAGACTTCTAATAATATCGTTTAAAAACTAAAAAAGAACCGACTTCAATGGCGCGCTATTCATTTTCAGTACCAATTTTGAGATGTTTATATCGATATCTCTGGAGATACTTATCTGACCTCGATAATATTACCATGGTACCACACTAGGGATATCTCCTTTCGAACAAAAAAAGAATAATCAAAATCGGTTCATAAACGACGAAGTTATCCGCGAACAAACATAAAAAAAAATATATAATGTATACGGTCGAATTGAGAAACCTCTTTTTTTGAAGTCGGTTAAAAAAGAAGAGCTATTCAATTCGTCTGTATGTTTTTTTTTATGTTTGTTCGCCAATTGTTAACTAATTTGAATGATTATTTTTTTTATATGTAGGATTCATGTACAAGGTCATCATCATCATCATCATCAGCCGGTATCAGTCCACTGCTGGATGTAGGTCTCCTCCAGGGCACGCTACTGAGCCCGATCTTCGGCTCTTTGTTTCCAGTCACTGTGAGACTAGAAACAAAGTGTTCCAGTCAGTCACACACCATGTTCAAGCAGTACATGGTGATCCCATTTAAATTTAATCAAGTTCTGACACGTATCTCCAGAGACATGACGATAAACTTCTCAAACATCTACTGAGACTGACTCGCGCGGTATGGAAGTCGTTTTATTTGTTAGTATTTAAGCAATCTTATTATTCCGAATCCATATACTTTTTTGTCTATTAATTAATGTATATAGTTTGTTTATTTATTGGATGGTTTTCTTTTCAGGAGTCAGTCATGGATAGAGGCTTGTCGAAGACCTGACTTGAAAGATAAGAACAGTAACCAATTATATAACATGCACGTATGTAGCTTACACTTTGAAGGATGGATGTATATGAAAAAAAAGTTAAAAAGCGCTGCTATTCCCGTGTTAAACTTACCATCGGATTATATGACATTTGATGCAATGAACCCAATGAGTACACAATCCGAAGCCTCAAAAATAGAGACTTCAGGAGATTTGGATAGCAGTGGTGGTCCAAACCAGATCGCATTTACTTCAGCAGGCGTATCTCTTACGGCAACTGCTAGTACCCAAACATCGCAGACTGCAAACGAATTGACAGATGATACACCAAGAAAGAGAAAACTTCAAAATGAACTTCAAAGATGTACAAAAAAGTTGAAGTTAAGGGAAGACGCCCAGTGTACGGATAACACCCGGCGACAATTCTTACAAGGATGTGACAAGTTCTTATCACCCAATTTAAGTAATATTGTCAAAATTCAGGTCAATTTAAAACCTCGATCTAAAAATGACAGATATTCAAAAGAATTTAAACTATTTTGTTTAAAAGCATATTACTCAAGACCACATGCGTATATGTTTTTATCAAAAACCTTAAGTTTGCCTCCTAAAAACACTTTGGCAACATTGGCCATACCTGTGGGTACAAAAATTAGTGATTGTATCTGGGAAGTTTTGTCACAGGTCATCAAACACTTATCACCTTCTGAAAGGGAATGCACATTTTGTATGGATGAAATGAGCTTAAAATGTTCACTGTTTTATGACACAAGTAGGGATAAAGTAATAGGTCTACACGAAACTGATGGCGTTCAAGGTTCATATGCGGCTGGATATGCGTTTACAATTATGTTGAGAGGTATATTAGGCAATTGGCAACAAGTAGTTGGTTATGCTTTCATCACAACTACAAAAATTGACGAATCACTGGAGGAATGGATAGTAAATACCATTAAGCAATTGTTTGCACTGGGTTTTAAAATACGGGCTGTCGTTTCTGATCACGAAACACATTTTGTGAAATTTTCCAAAACAAAAGGTACATCGAAAGAAAAACCTTATTTTGAAATAGATGGGAAAAAGATTTATTACATATTTGATGTTTCTCATCTCGTTAAATCCGTTAGGAATAATTTGATGAAATATGATTTTGAGTTTGATGGCAAAACGGCTACTTGGAATGATATCAGTAAATCTTATCAATTAGACAAACTAAAAGATGTTCGGTGTGCTCCAAAGTTAACAGATGCCCACATATCACCAAACAGTTTTCAAAAACAAAATGTGCGACTAGCAGCACAAGTTCTTAGTAACGCTGTCAAGGCAGCAATGGAGACTTATGCCGAAGCAGGTGATTTGAGCCCATGTGATGGCACGGTTGAATTCATCGATACTATGGATAAACTCTTTGATTTGTTAAATTCCAGCAACCTGTTTTCCCCAAAGCCATACAACAAGCCATATCGAGACAGCAAATTACAGCGAACTTTTTTACTGACAGTACAATCATTGTTGGGCTGTCTCAAAGTGAGGCAGAAAAATACTGGCAAAGATGTCACAGCTACAATTAAATTCATCAATGCCTTTGCCATCACGATTAATGCTATTATCCAGATGTATGGGGATTTGAAGAAAGAGTCTGGTTTTGATGAATTTTACTTGCTGACGAGTAGATTGAATAATGACAGTCTGGAACATTTCTTTGGCATAATACGGCAAGCTAGTGGGAATTCCAGGGAACCAACCTGCATTCAGTTTGAGCGAGCATTCCGAAAATCTTTTTTGTGTCAAACATTCAAATTATGTAGCAAAGCTAATTGTGCTGACGTTACTAATTTTGATAATGTTTTATCACAATATAGCGATTTTACTCAAAATAAATATATATTTACACGTAGTGACGTAGTAACCCGAACCACAGCAACCACTTCGAAAAACTTTGATATTCCTGAGGATAATAGTTTCTTGTACATTTGTGGTTATGTATTGCGGCGTTGCGTAGATAAACACAAGTGTTTATCGACAATTAATTACGCATCAACTTTTACTGATGTACCAACAACAAGAAATTCTAATTTACGCCAACGTGAAATTGACGGGCAGTTACCTCCAGCTGATTTTGTTGAATACTGTCGTGAACTAGAAAACCTTTTTAGGCATAATTTCCGCACATTTGTTGGAAACAATATTTTAGCGAAATTAATTAACGTATTAGGAGAAGTAGAGTTTAAATCACGGCCATGCTCATGTTTCCCTCAAACATTTATGTTGAGATTGTTCATCCGAATGCAAATACATTACGTAATTAAATATAATAATAGAGTACTGAAAAAATCTAAAAATAAAGTGTCACGTTAAATACATGTTAGTGCAAAAAATGTAAATGTAATTAGGTACCTATATAGATATATATAGATAGGTAGATATATATACTTGTGAATAAATGATATGATAAAAATCACATTCTTTTACTTTTCTTTTTAGACCATCCTTGCACAATTACGACTAATAGCGTACTACGTAGGTATATCAATCACCCTACCTACACGCGGGCGGCGATGTAGTCTGACATTATTCTATCATCTATGCTTTTCTGTCCCAAAGATGTCAACAGCACGTATGCACAAAATGTAGTATTATTTTGGATTCATTGATTGACAACATGCAAAATACTTAGATAAGCCCTGCTCTCCTAGTTGTTGTGGAAAATTAATTCTTGTAAGTGAATGATAACATATTTTTATTTATTTTTTACCTCAGACTATCATCCAGACGGAGCCGTGCCTAACACCCGAGTGACCGCAAGTTCAGTAATACTAAATGCTTGAGTAGTAAGTTTCCGCGCTCAGTCCGCCATAGTCAATACGGTATGATTACTACGTAAGCAACGCTGCGAAGTAGTGCGAAGTAATACCGCACGGAAGCGTCCGACCCTGCTGCCGCTTGGAAGCAAAGCAAACTGAGCGCGGAAGCGTATTACTCAAGCATTTAGTATTACTGAACTTGCGTTCACACGGGTGTAAGGCACGGCTCCGTCTGGATAGTCTGAGTTTTTTATATAGGTTAGTGTTTGATAAGTATCTCACCTGTTGGTAAGTGATGAACTGATGATACAGTCGAGGATAGTAACACGCAGTGCTGCCAATAAAATTTTCTCGATTCCCGGATTCGGTGTTGTCAATTCCTCGAAATTCCCCGATTTTTTTTATTCATTTCCCAAACTTTCCTCGAAATTAAATTTTTGGAATTAAACTGCTCTACACAAAATTAAATCTTAAGTGGACCTTATTTTATTTGGAATAGTATATTATTCGCCATATTTTCGCAATAATAATATTTAGATTAGGTTCGTATTATAATGTTAGTAGTGTCGAGCTGCATCTGCCAAGTCCAAACGTGATTTTTTAGCTACAAGTAACAAGTATAACCCGACATAAATTAGTTTAAGCCCACCAGGATTCCCCGAAATTCCCCGAATTCCCCGCGCTAACCCCGCAAATCAGGGAAATTCCCCGCAATTGGCAGCGTTGGTAACACGCCAGGTTAAGAATGGGAACTGCCCCCGATATAACGAACGTTGACAGTTGATTATTGAATAAACTTAATGAAGGGGATGCAGCTATGCAGCTATAGCTCCATCTCTGTCAGTTCGTTCATTTCAATCCCCTATGAAACTTCGTGATATGGCCGTAATATTCCGTCCTCCATCCCATATCCGTGATATTCGTAATATGGTGGAGAAATGAGATAAGATAGTCTTTTCTATCCGAAACTTCACACAAGTGCTTCAGTAAAAAAATAAGTAAATACGTGTTTCAGGTTTTTTTGAAATTCCACCCCTAAGAGGGTGAAATGGGGTAATAAAGTGTGAAAATCAATATTGTTTCGGATTACGCTGAAATTTGGCATGCAGATAGTTATTACGACGTTAGTTCCCTCTGAGAAAGGATTTTCCAAAATTAACCCTCGAAGGGGATTAAACGGGGGTTCAAAGTTTGTATGGAGAAACGAGATAAGATAGTCTTTTCTATCCGAAACTTCACACAAGTGCTTCAGTAAAAAAATAAGTAAATACGTGTTTCAGGTTCTTTTGAAATTCCACCCCTAAGAGGGTGAAATGGGGTAATAAAGTCTGAAAATCAATATTGTTTCGGATTGCGCTGAAATTTGGCATGCAGATAGTTAATACGACGTTAGTTCCCTCTGAGAAAGGATTTTCCAAAATTAACCCTCGAAGGGGATGAAACGGGGGTTCAAAGTTTTGTATGGAGAAACAAGATTAGATAGTCTTTTCTATCCGAAACTTCACACAAGTGCTTCAGTAAAAAAATAAGTAAATACGTGTTTCAGGTTTTTCTGAAATTCCAACCCTAAGAGGGTGAAATGGGGTAATAAAGTGTGAAAATCAATATTGTTTCGGATTGCGCTGAAATTTGGCATGCATATAGTTATTACGACGTTAGTTCCCTCTGAGAAAGGATTTTCCAAAATTAACCCTCGAAGGGGATGAAACCGGGGTTCAAAGTTTGGATAGTCATTTTATTCGACATTTTACACAAGTACTTCTGTAAATAAATAAGTAAATACGAGTTTCAGACTTTTTCAAAATGCCACCCTAAGAGAAACTGGGGTAAATAAGTCTGAAAATCAATATTGTTTCGGATTCCGCTTTTTTTGGGTTTTTCGGGTTTTATAAATATGAATCCTGATTTGTCTTAGTCACGTGATAACATGAAAACAGGTGAACCGATTTGGCTAATTCTTATTTGATGTCTTTAATGATAGAATCGTTTTTACAAAAGAAAAGTTTTAAGTAAATAAAATAAGTTTTTAACGCGGGCGAAGCCGCGGGGGACTTCTAGTACTACATATGATAGTAATGATATGATGACTTGGGCAAGAAGAACACTACAGACTACAGGACTGAGTGTCGTAAGAGGAGAGGCTAATGCCCAGCAGTGGGTCAAATGAGCTGTAAATAATGATGATGATAATGACTGCCATCCTACTCTTTTAGGGTTTAATTTTAGAACTGGTTTCTATGCACATTTTTTAGTTCTATCTCGCCTACTTGTAAAGAATAATCCTAAATTAATATTATATAAGGTTAAAAATGTAACACACAATTTTACACTCACAACCGCTTCTCAGTAAAACTAAAACTCAGTAGGCATTCCAAGATAACAATAATGTAAGTATCTAAATATAGGTATGTACCTAACTACCTACATCGTTCTATGATCGATAAAAAATCGTAAATTTTCTAACGCAATCAAATCTACGAGACGACCTAAACACACGACACGACCGCCGGAATGGTCGGTAATCTGCGTCAAATGCGCAGCTGTGTCGCATCGCGACCTCGAGTCGCGATTGGACTTGCGCACAGGTCGTGCGACTTCGTCTGACTCAGTTCGGTGCGACCCGGAACGCAGGTCGCGCGTTTCTCTAACGCAATTCTGATAAATCGATACCTTACAGCTTTGTAGCTCAATTGAGTTGGCAGTGACCTATACAAATTTGCAGTCTCGTCAAATGCAGGCAAGGGTGTGATTGTTTCGGGTCTTCTCAGATGTTTTCTTGCAATTGTGTCAACTTACACGTCCTTTTCAAAGAATAGGGAGGGCACACGATACAAGTGAGTACGCATCTTTAGTCTGTGGCAGAAATACGCAAATAGTAACGTTCTTACAATTTTTTTAAACAATACTATAGGTACGTAGTATCTAATAATTTACTTATAATATTAGTGGAGAAGATACTTAGGCCCAGTTCCACCCATTCCTGATACAGTTTCTGATAATTATGTGACACATGACGCCACTAGCCAGTCACATAAGTTCCTAATTGGTTTAACCGATGAAACTCGATACACGTCTCTCAGCGTTTTAAATCTAATAAATATTCTGTATTCTAATTTCTATTTACATTATTTCAGTCAATTTTGCGGACTATTTATTCCATACAACTTTTTTTTAGTTCCTTAAAGCTCCAAACGATTAGTGTACCTATTTAGCCAGAGTTAAAGTAATAAACATCAGAATAAGTTTTCGTAGATCGTAAGCAAGTCGTAAAGTACAGTCAAAGTCACAATCAATAGCCAGGATGTGGACTTTACTTGAAATATTTCGATGGAGTTTCGGTGTGAACACAAAATGGCATGTTTCTCAACATTGTGCTGTTTCCCTATACGTACACATTCACCGGCACTTAATGGTTAATAATTTTACATTTATTCATCACTCGCGGAAGAACGCACGTTTTACAAAAAAATACAATGCGAGCACATCGTGAGCACATTTTCAAGTTCCCGCCAAAGACCCGTATAAAACTCGACTGAAAAGTTTTTTATATTTTTTTTTCTACAGCTTATCTGATCCCTAAATTCAAATATGACGTTATCCTTCAACCCCGCAAAGTTTATCGAAGAGGTGAAGGCACGCCCAGGGTTGTACAGCCACCCGGACCATCCCGTGGATCGTACTGAGAGACTAGAGCTTTGGAAGGAGGTTGGGGCAGCCCTATTTCCAGATTGGGATACTTTCGGCAAAGCTACCGCTTATGATAGAGGTAATGTTTCCATTTTTGCAGAAGGTTATACCTACGTATTTTTATTGATACAAAAAATATAAGTAGATGATTTTTAACCGACTTCCAAAAAAAAGGAGGTTTCTCAAGATAAACATCTCAAACTTGGTACTGAAAATTAATAGCGCGGCATTTGAAGTCGGTTCGTTTAGTTTTTTAAATGATCTTATTATTTTAAAGTTAACATATTCAGTTCAGGAACAGCATATCAAATATGTGTATTATTATTTTTTTAAATAAAAAAAAAATCGATATACATACAATAAATAGTTAAAGACAGTCTTCAAGATCAAGACCACAGATATACATATATATATACTCCATGCAACAACAACATAAAAATTAAATAAAGATTGAGAAAAAAATAAAAACCTACTTGAAAGTGATCGAGTATTTATCGCGGCAGCCAGCCGGGTTATTTTATCTGTGACCTCGACAGTGACCGTGAAGTACATTGTTTATTGCCACAGGTAGGTATTTACCGCACGCAATAAGGATAAAAATAACATATTCCTTTGCACATTTTGTTAATGTCAAACGTACTAATTACCAAAAAACTGGCTAAGTGCAAGTCGGACTCGCACTCGTAGGGTTCCGTAACACAGTAGAGTATTTTATAACTCTAATATTTCGCCAGCAAAAAAATAACTTAGTTTTTCATAGTGTTTGTATGAAAAACAATGTTATATTTGCGATTGCTATATCTCAAAAACTGCTGACTATATTCGTTCAAACCAATTTTTGTTGAAAGTTTTTAATAAGATCTACGGGATATATATATATATTTCTTAGATTTTTCACTCCCTTACTTTAAAGTAAGAGGGAGGGGAGGGACATACATTTTACCACTTTAGATGTTTGTATTTTTCATATGATTGAGTTTGAGAAACGGCCACGGAACCCTAAAAAGGTTAGGCTCTAAGCAGGGAGCTGTATGCTCATTTGTGTTGTCAATGTAAAGTCTGTCTACAGTGGACGTCATAAGGCATACATTTTAATAATGAACATTTTTTGCCGGGTTGGAACGGGGTCGTAAAGTAGGCTACGAACTTAATTCACCCCGTTTTTACTACGGTTTAATTTATTGAAAAAGTGGTGGTACAACCCCAGGCGGACTTGCAGAAGTGCTACCTATCACTACTTACACAACAAAACATATATTTTCAGTATTACAGCTACAAAAGAAATGGCGTTCATTCCGCGACGCCTACAGCCGTGAAGTTAGGTTAAGAAGGGCAGACCCTGGCAACACCAGAAAAGTATACAAATACTTCAAACGTATGTCCTTCTTGGGAGGCTTCGAAGGAGAACTCAGTCTTACTGGACAGTAAGTATTAAGCCGGCTTTTCACTATGGGATATAATATAATGTATATTATATGTTGAGATATAAAATTTTATCGCTCGTTATACATTTTGTATGAGACCGTTTACACTATGCTGTAATATATATTACATCCCAAGCTATAAATATTTTTTCGACCGACTGAGCGATATTAGAAGGTTTATATTTTACCTCACGTCCCCGGACACCGCGCCTCCCTGCCTCGCCATCTGTTTTTTTTTGTTGTTTTTTTTTTTTATTACGGCTCCACAGAATTAGTGTATTTAGCCAGTGTTTGAATGAAACCATAGACAACCAAAGCTTAACTATATATCTTACAGTGTGAACAGCAACCGCGAGATGTAATTTAGAGCTCAAGATGTAATTTACATTATATCCCATAGTGAAAAGCCGGCTTTATTATGACGAATACACAGATCCTATAAAAAAGGCAGATACACTTTTCGGGAACAACGTGTGAAGCTTCGTATTTACACGCACACAAAGCTATCGGTCTTGACACTGCAGAAACACATCCTTTTTTATAGGTTCCGTGGACGCATAGATTTCATTTTTACAACCCTTAAGTTAGAAAATCAGTAGATGATTAGGGAGAGGCCTACGTCCAGCAGTGGACGGACACCGGCTGATGATGATGATGACTTTTCATAACACATGATAACTTCTTTAGATAAAGCTTGAGTTTAATAAATAATAGTTTAAAAAAACTAAAAAAATACGCTTTTTATAGAAAATCCAACTAAAAAATAGAAAATAAATTTTAATAAATTTGAATTAAAAATAGTGTAAGAAAAAATGATTTTATTGTAAAAAAAAGCGTGGGGTGCATGGTATCAATAGTTCCAAATATTTTATGATGAACAGATATGACTAGAAGGGTTAGTTTGATAATATCCTGAAAAGCACCCCACGCTTTTTTTTACAATAAAATCATTTTTTCTTACACTATTTTTGATTCAAATTTATTAAAATTTATTTTCTATTTTTTAGTTGGATTTTCTATAAAAGCGTATTTTTTTAGTTTTTTTAAACTATTATTAATTTTCATTTTTTAGTCAATTTTTTATTTATTTATTTATTTATTATCATCGGTCCTTAATAAGTATGCCAAATTTCGAGTTAATCCGACGTTTTGAAGGGGGTTAAAATCATGTTCAAAGATTCCGTTACATACTAACATACATACGTCTGAAGCTAATAAAAGCGTATTAAAAAAAGAGTTTAACTTTTAAATTACTTGTATTGTATGTAATGTATAATTTGATGATTTTCAAACGGTACATTTTGGATTACACTAAATCTGCTCTTAGAATAATTAAGATAGTTAAAAAACTAAAACAACCGACTTCCATGCCCTTGAGTCAATTTCAGTAGCAAGTTTGAGACGTTTATCGTCATATCTCTGGAGGTACTTAACAGATCATCTCGGAAATGTACCCTACCGAATAAAAAAATGATCATTCAAATCGGTTCACAATTGACGGAGTAATCGTGAACATACATACATACAAAAAAAAAACATAAAGACGAATTGAGAACTTCCTTCTTTTTGGGAGTCGGTTGAAAAATATACTAACATCGACACTAAATTTTTGATACCTATTTTTTAAACATGAATGACCTATAGATCATCATATTGCACAAAACATCACAGTATCTCATTGCCCGTTTTTAGTAATACTGGCACACAATAAAGAATAATATATAAAACGAGAAGAAATCATAAAGGGATCTTTTTACAGTGCGTACCTAATTTTAGTTCCTTTGCCGTACAATAGCACAAGCCGGGAATTATATTCAATGAATTTACAAAGGAAAAGTAGTCTTTAATGTATTCTTGCAGTACCAGTTTTCATTCAACTGCCGATTCAATATGTTACTGTGACTTTTGTTGTTTTTGAATGGAATGGAAGGACGAATACCTACTTCATTTGTTCGTACACGTTAGTGGTATCTACTAAAGATTCTTATTTTATTACCGCTTTTTAATTGACGACATTACTGATCGATATTTTCGTTCAGCTAAAGGCCGAAAAAGCTAATCCAATTACAAATAAAAACATCACTTCCGAAATGAATAAAAAAATACTATGAACTGTCTCGAACAAATCACCTATTCATATAGGCTACCGTTTGACCACTATCTCGCCTGGTGGTAAGCGATGATGTGGTTGAAGATGGTGAACACGCTAGGCCTAGAATACTCTGACTATCAAGGGTTGTTGTGCTGCCCGAACACCGTAAGGTTATGGCGGCAGATGTTCTACTTAATGGTGGAAAGCTATTATTGGATAGCAAGTCAGCTCTCATTCAAATAGTTTCAGCCATTACGAAACTGCGTCACAGAATAAATAATAGTACAAGTAGCTAAGATTCCACAGAGAGATAAACACATGACAACACCCCTCTGTTTGTGTCGGGGTCTTATCATTTGATCGCAAAATATATGGCGCACAGAAACGCTTCGTCGACAACCGATCAATAGATTTCCTACGTTGTTTCGCGCGCAAATTTGGAACAGACTACGGACTAAGTGATAAATTACGCCATTATTCATAATTCTCGGGCAATATGAATAATTACACGTCAGATCCTACTATGTGTAATTAATAAGGCTCCATGCCATGAGCAGTAATTTATCACAGTGACCGGGGGAGCGGGGAGCAAACTCGTCGAACAATCAGAGATAGCCAAGGCCCGTACAGATCAGGCCCGTACAGTCATCAGTCGATCGCTCGCTTCGCTTTAGACCACATTGCTGCCTGTTTCAAATAAGGTCACGTTAAACGGGCAAACTAGTGTTTCTGTTTTTATGTACAGTAGCCATTGAAAATTAGTACGAACGGATATTGTGTCACAAAACTATATGGACATTTTAAAATTAAACAAAATGAATCGTAGATTCAACGAAATTCTAGACGAGATGGCGTTACTGAAAGGTCAAAACACACAATTCTTTACTGAAACTTCTTATGCGCAGATGATCGAAGTGATAAAAACTGCTAAAAATAAAGTGTCGAATAAAAAACCAGAGGATTACCAGCGTTTGAAAAGATTCGACGTCACCACTGTCGGCGAAAAGGAAAAATTAATCGTGCCGTCGAAAGAGGACAATGTGATAAAATTTTATGTGCACAGAAATGAAATATTTCAGATTTTACATGGCTGCCATGTAACTAACGGTCACGGTGGAAGAAATAAAATGGCGAAAGAGGTGCATTTGCACTTTAAAAACATTACCACGGAAATGATTTCGACTTTTTTAAGCTTATGTGAACAATGCAAAGAAAAACGCTGCCTACAAAAGCAGACTTTAGAGGGGCTACCAGTTATGAAGAAATCTAATGAGATGGTTAAAGTTGCTAAGGTTGAATATCCTGTAAATGAACCGCGTGACACCGCAAAAGTTCCTGACGCTGATCTAGGTGGCAGTATTGATAAAAATGTATCTTCTGCTGTTGAAATAACAGATTCATCAAAATATAATAGTCAGCCTGATTGCTTAAGAAATCAATTATTCACTGTATTTCGGGACAGGTTTGTGTATGAAATATGTTGCGGTGATTTATACATCAAGCACACAGATTTAGTGCTTTGACGTATTAGATTTTAATTATTCTAACGGCAGCCAGTCAATTTTAATGTTACTTAAATAAATACATACATAAGTGTACAATACATTTTTTTCTATACTCAGACCTATTTAACGTGGCATTTATCAAAAAGGCCGGGCATAATGAATATTTTATCATTTAATAACTCGGTCAACATTTTAATTTGTTTGATGACATACAAAATTAGTTTGATAATTTTAATAAATCATTTTAGTGCCGTGTTAAATTGCATTCTGCATTTTCCAGTAATATTTCTCTACACGAATATTTATCAGCCACCCTCTTTTTACGCTTGACTTCCTAACCTAACGTTTACCCTTCTTTAATATCTTAATTTATCGAATAACTAAAGTAGAAACAACTTAATTCGTTATTTAATTTAAAAATTCCTGACAGTTTACCTAATAGATAAAAAAAAATAGATTATCTTTGTTATTGTACGATTTCATTATCTACTTAAAACTTTGTAAGTACCTACCAGCGAGTGGTTACTTTTGCATTGCAACATACGATACGATCTCATGTGATGGAAAGTGACAATGCGATAAAATATACGTTTTACATGATAAAGCATGTATTTTTCAAAGTTAAGTAAGTAGACGAGGATGCTCATGTTTGTAAAGCAGATGAATGATTGAGCACACATAGTACAAAAATTGACAATATTTTTTTACACTGACTTACTAACGTAAGTGTGTAGAAGTTGTAGAACTATCTAGAATATATTGACATATACTTTAATTACTTTTTCATTTCCAGAAATTCTGAAGACGACGAGAGCGAAAAGAGACTCTTATACAAAGAGGAAAGCTTCATAAAAACAGACGAAGATGTGGAAGAAAATCTGCCAAAATCATCAAAAAAATTAAAACGAAAGAAACGAAAACGCGAGAGTTCCGTAAGCATACAGGCAGAAGAGGAATATGAAATGCCATTGCCGCTCTTTTCGACCACAGATAACACAGACGATGACAGTGACAGATTATTCCTACTTTCATTCGCGCCGGAGATGAGACAGTTGCCAGTTCATATAAAGATGTGGGCGAGGGCACAGATAGCTAATATAATGCAAGAAGCTGTCAGTAGTCAATATAATAATACTTTACCGCGTTCAGAACCGACGTATACTAAGTTGGAAATGCATAGAATAAACGATTCTGAGTGATAACATTTGAAATATCATTTTATTTAATAATATAGTTAACCTCTTAACTCTTAACCGTTGCTAAAATAAGGTCAAGATGTGATGTGACCTCAGAAAAGACCTCTTCTAAAGCTTAGGGTATAATTTATTTAGATTTGAAATATATACATACAGTATTTATTATATTTAGACTTGCTAGGCATCTTCAACTATTAAGATTGAAAAAAAAACCTACTTTGGTCTAAGATCATCACAATCTTAAAAACGATTTTATTATATTTCGTTTTCTTTTAATTTCTTATAGGCAAGCGTTTGACTACCTCACCTGTTGGTAAGTGATGATGCGGTCGAAGATGGCAAGCACGCTAGGCCTAGAATAGGAACTGGCTGTCAAGGATAGCTGCCGGAACACATTAGATGTTTGACGACAAATTTTCTAACTTGAGGGTTGTAGCTGGCCAGGCGAACACTAGATAGTGTCCTACTAACTACCGTGCGGGGTTTGTTGGTTTCCTATCGATGTTTTTCTTTCACCGGAGGGCCACTGTGAAAAGCACACATAGATTTTTCTATAGAAAAATCCATTGGTGCACGGCGTTAACATAACTCCTGTAGGGCTATTCTGTAAGCTATCTCGGAAGTGGAATCCGCGGTGAGATTTGAATTTCGTATGACGAAATTCAACCATATTACTATCGTATTACGATTTGAATTTCGTAGTTCCCTACAGAGCTTAGTAAGACTCTACAACAACAACATTCTGATAATGACATGAAAGATACATTTTTGTTCATAAAACACACTTTTGGCTAAGAATCCATGACGATTCAACAAATCCCGCTAGTAAACTAAAGTCTGTTGCCAAGTTCAACAGAAACAATTTAATTTAGGACATGGCCGATATCCAAGTTGTGACGAAAAATATTTAAAGTCAGTCTAGTTCACTTGGCAAAGGAATTATATTTTTGTTTATTTAATTTTACTGTAAAGTTCTTTAAAGGTCACGTCAAAGATAAACCACTTAAGTTTTTTAATTTTAATTTATTTGTGTGAGAAACATAGGCTTTCAATAATTGAAGTACTTATATTTATAGGTCTAAGCGAATAATAATTTAATACAATATTGTAACTCTAATGATGATCTTATATAATATTGAGTAAATCCTGCACTGCTGGGCAAGAGCAGAAGCCTGAGGTAAGGTTGCATCGGTGGATTTGGTAGTTTCATTAGTATATTCAGCTCAGTAAGTTCTAATATTCTAAAAACAACGAATTTTGTTTCTCCGTTGTTTAGTATCAGGAGATTGGAGTTAAGCCAAGAGGCAACACGAGCCAGACCACTCTGAGCCACATCGAACACTTCACTCCAACTTTTGCCGTAGAAGTGCCATCAGCATAAGCAAAGACAATATATGATTGTACTAAAGTTACAGAGATCGTTAATGTCAGAAAGAAAGTAGAGCCCAGTACACTGCCCTGTGGAACTCCAAACTCTACTTGAGTATAGTCACTGTAGCTGTTTTCAATATGAACTTGCTGTTCTGTTCTATGCTCCGATATGATCGGAACCTTTCCGGTGCTACGCCGCGAATACCCAAAGTTCTAATTTCCTCAGCAGAATTGGACTCGATACCGTGTTGAACGCTTTGGACAGGTCTATTGATTTATTCTGTTACAGTATCTACTAGTTTGACTACCGAATCTTCAGTCGATTTATTACATCTGAAGCCATACTGGTTGAGTTACAATAGGTTGTTCTTCTCAAGAAAAATAGAAACCTCTTGTTAATAACCTTTTCTAAAATCTTGACTAGTGTCGAGTCGGGAGCCCTCCTCTTCAGGGTTATACAGCTACATTAAGGCAATCGGGCACAGTCCCAGAAATCATCATACCAAAGTTGAAACGTAAAAAGTATGAATTGGACAGTCCTCCAGGACTTTCAGGAGTCATCCAGGCTTTACGCCAGAATTCAGCACTTCAGTACTACGTATTTTGAAATGGGATGAAGGTATTGTTTTTAAGGAATTCAGATATTACCTAATTTACAAACTACCTAATTAGAATGCCGCAAACGAATCACATTCAGGCTTGGTTTAAAGTTAAAAAATAAACAACAAAAAATCAATAGTAACTGGGCGGTTATGTTACCTTATTCGATCAACACAATATTGTTTTTGTATGAGAACTCTGATATCGTAATAATTTATGTAATAAAATTAGGATTAGGAATGAACCGGTTTATTTTTCAATGTTCTAATTAACCTCTAGTATGATCTATGACCTCATTATGTATTATTTTAAAGAACATGTTAATAATACACAGACATTTTAACTTGAACTGAATATTGTTTTAATGTTTCCTTCTTTAGTTTCCTTATTAAAGTTAAATGAGAATAAATGTATTGTTATTCGACCTCATTTACCTTATACTCAGAGTCCGGAATAAACCCTCTGATTACCTGAAATTAAAATAATAATATTATAAAGCAAATTTATTAATAATCAAGAGCTTTTGTGTATACATATCTAGTTAAATTACAAGGCATGGTAAAGACTTAACATCGTGTCGAGGTAACAGGCGCAGTGCAAAATTTTATTATCCAGAATTTTGCATGCTGCTTGCTGTATCTGTAATAGGTAGACGTTATCGCTTACCATCAGGTGAGCGTCGTGCTTGTCCTTTTATCATAATAAAAATTATAATTTTGAATTAAATTATGTACCTAAGTATATTTGTTATTTACATATGTAACTTAGCAATTACCTAATGTTACTCACCATAGGTAGGTCTGTGGATAATTCAATAATACATAATAATTATTTGCAAAATATGGCATTAATGGTTTAATATTTAATTTTATACGATAATTTGCACAATGTTTTACGTCCGAAGGTGAAAACGGTCTCGAAAATAGGATATTGCGAAAAAGAAGTTTTAAAGGGGGTAAAAGTCTTAAATGACGTATGAAAGTCCCTTGCTGTTTAAGCTGTATAAATATAAATTCCAGATATTCCAACGTTTTTAACTGTTCCACTCCCGGTTATTCTATAATTATATTTGTAAAAATAAAATCAGGACAACAAAACAGCACCAGAAAAGTTAAGTTGTAGTAAGTTAAGTACCTACAATTATTTCTGAAGTTCATTTCCCATTTTAGTTTCCTTCATGAAGATTCAGGAAAAAATATGTGTTTACCAGTTTTCTTAATGTGTTATGGTACGAAGAAATTAGAGACGTTGATATCACAATAAAAAAAAAATACGAACTTTTTTGAACATGGCTATATGCACTGATTTTGCGTAGTCTGTCCCCTACGCTTGTTCACAATGCAATTGCAATGCAAGAATAATCCTGTAGGTACTGTACCTATTTTAAGTAAGGTTTAGTAAGCTGTTTGTAAGGCATAGGTATATAAGTATGGATTTTGAGTTTCCAATAAAAGCTACAGTTTACTGCTTTCAGCTTGTGTAAATATATCCGAGTTAATACTATGATATACTGGCAGAATGCATAGCGGTTCGGTTCGTAGGTACCTACGTGCCAAGTACCAACAAAAAACCTCGAGGTCGTCGAAGACATTCACCAAAAAAGTTGCTTTGTTTTTGATCAGACAAACCAATTAGGTACCTACCTAGTCTTATCGACATTTAAAAATAGTCAGTAGCTATGCTTTAAAAGTAGATAAAGACAGACAAAATAAAATTACAAATCGAGTAAAGTCATGAGACCTAGAGCGAATGTGCGGCGTTGCCAGTTCGTGCGACCGCACTGGGCCGTTGTGCCGCTGCGACGCCGCGACGGCAACGCTGCGTGAGTCATTACGTCGAACGCGCGGGCGGACGGCACACGCTCGGTCGCACGTACAACGCTGAATTTTTTTTTACTCTTTATTTTACGTAATAATATTATCTATAATCGCGAGCAAGCAAAATTCGAAACAAATAAATTACTTTTCTTAATCATGTCGTCGTATTCTATGGACATCGAGATGTTTATTGGCGAAGTGAGAAAGCATGAAGAGTTATGGAATAATAATCATGAAGACAGTCGGTCACCGTTGAGACGGCTACAAGCATGGACGGAGGTAGCCAAAGTGTTTATTGAAGACTTTGATGAGTTGAGCGATCTAGAGAAAAGTGATATTTGTAAGTAATTTAGTATTGAATAGTGTCAATAAGTTTAAGATGTCCTGGGGTTAAATGCAGTGAGTAAATCGTCACATGTAGGTTCGATTGGGGTAACTGACTAAAAACGAAAAATGGTTGAGTACCTATAAAGTTTTTATACTTTTTTCTGTTCTTTCGTATAATGTATTTCAACAATTCTAGCATCAAAAATACTACGTCAGTTACACCACACATTTTGCCTGTGAAATTTCCTTCGAAATAATGTAACTGATTACCTATGTTATTTCATTTGCACACACGAAATATGTAGAACAGTTAAGAAGAGTCTGGACAAACAAACATTACTTATTTATATATTTTTTTTATAATTTTAAGGTATTCTATGTCTCAAGGTAACAGGCGCAGTGCAGTAACATGCAAAATTCTGGCAGTCCAGAATGCTGCCGCTGTATCTGTAATAGGTAGACGTCATCGCTTACCATCAGGCGAGCGTCGTGCTTGTCCTGTTATTTTATATCATAATAGGGCTAAACCTATGTAACTGTCACATTGTTGAAAAAAAAATAATGTAGGTAACTGAAATGTATTTCATAAATAGAACAAATTTCATATTTAGGCTGATAACTTGATGAATTTGAAGCTATTTTGTCAAATAAGGTCACATACAAAGTGATATTCAATTTATCACGAAAAATAAATGCTTCTACTGAAAAGTTGTTTTGTTGGTTACCCCAATGGCCCCAATTAAACCTGCAACTAACGGAACGAAATGTCGGGCAAAGCAATTTCGAGGAAAATAAAGCTATGAGATTTGAAGTTCGTTCCAATTTCAAATATTCATTTATTACAAATAGCCAAAATTATAAACCAATAATTTGGTATTGTTAAAATCGTGTATAAAATGTCCCTTAGTTATTGATTTAGTGACCCAGCTTGCATGTTACAGTCCTGCCTGCGTCTGCTCTATAATTAGAGTAGGTAATACAGACAGACTGGGTCAAATGTATTATGATGCCATCAATATAGGCTTTAGCTTTTCGATCTACTAGGTAGAAATGAATGCTGTCTACCCTCTATTATACTACGTTAGAAGTGAGAATGATATGAATAGCAAAAAATAAGTGCTGTCAGATTTAGTTAACACAATATAACAGAAACGGAACTAATATTTCGTGTCATAGTGAATCCTAGTTTGAGAACCTAATACGGCGACCGAATTAGAAATAAATAAATGTTTATTTAACATGACGGTAACGGTCCTACTGAGCCCTTCTTCATACTTTTACTTTTCTGTGTTATGTTTAAAGTTACTCGTGCGAGAAATAACGAGAATTGACGTAACCTTTTCAGGGCTGCGAGGGCAGAGCTTGAGAAGTTATTTCCGATCATTACATAGCATTCACTGGTACAGAATCTTGTAATTAATTACATCCTCTTTACTTTTAATAAGGGAGATATATTTTTTTGACTAAGTTTAAGTATGATATACTTAATTTTATTTTGTTAACACTGATTTTAGGCCGGCGGGTCGATTTTGATGCTAGGCAAGGAACAAGGAATTTATAATAAGTACAATCCGGGGATCTTCAAATCGCGAGTGAACAGGTATCTTCTAGGCAAGCGTGCTACATCGTCGATCACATCTTCACTTAACATCAGGTGAGATAGTGGTCAAACGGTTGATTATCTACAATAAAAAAAAATAAAAAAATAATAATAATAGATAACGGCAAATAATAAAATTACCATTGTCTATTATCTGTTACACTTTTTGACGATTGTCTGTTACATTAGAGCGCATATTTGGTTGGATATATATTTTTAAATACCTAAACGTGCGTTTTTACTCTGCAATCATCATTGTTGGCAGCGGCAACCGCCTGATTAGGTCCTTATCTTCCCATATCTAGAGCCAACACTATCAGTAATACGTAAATATTGTTACAGACAAAAGACTGCAAAGCAAATGGCGCAATCTTCGCGACTCCTTCGTCCGCCACCGGCGCAAAAAACAAAACAGATTGAGGAGCTACATCTATCAGAAACAGTTGACTTTCCTAGAAGAAGCTTACGGCAACACTAAAAGCTCTGGAAACGACGATACGCAAATCGACTCTGAAAACGTATGGTCGGACAACGAAGTAGACGATGAAAGTAATCTAAAGAAAATGCTTTTCAAATGTGAAGATAAAGAAGAAACGGTTTACGTTTGGCCGAAAGAACCTTCAGAGAAGAGGAGGAAGATTGAACATGAAACCGAGTTCGTGGAAACGAGCTACGCAGAACCTACCTGCAGTCACGCAGATGACGACGAAGATAAATCCTTCTTCATATCCCTAATACCCTCCATTAGAGAATTCGACGTCGATACCAAACTGGAATTCCGTACCGACCTCATAAAATTAATAAAAAAATATAGAAGCCAAAGATGCGAATAGCATACCGTTAAGTAGTTAGTTAGATATTTACGAATTTTTAGCTTGTCATTCCATAAAACTGAATTATTTCAATAGAACTTAATTAAAGTTATCGATTAATATGCAGTTTTTTTATTATACATGTATCTACGTCTAGAAAAAAAAATATATTAAGGTTCAGTTTGTAGGTAAAAGTATAAGTAGAGTAGTTAATTACAGAATAGCACTACCTATTTTAAAACAGGAATTTAACGTGACTTACGCCATTTTTATGTCGATACAGCGATGAGCTATCGACATTGCGTAAGTCACGTTAAATTCCAGTTTTTATTTTACATGATAAGCTTGATATGAGCGTGCGTTTTTTATAAGAAATAAAGTTATAAACACTTGGTTTAAATGCGACGATCTTTATCATACCAATTTCTGTGTGGGTATAATTTATAACAGTGA
Organism: Cabera pusaria; assembly: GCA_954871355.1. NCBI lineage: Eukaryota > Metazoa > Arthropoda > Insecta > Lepidoptera > Geometridae > Cabera > Cabera pusaria. The sequence goes on along the minus strand of OX940906.1, from coordinate 3,463,805 downwards.
TAACCCTTGGGGTACACTGGTTCTAGAGTGGAGACCACAAATCGGCAAACGTAGCGTAGGACGTCCTGTGGGCTGTGACCAGGTGGAGTGACGATATACGCAAAGGGGTGGCAGTGACTGGAAAAGAAGAGCCGATGATCGAGCTCAGTGGCAGATCTTAGGAGACGCCTACGTCCAGCAGTGGAATGACACCGGCTGATTATGATGATGAAATCCGGACGGACGGACAGACAGCGAAATCTCAGTAATAATATGGTTCCGTTGGCACCCTTTGGGTACCTACAAATGGCCTGCTTTAGGTGTACTAGATTTTTATACCTGTCTAAATAATTTAATAACTAGACTGAAAAGTGATAGATATAATGTGTAAGTAAAGGGACTATTACAAGACAAGCTGGAGTGAATGTGTACAAAAACTACAATGCATATTACTAGTAAGAAAATAATGTAGATAGATGGAAAAGTCCTAAATAAGAGATGGATTGAGTAACAAATTATATGGCTGAGCAAGGAGTGACTGATGAAATGGTACTAAGTAAAATGGACAATTCTTTGTCCATGTATGTGTGTATATGTGCATAATGATGGATCTTATATTTTTCATTGTGACATTTAAATACTGAGGTAAGTACCTATTAACATAGGTACGTGCTTACTACGTTTCTACATATTTACTTTAATATAAATAACTAATATACTAGTTTATGTAAATAGGACGACGTGGGTGTTATAGCACCCACGCGTAATGGAAAATCAATATATTTATGTACTTCTCAGAGTCTAGTAGGCAGGAAATACCATGTTTACCATTATTTAAAGCATTAAGAATATATGTTTGAATGCGTGATCTCATTAATGTTACGGAAAATGCGACTATTGTGTATGAAAACGGTAATTTAACGTGACTTACGCGATGTCGATATATCCAGTGACATGAAGGTATTATTATTTATACTGTGTTAGTGATCGACATTTCAGAATCATAAAGAGAGCCTGATTGATGGCTTGATTGATTATTTTTCTTATTTGATGATTTTTCTGATATGACGACTTTTTAATAAATCCGAATTTATTTTTTCTCGATCATTAATGTTGATCACTATATCGACTGTATCGACATCGTGTACTGAAGTCACGTTAAATTGCTGTTTTTAAACATAATAATTTGAAAATGAACGTGAATTTTAGTAATAAAAATACAATTATGGTTCAAAGAAAACTGTTTTTTTTACCTACTGTATTTGCACCCTAGGTAAGTACATGAAGTTGAAAAAAGAATTATATATATATTGTAGGTACGTAGGTGCATTTGTACTAGTTTAACCGAAAATCATTAGGTAGGTGTCAAACATACCTACTTACCTACCTACGTGCTTTTCTATTTTACGCTTTCTATGTTTTAACATACGTTATATGGCCCATATAAACAACTAATTTTATAACAGTAGACAAAATACCTATTATTATAATATACAACACAAAAACACAGATAGCCAGCTATAAGATTGATAAACAGCAACAAGTTCTTAATAATACAGTACAGTCACTGTTGTTACAATAAATAATGGGTGCGAGCTGGCAACGTCGCACTGCGAGAAAGTAGCGTCGCGGCAACATGGCGCGATCGATACAGCGGGGGGAGGGCGCTGCGGTGCGGGGATTTGACCCTTCCGATTACGCTACTCTGCTATATTCATGCTACGAATACCTACTCCGTTGCCAGCGAACACGTGTTTATGAACTTTGAAAGAATTTGGTGTTGATATTCAGAGATAGATTGGTTGATGAGCAATCATACTTATATTTTAGAACTTGCCTTGTATTGAAAACAGACTTCTTAAAACTAGATTTTCAATTGAACATAGGTATATATAATTTAAAGTTGGATCGAATCAAAGAATGAACCGTTATTAACAGGTTTATTGTGCACAATCAAAGTTTAATGTTTGTATGTTCACTGCAATGTCGTAATTTGTAAATACCTATACCTTCCACGTTTTGAAATGAATGAATCATGCTCGACTGACTTATATTATTCTTATTCTTTCGTCAAAATAATAGATACACTAATCTACGGTATTCTAGTGAGGTGACAAGCTAAACATGTAGGAACTTGTTTCGTTTATTTTCGGGTCTTAGGAAGATCATAAAATAAATCGACTTACAATTAAAAGACCATTTCTTTTCTTATCCAGTGCTCTTATCATAAAATAAAATAATAGGTACCATCTTAAAGTTTCTGGAATCCACATTGATGGCTATAAACATTTTAAGGCCACATCAAATTCCCATTTTGTGGATTTCGAGGAAATATCAGACGTAAAAGTTTGCGATATTTGGAAAACTGGTTCCGAAACGATCTTGAGTCAGAATTCTGAGAAAACTTAAAAGTCTTAGACATCGTCACGGAATAAATAATAGTAAATGTAACATCGTTCATTCATAATTTGCTAATTGAATTCTGATAAAGCTTTGGAATATAATTAAATTACTAAAAATTGTTTTTATATTTTAAGCTCTGTAATATTGTCCAGTGTTAGTGTCGAACTATTAAATGAATTCACATATCACACTAATAAAATGTTATCTACGTCAAAAATGTTTTGCCCATGACACAGTCAGTAGGTCGATTGAATGTATATGCCAACAGAAATTTGGAGGACATTAGCAGCACGCTCGGTAGTATATTTTAAGCGGGTTTGCCTGCATTGCAATTTACATAGTAGGTATTTATGTGAATTAACTAAGTTAAGTATAGACACATTTACATACAGAATTAGCTGTATGATGCATAGTTTGTTAAATCGAGCGATAATGCTTCTCTAAACCTTAATTTCAATGGTATATAATGGTTATACAAGATGTTTTAGTAATTTAATCGAATGAGCTGTCTTAAACAATATTTTTAACCGACTTGATCTGTATGTTTTTTTTTTTTTAGAATATATTTTTAGGTAAATGAATGGTAAGGAAGTAATAGGCACAATGCTACAATTTCGTTTTCTACAGAAGGAGTGTTAGTTGTTGGTAACTGTATTGCAAAAGGAACATACTGAGACCAACTAATAGATAAAACAGTGCCTGGAGCATCTATTTGATATCTCAGTTGACTGTACATTGAGATACATGTTCGTACGAATACGAAGTAGGTACACTTAAATCGCTGTGAGTGTACCACAACACAACGCATCAAAAATCACTCAAATATGAAATTTACATTACAATACCTACTTGTAAAAAAATTTGTATTTGCGAAACTGCGGAATAGTTTTGTTCCCAGACACATAAATAGGTAAACTAAATGAACTCAACTCTCGAAAAGCAATTCAACGGATTCACGTGATTTTAGTAGTTTTGAGAATAATAATAATTGGACCGACGAGTGAATTAAATTACATAGGTTACCTACTTTTACCCTAAATAATGGGGAGGTAAGCCGCAGGGCACATCCTAGTAAATAAACATGCCTAAATAAGATAATTTATGGACCGGCTGACTCAAATTTGATTTATTAGTCCATATTTTTTTTTATAAACTGTCGGCAGTCACGCTATCTCTTCATTTGTCTATCTATGGTTTACAGATTGTTTGCCTGATGATAGATAATGAACTATTAGGAAGACTTGTATTCAATATAGTTCTATATATATCGACGAAGACGTCTACTTATTTTAACGATTTAGTGTACGTGTGTACCGAGGATAAATAATTATGTGACCAAACCAATATAGCTTATAGCATAAAAAAGATAATAATCTTATAGGTAGGTACTTAATAATAATTGATGTGTGATTTTTCACCATAGACCCATAAAACTAACACCACATGTACATGTGGTGTTAGTTTTATGGGTACTACTAGGTACCATACTCGCACTTGATAAAATAACTAATAAAACGACGTATATCGTAAGACAAATCGATCATTTAATACTTTTTATATATATGACTACAAGATTGCCGTTTGCACACACATCACAATCAACGCAAGCAGAACTGGGCGGAAGCAGTGAGGACAACCAAAAAAAACTTAGCTTATATTATTTGATGTTACCAGTAGGAAATTATATTATATTTCTAACACCCCAACTACATCAAATAAACAAAGGTCTTTAAAGTAAACAATCTTTCATTTAAATTAACCCCTAAGAATAAATTTCACTAACCCCCAAACCTCTAATACATTTACTATGCTTTGTAGGGTTTAACGCTTTAGTAAGAACATCAGCTGGCATATCAGTTGTTGGCAAATATTCTAAATTAATAATTTTATTGCTAACTACATCTTTAATAAAATGATATCTAATATCAATGTGTTTACTTTTTCTATGACATACATTATTTGCCACCAACTTCTGTGCACTTTGACTGTCATTGTATAATTTCACAACACATACATCATTTGTCAGTTCAAATAACAAAGATCTTAAATATATAGCCTCTTTGGTAGCTTCTGCAATAGCCATATATTCTGCTTCCATACTAGAAAGTGCTACAGTTCTTTGCTTTTTACTTTCCCAGGAAATAGCTGAGCCTGACATCATGTAACAAAAACCAGTATATGATCTACGATCTATAGTGTTACTTGCCCAATCGGCATCAACATAGCCCACAAGTTCAGCCTTTCCCTTTACATATTTCAGACAATAAGTCTTTGTCTTCTTTAGATATCTAAGTATTCGCTTTACATAACTCCAATGTACATTTGTATGACATTTATTAAATTGACTCAGAAAACTGACAGAGAATGAAATGTCTGGTCTTGTGAGAACTGATAAATACATTAGACTTCCTACCAATTGTTGGTATGGAATTTCAAGGTCACATGTTTCTGACGGTTTAATATCTAATTTACATTCCATTGGTGTACTAGCAACTTTACAGTTTGACATATTGAATTTCTCTAATAACTGATCAACATACTGTTCTTGATCTAAGGTAATAACATTTGACTGTTTATCTATTTTAACTCTCATACCTAAGCATTGCTGAACCTGTCCTAAATTTTTTATCTTAAATTTAGAACTCAACACTGAGACTATATTATCAGTTTCTTGTTGATTGTTCGAATACACAAAAAAGTCATCAACATATAAGGCAATTACAATTTTTACCTCATCATTTATTTTTGTAAATACACATGGCTCTAATTTACTCTTTTTGAATCCTAATTCACATAAACATTGCTCAACCCTCTCATACCAGGTTCTAGAGGATTGTTTCAAACCATAAATCGCTTTATTTAATTTAACAATAACCTTCTCCTTATTTACATCACAATTAATATCTGGCTGATACATATAAATGTCCTCTTTAAGAAAACCATTCAAAAAAGCGGTATTAACATCTAAATGTGTGACATTTAAATTTAATTGAACAGACAATGCAAACAATAATTTTAATGTAGAATGTCTGACGACCGGTGAAAAAGTCTCTTCATAGTCTATACCAGGCCTCTGCGTGAAGCCTTTAGCCACAAGACGCGCCCTATATCGCACACTATTGTCATTGTTCGCTTTCTTTTTGAAAACCCATTTACACTGCACTACATTTTTGCCCGGAGGTAATTCACTCACTGGAACCCACGCGTCATTTTCCTCAAATGCTTGGAGCTCATCCTTCATTGCCTCAATCCATTTTTCTCGGTCTGAACTATTCAGGGCTTCTTTGACACTAATAGGATCGCTGGTGATATCTGGACTTGACGTGGTACATAAATTTGAGCAACCATAACGCTCTGGAGGCTTCCTTGAACGTTTTGATATTACTGGCGCTGGTTCTGGTATCTCTTCTTCTTCAGATTGCTTGATCCTCCAATTGAACTGCATTCCATTGGCCCACAGACATCTGCATGGACTGTATCCAGTGGCTCGCTGCTCCTTGTACCCTTGTGACCAAATGGCAATCGCGATTGTTTTCCTTCACAACATATTGTACATGTGTTTTTGTTGATCACTGACTTGTCCGTGTATGATATTCCTGTGACTGCTCCGTCTTTCATCTTATTCTGGTCGTTTATATTCAAATGGCCCAACCTCCTATGCCATATTTCACTGCTAGCTGCTGCAGAAGGAGATGTAAACAAGCATCGTTTATGTTCTATATCCAACTTATAAACGCCATCAACTTGATTAGCCACAGCCACTAAATTGTTTTCTTTGTTGTAAACATAGCAGCGTTTCTGCATGAACTTCACACTGTTGCCATTTTTGATAAGTTGACTAACTGATATCAAATTTGTTGTGAGGTTAGGTACGCACAACACTTCTTTTAAAGTAACCTCGTACTTGCAACTTGAAGTGACTGTTGTAATATCCACATCACCCGAACACAATACTAGCATGGCATTTTGATTAGCTGCCATAATCTCCTTGATATTCGGTGAATAACATGCATTTTTTATCATGTTTACATCTGCTGTCATGTGTACACTCGCGCCGCTATCCAAATAAAAATCTTGTTTACTGTAATTTCCACTCAAGAAAACAGCCGAAAACGCGTTCGTCTTTTTTACTTGTTGCTGCTCACTTTGTTTGCATTGAGATTTATAGTGACCAAGTCTTTTACATTTATAACACTTGATGTTCGTTTTGTCAAATTTTTTAGTGTTCGATTCAGCCACAGACAATCCGCCATGATGGTTTGATCTGTCATTTTTGGCACTGCTGCCAACTTTAGCATTTTGACGATTGTGCTGCCCTCTGCTAAAAAATGCATTTCCTGTCTCCGATGAATCATCATTGCCAGCTAAATCAATTAGCTTTGTCTTCACTACATCAGCAGTAATGGCGATTCCCGAATGCTCTATCGCCATCAACATAGGGAAGTATTTTTCAGGTAATCCTGCCAGCATTAAACATCCGATCCACTCGTCGTTCACGGAAAAACCCGTTCCTGATAACTTCTGAGATGTTTCTATGATTTGCGTAACATAATTTGTCATCGAATCGCAATTGTCAAGACGAATCGAGATTAAATGCCGCAACAATGTTATTCTTCGAGAAAATCCAGAATCATCGAACATAGTCTTCAGTTTATGCCACAAATTCCTTGTGCTTGAAGCATCTTTGATGTGAACGTAGAGTGACGGATCAATAGTTAGAATCAACTTGGCCTTCGCTTTTGCATCATCTGCGGCTGCCTCATCCGTACTTTCAAGTTTTATAAGACTTGCTGCACCTTCCAGGATAAGGAGATTCTCCGCTGCAAACGCCCATTCGTTATAATTTTCGCGTCCTCTTAGCTTAGGAACGTTCGCCAAGAACGAATTGGTCGCCATTACGGTAAACTAACACAACCGGTCTGAACCGGGCACCGGCAAAAAATACGCCTAACTATATACTTTATTACTCCCTAAAGGGCATAATCTGGGCCCATAACCTAATAAAACGACGTATATCGTAAGACAAATCGATCATTTAATACTTTTTATATATATGACTACAAGATTGCCGTTTGCACACACATCACAATCAACGCAAGCAGAACTGGGCGGAAGCAGTGAGGACAACCAAAAAAAACTTAGCTTATATTATTTGATGTTACCAGTAGGAAATTATATTATATTTCTAACATCAATCAATCAGTTGAAATTATTGATAACCCTATCTCTAAGAATAATAGGTATGTAAATTATATCTCTAATAACTGTTATTATGTGGGTGGTAAACAAAGAGCCGAAGATCGGGCTCAGTGGCGTGAATTGGGAGAGGCCTATGTCCAGCAGTGGACTGATACCAGCTGATTATGAAGATGAACTGTTATTATGTGAAGAGCTGACGAGGATTAGTTCCGTTCCATTATGCGTGGAATGAAACTTGATACTGCAGCCAGTACCTAGGTATGATAGGTATGCAAATTAAACATGTACGTTTTTCTGGTCACAAAACTAGCAAGGTCTAGCAACAAAATTGTGTAAGTACCTACCCATCTTTTTACGACAACGACATTTAGGTACTTACCTACATTACTTTGAATAATACCTAATACCTATGTTATCGAAAAAAGCCTTATCAACGACAGTCAAATTCTTACACCCGAATGTGATTTGACTCAACCTCAAGGATAAAATCGGTATGCAGAATTAAAAAAAAATCCTCGACTTGAGCACATTCCTCAGTCGAGTCGAGTGAAAAACTGTCAAACTCAAGGTACCTTGGGTAAGAAGAAAGAAAGAAAGAAAAGTACGTCGCGGTCTACCTCAAGGTCTCCACAAAGCTTGTTATCAGCTCTTTGTACGTTATTTCTGAGGTTATTTCAAGTTTTAATACATAATAAATATCGTCCCATAAAGCTGATGATGAGGAATTCCTTAGAAGATTTCGATTTAGAAAAGACAATAATAAATGTCTCGAATGGAGGTTCCTCACTGGAGGGTGAAGCCGTAACTGAACATAATAATTTCAAGGGTGTTTTCAAGAATTCCTTGAGGTGACCTCGACTAAGGTCAAGTGGTACTCGAAGAACTCTGCATATGGGTGTTAACCTACTTATTATTATATCTTTTACTACACATAAGTGATATAAGTTGAAATTACAAATAAGTGCATCATTGTCATCCAAATTCAAGTATTGTTCCATACTCAAAATCTGCATATTCTAGGAATAAATGAGTAATCAATAAAAAGAAAAGCCAAACCACACAAACTACATTCCCTTGAAAACTACATTCGAAGTTGTCCCGAAATTCGGGCATTGCACGAACGAATCAAATGGCGCAAATGCAACTACACTACGCATGTTTGTGAAAATAAATAATAATAGCGCTCGGTATGGCAACGCCGCGTGGTCGCACGGAGTGGCAACAGCGCGCGATCGATGGAGCGAGCGGGCGCTCGAGCTCGCCAGGTTATCTCAGCAAGTTTGTATGAAACATTCTATCTATAGTATTTAGGTATTACGTACATTATGTATAATGTATGTGCCTATGTTCGTAAATATATAAAGCGCACATGAAAGCTTCTATAAATTACATGGTAGGTAGCCTATACAAAAAAATCGTAGACAGCCAGCCAAATTGTTTACTTTACAATATTATATTATAAGTAAGTACTGTATACCTATAGTACGTTGTCTCTCATATTTATAAATAACACCATAAACCAATATGCAACGAAGTGCTATCATTCGCTATTGGTGTTTTTATATTAGTTAGGCATTGTGTTCTAAATATCAATTTTTAGTTAAAAATGCCGTACCACCACTGAATATATAATAAGTACATACCTAGTAGAATACCGCATAGTAGAATGTCCTTGTCCTCAGACACGTTATTGTATTCACCAGCTTCATAGAAAGGGTTGGAACACGAGTGATACGGTCAACCGTTTTTATCTATGACGGTCTACCTATCCTATTATTATTTATTACCATCGACTTCATAGCAATTGTTATGAAGTCGATGTTTATTACCTACGCGTGGTACGCCGTACGCGCCTCAGCCGAGAGTCGAGACGCCTCCGGCCTCGAGTTTTGTTTGGTATTCAGTAGTCACTCGGTACACAACAGTCGCGACTGCGCCGCCGTGACGAACGGTGTGATGGTTTTGCAAGCAGTAAACGTGCTATTTCTGAATCTTGATTGAAATAAGTACAAGTGCTTACTTTTAAGATGGCAAAAAATACATACAGACTTTATTGTGCAGTTTATGGTTGCTTGAACTCTTCAATAACGCACCCAAAGATGACATTTTTTAAATTACCAGAAAACTCAGAAAGGTAAGACTAATAATATTTTTATATACCTACAGTATGTACGTAATTGGTTTATTTTTCTATGTTTATTATATTAAATTTAGCATGTTTTACCGAATAAAATACCTGCCCCCTTATCAAGTATTTATATTCTCTTTGCCCTTATCACGAAATTTGACAGTTGATTATTGAATGAAGTAAACGACGGGGACTCAGCCAGGCTGTATAGCTCCCACAGACCTACATATTAAACCTTGATCGCCTACACAGGCCCCCATGAAACTGACCATGAACGGAGTTTGTCCCTTTCTTTTGTATGGATAACTTATATATATACCAAAAAAATAGTATAAAACATATGTAGGACTAGCAGGTTGTTAGACAAGGACACACTCCCACCCGGGTGTCTCTCCATTGGGGCGTTTTGTTCTACAAAGCACTTACAACCTTATCGTTAAAGCATACGGATTTAATTTGTCAAAACATCTGCAGTGCACCATCCATTTATATTACGTCTATGCTAGCTCCACCTCTGTATTGATAGAATTGTCGTTCATTTCAAGGCCTATCAAATTTCGTGATAAGCCTGCTGGATTAATAAATATATTGGTGGATAGGGTAAAAAAAGTGTGACTTCCATACGCTCGTGTTAAAAAAACTAGACGTAGTTTCTTACTTAGCTAAGCTATCTAGGTATACAGTTTGGAATCGAATGTAGATGCACTCCCTGCGAGCAAAAATGCGAGATGAAACCTAGTTACAACGTCGGTATCGTACAAAATACGTCTACACGCCTGGGACGCGACCTTGAATTTGCGTCACAGAATTAACTAATAGTAACTAAGAACCGCGTGTTGCGCACCGTAAAATGCACCGTAAGTCCGCGCTGCGAGAGTCTCTATCACTCGGTCAGCTCGCGGGCCGTCAGCTGTCTCTTACTGTAAGCAGTGTTGCCAACCCTACTGTTTTGACAGTAGATTTACTGTTTTTGACGTGACATCACTGTTTTCTGTTTAAGTACGATTTCTTACTGTTTTTTGGTAGTTTATGCATCTAAACAAGAATTATTTAATAAAAAAACTATACCTCGTTTAGGATAATAATTTTGACAACTCACGCATATGAAAAGAAAGAATAATTAATCGGTTTGAAATAATATGAATCGAACAATTAAAAATGTATGTTAGGTTACCTTATTTTTTTAAATTTAATATTAAAGCAGTACTACTGGTAGTACTACTAGTATTTACTATATACCAAATTCTATTTTTCAATTTAAACATTTTTGGGGCAGTAGAGTGTTGAAAAGATAATTTTATTGTTTGCTACTGTTTTTATAACTTTGATCTGCTGCTTTTCTACTTACTGGGGTTGGCAACACTGACTGTAAGGTTGTGTGTTGTGAGAAAACAGATTGAATAGAAACGTAAAGACGCGCGTCCGATCGTAGAGTGCGCGTGACTACTGATTGAACTTGTAACCTGCGGGCTGCCGCAGAGATTCTAGCATCTTCACAGCTACCGCACGGAGTGCGACAGGCCTGGTTCATCGTAAAGCCACATTCTCTTATTGCACAGACTCTATTTCTTCCATTTTTGGTTGAGTAGCTAGTTTTTGAAGTTTGGTAGGATTAGAGCACAGTGTACTTTATATATACGGGATTAGAGCATTTGGTAAACATTCAGCGACAGCAGTTTTTTTTTTGTTGCCCAGAATAAAGGGATTTTTTTTTTCAGACGCCTGGAATGGCTGCAGCTGATCTGTCGAAATGATTTAGAAAACAAACCTAATTTTGCTGCCCACCGGGTTTGTGAAATTCATTTTAAGGTGAAAGACATACGACAATCAAGCAATCGAAAACTTTTGAAAAAGAATGCCCTTCCATCATTAATGGTGCCAGGCTTACCAAATACCGACCCAGAAGATGCTCCCAAAGAAGACAAATAAACACAAACTGCTCCGTCGATTGGAGTTGAAAATTGTACACAGACTGAGAATGCAGCAAATGAAAGTTATGCTCAACCCTCAACGAGTATCTCTTGCAGCATTCCAAGAAAAAGAAAATTGAAGGCAGATCCCCTGGAATGCGAAAAGAAAATAAAAATTCAGGAAACTGAAAATAAAACACAAGAAGCTGAAGAAAGTTCCTTCCATCAACTTTGTGATAAATTTTTGACCAATAAACTAGCTCTCCTAATAAAATCACAGAGTAACCAAGAACAACATGGGAAAGGAAATCAATACGACCAGGACTACATCATTTATTGCTTAAATTTGTACTACATCAGCCCACAAGCCTACCGGTTTTTGCAAAGTGCGATATGTCTTCCCTGCCCTTCAACATTGTATAAACATTCTTTCCCAATCACAACTGAAATTAATGAAAGAGCTATGGCTGTTCTAAAAATAAAAGTTGCACAAATGACAGAAGTAGAAAGAAATTGTTCCGTAATGATTGATGCTATGTCATTAAAAGCAAATCTATTCTATAATATTAAAGAAGACAAAATTAACGGATTCCACGAAATTGAAGGATTGCAATCTCCTGACCCAGCTAGTAATGCGTTAGCAATAATGGTTCGTGGTATTTTAAGGAACTGGAAACAACCTGTAGCATACGCATTAATCTCAGATGGTCGAAACTACGATGAAATAGATAAATGGATTGATAAAGTACTACAAAAGTTATTCGAAATTGGTCTTATCATCCGTATTTTTGTGTCCGACCAAGGGTCTGATTTGTGGAAATCTTCCAAGAAAAGAACAGCGTCTATTGAAATGCCTTATTTTTTTATGAATAATAGAAAAATATATTACATTTTTGATGCACCGCATCTGATCAAAAACGTACGAAATAACCTGATGCAATATGATTTTCACTTCGGAAATTCTATAGCGAAATACGATCATATTAAACAGTTTCATGAACAGGATAAAAAAAAGAGTTCCAGGCTTGCACCTAATCTTACCAACAGTCATATCAAACCCACAAACATTGAAAAGACGAAGGTTTGCTTTGCAACACAACTTCTTAGTAGGACCGTTGCAAATGGCATTTGTGAGTATATAGACAATAACGAAATTGAAGAATCCGGCAGAGACACGGCTAACTTTTTAATGATGATGAATGATTTGTTCGATTCTTTGAATACATCCAATTTGAGACATAGTGATGAATATAAAAGAGCGTATACAGGCAATGAATCACAAAAGGCATTTTTCAAAAAGATGATAACCTTTTTTCAAGAGTTAAAATTAATAAACCCAAGGAACGGCCGGGACCACACCTCAAGAGTTAGATTCATTGAAGGTTTCCAAGTTACTATCACATCCTTAATGCTCTTGTTTGATGACTTGCGAGTGGAAGGAGATCATTTTCTTATGACAAGAAGATGCAATCAAGACGCCCTTGAAGATTTATTCGGACAGATACGAAAAAAAAGTGGCACGACTCTAAATCCAACATGTAGACAGTTTTCATCGGCATTTAAATACTTGTTTTTCTGCAACATTATGAAACCAGCAAAAGGAGGAAATGGTGGAGATGATTTTGAAGAACTTTTTGAAACGACTTGTGAAGAAGTTGATAGTTGTGCAATACCTGTATCAACCCACGAAATTACAAAAACGGAAAGCGAAGAATTTTCCAGCGTTCAAATTACTAGTTCTGATTATAATCAGCTAAACATGCCAGAAAAAAAATCACTTTTTTATATTTGTGGGTATCTTCTTAAGTGTTGTTTGGAAAAACACGATGATTGTCAGGCTTTGACGTCGTACGCGAAGCCCGATCAAAGAAGCCACAATTTAATCGCAGAGAGTCAGTATTCAATGTACCGGGACTACAGTGAGACTAATTCACAAACTTTCTTAATAGTACCCAGCGACGACTTCGTGGAATATGTTGAAAAATTGGAGGAAATATTCCGAACGTCATTTAAAGCAAAGTATATCTATTGTAAAGTAGCTGCAGGTATATACAACGAAGTGAAAGATATTCCTTTTTCTCCGCCATGTCCATGTTTCCCAAAAGTATTTTTAATCAAACTGTTTATCCGAATGCGGATTTTTCAAACTATTAAAATTAACAATAAAGCTTTTTGTACGTCTCAGTCAAGGCGCAAATATTTTTCAGTCCCGAATTTGTAAGCGTGGTTTTTAGGGTTCCGTACCCAAAGGGTAAAACGAGACCCTATTACTAAGACTCAGCTGTCCGTCGTCTGTCTGTCTGTCTGTCTGTCTGTCCGTCTGTCACCTGGCCGTATCGCATGAGCCGTGATAGTTAGACAGTTGAAAATTTCACAGATGATGTATTTTGTTGCCGCTATAACAACAAATACTAAAAATAGAATAAAGTTAAAAATAATAGAGGGTCCCCATACAAGAAACGTGTTTTTCGGCATTTCACGCCATCTATGAACGCTTAGTTAGGTAAACGTCCCATAGATGGCGTTATATTGAAATGTCGATCCCTAACTCCTTTGTTAGACGTTAGATGGTGTTATAAGAAATAAAATGTTTATTAATTATTATTTTTTGCTGGCGAAAAATTATAGTGGTATTTTTTGCTCGATCTTATAAAATACTGTAGTGTGGTACGGAACACTACTACTGCAGTGCGAGTCCGAATTGCACTTGGCCAGTTTATTATTATTATTAAATCTACTAATAAAAAACACAACATGTATTTTTATTGAACACCTCCTATCCTATCAGTCCAAAAGATTTTTTTTTGATTAAAATTATAAGAATCCCAAAACTAGAAACTTGAAAGTAACTCAAAGGAAGATGAAATTAAATTAAAATAAGTACTGTAGATGGGCAGCCATTTTTTTATGGTAAAAGGTAACTGGACATGCACGACGCTGGACTGCCAGAATTTTGCATGTCACTACACTGCGCCAGTTACCATGAGACATAAAGATGTTGAGTCTCACATGCCCTGTAATTTAACTGGACACCTTGCCATTTCAACCGAAAAACATTCCTATTTCTCAGCCGAAAATTAATTTGCAAAGTGGTGGTACCGCCCCAAGCGGACAAGCAGAAGTCCTACCACTACAATATCGCGTGTTTACGTAAGTTATGCAATTATTTCAAGGACATGGCCGAGTCACATATCACAATTACTGATAGACAACATCACCGTGGCTCAGATATTGTCAAAACCAGTCAGGAAAAATAAACAAAAGCGACGGAATCCCTTTTTAACAACCGACAAACAAGAGGGGTGATATAAGTTTGACGTGTGTATCTGTCTATGGATGTGTATTATGTCTGTGGCATTGTAGTGCCCAACGGGTGGACCGATTTTAATTTAGTTGATATACATACATAAGATGATGATAGGTTTCTTTGGGTGCTTAATCGAGAGTGTGCAGCAATTAGCTTTGATTCATCAAAATCAGTTCAGCTGTTGACTATGGGCTTTTTACTAGTTGATGAAGGTATACTATCAATTTAAATTGAACCGATCTTCGAAATTTATTGTCATCTTATATAATAATATTGTAAGATTTGTAAGAACATGGTGGCATTAATGATGGGTCATCTCCTGGCCTCTGCAGAATAGGTACTCTACTCCTCGCCATCTTACAGCTGAGATGTCATGTTTGGGCTCATTATTGGTCTCATTGAACATAGACTAATCAGGGCAGTTTTAAATTTTGAATATCACATGCAAACCGGTCACTTAGCCGAAGAACCGACACGACAACTGCTGGGGTAAACGAGTTCTTGAGTGGAGACCGCGAATCGGCAAACGTAGCGTAGGACCATAGTAACCATTATATAATCTGTGATAGGACGTCCTCAGACTAGGTGGAGCGATGATCTTCGCAAGGTGGCTGGCAAGAGCTGGATGAGAGTAGCCGAGGATCGTGCTCAGTGGCGTGCAGTTGGAGAGGCCTATGACCAGCAGTGGACTAGTATAGGCTGTTGATGATGATCATGTAAGTTTAGATTTTTGGAAAGAAACACATCTGCATACAATATTATTTTGTCAATTTATAATGGCACTGGTGTTAGTCAGCCAACTGGGAAGACTGATCGCTAATCAATCAATATTATTGATTAATTTTTATTCACGAAGTTTGTTGGTTACCGAAGCTATGTCATGACTTTTCTAGTGCGAAATGAATATCACATATTATTACCTCGATGGGTACAATAACAACACATTTTAACGCAAGTTACGAAGCTATGTCATGACTTTTCTAGTGCGAAATGAATATCACATATTATTTCCTCGATGGGTACAATACAACACATTTTAATGCAAGTTACGCTAGGTAGGTTACAAAGACGCATACTCCAAACTTTATTGCAATATACATATATTACAAATCGCACGTAACCTAAAGATAACCCACTGAGGTCAATTAATTTAATGTTACCACAGAAAATATAATAGGTCATTAAAAAATAACCATTTCTCCCTAAAAGCATTCCGGACCAGTTTTAAACCAGTATCGGACACGATAAAAACGAAGTTACACGGCGTTTTCCTTTTGCAGGCCACCCAGCCAATTACCGCAAGACCAAAATTAAAGTTGAACCACAGAATAATGAATAGTACAAGTTGAACCTGTTTCCAGAGTATTTAATTGGAGGACACCGTTATAGAATATATATACCTATTACTTGTATGAGTATAGATACCTTTGAGTCCAAGTACGCACTTATGTCTTCGCCATTGCACAACTTCACGAGTTCGAATTTTATAACACGGAGCGGCAACGTCGCGTTGTAAACCTGGCAACGCCGCACTCGCTCGCTCCTCAGTTTGCTTGGGATCAGCTGTAGGGTGTTTCTGTTTTGCTATCATTTATGCTATATAGGTATGTATATAACATAGCTGAGTATCTGGGCGTACTTGAAAGGGACGCTCGGTCTTTATTTATTGCGTTCTAACTTTTGCCGTGGTTATTTATGTTCTGCGAACTAAAGGAGAACTTTCTGCGGTGTGTTTTCTACCACATTTATGAATATTCATTTGTAAAAGCAGGCCTGTGTCTTTAGGAGAACAACTGTTTTCAAGGTTACATACAGAAAATAGTACCTACCTAACCTAACCTATCTTGTGTTTTAAAATCAGATTTTTATTTCGGAGGACGATTTTTATTGTTTCATTATTTTTAACCAACTTCAAAAAAAGGAGGATTTTTCTCAATTTGAAAGTACTTGGTTTACCTCTATGGATAAACTAACGAAAGATAACTAGTTCTTCAGCCTAGGCAAGATAAAATAAATAAAGAATGTGAATTAAACAGTGTAACTAAATAAGAATTTTTGAAATAGTGCTATAAGTTTTTGAGTAAACATAGGTAATACCTAAGTACGGTCTTTGTATACATATATATATTGTACACAATATTACAGTAAATAGTTTGGACAGTTATTAATAATGATTAATAGGTAAAAGTCAGACTTTTTAATCGAGCCGAACATAGGGCTCAGTGGCGTGTCTTGGGGGAGGCCTACGTCCAGCAGTGGACTGATACCGGCTGATAATGATGATGACGATTTTCAATTACTCTTATCCAGCCGCTGATGAAATTATAGCATAATTACATGCTAGTGTTGCTAATTAGCCTAGAAGTCTAGACACACGTTTTTAGGGTTCCGAACCCAAAGGGTACCCCAACGGAACCCTATTACTAAGACTCCGCTGTCCGTCTGTCTGTCTGTCTGTCTGTCTGTCTATCCGTCTGTCACCAGGCTGTATCTCATGAACCGTGACAGTTAGTCGGTTGAAATTTTCACAGATGATGTATTTCTGTACCCGTTATAACAACAAATACTAAGAACAGAACAAAGTTAAAAATTAAAGGGTTAAAAACAAAAAACGTGTTTTATACGATACGATACGAAATTAATTCACCTCGACGCAGCTAGATGGCAGCACAGGAAAAATTAGCACGCGCAAGCGTTTCATTTGTTAAATTTGTGGGCCTCGGTCGATTTGTTTACTTAGTCAGGGTTAATTATCATATATGTAGTGTATATGTATTGCATAATATATCTTCAATTTTAGTACTTAATAAGCTTCAATTAGCTAGAATCAGTAGATTTTA
Source organism: Cabera pusaria (assembly GCA_954871355.1). Classification (NCBI taxonomy): domain Eukaryota; kingdom Metazoa; phylum Arthropoda; class Insecta; order Lepidoptera; family Geometridae; genus Cabera; species Cabera pusaria. Next base: position 3,446,039 of record OX940906.1, on the reverse strand, counting down.
ATCGTACGAACACTTAGTCTTCCAGATATTTAATTAATAGGGAATATGCATGTTTTTTGTAAATATTTATTATTTTACTCATTACATCCATATAACATAATAAAAAATAAAATACTGCTGGAATTAGTCTAATTTAGTCTTGTGCCAAATCGGACAGTTAAGGGTTCGCACTCTAATGGTACAGTCCAAAAAATGTACTAGTACACCTTATTTGTACAGTAGTACACATAGTACCTATTAGCACTCTTAACAGACTCGCGACCCGCTGTCTCTCTTGCTCTTTCATTACCTGTGTGATGCCATTGCACTCTTGACTCGGACCATGTATCTATCTCGTTTACGCCTATGTTTACTGTGTAGTGCTTTTTCATTAAAGTACAACGAATATTGGGCGAGGTGAGCACGGTAAAGTGTAGTGTACTAGTGTCCGACTGTCCGAGTAACGTTTAGCGTATGGTACTAGGTCTTTTAGGACAGTGTCGGGTATTGTTACTTTATAGTACATCGTACACGTACTACCCAAGTCTAGTCTAATTATTTTTTAAATAAACATTTAAATATACAAATACATTTGAGCAGTTTAAACGCCATCATTTCCCGGGCTCTTTGGTAATGCATTGTGACGTCACGCTCTTACGTCAGACACACACCGCTTGAAGCAAACTAACTTTTTTTTTTAACTAAGACTCCGCGCGATTATTGTATTTAGCCAATGGCATGTTTTTATTAAATTATACAGTTTCTCTAATCTCGTACTCATTTTTATCTATATTAAATGGTTAGTAATATACATTTTTGCACAAATAATACGCGGCAAACACAATATTTGGAAATAAATACAATAAGAACACACCACACATTTATTTTTATGTTCCCGCGCTCAATGTTTCTATCACGTGGAGTAGTGCATAATGACGTCAACTTTCGATTCGACCAATGGTGATCTGTTTAACAAACTTAAATTTCCCTCGCTTAAATTGCATTTTTAGTTTATTATATTAAGCAAATAAAATGGAATTAAATAAAAAAAGGTTTTACATATAACTCCAGGACAATAAAGAATCGAAAAAAATTTTTTTTCATTAAATCTGAGCTTCATGCATATTCCCTATTATATTAATTACCTTCGTGTTAATATTTACTTAGTTGGTGTTAGAAATTCGTGGCTTCCGAATTTTCGAAGTTCGAAACTTCGGAAATTCGGAACCCTCCGTGTGCGGGACAAAAGTCTGACTCGCACTTGGCTAGTTTTATTTGTTTCATACTTAGGTTTCTTAAACACCGCAGTCACGTTCCGTGAGCTGTGATAAGACCCCTATTTCTGGTACTTAAGTTAATCACAATTTACGACATACTAAACAAAAAGTTAAAAACGTCTTTCATTTATTTATTTATATTTTTGTGACAACCCTACCAAAAATTTTAGGTATTAAAATAAAAGAGCATGGTTTTGGAACAGTACTCTGTGGTTTTAGAAGCTTGGTCTATGACTATGACGTCTTTATAATATTACCGTGTCCATAGAAAAGATAATAATACTATGTGCCCTATATTTATTGCTAAATTTATCACGGTAGGTAGCTTCTAGTCTCCATGGCAGGTAGGTAGATAAATAAACTACGATGATAATACTATGTATTTCTAAAGCTAGTAACAAAATCGATCGACCTCACAACGGTATTTTTTTACCAACATATCTCTTCAGAAGTCCGATTTCACAGAAAACTGCCTCGCCTGAGTCTAGATCTTTTTATTTTCTAGGTTTTTGCTGTGCTCGATCTTTTTATTGTAACGAATTACAGGACCTGTGCAGTAATTTCAGCTAGCTGTTGGCAATAGAGCGGCCATCTTGAAATGTCGATTTGGACTCGAAAATAACATTAGAATTTATTTTCTTTGTACCTAAAGATTCTTCACAGTTCACGATTTCACAGGACTCTTCGTTATATTGTTGTAAAATGTAGGTTAGGATTTTCGTTTTATATTAATTGTTATTTTTGCTGGCAATTTAGAGATTTATATTGAATGCCCGATGTGGGTAGACTGACATTACCAACGTTTGCAATGTGACCTGGCATCAATATTATATAGTCAGCATCAATAAATGATTTCTGATTTCTGATCTTTTCTACACTTTGCCTAAATCGTTAAATACCTATTATTTTATACTTAAATAGATACTCACTTCTTTTTTAATTAGAAATGTTGTCATTTTGTGGTTACGGTATTTCGGAAACTATTAGCCAACAGTCGAAATAATTAGGAATGTAATTACTTAGTTAGGCTACCAGGCATTTTATTGTCCTTTTTTTAACAAGCCCGTAATTATTCGTAACTAATAAATCTTATGAATAAATCTCAGTCAGTAGTCATTGACGAGTGGACGACTTATTAGTCGTCATAATTTAACATACATAATAATTTTACTTTTGGTGTTATATGCCGAATTACCGTAGCCTCAATTAGTTTTTTTTAGGGTACCGTAGCCGAATGGCAAAAAACGGAACCCTTATAGATTCGTCATGTCTGTCTGTCTGTCCGTCCGTATGTCACAGCCATTTTATTCCGAAACTGTTAGGACTACAGTATTGAAACTTGGTAGGTAGATGTATTCTGTGAACCGCTGTTCGATTTTTATACAAAAATAAAAAGTTTAAGGGGGGGCATCCCATACATGGAACTAAGAGAAAAACATTTTTTTTTCTTCAAACCTATACGTGTTATGTATAACCTGTCTATGGATAGGTCTTTAAAAATGACATTGAAGTTTCTAAAATAATTTTTTCTCAAAGTCAACCATTTAAAAGATAGGCGAGTCTAAAGTGGTAAAATGTGTCCCCCCCCCCCTCTAACTTTTAAAGTATGGGAGTGAAAAATCTAAAAAAAATATATGTTGTAGATCTTAATAAAAACTCACAACGAAAATTGGTTTGAACGAGATACATTCAGCAGTTTTAGAGATTTTTAGAGAGAGCGTCCGCAAAGATATCTTTGTTTTTCATACAAACACTATGAAAAACAAAGTTAATTTTGTAGTTGCGAAAAATCATAGTTATGGAATACTTAACTGTGTTACGGAACCCTACGAGTGCGAGTCCGACTTGCACTTGGCCAGTTTATTTTATTTATGGGCAAACGCGAGAAAAACCGAAACAAAAATATTATTCGATGGTATATTGTTGGGTGGGAATACGATTTCATTATGGACATTACGTCAGTCATGACTTGAATGACTTTATATAAACTGAAAATATTATGCGTAAACAAATAAAGCTCTAGTTAGTAATAAGAGTCTGTTATTATGTTCGGACATTTCATCCACTAATATACCTAATCGTGTGGAGTAGAATTAGGTACTTATGAATATGAATATGACCGATAACTTCAATAGAATTGTCAAAATAAAATTGTATTTGTTTGCTTCAAAAAAACTTTGGTAATTTGTTCAGATAACTATTATTTGATTTCTAGAAAAGTGGGTAGATAGACAAGACAAGTAGAACTAAAACTAGTAGTACTAAAGGTACGGACACATCGCAGCGTCCTGCGTGCGCGATCTAAGCGGCGATCAGATAGCGCAGTAGGTAGTATTTGTACCGACTGGTTCACACCAAACGCGATCAGAAAACAATTGAAAAATACTAAGATCGGGCCCGCAGGACGCAAGACGCCGCGGTGTGGCCGTACCTTAACATGGGGCGCGAGGGTACAGTCCAGTACCTACATAATTTGTGCCAGATGTTTGTCATGTTATTTGACGGGCATGTCAGTTATCGCTGGTGACAGCTGTTCTCTGACCAACGGCTCACTTTTCCTGATATAATAAATTGCAACTTCGGATGTGCCTACAGGCACAGGTGTAAATAGCTATTATTCAATCTTACATACACACACAAAATACATACTTTTAATAATATTATTTTAAAAACGGGAATTTAATGTGATTTACGCTTTAAGGTACGGACACATCGCAGCGTCTTGCGTAGTAGTATTTGTTCGTACCGACGCGACTGGTTCACACCAAACGCGATCAAAAAACAATTGAAAAGTACTGAGATCGCGCCCGCAGAATGCAGGACGCCGCGGCTTGTTCGTACCTTTAGCGACTATAAAACGGAACCTTTTGTGATTGTATAGTTTTCCACTTCTACGGATTGAGTAGCTATTTTTGAAAACGTGAGGCAAAGAAGCCGTAGCAAGCAGGTAGGTGATTTAGGTATCCTTGGAAGTTGCTAGGTTTCTAGAAATCTGTTGTTATATATAATAAGTAATTAAACTATCAAGGTTATTACTTATTAGCGTTTATTTTGTCAATAGACTGAAATGAAATGATTTATTTGCTAGTGGGTTTAGGTAGTACATACAGGGCTGCGTTCACGTTCTCCGGAGAAGGATTTTTGGTTGTTTTGCAACTCGCTCGAAGGTCCGGAACGACCACGGGTGTTTTTCACTCAAATTGTGACTTTGACATTTTGCGCAGACTCGAATTTCGAGGTTATGTTCATTTATTTTTCTATTTCTAAATATTTTCCGTTTGTTTCTACGATTAATGTCTCGTCATGTCACGTCTTGGTCTCGACAATGCAAATTTCTTCTGATCCCCTTTATCTGTAAAATAATTACGGCTTTTCCCGCCAAATTTACTGTCACAAACGTCAGAGCGTTTTTTAACCATCGAATTTGATGGTTAAAAAGTTGCAACTGGAGTGAAACAACCGAGGTCGTGAACGACACAGTTGCTACAACTGAGTGCGTCGCTCTGAGGTCGTGAACGGGGTTAGTGCGTTTGGGTGCACTCCGAGCGTAGGTGGTGAACGCAGGCCAGTGGTGTAAAAATGATCCAATAATATCGCTAGATCCGCTAATAAGTCTACAAGCATTACTTATACCTAATTATATTCATGCATACATTTATACTGTTGCTTATTTACATCCTAGTACAAAATTATAATTAGTAATGTCAAGGAGGCAGTGAAATAAGACTGTACTCATTGTAGTAATTATTGTAGTTATCTAAGTAGGTACCTACCTACTTAATTAAATAATAAAATAGTTGGTAGATCTTGTGCTTACAATGATAATTATCAATCGACTTCCAAAAACGGAGGAGGTTCTCAATTCGTCAGTATGTTTTTTTTACGCGATTACTCCGTCAATTTTGAACCGATTCAAAAGATTTTTTTTAAATCGGTAGAGTACATTCCCGAGATCGTCCCATTGTAATTTCATCGAGATCTGATAAGTATCTCCAGAGATGTGACGATAAACGTCTCAAACTTGCTACTGGAACTGACTCGCGGAGCATGGAAGTCGGTTGGTTTAGTTTTTAAACTAACTTAATTATTTTATTTTATAGGTACCTACTTAACGAAATTTCTTCGTTAGAACTATGTCTAATTGGCTAGCAGATCAGGCTTGAAAAAGAATGTTACTAAACCGACCAAGTTAGAGTCGGACTCGCACACACAAAGGGTTCCATCCATACCACCAAACAATATTTCATAACGAGTAAAAATGCCGACTACATACTTTAAACATTTTTAGTAGAAACTTATTACGGTTTAAAAGATACAAGCCCTGTAAGTTGTGGCACTGTGACAAGGATTGGCACCGGCCATATCAGCGAATGCCAACGGCTTAGTTAGAGGAAGCAAAAACCTGACTCCTAGCAAATGTCAACTTAAGACATTAAATATAATGGCCAGCCAGAAAGCATGCAGCTTTTATAGCTTGCAGCCATTTTTATAGCCCCTATACAATGTAAGTGATAAAGATATAATGGTGTTTTTGTCTTCAATGTATTCAGTGCTTATCTTGGATGTGAACTAAATATCACAGTAAATTGTATGTATTGGTTCATTTTAAAAGACAAGTATCAGTATACTCATCTGTGGTCTATCACTTTTTTTGCGTCGAGTTCATTATTCTGTGGTCGAGTATGAGTTCACATCTTTAACAATCATCGTCATATTTCAACGAAAACTACACAAAACCTTAACGAATTTTACACCCAAACCTATTATCTTTTCTGTGCCCAAACCTTCCTCATTAATCACTCTGTCTATTGGTGTAAACCGCATCAAAATCTGTTTAGTAGTTGTGGAGTTTATCGCGTACAGACAGACAAACAGACGCGGCGAGGGGTTTGTTTAATAATATGTAGTGATAGTTATATGTAGTTATATTTACTCGATTTTCGGCACAGAGATAATTTATTCGTATAAATGGAAGCATTTTGGAGACCTGAGGAGTCAGGTATTTTGTGAAGATTCCAACTGCTTAGAGAAATCGATACACATTTAAAAATGTTAACATTAGTTTGTGTTCTCGTTTTGCGTCTCATACATCCTTTTATGGTCGTTTTTATGTATGTACGTATGTCGTCGGACCTTCTAATTTATATTATTTAGCATTTTTAACCGACTTCAAAAAAAGGAGGAGGTTTCTCAATTCGACCGTATATATTTTTATTTCTTATTTTCTTTTATAGACACCACACAAAATAACTCAAATAGTCTCTCGTACTGTAAAACTTTGTGAGATATTAGACCAATATATTTGTCTGAGTTTTGTAATCAAGGGACGGCCTAATCTTGAAATTGTTATGTCTTTAAAAGGTACTAAATCTAAAGATGCCAAAAAAAGATGTCCCTTGAAAATTCCTAAATTTCAAAGACTTCTCTACCAATTCGTGCGTCCCTCGGGGTATATTCAGCCCCCAATTCGAGTAAGGCCAGGATAATTCTATCTTATAGTTAGTCCGTCTTATGTCAGTGGATTTTCGTGTTTTAGGTGTCCTGGGGAAAGTATTTTTAAAGTATTAGGTACTTATGGATTTTACTGGAAAGGTCATTTTAAATTACAATGGATATAAAAGCTGAAAATTATTTTAAGGTTTCTTTAAGCTGTAATGAAAAAATAATGTTTTCAGTGATCCTCAAATAAAAGAATTCATTTTAAATAGGTATTTATTGCCTGCGTATAAATTATACATTATATTTACTTACGTTTTTATATAACTGGCTAACCGTATATGTATGGGTACAGTCAAGCTACTGGCTAATGTAAGCAATACCGTCTGTCTATGAACATGGTACTGTCGTCCGCAAAACTCTTGTACATCAAAATTTTGTGCATTGTGCTGTTCCCATTTAAATGTCGACTTTCACATACCTACCCTCTATCACTAGAGTTCGTATTGTAGGAGATGTTGTTGCCTAACGACGCTATTTTGTTACTTCCTATCATAAAATTAACTTCAAAAGCAAACCTCAATAGGCCACGGTCATAGAAACCATTGTCCGAGCATATACCTTTTTTTTTAAATATAGAACTGGGCAGCCCTTGACCACTACCTCAGCCGATGTACATGTACATGTATCTTACCTTTTCGTGTGTTAAGCGAAAATATCCGGTTTTTAACGCATTACATCATTTGGCTAGACTTCTCAGAAGTGCCAACCTACTCGTCTCGTTTTAGATTACTTACTCGTACTTATTATTAGGTATTACGCAATCACGGTAATGAACTAATGTTTATACGGTGAAGATAATTATTAGATAGCACGGGCGATGTGGTGGGGACCTATAAATGTGGGCTACAGACGTTCAAGTAATTTGATCAAACAAGCTGGTTCAAACTGTTGCATAATAGAAATACGAAAATTCATATTTCTTCATGTCAATTTAATTTGATAAAATTTTCCCAGAGACATTCATGCTAATCTATGCCAATTTGCTTGATGAAATTACTTGAACGGCTGTAGCCCGCATAAGACTGTGTCAAAAAGTGTTATATCAAATTACCTACTTTTTTAGTCTGAATATATTGGCGGGTTAGTGCTCGGAGTAAGTATTTGCGCCGAGGCGCGAGAGCTAGTGGGTTAGTAAAAATAGAACGATTTTGTGATCCATCATCCTAGGGGTATATATGTGATAAGCATGGAGTATCTATTCTATCCTCTGTGGAGTATATAAGCTTGTACTAAAATTATTCTGTGGTATAAGCCAGTTAAGTTAGCTATGCTCCAAGGGCATTCAAACTGCTTGGTTCCCAGACTCTTTATTTAATTCTTAAGTTATGAAATTACTAGATAATTTTTATCACATTCACAGACTCTTTAGTTTTACCCTTTATGTTAAAGGAATTACTAGATCATTGTTAATAGGTTTAAAGTCATAAATAGATAGAGAAATGACCCCCTAAACGGGGACAACTGACATTTTGGTTGAACTATATTTTATTCTGGTATTTTGGTCAACATTCGGTATATGTGGAGCCCATTAGAGCAACTCGAAGAGTAATTTTAATATAAATAATTGCATTAAAGGCGTTCCCAACAATTTCTATCAGTAAGGTACAAAGCAACAAAAATCTGCTAAAGCGACGAGTAAAAGTATTTAAAGAAGTAAAGTTTACAACAGTATCCTCCGAACGTCGCAACATAATCTTGTCAATTGATCTCATCATTTTAATTAGCAACATTTAGTAATTTAATATGAATCACACAGTTCTTTAATACTTCAAATGACTACCTAAAACCGGTGTTGCCAGTAATCTAAAACCACTGTATCATGATTGTTGCCACAGATTAGCTGCGGAGTTGGTACTGTTGGTATGTAATTATTAAACAAGTAACTAATACATAATCTGTGCTGTGAGTAATGAATCGGGGTGACGCCTACATAACATTGCCTAGTAATTTGAATCGAGGAATGTTATGGCAACTATACGCCATATATGGAGTGATATTTCTCAAGGATGGATGCACAAGATTTATGCACGAATGTATCCGTTGTTAAGACGGAACGCGGGGTGCACTTTTCCTCAAAAATGTATTCCCTCGTTTTCTACCTGGAAAATTATTTTCGTTTCTACAAAATATCAAGGTCTGCTGTAGCTACGCCCCTATCATTCATTTTCTTTTTTTGACCAACCAATTGTAAATAGAAATATGACCCTTCAAAAATCTTATAGAGGAGATAAAAAGGCATATATGAATTTCTTTTTGCAATTGGTTATTGGTGATTTTGAGCTGTAATGTAAACAGTTTCCATTATTCTCCATCTAAATCTAAATCAACTATTTGTAGTAGTAAATGCAAGCACTTTGCCATATCACGGCGTATAAGAAAGAATGTTACAGTCTACAATGGCGGGCATATTAAATATGGCAGTGCCAGTGTGATGATTTGCTGGAAATCATTCACTCATAAAAAATCAACCCAGACACGTCTTGACGAACCGATTGGCATAACTTTTTTCTACAGTGTGTGGTTCGTGCCTTGAAAAAAACCTACCACCAGTGGTACATAACTATCTTTCTTATATCTTAAATATTATTTTATATGTTTAGTAGACAACTAACTTAACTTTACAAACCGTGTTGAATAAAACGAAAAAGGAGGTAGAACCAAAATTGTATCACCTAACTTATTTATCTTGGCACATTGTTTGATAAATACTTACATTTCATTTATGACGCATTTCTTCGAACAGAAATTCCCAGAAAAACAATGAATGAGTTTGATAACAGAAAATATACATACTGTTTATCGGTGTGTCGTTGTTTTCTGTCCCAGTTCCATCGGAAAACGAATCAAATGAGTTGCAATTAATAATTCATTAGTTTATTGAATAATTCGGAGACCGAACGGTAGATCCGTTATGTAGGCTTATCGGAATAATATAACCAGAAGCGATTCAGCCATTTATGATGCCGTCGACCGCGATGTTTCTATTTTAGGTCGTGAGCTCTGTGTTTAATTTATTTAAGTAAAGTCTCGTACTACCCTCACCAAAGAAAAGAAATATAAATGCCTTAACCTTAAGTTAGCCCACAGAACATAAACCTTGTTCGTGGTCTGTGCTTTAATCTAAATACAAAGATATCTGAAAATTCTTTAGCTATTATAGCTTAACCACAGATTGTATAATAGTTATTAGGCTGCGGTGTGGCCGTACCTTAAGTAGTACAAACTTACAAAGCCAATTTATGTAACTATTAACTTGACTTTAGCATAATAATTGTCCCATGTTTGAATTGAGAAATACGTGTTTTAATTCAATTTTAGAATGTTATTCTGTAGGTAGTTAACCAATGTTACTTTCAACTGTCATATTGATATTGGAGGTCATTTTAATTTCGTTCCAATTTTCAGTATTTGATTGGCAAGTCTAAGTAAGTATTATTTATTAACCGACTTCACAAAAAGGAGGAGGTTCTCAATTCGTCGGAATCTTTTTTTTAATTTTTTTTTTACCTGATATTACCAGTATAAATGATTTTTATTGTGGTACTTATGTTGTGTAGTAAGAAAATTTTGCAGTTACAATACTTTGTGTGTGTACACAGTACTTTGATTTGTATTGATGATATATAATGACCAAATGCTTGCTTATCTCGTAAAACAAAAATATATTTCAGAATCTGTCGGTTCTTGCTGCGTTCACGGATACTTGTCATAGTGACCATGCATGAGTATAGATACGGAAGTACTCGTAAAAATCGATACTTGGTATTTTATCGAAGGTTGCAATTATAAAATAAACTGGCCAAGTGCAAGTCGGACTCGCACTCGTAGGGTTCCGTAACACAGTAGAGTATTCTATAACTATGATTTATCAACTTAACTACAAAAATAACTTTGTTTTTCATAGTGTTAGTATGAAAAACAAAGTTATACTTGCGGTCGCTATATCTCAACAACTGCTGACTGTATCTCGTTCAAACCAATTTTCGTTGAAAGTTTTTATTGAGATCTACAGAATATATTTTTTCTAGATTTTTACTCACTCCCTTACTTTAAAAGTTAGAGGAGGGGGGGACACACATTTTACCACTTTAGACGCGCCTATCTTTCAAATGATTGACTTTGAGAAAAAAATATTTTAGGAACCTCAATGTCATTTTTGAAGACCTATCCATAAACACCCCACACGTATAGGATTGAAGAAAAAATTTTTTTTTGTTTCATTTCCATGTATGGGATGCCCCCCTTAAACTTTTATATTTTCTATTTTTGTATAAAAATCGGTTCACAGAATACATCTACCTACCAAGTTTCAATTCTGTAGTCCTAACAGTTTCGGAATAAAATGGGTGTGACATACGGACGGACAGACAGGCAGACAGACAGACAGACATGACGAATCTATAAGGGTTCCGTTTTTTGCCATTCGGCTACGGAACCCTAACAATGCTGTTACATTTGATACTTATATATCTACCGAAGCAACTAACCTAGATTAGACCTAGTTAGGAACTTTTTCAATGATTTTCATAAAAATAATATTCATACTAACAAAAATGTACGCAAACATAAGTACCTACTGACTTACTACAACCATTAGGGAGAAAATCTGCCACAAAGTGTTCTGGCAGCACAGTCCTTGAGAGTCAGAACAGAACATATTAATAAAGCGTGTTCACCACCCTCTAACACATTATCGCTTACCACCAGGCAAGATAGTGGTCAAACGCTAGCCCATCAGATACAAAAAAAACCTAATTGCCTTAAATTAATATTCATTTTCTTGTTTCACAGTAAGTATACTTATAAACATCAACAATCAACATATTATCATCGAAATCAACGAAATGCGACAAACTGCACCTTGCCAGTTTTAATTAGAACTACGCACGCAATTTTGTAATTTCCAAAATGTCTGCCTTTGTAATTGAGTATTATGTAAAATAGTTGACATTGTCGCAAAGTTGGCAACACCTTTATATCTTTTTAGGGTTCCGTAGCCGAATGGCAAAAAACGGAACCTTTATAGATTCGCCATGTCTGTCTGTCTGTCCGTCCGTATGTCACAGCTATTTTATTCCGAAACTATTATAACTACAGAATTGAAACATGCTAGGTAGATGTATTCTGTAAACCGCTTACCTATTTTTATACAAAAATCAAAAATATAAAAGTTTAAGGGGGGCAAGAAAAAATTTTTTTTTTGTTTCAGTTCCATGTATTCCCATAAATGGAACTGGAACAAAAAAAAATTTTTTTCTTCAAACCTATAGGTGTGGGGTGTTTATGGATAGGCCTTTAAAAAGATAGGCGCGTCTAAAGTGCTAAAATGTGTCCCCCCACCCCTCTAACTTCGAAAGTATGGGAGTGAAGAATCTAAAAAAAATATATGCTGTAGATCTCAATAAAAACTGACAACGAAAATTGGTTTGAACGAGACACAGTCAGCAGTTTTAGAGATATGGCGACCGCAAAGATAACTTTGTTTTTCATACAAACACTATGAAAAACAAAGTTAATTTTGTAGTTGCGAAACATCATAGTTATGGAATACTTAACGGTGTTACGGAACCCTACGAGTGCGAGTCCGACTTGCACTTGGCCAGTTTATTACATCGAGCAACTGTCAAATTAGAATGTACCTACCTATATTTATGAAACCCTGGAGACTTGTACTATTTATTATCTATATCTTATTCTGTGCTCAGGTGGGGCCTCAGTTTTACATAATATACCTACACTTTAGGGAAGGGGGTTTAAAGGGGGTCACCTTTTAACCCCTCTCTCCCAATTATATATCTCTGCATATTCTTCAGCTTTGTAAGTACTCTAGTTTAAGTGTAATCGTATTTTTAACACAGTGGTCGGAAAATATGTTTTCGACAAATGTGGTTAGCAAGCGTCTCGTCTCTAAGTCTGGCAAAGTCACAAAATCTGGCGATGTCCACTTCCAGACAACAAGATCATATCGTAACTGAAATAAGGTAAGAAAGTGGTTACTTAAATACATTTTTGAGAAAAAACATTGGTCCTAAAATCACTGAATAAAATTTGAAGAGTCGAAATCAAAGATTTATAATTAAATTTGTAAATCAATCTCTTTAATAAATAAGATAGTTTATAAACTAAACAACCGACTTCCATGCCCCGCGAGCCAATTTCAGTAGAAAGTTTGAGACGTTTATCGTCATATCTCTGAAGATACTTATCCGATCTCGATGAAATTACAATGAGACCACCTCGGAAACGTACCCTACCGATTAAAAAAAGAATCATTAGACTCGGTTCACAATTGACGTAGTAATCGCGTAACATACATACAAAAAATACAAGAAAAAAAAAACATACAGACGAATTGAGAACCTCCTTCTTTTTGGAAATCAGTTGAATATAGTCAGTTAATAAAGATGATTGTAATAAAAACTAAAATTAGGTGGCCTATTTTTTAAACATTTTGGTACTTAATTGCTTTGAGTGACTCAATAGGTCACCTTAGGATAAGGAAAGGCCACAGACTTAGTTAGTACTACTTCAAACACAACAACGTAAATGAAACACAGTAATACACTCATGTCTAATCCTTAATAGCTTTAATAGGGTTGCCAACACTACAATTTTATTAAGGGTTTTATGAACACTAATTAGAAATGTAACGATTTATCATTTAATAACATACATAAAACTTTAAAAATCAGATAGTATTAGGTATGAATATTTTCAATTATGTATCAATCAATCTAGATATCTCATAGTTGTAGTGCAAATACGCGCAAATCCACCTACCTGGCCAGCTACCACCCTCAAGCTAGAAAATCTGTCGCCAAACATATAATGTGTTCCGGCAGCTGTCCTTGAGAGACACTTCCAATTCTAGGCTCAGTGCTACCATCCTTTCCGACCGCATCATCACTTAGGTATAGTGCATTTTCTATAGGAATTTTAAAAAATCTGAGAGCTTTGCATGCGACAAGGAAAAAAAAACATAATACTTTTTTAACCGACTTCAAAAAAAGGAGGTTTCTCAATTCGACCGTATATATATATATATTTTTTTTTTTTTTTTATGTTTGTTCGCGGATAACTTCGTCGTTAATGAACCGATTTCGATTATTCTTTTTTTGTTCGAAAGGAGATATCCTAAGTGTGGTACCATGGTAATTTTATCGAGGTATGATAAGTATCTCCAGAGATATTGAGATAAACATCTCAAAATTGGTACTGAAAATGAATAGCGCGGCATTGAAGTCGGTTGTTTTTTAGTTTTTAAACGATATTATTTAACTACGAATTTTTAATAATATTTGTTCGAGGTGTCTAGTAGCTCATTGTTATCCTGTTTTACTTTTATTTGTTAATTAATATTTATTTTATGATAAAACCTCTAAATCTTTTAAAATACAAAGTTCGATACATATATATGTGTCTTGGTAGAGGTGATGTCCAGCAGTGGACTAGATACCAGTTGATAACGATGATGATAAAAGTTAGTTTAAGTTATATATATGTAGTTAAAAAAGTTATATAAAGTTAAGTTACTTAAAAGTTATTTTTTTTAAAAAAGTTCGCAACCCTACACAGTCTTACATTGTATTATTATTTATTAAATTACGCAGTAACTAAAACACGTGTATTTTATATCAATGGAGACAGCTGTCATTTGAAAAATTACATTTACATTGTATATTAATAATATACAAATATGAGCACATATTATAAAAATCTTTACACATTTTAGATTAGACTATTCACACATTTGTTGTTATATACGAGTTGTATCCTATGTCCTAATCCACTGGCTACTTCTGTGCAAAGTTTCAGGATAATCGGTCTAGCCGTTGACCTTGAAGAGGTCCTCTAGTCAAACAAATAAACAAACTGACTTTCGAATTTATAATATTTCGTCTTCTGTCCCTTCTGTATGGCTTAAGCCTACAGAATATCTTCAATACAAAACAATACAATACAATACAGTAACTCTTTATTTGCACACCAAGAAAATATAACAAATAGAAACAGACACAAATTATAAGAATGAGTACAAATGGCGGTCTTATCGCTAAAAGCGATTTCTTCCAGACAAACAAATCTTCATATTCTTGGACTTCATGGATATCGGGTAAGGGACGGGATTAAGGATTTAGGGATGGCTTCGGGTTCAGGAATCAGGATTCAACTGGAACAGATACATAGGTACTGAATTTATTTTTATATCATATAGGCTAGCGTTTGACCACTATCTCACCTATGGGTAAGTGATGATGCGGTCGAGGATGGTAGCACGCTAGACCTAGAATGGGAACCGGCTCTCAAGGATAGCTGCCGGAACTTATAGCTTACAAGTTAGAAAATCTGTCGCCAAACATCTAATGTGTTCCGGCAGCTATCCTTGAGAGCCAGTTCCCATTCTAGGCCTAGCGTGCTTACCATCTTCGACCGCATCATCACTTGCCAACAGGTGAGACAGTAGTCACATACTAGCCTATTAGATATAAAAAAGGGTCTAGGCTATCTACAAAACAAATTTCAGCTCAATCAGTAGTTTCAGCGTGAGAAAGTAAATAACATAGACACAAACTTTCTCTCTATAATATTAGTAGGAAGAAGGCTTCAATCTGTATTCCATAGATCCATCGTATTTATTTACGCAGACCTGCTACATATTAAACTTGGTCGCGTACACCGGCCCCCATGAGACCGACTTAGAACGGAGTTTGTCCCTTTCTTTTGTATGGACGACTTATATATATACCATACATGTAGTATAGAACATATATAGGACTAGCAGGTTGTTAGACAAGGATACACTCCCACCCTGGTGTCTCTCAATTGGGCCATTTTGTTCTACAAAGCAATTACAACCTTATCGTTAAAGCATACGGATTAAATGGAATTTGTCAAAACATCTGCACTGCACCATCCTTTTATATTACGTCTATGTATTTACGTTATCAATAATAGAATATTTTGTTTCAGACAGATCTTGTTCCGCCACGAATTATTACAGCTCATTTAACTGGAAACCATTCGCCACCCACTCGTTGGCAATGGCATTTACTGCTCAAGACAACTTAAAAAATAACCTAATATGCCTCACACTGGTTTTATTTACGCGGAATAGTAAGTAAGTATATATAAGGATATTACAGTTTTTTTTTTCAAGTTTAATTATTTTAGGGTTCCGTTCCTCAAAAGGAAATATGGAACCCATTAAGGATCACTTTGTTGTCCGTCTGTCAAGCAAGAGCCCTTTTCAGGGTTCCGTAGGTAGCCGAATGGCAAAAAACGGAACCCTTATAGATTCGTCATGTCTGTCTGTCTGTTTGTCCGTCCGTATGTCACAGCCATTTTATTCCGAAACTGTTAGGACTACAGAATTGAAACTTGGTAGGTAGATGTATTCTGTGAACCGCTTTCCGATTTTTATACAAATATAAAAGTTTAAGGGGGGGCATCCCATATATGGAACTGAAACAAAAAATATTTTTTTTCTTCAAACCTATACGTGTGGGATGTCTATGGATAGGTCTTTAAAAATGACATTGAGGTTTCTAAAGTCATTTTTTCTCAAAGTCAGTCATTTGAAAGATAGGCGCGTCTAAAGTGGTAAAATGTGTGTTCCCCCCCCCTCTAACTTTTAAAGTATGGGAGTGAAAAATCTAAAAAAAATATACTTATCCTGTAGATCTCAATAAACAACGAAAATTGGTTTGAACGAGATACAGTCAGCAGTTTCTGAGATATGGCGACCGCAAAGATAACTTTGTTTTTCATACAAACCCTATGAAAAACAAAGTTAATTTTGTAGTTGCGAAATATCATACTTTACTGTGTTACGGAACCCTACGAGTGCGAGTTCGACTTGCACTTGGCCAGTTTATTCTTAGGAACGCATAGAGATATCAAGTTGAAACTTATATCAAATACTCGGGTCTATGGTCTCTTTTGGCTGTGAAAAAATTGAACTTGTAAGTTAACGCGATCAAAAGATATATATTACCGTTTATGTCTCATATTTTCATATACATAATATGTTGCGGTTTCAGAAGGGAATCAAAACCTATATGGTACTTCCCGTTGGGCTAGAATCATGAAATTTGACAAAAAGCAAGGTCTTGAAGCACTTATATAGGATTAAATGTGATAAAGATAAAGATAAAGATATTTTATTTGTTCAAAACATGCGTTATACACACACACAAACATTGCATGCAGTATGGTCTTAAACATAGAAATAGCTCGTCATGTTTTGCCCATATGGGCGTACAAATGAGACGCGTGACGCTGCTGAACATTGTTAAATTCATGTTACATTTTTATAAAAAGATTAAATAAATTAAAATTAATAGTATCAAAAATTAAGAACAAAAATTAGAACAAGTGAATATGTCAAAATAATGTCAAAATAGTTATAATAAATTACAGCACGGTTAAAATTTGTCATTTAAAAAGTCGTCAATAGAATAATAGCATTTCTTAACTAGCATTTTCTTCAGATGGTTTTTGAACAATACATTGTCGAGTTCTTTTATAGATTTGGGAATTTTATTGAATATTGTAGGAGCCATTCCCATATTGCTCTTGCGACTTCTCTTCACTCTTGCTTGTGAAAACCATAAATATGTAGTATCTAATATCTAATAAAGTTAAATTACTATTACAAACTTATTGTTTGTAATTCGTGCAATACATTTTGTATGAATCGAACTACAAAGTTAAGTTTGTCCTTTAGCCTAGTCTGAGAAGTTGGTACGGAAGCCTCGGTGGGCGAGTCCAACTCGACTTGGCCGGTTTTATTTTTTGTTTTTAAAGCTTACTAGCAATGTGGGCAAAAAATTATGGTTTTCGTATGATTTATACACACAATTTGGTGTATTAAGCCGTGTCGAGTTAGTCACATCACATTCAAGTCGTCCAGTCATTCATTTTGAGGGCCCTGTGGGGTAATCTGGAGAACGGTTGGCTTTGATGCCGTGGCGCCGAGTTCAAACCCCGCCGTACACCAATGGATTTTTCTATCGAAAAAATGATGTGCGCTTCTCACAGAAAGAAAAACAAAAAAAGAAAAACATCGTTAAGAAACCAACAACCCTCACATGGTGGTAGGACACTATCTAGTGTCCGCCAGGCCAGCTACCAAGTTAGAAAATCTGTCGCCATATGTTCCGGCAGCTATCCTTGAGCCAGTTCGCATTCTAGGTCTAGCGTGTTTACGATCTTCGACCGCATCATCACTTACCAATAGGTGAGATAGTGGTCAAACGCCAGCCTATAAGATATATTTAAAAAAAAAAACATTATATAGTACCGCCCCAGGCTGATTAGCAAATGCACTATTTAATCTTAACAATTAATATGAGAACAATTTTATGACCACAAACATAATTTAATTTGAATATGTATTACAAACATTATTAGAATAATATCTACGGGATGTCCCTTTTGGACCTTTAGGATCCCTGTCCCTGTGCCAATCGGATGGGTTTCAGTGGCTGTATTCAGGAAATTACAGTCCCATACCTAAACGATTATAATACGATATTTAGTAACTTAAATGTAAAACCACCTCCGACTGATCTATGTATAATCTGTTCATTGAGAGCATTCCAATGAGCCTAAACACGATATCTCTGCTGTAAGTTGGTAAAGAGTAGTTTTCTGCAGATACCAGGAGATGCCCCAGCATCAGGTCAATGCTACCAAGAAGTAGGATAGATAGGCAAGTAAGAGGATACCGGATTTCAAATTGATCAGACCTATGAATGTTGATTTCATAGCACTATCAACTAAAAAACAGCCCATATTCTTAAAACAGCTGGACCGATTTTCATGAATCAAAGCTAAGAACACTCTCGATTAAGACACCTATCTAACAAAAAAACCTGCATCAAAATCGGTTCACCCGTTTGGACGGTACGATTCCACAGACAGATACACACGTCAAACTTATAACACCCCTTCTTTTTGCGTGGGGGGTTAATAATAATGTCAAATAGCTCACGGCCACAAAACCTCTTTCAATTCTGAATTACTAATGCCAAGTCGCGGCAAGCCGGTAATCAAATTAGGTAGTAACCAATAAAAGCTACATGATGTGTAAAATAATATTAGTAAGTATGGTGAACCGGGTCATTAGTCTGTCTGTTCGTCTGTACCAATTCAACAGTAGATACAACCGGTAAAATGTCGGCGATGCATTGAATGCTCTCACACAGTGACGAGAGATGAGCGTTGATTTTAACAAGGTGTTTTAGGACTTAGGACATGAATTTCTTGATTTGATCTGGGGCCTTATTCAGTATGACCAATGAGATAACGCGTTCATTAACGCGCCACGTTACGTTATTGAACGCGTTAAAATTGTATTCTGTATGCCACACTATAGGTAAATTATACAAAACGCGCGCGTTACACGTCCTCATATGTCACGATATTTTGACAGCTCAAGACGTGCTCATAACCTTACCCTACCGCGTTTTGATTGGCATAGAGAAAACTATAACGCGGAGATGACGTAACACGGCACGGTAAGACTTTAAAATGGTCATACTGAATAAGGCTCCTGAGCAAAAATAACTATGATAAAAAGTAGTGATGGTAAGAAATGAATTATAGAACATAGGTTAAACCCGACTTTGTGAAAAAAAAATGTGTTGTTTTTAGCATTTCTCATCGCAAATTAAATGTTACATATAAGTTGTAGATATTTTTGCAAGTCATTTATAAAACCCTTTATTATGATGATTATTTTATATATTTTTTATATTTAGAATAATATATATTTATAATTTTATTTTGATGATTTTTAGCATAAGTAAAACGTATTTTGCATTTATATTCACACACAATGTTAAAATTGTTTCTTGAATAAATTGAATTGAATTGAAACAAAGCGCCAAGAGTCGATCATTTTAATTTTTATAATTTTGATACACTCATTGTAACTTATGTCGAATCTAACGACACCTCTCTCAAGCTAAAATCCATCAAGTAGTTTAGGCTACAAAGCGAGCCAAAGAAATACACATAGGTAAGGTACATAGGTAAATACACATACACATGAAAAACATAACCTTCTTTTTGGCGCAGTCGGGTAAAAAGGCTCTTTTTGGCGCAGTCGGGTAAAAAGGCTTTGTTCTTAGACTATATCCGAAACTAATGTTTAAATAATCTGTTTTAAAAATACTGCGCAGTTCTCGGTAGTTTTCAGAATAGCACTGTTCTAAATGCTTAGTTAAAACGCTCCATAACAAACATCCTCACAGGTTGATTTATCTGTAGAATTTATTAATTACATAGAAACAGCCTTTATTGACACATTTTTTTAGGATTTCTAACACCAAAAAATTTCTGTCCTTTGAAAAAATATTCCTGACAAAACTATATAGTAAAACAATAGTTTTTTTTCTACAAATTTTGCACGCTAATCCTTAGTAAGGCCATAGAGGTAAACCAGAGGTGGTATAGTATATATAGGTCTATATAGGTCTATGATTAAGGCCCTGGTCGTGTTCACTCGTGTCACAAACAAGGGGTTAATTAAGGTCACGGATTTATAGCACATTTTTTTTTGCGGGCCCATTATATGTATATTTTGAGTTTTCTGCCATTTAAATGCATTTTTTTTAAATCAAAGAACCTTAACATAATGAGACCGACATCTCTCCACGTTTAAATATTTGAGTTGTTCACTAGAGGTGACAGTCGTATGTAGTGAATGACTAATATTTTCAAAAGGGATAAGTAAATATTGTTCCAACAATTTCAACTGTCACTTTAACAAGGAAAAAACTGTTAGCGAACCGATGGACGACATGTTTTCTTTCTTGTATAAGAAATTCTAATAGAATGGGAATATAACTGTACCTACACGATAACTGCACGATATATAAGAGTGCATATGTAAGACTGAAATTTAAGTAAAAATATTAATGTTATCTAAACTTAATTGTAGATATGACAAACCAATATTTGTACGCTTGCTTGCAGGCTGGACACATGTACATTTATATTTCATAACTCCTGAAATTGTAATAATTTAAAATGATGTATTCTGACAAATAAACAATTGATTTTGATACCGTCGTACTGGAGTTTGATACAATCACTACTATAAGAGCCCCCGCACACTGGCCACTTAGTGGCGGCCACGCTTCAGCCACTAGTGGCCGCCACAACCTGCGGACGCGTTTCTTCATACATTTTATATAGAATCGGCGCACACTGAGCGCTTGAGTGGCCGCGTCCGAGCCACAAGCTGCGAGAGTCGAGCGCGCTCGCTACTTGTGGCTGCGTTTTGTCGTTCGACTCGTGCGCATACACGGCCACAGTTGCCGGCTTCTTCCCACCCCTGCGCGCCGCTCCCCAATCCCGTCTCCCGGGTCTAGTCTTGTTGTAAGCTGCGTACTGATTCTCCATTCTTGGGCAACACACGTCTACCTCTGTCGAGATACTTGCAGCTAGTGTCTGACGCAAGTGGCAGCCACTGGTGGCTTGATGCGGCCACTAGTGGCTGCCACTGGTGGCGGCGTGTAGTGGTCTAGCCGAACTACTGGTGGTCGCGTTTAGTGGCGGCGACTGGTGGCCGTAATGTGCGAGGGCTCTAATGCTTTCGTACTGTGTCGTCGACAGATTGTATCAAACTACCAGTCCGACGATATCGTGCAGTTATCGTCCAATGTCAAAACGCCCATTAGATACCAATACATTCAGTTTGATCACCCTACTCTATTCCCTAACCCTATTATTCTATTCCTAATGCCTATTTTACTCACTCTTTGATATAAACTAAACGTTTAACCTAATTTTTAAACAAACTACCATATTATTTAACTCAACTACCCTATTACCAAACCTAACCGTTATTTTTTCAGCTTATTTTATATATTTACCTGTGCATCGGCTGAGACCGCTGTGAGTACTGGGCCATGCTCGTTGCGCACCTGGCATGGCTAAGCGGCGCGCATGCCTGGCTGCCGTTAGCTGCGCGCCATCACGCACTACACTACACTGCACTACACTAGCACTCACACTACTGCGCTCGCCGACCTGAAAATAAATTGGGTAGTTAGAGGTAGTTACATTAAAATATTTTATTTTATTGTTAAAATGAAATTGACTATAATTTTGGCAGTAATATATGCATATTATGACTGCATATACATCTAAATTTGGCGGTTTATTAGGCTCGATCCAATTAAGAACTTATATAATAATGAATTCCGAGAAACTCCATGAATAAAGACTTGATGCTAAAACGTTCGCCAAGAATCAGTAGTATGGAGGTAGTAGGCCAGGTAGTTAAGTTGCCGCTTGTGGTGGACTTTTACTATAATACTAAAAGTCCATGTTTAGCATTTTCATCACATTTTCGCCTTCAACTGCCACCTAAGACCTACCTCCCGTGACTTTTCCATCTAGCTATTAAATGATATCTATATTATATGATATATTTAATACCTTAAGATCGTTTAAAAAACTAAAAGAACCGACTTCAAATGTCGCGCTTGTCATTTTCAGTACCATGTTTGAGTTGTTTATTTTAAAATCCTCCATATCTCTGGAGATACTCATCAGATCTCCATGAAATTTGAACGGGACCACCTGGGAAGTTTACCCTTTCGAAATCAGTCCAGGTGTATTTGAAGAATCGGGGAACACACAAAAATATTTCGGCAAATTGAAAACATCCGCCTTTTTTTAGAGTCGTTTAAAAACGGTATTCATAATACGTTGCAGCACTTACAGCATTGCAGATGTTCGTAAGCGACAGTGATTGTTTACTATCCGGCTAAGTAGCATCTAAGTAGGCCACCAGCTTGTTTACCGAATATTAATTTAAAAAATATATATTAGTATTTAAAAAAATTACTTTCATGTTCTACTAATGTCTTTTAAAGTACTTGTCGTTGTTGAGTGCCGTAAAACCATAAATTGCCACCAGCATAAATTCGCAAAAAAAATAAATTATTAAGTGCTTTTCTGCACCAAATTCAAACAAAATAAATACAATGAAGTTAACTAGAAGCATGTATAAAGACAAAAACACCCGTAAATTTAAAAACAAAATACTCGTAACACTCTCTTGTTACGTCACTCCTTCGATAAATTAATGGCCTATAAACACTTTTAATGAACTACCTATTCAATACATTTTAAACTACCTATTAAATAAGTACCTATGTCATACATATGTATTGTATTGTACCCAATCTTGTGGCCAATGGCCATGTTTGCTATGATACTAGTTGATTGCCAATCACGAGGCAGTGGCGTGCCTTCAGCTTGCATTTTATAATAAACTGGCCAAGTGCAAGTCGGACTCGCACTCGTAGGGTTCCGTAACACAGTAGAGTATTTTATAACCATAATTTTTCGCCACCAAATAATTAACTTTGTTTTTAATAGTGTTTGTATAAAAAACAAATTTATATCTGCGATTGCTATATCTCGAAAACAGCTGAATATATCTCGTTCAAACCAATTTTCGTTGAAAGTATTTATTGAGATCTACAGCATATATTTATTTTTGATTTTCACTCGCTTACTTTAAAAGTTAGAGGGTAGGGGCGAACACACATTTTACCGTCTTAGAAGTGACTATCTTTCAAATTATTGACTTTGAGAAATAACCGGCCAAGTGCGTGTCGGGACACGCGCTGTAGTGTTCCGTAGTAGCCCGTTATTCAATGCAAGTCTTTACCCGT
Source organism: Cabera pusaria (assembly GCA_954871355.1). Taxonomy (NCBI): domain Eukaryota; kingdom Metazoa; phylum Arthropoda; class Insecta; order Lepidoptera; family Geometridae; genus Cabera; species Cabera pusaria. The sequence continues at coordinate 3,422,584 of OX940906.1, read as the reverse complement.
TATAAACAAGCAAGAAGGTACTCCGTCTTTGTCACTTTAAAGGATTTATTCTAAGGATTTTGTATTTGGTACAAAATTATCCAACACCCAAGTTCAACGACTGTTACTGCTAAACTAATAAAGTTATCTTATCCGTTATAGTTTCCCTTTAAAGTTCATGAAATGCGCTATTATCACGAATTTTTCCAGATTTTTCAAGACGCAGTTTAGCTTTTAGAGGTTGGGGGGGGGGGGACGCCCTACTGGAACAAAAATTTGCACTTTAAAGTTTAATACTTCATAAATGGAGCATTCAATTGAAAAATTGTATTAGCAACCCTGAGATCATTTTAAAAGACCTATTCAACGATAACCCACACGGTGGGGTAGACGATGAAAAAAAAAATCATCCCAACTTCTCATGTAGGGGAGCTACCCAAAAAAAAATATTTTTCACAATTTTATTTCAGCACTCTGTCGACGTAATTTATATACATACCCTCACAAAATTACAGCTTTCTAGTATAAACGGTCTCTTAGCAAAACCTCGGACAGACGGACATGACGAAACTATAAGGGTTCCTTGTCAGGACTACGGAACCCTAAAAATGGTTTTAGGAACCTTAATGTCATTTTTGCTTGCACGTATAGGTTTGATAAAACATTTATTTTTTTGGTTTTAGTTCCATGTATGGAGAGCTTCCCCTGACAGACAGACATGACGAATGTATAAGGGTTCCGTTTTTTGCCATTCGGCTACGGAACCCTAAAAACGTCCGTGTACCCCATTTAGGTCAAGACTCAAGAGTGGTAAATGGCAAGCATCTCGTGCGTTTCAAATTTCGTGCTCACAGCGCTTTCCAATCGATGAACTTTTTTATAAGTCATCGTTAAATATCAGATCGTATTTCTGCTAGCAGTGACTTTTTGATGATAGTTTGCCGTGCGGTTTTTTAGCTGAAAATGCTGTTTTTTGCTGTTTGTTTCTTTGTAGCGAAATGGCATTTATTTTTTAAGGTACGGACACACCGCGGCATCCTGCCATCTGCGGGCGTGATCTCAGTACATTTCAATTGTTTTCTGAACGCGTTTGGATGTGAACCAGTCTATACAAATACTACTGCGCTATCTGATCGCCGCCTAGATCGCGCACGCAGGACGCCGCGGTGTGTCCGTACCTTTACTAACTTTGCAAAATAAGGAGTATAACTAAATAGTTATGTAATAACTTATTCAAACTGACTTCAAAAAAGGAGGAGGTTCTAGGTCCCACTGTTTTTTTTTACTTATGTTTATCGATTACACATCATAAGACGCCTAGTCAGATCTGTAATATTCTTCTTTTATTTGAAAGGGTAGGTACTTCCCAGGTACTTAAATTTCATCGAGATCTGACTAGTATCTCCAGAGATATGGAGTATAGAGACAAACACCTCACACTTAGTTCTGAAAATGACCAGCGCGGCATTTGAGGTCAGTTCTTTTAGTTTTCACGTTCGCTGATGAAAACACACACCGTGCGTTTTTTCGATTTTTGGTATCGGAAGTAAAATAAAAAAAATTATAAACTTAAACTATTTTAAATTATTTTTTTCACAAGGGGTGCGTGTGCTCTTCTGCTGTTGGATTTAAGTTTTTATTTGATGCCACACCTACAAAAAAAATAATTTAAAAAATTAAAAATATGCGAAAAAGTGCCGCAGTCAAAGTGTTTTAAACGATCTTAAATTATATATGTTTGTTACCTTAGAACTCTGGCATTTGTTGACCGATTTTGATCATTCATTTTCGAAATGGCTTAGCTAGCAAGTTGGTAAGTTCCATTTGGATAAATATGGCAGATAACTCCAGTCAGAAACTCCGCATCAGATTTTAAAAATCGAAGTGTAATCCATATAGTTAAGAGTAAAGATTTGATACTTTGAGAAGTATGGAAAGGCTCGTGAAAATCGCTGCAGTTTTCAAAGCAGCAGAATAGCAATTTTTTTATGTTATGTTGCATAGATCAAAAAGGAAAAGATCTCAGGCAAAGCCAAGCATTCTGTGGCGGTTCCTATGATATTAATATGGAAACAAAATGGAAAATGTTTTTTATTTAAATACCTACGTTTTTTAGTGTGTAGCTGAAGAAAAAAAAAAAAAAGAATAGCCATCGTATGACGGTGTGAAGTCTATTATCTTATCTTTAAAAAAATCAGCCCGCAATTTGAGTACTAACTGTCGTATCAGCCCACTGCTGGGCATAGGCCTCTCCTAACATGTCATTGAGCCCGATTTTCGGATCTTTTTTTCCAGTCATCACATAAATATGGAATCATTCTGTGGGTGAAAGTTTCTACAGAATTAATGAATTTATTTGTGGGTCAAGTTATACAATGAGTTCCACAGGAAGGTATGCAGGTTACACACCTGGCCAAACGAACGCGAACGAACGCTGCCCCCGTATCACGAAAGCCATTGAATGAACGAAATGAACTAAATGACGGGGACGGAGCTATACAGCCTACATAGCTGCGTCCCCGTCATTTCGTTCATTTCGTTCATTCAATGGTTTTCGTGATCAATCCCCTGAATAGAGATTGAGATATATGCCTGTTCTATAGATTCGTTCGCTTGGTAGTACCCGGAGATGACGAAGACCACCTAGACCAGTGTTTCCCAATTAGTGGTACGCGTACCCCTGGGGGTACGTAAAGTAACATGAAGGGGTACGTGCGGTAATCTCTAGACGAGACTTGTGTGCTGGCCTGCAGAACGCTGGCGTACATTTTGCAGTTTAAGGGGTACGTGAGATGAAGTCGTTTTTTGAAGGGGTGCGCAAGCAAAACTAATTGGGAACCACTGGCCTAGACTAAACAGAAACCAATCCTAATATAAAATACGAAAGTCAGATTGAATAATTGTTTGACCTCTTTAAGGTCAAACGGTTCGACCGATGCAGCTGAATTATTGCACAGGGATAGACAGGAAGGTGAAATAGAACACTGAATACTTTTTAACGCAAGCAAAGTCGCGGGCACAGTTTGTTAAACAACTATATGACGGAAGAAGATATAATTGTAACATGGACGTAAAAAGTAAAGACTAAGGTATGAAAGGAAGGAACAAAATGGTTTGGCAATCACTACAAGGGCTACAAGTGGTGGTTTTCTGAAAGAAATCGTCCCATCTCACCTTCACAAATATTGTATAAGATCGTTTAAAAACTAAAAAAGAACCGACTTCAATGCCGCGCTATTAATTTTCAGTACCAATTTTGAGGTGTTTATCTCCATATCTCTGGAGAAACTTATCAGACCTCAATAAAATTACCAAGGTACTACACTTGGGATATCTCCTTTCCAACAAAAAAAAGCATAATCAAAATCGGTTCATAAACGACGAAGTTATCCGCGAACAAACATAAAAAAAAGAAATATATACGGTCGAATTGAGAAACCTCCTCTTTTTTTTGAAGTCGGTTAAAAAGCGAAAGTGAGTTTATTTGTCATCTGTTCAGGGCTAATTGACTTAACCGATTCGGCTGATATTTTGCGTAGTATCCTTATCAAAGTGAAATAAATATGACCTTAATATACTATGTGTTGTATATTACAACACGGGGATTTAAGGAAGTACTTATACCACCTCAGTGCTCCCAGCCAACCTCACCTGCCCGTGGTGCATCCTGCTGACTAACAAACGTGGCTCTAGCGACCGACAAATGGCGGTATAACCATTTCAAATTATGGCGTAGCTAAATACTACAGGCCGGTGGTGACGGGCAGCAGCGTCACCGGTGCGAGGAGCTACGTCCTGCGATCGCCAACCCGCCTGCCCAGCGTGGCGGTTAGGGCATACCCCTCCCAATGACCCAAAGATCGAGCTCAGTGGCGTGTCTTGGGAGAGGCCTGCGTCCAGCAGTGGACTGATACAGGCTGATTATGATTACAACACGAGACAAATCTGGTAAGCCATAACGTCGCACATTGTACGACAGGTAACTATTAAAATATAGCATAGATACTTTAAATCTAAACTAATATTATAAAGATTTGATTTAAGTGTTTTTTATTCAAAAACTACTGGACCTATTTAAAAATTCTTTTACTAATGGAAAGCTACATTATCAGCGAATAACATAGGCTATATTTTATTACCGTATTATAACGGAAACGGGAACTACCCGGGTGAAACCGCGAGGTACTGCTAGTGGTAGAATATAAGAATTTTCTATTGTTCATATTTTTACAATTATTATTTACTAAGACTAACTATCTATACTTAGGCACGTATTTATTATTATATCTTCATTGGTTTGAGTAAAATACGTTTATGCTTTCTTTACCTCTTGATAAGTAAATAGGGCGTTTTATTCATGACTAGCAGCGCCTCGCGGTTTCACCCGCGTAGTTCCCGTCCCCGTAAGAATATGGGGATAAAATATAGCCTATGTTACTCGCTGATAATGTAGCTTTCCATTTGTGAAAGAATTTTTGAAATCGGTTCAGTAGTTTTTGAGGCAAATCGTAACAAACAATGAAACAAAAAAGCATTTTTTTTTCTTTTTAATATTATTTTAAAGTATAAATATTTATAAATGAACTTTGAAATTCGGTATGTATAATAAAATAGTAAAAATCTTAAATTACGGTTATTCTACAAAAGTTGTTCAACGTTTTACCTCATTTTGTATTACGAAAAATTGTTTTTTAACGTCGACATCAAGATAAACTATCTATCTTTTACAGAATAAAATAACCCAGATGTTTTCGTTCACCTTATTTTATTAAATGCGCTAGTTTTTTGGTATATTAAGTAAATTGATCTGCTACAAAGATATTATTACATTTTTTGAACCTAAAATGTTGGTTAAAGAACTATGTAGGTATCAATCACTGAAAAAATAGCACAAAATTTATTAAAAATTTGTATTCTGATAAAAACTTGATTGATACGTATTTAGAAATGTGGTATCAAGGGGGGATTAATTGTTATATATTTTAGGCACAGTGGCGCATCTTGGGAGAGGCCTACGTCCAGCAGTGGACTGACACAGGCTGATGATGATGATGAAGGGGGGATTAGATTTGGAGTATCATTTTATGGAAATTTAATATGTTCTCAAATTAAAAGGTGGGTTTTTCACTTATGTTATTTAAATTAAGTATTTTACCCAGATTTTAGACCCAACTGTTTAACAAGGTACACTTTTATTTTTGTTCTGTTAAAAATATTGGATAGTTTATGTAAGAGAACCTGTAGGTAATATTTTAATGTATTTTCTATGAAGTTGGATTGCGGTCGATTGTAACTTTTTTATAGACTATAATTACAAGTAAATTTTTTTGAATGTTTTAAATTAAAAATAAAGAATACAGAAATTCACGGTAATCGTAATTTTTCACTAACTTTCATGAAATTATGTCACCTACGCCAATATATACACTGCCTTCAATATATTTTCACACAAGAAATTATTAGTCTTTTATTTTATTTTTGGTTTTGTACGTGTCTCGTAATTTACTTACATTATGGAAAATAAACAGGCTTCGTCCGTGTATGGGTGATTTTACAACCTCTGACGATAAAAACAACATGGTTAGATTCAAATAGAGAATTAGAACGGATTTCCGTTTTCATTCTTTTTTTTTTGTAGTGGTGGTGGGTATGGTGGCCTGTTTTATATCTATCTCAAGATTTTCAATTATAAGTATTATCTAGACCATTTAATACGTCTTGTGGGCATCGAATTATTGGTAATAATTGGATGCTTGTGGGCTTGTGGGGAGCTTGCGGTCGATCGAATAGGCCTATCGCAAGGTTTTCGAGGCTGGCCGTTCACATTCCTATCGCTACGTCTCGGGCGTCGTTAGCACGGCTATTTTGACCACCAGACGGTGGCCAAAGGGCACTCGACCGAAATAACAATGTGCAGTTGCCGATAACATTATCGGGGCCTTACATAAGCAAAACCACGTGCATCACCACACCGTCGCGACAGTTTATATAACTCAAACCTAACTTTAACTGCGAGACATCTACGCAGTTAGAAATGACCCGGATTCGACGACAGATTTCGAAAATTTCAAAACTCACCCACACTTTTAGAACTAACTTTAGATGACAGTTAACACTATTCCTAACAATTCCTGATAGAAATTACGGATGAAACACTCACCTTTCGTCTAAAAACAGACGTGGAAGCTCCCAACGGGACTTTGTTCACGATTCACGCACCAACACGCTACAACACTTGGATAACACAAAATCAAACAGAAATAACAGTTTTACACCATTGCCTACAACACCCTATGTGACACGAACGATATTACGACAAATGACGTCTATAGATATTTCGAAAAGTCCATTGAACTGTTTCGGTTGAAATTTACGTCCAGCGAAATTATAGGTACGGAATGGCAACGCTGTATAGACTACGTGTATGATTCGCGAGGCTGCCGCTACGCGGCGCTGCCGTCTCGGAGGGGGGCGGAGCCGAGCGGGACGGAGGCGCGCGGGAATGAGACGCGACTACACGGTGCCACGTCGTAGTTACGATCATTTTTTTCACGGTGTGCTTATGGGATTGTATGTCGAAATTACGATTGTTTAGATCGCGAAGACATCAGCGGATGGTGGCGAGCGATGCGCCGACTGGTGACCTTTCCAGCGTATCGCGTCACCGCGGGTGGCGATAACGCGAGGTCGTCGGTCGAGCGCGCGGCGTGCGGCGTTGCCAGCTCGTGCGGCGTTCGAGTCGCAAGCCCACGTACTACAGATTACGAAAGTCGGCGAAATCCCTGTTGTAGCCCTTTGAATACCTGCGACGGGCCAGGCCTAGACACGAGTCTCGTACTGTACTAACCTAGTTATACCTACGTACCGCAACCGCAAGCTGTAAACAACCCGCTATACATACATACCTTGACTGTAGGTAGCTATATTATGTACTAGAAGCCCGCCCCGGCTTCGCACGGGTAGAACATATATGCCTACAAAATTTGCATCAGTTTGTTGCATCGAATATAAAATATGAACATATTTAACAACCATCGTCATATTTCATCCAATTTACACAAAACCTTAACGAATTATGCACCTAAACCTTCCTCATAAACACTCTGGCTATTGGTGAAAACTGCATGATAATCCGTTCAGTAGCTATTGAGATTATTGCGAACAGACAGACAGACGCAGTGATGAACTTTGTTTTATAATACTTACGTTTTGATATTGGACGGCCCTTTGGCGTAAAGGATAGTTACCCTGATTCTGACCCGACGGTCGTTGGTTCTAATCCTAGCTATATACCTACCAATGAAAGTTTTATGTGCATTCATGAATCATGAGTTTTCGTACAGTGGTAGTGGAATCATTAAATCTACCAAAAAGTAGTTTACCACCAAGGAGTACATCTGCCGCCGTAACCTTACGGCGTTCCCCGACGCAAAATGTAGGGGTAATATACGTTTAACGTGTGTATCTGTGTGTCTGTCTGTAGCATCTTAGCACCTAACCGGATGAACCGATTTTGTTTTTATTATTGATAGTTTTTTTTTTGTTTGATAGATGTCTTCATCGAGAGTTTTCTTAGCTTTGATTCATGAAAATTCATTCAATCGTTATAAAATTATGAGCTTTTTTCTAGTTAATTGTGCTATGAAATCAACTTTCATAGGTCTGATCAATTCGAAAATCTTCTTCTTCAACGATATTGTAAGAACATGGAAGCCTCCTGGACTCTACAGAATACTCAAATCTTCACCAACTTACAGCTCAGATTTTAAATGTCGTGTTTAGAGTCATTGGAAAAAGATATTATACATAGATCAGTCGGGGTGGTTTAAAATATTATATTATATTATTATATATATAGATGAATATTATTTTATACAATAGATCATATTATTATACTATATTGACTTCAAATTGATTGTGATCGGTGGGGATCTACAGCATAGCTAAGCTTATAATAATATTTTCGTAGTAACTATGACCTAATCTGTGGTTTCACTTCAAATATTTTATTAATTTTGCGATGCGTGTATGTGAAATTCGTGATATCTTCTAGAGTTTTCATTTGAATTATATACTGTAAAGGACAATTTTAATCTACACAATGTGGCCAAGCTAATTAATTTGGATAAGGATTAATACTATATACTTGAAAATAGCCTTGGAAGTTATGTAATATTTTTTAACAAAAAAATTAAGATTAAAATGGTTACTGTGAGTCAACCTTAAGAGATAGACATATGCTGTCGCGGACTTTTTTGTAGGTCTTATTAAGTTGTACAACTCTTGCATATAAAATATTCTTCTATCTATTTTCAATTAAGCAGCGTTCGTAAGAAACGTGTTTTTTGACCGTTTATTTGCCGACTTAGGTTGCAAATTAGGTCTCCACGAATGTACCTTTGATTTAAACGAGATAATATATAGCCTATTTTCATTCCGAAAGTCCATTCTATGTATTAGTGAAAGAATTTTTTTAATCGGTTCTGTAGTTTTTGAGCTTACTCATTACAAACATACAAAAATACAAAAATACAAATGTTCTCTCTTTATAATATTAGTATAGACTAAACTACGAATGGCGCAAAATGAGAAATTACGATGCCCCTATGGCGTCGTTCCAGGTTTCACAATTTTTGCGAAATAGTACCACCCAGGGACGCTTTAGTAGGTATAAATGCTGGCTGGGGTTAGAATGTACTCATAGTGGTTATGTAATATGGTAGGTAGATAGGTACTTACCTACATAATATATTATTATAACATAGTCGTGGTATTATAATAATACCTTTAGTTAAACAATGGGGGTAAATCCATGACATTTCTATAAGTACCTACTTGAACAAATGTATAGAAGTAAGTAAGTACTATAGTACCTACGTAGTATTATTATCTTTTCTATGACTATAGTGACTACATACCATAGAAAAGATAATAATTGTACAAGTCGGACTCGCACTCGTAGGGTTCCGTAACACAGTAGAGTATTCTATAACTATGATTTTTCGCAACTACAAAAATAACTTTGTTTTTCATAGTGTTTGTATGAAAAACAAAGTTGCGGTAGCTATATCTCAAAAACTGCTGACTGTAACTGTAATCTGTATCTCGTTCAAACCAATTTTCGTTGAAAGTTTTTATTGAGATCTACAGAATGTATTTTTTCTAGATTTTTCAGTCCCATACTTTAAAAGTTATAGGGGGGGGGGGGGGCACATTTTACCTCATTAGACGCGCCTATTTTTTAAATGATTGACTTTGAGAAAAAACTATTTTCGGAACCTCAATGCCATTTTTAAAGACCTATCCATAGACACCCCACACGTATAGGTTAGAACAATTTTTTTTTTCAGTTCCATGTATGTGATGCCCCCCTTAAACTTTTATATTTTTGTATAAAAATTAGAAAGCGGTTTACAGAATACATCCACCTACTAAGTTTCAATTCTGTAGTCCTAATAGTTTCGGAATCAAATGGCTGTGACATACGGACGGCCAGACAGACAGACAGACATGGCTAATCTATAAGGGTTCCGTTTTTTGCCATTCAGCTACGGAACCCTAAAAAGGTATACCTATAGTCTGAGCCTACGACATAATATGAATAGCACAGAATTCTTAATAGTACTACGTAGTATTCATGTACCTATGTAAGAAGATAAAGTAGGTAAGTAAGCACGTTACTTACTTACGTTTCTTTCACTCTACAATTCTTCTCGGAGTCTATTAGAGCTTCTCTGCGCGAAATAACTTCTGCTCCTTTGAAAATATACCAGAAAATCTTCGACCCTCTTATATACGTAATACCGATAATATTTATCCAATTTTAAATGGATGAAGTTCTTTCTCATTTAGATTTTATTTTTAGGGTTCCGAACCCAAAGGGTACCAACGGAACCCTATTACTGAGACTTCGCTGTCCGTCTGTCTGTCTGTCTGTCTGTCTGTCTGTCTGTCTGTCTGTCCGTCTGTCACCAGGCTGTATCTCATGAACCGTGATAGTTAGACGGTTGAAATTTTCACAGATGATGTATTTCTGTTGCCGCTATAACAACAAATAATAAAAACAGAACAAAGTTAAAAATTAAAGGGGGTCCCCATACAAAAAACGTGTTTTTACTATAGCGCCATCTATGAACGATAGTAACCAACAAAAAGGTCACTGACCTTTGTATTAACGTTCACATGGTGGGTGTTAGAGGTTCGTTCGACATTCGTTAGATGGCGTTGTAGTAAATATGTTTAGTATTGACACGGCATTGACACGGTATTTATATATATCGATGACAAAACCATGTAGATAATTAATTTTTCCGGCAAATTTTGTTCAATCGGAACCCTACGTCTGCGAGTCCGACTCGCACTTGGCCAGTTTATTTAATACTTTTCTCAGAATTTCATCCGTATAATTTTAGGACCTAACAATTAACTAACAATATTTTTTAGGGTTCCGTACCCAAAGGGTAAAACGGGACCCTATTACTAAGACTTCGCTGTCCCTCTGTCTGTCTGTCTGTCTGTCTGTCTGTCCGTCTGTCACCAGGCTATAGCTCATTAACCGTGATAGTTAGACAGTTGAAATTTTCACAGATGGTGTATTTCTGTTGTCGCTAGAACAACAAATACTAAAAACAAAATAAAGTTAAAAATTAAAGGGGGTCCCCATACAAAAAACGTGTTTTTAAACGCCATCTATCTAATTCGTTTCGGCAAAATGACATAGATGGCGCTAGTAAACGAGCCCCGTCTTTCTAGATCGCGACCAAACCAAATATTCTTGGTAATGTCAATTAATCAAATATATGAGGTTGAAACTCTGTTATGTTTCGTATTGTACGGAACCCTTCCTAAGTGTGCGATACGAGTAAGAGACGCGATGCTGACTCGCACTTGGCCAGTTTTATTTACCTATGCTAGAGTATATAGGCAAGAGTTTGACTACTATCTCACAAAGCGGTCGACGATATGGCACTCTTACCCATAATATAATAATATCGTTTAAAAACTAAAAAACAACCGACTTCAATGCCGCGCTATTCATTTTCAGTACCAATTTTGAGATGTTTATCTCAATATCTCTGGAGATACTTATCATACCTCGATAAAATTACCATGGTACCACACTTAGGATATCTCCTTTCGAACAAAAAAAGAATAATCGAAATCGGTTCATAAACGACGAAGTTATCCGCGAACAAACATAAAAAAAAAAAAAAAAAAAAGAATACGGTCGAATTGAGAAACCTCCTCCTTTTTTGAAGTCGGTTAAAAACAAGTAAAAGTACTAAATCAAAAGTAAATTATAAAACTTCACAAGTAATTATTAATATAATTTATAATATCGTTTAAAAACTAAAAAACAACCGACTTCAATGCCGCGCTATTCATTTTCAGTACCAATTTTGAGATGTTTATCTCAATATCTCTGGAGATACTTATCATACCTCGATAAAATTAACATGGTACCACACTTGGAATATCTCCTTTCGAAAAAAAAAAAGAATAATCGAAATCGGTACAACGACGAAGTTATGCGCGAACAAACATTAAAAAAAAAAAAAAAAAAAAAAAAAAAAAAAAATATATATACGGTCGAATTGAGAAACCTCCTCCTTTTTTTGAAGTCGGTTAAAAATAGGCAAATCTATTTTGCTATAATCATACTGATTTTATCGAGCTCATTATTTTGATAATCTCTCTGATATTATCAATATTAAAACGAAGCAATCTTATCAGTTAGCTGTATGTTATAATCAGTAGGAATGTAATTAAGTTAGTTTAAAAACTAAAACAACCGACTTCAATGCCCCGCGGGTCAATTTCAGTAGCAATTTTGAGACGTTTATCGTCATATCTCTGGAGATACTTCTCAGATCTCGATGAAATTACAACGGGACCACCACGAAAACGTACCCTACCGATTACAAAAAGAATCATTCGAATCGGTTCAGAATTGATGGAGTAATCTCGTAACATACACAAAAAAAACATACAGACGAACTGAGAACCTCCTCTTTTTTTATGAAGTCGGTTAAAAAATATTAAAACATGATACATTTGTGGATGGACCCGAAGAAAGGTTTTATTAATTTCTGTACCTATATAAAAATCAATTTCTGTGTGTACCAACTACCAAATTAATCAGAGGACCTAGTGCGAGTTTAATTCGAATCATTTACTTGCTTGATCACGTTTACGTAAACGCAGATTTATATGGAATTAAAAAGCGCCATCTAGTGTGCATAAGAGGCAACATTGTAATTTTAATACAACTCTGAGTTTACGTAAACGTGATCGAGCGAGTAAATGATTCGAAATAAACTCGCACTAGGCCTTCAGAAATGGCCACGACGTGTGTGGCTACAAAATTAAAATTTTAATCCCGCTAGACCGCAAAATTTGGGATTGAACCTATGATAGGTATAATAATTAATGTATTAAAATATAAAGTGTAGATAACACTTGTAAATTTATGATCGTACAAAACGAAAAAAAACCGACTTCACATGCCGCGATCAGCCGCGATAGTCAAAATAGCCAGTAGTATCACGTAGTAACTATTATATAATCTGTGGTATCAGTATCATGTCGTCAAGGTATACAAATGCATATGTCATCAAGGTATGCAATGAGTTTGAGATGTTTATCGCCATATCTCCGGAGATAATTGTCATACGTCGATAAAATTTAAACGGGACCAAACGGGAGGCATATTCTCTCAAAAAAAAAAAAATTTTAAAAACGGTCAAGATTTGACGGAGTTCTGAGGTAACAAACATTAAGAAAAAATACAGAGTGGCGCAAATTTAATGACCCTATTTGGTTCAACTACAACTTTTTTTTTAGTTTTTTAAATATTTATATTTGTGCCATTAAATTCAGTTGAACGATGATTTAAATATGATGTCTATTAAATGTTGACCTCTAGAGATGAAGCACATATAACATTTTCCATAACTAGCCGTAACACTTCATGTTATTAACTCTTATTTCTTGGTGTATGTTTTCTTTTAAAGCTGCGAGAGTCTGTGGCTTGTTCACATACACCCAAGATTTCAAATAACCCCAAAGAAAGAAGTCTGGACAGGTGAGATCGGGTGACCTAGCAGGCCAAGGCAAATTGCCAAAACGAGAGATACCTAACACGGCCTAGAAAAGGTTGAGGTTTGTGACGCGCTGGCTGTATTCTAGACGAGCTCGGTGATCAGTAGCACAGAATAATTAATAGTACAATCAGTAGGTAGCAGCTGATGAGTCACCTGAGTTTTATACGGAAACATCTTCAATTCTTTGACCAAACTGATACCACTGATAGCACCATTGAATAGATAATTTATTTAAAGATAATTATTCCACGTTATTGCGGAGTAAAACGGTCCATGATTATTTTTAGTGAATTTTACAGTTAATTACTACAACATTTTCAATATCAGAATGACAGGATATGTCATAAAAATAAATAAAACCGGCCAAGTCGAGTTGGACTCGCCCACCTAGGCTTCCGTACCAACGTTGGTAAGACCAATTAAGCTAGACCTCTAAATTGTATGAGCACTCATATATCTCAGAGGTCTATCTTAATTGGCGTAGCTATGTGTGTATGGGGATACCCTTTAATTTTCAATTTTTTTTATTTTTGAAATTGTTCCTTTATTTGTGCTGACCTTGCTTCTTGCCTAATTTCACAATTCTAGGTCAACGGGAAGTACCCCATAGGTTTTCGACCCAAAACCTATAAAATACTTCCGGTTGACCTAGAATTGTCAATTTTGGTCAAAAGCAAGGTAAAGCAGCACAAGTAAAGGAAACATTCCGAAAAATAAAAAAGGTTGAAAATTAAGGTAAATTTTGGTACTTACAAGTTTACACGAAAATCAAAATTTGCCCATATCTTTTTACCATTTTGACTCAGGACCTTGATTTTTATACACCTAATAGGGACTATAGACCTCAGTATCTGGTATAAATTTCAACTTGCTAGGTCCACCCGTTCCTGAGAAAATCAGTGGTGACACACGGACAGACAGACGTACAGACAGACAGACAGACAGACAGACAGACAGACAGACAGACAGAAAGACGGACAGACGGACAAGAAAGTGATATTATAAGGGTTCCTTTTTTTACCTTTTGAGGTACGGAACCTTTAAAATATAAGGAATTTCTCTACTTTTGCGCCACCCAGTATGTACAACAAATTTAGGCTGAGCGCAGACTATAGACAAAACAGTCTTAAGACTTAAAACTTTGTTTTTCATAGTGTTTGTATGAAAAACAAAGTTACCTTTGCGGTCGCCATATCTCTAAAACTGCTGACTGTATCTCGTTCAAACCAATTTTCGTTGTTAGTTTTTATTGAGAACTACAGCATATATTTTTTTAAGATTTTTCACTCCCATACTTTAAAAGTTAGAGGTGGGGGGGGGGGACACACATTTTTCCACTTTAGACGCGCCTATCTTTCAAATGATGACTTTATGACTTTAAGAAAAAATGATTTTAGGAACCTCAATGTCATTTTTAAAGACCTATCCATAGACACCCACCCCACCCCACACGTATAGGTCTGAAGAAAAAAAATTTTTTTTTTCAGTTCTCTGTATGGGATACGGGCCCCCCCTTAAACTTTTATATTTTTTATTTTCGTATAAAAATCGGAAAGCGGTTCACAGAATACATCTACCTACCAAGTTTCAATTCTGTAGTCCTAACAGTTTCGGAATAAAATGGCTGTGACATACGGACGGACAGACAGACAGACAGACAGACAGACATGACGAATCTATAAGGGTTCCGTTTTTTGCCATTCGGCTACGGAACCCTAAAAAGGCACAAATGCCCGTTTGCACTAAACTTAGGCTGGCTTGAGACAGACTTGTCTGTCCCAGACAAAACTTTCTTGAGACAGTCTTGAGACAGACTTGTCTGTCCCAGACAAAACTGTCTTGGGACTGTCTTAAGACTGTTTTGTCTATAGTCTGCGCTCAGCCTAAATTTGTTGTACATACTGGGTGGCGCAAAAGATCGTTTGGAAAACGAAAATAACCGGCCGAGTGCGTGTCGGGCCACGCGCAGTGTAGGGTTCCGTAGTAGCCTGTTATTCAATGCAAGTCTTTTTAGATGTCCGAGTACGGAAAACGAATTCAGAAATCGAATGCGGAAAACGTATGTATGCGGCCATCCTAAGTTTAGTGCAAACGGGCATTTGTACCTTTTTAGGGTTCCGTAGCCGAATGGCAAAAAACGGAACCCTTATAGTTAATTTTGTAGTTGCCAAAAATCATAGTTATGGAATACTTAACTGTGTTACGGAACCCTACGAGTGCGAGTCCGACTTGCACTTGGCCAGTTTATTTAAGAAAAGAGGTTCTCAATTCGATTGTATTTTTTTTATGTTTGTTACCTCAGAACTCCGTCAAATCTTGACCGATTTGAAATTTTTTTTTGTTTGCGGCATGTGAAGTCGGTTTTTAGGGTTCCGTAGTCCTGACAAGCCGAATTCCAATCTATATTTGTTTTACAAAAAAGAGCTATTCGATCTATATATACCATGAAGTCGCGAGACTCACTTCGTGAAAAATTTAAGGAGATTAAAATTCTCACATTGGCATGTCAATATATATATGCAAATATCATGTATGTACGCAAAAATTTGAATGATTATGAAAAGAGGTCCGATGTACATAATTTCAATACAAGACACAAAAATAGATTAATTTTACCTCAATTCAGGTTGTGGAAAGTTAGTGGTTCTTTTTTGGGGAACTGTATACGATTTTATAATAAACTTCCTAAAGATATTGATCAACTGTCTATGAGCAGATTTAAAACCTTTGTAAAATCCAATTTAATGAAAAAATCGTACTATACAATAAATGACTATATGAATGACAAAAATACTTGGCCTGAATGCCCCAAGCTCCAAGATATAATATAAATTGTATGATAACATAATTATTTGTTGTAAATTAAAAAAAATAAATTAATATGAATTGAAAAAAAATGAATGAAAATAAGTGACAAGCCCCATAGAGTTTCTTGGTGTTTCTTCTCTGATGGGAGTACTTCCGAAACACCAGTAGATTCAACAGTCAACCAGTTTTCATCTTTTGTTTGCAGATCTAGGGTTGCCTGTAGAGACGGTATTATGCAGCTGATAGACGGACAATCGGCTCCATTCGGAATATTATTTGTACTGCAATTAGTCTGCGTTGCATTTATATATTATGTTTCATTATTTTACATTTTTTTGGATAAAAATTGTCTGAAGTACTGAAACATGCACTGGGTTGCGGGTGCACGTAATAGTACAGTTGGCAACCCTACATTAATCAGGGGAATTAAACATGTGTTTTAAGTGTGACGTTCGACGTCTAGATGAAAGCTGAATGGCTCAATACCTTTGTTTTTTTTTTAAAATTCAAAGCAATAAGTTATGTTTCTGTTATATCTACATAATATTTTTTATTGAATATGATCTGTTTAATGTTGTTATTTGACGTGTGTAAGTGCAAATTTTTAATTTGCCCAAATACTGAATAAATGCTTTGACTTTGACTTTGAGAGGGAGGGGGGGGGGGGGGGACACACATTTTACCACTTTAGACGCGCCCCTCTTTCAAATGATTGACTTGATTGAGAAAAAAATATTTTAGGAACCTCAATGTCATTTTTGAAGAACTATCCATAGACATCCCACACGTATAGGTTTACCAAGTTTCAATTCTGTAATCCTAACAGTTTTGGAATAAAATGGCTGTGACATACGGACGGACAGACAGACAGACAGACAGACAGACAGACAGACATGACGAATCTATAAGGGTTCTGTTTTTTGCCATTCGGCTACGGAACCCTAAAAAGGTACAAATGCCCGTTTGCACTAAACTTAGGCTGGCCGCATACATACGTTTTCCGCATTCGATTTCTGAATTCGTTTTCCGTACTCGGACATCTGAGCGCATGGAATCAGTAGAAAATACATTAACTGACGCACTTATTCGCTTTTTTTTCGAACGGAATAAATTCCGCACGTACGTTTCGTGTGCAAGACGGCAGCTTCGGAGAAACCTACTCGAAAAAACCTAATGACGTCATGCGGAACGCAGTGCTGGCATACATTTTGTTTGTGCCGGCGCACACGTTCGGAAATTTCTATTCAGTTTCGCGCCCGCGCCGCGCGCATCGGACGTATTCTCTGTATTGGTTACGCATAAATTCGCAACAGGATAATGTGTGAGGCAGAAGCATTAATATTGGCGGTTGAAAAATACCCCTGCCTGTGGAATATTCTTCTTCGACTATCACAATAGAGATGTCAAAGATTTGGCCTGGGAGAATGTATTTAAAGAGGTTATAAAGGATTGGGACACGTGCACTAAAGTGGACAAAGAAACCAAAGGTAAGATATTTTCTTAAGTATACTTTTTATTACAAATCATATTTATTCTTGTAAATTAATCTTCTATAATAATTTTCAGCAATTTCTAGCCAACGTTCTTTTGAAGATGGTGGCTTCATTTCCAAAGGTTGAAAAACTTTCCATATTGCTGTACAGGTTTCTTTAACTACGGCTGATACGGTCCTGCTCCCCATTAAATATTCAAAGTGTAACTCTTCAAAATGTTTGCCAGTTGCCAGGAATCTGAAAAAAAAAGAGATTTAAAATAATGTTAATTATATTTCAGGTGCTGAGGCGAAGAAAAAATGGACACACATAAGAGACTACTTTCGAAAAGACTTCCAACAAAATAAAAGTGCTCCTATAGGCAGTGCCGCTAAAAAGGTTAAAAAATATGTTTATGCAGATCTGCTGTATTTTCTTATACCAGTCTTTGATAAAAGAAATACCGGAGGAAACTATCAATCCGATGATTTACACGATAATATTTCACAAGAATCTGAAACCCAAGAAGAACACAGCGTGGAACAAGTGGATACAAATATATTACCACCTCCATCACCTATATCAACTTCACGTGCAAATAGAAACAAAAAAGATATCCCCTCCCAAATACTCAGTATCCTACATCAAAACCAACAGAATGCCAATCAGAAACGACAAGAAGTAGAAGACGATGACATGAAATTTTTATTAAGCTTTAGAACACATATGAAACATATGAGTGAAAATCAAAAAAAATTATTTTAAATTGGGAATGCTGCAGTTGGTAAAAAAAATTAATACTGGGTACAATTCATCTCCATCTTCTTCACTGAGTTATGATAACTTCACTTCAGTCAACGTTCAGTAACGCCAGCATCAAGCCGTGGTTATTCCCCCTGTTATTCATATACTCCTGTACCTTCACCTAATATGTTATATCAAACGCAAACTCCATTGCCAAAATTTAGTTCATCTTCTTCGCAAAATAAAACCACGAATTATCAATCTGCCCCAAACAAATCCAGAGTGGTTATTAACTCTATTACACATCTGCCACCGCTTCAACCACCACGTCATCTCTACACATCACCTTCCACATATCTCCATGGTGATAATCTTCAACATGCCGAGGATACCGAAGCAGCAACTTATTTAGAACGATCTCAAGGACAAGAAGAGGAAGATAATATTGGCAAATACCTAAACTTTAAGCATTAAATAAGATTGTAGATTTGTTTTTTTTTAATGAGTTCAGATGTAAAAATAAAGATAACTTACCTCGAGGTTATGGTTAGTTTTTCTTCCGTATCCAAACATAATTTCATGCAGGTATTTTGCTTTATTAATTTATCACGTATGCCATTATGAAGTTCATCAAAAGAATTTATTGACATCCTGTAGAAATCAAAGAATTTATCTGGGTGTGCTCGTAACTTAGCTCTCTTCAAATAATACGGACTCTCATAGATTCTTCGAGTAATTAGTGGATCTATCCAATACCGACGACGTTTCTTTTTCTTTTTTTCTAATAACAGAAATGCAATTGCTAATAAATCGTCGTCCTCCATCGTCGTGCGTTCGCCTCGCTATTACTATCTGTACTGACGTGGATACATTCCGAATGAAGAAAAACGAACGTTTGCGCTAGTCTCACGGAATTCCAATTTGAAATTACGCATTCGGAAAACGAATACAGAAAACGTATGTATGCGGCCAGCCTTAGAATCGCCTTAGCTTGTCAAAATATCACAAAATGAACAAATCCTGCTACCAAAATCTCAAAACACAGATAAATATAGGACCTTAGCCTATTTGCATTATTATTTTACGTAAGATGTAAAAGTTCAATTCAAGAAATTCTCGAATTGGCTTCCGAACTTCCATTTCCCGCTCAATTTTGACATTTGAGTTGTGGCTGAGTAGGGTAACCACGCGACGGGATGTGATTGGCAGAGCTGTCACTCATATGCCACGTCACTTCTCACAAAATGAAGTTGAATAATAATTTTTGAATTTAGATTGGAATGTTTCGTAATGACATTATGTAATATATGTAAATGCCGCCATAACCTGTTCCGGCAGCACACAGCCTTAGAGAGTCAGAGTATTCTAGGCCTACCACCAGGCCAGGTAGTGGTCATGCAGCTAGCCTTAAGGTATAAAAACAATATTAAAAAAATATTCGTTACAAACATAAACATTTTTAGACGTTATTAAGCAGAAAACGATGACGAATAATGTTTTTTATTTTTTTATAATTTTTTTTTGTTGTTTTATAGTTATTGCTAGTCTAGTTCATTGCATTCTTTATCTTACAGCTTATTTAATATTATTATTTTTATATGTTTATATATGTATATGTTTTAATGTAGTGTATGGTATGATAATATGTTAATTTTATGTAAGTACTAGAAGTGTCCCGCGGCTTCGCCCGCGTTAAAACCTTCTTTTATTTACTTAGACTTTTCTTTTGTAAAAACGATTCTATCATTAAACACATCAAATAAGAATTAGCCAAATCGATTCACCTATTTCATGTTATCGCGTGACTAAGGCTATTCTGGATTCATATTTATAAAACCCTATAAACCTAAATTTACAGACTTTGTTACCTACCCCATTTCGAAAAATCCTACAACACGTCACTTTATCCCATCTTGTTTCGCCATACAAACTTTGAATCCCCGTTCCGTATCCGGGAGGAATTTTCAGAAAAACATTTCTGAGCGGATACCTACGTCATAATAACTATCTGCATTCTGAATTTCAGTGCAATCCGAAACAATATTGATTTTTAGACTTTGTTACCCCAGTTTATCCTCTTAGGGTGAAATTTTGAAAAAGTCTGAAACTCATATTTACTTATTTATTTACAGAAGTACTTGTGTGAAATGTCGAATAAAACGACTATCCAAACTTTGAACCCCCGCTTCATCCCCTTAAAGAGTGTATTTTGAAAAATTCTTTCTTAGCGGATACCTAAGTCAAAATAACTATCTGCATGCCAAATTTCAGCGCAATCCGAAACAATATTGATTTCAGACTTTGTTACCCCACTTCACCCTTTTAGGGGTGGAATTTCGAAAAAGCCTGAAACACGTATTTACTTACTTAAGTACTTGTGTTAAATTTCGAATATAAAAGACTATCTAATATTGTTTATCTATACAAACTTTGAACCCCCGTTTCATCCCCTTCAGGGGTGAATTTTGGAAAATCCTTTCTCAGAGGGAATTAACGTCGTAATAACTATCTGCATGCCCAATTTCAGCGGAATCTGAAACAATATTGATTTTCACACTTTGTCCCCATTTCACCCTTTTAGGGGTGGAATTTCAAAAAAACATCAAACACATATTTACTTATTTTTTTACTGGAGCATTTGTATGAAGTTTCGAATAGGAAATACTATCTAATCTTGTTTTCCATACAAACTTTGAACGCGCGTTTCATCCCCTTCAGGGGTGAATTTTGGAAAGTCCTTTCTCAGAGGTAACTATCGTCGTAATAACTATCTGCATGCCAAATTTCAGAGCAATCCGATACAATATTGATTTTCACACTTTGTTACCCCATTTCACCCTCTTAGGGGGGGAATTTCAAAGAAACCTGCAACACATATTTACTTATTTTTTTACTGAAGCACTTATGTAAAGTTTCGGATAGAAAAGACTATCTCATCTTGTTTTTCCATACATACTTTGAACCCCCGTTTCATCCCCTTTAGGGGTGAATTTTGGAAAATCCTTTCTCAGAGGGAATTATCGTCGTAATAACTATCTGCATGCCAAATTTCAGCACAATCCGAAACAATATTGATTTTCACACTTTGTTACCCCATTTCCTCTTAGGGGTGGAATTTCGAAAAAACCTAAAACACGTGTTTACTTAAATAAGTAAACACGTGTTTTAGGATTTTTATATATAGGATTTACATATTTATGTACTCAAGCACTTGTGTGAAGTTTCGAATAGAAAAGACTATCTAATGTTGTTTCTCCATAGAAACTTTGAACCCCTGTTTCATCCCTTTAAGGGGTGAATTTTGAAAAATCCTTTCTTAGTACACCCCTACGTACTAAGACAAATATACCCTCCAAATTCCAAGTCTCTACGACCAGCAGTTTAGGCTGTGCGTTGTCTGTCAGTGAGTCAGTCAGTCAGTATGTCAGGACAAAGATTCTTATAGTATTAGATATTTATTAATTTTAGAGTTTATATCGGTACACCAACCGTCCTTCACAGTCTTGTAATTTTCTTCTTTACTATTTCGGTTGTCTGGAGGAAATAACTTTAAGCGATACGACCGCCCTTTGCATTACTTATAGTTTGATGTAAATTGTTGCTGTTCTTATGGTGTGCTAATAAAGAGTTTTATCTATTTATCTATCTAATTTTGTGGTTATCCCGCTTAATTATTGAGCTCTCGTAAGTTTTATTTTACCAGTTGGTACCTACTGTATCTAGTGTACCTACACTACATATAATACTGACTGAGTTACTAGTTTACTTACTATGATTTTGTATAGGCTATTGCTAAAGAAGTATAATTTTCATTAAGATATAATTAAATACACCTTGCCGTTTAGAGTTACATTTTTCAGTGTCATAGATCCGTCATTAATTAGATTAGCTATCATCATCATTTTTTGCTAATTTCCGTCCACTGCTGGACATAGGTCCCTTTAATGGCACGCCACTGAGCTCGATCTTCAGCTATACGTTTCCAACCGAAACAT
Source organism: Cabera pusaria (assembly GCA_954871355.1). NCBI lineage: Eukaryota > Metazoa > Arthropoda > Insecta > Lepidoptera > Geometridae > Cabera > Cabera pusaria. The sequence goes on along the minus strand of OX940906.1, from coordinate 3,400,483 downwards.
ACCAGCTTGCGTATATCATCGCTCCATCTAGCCGCAGGGTGTCCTACACTACATGTATATTTAGCTTAGTTGGAGGGGTTAACAAGAATACTAGTAATGTGGAACCCACATTGCGAGATTTGCGAGTAATCTTTAAAAAAAAAACTGAGCCGTGGTCGCCACTCTAGAAAATGTCTACCCCAGCGATTATCGGTTCTACCTACAACAGATGTGACCAGCCCATTGCCTCTTCAGCTTTTATTGTAAACATAAATTACTTACATAACAAAACGAAGTTCGCATGGCAAAATATTTTTATGGCATGCCACAGTATATGATATCTAAAACAAATCCGCACTCTTGGCTCGTCGCCAGGGCGCCTTGTACGCTATAATTATACTACTTTTTGTTTACTCCTGTCTGCGTTATGTTATGATATTTGGCTCGTATACTTAAGCCACGTCTACTGTACGAGAATAAATCACGAGACAAGCAAATCTTGATGGTAGCTGCTGATGGGTGCTGAAATTGAGATGGGAACTCAGTTTAGATTGAGATGGGCACTCATTAGTTACTACGGCAACTAGTTAGTTAACTAAGATAGGTAGGCTAGATAATGGTCAGTGGTTGCCACAGTACTGTAGACCATTGCCAAGGTAATGTTATCAAATTATAACATTACCGATGCCGCAATGGTTCAAGTCCCGCCATGCACCACTAGATTTTGCTGCTGAAATATTTATGTGCGCATTTTACAGTGGTGAAGGAAAAACATCGTTAAAAATCCCCCAACCACCGCCGGGCCTGCTATTATACTACCCTCAAGTTCGAAAAATCTGACGACAAACATCTAATTTGTTCAGGTTTTGTCTAATACTTTACGAAGACTATCTCCATAAAAGACGAAAAAGCACGACAACACAAACCAAAAAGTACCAAAAAACTACATCTTAACATAAATCGTTAAAGTCATAAAAATAGCCTAACGCACCATTCAGCAAACTTCGCGTCTAGATATCTACTCGTATCTGTACCTAGGTATAGATCTACAAAACTGAAAGCTGGAACCCTGAAAATAGCTCGCCTTGAGAGTTACTATCACATAGTCTGTGGTGACTAACTTCACAGTACTCTGTGTTTCGATCGATGCTCTCCTTTCCAAGTTACTATTGTTATAGTCTGTGGTTCTGCGAGCGTGCAAACATAAGTTATTTGCTTTGCTTTTTATTTATAGATAATTACAAGTTGTGGCTATATAATACAAGTTGTGACACGCGGCTTTGTCCGCGTTTGAAATAGGTACTTGTTATAAGTTTTCTATGCATATTAAGGTTATAAATTAAACTATCTGTGTGCCAATTGTAATTCAATTCTGTTTAGCTGTCTCAGGTATCATCATCATCATCATCATTAACAGCTAGTATATTCGTCCATTGTTGGACATAGGCCTCTCCTATGTCACGTCAATGAGCTTGTTTTTCAGCTCCTTATTTCCATTTGCTGTCAGCTAACTAGCGGGTATCATCGCTCCTCCTAGCTAGACAGAAGGCGTCCTATTAGTTTAGTAGGTACGTCCTTCGTTCGTTTATCATCCGACAGAGAACAAAAGCTATCGACGATTCGACCTAACTCAAAAGATTGACTGAAGTTTTGAGTATACCTATAATATATTAAGGCTAAGTTGCACCATCTTACTTTAACTATAACAAACGTCAAAAATCTGTCAAAATCCATATAAAAACACCGGTTAATAGTTATAGTTACGGTTAAAGTAAGATGGTGCAACTCAGCCTAAGTATACCCACATTTATAATAATATAAATTATAATCTACCGACTTCCAAAGGAGGAGGTCCTCAATGCGTCTGTATATTTTTTTATCTATGTTATGCGATTACTCCGTCAATTGAGAACCGATTCGAATGATTATTTTTTAAATTAGTAGGGTACGTTTCAAAGGTATCTCCAGATATATAACGGAGATAAACACATTAAAATTAGTACTGAAAATAACTAGCGCGGTATTTGAAGTCGATTTTTAGGGTTCCGTACCCAAAGGGTAAAACGGGACCCTATTACTAAGACTCCGCTGTCCGTCTGTCTGTCTGTCTATCCGTCTGTCACCAGGCTATAGCTCATTAACCGTGATAGTTAGACAGTTGAAATTTTCACAGATGGTGTATTTCTGTTGCCGCTAGAACAACATATACTAAAAATAAAATAAAGTTAAGAATTAAAGGGGGTCCCCATACAAAAAACGTATTTTTAAACGCCATCTATCTAATTCGTTTCGGCAAAATGACATAGATGGCGCTAGTAAACGAGACCGTCTTTCTAGATCGCAACCAAACCAAATATTCTTGGTAAAAACTCTGTTATGTTTCGTATCGTACGGAACCCTCCCTGAATGTGCGATAAGAGACGCGATGCTGACTCGCACTTGGCCAGTTTTATTTTGTTTCGTAAACGATCTTAAATTATTATTAGTAAACGTCTATTAGAAGGAAAACCTAACTCCACGCAGACTCTTGTGATGAAGTAATTAAGGAAAATTATACTCTTTATACACCCGCAACGCAGTACTGGACTATTCCGTTGACTTACATTAATGTTTATAAAGTACTTTATTATTATAGTCGTGGAAATAATAGGAGTGTTAGGTTATGTATATTACGCAATACAATTTGGGTAAGTAGTCATGATTATATGAGTAGTAGCATTATTATGTATGTACTAAACAATCTGGCAAAAAAATGAGAGAAAAAGAGATATAGTCCCCGTCACGAGAAGCTATAAATTATGTAAACAAGTGTTCAGGAGTTCACAACATTTGGACCAACAAAAAAAATGAATTTGTGAAAATAAACTCGAAACTCGAATGACGCGTTTATTTCAAATTGGCGTCCCAATAGTTTACAATCCCTGCGTCCGGTACCAAGAAACACAAACGATAGCGCTTTGCGTCGTTAAAATATGATCCGACTAAATTAAATAGGTTGTTACTTTCATATAACCCGTCTATATTTCATGTCGATTGAATATGGTCAATTTATTATTATCTCGCAGTATAAAATGTTTAATTAGTAAAAGATGCTTGTTTACATAATTTATAGCTTCTCGTGACGGGGACTTTAGAGAACAAAATACTTTAAGAAAGTGTATGAATGAATGAATTATAACTCTTTATTGTACACCAAAATTAAATAATAAACATCTTAAAATAAATTATACATTAGTACAATGGGCGGTCTTATCGCTCAAAGAGATCTCTTCCAGACAACCTTAGGACGGAGTGGACAGTACGAATATGTAAAGGGCTAAGGTGCACATTTAACGATTTTGAGATCATAAAATGAATAAACATCTATTTCAAAGTCATAAACATAAATATTTATTTCATAACACATATCTACAATGTAAACAGTGTAATAAAATAAGAAAACTAAAATGAGTGTAAAATATAAAGAACCAAGCGGCTAACTACAGTAGTAGTGAGTATTTATATTCATATTCATTTATTCATATTATTATAATACATGTCAATTGTAAATAATCAAAATCACTTAAAATAATAATAATGTCAACAATATAATAAAAAGAAAATAATATAATAACATATAATGAATAAAATAATTAATCCTTAAAGAATTAATAAATTCACCGTATGTATAGAAGAAGGCCTGGTCGATAAGTCAGCTCAAAAGAGTACGGTCCTATTCTTAACAGTACACGCCAAAATTACACGCTAAATATACATACAACAAAACCGAATCCTAACAATTTTATTCACTCAATTGACCTGCAAAAATCTGAATAAAAGTCCACAGATCCTAAATTAAATAGTAGAAATCAATGGCTGCCGAAATCGTACGACAAAATTGAGATGGAAGGTCCCTAAAACGGTTTCAGTAATTACAAGTCGAGTAGGACTTCCGCAAAGGTCGTCCCTACCTACTCAAGGGTGGGGACCCATCCCATCCTCTACCACCCTCAATGATGTTTTAATAATGTAGATACGACTACTGCCGAACCTCTGGGAGCCTGCAAGTGGCACCAGTGACAGAAAGTTAAGAAGCAATAGGCTAGCCTGTAGGGCTATTTTGTAAGCTGATTACGCATCTCGCAAGCGGAATCCGCGGTGAGTACTACGAAATTCAAATCGTAATACGATTGTAATACGGTTGAATTTCGTAATACAAAATTCAAATCTCACCGCTTGCGAGATGCGTAAACTAGCTTATTATGATTACACGTTACTAGGAAGGCAATGGACATAAAAGTGGACGGCTATGGATGAAGAGGAAAGTGTGGATGGAATGTTTCATGGACGATTTGGCTCTAAAACGTGTAAGAGAATGATATGTTGCACCGACCCCACTTTTGGGGAAAAAGGGTAGGAAGATGATGACTACTGTCAAACCTCTGATTGAACCAACTTACTTCAATGTAGAAGGATATAATAACAAATTTATTGGTAAACCAAAATAATTTAAATTTTAGACAACAACCACCAATTGTTATTAAATTGTAAATCGTTTTGTTTCGAGTGGGGTACAACGTTCAACTATAAGAGTCAAACATAAAGAATACATAGTTACTTACATTTATCATGACCATAGAGTTACCTTAGACTAACATAAGAAAAGGAGAGCTAAATTGCCAAACCATTCCACTAAATAAATGCTTAAAGCACAGAAAATAGTACCATTTGTTTTTTTTTTTTTTTTTTTTTATACCGAACTGGGTAGCACTTGATCACTATCTTACCTGATGTTAAGTGATGATGCGATCGATGATGTAGCGTGCTTACCCAGAAGATACCTATTCACTCGCGATTTGAAGACCCCCATATTGTACTTAATCGGAAACACGGACTCAGGCAGGGTATTACATTCCTTAGCGGTTCGTATGATGAACGAAGAAGCAAATCGCTTCGTTCGGGTAGATGGTATATCCACCATAAATCGGTGGCGCCTTTTAGTGTCTCTGGATGTCCGATTATAAAATGGGGATGGTGGAATCAAATCATGCAGTTCCATTGCACACTCTCCGAAATGTATCCGATAGATAATATCGTTTAAAAACTAAAAAACAACCGACTTCAATGCCGCGCTATTCATTTTCAGTACCAATTTTGAGATGTTTATCTCAATATCTCTGGAGATACTTATCATACCTCGATAAAATTACCATGGTACCACACTTGGAATATCTCCTTTCGAACAAAAAAAGAATAATCGAAATCGGTTCATAAACGACGAAGTTATCCGCGAACAAACATAAAAAAAAAAAAAAAAAAAAAAATATACGGTCGAATTGAGAAACCTCCTCCTTTTTTTGAAGTCGGTTAAAAACCGATAAACAAGCGACTTTGCGGCGATGCGCGAGACTCTGGAGTCTCTTGCTTACTAATAGGTCATCGCTGATGAGTTTTTTGGCTCTCCTCTCAATAGCTTCCAGTGTCTCCAGCTGGTATTTAGCAGAACCATCCCAAAGGTGAGAACAGTACTCCATACACGACCGGACTTGTGCTTGATAAAGATTAAGCAACTGTCCCGGTGTGAAGTACCGTCTCACCTTAGCCAAAATGCCAAGCTTTTTTGAGGCTAGCTGTGTGCCTGCTTATAGGTACGCTGTTATTCGCCGTGACGTATCTACCAAAAAGCGTCTAGAACATCATAGCCCTCCCACCACCCTATGACCCCTCGACACGACCGCTATGTAGGGCTAGGAGATCCATGACGGTGAATGGGAGCATTATTCCATGTTTCCAGAAGGGAAAAATAGAATAGGGATGGGTAATTTAGTCTATTGTACGCTTTTGGCTATGAAATGTAGGATTATTACAATGAAAATTTTATAACATCGCCTCGGGTTGTTTTGGGAAACTGTGTCTTTCAATATTGTTTTTTTTACCATGTTTTATTAAGTCACTATCTTGTTCGTCTGTCTGTCTGTTCAGGGTGGAATCTCGCAACTCAAATATCGAGCACTTCCCGATTAACTATCCCGCTAAACTTTCAAATCGGGGTGGCTCACAACTCGATGACAATGCATTTTAAATTCACATATATTTATATATTAGCATACAATTCCAACCTAACCTAAAAATATTCATAAAAACTTTGTTAAATGCTTTTTTAATTGATTTTGTTACGGCAGCTAAATGGTGCAAAAATAAAACTTTAGACGTGGTTTTTCGATTATTTTTGTGATCCCAAATAATGAACAAAAATTAATTAATATATTTTTGTAACATTAAAATCAAATACACCTTTTTTTTAGTTTTATTATGGCTCCTCACGATTAGTGTATTTAGCCAATGACAAGTATTGAAAATTCTTCAAGTTTTTATGAATATGAGTCGTAGAGATGGGTGAAAGTCACATTTCAGGTCAGTTTTCAAGTAAAAGTCTAGTCTAAGTCATACCTTCAGTAAAGATTTGGTGTTTACTGAAGATTTTCAGAGGAATTTTGGTGGGAACGCAAATAGCATGTTTTTCAGTATTGTACACTCACACACATTCACCGGCACTAAATGGTGAATAATCCACATTTATTACACATTAACTCGCGGAAGAACACAAGTTTTAGGAAAAAATACAATGAGAACACACATTTTCACGTTCCCGCCAGAACTCCTAGGCAGATATTTGACAATATTTAATGTATATAATAAAACGTAACATTACAGATTGGCGCCGACGCCAGCTGTCAAAAAAAAAAACACATTTAATAATACTATGATATCAACCTCTTGTCTATGCCTCCGATAAAAACATTAATGATAAGTAGGTACTGTTATTTATTATCTTATCTCTGCTGTTATGTCTACAAAAACCTATAATTTTTAAAATCCTGGTCACCCTATCACTGTAGGTGCCATAAAATAGGTGCGTATATAATTTCCACGGGAGCACAGAATAAGTAATAATACAAAGGCGGGAGACAAAAACTGTGCTCCCAGCTTTTAATTTCATTTAATAACGCACAGGTACGGTCTCTACCTACCGTTATGCTTGTCCTGGCTGCAACTTTGTCTCTCATTTTACTTTAAGCTTCATTTTAGTAGAAAGCAGTTTATACCATTTTTTTCTACCCAATCCTGAGCCCAATCACCACGACTTTTCTAGAAAATGTACCTAATCTCAAAAATCTTGAAAATTCTTTTTTCGCATAGCATTGATAGTTAACATCGATGTTATAATTCGATAGCTTCATAACAAATGGGCGTACAAGCAAAAATGGCGTTTTAAATTTTCTTATGCTTGTACAATTATTACTACATTATTCTGTGGCTATAGATAGTACAAAACACGCTTTTGCTGTACGCACATTTGTTATGAAGCCCTCAAATTATGTAGGTCCTAAGTTTATATGTACCTCGATGGTTGTAACGTTTTTTAGGGTTCCGTGCCCAAAGGGTAAAACGGGACCCTATTACTAAGACTCCGCTGTCCGTCTGTCTGTCTGTCTGTCTGTCTGTCTGTCTGTCTGTCTGTCTGTCTGTCTATCTGTCTGTCTGTCTGTCTGTCCGTCTGTCACCAGGCTGTATCTCAAGAACCGTGATAGTTAGACAGTTGAAATTTTCACAGATGATGTATTTCTATTGCCGCTATAACAACAAATACTAAAAACAGAATAAAGTTAAAAATAATAGAGGGTCCCCATACAAGAAACGTGTTTTTTTCGGCATTTCACACCATCTATGAACACTTAGTTAGGTAAACGTCCCATAGATGGCGTTATATTGAAACGTCGATCCCTAACACCTTTGTTAGACGATAGATGGCGTTATAAGAAATAAAATGTTTATTAATTATTATGTTATACTGGCGAAAAATGATAGTGGTATTTTTTGCTCGATCTTATAAAATACTGTAGTGTGGTACGGAACCCTACTAATGCGAGTCCGACTTGCACTTGGCCAGTTTATTTACTTGGGTCAATTATAAAAATATTAGCAGCGCCCCACAACATAAATAAACTATAAACTATAAGCTTCACCCGCGTTTAAAAGTATCCTATGTGTTTATCCATTATACTTACTGGCTATAACTGAGCAAAAATCTGTCAAGCTCCCTGACCGTGAAGAGGTCATAAACAAACAAACAATAACATATCAAGTAGAGTAACTAGGTAGGTAGGTCCCTACCCTAGGTACCTAGGTACATATGTAGAACCTGACTTAAGAGTTAAAAAGTCTTTCATCGCGTTTTATTTAAAAGAAAACACTTGGCGCGCAATACTCATTCTGCTTTACATTTTGGCGCAATGTAAAAAGAAAACACACATAAAAGATCCCATGTAAAGTAGTAAATGGAGCTTGCACTACGGCCATTTTGTTTCGTTACAGATAAGTAGTAGGTATAGTAACTAGTGCTTTTCTTTGGTTTTTGAAACAATTTTCTTTTTTTCTTTTTCAGGCCCGGCTTTGCACGGCTAGAGCATAGGTATAATGCCTACATTTTTTGCATCAGCTTGTTGCGTCGAGTTGTCGTTATGATTGTCGATCTTCAACAATTATACTCTTGAACTCGATGCTTAAACTCCTTAAGAATCACAGATTTTCGTTCAAAATCCGTTGAGTAGTTTTTGAGTTTATTGCGAACCTTAGACCTTTTGAAAGGTCCAAGTTGCGAACAGACAGACGAGGCGAGGGACTTTGCTTTATAAATGTAGCTAGTGATACAGATAACGGTGTATTGTGGCACGCAAAACACTAAATTTCCAGTAATTTGCCCGTCACTGCAATCCGCATGTTACCCTGGTATATCATGTTTTAAGCAAATCAATTTTGAGTGTAGGTATATTATATATGTTACAGGCATATAACTAATTAACAGCCTAGCCTCTTAACTAAATAGCGCCGTTTAACTTCCTGAATGATATCCAGCCATTTGATCAAACAGCCAGGCAAATGACTTGGATCAATTATGTTTCCACGCTCGACCACATCATCACTTACCAGGCGAGATAATGGTCAAACGCTAGCCTATAAGATATTTAAAATAACCGGCCAAGTGCGTGTCGGGCCACGCGCACTGTAGGCTTCCGTAGTAGCCCGTTATTCAGTGCAAGTCTTTACCCGTTATAAACAAGCAATTAGGTACTTCGTCTTTATCACTTTAAAGGATTTAATCTAAGGATTTTGTATTTGGTACAAAATTATCCAACACCCAAGTTCAACGACTATTACTGCTTAAATAATAAAGTTATCTTAACCGCTATAGTTTTCCTTTAAAGTTCATGAAATGCACTATTATCACGAATTTTTCCATATATTTCAAGCCAGCAGTTTATATATACATACCCCATCGAATTATAACCTAGGTTATAATTCGATGACCTAGGTTATAATTCGATGACATACCACTACAAAATTGCAGCTTTCTAGTATAAACGGTCTCTTAGCAAAACCTCGGATAGACAGACAGACAAACAGACGGACATGACGAAACTATAAGGGTTCCTTGTCAGGATTACGGAACCCTAAAAATGTAGGTACATGCTGATAACTATCGATGTATATGAGCTGATAACCCTAGTAGTATCCACTTTTATTGTAATGTCTATAATAATTTACATGCAGAAGTTAATTACCTATGCAAGATCAAAATATAAAACATGACTCCGGCAAATGCACCGAATGTGCGGCGCCAAAATCCCGTGATTGGAAAAGAAGAAAAATAATATCGTTTAAAAACTAAAAAACAACCGACTTCAATGCCGCGCTATTCATTTTCAGTACCAATTTTGAGATGTTTATCTCAATATCTCTGGAGATATATCATACCTCGATAAAATTACCATGGTACCACACTTGGGATATCTCCTTTCGAACAAAAAAAGAATAATCGAAATCGGTTCATAAACGACGAAGTTATCCGCGAACAAACATAAAAAAAATATATATATATATATATATACGGTCGAATTGAGAAACCTCCTCCTTTTTTTGAAGTCGGTTAAAAAATCCCTAGTCATAGAGAATTTAGCTACAAAGGAACCATTCCTGTCCTATTGTTACATTTGTTACCCGACGGTACAAAACATTGTTATTCATTCACATATTATCAATAGCAACAATTACTTTCTACCTGTATTACTTGTACTATTAATTATTCTGTGCCTCTTGTACTATTCATTATTCTGTGCCTGTATAAGAATGTGCTCGAAATAATGGCAAATTCAGAACTTATTGCTTTTAGGGTTCAATTACCTCTAAAAATACTACGGAATTCTCTAAACGAGCTTGTATCTACATAGGATTTCTTTACCTCATTGTCTAACGTGTTTGTCGATAAAAGATTAGTTTTCTCACGAAAAAATGAACAGGTAGGTACATAAGTAAGTAGGTACTACTTTCTAAACACAAAAGCTACATCAAAGAAAGAAAGCATCGTCATTCGTCACTTAACTTCGGGAAATACGGAGTCAAATCAAACCCACAGAACATCAACGTAGGTACAGAACGGTCAAAGTGGTCAAACGCTTATCTTAATTATTATTTATAATTTTATATTTAGACTTCTGTAATTGTAGGTACACCATTTTGCATAAAATAAGATAATTCTGATTCGATCACATCATCGCTTACCACTAGGCCAGATACAGGGCTGTAGCTCAGATTATAATAAAAAAGGCAGACAGATTCGTGCCGAACACCGGAGTGACCGCAAGTTTACCGATTACTATTTAAGCAACGCTGAGAAGTAATACTACAGGAAGGGTCCGGCCCTGCTGCCGCTTGGTAGTAGACATGTGTAGTTCCGGAACTAAATAGTTCCAGGAACTATGTCCTCTATCAGAACTATGGCAGTTCGGTCCGATAGGTCCGATAAAGCAGGTTCAGCTAGTTCCAGAGACGGAGATGCAAGATAGAGATGGAGACGGGAAAGAAAAAACGGAGCGCTGCGCGTGGTGCGGCCGCTCCGGACCGGAACTGTGAGTATGGAACTATCTAGTTCCGCGAACCTGGTTCGACCTAGTTCCGGCAGGGCGAGAAAGAAACGGAGCGGTGCGGCCGCTCCGGAACGAGTGGAAGAGTGGAACTGCTAAAAGTGCGAGTCGATGCGTGTATTGTATAGCTATAGCTACAGTGTTTTGTACGTAAATTAATATGTTCCAAAATGTGCATTTAGCATGTATAAAGATCCGATAAGCATGTATAAAGTCTGGGGATCTGGTAAATTGGTTCATATATTATCCCTGGAACTGGAGCGCTGTGTACACTCTTCTCCGGCACGTCTATACTCAAACCGTGGAACTATCTAGTTCCGCGAACCTGGTTCCGGGTACTAGTTCCGGCAGGGCGAGGAACCGTTCCAGGTTCATGGAGGTATATATTTGGAGTGAACCATCACAAACTAACTTACGTGCCGAGCGGCGCGCGATCAGGCGTGACGAGTACTAACACTAATACTAATGAGTAGCGAATGCAGATGCGACACTGCCTCTTTCTAATAACGTTACCTAATTATTTTGTGCATCGTATAAGGAAAATTATAGTAAAAATTTAGTATGATTAGCATATACAAGTTTAACCAAAAGTGTAGTAAATCTATAGTATACATGGATAATATACAGATATTATACACTACATAAATTCGGCAACTGATTTTTATATATGTAGGTATAATATATCCGGCTTTGCGTACATCAGTGCAGGTACACTGTGTACAGATTTTACATAGGGGCGGGGCATAGCTAGTTTAACTGCCTATGCCCCGCGGCTTCGCCCGCAGTATCTTATAGCCTAATCAATTTCAGGCAAATTTTCAGCTAAATCGGTTCGGCCGTTTGACCGTGAAGAAGTCCCAAACAAACATACAAACTGGATTTAAAATAAATGCCACTCCATGCATTTCGAATTTGCGTTAGCGTAACTGGAAACAAATATTGGATTTTTTCTAGGGGGGCAAGTGGGAGCATATCCGAAGTAAATACAACGCGAACAAAAGCCAGTACTTTCACATTAAAAACAAAAGTTTACGCACACATACTCCGTTATACCTTTAAAAATAGAAACATTTACAAGAAACGTAACAAACGTTTCTTGTAAATGCACATGCAATGCAATGGAAGATTATTCCCGTATTCTAAAAAAACCGAGACTAAAGAACTGGTTTAAAATGAACTTAAACCACTAAAAGCACAATATACATTAAACATCATACTATAACACAATCAATACTAATTCAGTCACACATATTCTATCTAAAACATTTTGAAATGCTACATCTGCACATTTACTCTTTGACTGTAGGCGGGGCGACACATGGTGTTACTTACTAATGCACGGCGCTAGGTTATAAGAGGGAACGAGACGGAGCGTGTAAGTCTTGCTAACATTGCATGCGACCGCTGTCTTTGGATATATAATAATATCCTTCTTTTTTTGTTGCGGTGAAAAGCGGTGCGCGCTCGGTAACGGACGTGCCACGCTACACCGTATAGAATTACACAATTCTCGCATCGCGCAGCCTAAGCCGCCGCCTGCTATCGTGAAGCAATGAGTTCGGAACAACTTATTGTCAACGAGTGTCTGGCGTTTATACAACACGCCATCGACTCCTTCGACGAGGTTAACATCGTGCGAATATGCAGCTCTAACTTCAATGAAGATGAGGTGAGCAGTGCCAAGACGCTGCTGTTTCAGACGCTCGGGAAGAGCCACCAGATGCCGTCCCCCCGAAGGGATGGCGGCGAGAAGAGTCTCCAGGACATAATCATCCCTTCTGAAGGAGACCGATCCCGACGACGTGCCTGCTTTCGTCGCGAAGCGGTTAGATCGTGTTCCGCCTGTCACCTGGGAACATCTCGACTGCTGTAGGCTACTCAAGGATATCACAGGCCTTAAGACCACCGTGGCTGAGCTCGTGGTCAAGTTAGCAGTGTCCGAAAATATTATCGGTGAGCTACGTACAGAAGTTATGAAACTGCAAAATACCGCTTCAGTATGTAGGTCACCCGACGACTCGAACATCAACACGCGTCTCGGTGTGCAAAATGCATCCGTCGGTAGTTTCGAATCAGCGAATTTAAATGCGTCACCGGTTGTCGACACGCCACCTGATGCCCCGCGCTCCGACGCTCTTCCGCAACAGCAGGGGGAAAGTTTAACGCAAATACGTCTACCCCTCGACGTACTTACGCCACCGCCACCGCCTAGGAAGGGGTTACGAGTCACCCTGAACCTCAAAAGAAGGTTGGCTCGTCCGTTCCTCCCAGGCTTGAGGACAATAGAAACGACGACGGCTTCAAAAAAGTTGAAAATAAGAAGAAGAAGAAGCCGTCAGTCTAGAACAAGTGTGGCACCGCACCGACTGGCCCGAACCACCTACTGCGTCCAGAGACACCGACGACGCTGCTGTACGTGTCTCGGGTGTATTACTCCATCACAGCAGAGGAGGTGGCGGAGTATGTGCTACTGAAGACCAAGCAGACGCTGAGGGTCGTGAAGCTGGAGTCGCGTCACAACGTGAGCTTCAACTCCTTTGTGCTGTGGGTTCCAGCCCAGTCGCTCAACACGTTTATGGCTGAAAAATTCTGGCCGAGAGGTGTCAAGTTTAGCCGCTTTAGAGGTCGACTACCTGACACCAGAGATATACGTCGCACGTCGTAGTATTAACGTGTCTAATAAATACTGCTGAATTTTAAATTTATATTATATCTATGTTAGCCTGTAAGGTATATGTTTCAATATGGGCCTATGTAATATCTATATTAGTTGCCTGAAATAAATTGGTTTATTTTTTATTATGATGTTAAGACATTGTAACTAATTATTCACTAAATATTGTATTCTGCTTGTTACCTACAACATATTATCTTTAAATTACTTACCTCGACTGGATTTATCGGTTGGCGTTTCGTCCGCCGCTCGGCAACTACCGTCCGCATGTGACGTGCGTCGAAGCAATACTAAACGAAGTGCAGATTCAAAGACCTGCAGAGGTCTTTGGGCCGGAGAGAGAGTTCGCGATCCGTAATCTAGTACGTAGTACGTTCATATCGATGTACAGGTTCAATCAGCTGCCGAAAATGATTTGAGCATGTCTATTTGGTAGCAAAGTGAACGCGGAAGCGTATTACTCAAGCATTTAGTATTACTGAACTTGCGTTCACTCGGGTGTTCGGCACGAATCCGTCTGCCTTTTTTATGATAGTTTGAGGGCTGTAGCTTGAGTCGAATTTGAAGTAGGGCATGTGATGGCGCTTCAAATGCCATCTATACACAGAACCAGAACAAAGAAATATAAATGATATATGAAAAATATGGTATTTACGTTAAAAAGTTTAGATACCTATCGCCTAGCTACGGCCGTGGCGATATAGTGGTCAAACGCTAGTCAAATAGGTGGTAGGTAGGTACGGTACGCCTTATATTATATCTATCTATCCCAACTTCTTAGGCATTCAGGCAACTAAACTTGCTTATTAGAACTTGCTATACGATCTGCTAAATAAAAGACGATTATTAAAATGTAATATGTGCTAACGTAAAACAGTCAATGAAATTGCTCCGTGTGTAGTGTACTGTTTACGGCACGGGTCGGTCGTTTCGGTCGACTCGGTCGCCTCGCGCCGAGAGAATGATGCGCGTTGAGCGGTGTTGGCACTGTTGGCGGGAAATCCTGCTAGTGATGGGGTGAGGAGAAATTATTTCTAATATAAAAATATCGCGTGGAAATTGATGTGTGGCAAGTGGAGAACAATATCAGATTCACAAACACTTACTTTCGCACTAATAATATTAGTAGGATTTTAAGACAGAGTTTTGAGTGAATCGGACCATGGAATAAAATTTTGCATAGAAAATGTAGGTAATCACTCTAGGGATAATATTCGTAAATAAGATTAGCCTATGTGTTATTGCAGAGACTACTGTATACACAATCTACGTTTAAAATTAATTTAAAATCGGTTGAGTAGTAATTATGGAGATAGGTAAGTACGTGGTAACGGTAACAAACATGCAAACACTTTCACACTATAATATTAAGTAGGATTTAGGTTTTATTTTTATATCTTATACGCTAGCGTTTGACCACTATCTCACCTGTTGGTAAGTGATGATGCGGTCGAAGATGGTAGCACGCTAGGCCTAGAATGGGAATTGGCTCTCAAGAATAGCTGCCGGAACACATTAGATGCTTGGCGACAGATTAAAAGATTTTTAGAATATTATTCTGGGTATCTTAAAGAACCATATGGAAGTCGGGTTGGGATAATTGCGCTCTGTACCTTGGGCTTAACATCAGTAATCCAGCGCCTCGTCTCAGTGGCAGTGCTGTGTCTCAATTACAGACAAGCACGATTTCATCTTAGACAGCTCATTATTATAAATAGAGCGCATAAAATCCGCCATTTTGATTTTTTAAGCATCTTATGTGCCCAACTACCCAGTGACTACCTACCTTTATCTATCAAGATGTTTTTTTTATATGATATAAGGTAACAGGACAAGCACGACGCTCGCCTGATGGTAAGCGATGACATCTACCTATTACAGATATAGTGGCATGGATAATATGGATAGGATAGTATTCTAGACTGCCAGAATTTTGCATGCCACTGCACTGCACCTGTTACCTTGAGACATAAAGATGTTGATTCTCACATGCCCTGTAATTTCACTGGACATCTTGCCATTTCAACGGAAAAACATGCCTATTTCACGGCTGAAAATTAATTGGCAAAGTGGTGATACCGCCCCAGGCGGACTAGCAGAAGTCCGACCACTACAAAAATGACGAAACATTTATCAATGTCGGTTGAGCCGTTGAGTAGGTAGCTACGAGTTGGTATAGAAACGGACAGACAAACATACATATCTACATACAGGTTAAACACATAACCTCTTTTTAGCCTTGCCTCGCCTTGTTGGGAGGGAAAAATTATACAGTAGACTTGCTTTCTTTAGTTCACGTTGAGTACTAACTTAAAAAAACTATAGACGAACTAATTATAGAACAAAAGCTAGTCTAACGGAAATAAATAATAATACTTTCCCTTCACTATCGACTCGTTTGAAATTCGAAGTGCCCCGCCCGCAGCACACCCGCAGTCTCGCCATCCTATGTCGAGCTGGCAACGTCGCATTTTAAACTCAACAACAAATACGGTTAGCTTTTGAATTGAAATGCTTTTGAATGAGTTTCGAGATTTATTATTATTATTTTTATTTTTAAATATCTTAAATATTAAATAAAATATTTAAATATCTTATAGACTAGCGTTTAACAACTATCTCACCTGTTGGTAAGTGATGATGCGGTCGAAGATGGTTAGCACGCTAGGCCTAGAATGGGAATTGGCTCTCAAGGATAGCTGCCGGAACGATAGAACTATATCTATTATCTTTTCTGTGCCGAAACACATTAGACGTTTGGAGATGGTGGTGCGATTAAAATTCACAATCAATACATCACTTCATTCTCTTTGCGATTGCGTTGACATTACCTAGGTAGGTATGTAAAATGCTTTAATATTTTGCGTAAGTCCAGGGGGCTGATCACGAAACCCATTGAAATGAAGGAAATGAACGAAATGACGGGGACGCAGCTATGTAGGCTGTATAGC
Organism: Cabera pusaria; assembly: GCA_954871355.1. Lineage (NCBI taxonomy): Eukaryota > Metazoa > Arthropoda > Insecta > Lepidoptera > Geometridae > Cabera > Cabera pusaria. The sequence continues at coordinate 3,383,918 of OX940906.1, read as the reverse complement.
TCCGTCCCCGTCATTTAGTTCATTCAATGGTTTTCGTGATACGGGTGCAGTATACCTACCTAAGCATCTTTTAAGAAGCAAGTACATAATTTAGTAAATAAAATCAAATGCCCCTGTATTCAGTTCAATTTATCTCCCTCTACGACGTATTTGTTAAATAACGTCCATTTGACGTCGCTTGGTCAAGGCCATAGAAAGAAAAGATAATAAGACACAGATCCTATAAAAAAATAAATAGGATTTTTTAAATAGGATCTGTGGATCAAGGTCGCTTGTACAGTGCCACAAGTATAACTTGGCGGTGGTGGTTTGTGGAACTAATTCTTTTAATTGAAACTGTGAGTTTGACGTTTGAGAGATTACCGCGTCATAATTGTTGATAAATCTGCTACATTAAAATAGTTCAATAATGCCAAAAGTAATTAAAAGTGGTTTAAGAGAAACTGTTATCAAAGTACAAAGTAAAAGCACAGTGGCGCACAGGCACGCCAAGTTATACTTGCCGGACTGTACGGGCCACTCTAAAATCTAAAATCAAACATTAATATGTTTAGGCGTTGAATTATTACCTAATGACCGAATTAATGCCAACCAATTATAAATAGAAATATTACCCTTCAAAAATCTTAAAGAGAAGTTTAGAAGACTTATAGGTATTTCTTTTTGCAATTGGTTTGTTAAAAAAAAGCAAATGATAGGGGCGTAGCTACCTACAGCAGACCTTGATTTTTTGTAGAAACAAATTTGGCTCTAGAAGCATTTTCCAGGGAGGAAACGGAGGAATACATTTGTATGGAAAAGTGCATCCCTCCTGCCTTAAGTGTACATTATAATTCTGTTAATAATTATACACACAATCCAAAAGATATGTCGCCAATCGGTTCGCTGAGTTCCGGAATGATGTTCTGTGCCAGCCAACAATGAATACAGGGCTGCGTTCACAACCTACGCTCGGATTGAACCAGAGTGCACCCAAACGCTCTAACCCCGTTCACGACCTCAGAGCGTCACATTCGTTAAACGAGTTAGAAAGAGAGGTTAGAGCGTTTGGTTGCACAGGTTGCACTCCGAGCGTAGGTCGTGAACGGAGCCCAGTTTCATCATTTATCTTCACTTAACGTCAGGTGATAAAGTTCTTAGATGTCCGCTTTCATGTCCGATATCTTTTTAGGGTTCCGTAGCCGAATAGCAAAAAACGGAACCCTTATAGATTCGTCATGTCTGTCTGTCTGTCCGTCCGTATGTCACAGCCATTTTATTCCGAAACTGTTAGAACTACAGAATTGAAACTTGGTAGTTTGATGTATTCTGTAAACCGCTTGCCGATTTTCATACAAAAATAAAAAATATAAAAGTTTAAGGGGGATAGGATTGGATAGGTCTTTAAAAATGACATTGAGGTTTCTAAAATCATTTTTTCTCAAAGTCAATCATTTGAAAGATAGGCGCGAAGAGTTTTGGCGGGAACGTAGAAAAGTGTGTGTGATCTCATTGTATTTTTTCCTAAAACTTGTGTTCTTCCGCGAGTTAATGTGTAATAAATGTGGATTATTAACCATTAAGTGCCGGTGAATGTGTACGAGTGTAGGGAAACAGCACAATCTTGAAAAACATGCTATTTGCGTTCTCACCAAAATTCCATTGAAAAATCTTCAGTAAGCACCACATCTATACTGAAGGTATGACTTATACTAGACTTTTACTTGAAAAAGGACCTGAAATGCGACTTTAACCCATTTCTACGACAAAAACTCATAAAAACTTGAAAAATGTAAATACTGGCTAAATACACTAATCGTGTGGAGCCATAATAAAACAAAAAAAAAAAAGATAGACGCGTCTAAAGTGGTAAAATGTGTGTCCCCCCTCTTCTAACTTTTAAAGTATGGGAGTGAAAAATCTAAGAAAATATATGCTGTAGATCTCAATAAAAATTAACAACGAAAATTGGTTTTAACGAGATACAGTCAGCAGTTTTTGAGATATGGCGACCGCAAAGATAACTTTGTTTTTCATACAAACACTATGAAAAACAAAGTAAATTTTTTAGTTGCGAAAAATCATAGTTATAGAATACTTTACTGTGTTACGGAGTACAAGTGCGAGTCCGACTTGCACTTGGCCAGTTTATTTCACTTGTATTGTAACCGATGGAGACAACCATGTTAGTGACTCAGACAAAAATCGGATTTTAGTCTGAGGTTAATGACAAATGAGAATATTCTATTAAGTTAATACTACCTGTGCCCCGCAGCTTCTCCCGCGGTAAAAAGTACACTATAGCCTAATCCAAATCTATAATACTGGCTATCCCTGTACAAAATTCCAGCAAAATCCGTCCAGCGGTTTGACCGTGAAGAAGTCCTAAACAAACATATTACAAACTGACTTTCGCATTTATAATATTGGTGTTTATGATGATATTTGGCGAAATGGATAGAAATGGCTCAATTACTATTTTCAACCGACTTCTAAAAAGGAGGAGGTTCTCAATTCGTCTGTGTTTTATTTTTTTGTATGTATGTTACGCGATTACTCTGTCAATTGTGAACCGATTCGAATGGATATTTTTTTAATTGGTAGAGTACATTTCCAAAGTGGTCCCATTGTTATTTCATCTAGATCTGATAAGTATCTCCAGAGATATGACGATAAACGTCTCAAATTTACTAATGAAACTGACTCGCGGGCCATGGAAGTCGGTTGTTTTAGTTTTTAAACTATCTTTAGAGTGTGCGAGTTAGTAGCAGCAACTATTCATTATTCTGTGGAATCAGTAGCAAGTTTGAGACGACTATCTTCATATCTCTGGAGATACTTATCAGATCTTAATGAAATTAACAAGGTACCACACTTGGGATATTTCCTTTCCAACAAAAAAATAATAATCAAAATCGGTTCATAAATGACAAAGTTATCCGCGATAAACATAAAAAAAATATGTATATATACGGTCGAATTGAGAAACCTCCTCCTTTTTTTGAAGTCGGTTAAAAAAGAGAATCATTCTAATCGGTTCATAATTGACGGAGTGATCGCGTAACATACATACAAAAATAAATATACAGACGAATTGAGAACCTCCTCCTTTTTGAAAGTCGGTGGAATAACAGCCGCCATAACCTTACGGTGAAAACAGCCCTTTAGAGTCAGAGTATACTAGGCCTATCGTGTTCACCATCTTCGACCACATTACCACCAGGTGAGATAGTGGTCAACGCTAGTTAAAAGATTTATATTAAAAAACTCATTAGATCAGAAATCACAAAATTCCAATTTTTACTTTTTGTTTTTATTAAAACGCCAGTAAACTTTACTTAAGTACCATCAGTCATTTTCCTAAGTTCTATCAGTCGAACAAATTGTACACACATTTTCCATTTGACGTTTCAAATACAGGAACATGTATTTCTGACTTTCATTAGCCATATGTAACGGCATCTTTCTTAGTTCCCCGGCGACGTAGCGACCGAAAACTTCAAAATCTTCTTCTGTTTTAGCTCTCTGACTGCTTTTTGGTTTTGCATTTGATTCGCTGGGATTGTCTGTCTTCTTTTCAGGGGCTCTCTTACGATTTTGTCCAACTTTTTCCTTTATAGTTTTAACTGTTCTAGTTGCAGGTTTATCTTGATAGTCAACGTTTTTAAATAATCCATTAAACTTGTCTATATCTAACGCTCTTTCTGACTGTTTTACTTTACTCTGGTCAGTGTTTTCTGGAACTACCTTTTGTGGCTGTACCGTTTGTTTTATTGTTTCATTTTGAGGTTCATATGCTTTTATTGGAACTTTAATTTGAGGCTCAGCTGTTTTATTTAGAATTATATTTTTCTGAACTATCTCAGTATTTTGAAGATTTACTACTGCTTGCTCCGTTTCTGATAGATTTTTCATCTGATTATTAGAAACTCCTGAATTCATTTGAACAATATTTGGAAAGTCTCCTGGATTCATTTGAACATTATTTGGAAGTGCTAGATTCATTTGAAGAATGTTTGGAAAGTCCACTGGATTCATTTGAACAATATTTGGAACTGCTGGATTCATTTGAACAATATTTGGAATCTGTACTGGATTCATTTGAACAATATTTGAAAAGTCTTCTGATTTATGTGTTTGTACTACTTGTATGTTTTGTACTGCTGACTGTGTTTCTGTTTGTGTTGTAGCACTCTGTTCATTTATCTTAAGAGGACCAAAATTATCTTGTTCAGTTTCGTCGTCGTACTCAATAAAGACGAGTTCTTCTTTCACATGTAAGTCGTGGAATGGATCGTCTGAATCGTCTTGGCTCTCTGGATATTCAATTTCTATCTCATCTATGTTTTCTTCCTGAAATGTAAGACAAGGAAATATTAACGTCTTCAATCTTCAGGCTACGATTGGACAGACACAAGTGCGTTATTGTAGGGTGCCTAATCCTAAAAGAACACCAAGATGTTTTTTTCTTTATATAGCCATAGTAGCGGCGTTGTACAGACCCCTCAACACTTGGATATATCGCCAATCAACCTGGCGTCGTCGTTTTTGACCCACTGCTGGGCGAAGGCCTCTCCCTACCCTCTTTTCCAGTAATTCACAGAGTACCCTGGCGTAGCAAAGGGAGCGTTAAAGTATTACGTAACAAAATTGGAGGAAGGGGGGTGTGGTCATGTTAAACGTTATGATGCATTAAAGGGGGGAGGGAGGGTGAGGGGGTTTGATCTACGCGTTGCGAAACATTGTATTTTTAAACCCTTTTGATTGCTACTTTAAACGCCTACTTTACGCCACATAATTGTTACGTTTAGGAAAAAATTGCCACTTGGTGGTTAAATCTTCAAAAATTGCTTAACGTAATACTTGGACGCTCCCATAGCCATTATAGAGTTTGTAGATTTTCCAACAGGCTTGTACCTACCTATACACTACTACCTATATACTCTAGACTTTTGAGCAAAATAGTGTTATACGTTTTAGTGATTAACTCGCGTTCCTTTGGTCCTAGGAGATCGAATCGATCTGGTGTCTATGGGTTCGTCTCATGTAGGCGGAGAGGACTGCATAGTTTGATTGTTATAAGTTTTTAGTTTAATTATATTGTATTTGAGGCGGCAATAGCCCAATGGATAGGATGTCGGACTGGCGATCGAGAGGTAGTGAGTTCGATCCCCACCCCACCCATTGCACTATTGACGTGAACCCACTCCAGACACAAGCATATTTAGCTTAGTTGGAGGGGTTAACAAGAATACTAGTAAGTACAAGCCACTATAAGGGGGTCGCGGGGGGTCTGAAAGCCTCCGTAAAAGAAAAAAACAAAGTTTGAAAATATACTTTTGTTACGAAAATATTATGTAATTAAAGAGCATTTGAAGGGGGAATGAGAACGCATATAATATTTGCTTCTGAAAAAAATGCACCTAATTTGTTTCCTGTAGGCTACGGGAGCGTAATCGCGAGCAGAGCTTGTAATATAATAAAATACAGGTTGTGCAAGTAGGGGGTCGCGAATTTTTTTTCAAACTAAGGGTGTCGCGTCTCAAATAAACTGGCCAAGTGCGAGTCGGACTCGCACTCGTAGGGTTCCGTAACACAGTTAAGTATTCCATAACTATGATTTTTCGCAACTACAAAATTAACTTTGTTTTTCATAGTGTTTGTATAAAAAACAAAGTTATCTTTGCGGTCGCCATATCTCTAAAACTGCCGACTGTATCTCGTTCAAACCAATTTTCGTTGTTAGTTTTTATTGAAATCTAAAGTATATATTTTTTTTAGATTTTTCGCACCCATACTTTAAAAGTTAAAGGGGGGGGGGGGGGGGACACACATTTTACCACTTTAGACGCGCCTTTCTTTCAAATGATTGACTTTGAGAAAAAATGATTTTAGGAACCTCAATGTCATTTTTGAGGACCTATCCATAGACACACACGTATAGGTTTGAAGAAAATGTTTTTGTTTGTTTTAGTTCCATGTATGGGATGCCCCACCCCTTAAACTTTTAAATTTTTTATTTTTGTATAAAAATCGGAAAGCGGTTTACAGAATACATCTACTTACCAAGTTTCAATTCTGTAGTCCTAACAGTTTCGGAATAAAATGGCTGTGACATACGGACGGACAGACAGACAGACAGACAGACATGACGAATCAAAAAACGGAACCCTTATTTTTTGCCATTCGGCTACGGAACGAAAAAGGTTGAAAAATACTGAAATAGATAGCCTATAGCCCATAGCTAACGCCATCTGTGAATAACCATTAATATAATTGCTGATTGTCAAGTGTCAATAAACTAGTCGTTCAGAAAGAGAACGTACGTGTTATATTATACACCCCAATCAATAATCGCAATCGACTAAAAAATTTTAATAAATCAACGGAAGAGAACGGACAGACAGACAAAAGCATTTTTTGGCAAATCTCGAAGCTGAGACGCTTCGCTCGCTCAGTAAACTACAATAAGTTTAAAAACTAAAACAACCGATTTCCATGCCCGGGGACTCTATTTCATTACTAAGTTTGAGATGTTCATCGTCATATCTCTGGAGATACTTATCAGATCTCGATGAAATTACAATAGGACCGCCTCGGAAACGTACCCTAATGATTAAAAAGAGAATCATTCAAATCAGTTCACAATTGACGGAGTAATCGCGTAATATACATACAAAAAAAAACCTTCTTTTTGGGAAGTCGGTTGACAAAAGTAGAACATAACAAATATGAGTTGCTTAACTGACAAAGCACCTGGACATGTTATCCAGGAGGTTGCGGGTTCAAGTCCCGTCGGTACGATGACATTTTGGATTGTGTTTAACAATTTACAAAAAAATATATATAAAGTGTGTAACACTTCAAAGAAACATAATATTAAATATGAGTTAGTACGACTAAAATCTTATTTCAGAACTAAATCCAAATCCTCACCTTAAGGTATGGCGGACTGAGTTCAGATTGTAGCAGGTGTTCAGACAGCTTCTGTTCTTTGACAGCTGGTGACGGCGCCAATCTGTAATGTTACGTTTTACATACATTAACGCAAAAGCCAAAAACAAAGAAAATAATATAATAATATACATACATTAAACATTGTCAAATATCTGTCTGGGAGTTTTGGCGGGAACGTGCAAAAGTGTGTGCTCTCATTGTATTTTTTTATAGAACTTGTGTTCTTCCGCGAGTTAAGGTAACGGCCACACCAAAATTCCACTGAAAATCTTCAGTAAAGTCCACATTTAAATTACTGAGGGTGACTTGGACTAGACATGGACTTTCTGTAGTGGTAGGACTTCTGCTAGTCCGCCTGGGGCGGTACCACCACTTTGCCTATTAATTTTCAGCCGTGAAATAGGAATGTTTTTCGGTTGAAATAGCAAGGTGCCCAGTGAAATGACAGGGCATGTGAGACTCAACATCCTTATGTCTCAAGGTAACAGGCGCAGTGCAGTGACATGCAAAATTCTGGCAGCGCAGAATTTTGCATTGCATTGCCGCTGTATCTGTAATAGGTAGACGTCATAGCTTACCATCAGGCGACCGTCGTGCTTGTGCTGTTACCTTATATCATACAAAAAATAGACTATGGCGTGAAACTTGACCTGAAATGTGACTTTGACCCATCTTTACGACTTGCAAACTCGTAGTGGAGTGTAAGGCCAGTACTTAAACATGAAGAATTTCAATACTCGTGACTGGCTAAATGCACTGATCGTGTGGAGCCATACTGAAACTAAAAAAAAATGTCTGCGATGCCAGTGACCAGCTGCCACCATCAAGTTAGAAAATCTGTCGCCAAAACATCTAAGTACTTAATGTGTTCCAGCAGCTATCCTTGAGCACTACTTGCTTACACCCTACCAGGGTCATATGTTGACATTCTCAGAATTCTTAGATCTTTAATAGGGAATATGCATGTAGTATACATTTACTTGAAATCATTTATTTTCGAATCATTACTGGTGTTGTTTGTTAAACATGTTTTTATGAATAAAAAACTCTTAAATGTGTTAAAATATTATATGAAAAATGCAAAAAAAGCGTGGGAAATTTTAATTTGCGAAACACATCGCCACTTGTCTATTAGAAAGTGACGTCACAGGGCACCACACGGTCTCCACAGAATAAATATTATTTATAGAAATACTATGCACTGTTGTACGAATACTTACTATTTCTAATAAAAATATTTAATCTGTGGAGGCCGTGCGGTGCACTGTGACGTCACAAACGCGCGCGAAAATTTGGCAGCATTTTAGATACTTCATATTTTTCAATGTTAACAAAATAAAAAAAATAGTTTTAAAACTATTTTTTTTAGCTTGATTTGAACACTTTCATTATTTCATTTTTTTACTGTGTAATGAATTACTGTGTAACTTTCAGTATTATTTCATTTTTTTACTGATGTAATCAGTGAATTAAAAATATTTTAAAAAATCATGCATATTCCCTATTAAGGAATAATAATGTAATTGTGACATTTGATTGCAATAAACTATTGAGTATTGAACCTAGTTCCCATTCATAACGAAGAAGAATAATGAACAGTACAAGTACTAGGCCTAGCGTCACCTAGCGTCACCTAGCGTCACCTAGCGTGCTACCATACTCGATTTAACGGCATCGTCACTTAACAGCAGGTGAGACAGTGAATAAACTTGTCTGAGTAATTTTTTTTATTAAAATAAAAGTTAGTTTCAACTTTTAAAAATAATACAGACTTTTTTGTGTGTATTACGCGATTACGCCGCCAAAACTCTGAACCAATTTAAATTTTCCAAAGCATTTATTTCCTTATTTAGTTTGTAGGCAGTTTAAAAAAAATGCTGTTAAACGATTCCAGTACCACAGAATAATGAATAGCATAGTAATAGATTGTCTCCATATCTCATGAGATATTTATCCGATCTCGATGAAATAACAATTGGATCTAACGGAATACTCTCTCAAACAAAAAGAAAAAAGAATCCAAAAAGGTTAAAATAAATCATAGAATATATATTATGGTAAAAACTAAATGAAGAAGTTCTGATGTAAAAAACATAAAAAAAAATACGGGCGGATTGAGAACTTCCTGCTTTTTAGGGTTCCGTAGCCGAATGGCAAAAAACGGAACCCTTATAGATTCGCCATGTCTGTCTGTCTGTCCGTCCGTATGTCACAGCCATTTTATTCCGAAACTATTAGGACTACAGAATTGAAACTTGGTAGGTAGATCATCATCATCATCATTGCAAACCGCACAGCCACCTCCTGACTATGGTTGAGCAAGTCTCAAAAAGTCTCAGCGTGCCAGTGACCCGCTCTGATATACGGGACATCTTCCGTCTACCCAGCAAGGCGGACTCCAAGGTCTCGACAATGATCGTTGAGTTCCAAAATACTTTCACTAAATCAGACTTTCTATACGCCGTTAAGAAGTACAATAAAAGCCGTCCAGGCGATCAACTCAGCTCTAAACAGCTCGGGCTCACTGAAGCAAAAACGCCTATCTATATATCTGAACGGCTTACGGCCAGAACCAGACGGCTTCATTTCTTAGCCCGGGATCTCGCAAAGTCAGAATCCTATGCCCACTGCTGGACATCGAACGGCAAAGTGTACCTGCGTAAGCAAGAAGGGGCGCCTTACATCCAAGTCAAGAACGAATCAGTACTCGATAGCTTGAAAACGAAATCCAACTGACTATTATTTAATTTTTTTACTTTGCTTTTAAATAATTTAAGTTTACTTACCGAATTAAAACAATCCCTAACTTCACTACACACATACAACCACAACACTACACTCAATGATTTAGCAATCACGCGCATGCTGATTCGCATTAATTTTATTTATTGTATAGAATCTTTTATTGTGTCGTTTATAGGAATATTTCACACTGTAACTCAATACCACTATATATGTATAGCACCAGATACCTTTAGTTTAAACATTAACTACAACCTCATAATGTTATATGTACATTTAAATCTTATCAACTTAACGCGTCTATTGTTTTTAAATAAGGCATTCTATGACACCTCTGCGCACGGGGGACGCTTCCTTATGACTGGCATTTATTACTATGCAACTGCAACTTACTCTGTTGCGAAATGGGAATTGTCACTTACGATTAGAAGCAGGTTTTTGCGTTTTCTTTATATAGTAAACATTTTTAAATATAGATTAAGACTGACCGCACGGTTTGGGATGTTCTACATATTATTATCTCAACCATTTAAATTCACTCAGGTATTTCCGCTAACTGTTAATGGATAGAACAGACCTTATTGATAAAATCGACAATACGTCGCTCATAGAAAATACAAGAGTAAGCGAAGCGGAGGATTGTTTGCGTTCGCTAGGTGACTGTCCGAATCAATTAACGTTACTTACTCAAAACATTCGTAGCGTCCGTAAAAACCTAGATCAGTTTATAGTATTACTAAAACGACTGCAATTCCTCCCCGATATAATATTGTTAACTGAATGCTGGATCGATGACTCGTTTACTCCTATTATTCTGCCTAACTACAACTGCCACCACACAAAAACATTTTTGAATCAAAATGACGGTTTAATTATATTTACTAGAACAAATATTATTGTCGATGTGCAAGAACCAGAATTCGAAGATGCTAACTGCCTTGTGATTAATATTGGAACGAAAATATCAATTATTTCTATATATCGGACTCCTTCGATAAGGGACATTACAAAGTTTTTAAACTCCTTGGAATCTGTAATGGTGGCAGTTAAGAAAAGTGAGACTTCAATAATTATTGGTGATATTAATTTAGACATCACGCCCACCACTACTGATTCTAAGCCCGGTGAGTATCTTGAGCTGACATCACATTATGGGTATATACCAGGGCACACGTTACCGACCAGAGGCCCCAACTGCTTAGACCATGCGATGATCAACACAAAAAAGGGATGCCGTGTCGTTGTGTGTGATTCTGACGTCTCAGATCACGATACTGTTATTGTTGGGATAGATGATCGCATACCTAAGAATACTCAACGTTCTAAAACTTTTAATAAGATTAATTACATCGAACTACTACGCACATTAGAAAAAACTGATTGGGATCCACTTTATACGAAAACCGAAGTTAGTATAGCTACCAACTTCCTAATCAATCATATCAGCACCGCGGTAAAAAAATGCACAACTCAAATCAAACTACGCAATTCTGAAACTATAATTAAACCATGGATGTCAAAAAAATTAATTAAACTGACTCGAAAAAGAGATTTACTTCACCTTAAGGCTAAAAAAGCTACAAAAAATATCACCCTTCAGGAAAAATATAAAAAATTCCGCAATCACTGTCAGCTTATTTTAGAATCTAACAAAAATAACTATGAGGCTAACCAAATTAAATCCAACAAAAATAATAGCAAAAAATTGTGGAGCACAGTAAAAGACATCTGTAATTTCAAATCTGTTAGATCCGACGCTTGTGAATTATTAAAATTAGGTATGGACAAGTCTAAGTCGCTCGACATTGTTAATAATTTTTTTTGCTCAATAGGTAAAGACTTAGCAAATAAAACCCTACACACTTTAAATAAAACAGAAACAGAACTAACTAGTCAAACAAAAATTCCCAATTCCCCTATCGAATCTCTATTTTTCACGCCCACAGATACTCCAGAAGTTATTCAAATAATATCAAGTCTAAAGAGTTCATCTGCAACAGGTTGCGATGGAATAAGCAATAATGTTATCAAACGAGCTAAACACATATTAGCGTCTCCTATAGCACACGTGTGCAATCTAAGTATGTTATCGGGTGTAGTTCCTGGTTGCTTCAAGATTGCAGACGTTTGTCCTATTTATAAATCTGGCGATCGACAATTAGTTTCTAACTATCGGCCAATATCTTTACTACCTACCTTATCAAAAATATTAGAAAAGGTGGTTAATAAACGTGTACTTAGTTTTTTGGAGAAACATAAAATACTTTCTCATAATCAATATGGATTTAGAGCAAATAAATCAACCGAAGATGCTGTGGTTGCGTTGGTGGATCATGTCACGGCAAAATTAGATTCAGGATACAAATGCCTAGGCATTTTCCTTGATATGGCCAAGGCATTTGACACGGTGTCTTGGTCTATATTATTACGCAAACTGGAGCTTATCGGAATTCGAGGAACTACTCTAAACTGGTTTCGGTCATACCTATCTGATAGAAAACAGAGAGTTAGACTATTAGACGAGTACAGTAACTACGCTCCTATTTCATTTGGTGTGCCCCAAGGATCAGTCCTAGGACCTACCCTGTTTCTACTTTATATCAACGACCTCTGCCAGCTTAACATGAACCAAGCCAGTATCTTCACATTTGCTGATGATACAGCCATCATTTTCCACAGTAAAAGCTGGGAACAGGTATCTGATGTAGCACAGAATGGTCTTACAGTGGTCCAAAAATGGCTACAAACTAATCTCCTCACATTAAATGTGACCAAAACCAAATATTTACCTTTTCATATTTCTCGGCGCTCCAAACCACCACCCATAAATATAAAGTTGCATTCCTGTCACACTCCTCAATTCTCTTCTTGTAACTGTCCTAAATTAGAGTATGTAAACAACATAAAATATCTTGGAGTTGTCATAGACCAGCATCTCAAATGGGAAACCCAAATTACCTACCTGTGTGCGCGATTACGTAAAATGACACATATATTTAAGATACTTGGACGTACTGCTGATCTTGGAACTATACGCATAATCTATCTTGCCATTTGCCAATCCATCCTTAGTTACTGTCTTGTCTGTTGGGGATCTGCGTCTAAAACTTTATTCATAAAAATTGAAAGAGCCCAGCGAGCTTTATTGAAGGTTGCCTATCGGAAACCATACCGCTACTCCACTGATAGTTTATATGAAGAAACTAATTACCTCCGTGTCCGCCAATTATATATTCTTGCAACCATTTTACGCTTTCACAAAACTGCCCCTTCTTTGGTCTGTATTAATACTGGACGATCCACTCGCCGGAACTCTTGGAACCTCCCTAAAACGAGCACCCAATTTGCTCAACGCTCCTATTCATACAAAGGAGTATTTCTTTACAGACGCTTAGACAGATCACTCCAAATTCTTAATAACAAACGATTCGAATGTAAGCAAAAAGTTACCCTCTGGCTTATGGCTTTGAACTATGAGGAAACTGAGAGAGTACTCCAAATTGATAGATAACAACACGGGGCCTGTCACAGTGTCAGTAAGGCAGAGTCACTCGGGCTGCTGGTTCGGATCTGTAAGTCCGTTAATATGAACGTGCCCCCATAAACCTTTTAGTATATAATAATACTAACAGAACCTTGAACTAGCAACCATGACTTTGTCGATTGATACTGTGAACAGGCCCCTAACGTAATGTTATTAAATTTAAAATATTTAAATGATTCTGCCGCATCACTACGATTTAAACTGCTACATCTAACTTCTGTTTCACTCTCTCCCTCTCCCTCTTTCCCACTAAAAATAATGCTATATATATATATTAATTTTAAAACAGGCATCCACATTCACATCATTACATACTTAAATGACATTTAACATCGCATCCATTACACGCACACTCATTTTCATTATATATCACTGCCATACAAACCATATCCAAAAGATTCAGACAAACACTCCTGGGCAAACACGACTGGGTCGCTCATATAATTATCATATACTTAGGTGCATACACTATTGCGATAACAAAACCTTAATGACCAACCTGTAATACTTACTGCACACATAAACCTTACACTTACATAAAAAATAAAAATCAACAAGATCGGTATTCTTGGGATTGTTTTTTTTTTTCAGTTGAAATCGTTTAATACTTTTTCACTTTCCTTGTTTATACATTTTAAAACAACTACTGCATACGCTTTATACATTTAGCAGAATTTGTCATAATATTAGTTCAATATATTTATCCATATGTTTAATGCTCATTGTAGGAAGATACTGAATTCTCACAACACAGGATTATCCTAGTGTGAGAATCAGAGCTCATATTTAAGCTTTGTCTAGTACCTAAGCTAATTTAAAACTCTGTTTTTGTTGTGCTAAGTGTGCAAATAAAAATTAAATTAAAAAATTAAATTAAAATCATCAGCCGGTGTCCGTCCACTGCTGGACGTAGGCCTCTCCCAAGGTGCGCCACTGAGCCCGATCTTCGGCTCTTATTTTCCAGTCACTGCCCACCGCTTTGCGTATGTCGTCGCTCCACCTGGTCGCAGGACGTCCTACGCTACGTTTGCCGATTCGCGGTCTCCACTGCAGGACAAGTCTACCCCAGCGGTTATCAGTCCTGCGGCAGATATGACCAGCCCACTGCCACTTCAGCTTACTAATCTGTTGAGCTATGTCGATAACTTTAGTTCTCTGGCGAATTACGTTCCGGATTCGATCCCGCAGAGAAACACCGAGCAAGCCGAGCATAGCTCTCTCCATAGCTCGCTGAGCGACTTTAAATTGGTGGACCAGTCGAACTGTGAGTGTCCACGTCTCGGCTCCGTATGTCATCACAGGTAGGACGCACTGGTTAAAGACTTTTGTCTTTAAAGACAATTGTGACAAGTTAAGACAATGTCTAAACACTGCGGTATAGGCGACGAGAAGACTCGACGGAGTTTTCCGAATGCTGCCCAGCCCAGCTGAATTCTTCTCTGGATTTCCTTCTGGAAGTTGTGTTTGCCTAGTTGGAGCGTTTGCCCTAGGTAAACATACTGCGTTACAACTTCGAGTGGGGTTCCATCTACGGCAATCGGTTCCGGAACAACGTGCTCGTTGTACATGACTTTGGTTTTATCCAAATTCATCCGGAGACCAATGGAATGAGAAGAATCAGCTAGGCCGTTCAACATCCTTTGTAGGTCCTGCAGCGTCTCTGCCATAATGACGATGTCATCTGCGAATCGTAAGTGAGAGATGTACTTGTCGTTGATGTTAATGCCAGAATATTTCCAGTCCACCGTCTTAAACATATCCTCCAAGGCGTTAGTGAACAGTTTCGGGGATATGACGTCCCCCTGTCTCACTCATCGACGCAGGTGGACATGTTCAGTTCGCTGGTTCTGTACTTGTACAGTCATCGTCGCGGCATTATACAGACATCTCATCACTTCGATTTATCGCCAGTCGACTTGGCAACGCTGCAAGGACTCCAGAACGGACCAGGTTTCGATTGAGTCGAAGGCCTTCTAATAGTTCACGAATGCTAAGCACAGGGGCCGATTGTACTCTTCGGTCTTCTGTACAATCTGCCGCACTGTGTGGATGTGGTCTATGGTGCCGTAATCGCTTCGAAACCCAGCCTGTTCCGGAGGTTGGAACTCATCCAGTCTCCGCGCTAGACGTATTCTGTAAACCGCTTTCCGATTTTTATACAAAAATAATAAATATAAAAGTTTAAGGGGGGCATCCCATACATGGAACTGGAACAAAAAAAAATGTTTTCTTCAAACCTGTACGTGTGGGGTGTCTATGGATAGGTCTTTAAAAATGACATTGAGGTTCCTAAAATCATTTTTTCTCAAAGTCAATCATTTAAAAGATAGGCGTGTCTAAAGTGGTAAAATGTGTGTCCCCCCCCTCTAACTTCTAAAGTAAGGAAGTAAAAAATCTAGAAAAAATATATTCTGTAGATCTCAATAAAAACTTTCAACGAAAATTGGTTTGAACGATATACAGTCAGCAGTTTTTGAGATATATCGACCGCAAGTATAACTTTGTTTTTCATACAAACACTATGAAAAACAAAGTTATTTTTGTATTTGCGAAAATCATAGTTATAGAATACTCTACTGTGTTACGGAACCCTACGAGTGCGAGTCGTACTTGCACTTGGCCAGTTGATTTGTAAAGTTGTAATTTTCGTTAGATCCTAAATTATTATTGTAGCCGTATGTCATCTGAATAATTTAGTTTGTATTTGAATTTTGAATATTACTTACTCTGTTTCCATTGATTCTGAAGAGGGGCCAGGTTGATCAACACCAGTGGGGAGGGCGTTACTTAACGGAGACCTAGAAAAATAATTTATTAGATACTAATCTAAGAACTATCTCATCGCCAAACAATTAAAACATTAAATAAAATGTGTGTTTATTGCCATTACAGAAAAAACAAACGTAATCATTACAACGCAATAAATAGTTTAAAACAACAACTAAAAGTTATGTTTCTTTGAAGTGTTACACACTTAATATTTTTTTTAATTGTTAAACACAATCCAAAATTTCATCGTACCATCGGGACTTGAACCCGCAACCTCCGGAATAACATGTTCCGGTGCTAAAAGTTGTTTTAGAGTTTTCATGTAAATTATAAACTGTAAAGGACAATTGGCCAAGCTAATTATCATAATTATTTTGACAAGGATAGAATAAAATAGCCATTCGAAGTTATATAAGTAATGTTTTATTAAATTAATTTAAATGAAATAAAAGATTAAAGGATACTGTGACTGTGAGTCAACCCAAAGTTGAGTATTTGACATGATGGCCTCATTTGCAGCAGTAATCAGACCCAAACTGTAGGTGCTTTTGTTTTGAGATCTTCGAGAAGGTTGATGTCCATCTCATCACTGTTGCCACACTATTTATGTACAGTGAAACTGTTTGCAATCCTTGTGGTACCCAAACATATGAGATGGGTAATTTTTTAGGTCTTTCCTTAGTGTACTCCGATCTCCTTCTATTATAATTTTTCTTGCTACAGGAGTCAATTTATGAAGTTTCTTGGCTTCAAAAGTACCCTAACTACCCAATAATGGTAATTTTGTGTTGGCTATAATCTGAAATATCTGAATGAAACAAATGAATATCTAGTAATATTATATATATATATATATATAAAGTGAGAAGTAGCAGAGAAGTAACAGTAAGAAGTAATTACATATTGAAAAAAAATTACAGCCAGAAATGGATATGGACCGGTCACATGATAAGGGCGGTCCAAAATAAATGGAGCACAAGAGTGTCAGATTGGTACCCAGGAAAGGGAAGCACAACAGCTAGGCTATTCTGTAAGCTATCTCGACAGCGGAATCCGCGGTGAGATTTGAATTTTGTGTTACGAAATTCAATCTTATTTCGATCGTGATACGATTGAATTTCGTACTACGAAATTCTAATCTCACCGCGGATTCCGCTGTCGAGATAGCTTACAGAATAGCCTAGCTGAGGACGCCAGCAAACCAGATGGGAAGACGACATAAAACTGACAGCAGGACATCATTGGAGAAGGGTCGCACGAGACAGAACCCAGTGGAAAATGTTGGAGGAGGCCAACGCCACGAGGCACGCTGGACTGCGTGACATCATATAAAACTCCATATACAATATACCCAAACATTGTCACATAGTCAATCAATGACTTATTATTATTAGTATCCACTTTATTTCTAAATGTTTACTGTAGTGTGGTACGGAACCCTACTAGTGCGAGTCCGACTTGCACTTGGCCAGTTTATTTATATAAAAACTGGCCAAGTGCAAGTCGGACTCGCACTCGTAGGGTTCCGTAACACAGTTAAGTAATCCATAACTATGATTTTTCGCAACTACAAAATTAACTTTGTTTTTCATAGTGTTTGTATGAAAAACAAAGTTATCTTTGCGGTCGCCATATCTTAAAAACTGCTGACTATCTCGTTCAAACCAATTTACGTTGAAAGTTTTTATTGAGATCTACAGCATATATTTTGTTTAGATTTTTCACTCCCATACTTTAAAAGTTAGAGGGGGGGGGGGACACACAGTTTACCACTTTAGACGCGCCTATCTTTCAAATGATTGACTTTGAGAAAACATGATTTTAGGAACCTCAATGTCATTTTTGAAGACCTATCCATAGACACCCCACATGTATAGGTTTGAAGAAAAATTTTTTTGTTTGTTTCAGTTCTATGTATGGGATGCCCCCCCTTAAACTTTTATATTTTTTATTTTTGTATTAAAATCTGAAAGCGGTTCACAGAATACATCTACCTACCAAGTTTCAATTCTGTAGTCCTAACAGTTTCGGAATAAAATGGCTGTGACATACGGACAGACAGACATGACGAATCTATAAGGGTTCTGTTTTTTGCCATTCGGCTACAGAACCCTAATAAACGATACATATTGAATAGTTTGTACATAGCGATCTCAAATGAGAATATGTTCTTGTTTCATACTTTTTAGAGAGTGATATTTCAGTAGTCGGATTTTAGTTTTTGAACTTATTTTTTATGAAAACATGATTACGTTTTGGCGCCAAAAATCCTTAATTTTTTAAAATTTTTATTTGATCTACACCCAGTGTCACTCTCCCGCACGACTAATAGTGGAGTGCCGTAAGGTTTATACCTC
Organism: Cabera pusaria; assembly: GCA_954871355.1. Classification (NCBI taxonomy): domain Eukaryota; kingdom Metazoa; phylum Arthropoda; class Insecta; order Lepidoptera; family Geometridae; genus Cabera; species Cabera pusaria. The sequence continues at coordinate 3,365,570 of OX940906.1, read as the reverse complement.
GGAATCCAGGGCCAGTCAATGAATCTTTATAGAAACTTTTGAATAGTGTTTCTAACAATAATATAAAATAACTGGCCAAGTGCAAGTCGGACTCATACTCGTAGGGTTCCGTAACACAGTAGAGTATAATCTATAACTATGATTTTTCGCAACTACATAAATAACTTTGTTTTTCATAGTGTTTGTATGAAAAACAAAGTTATCTTTGCGGTCGATATATCTCAAAAACTGCTGACTGTATCTCGTTCAAACCAATTTTCCTTGGAAGTTTTTATTGAGATCTACAAAATATATTTTTTCTAGATTTTTCACTAATTACTTTAAAAGTTAGAAGAGGGGGGACACACATTTTAGCACTTTAGACGCGCCTATCTTTTAAATGATTGACTTTGAGAAAAAATGATTGAAGAAACCTCAATGTCATTTTTAAAGACCTATCTATAGACACCCCACACGTATAGGTTTGAACAAATTCTTTTTTTTTGTTGCAGTTCCATGTTGATCCCTTAAACTTTTATATTTTTTATATTTGTATAAAAATTAGAAAGCGGTTCACAGAATACATCCACCCCACCTAATAAGTTTCAATTCTGTAGTCTAAATAGTTTCGGAATAAAATGGCTGTGACATACGGACGGACAGACGGACAGACAGACAGACATGGCGAATCTATAAGGGTTCCTAAAAAAATTAAGATCGGGTAAAAAAAATTTTAAAACTTTTTTTAGGGTTCCGTAGCCGAATGGCAAAAAACGGAACCCTTATAGATTCGTCATATCTGTCTTTCTGTCCGTCCGTATGTCACAGCCATTTTATTCCGAAACTGGCTAAAAAAGCCCCCCCCCCCCCCCCTCCTCTAACTTTTAAAGCATGGGAGTGAAAAAACTAAACAAAATATATGCTGTAGATCTTAATAAAAACTTACATCGAAAGTTGGTTTGAACGAGATACAGTCAGCAGTTTTTGAGATATGGCGACCGCAAAGATAACTCGCTTGCTTATCGGTTTTCTATCGAATACATTTCGGAAAGTGTGCAATTGAACTGCATGATTTGATTCCACCATCCCCATTTTATAATCGGACATCCAGAGACACTATCATCACAATCTCTGCGCCACCGATTTATGGTGGATATACCATCTACCCGAACGAAGCGATTTGCTTCTTCGTTCATCATACGAACCGCCAAAGAATGGAATACCCTGCCTGAGTCTGTGTTTCCGGTTAAATACAATATGGGGGTCTTCAAATCGCGAGTGAATAGGTATCTTCTGGGTAAGCACGCTCCATCATCAATCGCATCATCACTTAACTTCAGGTGAGATAGTGATCAAGTGCTACCCAGTTCGGATTAAAAAAAAAAAAAAACTTCGTTTTTCATACAAACACTATGAAAAACAAAAAGTTACTTTGTTAGTAGCTAAAAATCATAGTTATGGAATACTTTACTGTGTTACGGAACCCTACGAGTGCGAGTCCGACTTGCACTTGGCCAGTTTATTTTAATTTATTTTTTTAGTTATATTTTATTTTTATTAGTTTAAAGTTATATATTGACACTTGTTTTATAGTGACACTTTGTCCCAGACACATTTCTGTCCACAGCTGGACATTGGCTTCACCTATGGCACGCCACTAAACTCGATCTTCAGCTTTTTGTTTCCAACCGCTGCCAGCCGTATATCATCGCTCCACCTAGCTGGAGCGCGCCCTACACTCCGTTGACCGAGCCGTGGTCCCCACTCTAGAACAGACGTATTCTAGACCCCAACGATTATCGGTTCTACGACAGATGTGACAAGCCCACTGCCTTGCTAATCCTTTGAGCTACGTCGATAACTTTGGTTCTCTAACGGATGACCTCGTTTCGAATTCGATCCCTCAGAGATACTCCGAGCACAGCACTTTCCATAGCTCGCTAAGCAACTTTGAATTGGGGAACCAGTTGCACTGTCAGTGTCCACGTCTTGGCTCCGCAAGTCGCAAGTGATAACAGGTAGGACGCACTCGTTAAAGTCTTTAGGCTTTGTGGTATGGGCGATGAAAATACTCGATGAAGTTTTCGAAATGCTGTCCATCCCAGCTGTATCTGTGCTTCTGCGAGATTCCTTCTCGAAGTTGTTTTTACCCAATTGCAAGATTTTCCCAAGGTATACGTATTCGTGAACAAATTCAAGAAGAACTCCGTTTAGGGTAATCGGTTCCGGCAGTGGCGTAGCGTGGGGGGGGGGGGGGGGGGGGCAGTGGCGTAGCGTGGGATTGTGCCGCCCGAAATTTTGTCGCCCCCCGATCTTCTAATCTTTGTCCTGACATACTGACTGACAGACAACGCACAGCCTAAACCGCTGGTCGTAGAGACTTGAAATTTGGAGGGTAGATGTGTTAAGACACACGTACGTAAGGTTCTTAGTAAGGATTTTCCTAAATTCACCCCTTAAGGGGATGAAATGGGGGTTCAAAGTTTGTATGGAGAAACAAGATTAGATAGTCTTTTATATCTGAAACTTCACACAAGTGCTTCAGTAAAAAAATAAGTAAATACGTGTCTAAGGTTTTTTTGAAATTCCACCTCTAAGAGGGTGAAATGGGGTAACAAAGTGTTAAAAACAATATTGTTTCGGATTGCGCTGAAATTTTGCATGCAGATAGTTAATACGACGTTAGTTACCTCTGAGAAAGAATTTTCCTAGTATTCACCCCTGAAGGGGATGAAACGTGGGTTCAAAGTTTGTATGGAGAAACAAGATTAGATAGTCTTTTATATTCCAAACTTAACACAAGTACTTAAGTAAGTAAGTACGTGTTTCAGGCTCTTTCGAAATTCCACCCCTAAAAGGGTGAAGTGGGGTAACAAAGAATCTGAAATCAATATTGTTTCAGATTGCGCTGAAATTTAGAATGCAGATAGTTATTATGACGTAGGTATCTGCTCAGAAAGGATTTTCTAAAAATTCCTCCCGGATACGGAACGGGGATTCAAAGTTTGTATGGCGAAACAAGATGAGATAAAGTACGTGTTGTAGAATTTTTCGCAATGGGGTAGGTAACAAAGTCTGAAAATTTGGGTTTTTCGGGTTTTATAAACATGAATCCCGAATTGCCTTAGTCACGCGACAACATGAAAACGGGTAAACCGATTTGGCTAATTCTTTATTGATGTCTTTAATGGTAGAATCAATTTCACAAAATAAAAGTTTTAAGTATATAAAAGAAGTCTTTAACGCGGGCGAAACCGCGGGGCATTTCTAGTCTAATACTATAAGAATCTTTGTCCTGAGTTCCTGACATACTGACTGACTTAGAGACAACGCACAACTTAAACCACTGGTCGTAGAGACTTGCAATGTCGAGGGTATATTTGTCTTCGTAAGTAAGGGTGTACTAAGGATTTTCCAAAATTAACCCCTTAGGGGGATGAAACCGGGGTTCAAAGTTAGTATGGAGTAACAAGATTATATAGTCTGTTTTATTCGAAACTTTATATTAGTACTTCTGTACATAAATAAGTAAATACGTGTTTTAGGCTTTTTCGAAATTCTACACCCAAAAGGTTGAAATGACCCCATTTCAACCTTCACACAAAACCGTATGATAATCCGTTCAGATGCTATTGAGATTATTGCGAACAGACGCAGTGAAGGACATTGTTTTATAATACTTACGTAGTGATATTGGTCGGCCCTTTGACGTAAAGGATAGTTACCCTGATTCTGACCCGAGGGTCGTTGGTTCTAATCCTAGCTATATACCTACCAATTAAAGTTTATGTGCATTCATGAATCATGGATTTTGGTGGAATCATTAAATCTACCAATAATTAAGATAGTTTAAAAACTAAAACAACTGACTTCAAAGCCCCGCGAGTCAATTTCAGTAGCAAGTTTGAGACGTTTATCGTCATATCTCTGAAGATACTTATCACATCTCAATGAAATTACAATGGTACCACCTCGGAAACGTACCCTACCGATTACAAAAATAATAATTCGAATCGGTTCACAATTGACGTAATCGCGTAACAAACACACACAAAAAAAGAAACATACAGACGAATTGAGAACTTCCTTCTTTTTGGAAGTCGGTTGAAAAGTAGCTTACCATCAAGGAGAACATCTGCCGCCGTAACCTTACGGCGTACCCTGACGCAAAAAGTAGGGGTAATATACGTTTAACGTGTGTATCTGTGTGTCTGTCTGTAGCATCTTAGCACCCAACCGGATGAACCGATTTTGATTTTATTATTGATAGTTTTTTTTTTGATAGATGTCTTCATCGAGAGTATTCTTAGCTTTGAATCATGAAAATTCGTTCAATCGTTATAAAACTATTAGCTTTAATCAACTTTCATAGGTCTGATCAATTCGAAAATCTTCTTCTTCAACGATATTGTAAGAACATGGAAGCATTGACCTGATGCTGGGACATCTCCTGGACTCTACAGAATACTCAAATACTCACCAACTTACAGCTCAGATTTCAAATGTCGTGTTTTGAGTCATCGGAATGCTTTTAATGAAAAGATTATACATAGATCTAGAGATATTATCTATACTAATATTATAAAGAGAGAACATTTGTATTTTTGTATGTTTGTAATGATTTGGCTCAAAAACTACTGAACCGATTTAAAAAATTCTTTCTTTAATATATAGAATGGACTTTCGGAATGAAAATAGGTTATATATTATCCCGTTTAAATCAAAGGTACATTCGTGGAGACCTAATTTGCAACCTAAGTCGACTAAAAAACGGTCGAAAAAACACGTTTCTTACGAACGCTGCTCAATTGAAAATAGATAGAAGAATAATTTCTATGGAAGAATTGTACAACTTAATAAGACCTACAAAAAAGTCCGCGACAGCATATGTCTATGTCTTAAGGTTGACTCACATGGTCACGCGGTGAGATCGCGATGTCCAGTGAACATCGCGATCTCACCGCGTGACCTCACTCCCGAGGAAGAGCGACTGACTCGCTCGAAACCTAGGTCGAGAAAATTCGACTAAAGGTACGTGAATTACAGCCGGTATATAACAATAATAATGTTACAAATTCACGATAATTTTAAAAATATGGAATACTTATCTGTGTTACGGAACCCTACGAGTGCGAGCCCGACTTGCACTTGGCCAGTTTATTATTTGTTCATATTAAATGGCTTTGCTTTAAAAAAATATTAACGTTGCAGAAATAATTTGCCGCGAGTCAATTTTGCAAGACAAGCCTTAAGATTTGACGGAGTTCTGAGGTCACATACATATAAAAAAAAAATACCCGTCGACTTGAGAACCTCCTACTTTTTTGTGAAGTCGGTTGAAAATTGAAATCTTTGCTATAAATATTTATTTTTCCCTTGTCCCTCTCATTTTTTATTTAATTGTTATTATAAAATTTTATAACCAAGAGCGGCAAATTTTTTTTAAAACTTTTTATTTGTGCTTTTTGCAATTCAGCCCAACAGTATTTATGAAGATTCATTGACTGGCCCTGGATTCCGAGGTTTTACCAATATTACGTCTTACGGCACTCCACTATAAGACGATTATTGTGGTATAAATGTGGATTATTAATAAACCATAACGGTCCATTATCGATGTCATTTCGTTAATTTCAATCCCTATCAAATAATGCAGCAGCTCAACTCTCGACGAAGACGACGAGTGCAGGGATATTAATTTTATAATATTATTCTGTGACGAGCACAGAAAAGATTATAGTCCCACGAGAGTGCGAACGGCGTGCGTCACGAAACATGTTTTAATTTTTAACCTACTTCAAATAAAACTGGCTAAGCCGAGTTGGACTCGCCCACCGATGCTTCCGTACACCCTTTAATTTTCAACTTTTTTTAATTTCTCGTTTATTTGTGCTGTAAGACCTTTACTCTTGCCAAATTTCATGATTCAAATTTCATATTCGGGTGGGGCTCACAAAATTTGTACCATAACGCACTAGAAAACGTAACACACAAATTAAAATGCAACACACTGGAAATTTTGTAACACGCTGGAACCCTGTAAAGGTAGGATTACATTGTATCAACATTTACTAAAAATTCTTACCACTTTTTCTTAAAAGATCTGGATAGCTTTTTCTTTAAATTACACATTTCTTTTTTCATTTGGTTGATGTTCCCTTTAAGTGCGCAATTTTCTTTTTTCAACCTGTAGTTTAATGTTTCTATACGTATTTGTTTATTTCTCATTGCTTTGTCATTGTTTTCTGTTAAATACTCTAATCCTTCTTTTTTCTGTTCATCATATGTTTTCTTCTTCTTATTTTCTCTCCATTGTCTTCTTAGTTCTACTTGCTCTTCTGGTTCAAAATCTGCGATTCTTTTTCTTTTTAAATTTCTCCTGGCGGCATTTTTTCTTTGCATTTCCTTGTATTTATTTGGATTTTCATTCTTCATCCTCTCGCGGTATCGTTTTTGCCGTTCAGCTGCGCTCGAAGGCATCTGTATAAAATAAGCTTCAATTGTTACTATGCAGGATATCTCAATAGTAAGATTACACACCGAACAGCATATTTACAGCATAAGTTTATTTACTACTTATATAAAAAATAACCTAAATAGAAGCTTTTGTAAATAACAATATAAAAATACAAAATGTTATCTTTTAGTTTTAATTTATTTGGTATTAAGTGCTTATAAAGCAACAGAAGGGAAGGCATGCGTATAATTATACGTTTATTCACACGCAAGCAAATGTATTATCCTCCTTTTGGACTCCGCCGCAGTCGGTTAAAGACAATGTGCACCAAGCTTAATGTTATCCAGTGTGTTACGTAACACATTATGTAACACAACATAACACACCAGAGCGAACACACGAGAAAATTCTAGTGTTTACTTGACTATAGCAGCCGCAAATTCAAAGAAATATTGGAAAGAAAGCCATAATATACGACACAAAAAGGTATTTATTTAGTATCTATACTTCAATATAACGAAAGACAAACACTTACCTTGAAAATTCTGTGTTTAATAACCAATTTTTTGGAGGGAAAAAACACTACACCAAATCACTTCACTTGTGTTACAAGACTAAAATGGTTGGCATTAAATTGACACATGACGGCTGTTGGTATACGGTGTTGCCACCCTACAAAATATGTTCTAGTGTGGTTATCACTAAACTACGAAAGCTACCGTGTAACACATTACTTGTAACACACTAGAAGATTTTATGGGACTTTTTTTTTATTTGTTGTTTTGTAAGCAATTATAATTGTTTGCGAGATTTACGATATAGATACTAACAATGAAGACAAAAAGAAATGAAATTAACAGCGTAATAAAAAAATAAAAATTAAAACCTTATCGACGGACTGCGCTGGGACATTTATGTTTTGTATGGAGCAAATAAATTATTAAAAGTTTTATGAACGTAAAGTATTGTGTAAATTGAAGATTTTGTGTATTTTCTTTGCAAACATCAATTTTGATGTATTTATGTTACTGCAACAAATAAAATTCTTTGATAGAAATTACCATAATATACTAAAATTTAGGAGCAAACAGGTGACAGCGATTTTTTTTTAAAGGTACATTTTGTTCGAGCCCTACATGAACTGGAACAAAAAAAAATTTTTTTCGTCAAACCTACGAGTATACGTGTATACTACGAGTATCTATGGATAGGTCTTTAAAAATGACATTGAGGTTTCTAAAATCATTTTTTCCCAAGTCAATCATTTCAAAGATAGGCGCGTCTAAATTGGTAAAATGTGTGTCCCCCCCCCCCCTCTAACTTCTAAAGTAAGGGAGTGAAAAATCTAGAAAAAATATATTCTGTAGATCTCAATAAAAACTTTCAACGAAAATTGGTTTGAACGAGATACAGTCAGCAGTTGTTGAGATATAGCGACCGCAAGTATAACTTTGTTTTTCATACAAACACTATGAAAAACAAAGTTATTTTTGTAGTTGCGAAAAATCAATGTTATAGAATACTCTACTGTGTTACGGAACCCTACGAGTGCGAGTCCGACTTGCACTTGGCCGGTTTATTGTACTTATTCCGTAAATATACGCCGGCTTTTTTTTGTTATAATTTGCCCTGGACACAAGCATATTTAGCTTAGTTGGAGGGGTTAAACAAGAATACAAGTAAATGTGCAGCCAACATTGCGAGTAATCTTTAAAAAAATAAATACAAACAAACCCTTTGAATGTTTCTTTTTTTAAGTATCATTATGGCTCCACACGATTAGTGTATTTAGCCAGTGTCAAGTATTGATATTTTTCAAGTTTTTATTAATTTTAGTCGTAGAGATGGGTCAAAGTCACATTTCAGGTCAGTATTCAAGTAAAAGTCTAGTCTTTGTCATACATTCAGTAAAGATGTGGTGTTTACTGAAGATTTTCAGTGGAATTTTGATGAGAACGCAAATCGCATGAATCGCATCGTTTCCTTAGAATAGGTGCCAACTATAGCGGATACTAGCCTAACGTTAAAAATGGTTGGAGGGATACTTGCCCAATGTGAGGATAGATGCCCGTCTGTTTGATCTGAATTGATAAGCCCTCAGCTTGCCTCACAACTATTTCGGGATTTCTTTCAAGGAAGCTTTGCAACCATTGCGGTCCAGCCATTTTAGTTTCATTATTAAAATTGTGCTTCAATCCTAATTTTTCGGCAAACTGATAGGCTAATTGGCGAATTAAACTTCTTTCAGGAGGAAATCCTGCGTCTCCGAGCTTCAATATATGGGAAACTAGTCTTTTTTCATTTTCAAAGCCAAGAGCAGGGTATTTTCCTAGAAGTGTATACAATTAGATAAGTAGGCAAGTACGTAAATAGATTATTATATTTATAAGCTAAATATACAATTTTAAATCCTTGACATACCTTGGGTTACCAGCAGCTGGTTTCTTTTTTCATACCGTCTTTTTAAGGTTCGAGAGGATATGCCATAAATCCGGGATATTTCTTTGATACTTTTTTGTTTTTTATTAAGTTCTTCGAACGCAAGTGTTAAAGTATCTTTTGTCCAGTTGATGTGGCGCGGCACCACGCCTGGCTTTCGTTTATACTTGCGAGGCATTTTGCTGTTGAGTATTTATTTAATTTAGATAAAATATAGTAAAACCAAATAAAAAATCACTAAGAAAAAATAGTAAAAGCAAATGAAAAAAATTACTAGGAAAAAAAATCTGTCTTTGCTTGTTAAAAATGTATAGTTACGGATAGTTGCCGCAGGGCAACAATCCGCAAAAGACAGTAGGGCAACTATCCGATTTGATACGGATACTTGCCCTTTCTATTTACGAAATAAATAAAACATATTTAACAATAAAACCTAATAAACAGCGCAATTTAAACTCTAATGCACTCAAAGAAATATATTTTTGACTGAAATCGCAATCAGTTATAAAAATATATAACAGAGATTACTTACCAATATAATTCTGGCGCTCGTCAAAGTATCGCCGCGGAAGATGATCTCGTACAAAACACGTGCATCTACTTCAACGGCTTATGCGGCAGTACATATTCTTATCTATGTTATGCGGCACTGAGGCCTGCGCGGGCCGCGGGGGACGCTTTTAATTATGATCAAAAAGAAACACTGTCAGTGTCAATACGTCTAACATAGAACATTTTAAAACTGAGGCATGTATCCGTCCGAGGCAACTATCCGGCTTTTACCCTATAAAGGCGGACCGGGCGGGTCCTCTCTTGCTCCCTAATTAGGATCCTTCTGGAACACTGCACGGCAGGCAAGTGTGTAGAGATACTCCCGATATCGCCACAACCGCCATGCACCCTAGATTGCCCCTGCGGCAGGTGTGTGAGTAGCGCCCTTCAGTCAGAGTCTGTCAAAGTTCAACGTAAACAAACACAACTAACAAAGTTTATCATTATCGCAAAAGCCAAAAACTAAGAAATAACAAAGTTTATCGCAAAAGCCATAAACTAAGAAAATAATAATAACAAAGTTTTAAATAATCCAAATAATCTTTGTATAAGATTCCTTATCCTTATATCTTTTTTATATGAATGACAAAAAACCTCATATACTAGTTTATCCTAGTATACCCAATGTGTAGGTACTATGCTAAGGGTGCCTGCACTAAAACGTCGAAACATTGGCAAAAAAGTAAGTTTTCATTACTAATTTATTACTAGAGCCAGCAGCGACCTGCCCCGCCTTTGCACAGGTGCATATTTCAGCAATCTATCTCACCTGATGTTAAGTAATGATGAAATATACAATATTAAACTATACATATAAAACTTCCTCTTGAAATATCTAGGTATTGATCAAAACCACATAAAAATCCTGTACGTAAATTATAAGATCTAAGCATAATCTCTTGTGTGTAGTAGTAAAAAAGTGACTGTAGAGATGTATCAAAAACTCACATTCAGTACAAGCTCAGATAGCAATAAATTATACAGTGCCCAGTGTATATATATATTTGTAAATAAGTGGTGGTACTTCCAGTGGTGAGGATGTTATTATAGATGGTGAAAATGATGATGATGAAGAAAGCTATAGATGACTTTGTGTGCCTGATAGCACTGGCAGTGCTAAGGCTGATAGCGATGATGATGACAGTAATGGTGATACTGTTAATACTTGTCGTTGTGGTTGCTGCGGCTGGTGTTCTTATCTGTTTCTCGGTTGTATAACCCGGCTGTGTCTTTTACCTCATCTAGGACCGGGCACTGTGAGATCACTTGTGCTACAGTCTCTTTTTCAAGCATGCAGCCTCGACACAGGACTATCTGTAGCACCAATTTTGTGGAGGTGATAATTCAGATTACAGTGTCTTGTGATGAGGCCTACTATTATACGAAGGTCATGCCTTTGTAATTTTAGCATGACACTATCTAGTGTCCGCCTGGCCTTATGGCCTGGGGTTATAATTTTTCAACATGTAACATAATGAATGCTCAATTTTTTTATATACCTAATGCGGTTAGATTATTAGATAAAGATATATTATAATGCATGGCCGAAGGACACTATCTAGTGTCCGTCTGGCCAGCTACCACCTTCAAGTTAGAAAATCTGTCACCAAACATCTAATATGTTTCGGCACCTATCCTTGAGAGCCAATTCCCATTCTAGGCCTAGCGTGCTTACCATCTTCGACCGCATCATCACTTTCCAACAGGTGAGATAGTGGTCTAACACTAGCCTAAAAGATATATACAAAAAAAGCAATCTGTTTGTAACGTTGCTGTCTAAATTCGGAAAAGCTGCTTTTGTGTGTTTACAGCTTGTCATGCTGTCCCACAACTTTTATTGTTCGTTTTTGGTATGATGAGGTCTGACTTCCATTGCTGATGGTCTACAAAGGTCCATCACGTCGTCACTTACCTGTTCTGTTGTTTCTTCTTTAGCAAGTTTGTCAGCTGTGCTGATGACACATGATGATGCATAGCTTTTCGTCCATCTTACTAGGTATACATACAAGTAACAAATTGTATTACCTGTCCGGTACATTATACTTCCTTAGTGTCATTGTGTTAAGTACAATATACACTTTGTGTATATTCATACAACTATATATTTTTATTTTATGATAAGAAGTGATGAGAATTATCAATTGAAGTAATGTGATATTTTCATATTTAAATTTACAGGTGTGGACAGATAGAAATATCTGACAAAGGCAGCATTAATAGCTGCATGGAGGTCAGCGTCGGGTGCAATATCGTCAATAGCTTCCAAAATCTTCCAGTGGAAAAACAAATTAATGGGAAATGAATTTGTGAACCAGAAACTTCAACAAGGGTCCCGGGAACCCGGGTATAGTAACGGCTATTGTTCAGAATGTTTGTATTATTTCTATGTTCGAAATGATTATTGAATTATTATTTTCCACCGACTTCCAATAAAGAGGAGGTTCTCAATTCGTCTGTATGTTTTTTTGTTTATATGTTATGCGATTACTGCATTAATAATTATTTTTTTTTGTCACATAGGCTAGCGTTTGACTACTATCTCAGCTAATTAGTGATGGTGCAGTTTGAGGATGGTAGCATGCTAGACCTAGCATGGGAACTGGCTGTCATGGATAGCTGCCAGTACACATTAGATGTTTGGCGATAGATTTTCTAACTTGAGGGTGGTAGCTGGCCAGGCGGACACAAGATAGTGCCCATATATATATATATTATGAACCGATTCAAATGATTCTTGTTCTAATTGGTAGGTTACATTTTCAAGATAGTCCCATTGATTTACATTGAGATCTAATAAATATTTGCAGAGATATGGAGATAAACACTTTAAATCTGCTACAGCATTTGAAATTTATTTTTAGTTTTTAAGCTATCTTTGTGTACTGTATTATTATTTAATTTCCCATGCTTAACTGAATATTTTTGTATTTCTATGAAGAGAAATATAAATGTGTACTGTATACCTACTTTATTATATCCTATTAGAGAGCAAATTATAGAGAATCTTTACAAAATATCATCAAAACTGCAACCACATTGTAAATGGGGATATTTTGTGAGTTTTGATGCATAAATAGGTTACTGTGCTATCTGGTTGGTTGTTAACTTGTTTGAAAAAGAAATTAAAAAACTTACTTGGACACATTAAACTCTACTTTCCCACTTACTTACCCTATTACCCACTTCATACATTTTTATGTTATTTTACAGCGACAAAACAGAGAGGACAACTTTGTCGGCATTATGTGATCATACTTCTCTCCTCAAGGCTGAATAGAAAGACGCCATGTGGAATGTGAGGATCAAAGAAATATGTGAAGACCATGAAAGAGTTTGTTGGCACGGGCAGCAGCTCATAGGCTGGAAGGCATAGAAGATACTTTTTTGATTGTAATGCAATATGTAAATGCATAGAAAATATTTTCTTATTTGTAATGCAATATGTAACAATGCTACTCAATGTATTTTCCTCTCAACTAAAAGTATTTTAATTTTATAACAAATTGTTGATAGCCAATTAGTTTTGTTACAAATTTTAATATTTAAGCTGTAGGTATCGGTTAAGATAGTATTTTTGCATATTTGATATGCTAGCGTTTGACCAGTATCTCGCCTGGTGATAAGTGATTATGTGGTCGGGGATGGCGAACATGCTAGGCCTAGAATGGTCATCAAGGGTTGTGTGTACTGCCAGCACATGGTAAGGTTGTGCGGCAGATTTTCACCATGATGGTGGTAAGCTACTTTTTGGTAGCAAGTCAGGTGGAACATCTATACAACGCTCCTACCAACTGTAGAAAAGCTTTTCGTTATTTAAACTTTCATTAAAAAGTGAAGTAAGACAATTTATTCTTGCACTCTTTTGAACCTTTTTACTCCCTTTGTAAGGATATAAAAAATACAGATAAAATAAAATGCATTATTTTTCTTATTGATACCCTAAAAGCATCTCTTTTATTAATTACCTTATTGCTGTTCTCAACCATCACCACAAACAAGATTAGGTATATATCTTATAAACTAGCATTTGACCACTATCTCACCTGTTGGTAAGTTATGATGCAGTCAAAGATAGTAAGCAGGCTAGGCTTAGAATGGGCTAGGCATAGAAAGTAGTCACTTTTTAGGCAATCCTACTTGAGTTATTGTATTGTTTGAGTACATATAGAATTCATCATACCACAGTATAAATAATATCATAAGTAAATCATACTGAGATGATCACTTTAATAAAGAAGGCCAAATCTTATTAAGACAAATAGTAAGTTATAGCTTTGTCTTGATTACAGGCATAGCTATTTTATTGTTTTTTAATTCTTATCTTTGGCATTATTGATGTTGACACTATTTATTTACTTCGACTAGTCACTACATAATAACAATAGCAACATCAAGGGCCTCTTTCTTGTATACATACCAAAATACCCATCAGTTTCGATAACATTATTAAAGAACCGCGCTTGAGATATAGGTAGGCTAAGTAATCATGAAATGTACCTACATACAATTAAAATCAATGATGATTAGCAGAAAATTGCAAATAAATAAACTGGCCAACTGGAATTCGGGCTCACACACTTAGCGTTCCGAATGAACAAAATTTGCCAGAAAAATAAGTTTTTGTATGGTGATCCCCTTTAATTTAATTTTGTTTGTATTATTTGCAACCATTAGGTATAATAAATACACACTATGAGCAAATTTCAAGTCTTTATCTATTACTGTTTTTAAGATGAAGTATAAAACGCCTGAAAAAATATGTTTCTTGTATGGAGACCCCCTTTAAATTTTAACTTCATTCTGTTTTTATTATTTTTTGTTACAGAGGCTATAGTAATACAAATTTGGGAAGATTTCAAGTCTCTATCAATTATGGGTCTTAGGTTCAAGAAAAAATAAAACAAAAAAACACGTTTTTAGGGTTCCGTAGTCCTGACAAGGAACCCTTATAGTTTCGTCATGTCCGTCTGTCTGTCTGTCCGAGGTTTTGCTAAGAGACCGTTAATACTAGAAAGCTGTAATTTTGTGGGAGTATGTATATATATTACGCCGACAAAGTGCTGAAATAAAATTGTGAAAAATATTTTGTTTTAGGGTAGCTCCCCTATAAAAGAAGTGGGAATGAATTTTTTTTTCATTGTCTACCCTATCGTGTGGGGTATCGTTGAATAGGTTTTTTAAAATGATTTAAGGGTTGCTAATATCATTTTTCGATTGAATACTCCATTTACGAAATATTAAACTTTAAAGTGCAAAATTTTGTTCCAGGAGGGCGTCCCCCCCCCCCTAAAAGCTAAACTGTTGGCTTGAAAAATCTGAAAAAATTCGTGATAATAGCGCATTTCATGAACTTTAAAGGAAAATTATAGCGGTTGACATAACTTTATTAGTTTAGCAGTAATAGTCGTTAAACTTAGGTGTTGGATATATTTGTACCAAGTACAAAATCCTTAGAATAAATCCTTTAAAGTGACAAAGACGGAGTACCTAGTTGCTTGTTTATAACGGGTAAAGACTTGCATTGAATAACATGCTACTACGGAACCCTACACTGCAAGTGGCCCGTGGCCGTGTCCGTGTCCGTCCGTATGTCACAGCCATTTTATTCCAAAACTATTAAGACTACAGAATTGAAACTAGGTAAGTAGATGTGTTCTGTGAACCGCTTTCCGATTTTTATACAAAAATAAAAAATATAAAAGTTCAAGGGATTATTATTTATCCCATACATTGAACTGTAACAAAAAAAAATTCTTCAAACCTGTACGTGTCGGGTGTTTATGGATAGGTCTTTAAAAATGACATTGAGGTTCCTAAAATAATTTGTATTGTATTGTATTTACTGTGTTACGGAACCCTACGAGTGCGAGTCTGACTTGCACTTGGCCAGTTTATTTCACTTGTATTGTAACCGATGGAGACAAACATGTTAGTGACTCAGACTAAAATCGGATTTTAGTCTGAGGTTAATGAAAAATGAGAATATTCTATTATGTTAACACTACCTGTGCCCCGCAGCTTCTCCCGCGGTAAAAAGTACACTATAGCCTAATCCAAATCTATAATACTGGCTATCTCTGTACAAAATTTTTGCAAAATCCGTCGAGCGGTTTGACCGAGAAGAAGTCCTAAACAAACATATTACAAACTGACTTTCGCATTTATAATATTGGTGTTTATGAAGATATTTGGCGAAATGGATAGAAATGGCTCAATTACTATTTTCAACCAACTCCTAAAAAGGAGGAGGTTCTCAATTCGTCTGTGTTTTATTTTTTTGTATGTGTTGCGCGATTACTCCGTCAATTGTGAACCGATTCGAATGGATATTTTTTTAATTGGTAGAGTACATTTCCACAGTGGTCCCATTGTAATTTCATGGAGATCTGATAAGTATCTCCAGAGATATGACGATAAACGTCTCAAACTTGCTAATGAAACTGACTCGCGGGCCATGGAAGTCGGTTGTTTTAGTTTTGAAACTATCTTTAGAGTGTGCGAGTCAGTATCAGTAGCAAGTTTGAGACGTTTATCGTCATATCTCTGGAGATACTTGTCAGATCTCGAAGAAATTAATGGGACCACCTCGAAATGTACCCTACTGATTAAAAAGAGAATCATTCGAATCGGTTCATAATTGACGGCAATGATGCGGCCGACGAATTGGCAAGGAGAGAATCTAACCTGCACCCCGCAGGAGTAGAACCTATGATACCTATACCATTCAGCCAAATCAAAGCCTGGATCCGTGATAACATTAGGAATCAACATAAAGACTATTGGGCAGACTTACAGGATTGCAGACAGTCGAGGGAGGCGTTCCCGGAATTAAATTCCAGATACTCCCGAAAACTGATCAACCTGAAACGCGATAAACTCCGTCAAATGATCGGAGTAATCACGGGTCACTGCTCACTCAACAAACACCTATTTACCATAGGTGTCACCGACAGCCCTCTGTGCAGAGGATGCATGGAGGCAGAGGAAACGGCCGCGCATGTGCTACTGGAGTGCAGTAGTGTGGCGGCACAGCGGCGGACATTCCTCGGGTCCCCGACGACGTTGCGAGAGGCCTGCGCCGGCATCAGCGAGCTGCTGGCCTTTCTCGCAGACATCGGATGGCTGGACTGATGCGCCACCAACCACACGCAAAAAGGGCCGACATACGGCCTAGTTGCGGAAAGGAGCCCGCGCACCAAGTACCAAGTACCAAGCCATAATTGACGGAGTAATCGCGTAACATACATACAAAAATAAACATACAGACGAATTGAGAACCTCCTCCTTTTTGAAAGACGGTGGAAAACCAGCTGCCATAACCTTACGGTGCTCCGGCAGCAAACAGCCCTTTAGAGTCAGAGTATACTGAAGTCCCCGTCACGAGAAGCTATAAATTATGTAAACAAACATATTTTACTAAGTAAACATTTTATACTGCGAGATAATAATAAATTGACCATATTCAATCGACATGAAATATAGACGGGTTATATGAAAGTAACAACCTATTTAATTTAGTCGGATCATATTTTAACGACGCAAAGCGCTATCGTTTGTGTTTCTTGGTACCGGACGCAGGGATTGTAAACTATCGGGACGCCATTTTGAAATAAACGCGTCATTCGAGTTTCGAATGCGTGCGAGTTTGTTTCATTGCTTTGCATATATCGCGGATCTGGTTGTTATTGTTTCGTTATCTTTTTTATTGTTGTTACTTTAATTGTTGCGTTAATTTTATTTTCACAAATTCATTTTTTTTGTTGGTCCAAATGCTGTGAACTCCTGAACACTTGTTTACATAATTTATAGCTTCTCGTGACGGGGACTTTAGGCCTACCTGGCCTACAGTGTTCACCGTCTTCGACCACATAAATTACCACCAGGCGTGATAGTGCTCAAATGATAGGTAAAAGATTTATATTAAAAAACTCATTAGATCAGAAATCACAAACTCATATTTTTTACTTTTTGTTTTTATTAAAACGCCAGTAACTTTATTTAAGTACTATCAGTCATTTTCCTAAGTTCAACTATCAGTCGAACAAATTGTACACACATTTTCCATTTGACGTTTCAAATACAGGAACATGTATTTCTGACTTTCATTAGCCATATGTAACGGCATTTTCCTTAGTTCCCCGGCGACGTAGCGACCGAAAACTTCAAAATCTTCTTCTGTTTTCGCTCTCTGACTGCTTTTTGGTTTTGCATTTGATTCGCTGGGATTGTCTGTCTTCTTTTCAGGGGCTCTCTTACGATTTTGTGCAACTTTTTCCTTTATAGTTTTAACTGTTCTAGTTGCAGGTTTATCTTGATAGTCAACGTTTTTAAATAATCCAATAAACTTGTCTATATCTAACGCTCTTTCTGACTCTTTTACTTTACTCTGGTCACTGTTTTCTGGAACTACATTTTGAGGCTGTACTGTTTGTTTTATTGTTTCATTTTGAGGTTTATATGCTTTCATTGGAACTTTAATTTGAGGCTCAGCTGTTTTATTTAGTATTATATTTTTCTGAACTATCTCAGTATTTTGAAGATTTGCTACTGCTTGCTCCGTTTCTGATAGATTTCTCATCTGATTATTAGAAAATCCCGAATTCATTACAACAAACATTGGAAAGTCTCCTGAATTAATTTGAACAATATTAGGAACTGCTGGATGCATTTGAACAATATTTGGAAAGTCTCCTGGATTCATTTGAACAATATTTGGAACTGTTGGATTCATTTGAACAATATTTGGAAAGTCCACTGGATTCATTTGAATAATATTTGGAACTGTTGGATTCATTTGAACAATATTTGGAATGTCCACTGGATGCATTTGAACAATATTTGGAAAGTCTACTGGATTCATTTGAACAATATTTGGAAAGTCTACTGCTTTATTTGTTTGTGCTACACGTATGTTTTGTACCGCCGACTGTGTTTCCGTTTGTGTTGTGGCACTCCGTTCATTTATCTCAAGATGTCCAAGATGTTCCTGTTCAGTTTCGTCGTACTCAATAAAGACGAGTTCTTCTTTCACATGTAAGTCGTGGAATAGATCGTCTGACTCGTCGCGGCTCTCTGGATATTCAATTTCTATCTTATCTATGTTTTCTTCCTGAAATGTAAGACAAGGAAATATTAAAGGACGTCTTCAATCTTCAGGCTACGATTGGACAGCCACAAGTGCATAATTGTAGGGTGCCCAATCCTAAAAGAAAACCGAGATGAATATTTTCTTTATATAGCCATAGTAGCGGCGTTGTACAGACCCCTCAACACTTGGATATATCGCCAATCAACCTGGCGTCGTCATTTGTCGCCACTGCTGGGCAAGGGCCTCCCTACCCTCTTTTTCAGTAAGTCACAGAGAGAGTGGTTAAACGAAATTTAAATAAAAAAATTATATGCACATGTATTGTCCCCTGGCGTAGCAAAGGGAGCGTTCTAGTATTCCGTAACAAAATTGGGGGAAGGGGGGGGGGGGTGTCTTGTTACGTAACATTGTTTTTTTAACCCTTCAGAGCGCTACTTTAAACTTACTTTAAACGCCTACTTTGCGCTACATAATTGTGTCTTTTAGATAATAAAGTGTGATAGTAAAAAACGAATAACCGTTTTCACATGCCGAATCAATGCACGAAGCCAGTATCATGTCATCATTTTCGAATTTAAGCTGTTTATCTCCATATCTCCGGAGATTCTTATCAGATCTCGATGAAATTTGATGGGGACCAAACGGAAGGCATAATCTCTCAACAAAAATAGAATTTTTCAAATCGGTTAAGATTTGACGGAGTTCTAAGGTAACAAACGTTAAATAAAGAAGAAAAATAAATACAGTCGAATTGAGAACCTCCTCCTTTTTTGTGAAGTCGCTTAAAAATGGCCACTTGGAGGTTACGTAACGTTTGTCTAGGGGGGAGGAGGGTAGGTACAGAAAAACGTTACGGCGCGTTACATTTCATAACTTCCCGCCATTTCTCTTCTTGATTCCCTCTTTTTGGATATTTTTGCAACGTCTTGTGTAGAATGAACTCTTCAATGTGTCTCTTGAATTTTAATGAAATCCGTCGATAAAAAACGCTACAGCAAACTTTCCCACTTTTCCCCTTGTTGGAGCTACACCAAAATAGATCAGTGTTTTTCAACGTGTGGGTCGCCGCGTAATTTGTTTCCTGTAGACTACGCGAGCGAAATCGCGGGCAGAAGCTAGTAATATAATAAAATACAGATTTTGCAAGCGATTTTTAGGGTTCCGTACCCAAAGGGTAAAACGGGACCCTATTACTAAGACTCCGCTGTCCGTCTGTCTGTCTGTATGTCTGTCCGTCTGTCACCAGGCTGTATCTCATGAACCGTGATAGTTTTCACAGATGATCTATTTCTGTTGCCGCTATAACAACTAACTCTAACTAACTCCTTTTTTAGACGTTAGATGGCGTTATAAGAAATAAAATGTTTATTAATTATTATTTTTTGCTGGCGAAAAATGATAGTGGTATTTTTTGCTCGATCTTATAAAATACTGTAGTGTGGTACGGAGCCCTACTAGTGCAAGTCCGACTTGCACTTGGCCAGTTTATTTTTCATACCAAGGGAAAGATTGAAAATCACTGAAATAGATCAAAGCTAAGACCATCTGTGAATAACCATTGATATCGTTGCTGACTATCAAGTGTCAACAGACTAGTCGTTCAGTTAACAACTAAGAGAACTTACGTGTTTTTATTATACCCCTCTAATTACCCCCCAATAAATAATCGCGATCGACTAAAATATTTAAATTAATCAACGGAAGAGAACGGACAGACAGACAAAATGCATTTTTTGTCAAATCTCACTCGCGCTTCGCTCGCTCAGTCAACTACAACGAAAGTAGCATACAACAGATATGAGTTGCTTAATTGGCAAAGCACCTGGACATGTTATCCAGGAGGTTGCGGGTTCAAGTCCCGTCGGTACGATGAAATTTTGGATTGTGTTTAACAATTTACAAAAAAAAAAAAGTTTGTAATACTTCAAACAAACGTAATATTAAATATGAGTTAGTACGAAAAAAATCTAATTTCAGATCTAAATCCAGATCCTCACCTTAAGGTATGGCGGACAGTGTTCAGATCGTAGCAGGTGTTCAGACAGCTTCTGTTCTTTGACAGCTGGTGACGGCGTCAATCTGTAATGTTCCGTTTTACATACATTAAACATTGTCAAATATCTGCCTGGGAGTTTTGGCGGAACGTGAAAAAGTGTGTGCTCTCATTATATTTTTTCCTAAAACTTGTGTTCTTTCGCGAGGTATTGTGTAATAAATGTGGATTATTAACCATTAAGTGCCGGTGAATGTTTGTGAGTGTAGGAAAACAGCACAATGTTGAAAAACATGCTATTTGCGTTCTCACCAAAATTCCATTGAAAATCTTCAGAAAAGTCCACATGGGTATGACTTGGACTAGACTTTGACTTTTTTGACTTTTTGTGAAACTTGACCTGAAATGTGACTTTGATCCATCTTTACGACTCAAATTCTCAAAAACTTGAAGAATTTTAATACTTGACACTGGCTAAATACACTGAACGTGTGGAGCCATACTGAATCTAAAAATAAAATGTCTGCCTGGCCAGTGAACAGCTACCCTCGAGAAGGAAAATCTGTCACCAAAACATCTAATGTGTTCCGGCAGCTATCTTTGAGAGCCAGTTCCCATTCGTCCTGCATACATTTTTCTAACAAATAATTTTATTTTAATTTTCTAATAAATCTTCTAATACATTTTTTAATAAAAAAAATAGTTTATTTCAATTTGACTTTATTGAGCGTATTACGCGATTACGCTGCATAGTGCATCAATAAGCATTTATTTACTTATTTCGTTTGTAGGCAGTTTAAAAAAAAATTGCTCCTAAACCATTCCAGTACTAAGTTTGAGGTGATTATCTCCATATCTCTTGAGATATTTATCCGATCTCCATGAAATTACAATTGGATCAAACGGAATACTCTCTCAAACAAAAAAAGGTTACTAAATAAAGAAGTTCTGAGGTAAAAAACAAAAAAAATAAATACGGGCAAATTAAAAACTTCCTCCTCTTTTGTGAAATCGGTTTTTTCGTTAGATTCTATTAGATTAGATTAGATTCTATTATTATTGTAGCCGTATGTCATCTGAATAATTTAGTTTTTATTTGAAGTTTAAATACTACTTACTCTGTGTCCATTGATTCTGAAGAGGGGCCAGGTTGATTAACTCCAGTGGGGAGGGCGTTGCTGAACAGAGACCTAGATAAGTAATTTAATAGATTAGTTGTCATCGCCAAACACTACAAATATGTGTTTACGTGTGTTTTTAACAACAAATAAAAATATGTTTATTGCTATTACAGAAAAACAAACGTAATTATTACAATAAACAGTTTAAAAGAAGGACTAAAAAAAAACTAGTTTCCATCTAAATTATAAATAGTAAAGGACAATTGGCCAAGCTAATTAACATTTATTATTTGGATAAGGATAGAATAAAATAGCATTAAAATATTTTTAAAACTAACTATAAACAAACAAATAAACTTAATCAAAATAAAAAAAAAAAAACTAAAGTTTAGTCTACCAAACCAGTAGGTAAAGTTCCCAAAATGCTGGCTGTATTCCCCCGTTGAATGGCGATGCTTAGTCTCTGAGCTAAATACATGCCAGCATTTTGGTCCCGTGTCGTTTCAAGCAGACGTGCGGAGAGATCTTTAAAATAATAGCCATTCGAAGTTATATAAGTAATGTTTTATTAAATGAATTTTAATTAAATAAAAGATTAAAGGATACTGTGACTGTGAGTCAAGTTCAGAGTCAGTTGAGTTTTTGACATGATGGCCTCATTTGCAGCAGTAATCAGACCCAAACTGTAGGTGCTTTTGTTTTGAGATCTTCGAGAAGGTTGGTGTGTCCGTCTCATCACTGTTGCCACAGTATTTATTTACAGTAAAACTTTTTGCAATCCTTGTGGTACCCAAACACATGAGATGGTCATTTTTAGGTCTTTCCTTAGTGTACTCCGATCTCCTTCTATTATAATGTTTCTTGCTACAGCAGCCAATTTATGAAGTTTCTTGGCTTCAAATGTTTTTTTCCCAATAATGGTAATTTTGTGTTGGTTATAATCTGAAATATCTGTTTTGAATTACAATTCCACTATTGTACGCAACGTTCTCCAAACACTAAATGATAGCGAGGGGGAATTGAGAGGAAAGGGGAGGGGAGGGTAAGTGAGGAGAGGGGAGGGGGAAGTGAGGGGATGGGGAGGGGAGGTGGAAGTGAGGGGAAAGGGGAGGGGAGGGTAAGTGAGGGGAGGGGGAAGGGGGATTAACGTATGTGTCTTATTAGTTAATGCTACACATAGACACTATTCCACGCGGACGAAGTCGCGGGCTAAGCTAGTAATATATAATTATGAATTATTAACAACTAGCTGTGCCCGCGACTTCGCGTGAAATAGTGTCTTTGGGTAGCATTAAATAATAAGATAAGACACATACATTCCACTCCCCTTCCCCTCACATACCCTAACCTTCCCTTCCCCTCACATACCCTACCCTCCCCTTCCCCTCACATACCCTAACCTTCCCTTCCCCTCACTTACCCTACCCTCCCCCACCACTCCCCCTCCACTACCCCTACCCTCCTCCTCCACTACCCATCACAAACTTTGAATGTCATATTATCCTCCCCCTCCCGTCACTTCCACATCCCCTCCCCCTCCCCTTCAGCTCACCTCCCCATCCCCACCACTCCCCCTGCCCTCCCCTCCCCTCCCACTCCACTTCTCCTACCTCCCCCTCCACTCCCCCTTCCTCCTCACAAACTTTGAATTTCATATTTATTTATATCGAATCAACAGCCTAAATAATAAGTTTCAAGTTCCTAGCTTTAAAAATGACGATACTTCCATACAACTTTTCTTCCCCCCTTTTAACCCCTTACAACCCTCTTTTCGCATTCAAAAGTAGCCTATGTCCTTTCTCAGGCTCTAGACTATCTGTGTACCAAATTTCATTTAAATCGGTTCAGTAGTTTTGGCGTGAAAGCGGGACAGACAGACAGAGTTACTTTTTTTACTTTCAAATTAAACCAAGAGATGGCGCTAGCGTAGATTTTAATAATATTGGCTAAATGTATGAGATCCTGCATCGCGCAAACGATATTTTCCGCGATATTGAAACTGATGCACTCGCTTCGTGAGCAATCATCTCAAAAGTTGAACTCGTTTAAAAATGTTTTCTCTTTATAATATTAGTCTGAATTAGGTACCGGTGAATGTGTGTAAGTGTTGGGACACAGCCCGATGTAGCAAATATGCCATTTTTCGTTCACACCAAAATTCCAATGACAATCTTTACTGAGGGTATATGACTTGAACTGGACTATTGACTTTTAATTGACTCAAACGTGAATTTACGACTTGAATCTATATAATACGTGACATTGTCTAAATACACTAACCGCGTGGAGCCATGATAGTAATAAAAAAAATAAAAAATGTAAAAATGGGTAGCAAAAACTTAAAAGCTGGCATCTCTAAACAGGCTCGTATTCATTATCCATCTACGGGCTCGTATAGACATTATTTGAGAGCTTTATGACAGAGTCACATACGAGTAGGACACAGAATGACAGAACAAAATTTGGGCCGTTTCTTAAGTGACTTTGAAATGACATGTTCCATCTGCTAGGCTCATAGAAATAGGAATAATAAGGTAGTAGAAATGTCAAAAATCGCCAATTACTTACAAAACGCTTGTCGCCACCTCGCCGCGCATTCTCCCCACCCATGCCATCACTACTACATACGCATATATTAAAACGCAGAGCCACGCATACTTAAACAGCCCCACACTTAAAATTCTGCTCTGTGATTAGTTCTAGCACATTCACAAACGGTTGTCTGTGAACTTACTTATACATCGAAAACAGTAATTTATTTCAGGACCAGTTTCCAATTTCCCGGTTAGTAACCGGTACATAACGTTCTTACGAGTATTTCGTTAGGAGCGCGAGGGTTACAAAAACCTCATTAACAACCTTTGTAGTCCGGTTTATTCCGCAAACCCGTGTCACGTGTCTGTCGTCCGATGCAAGACGCACGGCGCGAGCCAGCTTGCGTGGAGAAGGAAACGCGTATCTTTATATTTTATTCAAGCCAAATCAGTCAATCAAACAAGCTTCGACATCGTCTGTCTGTCTGTCTGTCTAGTCCCTTTATCGCAGGGACCCACAAATTGTTGTTGTTTAAAGAAAAAACAAGTTGAAACTTATATCAAGTACTTGGATCTACGGTATGTTTTGGGTGAGAACAAAACAAACCCGTAAGTCAACGCGATCAAAAGATATGACCGTTTAAGTTGCATTTTTGGCATATTTTGCGAATTCACAATGGAATTAAAACATATAGGATACTAAATTGTTAAAAACAATCCAAAATTTCATCGTACCAACGGGACTTGAACCCGCAACCTCCGGAATAACATGTTCCGGTGCTTTGCCAATTAAGCCATGGTGCGAAGTAACGTTACGACGAAATTAGTGGATTGCATTTGTTAACCCAATTATGCATTGGTGGCGCCATCTATGACTACTTATTACGTAAGTTAATCATTCGGAAGAAATCATTGCAGTTTTCTAATCCAACGAGAGATGTTGTACTGCGTAAATCAAATATTATGTTTCTTTGAAGTGTTACACACTTAATATTTTTGTAAATTGTTAAACACAATCCAAAATTTCATCGTACCAACGGGACTTGAACCCGCAACCTCCGGAATAACATGTTCCGGTGCTTTGCCCATTAAGCTATGGTGTGAAGTAACGTTACGACGAAATTAGTGGATCGCATTTGTTAAATATAGGATACTTCCCGTTGGCCTAAAATCATGAAATTTGGCATGAAACAAGGTCTAGAGAAAAAAAATCTAAAAACAGTAAAAATTTGTTTAAAGACCAAACAATAAACGAATTTACTATACCAATATAGATAACTTATTATTTGCGGTTGCAGTGTCCAGGCATCAGTCTAGGGCTCAAACTGCAAAGTTAAGTTTGTCTTTTAACCTACGAGTAGTTTGAGCACTTGGTACGGAAGCCTCGGTGGGCGAGTCCAACTCAACTTAGCTAGTTTTTTTAAAGAACACAATGACCACACTCTTGCTCCACGTCTTAGGAGTTCTTCCCGAAAAGAGGAAGGAATTGAAAATGTGTCATCCAAAGTCATAAAATTTGAACTCTGTAAATATTTCGCTTTTATAATATTAGTAGGCAGTAGGATTTTATGGTTTTTGTACCGAATTTTGAAAGAAGCTAACCAAGTAATACATTTTCAATAGAAACTGTATCACCCTGTTTAACCATTTAAGGAAATGATTTTCAAAAATAATATTATCTGTATAATTAGTCAAAACAAACATTGATGAATTTTCTACCATTTTCTATTCCAGCCAACATTTCTACAATAAATATAAAATTGATACATACGTATACCGGTTTTTCGAACGAAACCACTTGAAAACCCTTATTTGCATGTATCGCTCTAAATAGAGGCTGAGGTAGAACTAAACTTAAAAGAAAAGGTTTTAGGCATGTAAGAGAGAACGCGGGTTACATTTTTACATACTTGGTATTTGATATTTTGTAGAAATTAATTTTGCTCCAGAAGCATTTTCCAGGGAGGAAACGGGGGAATGCATTTGTATAGAAAAGTGCACCCCGCGTTCCCTCTTAAGGCGTAACCGGTTTGAAATTTTTTCCGGTTACGAAGACCTGATTTATTTGACATATACAGCTAGTGCTGGACAAATCTCAAAACTAAAAAGTTGTCGATATTTCAAATAGCGGGGCGCAATCCTATTTGTTAATATATAATTTTATTATTAATTTAAATACTTCAACAGGGTTCAATTATAGCTACGTATACGAACAAATTTTTGCGTAGTAGGTTTATTTGCGACGAAACAGCTGGTTTTTCTTCTTACTTCCTGCATATAGTGATATTTATTTCGTTTTTAAGTACCATACAATAAGCTGTATCAAGCATTCGAATAGAACATGCAGAGGTAGATATTTTAATTTTATTTCTGGACCATATAAAATTTGTAATTTTAAATGCTTTATTATGTTTTTTATGGTAACAGGACAAGCACGACGCTCGCCTGATGGTAAGCGATGATGTTTACCTATTACAGATATAGCGGCATGCAAAATGCTGGACTCTCAGAATTTTACATGTCACTGCACTGCGCCTGTTACCTTGAGACATAAAAATGTTGAGACTCACATGCCCTGTAATTAATTTCACTGGACACCTTGCCATTTCAACCGAAAAACATTCCTATTTCACGGCTGAAAATTAGTTGGCAAAGTGGTGGTGGTACCGCCCCAGGCGGACTAGCAGAAGTCCTACCACTACAAAATGTATTAGCTAAATTAAAAAACAAACATCATACATGTTTATTAAACGATGCATGTATTGTAAGTGTTACTGAACGAACAGTGTATTTATAAATTCAATTATACGTAGTATTATTATCTTTTCTATGATTATACACAAAAAATTTAATTTTATTTTGAAAAAAAAAAACAGTTGCTATGCGATTCATAATTAACTACATAGCGCCTGTCTTCTATAATTTACTAAATTAGGTAAATATAAAATATAAACATATAGGCATTCACTAAAAAACTGGCCAAGTGCAAGTCGGACTCGCACTCGTAGGGTTCCGTAATACAGTAGAGTAGTATTCCATAACTTTGATTTTTCGTAACTACAAAAATAACTTTGTTTTTCATAGCTTTTGTATGAAAAACAAAGTTGTACTTGCGGTCGCTATATCTCAATAACTGCTGACTGTATCTCGTTCAAACCAATTTTCGTTGAAAGTTTTTATTAAGATCTACAGAATATATTTTTTCTAGATTTTTCACTCCCTTACTTTAGAAGTTAGAGGGGGGGGGGGGGGACACACATTTTACCACTTTAGACGCGTGTATCTTTTAAGTGATTGACTTTGGGAAAAAATGATTGAAGAAACCTCAATGTCATTTTTAAAGACCTATCCATAGACATCCCACACGTATAGGTTTGATGAAAAATTTTTTTTTTTATTCCATTTCCATGTATGGGATGCCCCCCCTTAAACTTTTATATTTTTTGATTTTTTACAAAAATCGGAAGGCGGTTCACAGAATACATCTACCTACCAAGTATCAATTAAAAAAAGAATCATTCAAATCGGTTCACAATTGACGGCGTAATCGCGTAACATTACATAAAAAAAAACAGATGAATGGAGAACCTCCTCCATTTTGGATGTCTGTTGAAACTTTGGTGAAAGTCCTGGAACTTGTGAAACATGGGACGTCCAGGGGCCCTCCCTAACTATGATATACTGAGCTCAAGCACTTACTTAAAACTCGAAGGGATGGAAACATCTTCTTCCATTTTCTCTTTCTTAGAAATTGAAGGAATGGAATTATCTTCCACCAGTTTCCTTTTCTTGAACCATACTTCACTTCGGCTGTGACAAACATATCCGATATAATTATGTACATATTACCTAGATTATGGGACTATTATCACAGAAAAGATCCTACGGACAGAAATTTCACTCTCTGATGAGGTCTGTCAGATCTCTGAGGGGACTTTTACAGCTTTGTGATGCTATGTTGCAAAAAGTATTCTAGGTATGTTGAAAAAACATCGATGTTTCTTACCGATGCATCTGAAAATATCGATACATAGCCTCGGTGTATTGCATCGAAACAAAAACATCGATGTATTTTCTAAGTGGACACCCCTGCTGTTTGTTGTGTCGTGGACGACACGCGAAGCGGTAGGTATTGATCGCGTGTTGTCCTTGAGCGAGTGAATGATGCCTGCTATTATCTTTTCTTTGGTTATGGTTTTAAGAGTCAAAATTACAATAATTGCATGTATTTCAAAACTGAAATCAGTATCTACCTAACCTATATGGCTACTTATTTAGGTTGAAATTTAGAATCGTTTGGCACGAAAAAGGGAGGGGGGGTGGAGCGGTGGAGGGGGTAGGTGAGGGTCCTTCTTTTACTACCCCACCACTTTCATTACAAGGTAATGCATAGTTTTTTAGTTGTTTTTTTTTGCAAAATCATAACCTCACTAGATAAAAATTTTGAATCGTTTGGCACGAAAAAGGGAGGGTGAGGAGGTGAGGGGGTAAGGGAGGGTCCCCCTTTCCTTTTCCCACCATTTTAATTTCAAGGTAATACATAGTTTTAGAGTTATGTGGAGTTATGCCTATTTTTGTAAAATCATAACCTCACTTTTTTGTACCACTTAGCTGATCAATATCACTGTTTTCTTGGATGTTTAACAGACTTTT
Source organism: Cabera pusaria (assembly GCA_954871355.1). NCBI lineage: Eukaryota > Metazoa > Arthropoda > Insecta > Lepidoptera > Geometridae > Cabera > Cabera pusaria. The sequence goes on along the minus strand of OX940906.1, from coordinate 3,336,754 downwards.
TAGCGCTTCGTCGGCCGTTGCCGCGGCACGCTCGCTTCGCTCGCTCGGCTGCGCGTTGTGTTGTCGCAGTTTCAACGTTTTTTTTCTGGTGGGGAGTTCTTATTAATTTAGTAGTGGTTAATCATATTACTAAACATTTCGAACAGTTATCTAGCCCTTGAACTATTATTTGCGCTATGTTTTTAGGGTTTTGGTAGTATATTTTTAGGTTAGATTTTGTTTATATAGTTTTATTGAAAAATATGCATTACCTTGTTATAAGAATGGTATTGTTACAATCAGGGATCGAGCCTTTACCCATCCCCATAAACTTTTATATCAAACTCATGCCAAACGATTCTAAATACAACCAAAAATCCAAAATCAAACCCAACGAAAATAGGCATAACTCAAAAACTATGCATTACCTTGTAATGGGAGTGGTAGGGTAGTGAAGAGGGGACCCTCCCCTTCCCATTCACCCCTCTATCCCCCTTTTTCGTGCCAAACGATTCTAAATCCAACCCTTTATTTCGATTTAGGTACCTACTTACCTTTTGACATCGCCATAATAACGTTTCAATTGTCCTAAAACTCGTTTACGACTTTTTTTAGAACCGGAGTAATTATGTTTTATGTAATCTCTTTTTGAAGTACGTGAATGCATCTTGTGTTTTCTTCAGTTTTATATAAACATACTCTCAAATAAACAAAACAAATACTTAACAAAAGCGAAACCAAAGACAACGTGCAGTCACGCGACATAAAACCGATTTTTATTTAGGTACTTTTGAGTTTGTTATAACCTAACCTAACCGAAGAACCGACGAAATATTTGAAGAGCACAAATTACAATAATAGGTAAGTACTGTAATGCTAATGAAGACGTGAAAGATGCGTGAAAACTTCTGATAGAGCGGCAACAATAGCGCGCGACGCGACTCGCGTGTCACGCGGTCTGGCATCGTCTACTTTACTTAATCTACTTTTCAGTTTTCAGCGAGCGGCGAGCGCACGATCTGGCAACATCTCACAATTGCGGCATTATCGTAGGAATGTAGTACGTTCATATCGCTGCCGTAGGACTATTATCTTTTCTGTGGCAATACACACTAAAGAGCTTAGCGCATGACACTGTAAACACTTCACTCACATATTGAGAAAAATTAATTAAAATCTCGATCCTAGTTTTCATATTCTTTAATCAAATTATGTAGTAAAATATGATTTTCCGTATGTAAAGAGTTGTATAAAGACCAATAGATGTAAGTTCATTGCAATGTTTCCATCCATATAATCGTATTTGTGCATATACTACTTTAGTATGGAAATCGTACCACCGATGATCTCCGGATAATAAATAGCCTATTTACTATGTATAGCAGTGTAAGAAGGCCTTTTGCACATTATAAGATATTTTCTTGTGTCTTATGAGAAATGAGAAATTCAGTCGCATTGATTGTTATAATGAGACCATACATATTACATATTATTTTTTAACCGACTTCAAAAAAAGGAGGAGGTTTCTCAATTCGACCGTATATATTGTTACACCGCGTGTGGAGAAAAGGGGCATATTCGGATTGATTGCCCGAAAACGAAGAAACGGGTCAGGAATTCCGAGACCCAAGTAGAAGAGGAGGCGTTAAACTAAACGTCGCCAGGGCCGCGGGGCGGGCGCTGGCTGGTCAAAGGAGAGCCCCCACCATCACTGTGACACAATTGTGCAACGGGAACAGCTTAATCGTCGAGGGCACCCTGAACAACAAGACCTGCAAGTTCACAGTTGACACAGGAGCATCGCGCACAATTGTGAAGCCTGAATTCCTGCAACGATTTATATCACGGAAACATCGATCTGCAGCATGCTCACTACGGACAGCAACCGGCCAGTCAGTTCCTGTCCTTGGCGATACCGACGTGGAGATAATCATCGGTGAGCACTCATACATTCATCCTGTACTGATTGCCAACATAACTGATGATTGCATCCTGGGATTGGACTTTTTGGAGAAGCAGCATTGCATATTGGATGTGGCCCGTGGTTTACTTCGGTTTCCTGAGCAATAAGTGTTCTTCGAAGGGACGGCACCGTGTAAACTTTACTGTCTCAAGGACGTCGTGTTGGCTCCAAAATCGCAAAATATTGTTCGAGTGAAATTTCCAACTACAGTCAAGAGTGGACTATGTGTGATTGCCGAAGATGAGGGCACACATCCGACCTGGATTACTGCAAGAACATTGCTCATGACAAACAGAACGGCCAGTGTGCGAATTCTTAACCTTGGCAATGAAGAAGTTCATCTGAAGAAAAACAGCATAATTGGAAAATGTCAAGAAGTGAAGTACCTGCGACGAACGGATATTACTTCTACGGAACCAAGCTCGGAAGATCAAATATCACAGCTGCTGGAATCATCCAAAGACAACTTAACATTCGCTCAGCTGTCACAAGCAAAACGTCTGTTGATGCGGTTTAAAGACGTCTTCGCCGCTGGAAACAACTGTGGACGTACCAGACTTGTTAAACACAAAATTGACACTGGCGACGCAAGACCTATACGGCAGAGGCCACGAAGGATTCCGTGGGCGAAAGAAGCTGAAGTTGCGGACATGATACGAGACATGGCCAAAGAAAAAGTCATCGAACCATCTACAAGTCCTTGGTCATCGCCAGTGGTTCTGGTGAAAAAGAAAGATGGCTCCACCAGATTCTGCGTAGATTACAGAATGCTTAATGAAGTCACAAAGAAGGACAGCTACCCCTTGCCTCGAATAGACGATACACTGGACATGCTCAGTGGAATGAAGTGGTTTTCAACGGTTGACCTGAAAAGTGGCTACTGGCAGGTAGAAATCAGTCCAGAAGACAAAGAGAAGACAGCATTCAGTACGGGCATTGGAAATGGACTCTGGCATTTCAACGTCATGCCATTTGGACTGTGTAATGCTCCAGCAACGTTCGAACGTCTCATGGACAGAGTAATGGTTGGATTACTGGGAGACGTATGCTTGGTGTACCTGGATGACGTCATCATTTTGGGCCGTGATTTTACTGAACATCTGCAGAATCTGGAGAAGGTTTTGAACCGTCTACGTGAAGCAAACCTGAAGCTGAGTGCCAAAAAGTGTGACTTCTTTAAATCCAAAGTCAGCTACCTTGGACACATCATTTCGGAGAACGGGGTACAAACTGATCCTGACAAAATCAAGGCTGTTTTAACTTGGCCTACCCCGAAAAATAAAACGGATGTGAGGTCGTTTTTGGGACTATGCGCTTACTATCGGCGGTTCGTCAAGAACTTTTCTGGAATTGCCAAACCCTTACATCGACTGACGGAAGAAAAGCGCACATTTGTATGGGACTTGGAGTGTGAATCCGCCTTTAACGATCTTAAGCAGCGCCTGTGTGAAACGCCGATCTTGGGGTACCCGACCAGAGATGGAAGATTTATTGTGGACACTGATGCCAGCAACACGGGAATTGGAGGAGTTCTCTCACAAATCCAAGGAGACAAAGAAGTGGTCATAGCATACTTCAGTAAATCATTATCCAAACCAGAACGAAACTACTGTGTCACCCGTCGCCGCTTCAGCACTTCAACAAGTACCTCATCGGAAGGGAGTTTACGCTCAGAACTGACCACGCTGCTCTAAAATGGCTTCTACAGTTTAAGAGCCCGGAAGGTCAAGTGGCACGATGGATCGAGCAACTTCAAGAGTTCAACTTCGTGACAGAACATCGCAGTGGAAAGGGCCATAGCAACGCCGATGCCCTGTCAAGAAGACCTTGTGCAGATGACTGTAAACACTGCGAAAAGCACGAGTCTCGACAAGAAGTCAGAGTCATCAGGATGGACAGAACAGATGACGAATGGAACGGCGAAAATATGAGACAAGTACAATTGGAGGACAGAGATTTACGACCTGTACTGGATTGGATAAAGTCTGGAAACAAGCCCCAGTGGAGCGACGTGTCAGCTTGCAGCCAAATTACAAAAAGTTACTGGGCTCAGTGGGACAGCCTGACTCTGGAACAAGGAATCTTGTACCGAAAATGGGAAAGCAGCAATGGAAAAGAAACTACGATGCAGGTCGTTGTTCCCCGGAGCAAAGTGGCATCTCTACTACGACACATTCATGATGGAGTTTCTGGTGGACATCTAGGAGTCAAGAAAACTCTTGTGAAGGTTCGTCAACGATTTTACTGGGTACACAGCCGCGAGGATGTGGAAGATGGGTGCAGGAAGTGCACCGCTTGCGCATCAGTAAAAGGACCGAAGACAAGAAGTAAAGGACAACTAAAATTGTACAACGTTGGAGCACCATGGGAGCGCATTGCCGTGGATGTTGCCGGGCCATTTCCCGAGACTGAAGAAGGCAACAAGTACATCATCGTAGTGCAAGATTACTTCAGCAAATGGCCCGAGGTATTCGCCACACCAAACCAGGAAGCAAAAACAGTTGCAAAGAAGTTGGTGCAAGAAGTGATCTGTCGATTTGTTGTACCGATGGAGCTGCATTCCGATCAAGGAAGGAACTTCGAGTCTGCCCTATTTCGAGAGATGTGTACTCTCCTCGGGATCCAAAAGACGCGGACAACGGCAGCTCATCCACAGTCAGACGGAATGGTTGAGAGGTTTAACCAGACGTTGGAGAATTACCTGGCTAATGTTGTGGATGCACATCAACGAGACTGGGACCAGTACATACCTCTGTTCTTGTTGTCGTACCCATGAAAGCACTGGTATGACTCCTGCAAATGTGAATTTTGGACACGAACTAAGACTTCCTATCGACGCCATAACTGGCTCTCCTCCGGATGCTCCGAAGCCTGTAACGGACTATGTCAGTGATCTTCGCAGTCAGTTGGATGAAGTGCACAGAATAGTTCGAGAGAATAAATTGAAAACTGGCGAGAAAATGAAGACCCGGTGCGATCGTAGAGCGAATACGATGGGTTTCGAAGAAGGAACACTCGTCTGGTTGCACAACCCACTACGAAGGAAAGGAAAAAGTCCGAAGCTGCAGGCTCATTGGGAAGGACCATACCAGATTATCACGAAGATAAACGACGTTACCTACCGCATTAAACGAGGCCAGAGAGGAAAGCCGAGAGTTGTGCACATCGATCGACTTACACGATACCATGGAACAAATGATGATCGGGACGATCATGACTAAGAAGGGGATAATGTTACACCGCGTCGTCGAGACGCGATGTTTCGCCAAGCTTCTCGAACAAAAATAGCGTGGGAAAGAATAAACTAATTGCCGGCCATAAACCGACCGTCATAAAAGTAACATTCCCGGAATTCCGACCTTAGTCAATGTACCTAGTTTTGTAGTTAAGATTGAACCTTATTCATAAGTCGTTAGAGATCAAAATAGCATGTATGGTAAAGTTGTTTACATCAGATGTTCAAAGGAAAGCCGCCTTATTGTATTTGATTTATTGCTTTGTTGTCTGCTATTTTTATTCTTTATTGATCGAGGAGTTTCTAGAATTGTGAATTGTGTCCTATATAAAGCGTAGAACGCGCGGCGTTGGGTCAGTATTACTTTGGAAGCGACAGTGTAACTATCTAAGCGCGGATAGCGACCAAGTGATCGTTAAGTGTTATCAGTGAACTCGTGTTGTGAACTGTGAAAAGTGAAATCAGTGATTGTGAACTAACGACCTCAGTGTGTGTTAACGGACTTTTGATAATTGTGCACGACGATTTGGACAACTACTGTGGAACATTGTGCTAACCTAGTGGAAGTGGAAATAAACGTTCATCTCATCGGATTGGCATTTTAATACCACCCCGCACGTAACAATATTGTTACATCGCGTCGTCGAGTCGCGACGTTTCGCCAAGCTTCTCGAACAAAAAATACCGTGGGAAAGAATAGACTAATTAGGGGCTATAAACACCCGACCCGACCGTCATAAATGTACCCTTCCGGGAATTCCGACCCTAGTCAATGTACCTAGCTTTGTAGTTAAGATTGAACCTTATTCCTAAGTAGTTAGAGATCAAATTAGCATGTATGGTAAAGTTGTTTACATCAGATGCTCAAAGGAAAGCCGCCCCTTTTGTTTGTGATTTTTATTGCTTTGTTTTGAACGTCTTTTGTTTATTGTTCGAGTCAATACTGGAAAGTTCTGTAGAAATATTCTCGTCCTATATAAGACGTAAAAACCGCGGCTTCAGGCAGTCTTTCTCGGGAAGCGACAGTGTAACTATCTAAGCGCGGATAGCGACCAAGTGATCGTTTAAGTGTTAAGTTAAGTGAACTAACGACCTCAGTGTGTGTTAACGGACTTTTGATAATTGTGCAAGACGATTTGGACAACTACTGTGGAACATTGTGCTAACCTAGTGATCAGTGGAAATAAACGTTCATCTCATCGGATTGGCGTTTTAATACCACCCCGCACGTAACAATATATATATATTTTTTTATGTTTGTTCGGGGATAACTTCGTCGTTTATGCACCGATTTTGATTATTCTTTTTTTGTTCGAAAGGAGATATCCCAAGTGTGGTACCATGGTAATTTTATCGAGGTCTGATAAGTATCTCCAGAGATATTGAGATAAACATCTCAAAATTGGTACTGAGAATGAACATTGAAGTCGGTTCTTTTTTAGTTTTTAAACGATATTATTCTTACGTCGGATAAGACACTCATACTACTCGTCCGTCGTCCGTGTTTGTCTCATATTATAAGACATTTCTTGTCTGTCATAGACAAGAAAATATCTTATAATGTGCAAAAGGCCTAAAGATTTTGCGTCACAGACTCACAGTATAAACTATGCTTTTTCACTTTCACCTGTTTTTACTATATTTCAGGCAAATAAATCATTTCATTATATTCACCTATTGTTTTAGGTTTCTGGCAATAAGCATTTGAGGTAAAATTGTATGTACAAGATTTGGCTCCACATTTCTTAACCAAAAAACATCATCTTTTTCAGTGCGTTTCGTGTACAAAGGGTCATTTTCACCTGCCCAAATACCAAGAAGACATACTTGCCGTCCTGACACACGAAGTTAGTCTTGTATTTGGTTGTAGTAGGTACCTTTGATAATCTATTTTCTATTCCTCTTCATACCCGGTTGTCTGGAAGAAATCGGTTTTAGCGATAAGACTGCCATTTTTACTTATTCTAATAATTTGTTTCTGTCTCTATTTGTTATTTCTTGGTGTGCAAGAGTTGATGTATTGTATTGTACCGATTGCTTTTTTATTTATGGTACAAGTTTTCGTGTTTTTGTTATATTTTAATATTTGTATTTTATTTTTTTCGACCGCTTTTGACATCCCTTTTTTAGAAGCTGTGATAGGACACTATTTCGACTAATATGTCACCATCTATCAACCCATCAGGAGTGGTCCCAACAAATGCATGTAAAGGGCCAATAAATCATATATGTCATAAGGCAAGGCAAGATCACAATATTCTCCTGTCGCTGCAATTGCAGTAGCCCCTGTTTTCAACCAACATACAACAAGTAACAAGATTAAAATTTTGAATAAACACCCACGAAAGTGTCCTTTAGAAAATTAACGTCATAACATCTATCTAAGATCCACCACTGATTAATTACGAACCGTTTAAAGACAAAATCGAACTAGTTTTGGAGAAAAATGGCAACATGGATTTACACAAACAAATGTTTAATGCAGCGCCCCCTGGTGAGTACACCGTAACACCAATTTAAGAACATGCACATATCAAACACGACCCCATCACTGAAAACTGCATCAAAACGGACTAGTAGTTTTGGAGAAAAATGGCAACATGGCAACATGGATTTGCACACACAAACAAACATCCTCTCACCCCAAACGCATATAGTCTCCGTTCCGTTGTGGGTAAAATGAAGGAGGTTCTCATTTGTCTGTTTGTTTTTTTTCTTTTTCAATTCCATGAGCAATTGCAGCAACATGGGCCAAATTTTTTTTGTACAATATTTTCTTTACCAAATTAGCTGTATTAGGTGTCGTTTTTCATTTGCATATTGAGCCGAACTTGATGCTGTAAGCTGTAATAATTAGTTTTCATTTTATTTGTAGCCACTCACTACTTTCCATTTGTAAAATAGTTAATGGTTCTATTATACTTTTGTCTGCGGTGGGGATGGAACTTGGTGCCTCTGGCATCAAAGCCGACCGTTCTCCCGATTTCGCCACCAGGCCCTCTAAAATCAAAACGAATATCTATTTAAATCATAGAAATAGGAATAATAAGGTATTAGAAGTCACATACTCTACGTAAATTGTCGCCGCACTTGTGACTTGACAGCCACAACTGTGCGGAAACTGCCCGAAATTAGCTGTCAGTATTGTTCGAAACGGCGGACGTGAAACACCTACAAAAATGGTGTGTTGCAGCATATCTAATTGTGGAAACTCTTCCACAACGTGTAATTACATAAATAAGAGGATTACATTTTACTGATAAGTTTATTTTTTTAATTCAAATGCTGTTTTTTAATTAAATATGCTGGAACAAATTATTTACTACGAGAATAATAATCTATTTGTTTTATCGTCATTTTGCATACCATTGCTGCATATGTTCTTCAACATCCAGAGCGGTACAAGCGTACGTAACAATGTAATGAGATACAAACGATATCGTCATGCTCGCAAGATTAGCGAGCATGACATGGTGCGGCCGCAAGCGACGCGCATGCGGTTGTCGTAAGCTAGTGATGTGATTGTACGGTTATACTTCGTCAATAGTTATCGATAAAATTGTTATGTATCGATGAAAATAATAGTTATAATATTAATATGATATTCTTTGCTAAGACAAATACATAGTTATAACATTCAATGTAACATATCATCAATATTTTTTGCTTCTAAAATGTATTTAAGGTAGGTAGTGCAATGGGGAATGAAAGTTTAAATCGAAAGTTTTTTTTATTTATAAAGTTAAAATTATTAAAATTAATACATAACATTAATAATAATTTGAGGAATGAATGAACTTATCTAGCACGACTGGCTGTACATAGGGGAGTGTTGGTTCCCACACTCATGTATGGTAGTGAATGCTGGGTATGGCAGAAAAAGCATGAAAGTAAAATTAATGCTGTAGAAATGAGATGTTTGAGAAGTATGATTGGAGTGACTCTGATAGATAAGGTGGAGAACAGCGTGATAAGGGAATGTTGTGGTGTACTGGAAGATGTAGTGACAAAGATAGGGAAACGGATGCTTAGATGGTTTGGACATCTAGAGAGGATGGATGAAGAAAGATTAGACGAAATAGATTTATGAGACGAGTGTGACTTATAAATCTGTTTTGTCAATCTTTCTTCACGAAGACAAAAAGTTTAAGCGAAATGTACATTAGACTTATAGAAAATGAGAAGAAGATTAATTATTTACCAGCAATACAAGTTACAACATTTATACAAGTTATCGCAAGACCATATCGAACTCACTTTTGGTCACATTAGAGCACACGGAGGTTTTAATAATAACCCACAGCGAGATAATTTATGTCAATTTACAAAAAAAATACCTCACATGTTGAACTAAAAGATTTTGGTAGCGGAAATTGTGTAGCCCTTGAAAAAATATCAATCCTTAGTTGTTCTTCAGCTGTAGATCAAATAAATATAACAACAGTGGCTCCATATCATGTTGACAACAATGACGAAGATACTGACACTAAAACTATTTTTATTGACGTGATGTCGAGTTACGATGTAATATGTCTGAGTTCGGGTCACAAGTGGTAGTGTACGTAGCAGGGTCTGTCGTTCATAACTTATTAAAAAAGATTAAGTGTGAGACGTGTATTGCAGCATTAACAGGGTCCGTAATAACAACGATCAAATTAAATTCCTACATTTGAAAGAAAACGGATGTCTCATTGTGCCGAGCGCAGATGTCATCACAATTTGCAAAATAAGTGAATCCTTACTCAGAAAAATGTATTCGGACAATAAGTTAATTAAAAAAAAACATTAAAACGTCACTTTGTTACAAAAACCATGGGTAATTTTCTTGGACTTAAAATATTTGTGAATATTTACTATCATTAGTATGATCAGTCTCCACTCGATAATCATATCATTCATTTAATAAAATGGGTATTGGAGAGGTACATGAATATTCGTCTTCATCACTTTGCCAAAAATGCGGTGCAACAAGTCCAAAAAAGGCAACTTTTTTGGACTTGTTGAATTTCTTCATTTCATGGGGCTGTACAATCTGAAACTGTTTTACTAAAAATCTCTGTGACTGAGTGTGAGTGGTAGGTATGTGTGAGTGTAAAAAAGGTCGATTTTTAGGGTACCGTAGCCGAATGGCAAAAAACGGAACCCTTATAGATTCGCCATGTTTATCTGTCTGATTGTCTGTCTGTCTGTCTGTCCGTCCGTCCGTCCGTATGTCACAGCCATTTTATTCCGAAATTATTAAGACTACAGAATTGATACTTGGTAGGTAGATGTATTCTGTGAACCGCCTTCCGATTTTTGTAAAAAATCAAAAAATATAAAAGTTTAAGGGGGGGCATCCAATACATGGAAATGGAATAAAAAAAAAATTTTTCATCAAACCTATACGTGTGGGATGTCTATGGATAGGTCTTTAAAAATGACATTGAGGTTTCTAAAATCATTTTTTCCCAAAGTCAATCATTTAAAAGATACACGCGTCTAAAGTGGTAAAATGTGTGTCCCGTCCCCCCCCCCCCCCCTCTAACTTCTAAAGTAAGGGAGTGAAAAATCTAGAAAAAATATTTTGTAGATCTTAATAAAAACTTTCAACGAAAATTGGTTTGAACGAGATACAGTCAGCAGTTATTGAGATATAGCGACCGCAAGTACAACTTTGTTTTTCATACAAAAACTATAAAAAACAAAGTTATTTTTGTAGTTACGAAAAATCAATCAACCTATATTTTTATATTTTATATTTACCTAATTTAGTAAATTATAGAAGACAGGCGCTATGTGGTTAATTATGAATCGCATAGCACCTGTTTTTTTTTTCAAAATTAAATTAAATGTTTTGTGTATAATCATAGAAAAATTAAATCTATAAGATCATAGAAAAGATAATAATACTACGTATAATTGAATTTATAAATACACTGTTCGTTCAGTAACACTTACAATAAATGCATCGTTTAATAAACATGTATGATGTTTGTTTTTTAATTTAGCTAATACATTTTGTAGTGGTAGGACTTCTGCTAGTCCGCCTGGGGCGGTACCACCACCACTTTGCCAACTAATTTTCAGCCGTGAAATAGGAATGTTTTTCGGTTGAAATGGCAAGGTGTCCAGTGAAATTAATTACAGGGCATGTGAGTCTCAACATTTTTATGTCTCAAGGTAACAGGCGCAGTGCAGTGACATGTAAAATTCTGAGAGTCCAGCATTTTGCATGCCGCTATATCTGTAATAGGTAAACATCATCGCTTACCATCAGGCGAGCGTCGTGCTTGTCCTGTTACCATAAAAAAACATAATAAAGCTAATAAAATTACAAATTTTATATGGTCCAGAAATAAAATTAAAATATCTACCTCTGCATGTTCTATTCGAATGCTTGATACAGCTTATTGTATGGTACTTAAAAACGAAATAAATATCACTATATGCAGGAAGTAAGAAGAAAAACCAGCTGTTTCGTCGCAAATAAACCTACTACGCAAAAATTTGTTCGTATACGTAGCTATAATTGAACCCTGTTGAAGTATTTAAATTAATAATAAAATTATATATTAATAAATAGGATTGCGCCCCGCTATTAGAAATATCGACAACTTTTTAGTTTTGAGATTTGTCCAGCACTAGCTGTATATGTCAAATAAATCAGGTCTTCGTAACCGGAAAAAATTGCAAACCGGTTACGCCTTAAGAGGGAACGCGGGGTGCACTTTTCTATACAAATGCATTCCCCCGTTTCCTCCCTGGAAAATGCTTCTGGAGCAAAATTAATTTCTACAAAATATCAAATACCAAGTATGTAAAAATGTAACCCGCGTTCCCTCTTACATGCCTAAAACCATTTCTTTTAAGTTTAGTTCTACCTCAGCCTCTATTTAGAGCGATACATGCAAATAAGGGTTTTCAAGTGGTTTCGTTCGAAAAACCGGTATACGTATGTATCAATTTTATATTTATTGTAGAAATGTTGGCTGGAATAGAAAATGGTAGAAAATTCATCAATGTTTGTTATACAGATAATATTATTTTTGAAAATCATTTCCTTAAATGGTTAAACAGGGTGATACAGTTTCTATTGAAAATGTATTACTTGGTTAGCTTCTTTCAAAATTCGGTACAAAAACCATAAAATCCTACTGCCTACTAATATTATAAAAGCGAAATATTTACAGAGTTCAAATTTTAAGACTTTGGATGACACATTTTCAATTCCTTCCTCTTTTCGGGAAGAACTCCTAAGACGTGGAGCAAGAGTGTGGTCATTGTGTTCTTTAAAAAAACTAGCTAAGTTGAGTTGGACTCGCCCACCGAGGCTTCCGTACCAAGTGCTCAAACTTCTCGTAGGTTAAAAGACAAACTTAACTTTGCAGTTTGAGACCTAGACTGATGCCTGGACACTGCAACCGCAAATAATAAGTTATCTATATTGGTATAGTAAATTCGTTTATTGTTTGGCCTTAAAACAAATTTTTACTGTTTTTAGATTTTTTTTCTCTAGACCATGTTTCATGCCAAATTTCATGATTTTAGGCCAACGGGAAGTATCCTATATTTAACAAATGCGATCCACTAATTTCGTCGTAACGTTACTTCACACCATGGCTTAATGGGCAAAGCACCGGAACATGTTATTCCGGAGGTTGCGGGTTCAAGTCCCGTTGGTACGATGACATTTTGGATTGTGTTTAACAATTTACAAAAATATTAAGTGTGTAACACTTCAAAGAAACATAATATTTGATTTACGCAGTGCAACATCTCTCGTCGGATTAGAAAACTGCAATGATTTCTTCCGAATGATTAACTTACGTAATAAGTAGTCATAGATGGCGCCACCAATGCATAATTGGGTTAACAAATGCAATCCACTAATTTCGTCGTAACGTTACTTCGCACCATGGCTTAATTGGCAAAGCACCGGAACATGTTATTCCGGAGGTTGCGGGTTCAAGTCCCGTTGGTACGATGAAATTTTGGATTGTTTTTAACAATTTAGTATCCTAATTTAGTAAACTATATGTTTTAATTCCATTGTGAATTCGCAAAATATGCCAAAAATGCAACTTAAACGGTCATATCTTTTGATCGCGTTGACTTACGGGTTTGTTTTGTTCTCACCCAAAAAATACCGTAGATCCAAGTACTTGATATAAGTTTCAACTTGTTTTTTCTTTAAACAACAAGAATTTGTGGGTCCCTGCGATAAAGGGACTAGACAGACAGACAGACAGACGATGTCGAAGCGTGTTTGATTGACTGATTTGGCTGGAATAAAATATAAAGATACGCGTTTCCTTCTCCACGCAAGCTGGCTCGCGCCGTGCGTCTTGCATCGAACGACAGACACGTGACACGGGTTTGCGGGATAAACCGGACTACAAAGGTTGTTAATGAGGTTTTTATAACCCTCGCACTCCTAACGAAATAATCGTAAGAACGTTATGTACCGGTTACTAACCGGAAAATTGAAAACTGGTCCTGAAATAAATTACTGTTTTCGATGTATAAGTAAGTTCACAGATTGGTTTTTTTGGCGGGAACGTGGAAAAGTGTGTGTGATCTCATTGTATTTTTTCCTAAAACTTGTGTTCTTCCGCGTGTTAATATGTAATAAATGTGGATTATTAACCATTTAGTGCCGGTGAATGTGTGCGAGTGTAGGGAAACTGCACAATGTTGAAAAACATGCTATTTGCGTTCTCACCAAAATTCCACTGAAAATCTTCAGTAAACACCACATCTTTACTGAAGGTATGACTTAGACTAGACTTTTACTTGACAACTGACCTGAAATGTGACTTTGACCCATCTCTACGACTAAAATTTATAAAAACTTGAAAAAATTCAATACTTGACACTGGCTAAATACACTAATCGTGTGGAGCCATAAAGAAACAAAAAAAAAAAAAAAAAAAAAAGTTCACAGACAACCGTTTGTGAATGTGCTAGAACTAATCACAGAGCAGAATTGAATGTGTAACGCATTGGTAAGTTCACAGACAACCGTATGTGAATGTGTTAGAACTAATCACAGAGCAGAATTTTAAGTGTGGGGCTGTTTAAGTGTGCGTGGCTCTGCGTTTTAATATATGCGTATACAGTAGTAGTGATGGCATGGGTGGGGAGAATGCGCGGCGAGGTGGCGACAAGCGTTTTGTAAGTAATTGGCGATTTTTGACATTTCTACTACCTTATTATTCCTATTTCTATGATTGAAATCAATAATTTTCAGATTTGTATTTCATTTGTAGTCTAAATAATATGTCTGAATATAGCTATACTAATTAACAATAATACATAGATATAATCTTTGATTATTTACTTGTGGTAGGTATATAAATAGCATTTTTTCTCGCACACTGTATACTTATGTTAATTGCTACGATTATGTAACATAAAAATATTAAAAATACCCACATACTTATCATAAACATCTGAGAAATATTGCCCTCTTTATTGAATGAATGAATGATATAAATCATTCATTCATTCAATAAAGAGATTCCAAAAATATTAAAATAGTTTTTACTAAAAATAGTTATAGGTTAAATACTTACGATTCGCCTCAAGTATATTTTTTTGTAAATACGCCTTTCTTGGTTCTTGGTATCGATGAGCTGTAAAGTAAAAAAAATAGTAATTAAGTTTTACTTTTATTTAGTTTTAGTCTGTCGTGTCTACACTGTGGTACTAGATGTAAGCCTATTCTAGACGGATGCAATCCACCGTTCCAACAGAGGTGAACTTGATTGTTTCAATCTAAACAGTAGATGTAATCCAAATTTAGATTTGACCTTTAACGTCCTTGGGGTACGGTACGGGCGCGAGTTCCCACGTTTATCCGCAGTTGGAGCGCGTGGATTAAATCCGTGTAGCCGAAGGATTACATCCATTCTAAGACAGTCGCACTGTGACAGGCAGCGGCTGCGCACGTCTGCTTCTAATGAAGCAGACGTGCGCAGCCGCTGCCTCCATCCACTTTCTCTTTTTTTAAATTTTTCGTCGACAATTGCGCACAAAACTCCTAAAGCAAGGCCCACTTTGAAATTTGGCCAAATTATACGGTATATATAATACGGTCCGTGCATGATACGAGTACGTGATTTCATGTCAAAAGACGACTTGCGACTGATACGCTAGCGTGTTGGCGAGTGGATTAGATCCGTGTAGCCAAAAAACAATCCGCTGATGGAAACTTAGTTCCCACACTTCCCACCAAGGTCGCCTCTATTGGAGTGCTGGATTACATCCGTCTAGAATAGGTTTTAGTGGACAAAACTTAACTAAAATTGTGCTAGTACTGTGGTAAAAGCAAGTAAGCATACAAAACAGCACAGTGCAGTATTGCTATTGCGGTACTGTTATGTCTGTAGTACAGTGATCAATTTTATGTGTGGTTGATAGAACAAAACTGTTCTTATACCACAGAATAAATAATATTACAACTAATACAGTGGCGAAAGCAAGTAGGTAAGCACACAATACAACACAGTACAGAGCAGGATTGCTATATCCCATATTAATTAATGGGTATTTGGTGGTAAAATAATAATCCAACTTACCACATTTTTTTTCTTAGCTTCCGCTTTTCAACTTTGGTCATCTTTTTCTGACTCCTGTTTTTATTTCCCATATTTACCTAATCACAATTATAACATACTTATCCGCTGAATAACTAGATTACAACCTACAACAATATGTACATACTGATTTACAAACAAGTTTTTCTGGAATATCAATAAATAACGGTTATTCCGATTGGGTAGTGGGAGAACGCAGTGATTTAGCAAAAACGACTCAGGTCCTATCTCGAAGACGCCTCGCGGGCTACTGAATTAAATGAAGAACCTGAGCAAGGCGCGGCGCAGCGCGAAGCGCGCTGGTTTGCTTTGTTATAATATACTCGTAAAATAATATTTGTTAATGCAAAAAATAATAAGAACTATTCAGATAAAAACTATCCATTAAATTTTATTTTAAACATCTTTTCCTATTCATTGGCATATTTTCGGTGCGTCAAAGATTAATGTACTTAAATTATGACCCAAAAAACGATGAAAATTACTTTGTTTTCGTAGTTTTTTTATGATCAAGTGAAGTCGTAAATATCGTGTTTTGAACCAATAAATAATCTAGAAAGTTTATTGAACTACAACATATATTTTTTACGATAAAAGCAAATAATATTTCATTGTTTAACGTTGAATCAAAAACCTTATTGATTTTGAGAACATAAACGTTAGGTGACGTGCTTAGGAGAGGCCTATGTCCAGCAGTGGGCGAATTGTTGATGATGAAGCCGTGGAATAAGATGTAATCATGCTTGCCTACAAATGGAAGACAGGATATCGGTGAGATATGTAATACAAACTTACTGATCTTGTGAGATATCCGTGGGACCTTCTCCTGCATTTCCCGTGATCTGCAAACTATTTTTCTTTCTGTAATTAAAAAAAAATCTCTTTAAGTCAGTATACAAACAAACCGTCACCAATCACTACATATTATATAAAAAAAAGTTCAAAAACTAAAACCCGACTAGCAGGGCTAGCATGGCGAAGGGATAAAATTTTTGTCCCCTGTTTTTCTCCTCTGAAAAGAGATAAAATTGTTTTCTCTACCTGTCAGAGCATGGCTAAATGGAAAAACAATATTTATCCCCGTATATCATTTGACGTTTAAGTATTTCCACCTTGTAAAGCATGGACGACAGAGGGAAAGGGAATAACTGCGATATTTGACATTTAAAGAGGACAAATGTATCTACTATCATAAGAGGTGGGTTTATGTTTATCTATCACCGCAATTTGCCTAAAAATGTCGCGTGCGTATTAAATCTACATTTTCTCGTTATTAGAAACGCACAAAATGGAACGTCAATTACATATTTTCGGATTTTACCGTTACATGGACATGTAAAATATATACACAATACTTACTTTTTCCCACTCGATCTATGCATTTCTTTTAAATACTTTTTTCTTTTAATCGCGAGGTATGCCGAATAAATTGCCAGACACGGAACTTGACTTAAAGCAGTGCCAAAGAGTAAGTTAGAACAGCTAGGCTATTCTGTAAGCTATCTCGACAGCAGAATCCGCGGTAAGATTCGAATTCCGTAGTACGAAATTCAATCGTATCACTTTGTAATACGGTTGAATTTCGTAGTACGAAATTCAAATCTCACCGCGGATTCCGCTTCCTAGATAGCTTACAGAATAACCATACAGTGCCTAAAAATTAACAAATAAATCGAAACAATCTCAATCTCACGATTCTCAAGCTAACTTATCGACCTTGTGAACGTTTTCGTAACTGAAAAATATATTGCAATTTAGTAGTTTTTTTGTCTTGTATACACTTATCACTCGCGGAAGAACAAAAGTTTGAGGAAAAAATACATTAAGAGCATTTTCGAAAACACAAACAATTTTATATATTATTAGATGCGTCCCGCGGCTTTGCCCGCGTTTGGGCCACCCTTAACACTAAGGAGTATTAAAAATTAGTTGTAAACCTATTATCACACCTACTTAATATACATATAAAATTTCATCAAAATCGGTCAAGCCGTTTAGGAGGAGTATAAACACTAAAACTGTGACATAAGAATTTTGTATATACTAGCGGATCCGGCAGACTTTGTCTCGCAGCGCCACCTATCGGGTCCAATTGTGTATCTAAACCATCTACGGAATAACTCAAACTCAAACACACATACCAAAATTCATCTAAATCGGTCCAGCCGTTTAGGAGGAGTTCACTGACATACACACGTACAGTAGAACTACATATATACATAAAGATAGAGAAGAGATAATAATGTACTTAACACTGGCTAAATACACTAACTGTGTGGAGTCATAATGAAACTAAAAAGAAAAACAAAACATCAAAACTGACGACTTGAATCAAATAATGATTACTGATAATACAATTTTAATTTATTTTCTATGTATGGCAACAATGAAGGGGACAAGGCTTTTCCCTCAATATCCACCGTGACAAATATATCCACCTGTGCGCCCATGCTCTGAATGTGGATAAAATGACAGATGGGGAAAAGATTTTTATCTATTCCCCGGGATAAATAGTCCCCTCGCCATGCTAGCCTGAAAGATCACAATCTAAAAAGTATGAAACATGAAAATATTCTCACCTGAGATCGCTATGTACAAACTATTCAATATGTATCGTGTATTATATAAACAACTTACTTTTAATAAATATTTTATTGAATTTCATAAATATTCTAAGTGGTGGTGCTCAGTGGTTACCCGTGGCATAACTATTATATAATCTGTGCCCGTGGTCTTATGCTACTTTGCAGAGTGTATTGTTTTGTTACAGTTACACAGCCACGACGGATGAACATACGACCACAGCTATCCTCTGAGCACCACTAAGAATATTTATGAAATACAATAAAATATTTATTAAAAGTAAGTTGTTTATATAATACACGATACATATTGAATAGTTTGTACATAGCGATCTCAGGTGAGAATATTTTCATGTTTCATACTTTTTAGAGTGTGATCTTTCAGTAGTCGGGTTTTAGTTTTTGAACTTATTTTTTATTTGAAGCATTTTGGGAAAGCATAATTGTATACATGTGAATATACTTACATAAATACACAGCGATCAACAAACACATAACCCTCCCAACTGCTTCTTTGCGACGCCGTGGGGTAAAAATTAGTTTTCTTGATTTCGGCGGGATATATCTCGCCAACGCTACGCCCGACAAAAATATGATGTACTAAACCCTATCTTCATTTTAAAATCCCTATTCAACGATACCACACATGATGGGGTGTGGTGAAATATTTTTTTTAGTTCTGGACTTCGAGCCCTCTAGAGGGCGCCACATTCAATTTGTTGTGACGTCTCATAGCCTATAACCAGCAGACAAATAAGACACCTCATTTGTCAAATTATGATAAGTAGTTTAGAAGTTATGAGGGAACAGATGAACATACATACATAAATACATACTTACATACATACGTACATACTGTTACACCGCGTCGTCGAGACGCGATGTTTCGCCAAGCTTCTCGAACAAAAATAGCGTGGGAAACAATAGAGTAATTAGGGGCTATAAACACCCGACCCGACCGTCATAAAAGTAACCTACCTGGAATCCCGACCCTAGTCAAAGTACCTCGTTTTGTAGTTAAGATTGAACCTTATTCTTTAGTCGTTAGAGATAAAATTAGCATGTATGGTAAAGTTGTTTACATCAGATGTTCAAAGGAAAGCCGCCCCTTTTGTATTTGATTTATTGCTTTGTTGTCTGCTATTTTTATTCTTTATTGATCGAGGAGTTTCTAGAATTGTGAATTGTGTCCTATATAAAGCGTCGAACGCGCGGCGTTGGGTCAGTATTACTTTGGAAGCGACAGTGTAACTATCTAAGCGCGGATAGCGACCAAGTGATCGTTAAGTGTTATCAGTGAACTCGTGTTGTGAACTGTGAACAGTGAAATCAGTGATTGTAAACTAACGACCTCAGTGTGTGTTAACGGACTTTTGATAATTGTGCACGACGATTTGGACAACTACTGTGGAACATTGTGCTAACCTAGTGTTCAGTGGAAATAAACGTTCATCTCATCGGATTGGCATTTTTATACCACGTTACGTGCGGGGCGTAACAATACATACCCACATACCGGTCATAAACATAACCCTCCTTTTTGCTTCGCTGTAGTCGGGTAAAAACAAAGTCCCCCGCCGCGTATTTATGTGTCTGCCTGTTCGCGATAATCTCAAAAATTACTGAACGGATTTTCATGCGGTTTTCACCAATAGACAGGGTCATTCATGAGGAAGGTTTAGGTGTATAGTTCGTTAAAGTTTTCTGCAAATTAGTGGAAATATGACGATGTTTGCTGAAGATTAAGTTAATTCATACTCGGCGCAACAAACTGATGTAAAAAATGTAGGCATTTACTTTCTACCAGTGCGACACCGGGGCGAGTCGCTAGTTCAGAATAAGCAGTAGAAGAGATATGAAAATGATGATGTCACAGCCATTTCGTATAAAACACCATATTACCATAGAATAAGTATAATACGAGCTACATTACAAGGCAAACTGAAAATCAGACCGGCGTAAACCTAGTTTGCGCTGTCAGGCCTGCCTCACTCGCCCATAGCTACTGCGATTTATACCTAAGCTTTCGTCACCTGCGCCGGTACTATCTGCCAGTCGGTTGTCACTGCTCACGCGCGCACAACGTATATTCTTCTTCTAATGACGTGATAGCTGCGCATTCGTATTCTATCTTAGAAACGATTTAAGTTTTTCATAGTCATTTTGCGGTTTTGACAAAAAACAAGCACAATATGTTTCATGTTTTATGCTACCGATACTAAAATGACAACACGGCGTCAAATTCACTTTTCCGACATAAAATTCGACTCTTAGTTAGGAACTTCGATGTAATTTTGTGAGGTAAATAAAAATAATTCTTAAACTTTTTTTTTAGTTTATTGAGTCAACTCTTTACTGTATCGGGGCGCGCCGGTACATCGCGCTCTGAACGAAGTAATAACAACGCTACGTCGAGCAGCTTAGATACATTTTTGCTTGTATTGTCTGAAATAAACGTTGGTATTGTGTTTTTGTAGGGGAGTGAAGTATCTGTTACGTAGTAACTATTATATAATCTGTGGTATAGTGCTGAGTTTATTCCAATTGCCAAATATATTTGAGAACATTTTAATATTTAAGTTATTAATTGTATTTTTTGTAATTGGCTATACATTTGTTTATATTTGTATATAAGGTGCATCGTATTGAAAAACGTCGCTGTTTGGTAATGCGACTGACTACCTCACGTACACGGGCGCCCCGCCCCGCAGCTCCCTTCTAAAGCCCGCCGCAGATGCTCACACTCGCATTGGCCGTCACGAGCCGCGTGCGAGTGGCTGTATTTAAAACGTATGGCGCAGTACCAAACTCCGCATTTGCTCTCACGCGTCGACGCAGGCACGTACATGAGCGTGGACGCGCGTGTCGGCTAGGTGACGAGACATTTGTTTCGAGTGGCAGTGTCGCGAGTGTTCAAGTATTCTGAACTTATATCAATCGCGTCCATCTTGCTTCGTTTTCGTCTACGAACGAATGATAGGTAGAGACACTGACTGATGTACGACTCGTGAAAGCAATTGCGGACACACACGTGTCTTCCAATGCCAATGCGACATTGGCGCATTGTCGTGAACGAGTGCGAGTGTGAGCATCTGCGGCGGGCTTAATTATATAATTTTAACCGACTTCAAAAAAGGAGGGGGTTCGATGTTTGACTGTATGTATTTTTTGAAAGTCAAAGTTAAAAGTCAAAGCATTTAGAATAGAATGGAATGGAATGGAATAGAAAAGAAAAGAAAAGAAAAGAAAAGAAAAGAGTAGAAGCAAAATAGAATAGGATAGGATAGAATAGGATAGGATAGAATAGGATAGGATAGAATAGGATAGAATAGGATGGAATAGAATGGAATAGATTGGAATAGAATGGAATAAATTGGAATTGAATGGAATAGAATACGATGTACCTACCCAGTGTCACTCTCCCGCACGACTAATAGTGGAGTGCCGTAAGGTTTATACCTCGGAATCCAGGGCCAGTCAATGAATCTTTATAGAAACTTTTGAATTGTGTTTCTAACAATATTATATGAAAAAAAGTTTTAAAAAAAATTGTACTCAATCTTCACTTTTTTAGGGTTCCGTAGCCGAATGGCAAAAATCGGAACCCTTATAGATTCGTCATTTCTGTCTATCTGTCCGTCCGTATGTCACAGCCATTTTATTCCGAAACTGGCTAAAAAAGATAGGCTCGTCTAAAGTAGTAAAATGTGTGTCCCCCCCCCCCTCTAACTTTTAAAGTATGGGAGTGAAAAATCTAAAAAAAATATATGCTGTAGATCTTAATAAAAACTAACAACGAAAATTGGTTTGAACGAGATACAGTCAGCAGTTTTTATGTTTGTTCGCGGATAACTTCGTCGTTTATGAACCGATTTTGATTATTATTTTTTTGTTGGAAAGGAGATATCCCAAGTGTGGTACCATGGAAATTTTATGGAGGTCTGATAAGTGTCTCCAGGGATACTGAGATAAACATCTCAAAATTGGTACTGAAAATGAATAGCGCGGCATTGAAGTCGGTTCTTTTTAGGGTTCCGTAGTCCTGACAAGGAACCCTTATAGTTTCGTCATGTCCGTCTGTCTGTCTGTCCGAGATTTTGCTAAGAGACCGCTAATACTAGAAAGCTGTAATTTTGTAGATTATACATAGATCAGTCGGGGCACAGAATAATGAATAGTACAAGTACAGAAATTGCACTCTCTGAGAGCAAAAAGGCGAGATTAAACCTAGTTACAACGTCGGTAACGTTCAAAATGCGCTTCACGCCTCGAGTGCGACCTTGAATTTGCGTCACAGTATCAACTAATAGTAACTATGAACCGCGTGTTGCGCACAGTGAAATGCACCGTAAGTCCGCACAGCGAGAGTCTGAATAACTCGGTCAACTCGCGGCCTCTCCTATAGGGTTGAATGTTATAAGATAACTTATTGAAGTCTTTAATTGGTAGCAGAATACTTTAAGGTAGAACAATGTAATGAGTATATTTAAAGTGCTACATTCATGTTTAATGTCGAGGTAGGATAAAGGTACTACAGTTATACTTTAATTAAGATAGTTTATGTGATAGTTTAATTAAATAAATAAATAATAAATAAAAAAGAGTTTATTGTCAGAAAAGAAACATAAAATTAAAATTAACTAGTTACAAATTACAAGTGTTTTCTAATCTTACAATTGGAATATACTCAGCACTGTTTTGCGGAGATGTAAATATCCGCAGAGCTGGTTTTCAGTATATTCCGTTGCTCAAACTAAGATGTTTGTCGAGCTTAGGGTTAAGTGTTAGCGGGTGAATATACAACAGAAAAAATAAAAATTATATTAACAATATCAATAGCTCTTACACAAAAAAAATGTTTTACACTAGGAATAAGAAAGTTTGTATAAGAAGGCAAAAAAAACAAGACAAAAAAAATCAATTAAGATAGTTAAAACTAAAACAACCGACTTCCATGCCGCGCGAGTCAGTTTCGGTTGCAAGTTTGAGACGTTTATCGTCATATCTCTGGAGACCCTCATCAGATCTCGACGAAATTACAATGGTACCACCTCGGCAACGAACTCTACCGATTAAAAAAAAAAACATTCAAATCGGTTCACAATTGACGGAGTAATCGCGTAACATACACACAAAGACGAATTAAGAACCTCCTTCTGTTTGGAAAGTCGGTAGAATATAATGTTCTACGTTCAATTGAAAATGAGTATGTAAAAACGTATAAGTATGTATAAACGTATGCTACGCAATGCTTTGTAGCCCTTCGTTTAGACATCCTGAATAATATTTTTGTATGTTAATATCGTAAGCAAGGAATATAATAATGAGGTAGGTACAAGTAAGGCGCGCGGCCGATCGAGAGCGCGCGTGACACTTAACTGACTGAACATGGACCCGAGAGGGTGCGCGGAAGTACTTGTAGTTTCATAGCTACAGCGCGGAGTGCGACAGGCCTGGTCGGGGTGGTTTAAAATAATATATTATTATGTATATAGATGAATATTATTTTATACAACAGATCATATTATTATACTATATTGACTTCAAATTGATTGTGATCGGTGGGGATCTACAGCATAGCTAAGCTTATAATAATATTTTCGTAGTAACTATGACCTAATCTGAGGTTTCACTGCAAATATTTTATTAATTTTGCGATGCGTGTGTGTGAAATTCGTGATATCTTCTAGAGTTTTCATTTGAATTATATACTGTAAAGGACAATTTTAATCTATAATATGTGGCCAAGCTAATTAACATAAATATTTGGATAAGGATTAATACTATATACTTGAAAATAGCCTTGGAAGTTATGTAATATTTTTTAACAAACATTTTAAGATTAAAATGGTTACTGTGAGTCAACCTTAAGAGATAGACATATGCTGTCGCGGACTTTTTTGTAGGTCTCATTAAGTTGTACAACTCTTGCATAGAAAATATTCTTCTATCTATTTTCAATTAAGCAGCGTTCGTAAGAAACGTGTTTTTTCGACCGTTTTTTTGCCGACTTAGGTTGTTAATTAGGTCTCCATCAATGTACCTTTGATTTAAACGGGATAATATATAGCCTATTTTCATTCCGAAAGTCCATTCTATATATCAGTGAAAGAATTTTTTAAATCGGTTCAGTAGTTTTTGAGCCAAATCATTACAAACATACAAACATACTAAAATACAAATGTTCTCTCTTTATAATATTAGTATAGATTAGTATTTGTTGTTAAAGCGGCAACAAAAATACACCTGTGATAATTTCAACTGTCTAACTATCACGGTTCATGAGATACAGCCTGGTGACGGACGGACGGACAGACAGACAGACAGACGGACGGACAGCGGAGACTTAGGCCCTGTTCAGTGTGACCCGGATGACATACGCGGACGTCCGCGACGGACGGTAAAATGTATGAAACCTTACAGCGCGTTCAGAGCGACGCGGAGCTGTCCGCGTCGCGGAGAGCTATCCGCGCGCGGTCGAAATCGCTCCGCGCCGCTCCTCCGCGCCGCGGATGTCCGCGGGCGGACGGTGCTTGGTTCTAATGTATTTGTTCAGTGCATTCCTTTCTGGACAGTTATTATACTCTTTGGCTTTGGTTCAGTGCTCGGCGGACAGTCGCGCGGAGCGGACGTTAGTTTTTATCCATGACACTGTACTGTACCACTCTCGATCACGATCCGAATCGCACCGAACGACAAATTCATCCGCGACGGATGCAAAACCTAGTCCGCGTGCGGACGGTCCGCGTCGCACTGAATAGGGCTTTAGTTAATAGGGTCCCATTTTACCCATTCGGTTCGGAACCCTAAAAACATGTACAATCGAATTCAGAAGTTCTACCTTTTTAAAAATATACACAAGGCATCGTATTCTCCGTTTACTCACCTTTTAATTCTATTTATCTTCATCAATTCTACTCTTGATTTCCATTTCTTTTTTCTTATACACGCATAATATGTTTTACGTTGACGACCCATATTCAAATCAAATACTTTTCATGTATACAAAACAAATAAAAAAAAAAACACTCGAAAAATGTCTATACAAAAATTAGTAAAGTAGAGCTACTTCAGATGCGTAACAGAGCTTGAAAAAGGTTCGAGCGAGAGTAATGCAAGAGCGAGAGGTACGCACAAAATTCGGCTTGGACCACAAGTCCGATCGATACGAACGCTAGGCCGTCACTGAGAAATTTTTCACATGATTCTTGTTTATACCCAGTTCACACCAGTAAATTCTAGTCGTTCAACTAAAAAATCGCAAGCGATTTGAAAGGTGTGAACAGGCTTTCAACAAAATTGAAGCGACTAGAATCGTTTC
This sequence comes from Cabera pusaria, assembly GCA_954871355.1. NCBI lineage: Eukaryota > Metazoa > Arthropoda > Insecta > Lepidoptera > Geometridae > Cabera > Cabera pusaria. The sequence goes on along the minus strand of OX940906.1, from coordinate 3,311,094 downwards.
AACAGAAGTTAAACGCCTTTCAACTTTAGTCGCTTTCAAATTTCTGTTGAAAGCGATTTGACAGGTGTGAACCCGTGCATTCAAATCGCTTTCAATTTTCATTATCTATACCGGAGCGGAGCGTGAACTTGCTACTTATTGCGAATTATTCGCAAACATTGTTTGGATAAAAACCCTAGGTTGTGTTACTATGGAAGTGAAATTGTCAGCAAAAACAGCAAAACCTATCCACTTTTAATTGTATTGAAATAGTTCTCAGTGTCTTTTGCAATTAGTTTGTATTTCAAAATGGTTAGAAAGTGTTGTGTGCATAAAAATTCATGACTAAACGCTATTGTGTGCCGTTTCTCGTGCAAGCAATGTGATGATAAGACTCAAGACTCAATTTGTGGTTAAAGTTCTTAATTCATTACATGTGACCAGAGAAAACTTATCATTGACAATGTGAAAAATAGTAAAAAGGCTTTAATGTATAAAAATAAATACTTCAAACAATCATTTCGTTTTATTTATTTTAATTAATATATAAAATACAGATAAATTATAAATATACCCAACACAAGCATGGCTTTATGGATGGCATAATAATGGCTTTGTGTTACTTTACTTTGCCATTTTAATCTCAATTATAGTATTTTTTTTTAATAATCAACCTTAACATGTCAAATCAAAGTTTATTTCTCAAGCCTACCAGTGTACAGGTTGGCAAAAACGTCTTGAAACGGAACTATTTTTTTTCTGGCCTGGCAATAATCTAATCTGTGATAACATTTTCTATTTTAACTGTGGTCAGTGACTGATAATTTATGAACAAAGTTTTTTTGTGCAACTTAATAGTAGTATTTTAATATTTTCCGTAACCTACGCGACTTAAAGATGTTTTAACATGAATAAGACTATCCGTAGTTCCACTAAAGAAGTAATTTTAAAGTTTACCGCCACTCTCTCTGCTATCGGGGTTACTAGTATATAGCAATAGTGGCGCCCCTATTTATTTCTACTCTATTTCGCCAAGCACCCTTATCACGAAAACCATTGAAAGAACGAATTGAACTAAAAGACGGGGACGGAGCTATACGGCCTACCTCGGAACAATGACGAGACGGCCTACATAGCTGCGTCCCCGTCATTTAGTTCATTTCGTTCAATCAATGGTTTTCGTGATCAGCAGCCTGTACACGAAATATCGAAAATGATCATGAGCCTAAATAATACGAGATCCGTAGGTTTCGATGGAGTCAGTACACATATAATTAAAAACTGTGTTTCGTTACTTGCTCCGATTCTCGTACACATTGTTAATCTACAGTTTTTAACCGACTTCAAAAAAAGGAGGAGGTTTCTCAATTCGACCGTATATAGATATATATATATATATTTTTATGTTTGTTCGCGGATAACTTCGTCATTTATGAACCGATTTTGATTATTATTTTTTTGTTCGAAAGGAGATATCCCAAGTGTGGTACCATGGTAATTTTATTGAGGTCTGATAAGTATCTCCAGAGATATTGAGATAAACATCTCAAAATTGGTACTGAAAATTAATAGCGCGGCATTGAAGTCGGTTCTATTTAACCGACTTCAAAAAAAGGAGGAGGTTTCTCAATTCGACCGTATATATATATATATATATATTTTTTTTTAAATGTTTGTTCGGGGATAACTTCGTCATTTATGCACGATTTTGATTATTCTTTTTTTGTTCGAAAGGAGATATCCCAAGTGTGGTGCCATGGTAATTTTATCGAGGTCTGATAAGTATCTCCAGAGATATTGAGATAAACATCTCAAAATTGGTACTGAAAATGAACATTGAAGTCGGTTATTTTTTAGTTTTTAAACGATATTATTAAATGGTAAATTTCCGGAACGACTGAAGCAGTCTATCGTGAGACCTCTAAGAAGTGAGAGAAAACTAAAAAGAACCGACATCAATGCTGCGCTATTAATTTTCAGTACCATTTTTAAGGTGTTTATCTCTGGAGATATTTATTAGACCTCGATAAAATTACCATGGTACCACACTTGGGATATCTCCTTTCCAACAAAAAAATAACGATAAAAATCGGTTCATAAAGGACTAAGTTATCCGCGAACAAACATAAAAGAAAAACACAAACATACGGTCGAATTGAGAAACCTCCTCCGTTAATCAAAATCGGTCGTGCAAGTCCAGCAAACAATTAAAATAATTATCGACGTACGTCAAGCCTATTCACGGTACTTTTGCATCGTGCATGTCCTTGAGCTGACACGTACAGCCGGGGTGGATTGTGAATAAGGCCCTTTATTCACTGTCCATCTGCACGTCGTTCGCGGTGGTGGGGGCGCTCCGAGTAAATAGTGTTCTGTGGTGCCCCCACTCGATGGATGCAAAATCGGTCGTGCAAGTCCAGCAAACAATTAATAATAATTATCGACGTACGTCGAGCGGGTCAAGCCTATTCATGGTACTTTTGCATCGTGCAGCACTGTTCAATAACGTAGTATTATATTATCTTTGCTGTTCAATTTGAGTTGTACCTATCGTTATTTTTCTGTGAATAGAGATGACTTTTTCAATTCTATACAATAGTGAACGGAGTTTTGGCGGGAACGTAAAAAAGTGTGTGTGCTCTTATTGTATTTTTTCCTAAAACTTGTGTTCTTCCGCGAGTTAATCCAGACTAATATTATAAAGTGAAAACGTTTTTAAACGAGTTCAACTTTTGAGATGTTTAATCACCAAGCAAGTGCATCAGTTTCAATATCGCGTAAAATCGTTTGCGCGATGCAGGATCTCATACATTTAGGCAATATTTAAAGGAGAGCTATTAAAAAATACACTAGCGCCATCTCTGGGTTTTATTTGTCATTACTATTAAATGGGAAAGTATCTGTCTGTCTGTCCCGCTTTCACACCACAACTACTAAACGGATTTAAATGAAATTTGGTATACAGATAGTCTAGAGCCTGAGAAAGGACATAGGCTACTTTTTAATGTGAAAAGAGGGTTGAAAGGGGGGATGAAAATTTGTATGGAGGTATCGTCATTTTTAGAGTGGAGGGGAGGGTAGGGGGAGTGAAAGGGATGGTAGGGGCAGTCCCCCTCCAGTGAGGGGAGGGGGAGGTGGAGGGGATGTGGAAGTGAGAGGAAGGCGGAGAGTAGAGGAGGGGGAGGATAATATGATATTCAAAGTCTGTGAGGAGGGGGAAGTGAGGGGAGGTGTACGTGAGGGGAAGGGGAGGGTAAGTGAGGGGAGGGGGAAGGGGGATTAGCGTGGCGTGGTGCGGTGCGGTGTATTTGGGATACGCATGTGTCTTATTAGTTAATGCTACCCTTAGACACTATTCCACGCGGACGAAGTCGCGGGCACAGCTAGTGTGTAATAAATGTGGATTATAAACCGTTAAGTCACAGATTATATAATTGTTACTGCGTAACAGATACTTTACTCACCTACAAAAACACAATACCAACGTTTATTTCAGACAATACAGGCAAAAATGTGTCTAAGGCGCTCGATCTAGCGTTGTTTGTTGGCACCGACTTCAAATAGAGAAGTGGGTAACGCTTATAATAATTTTAAGTAAATTATTTTTCGCTTTTGAGTGCCTTTTTGTGGTTATGAAGTCGGTTTTATTTTTTTTGAAAAATAACTTATTTTACCTTTTTTAGTGCAAAAAAAGTTTTAATGAAATTACATGCATCTATTAAATTTCGTGTCTGGGCCGTTATACACTGACGGATATATACTTTTTGAAAATTTCAAGTATGTACCTATAACGGTTAAGAAGATACAGATCTGTAATGTGCGCACATATAGACACACTGACGGACGGACGGACGGACGGACGAACGGACAACAAAGTCTCAGATAGTGTTCATTTGGTACCCTTTGGGTTCGGAACCCTAAAAAAATTGACTTTAAATGCCGCGCTAAAGTGAAAATATTCACTAGTAATAATGATGTCATCAAGGTATCAAAGGACAATGTCCAAAATGGCCCTGTACAATTAACCCCTCAGGGATCGGGAATTTAAAACAAAAAAAAAAATTAATCCACTTTGAAAATGTGTGCAGTAGCGGAATGGCGCGAACGTCGCGTCGCGTAATTCTTCGCATGCAAAACTAATCACACTATATTTTCTTATTCTGTAAACTGTGCTTTATTTTGTAATAGATTTACTTCATTATTGTATAAAAATAAAGTTTATATTTAGTTTTGTTATTTTTTATTTACACCTCAAAACCCCTGAAATGTATATCTTGGATCTTTGCCTGAATATGAGATACTCAAAACCGAAATATTAAAAATACAATACGCAAATCAAAGTTCTAGAACCCAGCTACCACTATACACAAATAATTCGGTATCCTATTGCGTAAATGTTTATAAAAACCGAGCTCGAAACCCGACCCACTTGAAAGGGACTAAGTAGGTACTTACGTTTTTTACGATTGTATAAACATTCGTCAGCATGACTCATACCATCCTGAATTGATTTCTTGAATTTATTTAGTGATTCGTCTACTTATTTGCAATGATATTCGAAATGCTTATTTCATTCATTATTTTCACTAATTTCACTTTTTATTCAACACAGAAACTCGAAATTGCGGGAAAACCGCCACTTGGTAGAAAACCCGACGATCACACAAATACGATGATATTTCTAGAATTCAATAACTAAGATGGATTCACAAAACACAAATGAATAGAATTTATACTAGATATATACTAAAAACTAAAATAAACCAACAGAAAATAACATTTCAAAACACAATCTAGCGTCAGCATTCCAAGCGTCAATGGCGTCTATGGTCGACCTAAGGCGGTTTCAGTAGTTTTTCGTAAGTAGTTTTCATGGTGCGGGGAAGAATAAAATACAGTTCAAAATGGCATTTTATAAATAGAATATTTCTTCATCAAGCGTTTAAGACCAAAAAATGGTTACAATTTCTAATATTAGGCGCTGTAAATATAGAAAAAATAAGTTGGCTAAGCTGACCCACCGGTGGGTCCGTGAAGCTTGACGGAATTGCTTGTAATTGTTCTTGACCCACCGGTGGGTCAGCGATCCCTGAGTGAGCATCTGAAACACACGATAATTAATTGTCTATTTTATTACAATAATTCCAAATACTTTTATAACACGGACTAGTTGTATTTCAAAATGAATATTAAAAAGTATTATTTGCGATTATTAACATTAATTGCCGCCATATGGCCAACAGAGTACTGAATCACTCTACTACGTTATAAGAGGCACTTCCCTATATTGTGGATACCCGAATTATGAAAGCACTGTGTAGCCAACCTAACAACGGAAAGTATTATTTACGTAGTAACTATTATATAATATGTGGTTTTATGCTTATAATTTTTTTTTGCTGTGTTGATTGGTACAAAGTACGTTCATAATTCTGAGTTATTTAATTATGTATGCAGTGTCGCGGGACTGAAATGGCCGCCATCTTCGCCAAATGTCATGTCATGTCAAAAAATATTAGGTATGTTTAAAAAAGTTTGCACCATAACAAGACTTTGCCCGGTAGAACATTCCTGTGAAGACAAATTATTTATATTTATATATAATTATTTATTGAGGGCCCGGTGGCGTAATTGGGAGAACGGTCGGCTTTGATGCCGTGGTACCGAGTTCAAACCGCCGTGCACCAATGAATTTTTCTATCGAAAAATATATGTGTGCTTCTCACAGTGGCCCTCCGGTGAAGGACAACATCGTTAAGAAACCAATAACCCCCGCATGGTGGTAGAACATATCTAGTGTCCGCCTGGCCAGCTACCACCCTCAAGTCAGAAAATCTGTCGCCAAACATCTAATGTGTTCCGGCAGCTATCCTTGAGAGCCAGTTCCCATTCTAGTCCACTTCTCTATCTTCGACCGCATCATCACTTAGCATCAGGTGAGATAGTGGTCAAACGCTTGCCTATAAGATATAAAAAAAAATTATCCCCACCTTTATTTCTATCTCGCTCACAGTTATCGTAAGAATATCTTATATGCAATAGCAACCTCCATTGTGTATAATCTTCTTGGGACTCTTCTACTAAAACTAGTACATTCTCCTATGTTTGAGGTATTTATCTCCATATCTCTGGTGATACTAATCAGATCTCGATAAAATTAAAATGGGACCACCTCGGAAACGTATCCTGCCTATTAAAAAAAGAATCATTTGAATCCGTTCACAATTGATGGAGAAATCGCGTAACATACACAAAAAAAAAAAAAAAAAAAAAAAAAAAAACATACAGACGAATTGAGAACCTCCTCCTTTTTGTGAAGTCGGTTAAAAACACGTTTTTTGTTTTAAACCCTTTAATTTTTTACTTTGTTCTGTTCTTATTGTATAATATATAATAGGGAATATGCATGTTTTTTTTAAATATTTTTATTTTACTCATTACATCCATATAACATAATAAAAAAATAAAATACTGCTGGAAATTGTCTAATTATTTTTTAAATAAACATTTAAATATACAAATAAATTTGAGCAGTTTAAACGCCATCATTACGCGGGCTCTTTGGTAATGCATTGTGACGTCACGCACTTACGTCAGACACACGCCGCTTGAAGCAAACTAGCTTCTTTTTCTTTAACTGAGACTACGCGCGATTTTTTTATTTAGCCAATGGCATGTTTTTATTAAATTATACAGTTTCTCTAATCTCATTTTTATCTATATTAAATGGTTAGTAATACACATTTTTGCACAATAATACGCGGCAAACACAAAATTTCGAAATAAATACAATAAGACCTATACATACATTTATTTTTATGTTCCCGCGCTCAATGTTTCTATCACGTGGAGTAGTGCATAATGACGTCAACTTTCGATTCGACCAATGGTGATCTGTTTTACAAACTTAAATTTCCCTCGCTTAAATTACATATTTAATTTATTATTTTAAGCAAATAAAATGGAATTAAATAAAAAAAAAGGTTTAACATATAACTCCAGGACAACAAAGAATCGAAAAAAAAATATTTCCAATAAATCTGAGCTTCATGCATATTCCCTATTATAGCGGCAACAGAAATACATCATCTGTGAAAATTTCAACCGTATAACTATCACGGTCCATGAGATACAGCCTGGTGACAGACGGACAGACAGACAGACAGACGGACAGCGGAGTCTCAGTAATAGGGTTCCGTTGGTACCCTTTGGGTTCGGAACCCTAAAAAATTAAACATATTATGCTTGTTTTTTGTCAAACGCAAAATGACTATGAAAAACTTAAATCGTTTCTAATATAGAATACGAATGCGCATTTATCCCGTCATTTGAATAATAATATACGTTGCGCGCGCGTGAGCAGTGACAACCGACTGGCTACCGCCGGAGTTGACGAAAGTTTAGGTATAAATCGCAGTAGCTATGGGTGAGGACCTGTGTTTAAGTGCCGGTGAATGTGTGTGAGTGTAGGGAAACAGCACAATGTCGAAAAACATGCTATTTGCGTTCTTACGAAAATCCACTGTAAATCTGCAGTACCTACACTCCACATCTTTGCTGAGGGTATGACTCCGACTAGACTATTAAACTCGCGTTACGATTCCAATTTCGTAATACGTCAAATATTCTATAAATATTAGTCTGTCGAATATTCTGGATTTTATAACGTGTAATGTCAATGTCAAGCTGGCTGGCAGCGATGGAAACGAATAGCTGAAGATCGAGCTCAGTGGCATGCCATAGGGGAGGACTATTTCCAGCAGTAGACAGAAATAGGCTGATTATGTTCATACATACATATTTCCCGTTGGGGTAGGCAGAGACTATACTTCTTTCCACATGCTACGATCCTGACATACCTCTTTCGTTTCTTCCACTTTCATGAGCGCCTTACATACCTACATGCTCGCCGGTTATAAGTACTTTTGACTTGGCCTTTCTTTAAAACGTCTCCGATCTGATCGTAACGATGATGTAATGTCAATAAATAGTGCATCAAAAGTCAGTCATTATTTTATTTTCAAGGCATGATTTACCTACAAATAAAAGCAAAAGTAAACATCACGGAATTCCTTTGAGCAGCATAAAGCTTGTATTTTAAAACACTTATCAATTTGTCGTCTCAAATACAGGAACATGTATTTCTGACTTTCATTAGCCATATGAAACGGCATCTTTCTCAGTTCCCCGGCGACGTAGCGACCGAAAACTTCAAAATCTTCTTCTTTTTTCGGTTTCTGACTGCTTTTTGGTTGTCTGGGGTTGTCCGTCTTTGCACTTGGATTGCTGGGTTTGTCCGTCTTTGCACTTGGATCGCTGGGTTTGTCCGTCTTTGCACTTGGAACGCTGGGATTGTCTGTCTTTGCACTTGGATCGCTGGGATTGTCTGTCTTTGCACTTGGATCGCTGGGATTGTCTGTCTTTGCACTTGGATCGCTGGGATTTTCTGTCTTTGCAATTGGATCGCTGGGTTTGTCCGTCTTTGCACTTGGACCGCTGGTGTTGTCCGTCTTCTTTTTAGGGGCTCTCGTACGATATTGTCCAATTTTTTCCTTTATAGGTATCGGTTTTACTATTCTAGTTGCAGGTTTATCTTGATAGTCTATGTTTTTAAATAATCCAATAAACTTGTCTATATCTAACGCTTTTTCTGACTCTTTTACTTTACTCCGGTCACTGTTTTCTGGAACTACATTTTGAGGTTTTTTTGTTCGTTTTGCAGCTTTATTTGTTGTCATTGGATTTTTCATTTGAGGTTTGTTTCTTTTATTTAGAATTATTTTGTTCGTAACGGTCTCAGTATCAGTTGTTATTGTATTTTGAAGATTTGCTACTGCTAGCTCTGTTTTAGATAGATTTTTATCATTTAACTCTACTGGATTCGTTTGAACAATATTTGGAACTACTGGATTTGTTTGAACAATATTTGGAAAGTCTACTGATTTATTTGTTTTTGCTACTTGTATGTTTTGTACTGCCGAATGTGTTTTCTTTTGTGTTGTGGCATTCTGTTCATTTATGTTAGGATGTCTAGGATGATCTTGTAGAGCATCGTCGTCCTTTTCAGTAAAGGTGTGTTCTTCTTTAACCTGCATGTCCTGGAATGGATCGTTTGATTCGTCGCCATTTTCTTGATATTCGATTTCGTCTTCATCTAAGTTTTCATCCTGAAATGTAGGACATGAAAATGTTAATGAACTTGAGATACATAATTTGTTGGTAAACTTGTACATTTTAGTTTGGCTCTATGGTTAGAGAAGAATATTCTCTTTTGAACCAACATCCAAAAAGAAGGAGGTTCTCAATTCGTCTGTATGTTTTTTTTAATGTATGTTACGCGATTACTCTGTCAATAGTGAACCAATTGGAATGATACTTTTTTTAATCGGTAGGTTACCGAGGTGGTTGAGGGCCCGGTGGCGTAATCGGGAGAACGGTCGGCTTTAATGCCAGAGGTACCGAGTTCAAACCCCGCCGTGCACCAATGAAGTTTTCGATCGAAGTGGCCCTCCGGCGAAGGAAAAATATCGTTAAGAAACCAACAACCCCCGCATGGTGGTAGGACACTATTTAGTGTCCGCCTGGCCAGCTACCACCCTCAAGTCATGTGTTCCGGCAGCTATCCTTGAGAGCCAGTTCCCATTCTAGGCCTAGCGTGCTACCATCCTCGACCGAATCATCACTCACCACCAGGTGAGATTGTGGTCAAACGCTAGCCTATAAATGTTTTTTTTATTCTTACCGTAGGGTGTGGCAGACAGTGTTTAGATCGTAGCATGTGCTCACCAGAAAGGTTCTGTTATCCGACTGCTGGTGACAGAGTCAATCTGTAATGTTATGTTTTACACACATCTTTACGTAGAACAAAACAAAGCTGCTTTCCCCGTCTGTACGCTTAAAGCTTTTAAACTATGCAACGGATTTTGATGCGGTTTTCATCAATAGATACTTAGAGTGATTCAAGAGGGAAGGTTTATATCCAGGATTAATAGCGGACAAAGCAGCGGGGAGCACCTAATTAAACATAATCAATAAGTACTTACATAAAAATAATGTCAAATAACTTGCCCACCATATTTACGATATGACCCTTGTTTTACAAATACTACAAACTTTATTAAATATAGGAGCTTAAGGGCCAGTTTTACTGGTTCTTGATAGCTCTATTAGGAACATATCTGACAGATTTTTGACAATAGACATGTGTAGGTAATCAATGTAATATTACAAATGTAATATCACGCGGCCAAGTAATGCAGCATCACTCATTACGCGAGAAATTCAAGCATCACATATTACACATCACGTCACGCAAACAGTACGGTACAAAAGTTCGTTTGTTGCAGAGCAGAGAGAGACACTAATATGACCGTGAGCTTTGCGCGAGTGAGATGGCTTGCACACACATCACGAGTGTTAAAAATTGCGATCATGGCACGAAAGAAACAACAATACTCATTTCATGTTGAGTGAGCGAGACCTAAGTATAATAAGATAATACTTGACGAGCGTGTATGAAAGTGTGATATTTGGAATTTGAAAAGTATTTCGTTACAGGCAAGGTTTATTTTTGTGAGACTCATTTAACAATGTAATAGAATGGAGTAGGTAATGGTTACGCTAGGTGTAATGCGTGATGTGTGATGCTTCGAAGTAATATTACATTTTCGAAAGTAATGAGTAATGTTGCATTACATTTCGATGTACCGTTTTGCGCATGCCTATTTGACAACTTTTATACAGTGTCATCTGTCAGATAGCTAACTGACACATTTATACATGTATGTTGATAATATCATTTACAGAAGAATCCTAAAATAGACGAAGACTAGGCATGCGCAAAACGGTACATCGAAATGTAATGCAACATTACTCATTACTTTCGAAAATGTAATATTACTTCGAAGCATCACACATCACGCATTACACCTAGCGTAACCATTACCTACTCCATTCTATTACATTGTTAAATGAGTCTCACAAAAATAAACCTTGCCTGTAACGAAATACTTTTCAAATTCCAAATATCACACTTTCATACACGCTCGTCAAGTATTATCTTATTATACTTAGGTCTCGCTCACTCAACATGAAATGAGTATTGTTGTTTCTTTCGTGCCATGATCGCAATTTTTAACACTCGTGATGTGTGTGCAAGCCATCTCACTCGCGCAAAGCTCACGGTCATATTAGTGTCTCTCTCTGCTCTGCAACAAACGAACTTTTGTACCGTACTGTTTGCGTGACGTGATGTGTAATATGTGATGCTTGAATTTCTCGCGTAATGAGTGATGCTGCATTACTTGGCCGCGTGATATTACATTTGTAATATTACATTGATTACCTACACATGTCTAACGAAGACCTACTACCGCCAAAAGACATGGGAGACAAATTCTTGGATTTGGAAAATCTATCGCCAAAACATACGATGTGTTCCGATAGCTGTCATTGAGAGTCAGGCCATTCTAGGCTTAGCGTAAGTAGGCGTGGATGGTCAAATTAGAAACTATGAGGAATAGCGGAAAAGTACTCAAAAGAGTCATGGGCCCGATTTTGATGAAAACTAAAGCTGCATCATTGGATTTTTGAAATATCAATATTCCTAGCCAGGAATCGAACTCGTTGATTTTGAAAAATAAAAACACACCTGGTATTATTACACCATTCGATAGTGTCGCTAATAAGGAACAAATGATGGCCTCACCCATGGCACCCCACTAAGCTCGATCTTCAGGATTATAGCAAGCTGAAGTGGCAGTGGTCTGGTTACTACTGTCCTAGAACTGTAACCGTTGTGGTGGACGTGTTCTAGAGTGGATACCACGGCTCGGTAAACGGAGTGTAGGGCGCCCTCCTGCTAGTGGAGCGATGATATACACAAGCTGGCTGGCAGCAGTTGGAAACAAAGAGCTGAAGATATTCATATAAAAAAACATAATAATCACTCTGTTTGCATTGATTCTGAAGAAGTCCAATGTTGATCAACTCCAGGGTTAAGAGTATTTCACAATCGAGACCTAGAAGTAATTTATAAGATTAGGTCTTTTTGCCAAGCACTAAAAAAAGGCTTAGGTTAGGTTATTGGCTTCTGTTTCATTATCTCGAATTCTCAATTCGTCTGTATGTTTTTTTTTGCTACGTTGACAATTGTGAACTGAATGGAATGATTTATTTTTAATCTGAAGGGTACATTTTTAACCGACTTCAGAAAAAGGAGGTGGTTTCTCAAATGGACCGTATACACGTATATATATTTTTATGTTTGTTCACGGATATTTTCATCGTTTATGAACCGATTTGGATTGTTCTTTTTTTGTTGGAAAGGAGATGTCCCAAGTGTGGTACCATGGTAATTTAATCGAGGTGTGATGAGTATCTCCAGAGATATAGAGATAAACACCTCAAACGTGGTACTGAAAATTAATAGCGCCACTCTCTCTAATCTCTTATAATTCTCTATGCACAATACACCCCAAGCGGGACGTCAGTGCAGGTCTTATCGCCCCCATTACCAATTAATAGCGCCGCATTTGAAGTCGGTTCTTTTAGTTTTGAAACAATCTTATCCATTGTAACTTTATCGAGATATGGAGAAACACCTGAAACTTGCTACTGAAAATGCCAAGTCGGATTTTCTTGTTTTTTAAACAAGTTTAAAAAAAAAAACTTAAATTATGTACGTCTGTAATTATGAGAATTTGGATTGTAACGAGGTATTTCGACTCGTTACATATTTTTCGCTTGGAAGCACCTTTCAGCTTCTAAGACTGACAAAATTACCTTTTGGTTTTAAATAATTTAGAACATTTTCGTATTTAGCCATTTTTAGTCGATTTTAAATAATCGAGTTATTACTTGGTCTGTGGATCATTCAATATCCTATGGACAATCTTTAAAAAAAAAAATGACTTTGACATCTGTCACTTCTCGATCGGAGACGTCACTTTTTTTCTTGCCCTTAGGCATACAATGGGCTCATTTTTTGTAAATTTTATAAATCGGATTCAATTTAGTGAATCCGTATTTCAAATCGCTTCGCGATAATACTCGGCGTGCTTATGGCGTAGTGCCATATGATTACGTCGTGATTTTGCGGTGAGTCAATTTTTGATAACCTAAAATGTTTCGCGTCATCCTTCATGGCGACAAATATATTTACAATCGGATTTTTGGTTACAGCCTTTGGCGCTGTTTGTTTGGACGACTGTCGTCTACTGTTTGGACGACTATGGGTGTCGCCAACTGTTGGTTCGACGCTGGAAGACGTCGTTAGTTTGAGGTGTTCGTGCGACGCACACCGTTTCGATGTCGTCGTAGTTTTGAGCTGTTGGTGCGACGATGAATGACGTCTGTTTAGAGTGGTGTGCTCAGACGCCCCCTGACGCTGCAGCTAAGCCAATTTCATTATAACTCTTTTTATTACCCTTAAAACTTTAATTTCATATTTGCAAGATGCAAGAAAGACAATAACCAAATTTCAGTAGTAAAATGTAAAATAAATTAACCTAAAAAGTAACGAAAACCGAATGGTATTTATAGTCAAATGTTTAGACATAGTATTCCGGCTTTAACTAAGTATATGTATCTCATTCTGGAGGTAAGGGACGTTTTGAAGTATTAAAATTTGTCATACATTCCCAAAACCGTGTTATCATTTCCCTGTCCCCCGGTCCGAGATTAAAAGTCTCAATGACACCGCTGATTTATCCTGGTAAGTTTTAGATCTTGGTAGAACAAGGGCGCTCGATATTCATAAATACTGTCTACCTAACATTAATTTTTAGCTTTTTATACTCTATAACCTTCATGTTACAACCAGTAACGTTTATATTTTTTTATAACCAAATTTTTTTATTACAATTAGCGCGAGAACAGGGACCGGATTTACCTCCACATATATAATCTTTCTTGCATCTTATTTTTGTTTTTCTTGTCACAATTTTTGTGTTATTTTTTTAGCATTTTTACAGTTTTTGTACTTTAAAAACACAATTGTAACTTTGTTTACAACTTTTTTTTGTATTTTAAGAAAACTAATTAACATACAATGTTCTTTATATGTCTTATATACTGGATAGACTAATCTAAGTGTGTACTTACTATATAATAACATTTGAGATATGTGTTGTTTACATTTTGTAAGGAACTGACCTTGACCTCTTTGAAAGTGCTAAGTTTTTGTTTGAATTGATATAACTTTGTCTTATATAAAGTTATAACGTTTGTTTACTGTTGAGAATATTAGAAAATACTAGCTTATTAACTTAATTATTAACTAGTTTATTGATTTTACTTTTCACAAATAGATATAACCTTAGCCGTTGTTAATAATCTTGAAAATTAAGATAAATTGTGAATCTTTTTTGCATCTTACATACTTTACAATTTGAATGTTTCTTTGTACATTCAAATTTCTTTAAATACTTTTGAACATTATTAAATATTAACATAAACTTTAAAACATAATAACTTAAACCGGTTTTAACAAAAAATCTTATAAACTTTGATGAGTTTTAACTATTCTTTGAATTTTTAGTTGGTTGTTTGTCTTTGTTTCTTTAATATTTTTGATTGTTCATCATGACTGACAAACAGGTTCAATTTCCACCCTTGTTGGAAGAGAATTTACCTGGTAATTCTAGGGATGTTATTTCTAATCCGGCGTTGGATAATTTAGTTATGCAGAATGCAACAGAGGTTGTCGACCCTTTCTTACCTAACTTTGGTCATAGTAGCTTGCATAATTTTACACCTTTACCTTCGTTTAACTCTATGAATGTTCAACTCAATGAACAATTGAAAAAGCATTTGCCTTCAACAAATAAACTTCCTGATTTGAAGCGAAGTAGGATATCTTTTGATGGGAAAACTTGTGTTAGAGACTTTATCACTTCGGTTGAGGAGTATTTTTTTGTATAAAAACTTTGATGAAAACTTTTTAGTCGGTTCTTTTTCTGATCTGCTCACTGGAACAGCAACGAAATGGTTCCGTAGTATTCGAATTAGGGTTTCTTCGTGGACAACACTTAAAACGGAATTGTTGAACAGATTCGACAAACCTGAATTTGATTATCATTTGGAGTATGAAATGAGAACTCGCAAACAACGGAGTAATGAGTCACTTCCTGATTTCATTACTGAGATTTTAGATATGTCTAGCAGATTAGCTAATCCAACTTTTGAGAATGTTTTGATAACTATAATTAAACACAACATGTTACCTATTTACACACCGTTTTTATTTGGAAAATCAATAGACACTATTGAACAGTTTATCCGAATTAGTAAGGAATTAGAGATTTTAGTTAACCGAAAACCTGTAAAGGAAATTAAACAAAACTTTCATGCGGTTGAAACCAAACTTTCTTGTTTGAAGTGTAAGTCGACTGACCACACTTATAAAGAGTGTACAGAGATTCTTGGACCTGTGTGCTTTAAATGTCATAAACGAGGCGTTTTGACAAAGAACTGTGATACTTGTCATTCTGACAATATTTAAAATAATAATAATTCAAAAAACTTGTAAGGCATCGGGCCCAAGTTTTTGAAGAAACTTCAGGTGCTCCGATATCCAATTATAAACCTAATGATGATACGTGTAAAAGAGAATTTTCAGAATGGCTTGACTATTTAAAAACATTTTTTTCTGTTCATAAAGCAGCTCCTATACTTTTTACTAAACAAAATGATACTAGACCATTTTTAAAATTTACCATTTATAATGAAACTTTTTCTGGATTGCTAGATAGTGGTACAAATTTGTTTTAGGAAATAACCAACACTTGCATTTTTCTAAACTAGGATTTCAAATTAAACCTATTGATGCCTCCGCTTGTACTGCTGACGGTTCATCAAGAAAAGTTATCGGTTCTATGCGATTACCGGTTACCGTTGACAATGTTTGTAAACTTGTAGAATTTTTAATAATACCCTCTTTTGATCCACCTATTATATTGGGATTTGATTTTTGGTTGAAATTTAACTTAGCTAAAGACTTGTGGAAAAATATTGAATATGTTCACAATAATAAAATTCAAGTGAACGCTGTTACTTCTACAGTTCATTTAACTCCTTCTGAGAAACAACAATTAGATGAAACCATTGCTTTGTTTGAAGATATTTCTTATGAGAAAAAAGGTTTAGGCCTTACCACCCTTGTGGAACATAAAATTAACGTTACTGGCGACCCTTTTAAAAGTAGATATTGGCCGTTGAGTCCTGCTAAACAAAAAGAACTTTATGATGAAGTGGAAGTCTTATTAAAGGAAGGAATTATAGAACCTTCAAAATCTCCTTGGTGTTCCCCTGTATTAGCCGTCGATAAAAAAGATGGTGGAACCAGATTATGTTTAGATTCGAGACGATTAAATTCAATAACTGTTAAAGATTCTTATCCTTTGCCGTACCCTTCTAGGATATTAGACAGCCTTCGTGGGGCTAAATTCATATCTACCATAGATCTTTCTAAAGCATTTCTGCAAATTAAACTTGAAGAGTCCTCTCGTGAAAAGACTGCTTTTGTAGTTCCTGGAAAAAACTTGTACCATTTTGTTCGGATGCCTTTTGGAATCACCAACGCACCGGCAGAGTTACAACGCTTGGTTGATAAACTCTTTGGACCTGAATTTGACAATGTCCTGTTTAAATATTTAGATGATTTGATTTTAGTAAATGATAATTTTCAAAATCATATAGAGTACCTTAAAAAAGTCCATGAAATACTTAAAAACTCAGGCTTAACAGTAAATCTTAAAAAATGTGAATTTTGCAAAGAAAGACTCCGTTATCTTGGTTATATTGTAGACAGTCAAGGCCTACATACTGATCCGTCTAAATTAGAAATTATAGAAAACTTTCCACGACCAGAGTCCGTAAAACAACTTAGAAGCTTTTTAGGATTATGTTCATATTATCGACGTTTCATTTGTAAATTCGCTGATATTGCCTCCCCTTTAACTAAATTAACTTCCGGAAGTAAAAAGATAAAACATACTTTTGTTTGGAATGAAGAAGCTGAAGAAGCCTTCATTAATTTAAAAAATGCCTTAATAACTACACCTGTTTTACAGTGTCCTGATTTTGAAAAACCTTTCTTTTTACATTGCGATGCTAGTTCTGTAGGAATTGGTAGTGTTCTGAGTCAAGAAGACGAAAATAATGAACAACATCCAATTGCTTATTATTCAAGATCTTTAAATAAATGTGAAAGAAATTATAGTACCACTGAACGTGAACTTTTGGCAGTTTTAGATTCAATTGAACATTTTAGACCTTATGTCGAAGGAATGAAATTCACAGTTGTGACAGATCATGCTAGTCTTAAGTGGCTTTTAAAACTTAATAACCCTAGTGGACGCTTAGCTCGATGGGCTGCACGTATTTCTCAATTTACTTTTGATATTGTTCATAAAAAAGGATCTTTACATCAAGTTCCTGACGCTTTATCTAGAATCAATATAACTTCAATATTAGTTTCCGCTATAAATATTGTCTCACCAGATGAAGATATAGAAGACCCTTGGTATAGAAAAGTCTTTATAAATTGTCAAAAATACCCTTCTAGAATGAAAAACCTTCGAGTAGAAGATAATACTTTGTATCGTTACTGTAAAAATAAATTTGACCCTAATAGTCGTTTGAATTGGAAAATTGTAATACCTAAAGAACATGCTTTAGATACTATTCGTTCTAATCATGATGATATTAATTCTGGACATTTTGGAATACATAAAACTCTTAATAAAATAAAACAACATTATTATTGGAAAGGAATGTTCGGAGACGTTCAAAGATATATTTCTTCTTGCGACATTAGTAAAGCTTATAAACATTCAACTTCTGCTCCTGCTGGTAAGATGGTTAACCCTAAGAAAGTTGATCAACCTATGGTAATGTTATCCGTTGATATTATTGGGATTTTACCTAAATCTTATTCTGGACATAGATTCATTCTTTCAATTGTAGATGTTTTTACTAAATATTGTTGGATATTTCCAATGATAAATGCTACTTCTAAAGTAATTTGTAAAATCTTTGAAAAAGAAATATTTCTTAAATTTGGTGTACCTAAAATCTTAGTGGTCGACAACGGACCCCAGTTTATATCTAAATATTTTGTAGATTTCTTAAAAAATTTCAACATCACTAAAATATTTTATAATGCACTATACACTCCACAGAATAATCCAGTAGAAAGATATAATAAGACAATAGAAACATGTATTTCTTGTTTTGTTAAAAATGATCATCGAACTTGGTCAAGGTTTTTGCCTCATGTCCAATTAGCTTTAAATAGTAGTGTAAATCTTGCTACAGAGTACACTCCTAACTTTTTGATGTTCGGTAGAGAACTTATTTTTGATGCATCTTTGCACCGTTTTAGTAACTCTTTAGATAACTTAGATCAACTTGAGCTTGGTACTAGAGATACTTATGCTCACTCTTTAAATTCACTTAGTGAAGTTTTTGTTAAAGTTCAAGCTTATCTTTTGAAAGCTTATAAGCGTAATGCTCTTTATTATAATAGGGGAAGAAAAGTCATTTCTTTTGATGTCGGTGATGTAGTTTGGCGTAGAAGTTTTGTACAGTCAAATGCACCTGCATATTTTTCGGCTAAATTAGCACCTAAGTTTATTAAATGTGAAATTGTAGAGAGAATTTCTCCTAACGTTTATGTACTAAAGGAATTTAATAAAACAAGTACTGGACGTTATCATGTTAAAGATATAATTAAATATTAAAATTTTCATTTTTGGATTTAACATTTTATTTAGATTTGTTTTGATACTCTGCTTGGGAGGAACCATGTTTGTGGAAGAATGAGATTTGATGCATGAAAGAGATGGTTCATAGTGAAAGATGATTGCCTGCAAGGAAAACCAACACTTTATTGAAATACAACTTTAAATATACTAAACCTAACTTAGGTCTATTTTTGGTAATTTTATTCTATTTTTGATACTTTTATCCTACTCTTAAACTTTTACCCAACTTTAAAAGCTACATCTGACGATTATATTTTCTTTTAGAAATTTTCTTGGCATCAAAAGATCTTATGTATAATATTTTTGTATATTTTATTATTTTGGTTACTTTGAAAAGCTTTTCACTTTTCAAGTACTCAACTTTCTTTTAGATACTTTGAGAAGTTTTCCACTTTTCTAGTATAAATATTGTTTTAGATTGCTATGAAAAGCTTTCCACTTTTCAAATAGCCTGCACATAGTGTAAATACATTTTTAATATAGATGTGTTTCAGTCTTTGTGAAGCATGTTATATATTATTTAGATTATTTAGTTTGTGTTTGTTGTAGACCTAAGCCTCGGATTTGACACTTAGAGCTCTATATAATTTTTACCCGGATTTGCCTCTCGGATTTGACTCTTTTGAGCTTTTGTCTCAGTTAACCTTTTTGGGTAAGTTTTTTTACTCTTCATTTTTTCCTCGCTTTGACATTTTTGGTTCAAGCGTTGGAAACTTTAGATATTGTGAACGGAAAGTCGGTGGTGTTGAGCCGGTCACAATACACCTTTGTTGTTTTCCCAACAAACTTTTGTTAACTTGTTTTTGTGCACGGAATGTCGGTGGTGTTGAGCCGGTCACAATATACAATTTTTGGTCTTTTGGACAAACCCTTTTATTAATTTGTTAGTGTTCGGAAAGTCGGTAGAGTTGAGCCGGTCACTACTTATTATTTTTGGTTCTCTATTTTTATGAGAATAATTTGAACTTTTGTTGTTCAACTTTTTCATTGAAAACTTGTTCACTGAATCTTTTGCAGTGAATAATTATCTATAGTCGGCAGCTAATGCTTAACCGTACTACAATATGGATAACCTTTGTTATTACCTTTTAATTTAGTTAGAATCGTTCTGAGATTATAAAAGATAGAGGCGATGGTGCTTATCTACACTTTTGTTAAATATTTCAGAAATATTTATTTGGTTTGTAATACAGATAGGTAGATGGAGGCTATGGTGCTTATCCACTCTTGAGTATAATTAATTTGTGATGGATTTTAGGATTGAGTCATATTGATGGATTAGTTTTGGTAAACCTTTACATTGTTTTTCACTTAGTTAGAAAGTTTTTATAACTTGTTTTTCTAGAGCAACTTAGTCAGTGGCTAGAAGCTTAACTGATTTAACGTTATGCTTTATTAGTGTCTTCTTTTAGTTTGAATAAATTTCATATTTTGGTGGCGGAATATTTTCTGTTTATTATTTTTTTTGAATAATTTTTATTAGGAATTTTTGGGGAGTTCTTCTCAAAAATAAAAGAAGTTTCATTCTTTTATTTTTTTTGGGAAGGTATGTACTGTAACGAGGTATTTCGACTCGTTACATATTTTTCGCTTGGAAGCACCTTTCAGCTTCTAAGACTGACAAAATTACCTTTTGGTTTTAAATAATTTAGAACATTTTCGTATTTAGCCATTTTTAGTCGATTTTAAATAATCGAGTTATTACTTGGTCTGTGGATCATTCAATATCCTATGGACAATCTTTAAAAAAAAAAATGACTTTGACATCTGTCACTTCTCGATCGGAGACGTCACTTTTTTTCTTGCCCTTAGGCATACAATGGGCTCATTTTTTGTAAATTTTATAAATCGGATTCAATTTAGTGAATCCGTATTTCAAATCGCTTCGCGATAATACTCGGCGTGCTTATGGCGTAGTGCCATATGATTACGTCGTGATTTTGCGGTGAGTCAATTTTTGATAACCTAAAATGTTTCGCGTCATCCTTCATGGCGACAAATATATTTACAATCGGATTTTTGGTTACAGCCTTTGGCGCTGTTTGTTTGGACGACTGTCGTCTACTGTTTGGACGACTATGGGTGTCGCCAACTGTTGGTTCGACGCTGGAAGACGTCGTTAGTTTGAGGTGTTCGTGCGACGCACACCGTTTCGATGTCGTCGTAGTTTTGAGCTGTTGGTGCGACGATGAATGACGTCTGTTTAGAGTGGTGTGCTCAGACGCCCCCTGACGCTGCAGCTAAGCCAATTTCATTATAACTCTTTTTATTACCCTTAAAACTTTAATTTCATATTTGCAAGATGCAAGAAAGACAATAACCAAATTTCAGTAGTAAAATGTAAAATAAATTAACCTAAAAAGTAACGAAAACCGAATGGTATTTATAGTCAAATGTTTAGACATAGTATTCCGGCTTTAACTAAGTATATGTATCTCATTCTGGAGGTAAGGGACGTTTTGAAGTATTAAAATTTGTCATACATTCCCAAAACCGTGTTATCATTTCCCTGTCCCCCGGTCCGAGATTAAAAGTCTCAATGACACCGCTGATTTATCCTGGTAAGTTTTAGATCTTGGTAGAACAAGGGCGCTCGATATTCATAAATACTGTCTACCTAACATTAATTTTTAGCTTTTTATACTCTATAACCTTCATGTTACAACCAGTAACGTTTATATTTTTTTATAACCAAATTTTTTTATTACAGGATTGAAATGTACCAACCAAGACTTTTCCTTGCGCTTAAAATTACATTTTTTTCGTTTGGCACTTAGGTGTAAACGAGTTTTCTTGCCTTTTCTATAGTCCATTTCTGAGTGTACTGTGAGGGATAAGTAGGTAGATATCTGCAAAAATAAAAAGTTAATGTTATTGTGAGTAAACTGTCAGCATCGAATCATAAAAACAAATGGTCTGTCAGTCCGTCCATAAAATGTGACTATGCTATACATCTTTGAATTTTGGCGAAGTCGACAAATCTCCTACCACTAAACCAACCCAATTACATAAGTTACAAACCAACAAACTTACAACTACACTACTAAACTAAACTTACAAGCCTAAGTAAAAATACCGAATAAGTAAGTAGGTAGTTGTCAAGCACTAACTATATAGTGTAAAAAATAAACTGGCCAAGTGCAAGTCAGACTCGCACTCATTGGGTTCCATACCACACTAATATACTCGTATTTTATAAGATCGAACAAAAATACCACTGTCATTTTTGGCCAGCAAAAATGTTACTTTGTCTTTTATAGTATTTGTATAAATTAAAAAATTATATTTGCGGTTTTTAAAATGTGCTATATCTCAAAAACTGCTGGCTATAGCTTGTTCAAACCAATCTTTGTTGAAAGTGTTTATTGAGTTCTACAGTAAATATTTTTTTATTATTTTTCACTATTTTAGAAGTTAGAAGGGGGGGAACACATTTTACCACTTTGGAAGTAACAATTTTTCAAACGATTTACTTTGAGGATAGTTTTAGGAACTCAATGTCATTTTTAAAGATCCTAAATACAGGGTGTATTTAGGATCTTTAAAAATGACATTGAGTTCCTAAAACTTATAAGTTTGATGATAAATCTTTTTTAGTTTCAGTTTTATGAATTGGAAGCACCCCTTAAATTATAATTTTTGTACCTATTAAAGTAAGAAGTCAAGATATCTATCCTTCGCTCCAACGGGCTGACCGTCCGACCTAAGATATTAATTTCACCCTAGCTGAGGCAGGGCAGGGCGGGTTCCTGGTTATTTATATATAAGTCATAACTTAATTAAATGTGTGACTTTCTACGTTTGGATGAAAGCTGAATGGCTCATTACTTTTGTTTTTGAAGTTATACTTCTTTTGGTGCGATAGAGAAAAATGATGAGAGTGAATTTTTATGATGCGCGTGCACACCGACACCTAAATTTAACATCGTGAAGTTAGTTCTAGGTGGTACGATGCGCGCGCACACCAACACCTAAATTCTACACCGTGAAGTTAGTTCTAGGTGGCATGACTATGTTCAAGTTGTATATGTCATATTTAACGTCATATTTTTACGTTAATAAAACCTTTTTAATTTAAATAATATCTTTTTGATTAATTTTAATATTTATCGTTAATCACACTGCATTTTTGTTATTTTTTTTCCATGTGCCATATAAGTATAACTTCTAACGCGTGTACATAAGTACACACACTCTTTTTTTAAAAAATCAAAGCAGTGAGTTATGTTTTTGTTATATTTAAAATAATTATTATTGATATGATCTATTTAATGTTATTTATATTTAACGTGTGTAAGTGCAGATTTTTTTATTTGCCCATATACTGAATAAATGCTTCGACTTTTATACACTTGCCTTCTGAATAAGCTGATTTGTTCTTCTAGTATTTGGACCTACCTTTTCAGGGTTCCGTAGCCCAATGGCAAAAAACAGAACCCTTACAGATTCGTCATGTCTGTCTGTCCGTCCGTTGTTTGTCTGTCTGTCCTGTGAATAGCCGAAATTAGCTAACAATGAGTCTTATAAAAAATAGGAATTAAAATAAAGTACAACTACTCAGCTCAGTAACTCGAGCTTCAAACAGACTATCTAACTATGTAACTATATTAATTAGACAGTAAATAAACACTTACTTTCGACAATTAGCCAATATTTGAATTTTCAGCTTTTTAGTTTCCGCTTTTTTAAATTCCGTCTTTATTTCGCTTCACTGACTTTTTTCAGAAGTGGGAACTGGGAATCAAATTGTGTACACTAAATATACACAAGGCTGATGGCAATAATGTACCTGTACACATTCATTGGCAAAATAAAATATTTACATTATTATTTTCATTGTTTTTGGCTTTTGCGATAATACCAAATTATTACCGCACTAATTACAAAATTACCAAAGAGAAGAATACAAGTACCAAAGAGAATATAATACAGTTACTCTATGATATAATACTACGTTAACAAGTACAACCAAACCAACCAAAATATTAGTTATTCCGTATTCGCCACAGAGTATATTAAAATTATTCCTCCACAGATTACGATATGTGTCAGAGACAGATGCGACAGTGAACATGATTTACATGATCGGACATGAATGAACGAAATTCTCAATCATACAAAATTTCACCCCATATAACTATACATATAGCTTTTGATCACAGGATAGCCAATATATGAAGATGACACGTTTTTAAGAACGTTAACACGTTTTTTTTTCTATTTATAAGCTTTGCAAATATAGTGCATTGTGCCATTTGCCAAAATATATATATGTATATATATATATACATACATATACATGTATACCTGGATAGTGATTCCTACTGCACTGTATCGATATCGATAATTAGTGTTGTAATTGTCGATAAACGTCTGTAGGCATGGTTTTTGTTGGACAAGAAATAAATAAATACAATACCATATTTTTATTGTTTTATTTACGGTTGCTATAAAATTATTAGTATTTTGTTAACCTACGGGCACTTACATTGCTGGAAATACAGTTAAGCTAAAAAATTAAAGTAAAATAATCATACACCTAAACATATCTTAGCAATCGGTGGTGAGAACACTATGTTGGATATAAGGTTTTCGCTGAATTGCAAAAACCAAGGTTTAAGTTGTTTTGGCTGATAGACATAAAGGATGTTTGGTACATCGTTTGCCAAATTGAATTGACCGAAAGGAGATGTTATTTGCTTCCTCCTCAGCTCCAGTAAAAAAATCTAGGCCACGTGGTTTTTAGGGATCCGTAGCCGAATGACAAAAAACGGAACCCTAATAGATTCGTCATGTCTGTATGTCTGTCTGTCGGTCCGTCCGTATGACACAGCCACTTTACGGAACTATTAGGACTACACAGTTGACACTTGGTACGTAGGAGTATTCTGTGAACCGATTTTGTTACAAAAATAAAAAAAATATAAAAGATTAAGAGGGAGCTCCCCATACATAGAACTAAAACAAAACACGGACAGACAGACAGACGGAGAAAAAGTGATCACATAAGGGTACCTTTTTTACCTTTTGAGAAACGGAACCCTAAAAATTATTTGATCAAACCTAGACGTGCTATAGATGGGTCTTTTAAAAATGAAATTGAAGTTCCTAAAACCATTTTTTCTCAAAGTCAATCATTTGAAAGATAGACACTTCTAAAGTGGTAAAATGTGGGTCCCCCCCTCTAACTTTTGAGGTAAAGGAGTGACATCTACAGGTTTAGAGGTCTAAAAAATCTAGAGGTAGCAAATGACATCTCTTTTTCAACCGACTTCTAAAAAAAGGAGGTTCTCAATTCGTCTGTATTTTGTTTTTGTATGTATGTTACGCAGTTACTCCGTCCATTGTAAACCGATTCGAATGATTATCTTTTTAACCGACTTCAAAAAAAGGAGGAGGTTTCTCAATTCAACCGTATATATTTTTAATACGTAGGGTACGTTTTCGAGGTGGTCTCATTGTAAATTCCATTGAGATCTGATAAGTATCTCCAGAGATATGACGATAACTTGCTACTGTAATTGACTCGCGGGGCATGGAAGTCGGTTGTTATAGTTTTTTAACTTTCTTAATTATGGTCAATTTAATTTAGCAAAGATGTACATCTTTGTTAAACACTGTATATTAATAATAATTTGACTGAAATACACAACAGTACGCCAATAATTCATGTATTGGGTTCGAGTCCCGTCGGTACGATGAAATTTTAGATTGTGTATAACAATGTACAAAAATATAAACTGTGTAACACTTCAAGAAACATAATGTTGTGAACTGTTGTCAAATCCCCTGTTCTAATGTATTATAAGCACAAAAACAATTCCGAAATCATAAGCCAATGTGCCATATTCGTGAATTTCTCTAGTAACTTTAAATCGAAATGACATGATGGACTACAGATTTTCCCTATATGTAAAGTACTCTGAGTCAGTGTTGCCAACCCTACAGATTCTACAGATTCAAAATCAAAATCAAAATCAAAATATCTTTATTGTTGAAACTGTGTACAAGTAGATGGTAAATTCCTTACATGGTATCAACAGTTTGCCCTTTTCAGGCGTACAATATTATAAATAGTATTTATGAATCTAAGCTAATAACTATATGTAGTATCTTTAATTTTAGTTCTACTTACGTAATATTATTTACAAATAGGTATGCTTAGTAATAAATACTATGTTACTATACATTGAAAAATAGATACCTAGAGTAGCAAAATTAATTTTGATAAAACTCATTTAAGGTATAAAAGCCCTTAGTAAGCAACCAAGATTTTAATTGTTTGTTAAATTGTGGATTCGTTAACAATTTAATATTTAATGGTAGGTGGTTGTAAATCTTAATTGCAGTAAAATAAGAACTTTTATGATATAATGTGTTATTAGCTTGGGGCAGATAAATGTTATGTTTATATTTTGAGCGTAAAATGTTCGAACGACTAGATTTAATTTCGAAGAAGAAGTGACTATTGTCTCTAACAAAACAACAAATTTGATATATAAATATACAGGTTAATGTAAGAAATTTATTCTCTTTGAAAATATTTCGTAGGGTTTCTGTACTGTCTAGATGATATATGCATCTAATACATTTTTTTTGTAACAGGAAAGTTGATTCTACTTCTGTTAAATTTCCCCAAAACATGACTCCATAACTAAGATGAGGAAAAACGTATCCATAGTAAGCTTTTACAGTAATATTTTCGGAAGATACCGATCGTAACACTGATAAAGCATACACATATCTAGAGATCTTCGAGTTAACTTTACATATGTGTGCTTTCCAACTTAGATTCGAGTCAAGAGTTACTCCAAGAAAATTAGTTTCATCAACATACTCTATTTGAACATTTTCATTTTTAATATCTAGTTGAAGTGGTTTTGTCTTTTATTTCTAAATTGCATAAGTTTAGTTTTGGCTATATTTACTTTCAGGTTGATTTTACTACTATATTTACTGTCAATAATAATAATTAAAAATTAAATAATGGATAAGGAATAATTAAGATAGTTTAAAAACTAAAACAACTGACTTCCATGCCCCGCGAGTCAATTTCAGTAGCAAGTTTGAGACGTTTATCGTCATATCTCTGGAGATACTCATCAGATCACGATAAAATTACAATGGGACCATCTCGGAAACGTACCGTACCGATTACAAAAAAAAAACATTCGAATCGGCTCACATTTGACGGAGAAATCGCGTAACATACACACAAACATAAAAAAAAACATACAGACGATATGAGAACTTCCTTCTTTTTGGAAGTCGGTTGAAAATAATCGTTTCATGAAGTGACATTTCCATCTCACATAATCTTAAATAAAAGATTTCAATAATTATATAGTTTTATACTTAAACCTACTTAGTATTATTTAATATTACTTCATTAAAATTATACATTACATAGGTAATTTAAAACTTAATTATGTGATAAAATTACAATAATAATAATACTCTTGAACTTTATATTCATTAAAATAAGTACCTAACTACTTCGAAAAAGTATATACATTTATATATTTGATTTAAATTTAGTATTTTGTTATATATGGACATTTTAACGTTTTTTTATTCGTTAAAATCCATCGATATGAATGTAGGTACTAAGTAAGTACCTCCATGTTTAAATCGAACTAATACGTATCTGAATATTTATCCATTAATTTAAATTTAATTAATTTATGTCTTCGCAGTACAAACTAGAAAACTCTACGTAAAACTAAAAATATGGCATAAAAATATAATTCACTTTGCGTCATCTTTACCGCAGCCAGACGCGAAATAATAATAACTTTTAAAAACAATGTTGGCATCGAAAATAAGCCGTATTATGCCACGTGTATTCAAGAGGAACGCGTATTTACGACATTGTTAGGCCTGGGGGTGTTTCCTCTGACTAGGTACTGTGCAGGGTGGTCGTGTGGTGGTCTCTGCAGACGTCCAGGGGGTGGTGGGGGAGGGGGTGCTTGCCTTTGGTCCACTCGGATTCGTTGAGGAGGTACTATTAGGTCCTGACGAGGCGCCATTCTGGAATTTAAAGATGGTTCCATTACATTATTATTTAAAATGGTTGTACACTAACGGGTTTTACTGTCGTAATTGTACCGGCTAGTTTGGGACATATTTGATTTCCTTCTTTTAATGAATCAAATAAAATCAGGAACCAAGACTTCCGCAAACTCCTCGCGCAACCAGCTTCGGTACGCAATTCATGCGTCTCAAGTCATGCGCAACTCACGGTAGCTAGCCAAGCGAACCGACATTACCTACTCTACCACCAAAGATCTGTTACTTGCAACTGACTTCCAAAAAGGAAGAGGTTCTTAATTCGTCTGTGTGGTTTTTTTTCCTCTTTTTAGGGTTCCGTACCCAAAGGGTAAAACGGGACACTATTCCTAAGACTCCGATGTCCGTCTGTCTGTCTGTCTGACTGACTGTCTATCTGTCTGTCTGTCCGTCTATCACCGGGCTGTATCTCATGAACCATTATAGTTAGACGGTTGAAATTTTTACAGATGATGTATTTCTGTTGCCGCTATAACAACAAATACTAAAAACAGAATAAAGTTAAAAATAATATGGGGTCCCCATAGAAGAAACGTGTTTTTTTCGGCATTCCAATATAACGCCATCTATGAACGCTTAGGTAAACGTCCATAGATGGCGTTATATTGAAATGCCGATCCCTAACACTTTCAGCGTTAGACTTTAGATGGCGTTATAAGAACTAAGCACGCGGTTTACAACCCTGTTTTGATAAAATGTTTAAAATTATTATTTTTTTGGCGAAAAATGATAGTGGCATTTTTTGCTCGATCTTATAAAATACTGTAGTGTGGTACGGAACCCTACGAGTGCGATTCCGACTTGCACTTGGCCAGTTTATTTTGTATGTTTGTTACCCGATTACACCGCCAATTAAGGACCGATTTGAATGATAATTTTTTTCATTGGTAGGGTTCATCTCTCTTTAAAATGTTATCCAGATCTGATAAGTATCTCCAGACATATACCGATAAACATCTTAAAATAATACTACTGAAACTGACTCGCTGATTTGTAAGTATAAATACAGAAGAGATACTAGTCCTACGGTGTAAATACAGATTATATATAATAGTTTGGTACAATTACCTAATTAATTAGGTAGTAACGCAGCGTTATAAGGTACTAAAATAACGCTTTTCACACCTCTTATCTCAAAGTAGGACCAAAGCATAGAAAAGCATAGACACAATAAAATGGATGGTGCACTGCAAATGTTTTGACAAATTCAATTTAATCCGTATGCTTTAACAATAACGTTGTAATTGCTTTGTAGAACAAAACGGCCCAATTGAGAGACACCAGAGTGGGAGTGTGTCCTTGTTTAACAACCTGCACCCGTATCACGAAAACCATTGAATGAAGGAAATGAACTAAATGACGGGGACGGAGTTATACAGCCTACATAGCTGCGTCCCCGTCATTTCGTTCATTTCCTTCATTCAATGGGTTTCGTGATCAACCCCCTGATTGTGCTATACTATATGTATGGTATACATATGGTATATATATAAGTTGTCCATACAAAAGAAAGGGACACACTCCGTTCAAGGTCGTTCTCATGGGGGCCGGAGTACGCGATCGAGTTTAATATGTAGCAGGTCTGTGTAGAAAAGATAATAATACTACGTAACCAAAGCTTACTTGTTTTTGCAGATAACATGGCATTGCAGTTATCGTAATTGTTTTACGTTCTAACAATTAGATAAAGTTTTATTATTTAGGTTGCTTAGATTATACTACCACCTGGGAAGTCATCGTTCGATACAAAGCGTAAATAAGATAAAAAGACAAGCGGAAGCTTAAACATATAATGCGACAAAATCAATCTAATTCGTTTTGACACGCAGAACAAAAACTTTTCATGTTGTTTTCAAAACAATAATTTACCTACTGCACGGTTATAAACTAAAGCAAAAAGCAGGGTTTGAAACACGGGTTTGAAACTTTCTTTGTAAAATATTTATTTTTCGTCCTGCTTGATCCTACAGAGCACCAGAATGACGTTGCTGACTTTGCAATTATTGAATTGAAACTTTTTTAGGCTCACTGCGGTAAAAATTGACGGACGTGACGTAGCGTCACGGTCCGAAACAACGGAGTGACGTAAGCGTTATGTTACATTTTATATTTAGAAACGCCCTCTACTGTAGAATGGCGTAACTACGAAGACGTATTCGCTCTCATTCGGGCATTCGTCCCGCTAAGTTCAACAGATGGAGCTGTACAAAAAATAAATAGTGATGTTGAGATATAAATTAAACTTGGAAGAACTTCTAACACGTAGCATTCTACGCACTCTCTTTTATTTCTATAAGTCCTCTCTCTCCAAAGGTCGCCTGGAAGACATAGCTTTTAGCTATAAGGCCGCTAACACCACAGATTATATAAAAGTTTAAAACTAATTCCAATGTCAGTACTATCCGGATTTCACCAAACTAAAGATTGGAGTTGATATAGGTACATTAGGTTAGGTATCTACAACAAGGGGTGCGGGTTGGAACATCTCCTCGTGGTGTACCCTGGGTATCGACAACTATTCCTAGTCTTCTGGGTTTTGTTGTCGACCGATAGCCAAGTTTCGACGTGAGGGGCTCCTCCGCGTGTCCTTCTGATATTTAGCAGAGGCATAGAAAAGATAATAATACTACGTAGCAGAGGGCAAAGTGTGACGGGGCAGGGCGGGCTCGGTGGTGGGAGCCGCCCTAGTGGTGGGGCCGACCTTACGCTCGAGCCAAGTGCAACTATTATATAATCTATGCCAAGTGGAGAGGCTAGTGTCGGCTGACAGAGGGGTATCTCGCATGCCATTGGCGTGCGAGTTGGACGGTGGACGGTGTGCGAGTAGGGGTATTTGCCCTTCGCACACCTGTCATCAGTCAGAGGGACGGAGGGTGTGGTACGTTTGACGAAAAGACGAGCCACACTCCTCTGTCATTGTGGGGTAACTGTTGGAGAGTCCGAAGACTCTCTAACTGCTTGCACTGCCCACATGACGGTTGAGGGTTCACCTTGGCGAGCAGGGTCAGCCCTCCGCAGCGGCAGAGGCCCATTTGGGTCTGCCACCGGGGCAATTTGGTGAATGCTAGCGCAACCCCATCTTGCCCCATCACTTGGAGTGGATGACGGCTCACCCTAGGTTTTTAGAGCTCGAGCGGTATCCTGCCTTTCAGGCAGCGAGTCCCACATAAATATGTCGCTCCCCCGGGGAAGTAGTATCCATAAAGGATTTTCCTGGGTCAAAAAAAATAAAATGTATCTATCTACAACAAATACAATATTTTTTGCGGCTTGAGTAGCGGACAGAAAAATGCTTAATCGAAAAGTGTTTGTTTTTAGGGTTCCGTACCTTAAAACGAAAAAAAACCCTTATAGGATCACTTTGTTGTCCATCTGTCTGTCTGTCAAGACCCTTTATCTCCGGAATCCGTAAAGGTATAAAGTTGAAACTTATACTAAATACTTGGGTTTACGGTATCTTTCAGCTGTGAAAAATTAACCTGTAAGTCAACGCGATCAAAAGATATGACCGTTTATGTCGCATATTTTAGCATATTTTGCTATTTCATAAGGGAATCAAAACCTACATTCTATATAATTTATGGTAGGTATTTTGTTTTGTTTTGTTTTGGTTGTTTTTTTTTATTTTGTTTTCTTTCTTCTTTTTATCAGACTATTAGGTTTCTAGTATTTTTACATACGTCAACATATTTAATTTGCCGATTGTTTGAAGGGCAAAAATGACACGTAAAATTTATCAACGAATCACTCAGGGCGATATACTGCCCTCCAAGATACAAAAATAAGAGATAAACTTGAAGTACTAGACAGATAAAATGATATACCTATATTATCTAGGTATGTATTGTTTATTATTAGACTCACATATCTAAGTTTCACTACGTTATTAATAATTAGAGTAAAAACTCCTAGATTAAAATATAGAAATTACTACGAATAAATAATAAGTCGGGAAGTCTACTTCAGAACAATTTCCACATAAAAGTGGCCCTCCTTCAAACCAAAACGACATAGACTCAAAATAAGAATCACTTTCGAAGTTACAAATGGCTTGGAGATTGATTTAATTCTGAACGAAAGCAGGGATTGGTTCGCGCATACATCATACAGTTGAGTGAAACAGGACAATGTCCGACTAATGACGCGCTGGACACGACTTTTAACCCCGCCAGCTTGGACACTACTTTTGCTGGGTCATTTTTTTAACGCAGTCATATTTCCTGACTTTTTATTTATTCCTAGTGAAATTAGGCAAATCTGTACGACTATTTCTCACTTTTTGGATTACCCGTACCTACCTATGTGTAACTGGGCCCCTAGACAAAATCCAATTTCCTATTTCCATTCACGCTAATGCAAGTTCAAAATGTATGGGAGTGACATTTTTGTTGCGGACCATACATTTTAAACTTCTACTAGAAGTGCCCCACGGCATCGAGCATCTCGCCCGCGTTAAAAACTTCTTTCAGTTATTTCATAAAAACACATCAAAAAGAATTAGCCAAATCGGTACACTCTTTTCAAGTTATCGTCTGACCAAGGGAAATAGGGCTTCATTTTTATAAAACCCAAAAAACCATATAGATTTTCGGACTTTGTTGCTCCGTTTCACCCTCTTTCGAAGAAGCCAGACACACGTACCTATTTACTTATTTATTTACAGATGTAAGTACTTACTTGTGTGAAAATTCAAATAAAAAATACTAGTAATTTTTTCTTGTTTCTCCATACAAACTTTAAACCCTGTGAATTGTTGATAGTTCAGTCAGTCAGTAACGTTTGCCTTTTATATAATATACAGAAGATGTACCTAGCAGGTTAATGCTCGTTTGCACTTAAACGAATCGCTTAAGTTTCTCAAAATATCTAAAAAATAATACCTAAGTAATTATTGTTATTAATTATTGTGAAAAATAACTGGTGTAAGTTCTCAAAACACTTTATTTATGGAACGTGTCTGTAAATACATTCCATGGTAATGGTAGGGTCATTATATCGATTTTCCGTCTGATTTGCCATGAAAAAGTAGCTTAACACAATCAAAGAGAAAATCTGCCACCATAACCGTATGGTGTTCTGACAACACACAGCCCTTGAAAATCAGACAACTAGTCCTAGCGTGTTTATCATCTGTGATCACATCATCGCTTACCACCAGGAGGGATATGTCAAACGTTAGCCTATCAAATATAAAATAATTTAAGATCGTATACAAAACGAAAAAAACCGACTTCACATGCCGCGATAGTGAAAATATCAACTAGTCATAATCATGTCATCGAGGTATCAAATTTGTTTATATTGTTTATCTCTATATCTCCGGAGATGATTATCTGAAATCAATAAAATTTTAATGGGACCAAACGGAGAGCATAATCTCTCAAACAAAAAGAGAATTTTTCAAATCGGTTAAGATTTGACGAAGTTCAGAGGTAACAAACATAAAAAAAATACAGTCGAATTGAGAACTTCTTCCATTTTTGTGGAGGCCCAGGCTGGTTGAGGGCCCGGTGGCGTAATCGGGAGAACGGTCGGCTTTGATGCCGTGGTACCGAGGTACCGCCGTGCACCAATGAATTTTTCTATCGAAAAATTTATGTGCGCTTCTCACAGTGGCCCTCCGGTGAAGGTAAACATCGTTAAGAAACCAACAACCCCCGCATTGTGGTAGGATTCTATATAGTGTCCGCCTGGCCAGCTACCACCCTCAAGTTAGAAAATCTGTCGCCAAACATCTAATGTGTTCCGGCAGCTATCATTGAGAGCCAGTTCCCATTCTAGGCCTAGCGTGCTTACCATCTTCGTCCGCATCATCACTTACTAACAGGTGAGATAGTGGTCAAACGCTAGCCTATAAGATATAAAAAAAAGAAAAAAAGAAGTTGGTTACCAAAAACATTAAGTGGGTGAGGAGGTATAGTTAAGATATATCTATAGGTATATAGCGTTATAAAAAAATTAAACATTGACGTACCTTTAAAATTAAATATTATATGCCGTATCTTTATCTTCAGATCATGAGTTATCACTTAACTTAATCCATAAAATATATGAAAATATGGAAAATCTCTGCAGATCCTTATTATCTCAATATTAAAACGATACGAGGCTTCGCTCGCGCGCTGTTTTGTGAAATCAAGTGTTTTGTTAAAGCAACCTTATCTCAGATAATGTTATCTAGAGTAACATTTTATCTGTACAATATCTATTTATATTTATTTAGATGGAACGTACGCGTTATTTACTAGTATATTTTCCCTATAAGTAGTTAGGGTATATCAATATCTAATACCTACTTAAACATCGGGAAACTTTCATCAGGAACAGTAAACAACTAGGTTTTTTTTTGCGAAAATGGGTATCTCTTGACCACTATCTCACCTGATGTTAAGTGACGATGCGATAGATGACGTAGCACGCTGACCCAATAGATACCTATTCACTCGCGACTTGAAGACCCCTAAGTTGTATCTAATCGGAAACACAGACTCAGGCAGAGAATTCCATTATTATCATCATTATCATTCCAAGTCTGTGAAAAACGTGAACCGTCGTGGTCTTACTTACGTAGTAACTATTATATAATCTGTGGCCTTACGATGAACAGACTAACATTCAAAGGTAAGGAAGGAAGGTATATACCTAGGATGATGGATTATAATGGATGGCGTCAAAACTTTGGCAGCATGTCCATTTTCTGTTTGTGTTAGTGTCTAGAACTGCTAGAGTGTGCGTGAGTAGGGAAGTGATCACTAGTGTAGAACATATCGATAAAAAGGTGAAAAATGTAGAAAACTAAAACTTATGTAAAAAGAAAACAATTTATGTGATAAAATACGTAATTAATTTACTGAACTTATGGAAATTAGTTATTGTTAAAAAATGCTGCAGTACTTAACTGTAATTAGGCAACCTTAAATCTGGCGGTATAGATTTCTTAGCTTTTCTATAACACAAATCTTAAAAGTTTTTGCGATTTCAATACGTCAATTAAATATTACAATTTTGAGCTACAAAGCATCTATACATCTATACTAATATTATAAAGAGATAACATGTATGTTTGTATTGAGTTAGCTCAAAAACTACAGGACAATTATTTTTGTCTCTCATATATAAATATATTAATGGTCTTTTAGAATGAACATAGGCTATATATTATCCTGTTTAAAAGATAGGTATATTCGTGAAGACCTATTTTGCAACTTAAGTCGCCAATAAAACGGTCGAGAAAACACGTTTTTTACGAAAGATGATTAATCTGAAATAGATGTAAGAAAGTATGTATCGAAGAGTAGTACAACTTAATAAGACCTACAAAAAAGTCCGCGATAACATATGTCTATCGCACAGACTCACAGTAACTATTTTAATCTTTATTTTTTAATAAAAAATGTTACAGAACTTTCAAGGTCTTCTATACAGTATTAAGCCTTATTTGAATAATTACGCTAATTGTCTTGGCCCAATATCATAGATTAAAATTGTCTTTTACAGTATATAATATATATGAAAATACTAGAAGTGCCCTGCGGCTTCGGTCGCGTTAAAGACTTCTTTTATTTACTTAAAACTTTTATTTTGTGAAACCTTTCTATCATAAAAGACATCAAAGAAGTAAAAGCCAAATCGGTTCACCCGTTTTCAAGTTATTGCGTGACTAAGGGAAATAGGGATTCATGTTTATAAAACCCAAAAAACCATATTGACTGTCAGACTTTTTTTACCAACCCCTTGCAAAAATCTTGCAACACGTATTTACTTATTTATTTATAGAAGTACTTACGTAAATCTATAAGTTTTTATATATATATATTTTTTTCGTTATAAATTATAAGTAATATCCGTGGGGAATTTTTACAAAAATGCTTTTTCAGCGGACCCCTACGTCATAACAACTATCTGCATTTTAAATTTCAGCGCAATCCGAAACAATATTGATTTTCAGACTTTGTTACCCCACTTCACCCTCTTAGGGTGGCATTTTGAAAAAGCCTGAAACTCGTATTTACTTATTTATTTACAGAAGTACGGTTTGCGTGAAGTTCGAATAAAATGATTATCCAAACTTTGAACCCCCGTTTCATCCCCTTAAAGAGTGAATTTTGAAAAATCTTTTCTTAACGGATACTTATGTTAAAACAACTGGATGCCAAATTTAAGCGCAACCCGAAACAATATTGGTTTTCAACTTTGTTACCTCATTTCACTCTTTTAGGGGTGGAATTTTGAAAAAGCCTGAAACACGTATTTACATATTTTTTTACTGAAGCACTTGTATGAAGTTTCGAATAGAAAAGACTATATAATCTTGTTTATCCGTACAAACTTTGAACCTCCATTTCACCCCCTAACGGGGTGGATTTTGAAAAATCCTTTCTTAGTACACCCTTGCGTACTAAGACAAATATACTCTTTAAATTTCAAGTCTCTACGACCAGCGGTTTAGGCTGTGCGTTGTCTGTCAGGCAGTCAGTATGTCAGGACAAAGATTCTTATAGTATTAGATAAGTTATCATATAAAATTACGCGCATCGCAAATAATAAAAAAAATGCAGTGAAACCACAAATTAGGCCATACTTACTTTGTAAACATTAATCGGATTTTTAATTGTAAAAGGTAACAGGACAAGCATGACTCTCACTTGATGGTAAGCGATGACGTCTACCTATTACAGATACAGCGATACAGGAAAATTCTGGCAGTCCAGAATTTTGCATGTCACTCCACTGCGCCTGTTACCTTGAGACATAAAGATGTTAAGTTTCACATGCCCCGTAATTTCACTGGACACCTTGCCATTTCAACCGAAAAACATTCCTATGAAAATTAATTGGCAAAGTGGTCGGCCCAGGCGGACTAGCAGAAGTCCTACCACTACAGAAAAAATAGCTCATTTTTTTGTAAATGCTAACGATATAAGGTAATTTGATGTCAATATAGTATGATCTATTGTATCATCAACATCATCAGCCAGTGTCAGTCCACTGCTGGACTGTAGGCCTCTCCCAAGATGCGCCACTGAGCTCGATTTTCAGATCTTTTTTTCCAATCACTGCCCACCGCATTGCGTATGCCGTCGCTCTCCACTCTCCAAAACTCAAAATTTGAAATCACCCCGACTGATCTATGTATAATCTATAATGAAAATAAAAATATTCCAATGAGTCTGAACACGACATCTCACCTGTAAGTTGGCGAGGAGTTGAGTATTCAGCAGATTCCAGAAGATGTCCCAGCATCATGTCAATGCTTCAGTGTCCTTTGTCGGTAAAGAAAAGGATACCGAATTTCGAATTAATCACTATGAAAGTTGATTTCATAGCGCCATCAACTAGAAAAATGCTCATAGTTTTACAACGGCTAAACAGATTTTCATGAATCAGACCCAATAACACTTTCGATTAAAACACTTTCAAAACCGTTTCATCATCCTTCATTGCTCGCATAGAAAGATTATAGGAAGACTTACAGGAAGATTTTCTATCTTGACTCCACTAGCTTCTATTCTTATTGTTATATACCGGCTGTAATTCACGTACCATTAGTCGATTTTTCTCGACCTGGGTTTCGAGCGAGTCAGTCGCTCTTCCTCCAGTGAGGTCACGTGGTGAGATCGCGATGTTCACCAGTAAATTCGACTAAAGGTACGTGAATTACAGTCGGTATATAACAATAATAATGTTACAAATACACGATAATTTTAAAATCAAAATAGCTTCTATTCTTTTCTGTTTCCTCGGTGTCAGTTCCAGCTTGATTGATAATCTAGTAGGTACAAAATTGATTTATCAAAATGTTTAGAACAAAGTCTGAAGTGTTTCGTTGGATCCTAATTTTCACGCCTTACTGCCTTTATCCACTTGATTGGATTTTCGGACATTTTGGAAACCTACAACAAAATGATATAATATATTAATGTGGTAAACTGTCACACATTCTTCATAAAAATATAAATAATAGATTTATCATAAGTAATAATAGATTGAATACGAGTAAGTATAAGTGCTGATAAGTAGGTGGTTATTGGGTGTTCTACTCCAACCACATCTGTTGATTAAACGATATACCCAACTGCGTTCGCTCCGCTTGCTGCGCTCACTTGTTGCAGTTGGGTATATCGTTTAATCAACAGATGTGGCTGGAGTAGAACACCCAATAACTAAAAATTAATTATCTCTCGCCACTTGTGTTTTAGAACTCTCAAAGCTTCCGGTGTAATAATTTTGATCAACATGTTTTAGAACTCTCAAAGCCTCCGGTGAAAATTATAATGTTTATTAATGTGGTTACTAAACATTACTTATCATTCTGCGAAAAGCGCTCTTGCAATGAAGTTCGTTAAGCAGCCAATATCATTAAAATTCGAAAATATAAATATTAATTCTGAAAAACGCAGTTTTCGTCATGGAAAGCTTTTACCAAATACAATACGATGTATAATATGTGGCCCGTCGAACTGTGGAAAAACTAATTTGGCTATCGGACTCATCTTACATGAAAATGGTTTGCAATTTAAAAATGTTTATGTTTATTCAAAAACTCTTTATCAACCGAGATACATGTATTTGGAACAGGTATTACGAATGGTTCCTGGTGTTACTTTTTCTAAGTATCATGAAAATGAAGAAGTTCTTACTCCAGAGGCAGCAAAATGTAACTCAATAATTATATTCGATGACGTAGCGTGTGAGAATCAAAATAATATGCGCGACTATTTTGCAATGGGAAGACATAAATATATAGACTGTTTTTATCTAAATCAGACTTATAGCAAAATACCAAAACAGTTAGTGAGAGATAATGCAAATTTAATTGTTCTCTTTAAGCAAGATGATATAAATATGAGACATATTTATGATGAACACGTCAATACAGATATGACGTGGCAGGAATTTAGAGAAATGTGTGCAAATATATGGAAAGAACCCTACAGTTATGTAGTGATTAACAAGGATTGTGAAAAAAACAAAGGATGTTACCGAAAGAAATTCGATACGTTTGTTGTGTTTCATTAGTATGTATGTCGTAAATATGTCAATGCTTGTCGAGGTGTTGAAAAGTAAACAGCTAATAGCAGTAAACTTAATAATTAAATATAGAAATCATGTTTAATAATCCTGTGAACCGTATATACTCCACTGTATACAAACGTTTAAGAAGTTTCGATACCTGGCCTCGAGGATTAACACAAAAACCACAAGAAATGGCTGAAGCAGGATTTTTTTATGCAGGCTGTGACGACAGAGTTATTTGTTTTTACTGCGATGGAAGGCTTAAAGACTGGAACTCCGAAGATCAACCATGGGTAGAGCACGCGCGCTGGTTCCAGTCATGTCCGTATGTTTTAGTAATGAAAGGAAAAGACTACGTTAAGAGCATGAAAAATTATGTATACGAAGAAATTAAAAAAAATTGCCAACAGACTCCACTGGATGATCTACCTTTGATAGTAAATACATCATCTTCAATAATCTGTAAAATTTGTTTAGAAGAAGAGCTTAACACTTGTTTTTTACCTTGTGGTCATGCTGCGGCTTGTGCAAAGTGTGCTTTTTCCATTGGTAATAAGTGTCCAATTTGTAGGCGAGTATTCGCCAATATAACACGATTGTATTTCTGATTATACTCTATTGCTAGCCTACTATAAATAGCTGAAGTAAAAACATATGTTATCACTTTCGTGAGAACACTGACAATAGTTCAATCAATTGAAATTCAATTTAAAGATATGGAAAAAAATCTAAAGAGACAAATTGTAAAGGCTGCGGCAGCTGTTAAAAATAAGGTTAAAAAGATGCGAGATATTGAAATGGAAAACAATAGTATTTTGGAATCTGTTTTTAAACCAATTACAAGTCCTCTTAATGAAATGGTGGAAAAATCTAAAACGTGTTCCCAAACTAAAGGAGTACAATTTGAAACTTCAAGTCCATTAGACAAGGACAAAACTCTTAAGAGAGATTCTAACATCGAGTTCGACGTATTTAGTCCAAGAGACTCTAATGATTCAGATGAAAGCTATGAGAATTCAGAAAAATCTGATAATGAAGAAAATGAGGAATCATTTAAATCAGTGCAATCAGGTTCAAGTGATCAAGAAATTTCTTCGTGGTCCATGTCTTCCAAAACTTTACAAGATGTTCCGTTTGGCGTGAGAAATGAACGAGGTAAACACATGATGGGATCTTCGCGTGTAACTCTTTTTGATGATTATATTCAAGTTGGTGCAAACAAGTACAAATATACTCCTGGTATAAAGGAACTTCTGTTTAAAAAAGTACCTAATATATCTGCAATAACTGATGAAGATTTGAGACATTATAAAATAATGTTACTAGAAACAAATGTGCACCGAAGAGAATTCGATCCAAATAAACCAATCAGAAGTAACAGAGGTCGAAAATACTTGAATATAATAAAACCGCTATTTAAGTTGCGTAAAGTTTCAGCGAGCACTGACAGTAGTCAACCTGATTTACTTCATCAAGGAAAAGGACTACCTCTGTTGAAACAGTGGAAGAAAAATGTTGACTACGTTTACTAGGACAATCCTAATGAACTGGTTGAAAGATTAAAACTATTGATTGCTTCAAAAGATGCTGGTAACACTGGGTTAGATAATGAAATAATATCTATTATAGAAGAACTGCGCGAAAGCAACATTATACCTTAATAAATAGCATACATTTCTAAAAATAGTATCATTTGATCTTTGTCAACAACACCCATCAGTTCACAATAATGGATAAGTTTGGACATCATATTCATAAACGATTGCGTTTACCAGACTTTTTAGAAAATTTTGATAAAGTCTTGATGCGAACTGAAACCGGAGAGTTCGATTTACAAAATACAAGGTTGACTGGGATTACAATTCCATTGAAAAATACCGATGCTGTGAACAAGGAATACGTAGACAGCCAATCTCAATTGTTTGTAAAAAAACAAGAAGTCGATATAATATTCAACGATTTAAAAGCAGATGTTAAAAAAGGCATTGAGAATTTAAAAGCAGATTATTATACAAAGGCTGAATTAGACCAAATCATTAAATCAAAGAAATGAGTAAGCTACAAATAGTAAATGAAATTCATAAAACAGCTCGTAAAAACTTTGTTCGACGATCTGTAATATTAAGAGGAATTGATGATTTATGGCAAGCTGATCTTATGGATTTTCAAAATATAAAAAGTTGTAATAATGGATATAGGTATATTTTTGTTGTAATAGATTGTTTTTCTAAATTTTCCTGGGCTATCCCTGTTAAAACGAAGACTAAATCCGAAATAGCAAATGCATTTAGTTCGCTATTATTTAAAAATTATCGAAAGCCAGTTAACTTACAAACTGACATGGGCACAGAATTTTATAACGATTAATTTAAAAAAGTTATGCTAAAAAATAAAATTAATCATTACTCTACATATTCCATAAAAAAGGCTTCTATAGTAGAAAGACTAATCAAAACTCTCAAGAACAAGTTGTATAAAAATTTTAGTTTGAATGGTAGTTATAAATGGATTGGAAAGCTTTTAGAAAGTGTTATGGCAATATATAATAACACAATACATCGAACAATAAAATATAAACCAAACGATGTTAACCAATCAAACCAAAGTGAAGTATTGAGAAATATAATCAAATCACAGGAAATTAATTGTCTGTCAAAGACCAGAAAATTAGAAGTTGGTGACCATGTTCGTATAAGTAAATATAAAGGTAACTTTGAAAAAGGATACACCCCAAACTGGTCTACGGAATTGTTTTTGATTAAAAAAGTTCATGGTTCTAAACCTATCACTTATTCCATAGAAGATCTACACTATCAACCAATTTTAGGAAGTTTTTATGAACAAGAACTTCAAAAAACTAAGTGTCCTAATGTGTATCTAATTGAAAAGGTTATAAGAAAAAAAGGTAATAAATTATTCGTAAAGTGGTTAGGTCTACCTAGTACTGAAAACAGTTGGATTGAAAAACGAGCAATTGTATGATTATCTTTTCTATAGAGTTACATACCTAAGTATATAAAATTAAGTCTATTTAGATATTTTATCTCATTTATAACTCAGCTATGCATGGTGGTGGACTCGTTAACAGCATCATAAATAACTTACCATTTGAATTGCATTTACCTGGGTACAATTACTGTGGACCTGGTACCAGATTAAGAAAACGATTATTGAGAGGTGATCAAGGAGTTAATGAGCTTGATAATGCTTGCATGAGACACGATATAGCATACGATAATTCAAATAAATTGGAAGATCGACACAGAGCTGATTTAGAATTATTAAATATGGCAAAGCAACGGATGAAATCGAAAAATGCAGGAAGAGGAGAAAAACTGTCTTCGTGGCTTGTGAGCAAAGTGATGAAAACCAAAATGAAGCATGGTGCTGGCGTGAGAACATTTAAATCGATCGTCTCTACAATACATAAACGACTGAAAAAATTAAAACCAAAAAGCAATTCTAGAGCTATTAAAGCTGCATATTCAGCTGCGAAAAAACTGATAAAAAATAAAAAAGGAGTGTGTCTGCCTCGTGTAATACCGTTACCAAAAACAGGTGGTATTTTACCACTTATACCAATATTCGCAGGACTGTCTGCTCTAGGTGCATTGGTTGGAGGTGCAGCAGGTATTACTAAAGCTGTAAATGATCATAAAGCAGCTAAAAAGAATTTGGAAGAAGCCCAACGTCATAATAAAACGATGGAAAGTATCGCCTTAGGAAAAGGCTTATATATAAAACCATATAAAAAAGGCAATGGTCTTTTTGTAAATAGTTCAAAAAACTAATAGAAAGGTTACCCAAGCGTGCTCTCACTGATATAGACATATTAGAGTATGCTACTAAACACATACCTTACTTTAGAGGTGTTTTCATGAGAAATGAATTGCCGCCAAAGCCTAAGGACATTGAGTGTGCGATTGTTAATTTAGATAGCTCAGAGAATGAAGGAACCCATTGGGTAGCCTATGTAAAACATTTTAACTATTGTGAGTATTTT
This sequence comes from Cabera pusaria, assembly GCA_954871355.1. Lineage (NCBI taxonomy): Eukaryota > Metazoa > Arthropoda > Insecta > Lepidoptera > Geometridae > Cabera > Cabera pusaria. The sequence continues at coordinate 3,268,260 of OX940906.1, read as the reverse complement.
GATAGCTTTGGTGATTTAAAGCCACCAATTGAGTTAATAAGATATTTAAAATTTAATATAACATACAATTATTGTAGATATCAACGTTTTAATACATCTAATTGTGGTCATTTATGTTTAAAGTTCCTAAGTGAATTTTGGAAAAAATGTTATGCTAATACTATTTGTATAAAATGTTCTAATAAAGTATTGTGACTATATATTTATAAACGTGTTTTTATTACCATCATTTCTAAAATGTCTTTCACGCTGTCAATAACAGGCAACACCTCTATTTTATCCACTACCTATTATCCAGCTTTACAATTTGATGATGAATACGAGTGTGCTCTGTTATATTTCTCAACATTCAATTCAATACCTAACATTGATAACAGAAACAATAAATATTATTATGACAATAACGAAGTCGTAGACATACCAGAAGGCACTTACGAACTGCAAGATATTTCTGATTATCTAAAGTCAAACGTAAAAAAAGGAGTCGCTTTTAATTTATTTTGCAATAATAACACGTTGAAATCGTTTATCTTCTGCTCTAAAGATATCCATTTTGAAAAAGCTAATTCTCCAGGAACTTTACTAGGATTTGGTAATAAAACTCTTAAAGCCAATATAATACACGAGTCGCAACTCCCAGTTAACATTTTATCGACAACAGTGGTAAGAGTCGAATGTGATATAGTGAGCGGATCATATATTAATGGAAAACCAAGCCATATTCTTTATGAATTTGCTCCTAACGTGCCTCCAGGATACCGAATAATAGAAGTGCCAAAGAATATAATTTATTTTCCTGTCAATCAAATTGACGTCAGCACTATTAATATTAGATTATTAGATATTAATAATAATTTAATAAATCTACGCGGTGAAGAAGTTCAATTATATTTGCATATCAGGAAAAGATGATCGACTTCAATAAAAGTAGTAATTCAATAATGAAACACATCAGTACTCATCGAACAATCCAAAAAGGAACAACTAAGAAAAAAATTAAATTGACCAGGGAAAATAAAAAGTTCCTGAAATTAATTGGTCTATTAAAATGAACATTTTGGATATAACAAGTTCACCAGCATACGATAACACCATAGACGGTATCGAATATCATTCATATAAACCTTACGTAACAAGTTTTAACAGGAATGATGAAATCCGCATACCTATCAATCAGCAGGATTTATACATACTACCATCAGCAAGTACCCTTTATTTAGAAGGAACAGTAAACATCATAAAGAAGGATACAAAACTAAAAGTTACTGCTGTGGAATTCACAAACAATCCATTACTGTTTCTTTTTCAAGATATTCGTTATGAACTAAATGGAGTTGAAATAGATAGAATCAAAAATGCTGGAATGACTACAACAATGAAGAGTTTAGTATCATTTAATGAAAATGAAGCTAAGATAGCAAAAGCTTGGGGTTGGGATATAAATGGAACAAAAACAACCCATGGAAATAGTTTTTCTGCCTCAATACCTCTTAGTAATATTTTGGGCTTTGCTGAAGATTATAAGAAAATAATTATGAATTGTAAACATGAACTGATATTATTACGCAGTAATACAAATTTGAATTCTTTGAAAGTTCCATCTGGTGAGGTTCTTGAAGATATAATAATAAATAAGTTAGTTTGGCGCGTTCCACACGTCAAGGTATCAGATAAAGAAAAAGTTAATTTACTTAAGTTATTGGAAAAGGATCGTTCTCTATATTTGGCTTTTAGAAATTGGGATTTATATGAGTATCCCTTATTACCTAAAACAACTAAGCATACTTGGTCAATTAAAACGTCCTCACAGATTGAAAAGCCAAGATATGTAATCATAGGCTTACAAACAAATAGAAAAAATTTAGCTGATCGCGATATATCAAAATTCGACCCTTGTTATTTAAGAGATGTCAAAGTATATCTTAACTCTAACTATTTTCCATATGAAAACTTTAATATTAGTCTTGATGATCATAAATATTCATTATTGTATGAGCAATATGTCAGGTTTCAGACATCTTATTATGGACGCAGAAGTGAACCACTGCTACGTACTTCTGAATTCAAAGAAAAAGCACCGCTGTTTGTAATCGATTGCTCTAGACAAAGCGAAAACCTTAAGTCAGGTCCTGTAGTTAGCGTACGTGTGGAACTTGAATGTCATTCAGAAATACCTGATCAGACAGCTGCATATTGTCTTATTTTAAACGATTCCATCATCGAGTACAGACCGTTGAGTAATATAGTAAAAAAAATATCTTAAAATATGAATCCTTGCAGAATAAAATATATATTCGTGGATGTACAAGGATTCAAAGATACACAAAATAATTTTATTATAAAAGAATTGTCTATTTTAAACGAAGAAAATACCCAAACCTTTCTTGTCAAGCCCCCCTATCCATTTAAAAACTTATCGATCGAAGAAAAGAAACAAGTGCGGTGGATAGAAGCAAATCGAGGATATTTCTGGAGTGAAGGCCACATTGACTACAGGGAATTCAAAAGAATTATAATACCATATTTGAATAAGAAAAAAGTGTTAACAAAAGGAACTGAGAAAGTTATGTGGATCAAAGGCCTTTGTGAGAACTGTGAAATAATAGATGTGGGAGAAAAAGGATGTCCTAATTTTTTAAAATTATATCACGACTATGAAAAACCTAATATAAATTTAAATTGTGTACAACACACGAAAATGTGTGCATTAAAAAATGTATTGTGCTTAAAAAAGTGGTATGATAATAATAATATACATTTATTCAATGTAAGCTAAGAATTTAATTTAATGTTTTAAATAAAATAAAATAATTATTGCCTAAACTGGTTGTTGTTTTATTCTACCAAATTATATTTTAACGAATTAAAGTGGTGAGTATTTAGGAATTAAAATACAGCAGATATTTGAATAGGTTTTTAATATAATATCGAAAATTAAAACATATCTTAAATTTAATGAATTAAATAGTACAATGCATTCAGGGAGATACTACTTACTGATTTGATTAAACATCTTAAGAATCACTTCTAATTTAATTTAACTGATCTATTTAAAAATAATTTTATTCAATTATGCGTCTCATCAGTCAGAATCACTTATTATATTTTCAGATATATTTTTAATCACTCTTTCGGTTTGATCTAATATTCTGTCCGTAAAATCTTTTACTATATATTGAGCCGATATTACAACATCACTTTCAGTGTCACTGTTATCACCACTAATGTCTATTATTTTGATCTGAATCAAACGTCTCCCTTTGTATGCTTCACGGTTTAAAACAAATGATGATCGCCGCATACTATTGCGAAGATTCTTAGTTTCACCAGGTGTCTTCTTTGTTTTCCGTTTTGGACGTTTTGGAGACGATTTCTTCTGATTAGTGATTGGAAAAATTTCGTCAAAGCCTTCTAATGGATTCTGCGCACAGTGGAAAAGAAGGTCTTGGGTATTAATTCCAAAAAGTCCATCTTGAGTCTCACTGTTATTATTTATTACAATGTCTGTCATAATCTGAAACAAAATAGAAAACTATTAGGGTCATTTTTATGGATAATATCGAGTAAATAGAAATAAACGAATAAAAGTTCAAAACTTACGTCTTAAGTCGACTTGAAAGTATGTGAATATGTGTGTTAACTGCGACGCTCGAACAGGGTATAATGAGCAGGGCATGATGAATTTTATTCAATGTTTGTCGAATGTGCAAAATCATGTAGTGACATGTCAGTGCACCTGCGTCGGTGTTAAAAGTTTATGCTGCGTTAGTGAATTTGAAGTATCTACGTAGATTACAGGAATAGCTTACACAAAATTTTTCACAAACATTAAATTGATTTTGCATTATTAACTTAAGCTAGATGTTAAGGCTCGTAAAATAAAATAAAAACAACAAGTATTCTAAATGAAATTCGTTTATTCACTATATTCTTACTTAAGGTTCACTTTACATTATTATTATAACATTATTATTATTATTATTATATTACATATTTATTTCATCTTACAGATAATCTTAAGCTACTTACATTAGATTAGACCCCAAGAATTGAAATATGACCCCAAGCTCTGCTTGATTTTTTATCTTGCGAAATAAATCGTTTATCGTCGCTACTAGAAAGCGCAATTTTGTTTACAGAACGTGTAAATATTTCATGTTTTATACTTTTAAACAATATGTTTTTCTTGCGTAGTGTATTTGATGTAAGCAATGTGTTTGTATAATCTAAGATACTAAGATCTCGAACAACACATGATTTTACTCCCTTAGCCTTTTTAATTTCAGTGTCAGTATTTTTTATACAATATAATTTAGAGCGTAATCCTACATATTCAGTGATTATTTTTCCACCCATTTCATCTTTGAAAAGTCCTGGTACTTTTTTGTTAATTATTGGTAATTTGTGATAATTATCAACAGAAAAGTTACTGGTATCAAAATACTCCAAAAACGTATTTTTCACATCTTGATAAAAATTTTTGGTTTGGATGTGATAAATAAAGCTGTCTGTATCAGTATAACACATCGTCAAGCGGTCCCTGTAAAATGGTTTAAATATAGAATAGTGAAAATCATACATATGTGATTTTGATAATTCCAAAACTGTAAATCCGATATACAGTGGCTTATCCAATACTATACGATTAGGCTTTAATTGAATCGCAACCAAACTTTCCGTAAAAACTGAAGCACTGTGAAAGTTTGGACTCGCGATTAATTTTTCTGCGTTATTTCTTTTTTTAGTTCTATTGTTTTGATCATTCCATTGATTTATCAACTCAACACGGACCTTCTTGCGGTTGTTTTCTAACGTTTTACCAAAAACACTGTTATTGAGCAATTTGAAAAAGTCTTGCTCAAAAGTTGACGTTGCTTTTTGACGCAAATTTGTATTAAGATCGATGTATTGTTTTAAATATGCACTCTGTCGAAACGTTATAGCACGATGTACTTGTCTCAAGATCAAACCATGTCTTAAACAGGTTTTTAAATGTACATAATGTATAACATAATTAAATTTGTCATAAAGATTTGGAATTAACTTTTCATTTTTTCCACCCGGTGGAATATCTTTTTCGGGGCAAAACGGTAAATCATTATGTTCCCAATGTAATTTTTTTGGATAAATGAGATCGACTTCTAGAATGAAGCCGAACTCTGCATCATCAGATACATTATTCACATCCAGTTTATTAACTTCTGATTGATCAAGAAACCTAAAGTTTGACAAGGGCAATGTTTGACACATGCTGTATCCATAAAGATTATTGCAGTCTATATAGACTATGAATGATTCTGGCATCAAAGGATCATGGTCGAAAATAAATTCGTTGTTTGCTTTGGCATGCCTATGTGCTGCCATTACCACACCTCCTCGTATGCCTGTCTGTAACATATCTACTATAGCAAAGTCATCTATTAGTTCTAACTCAATGCCTGTTTTATAAAGCATAGCATCGAATGATAAACTCGGTGCTGTAACATAGAATGCAGGGTCCAAGTTGTAGTAATGTTTGCAAGTTTTTCTAAAGTTTTCAAATATATCTGTTAACAACAACACATCACTTTTTAAATACAAATCGGTATATTCGCCTAGGTTCCGAATTTCAAATTGGGTCCAAACTGACTGTGCGTGCTCATAATCTTTATTTGATATGTGCTCATTGTTGAGAGAGCTATAAAAACTTTCTTTGCTTGGCAGAAATGGCTCGTTGTAACGTTCCCATGCGTTCATGTACTCGTAAGGGTAAACGCCTTTACGAGTTAGAAGGGAAAACTCATTTTCATTTGGGTAAATATTCCTTAAATGAGTAAACTCATGAGTTTTCATGGTTTTAACCAATTTTTCTAGACTGGTTCCTAAAAATTTGAACGAATCTACAAATCTTAACTGAACGAACTCGTCTCTTGATATTGGAATGAATTTTGTGAAAGAGATATAATTTTCTTTCGTTTTAGGAATTATTTTTATTGGTCCAGGCGCTTCACCAAGTGTTTTTATAAACAAGTGACAATCATACCCTGCTAAATTGTGGAAAAAAATTGGCACAAACTTTGGAACTTTGTACTGTAAATTACATAAGCTATGAGCTGCACCCCGATACTGTCCAGTAAGGTGACAATGGTCTCTGACCTTATCTCCGAATAGAAAACTCTCACAAATATGACATCGAACTGCATTCCTAAAATCAACTGCATCGTTTGCATTAAAAATTATGGGAACGTTTTGTGATAACACTGCATGGATATCCCGAACATCTTTGTAAAGAGAGCTAACAAATTTTTCTACACAATGAGGACCTCTAAAGATTACGAATTTATTGTAAGAAGGGTCAACAGAATTAATCACATTGTAAGCAAATGCGATAGGTGTATGCTTTTGTGTAGTGCGCGTATAAGAACTTTGAGGATCTGATTCACTTTTGCTTACATCTTCTAGCATAGTTTCAAAGTCAGCATAAATTACAAAAGGAATGTCTTGTTTGCGTTCGAAATTCTTGAATTTAATTACTGACCCCTTTTCCGGTAGGACAGTGACAATTCCGTTACAGGTATGACTTTCTACATCCTCAACCGTTTTAAAAAACAACAAACAAGTGTCACAAAAATAGATCTGTCCTTTATGCTTCGTTATTTGACTTCTCACCAGTCTCGATAAATTCTTTATGAGACAATAGTGAGATGTTGTGTTGTTTTCTATCCAAAGAAGGTGAATCGTTTTTTTATTTTCATGGCTTTCTGATTTATAAAGCGGGCCTACAACAGTCTTGTTATTTTTTAAGCCAAAAATGATAAAACTTAGGTTTGGATTGTTTTCTTCGAATATTTTAACATCAGATAATGTCATGGGAAACGAAATGTTTTCAGTGTTTAGTACATTGCGAAAATGTACATATGACGAAACCCTTTCAGGATGGTTTTTAGCTGGATAGAGGGCTGCAAGTACGCTCCACAGAAAACAGTGTTTATCGTTGTTTTGAATATTTAAACATGCTTTCTTTTTCTTGATGAATATTGGTAGTTCAATATACGTGGAGCCGCGAGGTGGTTGATATTTATTAACATTAACCTCAATATGCATACAATTAAGAAAAGTCCAACCCGAATCTTGCTCTTCGAATTGGTCAATTTTTGTGCGTATTGTATTGATTACATTTAAATATAAATGCTCAAAATTATAATTTCCATAAACAGGGATATTTTTTGTCATAAACGATTTAGTTTCTTGTTCATTATTTTTGAAAAGTAAAAACTGAGAATATTTCGAAGTTGACTTTGACACAAATATGTTTTTTTATGCATTCATCTAAAATGAGTTTGACTTTGTTTCGTATTGAATCTAAAAATACATCAATAGAATGTTCATTTGCGTATTGCGCAGCAATCCTGTAAGATATTATTCGGTTCTGAAATGCTGTCGCTACAATATCTACGCCTTCCACATCGATATGCGGTACAGTTAAAACGTTTTGTTTATGTGTATTACTTCGCAAATGACCTGTCCAGCGCCTACCGCTTATAGATGTGTTACAAACTGAACAGAATGGCATTGTAGAAGCTACTTGCTTGTTTACCTACTAGATATAATTATTAATTTAAGTACCTACCTACATAGAAAGTTACCTATTTTTTAAAGTCAGTATTATAATATTATACGCTTTTAATTTTCTTTTTTATTTCAAATTAATTAAAAAAAATTACTTTGAGAGTTTAATATAGTCTACCTACACTACATATATCAAAACATACTATAATAATTCTATCTACCTTTATGAACCTAACTTAATTTAATAAAATAAAAACCATAATAAACCTATGCACACGTTTTGTTTATTTAAAATTAATCTTATCACTAAATGTTGATGGTTTAGAATCTTTAAATAATTTAAACACCGTAATGAGAAACTCTTGTAAAATTTCCCACTCCTTAGTTTGTTCGTTGAGACGCAGCTTTACACTCGTCAACGCTTTTTTATAGCGTTCTTGAGGAGGCGTATTTTGAACGTCGACGACGTTGTAAAGCTTCACCTCAACGTAAAAGTCGCCTTCGGAGACTGTTGCGGTGCGTCGGCTCTGCCCTCCGGAAACCCTCGTCGTGAAGGAAGAAGTCGATACGTTGCCTCCGGCGCTTTGTGATGCGTTAGATGCAGCAACGCTTTCTTCCCCTTTCAGAATCGAAAAGATGTCTGACTTGCGTTTTTAGACCTGTAAAACAAAGAAAATAAAATATGATGAAATACTGTTATGATAATATTTAGGAACTTTTATCATCATAATTAGATTCAGAGTTAAATAATCATTTAACGTTGCTCACTCCATACAATATACATTATTGTTAAATAATTATTATCATCATCGGTACAGGGATCCCAACCTGAAGCGAGGAAAGTACCAGGGCCGTGAAATTATCGTATTTTGACGTTTTTGGAGCAAAATTATCGTACACTCAGTATAATGGCTTAAAATACATTAAAAAATCATATAAAACGATAATTTTTATTACACTTTGTTTGTGTATACAGAACAGAATCAATGTATATTTAACTCCATACAGGCAGACGGGCTGAGAAGACAGACCACAGTACACAGATTTTATAAGCGTACCAACGTTTTGAAATTAAGAAATAAGCTGGCGCTGTTACCAATAAACAATAGTATCTCAATTTTTTATTGAATATGAGCGTAATTCTCAAACTTTCTGGTGTATGGAATTTATCGTGTATTTGCGTACATAATACGGAGGCCTAAATTATCGTATATACGTTAATTATAGTACGGTACGTTAATTATAGTACGGTTGGGGCCCTGCATCGGTACCTAGTAGTAGTTACCACCAAGCGATAAAAACGATAACCTATCAGATATAATATATATATATATATATACGTACCACGAAAATTCCGGCTCTTGCAAATCGGGTGGTGTGAAGGATGGTGAATATGATGCATGACCGCGCTTAGCAAGGGCAGCAGCGTTAACGACGGGGGTGATCTTGCGCTTTGAGGCTTTTGGCTTCTTGGTAGGCTGCGACAACACCGACGGTGCTGTGGCCACGATTGCTTCAGATTCGTATTCAGAGTCCGACCTGAGAAAAAAAATAAAAAATGAGTATGGATGGAACAAAGATTTAAAAAAACACGTAATAAGACAATACTCACTCACATATTTCTGTAGATGTTTTCTCGAAGTGTCGTGGCTGCGCAATGTCAGGCGGCAGGCGGGCTGGCGGTGGCTGGCGGAGTCTGGCAGGCGGCGGCTGAGCAGGGTGGCAGGCGGCGGCTGAGCAGGGTGGCAGGCGGTGGCTGAGCAGGGTGGCGGGCGGTTGGCAGGGTCTGGCAGGCAGCAAGATTCTCGAGGATGATGAACCAGCGAAGAATATGTCAGTTTTCTAATTTTACGCGATTTTATAGCAAATACTTTTTATGTGTCAGCAAATAATATTCCAATTCAAAAGATATTAAGTACCCGTACTTTAACAAAACAAGCAAATTTGAAGCTAATGGTCGCACCACCTTTGTCGCACCACCTTTGAAATCGGATCAAAGAAAGATTCCGCCTACTCGGATGACAATATAAAAACTCACACCATTACCCGACTACGATAGATTAAAAGATAGAAAAATTAAAAGTCAGTGCATAAAATATTACAATCATATTTTATGTGTTTAGATAATAAGACGGTATCTAATTATTTGAACTGTACAATACACCACACGGGAAGTATTACTATTTACTTTCTTACATAATTTAAGTTCGTTCGCAAAACAAAAAAACCGACTTCACATGCAGCGCAAGTCATTTTCAGTACTAAGTTTGAGGTATCTATCTCCATATCTCTGGAGATTCTTATCGGATCTCGTTAAAATTAAAATGGAACTACACTGTAAACATATTCTATTAATAATAATATCGTTTAAAAACTAAAAACGAACCGACTTCAATGCCGCGCTATTCATTTTCAGTACCAATTTTGAGATGTTTATCTCAATATCTCTGGAGGTACTCATCAGACCTCGATAAAATTATCATGGTACTACTACACTTGGAATATCTCCTTTCGAACAAAAAAAGAATAATCAAAATCGGTTCATAAACGACGAAGTTATCCGCGAACAAACATAAAAAATATCGGTAGAAATGAGAAACCTCCTCCTTTTTTTGAAGTCGGTAAAAAAATTAAAAAAAAAACATTCTCCAAATCCACACACAGTTAATAAATGATGAGGTTCTGAAGTGACAAAAAAATTAAATTATACAGACAAATTGAGTACATCCTCCTTTTTGTGAAGTCAGTAAAAAAAAAAAAAAAAACAAATCAGTTCATAAATGATTGAGCTATGATATAATAAACAAAAAAGTAATTCGTACAAACGCTATCTGTTAAGTCCTCGTTTTGTTAAGTCGGTTAAAAAGTAATTTGTCCTAAGGCCGCTACACACCTTGAGTTTAAACTGCTCGTTTTCACTAAATAGTGTGACTATACATATGAATGATAGTTTAACTGAATGGTAATAATTATAATTTAAAATCGTTAATAAACCAAAAGAACCAACTTCAAATGTCGCGCTAGTCATGTGCCAAGTTTGATGTGTTTGTCTCCATATCTCTTGAGATAGTCATGAGATCTCGATGAAATTTAAATGAAATTACTTGGAAAGTATGTCCTTTCAAACAAATATAAAAAATATTCTAAATCGGTACAGCCATCTTTGAGTAATCGAGAAGCATACATAAAAAAAAGATTCCGACGAATTCAGAACCTACTCCTCGGTTAGGTGTCGGTTAAAATAGCATTTAATTAACTGTACAGTGCAAACTTAATGGTATAAAAATTTATCTGTACCTACAGAACAGTTCAATCGCAGAGTTAAAAACGAACGTGTATGCGAACCCTTAAAAGAAATGCTTACGATGTACATAATTGTTATTCAATCCATTTTACCTTGATACGTTTGTACCTACTATCTAGCGTGTGAACAAAATCATTCATTATATAAGTGTACGGTGTCGGCTGTGGTGTCGGTGAGTGTATCGGTGAGTGTAGTTCTGTAACTATTTGGAAATAACAAGTAAGTACCTAGCTTTTATTGTATAATATTTTGCAACGTACTCTTTTTTGGTTGATTCGAAAATAAAATTAAAAACCAAGTTTCTGTCGTATTATATAATAAAGATTTTCTCAATAACTAGAAATCGAAAAAATAAAATAGGTCTTCATACGACAAAAAGCCCTATTAACCGACTTTAAAAAAAGGAGGATGTTCTATGTTTCACTGTAAATTTTTTTTTATTTTTTTTTCTCTGTCAATTGTGGTCCGATTTTTTTAATTATATATTTATTTCAAAGATTATACTTTTGTAGTGGTCTCATTGTAAATTTATCAAGTATCTCCAGAGATATGGCGATAATAACTGCAAACTTGCTACTCAAATTGAATACAGTAGCATTTGAAGTCGGTTTTTTAAACGATCCTAATTATTTTGAACATGTTATGTAAATGTTATGTAAAGAAAATAATATTAAAAAATTACATAAAAATGATTATTTTTCGATTGCTGTTTATATTAACTACACACTGATTTAATGTTTAGTTATTTCCAAGTTTAATTTGATTTATTCTGAGTAAAGATTTTTTTAAATTAATTTGTGTATTCTTAGTTTTAAACTAATGTGTACCAATTTATATTTTACAGGAACGACAAGCAGCAGGGACAATGAGATCTTCATGAATTTAATAAATTAAAATCCTTTAGATGAAAATGGTGAGTGACTACGCTTGAATTTTTATTAACGTATATACACACATTTCTTTAAAGCACAGAAAATATAAAAGTTGGTGCTTTAGGGGTAGCAGATTTTAATTTTGTAATATTTTTTGGTTTATCTGACTATACGATATGCTCAAAACACAGGTAGGTTAGGGCGCGATAATTTATCGTAAGTATTCCAACAAAAAGTCATTACGGCTTTAGTAGAAGTAGTAGAACAGGTTTATCTGACTATACGATATGCTCAAAACACAGGTAGGTTAGGAATCGCAATCGGTGGAGATAATCCGACCTTGGGCTCCCAGAGTGAAACTTACCATGGATCACTTAACCGATTGTGTTTAGACATCGCAAACGGCGAGAGATAATCCTGCCTTGGACTCTCAGGATGATACTTACCATGTTTTATCCAACCGTATGTGTTACGAACACAGTTGATCAAAACTATTACTCCGGGGTCATTGAGAGTTCTAAAACACGTCGATCAAAATTATTACACCGGAGGCTTTGAGTTCTAAAACACAAGTGGTGAGAGATAATCAATTTTTAGTTATTGGGTGTTCTACTCCAGCTACATCTGTTGATTAAACGATATACCCAACTGCAACAAGTGAGCGCAGCAAGCGGAGCGAACGCAGTTGGGTATATCGTTTAATCAACAGATGTGGCTGGAGTAGAACACCCAATAACCACCTACTCTGATAATATAATTAGGTACCTAGTTACTACTAATTTTGCGCGACATTACTTTGATCACTTTTTATAATATTTTAAGATCATTCACAAAACGAAAAAACCAACTTCAAATGCCACGCTATCCATTTTCAGTATAAAGTTAAAGTTGGAGGTGTTTATGTCCATATCTCTGGAGATACTTATCAGATTTCAAAAAATGTACAATGGGACCAACGGGCAGAATAAACTCTCGAAAAAAAAATTCCAATCCGGTTAAGAACTTACGGAGTTATGAGATAACAAACATAAAAAAGGCGAACTGAGAACCTCATCTTTTTATTGTGAAGTCGGTTAAAAATATTCAAATTTCGTTCTAAGCAAGGCCATAAGCTAACCGTTCCATCCTTTAAAAAAATCTTCATATTATAAATCAACTAGCTGGGTCCCGCGGCTTTGTCCGCGTTTAATGACAGCGGCAACATGCGCGTGGGCTGTGCGCGGTAGACAACACTGCTTAATTTGCACATTAACCTTCCCTATTTGTATCAGATATTGTTCCCTTTTTCATTAGCTTCAATTTTTATTTCGCGGAACTTTATTTTATTCTAAAATAAAAGTAGCCAAGTTACTTGGTAGTTAATATTTTAACATCAGCATTCTGCTAGTAAAAGTCCCGTTAAATTGGTCCAGTCATTTCAGAGATAAACCGGAACAAACAGACAGACAGACAAACATTTAAAATTTTGTTTTTTATGTAAGTACCGTATATTCTTTCATATGCATTTAGTGAAAAGCTGTTAATTTGGAATTACAAACAGACACTTCAATTTTTTTATATGTATATATTTAGTGTAAAATGTATTTAAACGATTATATATTTGAAGTTTTAAGTGTAATATTATAATATTACACTTAAAGGAATTTATATATTCCTTTTTATAAGGGTATCGACTATATTTATCGACAAAGTTTTGGAGGGTTCTCGTACATCACTAGCCGGGCGGCGTAAAATAATGTTTGTTATTTACATAAATTAAAGCTTTCAAATGATAACCATTTACCACCTCGGTAGTTATATGACGAAAAATATGTATATAATGTAAGCAAAATAAATATTTTGATTCAAAAAGTGGTTATATATGAGAATAAATACCCACAAAGACTTACGTGTGAAATGATAATTCTGGATCTTTTACGCCTCTTTTAGTTGTTCTTGATGGATAAAACACAGCACAACACGACATAATTTAACCATGTAACAGGGTTTCAGTCTTTAAAGCTATGTTTCTATTTAATTTTTAATTTATAAGTATGATGCGTCGCTATATTATGGCCTGCTAGCCGGTCAAAAATGGACACGATCACCCATGCGTGAGGTTGTCAATTTGATATTAGCTTTCTCGTTTACTCTTATCTCGCGATCCCTGTAATAGAAAGGGTAGGACAATGTGTTGATAGAATGAAAGTCGATGTGACAACGTCACATGGCTGACATGGCTCCATCCATTGTAATCCATCATCCTAGGTATATACCTACCCAGTAGTACCACCCTATAATGATAAGAGTAGTTAGGTACCTACCTTTTTAGTAGTTTTGGCAAAGACATAGCAATGTTGTCAACGCAACAATAACAGTAAATTAGAACCTTAAACACGCGCGCCCTCATTTTCTACGACGGTTCTCGTTTTGCACAGACTCTAGAGACTCTGACCTAGATAGAACGAGGCGCTGAAATGACTATTCCAATCATTGAGAGTATATTTCCAATAGTCACAGCGCAAGTGCGCAACTATTCCAACCCGTCTTCCAAGCTACAATGAACATAACCATCACGATGGCACTCAGCGAATCGATTTTCCCGTATATTCTCTTATCTATGGAATCGATTGGCAAGATGGCTTTTTCCGGTTGGTGAATTGAGCCACAGCGAAAGGTTACCGCCAGTGGTCAGCTTTTGAGCACCACCTAGGAATTACGTAGTCCGGATTACGGCATACGAATCGTACAAAAGCAGCAGGCCTATCACGAAATTTCACAGTTGATCATTGAGGGAACGAAATGAACTAAATGACGGGGTTGCAGGCTGTATAGCTCAGTCATGTTCGTTAATTTCAATCCCTATCAAAATTCATGATCGACCCCCAGGCTCGGAACAATGATGCTTTAGTCATTGTTCTGAGCCCCCAGGACTTATCAACGTTCCAACCTATCGTTGCGGTAAGGTAACAACGATCCCTTTTGGGACCTCCGGGAAATTTCCCGGGATATCCCAGTTACTTGCTACGTGTGCCGTCCCTATCTACTGCTACTTAGATACTGAGACAGGAAGCGGGATGGCACTTGCAGTTCCGGCGTTTTATGACTAGTGCACAAAACCCGGTGGAGAGCTGTAGGGCTATTCTGTAAAAAACCATTTCGCTTTGCGATCTTGCGTGAGTGATCAACGTCACTTCGCACACGACGGTTCGGGATTGCAATTGAGCACTCTGTAATTTACTATGTTGAAACTATCGAAGCAAAGTGATACACTCATCGAGGCCCACTTTGCTAAGGATTGAATGAAGATATTTAACGATGTCGATAGTTTTTGTCTATGCTAAAATTATAAAATAATAAATTAATCAATTGATAACTTTCAAGTAAAAATTACAAAATACGTATTCATATTCAATATAGCGTGTTATATAACACACATATTTTTTACATGTAATATAAGATAGAATATGGATAATATTAGAATTCATTTTAACTCTGTGGCTGGAAGCTCTAGAGTTTGTTTTGTCTCTGGCTGGCTAGGCTTGGTAACTCCGGACACATCTAGTCTATATCTTCAGATATATATCCCTAAACAGATATATATCCTTCCTTCCTCTTGCCAAAACCTCAATATATTCCATGCATCCGGTATATTTTGATGAAACAACATTTCTTGTTAAGTTTGTCAAAAAGTCAAGTCGTGAGTGAATAGGTATTTTCTAGGCAACCGCTATATCATTATTTTGGATCACATCGTCACTCACAACAGTTAATAATTAATGCAAGTTCAAAACACAACAGATACGGCCTAATAATGTTAGATATTATACACCCTTATATGGAAGGATATACGATAAACCAAGCCTACCAGTCATGAGCTAGCTAGGCTTGGGCTTACTTTATCTGACAGAGGAGTGGAAACCATCGTATTTTCTTCCATACACATTAGTATATCTGCTTCGTATATCTAGGATATCCATGTCAGTCCGAGTTCACACAAAAGTTTTATGTTTCATAAAGATATACCGGATATGGAATATAATAATATGAAGGTTTTGGCAAGGGGAGGGAAGGATATATATCCGCTTAGGGATATATATCCAAAGATATAGATATGTCCGTGTCCGGAGTTACCCAAGTCTAAATTGGCTGGTTTGCGTTTAGTACTCCTTAGTAGTTAGTATGACCATTTGTGGCAGATTTCTCTCATTTAGGCAGATTTGGAACCTACATTTTAATTCTGGCAGATAACGCTGACGATTCCAAAAAGTGGCAGATTTCAAGGATTTTTATGAATTTTGAAACCAAAATAGAATTTTGACAATTTTTTGTTTGTATTGAACGTATAATATTTTTAATATGCATATATTTGGATTTTGGTTGGAAATTTATAAAATTTTGATTATAACTAGCTCTCTATAAGGCAATAATATAATGGTATACTTAATAATTTAATATATTCTCTGGGGTGGTTGGTGGTTTGGCAGATTTTAGCAGTGTTTTTGCCAATGTCGGGCAGATTCGCCATTTTTGATATGGTCACCCTGGTTAGTTTAGTAATCATTAGTATTTAGTAGTTTATACTTCTTTTTCTACACTGTTTTGTTTTTATTTTCACAACAAAGTCTTCAAATTAATAATATTACTATTGTTTTGTTTGTATCAATCAATTTCGTGTCGTGTAATAGTGGATTACGTACGTACGTTGAAGAAAAGCAATGCTAAAGCAGTAAGTATTCATTGTTATCTATGCATTTGATGACATGACATTATCGCATTTATATAAATTGGTTCATTTTAACTTTTAATAATAGTAATTTGTTAAAATTCAGCAATACAATACAAAATAAAGTCAGCTTCTTGGTTACCTTTCAATGTCCTGAACAACTGTACTTACTGACTTTTGATTTGATATTTTTTAAGTACCTATAGCACGATTATAGTTTATGTTTATTCTCAAACTCTGCACTTGGCTTGTGTTCCTGGAACATGCCAAGCATCTGCAAGACCCAAGACCAGTGCTGTATACATGGTGTGTACATAAATATCTGTTCGACATCGAATTATAACCTACGATACTGTTCGATAAGCTAGTTAACATTTATTGTTTCTAGTTAGTAGGTAATCTTTGCATTGTTAACACAAATTTATGATTTTAGGTGAACGTTAGCCCTCAAGAAGTGGTTCAGTCTCTAGATTGCCATGAAAAGTGAGAGTCGCATGCCTAATTCAGCCAGCTACACCTTCAGAAAAGAAACAGGCACTTATTGGACTTGCTGTCAACTGAACCTTTATTCTACGACCGTATCACCATACAAGTAATTATTTCATTAATTAACAAATAATTGAACATTCAGATACAGATTACAAAGCATCAAACGGAAACAAAATGACATGTATTTTGAACCAACATATAAATGAGAATTAATACATTTGTAGGAATATTTCTTTTCATGGTTCCATAGTCAACAAAGAACCTTTATGTAAGTAGTTTCACCATCTCCCTACCTCCATCTGTGTCAGTCTATCGATGGCCTTAGCTCAGAGACTAATAAGTAGCTGTAATTAGGCATGAGTATGCAGTAGGTATAACATCTTTATATCTATAAGATCTTTTCCCTCCTCCATAAAAGTGAGGTTAATATTTTTGTTTCTTGTTTATTCTATGGTGTATGGGTCATTTATAAACATTGATATCTTAATAAGCTTTAAAGTGCATTTTTTTTAGAGTTAAGTGTCCACCTTCCTGCGAAGTATTGTTTTGAATTATATAAAAATTCACAATAGTAGTATTTAATAACAAATTTAAATGGCAAATTATTAGAGCTAGGTAGGCTTTACTAGTTCACACGTAATAGTAGACCAACATATTAGTTTCATATTGTGACGGGTTTGGTAACCATGGAACTCTACACAATGTGAGGCTCAATATAAACTTGGCCCTCACAGTAGTGAAATAGGTTGATTTTTTTAGTGCATACTGCCTAATAATTATAAATGTATGATTCTGGTATTATATATTTGTTTCAGCGTTTTCGGGTTGATTTCACCAGAGACGTAGAAGGCAGTCTCCTCGGTCTCAATGAGTCTCAAGTATTAATGAATCAATAAACAGATTTAAATTAATTAATTAATGAGATTTACCCATGGTTCTTGGTTTTAAAAGAGCAAAGAATAAAGATATTCATCGCCACAACTCTCAAGCGATGGAGGTGTTCGTGATTCAACAGGTGGAGAGAAATCAAGCAGTAATGGGGCCCTGAATGCCATCACTGATGGACTAACATTTTTGTCTTAGCATTACAAAATAAAAATATATTTTAATGACTAAATAAAATTGACTAAATGTAATTGAATTCATTATTATAATAAAATTCCTTGCCTGTCATTGTACCATTATTTATTGGCTGCCCCTCTAAACAAAATCCATTATCTGTTTCCAGTCACGCTTACGTAAGTACAAAATGTATGGGAATGATATTTATTTTTCCGCAACAAAGTTGTCATTCCCATACATTTTGAAACTCCGCTAGCGTGAATTGGATATAGAAATTGGATTATAACCGACTTCCAAAAAGGAGGAGGTTCTGTGCTCGTCTGTATGTATTTTTTTTGTATGTTTGTGCATTGATATTTTGCCAATTGTGAACCGATTTAAAAAATATTTTTTAGTTTGAAAGGATATAATCCCGAGGTGGTCCCATTGTAATTTTAATCGAGATCTGATAAGTATCTCCAGAGATATGACGATAAACTTCTCGAACTTGCTACTGAAAGTGACTCGCGCGGCATGGAAGTCGGCAGTTTAGTTTTTAAACTATCTTAATTATGTCTAGGGGCCCTGGGCCCTAGACAAAATCCAACTTCCTGCTTTCATTCACGCTAATGCAAGTTCAAAATGTATGAGAATGACATCTTTGTTGCGGAAACATAAATGTCATTCCATACATTTTGAACTTGCGTTAGCTTGAATGGAAATTGGATTTTGTCTAGGGGCCCTGGTGTTTCAACCACAGCATTCAGCACTGACACTATTAATATTTTTGTTTCGATTCAAAAGATTCATTTATGAGTGACCATGGGTGGTAGGCTTGGTATTATCCCAACTTCCACCGCTAAAACGTCTCCCAGTGGGGGACGTTAGGGTATATTTCAAATCAGAATTCTCAAAAACTTAAAGAATTTTAATACTTGACACTGGCTAAATACACTTATCGTGTGGAGCCATAATAAAATTTAAAAAAAACTTCGATATGACGGACAGGTAAATTTTTTTTTTGCTTCGCAGTTTGCATCGCACATTTGTGCATTTAGCCACATAAGAATGAAGCGAATTTTCAGTGTGAACATTAGATGTAGAGGCTTAGTTCATCGAGTTCCCGAATGATGTTAGGTGCCAGCCTATACAGGCTATTCCATTCCATACGGAAAATGGGTTGGAATAGTTGCGCCATAACTTTTTAACTTGCCGATCTCGCCTAAGTGATCTAACCTCGCTTCGCAAACGATAATTTAGGATTGCAATCTGTCATTCTGTAATTTACTGTCAAAGCTATCGAAGAGAAGTGACACATTCATCGAAGCTCACTTTGCTAAGGATTGAATCAAGAGTTTTAACTATGTCGATAGTTATTGTCTATCCTGAAACTGTGAATTTATAAATGAATGAATTAATAATTTACAACATAAACATACAATAATAAGTATTCTATGTCAATATCGTATATAATGCATTACACATATCTTTTACGTTTAAAATAAGATATAATACAGATATTAGAATTATTTTAATTCTGTGATCGGAGGCCCTAGCGAGAGTGTTTTGTCTCTGGTTTAGTTAGTTAATGCGTAGACGGAATATTAAATAGACAAGACATTAGCGTATGCGAATTATATAGGTATAACCCGTCAAAAATTATGAACACGTAATGCATATGCCAGCTATAAGACAAATTGAATAGCGTAATTTAGTCGGATCAAAAGTATTTATTCATAATCAGAATATTCATAATAAATATCATAATAAAAACATTTATTCAGTATATGGGAAAATTAAAAATTTTTGTGTGAAAGTTTTCGCGAAAATTATTCATTTTAATGTGAACGTACCGGCTTTTGTTCGCGTGTATTTACTTCGGATATGCTCCGAACAGGTTTCTACTTATTACGTAGGTCAGGCGAAGCCGCGGGGCACAGCTAGTATTCAATAAAAAATATTATAGATTTAACCTTCGAGCATTTACCAATGGTGGAGATGTTAACGTTGTAATCCGCAAACATTTTTTTCTGCCGATACTTTACGGGGGACGAGGTAAACACGCATTGCACACACACAAATCCCTCACTTTAACGATCCCGCACACTAGCTTGAAACACGCACACAGTATTAAAAATACAGCGTAGTTACGCACGCTCATATGAGCGTGCGTAAAAGGCCAAAAAAGGCTATATGGCCAGCAGAGGGGAACGCCTTGCGTTAACATCTCCATTGGTAAATGCTCGAAGGATATAACAGAAACATAACTTATTGCTTCGAATTTACAAAAAAAAAAAGGTATTGAGCCATTCAGCTTTCATCTAGACGTCGAACGTCACACTTAAAACACATGTTTAATGCCCCTGATTAATGTAGGGTTGCCAACCGGACTTACGTATTACGTGCACCCGCAACCCAGTGGATGTTTCAGTACTTCAGACAATTTTTATCCAAAAAATTGTGAAATAATGAAACATAATAAATAAATAAATATACAGGGTCATACATGACAGCGGGTGAAAACTAATGGGCGCACTAGAACTGGGAGCCAGAGCTGGCTCCAAGCAATAAAATCTCATACGTAGAGAAGAATAAAAAAATGTTGTTCATCTCGCTCTCTCATACTAGTGATTGTGTAATTTTATCCTTCTCATGTTATCATTGTTATTTCATTGCCAGGTCTATTTTAATATACTCTGTCTACGGTTTAATGTTTACTCTCGGACTAATATACAGTTATCTGTGATGTTTACTAACTTTAATTTTCGGTCCACGCCTGAGTGGTTAAACTTTACTTTAGATTGACAAAAAACGAGTTACGAGCTTGCAAGTGTATCAGAAGTAATAAATCATTTAATCACCTACGTACATAATAACATGTTTACCTAATAATAGTAAATAATACAGCAATACAATATAAAATTAAGTCAGCTTCTTGGTTTTGGTTACATTTCAGTTTTCCATGTCCTGAACACCACCTGTGAGATGGTAGATTGTTTTTACCCTAGCACGACAATAGTTTGTGTTTATTCACTCTCTCACACAACTCTGTACTTGAGCTGAGTTCCTGGAACATCTGTGAGACATAGTGTTGTGCACATACTGTATACATATAAGTTTGATAAAATACATAAAATTTCTTGTTTCTAGTTAGTAATCTTTACATTGCTAATATAAATGTATGGTTTTAGGTGAACCTTAGCCATCAAAAAGTGACTCAGTGTCCTGCTCGCCATGAATAGTGTGAGCCACAAGCCCGATACATCCAGCAACACCTTCAGAAAAAGGCACTTATTTGGCTCGCTGGCGACTGAACCTTTATTATCCATGACCACTTCACAATACAAGTAATTATTTCATTTATTAACAAATAATTGAACATTCTGATGTAGATAACAAAGCATAGAAACGAAACAAGATAACATGTATGTTTAACCAACGTATATGAGAGGTTAGTAAGAGTACAGGTGTAGGAATATTGCTTTATATGGTTCCATAGTCATAAAGGTTATTATAACCTTTATGTTAGTAGTTTAGCCTCTTTATCTGTCCGTCAGTTAATCGGTGGCTTAGCTCTTTAACTAATAAGTAGTAGATAGCTGTAATTTGGCATGTTTATTTATTTATTTATTTAGTTGGGGTAGCTTGTCCTAGAGTCTAGACTGCGAATCGGCAAACGTAGCGTAGGACCTCCTGTGACCAGGTGGAACGATATACGCAAAGAGGTGGGTAGTGACTGGAAGAGAAGAGCCGAAGATCGGGCTCAGTGGCGCATCTTGGGAGATGATGATGATCTTGGGAGAGGCTTACGTCCAGCAGTGGACTGACACAGGCTGATCATGATGATTTAATTATTTATTAATAGATCGCCAACATAAAAATCATCGTTATAAACCTTTAAACATCAAAATCTTAGTACTATTATGCTAAATGTTATTATAATTACAGGCGAAGACTGCATGCACATAAAATTGTAGGCGAGTAACATTAAAGAATAATAATAATAAAGTTAAAAATGTAATTTGTTTAAAAAGAAAAAAAAAAACAAAATGATTGCTGAAATTAATATGTTACAAGAAATATCTCATTAAATAATTTTAAAAATATTGGGTTATACAGTGGGTATTACATATTTAGGTTACCTTTCTGACATATGTATTAATATTCGTATTATATATTTATTTCAGCGTCTTCGTGTCAACTTCACCAGAAACTTAGAAGGCAGTCTCGTCTTGTCAGTCTTAATTATTAATGAATCATTGAACAGATTTAAATGAATGAATTAAAAGCTAATGAGCTTAACCAATGGTTCTTGGTTTTGAAAGAGCAAAGAATAGAGATATTATTCGCCGCAACTCTCAAGTGATGGAGGTGTTCGTGACTCGTCACGTGGAGAGAAATCGAGCAACGATGGGGCCCTGAATGCCATAGCATAGGGAGTGACATTTTTGTCAAACAAAATATATATCTAATGAATAAATGTAATTGAATTTATTTTAAATTCCTTGCCTGTCATAAACTATTATTCAAATCTTTGACTAACAAGATTAACTACCTTGTGCTATTATTTATTGCCTTGGCTGGTGTTTTATCCACAGCATTCAGCAATGGCACTACTATTTAATATTTTTATTCCGATTCAAAATATTAAACATGTGGATCACTTGTAGTATTGACCATTTGTGGTAGGCTTTGGCCGTAGCTCGAACCACCATGGACCAATGGATAAAGACATGTCAGTAAACGGTGCTGTCTTTCAATTCTAGACTAGCACGATACCATCTTAGACAGCATCTTTGCTTATCATCAGGTGAGACATCAATCAAATGATTGTATGTCAATAATATAGATACTTAGCCGAAGACTTACATATTAAGTCAATAGCATTAACTTTTCAACCGATTTCCAAAAGGAAGAGATTTTCAATTCATCTTGCTGGTTTTTTTTGTTTCTTACGCGATTACCTTGCCAAATTGTGAACCGATTAGAATGATTTTTTTTTTATGGGTAGAGTGTCTCTATACATATGGAGACATAGAGTACATTATAGATAGGACAATATGGAGATTCAAACCTCAAACTTGTCAATTAACTTATTTTAATCAATTCGTAAGGAGGCGTGGTTCTTTAGTAAATTTTATCAAGATCTGATGAGTAGGACCTCCAGAGATATGGAGATAAACATCTCAAACTTGTTATTGAAACTGACACGCGCTCACATTGCTTTTGTTGTTTTCAAACTACGTTAATTATTCTAGTACAAAACAACGTAGGTATCATAATAACTTATAATTTAACCTCAAAATTGAATATCACTTCGATCGATTTTTTAATCTCGATAGCTTCAAGACTACTTAAATTATGACAGTTGTATTCGTGTTTTAACGCAAAGAAACTCGACAATCGTGTGGTTAATTTACTTAAAGAATACAGTATTCTGACATTATATGTCAAAATAGCTCGCTTACAAAAGTTCAACTCTGACCTACGTACTCGGACGTGCGGCGCCACCTGTACGTTCGGGTTTACAGGATACGAAATTCAAATCTCACCGCGAATTCCGCTCTCGCGAGGTATAAACTAGCTTAAAGAATAGCCCTGGGGCTATTCTTTAGAGCTAGAAACTTATAATTTAACATAAAAACAGAACATCAATCTCCGATTTTTCAATCTCAATATGTTCAAGACTATTAAAATTAAGAAAACTGAATTCTTGGTTCTACGCAAAAAAATTCGACGATCGAGATGGTACATTTCCTTACAAAATGCCGTTTTCATACAATAAATGTCAAAATAGCTCATTCACAACAGTTCACCTCACATCCGCACTCGGATGTGCAGCGCCACCAGCGCGTCCGAGTTTACAGCATACAAAATTCTATTCTCGACGCGGATTCCGCTTGCGAGATGCGTAAACTAGCTTACAGAATAGCCCTACAGAGCTAACTCTCTCGATGTGAAACGTGTCTATATAAATATATTATGCAAGTGTAGGTATTTAGCTTTTAGGGCGCGGTCCGCATGGAGTGTCGACCGCTATTGGCTTTAGGATGTTGAGAGCCTCGTCAATGAATAGACGAGTTTATTTATGTATTTTTTAACCGACTTCAAAAAAAGGAGGAGGTTTCTCAATTCGACCGTATATTTTTTTTTTTTTTTTTTTTTTTATGTTTGTTCGCGGATAACTTCGTCGTTTATGAACCGATTTTGATTATTCTTTTTTTGTTCGAAAGGAGATATCCCAAGTGTGGTACCATGGTAATTTTATCGAGGTTTGATGAGTATCTCCAGAGATATTGAGATAAACATCTCAAAATTGGTACTGAAAATGAATAGCACGGCATTGAAGTCGGTTCTTTTTTAGTTTTAAACGATATTATTATTGCTTGTGATATATACATGGATGGGTTTTACACCGCAATCCTCGCGTGGCCCGTTTACTTTTCAAAACCTGCACACGCGATAAATAATAAGGTATAAACTGTAGTACCTTTAGTCCTAAGTAAGTAGTATGTAAAGCTAAATGAAATAGAATTGTATAGAAATGTATTAAACTTACACGTGTCACACCGGACACGAGGCTGGAGGTGAACGAAACCGTAGTCGGACCGCCTTAGGCCTTTGTCGGCATATGGCGGCTCCTTTAATTAAAGTGACCGTTTGATACCCGTGTCAGATTCAATGACCTCCAGGCGCGTGTATAAGAAAACATATTGTAAAATTGGCCCCAAATGTATGGGGAAGAATAGAGACATACTACTAGTTCTAAAAGTAACTTTTAACATATATATAGATACGAAATTGTAATCAGGTATGCAAATGAAAATGCAATGAAAGTGTTGTTGTAAATCAAGAATAAAACGTGTGAAACCAGGAAGACCTTTCAGTTTTACAGTCCACTGACCCTGTTGTCCTCAACACTATTCGTGGCAAGAATATATCTTGACAAAAAACTGTGTCAAAACTCTTCTGACATTGGTGATCGATTTTGAACATAAAACATAATTCAAAAAGATTGACCACCAAGATTAAAACTGTCAAAAGAGTTTAAAGTTGGCGTAAGGTCGCCACACCCTTTTTCTTTTTAAAAAAAATAAAACTTTGCCGGGGCTTTGGTTCATACTCAACATATTCATATTTTATATTGTTCTTTCACGTGCATAAATCGTGTACAATGCAGCCTTACAATAAAAAGCACTCACTTTTAGCGGGAACGTGAAAAAGTGTGTGCTCTCATTGTATTTATTCCTAAAACTTGTGTTCTTCCGTTATTTAATGTGTAATAAATGTGGATTATTAACCATTTAGTGCCGGTGAATGTGTATATAATCAAAGGGAAACAGCATAATGTTAAAAGATATCATGTCTTGATCGTGAGAACGCAAATAGCATGTCTTATGCCAGCTCTACACTCGCACGTGAAGTCGCGCCGTTATTTACGCCGTGAATGTATGGCGCGATCCACGCGTGAACGGTGTCCCTCCACACTCGTAAATCTTCAGTCTTGTTCGTGACTATGCGCGCCGCAAATCCTTTGTCGCAGACCAAAAAACTGACACTGATCGGGGAAAGGCGCGAAGCGTGAACGCGAAGGCGTGAACAACATCTAGACTCGTGCGTGATTCGCATTTGTCGCGGGCTTTCGCGGCCGTTCGCGCCGCGAGTGTAGAGCCGGCTTTCGCCATGCTATTTGCGTTCACACCAAAATTCCACTGAAAATCTTCAGTAAGGTCTACAATCTATACTGAGGGTATGACTTAGACTAGACTATGACTTCAACTTGACCTGAAATGTGACTTTGGCCCATCTTAATACATGACACTGGCTATATATACTAATTGTGTAGAGCCATAATGACACAAAAAAAGTAAAAACTGTGATTGTTATTGTCATATCGTATCGAATGTCAATGTCAATTGTCATTGTCATTGTCAAGTAATGTTTGTATTTGTGACTTGTGAGGCCTCGTTTCTTTCTTCTCGATGTTTCTTTCCGAATTCCAGAAAACGCTTGATATTTCAATTACTCACTCACGGATTCTGAATGAAACCCTAGTCATATTGGACCAATCTTTAGTCTCATCAGTGTATGTGACAAGCGGAATACTGCTTTGTGCTAAAGTGATAACCCTAGTTTGCGAAGAAACAAAAAGAAATTGTTAAAAAATGAGTGAAAATCAGCATAACAGCAACCAGGTAGCTGGAGCGCTCACATTTCCCAGCAGGAATGATGTACAGCCTCTGCCAGATCAGCCTCGGCAGCCGAGAAATCTTCAGGTATTCATTATTTTCTCAGTTTTTGGCTTTTGCGATTATGCCACCACAATTTCGCCAATGAATCTTCAGGTAAGTACTTACATTTATACGTTTATGTCATAGGTGAGCTCTAGCACCTTAGTTGCCCATGGCATTGTTTCACTTTCATGCAAGCACAATTTTACCGAATATCGATTGCTGTATAAGTTAGCAGTCAATTATTGCATAAAATACAAATCATAATCATCTTTTTTTTATGTCATAATAGAGGCTAGAATTTGACGACTATCTCACCTGTTGGTAAGTGATGATGCGGTCGAAGATGGTTACCACGTAATCTTTTTCTAATAAAAAAAGTGTGTACTTATGTACCCACGTAATAAGTTGTAGTATATTTGTCCTATCAAAACAAAAATAACTCCAAAAATGTTGTCCTGCACGCCAATACAATATTAATAAACTAGCTGCTACAACGTACCAGATGATGCGTTGCAAACTAGCTCTACATTAAAATAAACAGCAGTGCTGAATCTACATTCCAGCGAAGTCCAGTTTCGGAGTCATTTGGAATGCAAAGCAAGTATAACTGCTAAAAAGCTTGGTGTCCTCAACAAAGCCAAGTGGTACTTCACGCCAAGCCAACGGCTTCTACTCTATAAAGCCCAAATTCGGCCACATATGGAGTACTGCTCTGCTTTCTTGTTTGTCAACTTTGACATAAAAAACCTCGTTCAGTTTAGTGTAAGTACTCCTCACGCCCGATCGCACGTCGCTCGGCATGTAAGTCCGTTTATGATGGGTGCCTCTGGTTTACATGTACCTTGATGGTTGTAAACCTTCCTCTAGAATTACTATGTATTGATGAAAACTGCCTGGTGGTTCGGTGGTTGAACTAAGATGCAAATCGCTTTGTTCGCGTAGATGATATATCCACCATAAATCGTGGGCGCCTTTTAGAGTCTCTGGATGATAATAAAATATATAGATAATATAATATAGAGCACATAAAGAGAATTCACTCTCATCATAATTTCCTTAATATGCCATGACAAGCATAAGTTCAAAAATGTTACCAGCATGTATGTAGCTGTTCCTTAAAATATTCATGTATATTTTCAGGGTTTGCTGAGGTTTGCCATGGAAGCCACCAGAGCAGAGGATGCTCCCGCTGCCTCTGATTTCACACCCATGGATGATGAGGTAAATAAAATCCTCTTTGGTAAATAGGCATCAGCATTATTATTATGACAGGTACAGTGGCATGCATGTCACTGCACTGAGCCTGTTACCTTGAGCAGTTACTCGTCTTGCTAAGCAGCACGAAACCGCAAGCAATTTGCGACGCTTTGTAAATATGGGTAATTAACTGACCCTTATGTTTATTGACTATTCTAAAGCCTTTGACAGCATAAGCTATTTATAAATCCATATGGATAGCCTGGTACACCAAAGGATACCTTCACAGATCATGTTTATAGTATTATTTTATGCTGTGGTGGTATAAATTTGAAATAATTAATTTGATTATAGTGATAAGTAAGTGACTATGTCAATTTAGGTTTCTAATGATTAAATTATGTGATGTTTTGGCGGGAACATGAATAAACTGGCCAAGTGCAAGTCGGACTCACACTCGTAGGGTTCCGTAACACAGTTAAGTATTCCATAACTATGATTTTTCGCAACTACAATATTAACTTTGTTTTTCATAGTGTTTGTATGAAAAACAAAGTTATCTTTGCGGTCGCCTATCTCTAGAACTGCTGACTGTATCTCGTTCAAACCAATTTTCGTTGTTAGTTTTTATTGAGATCTACAGCATATATTTTTTTTTAATTTTACACTTTCATACTTTAAAAGTTAGAGGGGAGACACACATTTTACCACTTTAGACGCGCCTATCTTTTAAATCATTGACTTTAAGAAAAAATGATTTTAGGAACCTCAATGTCATTTTTAAAGACCTATCCATAGACCCCACACGTATAGGTTTGAAGAAAAAATTTTTTTTTTGTTTCATTTCCATGTATGGCATCCCTTAAACTTTTATATTTTTTATTTTTGTATAAAAATCGGAAAGCGGTTCACAGAATACATCTACCTACCAAGTTTCAATTCTGTAGTCCTAACAGTTTTGGAATAAAATGGCTGTGACATACGGACGGACAGACAGACAGACAGATAGACATGACGAATTTATAAGGGTTGCGTTTTTTGCCATTCGGCTACGGAACCCTAAAAAGTGTGTGTGCTCTCATCTTATTTTTTCCTAAAACTTTTGTTATTATTGTGATATTATTTCACGAGTTAATGTGTTATTAATGTGGATTATTAACCATTAAGTGCCGGTGAATGTGTGACAGTGTAGGGAAACAGCACAATGTTGAAAAACATGCTATGTATTTGCGTTCTCACCAAAATTTCATTGAAAATCTTCAGTAAAGTCCACATCTTTGCTGAGGGTATGACTTGGACTAGACTATTACTTCAACTGGATCTGAAATTGACCCAACTTTATGACTTGAATTCACAAACACTTGAAGAATTTTAATACTGGACACTGGCTAAATACACTAATTGTGTGGAGCCATAATAAAACAAAAAAAAACTTATGTAATTAATTGTGTCAATTGTCAATTTATTTTTATGTTGTTGTTTCAATTCAAACTATTAATCAAATTATTAATATAAAATATCTCCTTTCATTTATATTTTAAGTAATTTTATTAAATCTAATAATATTCGCTTATACATTTCTATTTTAAATGCAAAACAAATGCAATGTTTCTAAGCAATTATTTAAGTTCATATTTAATTTATTAGTTTTTCTATAGTCGGTTTTTTTTTCTTGTAAATATACTGTACACTGGCCATACTTTTGACACTGGCAGAAAAACGCCAAGCAGCGTTTAAAAGCCATAAGAAGAAGAAGAAGAAACTATTAATCATTCAGCTTTTTATCTTTCTCTTAGTCTTGTTATTCTTCTTCCTAATTCCATACCTACCCTTCTATCATCCAATAATTTGCAAATATTTAGAATCATAAGTAATTTTCTTGTCGATAATAACATTAAAGTTTAATTATTATATGTATTTACTGTACCCTTAGTACGAGTTTTCATCGTTAACGCTTTTCACAGATCTCACATAGTTTTCGACTTATTCTGGCTCTCTGATTGGTCTAAATTTAGTGAAGTGTAGTAACCACTAGAGGCGCTGTACTGTTTTTCATACAAAATTTGTTCGATATACGATATCGAGTTTGGTATGAAAACTCGTACAAAGGGTACAATTAGTGTATTTTTTTTATATCTCGTAAAAATTATTGTAAATATTTGTTTTTATTTTTTCTTTTCATTTGGATGGAGTTCCCTAACTTATTAACCAACTTCAAAAAAAGGAGGAGGTTTCTCAATTCGACCGTATATGTTTTTTTTTTTATATTTGTTCGCGGATAACTTCGTCGTTTATGAACCGATTTTGATTATTTGGTTTTTGTTAGAAAGGAGATATCCCAAGTGTGGTACTATGGTAATTTTATCGAGGTCTGATGAGTATCTCCAGAGATATGCAGATAAACACCTAAAAATTGGTACAGAAAATTAATAGCGCGGCATTGAAGTCGGTTCTTTTTAGTTTTTTAAACGATCTTATTTTTCTTTTAATTTCTCTCAACCTTGTTCACCAGGCATTACCTTTTTATATATCAAATACTAACTTCATTACTGAACTGACACGATACTGGCAAAAATGTCTCAAAAGTAAGACGATTGCCATGTAAAAAAAATAAAAACATATTATGTCTTTATAGATTTTATTTATTTAAATGCATTATCGCAAAAGCCAAAAACAAAGAAAATAAATAATTTATTTACTAAAATAATTAATTCAAACATTATAATATATTATACTATTTGCATTAAAACTACCTAACTATAAACAATTACAATATATTTATTATTATTATATGTATGCATTATTTAATTCTATGTCTTAATTTTTATATCTAAAAGTACATTGTGTATTTATAAACCATTTCAAATGTACCAAAAAGCTTTTTTCATTGTTTGATATCACATAGGCCAGCATTTGACCGATATCACACCTGTTGGTAAGTGATGATGCGGTCGAGGATGGTAGCACGCTAGGCCTAGAATGGGAACTGACTCTCAAGGATAGCTGCCGGAACACATTAGATGTTTGGCGACAGATAATTTTATTTAGTATAATTGGGGTTAAAATGAAAACTATGATAACCAGGTCTGTTAGGTCTTTATAATGATAGATTTCAGAGGTCTAAGTCCACCCAGCTGTATCCAGCAAACACCTGGATCCAGTAGGAATAAAATGGCTCAGCCCCTCGAATTATCATCATCATCATCATCATCATCATATATCTTGGTCCACTGCTGGACATAGACCTCACCTATGGCACGGCACTGAGCTCGATCTTCAGCTCTCTGTTTCCAACCGCTGCCAGCCAACTTGCATATATCATCGCTCCACCTAGCTGGAGGGCGCCCTTCACTTCGTTTACTGAGCCATGGTCTCCACTCTAGAACACGTCTATCCCAACGATTATCGGTTCTACGACAGATATGATCAGCCCACTGCCACTTCAGCTTGCTGATCCTTTGAGCTATGTTGATAACTTTGGTTCTTTTAAAGAGACTTCATTTCGAATTCGATCCTTCAGAGAGACTCCAAGCATAGCCCTCTCCATAGATCACTGAGCGACTTTTAATTGGTGAACCAGTCGCACCGTCAGTCCCTGGAATACCTGGATTTAAATATATCATCTTCATTATCAAGCGGTATCAGTCCACTGCTGGACATAGGCTTCTCCCAAGACACGCCACTGAGCCTGAGGTTTAAAATTACGTGCGGAATTGATTTCCGTACATGCAGATAATAAAATGTCTGCTCTCTATATTATGGTTTATATATTATGGTCGATATTTAATAGTTTACCGAATGAATTAAACATTTTAGAAAATAATAAATTTAATAAATCTTTGACAGATTGTCTTCTCAATAAATGTTTTTATAGTATTACGGAATTTAATGAATGTTGTTTAAAAGTGTATTTTTAGAGATTAATTAGTATTATTAAAAAAATATTTGCACGTCTGCTTGCAGATGGAATACTGTCTCAGCAAATAGAATTTAAGATCTTGTATATAAGTATTCTTGCAAATAAATGATTTGATTGATTGATAAGTTCAAGCAAAAAACACTGAAGAAATACACACAAGAAGTACCTACCTATTATGGTTAAGGACATACAGTCGTGTGAAATCCAGACAGACAGACGGATGGACGGACGGACGGATGGAGAGCAAAGTGTCATTAATAGGGTCTCTATGGTACACTTTGGGTATGGAACCTTGAAAAAAAAGTAAGATATCCATCTGGAAATTCCATTTTCTTTTCCAGAGACGTAAATTCCTGGAGGAAGCTCTGAAGAATCTCACAGTGGACATATCGGAGATGATTCGTGCCTCCATCAAAGTACTGTCAGATCAGGAGAAGATACGCAGCATACAGCTTGATGACGAACTCCCTGAGGATGTGCAGAAGGCATTTGATAATCTACTGGAGTTTCTGGATGATATGGATATTGCTAATGGTAAGATTTATTGGTATAATATATGGTATAACAAATAATACTAAAAATGTATGTGCGCTTTTCACAGGGCCCTCTGGTTTGTACTATTATTTATTCTGTGCTCTGGTAAAGGAAAACATTGTTAAGGAACCCTTAACCCCCGCATTGTGGTAGGACAGTATCTAGTGTCCGCCTGGCCTGCTACCACCCTCTAGTTAGAAAATCTGTAGCTAAAACATATAAAGTGTTCTGGCAGCTATTCTCAAGAGCCAGTTACCATTCTAGGCTTACCGTGACCATCCTCAACCGCATCATCACTTACCAACAGGTGTATACATAGTTAGTGGTCAAACGCTAGCCTACTAGATATAACGTACATACATACAATCACGCCTTTTTCCCGTTGTGGTAGGCAGAGACTACTTCTTTCCACATGCTACGATCCTGAAATACCTCTTTCGCTTCATTCACTGTCATGAGCGATAGATAAGATATAAAGAAAAAAAAGCTTAAATTCACTTGTAGGTTAAACCTACAAGGTTAAACAACCAACCAATAATAAATAGTACAGAATGCAGATATATAGATAGCAAAAATGCCAGATTAAACCAAGTTACAACGTCGGTAACGTTCAAAATACGCTACACACCTCGGATGCGACCTTGAAATTGCGTTACAGAATAAATCAATAGTAATTTGTAACCGTGTGTTTCGCATCGTATGTTCGCGCTGCGAGAGTGTATCACTCGTTTAGCTCGCGGGCCGTCAGCTGTCTCTTACTGTAAGGTTGAGTGTTGTGAGAAAACAGATTGAATAGTAAAGGCGCGCGTGATAACACTGACTGAATTTGCAGCCCATGGCCTCCGCGTATGTACTAATATTGTCATAACTACAGCGCGGAGTGCGACAGGCCTAGTTAAACTAGTCTATGCCTAAGCAATACTTCCTTGGCATATAGGTGAGGTAACAATAACTACTTTCACCAAATGTATAAATTACAAATTCCAGATTTCTACAAAATAGGCGGTTTCGCCATGTTCCCCGTATGCCTGGGCAGTGAGAACGGCACGGTCAGAGCCCTGGCTTGCACGGTGCTCGGTGACGTGTGTCAGAACAACCCCTTCTGTCAGGGACGAGCTCTGGACTGCGGGCTGCTGAGAGTGATACTCACTTTGTTGGAGGGGGAGAGAGGGGTGCCGCTTGTTAAAGGGATCTATGCTCTGTCCTGTAAGTATTGTTTTTGTTTTTTATTACTTACTAGCTGATACCTGCGACTTTGTTCACATACTTACCACCAAGAATTTAGTAGCTCATGATCATCTTCATACTATTAAGTATCTCCTTGTTAAATTTCAAAAGGCTGAGTTCAAGCCTTTAGTAACTTCTCGGCATGGAAGCAAAAAGCTGAGCTCAAACCTTTTCCAACAACATTGCCAGCGTCAGCGATTTTCGCTGTTTATTGATGCGATTTGTTAGGGGTGAAATCTCAAAGCTGATGTACACTGGGCATGTTTAGAAACTGTGATTAATTTTTACTGTTGACAAACCGATGATCATGCTGTAAACTAATTCCTTTAATTTTTACTGTTGACAAACCGATGACCACGCTGAAAACTAATTCCTTTAGTTTTTACTGTTGACAAACCGATGATTATGCTGTAAACGAATTCCTTTAATTTTTACTGTTGACAAACCGATGATCACGCTGTAAACTAATTCCTTTAATTTTTACTGTTGACAAACCGATGATCACGCTGTAAACTAATTCCTTTAATTGGTAACAATGAAAGGAATTCGAATTAAAGGAATTAAACGAATTCCTTTAATTTTTACTGTTGACTAACCGATGATCACGCTGAAAACTAATTCCTTTAATTGTTACCGTAAACAAACCGATGATCACGCTGTAAACTAATTCCTTTAATTTTTACTGTTGACAAACCGATGACCACGCTGAAAACTAATTCCTATAATTGTTACTGTTGACAAACCGATGATCACGCTGAAAACTAATTCCTTTCATTTTTACTGTTGACAAACCGATGACCACGCTGAAAACGAATTCCTTTAATTGTTACTGTTGACAAACCGATGATCACGCTGTAAACTAATTCCTATAATTGTTACTGTTGACAAACCGATGACGACGCTGAAAACTAATTCCTTTAATTGTTACTGTTGACAAACCGATGACCACGCTGAAAACTAATTCCTTTAATTTTTACTGTTGACAAACCGATGATCACGCTGTAAACTAATTCCTTTAATTTTTACTGTTGACAAACCGATGATCACGCTGTAAACTAATTCCTTTAATTTTTACTGTTTTCAAACCGATGATCACGCTGTAAACTAATTCCTTTAATTGTTACTGTTGACAAACCGATGATCACGCTGTAAACTAATTCCTTTAATTGTTACTGTTGACAAACCGATGATCACGCTGTAAACTAATTCCTTTAATTGTTACTGTTGACAAACCGATTATCACGCTGTAAACTAATTCCTTTAATTGTTACTGTTGACAAACCGATGAGTAAACTAATTCCTCGACATCTTCCACTGGGTCGTGGAATTATTAACTTAGAATACTAAAGAAAACTTACAAACTAATTAGCAACAAGGTCTTACCTAGTCTCTACCCTAATCTCCTAGCGCTGGTATGTCGGTGGAAACGGAACGCGATTAAATATGCTAACTACTTGATCTACCCCAGGTTCCAAGGCGGTCTGCCGCGAGTAGTGATGTTGCGATAGCAATAGCCTATCGATAGTATCGTGACCTTGAAAATCAGTCGTACTATCGATAGCCCTATCGAAACTATCGAACCTTGACAATACTATCAATAGTATCGATTGTTAAAAATAAGTAATACTATTGCTCAAGGTCAATAGTATCGATACTATCGTTACAAAAACTATCAATAGTATCTATATTATCGATAGTCGTGCCCTATCGATAGGCGAACATTTTACGATAGTATTGCTTGATGACAATACGTCACGCGCTACCGTGTAATATTCGGGTCTAATATACTTTCGTAAATATTAAACATGCCGTATATTTCTGTCCATGTGTTAACACCAGGTGTCGTTTTATTCCCAATCAATAGTATCGAAATCACGTCGATATTTACTAAACCAATACCAGGCCTCCCTCACTCGCCCATAGCTACTGCGATTTATACCTAAACTTTCGTCAACGCCGGCGGTACTATCTGCCAGTCGGTTGTCACTGCTCACGCGCGCGCAACGTATATTATTATTCAAATAACGGGATAACTGCGCATTCGTATTCTATATTAAAAACGATTTAAGTTTTTTATAGTCATTTTGCGGGTTTGACAAAAAACGAGCATAATATGTTTCATTTTTTTATGCTAACGATACTAAAATAACAATACGGCGTAAAATTCACTTTCTCGACGTCAAATTCGATTCTTAGTTAGGAATTTTGATGTTAATTTGTGAGGTAAATAAAAAGAATTCGTAAACTTTTTTTATTTCATTGATTTATCCCTTTACTGTACCAGGCGCGCGCCGGTACATCGCGCGCTGAACGAAGTAATAACAAAACAACGCTAGGCGTCGAGCGCCTTAGACACATTTTTGCTTGTATTGTCTGAAATAAACGTTGGTATTGTGTTTTTGTAGGGGAGTGAAGTGTCTGTTACGTTGTAACTATTATATAATCTGTGCCAATACTATCGATACTATTATAAAAACTCACGTTCATTTTAAACTTATAGATTTTAAATCTATAAACTATCGATACTATCGATACTATCGAAAGGCGTCGATAGGTCATAGATAGTATCGATAGTATCTTATTTCGATAGTATCGACAAAGTTCAATAGTATCGCCATATTTTCTCTATCGATACTATCGATAGTATTGCTGCATTTCGATATTTTCGATAGCACTGTCTATCGACTACTATTCTATCGAACTATCGACTGTTTTTCAAGGTCAACTATCGATAGCGAAACTATCGACTGTTGCAACAACACTGGCCGCGAGTCTCGCGGCAGCCGAAGCAAGGTATTTTCCCAACAACGCTTAAAATGTCAATTGTAAAACCACTTTTTAAGAAAGGTGATAAAAAAGATCTTGGCAATTATCGTCCTATCACATTGGTTCCAATATTTTCCAAAATTTTTGAGAAATTGATGTATAAAAGACTTATAGATTTCATTGAAAAAAACAAGGTCCTTAAAAACGAGCAGAATGGTTTTCGGAGGAATAAATCAACTACATTAGCAGCATTTAATCTAATCAGAATAGTAATAGAGTGTTTGGAGGCAAAAACACCAGTTTGTGCAGTTTTTATGGATCTATCAAAGGCATTTGATTACGTACCACACTCTTTTCTTTTAGATAAACTATATGCATATGGAATTCGAGGCAATGCCCACCACTGGTTAAAATCATACCTAAGTAACAGAGTACAATACACTGTAGTTCAAGGCATGTGTAACAATACAAAAACTGTAATAGAATATAAGTCTGGATTGAGAAAAAATCAATATGGTGTGCCACAGGGCAGTATTTTAGGACCGTTGCTCTTCATAATTTATATCAATGATCTACCGAATGTTATCGATGAGCAGATGGTATTATTTGCTGATGATAGTGTGGCATCATACGAGGCAAAGATGTTAACTTTGAAAACAAAATTAATTTAACTTTAGATAGACTTGGGAAATGGATGGAGAGGAATAATTTGGTATTAAATATAGATAAAACTAAATGCATACAATTTTTCTGTCCCCAGAAAAAAACATTGGCTCCTTTAAATATTAGTTATAATGGAATTAGTATCCAACAAGTCAACACAATGTCATTTTTGGGTATATCAATCGATCAAAATGTGAACTGGAAGAACCATTGTGAGAAGTTGTGTGGAAAGCTAAACAGATACGTATATGCACTACGGAGAATAGTAAATGTCTCGTCACTAGAAGCCGGTAAAATTGCCTACCATGGCTATGTCAGTTCCAACCTCCGCTATGGCATAATTCTCTGGGGAAATTCATGTGAGGCTCAATCGGTGTTCCTAGTGCAGAATAGGTGCATAAGAGCCCTCTGCAATATCAATGACCAAACAGTGTCCTGTCGTCCTTTGTTCAAGCACCTTAATATTTTGCCGTTTTGTTGTCTATATATTTATGAAATTTGCGTTTTTATAAAAACTCATCGAAACTATTTTGTGAACAGACCGGAAGCTTACAGTCAGCGATTAAAAGAACGTTTTAAACACAATATCGATAAACCTATATTTAAATTGGCATGTAGTGTAAAAAGTGTCTTCACGATGTCTGTCAGAATATTTAACCATCTCCCGCTTGACATAAAGCAGTTACCAGTCACTAAACTTAGAAAAAGATTATTTAAATGGTTATTAGATAAATGCTTCTATAACATGAATGAATTCTTTAATAATAAATAAAACTTTGTACCTATTTGTAACCTGATTGACAATTGTTATAATTTTTTTCGCGCGCCACTATCCTTACGTCAAAAGTATATATTTTGTGTGTGTTATAAGTTTATGGTATTGTAATTGTAGTTTATTCAATATTAATGTTGACATATATATATATTTATTTTAAATTAATTAATTATGAATTTGTGTATATTTGCTGTACACTCGTAAGAGTAAGTTGTGATAGAACAATCCGAATAGTTTTTAAGATCTTATGTACTCACAATTGACAGTCAATAAAATGGTTTCAATGGATTCAATGGTTTCAATGGAAGCGCGTGCGCCGGCGACCCGCGGCCAGTCCCCGGGCTCCGCGCCCCGCGAGACTCCAAGCGCCAATACAAGGCGCCCACGTCGAATCATACGAATTTTAATATTTTCGTACTAAACATTTACTAAAGCGTATTTTAAATTAATTTTTATATTATAAATATAGTATTAATTTTAAATGCTTTGTGTTGTTGGAATAAATATGCATTCAAACTTGGTACCGAAAATGAGTAGCGTGGCATTTGAAGTCGGTTCTTTCTTATATAGTTCTTAATATCTTAAACGATCTAAAATAATATAAACTAATATTACAAGTGATATTTTAAAAAACCTTTTTAAACACAAGCTTTTACATACCAGACTAAGTCCAGACAAATCCAAAAAGCCCAGACACGGCCCACACAAAATAACATGTGTAGTTTAGGATTTCCTTTGGCCACCTTCCAGCTCCATCATCAGATCAGCACCATGTCATCATAATATTGCATTGTCACGCGATTTACATATGTATGCCAAATGTCAGCTCAATCGAACCCCTGGCAGTCGCTCTAAAATCAATCGCAAGATTTGTGACGGACAAATAAATTCGCCGTGAAGTAGAGATAAAGCTTGTAATAAAGGAAAAATATATAAAGAAAAAAAAAGGAAAGATTTTTTGTTTGTTTGTTACGATTTAACTCAAAAATTACTGGACCGATTTCAAAAATTCTTTCACTAATGGAAAGTTACATTATCAGCGAGTAACATAGGCTATATTTTATCCCCGTATTCTGACGGGTACGGGAACTACGCGGGTGAAACCGCGAGGCGCTGCTAGTGTTGAGTGTTTGTCTCTTCTCCACAGGTATGTGCCGTGAGTTCGAGCCGGCTTGTCGCGAGTTAGTCTCTGCTGAAGGATGCGACATACTGGCCAGACTGATCTCCGCGGAGGAGGAAGCTGCGAGGACTAAAGCTGGCTTCCTGCTCAGATACTTGTGTCACAATCATGCGCAGGCAAAAGGTATTATTAAATTATCGATTATCGATTTAAAAAAAAGGAGGTGATTTTTCAATTCGACCCTATATACAGGGTGTCCCTTTACTCAACGCGTCAAGCGGGCACTGGGTGAAAGGGGGGGTCACAGCAGTCCCAGGAAAAATTGAAAAATAATTTCTTATCTGTTAGTTTAATTTTAAATGGCAAGTTTATTAAAGAGGAGGAAAATTGACACCTTAAATCATATCTTTAGGTCCTGTGACCACAAATTTCACAATTTTACGTTGTTTTTATCACTAACGTGGTGCAGTCTATATAAACGTACTAACGCTACGCAGTCACAAATCAAGCAAAAAAAGTTGATAAGTTAGTTAAAAT
This sequence comes from Cabera pusaria, assembly GCA_954871355.1. Taxonomy (NCBI): domain Eukaryota; kingdom Metazoa; phylum Arthropoda; class Insecta; order Lepidoptera; family Geometridae; genus Cabera; species Cabera pusaria. Next base: position 3,229,329 of record OX940906.1, on the reverse strand, counting down.
TAACGTAGTCTCTTTGAGTCGAAGTTGAAAAAAATAATATCACCCAACTTTGACTCTTCATAAATAAAAAAAAACACACTTGTACTACCCTCGGCAAGTTACGTCAAAAGATGGCACATTTAGTTAAGATTCTAAAATGGTGCAAAAATTACTGCTTACTACTACTAAACATATGATTTAAGGTGTCAATTTTCTTCATTTTTTATAAATTTGCCATTTCAAATTTAGTTAACAGATAAGATTTTTTTTCTAAAGGTGTCAATTTTCTTCATTTTTTATAAATTTGCCATTTCAAATTTAGTTAACAGATAAGATTTTTTTTCTATTTTTCCCGGGACTGTTGTGACCCCGTGCCCGCTTGACGTTGAGTAACGGGACATGCTGTATATATATACAAGGTGTAACATAAGGGTGTAGTAATATTTACACTGTGTATACCTAGCCTGATGTATAATCTACCTGCAAAGTCTCGCTTTCCTCAGCAGCATGGATCCAGAGTTATGACAAGTTAAACTTTTCCAAAAACTTCGCTATTTATAACCCTAATGTCAGCTGATTAGCAGACGTAAACGCACAGAATAAATAATAGTTCAAGTAGTAAACTTATTCATAGAATAAAATAATTTAAAATAAAATTTATTATTTAGGTCAAAGGAACCGACAAGCCATAAATCATTTTTTGTGAATGCCGCTCGCCAATTGAGTACGGAATCGATCACTTCTTTGAAATACCGCGGGCCAATCGAATACGAGCGCCATGTCCTTGAAATACGGCCAGCCAATAGCAACACTAAAGAAAAGGAGAGAAGAAAAATGGCGGTGACCAGTGGCGAAAGAACAGTTAGGGCTGTCCAAAATATTGCGAAAAATTAATTTTTAAACTTTGTATGGTGAAATAAAGTTTCGATTTGAAGTTTGATATTTAGGTATAGGATTCGTGACATGCTATGCATACACACCTTTCAATATTACTACACCCTTATGTTACACCTTGTATATATATTATTTATATATTACAATTATTATATATATATATATATATATATATATATTTATGTATTCGCGGATAACTTCGTCATTTATGAACCGATTTTGATAATTATTTTTTTGTTGGAAAGGAGATATACCAATCAAGGGTGGAACCATAGTAATTTCATCGAGATGTGATAAGTATCTCCAAAGATATAAATGGGCCTTATACACAAACATTATTTTTAAAAGTAATTTAACTTTTTAACCGACTTCAAAAAAGGAGGAGGTTTCTATATATATTTTGTTATGTTTGTTTGCGGATAACGTCGTCGTTTATGAACCGATTTTGATTATTCTTTTTTTGTTGGAAAGGAGATATCCCAAGTGTGGTACCATGGTAATTTTATCGAGGTTTATTATTGATTTAACTGATAAGTATCTCCAGAGATATTGAGATAAACACCTCAAAATTGGTACTAAAAATGTATAGCGTGGCATTGAATTCGGTTCTTTTTTAGTTTTTAACGATCTTATGTCAGGTGTCTTCGCTTACCATCAGGCGAGCGTCGTGCTTATACCGTTATAACTCATATAATTTAATTTTTCTTTGGTTAAGTTCTTTTATGAAAGAGCTTATTTTCCTGCCTATAAATCTTAATCAATTTACAAATTGTCATTACAGAAAAATTCATCGATCTCAACGTAATAAAAACCATCGCAGCACAAATCAAGAATGGTCGAGATACCACCACAGAACACATGCTCGGCATCTTCTTGGCTCTTCTAGAAGATAGGAACCCCACTGTCATCCAGCAGTGCACAGATCCAAGTATAGAACTGCAGAAGATTCTAGAAGATCACTTGCACCATCCAGATCTGAAAGATGACACTTTTAGAGAAGAAAAGGAGTATTGTACAGAGTTGCTGCAGATTTTGAAAAGCTGTCCGCAAGTTGAGAGTGTTAACGAAGAAGTAGATAGATAGAAAATGTATATGTGCTGATTGTGTGTATTACGTTTTTTGTTTTAGTTCTGGCTTCACACGGCTTGTGCATTTAGCCAATTTCATGAATAATATTATTAATAAGTTTTAAAAGTCTATAAGTTGCTCAGTTTCTGAAAGCCTTTTAAGCCCGTTATAGACGTAGCTATAATATATATTTGTATGGTGTGCGATTAGCACGCTAACTTCACGCCGTGCAGTAATCGACTATTTGACTGAAAAGCGTAGCGTAAGGGTCAATTTATACTACAGCAGAGTCGAAGCGCATCGAAGCGTCGAATTCTTTACAACTCGCACGAATGCGCGCGTATTAGAGAGAATACTCGCGCCCTTTTTTACGTGTAGTAATGTGAGTAACGTGTAGTAATGTGAGTAACGTGTAGTAATGTGAGTAACGTGTAGTAATGTGAGTAACGTGTAGTAATGTGAGTAACGTGTAGTAATGGGGGGCAGACCAATTTCCATCCAACTGACTGATGACGCGTAGGTTCGCTAGTGGGCGCATGGGTACGCAAGAAAGCGCGCGCATGCGCGCGCACCAATCAGCGTTGGTCACGCGCAGACGCGAATTCGGAAGAATGCGCGCGTCTTTTTAAAATCTCAGAAGTAATGTGTGCGTTACGCTGCGGAATGAAGGTTGAATTTGTTATGTTCAGTTTTGGATCGACGCTTCGATGCGCTTCGACTCTGCTCTAGTATAAATTGACCCTAAGCGTAAAGTGCGGGTTTATGTCACACTGCTATCAGTAAAATAATATACGATACTCGTGACTTAAGTTATTTATTATTGCACGGCGTAGGCGACTAACTTCACGCCGTGTAATAATCGGCTACTTAAGTCATACGTATTGTAATATACTATAATAATTAGGATGGTAAAAAACTAAAACTACCGACTACCAAGCCGCGCGAGTCAGTTTTAGTCGCTAGTTTGAGTCGTTTATCGTCATATCTCTGGAGATACTTATCAGATCTCGATGAAATTTAAATGGGACGACCTTGGAGATGAAGCCTACCTGTAACAAAAATAATCATACAAATCGGTTCACAATTGGCGGAGTAATCGCGTAACACACATAAAAAATATAATGACGAATGGAGAACCCCCTCCTTTTTGGAAGTCGGTTAAAATAATTATTATCCTTCCTGTCTTATTAACAAGTTGTGAATGTAATTATTTTTACATTTAAGTTAATTATGTAATTTAATTAAAAAAACATGGCACATTTATGTATAACTTATGTACTTATGTGCAATGTGTGCATATAACAATAAGACTGTACTGTACTATTAACAAATATAATTTACTCCTAACATGATAATGTGGTGTTTTATTTTATATCTACGTTGTTATAAAAAATCATCGTTAAGAAACCAACAACCCCCGCATGGTGGTAGGACACTATCTAGTGTCCGCCTGGCCAGTTACCAACCTCAAGTTAGAAAATCTGTCGCCAAACATCTAATGTGTTCCGGCAGCTATCCTTGAGAGCCAGTTCCCATTCTAGGCCTAGCGTGCTTACCATCTGCGACCGCATCATTACTTACCAACAGGTGAGAAAGTGGTCAAACGCTAGCCTATAAGATATAAAATAATAATAAAAAAAAAAACAAAAAATAAGATCGTTAACGAAACACGTAACAAATTAAAATTAAAGTGTTTACAAGGAAAAATGTGTAAACATTGCATGTTTTATAACATTCCGAGTCCACATTATCTGAAACATGTTAAATAACAATGTTATAACATGCTGTTATAACATTGTTATTTAGTTGTTGGCATCCTTATAGCTTAAAGCGATCTCTTCCAGACAACCTTAGGGTGGAAAGGAATCATTAATACTTAAGTATGTATTAACTAGAAATACAATACAGAAATTAAGTTTTATAATTAAATATAATATTTAGGGCCAGTTTCACTCGTTCCTGATAGCGCTAATATGAAGAAATTTGATAGCTTTAATATGGCGCCATGTGCCGGATAACTAACTAATTATCAGGAACCTGTGAAACTGGTCCTTAATTTCTCAAGAAAGATAAGTTATATCTCAAATCTTACTTATTTAATTAGGTAGGTACACAATGACGAAGTTATATCACGGGTTAAACCAAACAAATTAATCTGATAAACTCATTGATAATCCTTGATATTGTCATGAAATTAAATCGTCATTTTTACTAATTGAATTAATTATATAAAGGTGTTTGTTCACTATGAGCATACATACATTATTTGAAAACATAATTTATCTATTATATAAATTAATAGGGTATAACACCCGTTTTTCAAGTGTCTCAATTAGATTCTATCGTACTAACGAACCACTAAAAAAGTCACAAAATTTTATATTTTCAAATTTCGCGCGTAATTTGACGAAATTGCTGGACGCGATTTTTGGATTGTACCTATAAGTATAACAATGTAATTATTATAATTAGGATAGTTTAAAAACAAAAACAACCGACTTCCATGCTGCACGAGTCAGTTTCAGTAGCAAGTTTGAGACGTTTATCGTCATATCTCTGGAGATACTTATCACATGTCGATCGATGAAATTACAATGGGACCACCTCGGAAATGTACCCTACCAATTAAAAAGAATCATTCGAATCGGTTCACAACTGACGGAATAATCGGGTAACATACATAAAAAAAAAATACAGACAATTTGAGAACCGTTCTTTTTAGGGTTCCGTACCCAAAGGGTAAAACGGGACCCTATTACTAAGACTCTGCTGTCCGTCTGTCTGTCTGTCTGTCTGTCCGTCTGTCACCAGGCTATAGCTCATTAACCGTGATAGTTAGACAGTTGAAATTTTCACAGATGGTGTATTTCTGTTGCCGCTAGAACACCGAATACTAAAAATAAAATAAAGTTAAAAATTAAAGGGGGTCCCCAAACAAAAAACGTGTTTTTAAACGACATATATGCAATTAGTTTCGGCAAAATGACATAGATGGCGCTAGTAAACGAGCCCCGTCTTTCTAGATCGCGACCAAACCAAATATTGTTGGTAATATCAATTAATCAAATATATGAGGTTGAAACTCTGTTATGTTTCGTATTGTACGGAACCCTCCCTAAGTGTGCGATAAGAGACGCGATACTGACTCGCACTTGGTCAGTTTTATTTAAATAATACATTATTTAACTTACAAAATGTTGTATATTTGTTTGGATTTGTTTGCACCTTTTACTATTAATTATTCTGCGACTGCACATACATGATTCCGGCACAGAATAATTAATAGTACAAGGTTCCGGTGCGTTTATACCACCGCACGGTAGAAAATAAACCCTATACAAAAAAGTTGCGTCAGATTTACCGCAAGTGCGCCCATTGGCACTCTATGATACTCCATACTTCATCATCATCATCAGCCGGTGTCAGTCCACTGCTGGACGTAGGCCTCTCCCAAGATGCGCCACTGAGTGAGCCCGATCTTCGGCTCTTCTTTTCCAATCACTGCCCACCGCTTTGCGTACGTCGTCGTCGCTCCACCTGGTCACAGGACGTCCTACGCTACGTTTGCCGATTCGTAGTCTCCACTCTCTCTCTCTCCATACTTCACTCACATAATATGCGTGAGGTAGAATAAACGCACCGTAGTGCGCGCGGGAACTTATAAAGCTTGGATTTATAACCTCCTTTTAATTTAGTTGGTTGAAAACAACTGGACTTTTAAAATAATAAAATCGGACGATGAGAATGCACCTCAACATAATTTAGGTAACTACTATCTATCACCTAATCAATCTTATCACTAGACTGAATTAAGCAGGAAAAAATAATCCCTGATTACTAAAACGATTAAAATATAATGATTAATAAAATCATGGGAATTAGAGCCAGTCTTGTGCTAGTAAGTCAAGATGATGGGCGCTTACTATTTCTTCGGAGTTCTGCTCGTGCTGGGATACGTCCAGGTAAATAAAACTACACAAAGTTGAAAAAAATTATAATATAAAAAATAGAATATAAAAATGTAATTAGCTTTTTTTTGAAAAAAATAGCTAAACTTACAAACACTAGGTGGCTTTTGAAGTTGATGCGAACCTACTGAGATGTTAAAAGTAAAGCAAAAAGTCGTTGAAAAAAAAAAACTTATGATAAAAACATAAAAAATGCAAGTAGTTTTAGCGTGAAGAAGTAAGACATACTTACACACTCACAACTTTCGTCTTTATAATATTAGTAGAATAGATTATACGGGTTGGATTTAGAATCGTTTTGCACGAAAAAGGGGAGGTAGAGGGGTGGAATGGGAAGGGGAGGGTCCCCCCTTCACTACCCTACCACTCCCATTACAAGGTAATGCATAGTTTTTGAGTTATGCCTATTTTTGTTGGGTTTGATTTTGGATTTTTGGTTGAATTTAGAATCGTTTGGCATGAATTTCATATAAAATGTTATGGGGATGGGTAGAGGTTAGGTCCCTGATTGTAACAATACCATTCTTATAACCAGGTAATGCACAGTTTCCAATAAAACGATATAAACAAAACCTAACCTAAAAATATACTAAACCATAAAAACAAAGCGCAAATAATAATTACAAGGGCTAGATAACTTAGTAAAAATTTTAGTAATATTTTTTACCACTACTAAATTAATAAGAACACCTTACTAGAAAAAAAACTAGGTTAGGTTAGGTTGAAACTGCGACAACACAACGCGCGAGCCGAGCGAGCGAAGCGAGCGTGCCGCGGCAGCGGCCGGCGAAGCGCAAAAAGTCTGTTAAACATCCAACAAAGGAGTGATATTGATCAGCAAAGTGTTACAAAAAAGTGTGGTTATGATTTTACAAAAATACGCATAACTCTAAAACTATGCATTACCTTGTAATAAAAGGGGTGGGAAAAGGAAAGGGGGACCCTCCCTTACCCCCCCATCACCTCACCCTCCCTTTTTCGTGCCAAACGATTCAAAATTTTTACCAATGATTTTGCAAAAAAAATCATAACTCAAAAACTATGCATTACCTTGTAATGAGAGTGGTGGGGTAGTGAAAGGGGGACCCTCACCTACCCCTTCCACCCCTCCATTCCCCCTTTTTCGTGCGAAACGATTCTAAATTTCAACCGATTATACTAGGATAGATTATAGTAGGATATATAATATATATTGTAGGATATCTAATAGGTACCCTAAGTACGAGTTTTCATACCAAACTCGATATCGTATATCGAACAAATTTTGTATGAAAAACAGTACAGCGCCTCTAGTGGTTTTCACACTTCACTAAATTTAGACCAAGGTAAGGGACAATCAGGGAGCCAGAATAAGTCGAAAACTATGTGAGATCTGTCAAAAGCGTTTACGATGAAAACTCGTACTCAGAGTAGTTATTTCTAAATTCTAAGAGCTAATAAATCATATCGGAACTACTGCAGGTGCAAGCGAAATACAGAACGGCCCGCTTGCAAAGACCAGAGTTAATAAACACATGTTTTTTATAATCCAGGGTTATGTAATACGTACGATCGAAATTATGACATAACAATTTAAAACGACAAAATACGATTTAACTGCATACATAAATATTAATAATAAACTGGCCAAGTGCAAGTCGGACTGGCACTCGTAGGGTTCCGTAACACAGTTAAGTATTCCATAACTATGATTTTTCGCAACTACAAAATTAACTTTGTTTTTCATAGTGTTTGTATGAAAAACAAAGTTATCTTTGCGGTCGATGTACCTCTAAAACTGCTGACTGTAACTCGTTCAAACCAATTTTCGTTGTTAGTTTTTATTGAGATCTACAGCATATATATTTTTTTTATTTTTCACTCCCATACTTTTATTAGAGTGGGGTGGGACACACATTTTGCCACTTTAGACGCGCCTATCTTTCAAATGATTGACTTTGAGAAAAAATGATTTTAGGAACCTCAATGTCATTTTTGAAATCCTATCCATAGACACGAATAGGTTTGAAGCAAAAAAAAATTTTTTGTTTCAGTTCTATGTATGATGCCCTTAAACTTTTATATTTTTTATTTTTGTATAAAAATCGGAAAGCGGTTCACAGAATACATCTACCAAGTTTCAATTCTGTAGTCCTAACAGTTTCGGAATAAAATGGCTGTGACATACGGACGGACAGACAGACAGACAAGACGAATCTATAAGGGTTCCGTTTTTTTCCATTCGGCTACGGAACCCTAATGAATAGGCAAATATTCTTGAGATAAAGAAAGAACTCTAAACTCATTCATAATTCGATCGTCTTGCATAACTGGGCAAAAAAAAGATGGACTTTTTTATATCTAATCAATATTTTCTAGTGTGACGTAATCAGAAATGTCCAGCCGGCCATCATCGAGGATCTCCGTGAGAGTAAGTTACAATTTATCAGCATCTTCACCATCATTTCCATTCTAGGATGAGATAGTGGTCAAAATATATAAATATGTAGTACAGTAATATATTAGTACTACACAGGTTTAGTATAAAAGCTTCTAGATGGCGCTGGTAGGTAGCACAATAGTGAATATGCATGGAGTATAAATTTACTTGAAATAATTTATTCTCGAATCATTATTGCTCTGGTATTGTATGTTAAACATTTTGTTTTATAAATAAAATACTCTTAAATTGGTTAAAATATTATATATGGAAAATGCAAAACAAGCGCGGGAAATTTTAATTTGCAAAACACCACCACTTGTCAATTAGAAAGTGACGTCACGATATACATACACTGCTGTCACCCATCGACGTCATAGCAATGACGTCGTTGCTGTCAACACAGACTAAATCTTTGTCATAGAAATAGTATGCACAGTTGTACGAATATGTACTATTTCTATTACAAAGATTTAATCTGTGGGGACCACAGAGTACTGAACTATAGAGATTTGGGTAGCATGGCCACATGAGATAGAAGATTTTAAGATAAACATTTATGTATTTAGAACCCAGTGATACATAGCAATAAAGGTCAAAGTTCACAGGCTAACAACGTTACTTACCCCGTAAAAACCGGCACGCACTGAGAGAGGGAAATATTATAGCTTTGTACTTTTCCGTTATATGGAATAACTCCATAGTATATTCTATTTCATGTGGGAAGGAGGTACCCGCGGTCTATTCTTTTCTCTGTCTACGGTAGTAGCACAGTTCTTGTAAATCACTACATTTTTTAAAATATCTTATAGGCTAGCGTTTTACTACTACTTCACGTGTTGGTAAGTGATGATGCGGTCGAAGATGGTCGATAAAAACTACTGAACGTATTTTCATGCCGTTTTCGATAACGTGATTCATGTGGGAGGTAGTTAAGTTGTTCAGGTAAAAAAATTGTCAAGGTTTTGCACACATTAGCTCAAATACGATGATACGTTTATAAGTTTAACATATGTATGATATACAGGTTCCAACACCAGGATCGTGGGTGGATGGCCAGCCTACGATGGGCAGATCCCCCACCAGATCAGCCTGAGGATGGTCTCAGCCATCGGAGGAGTCAGCTCCTGCGGCGGCTCTGTTATACACAACGAGTGGGTGCTAACTGCTGCTCATTGTGTGGCTAAGTAAGCACTTGTGTTACTTTAGCTTAAGATTTCCAGGAGCTCTTGAGGGTACTTAGACTGAGGAACATTGGGTGATCTCTCGAGATACTTATCATATCTCGATAAAATAAAAAAATAAAACTGGCCAAGTGCGAGTCAGCATCGCGTCTCTTATCGCACACTTAGGGAGGGTTCCGTACAATACGAAACATAACAGAGTTTCAACCTCATATATTTGATTAATTGATATTACCAAGAATATTTGGTTTGGTCGCGATCTAGAAAGATAGGTTTACTAGCGCCATCTATGTTATTTTGCCGCTTAAAAACACGTTTTTTGTATGGGGACCCCCTTGAATTTTTAACTTTATTTTGTTTTTAGTATTTGTTGTTCTAGCGGCAACAGAAATACACCATTTGTGAAAATTTCAACTGTCTAAATATTACGGTTAATGAGCTATAGTCTGGTGACAGACGGACAGACAGACAGACAGACAGACAGACAGACAGACGGACAGCGGAGTCTTAGTAATAGGGTCCCGTTTTACCCTTTGGGTACGGAACCCTAAAAACAATGGATTTTTAAGTGTGACGTTCGAAGTGTGGATCAAGGCTGAATGTACGGGCTGAAGCTGAATGGCTCTGTTTTGTTTTTTTTTTATTCAAAGCAATACAGAGGGGTCAGAGATGCTTCGGTTCGCCAGTCTCGTCAAGCTGGTCTAATTTGACTTTACCTTCTGAAATGGTAATATTGAGACGAATACGTTATGCTTTTTTTATATATTTACCCATATCTTATTCTGAATAAAAAATATATAAAAAAAAAGCGAAAGTTTGTAAAAATGTATGGATGTATGTTTGTTACTCTTTCACACAATAGGACCGGTCGAGCTGAAATGTGGTATGTAGACAGAACCCTGGAATAACACATTTAATACTTTGTATCCCGATATTCCCACGGGAACGATGTCTACGCGGGTAAAACCGCGGGGCACAGCTAGTATAAATTTTAATTGCCTAATAAACTTCGACAGCCGCATCACATTCGTAATCCGCCTGGGGCTGACCAACCTGACGCGACCTGACGCTATCGTGGAGACCACCCGGAAGTACATCTACCCGGCGTACAACGAGATCCAAGCTGGAGTGCAGACTGACGACATCGCTCTGCTGGGACTGGACCGTTATGTTCAGTACACACGTCAGTATACAAATATAAGAAGAAGGCGCGCAAAACTTTATGAACTACTAGCTAATGTGAGCTAAATAGCTACTGTGAATATGGCTGCACAGTACCTTGTACTATTCATTATTCTGTGGCAGTACGCATATTAATGACATCAGTAGGGCTATTCAGTAAGATATCTCGGAAGCGTATTTCGTACGTCGTCATTAAGCGAATTTCGTACTACGAAATTCAATCGTATCACGTTCGTAATACGATTGAACCGCGGATTCCGCTGTCGAGATAGCTTACGGAATAGCCTGGCAGGGGTGGAAGTCTCTACATTGATAGCGATGCGTCCTGTCATCGCAAAAGTCTAGAAGAAGGAGATGCAGCTAGACAGTTGTTATCTGCATCTCTTATCGACGATTACCGGTCAAAATTCATCGCTATTCATATATTGAGACTAGACAGAGAGCTGAAGATCACGTTCAGTGCCATAGGAGAGATGCCAAGTGCCATGCCATAGGCCTACCGCCTATGTCCAGCAGCGGAAGGAGATAGGCTGATGATGATGATGTTTTTCTTTATATCTTATAGGCTAGTGTTTGACCACTATCTCACCTGTTGTTAAGTGATGATGCGGTCGAAAGTGGTAAGCACGCTAGGCCTAGAATGGGAACTGGCTCTCAAGGATAGCTGCCGGATAGATGTTTGGCGACAGATTTTCTAACTTGAGTCTGGTAGCTGGCCAGGCGGACACTAGGTAGTGTCCTACCACCATGCGGGGGTTTTTGGTTTCTTAACGATGTTTTTCCTTCACCGGAGGGCCACTGTGAAAAGCGCACATACATTTTTCGATAGGAAATCCATAGGTGCACGCGGGGTTTGAAATCGGTACTCTGGCATCAAAGCCGACCGATCTCCCGATTTCGCCACCGGGCCCTCATGATGTACTAATTTAAACCTATTCTTCCAGCTACCATCCAGCCCATCCGTCTGCAGAACAGCGCACAGAAAAACATCAACTACCAGGGTGTGGTTTTCACAGTCAGCGGGTACGGACGTACAGATGACCCGGTGAACGGTAAAATATACCACCTTGTCAATTTAATAACCGACTTCAAAAAAGTAGTAGGTATCTCAATTCGCGGATAACTTCGTCGTTTATGAACCGATTTTGATGATTATATATGATATATAGGAAATATCCCAAAGGTACAAGTACATTGTAATTTCATTTAGATCTGATAAGTATATCTAGAGATATGACGATAAATGTCTCAAACTTGCTACTGAAACTGACTCGCGTGCCTTGAAAGTCGGTTGTTTTAGTTTCTTTATTTATAAGCTAAGCTTAACTGTTAATAATAATAACATTTCATTCATTTCAATATTTTCTAGCTTCACACTCCTCCTATGAAGCTCAACTGATGTATGATTGAGTTTATTAATATTTAGTTTATTTGCAACCGACTTCCAAAAAGGTTCTCAATTCATCTGTATGTTTTTTTAAATTTTATTTGTTTGTGTGTTACGCGATTACTCCGTCAATTAAGAACCGATTTGAGTGATTCTTCTTTTAAACGGTAGGGTACGATTCCGAGGTGGTCCCATTGTTAATTCATCGAGATCTGACGATAAACGTCACAAACTTGCTACTGAAACTGACTCGCGTGGCGTGGAAGTCGGTTGTTTAAAAACCACCGACTTCAACGCCGCAGGATAGTTTAAAAACTATCCTAATTATTTATCACACAAGACTATACCTATGTATATGTATCCCGCCAGGAGGTGTAACCTCTGAGATCCTCCTGTGGACCCACCTCCGCGGCATCACCAACGAGGAATGTCGGGGCTGGTACAGCGGCAGTACCGTCGTCCAGGATCAGACCATCTGCGCTGAGTACTACAACCACACCTCACAGTCTTCTTGCCAGGTAACTGCACTTCTACTGCCAGGTATCTGCACTTTTAACCAGGTAACTGCACTTTTAACTGCCAGGTAACTGCACTTTTAACCAGGTAACTGCACTTTTAACTGCCAGGTAACTGCACTTTTAACCAGGTAACTGCACTTTTAACTGCCAGGTAACTGTACTTTTAACCAGGTAACTGCACTTTTAACTGCCAGGTAACTGCACTTTTATCCAGGTAACTGCACTTTTAACTGCCAGGTAACTGCACTTTTAACCAGGTAACTGCACTTTTAACTGCCAGGTAACTGCACTTTTAACCAGGTAACTGCACTTTTAACTGCCAGGTAACTGCACTTTTAACCAGGTAACTGCACTTTTAACTGCCAGGTAACTGCACTTTTAACCAGGTAACTGCACTTTTAACTGCCAGGTAACTGTACTTTTAACCAGTTAACTATACTTTTAACTGCCAGGTAACTGCACTTATATCCAGGTAACTGCACTTTTAACTGCCAGGTAACTGCACTTTTAACCAGGTAACTGCTAGACATGACACATTAGCATGTAAACCAATATGGCTGCGGAAGCGTCCAGCTAGTAGACCTAAATGTCATACATCATATCCACCAATCAGCACCGGCTGTAATGCAAAATGCGATAGATGCTCGAAAATTGAGACAAAGTAATAAAAGTTTCATTTTATTAACAGGGAGACAGCGGCGGCCCGCTGACCGTGGTGGATTCTGATGGAAAACTTACCCAAGTAGGCATTGTCAGTTTTGGATCCAGTGCTGGTTGCAACAGTCCCTTCCCTTCAGGTAAATATTACTCTTCGGAGAAGCACATTTTGAAGAGAAGACGCATTTACAGGTTGTCCCAGAAAGTAGTGTCAAGCGGAAGTCCAGAGGTAGAACACCTCAAGGGGTATCCAAACCAACACCATGTATGTTGTAACGTAACGAAATGTAACGTAACGGAGCGCCTACCTCTCGCTACGGGATGTGGATGGAACCTAAATAAGGGAAACTACAGGAGGCGGGTTATAACAGTTATATTCCTATTGATTCTACAAAACGCTACGATACTTAACTTAAATAAAACTTAGTGTTCTTCACTGCACTTCGGGTCCTTTATATCCTGGTAAAGGTGAGAGTCCCCGTCATCCACAAATCATTTCAGTAGTAGGTATTATAGCATTTCAGAAACATCGGTAGGTATATCATTATTGCGGCAGGCATTTGCTATAATTGCGGACTTGCCTTCCCTGGCTTAGCAACCGCAACCGCCGCAAAAGCTACTTCACGCTAGCAAGCATTTCCAGCAGACTTACCGATACGGTCTCTGTGTCGTCTTCGTTTATCCAGCTTATCTCCAGCATTAAAATTCACTAGGAGGTCCACAAGCAACCGCAAGAGTTGCTTTTCATTCAGAGCATTGAACTTTATCAAGTCATAGGTTCTTCCCAGTGTAGAATTCAACTCCTTCAGCTGAGTAATTTTGCTGAGAAATATTTGAGTTTTATGTAAAAATACGTAAATAAAATTAATGTTTGTTTTGATCGTGTGCCATGGCGAAGTGACCAGTTGATCACCCTCTCCTTGACTAACTTCTCCATATTTTTCCGTCATTATTTTTAAATTTTAAAACGTTCCGTCATAAAGAAACATGAATCGTGATCCACAGGTGATAGGAGCTCACTATATCGATGTTCCGCTTGACTTTCCACCAAAAAATAGCTTGCCACCATAGAAAATCTGATACCATAACCTTACGGTGTTCCGGCAGAAACACATCCCTTGAGAGTCAGAGTATTCTAGGCCTAGCGTGTTCACCATATTCGACCACATCATCACTTACCACCAGGTGGGTCAAACATAGCGTTTCACCCACCTCGAATTGAGAAATGTTCTTTTTTTGAAGTCTGTTCAAAAAGAAAAAAACTTATGAAGAGCATAATTCATGAGGATTTATTTGTTTCCAGCTTATGTCCGCCCCGGCCATTATCACGATTGGTACGTCGAGGTGACTGGCATCAACTTCGACTGGCTTCTTGACACTCCGGAGGAGGACTTGGAAGAAACCAAGTTTGAACAAATCGTCCTCGACTTTCCCGACCACATCAACGTTGTTCACAATTAATCACAACACTTTAAATTAAAAATTAAATTAAAAACCCCTGACACTAATTAATTATAGCTTAAAACTATCCATCCATAATAATATTATTAAAACGTTTGTAACTCTGTCTCTCTGTCTGTTTGTTACCTAATCACGCCTAAACGGACGATCCGATCTTACTGAAATTTAACAAGGAGATACTTTATAGCATCAGGATGAACATAGGCTACTAAATTCTTGATGTACGTGAACGAAGTCGCAGGTGTCAACTAGTAAACTATATATATTTGGGGCACAGTAGTGCCCCCGCCAAAACGAGCCATATATAAAATTACTAGCAGCGCTTTGCGGTTTAACCCGCGTAGTTCCCATTCCCTTATGAATACGGGGATAAAATATAGCCTATGTTACTCACTGATAATGTAGCTTTCCATTAGTGAAAGAATTTTTGAAATCAGTCCAGTAGTTTTTGAGTTAAATCGTAACAAACAAATAAACAAAAATAAAATCTTTCATCTTTATAATATTAGTTTTATGGTACCAACTAATCAGCTCTAAAAGCGTTTTAGTTGAGCCTAGAGATGGGTCTCTGTAAAATGGTGGTAATCGACGATTTCTAGTGAAGTTCTTGCCGTCTAGTATAAGTGGACCCCTTGATCCTAGCGATTTTAGGCCCCGTCCATTTTCAGTTCTCAGTTTGGCCAGTTACTTCAATTTAAATCAATGATAAGAACACTCTTGACTCAATTTATTTTTAAAACATAATATATAGGTACCTACTCCTCGTTTCAGTAGTTTGTGAGCTAGATACCACAGACACACAGATATAAACTTATAAGTTATAACACCTCTCTGTTTGCATCGTTGGTTAAACAACCATGACAGGGACGATGACCATCTATCTGTGAAATTGATGAATTAAATAAATATTTCTACGTTTCATCGTACCTGTTGCTTTATTATTATTTATTACAAGCTTTTGCAGGTACACGCAACTATCATGAACATTTCATATAAAACGTCTTTGACCTCGAGAAAACTCTTACAGATTAGTTTGGGCAGGTCTGTAGCTAGTGTCGAATTTCAGGTAGGGCATGTGATAGCGCTTCAAATGCCATATACACAAACTGTGGGTATATTTGGAAAAGTTTAGATACCTATCGTTTCATTTTATCTCAAACTATGAACAAATAATTTAATTATAGTAATTTGTCTTAGTTTTTGGTATTCTATGGTGGGGCATTGCCATTTCAAGGTAGGGCATTTCCCCACTATGCCCCCTAGGCCCCTACCTAGCTACGGCCGTGAGTTTGGGTCAGTTAACTTCGAGAAAGAGGCCAATAGAAGAATACACCTAGCTTACGCAGCATATGGAAAACTACGTGAAGACTTTGTGGAATTGGCAATGTGAGCCAATTCCACAAAGTCTGAAGACGAGTCTTCAAACAGTCTTCATTCTAAGAATCAAGAATCAAATCATTTATTCAGTATGTAGGCAGTAGCGTATATTAATACGCACCTAAACACGTCAAAATCATAAAATAAATCATAATCAATTATCAAGTAAACATAGCAAAAGGAGCGCTTTGAATTAAAAAAAAAAAAACATAAAAGTAATGAACCATTCAACTGTCATCCAATCGTTAATGTCAGACTATTAAAAAAATATTCAAGTAGGATTGCCAACCATATACGCAATATACCTACGGATCTAAAACGTGGATAGTGATGGTTCACAAATTCAAATTTGCTCAGCCAGCTATGGGAAGGGCTTTGCTGGGAATATCTCTAAAGAATCAAATCCGGAACGAGATGATCCAACAGAGAATCAAATTCGACACAGCTCACCAAATTAGCAAACTAAAGTGGCATTGGGTATATCAGCCAAATAACCAGTGGTTAAATGTTTTTTGAAGTGAATCTTTTTAAGGCGCACTTGGGTAAAATTTGACGGCAGCGTGGGTGGAATATTAAGCGGATGTGGTATTTAAATAACAATAATAATATGAGAAGGATAAAACTATACAATCACTGGTATGAGAGAGCGAGATGAACAAGAATTTTTTATCCTTTACCTGCGTATGCGATTAAACTGGCTCCAGCAATGTATGGAGCCAGTTTCTAGTGCACCCATTGGCTCTCACCCGCTGTCATGTATAACCCGACCAAATTACGTTGTTCATTTTATCATATAGCTGGCATATGTATCACGTGTTCATCGTTTTAGTCGGGTTATATCTCTATAGCTATTTCATTCGCATACGCTAATGTTCTCTCTACATATATACTACTTTCTCTATGGACGGAAGCGACTACGAAGACGTAGGTATTCGCTAAAGTTCAACAGATGGAGTTGTACAAAATAATAATTAGTGATGTTGAGAAATAAATTGAATGAACTCGGCAGTTTTACCTCTACAGTGTAGCTTTCTACACACCCTCTTTTATTTTACGATATAAGGTAACAAGCAAACTGAAACACCACGCTCGTCTGATGGTAAGCGATGACGTCTAAATGTTACAGATAGTCACTGCACTACGTCTTTTACCTTGAGACAAAATGACAAAAACAAGAATGTGTGAACCAGTGAACATCGCGATCTCTCCGCGTGACCTCACTCCCGAGGAAGAGCGACTGACTCGCTCGAAACCTAGGTCGAGAAAATTCGACTAAAGGTAGGTACGTGAATTACAGCCGGTATATAACAATAATAATAACAAGAATGAATGAAAAATGATGTAATTAAGTCTCACAGACACATCATTTTTCATCCATTCTTCATCATTGATTTTCAATTTTCATCCATGTTGCATCATACCCTGTAATTTCAATGGACACTTTGCCATTCCAACCGAAAAACATACCTACATATTAAGCGGCTATAGGCTAGCGGCATATTATATGCAGAAGCTCACGAAAAAAGACTTCACCATCATGTGAATGTCGAGGCAATCCAGCTCCTTGACCATACAAACATAGTAAGAAGACTTATGCGGACAAAACCGTTCGAACTAGTGTATAAAAATAAAGTTTAGTGATAAAGTGCTAATAGTGCTATACGTATGAACACTTGAACAATGTGTATACATCTTTATTAGAGACAATAAGAAAAGTGTCAATGGACACATTCTTAGTGTAGTTTATGTATACAGTTTAGGCTAAAGTAAAATTGCTTATTAGCCGAAAAGGCTAGATTGTAGTTACAATAGGGACGTATTACTAACAAGTAATATGCGCTATAATAAAAAAAAAAAAAAAAATATTAAGCGGCTGAATTAATTTGCAAAGTTGTGGTACCGCCCCAGGCAGACTAGCAGAAGTCCTACCACTAAATCGAATCAAACACAAGTCTTAAGTAGATAAATATTGTAATTCTGCTATATCGAAGGCATTAATATAATTTAAAGGCATTAATATAATCAAAGGCGTTTGAAAATTATTGGTTGACGACTTTGATTTCCGTCGGCAAATCCACTGGTTGAAGTGATTGAATCTTCGAGTCTTGCGACCAGTCGAGGTCCACTCCTATTAACTCCTTGATCCAATCGAGATAAAATCCAGGACGCACATAACCTAAAATATTGAAGATAGTTTAAAAACTAAAACAACCGATTCCATGCCGCTTGAGTCAGTTTCAGTAGCAAGTTTGAGACATTTATCGTCATATCTCTGAAGATACTTATCAGATCTTGATAAAATTTAAATGGGACCACCATGAAGATGAATCCTACCTGTCTGTAGGTACCAAAAAGAATCATTCAAATCGGTTCACAATTGGCGGAGTGAACGCGTAACATACATATAAAAAAAGAAATAAAAATAACATAGATAGATAGATAATCTCTTTATTGTATACCAGACAGAACCTTTCTATATATCTAGACATAATAACCTATTTTGGTGATATAATCGGCGGTCTTATCGCATAAAGCGATCTCTTCCAGACAACCAAGTGTGGGGTAGTAATAAATAAATTGGCCAAGTGCAAGTCGGACTCGCACTAGTAGGGTTCCGTACCACACTACAGTATTTTATAAGATCGAGCAAAAAATACCACTATCATTTTTCGCCAGCAAAAAATAATAATTAATAAACATTTTATTTCTTATAACGCCATCTAACGTCTAACAACGGTGTTAGGGATCGACATTTCAATAAAACGCCATCTATGGGAGGTTTACCTAACTAAGTGTTCATAGATGGCGTGAAATGTCGAAAAAAACACGTTTCTTGTATGGGGACCCTCTATTATTTTTAACTTTATTCTGTTTTTAGTATTTGTTGTTATAGCGGCAACAGAAATACATCATCTGTGAAAATTTCAACTGTCTAACTATCACGGTTCATGAGATACAGCCTGGTGACAGACGGACAGACAGACAGACAGACAGACAGACAGACGGACAGCGGAGTCTTAGTAATAGGGTCCCGTTTTACCCTTTGGGTACGGAACCCTAAAAACAAAGGGAGTTTGGCGATTATTTTTATGTTAACTGGAAACTGCAATAAAATATTTATTAATTATTCTAAATATACATAAATGGACATAATTACAAATACATATATATTTTATATAATGCATATATATATATATATATATAATAGTAAAATGGAGACGACTTGAGCACCTCCTCCTTTTTGGAAGTTGGTTGAAAAAGCTATTAAGTTTTGTGCGTAAATAGACCCAATATACCATAGAACCAAATATACTAATATACCCAATATACCACAGAATAAATAATAGTACCGTTACCAATAGTCAGCACTTATGTGTTCCGGCAACTGCTGTTGAAAACTCGTTCCCATTCTAGGCCTAGCGTGCTACCACCCTCGACCGCATCATCACTTACTAACAGTTAAGATAATAGTCACACGCTAGCCTAAATAATATCGTTTAAAAACGGTACGGAGGTTTACCTAACTAAGTGTTCATAGATGGCGTGAAATGTCGAAAAAAACACGTTTCTTGTATGGGGACCCTCTATTATTTTTAACTTTATTCTGTTTTTAGTATTTGTTGTTATAGCGGCAACAGAAATACATCATCTGTGAAAATTTCAACTGTCTAACTATCACGGTTCATGAGATACAGCCTGGTGACAGACGGACGGACAGACAGACAGACAGACAGACAGACAGACGGACAGCGGAGTCTTAGTAATAGGGTCCCGTTTTACCCTTTGGGTACGGAACCCTAAAAACAAAGGGAGTTTGGCGATTATTTTTATGTTAACTGGAAACTGCAATAAAATATTTATTAATTATTCTAAATATACATAAATGGACATAATTACAAATACATATATATTTTATATAATGCATATATATATATATATATATAATAGTAAAATGGAGACGACTTGAGCACCTCCTCCTTTTTGGAAGTTGGTTGAAAAAGCTATTAAGTTTTGTGCGTAAATAGACCCAATATACCATAGAACCAAATATACTAATATACCCAATATACCACAGAATAAATAATAGTACCGTTACCAATAGTCAGCACTTATGTGTTCCGGCAACTGCTGTTGAAAACTCGTTCCCATTCTAGGCCTAGCGTGCTACCACCCTCGACCGCATCATCACTTACTAACAGTTAAGATAATAGTCACACGCTAGCCTAAATAATATCGTTTAAAAACTAAAAAACAACCACTTCAATGCCGCGCTATTCATTTTCAGTACCAATTTTGAGATGTTTATCTCAATATCTCTGGAGATACTTATCATACCTCGATAAAATTACCATGGTACCACACTTGGGATATCTCCTTTCGAACAAAAAAAGAATAATCGAAATCGGTTCATAAACGACGAAGTTATCCGCGAACAAACATAAAAAAAAAAAAAAAAAAAATATACGGTCGAATTGAGAAACCTCCTCCTTTTTTTTGAAGTCGGTTAAAAAACCTCCAAATTGGAGAATAAAATACAGTGACATCATTAAGATACTTTAAAAACTAAAACAACAATACAATACAATACAATAACTCTTTATTGATCACCAGAGAAAAAACACAACTTAAAGTAATACAACTATACTATGGTAATTCAATCGGCGGTCTTATCGCTAAGAGCGATCTCTTCCAGACAACCTTAGGATGGACTGGAGTAAAAAGAAAGAATGGACGGCGGTGCACAATAAAAAAGACATCTGCTACATATTTTACTAAATGTCTGCTTACAATCTAATTCGGATTCTAATAGATATATAGGCATAATATAAATATACTAATATATATAGGTATAGTATTACTAAACGGAAAATAAGACAGATCGATAGCTTTCATTTGACAGTTACAACAATTTATTACAACAAGTTATTACAACAACCGACTTCCACGCCGCGCAAGTCGGTTTCAGTTGCAAGTTAGAGACGTTTATCGACATATCTCTGGAGATACTTACCAGATCTTGATGAAATTACAATAGTACCACCCTTGGGATATCTCGTTTCCAACAAAAAGATCAGAATCAAAATCGGTTCATAAACGACGAAGTTATCCACGAAAACGCTTCCTTTTTTTGAAGTCGGTAAATAAATATGTCTGAAGTAAATTGTTAAACACAATCCAAAATTTCATCGTACCGACGGGATTTGAACCCGCAACCTCCGGAATAACATGTCTGAAGTAGGTACTGAAACATAGATAGAGGTGAATGAAAATTGAATGGTTGCTAACCCAAAGACGTCTTCCTATTAACAGATTATGTGGATACACGCGAAACTATGAAATGCCAGAATTTTGCATGATTTATTAAAAACATACATAATGCCGGCGCCAGACTTAGCTTCACATGTTTGAACACATGTTTGATTGCTAAGTGTGGCACGGGACTTTGGTATGTGTTCAAAGTTTGAACAAAGATACGGGACTTTGGTATGTGTTCAAAGTTTGAACAAAGATTTGCACTTTGCCATGCGGTGTCGGTCTTTGTCGACACATCAAAGCGTTCAAAGTTGAATGTTTGCGAAGCAAGTCGGGCAGGTTACGTCAATATGTGTTCAAATGCTTTGCAAAGTCGTCAAAGATATGTGAAAATCTTTGAAGCTATGTCTGGCGCCCGCGTAAAAGTAGCTTACCACCACCAAGGTAATTACGTAGTTCCGGCACTAAATGGTTAATAATCCACATTTAACGGAACATAACCAGTTTTAGGAATAAACTGGCCAAGTGCAAGTCGGACTCGCACTCGTAGGGTTCCGTAACACAGTAGAGTATTTTATAACTATAACTCAAAAACTGCTGACTATATCTTGTTCAAACCAATTTTCGTTGAAAGTTTTTATTGAGATCTACAGCATACAGAGGGCGGCCTATCTTACCACTTTAGAAGTGTCTTTCGAATGATTGAATTTGAGAAAAAATGGTTTTAGGAATCTTAATGTCACTTTTAAAGACCTATCTATAGACAACCCGCACGTATAGGTTTAATGTTTTTTTTTTTCAGTTCCATGTATCTAATATCTTTTATTTTTGTATAAAAATCGTAAAGCGGTTCACAGAATACCTATATACCTACCTACCTACCAAGTTTCAACTGTGTAGTCTTAATAGTTTTGGAATAAAGTGTCTGTGACATACGGACGGACGGACAGACAGACATGAAGAATCTATAAGGGTTCCGTTTTTTGCCATTCTGCTATGGAACCCTAAAAAATACAAATGGAGCACACATTCAAGCACACACACTTTTTCACGTTAAAATGTTACCTTGTGGGTTAGGTGTGTTGCAGCCAATAGCGGCACCAAAGCTGACCACTCCGATCACTGTTGGTTTACCGTCGTAGTCAATCACGGTCAAGGGGCCACCACTGTCACCCTATAAAAGATAAAAAAAATCTTATGTAAAATTTAGACAAACCGTAATATTAAACAAAAAATGTTCAAGATACATTATACTTAGATTAGATTCATATTATACATATACACTATCAACAAATTAAAAATAAGAAAAAAAAACGTAAGTATTATCAATTATGGGTTCGAAATAAATTTAAAATTATGATTTGGATTTGGAACTTTAATTTAAAATCAAATTACATTAACATAAAATTAATTAAAAGACTGGATGGACTGAACTGATGGTCGACTTGCTTTTTAGGGTCCCGTACCCAAAGGGTAAAATGGGACCCTATTACTAAGACTCCGCTGTCCGTCTGTCTGTCTGTCTGTCTGTCCGTCTGTCACCAGGCTGTATCTCATGAACCGTGATAGTTAGACAGTTGAAATGTTTACAGATTATGTATTTCTGTTGCCGCTATAACAACAAATACTAAAAACAGAATAAAGTTAAAAATAATAGAGGGTCCCCATACAAGAAACGTGTTTTTTTCGGCATTTCACGCCATCTATAAAACGCTTAGTAAGGTAAAGTCCCATAGATGGCATTATATTGAAATGTCGATCCCTAACTCCTTTGTTAGACGTTAGATGGCGTTATAAGAAATAAAATGTTTATTAATTATTATTTTTTGCTGGCGAAAAATTATATTGGTATTTTTTGCTCGATCTTATAAAATACTGCAGTGAGGTACGGAAGCCTACGAGTGCGAGTCCGACTTGCACTTGGCCGGTATATTTATACATCTTAAATTGATTAGTAGCCTGTAGCTTTTGACCACTAAGTATCTCCCCTGACGGTAAGCGATGACGAATAGGCCTAGAATGGTAAGACTCTCAAGGGCTGTGTGCTGCCGGAACACCGTAAGGTTATGGCGCCAGATTTTCTCCTTGATGGTGGAAAGCTAGCTTATGATAGCAAGTCAGGCGGAACATTGATAATAATAATGCTCCTACTACCTACGAACCAACAGCCGTGCTAGGATTTTACTTCTTTGTTATCTTTTCAAGGTCAAACGACTTGTCTGATTCGGTTGAAATTTTGCACAGGAATAGTCATTTTGGTGGAATAGGACATTGGATACTTTTTATCGGATTAGCTAAAGTGGCAGTGGGCTGGTCATATCTGCCGCAAGACTGACATCCGTTGAGGTAGACTTGTCCTAGAGTGGAGTCCGCGAATCGGCAAACGTAGCGTAGGACGTCCTCTGACCAGGTGGAGCGACGACATACGCAAAGCGGTGGGCAGTGACTGGGAAAGAAGAGCCGAAGTTCGGGCTCAGTGGCGTGACTTGGGAGAGGCCTCAGTGGTCTGACACCGTCTGATTATGATGATCCTGATGATACTTTTTAACGCAAGCGAAGCTAAAAGCGAAGATAATAAAGTGTCTGTCTCACCGTGCATATAGATTGCGAGGTATGGTTGTAGTACTGCGCGCAGATTGTCTGTTCTCTGATGGTCTGACTGTTGGGGTACCATCCCAGGCACTCCTCGTTGGTGATGCCACGCAGGTACGTCCAAAGGAGGACGTCAGAGGGTAGACCACCTTCAAAACAAATGATATTTTTAACCAGCAACCCGCCCGGCTTCTCACGGGTAGAGCATGTACCTATATGCCGTGCCTGCATTTTTTTCATCAGTTTGTTGCGTCGAGTATTAGTTAACGTCTTCAATAATCATCGTCATATTTCAACCAATTTACACAAAACCTTTTAACGAATTATACACATAAACCTTCCACATGAATCTCTCTGTATATTGGTGAAACATGATCATTCGTTTAGTAGGTAGGTTTTGAGTTCACCGCAAACACACAGACATACAGAGGCGGCGGGGGACTTTGTTTTACAATATTTAGTGATAATAGTTGTTATTCTTCTTCTTTTCCTCTTCTTTTAAAAACAACTTTTCGCACTAGGAAACACTGTGTCGCGGGGACTTTACCTATATAAAAAAGTACTCTGTGGACTTTACAAACATAAATCACGGACACAATTACACCCAGATTGAGCAGACTCGGAATAACGCTCATTTCAGACAACACTATAATAATATAATAGCATATTGTTTATAGCGCAACAATATCGCTCACCATAAATTTACGTAGAAGACGTTTACACTTAGCTATACCACAGATTATATAATAGGCTAAACTATATATCAGCCAGTTTTCTTACAATTTGCTTGTGATACTGTCCTATATAGCGGAATAGTATAGCGTAGTCTGAAATGCGCTTAAATGTTTGTGGATAAAAAAAAAGTACAAAGTTTTCGTATTTTACGTTATATAGATACTAGCACAAAGAATTTTTACAGCGAATCAATGCGGGAATGCAGCCAGATTTCTTGGTATTTTACCACACGGACGTTTTTTTTATGATATAAGGTAACAGGACAAGCACGACGCTCGCCTGATGGTAAGCGATGACGTCTACCTATTACAGATACAGCGGCATTCAAGAATTTTGCTTGTCACTGCACTGCACCTGTTACCTTGAGACATAAAGATGTCCAGTCTCACATGCATCACAATAATGTCACTGGACACCTTGCCATTTCAACTGAAAAACATTCCTATTTCACGGCTGAAAATTAATTGGCAAAGTAGTGTTACCGCCCCAGGCGGACTAGCAGAAGTCCTACAACTACAAAAAAGTTATAAATATTTTAGTCTATAATAGTTTATACCGTTCACGAGGTCATCAGTCCGTCCGAACCCGCTGGCTGTAAGCCTCACACCGTCGTAATTGATGTACTTCTGAGCGCTGTTCTGAAGACGAATGGGTTGGATGGCAGCTGTAAGAAAAGCACAAGTCATTTACCATACACCGGCAGCTGTTCATGAGAACCAGTTTCCCATTCTAGGTCTAGCGTGCTAGGGCCGTCAATAAATACCTACGTGAGGCATTTAAAGGGGTAGGGGGTTGAAGCTTGAACCAAATCTCACCCAGTCTTGAACAATTTTTGTGCACGTTTCACAGTGGCCCTCCGGTTAAGGAAAAACATCTTTAACCAACCATCGTTAACAAACCATCTATCTGTCGCCAAACATCTAATGTGTTCCGGCAGCTATCCTTGAGAGCCAGATCCCATTCTAGGCCTAGCTAGCGTGCTTACCATCTTCGACCGCATTATCACTTACCAAGAGGTGAGATAGTGGTCAAACGCTAGCCTATAAGATATTAAATAGAGATATAAAATATTAAATTAGTGGGGGAGAGAGGTGGTTTCTGCTAAAAATACTGTCATCATTACCATTCACAGCCAGTATTCGTCCACTTTTGGACATAGGCCTCTCCTATGGTATGGCACTCCACCATGAGCTCGATCTTCAGCTTTTTGTTTACAACCGCTGCCAGCCAGCTTGCGTAATATCATCGCTCCACCTAGCTGGCTGCGCCCTACACTACGATGAAATTTTAGAATGTGTGTAACAGTGTACTATAACACCTATACTACCGAGCCGTGGTCTCTACTCTAGAACACGTCTACCTCAACGGTTATAGGTTCTACGACAGATGTGACCAGCCCACTGCCACTTCAGCTTGCTAATCCTTTGAAATATGTCGATAACTTTGGTTCTCTGTCGGATGACGTCATTTTGAATTCGATCTCTCAGATTATACTTCTCACTTTATAGAGATCGTTAAAGAACCGACTTCAAACGTTGAGCCAGTCATTTTCAGTACTGAATCAAAACTTGAATTTGAGGTTATATCATATCTCTGGAGATATTGAACATATCGCGATGAAAATTAAATGGGACCACCAGTGAAGTACCTACCGTTTCCAATAAAAAAATAATTTTTCAAATCGGTTCAGGCGTCTTCGAGGAATTGGTGAACATAAGTACATAAAAAAAGATTTCGACGAATAGACAACCTCCTCCTTTTATGTGAATTAGGTTAAAATAGTAATAAACTCACGTCCATAGGGTATGCCCCATAAGAGTTGAACCAAGGCAATGTCATGGGTCTGGACTCCACCAATCGTGTCATTGTACCCAGGGTGTGTGAACTTGCGGTCAGTTTCTACCATGTACTGCGGACGGGTTAGGTCTGTCATACCGAGGCGGACCACGAAGTTGATGCGGCTGGAGGGTTAGAAAGACATTGGTGAACATTTTCTTGATAAAGTTTGATCACAAAAAAACCTTGCTGAACATTTTTTTGGTAAAATTTGACCACAGCAAAATATTACAGAACATTTTTAACCGACTTAAAAAAAAGGAGGAGGTTTCTCAATTCGACCGTGTATATATATATATATATTTTTTAATGTTTGTTCGCGGATAACTTCGTCGTTTATGAACCGATTTTGATTATTCTTTTTTTGTTCGAAAGAAGATATCCCAAGTGTGGTACCATGGTAATTTTATCGAGATCTGAAAAGTATCTCCAGAGATATTGAGATAAACATCTCAAAATTGGTACTGAAAATGAATAGCGCGGCATTGAAGTCGGTTCTTTTTTAGTTTTTAAACGATATTATATTACTAAGAGACTATTGAAAAGTAATGCTAACTTTGGTCTTAAAGAGCATGACGCATTTTCATTTGGCTTATCTTGGTAAATTTTGATCATAAAAAAACATCGATGATCATATTATGTTTCTTGAAGTGTTTGTTACACACTTTATATTTTTGTACATTGTCGGTATGAAATTTTGGATTGTGTGTAACAATTGATGAGCATGTTCTTGGTTAAGTTTGACTACAGAAAAACTTTAGTGGACATTTTCTTGGTAAAGTTTCATCACAGAAAAACATTGACGAACATTTCATTTGTAAAGTTTGATGGTTAACAAAACGAAAATCGACTTCGAATGCCACGCTAGTCACATTCAGTACCAAGTTTAAGGTATTTATTCCCATATCTCTGGAGATACTTACATACAGGGGTACCGAGTTCAATACCCGCCATACAGCAATGGATTTTTCTATCGAATTTATGTGCGCTTTTCGCAGTGGCCCTCCGGTGAAGGAAAAACATCGTTAATAAAACCCCAAACCATCGCATGGTGATAGGACACTATCTAGTGTCCGCCTGGCCAGCCACAACCCTCAAGTTAGAAAAATATGTCGCCAAACATCTAATGTGTTCCGGCAGCTACCCTTGAGAGCCAGTTCCCATTCTAGGCCAAGCGTGCTTACCATCCTCGACCGCATAATCACTTACCAACAGAAGAGTAAGTGGTCAAACGCTAGCCTATATGATATAAAAATAAACTGGCCAAGTGCAAGTCGGTCTCGCACTCGTAGGGTTCCGTACCACACTACAGTATAATGTATAAGATCAACAAAAAATCATTTTTCGCTAGCAAAAAATAATAATTAATAAACATTTTATTTCTTATAAGGCCTAACAAAGATCTCGATTAAATTACAATGGGACCACCTTGGAAATGTACCCTACCAATTCAAAAAAGAATCATTCGAATCGTTTCACAATTGGCGGAGTAATTGCGTAACGTATATACAAAAAAACATACAGACGAATTGAGAACCTCTTCCTTTTGGAAGTCGGTTTAAAATATAGCAGATATTATATCAATTCCACCGACCTAGGTTTCACTACGTTTCTAGGTCTGTGGTCAACTCACTTGACAAAACAATGTGCCGCACTGAGGATCCAGTCGTTCTGTATGATGATGCCGCCGCAGCCACTGACGCCGCCAACTGTGGACACCAGCCGCAAGCTGGCCTGGTACGGGAACTGCCCGGGGGAAGCTGGCCATCCGCCCACTATCCTGGATCCGGACTCTGGAGAACGAGTCAAGAAAAGAAACCAAGCAAAATTGTAGGTAGTTGAAAATTACTCGGGCTCAGTGGCTCATTTTGGGAGAGGACTAACTGACACCGGCTGATGATGATGATGATGATGATGATGAAAATTACTTGCGTGGCATGTGTAGGGAAGAAGTTTTTAAAGTGACACTTTTATTACATTATTACATTATATTTAATATTATGTTTCTTTGAAGTGTCGCACACTTTATATTTTTGTAAATTGTTAAACACAATCCAAAATTTCATCGTACTGACGGGACTCGAACCCGCACCCCCGGATTACACGTCCAGGTGCTCTGCCAATTAAGCCACGGTTCGATCCATCGATACGACGAAATTAGTGGATTGCATTTGTTAACCCAATTATGCATTGGTGGCGCCATCTATGACTACTTATTACGTAAGTTAATCATTCGTGTGATCATCATGAAGTGTGTAACATTTCAAGAAACATGATATTTGATTTACGCAGTGCAACATCTCTCGTCGGATTTGAAAACTGTAATGATTTCTTCCGAATGATTAACTTACGGAATAAGTAGTCATAGTTGACGCCACCAATGCATAATTGGGTGAACAAATGCAATCCACTAATTTCGTCGTATCGATGGATCGAACCGTGGTGTAATTGGCAGAGCACCTGGACGTGTAATCTGGGGGTGCGGGTTCGAGTCCCGTCGGTACGATGAAATTTTGGATTGGTATTAACAATTTACATTATATTTATTATTTAATTACATTCTCGGGTCATATATTTATTATTTATTATTACATCGCCTTAAATTTGGTCGTCCATCTATCGCATGTCGCATTACAGCCGGTGCCTTGCCTTAGCTTAATTGGTGGATATGATGTATAACATTTAGGTCTACCTATGATTGGCGGACGCTTCCGCAGCCATGTTTGTATACATGCTAATGTGTCATGTCAACTGCTGTCATAGTCAACGACGTTGTAACTTGACTGCGAACTAAACCGGCCCGGTCCGCAAGAGATCGACTGATCTTTTCTATGGACCACATTTATAAATACTATACATATACATACATGAATAGCACTGGCAGGTTATTAGACAAGGACACACTCGCACCTAGGTGCCTTTCGTTTGGGCCGTTTTGTTGTACATAGCAATTACAACTTATGTTTATTTATACCGAGGTTTATGCGGATTACATTGAATTTGTTAAAACATCTGCAGTGCAGTCTACCATCTTTTTATATTAAGTCTATGGTCATAGTAGCGCTAGCTACACTATAGCTACATACATATAAACAAAAAGTTTCACTGGCTTCGTGGTTTCATAAAATCACACCTTCGTGTGTCTGTGAATGGACTACGTTCACGTACACCAAGAATTTAGTAGCCTATGTTCATACTCATGCTCTAAAGTATCTCCTTGTTAAATTTCAGTAAGATCGAATCGTCAGTTTAGGCGTGATTAGGTTACAAACAGACGGGTGAGAGTTACAAACGTTTTTATAATATTAGTATGGATATATTAATTTACTCACGAGCACGAATATCCTCAATGAAGGCCGGCTCCGAAGGTTGGAAGGCGTCACACTGAAATATACAGATAAATTGAAGATATCCCTCATTTCGTTCGTATTGAATAAATAATATTATTAATAAATGTGTATATACTTACTATTTTATATTCGAATTTTCTTCATTTATTTGTTACTGAGGTAACAAACATAAAAATAAACTGGCCAAGTGCAAGTCGGACTCGCACTCGTAGGGTTCCGTAACACAGTAGAGTATTCTATAACTTTGATTTTTCGCAACTACAAAATTAACTTTGTTTTTCATAGTGTTTGTATGAAAAACAAAGTTATCTTTGCGGTCGCCATATCTCTAAAACTGCTGACTGTATCTCGTTCAAACCAATTTTCGTTGATAGTTTTTATTGAGATCTACAGCATATATTTTTTTTAGATTTTTCACTCCCATACTTTAAAAGTTAGAGGGGTGGGGGGGACACACATTTTACCACTTTAGGCGCGCCTATCTTTCAAATGATTGACTTTGAGAAAAAATGATTTTAGGAACCTCAATATCATTTTTGAAGACCTATCCATAGACACCTCACACGTATAGGTTTGAAGAAAAAAAATTTTTTTTGTTTCAGTTCTATGTATGGGATGCCCCCCCTCAAACTTTTATATTTTTTATTTTTGTATAAAAATCGGAAAGCGGTTCATAGAATACATCTACCTACCAAGTTTCAATTCTGTAGTCCTAACAGTTTCGGAATAAAATGGCTGTGACATACGGACGGACAGACAGACAGACAGACAGACAGACATGACGAATCTATAAGGGTTCCGTTTTTTGCCATTCGGCTACGGAACCCTAATGAGGTCTTTTTATAATTACAATTTCCTCCATTTTAACGTCGATGGAAAACGATTTTATTTACCTGTACGTATCCAAAAACAAGCAGCACACCATATAAATAATAAGCGCCTCCCATTGTAATCACTATAATGGCACAACTGACGGGTCAGAAACTGTGCATTTGATTTATATTGATAATCTTACTTTATCAATGTTATCAATAAATACCTAGACGTACGTGTTTCTAATTAGCGTTGACGATATAAGAGATTTTGGATTTATATTCTTACTAGCTGTGTCCTGCGGCTTCGCCCTCAATATAAAGTATCCTATAGCCCAGTCAGCCCAGCGGTTCCCAACCAGTGGTCTACGGACCACCGGTAGTCCGCAAGAACTTAAATATGGTCCGCGAAAGATTTCAAACTGACGAAATTATAATAAATAAGAATAATTTATGCCACATATAAAATGAGCAAAAATATCACCCCAATTCAAGAACTTACAAGTTCTCTGTACACAGAAGGTACGTGCCGGTATTCTCAGCCTGTTCTGTCCCACTGCAGTGCAAAGGTCTTTTTTAAAAGAGACTAAATTATATAAAAAATAGATTGATACAGTTTATATTTTAATTTTGTGGTCCCTGCTACTAATAATAAACTTAAACTGGTTCCTGGTCACAAGAGGGTTGGGAACCACTGCATAGCCTAATCCATAACTGGCTATACCATCATTGATCACATCTTCACTTAACATCATGTGACATATGAAAGAAGAGAAAATGACAAGACATGCCCCATAGAGTTTCTTGGTGTTTCTTCTCTGATGGGAGTATTTCCGAAACACCGGTAGATTCAACAGCCATTCAGTTTTCCCCTTTTGTCCGCAGATTTTCTTTCGAGGCTTGCTATTTTTATTTTTATTTAAACAGTATTATGCAGCTGACATACGGACTATCAGTTCCATTCGGATCATGATATGTGCTGTGATCGGTATGCGTTTCTTTAAGTTGTGTTTCACTATTTCACTTTTTTTTATTTTTTTTATATAAAAATTGTCTGAAGAACTGAAGCCTTTGAGTATTCAGCCAGAAATACTCAAAGACTGAAGCACACAGTTACATGTATGGTTGGTTTTAACCTACTTTAATATATTTTTTTAATATTCTGTCGTAAACGATAGGATGACAGCTGAATGGTTCATTACTTTTGTTTTTTTTTTTCTATTTCAAAGCGTTAAAATTCTGCTTTTGCTATGTTTACTTGATAATTGGTTATGATTTATGATTTTGACGTGTATATGTGCGTATATTAATACTGCCTACATACTGAATAAATGCTTTGATTCTTTGATTCATAGTGGTACAGCGCTTGCTTATCTACTATAAAAAAATCCTGTCCATTTCAGCTAAATCTGTAGAGCTATTTGACCGTGAAGAAGTCCCAAACAAACAAATAAATATTCAAATAAACAAACTGTCTTTTTTGTCATTTATATTGATGATGATGACGATTTATATTTTTCCTGCAATATTCATAAAGATCAAATATTATGTTTCTTTGAAGTGTCTCACACTTTTTTTTTATATTTTTGTAAATTGTTAAACACAATATTTGATTTACGCAGTGCAACATCTCTCGTCGGATTTGAAAACTGTAATGATTTCTTCCGAATGATTAACTTACGTAATAAGTAGTCATAGATGGCGCAACCAATGCATAATTGGGTTAACGAATGCAATCCACTAATTTCGTCGTATCGATGTATCGAACCGTGGCTTAATTGGCAGAGCACCTGGACGTGTAATCCGGGGGGTGCGGGTTCGAGTCCCGTCGGTACGATGAAATTTTGGATTGTGTTTAACAATTTACAAAAATTCATAAAGATTTTAACGAACGCATAGCGGTATATTAGACCCATTAATGTCAATACTGTAATGGTTTAAATGACACAATACGTACTCGGGCTGGAAAGGGTCGAAGTTTCTCTGAAGAATCGAATCCGTAACGAAGTGATCCGATACAGAACCAAAGTCATCGACATAGCCTATCGAATTAGTTAGCTGAAGTGGCAATGGGCCGGTCCATTAGCCGAAGAACCGACAACTGCAGGGGTAAACGAGTTCTTGAGTGCAGACCGCGAATCGGCAAACGTAGCGTAGGACGCCCTCAGACTAGGTGGAGCGATGATGTTTGCAAGGTGGCTGACAAGAGCTGGATGAGAGTAGCCGAGGATCGTGCTCAGTGGCGTGCAGATAGAGGCCTATGTCCAGCAGTGGACTAGTATAGGCTGATGATGATGATGATGCGTTCACGAGCACTGTGAAACCCATAAAAGTAGGATATACATATAAACAAGAAGGCAGCGTGGTACATTTGCCTGCATGAAAGTAACTTCAAAAGAAGGTGCATAGCATATGTTAACGTAATAATTATTCTTAGAATGATTGCCCATTGATTGTCTATTGGTCCATTCATGACCTTCATTGACTCAACCTAGTTCTGGCAGCCATTTTAAGTTCCATTATGACGTTTAGGTATGCACCTTTTTTTGTAGGTATTTCGTGTTCTTATATATACATCACGTCAGTGGTGAGACCTATGTTGTTGGTGAATAAAATTACAAAGTTTTTAGACACGTGCAAAATTCTGGCAACAAGCAATACAGAGTTTTGAATGCCAGTTACTATTTTAAGCTACACTACATCGCTTACCATCAGGCGAGCATCTTTCTCGTTTTGTTATCATAGAAACATCTCTATATCGTCCTAGGAACTGCCGGATTTTATTTAATCACAGTTTATGTGCAATGTACCATATAATTTAATATTATTTATGTCACACCTCATTCCGTATACGTCTTATCTCAAGTAATCGTAATACTCATTTATCAATAATTAAGATAGTTTTAAGACTTAACTAAATAAACTGGCCAAGTGTGAGTCAGACTCGCACACGTAGGTAGTTGTTTTTTTATGGGGCCGGGGGTTGCATTTAATTTTTAATTTAATTTAGTTTTTATTATTTGATGTTTATAGATTGCATATGCATTAACATCAACGGCGAGTACATCTCTCACTTTTGATTCGCATATGACATCGTATTCGGAAAACTCCGTCGAGTCTTCTCGTCGCCTATACCGCAGTGTCTAAAGACAAAAGGTTTAACCAGTGCGTCCTACCTGTGATGACATACGGAGCCGAGACGTGGACACTCACAATTCGATTGGTCCACCAATTTAAAGTCGCTCAGCGAGCTGTGGAGAGAGCTATGCTCGGTGTTTCTCTGCGGGATCAAATCCGGAAGTAATATCCGAAGTAATTTGCCAGAGAACTAAAGTTATCGACATAGCTCAACGGATTAGTAAACTGAAGTGGCAGTGGGTGGTCATATCTGCCGCAGGACTGATAACCGTTGGGGTAGACTTGTCCTAGAATGGATACCGCGAATCGGCAAACGTAGCGTAGGACGTCCTGTGACCAGGTGCAGCGACGACATACGAGTACGCAAAGCGGTGGGCAGTGACTGGAAAATAAGAGCCGAAGATCGGGCTCAGTGGCGCACCTTGGGAGAGGACTACTTCCAGCAGTGGACTGACACCGGCTGATGATGATGATATAGAAACTATTGTAATATTGTAATATACCTACTTACACTATGAGCAAATTTCTAGCCTCTATATAATATAATATACCTACTTACACTATAAGCAAATTTCAAACGTGTAAAAAATTAATGTGAAACACAACACAACACTTTCACATTCAGTTTTTACACGTTTTCACGGATGAACACGGGACCTCCTTTTAATTTTAACTATATTCTGTTTTTAGGGTTCAGTACCCAAAGGGTAAAACGGGACCCTATTACTAAGACTCCGCTGTCCGTCTGTCTGTCTGTCTGTCCGTCTGTCACCAGGCTATATTT
Organism: Cabera pusaria; assembly: GCA_954871355.1. NCBI lineage: Eukaryota > Metazoa > Arthropoda > Insecta > Lepidoptera > Geometridae > Cabera > Cabera pusaria. The sequence goes on along the minus strand of OX940906.1, from coordinate 3,194,735 downwards.
ATCTCAGGCTCATTAACCGTGATAGTTAGACAGTTAACATTTTCACAGATGATGTATTTCTGTTGCCGCTAGAACAACAAATACTAAAAACAAAATAAAGTTAAAAATTAAAGGGGGTTTCATACAAAAAACATGTTTTTAAACGCCATCTATCTAATTAGTTTCGGCAAAATGACATAGATGGCGCTAGTAAACGAGCCCCGTCTTTCTAGATCGCGACCAAACCAAATATTCTTGGTAATATCAATATGAGGTTGAAAGTCTGTTATGTTTCGTATTGTACGGAACCCTCTCTAAGTGTGCGATAAGAGACGCGATGTTGATTCGCACTTGGCCAGTTTTATTAGTATTTGTTGTTATACCGGCAATAGTAATACAAACTTTGTGACGATTTCTAGTCTCTAATTTACTATGGTTCATAAATTCAAGCAATAAACACTGAAATAAAACTGGCCAAGTGCGAGTCAGACTTTTGTCCCGCACACGGAGGGTTCCGAATTTCGGAAGTCCGAACTTCTAACACCAACTAAGTAAATATTAACACAAAGGTATTTAATATAAGTAATTAAATATCTGGAAGAAAGAGTGTTCGTATGACTAACTTTCTCCTGATTCTAGCTAATTGAAGCTCTCTATGAATGTACGAACGAAGTCTCGAATGTACTAAAATTCAAGATTTAATATTCATTACCGTACACTTCATAATCATTATCGACAGATGTATAAATTGATGACTAAGTAAACAAATCGACCGAGGCCCACAAATTTAACAAATGAAACGCTTGCGCGTGCTAATTTTTCCTGTGCTGCCATCTAGCTGCGTCGATGTGAATTAATTTCGTATCGTATCGTAAAAAACACGTTTTTTGTTTTAAACCCTTTAATTTTTAACTTTGTTCTGTTCTTAGTATTTGTTGTTATAGCGTCAACAGAAATACATCATCTGTGAAAATTTCAACCGTCTAACTATCAAGGTTCATGAGATACAGCCTGGTGACAGACGGACAGACAGACAGACAGACAGACAGACAGACAGACAGACGGACAGCGGAGTCTCAGTAATAGGGTTCCGTTGGTACCCTTTGGGTTCGGAACCCTAAAAACACGTATCTTGTATTAATGTTTTTATATTATTTTGTTTTTAGTATTATTTGTTAAATCCCCTATAGTAATACATACTCCTACCTATAATAGTTAAGGAGATAATAGCCCTGTAATGTGCGGACTACGGACAGACAGACGGATGGACGGACGGACAGCGAAGTCTCAGTAATAGGGTTCCATTGGTACCCTTTGCCGACTTCATTTGCCGCGCGTCAGTTTCAGTAGCAAGTTTGAGATGTTTATCGCCATATCTCGGGAGATACTTATCAGAACTGGATAAAATTAAAATGAGACCACCTTGGAGGTAAATCCTACCCACGAAAAAAATAATCATTCTAAACAATTCACAGTTTGGCGGAGCAATCGCGTAACTAACATAAAAAACATATACAGATGAATTGAGAATCTCCTCTTTATTTGAAGTCGGTTGTAATGATAATTACATCTATTTACCTACTAATTACGCGTTAGTTACGTTGAAAGTACTCGTATATGCGCTATTATATTCCTGTAAATAACTACATACAATTTGTATGAACTGTGAGCTAGGTGCCAATTCGAAATGAAGTCATCCGTCAGAGAACCAAAGTTAACGACATAGCTCAAAGAATTAGCAAGCTGGGGCCTTATTCAGTATGACCAATGAGATAACGCGTTCCTTAACGCGACACGTTACGTTATTGAAAAAATGTATTCTGTATGCCACACGATAGGTAAATTATACAAAACGCGCGCGATACACGTCCTCATATGTCACGATATTTTGACAGCTCAAAACGCGCTCATAGCCTTACCCTACCGCGTTTTAACTGGCATAGAGAATACCATAACGCGGAGATAACGTAACACGGCACGGTAAGACTTTAAAATGGTCATACTGAATAAGGCCCCTGAACTGGCATGGTCATATCTGTCATAGAACCGATAACCGTTGGGGTAGACGTGTTCTAGAGTGGAGACCACGGCTCGGCAAACGTAGTGTAGGACGCCCTCCAGCTAGGTGGAGCGATGATATACCTACGCAAGCTGGCTGGCAGCGGCTGGAAACAAAGAGCTGAAAATCGAGCTCAGTGGCGTGCCATAAGAGAGGCCTATGTCCAGCAGTGAACAGATATAGGCTGATGATGATTTGAGGTACCAAACAAGTATACAAATTAACTTTTGCATTTATAATAACTGCGTCTCGCGACACTCACTCGCGATAAACCTATAACCTACCTTTGTCCTATTCTACTTCCCTTTTATGCTGAATTCTAGAAAAGTTTAGACCATTCTAGGCCTTTGGACCAATATCTCACTTGATGTTATGTCACGATGCGGTCCAAGATGGTGAACATACAGATGAATAAAAACGGTAAAAACCACACTGTCTAGAATGGTCTGACTCTTTAAGGGCTGTGTGCTGCCGGAACACCGTTAGGTTATGACGGCAAATTTTCTCCTTGATGGTATTCCTCCTTTTTTAACAGCAAGTCAGGCGGAAAGTGGATAAAAAGTAACCATGCATTTCTAATATTGGTGATGTTTTAATAAGGAAGTGTAATCCATACATTAGTATGGATTACAGTTACAAACGTTTCTTAAATATTAGTATTTTAATACTAATAACAGAACCGCATCTCTGTCGCTGCGGTGACCAGATGGATAGACTGGGTCATCACGGTCTTTCATGTCGTCGCAGTGTGGGACGGCTTTCTCGACACGCCTCACTGAACGACGTCATCCGTCGGGCTCTTGCCACCGTCAACGTGCCGGCTATTTTAGAGCCGAACGGTATCACACGTGACGATGGTGAGAGGCCTGACGGCATGACGTTGGTTCCTTGGTGTCGTGGAAAGCCGCTAGTGTGGGATGCGACGTGCGTCGACACATTGGCAGTTTCCCATCTCCATAATACCTCACGGGCGGCAGGAGCAGCTGCAGACGCAGCAGAGGCTCTCAAACGGAGGAAATACATAAGCATCGGTGACAACTATGCTTTTCTTCCGTTTGGGGTCGAAACCATGGGCCCGTGGGGTCAACAAGCACGCGGTTTTGTTAGGGAGCTGTCTAGACGCCTAATCGATGTCTCCCACGACCAAAGAGCTGGCGCTTACTTCAGGCAACGCATTAGTTTCGCGATTCAAAGAGGTAATGTCGCCAGCTTTTTGGGTACTCTACCAGCAGACAGCGACCTAAATTCCATTTATTATTTGTAGTTTTTATTTTGATTATTAGTCATAATTAATATATTAGTTTAATTAGTTTTTTTATTGTTTTGACTATTGCGTTATACTAATATTATAAAAACGTTTGTAACTCCGTCACTCTGTCTTTGTTACCCAATCACGTCTAAATGGATTATCCAATCTTACTGAAATTGGGCATGAAAATACTTTATAGCATGAGAATGAACATAGGCTACTAAATTCTTTGTGTACGCGAACGAAGTCACGGGTATCAGCTAGTTTAAAATAAAACAACCATTAAAATATTCAACGATTTATTTAACTATAAGTACGATTTCAACAATAGCTATTACATCTAAATATCACAACGAATCTTAAAGTACAAATCTGCATTTAAGGTTGTAGATAAACATACTCTGTTTCAAGTACGAGTATGTACCTACGAGTAATTTACTAGTATTTGTAAGTACGAGTACAATAAAGTACTCTTATGTAAATCATGTTTGACACTGTAAATTAGCCTTTATGGCACTGCTATACGAACGAGAACAAAACAATATAAAATTTAGAACACGAGATCGAAATTCAAATACGGACGCGCGATTGGATTACAGTCGGACCAATCGGGAGCCGTATGTCCTGTGTAAGTGCTAATTAATGACTAGTTTATACAGTGCGAGCTAGCGTACGAGTAACTGCACTCAAGATAAGTAGACAAGTCGAGTAGCTGTCTATTTGCTAGGCAGCAGCTCGCACTGTGTGAGCTAGCCAGTTAAAGGTTTTATCTTATCGCTGGAAAAGGACTTTACTTTTGAACCAAAGACATTTTATATATAGACGGTGCACCAGTTCCCAGTAATATACAAGGTATTCTGTGCTGTGCACTACCGGCCCGAAAGAGATCGACCTTGAACAGAATTTGTGCCTTTCTTTTGTATGGACCACTTATATATAAAGTATACATATAGTATAGTGCATATAGCACTGGCGTCTGGCAGGTTGTTAGACAAGGACACACTCATATCAAGGTTCCTTTTGTTGGGCCGTTTTGGTGTACATAGCAATTACAACCTTATGTAAACAGCATACGGATTGAATTGAATTTGTCTAATGAACTGCTGTTAACCATCCTTACATTTTAGATCCATGGTAATAATAGAAGTCAGTTGTGATACCTAACTTGCAAGCGAAAGAGACGCAGCTATAAATCGTAAGTAGCTGTCTATTTTACTCGGTAAAAGAATTAAATCTGTCAGTGCCAGTAGGTATTACATTTGAGGTAATGAAATTAAATTCACTTTAATTAATATCAATGTCCTTTTTTATATAATTTAAAACAACTTACGTTAAAGCCATTGCAATAAATATAATTTAATTTTAATACAAAAATATAATTTTAAATTTCATAGTTTATAAGAAATTTCATACTTTCGTGTATAACTCGAATTCGTGGTGGGCCTTACCAAAACGACACAAAATCTACATTTCCGAATTTCATTCACAATATACTTTCTACTAACATAATAAACTGCACCTTTTCTAATTTGGATACTTTATATTCTAAAACGGGAACTACGACGCTACATACAGACACACAGATGCACACGTTATAGCACCCTCTTTTTGCGTCGGCAGTTAATGCTAAATGTTAAGTAAAAAAATGTGACCTTAGCACAGAATAAGTTCAGTGACATAATCTTTGTTTTTATGTAGTTTAGGGGCCAGTTGTCACAGTTTTTACATGGATACATTTAGTTTGAAACCGTTACCATATTATTATCAAAGTAGTTAAGATAATAACATATCACGTATTATATCACGTATTATAATAGGTATTTCTTTGATCGTCTTATTAATTAATTTATCTTGTTCTAAAAATACCATCTATATGGCTTATTATTTCAACCTTAATACGCCGAATAGAGAAAAATAACAATACCTAGGCAGAAACATTTCATTACACACCTTCCTTATATTCATATTATTAATGTTATAATTTATAATAATAGTGTAAAAGCGATCTCTTCCAGTCAACTTTGGTATAAAGAGAAATATAACATGATATTAGGGTTATTGCCAAAATAATACAGGAAATATTTTAGTACCAGAATATTGTTTTATGGTACAAAACGAAAAAACCGTCTTCACATGCCGCGATAGTCAAAGTACTGGCTAGTTATAATCATGTCATCTAAGTATACAAAGTTGCTTATATTGTTTATCTCCATATCTCCGGAGATAATTGTCAGATCTCGATAAAATTTGAATGGGACCAAACGGGAGGCATAATCTTTCAAACAAAAAAATATTATTTCAAATCGGGCAAGATTTGACGGAGTTCTGAGGTACGAATATTTAAAAAAAATACCGTCGGATTGAGAACTTCCCTCTTTTTTGTGAAGTCGGTTAAAAATAAAGAACAGCGAAATAACAGCATTTAGAAACAGTTACCACGTTATGAATATCTATACATTATCTAAGGCAGTATAAGATTACTAGTACTTCTCGTCAGTTTCAGAATCGGCGCGTATACGATTACTAGTACTTCTCGTCAGTTCCAGAATCGGCGCGTATAAGATTACTAGTACTTCTCGTCAGTTTCAGAATCGGCGCGTATACGATTACTAGTACTTCTCGTCAGTTTCAGAATCGGCGCAATAAGACTAAAATAATAATATAAACAATCTTGTAGTAAGCTCCTGAGCACCGAAAATTAAGATTATTTAACCTGTATAATGTACTCATGTACATATTTTAAATACAGTGCCACAAGTATAACTTGGCGGTGGTGGTTTTTGGAACTAATTCCGCTCTCTTGAAACTGTGAGTTTGACGTTTGAGAGATTACCGCGACATTATTGTTGATAAATCTGCTACATTAAAATAGTTCAATAATGCCAAAAGTAATTAAAAGTGGTTTAAGAGAAACTGTTATCAAAGTACAATGTAAAAGCACAGTGGCGCACAGCCGCGCCAAGTTATACTTGCCGGACTGTACATAATAATAATTTAAATAGTACATATAACTTTAAGTACGCACAGAGTAATAAAATATGCATAATAAATCATGCAGTCAAAACATTCAGTCACTTTTAATAATGCAACCTTGCTTTTAATATTCAATAAAAAATAATATGTAAAGGTACCTGAAAATATATGATATAAACATTTTGTACAGTTTTTTTTACCAAATAGGTTTCAATAACGTTATTATGAAAAACTTTATAAACCCGTTATAACGTATTATGATAATATCTTGTATTGTAGTATGTTTTCGATAATACGTCTTTGTCACAGGTATATTCGATCTGTACCTATTCCTTTTAATGGCAAGCAATTGGAGAGGCCTATGACCAGCACAAGACTAGTATAAGCTGATGATGATTCCTTTTCAAGTTTGAAGCGGTAATCGCCCAATGGCTAAGGAGTCGGCCTGGCGATCGAGTCGTCGTGAGTTGGATCCCCACCTATCTCACTATTGACGTGAACCCACTCCAGACACAAGCATATTTAGCTTAGTTGGAGGGTTAACAAGACTACTAGTAACGTGCTACCCACATTGCGAGTAAGTTACTAACTTTTATTAAGACTTTATTTAAAAGTCATGTCACACTTATTACCATCTAGGAACGTTAGTTATAATTTCATACTTATAAAATGGTCGTTCAAGAAATAGCACCTTACTTGTCTTTAACTAATACGGTACCTAATATATTTCATTATATTATTTATAATGTTATTAATTATCTATAAATAAATAAATAAAACAATATATCTATACAAAGTCATAGGGTTAGATAATTTGACACGAAACCTACGAATAAATAACAAGTCAGGAAATGTAACTGCGTTCAAAAAATTACACAACATAAGTCGTGTCTAAGCAGGCGAGGTTAAAAGTCGTGTCCCGTCATTAGTCGGACATTTGCCTTGTTTGACTCAACTGTCATAACAGACATTGCAGCACATGCGCGAACCAATCCCTCCTTTCGTTCCGAATTTAAATCAATCACCAAGCCAATCATTTGTAACTTCGAAAGTGACCCTTATTTTGCATCTACGTCGTTTTGGTTTGAAGGAGGGCCGCTTCTTGTGTGGAATTTGTTCTGAATTAGACTTTCTGACTTATTATTTATTCGTAGCACGAAACGCCATAAATAAATAAACAATTTACTATACCTTGTTTTAAATCCACGGAAAAACTCGTGCGTGCATAATAAGAGCAAATAAATACACTGATGGACTCATAAACTGCATCAAAGTTCAGTATTACTTTCGAATTAATTGAATGGGCCTTTCCGAGTCCGTCAGTGTAAAAATTTAAATTGAAACCTATAGTTTGGTTCGTTAACTTCATAACAGCGTAGTATCATATCCTTAAGTGTATGTTTGTATACTAGAAAGGACCAATCAATGATTTCGAAAGTAATCTGAACTTTGATGCAGATTTTTAGTCCGTTAGTGTAATTTAATTTCATTTCAGAAAATGTCGCGATAAAATCAGCAAACTGCTAGTTAAAATGTCCGACAAATATTTGTAATATCCGGAAAATAACAAATAGTTATATAGTTATTATAACGTTACAAAATCTGCATGTAGAATCATAATAAGTACATACTGTTATTATTGATAACGTTATAAAGTCTGACTATCTGCTAGTAACTAGCAGATAGTCTATCTAGTAGTCCCAGTTTACCGTTATTTTATAAACAGTGACATAATGGTTTACTTTGTAAAAGTATCTACCGTTATTTCATACAAAGTGATATAATGGTATAGCTTGAAGTAAGAACCGTTATTTATTCAAAGTTATACATCGGTATTGTCTAAATTAAGTACCATTATTTTATGCAAACTGATATAACGGTATAGTTTAAAATAAGTACAGTTATTTTAAAAACAGTGATATAATGTTATATATATATTTGAAATAAGTATCATTATTTTATAAAAAGTGACATAAAGGTAAGTAAGGGAGCACAAATACCACCTCAGTGCTCCCAGCCAACCTCACCTGGCCGTGGTGCATCCTGCTGACCAACTAACGAGGCTCTGGCGGCGGACAAATGGCGGTATGATCATTTAAAATTATGACGTAGCTAAATACTACAGGCCGGTGACGGGCAGCAACGTCACCGTGCGAGAAGCTATCTCCTGCGATCGCCAACCCGCCTGCCCAGCGTGGCGATTAGGGCATATCCCTCCCAATGAGCCGAAGATCGGGCTCAGTGGCGTGTCTTGGGAGAGGCCTACGTCCAGCTGTGGACTGACACTGGCTGATTATGATATGTATATTATATTTTGAAATAAGTACCATTTGTTTATACAAAGGGAATTAAATGTAAATGTCATCTGTTTTATCATAATTTTAACAAATAAATAATTTGATTTCAAAGTGATATAACGGTATATAGTTTGAAATATGTATCATTATTTTATACAAAGTGATACATCGGTATAGTTTGAAATAAGTACCGTTAATTTATACAAAGTAATAGAACGGTATAGTTTTAGTTTGAAGTAAGTACCGTTATTTATACAGAGTGATATAACGGTATAGTTTGAAATAAGTACCATATATTTTATACAAAGTGATATAACGGTAAAGCTTGAAGTAAGTACCGTTATTTTATACAAAGGGATATAACGGTTTAGTTTTGAATAAGTACAGTTATTTTTAACGTTATCACAAATACCGTTACTTATTTTGTAACCGTTGTCTCTCTGAGAGGTTGTAGTACACAATGGCGTCGTGTACTGTTGGGAATATATCTACTTGTAACCTGTCAACGTTTAGTGAGTTGTAACGGTCGATCATTTCGAGTGTCGGAGCTGAAAAAGAAAGAAAATAATTAACATAGTTTAAAAACTAAGACAACCTACTTCCATGCATTCCGCGTGAGTCAGTTTCAGTAGCAAGTTTGAGACGTATATCGTCATATCTCTGGAGATACTTATCAGATCTCGATGAAATTGCAATCCTTATTATTATTCCAATAGGTACCATCCTTGGGATATCTCGATATCGGTAAATGCTCGAAGTGTTTCGCCAGCAACACTGCTTTACGTGTGCACATTTCAAAATCACTTTTTCAAAAGCCGTAAGTACTATTTTACGATGGCAGCACAGGAAAACAACAAATGTCAAATAAATGTCAACTGTCAAAGGTACTCTTATAGGCTAGAGTAAACTCGGCATAAGTTATGTGGTTACCACTAAGTCCAGCCATGATGCAGGTGACCTGGCAAGCTTGCAGATCTTTCTGAACTTGAACCAACGTCTTCACTCCTGGAGCATCCACGTAGGATAGTGCACTGGCGTCGATCACCACTAGGTGGATCTAGTGGGATCATACAAAAACAATTTTTTTAATTATATAATGTAACAGGACAAACACGACGCTTGCCTGATGGTAAGCGATGACGTCTGCCAATTACAGATACAGCGGCATGAAAAATTCTGGACTGCCAGAATTTTGCATGTCACTGCACTGCGCCTGTTACCATGAGACATAAAAGATGAGTCTAACATGCCCTGTAATTTTACTGGACACCTTGCCATTTCAACCGAAAAACATTCCTATTTCACGGCTGAAAATTAATTGGCAAAGTGGTGGTACCGCCCCAGACGGACTAGCAGAAGTCCTACCACTACGACAACTAACTATATAACATAATATATATATATTTAAAAAATATAACAATATATTTAATAAAGCCCAATGGCAATATGTTATCACTTACCAACACGACTCCGCTCCCACCCGGCAAAAAATGTTCATCAAAATATAAGCCTTATGTAATTCACTGAAGACAGACTTAAGGCGTGTCGGCCTGGCGATCGAGAGGTCGTGAGTTCGATCCCCACCTATTGCACTATTGACGGGAACCCTCTCCAGACACAAGCATATGTAGCTTAGTTGGAGGGGTTAACAAGACTACTAGTTATTTGCAACCTACATTACTGGTAAGCTTTTTTAAATTAATAAAAACTGGCCAAATGCAAGTCAGACTCGCACTCGTAGGGTTCCGTAACACAGTATTCTATAACTATGATTTTTCAACCAAAAAATTAACTTCGTTTTTCATAGTGTTTGTATGAAAAGCAAAATTATATTTGCGGTCGCTATACCCCAAAAACTGCTGCATGTATCTCGTTCAAACCAATTTTCGTTAAAAGTTTTTATTGAGATCTACAGAATACATTTTTTCTAGATTTTTTTTTCCGTTACTTTAAAAGTTAAAGGGGAGGGGACACACATTTTACCACTTTAGACGCGTCCATCTTTCAAATAATTGACTTTGAGAAAAAATGATTTTAGAAACCTCAATGTCATTTTTAAAGACCTATCCATAGACACCCCTCACGTATAGGTTTGAAGAATTTTTTTTTGTTTCAATTACACATATGGGATGCCCCCCTTAAAATTTTATATTTTTTATTTTTGTATAAAAATCGTAAAGCGGTTCACAGAAAACATCTACCTACTAAGTTTCAATTCTGTTGTCCTAATAGTTTCGGAATAAAATGGCTGTGACATACGGACGCACAGACAGATAGATAGACAGACAGACAGACAGACATGACGCATCTATAAGGGTTCCGTTTTTTGCCATTCTGCTACGGAACCCTAATAAAACCGGACAAATCATATCTTTTGATCACATTTACTGACAAGTTTAATTTTTTTACAGCCAAACGAGGCCATTGTCCCGAGTATTTGATATAAGTTTCGACTTGGTATCTCTACGCGTTCCTGAGATAAAAAGGGTCTTGATAGAGAGACAAAGAGACAGACAAACAGACGGACAACAAAGTGTTCCTATAAGGGTTCCTTCTTTCCTTTAGATGTAAAGAACCCTAAAAAAACAACGGTTTACAATTCGGGAGTGCCGGCAGAAGTGAAAACTTGAACATTAACGTTGTGCATTTGGTCTACTCTCCCTCCGTCTTACGAATTTTCGATCAGGTCACGTGTCCTGACTGACGCAAGGTCCTGACGCGAGTTTAACATTTTTAACCATCCCAAAAAGTTCACAACGCCGCTAAAGAAGTTTTCCCTTCAAAAATTAGGTACTTGTGAAATTACAGGGCATGTGAGACTCAACATCTTTATGTCTCAAGGTAACAGGCGCAGTGCAGTGACATGCAAAATATGCAAACAGCGGTATGCAAAATTCTCAAATGCTCTGGCATTTGAGAATTTTGCATACCGCTGTATCTGTTACAGGTAGATGTCATCCCTTACCATCGGGCGAGCGTCGTGCTTGTCCTATTACCTTTTACCATAAAAAAAGAAAAAAAACTTAACCATTTATTATGTTTCTTTGAAGTGTTACACACTTTATATTTTTGTAAATTGTTACACACAATCCAAAATTTCATCGTACCGACGGGACTTTACGCAGTGCAACATCTCTCGTCGGATTTGAAAACTGTAATGATCATCATCATCATCATAATCAACCGGTATCAGTCCACTGCTGGACATAGGCCTCTCCCAAGTCATGCCACTGAGCCCGATCTTCGGCTCTTTGTTTCCAGTCACTGCCCACCGCTTTGCGAATGTCGTCGCTCCACCTGGTCACAGGGACACTACGCTACGTTTACCGATTCGCGGTCTCCACTCTAGAACCAGTCTACCCCAACGGTTATCGGTCCTACGGCAGATATGACCAGCCCACTGCCACTTCAGCTTGCTAATCCGATGAGCTATGTCGATCACTTTAGTTCTCTGGCGAATTACTTCGTTCCGGATTCGATCCCGCAGAGAAATACCGAGCATAGCTCTTTCCATAGCTCGCTGAGCGACTTTAAATTGGTGGACCAGTCGAACCGTGAGTGTCCACGTCTCGGCTCCGTATGTCAAGACGGGTAGGACGCACTGATTAAAGACTTTTGTCTTTAGGCACTGTGGTATATGCGACTAGAAGACTCGACGGAGTTTTCCAAATGCTGCCCAGCCCAGCTGAATTCTTCTCTGGATTTCCTTTTCGAAGTTATGTTTGCCTAGTTGGAGCGTCTGCCCTAGGTGAACATACTTAGTGACAACTTCGAGTGGGATTCCATCTACGGCAATCGGTTCCCGAACAACGTGCTCATTGTACATGACTTTGGTTTTATCCAAATTCATCCGGAGACCGATACGACGAGAAGAATCAGCTAGGCCATTCAACATCCTCTGTAAGTCCTGCAGCGTCTCTGCCATAATGACGATGTCATCTGCGAATCGTAAGTGAGAGATGTACTTGCCGTTGATGTTGATGCCACAATTTTTCCAGTCCAGCGTCTTAAACATATCCTCCAAGGCGTTAGTGAACAGTTTCGGGGATATGACGACCCCCTGTCTCACTCCTCGACGCAGGTGGATATGATTAGTACGCTGGTTCTGTACTTGTACACTCATCGTTGCGGCATTATACAGACATCTCATCACTTCGATATATCGCCAGTCGACTTGGCAACGCTGCAAGAACTCCAGAACAGACCAGGTTTCGATTGAGTCGAAGGCCTTCTCATAGTCCACAAACGCTAAGCACAGGGGCCGATTGTACTCTTCGGTCTTCTGTACAATCTGCCGCACTGTGTGGATGTGGTCCATGGTGCCGTAACCGCTTCGAAATCCGGCCTGTTCCGGAGGTTGGAATTCGTCAAGTCTTCGCGCAAGACGGTTCGTGATGACCCTTGAAAACAGTTTGTAGACATGGCTCAGAAGCGAAATCGGGCGGTAGATTTTCAAGAGGGTTTTGTCTCCTTTTTTGAAAAACAAAACCACCATGCTCCTGTTCCATGCCTGTGGAGTTCTCCCAGTGAAGAGAACAGAATTGAAGAGCTGTTGCAGCTGGCTTACAGCTGGGGCTCCTCCAGCTTTTAGAAGCTCTGTTGTGATTCCGTCTTCACCTGGGGCCTTTCCATTTTTGAGCTGTTTAAGGGCCATCACGATCTCATCTCGACTTCGGGCAGGTCTTCTGTGAAGTGGCGGGTCAAGGTGGCTCTACAATCCTCAGTATCGGGTACGGGCCTTGAAGACAGAATCTCCGACTTGGATGCGACGACGTTCCCCGTTGACGTTGTCAGCTTTGTGGCTTCTACCCAGAGGCTGGGCGAACACTTTCGACCCCCGATTCTGCTCAATTGATTCTTTAATCAAGAGCGTGTTAGAGGATCGGAGGTCTTGTCGTACCAGCTTCTTAATAGTTTTGTTGCGCACCTGATTAATTGACAAAGCTGACAAAGGGTCTGTTCGTCTCTCTTCCATTAGTCGAAGTGTTTCTGCCGAAAGTTTGGACTTTTTGCCCATACGCTTGCTCTCGCAAAACTTCGTCCCTTCATCCCTGAGGATTTCCGCCACTTCTTCGAGTTTCTGGTCTACGTCATGTGTGGTTTCCAAGGCAGCGAATCGATTTTCCAATTTTAATTGGAATGTTTCGGATCCAACAACGGTTTGGAGTAAGTTCGGTCGGAGCGTAGACTTCATCAATCGGGATCTTTCGGATTTGAAGTCGATATCCAGAGTGCCTCGTACAAGTCAGTGATCACTTCCAGTATTGAACCTACTGATCACTGAGACGTCTCTGAATATGCGCCGTTTGTCCGTAATGATGAAGTCAATCTCATTTTTAGTCACAGTGTCGGGGCTTTGCCACGTCCATTTCCTTTGGGGCTGTTTCTTGAAGAACGAGTTCATCAAGAAAAGCCCCTCTTTCTCGAGAAAGTTGACAAGCATTTGCCCCCTGTGATTCCTACTGCCAAATCCGTGTGGTCCTATTGTCGATTCACTGCAGGTCTGTACTCCCACTTTGGCGTTAAAGTCTCCCATGACAACGTTGTAGTGAGCCTTAGAGGTGGTATGTAAAGCTCTAGAGATGTCTTCATACATGCTCTCCACCTCTTCGTCCAAGTGTGCCGAGGTCGGTGCGTAAACCTGGATAACCTTGAGGCTGTACCTCTCGGTTAACCTAATTATGAGGTACGCTACCCTGGTCGACACACTGGAGATTTCTACAACGTTGTCACTGAGAACCTTGTTGACCAGAAACCCGACGCCGCCTTGGGATGGCTGGTCTCCTTCTCTGTAATACATAAGATGGCCCGATTCTAGAGTTATGGTGTCCTCTCCCTGTCTTCGGACTTCACATAACCCCAGAATGTGCCATCTTATGTGTCCCAGCTCCTCCTTCAGCTGCGCCAGATGATCATCCAGCCGAATCTGTAATAATTTCTTCCGAATATAGATGGCGCCACCAATGCATAATTGGGTTAACAAATGCAATCCACTTTCAACAATTACAATTACAATTACAATTTCGTCGTAACGATACATCGCACTGTGGCTTAATTGGCAAAGCACCTGAACATGTTATTCCGGAGGTTGCGGGTTCAAGTCCCGTCGGTACGATGAAATTTTGGATTGTGTTTATAACTTAACCATTGCCAATTACTCACCCTATTAGCAATATTAGGATCCCAGACATAAGACTCGCTCTTGGTGAGAGTGTCATCTTCCTGAGGTGGTGGTTCTACCACTGGCTTCAGGTAGCCAACCTTCCGGAACAGTGCGCTTCGGAACTGGTTCTTTGAAGCGAAGTTCAACCCGCCGCAGTAGTGGAAGATCTTTATGCCTGGGAGCTCTTCTGCCTGCAAATATTATTAAGATGAGTACATAATTTATGATCGTACAAAACGAAAAAACTGACTTCACATGCCGCGATAGTGCAAGTAGCTATAGTCCGGCAATCTCGTGCGCGACCGTCCCGCGGGGTGTCAGACGGTGGCGGGGTCGAGGTACCCAAGATGTCAGCGGGTAGCGGGTGGTGTAGCGGGGAAGGGAAGCGTGTGTAGCCGTGTCACAGAGTATGTAATAGTTACTGCATAGCCGTGTGCTAGAATGACCGCTACCTCGTCCCCGCCACCGTCTGACACCCCGCGGGACGGTCGCGCACGAGGTTGCCGGACTATAGTAGCCTGTATCATGCCAGTCAACACAATCATGTCATCAAGGTATACAATTGAGGTGTTTATATTCATATTAAATGTAAAAAAATAATAATAAATAAATAATAAATAAAATTTAAATGGAACCAAACGGGAAGCATAATCTCTCAAAAAAAAAAGGAATTTTCTAATCAGTTAAGCTTTAACGGAGTTCTGAGGTAACAAACATATAAAAATAAAAAAAATAGTGGAATTGAGAACCTTGTGAAGTAGGTTGAAAAGTTAAATATCAAAGTCTCTGTCAGAAACCGGTGAAATAGACCTTAAAAATAATTAAGTAGGCCTGTACTTAATTATGTATTTTCAACCTCCTTTTTGTGAAGTCGGTTAAAAAGTTTTAAAAAGTTTAATATCAAAAGTATCTGCCAGGAATCGATGAAATAGACCCTAAAAATAATTAAGTAGGACTGTACTCATTACCATTATGTATTTTTGTAAATTGTTAAACACAATCCAAAATTTCATCGTACCGACGGGACTCGAACCCGGACCCCCCGGATTACACGTCCAGGTGCTCTGCCAATTAAGCCACGGTGCGAAGTATCGTTACGACGAAATTAGTGGATTGCATTTGTTAACCCAATTATGCATTGGTGGCTCCATCTATGACTACTTATTACGTAAGTTAATCATTCGGAAGAAATCATTACAGTTTTCAAATCCAAAGTCCGAGTCCCGTCGGTACGATGAAATTTTGGATAGTGTTTAACAATTTACAAAAAAAAAAGTGTGTGACACTTCAAAGAAATATAACATTATGTATTTGCAACCTCCTTAGAGCTTTGACTTAGTTTTTTCTCAAATGATCATTACCAAAATGTCAACGTCTTAAAATTTATATTAACTGTCAATAAAATTATAATTAGACACAATCAAATCGTCAAAAAACGTCCAATCGATAAAATACCAAATAAAAATGTAAAAAACTTAAAAGAAAGCCGCTCAAATACCCGCAAAACAATATTAAAATGAAACTACCCACAATATTCCAAATTTACGACTGTCTCAGAATATTTCCAGACAAAAAATACCCGTATACAATAAGAAATGGTTTGAGTTTGGTAGAGTTGGTAGGATGGACAAATTTTGTACTAATCAGTATATTTTTCATGAGTGCTGTGCAGTTTTTTATAATGTTGGTGCACGACGATAGGGAAATGTACTGGGCCAGCTGTGGCATGTTGATCTCAGAATAAAATACCGTTTTCTTTTTATTTCTTTCGTAGTTTTATTTAGTTATTGGTGGAGACCACGGCTCGGTAAACGTAGTGTAGGGCGCCCTCCAGCTAGGTGGAGCGATGATATACGCAAGCTGGCTGGCAGCGGTTGGAAACAAGGAGCTGAAGATCGAGCTCAGTGGCGTGCCAGAGGATAGGCCTATGTCCAGCAGTGGATGAATACTAGCTGCTGATGATATAGTTATGAACAGGGGTGCTAACTTTTAGAGTCACGATACTGTATAAGAATCCTACACATTATCGTCACTCTTCGTCGAAACATCGTAAGAAACCCTCCAAACTCCGCATGATGGAAGGAAGATATCTAGTGTCTTATTATACCTTAGACACTCATAAAAAAGGCAGACAGATTCTTGACGAACGTCCGAGTGACCGCAAGTTCAGTAATACTAATTCTTGAGTAATAAGGTTCCGCGCTCAGTACGGCATGATTACTACGTAAGCAACGCTGCGAAGTAATACTGCACGGAAGCGTCCGACCCTGCTGCCGCTTGGTAGCAGTCTACCGAAACTGCAGTACAAAAAAAAAGATCTATGAAAACTAATGAAAAGGGGGGCGCGTCCGATGGAAGTCTATATTCGTCTCACTCACTATTTCTTACTTTGACGTCGTTACTTCTCGTTTTGACATTTCGCTATTTGGTCAGTTTGCTCTATGGGAGTCCCGACTCTTCTTAACGTAGTGGTTATATTCTCTTTGCTTGGTAGCAAACTGAGCGCGGAAGCCTATCACTCAAACATTTAGTATTACTGAACTTGCGTTCACTCGGGTGTTCGGCACAAATCTGTCTTCCTTTTTTATGATAGTTTGAGTATTATACTATCTTAATGATGCAATAGGATGCAATAAATCGGATGGAGTGAAATTTTTTTAATATCTTATAGGCTAGCGTTTGACCACTATCTCACCTGTTGGTAAGTAATGATGCTAATGTTTAAGTTAAATATTACACAAGTCGATAGGTATAAGGCATCGTCCTAATAGAACGCCCATTGCGCGAATTGACGCGAGCGACCGTGGAGTTCCTAGATACGGGCGATATGGCGCGACGCGATACCACGCTGATGTCAATTAGAGCTTGTCCAGAAAGGGCGAATTCGCCACGTTTGTCTCGTGTGTAATACGCGCGACCATTGCGTTCAGAAGAAGCGTACAAACGCGCGAGAATATCACAATTCTGTACCAAAATTTTGTCGCACACGCTTTGAAGTTCGCGTGTATGTTGGATGCAACATGTCGTCTCTAGTATTTCGACTCGCGCGCAATACGCGCGTATCAAGCGCGAGTCGAGAGTCTGGCGAAGTGCACGCGATTTACGCGCGTATTTATAATTCGCGCGATGCTTGTGGACGCAATGTATTGACGCCCAGTACCTCGCTAACGCGCGTATCAATTCACGCGAAACGATTCGCAGCGAATTTGCCCTTTCTGGACAAGGTCTTAGTTCGTACGAACGAAGTTCGCGCGAATAGATTTTCAAACATTTTAGTCGCGCGACCGCGTCCTTCGATTTCAAGATGTTTGATCGCGCGTTCGTACGAGAAAAAGTCGCGTACTCGCGCGATGATTGCGCAATCGCGTTCTATTAGGACGATACCTGAGATAAGACTCACCCCGCGATACCTCTTGATGTCTAGATACAGATCTGTGTCAGGCATCCTGCCCAGGAGACAGGTGTAGGGGTGCTGCGAACGGATGAATAGGGCTCCAACGCTGGCTAGAAGACCGGCGCATAATCTACACACAATAAACACCAATATTATAAATGCGAAAGTCAGTTTGTATCACAGATATATATGTACAATAAATAACGCTAGCGTAGTAACTATTATATAATCTGTGACGCAAGTATCACGATTTGTATTGAAACTAAGCGAGCCGAGTTTTTCATGCATATTGTGACGACACAGCCGAAATTCAGTGACGGAAAAATTATAGGAAATATGTCCTTGCCTTTGGGGGCTCGAAATTTTTGGGCTATTGCAGTTAATTATCACGAAACGAGGCATTTTTTTAACCGACTTCAAAAAAAGGAGGAGGTTTCTCAATTCGACCGTATATATATATATATATATATATATATATATATATATTTTTTATGTTTGTTCGCGGATAACTTCGTCGTTTATGAACCGATTTCGATTATTCTTTTTTTGTTCGAAAGGAGATATCCCAAGTGTGGTACCATGGTAATTTTATCGAGGTATGATAAGTATCTCCAGAGATATTGAGATAAACATCTTAAAATTGGTACTGAAAATGAATAGCGCGGCATTGAAGTCGGTTGTTTTTTAGTTTTTAACCGACTTCAAAAAAAGGAGGAGGTTTCTCAATTCGACCGTATATATATATATATATATATATATATATATATATATATATATATATATATATATTTTTTTTTTTTTTTTTTATTTTTTTTTTTTTTTGTGTTTGTTCGCGGATAACTTCGTCGTTTATGAACCGATTTCGATTATTCTTTTTTTGTTCGAATGGAGATATCTCAAGTGTGGTACCATGGTAATTTTATCGAGGTATGATAAGTATCTCCAGAGATATTGAGATAAACATCTCAAAATTGGTACTGAAAATGAATAGCGCGGCATTGAAGTCGGTTGTTTTTTAGTTTTTAACCGACTTCAAAAAAAGGAGGAGGTTTCTCAATTCGACCGTATATATATATATATATTTTTTTTTTTTGTGTTTGTTCGCGGATAACTTCGTCGTTTATGAACCGATTTCGATTATTCTTTTTTTGTTCGAAAGGAGATATCCCAAGTGTGGTACCATGGTAATTTTATGGAGGTATGATAAGTATCTCCAGAGATATTGAGATAAACATCTCAAAATTGGTACTGAAAATGAATAGCGTTTATGTAAACATTCTATTACAGTAATTGTAAAATGTGCAATCAACGCCATACTTCGTTTTGTATATTACTAAGAATATTTCACAGTTTATAAACACTTATAAAATATATAAACATAACACGCTCAGACTGACCGGAAACCGCAGTAGCGGATGTGTCTAAAAATAAGCTATGGCCTTTTAAATAGTCTCTGATTTAAATGACACAATTCTATGCTAGAATTGTTATAGTTTTTGGGATAATGAAAACCCTAAAATTACCTATATCTAACACGCGCGTCTGTATTTACATGCGGACGACCGCGAAAACTAATAATATCGTTTGATAATATCGTTTAAAAACTAAAAAACAACCGACTTCAATGCTGCGCTATTCATTTTCAGTACCAATTTTGAGATGTTTATCTCAATATCTCTGGAGATACTTATCATACCTCGATAAAATTACCATGGTACCACACTTGGGATATCTCCATTCGAACAAAAAAAGAATAATCGAAATCGGTTCATAAACGACGAAGTTATCCGCGAACAAACATAAAAAAATATATATATATATACGGTCGAATTGAGAAACCTCCTCCTTTTTTGAAGTCGGTTAATAAAGTGACAGATAGGCATTAAAACTGCCTACCGCAGTATCAGAGCTATGGTTATCCATACCATTAGCTATTACCATATTAGCTAATAAGTAAAACTTGCAGTTACGGTTGAATTAATGTTAGGACAAATAAGAAAGGACAGCGTCTGATGGTAAACTGTTCTTATTATTAAGTTACATAGTTGTAAGAAATATCGGAATTCTGACACGCGCGGGCCATGAGTAGCGGCGGCCAACCTTGACGCTTGGTCGGGGTTCTAATACGGGAGGTACACGCATTTGCGTTATCTATTGTTATATATCTGTGGTTTGTATGTTTGTTTAGGACTTCTTCATGGTCAAACGGCCGAACCGATTTTGCTGAAACTTTGCCTGTGTATAACCAGTATTATGGATTAGGCTATAGGATACTTTTTAACGGGCACAGCTACGGACGACAGACGGACAAAGTGATCCTATAAGGAACCCTAATAATATATAATCGTACAAAACGAACAAATATAAACTGGCCAAGTGCAAGTCGGACTCGCACTCTTAGGGTTCCGTAACACAGTAAAGTATTCTATAACTATGATGTTTCGCAACCAAAAAATTTACTTTGGTTTTCATAGTGTTTTTATTAAAAACAAAGTTATATTTTTCGGTCGCTATATCTCAAACATTTTGCCATTCGACTACGGAACCCTAAAAAACCGACTTCACATGCCGCGATCGTGAAAATATCCATTAGCCATAATCATGTCATCGAGGTATCAAATTTGTTTATATTTTTTATCCTCATATCTCCGGAGATAATATCAGATCTCAATAACATTTGAATAGAATTTTTTTAGGGATTTAGGAGGCATAACCTCTCAAACAAAAAAAAAAGAATTTTGAGGTAACAAACATAAAAAAAACAGTCGAATTGAGAACCTCCTCCTTTTGTGTGAAGTCGGTTAATAAAGACACTAATAATAAGTCATCTTCAATTTGAAAATTTTTCGCCAAAAATGTGTACCGACAGATGTCCTTGAGGGTCTCAAAGTACACACTCGGTACACACTCGGTACACAGTTAAATGAGATCGCTAATACATAACATAACTCACCCAACATCAATGTTAATTAACAAAGTTATCAAAAACGTGATTATCCACACGGCGGCGTCCAACTTGCTTAAAGCCCAAAACCTGCAATCAAACCATTTATATTAATTTAAAAGTAGCTTACAAGCTGACTTTCTCTTTGTTGGTGATCAAAGAGAAAATCTGCCGCTATAACCTTACGGTGTTCCGGCAGCACACAGCCCTTCAGAGTCAAAGTATTCTAGGCCTAGCGTGTTCACAATTTTCGACCACATCATCGCTTACCAGTTACCACCAAGCGAATGTGATCAAACACTAGCCTATTTAAGAAACAAACAATTACAGCTTGGATGTTGGAAGACGGGTAGGGAAAGTTGCACTCTGGGGATTGGACTAAAGGCACTATTCCATTTTAGACCGCATCGATATATTAACGGTCTGCTAAAGCTCAGCGTATTTTCAATTCCGTCCTCTTTTCGGGGAGAACTCCGAAGACGTGGAGCAAGAGTGTGGTCATTATGTCTTTAATAAGATCGTTTAAAAAACTAAAAGAACCGACTTCAAATGCCGCGCTATTAATTTTCAGTACCAAGTTTGAGGTGTTTATCTCCATATCTCTGGAGATACTTATCAGATCTCGGTGAAATTGTACCACCATTAGGATATCTCCTCTCCAACCAAAAAATAATCATCGAAATCGGCTCATAAACGACGAAGTTATCCGCGAACACACATAAAAAAATGTATACGGTCGAATTGAGAAACCTCCTCCGTATTTGAAGTCGATTGAAAAACAACTTGGGAGGGTTGCGCTCTGAATCTAAATTGGAATGGAAAATTCTTAATTGGACTGAAGACAGTATTCCATCTTAGACCGCATCTTCACTTAACATCAGGTGAGATAAGTGGTCTAGTGCTTGTGTGTCAAGTCAACTGTCAAGTATAAAAGCCACCGTTACACGGCGTCCTTGCGTATGTTTCTCCAACTTTTAATAAAATGGCTGTGACATACGGACGGACAGACAGACAGATATGACGAATCTATAAGGGTTCCGTTTGTTGCCATTCGGCTACGGAACCCTAAAAAGGGAAGTAGTTCAATACGAATCATTAAAAATAAAAGTATTTTTTTTTAAATTATTTTTATAAATGAAACGATACCGCGTGCTATTTTACCTGTGACGCCATCTAGTTTCGTTTGTAGTAACTAATAGTGGTCTAATATTGGCGTTGTTACTACAGTACAAGTTTGAAATGTTTATCTCCATATCTCTGGCGATACTTATCAGATCTCGATAAAATTACAGCGGGACCAAACGGGAAGCATACTCTCTCAAAGTTAATAATATCGTTTAAAAACTAATAAAGAACCGACTTCAATGCCGCGCTATTCATTTTCAGTAAACATTTTGAGATGTTTATCTCAATATCTCTGGAGATACTTATCAGACCTCGATAAAATTACCATGGTACCACACTTGGAATATCTCCTTTCGAACAAAAAAAGAATAATCAAAATCGGTTCATAAACGACGAAGTTATCTGCGAACAAACATTAAAAAAATATATATATATGAGGTCGAATTGAGAAACCTCCTCCTTTTTTCGGTTAAAAAATAGTCCGATTCGCACATGGTCTGTGTATTTTAGTTTATTCCTGATCTTCCGTCCCTCCTTTCCTCACAAAACTGAAATGTCTTACTAGTCAAATTAATTAAAGAACAAGGCCTGAAGCGTTTGTTGCCCACATAATATCGTTTAAAAACTAAAAAACAACCGACTTCAATGCCGCGCTATTCATTTTCAGTACCAATTTTGAGATGTTTATCTCAATATCTCTGGAGATACTTATCATACCTCGATAAAATTACCATGGTACCACACTTGGGATATCTCCTTTCGAACAAAAAAAGAATAATCGAAATCGGTTCATAAACGACGAAGTTATCCGCGAACAAACATAAAAAAAAATATATATATATATATATATATATACGGTCGAATTGAGAAACCTCCTCCTTTTTTTGAAGTCGGTTAAAAACAAGAATTACCCAAATCGGCTAACAAATGACGGAGCTCTGAGGTAACACACATTATTATCTATACTAATATTATAAAGAGAGAACATTTGTATTTTTGTATTTTTGTATGTTTGTAATGATTTGGCTCAAAAACTATTGGACCGATTTAAAAAATTTTTTTTTTTTTTTTTATACGTTATAGGCTAGCGTTTGACCACTATCTCACCTGTTGGTAAGTGATGATGCGGTCGAAGATGGTAAGCACGCTAGGCCTAGAATGGGAACTGGCTCTCAAGGATAGCTGCCGGAACACATTAGATGTTTCGTGACAGATTTTCTAACTTGAGGGTGGTAGCTGGCCAGGCGGACACCAGATAGTGTCCTACCACCATGCGGGGGTTGTTGGTTTTTTAACGATGTTTTTCCTTCACCGGAGGGCCACTGTGAAGAGCGCACATAAATTTTTCGATGGAAAAATCCATTGGTGCACGGCGGTTTGAACTCGGTACCTCTGGCATCAAAGGCAAGCGTTCTCCCGATTGCGCCACCGGGCCCTCAAAACTTTTTCACTAATATATAGAATGGACTTTCGAAATGAAAATAGGCTATATATTATCCCGTTTAAATCAAAGGTACATTCGTAGAGACCTAATTTGCAACCTAAGTCGACAAAAAAACGGTCGAAAAAACACGTTTCTTACGAACGCTGCTCAATTGAAAACAGATGGAAGAATATTTTCTATGGAAGAGTTGTACAACTTAATAAGACCTACAAAAAAGTCCGCGACAGCATATGTCTATCTCTTAAGGTTGACTCACAGTAACCATTTTAATCTTAGTTTTTTGTTAAAAAATATTACTTAACTTCCAGGGCTATTTTCAAGTATATAGTATTAATGCTTATCCAAATAAATACGTTAATTAGCTTGGCCACATATTATAGATTAAAATTGTCCTTTACAGTATATAATTCAAATGAAAAAGCAAGAAGATATCACGGATTTCACATACACGCATCGCAAAATTAATAAAATATTTGCAGTCAAACCACAGAATAGGTCATAGTTACTACGAAAATATTATTATAAGGTTAGCTTTTCTGTAGATCCCCACCGATCACAATCGATTTGAAGTCAATATAGTATAATAATATGATCTATTGTATAAAATAATACTGATCTATATATATAATATAATATTTTAAACCACCCCGACTGATCTATGTATAATCATTTCATTAAAAGCATTCCAATGACTCTAAACACGACATTTAAAATCTGAGCTGTAAGTTGTTGAGGATTTGAGTATTCTGTAGAGTCCAGGAGATGTCCCAGCATCAGGTCAATGCTTCCATGTTCTTACAATATCGTTGAAGAAGCAGATTTTCGAATTGATCTGACCTATGAAAGTTGATTAAAGCTCATAGTTTTATAACGATAGAACGAATTTTCATGAATCAAAGCTAAGAAAACTCTCGATGAAGACATCTATAAAAAAAAAACTATTAATAATAAAATTAAAATCGGTTCATCCGATTGGGTGCTCAGATGCTACAGACAGACACACAGATACACACGTTAAACGTATAGTACCCCTACTTTTTGCGTCGGGGAACGCCGTACCGTAAGGCTACGGCGGCAGATGTTCTCCTGGTGGTAACCTACTTTTCAACCGACTTACAAAAAGAAGGAGGTTCTCAATTCATCAGTATGTTTCTTTGTTAACCGACTTCAAAAAAAGGAGGAGGTTTCTCAATTCGACCGTATATATTTTTTTTTCTTTCTTTTTTTGTGTGTGTATGTTACGCGATTACTCCGTCAATTGTGAACCAATGCGAATGATTATTTTTGTAATCGGTAGGGTACGTTTCTGAGGTGGTCCCATTGTAATTTCATTGAGACGTGATAAGTACCTTCAGAGATATGACGATAAACGTCTCAAACTTGCTACTGAAAGTGACTCCCGGGGCATTAAAGTCAGTTGTTTTAGTTTTTAAACTATCTTAATTATTGGTAGATTTAATGATCCCACGAAAACCCATGATTCATGAATGCACATAAAACTTTAATTGGTAGGTATATAGCTAGGATTAGAACCAACGACCCTCTGGTCAGAATCAGGGTAACTATCCTTTATGCCAAAGGGCCGTCCAATATCACTACGTAAGTGTTATAAAACAATGTCCATCACTGCGTCTATCTGTCTGTTCGCAATAATCTCAATAGCTTCTGAACGGATTATCATGCGGTTTTCACCAATATCCAGAGTGTTTATGAGGAAGGTCTTAGGTGCATAATTCGTTAAGGTTTTGTGTAAATTGGTTGACATATGACGATGATTGTTAAATATGTTAATATTTTATATTCGATGCAACAAACTGATGCAAATTTTGTAGGCATATATGTTCTACCCGTGCGAAGCCGGGGCGGGCTGCTAGTTGTTTATATTAGAAAAACAAGCATTTGACCACTATCTCACCAGAATTATAAGAAGACCAGAAACTAAAATTAACTGAATTAACCTAAATTAAAAATACAGGCGAATTGAGAAATGTTTAAAAAAAATTGAGAATGAAACCTTCTCTTTTTTGAAGTGGGTAAGAAGTAGTACTCACTTTGGTAGCTCCACAACTTGCATAAACAACCCCTTCAGACTGACTACTATGATGCTGGCCAGCACGCTGCGAGGTAACTGTATAGACAGACAGACAGAATTTAATTACAGGGTTTATGATATTTAGGGCCAGATTCACCGGCTATTGATAAAGTTTCAGATATTTGATTATTCAAATTATCGTGAGAGTTACACATAATATCAATGTTTGTAACGCTATTATCACGTAAATAAATTATTTACCGGAAAATTAACTCCGACCAGTTTTGGACATTCCTCTCTCATTCTTACGTGCCGAGGCCTGAGCATCGCGCACGGGCTTGTAGGCAAAACTCCTAGAAGAAGGACTTCAAGAATTTCAGAAACTGGTCGCACTTAATTTTCCGGTAAATAATTTTTTTAACGTAATAATAGCCGTTAAAATTCAAATAGTTATCTGACAGATGACGACATAAAAAAGCTGTTAAAAATCTGTCAGATAGCTATCCCAATAGGGCTATCAGGAACCGGTGAAATTGGCCCTTATCATCATATTGTCTCGGAGTAAGCGTGTTCTAGAGTGGAAACCATGACTCGGCAGAAGTAGTGTAGGACGCCCTCCAACTAGGTGGAGTGACGATATTCGCAGGGTTGCTGGTAGCGGTAGGAAAAGGAAAGCTGAAGATGGAGATAAGTGACGTACTATAGGAGAGGCCTATGTCCAGCAGTGGTGGACTAATACAAGCTGACCGTGCGCAGTGGAGAGACGAGCACAATTCTTACAATCCGGAGTTGTTTGAAGCTTTACTAAGGCCCACTTGCACTTACCACAGTTAACACATATTTTTATAATCCATGGTTATGCTATATCTACAATCGAATTATGCGTGAGAAATTGCAATGTTTTTCTCTGTTTCTCGCGACAATATTATAGATAAGCCAAATGCTTTTTATTAAGGGGGTACGATTTCCATACAAAAGTATAATGCACAAATATGCGTAAACGGAGCAAAAAATTGCACTGAAATCACATCTATTGGTATTTTATAAGTATTTAGATATCGGGAAATATTTATACCTTCATAATTTAACTAACAGTAAAATTTAAGTTGAAACAAAAAAATATTGATTGAATAATATCTTTATGTTATTCATTTAAATAATGCAGTCAAATATGATTCCCGACATGTAAAGACTTATATAAGACCAAAAGATGTGATTTCAGTGTATGTTTTTGCTCCAGTTACTCATATTTGTGCATAACACTTTTGCATGGAAATCGTACCCCCTTAATATTCATGTAGAAATATCTTATTTTGTCGTTTTATGTTGATTTGTGTCATTCTTGTGTATAACTTAACCCTGGGTTATAAAAATATGTGTTAACTCTGGTCTGGGCAAGTGGGCCTAAGATAGCATTCTTCATTCCTTGCCATCCTTGCCATATGAAATGGGATTCATTGCCAGAGTCTGTGCTTTCGATTAGATACAATTTAGGGGTCTTCAAGTCGCGAGTGAATAGGTTTTGTTGCGGCTATTCGCACGACCGCGACGTTATCGTCAATGTCACCGATGACAACTATCTAAACGTCACATAAAAGTCACGAAGACTCAACTGTCAAATTTTACCCGCCAATTAGCTACCATCCGTTACATACGT
Organism: Cabera pusaria; assembly: GCA_954871355.1. NCBI lineage: Eukaryota > Metazoa > Arthropoda > Insecta > Lepidoptera > Geometridae > Cabera > Cabera pusaria. Next base: position 3,167,419 of record OX940906.1, on the reverse strand, counting down.
ACGCATCAAAATTTAAATTGATTATCGTGAATCATAAAATGTCAATATATTTTTAATTCAAACTAGTCTTAGTCTTCTTCATTCAACAACACTTGAAGTCTCAGCACAGCTACTACATAATTTGGTCCTTCGAGCCACATATCAAATTCTACATTTGGTAACCCTAAATACGCGAAGTCCGACACGCACTCAGCCGGTATTTAATATCTGATAGGCTAGCGTTTGACTACTATCTCGCCTAGAGGTAAACAATGATTTGGTTGAAGATGGTGCACACGCTAGACTCTGACTCTCACAGGCTGTGGGCTGCCGACATAATTATCACATAACCGCTTACCACCAGACGTGATAGAGGTCAAACGCTAGCCTAAGTAATAAGTTGATAAAAAAAATGTATCTTTTACCACACCCTGGCTCCAAAATATTAAGGTTGAGTTGCACCACATTACTTTAACCGTAACTATAACCATAACCGGTGTTTTTGTATGGAGTTTGACTGACTTTATAGCTTAAATATTCCATATCGACAAGTTTTTGATTCAACAGCAAACAATGAAATATTATTTGTTTTAATCAGAAAAAATATATTTAATGGTTCAAAACACAATATTTACGGCTTCACTCGATCATAAAAAATTACGAAAACAAAGAAATTTAAATCGTTTTTTGAATATTACTTGGAGAACATTAAAGTCTGACTCACAAAAAATATTCTAAAAATAGGACAAGAAGTTTAAAGGGAAATTTTTAGTTTGTTTCAAAATAGTCCGTATTTTTTTACACAAAACTATAATATAACAAAGCGGCCAGCGCGCCTCAATACAGTAGCCCACGAAGCGTCTTCGGGGTAGGACCTGTGTTACTTTTGCTAGCTGGCTGACAGTTCCCCGCTACGCGATCGGAATATCTGTCACGGGGACGGAGGAATCTTTAAATACCTACTGCGCTGAAATATATATAATAATAATAATCCCGCAGGGGCGGCTTTGTGGCGAGCCGACGGTGAGTGGCGACACCGCGGACCCCTATCCCGTGAGGGCTAAATGAGACCCTCTGACCCCCGGCTTGCCTTGACCGGCCGGCCGGTGGTGGGAATCGCAAGAGCTAAGACCAAAGCTCCAGGGTGGAAGTGTTAAAGGCATAAAGCCGCTAGTAGCGTTTAGTGAAAGTGCAGCACACCTCTCAACACCCTTAGCTATCCACGCCAATGTTGCCCCTCGGCGCCGACATAACGGTCCGCCTTTATGGGGGGTCCATTCAGTGTATAGCTAGTCACCACTCGCCTTAATATTTTGAAATGAGGCATAATTGGCGGGTGCCGTACCTCATCCCATAGACCAGAAAACAGTCATCAAGCAGCACACATTCATAGCCATAATAAATTATAGTACCATCTTTTTATAGTTTTTCATGTCTCCATCCACAAATCATATTTTTATTTAATTTAATATTGTAAAGGGCCTCTTGACGTTGGCTTCGGCTCCGTCAATGCCTTCCAAAGGACCGGGCGATTTGCAGCCCGTGATGTGAATTGAATAAAGAGTATAATAATATAGCCTTTTATTCAGATCTACTTATACTTAATAACAATATTCTAACATATAATAATGTAAAACTTAAAACTTAGTCTAGTATTTGCTTTTTATTTATTTTTTAAAGATCTGTTTGCCAATAGGCAAAGGCCTCCTCCAACCTTTTCCATTCTGATCTTTCTTGAGCCACTCTGTTCCACATCACTCCTGCCACTTGTCTTATGTCGTCATCCCACCTTTTCTGCGGTCAACCTTTCTTCCTTTTACTTTCTCTGGGGTACCATCTGGTTAGTCTTTTACTCCATTTGTCGTGACCTCTTATCATATGCCCTGCCCATCTCCATTTGAGTCTTCTGATTTTCAATGTTATATCTATAGTTTTTGTTTTATTCCTGATGACACGGTTTTTCAATCGGTCTGACTTTTTCACATTCAGCATACTCCTTTCCATTGCGTATTGGCATGTTGCGAGTTTGTTCATGATTTCCTGAGTTAAAGCCCATGATTGGCAGCCATATACAAGAACAGGCAGTATGCAGGTGTTAAATAGTTTACTTTTCATATTTATATGAAGTTTTTCGTCTTTCATAGCCTTTCTCAAGCCCCAGTATCTCCTCCAGCCGTTTATGATTCTTCTCTCTACTTCTTTGCGCATAGGTTCGTTTTGTGTTATTAGCTGTCCCAGATAGATGTATTCATCAGTATAGTTGATTTCCGTGTTTTCTATTTGAATCGCGTTTTTATTTCCGTTAGTCATCACTCTAGTTTTTTCCGGGTTCAGTTTTAACCCTACCTTTTCGCTCTCTGTCGCGAGCTCTTTTATCATTATACTTATGGCTTCTGATGTTTCGGCGAATAGCACTATGTCGTCAGCAAATCTCAAATGCGTTAGCGGTATTCCATCTACCTTGATCCCGAGGTGATCCCAATTGAGTCCTCTAAAAATTGATTCCAGTATCGCCGAGAATATTTTGGGCGATAGAGGGTCTCCCTGTCTAACGCCTTTTTCTATTCTGAATGGGACACCTTTCTTTTCTAATTGAATTCTTGCTGTACTATTACTATATACGTTTTTTATTAATCGAATGTATTTGTGTTCAATTCCTTGTTCCTTTAGTATCTCCCATATTTTGTTGTGTAATAAAGAATCAAATGCTTTGCTGTAATCGACAAATGCAATGTAGTATGTAAGCTGATATTCATTGTACTTCTCTAAAATTTGACGTACTGCGTGTATATGGTCGATCACCGATTAGTGTTTGCGAAATCCTGCCTGTTCGATAGGTTGGTGTTCTTCTAGCGTTCTTTCAATCCGTTTTAAAATTATCTTAGCAAAAATTTTGTAAATGTTGGACATAAGGCTGATAGGTCGGTAGTTTCCGATATTATGTTTATCTCCTTTCTTATACAACAGAATAATCTTAGACTCCGTCCATTGCTCTGGAATAATTTCGGTGTTTAAGATGTCATTAAACATATCTGTGAGGACAGGGGCCTTATTCAGTATGACCAATGAGATAACGCGTTCCTTAACACGCCACGTTACGTTATTGAAAAATTGTATTCTGTATGCCACACGATAGGTAAATTATACAAATCGCGCGCGTTACACGTCCTCATATGTCACGATATTTTGACAGCTCAAAACGCGCTCATAATCTTACCCTACTGCGTTTTAATTGGCATAGAGAATACCATAACGCGGACATTTCGTAACACGGCACGGTAAGACTTTAAAATGGTCATACTGAATAAGGCCCCAGGTATCAATATTTCCTTGCTTTGTCTAAGGATTTCGTTATTTATGCCGTCGGGTCCTGGTGCTTTGTCTTCCCTTTGGGTATCTATAGCTTTCTTAACTTCATCTTGAAGGATACTAGGAATATCTATGATATCTGTCAAATCAATTTTGCCTTTTGTATTGTTGCTCTCATAGAGATTCTTATAATATGATGTAGCTGTTTCTAGTATGTCTGTTCTACGATGATTCCATTTTCCACGTTCGTTCTTCACTTTTACTATCCAATCCTTTGAATTCGTCAATTCTTTGTATGCTTGTTTTACTCCACCCGTTTTGGCTATATATTTTTCTATAGTTTCCATTCTGCTTTGTTTCCTATCCTTTCTTATGCTATCTTTGATTTCTTTGCCAATTTTCGCTAGATGTTTCCTTCTGCTTTGTGTTTTTTTTTGCGCTGATCAAGTGGTTTCTTTCTTCTAGTAATGTTATAGTCTTCGTTGTTAGCCATTTTTTCGGTTCAATTTTACTTTCACTTGCGATTAGTTGTGTTTGAGTTTTGATAGTATTCTCCATCCAGTTGTATTTTTCTTGTGTTCCTAATTCCTCTGTGTTGGCTTTAAAGTCAATGAATTTGTTTCCCAGACCGATTGTTATTTGTTCCATTTGATATTTTCCAAGCTTTTTATGCCCTGGGTCTGGTCTTGGTCTAGGCTTTTTTGGCGGATTTGCTACTAGTTCTGCTCTGATTAGCCTGTGATTAGTATTGAAGTTAAATTTATTGATAATGGTAAAGTTACTGAAGCAGCTGTTTTTGTTAGTCATTATAAAATCAATTGTGTTTTTTGTTTTACCGTCTGGCGAGATCCAGGTCCACATGTTTTTCTTATTTTTTCTATACATAGTATTTAAGATGGTTAGGTTGTTTTCTAATGCAAAGTTTGTGATTTTTTCACCATTTCTACTTCTACTTTTGTTGCTGTATGTAAACGGCCCTAATATTGTGTTTTCTCCTGGGCGCCTTCTCCTTGGCGCTGAAATATAGTGGCCTTAAAGTAAGACGGTGCAACCCAGCCTAAGTTTTTGATTCACTCTAGGAACCACGGACGTGGTTCCTAGAGTTAGAGAGAACTTGCGAGAGTGCTTGAGAGTGAAAAATTCGCGAGCGAAATATTTTGCGGGGGGGTTATAGGTAATACAATAATTAAGTGTGACGTTCGACGTCTAGATGAAACTGAATGGCTCAATACCTTTGTTTTTTTTTTGTAAATTCACAGGAATAAGTTTTGTTTCTGTTATATCTATAATATTTTTTATTGAATATGATCTGTTTAATGTAATTTGACGTGTGTAAGTGCAAATTTTTAATTTGCCCATATACTGAATAAATGCTTTGACTTTTGACTTTTACAGCACTGTGATTGGACAACTTCAATTTGACTCATAGCAATAAATCATGCTTAGTGCTGGGACAACGTGACACTACCTCGTCATTATCGATAATTTCATCAGTCATTATGAAATATAGCGTGTGTGAGAAGTGTGAAGAAGTGTAAAGGTATAATGATAGAGACGGACAGACGGACAACAAAGTGATCTTATAAGGGTTCCTTTTGAGGTACGGAACTCCAAAAATGTTCGTTTGCTTGCTTACACACTAAATTCTAACTTGTTTCTTACCACTAAGTTGGTTATTCACACGCATCAGTATCACGTATCAAGTAACTTAAAATGTACCTTGATTTGAAATGACCTTTATTTATGTACTTATCTGGCGTGATTGAATAGCAAAACAAACAAACATTCCAGCTTTCGTGTTTATTAAGTACATCAGTAGGATAATTTGGATTAACAGCATATATATACATATAACATAGTTGAATTGAGCATTTTTATTATCTATCAGTAATCATTGTCGATAACTTTCACAAAACAACAGAAAAACATCACTAAAAGTGCACAAGTACCGCTGCGTACAAGGGCGGAGCGAGTACGAAACATATAAAGATGCCGTTGTAGGAAAAGGATAGACTGATACACAGGGCATCTGTGACCAGTATATGTTGAACTATGAATTTTATTTACAAATTGTTAATAATGAATTGAATTTTACTTATCGGTGATAAGAAACGTTGTCCTTTGTAAAATTTAATGATTTACTGGATTTCCTACACCACTTTATAGCGCAATTCGGCATATTTCACGGCTTTTTACAAGCTTTTATCTAACTTGCAATGTATGTATGTATGTATGGATGTCACTATGTATGTTCTGGTGGAATCTTGGAAGCTAAATTAGACCCACTTCCCGATGTCCGATTGGACTCAAATTTGGTATACTAACGGTGTTAAACGGCGGTAATCTTCGGTGACAATACAATGATATGGTACCATGAAGCTGGTCTGATGATGGGGGCGGAAGGTGGCCACGGCATCTCTGTGATAAAACAACATAACGCCACCGAGTTTGGGCTCGATTGATTTGTCTTGAAGAGAACTTTACGCCTAGATGACATCCAGGGTCTGATAATGAAGCTGGAAGGTGGCCACGGCATCTCTGTGATAAATCAACATAACCCTACCGAGTTTGGGCTCGATTGATTTGTCTTGAAAAGAACTTTTCACCTAGATGATATCCAGGGTCTGATGATGAAGCTGGAAGGTGGCCACGGCATCTCTGTGATAAATCAACGTAACTCTACCGAGTTTGGACTCGATTGATTCGTCTCGAAGAGAACTTTACACCTAGATAATATCCAGGGTCTGATGATGAAGCAGGAAGGTGGCCACGGCATCTCTGTGATTCGTAACTCTACCGAGTTTGGGCTCAATTGATTCGTCTTGAAGAGAACTTTACACCTAGATGATATCCAGGGTCTGATGATGAAGCTGGAAGGTGGCCACGGCATCTCTGTGATAAATCAACGTAACTCTACCGAGTTTGGGCTCGATTGATTCGTCTTGAAGAGAACTTTACACCTAGATAATATCCAGGGTCTGATGATGAAGCTGGAAGGTGGCCACGGCATCTCTGTGATAAAATAACGTAACCCCAGTGAATTTGGGCTCAAATGATTCGTCTTGAGGAGCACTTTACACATAAATGATAGCCAGGATCTGATGATAAAGCTTTAAGGTGGCCATGGCATTTCTGTTATAAAGCAACATAGCCCCACCGAGTCCATTGATTTTCCGCGAAGAGCACTTTACCCATAATCACATCAAATATCCGTGGAATATTTTAAAACATCATGCCTTCTCTTAAATACTTAGGTAGTAGGTAGTCGGTATATACCTATCAACTAAAAAGTGAAAAATAAATTATAAGTAAAAAATATTTTTTAAAACAACCTTTTATCTGGGAAAATGAACTAAAATGGTAAAAATAAATTCTAGTAAGTATTTGGCGTGTAGGTACTTACCTATATTTTTAAAAGCTTGAGGCACTGAAGTATAGTAATTACCTAGCCTGAAAAACGGGTAGTGCTTCAAGCTTTTAAGAATATAGGTAAGTACCTACACGCCAAATACTTACTAGAATTTATTTTTACCATTTTCGTTCATTTTCTCAGATAAAAACTTGTTTTTAAAAATATTTTTTACATTTAGTTTATTCGTTTTTTGAACAATTAAAATAGTGCGTGTGTACGGGTCTGGTATTTGGTCTGAACTGAAGTAGCCGCTCAAGGATGATATTATAAATACCCCATTGCGCCTATGTGTTTCGCGCGGGGGTGATACAACAATAGGTGTCCACTGGGCGGTACGTCCGTGTTAGGAACAGTATAAATAATTGCACGTTACCTCTTCAAAGAATGGTCCGATCCAGAGCAGCACACAAAGTATCAGCAAAGCACATATCACGGTTGTAATACTAGTTTTCCCTCCCGCCTGAAAGGAAAGATGGGTTATTGTACTTTTCAGCCAACTTAAGAAAAAAGAGGAGGTTTTCAATTCGTCTGTATGTTTTTTTTTTGGGTATGTTACGCGATTACTCCGTCAATTGTGAACCGATTCGAATGATTCTTTTTGTAATCGGTAGGGTACGTTTCCGAAGTGTTCCCATTGTAATTTCATCGAGATCTGATAAGCATCTCCAGAGATATGACGATAAACGTCTCAAACTTGCTACTGAAATTGACTCGCGGGGCAGAAGTCGGTTGTTTTAGTTTTTACTCTTAATTATATGTATGTATGTTGAGCTTACCTGATATAGTATATAAGATCTAGACAGACTAGCACACATCGGGCCGCATCCGAAGAAGGAACCGAACACGTTTCCTGCACCCTGTAATAAAAGTTTAATATAATAATAGCGCTATATATCGTCATTTGGTGACAGGCGTATCGCACTCCGCGCGGTAGCTATGAAAATGCTAGTACCTCAGCGGCAGCCAGTGGGCTACAAGTGCAGTCAGTAGTGTCACGCGCGTCTTTACTTTACTATTCAATCTGTTTTCACACAACACTCAACCTTATAGTAAGAGGCAGCTGACGGCCCGCGAGCTGACCGAGTGATACAGACTCTCGCAGCGCGGACTTACGGTGCATTTTACGGTGCGCAATACGCGGCTCCTATTTACTATTAGTTTAATCTGCGACGAAAATTCAAGGTCGCTTCCGAGGCGGGTAGCGTATTTTTAATGATACCGACGTTGTAACTAGGTTTAATGTCGCATTTTTGGTCGCAGGGTGTGCATCTTGTACTATTCATTATTCTGTGACCAAAGTAAACAAAAGCACCATTTATCGACACAAAAGTTGATAAAAACACCATCAGTGGAAAAGGTTAATAACCGCGCCATCTGTGGACTCACCAGCGCCAACAGTTCCTGGTTGCCGTCTATCTCGTACTTGTCCCTGTTAGCGAAGATAAGCGCCATCGACATCGTTACGGTGTAGGTTACCATCATTATCGAGGCCGCTTCCACGGCTACCTCCGGGATTAGTTCCATGGGAGGAACTGCTGGCATTGGCAGACTGGAATTACATCAAATTGTAAAAACTGTAGTGAGATTTACTCATTGCTATATTAGCGCGAAACTAGAGTTTGCGCAAAAAGAGAACCGTCGTAGAAATTGAGGGCGCGCGTGTTGATGGATATAATTTACTGCTTTTTTTGCGTTGACAACATTGCTCTGTCATTGCCAATACGACTAAAAATGTTTGATACCTTGGTCTTTTTAGTCATATACTTACTCTTATCATTATCGGGTGGTACTAGGTAGATATATACCTTCCTTCCCTACCTTTAAATATTAGTTCATCGTAAAGCCACGACGGTTCTCTTTTTGCACAGACTCTAGTGACCCGTCTGGGCTTCGCATGGGTAGAGAATAAATGCCTACGTTTTACATCAGCTTGTTGCGTCTAGTATGACTTATATGCAGAAAATTAGAATTATATGCTATTTTTTTTACTTTATAAATACATATTAATTAACCATATTAATTAATTTTTTATCTTTAGGGGGATAACCTCCTTTTATTGGATTTTTCCCAAAATGAATTGTTATTAATTTTTTAATATTAAATAATTATTATTTAATAACATTTTTATTTATTATTATATCTTTAACACTGATCGTCATATTTCAACTAATTCATAGAAAACCTTAACGAATTATACACTTAAACCTTCCTCGTGAATCACTCTGTCTATTGGTGACCGCATGAAAATCCCTTCAGTAGTTTTTGAGTTTATCGCGAACAGACAGATTGATGAGACGGGACTTTGTTTTATATTATGTAGTGATTAGAGATGCGCCGAGCCGAGTACTAGTTTTACCAAGTAACCGAGTACCAAGTATTACTCGGTTTTAAGTTTGTCACACCGAGTACTCGGCAGAGTTACTCTATATTAACTACATTACATTAATACATCAATAAACTGGCCAAGTGCGAGTCAGACTTTTGTCCCGCACACGGAGGGTTCCGAATTTCCGAAGTCCGAACGCCACAAACTTCTAACACCAACAAAGTGAATATTAACACAAAGGTAATTCATTTAATTAAATATCTGGAAGACCGAGTGTTCGTACGAAGTACTTTCTACTAATTCTAGCTAATTGAAGCTCTTTAAGTACTAAAATTAAAGATATATTATTCATAACTGTACACTTCATTTTCTGCAAATAAACCTTAACTGTGTAAACAAATCGACCGAGGCCCACAAATTTAACAAATGAAACGCTTGCGCGTGCTAATTTTTCCTGTGCTGCCATCTAGCTGCGTCGAGGTGAATTAATTTCGTATCGTATCCTATCGTAAAAAACACGTTTTTTGTTTTAAACCCTTTAATTTTTAACTTTGTTCTGTTCTTAGAATTTGTTGTTATAGCGGCAGAAATACATCATCTGTGAAAATTTCAACCGTATACCTATCACGGTTCATGAGATACAGCCTGGTGACAGACGGACAGACAGACAGACAGACAGACAGACAGACAGACAGACAGACGGACAGCGGAGTCTCAGTAATAGGGTTCCGTTGGTACCCTTTGGGTTCGGAACCCTAAAAAACCGACGACTGTGGACTAAACACACTAATCGAGTGGAGCCCTAATGAAACTTATTTTTTTTTTTTTATAGTCAAAGGTAAAAGGACAAGCACGACGCTCGCCTGATGGTACAGTAACATGCAAAATTTTGGACTACCAGAATTTTGCATGTCACTGCACTGCGCCTGTTACCTTGAGACAAAGATGTTGAGTCTCACATGCCCTGTAATTTCACTGGACACCTGCCATTTCAACCGAAAAACATTCCTATTTCACGGCAGAAAATGAATTGACAAATTGGTGGTACCGCCCTAGGCGGACTAGCAGAAGTCCTACCACTACAAAACTAAAAAATAAAAAACAAAACATAATTTAACGTACCCAGTAGGTATTTCTCCGACCAAATTGATACCAAACAAGTCTTTTAGGTGTACATAGCGTGATAGTAAAGTACCTATTACTATCGCTAACAGCTCTATAGGCACCGGCACCCGGCTTCGCTTGCTTATCCATGGCTAAAAAGAAAATAATTTAAGATCATTTAAAAATCTAAAAGAACCGACTACAAACGTCGCGCTAGTCACTTTCAGTACAAAGTTTCAGGTGTTTATCTCCATATCTCTGGAGATACTGAACATATCTCGATGAGATTTAAATGGGACGACCACCTGTGAAGTATATATACCCTTTCAAATTAAAAAGAAAAGAATTTTCCAAATCGGTTCAGGCGTCTTCGTGTCGAACCTCCTCCTTTTTTTAAGTCGGTTAACAAATAGGTATCGTCAGTTGGAGGTTAAGTTAATTTTTTTAAGTGAAACTTTTATTTATCATCATCATCATCATCAGCCGGTGTCAGTCCACTGCTGGACGTAGGCCTCCCCAAGATGCGCCACTGAGCCTGATCTTCGGCACTTATTAAAAACTTTTATTACATCGCCTTAAATTTTTTCATCCATTTATCGCATGTCGCCCGTGCTTCAGTTTGATTGGTGGATATGATGTATGACATTTAGGTCTAGCTGTGATTGGCGGACGCTTCCACAGCCGAACCGATTGGGCTGAAATTTGGTATGTAGATAGTCTAGTCTAGATAAAAAGTACCCTATGTGCAGGGGTCTAGACTCTAGATCCTGGAAAAACACACAGGGTACATTTTATCCCGATATTCCCACGGGAACGATGTGTTCGCGGGTAAAACCGTGGGGACAGGTAGTAGTAGTAATAATTTACCTTCAAAATCTCATTATTGAGAGCTATGGTAAGACAGGTGATGAAGGACATTATGAATGATGCCCAGTTTATACTGTGAATGTTTTTAAAAATGTCGATCACAGTCTGAAACAAAGAGAAAGAGAAAATTAATTACTAACCTTACCATAGCAATGAGATAATATAAGATATAATAGGGTATCTTACTCTATATGAGAAAAAATCTAAAATAAATTATTGAGACAGCTTAGGCAAAAAGCAGTCGGAAAACGTTAGTTTTAAGTCATAAAATTGCAAACTAAATTTTAAAATTAATTTCAAATGTTTCATCTTTTTCAATCTGTTCAAATTATACTCAATTCATTCACACTCATCTCCCCATAAACATATATTTTTTTCGTATTATTACGGCTCCACACGATTACTGGATTTAGCCAGTGTCTAGTATTAAAATTCTTTAAGTTTTTGTAACTTCAAGTCACCAAGGTAGGTCAAAGTCACGTTCCAGGTCAAGTTGAAGTCATAGTCTAATCTAAGTAATACCCTTAGTAAAGATGTGGAGTGTACAGAAGATTTCCAGTCGAACTTTGGAGCATATTTCACAACAAGCAGTTTCCCTATACTCGCACCGTAGGCAGAGAAAAGAATAGACCGCGGGTAGCTCTGCATCTTTCCCACATGAAATAGGATATACTATGGAGTTATTCCATGTAACGGAAAAGGACAAAGCTATAATATTTCCCTCTCTCAGTGCGTACCGGTTTTTACAGGGTTAGCCGTTTTTAGCTTAACGAACTTTGACCTTTATAGCTATGTGTCACTGGGTTCTAAATACATAAATGGTTATGTCACAGATTATATAATAGTTACTAATTGTTATGTTACAATCTTCTATCTCATGTGGCCACGCTACCCAAATCTCTATAATTCCTTACTTTATGAATCACTCATTCACCGGCACTTAATCCAAATTTATTTATGCATTATCTCGCGGAAGAACACAAGTTTTAGGAAAAAGTACAATGAGAGCACACACACTTTTTCAAGTTCCCGCCAAAATTCCAAAGACCCTCTTTATGCTATGTCCAATATAGGATGATATTTTTGACAGCTCACTAGATGAGGTAGTGTGTGTTATAGTTAATGAATTTATTCGATAATCGATTATTCTCATGGCTAATACACTGGCTAAATACACTAGTCGTGTGGAGCCAAAAAAACGTGTCATCTGCTTAAAAGAATCTTCTTTTAAAAAATATTTAAAAATTCTGCTTTAAAGAATAGAAGAGTATTTATTGTACAAACCTGTGTTTAAAAAGATCTTAAAGTAAAATAGTTTCAACAGTTTGTTCTTTTCGAACATACAATAATATTGTACACACACATACATACTCACACACACGTACACTCCCACTCATCTCAAATCACTGACCTTTGTTTAAGATAATAATCATATACAGTAGTAGTTTAACTAAGAAACACTGCTTATAATTAGAAATTGCTTGGTAATCTTTTTTCTACATAGTATTTTGTTAATTCGTTCATATTTTGGGTTAACACTGTCTTTTGCAACACAGTCTCAAAGACTACAGCAAAAAGGCAGGGTACCACATAAAATTGTTACAACAAACATTTATAAATAAAGCAATTTTGTATTTGTATTTGTATTGTAAGGCTAATTTTATAACATATACAACAGGTAAATAATAATGTTCTTGGTACTTAGTGAACTATCATTTTAGAATACCTACTGAAAAAATGAATAAACTGGCCAAGTGCAAGTCGGACTCGCACTCGTAGGGTTCCGTAACACAGTTAAGTATTGTATAACTTTGATTTTTCGCAACTACAAAATTAACTTTGTTTTTCATAGTGTTTGTACGAAAAACAAAGTTATTTTTGCGGTCGCCATTTAAAAGTTAGAGGGGGGGGGGGGGGACACACATTTTACCACTTTAGGCGCGCCTATCTTTCAAATGATTGACTTTGAGAAAAAAATATTTTAAGTACCTCAATATCATTTTAGACCTACCTATCCATAGACACCCCACCCCACACGTATAGGTTTGAAGGAATTTTTTTTTGTTTCAGCTCTATGTATGGGATGAAAGCGGTTCACAGAATACATCTACCTACCAAGTTTCAATTCTGTAATCCTAACAGTTTCGGAATAAAATGGCTGTGACATACGGACGGACAGACAGACAGACATGACGAATCTATAAGGGTTCCGTTTTTTGCCATTCGGCTACGGAACCCTAAAAATGATTTTGTATTTTGTATTTTAATGAAATAGCAACTTACAACAACAACTTTGTAGTTCCCGGAGTACTTGGGTATCCTGACTCCAAGCAGGTCTTTCAGCTGTGAGGCCACCACTTGTATGGAAGCCGCCGTCGTGAACCCTGACACCAGGGGGTCAGAGAGTAGAGTTGACACCGCACCCAACCTTAACACCCACATGAAAATCTGCAAGAAGAAGACTGGAGCGTAGAAAAGATAATAACACTACGTATAGAACGGACACTCTGTGCTCCCCACCAATCGGGGCTTCCTCACCTCACCACCGACTCTGGAGCTGTGGAGGAGCTATGCTGAGCAAGGACGCCAAAACTGACTTGACTGGAGTCAAAACTTCATGGATTTAAGATATAAGAATGGGTGCACTGTTGTTGTGATGTTTTGACTTTAATTTAATCCGTATGCTCATAAGGCTGTAATTGCTGGGGGAAATTGTGTGTCCTTGTCTAACAACCTGCCAGTGCTATATATGTACTATACTACATCTATAGTATGTATTTATCTATAGGGCCGGAGTGCACCGTCGTGTCACATGAGTAAAGACTTATCTTTACTCGTGTGGTCGTGTTTAATATAGCAAAACGTCGTTGCAAAACATTGACGATTAACGACGTTTTTAAAGAAAGTGCGCTCTTATTGGCTAGCCGCCGAGAAAGCGCGCTCTGATTGGCTAGCCGCCAAGAAAACGCGCTCTGATTGGTTAGCCGCCAAGAAAACGAGCTATGATTGGATAAGAGCAGATAAAGCGAGTTATGAATGTATAAGAGTCGGGAAAGCGAGATCTGAATGGTTAACCGCCGAGAAAGCGCGCTCTGATAGGCTATCTACATGAAATTTGCTCTCAAAGCATCATCAACAAGAAAATAGCTCATAATTTTAAAATGGTTGAACGCATTTTCTTGAATCAGAACTTTTTAACCGACTTCAAAAAAAGGAGGAGGTTTCTCAATTCGACCGTATAGATATTTTTTTAAATTTTTTTTTATGTTTGTTGCGGATAACTTCGTCGTTTATGAACCGATTTTGATTATTCTTTTTTTATGTTTCTTTGAAGTGTCACACACTTTATATTTTTGTAAAATTGTTAAACACAATGTAAAATTTCATCGTACCGACGGGACTCGAACCCGCACCCCCCGGATTACACGTCCAGGTGCTCTGCCAATTAAGCCACGGTTCGATCTATCGATACGACGAAATTAGTGGATTGCATTTGTTAACCCAATTATGCATTGGTGGCGCCATCTATGACTACTTATTCCGTAAGTTAATCATTCGGAAGAAATCATTACAGTTTTCAAATCCGACGAGAGATGTTGCACTGCGTAAATGAAATATTATGTTTCTTTGAAGTGTCTCACACTTTATATTTTTGTAAATTGTTAAACACAATCCAAAATTTCATCGTACCGACGGGACTCGAACCCGCACCCCCCGGATTACACGTCCAGGTGCAGGTATATAACTAAATCAAAATCGGTTTAGCCGTTTGGTAGCTACGATGCTACAGACAGACATCACAAATATACTATACACACGTGAAACTTATAATACCCCTCTTTTTACGTCGGGAGCTAAAAATAGTATAATCGCGGTAATATAATATAACAGTATTGTGACTCCATACAAACGATCAGAACGAGAGTCATGCCTATTAATTAATTTAATATAATTGTTAGATAATTTTGTTTTATTAAATCAAAAACATAATATTAACAATCAACATTACAAAAAACTAGAAATAGCGTCAAGTTGGTAGATAAAATTAAAATACTGTAGGCGGGCAGCCCTATCGCATGTTAACGTACCGAGCGGTGCCGCGCAGAACTCTTGTATTGATTTCAAGGACAGGGCCGAGTCACAGTACTGTTATATTATATGATCGTGGTATATTATAATAATATAACTTACAGTACCTGAAAAATTCCAACGGTGAAACATACGATACTAAGAATTTCTGTAGCAGCATACTGGGATTCCATCACATTATCATTCTCGACCACTGAAAACAATTAAAATGTAAATTAAAATATATTATCTACTAGCTGTGCCCCGCGGCATCGTCCGCGTTATCCTTGTGCAAAATTTCAGCTAAATCGGGCCAGCCGTTTGACTGTGAAGAAGTCACAAATAGAGAAGGTCGTTGCAAACCGTAAATAGTTTCAATAACTAGGTGTACGTACAATACCGAAAACATGGTATTGGATGTCATAATAACTGTTTATCGGGCGAAACCAGTTTTCGCAAACTACAAGCGTTGCAGCCGATGCAAGAACCGATTGGATATCGTAGTAACTATTTATTTGCAATACCTAACCTATACAGGTGCTAGGAGTTGCGAGTGACGATCGAAACCAATGAAGTTATTGTTATTAGTGGCGCCCAATTCCATCAAAACTATATAATAACCAATTTATGTCGAATCACAAAATTCTTCTACTTTATTTAGATGATATCAATATTATATATTATATATGTGAAAATTTGTATTTTTTTAAAATCATATAAAAAAATTAGATACATGTTTAGTTATAGCCATCGACACATTTCCGCATATTATATCGATGTTCTGCCTGACTTGCTACCAAAGACTATCTTACTACAATCACGGAAAAATCTGCCGCGATAACCTTACGGTTTTCCGATAACAGATTTTGTCAAATTTCAAATACCGACCGCAATGCCGCAATAACCAGTTATTGAGAATACCATGTTTCGGAAACCGGTATTGGTGTGAATACCTACAATGGTTATCGGTATTGCAAAATGGCGTAGCGACCCACCGCTAGTCACAAACAAATATACAAACTGACTTTCGCATTTATAATATTGGCGTTTTATTTAATCCTTTACTTTACCAGGCTCAAAAGACAGCACCAACACGGTTATATAATATAACAGTATTGTGACTCGACCCTGTTCTTAAGTCAATACCAGCGATAGGGCTGTCCGCGTACAGTATTTTAATTTTATCTACCTACTTGACGATCTTTCTAGTTTTTTGTGATTGTAAATATTATATTTTTATTAAATAAAATGAAATGATCCAATAATTATATTACAATTATCGTGAGCTGGGTACCGAGTGCGTACCGAACTCGAGGCGCTTAGGCATGACTCGCGTTCCGCCCGTTTGTACGGAGTCACAATACTGTTATATTATATTACCGTGGCACCAACGTTTTTTTTTATTACCCGACTGCGCGACGCAAAGGAGAGGTAATGTGTTTATCAGTCTATATATGTATGTATGTATATATGTTTGTTCCTTTGTGGCACACTAGAGACCAAACGCGTGGGCCGATATTGATAATTGGCACGTCAATAGATTCGCCATGCTAGCGCGAGTGTCAACGAAAACATAAAAATTGAAAAATTCAAAATGGCGGATTTCAGACGCTAAAATTTGGGGTTCAAAAAAAATTTTTTTTTTCAATACCTATAGAGTGGGGTATCGGATTAAAGGTCAAAAATCGAAAAAAAAAACGATTTTACATGCCGCGTTAGTCACTTTCAGTAACAAGTTTGCGGTGCTTATCTCTGAAGTTACTTATCAGATCTCAATAAAATTACAATGAGACCAAACGAAAATCATATTAGCTCAAACAAAAAAAGAATTTTCCAAATCGGTTAAGAATTGATGGAGTTCTGAGGTAACAAACAACCTCTTCCTTTTGGTATAGTCGTTTAATAGTACAACTGTAAAGTAAGTAAGCTTAAAAAGCAATAATACCCTATCTATTTCACGCATTTCGGTTTTTTGTTCTTTTTTCCATAATTGTAATAACGGTCATAGTTATACATATTTTGTGAAGATTTCAAGTCTCTATCTATTATTAGTTTACAAGTTCAAGCACAAAACGCCGAAAAATTCACGTTACTTGTATATAGACCACACTGTGATGTAGACCCCCTTTAATATTTAATTTTATTTTGTTTTTAGTATTTGTTGTTAAATCCCCCATTGTAATACATACTTAGTTGTGTAGACGCACAAAACCTTATATTTGCCAAAAAATGCGTAAGCATATTAGTAAATATAATAGTACTGGAATCCCGCTGGCCCCATTTCATAAACAATAAAATATTAACGCTAACGTCAATATATATATTTGAAATGTGCAAATTGGTACGTATATACTACTACTAATGGCTTAACGAATGGGGATTAATGTGTCCCGACTGTTAAAGTCTCTATATTCCATATAACAATGTATAATTTATTTTATGAGTGTATCGACCGAGAAAGAATTTAAATGGTATAGTTTTTTGATATCCCTAAACAGAAGTCTAAACTACTAGACTTACTTGTTTTTTTCTTTTCAGTTCGTTTTTTAACACTTCACTTTTTGCGCAGTCGGGTTTTTTGATTTTTTAATTTAATGTTTTATGGATTCACATACTTGTAAAAGTTTTGTTTCATATTGCATCACTGAATAATAAAGATGTTTAAAAACTAAAACATCCGATTTCAATGGCGTGCGAGTCAGTTTCAATAGCAAGTTTGAGACGTTTATCGTCATATCTCTGAAGATACAGTTTATCAGGAGTAATGGCGGACCATGCAGACAAAAAAAAACATACATACGTATTCAAAACCTCCTCGTTTTGGAAGTCGGTTAAAAAATTACACAAATACTTTTGATGCCATTATGCCAATTTTTAAAACTCTACGAATCGATTGGGGATTGAGTCTTCCAGCAATAACGTTTCTAGGTGTATGTTTTTTTTATATATAAAGTCATAAATTACTATCAAGTATATACTTCTCGCATATATTTTGATTATAAAATAGCAAAATGTACAATTCAAGCAATAACCCTTTTTAATCGACTTCACAAAAAAGGAGGAGGTTCTCAAATCAACTGTTTTTATGTTCGTTACCTCAGAACTCCGTCAAATTTTAACCGATTTGAAAAAAAATTTTTTTGTTTGAGAGATTATGCCTTCCGTTTGGTCCCATTCCAATTTTATCGAGATCTGACAATTATCTCCGGAGATATGGAGATAAACAATATAAACAAATTTGATACCTTGATGACATGATTATGACTATAGTAGAGTCAATTTAATAGATCACATTTGACACTTCATCAAAATTCAACAACGTGACCTTGTAATTAAGGGCACATAATATTTTTTTTTTCAAAGTCAGTACTGCATAATTAGTTAACATTTTTCAGTTACAAATACATATTTATTCTAATTATTACAAAAAAAAGCGTTTTTTCGATTTACTTAAACTAACAATTCATTTTAAACATAATATACAATTTTTGTTCTAAAAAACTAAACATCATTACAAGGTTACGTCGGTGAACCCTTTTTCTTTATAAATACTAGGGATGCTACCCAAAAAATCAAAAGATTGATCAATCGATAGGTTGAATCGAATGCAATGATTACTTGTGAAAGATGTTTAACTATAAAAATAACTACAGTGTGATTGTAATTAAAACATAATATTATTCTTTGACTACAAAAAATACAAAAATAATTGAATAAGAACTAAAATCATGATGATGTTACATTTTTGGGTTAAAAAACGATAAACTACTAAACGTTTGAACCATAGGTACATTTGAGTATATTTTTTATTTTATTTGGCCCTTTTCTATGGAGCTACATTCTAATCTATAATCTAATATATAAAATTCTCGTGTCACAGTTTTCGTTGCCATACTCCTCAGAAACGGCTTGACCGATTTAGATGAAATTTTTTATGCTTATCCGGTATCTATGAGAATCGGCCAACATTTATTTTTCATCCCCCTAAATGTTAGGGGTAGTCCACCCATAAATTTTATTTTTTTATTTTTTAGACAAAATTTTTAATTTCTATTTTTTTATGATACAACATACAAAAATACATACAATCCTCAATTTTCACCCTTCTACGATCAACCCTTATTTTTTAATAGCCATTTATTTATATGGCAAAACAACGTTTGCCGGGTCAGCTAGTTACATATAAAATCGTTTAAATATGTACAATTTCCGATTTGTATTAACGTGTCTTATCAATTTCATATTAACGCAAAACAAACAAGTAAATAACACTAAATAATTTAATTTTAATAGTTTTTATCTTAATTTAGTTTTAAATTGTATATATGTACTATTTGTAAATATTGTTTTATATGGAAGTATGGGTTCTGAACTTGTTTAATGTCTACCGAATCGTAAAACCGCAATAAAATTTAAATACTAATTTTATTTCTCATTTAGAGGAGCCGAAAAATTGGTTTTGAGTTTGAATATCATCAAACTAACATAACATTAACATAATTCTTGTTTGTGTTGATGCGTATCGATTCATCAATTGAATCGATGTTTTTAAGCAAGTCACCTTACTATGAAGCTGAGACTGACAGATGTCAAATGTGATCTATTAAATTGGCCCTATTATAGTGGATATTTTCACTATCGCGGCATGTGAAGTCGGTTATTTTTGTTTTGCAAACGATTTTAAATTATTTTTCATGGGTTGACTAAATTTGAATCTAACTAACATATTATTTTTCTTACTTACATTACTAAACAAACAAAATAAAATAGTAAAATAAAAATACTTACAAATATATAATTCTGTACTACTGGCCGCAACCGGAATGTATCTACTAACAACCTGAAAAAAAAAAGAAATAAATTGTACGTGCAGTTATTTAATGTTTGAACAAAACCTTAATCCCAATTATGTAAAAATATAATATATATGATCAACTGGCCAAGTGCGAGTCTGAGTCGCACACGTAAGGTTCCGTACACACAGTACAATCTATATCCTATTGTTCCGGACAACGACGTACACCGACGATATGAACGCACTATGTATAGTTAGTTATAAGTTGTATATAATAAAGATAAGATTTAGCTTACTGTAGTACTCTAGGATAGGTAGGGCACTTTGTAATGTATAACTTTCATATTCGTATAGATAGATAGACATATAGTTTGTAATTGTATCGCATTCGTAAACAGCCTTATTATAGATAGATTTTGTTAGATTCTTATTAGAACATTTAATTTAATTTAATTATTTAATCTGTCACCAAACATCTAATGTGTTCCGGCAGCTATCCTTGAGAGCCAGTTCCCATTCTAGGCCTAGCGTGCTTACCATCTTCGACCGCATCATCACTTACCAACAGGTGAGATAGTGGTCAAACGCTAGCCTATAACGTATAAAAAAAAAAAAAAAAAAACATAGGAATATAACTCGTATAAGGTTTGTAACAGTTTAATAGGTCTTATAGGACTACAGACAGGTCATTCGTACAACCTAGGTAGATAGGTACTAGATAGAACTAAAGCATGTCCGGCTTTAGTAGACAGATGTAACAGATAGTCAACCTAGACCAGGTTAGGTTTAGGAATAGGGTTGGTACTTGCAAATAGCATAGGTCTGGGAGAGCTCCGCACTCTCTGATGGTTAGCGCTCGACTAAACAGCATCTCGGGAGAGTATATCTCCGAAAAGTCGGCATCTCGTGCGGGCGCCCACACAAGGACACGCCCCGCGAGACAGAGCGCGGGCGCTCCCAGACTATCGTCCTCTCGCTCTTTTGCAAGTACCAACAACAGTATAAATAGAGCGTCGCTACCGTGCCAAATTGTGTGATCGGATTGCCGCATCGCTCGCCGCGTACGGACGTGTCTACGAGTCGCTCCAATACTGTGTCTGCAACATTTCCTGAGTGAAATAGTGTCGACGGTGCCCGGAGCTGTGAGCTTCGGGGGGGACTGCCTGCGCCAACGATAGCCAGGGGGGCCGGTATGCAGGTGGTATAGTAACCATACCACCTAATTATCGACCTCCTTTCGCGTCACGCGGAAGCGGAGAGAAGTTACCTACGAAGCCATGGACCCGCCACCGCCGGGACCACCAAAAGGCCCTTTTCAGGGCCAACCGCAACCTAGTTCCGTTGCCACGGTAACGGGAACTAGCACTGCTCCCACTAGTGGGGAAGCCGAGCAACCATTAAAAGTAACCGGAGTAACCACCGGTAGTGAGCCCGGCCCTTCTCAGGGCCATTTAATAACCCCGCCGGCACCGATCGACCTCACGTCACCGGTGTCGCACCTACCAAAGGGCTCTATACCGGCGTCATTTTGGCTGTCGCTCTCACCGAGGGGGCTTTACGAGCGTGATATGCTCACACTCGCCCGTCTTATCCAAGCCGGGGCCCTCTCGAACGGGATGCTGCGCTGGATGGCGCTGTTTTTGCGCCTGGAAGAGGCAGAGATGGAAGGCAAAGAATTGTCAAACGAAGACCAAGTGGCATTACAATTTGCCCAGAAAGCCATGATTACGCTGCCGCCTGCACCCGAGCTCAAAATGCGGGGATACATCCCACCGCCGCCGCCCCGCACCGCCGAAGGGGGAAAACGCCGCCGCGCTCGCTCGGAATCTCCTAGCCCTCCGTCGACGCGTACGAGGCTTAGGACTCCCAGCCCGGAACCCGGACCGTCCGGGACCTCGCTGTTGGAGAAGGCACCGCTGCCTCAGCGCCCGTGTTTTGGAGAAAAACTCCGTAAAACCGGGCGCGAGAAAGAGACGGTACGCGCCGCGATACCCGTCTCGAGCGCACGTCACCGTGACGTAGATCGCGCGCCGTATCACGCCACCCAGGCCCCGCCCCCTCTCGCCGGCCCGAGTGACGTAGGTCGGACGGCCCCCGCGACCCGCGCCGCCCCCGTCGGCGCCTACGCCGCCGCCGCGCGTAGCGGGCCCGCCGCGTACGTATCCGCGCAACCCACCGCGGGTCGGGATCGCGTCGCGCCCGCGAAAGCCGGCCGCGCCACCGATGCGCCTGCTGGTCGCGCACCGTACGCCGCCGCCGCCGCGTTCAAAGCACCCGTAGCTGCTAAAGCCGGTCGCGCACCCGTTGCGCCCGCCGCCGCCGCTGCGCCCCGCGCGCCCCGAGCGCCCGCCGTCGCGCAAACGTCGCGTGGCCAACCTGTTGCGCCCGCTGCACCTGTTGCGCCCGACGCATCTGCCGCGCCCGCCGCACCTGTCGCGCAGACTGCGGCCGCCCCGGAAGCGGCAAAGAAGACGCCAAAATACCCGCCGCTTATCGTCGAACGTATATCAAACTGGACGAAACATTTCAAAGCGATCGCCGAGACACTAAAGAGACCACCTAACGGAAAACCCTACGGGCAGGGCATTAAATTCAGCCCCGAAGACGAAAACGAGTACAGGGTGATCCAAGCCTACCTTACCCGACTAGAAAAAGAGGAGAAGATCAGTTGGTTTTCATACTCACTCCCCGCTGAGAGAAGCTTGAAAGTAGCTATCAGGGGGCTACCAGCGGAAACTAACACGGAAGAAATTCTAAAAGAATTCGAGGACAAGGGATTCGAACCCGAATATATTAAGCCGATATTCGGGCGACAAGGCAGACCAGGTTGCGTATTTTACGGACTTTTTAAGAAGACGCCTGCGCTAATACCGGCCATCTATGAAGTAGACGAGCTGTTGTTCATGCCTGGCATCAAAATAGAAGCGTGGCGCGCCAAGAAAGGGCCCGCGCAGTGCCACAGGTGCCAACAGTTTCGCCACAGCTCGCACAATTGCCACAGAGAGCAGGCATGCGTGCGCTGTGGCGAAGAACATGCGGCGAGAGAATGCCCCCGCCCCCGCGAGGAACCCGCTACCTGTGCAAACTGCACCGGCACGCACCCAGCCAACTATGGTGCGTGTCCAGTATATAGAAAAGAGGCCAGAAATAAGAAAGCCGGCACTCTCGCGCTGACAATGTCCGGCAGACGAGGGCAGGCCCCGATCACCCAGGCAACGGTCGAGGAAACAGCCACCGCCTCTTTAATGGCCCCGGCGAACGCAACAGGCGCACCCAGCGCCAGAAGAAGAGGAAAGAAGAAGCCAGCCGACAAAAGAAAACGGGAAAAAGACAGTGAAGCCCCGAAACCCGCCGCCGAAAAGAAAGACTCGCTCGGGCAGACCATAGGCGTCCTTAAGGAGATATTGGAGGCGGTCCAAGCCGGTACGGATGCTGAAACCGCAACCCTAATGGGACTGATGAAAATCCTAAATAAAAATGGACAGCAACAATAGTAGAATTGTACACTGGAATGCCAGCACGCTCGCGGGGAAGGCTAAACTGCTGACCACCTTCCTCCGCGAGCAAAAGATAGATATAATGCTGGTCAGCGAGACCCACTTAAGAAGCACGGACAAACTCAAAGTCCCAAACTACCAAGTCTATAGAAAAGAAGAAGTTAGCCCGGAAGGCAGAGCATACAGAGGCCTCGCAGTGTTGGTTCACCGCAGTATCGTCCACCAACTGATACCGCCGTTAGACTTCCAGTCATTCCAAGCACTAGGAGTATTGGTTAATGTCGCCGGCGTAAACAGAAAGTACTACGCCATATGCAAGCCACCAACGTCACGACTAGACCCGAAAGAACTCAGAACGCTTATCGACGAGGCAACACCAACTATTATTGCCGGCGACTTTAACGCAAAGCATCCATACTGGAGGTCTAACCAACAAAACCAAGACGGTAAAATTCTGTACCAAGACTCGGTGGACCACCACTACGAGGTGGCAGGCCCGAACGAACCTTCACACTACACAAGCCACTCTGCAGAAATCATAGACTTGGTAGTCTATAAAGGATTAAGAACCCCGCCCACTCAAACTGTGCTGCCGGATCTCCCCTCCGACCATCGTCCCATTCTCCTTACAATGGCAGAAGCACCTCATAAAATCCAGGTACAGACAAGGAGAAGGAAGACAAAATGGGATGTGTTTCAAAAAGAAGTCCTACAAAGGACGAATAGCTCTCCGGTTAACTCAATCGAAGATGTCGAACGGGCAGTGGGAAACATAACAACCGCCATCCAAACCTCTCTCACAGCAGCATCGCAGACCTCCAGACCCGGCGAGAGGTTAGACCCGACGCCGGCCTGGATACGGACACTCATAGGCGAAAAGAGGGAGAGAAGAAAAGAGTGGCAACGAACCCGCTGCCCACGCATCAAAACCGAATTGAACCAGCTCATTGAGAAGGTTAAGGCGGCCCTCAACGAACAAGCGGCGCTTGAATGGGAAGACCGCATTATGAATATAGGCGATCACGTGCCCTCCGTGCATCGCCTTTGTAAAAACATGACGAGAACGCCTGAACCAATCAGACCGCTACTAGGGCCGGACGGGCTCCTAAAGTTCGAGGCACAATATAGAGCTGAGATCTTTGCCTCGAGCTTAGAAAAACAATTCGAACCAAACCAGGATACGCAGCCCGAGCACACAGCCGAAATCGAAAAGAAGCTAAGAGAGTACCTGGACAGAGCTCCTGAAAAGAAAGACGAAGACGATGAAGAAGAAGACCTCTTCTTTACCCCGAGTCAAGTCAAACGAGCCATTCAAAAATTACCAAACAGGAAGGCGCCTGGATTCGACGAAATCAGTAACGAAGCACTGAAATTTCTGCCGCCAAAGACCGTCGCTGTCCTTACAAGATGCCTAAACGGGATTTTACGCAGCGCCCATTTCCCAGATACGTGGAAGACCGGGAGGGTGGTCATGATAGCTAAACCAGGAAAGGACCCGAAGAAGCCTGAAAGTTACAGACCCATAACTCTACTCAACACAATGAGCAAATTACTGGAGAGATTACTACTACAAAAATTGATACCACACCTGACACCAAGACCAGAGCAATTCGGGTTCAGGTCACAGCACCCCACCACCCTCCAAGTCACCAGACTGGTATATGACATGGCTGTCAGTCATAATAAGAAAGAGGTGGTAGCGGCGGTCTTTCTTGACATGGAGAAGGCGTTCGACAGGGTATGGCACGAAGGACTACTGTACAAACTGTAGACGTCTTCAACCCCCCGTCAAATCGTGCTACTCCTGGCGTCCTTCCTGCAAGGTCGAACTTTTAAAGTAGCGGTCGAAGAAGCCGTATCAAGCTTGAAGCCCATAAAAGCCGGAGTCCCGCAGGGCAGCTGCATCTCCCCGGTAGCTTACGCCCGGTACACCGACGACATCCCAGTCGTTGGGCGGGCGAAGCTCGCACTATACGCGGATGATGCAGCATACTACGCAAGCTCCAAGAATCCACGGCAAGCAGTGAGCTACCTTATGAAGACGCTCGACGCCCTACCAGACTGGCTCGCCAAATGGCGCATGAGGATGAACGTCGGGAAAACCCAAGCCCTCATGACCGGCAGAGACAGGATACCGGACGCAGTCAAGCTGAGAATCGCCGATCAGGATATAAAGTGGCAGACCAGTGTAAAGTACCTGGGAGTCACTATAGACAGAAACCTCACTTTCAAGCCACACGTCGACGAGCTGATCGGAAAGGCGAAAAGCGCTTGGGCAAGGCTGAACCCTCTACTGACCTCTGGACTACCACTGCGGGTCAAAATAATGATCTACAAAGCCTACATCAGATCTAGACTAACCTACGCAGCGCCGGCGTGGTACGTCTATGTCTCAGATACCAACAAGAAGAGGGTTCAAGCCCAGGAGAACATTGCCATGAGGAAGATAGTGAGTGCTCCCAGGTACGTCAGAAACGCGGTCATACGAAGGGACCCAAAGATGGATGACCTAAACGCCTTCATTGGAAGTCTTACGAAGAAGATGTTCAGAGCGGCGGACGCGTCCTCTTTCGAGCATATTCGCGGCATCGCGCCGCTACATGCACGCCCCCCAGAAATCACAGGAAGGAGAAGCAAAAAGTCGAAGCCAACACAAAGGGAGATGATTCCAAAAAATGATGAAGAAGAAAAGGAAGAAGAAGAAGACAGGGCGGGACCGCAGGTGACCGCTGCCGTGCGCGCTGATCGGCTCGCTGGGCTTCCCCGAACGGGGACCTGGCAGGGCCTGATCGCCCCGGCGCATAGTGGTTGCCTGCGGCACCCCCGCCCGAGAAGCCCGAAGACAGAGCCACGCCTGTAGTCGCAGGCGAAGAAGACGCCAGGGGAAAAGGGCACAGCCCTGAACCCCTCTCCCTACACCAATCGGTGTATGACGAAGCAGCAGAATTGCCAAATTGTTCAGTTTACCAACGGCGGCTCTAGAAGAAAGAAGAAAGGAACTAGGAAGACTAGTGAATAGTGATAGTGCCTAGCCTAGTTGCTAAGAAAAAATTGTGAAGAAGGAATAAATTAGCGTTTCAAGGCTTGAAGACGTGTTTAAATCCCAGCTCCAAAGCTTCACAGTATAAGTGTGGGAATCCGGAGTCCTCATCGAAGAAATACAGTCCACTGCTCCACCGCTGTGCTTAGGGTTCCCCACACCTATTTCCTACTATAATACTATAAGGGCGAAAGTTTGGGTGTACGTTTGTTACTTCTTCACGCTAAAATTACTGAACCGATTGAGATGAAATTCGGTATAAGTAGATAGCCTAGACCCTGGAAATAACACATAGGGTACTTTTTATCGATTATATCCTTTTTATTTTATGTTTAATTTATTTTCAAATGTATTATTATTTAATCCTGAATAATGCTTCTGTAAATTGTTTCTTAAAATGTTCACCCAACTATGTAATAAAACTGACTGACTAACGGTGCGACTGATCCACCAATTCAAAGTCGCTCAGCGAGCTATGGAAAGGGTATTATGCTAGGAGTTTCTCTGAAAGATTCGAGTTCCGAATTCGAAACTCAGTCATCCGACATAGAACCAAAGCTATCGACATAGCTAAAAGTATTAGGAAGCTGAAGTGGCAGTGGGCTGGTCACATCTGTCGTAGAACCGATAACCGTTGAGGTAGACGTGTTCTAGAGTAGAGACCACGGCTCGGTAAACGCAGTGTAGGACGCCCTCCAGCTAGGTGGAGCGATGATATACAGGTTGGCAAAAACGTCTTGCAACGGAACTATTTTTTATTTCTGGCCTGGCAATAATCTAATCTGTGATAAAATTTTCTATGTTAACTGTGGTCAGTGACCGAAAATGTATTAACAAAGTTTTTATGTGCAACTTAATAGTAGTATTTTAATATTTTCCGTAACCTACGCGACTTAAAGATGTTTTAACATGAATAAGACTATCCGTAGTTCCACTAAAGAAGTAATTTTAAAGTTTACCGCCACTCTCTCTGCTATCGGGGTTACTAGTATATAGCAATAGTGGCGCCCCTATCTATTTCTACTCTATTTTGCCAACCTGTATGCAAGCTGGCTGGCAGCGGTTGAAAACAAGGAACTGACGATCGAGCTTAGCGGCGTGCCATAGGAGAGGCCTATGTCCAGCAGTGGACGAATACTGGCTGCTAACGATGAATTATGAAGTATTCAAGATTAATATACTTCGCCCAATTTTAACTAACTGTCTGTAGGTGCCTACTGAATACAAAATGTACTACGCTAGCTTGACAAGTAACTTTAAAAGTTGTCGCATTTATTTAGTTCATAGACCTTAGATTTAGTCGGCTTTCAAAATTCTACACAACTTGCTAGCCATTTATTAAGAATTTTGTATTTATTTTTGGTCTAGAACAAATGTTTGTTGCTTATTTAAAACCAGATGCGTCGCGTGGCTTTGTCCGCATATTCTATGAGGACATAAAATATGCGGACAAAGCCACGCGAAGGATCCTGCCTTGATTATCCGCTGATTACACATATATTGAAGTCACATTAAATTCAATATGGCGCCCTATAGAAGACACATGGAGGTAGGAAATCCAAAATAAACAAAGAGGTGCCGCGATACATTTGCCTGTATGGAAATCATGATTCATCGTAATGGAATCTTCAAAAAGAGGTGCATTCCTAAACGTCATAATGACACATAAAATGGCTGCCATCGATTGTCTATTGGTCCATTGATGACCTTGAATGACACAATCCTAGCAATGGATGAGCAATGTCAGTCATTTTAAGTTTCATTATGACGTTTAGGAATCCACGTTTTTTTTTTGTAGGTATTCCGTGTCCTTATATATAATATACATCAATGAGAAGACAAGGCATGGATTGAAAAAACATTTTTTTGTTATTTGTTTCGCCATCTAGCGGTGTTGAATGAGAAACTTACCTTGCCAGCCATCAAGCAGGCGATTGCGAAGGTCCCCATTGAGACGTGAGGGGAAGTGCCCAATAAAACGTATACCAAGGCAGGGAAGAAAGCCATGTACAAACCTACGATGGGGGGTACTTCTGCTAGCATTGCGTACGCCATACCTGCAAGGAAGATAAACTATTTGAGGAGATTTGGCGGGAACGTGAAAATGTGTGTGCTCTCATTGTATGCTTCCTTAAACTTGTGTTCTTCTGCGAGTTAATGTGTAGTAAATGTGGATTATTAACCACTCAGTGCCGGTGTATGTGTGCGAGTGTAAGGAAACAGAACAATGTTGAAAAACATGCTATTTGCGTCCTAGGTCCTCACCAAAATTCACTAAAAATCTCTAGTAAAACTTCACATCTTTACTGAGGGTATGACTTGAACTAAACTATGACTTCAATTACATCCTGAAATGTAACTTTTGACTCAACTTTATGACTTTTATTTACAATAACTTCAACAATTCTAATACTTTACACTGGCTATATACATTAGACGTGTGGAGCCATAACAAACCTAAAAAAAAAAAACGATTTAAGCTGTTTTTAGGGTTCCGTACCCAAAGGGTAAAACGGGACCCTATTACTAAGATTCCGCTGTCCGTCTGTCTGTCTGTCTGTCTGTCCGTCTGTCACCAGGCTATAGCTCATTAACCGTGATAGTTAGACAGTTGAAATTTTCACAGATGGTGTATTTCTGTTGCCGCTAGAACAACAAATACTAAAAACAAAATAAAGTTAAAAATTAAAGGGGGTCCCCATACAAAAAACGTTTTTTTAAACGCCATCTCTCTAATTAGTTTCGGCAAAATGACATAGAAGGCGCTAGTAAACGGCCCCGTCTTTCTAGATCGCGACCAAACCAAATATTCTTGGTAATATCAATTTATCAAATATATGAGGTGGAAACTCTGTTATGTTTCGTATTGTACGGAACCCTCCCTAAGTGTGCTATAAGAGACGCAATGCTGACTCGCACTTGGCCAGTTTTATTTTAATTGTTTTTTTTTAAATCATATGTTACAAAAACTTCAACAATTCTAATACTTGACACTGGCTAAATCCATTAGACGTGTGGAGCCATAACAAACCTAAAAAAAACTTTCTGAGCCGTTTTTTTTATTGTTTTTTTTAATCATATATGCTAGCGTTTGACCACAATTTCACGTGTTGGTGCGGTCGAGGATGGTCGCACACTACGCCTAGAGTGGTAACTGGCTCTCAAGGATAGCTACGGGAACACATTAGATGTTGGGTTACAGACGACAGATTTTCTAACTTGAGGGTGGTAGCTGGCCAGGCTAGATTGACCATAACGCCGATTTGAAATTTTCCTTGACGCAAAAAAAGGGTGAGTTTGACGTTTTTGACATCGTAGCTCCCACCCGGCTGAACCAATTTTGATTTAATTTGTTTGTATGGTCTGATCGAGACTACCGCGACTTGATCGAGAGCGTTCATGAAAATCTGTTTAGCCGTTTGAAGATAAAGCTCTTTGGAAAGATATAGACAAAAGAAGTTAAAAGATATAGATAGACTTTTAGTAGATGAGTGAATGTGAGCTTCTCCCGCAGCTCAAGCCTGATCTATTTAAAATTTGGTTATGTTTTTTATGTATATATGATATAAGTTCACGATGCTCGCCTGATGTTAAGCGATGACGTCTACCTATTACCTATGATAAATAATAAGTCAGGAAATGTAACTGTGTTAAAAAAATGATCCAAAACAAGTCGTGTCAAAGCAGGCGGGGTTAAAAGTCGTGTCCAGCGCGTCATTAGTCGGACATTTGTCTTGTTTGACTCAACTGTCATAACAGACATTACAGCATATGCGCGAACCAATCCCTGCTTTCGTTCCGAATTTAAATCAATCTCCAAGCCAATCATTTGTAACTTCAAAAGTGATTCTTATTTTCAATCTACGTCGTTTTGGTTTGAAGGAGGGCCACTTTTTGTGTGGAATTTGTTCTGAATTAGAATGCCTGACTTATTATTTATTCGTAGCCTATCACAGATAGAAGAAATCTAGATAGCCAGAATTTTGCATTTCACTGAATTGCGCCTGTTACCTCGAGGCATGAAGATGTTAAGTCTTACATGCCCTGTAATTTCACTGGACACTTTGCCATTCAAACCGAAAACATTCCTATTTCACGGCTGAATTAATGGTAAAGTGGTGGTGCCGCCCCAGGCAGACGTTCTACCACTACAGAACCAGTATTCACATTATGCTGTTACTTCGATGATGACGGAACTTGGAAAATTGATTAAACGACATGTTGTTGTTTAGTGGGAGGTTGGACTTCCCTACCCTCTTCCCAACTATTTACTGCATGGATTTAAAATATAAGGATGGTGTACCGTAGATGTTTTGACAAATTCAATTTAATCCGTATGCTCTGAACATAAGGCTGTGATTGCTATGTACATCAAAACGGCCCTAACGAAAGGAACCTAGATGGGAGTGTGTCCTTGTCTAACAACCTGCCAGTGCCTGTTTTAATTTTCATCAAAATCGGGCCCGATACTCCTTTGAACATTTTTCGCTATTTCTCATAGTCTCTGATTTGGCCATCCAGGCCAACTTGAAAAATTCATCCTATATATTTATGATCCATACAAAAGAAAGGGACACACTCCGTTCAAGGTCGGTCTCTTTCTCGCCGGTAGTGCCTCTGTCCGTCTTCATATAAAACGTCTTTGGTTTACTGACCTTGAGGTATGTGCATGACTGCAGTAGTGGCTCCTGCCACCATATCTCCTACCAGGTACTTTTTGTAGTCGTATTTTGGAAGCCATTTGATGATGGGCAGGGAGTTCTTGTTGAAACAGTTTCCGAAGCCGCAGCATCTGATCAAATTTCTGCATCTTTTACGAACTGGAAAATTATATAATATAGGCATGAGTTTAGGCTATAAAGCGCATTTAAGACTACGCTGTACTATACCGCAATAGCATGACCAGCAAATTACAAGAAAACTGGCTGCTATATATTACAGTTAAATGTGAACGTTTTCTAAGTAAATGCATGGTGAGTGATATTGTTGTGCCTATATGCTATAAGCTATTATTATGTAGCGTTGTCTGAAAGTTGTAACCCGCCGTTACAGCAAAGTATCCTATGCGATATCCATATAGAGACTATCCCTCAGCAGAATTTCAATTTGGAGGAATCTCGCTGTTTTTAGAAGATTTTGAATTTTTCAAAAAGAAAGTGAAAGTGAGAGTGAACGTTTTTTTTATACCAAACACGACATATCGAACAAATTTTGTATGAAAAACAGTACAGCGCCTCTAGTTGTTTTCACGCATCAATTTAGTTAGTTAATTTAATAACCAATCAGGGAGCCAGAATAAGTTGAATACTATGTGACATCTTTTAAAAGGGTTTACGATAAAAACTCGTAGTAAGGGTACTTCTAACAATTTGCAGACTCTTTTTACTCATCCTCGCCAGCTTAAAGCAGAAATGTCTTGTTTGGGCTAATCGAAGGGTCTGAAGGGGGTTCTGAATTCGTCAGATTTTTTTTTAAATATGTATATTAAGCGATTGTTCCGCCAATTGTGAACCAGTTTGAATCATTCTTTTGTTACAGATAGGGTTCATTTCCTAAGTGGTCCCATTTAAATGTTATCTAGATCTGATAAGTATCTTCAGAGATATGACGATAAACGTCTTGCTATTAAAACAATTGCTACTGAAACTGACTCGCGCGGCATGGAAGTCGGTTTAGTTTAGTTTTTAAACTAGAGTCTGTGAAAAAAGAGAACCGTCGTAGCTTAACGATGAACTAACAATCGAAGGTAAGGAAGGAACGTAGATAACTACCTAGTGCCACCTATAATGATAAGAGTAGGTATCAAACATTTTTAGTAGTATTGGCAATTAAAGAGCAATGTTATCAACGCAACAAAAACAGCAAGTAAATTAGAACCACCAAAACGCGCGCCCTCAATTTCTACGACGGTTCTCTTTTTGCTCTATCTCTCGACTCTATCTTAATTATTATAATATTATTCTGGATGTATTTATTGTTTAACTTACAAGATTTGTGTGGTTTCTGGTAGTCAGCATCTCTGTTTAATCTGTCCTGGTCGTATACCCTTCTGACCACGTTGAATTGATCCACTGAGGTCCTGTAAACAAGGTAATATATACTTAACTATAAGTGCAAGGTTTGTCAGAGAGCCATGGAACGGAGCATTCTCCGAGTTTGAAACACTACGCTCCGTTCCAAAACTGGCATCACAGACGCAGGTTTTAAAAGTGCGAAGCTCAAATGGGACTGGGCAGGGCAGGTGGTCCGTATTGATAACAATACTTATAAATAGTTATTGATGTTTATGTTACATAGTTAATTCTTAAATTATTAACACAATATTAACACACTCGTATTAATATTGTAGGCGTCAAGTTTTGTTAATTATTTTATATTAAGTACTTCTACTGGTTCTGCAGTCTTGCTCCGGAAATATTATCGTCACAATCGGCGCTCATGATTGGTCTGTCTAAAGACAGGCTTTCGTAAACGCCGAAGGATGCCGATGTTATCCCGACCGACGACAGTCGTGAAGAGGTCTGGCTTTTCTGCGAATATAAGTTGGAAAGCAGCCAGGCTCAAGGCCTCAGTATTATTTTCAAGTTCAACGTTATTATGTCTGTTTGTAAAATAATATTTACCATAACTGTGTAAGTTGTGATGTGATTATAACCTGTGATGGAACATGTGAGAAAAGTGCTTATTATTTCACCTTCCTACCCCATAAATAGTGTAGATTAGTAGGAAAATATGGCATGCCCACATAATTTTTCAGGCGCGGGTGTGCGAAGGCAAGGAAGGCGAAAATGGTTACAGATTGGGTCCCCACAGATGGTCGGCGACGACTTGATCGACTACGAAATGAAATGACATAGTGGTCCACCAGCCTGGCTGGACAGACATTGCGCTGAAGAGAGATTCGTGGAAGGATATGGGGGAGACCTTTGCCCAGCAGTGGGACATTATAGGTTAAGAAAAAAAAGTGCTACTATAATATTGACGAATTCTTGAATGATGACTTTGATGATTTACTTAACTGACATGAGCTCAATAATTATTTAAAAGGACATTTTACTGATTTATTGATGTTAATTTTTTTAATTTTATACAATTCTGATTTATACCTCAATTTCTTTTTAACCGAATTCACAAAAAAGGTTCCCAATTCGTCGGAATCTTTTTTTATTTTTATTTTTTTTAATGTACCTATTACTCGAAGATGTCTTAAATTTGGAAAAATCTTTTTTGTTTCAAGGGGTTCCCATCCCAGGTCCTATTTAAATTTTAAAGAAATCGGCTGAAAAACGTTTTTAATATATTTTTTATGGTAAAACGTAACAGGACAAGCACGACGCTCGCCTGATGGTAAGCGAAGACGTCTAGCTATTACAGATACAGAGGTAGGTTAGGTATGCAAAATTCTGGACTACACTGCCAGAATTTTGCTTGTCACTGCACTGCGCGCCTGTTACCTTGAGACAAAGATGTTGAGTCTCACATGCCCTGTAATTTCACTGGACACACCTAGCCATTTCAACCGAAAAACATTCCTATTTCATGGCTGAAAATCAATTGGAAAAGTGGTGGTACCGCCCCAGCAGAAGTCCTACCACTACAATATTTATTATCAACATTTGTATAAGATACATTTATATACCTTGACGACATGCTACCTCGTACTCATTATTACTCGATTATACTCATTATTCTGTGATGCTACTAAGTACTGGCACAGATTATATAATAATAACTGCGTCTTCTGGCTACTTTGACTAGCGCGACGTTTGAAGTCGGTTCTTTTAGTTTTTTAAACGATCTTACATTATAATGCTATGATGTAATTCTTTTAAAATATATGATATTTAATAGATAAATAATATCACAATACTTATTACTGCATGCATAAGTTTTTTTTAATATCTTATGGGCTAGCGATTGACCACTTTCTCAACTGTTGGTAAGCTGTATCTCATGAACCGTAATAGTAAGACAGTTGAAATGTTCACAGATGATGTAATTCTGTTGCCGCTATAATAACAAATACTAAAAACAGAATAAAGTAAAAAATTATACGGGTCCCCACCCCACTCCCCATACAACAAACGTGTTTTTTTCGGCAATTTTAATATAACGCCATCTATGAACGCTTGTCGCTTAGGTAAACGTCCATAGATGGCGTTATATTGCCGATCCCTAACACCTTTTTGTTAACTTTCACATAGATACCGTGCGTTAGACGTTAGATGGCGTTATAAGAAATAACGGCACGCGGCTCACAACACTGTTTTGATAAAATGTTTATTAATTATTATTTTTTGCTGGCGAAAAATGATAGTGGTATTTTTTGCTCGATCTTATAAAATACTGTAGTCTGCTATGGAACCCTACGAGTGCGAGTCCGACTTGCACTTGGCCAGTTTATTATAATTATACTGCGGCAACGCCATCTCTCCAGTTAAAGTAGGCAAAACATTGCACACCACAGTGTAAGAATGTAAGAACATCTCAAATACTACTTCATCTTTTTGTACTACATTTTCAGCAAATAAAAGAATTTCACTTTCTTTAACAATTGCATCCTGTAGATATTTTCACCTGTAACCAATTATTATACGCAGTAACATAATATTATTACGATTAACGTGTGCAAGTATTTTTGAAGTGAAAACTTCTTTAGCGGCGTTGTGCACTTTTCTTGGGATGGTTAAAAAATGTTCAACTAGCGTCAGGTCACGTGTCCTGATCGAAAATTCGTAAGACGGAGCGCAGGGCGCTTGCGCGAGGTGCAAAGAGCAATGTACAGAGCGCGGCTATGAGCCCGCCAGCTTGCTGAGAGTTGTAAGCAGATGTGCTATAGCTACGTACATTGATATATAGTTCTTGCGTAGGGATTCCTGCAAACACCCGCGCGTTTATCGATGAAGCGGGTGACACGTGACGACAAAAATGAATATAGGATATTTATACATTGAGAGGAATGTTATATATTAATCTCAAGATACGCTGTTTGTTTTTTCCTACGATTTCTCAGTCAGTATATAGGTATCTTAAATGCACGAAAGAGATAGTATTAATGTAATTAAGAGTACCTAATAGCACTTAAAATAATATTATTGTGATGTTATAATAAATGAAATAATATAAAATATTACCTGAAAATGAAATGCTTATTTACATACTAACCCGTTTTTAGGGTTCCGTAGCCCAACGGCTAATAAACTGGCCAAGTACAAGTCGGACTCGCACTCGTAGGGTTCCGAGAATAGGGAGGGGAGGGGGCTTAGCTAGGCGTGGTACGGCGCGGTGTAGGTGGGCTACGTATGTGTCTTATTTGTAATATAATAAGCCTAAATAATTAAAAATACTACGCGGACGAAGTTGCGAAGTCGCGGGGCACAGCTAATAACTAATATAAAGCTAACCACCCAAAAATCTCAACATTAACACTTTAGAGCATCGGAATATTTCCTTACTTCGACTTCGCTTGAACGTAAAAAATGTCGTAAATAATATCGACAGCACGCACATCACTACTCAACGGATCACCGCCGAAGCGGCGGGCGGTGTAGTGGGACGCGACTCGCAAACGCACGTCTCACGTGTACTTCACCCCCGCTATCATATAATAGTATATCCGTTTAAAAGTATGAAAAACTGAATTACCTGTGAAATGTTATGTTGCATTTTAGTTCCGTGTGTTTCCTTGTGTCATTTTGACGAGTTGGCACCGCACATTTCACCATTTTCTCGGCAAAAACGAAATAAGATGTTACTAAACACACTCCGCTTGAACTCAGAATGTGGACTGTTCGCGCTTACCGGTGGACAGCGACGATGTTCTGACCCGTGCTTACTGTTCGAGCCGAGTAGCCGCGCTCTGTACTTTAGTAATTATTGCTCTTTGGCGAGGTGTCATTCCAAAATATTCAAAAATGGCATGTTCAATTTTTCACTTCTGCCGACACTCCCAGCGTGCAACCCGTTGTATTTTTTAGTTTTTTATATCGTAATAGCTGTGCCCTGATGTTTTACCCGCGTAGACATCTTCCCCGTAGGAATTTTGGGATAAAAATAAGCCATGTGTTATTCCACAGTCTAGGCTATCTAATTTCATACCAAATTTCACAAAAAAACCTACAAAAAAACAATACAAACGTTTATTTCAGACAATACAAGCAAAAATGTGTCTAAGGCGCTCGACCTAGCGTTGTTATTACTTCGTTCAGCGCGCGATGTACTGGCGCGCCCCGATACAGTAAAGGGCTGACTCAATAAACTAAAAAAAAGTTTACGAATGATTTTTATTTATCTCACAAAATTACATCAAAGTTCCTAACTAAGAGTCGAATTTTATGTCGGAAAAGTGAATTTTACGCCGTCTTGTAATTCTAGTATCGGCAGCATAAAAAATGAAACATATTGTGCTTGTTTTTTGTCAAACCCGCAAAATGACTATGAAAAACTTAAATCGTTTCTAAGATAGAATACGAATGCGCAGTTATCCCGTCATTAGAATAATAATATACGTTGCGCGCGCGTGAGCAGTACCAAACCGACTGGCAGATAGTACCGGCGCAGGTGACGAAAGTTTAGGTATAA
Organism: Cabera pusaria; assembly: GCA_954871355.1. Lineage (NCBI taxonomy): Eukaryota > Metazoa > Arthropoda > Insecta > Lepidoptera > Geometridae > Cabera > Cabera pusaria. Next base: position 3,130,441 of record OX940906.1, on the reverse strand, counting down.
ATCGCAGTAGCTATGGGCGAGCGAGGGAGGCCTGGTTGTAGCGTGAAGAAGTTACAAACATACACACTCACAAACATTCCCGTTTATAATATCATTAGGAAGTAGGATAGGCTAAATAATACGTAATCATGTATTTACTCAATATTTTTTGGGTAATAATAACTTCTCACTGGTTTTCTAGTTCAGATTTCTTTTATTTGCGTAACAGTCCCGAGGTCGGTCATAATTGTGATTGATTTATATTGCAATACTTGTCTCAATGTCCTGATTGTAATTTGTAATACTGCAATCACAAAGCCGAAGATCCAGATCAGTGGTATGTCTTAGGAGGCTAGTGATAGGGCAGCAAATAGAGGAACCTCCAGAAGTACCGCCTTCTGTATGTGGCCCTTGATCCAGCCGTCTAGCGAGTCTCTTGAGATATTGGTCGAGACTCTTCGCTATAAGGCCGTTCGCAGAAACGACTATCGGGACTATGATAGTCGAGTCAACATTATTAATTATTATTGTTTAGGTGATGTATACCTAGCAACATTCTATGCCAGAAATGACTCAATAAATACCTGCATGAGGACCTGTGTAATTAAAACTTCCATCCTTGATCCATGATGTAACTTAAAACAATATTGAGGTTAAGTGTGATGACAAATGGATAATTAGAGCCTGTTATCGAATATGCTATCCCTTTCTCACACATCATCTATGCATCTAGCTTAAAGGGATGCAAACAGTGACCGCAAATATGCTCTCATTGGATGCAAATCGTTTTCGTCCTGTGATATGGTCTGATTATTTTTTGTTATTGGTACCTACAGCCAAATAAGTTTGTTATGGCTCTACAAGATTAGTGAATTCAGCCACTGTTCGAGTATTAAAATATTTCAAGTTTTCGTACTACTTTTATATCTGTCTCGTCTTTCTCCACTTATATCTACTTTGTGGTTTATCATCATGTTATTATCCCAAGTTTCAAGACGCGCCATTGATCCGTCTAAGCTAAGACGGATTTCGGCTCTTTTTTTTATTAACCGACTTCACAAAAACAGGAGGAGGTGCTCAATTCGCCTGTATTCCTGAACTCCGTCATTTATAAACCTATTTCGAAAATTTTTTGTTTTTGTATAAGCGTTTTTTTTGTTTTTTTTTAACCGACTTCAAAAAAAGGAGGAGGTTTCTCAATTCAACCGTTTTTTTTTTGTTTGTACGCGGATAACTTCGTCGTTTATGAACCGATTTTGATTATTCTTTTTTTGTTCGAAAGGAGATATCCCAAGTGTGGCACCATGGTAATTTTATCGAGGTCTGATAAGTATCTCCAGAGATATTGAGATAACCATCTCAAAATTGGTACTGAAAATGAATAGCGCGGCATTAAAGTCGGTTCTTTTTAGTTTTTAAACGATATTATTACGATTTAGTCTCATTGTAATTTTATCGAAATCTCCAGAGTTATAGAGATGAACACTTCAAACTTAGCACTGAAAGAGATTATGACGCGGCAGTTGAAGTCGTTATTTTCCTTTCGTAAAGGATCGTAAATTATCCAGTCACTGCCCACTGTTTTGCGTAAATATCGTCACTCCACTCGCTCCTCACAGGGCGTCCTACGCTACGTTTGCCAATTCGCGGTCTCCACTCTAGGACAAGTCTACCCCAACGGTTATCAGTTCTGCGGCAGATATTACCAGCCCACTGCCACTTCAGTTTGCCAATCACTTTCTAATAACTTTCGTTCTCTCGTGAATAACTTCGTTCCGGATTCGATCCCACAGGAAATATAACTCAACTAGCTGATACCCGCGACTTCGTTCACGTACACCAAGAATTGTATCACTATAAAGCTCTGTCAATCAATATTTGTGTGATCTGATTTATTTAAATTGTTAAACACAATCCAAAATTTCATCGTACCGACGGGACTTGAACCCGCAACCTCCGGAATGACATGTTCCGGTGCTTTTTTCGAATTTATTCCGAATAATTAACTTACGTAATAAGTAGTCATAGATGGCGCCACCAATGCATAATTGGGTTAACAAAATGCAATCCACTAATTTCGTCGTAACGATACTTCGCACCGTGGCTTAATTGGCAAAGCACCGGAACATGTCATTCCGGAGGTTGCGGGTTCAAGTCCCGTCGGTACGATGAAATTTTGGATTGTGTTTAACAATTTACAAAAATATAAAGTGTGAAACACTTCAAAGAAACATAACATCTGATTTATTTAGTTATAAATCTGCAAAAATCATTATTTTCACTAAAAACTATAAACTATCTCCTTGTTAATTTTCAGTAAGTTCGGATCGTCCGTTTAGGCGTGATTAGGTAACAAATAGACAGAGTGACAGAGTTACAAACAATTCTATATATAGTATATACATATATCTATAGTATTAGGATTGTAATGATTTGGTATTACGTTTGAATGTCATACATATAAACACGCCTTTTTAGGTTTCCGTAGTCCTGACAAGGAACCCTTATAGTTTCGTCATGTCTGTCTGTCTGTCTGTCCGAGGTTTTGCTAAGAGACCGTTAATACTAGAAAGCTGTAATTTTGTGGGGGTATGTATATAAATTACGCCGACAAAGTGCTGAAATAAAATTGTGAAAAATATTTTTTTTAGGGTACCTCCCCTATATGAAAAGTGGGGTTGAATTTTTTTTTTCATCGTCTACGCCATCGTGTGGGGTATCGTTGAATAGGTCTTTTAAAATTACCTAAGGGTTGCTAATACCATTTCTCGATTAAATGCTCCATTTACGAAATATTAAACTTTAAAGTTTTATTATAAACCAACACAAACTTTGTCCTAAGATTTTACCTTCTGAAAATCTTCATAAGAGACGTAAATTTAATATATTTCCAGTATTCAAACACAAACTAGCCTTTGCAAAAAAAATTCCTTGCTTCCTGGGTGGTTTCATTTACAACAAATTCTCTAAAAATGGCGTCATCAATCATCTTAATTTCTTTCAACTAAAGAAAAAGGTTAAATCAGTTTTAAAAAGTTACACATATGAAGAAACGGAAAAATTGTTAGTTGTCGTAAATTGATGATATCAGGGACCAAACAAACAAACACACACACACACACACACACACACACACATAAACACACACACCCACACTACACACACACATTTTTTATTTGAACTTTATAGATTAATGTGTGATTTAAGGCATGCAAATTTAAATTACATTGTTTTTATTTTATGAAGAAGTTCAAGAATTTATATAAATTTTAGTATTTTAACTAGCACGTCGTCACAACAGTTGCTCATAATGTTTGTCACTTAATTGGGGGTGCACAGTTCTCAGCAATACAGGCTTTTTGTCTAGCGCAGAGTTCTGTGGATCTTAGTAGGTACAGCTACACCTAATAAATTATTATAATATTTTTTTAGTTATTAGTCCCACTAATTTGTTGCTAATTTGCTAAGTTTTGTTTTCTTGATATTGTTATGTCTGTGTAAAAGTCGAAATAAATTGAATTGAATTCAATTGAATTGAATTAAAGTGCAAATTTTTGTTCCAGTAGGGCGTCCCCCCCCCTATAAAAGTTAAACTGCTGGCTTGTAAAATCTGGAAAAATTCGTGATAATAGCGCATTTCATTAACTTTAAAGGAAAATTATAGAGGTTAAGATAACTTTATTAGTTAAGCAGTAATAGTCGTTGAAGTTGGGTGTTGGATAATTTTGTACCAAATACAAAATCCTTAGAATAAATCCTTTAAAGTGACAAAGACGGAGTACCTAGTTGCTTGGATATAACGGGTAAAGACTTGCATTGAATAACAAGCTACTACGGAACCCTACACTGCGCGTGGCCCGACACGCACTTGGCCGGTTATTCCCGTTGGGATAGGCAGAGACTACTTCTTTTCACATGTTACAATCTTGAGATACCTCTATCGCTTCTTTCACTTTCATGAGCGCCTTCATACATGCTCGCCGGTTATAGGTAATATACTCCCCCGTTTCCTCCCTGGAAAATACTTCTAGAGAAAAATTGTTTCTGCAAAAAATCAAGGTCGATGTAGCTACACCCCTATCATTTTCTATTTTTGACCAACCAATTGCAAATAGAAATATGACCCTTCAAAAATCTTAAGGAGGAGATTAGAAGCCTTATATTTCTTTTTGCAATTAGTTGGACAATACAAGCAAATGATAGGGGCGTAGCTAACACACCTTGATTTTTTGTAATAACAAATTTTGCTCTTAAAGCGTTTTTCAGGGAGGAAACGGGGGAATAAAGTCAAAAGTCAAAAGTCAAAGCATTTATTCAGTATATGGGCAAATAAAAAATTTGCACTTACACATATACATTTGTATAGAAAAGTGCAACGCGCGTTCCCTCATAACTTGGCCTTTCTGTAAAACGTCTCCGATCTGCTAGGCTATTCTGTAAGCTATCTCGACAACGGAATCCGCGGTGAGATTTGAATTTCGTATAACGAAATTCAACCGTATTGCGAACGTGATACGATTGAATATCAAAGTACGAAATTCGAATCTCACCGCGGATTCCGCTGTCGAGATAGCTTACAGAATAGCCTAGCTGTAGGGCTATTCTGTCTCGGAAGCGGAATCCGCGGTGAGATTTGAATTTCGTAATACGAAATTCAACCGTAATACGAACGTGATACGATTGAATTTCGTATTACGAAATTCGTTTCTCACCGCGGATTCCGCTGTCGAGATAGCTTACAGAATAGCCTAGCTGCTAGGCTAAAATTGGATCAATTACTCATTTATTTATGTAAATTTTATAAAAAAGTTTTATTAATTTTTTTATCACCCCAACAAAATAAATAATCTTATAAAAATATAAATTATTTTATATAAAATTAATTATAAAACTCTATAGGGTCTTCTCGTCTTTTTAATTTATTTTAACTTTTTAAATAAAAAATTAAATTCTATAAATTAATTAAGAGACAGATTATATCTCATCTATGTCCATATCTTTCATACAAGTTACCAATTAAGAGACTAATGATTATGCTACCTTTGTACAGTCAAAATACTGCAGCCCTTTAATAATTAAATCAGTGGGCAGATTAGACTTTAAATTAAATACTATTGTATAATTGTACTACGAAATTCAACCGTATTGCGAACGTGATTCGATTGAATTTCAAAGTACGAAATTCGAATCTCACCGCGGATTCCGCTGTCGAGATAGCTTACAGAATAGCCTAGCTGGTCTGGTTCTTTCGCCTAGGTACTTGTACTATTCATTATTCTGTGGCCAAGGTAATCCTTTACCGACTGGCCCATAATGATGGTTTGGACATCTAGAGAGGATGGATGAACGAAGATTGACATAATATCGTTTAAAAACTAAAAAAGAACCGACTTCAATGCCGCGCTAATCATTTTCAGTACCAATTTTGAGATGTTTATCTCAATATCTCTGGAGATACTTATCAGACCTCGATAAAATTACCATGGTACCACACCTGGGATCTCTCCTTTCGAACAAAAAAATAATAATCAAAATCGGTTCATAAACGACGAAGTTATCCGCGAACAAACATAAAAATATATATATATATATATACGGTCGAATTGAGAAACATCCTCCTTTTTTTGAAGTCGGTTAAAAACAGATTTATGTTATACATAAGCCAACAAACTAAAAGTCCACACTTTAGACTTCTATAGTTCTATTATTATTCTATTATAGTTTTAAAACTTGCCAATGCTCGTCCTGCTCGCAATCTTCAACATCTCGAAGCAGAGGAACATTTTCTGATATGTCCTTCAAATCCTTTTTCAGCACTAAAAATGTCTTCTTAATACGCACGTTCATTTTTATTTGAACTTCACATATCAATTGCAAATGTAACTTAACACTTGATTAAATAAAACTTTACGAATAATGGTCGAACACGTATAATGGAACCATTGTACGTTTTTAAAATGAGGTAACTTTAGCTTCTGATTATACTTTTCCTTATATCCTATTGCTAAGCAATACATTTTTTAAAATAAAATTTTTATTTTTATGTGTAAACTTCGTTAGTACGTGATTTTTAAAAAAAGGAATGCGATTGATTTAAAAAAAAACTTACAATTAATATTACAACTTTATAAGTATCGCTTCAGTCAAGGTTTGTCTACCAACTAATAAAAACATGTCACCAAGCTGTTCACACAGTTTATCAAAAAGGGTGCGTATCCACCAGCGCTGGGCTAGGAAGCTGAGCGGTGCGCGGAGAAATGATCAACTAATAGTATGACTTCATTTTCTAATTTCGCTCAGTGCAACTTTCGTAGCGAGGACATATTACATACAAAACAAGCAAGGATATGTGCAGCGGCTACAAACGAGATGCAATCAAAAAGGTTAACTCTTAACAATATTTTTGGGTGCAATGCATAGATTTAAAATATATGAAAAGATATAGGATTGGATTAGATTATGATTTTCTATATGCGTAAATTAAAATTAATGAGCTGTATGTACACTGTACGAACTGATTTTGCCGGCTATTAATTAATAATCATTGTTACTACATTGACCCAAGGACGGACGCATAACAAAATAGATTTCAGGACAAAAACATCCTTGAGTGGCATATTTTATTATTCTACTCATATACTCATTTATTGGTAAACAGGTTTACACGTCATAATTTTACAATAATATTTCATTTTATAAAATGAGAAAAATATTAAAAAATAACAATTACATTAATACAATAAATTGTAACGATACAGTAAAGAAATATTGTATAATATTGCTCCTTACTTAAATTTTAGGAACTCGTCGTACTACAAGCCCTAATATCAGAAAAGAGGCCACTAAGCATCCTTCCTCCACTTTGCACACCGTTTCACAGCTCTGTTATAGCAAAAGGTATAAGTAAAAACACATCCTCTGATGATATGAGCTTTACACTTTTACACTTTAGCAAATTTATTTATTAATTTGAAACATACTCGTACTATATAACTATCATGGAGCTCAATAAAGAGTTTATCTATCTATCTATCTTCTCTGCGCTCATTTTCCTAGCACATCTTTGGTGAAAAAGCCAACACATTTTCACAGCCTCGCTACACATCATCGCTGCGTTCATTTTCTTAGCTCAGTTTCCGTGGAAAGGCACCCTAATGATTGGTTTCGTACGGGTAAGGATCGTTGCTCTATATGGATTGTTATAAACCGATTGGCAACATGTCTTTATCTAGTGGATGGTCCAATCCACGGCCGACACCGAGAAGTTTAAATATGCTACATAAACATAAATCTACCAAACGGCTGGTCAAATAACAATCAACTGAAAAATTCTAACACATCACGTTTTCCACTGTTTTTATAATAAAATTTAATCGATAGTTTACAAATCGAGATATCGATGTATCGATTAACACGTTCGTGTAATCTCACGGTTAGGAACAGACTGCTGGTTAACAAGCGAGATAACGAAATCGATTCGGCCGAACGGTCAACATTTCTTAGTTGTTTTGTAAAGAATTGGAATGGTTTGGAAATTTTTAGTAGGTATTTTTAGCTGCTAGCACGCCTAGGGCCGTACCGTTGTTTTGTCATCTAGTTTTTAACCGTCAAATAGAATCAAGAGCGGAATTAAGGAGCGGGGGTGCACGGGGGCACTTTTATTCATATCGTTCCGTGATGGCATCGACAGACGACGTATTAGCTATTGCTACATTATCTTTATATATAAAAATGAATCCCAATTGCCCTTGGTCACGGCATCACGCGTGAACGGCTGGACAGATTTCACTAATTCTTTTTTTTTATCTTCAGGAGATGGTTCTTATGAAAAAAAAATTAAAATAAATAAAAATTGTTTTTAACGCAGGCGAAGCCGCGGGGCACAGCTAGTTGTTGATAAAAACAAGAGGCAGAGAAAAACCAGGAAGCGAAAACATCGTGGGACCTGGTGCAAAGATTGGCTAATGAAAAGAGAAGTGCATTCTCAAATAAAGGAATTAGGTAAGACGTTTCCAAAAGACTGGCATGATTCGCGATCTACTAGCGCTCAGCACACATGTTACGATTTTGCACGGTTTCCTCCGATTCTGCTTTATCTATTCAAATTTTCAATCTACTCCGTTCGACGGTACACTTTTAAAAATTCGTAAGAAATGTACAAGTTTTTATCACACCCACGTTTTGATTATCGGTGCAGTTTAAACGGTACAGTGCAATTGTAACGATTTCTCGTAACGTGTGTGCCCGTGTGCTCAGTGATTGTTGATTTTTTTGACCGCCTCTTTTGCCTCTCCCAGAAAAAAATCCTGAATCCGCCTTTGAGTTGAATATTTTTTCCGTTAGAAGAGTGTCTCCAGTAAATTACAGGAGGCGTGAGACTTAAACTACGGCTGTTTTCTATAAGCTGGTAAGTCAGATCTCGAATCAGCTGGCAAGCTTGTCAAATAAAGACAGCAGTTAAATAAAAATATTTGATGTTATTAGTACTTATTCATGCAAATGAATTTTACAAGACATTTGCAAATTTTACGACAGTTTACATACTCACAGGATGTAGGAGCATTATATCAATGTTTCACCTGTCTTGCTATCAAAGAGTAGCTAACCACTATCAAGGAGAAAATATGCCACCAACAGCTTCCGGCAGCACACAGCCCTTGGGAATCAGAGTATTCTAGGCCTACCGTATTCACCATCTTCGACCACATCATCGCTTACCACCAGGCGACATAGTAGTCAAACGCTAGCCTATCAGATATAAAAATAAACCATAGAAGTCTCTCAAGATAATTAGCGTAGTTCTGTGCAGTGACCATTGAACTATTATTAGTGGCGTACAACTCACTGGCAGTGACAATTCTAGCAACACAAAACACCACATCTCAGCTGTTGATTGGTGAGGAGTTGACTATTCTACAGATTCCAGGAGATACCCTAGCATCAGGGCAAAGTCACTATGTTACTTAAGACCGAATTACACTATAACAGTTGCCCTAAAAGCCTCATCATCATCATTAGCAGCCAGTATTCATCCACTGCTGGACATGGGGCTCTCCTATGGCACGCCACTGAGCTCGATCTTCAGCTCCTTGTTTCCAACCGCTGTCAGCCAATTTGCGTAGTTCAGTAGACATCTCAGCTGTTAGTTGGTAAGGACTAAGGAGTGACTTATAGCCTCATTTGGAAAATAGTTTTGGCTGAACGGATTTTTCTGAAACAAAACTAAGAAGACTCTCGAAAGTCACCTATCAAAAAAAAAAAACTGATGGTTAAAAAAAAAAACAATCGACTTCCATGCCCCGCGAGTCAGATTCAGTAGCAAGTTTGAGACGTTAATCGTCATATCTCTGGAGATACTTATCAGATCTCAATGATATTTCAATGGGACCACCTCGGGAGTATACCATTTCGAACAAAAAAATCATTTTTAAATAGGTTCACTATTGGCGAAAATATTGATGAACAAACGTACACACAAAATATATACATACAGACAAACATAGAAACTCTTCCCTCTTGGAAGTCTGTTTATAATCGGTTCTCCGTTCTTCCGTTTTGGAGCTACGATGCCACAGACATACTTACTTACCGTAGATGGATAATTAAAAAGATCTGACATTAAAATAACAATACTAATATGAGAAGGATAAAACTATACAATCACTAGTATGAGTGAGCGAGACGGACAACATTTTTTAGGGTTCCGTACCCAAAGGGTAAAACGGGACCCTATTACTAAGACTCCGCTGTCCGTCTGTCTGTCTGTCTGTCTGTCTGTCTGTCTGTCCGTCTGTCACCAGGCTGTATCTCATGAACCATGATAGTTAGATAGTTAAAATTTTCACAGATGATGTATTTCTGTTGCCGCTATTTGTTGCTATAACAACAAATACTAAAAACAGAATAAAGTTAAAAATAATAGAAGGTCCCCATACAAGAAACGTGTTTTTCCGGCATTTCACGCCATCTATGAACGCTTAGTTAGGTAAACGTCCCATAGATGGCGTTATATTGAAATGTCGATCCCTAACACCTTTGTTAGACGTTAGATGGCGTTATAAGAAATAAAATGTTTATTAATTATTATTTTTTGCTGGCGAAAAATTATAGTGGTATTTTTTGCTCGATCTTATAAAATACTGTAGTGTGGTACGGAACCCTACTAGTGCGAGTCCGACTTGCACTTGGCCAGTTTATTTTTATCCTTCTCGGGTATGCGATTTTATTGTTTGCCACCAGCTTTGCCCCCAGCTCTAGCGGCGCCTATTGGCTTTCACCCGGTATCATATATAACCCGACCAAATTACGTTGTGCATTTTATCTTATAGCTGGCATATGTATCACGTGTTCATCATTTTAGACGGGTTATATCTCTATAGCTATTTCATCGTATACGCCAAATTCTTCTCCAATTAATTTTCCCTCCACGTTACTTACAGATAATACAAATACATACACACGTCAAAATCATAACACCCTTCTTTTTGTTGGTTGGTTGGAAGTTGTCTGGAAGAGATCGCTTTCAGCGATAATACCGCCTGTTGTTACACTATTATAATTAGTTGTTAAGTAATACTCTGTTTCTTTTTAACCGACTTCAAAAAAAGGAGGAGGTTTCTCAATTCGACCGTATATATATATATATATATATATATTTTTATGTTTGTTCGCGGATAACGTCGTCGTTTATGAACCGATTTTGATTATTCTTTTTTTGTTCGAAAGGAGATATTCCAAGTGTGGTACCATGGTAATTTTATCGAGGTCTGATAAGTATCTCCAGAGATATTGAGATAAACATCTCAAAATTGGTACTGAAAATGAATAGTGCGGCATTGAAGTCGGTTCTGTTTTAGTTTTTAAACGATATTATTAATAAGTTGTTCAATAAAGTGTTTCTATCTATCTTTTTGTATCGGAGGTTAAAAATAGTTGAGCACAACTGCCCGTTTATCTCAACATTTAGTGTCATGTGACTTACTTATCGTGAAATAATTGTATCAGTCCAATGAACTATGAACTTGGCTTACTTTTGTACAGGAAGGTTGAATCTTGAGATGATAGTATACACACAGGCCATTGTAGGATAATCTGGATATTTATAGCAGTAGGTACCGTCTATTTTACTTACTACTATATTTGCAACCGACTTCCAAAAAGAAGGAGGTTCTCAATTCGTCTGTTTGTTTTGTTGTAGACTGTCTCGACTTAGGGCCCTTATTGTGAATCAGGGGGCAGTTTAGGCATTTTGTGTCGGACTGCTTCCGCGCTGAAATGCAGATGTGCTCTTAGTACGCACGGACAGTAATTTGTTTCTAGCCAAAGCGCGAGATGCGCGAGATACGTAGTACTAATGAGTATTATAAGGCTACGGTACGTAGTACTATTAAGTATTCTATGGCTACGGTACTTAGCACTATTGAGTATTCTATGGCTACGGTACATAGTACTATTAAGTATTCTATGGCTACGGCACTTAGCACTATTGAGTATTCTATGGCTACGGTACATAGTACTATTAAGTATTCTATGGCTACGGTACGTAGTACTATTAAGTATTCTGTGGCTACAGTACGTAGTACTATTGAGTTTTCTATGGCTACGGTACGTAGTACTATTAAGTATTCTGTGGCTACAGTACGTAGTACTATTGAGTTTTCTATGGCTACGGTATGTAGTACTATTAAGTATTCTGTGGCTACAGTACATAGTACTATTAAGTATTCTGCGGCTACGGTGCGGCGTCGGTACCGCGTACGTACGACATGATGACAATCATCACAAAAATACGAACGCAGTCTGATATGATTTCAACGTAGACAGCAAAATTTTATACACAAAAATCAATGTCTGTTGTAGCTATGCCCCTATTATTTGCTTTTTTTGACCAACCAATGCCATAGGAGAGGCCTATGTCCAACACTGGACCAACGGCGGATCCAGGGGGGGGGGTCATGGGGGTCATGACACTCCCTGAGCTGGTTCCAGGACTTAGGTGGACCACTAATTGAACATAATGATTTTATTTATATATTTTGTCACCATATTTTATGTAACTACATAGCTTTAATATTTCATTAATTTAATATAAAACTTTGTATGATGGCAAACGTTTGGGAACGAACCCCCCCTTATATGTGACCCCCTCCTGGCGCCAAAGCTGGATCCGCCCTTGCAGTGGACGAATACTGGCTCTTGTGATGATGATTACGATGATAAATGAATAGTAAAGTAAAAACGGTATGACGAATCGCGTATATATCTCAAAGTAACAAAAGCCTTTTGCCGTTTTCACTTTACTAATAAAACTGGCCAAGTGCGAGTCAGCATCGCGTCTCTTATCGCACACTTAGGGAGGGTTCCGTACAATACGAAACATAACAGAGTTTTAACCTCATATATTTGATTAATTGATATTACCAAGAATATTTGGTTTGGTCGCGATCTAGAAAGACGGGGCTCGTTTACTAGCGCCATCTATGTCATTTTGCCGAAACTAATTAGATAGATGGCGTTTAAAAACACGTTTTTTGTATGGGGACCCCATTTAATTTTTAACTTTATTTTGTTTTTAGTATTTGTTGTTCTAGCGGCAAAATAAATACACCATCTGTGAAAATTTCAACTGTCTAACTATCACGGTTAATGAGCTATAGCCTGGTGACAGACGGACAGACAGACAGACAGACAGACAGACGGACAGCGGAATCTTAGTAATAGGGTCCCGTTTTACCCTTTGGGTACGGAACCCTGAAAATTAAGTAGGTAAGGTAACATATTCACGATGACTTAAATAATGAAATCAAAATTAATTAATTAATGTGTTAATTTATCAATGCAGTTCGCAGATCGTCTTCATTTATGATTATGAACTATATAGTTACACTGTCTCGAAAATGTATCTAGTACTTATAAATGTTGTAGAAAACTACTCAATCTAAATACAGAGTAGATGGATTTATACGAACATACGTACAGAATTCAATAATAATTAAAAATAAATCTGTTATTGGCCTTAAGAGTGAAAGCGGGGTGCACTTTCCCATACAAATATATTCCCCCGTTTACTCCTTGGAAAATGCTTCTAGAGCAAAATTAGTTTCTACAAAAAATCAAGGTCTGCTGTAGCTAAGCCCCTGTCATTGCTTTTTTAGGGTTTCGTAGCTGAATGGCAAAAAAAGGAACCCTTATAAATTCGCCATGTCTGTCTGTCTGTCCGTCCGTATGTCACAGCCATTTTATTCCGAAACTTTTAGGACTACAGAATTGAAACTTAGTAGGTGGATGTATTCTGTGAACCGCTTACCGATTTTTATACAAAAATAAAAAATATTAAAGTTTAAGGGGGGGCATCCCATACATGGAACTGAAACAAAAAAAAATGTTTGTTCAAACCTGTACGTTTGGGGTGTCTATGGATAGGTCTTTAAAAATGACATTAAGGTTCCTAAAATCATTTTTTCTCAAAGTCAAATCATTTAAAAGATAGGCGCGTCTAAAGTGCTAAAATGTGTGTTCCCCCCCCCCCCCCCCCCCTCTAACTTTTAAAGTAAGGGAGTGAAAAATCTAGAAAAAATATATTCTGTAGATCTCCATAAAAACTTTTAACAAAAATTGGTTTGAACGAGATACAGTCAGCAGTTTTTGAGATATATTGACCGCAAAGATAACTTTGGTTTTCATACAATTACAAACACTATGAAAAACAAAGTTATTTTTGTAGTTGCGAAAAATCATAGTTATAGAATACTCTACTGTGTTACGGAACCCTATGAGTGCGAGTCCGACTTGCACTTGGCCAGTTTTAATTTTTACCAACCAATAGTGAAAAGAAATATAGCATTCTAATCTCCTCTTTAAGATGTTCAACCGACATTCAAAAAAAGGAGGTTCTCAATTCGTCAGTATGTTTTTTTTAAAGTGTCATATTTTTTTTATTTACAATTGGTTGGTCAAAAAAAGCAAATGATACTACAGTAGACGTTGATTTTTTTAGGAAACAATTTTTGCTCTAGAAGCATTTTTCAGGGAGGAAACGGGGGAATACATTTGTATGTAAAAGTGCACCCGCGTTCCCTCTTAAGCAAAGGCTGTGGATTTTGTTCATATATAAATAAATAAATCAAATCAACGAATTTTCTAAAATAGTACATTCTAGAAAATTAGTCAGAAAAATTAGAAGTAGTGGATTTGTTTAAATATGGGTAAAATACCACTAAATATGAGTAAAATACTACTAAATAATTTATTTAGTAACTAGTAGTAAATTAGTAAGTACTATTTTAAGTATGGGTAAAATACCTACTTTAAAGTAATGAATATACTCGTTTGTGTAGGTATATAGATAGATCTGTACTACTGTACTCACATACTTGAGCTAGCCGGCATGCTGGAACAAACACCATTCTTAGTTACTGACCGTACTAAGACATGTCACCAATCGGTTAGGCTAGTTCGTTTTCTAGCGTTTGACCACTACTCGTATCTCGCCTGTTGGTAAGTGATGATGCGGTTGAAGATGGTTAGCACGCTAGGCCTAGAATGGGTACTGACTCTCAAGGATTAGCTGCCGGAACACATTAGATGTTTGGCGACAGATTTTCTAACTTGAGGGTGGTTGGTAGCTGGCCAGGCGAACACTAGATAGTGTCCTGCCACCATGCGGGGGTTGTTGGTTCCTAAAGATGTTTTTCTTTCCCCGGAGGGCTACTGTGAGAAGCGCACATACATTTTTCGATAGAAAAATCCCTTGGTGCACGGCGGGATTTAAACTCGGTACCTCTAGCATCAAAGCCGACCGTCCTCTCGATTGAGCCACCGGGCCCTCAAAGAATAATAAGAAGATTGGAAGACGAGTTCAGACATCAGTTATGTGACGATAGTATTTTTAAAATCATATATCATTTACATCATGCATCACCATTTTACATCAGGTGAGATAGTGGTCAAAATGCTTATTAGTTACAGAAAAAATCTAGTACTTTGTATCACTACCGTTTTCAACTATTGGGCAAACTAGACGTGTGTAACTCAGGAGTGATTTACTAAAAGAGTTATATCTCCTTAAACCAAAGATTATTTCAGTATATCTTAAATTTCTCAACCTACTCTTTAACTCTTTTATATCTTCAACGCAACGACACATTTCCCGGAGTTAGAGTAAGCGGGATGTAACCATATAAAATACCATGCGTTAAAAAGAGAGCGTAAAGGAGTTAGAGTAAGCGAGATGCGTATAACTCTCTATGCGTTAAAAAGAGCGGGTAAAGGAGTTAGAGTGAGCGAGATGCATACAACTCTCTATGCGTTAAAAAGAGAGCGCCGCGGAGTTAGAGTAAGGGAGATGTAAACAATTAACAATCTATGTGATAGAAAGGGAGCGTAGCGTCACAGAGTTATTAGGGATATAGAGATATAAAAGAGATATATATATCTTTTGTTCAAAATGATACGTATCTCTTTTCTCTTTAAGGATATGATTTGCACATGGCTAGGGCAAACACGATTCCTCCATCTCAGATCACATCAGGTGAGATTGTGGTAAAGTGCTGATCCGAATGCAATTAAACGTTGCTGTTATAATTTTATCAGGCGCTTCCAATCAAGACAAAATGTAATTAATAACTAGCGGCAGTTGCTATTACAATTTTAAAAGGCGTTATGAACTACGAATAAATTACTTATATTTTATTCGTAGGTTAAAAAACATCACACACACTATCACACTTTACACTAATTTTATAAAGAGAAAACGTTTTGATAAGAGTTCAACTTCTGAAAAGTGCATCAGTTTCAATATTGCGGAAAATATCGTTTGCGCGATGCAGGATCTCATACATTTAGGCAATGTTTAAAGGAGAGTTATTAAAATCTACGCTAGCGCCATCTCTATCCTACTTATTCTACTAATATTAGAAACGCTAGTGTGTAAGAATGAATGGATGTATTTTGTTACTCTTTCACGCAAATACGACTGAACCGATTGAGCTGAAATTTGGTATGTAGATAGCCTAGACCCGGGAATAACACATAGGATACTTTTTATTCTGATATTCCTACGGGAGCGATGTCTACGCGGGTAAAACCGCGGGGCACAGTTAGTTCCTATATAATTTCTTTGGTATTTTGGAAAACACATCTTTTATTCGATATGGTCTTATACGTGGGTTGTGTGGGTATACCTACCTAGGTGGTAAAACTCAATAGAAAGGGGATCAGGGCCATTTTCATCCCTATTTAGGAACTGGATCTGTCAGCATCGATTTATACAACTTATCTATTTTCCACAGATGGTAGGCGCATATTATATCGATGTTCCGCCTGACTTGCTGCCAAAAGTAGCTCAACACTATCAAGGAGAAAACCTGCCGCCATAACCTTACGGTGTTCCGGCAGCACACAGCCCTTGAGAATCAGAATATTCAAGGTCTAGCGTATTATTAACCATCTTCGACCACATCATCGCTTACCACCAGGCGAGATAGTGGTCGAACTCTAGCCTTTCACTATTCACTATCATCATAATATTAAACATTTGTTTTAAGTGTGACGTCTAGATGAAAGCTGAATGGCTCATTACTTTTATTTTTTTTTTAACTCAAAGCAAGAAGTTATGTTTTTGTTATATTTAGAATAATTATTATTTATATGATTTATTTAATGTTATTTGACTTGTGTAAGTGCAGATTTTGAATTTGCCCATATCTCAAACTATCAGAAATAAAATGGCCAAGTGCGAGTCGGACCCGCACAAGTAGGGTTCCGATTAAACAAAATTTGCCGGAAAAATAAAGTACAAAGTACATCGATAATATAAATACCGTGTCAATACTAAACATGCTTATTTACTTCAACGCCATCTAACGAATGTCTAACGAACTCCTAACGCCAACTAAGTGAACGTTAACACTAGAGTAGAGATGCGGCGTATAGTGGTTTCACCGAATTACCGAATACCGAATATTATTCGGTTTAACCTTTACCGAAACAGATATTCGGCTAAATTATTCGGTTTACAATTACATTGTTTTGCCGCGTAAACAAGTTATAGCATGTGCGCTACGTGCCGCTGCTGGTTAGACGAGGAACTTGGATGGATTTAAATGGATTTAATTGAGAATTGGAATGGATTGAATTTTAAGTTTAAAAATAAATATTGTTGCGAGATTTAAATTAAATGTTGATTTAAGGCTTAAAATAAATGTTGACTATACCTACTAACTATAGGTTAAGAAGTAAATATGTTTTCTTTGACTTATAATATAACATAAATCTTATACAAGAAGTTTTTTCTTTTAGTTCTACACCTTGGCTACATGAGCCAAGAAAATAGAAATGCTTGAACCGAATATGGCAACAAAACTGAATAATTTGGCAGAAAACAAATAATGGAAAAGATGCCGAATACGCTGCATACCGAATACCAAACGAATATTCAGCGCATCTCTAGTTAACACAAAAAACCAGTGTTTTTCAACGTGTGGGTCGCGCTACTTGCGAACCCCTGGGGGGTCGCGAAGCCTCTATAAGGGAGTCGCGAAGCCAGTAAAAGAAAAAAACAACGTTTGAAAACATACTTTTAAAGAAAATATTAATTAAAGAGTGAGTAAAATAGGTGTTTTGACTGAGAGTGCTTATAATTTTTGGTTTAAAAGAAAATATGTATTTTGTTTCCTGTAGGCCACATGAACGAAACCGCGGGTAGAAGCTAGAAATACAACAAAGTACAAATTATAAACAGTACAAGTAGGTCGAATTTTTATCATACTAAGGGTGTCGAGTCGCGTCATGAAAAAGGCTGAAAAATACTGGTTAACAATAGTTAATAGATGGCGCTATAGTAAAAACACGTTTTTTGTTACTCCCTTTAATTCTTAACTTTGATCTGTTTTTAGTATTTGTTGTTACAGCGGCAACAGAAATACATCATCTGAGAAAATTTCAATTTTCTAACTATCACGGTTCATGAGATACAGCCTGGTGACAGACGGACAGACAGACAGACAGACAGACAGACAGACAGACGGACAGCGGAGTCTCAGTAATAGGGTTCCGTTGGTACCCTTCGGGTTCGGAACCCTAAAAAGGCAGACAGATTCGTGCTAAACACCCGAGTGACCGCAAGTTCAGTAATACCAAATTCTTGAGTAATAAGTTTCCGCGCTCAGTCCGGCATAGTTAATACGGCATGATTACTACGTATGCCTTTGGGTAAAAGTCCCTATTATATACAGAATAAAAGAAATAAAAAAAATGATTACTACGTAAGCAACGCTGCGAAGTAATACTGCACGGAAGCGTCCGACCCTGCTGCCGCTTGGTAGCAAACTGAGCGCGGAAGCATATTACTCAAGCATTTAGTATTACTGAACTTGCATTCACTCGGGTGTTTGGCACGAATCCGTCTGCCTTTTTTATGATGGTTTGAGGCCCATATACTGAATAAATGCTTTGACTTTTGACTATCAGATATAAAAAAACTATCTATCTAACTATCAAACACTAGTGGCTAAAGTCGAGACAAATGTGTATTTTACCATTGCCACTCAAAAAAGAGCACTTTATTCATTGATATCAGTGAATAAAACGCTCTTTTACTTACTCGGTGAATAAAAACATTTTTAAATTTGGAACAAGCAAGAAATGCGAATTATGTACAAAAAAATAAATAAAACTTGCTGAAAGTTCCTACTAGTTGGCTAAATGGAGGTATACCATAGAAGCTATAATAATTAAATAAAAATAAAAATCCCGCCAATTTTGGATTTCTTTTTGTTTTCATTTTGCTCCACACGATTGGTGTATTCAGCCAGACTATTCATTATTCTGTGGCCAGAATAAAGTACAAACATTATTCAAGTTTTTGTAAATTGAAGTCATAAAGTTGAGTCAAAGTCACATTTCCGATCAAGTTGAAGTCACAGTCATGTCCAAGTCATACCCTTAGTAAAGATGTGAACTTTACTGAAGATTTTCAGTGCAATTTTGGTGAGAACGCAAAAAGCATGTTTTTCAAGATTGTACTGTTTTACTGCACACACATTCACCGGCACTAAATGGTTAATAATCCAGATTTATAACAAACTAGCTGTGCCCACGACTTCGTCCGCGTGGAATAGTGTCTTTGGGTAGCATTTTATATATTTAGGCTCATTATTTTACAAGACACATGCGTATCCCACCTACACCGCACCACACCACGTCGCGCAAATCCCCCTCCCCTCTCCCTGACAGACAGACATACAGAGTTACTTTTGCATTTATAATATTAGTTAGGATTAATAATAATCATCATAATCAGCCGGTATCAGTCCACTGCTGGACATAGGCCTCTCCCAAGGCTCTTTGTTTCCAGTCACTGCCCACCGCTTTGCGAATGTCGTCCTCCACCTGGTCACAGGGTGTCTTACGCTACGTTTACCGATTCGCGGTCTCCACTCTAGAACTAGTCTACCCCAACGGTTATCGGTCCTACGGCAGATATAAACAGCCCACTGCCACTTCAGCTTGCTAATCCGTTGAGCTATGTCGATCACTTTAGTTCTCTGGCGAATTACTTCGTTCCGGATTCGATCCCGCAGAGAAACACCGAGCATAGCTCTCTCCATAGCTCGCTGAGCGACTTTAAATTGGTGGACCAGTCGAACTGTGAGTGTCCACGTCTCAGCTCCGTATGTCATCACAGGTAGGACGCACTGGTTAAAGACTTTTGTCTTTAGACACTGCGGTATAGGCGACGAGAAGACTCGACGGAGTTTTCCGAATGCTGCCCAGCCCAGCTGAATTCTTCTCTGAATTTCCTACTCGAAGTTGTGTTTGCCTAGTTGGAGCGTCTGCCCTAGGTAAACATACTTAGTGACAACTTCGAGTGGGATTCCAAATACGGCAATCGGTTCCGGAATAACGTGCTCGTTGTACATGACTTTGGTTTTATCCAAATTCATCCGGAGACCGATGCGACGAGAAGAATCAGCTAGGCCATTCAACATTCTTTGTAGGTCCTGCAGCGTCTCTGCCATAATGACGATGTCATCTGCGAATCGTAAGTGAGATATGTACTTGCCGTTGATGTTATTGCCACAATCTTTTCAATCCACCGTCTTAAACATATCCTCCAAGGCGTTAGTGAACAGTTTCGGGGATATGACGTCCCCCTGTCTCACTCCTCGACGCAGGTGGATATGTTTAGGTTCTGTACTTGTACAGTCATCGTTGCGGCATTATACAGACATCTCATCACTTCATTAATAATAATAAATGATACATATAAATAGGTAAGTAGGTACTACTATTTATTTTCTGTGGTAGCAGTCAATGGTAAAAAGAAGATTACAGACTCATGAACAAAAAACTTAATCTCGGTCCTTGTATCCCTCGCTCCGCTCAGGATTCTAATCTAGAATCCTTCGCTGCTCTCGGGATCCAACTTGGTCCCTCGAATTAAATTGCCTTTTTATTCACTTGTTGTATAATCTACTATTCTTTGATTGTAATTATTATTCATTAAACTTACAATCCGAAGGCATTCAAATCTTGTAGGAATACGTGCTGCATCGTAGATCACATCTTCACTTTTTTTTTAAATATCTTACTAGCTGCCCGCCTCGGCTTCGCACGGGTAGAACATATGCCTACAAAATTTGCATCAGTTTGATGCATCGAATATAAAATATTAACATATTTAACAATCATCGTCATATTTCAACCAATTTACACAAAACCTTAACGAATTATGCACCTAAACCTTCCTCATAAACACTCTATTTATATTGGCTATTAGTGAAAATCGCAGGATAATCCTTTCAGTAGCTATTGAGATTATTGCGAACAGACAGACAGACGCAGTGATGGACTTTGTTTTATAATACTTACGTAGTGATATTGGACGGCCCTTTGGCGTAAAGGATAGTTACCTTGATTCTGACCCGACGGTCGTTGGTTCTAATCCTAGCTATATACCTACCAATGAAAGTTTTATGTGCATTCATGAATCATGAGTTTTCGTACAGTGGTAGTGGGATCATTAAATCTACCAAAAAGTAGCTTACCACCAAGGAGAACATCTGCCGCCTTAACCTTACGGCGTTCCCCGACGCAAAAAGTAAAGGTAATATCCGCTTAACGTGTGTATCTGTGTATCTGTCTGTAGCATCTTAGCACCTAACCGGATGAACCGATTTTGTTTTTATTATTGATGGTTTTTAGGGTTCCGAACCCAAAGGGTACCAACGGAACCCTACTACTGAGACTCCGCTGTCCGTCTGTCTGTCTGTCTGTCTGTCTGTCTGTCCGTCTGTCACCAGGCTGTATCTCATGAACCGTGATAGATAGACGGTTGAAATTTTCACAGATGATGTATTTCTGTTGCCGCTATAACAACAAATACTAAAAACAGAACAAAGTTAAAAATTAAAGGGTTTATAACAAAAAACGTGTTTTTTACGATACGATACGATACGAAATTAATTCACCTCGACGCAGCTAGATGGCAGCACAGGAAAAATTAGCACGCGCAAGCGTTTCATTTGTTAAATTTGTGGGCCTCCGTCGATTTATTTTTGTTAAGGTTTACTTGCATACATGTAGTGTACAGTTTTGAATAATATATCTTCAATTTTAGTACTTAAAAGGGCTTCAATTAGCTAGAATTAGTAGAATAAAAAAATAGTCGTACGAACACTCGGTCTTCCAGATATTTAATATTAATTACCTTTGTGTTAATATTTACATTTTACTTAGATGGTTTGGTGTTAGAAGTTCGTGGCGTTCGGACTTCGGGATTTCGGAACCCTCCGTGTGCGGGACAAAAGTCTGACTCGCACTTGGCCAGTTTTATTTTTTTGTTTGATAGATGTCTTTATCGAGAGTGTTCTTAGCTTTGATTCATGAAAATTAGTTCAATCGTTATAAAACTATGAGCTTTTTTCAGTTTTTTCAGTTCATTCACAGTTCATCAGTTTTTTTTAGTTAATTGCGCTATGAAATCAACTTTCATAGGTCTGATCAATTCGAAAATCTTCTTCTTCAACGATATTGTAAGAACATGGAACATTGACCTGATGCTGGGACATCTCCTGGACTCTACAGAATACTCAAATCCTCACCAACTTACAGCTCAGATTTTAAATGTCGTGTTTAGAGTCATTGGAATGCTTTTAATGAAAAGATTATACATAGATCAGTCGGGGTGGTTTAAAATATTATATTATTATGTATATAGATGAATATTATTTTATACAATAGATCATATTATTATACTATATTGACTTCAAATTGATTGTGATCGATGGGGATCTACAGCATAGCTAAGCTTATAATAATATTTTCAAAGTAACTATGACCTAATCTGTGGTTTCACTGCAAACATTTTATTAATTTTGCGATGCGTGTATGTGAAATTCGTGATATCTTCTAGAGTTTTCATTTGAATTATATACTGTAAGGGACAATTTTAATCTGTAATATGTGGCCAAGCTAATTAACGTAATTATTTGGATAAGGATTAATACAATATACTTGAAAATAGCCTTGGAAGTTATGTAATATTTTTTAACAAAAATTTTAAGATTAAAATGGTTACTGTGAGTCAACCTTAAGAGATAGACATATGCTGTCGCGGACTTTTTTGTAGGTCTTATTAAGTTGTACAACTCTTATAGAAATATTCAATCTCCATAGAAAATATTCTTCTATCTATTTTCAATTGAGCCGTTTTTTTGCCAACTTAGGTTGCAAATTAGGTCTCCACGAATGTACCTTTCATTTAAACGGAATAATATATAGCCTATTTTCATTCCGAAAGTCCATTCTATGTATTAGTGAAATAATTTTTTAAATCAGTTCAGTAGTTTTTGAGCCAAATCATTACAAACATTCAAAAATACAAATGTTCTCTCTTTATAATATTAGTATATTAGTATAGATAGGCTAGCTACTTATCATAAGGAGAGACGCTTGTGTGGTAGATAGTGGCCAAACGCTTGCTTATCAACTATTTAAAAAAAAAAACTTACCGATCTGTATCTGTAAGCCTCTCGTTCTCCCCCCATTCCGGCGACTTGTCGTTCCCGCCATTTCTCATTTTGACACTTTTACTTTTTAAATGACGTTACTTATATTTTTAAAACTTTGGTTTCACATTATCACAACACTTTGCATAGGGTCCATAGAAGTTTTCTTATTAAATATCGTTGTGCTATTTAACATTAAAAATACTATGAGGAAAGTGGCAGAATAATTTTGTTTACCTACCAAACCATTCTAACTACCTACCATAAGTATAAGGCGTCTATTACAGTGCCGCAAGTATAACTTGGCGGTGGTGGTTTTTGGAACAATTCTTTTAATTGAAACTGTGAGTTTGACGTTTGAGAGATTACCGCGACATTATTGTTGATAAATCTGCTACATTAAAATAGTTCAATAATGCCAAAAGTAATTAAAAGTGGTTTAAGAGAAACTGTTATCAAAGTACAAAGTAAAAGCACAGTGGCGCACAGGCACGCCAAGTTATACTTGCCGGACTGTACACGATAGGTTTTGCTGTCAGTTTGCTGCACAGTCACGGCTGTGACTGATGGATAACTGATCGTGTAATGGTGACTGACGGTGACTGACCGATACTTACATAAGTACCTACTTTGATTTGCTGCATGAGCAACCATCAGTCATGACTTTTGGTTTTGAATGACGGATTACCTACCGTGTAATGGACGCTTTAGAATCACGACAGTTGAATATAAAAACAGTCAAGTTTGCCAAATTTAATTTATGGTAAGGTTCCGTAGAATAACAACTTTATCATTTAAAAAAAAACACAACTGATATTCATAATTTTAGTTTTCAGAATAACTACGTATGATAATCAAGAAACCATATTTAGTTAATAATAGAAGAAACTCGAAAGACGGCGTTTATCAATAAAACATAGTTAGACAAAACAACCCCTTCTATAGGCTTCTATTAATGCCCGCCAGACAATTTTGTCGTCACCAAAAAAAATAAATGTCGACGGCAAGTCGGTCTCGCACTCGTAGGGTTCCGTAACACAGTAGAGTATTCTATAACTTTGATTTTTCGCAACTACAAAAATAACTTTGTTTTTCATAGTGTTTGTATGAAAAACAAAGTTATACTTGCGGTCGCTATATCTCAACAAATGCTGACTGTATCTCGTTCAAACCAATTTTCGTTGAAAGTTTTTATTAAGATCTACAGAATATATTTTTCTAGATTTTTCACTCCCTTACTTTAGAAGTTAGAGGGAGGGGGGGGACACACATTTTACCACTTTAGACGCGCCTATCTTTTGAATGATTGACTTTGAGAAAAAATAGTCTTAATAGTTTCGGAATAAAATGGCTGTGACATACGGACGGACAGACAGACAGACAGACAGACAGACATGGCGAATCTATAAGGGTTCCGTTTTTTGCCTAAAAACGAACCTACAGACAGGTCATAGATAATAAATGGTTTCATGAATTCGCTGCGGGACCCTAACATTTCACGATCTGTCACGAACGTATCTTTGTTTGCAATGTCTATCCCTTGCTAATCTTATCTTCTCGTTTATATATGCCTAGAAATTGTGATAGAAATAAGCCTTACTTATAATCGCTATTTAAGATTTTTTATCGACTTCCAAAAAGGGAGGTTTTTCAAAGTCTGTGTTAACCTCCGACGCAAAGAGAAGGGGTGTGACTTTGATAATAATCAAAGGGGTGTTACAAGTTTGACGTGTGTATCGGAGTGTCTCTCTGTGCATCGTAGCACCACATAAAAACTGTGGTAGCACCCTGTGATAGCGCAACAAAGTATAAACTGATTTTGATTAAGTATTGAGAGGTTCCGTACCTCAAAAGGAAAATAGGAACCCTTATAGGATCACTTTGTTGTCCGTCTGTCTGTATGTATGTCTGTCTGTCTGACAAGACCCTTTTTCAGGGTTCCGTAGTCCTGACAAGGAACCCTTATAGTTTCGTCATGTCCGTCTGTCTGTCTGTCTGTCCGATGTTTTGCTAAGAGACCGTTAATACTAGAAAGCTGTAATTTTGTGGGGGTATGTAAATAAATGACGCCGACAAAGTGCTGCAATAAAATTTTGTAAAAATTTTTTTTAGGGTAGCTCCCCTATATGAGATGGGGATGAATTTTTTTTTCATCGTTTACCCCATCGTGTAGTGTATCGTTGAATAGGTCTTTTAAAATGACTTCAGGGTTGCTAATACCATTTTTCGATTGAATACTCCATTTAGCAGTAATAGTCGTTGAACTTGTGTGTAGGATAATTTTGTACCAAATACAAAATCCTTAGAATAAATCCTTTAAAGTGACAAAGACGGAGTACCTAGTTGCTTGTTTATAACGGGTAAAGACTTGCATTGAATAACAGGCTACTACGGAACCCTACACTGCGCGTGGCCCGACACGCACTTGGCCTGTTATCTTAGGAACTCGTAAACATATTAAGTTGAAACTTATATCAAATTAGGTGCAGTAGCTGCGCCCTGCGGCTTTGCCCGCGTTTAATCCTGGTTATAAACCTTCCTCGTGAATCATTCTATCCATTGCTGAAAACTGCAGTAAAATCCGTTGCGTAGTTTAAAAGATCTAAGCGTACAGACAGCGGGAGCAACTTTGTTTTACAATATCTAAAAAGATAAGTAGTCGGGCCTACGTTATCTTTCAGCTATAAAAAAAATAAACTCGTAAGTCAACGCGATTAAAAGATATGCCCGTTAATGTCGCATATTTACGCATATTAACGCATATTATGCGATGTCACAAGGGAATCAAAACCTATAGGGTCACCTTCCCGTTGACCTAGAACCATGCACAATAATAAGATCGTTTAAAAAACTATAAACAACCGACTTCAAATGGCACGCTATTTATTTGCAGAACTAATTTTGAGGTGTTTATCTCCATATCTCTGGAGATACTTATCAGACCTTGATGAAACTACCATGGTATCCTCAGAGTAACAATTACTCTGAGATGGTACCACACTTAGGATATCTACTCCATTCCAACAAAAAAATAAATTCAAAATCGGTTCATAAACGACGAAGTTATCCGCGAACAAACATAAAAAAATATATACTTATATATACGGTCGAATTGAGAAACCTTCTCCTTCTTTTGAAGTCGGTTAACAAAATCTGAAAACCAGAAAAACTATTTTGTGGTCTCAAAGAAAAGATAAACACATAGATACCTAGAGTCGGGGTAGTTTTAAATTTTAAATTTAAGTTTTTAGGGTTCCGTACCCAAAGGGTAAAACGGGACCCTATTACTAAGACGCGGAGTCTTATATTGTCCGTCTGTCTGTTTGTCTGTTGTCACCAGGCTATAGCTCATTAACCGTGATAGTAAGACAGTTGAAATTTTCACAGATGGTGTATTTCTGTTGCCGCTAGAACAACAAATACTAAAAACAAAATAAAGTTAAAAATTAAAGGGGGTCCCCATACAAAAAACGTGTTTTGAAACGCCATCTATCTAATTAGTTTCGGCAAAATGACATAGATGGCGCTGGTAAACGAGCCCCGTCATTCTAGATCGCGACCAAACCAAATATTCTTGGTAATATCAATTAATCAAATATATGAGGTTGAAACTCTGTTATGTTTCGTATTGTACGGAAGCCTCCCTAAGTGTGCGATAAGAGACGCGATGCTGACTCGCACTTGGCTAGTTTTATTTTGTATGTATGTTACTAAATTATTCTGCTAGTAGTACACAGAACCATTTTAAACGATGAATAATAAATACAGTTTATCAACATTTACTTAACTAAATCTTTATGGATGACTCTGATGAGATTTGCAGAGAACAAAGAAACGAGTAAATATGACTTTTGTCACAATGTAGGAAAACATTTACGGCGAGTTATTAAATACAATGACAAGAAACATAATTAAGATAACTAGTTTAAAAACGAATAAGATCGTTTGAAAAACTAAAAGAACCGACTTCAAATACCGCGCTATGAATTTTCAGTACCAAGTTTGAGGTGTTTATCACCATATCTCTGGAGATACTTATCAGATCTCGATGAAATTACTATGTTACCACCCTTGGGATATCTCCTTTCCAACAAAAAAGAATCATCAAAATCGGTTCATAAACGACGAAGTTATCCGCGAACAAAATTTAAAAAAATATATATATACGGTCGAATTGAGAAACCTCCTCTTTTTTGAAGTCGGTTAAAATACCGACATAATTTTTTTTTTTCGGAATTTTTCCTTTGTGCTATAAGACCTTGCTTATAACCAAAATCGACAATTCTAGATAAACCGGAAGTACCCTATAGGTTTTTTGGTCGAAAACCTATAGGGTACTTCCCGTTGACCTAGAATCATGAAATTTGGCAAGAAGCAAGGTCTTACAGCACAAATTAAGGAAAAATTCCAAAAAATAAAAAAAGTTGAAAATTAAAGGGTGTCCCCATACATACATAGTTTGCGCTAATTAATGTAGACCTCTGTATTATATGAGCGCTGCTACAATTTCTAAGGTCTAGCTTAATTGGTTGGTACGGAAGCCTCGGTGGGCGAGTTCAACTCGACTTAGCCGGTTTTATTTTTATTTTTATAAAGCTGACTAGCATGTGAAGTGGAATTAACCTATATCTGGAGTGGGTTCACGTCAATAGAGCAATGGGTGTGAATCGACCTCCTTTTTGCGAAGTCGATTAAAAATTACAGTCATATCTGTGTACAGCCGTTCAGCTGTAAAGAGGGCATAAACTGAACATTGGTGTTAATCGTAACAATATATTATTATCCAATTTATTTAAGTACTTGATGAGCCCTGCGACTTCACCTGCGTTAAAAATCCTAAATGTTAATTCAGGTTACAAACTTCAGTTCAAATCACTTTCTGATTCGTAAACACAATTAAATTATATCATATCAAAATACTTTGGTTGTAAATTGTTATAATATAACTTTAGCACATTTATACAAAAAACAATACATACAAAATTATTAAGCTAACTACAAATTTACTAAAATATTGTTTAACCTCTCAGTTATGTTTTACCTTATTATTTTTTCTAGGCACTTATTCAAAAACTAATACGAACAACTTGATAAGCCACTTTCCAAATTTACGAAAAAAACGCGCGATAATAGTGTTGTACGCACACAACCCGTTTTATCGACATCGTATCGACTACTGATTATTCGATTGTTAGTATTGACGTTTAGCGCTTATTGCCTTGAAGGTTACTATCATAATACTGATCTTGAATGTGGTAATGAAATCACTTAGGAATCTAGGATATTCGATTATGTAACTATTGTGAATTACATCGGTCCATTTAGAGACGTGACGGTATTAATTAAGAAATAGAATGATGCCTTGCTAAATTTGTATTAGATGACTATGGTTGGTGTTTATATTTTTTATAACCGACTTCCAAAATGGAGGAGGTTATCAATTAATCTTTCATGGTTTTTTTGTAAGTTTGTAACGCGATTACTCCACCTCCGATTAATTAAAGTTTGACGAGTATCTCTAGAGAAATAGAAATAAACATCTCAAATCCTGCTTATACTGAAACTGATTTGCGCGGCATGTGAAGTCGTTTTTAGTGTTTAAAGTATCAATAAATAGGTTTTGCTTTAGTATGTTTTTAATTTATTCAATGCTTTTCTGTTACGCTTACTAGAATCAGGGTTTGATTAATGTTACTGTTATTTTGGTATGTATAATGTGAGTGAAATAAATTCATTCAATTACTTTTATTTTAAAGTAGCAGCCCGCCCCGGCTTCGCACGGGTAGAACATATATGCCTACAACATTTGCATCAGTTTGTTGCATCGAATATAAAATATGAACATATTTAACAATCATCGTCATATTTCATCCAATTTACACAAAACCTTAACGAATTAAGCACCTAAACCTTCCTCATAAACACTCTGGCTAGAGTCAGGCCTACCGCGCGTCTCTCGCGCAACGGGATTCGGCACGTAACCCGTCCCCGTCCGTCCCGTCCCATCCCGTCGCGCGAGGAACGCGCGGTAGGCCTGACTCCTGTGAAAAGGACATCAAAAATGTCCGAAACGTGTCGGAGTAATTTCGACATCTTAACCCGTGAGTGTAAAGCCGAGTGAGTGTAAAAAAAATAATTGTATGTGTTATTTTCACGATAATGTTCATAAACAAAAAGGTTTGTACGTATTAGTTTATATTGTTTAATTGTTAAAGATCTCAGAAGAAATCCAGCCGACTGAGAGCTTTCATCGAAAATTGGTTTTATTCTTTAGAAATATAATGCTTGTACTTGTCAATCACGTAATTTTCACGCGATTATTTATCAGCGTATCTCAAATCTTCGACACTCAGACGCAATTCATCTTTGGCATTGGATGTTAAGTGTCTGAGTCTTGTACCTACTGATATTCACACGAAACAGTAACATGTGAGTGATAATACCGTGATATTGATTACGTTGCTATAGCAAAACCGTAGATAATTTCGATTTATATTGTTCACTTTATTCATCCGAGACATTAATTTCACACATTTTAGCAATTGTTTGTGACAGATGTCAAAAGTACGGTCAACATTAATTTTACGCATGTTATTTTGTCTTATAAATTAAGCTACCACTATTTACTAAATACATATAATTAACACAATTAGGTCTGGTAAATGAAAATAAAAATGTTTTAAAAGTAAGCTTATGCATAAGCAAAGTGTGTCGATGATATACTCGTAGTCACGATCACAGATCGAGCCTTCAAATAGTAACATTTCAGAGATGCTTCCTATAATATAATAAAGATCGTTTAAAAAACGAACAAATCCAACAAATTAGAAAAGATTGAAGATCTCGGTAAATAATATTTTACAACGGGATTAAACGGGAAGAATACTATCTCAAACAAAATAATAGTTTTCTGAATCGGTTAATAAACACCAGTTCTGAGGTAACAAACGTAAAAGAAAACAAAAAAACAAGCGAATGGAGAACCTTCTCATTTGTGAATTCGGTAAAAAAGACAATCGAATTGAGTCTTTTTTTGAAGTCAATAAAGAATGAATACCCAGCAGTGGGATTAAATAGGCTGCAGATGATGATGAACACAATTATTTGATATTTGTTTTGTAGCCACAGACGTAGGTTGTAGCAATGGATTGTGTTTATAATCTAGAAGCAGTGCAGTGCAACATTATACATTACACAATATTTTCTGTGAAGGTTTAAAATCTTTGGAGAAACGATACATCACAGATTATTTGAAGCTATGTAATATAGTAGTAGTAGTATCTGTATAGTAGTAGCTAGTAACAGAAAAGCAATGCCAAAGAGATTGTAATTTAAAAGTCTAGGCTAAGTTTTAATTATATATAACCATCATAAAATATACGCAAGCCATTTTATGATCACATAAATGGTTATGGTTTGACTTCCAATTGATTAATTCCATAATAAGTCATTAAATTCCTATAACCGTGGCGTCGGTTAAAGGACTGTTCAGTAGTCTGGTTTCAGATTTACTTATCTTATCTTGATATTATGCGATAATGCCAAAATGTTATTTCAAATATATCTGGTTTCGCAGTTTCCGGATGAGATAATCTTAAACACGTGACAGATATGCAAAGAAAGTCTATCTGCTTTGAAGAAGGGTATAAATTCTGGCGGTTATTTGTATAATCTTTTCATTTGATATCTTTATTTAAAGAGCTATTAACGTTTATTTTATATGGTTTTATTTTTTGTCATCGTAATAAGCTGGAATTTTTATTTGTGACATTTTAGTCATGAGTGAAGCTAACAGTTGCAAAATTATAGGGATTAAATCTTCTCTAACCATATAGTGTAGCGTGTGTTACGGTACCCTAACCGTAATAACCCTATTGTTCAGATGAGAAAAAAAAACGAATTTTCATATCATCATTTCGAAGATCGGGCCGAGTGGCGTATCTTAAGAGAGAACCCTACGTTCAGCAGTGGACTGACACCGGCTGATTATGATGATGTTATCATCATCACCACAAGGTCTAAGATTAAAATAATGATGGTGGATTTTACAAATAAGCAGGAAAGTAGTAGCTTACCAAACTCATATCTCAAATCCAACGCATTAAAAAAATCACTGTATCCATTATATATTTAACCTCACGCGGTGGGCCATGGCTCGTCCAATTTAAGTTATGTAAATAAACCTCAATGCATAAAACTAATACAAGCTTCAAAAACTACGCAAATTCATCTCGTAAGTCTTGTCCACCACACAATGAGTTTCTATAATTGACATGTAAATAGAAACCGCAGAAGTTTGCTTTACGTATTTAGGACCGCGGACTTTGGATTGGTATGTCGGATACGAGTATCACGGAATTATTATAGTCATTTAACTGTTGCGCTGAGGAATGAGTGGATCATATTTGTGCTGAGATTGGTCTGTTTTACCTCACTTTGTACGAATTCAGATTATAAACTTACTTACTATCAAATTGCTTACATTGTGTTAACCAATTCGACGATAAACCAATTTTAACCGATTCGTTTTCAATTCGACGTGTGTATTTTTTGTCATTTTAATATTGGCTATTTCAGTTTGATTCAGTTCCATGGTGGATGACTCAAGCATTTTAGTCAATTTAATTTGTTAATTAATTGCATAATTATTGTTATTTCGAGATAAAGGTATAATTAGTAATAAAATATAAATGAAAATGGCTCATTATAAAAATAAAATTATTGTATTTTTATAATGAGCCATTTTCATTTTATTTCTAAGAGCTAAAATGACAATAAAATCGGTAATGACATCAATCAAAAACGAATGAACAGAGACAACAAGAGGTTTGACAGGTTTATTCAGCATGACAGTGACAGATCACTGCATTCATTTTGTAAGTCATCTCTTGAGTCTCTAAGAACTATTTATTTTTAGGTAAACGAGAAGGATAACCTACGTCACAGAGGCACCTGTACGCTGAAATTTTAGCACTCTTTTTTCCGACGTGTAGGTATATTTATCTGACTTTCTTAGACGACCCTGTCGTCAATTAACTCTTTTTTCAGAAGGTTGTTTTTATGATTTAAGTAATAAAGTTTATCTATTATGACGAGTAACTGGGCACGTTTTTTTTGTTATATTCAACTTTTAGGTTTAGGTTTTTTTTCAATTAAGTAAGTTGATTAACGAGCAGGAGGACGCTAGCAGAAAATAAACTATACAGGGCTTTTTTGGGCTTGGGAAACCGAAACCTACTTTGCTAAAACTTAATACAGAATTTAGTATCCCTAACCTCACTAAACAGGTTCAAGAACTGATGAAGATATACTTTTAGACCTTTGGCCTTGTGGTAGGAATTGTGCTAGTCTAAGCCAAATAAAAATACTGCTATCTTTGTCTCACCTCAGAAGAAAAATGCAAACTACAATCATTACTGTCTATTTAATTGCAACAGCAAAATCAGCATCAATACAATTATCGAACAGTGAGCACTATATTCCATCAGTTACCGAGCCTTAACAGATGCACTATCACAAATGCATTAAATTATAATAATTAATATACTTATTTATACAGTTTTTGTAGGTGTCATTAAATCAATAAAAAAGTGGCACAAGGGTGAAATACCTTCAAGAATCTTCAATGTGTATTTGTATGGGTTAAAATTATCTTTAAATCAGCATTATAGTATTTATACAGACATGGCTATAAAGCCTAAAATCTCGTAGACGACAAATTATCAGATAAGATTAAAGTAATAAAAAAATTAAAGTAAGTTAAGATACAAAAACGATACAAATCTTCTATGATTTCAATATAACAATTGCACAAAGATTTGCGAACAGTACAATATATCAGTTTGTTAGATGTGGTGTTGAAACATTATGATTGGAGGATAGAGCGAAGCGGAGAAAAATTAGATGGAATGATCATCCCGCTTCCTGTAGAAGGCTAGGAAGATAGCAGGAAACACACACATAGAGAGAGAGAGAGAGTCAAGAATCCACGGACTCGTAGGTGGCTAACCAGTAACCACCCACTCCGGGTAAAAATCAAACATATTTTAGCTGTGACAAAAGACGCAAACAATGCAATAAAGACCAAAGAGGCGAAGCTTGACTCGTCCAACATTGCCAAGAAACATATAAAATCTGCTAAATAAGTGGTGATATTACAGCAATGTACATCTTCGTTAATTATCGTCTTGCTCTTGAACAGAGTAATTTAAATATTTTTAACACATAACTTTCTACTTGTTTGCTGCAGTAATGATACTAAATTCACAGAATTATTAATAGTATGCTAAAATATTATCAAGATGAACTGAACGTCACTTTTTATATTCGTGCCGATGAACAGAATACAAGGGAAGCCTGTCGCTATAAGGAAAATCTTTATGTTGATATACCTACAAAGATGGGCATATCTTCTGGGAAATACCCAAGAACGTTCCTTGGTAAATTGACATGGTGTTGTTTCTTTTTGCACAATGTCAAGTTGTCTGTAACTGCTTTAAGGGTGAACGACTCAATCTATTTAGATTAATTTTGCACAGAGACAGAGCTAGTAGGTATAATAAAATACCAAATACTACATAGATATATTTTATCACGTGGGCCAGATAGTTTTCTAAAAATAGATTGTTGCGAAACATTTCGTTGCCACGTTTCTGTGATGATTAAGTTCTTTTTTACCCAGAGGGTACCAAAGGACTTACTGAGACTTCGCTGTCCGTGCGTCCGTCTGTATGTCTGTCTGTATGTTTGTCCACACTTTACAGGGCTGTATCTCCTTAACCGTAATAAGTACATACTTAAAATTTTCACGAAGTTTGTATTACTATGGGGGATATAACAACAAATACTAAAAACAAAATTAATTAAATATACATACATACAAGAAACGTCTTGTTTCGGCGTTTATTGTTTGAACTTATGAAACATAATAAATTGAGACTTGAAATCTTCACAAAATATGTATTACTATAGCCGCTATAGCAACAAATATTAAAAACAGAATATAGTTATATATATATTATATATAGTTATGTATAAATAAAATGGGGTCCCCATACAAGAAACGTGTTTTTTCAGGCGTTTATGGTCGATCTTACAAACCGTAGCAGATAGAGACTCTAAATTTGCTCATAGTGTGTATTATAATGGTTACTATAACATCAAAAAATAAAATAAATATTAAAGGGGGTCCCCAATTTTCATAAAAAAACTTATTTTTCCAGCAAATTGTGTTAAATCGGAACCCTACGTGTGCGAGTCCGACTTCGCACTTGGCCAATTTGTTTTCTGTTATGGTGTTCAATAAATAGTTTCTATTCTATTAGAACTCAGTAACTAACTATCCGCCAACTGAATTCCCTGCCTGAGTCTGTGTTTCCGATTAGATACAACTTAGGGGTCTTCAAGTCGGGAGTAATACGAGAAGAGGTATATTTTGGGTAAATGAGCTACATCATACACAAGGTGAGATAGTAGTCAAGCGCTACATATTTCCACATAAAAAGTTTCAAAGAGAAATATCGTGCGTCATAAGAGCCATAAGTGTCGTATTGTAACCATATTGTAACTGTAGTATGTAAGTCTACTTAGTGGAATGGAATATTCCCAGTTCGATTTTATACACTGATATCTATGACGCTAATAATTGTATGGGAATAAAGTTTTTAGGGTTCCGTAGCCGAATGGCAGAAAACGGAACCCTTTTAGATTCGTCATGTTTATCTGCCTGTCCGTCCGTCCGTATGTCACATCCACTTTATTCCAAAACTATTAAGAATACACAGTTGAAACTTGGTAGGTAGGTGTATTCTATGAACCACTT
This sequence comes from Cabera pusaria, assembly GCA_954871355.1. Classification (NCBI taxonomy): domain Eukaryota; kingdom Metazoa; phylum Arthropoda; class Insecta; order Lepidoptera; family Geometridae; genus Cabera; species Cabera pusaria. The sequence continues at coordinate 3,095,632 of OX940906.1, read as the reverse complement.
TACGATTTTTACACAAAAAAAATTATTAAGGGGCTCCTTATACATAGATAACCTATACGTCTATAGATAGGACTTAAAAAATTACATTGAGATTTCTAAAACCAATTTTTCTCAAAGTCAATCATTTTAAGGATTGAAGAAGACACTTCTAAAGTGCTAAATGTGTTTAATAGGTATTTAATACACAAATAGGCTTATTCGGCGTTTTTTGGTTGAAATTATGAACCATAATAGATAGAGACTTGAAATATATACAAAGTATGTATTACTATGGCCGTTATAACAAAATTTACTAAAAACAGAATAAAGGTGAAAATAAAAGTCCATACAAGAAAAAAATATTCAGGCGTTTCATGCTCGATCTTACAAAACCGTAATAGATAGAGACTTGAAATTTGTTCATAGTGTGCATTACAATGGTTGCTATAACATCATCATCATCATAATCAGCCGGTATCAGTCCACAGCTGGACATAGGCCTTTCTCAAGTCACATTACTGAGCCTCATCTTCGGCTCTTTGTTTCCAGTCACTGCCCACGCTTTGCCACAGAATAATGAATAGTGCAAATGTTGTCGTTCCACCTGGTCACAGGGCGTCCTACGCTACGATTGCCGATTCACGGTCTCCACTCTAAACCAGTCTACCCTGACGGTTATCGGTCCTACGGCAGATATGACCAGCCCACTGCCACTTCAGTTTGCTTATCCGTTGAGCTATGTCGATCACTTTAGTTCTCTGGCGAATTACTTCGTTCCGGATTCGATCCCGCAGAGAAACACCGAGCATAGCTCTCTTCATAGCTCGCTGAGCAACTTTAAATTGGTGGACAAGTCGAACCGTGAGTGTCAATGTCTCGGCTCCGTATGTCATGACAGGTAGGACGCAATAATTTAAGACTTTTGTCTTTAGGCACTGTGAGATATGCGACGAGAAAACTCGACGGAGTTTCCCAAATGCTGCCCAGCCCAGCTGAATTCTTCTCTGGATTTCCTTCTCGAAGATGTGTTTGCCTAATTGAAGCGTCTGCCCTAGGTAAACATAAACTGCGTGACCACTTCGAATGGGATTCCATCTACGGCAAAACAACGTGCTCGTTGTACATGACTTTGGTTTTATCCAAATTCATCCGGAGACCGATGCGACGAGACGAATCAGCTAAGCCATTCAACATTTGCTGTAGATCCTGCAGCGTCTCTGCCATAATAACGATGTCATCTGATGAATCGTAAGTGAGAGATGTACTTGCCGTAGATTTTGATGCCGCAATCTTTCCAGTCCAGCTTCTTAAGCATATTCTCTAAGGCGTTAGTGAACAGTTTCACGTTTTTTAGTGAACAGATACGACATCCCCCTGTCTCACACCTCGACGCAGGTGGACATGTATAGGTCGCTGGTTCTGTACTTGTACAGTCATCGTTGCGGCATTATACAGATATTTCATCACTTCGATATATCGCCAGTAGACTGGGCAACGCTACAAGAACTCCAGAACGGACTAGGTTTCGATTGAGTCGTAGCCCTTCTCATAGTCCACAAATGCTAAGCACAGGGGGTGATTGTACTCTTCGGTCTACTGTACAATCTGCCACACCGTGTGGATGTGGTCTATGGTGCCGTAACCACTTCAAAAGCCGGCCTGCTAGGCTATTCTGTAAACTAGTTTTCGCATCTCGCAAGCGGTGAGATTGGAATTTCGTATTACGAAATTCAACCGTATTACAATCATATTACAATTTGAATTTCGTAGTACACAATTTAAATATCACCGCGGATTCCGCTTGCGATATGCGTAAACTAGCTTACAGAATAGCCCTGTTCTGGAGGTTGAGACTCGTTGTCTTCGAGCAAGACAGTTCGTGATGACCCTTGAAAACAGCTTGTAGACATGACTCAGAAGCGAAATCTATGCTACATCAAATAATAATAAGGTTATTTAAAAAACTAAACCGACTTCAAATGCCGCGCTATTAATTTTCAGTACCAAGTTTGAGGTTTTTATCGCCATATCTCTGGAGATACTTATCAGATCTCAATAAACTTACTATGGTGCCATTCTAGGGATATCTCTTTTGCAACAAAAAAATAATCATCAAAATCGGTTCATAAACGACGAAGTTATCCGCGAACGAACATTAAAAAAAAAAAATTACGGGTGAATCGAAACCTTCTTTTTAATAAGTTTAAAAACTAAATTAAATTAAAAATAAAGGGTCCCCTTATAAAAAAACTTATTTTTATGGTAAATTATCTTCAATCGGAACCCTACGTGTGCGAGTCCGACTCGCACTTGGCCAATTTATTTTATGATAGAAGGTAACGCTAATTATTTCGTATAACGATCATTAATATCGATTACTAATTCTCGTTATTTTATCGATAGCATTAGGTAATATAGGTAATGTCATCAGGACATCACTAGCAAGGTCGGTCATGTAAATAAAATCAAGGGTAAGATTGAAACCTACATTTCTACGTAAACAATATTATTTCGCCACTTTATATACTTTATAATAAATAAGCGTCAAGTATATTATCGCATAATTCACAGTAAGTCTTTAAAATTTTTCGGTGACACAAAATTACTTACGACGAATAGGTACCATGTACGTAGTACGCAAATTATTGCCTAAGTTTAATTGAACAGACACAATATATTTTAGGACCACTTTCACTATTAAAAAATAACTTTTATCACAAAAACACGACGCGTTCCGCTCCCGACTTATATATCATGTTACTCCTTGCTTTGTTTTGCAAATTTTGCAGTATAACCTCACAAAAGTCATTGTTCTGAGAACAGCTGACTTTTTTATTGACGTTGACACTTGACAGCAACAGAATTGCTGGTAGGGGAAGATATTTTTACATAGAACGATTACTTCTATGTTCCTCGAAGCACCGCGGCGAGCCTTAAACAGATCGGTATACCTATTTACTAAGAATGAAAATTAATATATTCTAGTCTAGGTTGAACTAATTTAGAATAATATGTGAAACGATCTCTCGATCTCTGCCTTTTGTCATGTAAAAACTGACTAAAATACTCTTGTTTTTCGTTAAAAAATAATTTACATTCTACGACTAGACGACTGTTTTTATGCATGGCAACTGGAAAATCGAACGTCAATGTCATTATGATACGAGTTATTTGAATGTCAATGTCACTGTCAAAATCAGCTGTCCAGCTGATCAAATCGATAGACGGATCAGATTGATTTGTCATTTTGGTTTGGTCAATTGTTGTTATAAAATTTTAGTAAACAAAACAAACTAACTAGAAGAATTTAATCTTAAGATCTAAAAATTGTGATTTCTTTGGAAAATTCAAATTGCTAACGTGAAGTAGTTGAAGAAAGTATTTCACTTTTGGTTTGTAGTTTGTTATATATGCGGACATTGTATAACATTACAGATTTAAAGATTTAAAAACGGGAATTTAACGTGACTTACGCGATGTCGATATAGCGATCGACATATGTTTTTAAATCTTTAAGTTTAAAATGAACGTGAGTTTTTATAATAAAACATTACGGATTGTTACGTAATGTACCTAACCTAAAAGTTTCAGTACCATATTTCGTAATATTCTTTTCTTTGGTAGGAGTATAGTTATACTGTGATTTTCTTTGACCTCCTATGCGTAAATCCTGTGATTAATACGGTTTTATTACCTTTTAGCAGAAGTATTCAGAATGAAATAATTGAAGAAATTTATCAATTACAAAATTTTACCACGAACAATGATTATATAATGTGAAGAAAATGTCAAGATGAATGAACACGATATCTTTCGAGATACGTGGGTGCGATACCTAGGTAAGTTACAAATAAATCCCTTAAATAAATTAAAATCCTAAATCTAATTCCAGTAAATTAGTATACGTATAAGTACTGTCAGAAAAAGTGTTGATGAAAGTGTGATCAGAGTTTGAGATTTGAGGGCCAGGTGGGAGAATTGTCGGCTTTGATGCCAGAGGTACTGAGTTCAATCCCCATCTTGCACCAATGGATTTTTCTATCAAAAAATTATGTGTGCTTTTCACAGTGGCCCTCTGGTGAAGGAAAAACATCGTTTAGAAACTCCCAACCCCCGCATAGGGGTAGGGTAGGTAGGATTATTAAATCGATGTTCAGTCTGCCTTGGTACCACAAAGTAGCTACCGCCATCGAGAGGGCAATCTGCTGCCATAACCTTAAGGCATGCTTACCTTCTACAGTCTTGTAATAATGTGTAATTGACATTGATTATAGGCTTTTAAAAAAAAAAAAATTAAATAGTTTAAAACTAAAACCACAGAAAAGATAGTCATCCTATGGACAGCAAAATGCGAGATTAAACCTAGTTAGAAACATCGATAATGTTCTAAATACAACTGTCTTCGGTAGTATTGTAGACAATACACGGTAGGAACAAAACAATGAGTAAATGACTAAAACGCCTGCTAAAACAACTGACTCCCATGCCATGCGGGTCAGTTTGTTGCAGAGACGTTTATCAACATATCTCTAGAAATATTTATTAGATCTCCATGAAATTACAATGGTTACAACCTTTCCAGCAAAAATAGAATCATCAAAATCACTTCATAAACAATGAAGTTATTCGTGAACAGACATAAAAAAAATTAATTGAGATACCTCCTCCTTATTTTTAAAGATTTAAAAAAAAAGAAAATAAATATCAAAATGCTTTCTTACAGCACTCTGCAATGTCGCTATGAAAATATTAGTACATATGTGGCAGCCGGCTGGCTACAAGTTCAGTCAGTAGTGTCACGCGCGTTTACTTTATTCTATATCTGTTTTCTCACGCAACTCAACTTATAGTAAGAGACAGGTGACAGCTTGCGGGCTTTCAGCCCGCTGTCAGACCGAGTGATACAGACTCTCGCCGCGTGGACTTACGGTGCGCAACACGCTGTTCCTATTTCTATTAGTTTATTCTGTGACGCAAATTCAAAGTCATATCTGAGGCGCGTAGCCTATTTTGAACGTTACCGACGTTATAACTAGGTGTAATCTCGCATGTTTGCTGGGCAGTGCATCATCTGTATTTGTACTACTTTGTGCTTACCATAGACGTAATATAAATTGACTGCGCAAAACGGCCCTGATAAGACCGACTTAGATTAGAGTTTGTCCCTTTCTTTTGTATGGACGACTTATATATATACTATACATATAGTATAGAACATATATAGCACTAGTAGGTTGTTAGACAAGAACACACTCCCACCTCTAAGCAAGGCTACTACAAACCTTATTGTTAGAGCATACGGATTAAATTGAATTTGTCAATCAATTGTCAAGGCATCTGCAGTGCACCATCCTTTTATATTACGTCAATGGTGCTTACAGCAAAAAATCTCTCACCCCTCGTCTCTAGTGATATATCCATCGCTGAACAGGTTCATGTTGCAGGCTATGCCAACGAGGTGGGGGAGTCTTTCCGTGGAGTCGTCCCCAAGTATGTGGTGACCTTATCCTACAAGATCGCCTTCGGGTATGTCCTCGCTGACACCGCCACCAAGACCTTTAAAATAATGAAGGTATAGTGTTAATTATAAACAAATAATAGTTACAAACAAACTAATATATATAAAACAGAAACATCCGACTTCCATGCCCCACGAGTCAGTGTCAGTAGCAAGTTTGAGACGTTCAAAGAATCAAAGCATTTATTCAGTATGTAGGCAGTATAAATATACGCACATATACACGTCAAAATCATAAATCATAAAATAAATCATAACCAATTATCAAGTAAATATAGCAAAAGCAGAATTTAACGCTTTGAATTAGAAAAAAAAAGTAATGAACCATTCAGCTGTCATCCAATCGTTTACGTCAGAATATTTAAAAAAAATTAAAGTAGGTTAAAACCAACCATACATGTAACTGTGTGTTTCAGTTTATCGTCATATCTCTGTAGGTACTTATCAGATCTTGATTTACAATGTTAGTCACATTGTAAATCAAGATCTGATAAGTATCCAAAATTTCATCGTACCGACAGGACTCGAACCTGCACCCTCCCGATAACATGTCCAGGTGCTCTGCCAATTAAGCCACGGTCCGATACTGTCGATACAACGAAATTAGTGTGTAACAATTTATAAAAATATAAAGCGTGTTCAAGAAACATATTTGATTTATGCAGCGCAACATCTCTCGTCGGATTTCAAAACCGTAAAGATTTCTTCCGAATGATTAACTTTCGATAAAAGTTAGTTACATAGATGGCGCCACCAATGCATAATTAGATTAAAAATGCAATCCACTAATTTCTTCACATCGATAGTATCGGACTGTGGCTTAATTGGCAGAGCACCTGGACATGTTCCGGGGGTTTGAGTCCTGTCAGTACAATGAAATTTTGGATTGTGTGTAACAATTAACAAAAATATAAAGTGTGTAATACTTCAAGAAATATACTATCCAAAATATAGTTATCATAGATGGCGGTAAAAAAAATGCACTCCTCATATTCATATGTTCGTATTGTGCCTTAGTTGGTCAGATCAGAGCACTTGGGCATAGGTCCCAGGGTTTCGAATCCTGTCGGTACAATGAAATTTCGGATTGTGTTACTTGTACTATTAATTATTCTGTGATTTTGTGTAACAATGTACAAAACATATAAAGTGTTTTTAACCGACTTCATAAAAAGGAGGAGGTTTCTCAATTCGACCGTATATATGTTTTTTTTTTATGTTTGTTCGTGGATAATTACGTTGTTTATGAACAGATTTTGATTATTCTTTTTTTGTTGGAAAAGAGATATCCCAAGTGTGGTACCATGGTAATTTTATCGAGGTCTGATAAGTATCTCCAGAGATATTGAGATTAACACCTCAAAATTGGTACTGAAAATTAATAGCGCGGCATTGACGTCGGTACTTTTTAGTTTTTTAAACGATCTTATTTCTAAATACTATATAGGCAAGCGTTTGACCACTATCTCACCTGATGTTAAGTGATGATGCGATCGACGATGTAGCACGCTTACTTAGAAGATACCTATTCACTCTATGTGTATCACTTAAAAAAACATAACGATATTCGGGTTTGATTATTAAATGTATCGTGAGGATTACACATAATGTTATTATTAAGAACGGTTGTACACTCGCCGGTTTTAACTGACAACACTAATAATAATAAAAATACCTTGTTGTGGACTTGTGAAACTAAAACTACAAGTGCAGTGTGTCTGACCAACCAAACAGACAATAGTGATAGTGACCAGTCATCGGATGTCGACGTTGAGCTTCCGCTTTTGTCCGAGAGGAGAAAAACATCGCCAACACCGCCGGCCGCCGTTCCCGCGCCTGCCCCACAATCAGCAAGGCAGTTACGTGCCGAAGCTCGTTGCGCGAGAAGCTTGCGGTAGACGTGGCTCCCACAAGAAGGACACCAAACGTGTCCGAAACTGGTCGGAGCAATTCCGATAAAAAAACCCGTGAGTGTACAACCGTTCTTAATAATAACGATATTCGTGTTGATGATTTCAGAATGATGGCCGTCCGTCCCATGTCCTCAAAGCTGGTGGTGATGCTCTCATCTGGCAAACATTGGCCTCCATTGTCATACCTGGATTTACCATTAACAGGTAGGTGTTGTTATACACTACCCAAAATTTCACCGTACTGATGGGATTAGAACCCACGCCCTCCGGGACATGCCCAGCACTGTACCAATCCAGCTACGATACGATTCTAACGATATGACGAAATAAATGGATGGCATTTTTAACCGACTTCAAATAAGATCGTTTAAAAAACTAACAAGAAGCTACTTCACATGCAGCGCTATTTTCAGTACTAAGTTTGAGGTACTTATCTTCATATCTCTAGAGATACTTATCAGATCTCGATGAAATTACTATGGTATTACCCTTGGGATATTTCTTTTCCCCGGGCCTTGCTTCGTATAATTGTATTTATGTATGTTCGCAGATAACTTCGTCGTTTATGAACCAATTTTGATTGATGATATCCCAAGAATGGTACCATAGTAATTTCATCGAGATTCTGATAAGTATCTCCAGAGATATGAAGATAAAAACCTCAAACTTGGTACTAAAATTAATAGCGCGGCATTTGAAGTCGGTTCTTTTAGTTTTTTAAGCATCTTGTAACCAATTATGCATTGGTGGCGCCATCTGAGTGCCTAGTGCGAGTTTTATAGATTGGTTTTCTTATTCAATCACGAAGGCGAAGCCGCGGGTCTCAGCTAGTCTTACACAAATAAGATCGTTTAAAAACTAAAAAAGAAACGACTTCAATGCTGCACTATTCATTTTTAGTACCAATTTTGAAGTGTTTATCTCAATATCCCTGGAGATACTTATCAGACCCCGATAAAATTACCATGGTACCACACTTGGGATATCTCCTTTCCAACAAAAAAAAAACAATCAAAATCGGTTCATAAAAAACGAAGTTATCCGCCAACAAACATAAAAATATATATATATATATACGGTCGAATTGAGAAACCTCTTCCTTTTTTTGAAGTCGGTTAATAAAATTACGTATCAAAAGGTATTATGTAATGTACCTTGTGTTATTATTGTTTCGTTTTTTTTTATTTGCACGTCTGCAGTAGCGGCGTTAGGGTAGGGCGCGGTTGGGCGACCGCCCAGGGCGTTTTGTTTGAACGGCGTTTATATATTTATACATAAATTCCCTAAATTTAGGGGAAAATCATTATGTTGGCAACACTAATCATATGGTCAGCATGCAGGCTCAATACGACGACTTACACATTGCTTTAAGACCACAAACTTGTAAACTCTACTGTTCTTGCAAATACATTTTTAATTTGATTTGATTTGAAGGTTCAGGTGTATAATTCGTTATGGTTTAATTATTCTGTGGTTTTTTAAATTGGTTGAAATATGACGATGATGTTGAAGATGTTTCAGAACTCATATAGCATACTCGATGCAACAAAAATCAAATGTATATAATGCATATGAAATATACTCTACCCGTGCGAAGCCCGGGCGCGTCTTTAGTTACTAAAATAAATTACTAATATATTTATTTATATTTTTCAGGATATGCGCCTACTCGAACAGAACTCTATCTCGTACATTCCCCTCTCTAAGCTACAGAACCCGCAGTTCACTCGTAGTAGCACTCGGCCTCGTCTCCATACCTATCATCATTAAACCCATAGACCACGCCGTTACCGTGTTCATGAATCATACATACAGAAAATTCGTATAGTATTAAAATAATTAACAAAAGTTGGTGTGATCAAGGTCAAAGTTGGTGTGATCAATGTCAAAGTTGGATTGATCAATGTCAAAGTTGGTGTGATCAATGTGAAAGTCAGTGTGATCAAGGTCAAAGTTGGTGTGATCAAGGTCAAAGTTGGTGTGATCAATGTCAAAGCCAGTGTGATCAAGGTCAAAGTTGGTGTGATCAATGTGAAAGTCAGTGTGATTAAGGTCAAAGTTGGTGTGGTCAAGGTCACGATTAATAAGGTCAAGTTAAGATCTTTAATGTCAGTGTTTTTAAACTGCTGCAAACACTTTATGACTTGCACTTTAGTGCATGATAAAGCCATATAGTGTCCTGCCTATTACATATTGGCTCAGACAACATTTGCAGAGTAGGTACATATTATACATATAGATTAGAACACTCTTTAGTGAATATCATTGAAGAAATAATATCGTTTAAAAACTAAAAAACAACCGACTTCAATGCCGCGCTATTCATTTTCAGTACCAATTTTGAGATGTTTATCTCAATATCTCTGGAGATACTTATCATACCTCGATAAAATTACCATGGCACCACACTTGGGATATCTCCTTTCGAACAAAAAAAGAATAATCGAAATCGGTTCATAAACGACGAAGTTATCCGCGAACAAACATAAAAAAAAAAATATATATATATACGGTCGAATTGAGAAACCTCCGAAAGCTTTCATGTGATGATTACATACAGCTACTTTTTCGCCTTAGTCGCCGCGCCGTCGCTTCGCTTCGCGATCGCTTTGCACCACCCCAACGTTTGTAAAAACCTACCTTTGTATCGATTTAAAAGTGTATGTATAACAATGCTTTCAATTGCGATCATTAAAAGAGCATTGTTATATTTTTAATTAGGACCTATGTAATACCTATTTTTAAATGTACTAAGTACCTGTTTGTAAAATCTATGGAATCGCGTTGTAATAGATTACAACGCGATTCCATAGATTTTACAAACAGGTACTTAGTACATTTAAAAATAGGTATCACATAGGTCCTAATTAAAAATATACGCACTAGCGTCAAAAACGCATGTTTGATTGCTTGATAAAGTCGCTGTGTGTAACCGCTCTTAAAAATAATTTAAAAAATGCATTCCTTATAAAACACCAATATTTATAATGGTTTCAACTTTCGAACCTTCTCTAGATAATTAAAAATATAAATAGATAGCTAAAACAACCGACTTCCACGCCGCGCGAGTCAGTTTCAGTAGCAAGTTTGAGACGTTTATCGTCATATCTCTGGAGATACTTATCAGATCTCGATGAAATTGCAATGGGACCACTTCGTAAACGTACCCTACCGATTAAAAAAAGAATCATTCAAATCGGTTCACAATTGACGGAGTAATCGCGTAACATACACACAAAAAAAAGAAAAAAAATACATACAGTCGAATTGAGAACCTCCTTCTTTTTGGAAGTTGGTTGAAAATAAGTGTGTACCAACATAAGGCAGAATGACGCGTTTTTTCCTCTTTGTTTTTTTTAGTAGATAAACAAGCGTTTGTCCACTATCTCACCCACCTGATGTTAAGTGAAGATGTGATCGACGATGTAGCACGCTTGCCTAGAAGATACCTGTTCACTCGCGATTTAAAGACCTCTGAAATAACAGGAAACACAAATTCTGGCAGGGAATTCCATTCTTTTGCTGTGCGTATGATAAATAATATATTTTATTATGTGTAATTATTTTTTTTATTCTGTGTTTTTTTGGAGAAAACCTGCCCAAAGAAAAGTTCAAATATCGTCTAAATAAAAAAATGTGATGTCTTATTTTTTTTCAGAAAATAATAAGCCTAAATTTAAAAAAATGTAGTTTTTCCTAAAAGCTCTATTCATTGTTCGTAGTCCCATAAAAAATTAGAGCTCTGGCCTTTACAGTTTGGAAGAAAATTCAAATAAATTGCAACATTTTGGGAACTAACTCGAAAATAAGTAAACGCAATTTTCTCGAAAACTATAGATTTTCGCGGAAAATACATGGGGGTTCTCTGGGTAGCCCTTGGAGTCCTCCATCGATGGTTTTCGTTTGGACCATATGAAACCCGACACCCTGTAGATATAGTTGCAATAAATATATATTACTCCTATTTTTAGTTGTGCAGCTTATATGTACCGTTCTACCTATGTTATTTTGTCTATGGATACGTTTTTGTGTTTGCAATATAAAACTTTATTAAAGATGGCTGTACCCTTAGTAGGTACAAGTTTTCATATCTAACTCGATATTGTATATCGAACAAATTCTGTATGAAAAACAGTACAGCGCCTCTAGTGATTCTCACACTTAACTAAATTTAGACCAATCAGGGAGCCAGTACCCTTAGTACAGTGCCACAAGTATAACTTGGCGGTGGTGGTTTTTGGAACTAATTCTTTTAATTGAAACTGTGAGTTTGACGTTTGAGAGATTACCGCGACATTATTGTTGATAAATCTGCTACATTAAAATAGTTCAATAATGTCAAAAGTAATTAAAAGTGGTTTAAGAGAAACTGTTATCAAAGTACAAAGTAAAAGCACAGTGGCGCACAGGCACGCCAAGTTATACTTGCCGGACTGTACGAGTTTTCATACCAAATTCGATATCGTATATCGAACAAATTTTGTATGAAAAACAGTACAGCGCCTCTAGTGGTTACTACACTTCACTAAATTTAGACCAATCAGGGAGCCAGAATAAGTGGAAAACTATGTGAGAACTGTCAAAACCGTTTACGATGAAAACTCGTACTATGGGTACAGCCTACCTACATAGTTTGCTGATGACTTCAATTGTGGCAGATTTTAAAGAATGAAAAAGCGTATTCATTTTTTGTCAAGTACAGGGCTGATAAATATATATGCTTAAGGGCCAGTTTCACGGGTTCCTCATAGCGCTATTATGAAGAAATCTGACAAGCCCTTAAAGTCATAACTAGAGATGTGATAAACGGCTTTAAATTGACAACACGCTTCAGCGTTGCGCTTTTTTTAAAAAGCCAGCTTTAAAAAAGCTTTACGCTTTACGGCTTTTTAAAACTATAAGCAGTGCAAGTCACTATTGTTGTGAAGATCGTAGTAAGTATCGTAACGTAACGTAATAAAACGGGGGCTTATTTGAAATAGTAATGTAATGATGTAACGTAAGTTAATGTTTTTATGTTTTATGGCTTTACTAGAACAGTGTTAGGATATATAAAAAAAATTACTAAATACAATGCAAATTACTATAAATCAATTAACTTCCCTTCGTACTTATCAACAGGTTTAGGACTGTCTGAAATGAATATCGTTGCGTTTCTTTTGAAATAATACTAACAAATCAAAAACGGGTCATTGTACTCATTGTCAGTCTGCCTCAACGAAATCAAACTGCATTTGTTTTAGTCGTATAATACTGTAAACTGTAACCGATCCCACCGATATTGAGTCTTATGTGCATAGCAATAAGGTTGTTATATCAATTTAATAAAGAATGTTTATAATGTGCCGTATAGCAGCTGTAGGAATAAGGTCATTTTATGGTCGAATATAGTAGTACGAAAAATGTTTTAAAGCGTAGACGGCTTCATTTTGGAAGCGCGCTTCGGCGCTTCTTTTGGATAACGTTTTAAAAAGCTATTTCCGATTAAAAGCGCCCACCGCTAGTCATAACTTGCAAGTAAGTTAATAAAATCAAGTCATAACATTCAAGAAAGTTAATTAAGTAATAACAAACAATCGATTTAATTGAGGTTTGACTGCAAAGAACATGTTCATTTGACAAGATTTTCTGTTGCTTCGAGATTTTATTGGCGTATCAAAAGCTGAGTTTGAATCTATTTTTTACGAATTTTATTTAATTTGCGAACTATTTACTGTAAACTTATTTTTTATTATTGTAATGTTATTATTGTTAAATCTTTGTTATACCTTGTTAATAATAATTTATTGATTAGTAAAGTACTATGTTGTAGATAGTAACCTACCATTGTGTCTGTATTTTTATTTCTCCTTTGAAATCTTTATCGTCAAAATACTAGAATTAGATGCTATTACAATTTTAGTAGGCGTTTATTTTTAGTATAGCAAATCGAGCACTTTTTAAAGCATACTAGTGAAGTCGGCAGATGTTATCGTGCCCGATCGCAGCGTCACCTACCGGGACCGGGTCCGATTGGGAATCTAAAGCATCCAGGGACCAATTCAAATACACACACACGCACACACAAAATTATCAAAATCGGTCCTGTCGTTTAGGAGGCGTTTAGTACAAATAGACAGGAGAAATTTATATACAAAAGATATAGTTACTAGAGTTTGATCACTATCCCACCTGTTGGTAAGTGATGAAGCAGTAGAGGATGGTAGCATGCTAGGCCCTAAATGGAAAGGAGGACAGCTGCCGGAGCACATTAGATGTTTGGTAACAGATTTTTAGGGTGGTCGCTAACTTGGCGGACAATACCTACCACCATGCCCCATGCCGGGGATTTTAGCGATATCTTTTCTTGCTGCGCCACTATGAAAGGCGTAGTTACATTTTACGACAGTAAAATTACACAAATACCATATCGATCGAATTGACATTGTATGTGTGTGACATACCTACCTACATAATAACTATAGTTAAACATGTAAAATCACGACGCGATAGGTATTTTTATGATATAAGGTAACAGGACAAACACCGACGCTCGCCTGATGGTAAGCGATGACGTCTGCCTATTACAGATACAGAGGTAGGTATGCAAAATTCTGGACTGCACTGCCAGAATTTTGCTTGTCACTGCACTGCGCCTGTTACCTTGAGACAAAGATGTTGAGTCTCACATGTCCTGTAATATCACTGGACATGGTCTATAAGCCATGGCCTTTAGGTGTAGAATAATGCTATTTGATTAACTAATCAAGCGCGATTTAATCTATTATAAAGTATTGAATTAGTATTAGATTTAACTCGTACCTATCGTATTAGGTTACATCCCTAGAAAATTGAACAACAAAAATCTAGTCTGAATTAAGTATTAGTAAGAGTACCATTGGAATCAGTAAATCCAGGAACCGGGTCCAACCGTAATATCAAGCGACGCTCTGTGACCAAAAATTATTTAGGCGGCAATAGCCCAATGGATAGGGTGTCGGACTGGCGATCGAGAGGTCGTGAGTTCGATCCCCACCCCACCCCACCCCACCCATTGCACTATTGACGTTAACCCACTCCAGACACAAGCATATTTAGCTTAGTTGGAGAATACTAGTAATGTGTACCCACATTGCAAGTAAACTTTAAAAAAAAAAAATCACGATCCGAAAATCCGCGTGCGTCTCCTTCCTTTTTAACCCGTAACACAGAATACTTAATAGTACTACGTACCCGTGTTACAGGTAGGTACGGTACAAGACGGCTAAATTTAGTTTAATTAGACATTTATAAAACACGTTATCTACGTTACGTAACAATGTTCACAGAGTGACTTATCGAGTCGTCGGCGCGTGAAACCATACTATGGGACAAGAGTGTTTTTGTTACACACAATCCAAAATTTCATTGTACTGACGAGTCGAACCCGGTGCCTCCATAAGTCCATTTTTCTTACAAATGAGTTCAACTGGGACAAGGACGGGGGAGGGGTTAACAAATCACGAAATTAGTGTGACGTACTTTTTATGGATGACCCATAGGCATCGATTTATATAATTACCTCTTCTTTTGCGTCGCGCAGTCGGGTAAAAAAAGGGAGATAAGGGACCCCGCTCCTCAACGTGGACCGTATGAATTAGGTTCGCTAACCTAATTTCACCTTGGTCACAATCTGGCGTTTGTGTAGCACGTATAAAATCACATGTGCAATTATCGCAGATCCATTTAAATAATTGGCACCAATGCCAGCCTCTTCTTTAACCGACTTCAAAAAAAGGATGTTTCTCAATTCGACCGTATATGTTTTTTTTTTATGTTTGTTTGCGGATAACTTTGTCGTTTATGAACCGATTTCGATTATTATTTTTTTGTTGGAAAGGAGATGTCCCAAGTGTGGCACCATGGTAATTTTATCGAGGTCTGGTAAGTATCTCCGGAGATGTGGAGATAATCACCTCAAAATTGGTACTGAAAATTAATAGCGCGGCATTGAAGTCGGTTCTTTTTAGTTTTTTAAACGATCTTATCTTCATGCACATCAAGCTCGACATTAGAAATTCGTGTTTTCTTGTAGTTGTTTCTTGTTCCATTATGTTTAGCATATTTGACTTTTGAGATGTTTATCTCTAGGTAAGTACCTATATAATTTCATTTCGTTTATTCAATAAAAAAATGTGTATTGTGTGTCAATTTTATTATGTTATATTTTATAAAATAAAATAATAATAGTAATATGTAAAATTGTCAGAAAAGGATAAATAAGATACAGAAATACCTACCACTCGCATGCACATTAGAAACATGAATTTATATTATTAGAACAACACACAAAAAAAAAACAATAAATAATAATAAAAATATCACTTTAGCATAAATCAGTCTAAAAACAGTCAAGGTGTGAAAAGACACAAATGATTATTCACGTCAGCGTCAGTTATAGCGTCATCTACGTCATTTTGCCGAAACTAATTAGATAAGTTGTTAGCTTACCAAACACAAAGGATTGTTAACACCCAGATGACACCTAGATACATAGATAGATGGCGTTATACTAAATAAACTGGCCAAGTGCGAGTCGGACTCGCACACGTCGGGTTCCGATTGAACAAAACTTTCCAGAAAAATTAAGTACATAGTTCTAACATCGATATATATATAAATACCGTATCAATACTAAACATGCTTATTTACTATAACGCCATCTAACGAATATCTAACGAACTTCTCTGATGGGAGTACTTCCGAAACAACAGTCAATCAGTTTTCTTCTTTTGTTTGCAGATCTAGGGTTGCCTATTACGACGGTATTATGCAGCTGATAGACGGACAATCAGTTCCATTCGGAATATGATTTGTACTGCGATTAGTCTGCGTTTTATTTATTTATTGTGTTTCACTATTTCACAATTTTTAGGGTTCCGTAGCCGAATGGCAAAAAACGGAACCCTTATAGATTCGTCATGTCTGTCTGTCTGTCTGTCCGTCCGTATGTCACAGCCATTTTATTCCGAAACTGTTAGGACTACAGAATTGAAACTTGGTAGGTAGATGTATTCTGTGAACCGCTTTCCGATTTTGATACAAAAATAAAAAATATAAAAGTTTAAGGGGCATCCCATACATAGAACTGAAACAAAAAAAAAAAAAATTGTTCAAACCTATACGTGGGGTGTCTATGGATAGGTCTTTAAAAATGGTATTGAGGTTCCTAAAATCATATTTTATCAAAGTCAATCATTTGAAAGATAGGCGCGCCTAAAGTGGTAAAATGTGTGTCCCCCCCCCCCCCCCCCCTCTAACTTTAAAAGTATGGGAGTGAAAAATCTAAAAAAAATATATGCTGTAGATCTCAATAAAAACTATCAACGAAAATTGGTTTGAACGAGATACAGTCAGCAGTTTTAGAGATATGACGACCGCAAAGATAACTTTGTTTTTCATACAAACACTATGAAAAACAAAGTTAATTTTGTAGTTGCGAAAAATCAAAGTTATAGAATACTCTACTGTGTTACGGAACCCTACGAGTGCGAGTCCGACTTGCACTTGGCCAGTTTATTTGGATAAAAATTGTCTGAAGTACTGAAACATGCACTGGGTTGCGGGTGCACGTATTACTACGGTTGGCAACCCTAAATTAATCAGGGGTATTAAAAATTTGTTTTAAGTGTGACGTTCGATGTCTAGATGAAATGAAAGCTGAATAGAAATAGAAATTCATTTATTGATAAAGGGAGACACGTAGCCAAATATTTTTACAATATATGTCAGTTTAATCAAAATATCTTGCCAATACATTGTCAATAAGATCATATAACATTAATAAACATAAATCAACATTTTTAATATTAATTTAAAAAAAAGAATAAATTAAAATAAAATATTACGCTGTATATGGGGGCGCATTGGTTGTTGGTATAAGGCTCAATACCTATGTTTTTTTTGTACATTCAAAGCAATAAGTTATGTTTCTATTATATCTATAATAATTATTGTTGAATATGATCTATTTAATGTTATTTGACGTGTGTAAGGGCAAATTTTTAATTTGCCCATATACTGAATAAATGCTTTGACTTTTGACTTCTAACACCAACTAAGTGAACGTTAACACAAAGGTGTTAACGTTAACGTTAGGTAGGGTAGGTAATAATAAGGTAAATCAGTATTTTTCAACGTGTGGGGTTTTCAACCCCCCACGCAAAGTCGCAAAGCCTCAGTAAAAGAAAAATACAAAGTTTGGAAATATAGTTACTATAGTACCTTTAAAGAAAATATTAATTAAAGAGCATTTGTAGGTATTGTGATTGAGAATGCTTATAATATTTGTTTGTTTAGGCCACACGAACGAAGCCGCGGGCAGAAGCTAGCAATATCACAAAATACAGATTAAATTTTAATCATAATACATAAAAATAATAATTTAAAGGTTGAAAAACACTGAGGTAAACAATTGTTCATAGATGGCGCTATAGTAAAAACACGTTTTTTGTATGGGGTTTTTAACTTTGTTCTGTTTTTAGCATTTGTTAATTTAGCGGCAACAGAAATACATCATCTGTGAAAATTTCAACTGTCTAACTATCACGGTTCATGAGATACAGCATGGTGACTGACGGACAGACAGACAGACGGACAGCGGAGTCTCAGTAATAGGGTTCCGTTGGTACCCTTTGGGTTCGGCAACCTAAAAATACGTTTTTTATAAGGGGGGCCCCCCTTTAATTTTTTACTTTATTTTGTTTTTAGTATTTGTTGTTCTAGAGGCAATAGAAATACACCATCTGTGAAAATGTCAACTGTCTATTTATCACGGTTAATGAGATACAGCTTGGAGACAGACGAAAAGACAGACAGACAGACAGACAGACGGGCAGTGGAGTTTTAGTTATAGGGACCCGTTTTTACCCTTTCGGTACGGAACCCTAAAAAGGAGTTTACAAATCGGTTAATAAAAGACGGGGGTTCTAAGGTAACAAACATCGATAATTCGAGGTTACAAACAATAAAAATATGCAAACGTATTAAGAACCTCTTCCCTTTTTGTATTCGGTTAAAAAGTATTCATATATAAATACAAAGTTTTTGCTTTACACAAATATAAAAATAATTAGATAATTTCTTTTAAAATATATGTAAGACCCACCTAAGCGCTTTGCATCCACATTTATCATACGCACAGAATACGGAATTCCCTGTCAGTCTGTGTTTCCTGTTAAATACAATCCAGGGGTCTTACATTTTTTTAACATTTTTTATATGTATTATAGGCTAGCGTTTAACCACTATCTCACATGTTGGTAAGTGATGATAATAATATAATAATAAGATACAGAAGGCGGTACTTCTTGACACAGCACGCATCGTCAGGAGGTTCCTCTCTCTGCAGTCCTAACCACCGGTAGCTTGGGTCCTGCCCCGCTGCCGGCGGCACCCTAGGTTTAGATTTTTAATAATATTTTATGTTTTTATAATAATTTGTTTATTATTTTTTATATACATTATTTCAAAAAACCTAATCCTAAGTTCAGAAAAAAAATATGTGCATAATAATAACCCGCAGGGCCGCTTTGTGGCGAGCCGACGGTGAGTGGCGACACCGCGTACCCCTATCCCGTGAGGGCTAAATGAGACCCTCTGACCCCCGGCTTGCCTTGACCGGCCGGCCGGTGGTGGGAATCGCAAGAGCTAAGACCTACGCTCCAGGGTGGAAGTGTTAAAGTCATAAAGCCGCTTGAAATTTGCAGCACACCTCTCAACACCCTTAGCTATCCACGCCAATGTTGCCCCTCGGCGCCAACATAACGGTCCGCCTTTATGGGGAGCCCATTCAAGTCACCACTCGCCTAAATATTTTGTAATGAGGCATAATTGGCGGGTGCCGTACCTCATCCTATAGACAAGAATCAGACACCAATCAGCACATATTCATAGTCACATGATAAAATGTACCATCTTTTTATTGTTTCTCATCTTTCCATCCGCAAATAATATATAAGTTAAAATTGTAAAGGGCCGCTTGATGTTGGCTTCGGCTCCGTCAATGCCTTATAAAGGACCGGGAGTTTATGACCCAAGAATGTAATCGAATAAAAGATTATAATACGATCACATCTTCACTTAACATCGGGTGAGATAGTGGACAAACGATTGCTTAGCTACTATAAAATAAACTGGCTAAGTGCAAGTCGGACTCGCACTCGTAGGGTTCCGTAACACAGAAGAGTATTTTACAACTATAATTTTTAGATTTTTCACTTCCTTATTACTTTTAAAAGTTAGAGTTTGGGGGGGGGGAGGGTGGCTAGGGGGGGCACACATTTTACCACTATAGACCTACCTATCTTTCAAATTATTGACTTTGAGAAAAAATGGTTTTAGGAACCTCAATGTTATTTAACAATCAACACGATAACAACAATGTTATTTAATAACTATACGTTTTCGCCACCAAAAAAGTAACTGTTTTTCATAGTGTTTGTATGAAAAACTAAGTTATATTTGTGGTTGCTATATCTCAAAAACTGCTGACTATATCTCGTTCAAACCAATTTTCGTTGAAAGTGTTTATAGAGATCTACGGCATATATATTTTCTTAGATTTTTCACTCACTTACTTTAAAAGTTAGAGGGGACGGTACACACATTTTATACCACTTTAGAAGTGTCTATCTTTCAAATGATTGACTTTGAGAAAAAATGGTTTTAGGAACGTCAATTTTGAAGACCTGTCTATAGAAAAGACACCCTGCACGTATAGGTTTGACGAAAGATTTTTTTTTTATTTTCAGTGTCAAAGCCCCCCTTTAATATATATATTTTTTATTTTTGTATAAAAATCGTAAAGCGGTTCACAGAATACACCTTACCTTAACTGTGTAGTTTTAATCGTTTCTGAATAAAATGGCTGTAACATACGGGCGGACAGACGTTAACGTTACGTAAGGGTTCCGTTTTTTGCCGTTTAGATACGGAACCCTAAAAATGACGTGGTTTGTTGAAACGAATGGATTTGTTGCGGAACTGATACAATGTGTGAAGTGGCCATCAAGTATACAACTCCGGATGCATATTGTGAAAAGAATAGGTATGTTATTTTAGTTGCTTATGAATATATAATATTTTGTATCAAATATAATATAATTATAATAGTTTTAAAACTAAATACCGACTCCTCTTGCCGCGCGAGTCAGTTTCATTAGTAAGCTTGAGATGTTTATCTCTATATCTTTGCAGATACTTAACTTTGCAGTTTGGTCTAGATTCTAGACCCATAACTAATTAAGGAAATGCACCAACCGCAATTAATAGTGAGCCTGTCCAAGAAACTGAAGGTCGTGGGTTCGATTCTCATACGGGATAATTATTTGTGTGATCCACAAACCATACCCAGTCTGGGTGTTGCATGTTTGTAAAGTCCCCCACAACACGGTACCGAGTGCGGGGAGGAGTCTTAAATAAATAAACTGGCCAAGTGCAAGTCGGACTCGCACTCGTAGGGTTCCGTAACACACTACAGTATTTTATAAGATCGAGCAAAAAATACCACTATCATTGTTGGCCAGGAAAAATAATAATTACTAAACATTTTATTTCTTATAACGCCATCTAACGTCTAACAAAGGTGTTATGGATCGACATTTCAATATAACGCCATCTATGGGACGTTTACCTAACTAAGCGTTCATAGATGGCGTGAAATGCCGAAAAAAACACGTTTCTTGTATGGGGACCCTCTATTATCTTTAACTTTATTCTGTTTTTAGTATTTGTTGTTATAGCGGCAACAGAAATAGAAATGAAATGAAATGAAATGAAAAATGTTTATTGGTAATCTACGTCACCAATCGGCCCCAACTCAGCATAATGTTAGTATCAGAACTAACGCTGGTCTTCCGGTGGGGCCGGTCGGTGACGTCACCTTACGGCTAACACCATGCTAATTAATATATAATAATATAATAATAAATAATAATAATAAATAAATATATAATAACATAATAAATAAAATAATAGGTACGTCATCTGTGAAAACTTCAACTGTCTAACTATCACGGTTCATGAGATACAGCCTGGTGACAGACGGACAGACAGACAGACAGACAGACAGACGGACAGCGGAGTCTTAATAATCCCGTTTTACCCTTTGGGTACGGAACCTTAAAAAGTGTGGTGTGGTTTTGTGAAACCACGATGCAAGTGTAACCTTTTGTTTATGTGTTATAGCTATGGTAGCTAGCAACTATGACAGCAGTTGACATGACACATTAGCCTGTATACAAATATGGCTGCGGAAGCGTCCGCCAATCACAGTTAGACCTAAATGTCATACATCATATCCACCAATCAGCACCGGCCGCTGTAATGCGACATGCGATAGACGAAAAAATTGGAGGCGTTGTAACAAAAGATTAACTTCAAATACTTTATACTCTAGGTGCATTATTTTTTCTTTTTATATCATATAGGTTAGCGTTTGACCACTATCTCACCTGTTGGTAAGTGATGATGCGGTCGAAGATGGTAAGTACACTAGGCCTAGAATGGGAACTGGCTCTCAAGGATAGCTGCCGGTGCACATTAGATGTTTTGGCGACAGATTTTCTACCTTGAGGGTGGTAGCTGGCCAGGCGGACACTACACAGTGGCCTACCATAGACAAGGTAATAATACTACGTATCCTACCACCATGCGGGGTTGGGGTTTCTTAACGATATATTCTATCACCGAAAGGCCACTGTGAAAAGCGCACATAATTTTTACGATTGAAAAATCCATTGGCGCACGGCGGGGATTGAATTGGGTACCTCTGGCGTCAAAGCCGACCATTCTCCCATGACTCTTTGTGTTGTCATGTCATAAGGCTTCCATTTTAATGAACATTTTTTTCCGGGTGAGAGCGGCGTTGGATTAGTCGGTGTCAAACCATATACATCCGGAATTACGTTTCGAAATTTCGAACGCAGTAAGTAAATCTATCCAAATCATAGATAAAGTATATATATTATTAGAAGATTTCCAACTACCCTCACGCTGCGACTGGGCTCTATAGTATATAATATCGTTTAAAAACTAATAAAGAACCGACTTCAATGCCGCGCTATTTTCAGTACCAATTTTGAGATGTTTATCTCAATATCTCTGGAGATACTTATCAGACCTCGATAAAATTACCATGGTACCACACTTAGGGTATCTCCTTGCGAACAAAATAAAGAATAATCAAAATCGGTTCATAAACGACGAAGTTATCCGCGTACAAACATAATATATATATATATATATATATATATATATATATATACGGTCGAATTGAGAAACCTCTTCCTTTTTTTGAAGTCGATTAAAAAGCGGACAGCGATCGGGTACGGGGTATCAGACTCAGTCTTCGTGTGTCCGTCGTACTGTTCGGACGTACCTAATGGTTATGTTGTTAGCTTAGACACATTATGTAATTTTTATTATGTTGAGGTTCTGTGGCATTATATAGCTGTGGGAATTGTGATAGTGTTTATTTTTTTAGCCTTTTTCACCTCTGGTCGCTAATATATTAAATATTCGCTATATATATTAAAGATGGGTTATACTAGGAAAATGTAACAACGTAATTTGGTCGGGTCATACATGACAGCGGGTGAGAGCCAATGGGTGCACTAGAACCTGGGTTCAGTGCTGGAACCAGTTTGTAAAATCGCATACGCAGAGAAGGATAAAAAAATTGTTGTTTATCTCGCTCTCTCATACTAGTGATTGTATAGTTTTATCCTTCTCATTATTGTTATTTAAATGCCACATCCACTTAATACTCCATCCACGATCCAAATCATTTCTATGGAGCTATCACACATTTTCGTTCAAGTTATCTCTTCGAAACGGAATTTCTAATGTAAGTGGCCGCTAACGGAATCCCTACTCTATATTTCGATTTGCAATTCCGAATGTGGCCGGCCTAATCATAGATTCCAATACAAATGAAAAGGTCCTAAAATCATAAATAACAAAGTAGTTTGTGCCTAATCATGATGAAACGAGTCTTGTTTGACATCCACACCGATCGTCTTATATTCCATTTTATGTGATTATTACATTATAAATAACATACATTTATAGGACCTGCTCACAAAACTAATCGGCTGATTTTACTACTGGTTAAACGTATAGTTGAAGTTTGCTTTTTAGGGTTCCGAACCCAAAGGGTACCAACGGAACCCTATTACTGAGACTCCGCTGTCCGTCTGTCTGTCTGTCTGTCTGTCTGTCTGTCCGTCTGTCACCAGGCTGTATCTCATGAACCGTGATAGTTAGACGGTTGAAATTTTCACAGATGATGTATTTCTGTTGCCGCTATAACAACAAATACAAAGAACATAACAAAGTGAAATATTAAAGGGTTTAAAACAAAAAACGTGTTTCATACGATACGATACGATACGAAATTAATTCCTCGACGCAGCTAGATGGCAGCACAGGAAAAATTAGCACGCGCAAGCGTTTCATTTGTTAAAATTGTGGGCCTCGGTCGATTTGTTTACTTAGTTAAGGTTTATTATCATACATGAAGTGTACAGTATTAAATAATATATCTTCAAGATTAGTACTTAATTAATAAGCCTCAATTAGCTAGAATAAGTAGAATGTTAGTCGTACGAACAATCAGTCTTCCAGATATTAAATTAATTATATGAATTACCTTTGTGTTAATATTTACTTAGATGGTGTTAGAAATTCGTGGCGTTCGGACTTCGGAAAATCGGAACCCTCCGTGTGCGGGACAACAGTTTGACTCGCACTTGGCCAGTTTTATTGAAGTTTACCTTTATAAAATATGTCGACTAAAATCCTGACTTATAAAAAAAATAATTTAATTCCATTTTATGAATCATAAACCAATTATTTGTAGTGGTAGGACTTCTGCTAATCCGCCAGGGGTGGTACCACCAATTTGCCAATTAATTTTCAGCCGTGAAATAGGAATGTTTTTTGGTTGAAATGGTAAGGTGTCCAGTGAAATTACAGGGCATGTGAGTGAGAGGGAAGACTCGACATCTTTATTTCTCAAGGTAACAGGCGCAGTACAGTGACATGCAAAATTCTGGCTGTCCAAAATGTTGCATGCCGCTGTATCTGTTATAGGTAGACGTCATCGCTTACCATCAGGCGAACGTCTACTTGTCCTGTTACCTTTGACCATAAAAAATAATAATATTTTGGTTTAATATAACTATTTTTTCGTGGGGGAAACAAAGGAACTGAAATATACTTACTTAAGATTTATATTAAACTAGGTGCGCCCCGCGGCTTTGCCCGCTTTAAAAAGTATCTTATAGCCTAATCTATAATACTGTCTATACCTGTGCAAAATTTCAGCAAAATCGGCCAAGCCGTTTGACCGTAAAGATGTGCCAAACAAACAAACAAATATACAGACTGACTTTCGAATTTATAATATTGGTGTTAATGATAATTGGTAGTATTTGCTATTATTATTGCTACGGATTTTTAAATATATTTTACAACTAGAAGTGCCCCGTGGATTCACCCGCGTTAAAAACTTCTTTTGTTTACTTAAAACTTTTATTTTGTAATAACGATTCTATCAATAAATACATCAAATAAGAATTAGCCAAATCGGTTCACCCGTTTTCATGTTATCGCGTGACTAAGGAAATTCGGGATTCATATTTATAAAAACCGAAAACCTAAATTTTCAGACTTTGTTACCTACCCCATTTCAAAAAATCCTACAACACGTATTTATCTCATCTTATTTCGCCATACAAACTTTGAATCCCCGTTCCGTATCCGGGAGGAATTTTTAGAAAATCCTTTCTGAGCGGATACCTACGTCATAACTATAACTATCTGCATTCTACATTTCAGCGCAATCTGAAACAATATTGATTTTCACACTTTGTTACCCCATTTAACCCTCTTAGGGGTGAATTTTCAAAAAAACCAGAAACACGTATTTACTTATTTTGTTACTGAAGCACTTGTGTGAAGTTTTGGATAGAAAAGACTATCTAATCTTGTTTCTCCATACAAACTTTGAACCCCTATTTCATCCCCTTAAGGTGAGAATTTGGAAAAATCCTTTCTTAGTGCACCCCTACGTACTAAGACAAATATTTTCATCATCATCATTCAGTATGTCAGGCCAAAGATTCTTATAGTATTAGATTGCGGTGAAATTCTGAAAGTGTTGGTTATCTAGCGTTAGTACTGCCATTGAAACAAAAATAAAAAGACATTTCATCAATCGCTTCCCTGAGTTCACAAAAACGGGTAACGTAGGAGCATATCATATCGATCCGCCTGACTTGCCATCAAAAAGTAAGCTACTTTTTGATGGCAAGTCAGGCGGACCACCATCAAGGAAAAAATCTGCCGCCATAACCTTTCATTGTTCCGGCAGCACACAGCCCAAGAGATACAGACCATTCTAGGCCTACGTGGTCACTATCATCGACCACATCATCGCTTACTATCAGGCGAAATAGTGGTCAAAACGCAAGCTTATCTTATCAAATGTAATTTTTTTTAATAAAGATTACTCACAATGTGGGTTATTTTGAACCTTCTTTTTAGTCTATAATTCAACATGTAAACTAAAATGTGTGAGCGCAAGTTCCACATACTTAATATTAAGACTCCTAATATTATTATCAACATAAAATATTAACTGTTATTTCAATCATTTTTGAATATATATAAAGGCGGCTTTAGTCTGAAAAAATAATATTTCTATAAGACTGTTGTGCATAATATGTAACTGTATTGTGTATTACTTAGTGTTTGTTATATTGTAAATAAAGATATTTTCAAATCTAAATGTGGGTTCCACATTACTAGTAGTCTTGTTAACCCCTCCAACTAAGCTAAATATGCTTGTGTCTGCAGTGGGTTCACGTCAATAGTGCAATGGGTGGGGTGGGGATTGCACTCACGATCGCCAGTCCGACACCTAATCCATTAGTCTATTGCCGCTTAAATAACAATATTTTTTCATCTATCTAGTTCTATTCAGTTCTATCTATTTGATTTCACGTGAAATCTTTAATAGGTAATTTTTTCCACGCCCGTGAACTCACGACCACACATTATAAGATTAAGAAGAGCGCTCTCAGAATCCGCATGACAATGTTCTCTCGAAACTAATCGACCGTTTAAATTCTGTAAACCTGCCCGTAACGAACCATGTGACCATCGGTTGATAGTATTGTATTACATGCAAAATTTGATATTTTGTTTTAAGACATAACATTTTGTATTTATTATACAAAGGAACGAATTAATTAAAAAGTTTTATTCACCTATAAATTAATTTCGTACTTATAACACAAGCTGTTTGTGAAAACGTTATAATGTGTAATGAAAAGTACTGATGATAAAACAATACACTTACACACTACCCCAATTACAGCGGTAGGACTTCTGCTAGTCCGCCTGGGGCGGTACCACCACTTTGCCAATTTATTTTTAGGCGTGAAATAGAAATGTTTTTAGGTTAAAATGGCAAGATGTCCAGTGATATTGGCATGTTAGACTCAACAGCTTTATGTATCAAGGTAACAGGCGCAGTGCAGTGACATGCAAGGTTCTGGCAGTGCAGAATGTTGCATGCCGTTGTATCTGTAATAGGTAGACGTCATCGCTTACCATCGAACGAGCGTCGTGCTTGTCCTGTTATCTTATATCATATACCAAATTCGACTGTCCTACCCATTTGCTATTACGTGGTTCCAGTCCCTACAACCCGGCTCCATCATCACCGAAAATACGTAAGTATACTAACTTTGAGATATCATCCGCAAATGTCAGGTGTGACAGGTACTCGCCTTTTATAATTATGCCCCGCCCTTTCCAATTCAGCGTCTTGAACATATCCTCCAGGGTGGTAGTCAACTGAACAATTTGGGGGAAATAACGTCCCCTTGTCTCATTCCTATGTAAGAGGATATATTCAGTCTGCTGATTTTGTACTTGGACGGTCATAGTCATAGTGTCATACAGGCCTCTCAGTAGGTACTTGGACGTATCGGTAATCGACTTGGCACTGTTGCAGATACTCCAGAACAGACCAGGTTTCGATGGAGTCAAAAGCCTTTTCATAGTCCACAAACGCAAGGCACAGGGACTGGTTATACTCTTCGGTCTTCTGTATAACCTGTCGCACTGTGTGTATGTGGTTTATGGTGCCGTATCCTCCTCGAAATCCAGCCTGTTCAGGGGGCTGAAACTTGTCGAGTCTACGCGCGAGACGAGTCGTGATGACTCGAATAACGTGTAATAATTATCTGAAACCATACCTATCAGTTGTAAATGAATGTATCGTGCAGAACCAATATTGTAATTAAAACATGAGGTAAGTTCAACTGCGTTTTAAAACAATTATTTAGGCCTCGGCCATTCAACACATTTACCATTGAAATCTAGCGTTAGGCTTAATTTTAGTTATTAATTCGTTTTAGTTAATAAACAAAATTTGCGTTCCGTTCAATAATATTAAGTTAAACGAATTATGACGGTGATAAAAACATATTAACCTAGTTCCTTTCTATTTTAATTCAAGGGTACTTAGCTATAAAATTAAATTATGTGTATTGTTTATATCTTACAGGCTAGCGTTTGACCACTATCACGTCTGGGCCGCTAGACAAAATCCAATTTCTGTTTTCATTCACGCTAACGCAACTTCAATATGTATGGAATGATATTTATTTTTCCGCAACAAAGTTGTCTTGAAGTTGCGTTAGCGTAAATGAAAACAGAAATTGGATTTTGTCTAGGGGCACTATGTGGTCGAATATGGTGAACACGCTAGGCATAGAATACTTTGACTCGTGAGGGCCCGGTGGCGTAATCGAGAGAACGGTCGGATTTGATGCCAGATGTACCGAGTTCAAACCCCGCGTGCACTAATGGTGATTTTTTATCGAAAAATTTATGTGCGCTTTTCACAGTGGCCCTCGGGTGAAGGAAAAACATCGTTCAGAAACCAACAATCCCCGCATGGTGGTAGGACACTATCTAGTGTCCGCCTGGCCAGCTACCACCCTCAAGTTAGAAAATCTGTCGCCAAACATCTAATGTGTTCCGGCAGCTATCCTTGAGATCCCATCTAGGCCAAGCATGCTTACCATCTTCGACCTCATCGTCACTTAACAACAGGTGAGATAGTGGTCAAACGCTAGCCTATGATATATCACAGAACACATAATAATCCCTAAAGTTATGATGACACATTTTCTCCTTGATGGTGGTAAGTCAGGCGGAACATCGATATAACCCGTGGAAAATATATTTGAAAGAACACAATTGAGAATAGATACCAAATTACGATTTGATCAGACCTAGGGAAGTTGATCTCATAGCGTCATCTTCTAGAAAAAACCTCATACGGATTTTCATGAAAAAAAGCTAAGAAGATTCTCGATTAAAACACCTATCAAACAAAATATTATAAGAAAATAGTAAACATTGAGGGCCAGTTTCACCGGTTCCTGATAATACGTTAGATGGTTATCTGACACATGATACCATATAAAAGCTGTCAAAAATCTGTCAGAGTTCTCCATATTTGCGCTATCAGGAACCAATGAAACTGGCCCTTAATCTGGGTCGCATCAGACGAAGAGTAATGAGACTGCTCTCTAATAAGGGTAGGCAACACACCTGCAATACCTCTGGTTTTGCAGATGTCAATAGGCGGCGGTGACCACTTACCATCAGGTGGGCCGCTTGCCGGTTTGCCGCTCCATATTATAAAAAAAAAATAAAGTAAAAAAACTAATATAAAATCGGTTTACGAGTATCCGTTTAGGCGCTACGATGCCAAAGACACACACATACACACGTCAAACTTATAACACCCCTTCTTTTTACGTCGAGGGTTAAAATTCAAGGACAGTTGAATAACGCTTTAGAAGGTATTTACAATAAATGTTAAATCACGACCGTATTTCACGATGTTTTTATTTCTTTGGCCGCTTTGCACAGATTAGTCACTACAGTGTATTGATGTCGATTTTCTTATTGCCCTAACTAAACTATTTTAACTGCCCATTAATAGTATAATTATTGTTCGTAGATAACTGCACTAAAAAAAATACCTTTTCAAACCGATTTCCAAAAAGGAGGAGGTTCTCAATTTGTCTCTATGTTGTTGTTTTTTTTAACAACCGACTTCAACAAAATAGTAGGAGTTTCTCAATTCGACTGGTTTTTTTTGTTACCTCAGAACTTCGTCGAATATTAACCGATTTCAAAAATTTTTTTTTTTAGAGATTATGCCCTCCGTTTGGTCCATTTTATCGAGATCTGGAAATTATTTCCGGAGATATGGAGATAAACAATATAAGCAAATTTGTATACTTTGATGACAGGCCTATAACTACTGGCTACTTTGACTTTCGCGGCATGTGAAGTCGGTATTTTAAACAGAATTCACAAAAAAGAGGAGGTTCTCAATTTGACTGTTTTTTGTTATATTTATTACCTCAGAACTCCGTCGAATCTTAACAGATTTGAATAATTATCTTTTTGTTTGATTGATTATACCTCCCGTTTGGTCCCTTTCAAATTTTATCGAGATCTCGCAATTATCTCCGGAGATATGGAAATAAACAATATAAGCAAATTTGTATACTTTGATGACACTGCTTATAACTAGCCAACTACACCTACTTTGAGTATCGCGGCATGTGAAGTCGGTTTTTTCGTTTTGAACGATCATAAATTATTAATCGGTAGGTTACATTTCCGAGTTGGTCCCATTGTAATTTTCTCGAGAGATAGGTATCTCCAGAGATATGACGATAAACGTCTCAAACTTGCAACTGAAATTGACTCGCGAGTCATGGAAGTCGGTTTTTTAATTTTTTAAACTATCATAATTATTATCTAAACTAATAAGTATTCATTTATTCAAACTAACTCACAGGTCGTACACCCCCGGTCTTTTGGAGGGCATTGATGGAGCCGAAGCCAACATCAAGAGGCCCTTTACAATGTTTACTTAGGTGTTATTAATTGATGAGGAGGAGATATGGGAAAGTATATTATAAAAAGATGGTACATTATTTTATGAGACTATTGGGTGAGCTGATTAATGTCGGATTGCTGGTCTATGGGATGAGGTACGGCACCCGCCAATTATTCCTCATTACAAAATATTTAGGCGAGTGGTGACTTGCTATACACTGAATGGGCTCCCCATAAAGGCGGACCGTTATATTGGCGCCGAGGGGCAACATTGGCGTGGATAGCTAAGGATGTTGAGAGGTGTGCTGCACTTTCACTAAACGCTACTAGCGGCTTTATGCTTTTAACACTTCCACCCTGGAGCTTAGGTCTTAGCTCTTGCGATTCCCAACACCGGCCGGCCGGTCAAGAGGCTCAGAGGGTCTCATTTAGCCCTCACGGGATAGGGGTACGCGGTGTCGCCACTCACCGTCGGCTCACCACAAAGTCGCCTATGCGGGTTAATTATTATTATTATATTTGATTTTTTTGTCTCCTACTGTGCCGATTTCAAATATTTTTTCGTAAGCTTTGCTATGGTCGAATATGGTGAACGCGCTAGGTCTAAAATGGTCTGACTCTCAAGGGCTGTGTGCTGCCGGAACACTGTGAGGTTATAGCGGCAGATTAGTACATAATAGCATAATACACCGATGGGCCACCTTACTTGCTACCAAAAGTAGGCGCTAAAATCTGCCGCCATAACCGTTCCGGGGCAGCCCCTTTGAGTCAGAGTATTTTAAGCTTAGCATGTTCACAATCTTTGACCATATCATCGCGTACCACCAGGCGAGTTAAGGCTTCATTCTCTTTTCGCTTTATTTCATTAAAATCAAACCATGATATTATAATTTGCGATAAAAATATTGGGTATAAATATAACGATTTATTGAAAGTTTATTGAAAAAGGCTTAAACAGATTTACAAAAAAAATTATATCTTTAAACATATTCTTGTTCAATTTAAACTCCATAAGATTTATAGTAGTAATACTTAGATAAATTTTATTAACATTCTCCGAGCTAAAAAAAATGCATCAATTTTAAACCCACCTTAGAACTAGCACCAATCCAGGACACAAACACTATGTCATTTCACTTTAAAACTACAAACAACATTTCTTGCGAAATATTGTATTTTTATCAATATTCATATATTGTGTTTATAGTCTCACTACACCACCCGACGGCTTCGCTTCTTATAAACTACTAACAATACCTACTATATCTGCACGCTGTGATAGCGATGTTGTGTGGTACAAGTTAAGAGCGATTATTCCAGTTATATCGAATCTTACAGCGCTTTCACAACATGCCAAATCGTTATTTTTGCCGGATCGTAATTTATGATGATGCATTTAGTACCTTGAAACCTGTAAAAAGTCCCATATGTGTCTGACTCGCACTTTTGGGGTTTCGTTTACATAATTTATAGGGAGCGATGATATACGCAAGTTGTCTGGCAGCGGTTGGAAACAAGGAGCTAAAGATCGCGCTCAGTGGCTTGCCATAGGAGAGGCCTATGTCTAGCAGTGGACAATATTGTTTACATCATTTATAGGGAGCGATGATATACGCAAGCCGTCTGGCAGCGGTTGAAAACAAGGAGCTCAAGTCATAGATGGCGCCACCAATGCATAATTGGGTTAACAAATGCAATCCACTAATTTCGTCGTATCGATACTTCGCACCGTGGCTTAATTGGCAAAGCACCGGAACATGTTATTCCGGAGGTTGCGGGTTCAAGTCCCGTCGGTACGATGACATTTTGGATTGTGTTTAACAATTTACAAAAAATATAAAGCGTGAAACACTTCAAAGAAACATAATATTTGATTTACACAGTGCAACATCTCTCGTTGGATTTGAAAACTGTAATGATTTCTTCCGAATGATTAACTTACGTAATAAGTAGTCATAGATGGCGCCACCAATGCATAATTGGGTTAACAAATGCAATCCACTAATTTCGTCGTAACGATACTTCGCACCGTGGCTTAATTGGCAAAGCACCGGAACATGTTATTCCGGAGGTTGCGGGTTCAAGTCCCGTCGGTCGAAAATTTTGGATTGTGTTTAACAATTTACAAAAAAAATATAAAGTATGAAACACTTCAAAGAAACAAAATAAGGAGCTGAAGATCAAGCTCAGTGGCGTGCCGTAGGAGAGACCTATGTCTAGCAGTGGACGAATACTGGCTGTTAATGATGACGATGATAGGGTTTCAATCAATATTAAATAATAATATTCATGTTAGGCATAGACGCATTTATTCTTTGTCAGAATTATATTAAATAGCAAATATTTAAACATACCATAATGTCGCAAAATATTCGAATTTCACTGCTAATTTAGGAAAGAAGAAGCCCGTGCCGG
This sequence comes from Cabera pusaria, assembly GCA_954871355.1. NCBI lineage: Eukaryota > Metazoa > Arthropoda > Insecta > Lepidoptera > Geometridae > Cabera > Cabera pusaria. Next base: position 3,062,845 of record OX940906.1, on the reverse strand, counting down.
CTCGTTCTTGGTGCAAAGAATGGCCATCATGGGATACCTTTGCACCGGGAAACTTGCGGGGTGGGATTCTCAACTAAATATATCTATTCTTAGAGACCAGAAGTGAAAAAGGCTAAAAAAATAAACAGTACTTTTATACTATCGAGCCCAGTCGCAGCGTGAGGGTAGTTGGAAATATTCTAACACTATATTATATATATATAATATATATAATAATAAAAATATATATAATTTATATATATATATATATATATCTATTTTAATGCAACGATCTAATTGAATAGTGATTTCATGTTTTAATTTTTAATGTTTTTTTTTTAATTTAGGAAATAAATAAATAATTTATATAGTCATACTAAATATCAATATTTTTAATAATTTTTCTCATAAGGAGTGAACGGCAACTCAATGCAGTTTAAAACTTTATAGTAGATAGTATGTATAGTGTCACCATTGAAACACCAACCTCAACGAGTGTCACAAAGAAATTCGCTACCGCTCATCTCTTATCCCACACGTACCTATAGTGCCGTTATAATAGGCCTAGGTACAACTTACAGCCGAAGTGATGGGTCTTTAATCATACAAGGTAGGACAGGTTCTTTTACCAGGTTTTTCTATATTTACCCTTTATTAAAACTAGCTTCGGCCCGCGATTTCACCCGCTAATCTATATGTATATTCCTCAATAGAGTTCGTTCTGTAAGTTCATCAGTTATTTTATTCGGTGAGTTTTATTCAAATTTGGTGTCTTCATAGTACGAATACACCGCAGCGTCCTGCGAGCGCGATCTAGGCGGAGATCAGATAGCGCAGTAGTATTTGTACCGACTGGTTCACACCAAACGCGATCAGAAAACAATTGAAAAGTACTGAGATCGCGCCCGCAGATCGCAGGACGCCGCGTTGTGTCCGTACCTTTAGGACTTGGGTAGATACAAAGATTTAGGTACCTGTTTAAATAGGTAACTAATTTATTAATTAATTCATAATAATCATCATAATCTGCCGTTCACTGCTGGAGTAACGCCTCCTTCGAGACACGCCACTGAACTCGATCTTCAGCTTTTCTTTTCCAATCACTGAATCACTGCCCAAGTTCACCGTTCTGCGTATGTCGTCGCTGCAGCTTCACCTCAGAGTAAACATAAAAAATATAAATTGCTTTCTACCTAGATATAAATTACTAGCAGCCCGCCCCGGCTTCGCACGGGTAGAACATATATGCCTACAAAATTTGCATCAGTTTGTTGCATCGAATATAAAATATTAACATATATAACAATCATCGTCATATTTCAACCAATTTACTGAATTATGCACCTAAGACCTAAACCTTCCTTATAAACACTCTGGCTATTGGTGAAAACCGCATGATAATCCGTTCAGAAGCTATTGAGATTATTGCGAACAGACTGACAGACGCAGTGATGGACATTGTTTTATAATACTTAAGTAGTGATATTGGACGGCCCTTTGGCGTAAAGGATAGTTACCCTGATTCTGACCCGAGGGTCGTTGGTTCTAATCCTAGCTAAATACCTACCAATGTAAGTTTAATGTGCATTCATAAATCATGGGTTTTCGTGGGATCATTAAATCTATCAATAATTAAGATTAAAATAAAATAAAATAAATATTAAAAACTAAAACAACTGACTTCAATGCCCCGCGAGTCAATTTCAGTAGCAAGTTTGAGACGTTTATCGTCATATCTCTGAAGATACTTATCACATCTCAATGAAATTACAGTGGGACCACCTCGGAAACGTACCCTACCGATTACAAAAATAATCATTTGAATCGGTTCACAATTGACGGAGTAATCGCGTAACATACACACACAAAAAAAGAAAGAAAAAAGAAACATACAGACGAATTGAGAACTTCCTTCTTTTTGGAAGTCGGTTGAATAGTAGCTTACCACCAAGGAGAACATCTGCCGCCGTAACCGTACGGCGTTCCCCGACGCAAAAAGTAGGGGTATTATACGTTTGACGTGTGTATCTGTGTGTCTGTCTGTAGCATCTTAGCATCCAACCGGATAAACCGATTTTGATTTTATTATTACTTACTTACTGCACTGGCGCGCTGACACCAAAGTGGGTCTTGGCCTCCGACATTAAGAGACGCCATTTCTCGCTGGATTGCGCGACCTCTTGCCAATCGGACACCTGAAGCTGGTTCAGATCTTTTTGGACTACATTTATATTTTTACATTTTATTATAGATAGTTTTTTTTATAGATGAATTCATCGAGAGTGTTCTTAGCTTTGATTCGTGAAAATTCGTTCAATCGTTATAAAACTATGAGCTTTAATCAACTTTCACAGCTCTAAACAATTCGAAAATCTTCTTCTTCAACGATATTGTAAGAACATGGAAGCATTGACCTGATGCTGGGACATCTCTTGGACTCTACAGAATACTCAAATCCTCACCAACTTACAGCTCAGATTTTAAATGTCGTCTTTAGAGTCTTTGGAATGCTTTAAATGAAAAGATGATACATAGATCAGTCGGGTTGGTTTAAAATATTATATTATTTATATAGATCATTATTATTTTAAACAATAGATCATATTATTATACTATATTGACTTCAAATTGATTGTGATCGGTGGGGATCTACAGAAAAGCTAAGCTATAATAATATGTTTGTAGTAACTATGACCTATTCTGTGGTTTCACTGCAAATATTTTATTAATTTTGCGATGCGTGTATGTGAAATCCGTGATATCTTCTAGAGTTTTCATTTGAATTATATACTGTAAAGGACAATTTTAAAGTATAATATGTGGCCAAGCTAATGAACTTAATTATTTGGATAAGGATTTATACTAAATATTTAAAAAAAAGCCCTGGAAGTTATGTAATATTTTTTAACAAAAAAATAAAGATTAAAATGGTTACTGTGAGTCAACCTTAAGAGATAGACATATGCTGTCGCAGACTTTTTTGTAGGTCTTATTAAGTTGTACAACTTTTCGATAGAAACTATTCTTCCATCTGTTTTCAATTGAGCAGCGTTCATAAAAACATTCAAACGTCTTTTTCGACCGTTTTTTTGTCGACTTAGGTTGCAAATTAGGTCTCCACGAATGTACCTTTGATTTAAACGGGATAATATATAGCCTATTTTCATTTCGAAAGTACATTCTATATATTAGTGAAAGATTTTTTTAAATCGGTCCAGTTGTTTTTGAGCCAAATCATTACAAATATACAAAAATACAAAAATACAAAAATACAAAAATACAAAAATACAAAAATACAAAAATACAAAAATACAAAAATACAAAAATACAAAAATACAAAAATACAAAAATACAAAAATACAAAAATACAAAAATACAAAAATACAAACATACAAAAATACAAAAATACAAAAATACAAAAATACAAAAATACAAAAATACAAAAATACAAAAATACAAAAATACAAAAATACAAAAATACAAAAATACAAAAATACAAAAATACAAAAATACAAAAATACAAAAATACAAAAATACAAAAATACAAAAATACAAAAATACAAAAATACAAAAATACAAAAATACAAAAATACAAAAATACAAAAATACAAAAATACAAAAATACAAAAATACAAAAATACAAAAATACAAAAATACAAAAATACAAAAATACAAAAATACAAAAATACAAAAATACAAAAATACAAAAATACAAAAATACAAAAATACAAAAATACAAAAATACAAAAATACAAAAATACAAAAATACAAAAATACAAAAATACAAAAATACAAAAATACAAAAATACAAATATACAAAAATACAAAAATAAAAAAATACAAAAATACAAAAATACAAAAATACAAAAATACAAAAATACAAAAATACAAAAATACAAAAATACAAAAATACAAAAATACAAAAATACAAAAATACAAAAATACAAAAATACAAAAATACAAAAATACAAAAATACAAAAATACAAAAATACAAAAATACAAAAATACAAAAATACAAAAATACAACAAAAAGGTCACAGCTACACTTGATATAGAGTTGTTTAATGATATATTATACCTTTTTATTCTATAATAACACAATTTTTCGTGTTGCGTGCAAGTGCAAGAACTCGTTGGATTTTACTTTAAAATATTCTTGGTAAGTAATATTTTATGTATTATATTGGTGGAATTATATAATTCCACATCCGTTTACTCCATTGTTTTACCAATCTGTGAAATATGTTTAGTCCAATTTTACATGCACTTGCAATTTTATTGATAAATTAATCGTGTAATACTATGTTTTTTTAATGCCCCCCTTGAATTTTCAGTATTTTATTAAATATAAAATATATTACGCATTAAGAATTCGTGAAGACACATCTCAGCAACTAAATAGAGATTACGGTTGCTGCTATACAATCGATTTACAACATCTAGCAGCCATAACTGTTTAGGGTTCCTCAGGAGCAAATAAATAAACCTTTACTAAAGAAATAAATGAAACTATTGTTTTTACCAGTCTGAAAATAGTTGTCATTATGATGTTAACTGTTTTTTAAATAAATGCCATCTTATAAGAATGGAATGGCCATGGACTGACACTTCTAATTTGAACCTTAAATTTGTTATTAATAGTTTATTTTCGGCTTGTACGGAACTTCTCTCAAAAATTCTCTCGAAAATTGAAAATTTTGTCAAGACAAACGAAATTATTATAAAATATTATCCATGAAAAAACAAGGTGCTCGATAATTTTTCCTTCCTTTACGTGTAAAGGTAGGTACCATTTTTCTTGTATTTACTGCAGTCATACTCCATGTTTCGTAAAAAGTCGTAGTAAAATTCACCAAAATGTACGGTCGCCGGCCATCAATGATATGTCGTCGTTAGTAGGAAATAGAATTTCTTATATAGAGCAGAAAGGTTTTATAACCGTGATTCGAGAATACATATGCATCTTTTTAGCTTGTGTTAAAGGATGCTTATATTCATCATATTTGGGGTATTACAGCCACACTAGTGATCAATATAACACCAGCTATATATTAGTGATCTTGGAGCCACATTAGTTCACTTTTGCGTTATAATAGTACTAGCTGTGCCCGCGACTTCGACCGCGTGGAATATTGTCTTTGGGTAGCATTTTCAAATATTTAGGCTAATTATTTTACAAATAAGACATATTGCGTATCCCACCTACTCCGCACCGTACCACGCTGCGCAAATCTCCCTCCCGTCTCCCTCCTCCTCATCCCTTCCCTCCCCTCTCCCTGACTCTTCCCCCCACCCCTTTCCCTTCACTTCCCTCTCTCCTTACAATATACATATAATATTATATATAGTTAGGATAACGTAGGCCTGCTATACAATATAATTGCTCTTAATCGAAGTTGTGAGTTATCCATTTTACAGCTGTGATATATATGCTGTATAAACAGCTGGGTAAACGTTTATATGATATGTTTATATCAAAGTTTGGCTGTATGTCTTTATACAGCTAAAGCATGTTATAAATTACTTATATATCACTAGCAGTCATAAGCGTCACTTATATATGACTGTAATATTACTATTTAAAAATAAAAGGTGGTTTTTTATCACTATTTTGCTAGTTGGGCGGTGCCTGTGATAGGTTTTAAGAAAAACCTATAATACAGGTCACCATGACTCTCCCGCTTTAAGAGGTACATTCTTTAGTTGGAGGGGTTAACAAGAATACTAATAATGTGCAAACCACAATGCTAGTAAGCTTTAAAAAAAAGAAAAAAACTATATGCACGCCAAATTTTCGCGCAATTCGAAACAATATTGATATTCAGTATATTCAACAATATAGATGAGACATAGTTGCCCGATTATATCTAAGGGGTGAACTTCCAAAAAAGCCTGAAACACGTATTTATTTAATATTTATTTACACAAGTACTTGTCTGAAGTTTGGAATTAAAAAGAATATCTAATCTTGTTTCTCCATACAAACTTTGAACCTCCGTTTCATCCCTTACGGGATGAATTTTGGAAAATCCTTTCTTAAGCGGATACCTACGTAATAATAACTATCTGCATGCCAAATTTCAGCGCAAGCCGTGCTGTGTGTTGTTAGATCAGTCAATCAGTCAGTCGTTAACGTTATATAAAAAAAAGAATAAAGATAAACTGGCCAAGTGAAGTCGGACTCGCACACACGTAGGGTTCCCTATCACACTACAGTATTTTATAAGATCGAGCAAAAAATACCACTATCATTTTTCGCCAGCAAAAAATAAAAATAAATAAAAATTTTATTTCTTATAACGCCATTTAACGTCTAATAAAGGTGTTAGGGATTGGAATTTCAATATAACGCCATCTATGGACGTTTACCTAAGCGTTCGTATGGCGTTATATTGAAATGCCGAAAAAAACACGTTTCTTGTATGGGGACCCCCTATAATTTTTAACTTTATTCTGTTTTTAGTATTTGTTGTTATAGCGGCAACAGAAATACATCATCTGTGAAAATGTCAACTGTCTAACTATCACGGTTCATGAGATACAGCCTGGTGACAGACGGACAGACAGACAGACAGACAGACAGACGGACAGCGGAGTCTTAGTAATAGGGTCCCGTTTTACCCTTTGGGTACTGAACCCTAAAAAAGAAGATATAAGATGATAGAGATCTTCTACGATAACATGACCCGCCCCTCCAAAATTCAAAAACGTTTGAAAGTATTTGTGAAAGTATTTACAACGCACCACCACGCATGTGTGCGTGCTGGTACTGCCGGTTCCGCGACATTGCATACATAATTAGATAACTCCTAATTATGAACGTACAACGTACCAACCAACACTGCAAAAAATGTTTCTATGAAATTTATAAGCAATACTTTCCGTTAAGTTGGTTGGCTACAAAATACGTTTATAATTCGGGTATCAACAATGTAGGGAAGTGCCTACTCTTATAACGTAGTACAACTTAATTACAACTACTTATAAACTCTTTCGTAAGGATGTGACTACACACATTAAAACAGTAATTTGGAGGGGCGGGCCATGTTATCGTAGAAGATCTATAGGACCAGTGCTAGCCCGCTGGCCGGGGGGGTAGTAAGGTAGTAACACAACTTTGTTATTACTTCCTGCAGGGTTATTCTCAATAATTTGAAAGAAAATTCGGATTCAGAAACGTTACTTCGACTTGGATATTTGTAATTCACAATGCTCTGATCGATTACTTTTGATATTTTAATTAGAAAAATCAGTGATTCGAATTAGAAAGGTTTCCGTGACAAAATGGCTCACGGATTTATCAATATTAAAAATTAACAAGTGATATTAAAAAAAAACCTTTTTAAACACAAGCTTACATAACCTAGGACCTGAGTAAGTCAAGACAAATCCGACGAGCCCAAACACGACGGGTATAACATGTGTAGTTTAGGAGTTCCTTTGGCCACCTTCCAGCTTCATCATCAAATCAGCACCATGTCATCATAATATTGTATTGTCACGCGATTTACACATGTATGCAAAATTTCAGCTCAATCGAACCTCTGGAAGTCGCTCTAAAATCAATCGCAAGATTTGTGACGAAAAAAAAAATTCGCCGTGAAGTAGAGATAAAGCTTGTAAAAATAAAGCTTCGAAATCCGGGTTTTCGAATGATTGAGAATTAGCAGGGCTAGCATGGCAAGGGGACTATTTTGTCTTTCCACCTATCAGTGATTTGTTTGGTGGAGAAGGAAAATTATACGTAAAGTTTTTCGACAATTATAAACGCCCGCTGACTTTTAATCAATTCTTTTTTTAGACTTTTTAATACGAAACAAAATCAAAAAGTCAGTGGCGACAAACAGGGAAATAATTTTGTCTTTCCCCCGGGGATAAGGCCATATGCTAGCCCTGCAGGGGGCTGAATCGGATATGTTTTTGGTTTGAATGCCAAAGCTTCCAATGGGCGTTTTCACATTGGACGATAACTGTAACTACACGATACCTGCACGATATCGGTAGACTGGTACAAGTAGTTTGATTTGATACAATCTATTGACGACGCAGGACGACACAGTGCAAAAGCATTTAGTGATAAGAGTGATTGTATCAAACTACAAGTCCGGCGATATCGGATCGATATCGTGTAGTTACAGTTATCGTTCAATGTGAAAACGCCCATCACGATATCGTCGGACTGGTAGTTTGATACAATCTGTCGGCGACGAAAAACGACACAGTGTGAAAGCATTTAGTAGTGATTGTATCAAACTACCAGTCCGATGATATCGTGCAGTTATCGTGTAGTTACAATTATCGTCTAATGTAAAAACGACCAATGTCATTGAATGTGAAACCACATGAGTAAAGAAAAGGAAGAAAAAAGAAAGAAAGAAAAGTAATAATACTAACTACAGTGCTAATAAATGAATAAATAAAATAATCAAAACTCATGTAATCATCATAATAATATATAGATACATCTACATACTACTACATTCCAATACAAAATACAAACATACTAATACGTACACAAATATTCATATTCCATACATACAAATACACATACATACAATTATACACACATAAACAATAATGTATATATATATATATATATATTAACATTATTGTGTATGTGTGTTATATATATCGGTTCATAAACGACGAAGTTATCCGCAAACAAACATAAATATATATATATATATATATATATATATATATATTTTATGTTTGTTTGCGGATAACTTCGTCGTTTATGAACCGATTTTGAATATTATGTTTTTGTTAGAAAGGAGATATCCCAAGTGTGATACCAATGTAATTTTATCGAGGTCTGATTAGTACCTCCAGAGATATTGAGATAAACACCTCAAAATTGGTACTGAAAATTAATAGCGCGGCATTGAAGTCGGTTCTTTTTACCCGACTGCGCGACGCAAAGGAGAGGTAATGTGTTTATCAGTCTATATATGTATGTATGTATGTATGTATGTTTGTTCCTTTGTGGCACACTAGAGACCAAACGCGTGGGCCGATTTTGATAATTGGCACGTCAATAGATTCGCCATGCTAGCGCGAGTGTATAGAATAGAGTAGTATAGTATAGAGACTTTAACAGTCGGGACACATTAATCCCCATTCGTTAAGCCATTAATGTGTCCCGACTGTTAAAGTCTCTGCATTCAATATAACAATGTATAATTTATTTTATGAGTGTATCGACCGAGAAAGAATTTAAATGGTATAGTTTTTTGATATCCCTAAACAGAAGTCTAAACTACTAGACTTACTTGTTTTTTTCTTTTCAGTTCGTTTTTTAACACTTCACTTTTTGCGCAGTCGGGTTTTTTGATTTTTTAATTTAATGTTTTTTTTAGTTTTTAAACGATCTTATAGTTCCTAAACTGTCTATCTTAATTATTGTATGTGTAAATAGTCAAGCGATTGACAACTCTCAGTTGATGTTAAGTGACGATGTGGTGCAAGATGTAGCACTATTGCCTAGAATATACTCCTTTACTCGCCTTGACGATCTCCAGATGGTAATTATCGGGAATACTAGTCTCCGGCAAGGAATTCTATTCCTTGACAGTGCGTATGAGGAAATCGCTTCGTATTTACGTAATATGGAATGTAAAAAGTGTTTTTTTTAAAGCCTACTAGCTATGTGGGTTGTACATTTTAAGTATTCTTTTCAACCCCTCCAACTAAGCGAAATAAATATGCTTTTGTCTAGAGTGGGTTCACGTCAATAGTGCAGTGGATGGGGATCGAACCTCATGACCTCTCGATCACCAGTCCGACACCTTATCCATTGGGCTATTGCCGCTCAAAGTTGTTATAGTGTTAGTACAAGTTAGTGGCAACACTTATTGTTCTGTCACTGTCAAGCCATCACAGTTCTTGATAACATTTACTCAAGGACCTCACCTGATAAATGCTACTTATAAAGAAATACATTGTAAAGTAAATTGTCAAACAAAATCCAAAATTTAATCGTACCGACGGGACTCGAACCCAAGCCCCCGGATAACATGTCCAGGTACTCTGACCAATTAAGCCACAGTCCGATACTATCGATATGACGAAATTAGTGGATTTTAACCCAATCATGCATTGGTGGCGCCACCTATGATTACTTATTCGAAGTAAATCATCATTATCAGCCGGTGTCCGTCCACAGCTGGACGTAGGCCTCTCCCAAGGTGCGCCGCTGATCCCGATCTTCGGCTCTTCTTTTCCATTCACTACCCACCGCTTTGCGTATGTCGTCGCTCCACCTGGTCACAGGACGTCCTACGCTACGTTTGCCGATTCGCGGTCTCCACTCAAGGACAAGTCTACCCCAACGGTTAACAGTCCTGCGGCAGATATGACCAGCCCACTGCTACTTTTTTTTTTTTTTTATATCTTATAGGCTAGCGTTTGACCACTGCCTCAACTGTTGGTAAGTGATGATGCGGTCGAAGATGGTAAACACGCTAGGCCTAGAATGGGAACTGGCTCTCAAGGATAGCTGCCGGAACACATTAGATGTTTGGCGACAGATTTTCCAACTTGAGGGTGGTAGCTGGCCAGGCGGACACTAGATAGTGTCCTACCACCATGAGCTTACTAATCCGTTGAATTATGTCGATAACTGTAGTTCTCTGACGAATTACTTCGTTCCGGATTCGATCCCGCAGAGAAATACCGAGCATAGCTCTCTCCATAGCTCGCTGAGCGACTTTAAATTAGTGGACCAGTCGAACCGTGAGTGTCCACGTCTCGGCTCCGTATGTCATCACAGGTAGGACGCACTGGTTAAAGACTTTTGTCTTTAGACACTGCGGTATTGTGTTGTATTCATTTATTCATCTTTAGGTGCAACTATACACACTTAGACATGTCCAAAGTGTAACAAAGTGTACAATTGAAGTACTTAATAATTATAATAAGTTACATACTAAAAGTAAATAAACCGTTTCATACGAAATTAGTCTCCCATCAATAAAAATATTTCCAAAAGTCATCACAAGCAAAGCAAGTCAATTATTAAATACAATCATCTTTATTAAATGTTAAGTCATTTATAGCATAAAGTTCCATTTCAGTCAGTAGTTTCTTTAGTTTAATTTTAAATTGTAGCGGTGAACCCTTGTCATTTCTGCAATTTTTTTAATTAAATAAGTTATAAACTTTTTTTATAAAGTGTTATAAACTTTTTTTAATCTTTTTTTTAAATTAAATAAGTATAGGCAACGAGAAGACTCGACGGAGTTTTCCGAATGCTGCCCAGCCTAGCTGAATTCTCCTCTGGATTTCCTTCTCGAAGGAGCGTTTGCCCTAGGTAAACATACTGCGTTACAACTTCGAGTGGGATTCTATCTACGGCAATCGGTTCCGGAACAACGTGCGCGTTGTACATGACTTTAGTTTTATCCAAATTCATCCGGAGACCAATGCGACGAGAAGAATCAGCTAGGCCATTCAACATCCTTTGTAGGTCCTGCAGCGTCTCTGCCATAATGACGATGTCATCTGCGAATCGTAAGTGAGAAAGTTAGAGATTAATCATTCGGAAGAAATCATTACAGTTTTCAAATCCGACGAGAGATGTTGCACTGCGTAAATCAAATATCATGTTTCTTGAAATGTTACACACTTAATATTTTTTGTAAATTGTTATACACAATCCAAAATGTCATAGTACCGACGGGAATCGAACCCGCACCCCACGGATAAAATATTAAGTGTGTAACACTTCAAGAAACATGATATTGTAAAGTAACATCGCTTTAGAAAAGTAGTACAAAGTTTGAGGTACAAATAATTTTCCGAATGCTAGAGTTGAGATCACTCTAACTCTCTCACTCTGGCATTAAGAAAAATTCTTTTTTTTGTAAGAGTATATTTTTATTTTGGTTGCATTGTAATTTTATCCAGATCTGATAAGTATCTCCATAGATATGGAGATATTCACCTCAAATTTGGCACTGAAAATGAATAGCGGCTTTTAAATATATATTTTTTTTCGTTTCATAAAAGATCTTACATTACAATATCATGTTTCTTGAAGTGCTACACACTTAACTATTGAATAGATAAACTCCTCCATTTTGAAGTCGGTTATACACACACATACATACACAATTAGACGAATTGATAACCTCTTGTCCATGGATGTCGGTTAACTATGACGGACCTATTAAACCATACACTAATAGCTTATGTTGCGGTTAGCCACATTCTTTCAATGACTTACGATAACTGAATGTGTAGTTGCATCACATACAATATTTTATTTAATATTCCGTGTTATTCCATTCTTTATTAAGTGTAATAAACCCCGTCTGTGATAAGAACAATGCTGGTTGCGGTGAAAGACGTCATAAAAACACTTTGAACACGTGTAATCAATATTGTAGGTAGCACAGAAAATCTGATATGTAGCTAGTTAGTTTTATGCGTTTTTAAGTGAAAACTTCTTTAGAGCCGTTGTGCACTTTTCTTGGGATGTCTAAAAAATTTTAAACTCGCTTCAGGTCACGTGTCCTGATCGAAAATTCGTAAGTCGGATCGTAAGGCACACACGGATAAAGACAGAAGTAGAGTTTATTCTCCGTGGTAGCACAGAAAAATTGATGTTATAATGTTATAGCTAGTTAGTAATACTTAAATGAATTTGTTTGCCGTTTTTTTAACCGACTTCAAGAAAAAGAGGTTTCTCAATTCGACCATATATATATATATGTATATATTTATGGGTGTTCGTGGATAATTTCGTCATTTATGAAGCGATTTTGATGATTTTTTTTTGTTAGAAAGGAGATATCTCAAGGGTAGTACCGTAGTAATTTCATCGCGATCTGCTAAGTATCTCCAGAGATATGGAGATAAACACCTCAAACTTGGTAGGTACTGAAAATTAATAGCGCGGCATTTGAAGTCGGTTCTATTAGTTTTCTTCGATCTTTTTTTTTTATTATTAGCGCCGATGCGCTGTCACACGAGCGGCTGTAGAAAAACTGGGGAAGATTTGGAAAGACAGGAGAATAAAAGAAAACCACAGTTCAACTCATGAAATCTCTTTTGTTTCCGATATTAATCTATGGTGCCAAAACTTGGTCTCTGCGACTACAACATCGCCGGAAAATTGATACTTTAGAGATGTCGTGCTGAAGACGACTCCTGAATATCTTCAGAAATCATCTCCAGCATCTCAGTCGTCTCCGTGGATGGACAGCGTTCCGAACAAATGACTCCATCTTAAAAGAGCTTACATCAGAGATAGACTTTCGTCGACTATTCAACTACGAATTTTATAGTTTTTCGGTCATATATCTAGAAATGAAAACTCAACGCCAAGGTCCAATAGGAGAGAGAAAATGTCGAGGTAGTTCACCAACTCGTTGGACAGACATTATTAAATAAACTGGCCAAGTGCAAGTCGGACTCGAACTCGTAGGGTTCCGTACCACACTACAGTATTTTATAAGATCGAGCAAAAAATACCACTATCATTATTCGCCAGCAAAAAATAATGGAACCTACTAAACGGAACCCTAAAAAGCGACAGAAACCTCTGTCATTACGTAGTAACTATTATATAATCTGTGCCTTAATGACCCAGTGCACTCGCAATGCCACAAAAAGACAGAAGTGGCGTTGCATAGCAAAAGCAGCTACAATTGGCAAGAAGAAGAAGAACGAAGACGAAGACCCACCGTGTACGCCATCTTTTCAACCATGACCACTCTGACAAGAGTGTACGACTAAGAAATTGATTTTTTGGTGAACTCGCTAGGCCTAGAATACTCTGACTGATTATCAAGGGCTGTGCTGCCGGAATACCGTAAGGTTATGGCAGCAGATTTTCTCCTTGATGGTGGGGTGGTATGCTACTTTTTGGTAGTGAGTCAGGTGGAACATCGATATAAGATGCTCCTACAAAGTGTGTTTTTTTTAATTCTCGACGGTCAAGCACTTTACGTGTAGGGTAAAGGTCTAAGCTTACGGATGCAGAAAGGTAATGACCCGCTAGTTCGTAACAGCTGTGACCTTGTAGTCACTAGTGGGTAACAATAACCCACTCGTGGGTGACAATAACCTATTCGTGGGTGACAAGGACCCACCCTGGGTGACACATTTTACTTTGCTCCGTGCATAGCTTAGCATCAGTGGAATTGGTCACATAGTTTCGTAGCTTAGCTTCTACATCCTTGCAGCACAGCTGCACTCACCATATCTGGAGGAAAGGCACTTTTGACTGCCAAAATCAGCGAGTGAGGTGCGAGTTGGGCTTACAGAACTGATGCCCAGTGAGAAAGGGGAAGGGGAGGTGGAAGTGAGAGGAAGGGGGAGGGGAGGGTAATTGAGGGGAGGGGGAAGGGGGATTAGCGTGGAGTGGTACGGCGCGGTGTAGTTGGGATACATACAAGTATGTGTCTTGCAAAGACACTATTTCACGCGGACGAAGTCGCGGGCACAGCTAGTATATCATACACTTGACTATTAGCTCAAGTAAAGTGCTTTTGCTTTCAATTCTTGTTATTAATTAATATGCTATAATTTTGTTTGCAGTGAAACTTCTTTAAGCGCACTGGGGTAAAATTTGCCGGACGTGACGTAGCGTCACGGTCCGAATCAACGGAAGTGACGTAAGCATCATGTTATATCTTATATTTATAAACGCCCTCTATTGTAGAACGGCGTAACTAAGAAGACGTATTCGCTATCATTCGGGCATTCGTTTCCCTAAGTTTAACTTTTATGTATACGTGTATCTCAATTGTAATTGTATTGTAATATCAATTTGTTATATGAGTCTTAGTTACTCGAAATAAAATTATTTTATTTTATTTATTTAACGCAACAGATAAAGTAGTAAAAAAAAGAAAATTAGTGATGTTGAGAAATAAATGAATGAACTTGCAAGTGTCACTTCTTTATTTATTTATTTCTTTACATAATCTGACAGCTCTATCCAGATCTGATCTAATCCAGACTTCTAACGCGAAGCTTAATCTACGCACCCTCTTTTTACAAGCTTTTTATTAGCTTTACCTGTATGTTTGTATGTTTGTAACCGACTTCTTTGGGCGCAATTTTGACCCAATTCCCGATGTTCGATAGGACTAGATGATATCCAGGGTCTGATGATGAAGCTGGAAGGTGGCCACGGCATCTCTGTGATAAATCAACATAACCCTACCGAGTTTGGGCTCGATTGATTCGTCTTGAAGATAACTTTTCACCTAGATGATTTCCAGGGTCTGATGATAAAGATGGAAGGTGGCCACGGCATCTCTGTGATAAATCAACGTAACTCTACCGAGTTTGGGCTCGATTGATTCGTCTTGAAGAGAACTTTACACCTAGATAATATCCAGGGTCTGATGATGAAGCTGGAAGGTGGCCATTGCATCTCTGTGATAAATCAACGTAATTCTACCGAATTTGGGCTCGATTGATTCGTCTTGAAGAGAGCTTTACACCTAGATGTTATTTAGCGACTGGTGATGAAGCTGGAAGGTGGCCACGGCATCTCTGTGATAAAATAACGTAACTCTAGTGAGTTTGGGCTCAAATGATTCGTCTTGAGGAGCACTTTACACTTAAATGATTGCCAGGATCTGATGATGAAGCTGTAAGGTGGCCATGGCATTTCTGTTATAGGGCGACATAGCCCCACCAAGTCGATTTTCCTTGAAGAGCACTTTACCCATAAACACATCAAATATCCGTGGAATATTTTAAAACATCATGCCTTCTCTTAAATACTTAGGTAGTAGGTAAGTAGTCGGTATCTATACCTACCTACTTAAAAGTAAAAAATAAATTATAGTAAAAAATATTTTTAAAAACAAGCTTTTATCTGGGACAATTAACTAAAAAGTTAAAAATAAATAATACTTAAAAAAAACTAAAAAACACGCTTTTTATAGAAAACCGAACTAAAAAATAGAACATAAATTTTCATAAATTTAAATTAAGAATAGTGTTAAAAATTTCAATAAATATAAATTAATAATAGTGTGAATTAAAAAAATATATATTTTATTTTAAAAAAAGCGTGGGGTGCTTTTAAGATATTATCAAAATGATAATCACTCTACTCATATATGTCAATAAAATATTTATAACTATTGACACCATGCACCTCACGCTTTTTTTTAAATAAAATATTTGTTTATTCGCATTATTATTAATTTATATTTATTGAAATGTTTAACACTATTCTTAATTTAAATTTATTAAAATGTATTTTCTATTTTATTAACTATTATTTATTATTATAAAAGCTTACTAGCAACGTGGGTTGCAATTACTAGTAGTCTTGTTAACCCTCCAACTAAGCTAAATAAGCTTGTGTCTGGAGTGGGTTCACGTCAATAGTGCAATGAGTAGGGATCGAACTCACGACCTCTCCATCGCCACGCCGACGCCTTAGCCATTGGGTTATTGCCGCTTTTAACGTGTTGTACCGTTTATATTCTAGTAATAAAATTACTGTCAACCATGCGAACCGCCAGGGAATCGAATTCTCTGCCTGAGTCTGTGTTTCCGACTAAATACAATATGGGGGTCTACAAATCGCGAGTGAATAGGTATCTTTTGGATAAGCGCGCTCCATCATCGACCGCATCATCACTTAACATCAGGTGAGATAGTAGTCAAGTGCTTCCCAGTTCTATGTAAAAAGAAAACATATTTCACGTACCTACCTATGATATTATAAAACCAGATGTATGAAGCAAGCATAATGTGCATTCTGACGTCCTTATCAGATAGCCCCTATGTAAACAGGTTCGTATTTACACATTACCTAATTATAACAGCTTGATCTTGGAAACTGCATGATTCACTGTACATTAATAGGTGATTAGGTGTCATTTTTCCTACTCTTAACATGCCTACTTGAGTCCAGGGACTTCATACACATTCATCGGCACTTAATGACTATATCATTATCCTAAACAGCCGATATTCGTCTACTGTTGGACATAGGCCTCTCCTATGGCATGCCACTGAGCTCGATTTTCAGCTCTTCGTTTCCAACCGCTGCCAGCCAGCTTGCGTATATATCATCGCTCCACCTAGCTGGAGGGTGTCCTACGCTTCGTTTACAGAGCCGTTGTCTCCACTCTAGAACTCGTCTACCCCAACAGTTATGGGTTCTACGACAGATTTGACCAGCTCACTGCCATTTCAATCATAAATCTAATTTAGATAGATAGAGATAGATAGATGATTACTTTATTGCATACCAATCAACACATTATAATCTAAGACAAGGAAAAACTAATTAGGTGTGACAATGGGCGGTCTTATCGCTCAGAGCGATCTCTACCAGACAACCTTTGGATGGACAGGAGCTAGTTTTGAAAATAAGCGGTCGGTGGCATACAATATCTTTGACAAAATAAGATAAGTCATAATATTATTTTACATAAACCTACATACAAATATAGTCAAAATACTAGATAATGATATCCATACAAGAACAAATACACTTACATATAACATTATAGATCTATATAAATATATATACATACATATTTATATATATATAAATATACACACACACATATACATACACAAATACACTAAGTAAATATAATAATACAATACATACATATACATATTATATTTAGAGTAAAGCTAGTCAATTTGCGATAGTGTTATATAATGCTTAAATACCATATTTTTAAATATTTGCGGCGTTCGGGCTTTTTTGATATTGACAGGGAGTGCATTCCATAGATGAATAGCTTTCATGGTAAATGATTTATAGTAGTGTTGCGACGTATGTGGGTGTTCTGGCATCCTCAATTTGAGGTTATGATGAGAACGCAATGGACGAGGGTTAGATGATTGTGAAAATTCAAAGCGTTCCTTCAAATAAGAGGAGAAGATTCAAATATTTAATTATCTAATCTAATTTAATTTAATTCAATAATAATTTAAATATCTAATAAAGTCGTTTTTGTCTATCAAATATAAACGATTCTATCTCAGTGTTCATTAAAAATCCATAAAATGGCTATATATCATTTATATATTAAATTTTATATCTGGTTTTATAATATCTAGTAGTTACGTAAAATAGGTTTAAAGAGATTTTATTATCTGAATATTTAAAACAGTAGGTCATCATCATCATTATCAGCCGGTGTCAATCCACTGCTGGACGTGGGCCTCCTCCAAGATACGCCACTGAGCCCGATCTTTGGCTCTTCTCTTCCAGTCACTGCCCACCGCTTTGCGTATGTCGTAGCTCCACCTGGCACAGTAGGTACATCATGTAATAATGAGTTAAAAGAATTAAAAGTATTGAATTATTAACTTGAACTATAGGTAAGTAGCCAAGCGTGTAGATAGCCGAGACAGGTCCTCACTACAGCCCCAGAATATTAATTTCTTGAATCGGTTTGCAATTGGTCGAGTACCTAATCGCGTAACAAAAAAAACCGACCAAGTCTAAACTACTGTCTAACTATCACGGTTCATGATATACAGTCTGGTGACAGACGGACAGACGGACGGACGGAGAGCGCAGTCTCAGTAAATAGGGTTCCGTTGGTACCTTTCGTGTTTGGAGCTCTAAAATAACGTCACAGGCGAATTGAGAATCTCCTTCTTTTTCGAAGTCGGTTAAAAATTACGGTATTTTTTTCCGTTAGTTTGTTGTTAAGACGCCTTATAAAGGTAATAATTATTTATTTATTTTTTGCCGGAAGCAGTTAAAACGCTTACTTATCTACGTCACAGCGTAGTTTACTACTACGGCTCTCTCTTATCAAAGCCTTCATGTATTGTGTACACAGTTTATCGTGCCATCATGTCATAATTACATTACATTATATTTATTATCTTTGTTAACACAGGTAGTTGTTTTTAATTAGATTTTTGATAACTTATCTTAAGTTTAACAAGGTTTTTTCATCAATGTACTGGACTTTAACTGCGTTGAGTTTGGTGTCATATTTGTATAGCAACGTGTAAGTTGTGAAATTTAGAAGTGCGAGCCTTTATGTAAGACCACTTTTTAAGGTGTATGGGCACGTGTGGAACTTTAACGTAACAATTTTTTATCGCTCTGACAAAAACGTCAATATAATAGTAATTTCATCATTTTCATTATCACCACTGAATCTCTTACTGAATGAACAGAGATAAGATAAGATAATTTAATTAAACAGGGATCATAACTTTCAACCGACTTTACGAAAAAGGAGGAGGTTGTTAATTCGCCTGTTTTTTTAAGTTGTACTCGTAAGATTGGTGACAATGTAATAATATCGTACCATCGAGCTGAACTGAACGAACAGAACGTAAAATGGCATATTTTCACCATTGTGTTGTTTTCGTACACTCGCACACATGTTAATAATCCACATTTATTACACACTAGCTGTACCCGCGACTTCGTCCGCGTGGAATAGTGTCTTTGGGTAGCATTCACTAATAAGACAAAGATTAAGACACATACGTATCCCAACTACACCGCACCGCACCACGCCACGCGAATCCCCCTTCACCCTCCCTTCACTTACACTCCCCTCCCCTCACTTCCCGCTATCCTCCCCCTTCCCTTCACTTCCACATCCCCTCCAGCTCCCATCACCTCCCCTCCCCCACCCCCCCTTTACTCCCCCTTCCCCCACACAAACTTTGAATGTCATAATATCCTCCCCCTCCACCCCCCCATCCCCTCACGTCAACGTCCCCTCCACCTCCCCATCCCCTTCCCTCCAGCTCACCTTCCCTCCCCCACCACTCCCCTAACCTCCCCTTCACCCACCCTTCACCCTTCATCACAAACTTTGAATGTCATATTATCCTCGCAGTTTTCGCATTAAAAAGTATCTACACTATCTTACTACACTATCTGTGTACCAAATTTCATTTAAATCGGTTCAGTAGAACATTCACATAAACCTTACATATTTCCACACAAACTTTCATTCCCTATTGTTATTTTGCACCCTTGAGGGTAAAACTTTTACAAACTTTGAATGTCATATTTATTTATAACGAAACAACAGCCTAAAAATAAGTTTCAAGCTTCTAGCTCTAAAAATGACGATACTTCCATACAATATTTCATCCCCCCTTTCAACCCCTTACAATCCTTTTTTCGTAATAAAAAATATCCTATGTCCTTTCTCAGGCTCTAGACTATCTGTGTACCAAATTTCATTTAAATCGGTTCAGTAGTTTTGGCGTGAAAGTGGGACAGACAGACAGACAGAGTTACATTCGCATAGTAAGGACAAATAAACCCCAGAGATGGCGCTAGCGTAGATTTTAATAGCTCTCCTTTAAATATTGCCTAAATTAATGAGATTCTGCATCGCGCAAACGATATTTTCCGCGATATTGAAACTGATGCACCTGCTTCGTGATTAAACATCTCAAAAGTTGAACTCGTTTTAAAACGTTTTCTCTCTATAATATCAGTCTGGAAGTTTGGATTAAAGGTACAGACATACCGCAGCGTCCTACGTGTGCGATCTAGGCGGCGATCAGTTGGTAGTATTCTGTAAGCTATCTCGGCAGCGGAATCCGCTTCCGAGATAGCTTACAGAATGGCCCTACAGATAGCGCAGTAGTATTTGTACTGACTGGATCACACCAAACGCGATCAGAAAACAATTGAAAAGTACTAAGATCGCGCCCGCAGATCGCAGGACGCCGCGTGTGGCCGGACCTTAACTCGCGGAAGAACACAAGTTTTAGGAATAATAAAATACAATGCGAGCGGACACACTTTTTCACGTTCCCACCAAAAAACCCGCATTTTTCATGACCACAACGAATAATTACCACGTGTAGAGGCTTCAATTTTACAGTTATTTTGCCATGAAATTAGCTTCCTGAATTTGTCAGATTAATCTGGCTCACTTCTGTTATTATCTCTTGCTAGACAGTATATTATTAAGTACCATTATTAGTTTATTGTAGCGTGACACTAATAACGACCAAAAAGTGTATAATATTACGTATCGACCGTGATTCGTTTGACGTTTTGGCACATTATAGGCTGCAAAGGTGCATAAGCTAGTATCTTGTCTGTGGCATAAGGCTCCGTTCAGTTTCCACCTGACATGCTACAAATAAAACTGGCCAAGTGCGAGTCAGCATCGCGTCTCTTATCGCAACACTTAGGGAGGGTTCCGTACAATACGAAACATAACAGAGTTTCAACCTCATATATTTGATTAATGGATTATACCCAGAATATTTGGTTTGGTAGCGATGTAGAAAGACGGGGCTCGTTTACTAGCGCCATCTATGTCATTTTGCCGAAACTAATAAGATAGATGGCGTTTAAAAACACCTTTTTTGTATGGGGACCCCCTTTAATTTTTAACTTTATTTTGTTTTTAGTATTTGTTGTTCTAGCGGCAACAGAAATTCACCATCCATCAAAATTTCAACTGTCTAACTATCACGGTTAATGAGCTATAGCCTGGTGATAGACAGACAGACAGACAGACAGACAGACAGACAGACAGACAGACAGACAGACAGACAGACAGACAGACAGACAGACAGACAGACATACAGACAGACAGACAGACAGACGGACAGCGGAGTCTTAGTAATAGGGTCCCGTTTTAGCCTTTGGGTACGGAACCCTAAAAAAGTAGCTTACCACTATCAAGGAGAAAATCTGTCGCCATCACCTTGCGGTGTTCCGGCTGCACACAGGCCCTTGAGAGTCAATATTCTAGGCCTAGCGTGTTCACCGTCTTCGACCGCATCATCGCTTACTATCAGGCGAGATAGTGGTCAAATGCTAGTCTATAAGATTTAAAAAAAAATATAATAACAACCTTGCAAATCACAATCAATCCAGAGTAAATCAGTTGCGGTCACATAAACATAATGGAACATATAAGTAGAAAAGATATTTACAGTCTACTTGAAAAACCCAATCCTTTAGATCAGGGGTTCCCAAACTTATAAATATCACGCCTCCCTACTGCTTAAAATGAATATGCCCACGCCTCCCCTCGGCCCAGGGCCCAGCAAGTAGCAGCAAGTGGTCTCGCCAAGAATAAGGGTATAATATACAAGGTTATTCCTACTTGATGCGAAACCTGAAAGTAGTTTGTTCAGAATCCGTTACAGAATCGATTCCAATAGTTTTTAGTTATATCTTTCGTCAAAAAAGTAAAAAAAATGTGAAAGCTTGGACGCTGTTAGAAGCCGCGTCCCCCTAGATGTCTTCGCGCCTCCCTAGTAGGGCGTGCCCCCAACTTTGAAAATCAATGATTTAGATGGTTAATAAAATAAAATCTTATTTCTTACTAGAGAACCTTCGCGAGAGGCTTCGCATGGGTAGAGCATATTTTATACGCCCATATTTAGTGCATCAGCTTGTTGTGTATGAATTAATAACATCGTCAAGAATCATCGTCATATTTCAACCAATTTTCACAAAATCTTGACGAATTATACACATAAACCTGCC
Organism: Cabera pusaria; assembly: GCA_954871355.1. NCBI lineage: Eukaryota > Metazoa > Arthropoda > Insecta > Lepidoptera > Geometridae > Cabera > Cabera pusaria. The sequence continues at coordinate 3,040,418 of OX940906.1, read as the reverse complement.
TCATGAATCACTCTATCCATATGCGAAAACCGCAGACGCGGCGGGGAACTTTTTAGGGTTTCGTACCCAAAGGGTAAAACGGGACCCTATTACTAAGACTCCGCTGTCTGTCTGTCTGTCTGTCTGTCTGTCTATCTGTCCGTCTGTCACCAGGCTGTATCTCATGAACCGTGATAGTTAGACAGTTGAAATTTTCACAGATGATGTATTTCTGTTGCCGCTATAACAACAAATACTAAAAACAGAATAAAGTTAAAAATAATAGAGGGTCCCCATACAAGAAACGTGTTTTTTTCGGCATTTCACGCCATCTATGAACGCTTAGTTAGGTAAACGTCCCATAGATGGCGTTATATTGAAATGTCGAATTTGAAAATTGAAACACCTTTGTAAGATGTTAGATGGCGGTATAAGAAATAAAATATTTATTAATTACTATTTTTTGCTGGCGAAAAATGATAGTGGTATTTTTTGATCTCGATCTTATAAAATTTTGTAGTGTGGTACGGAACCCTACTAGTGCGAATCCGACTTGCACTTGGCCAGATTTTTTTATAATATCTTTGATAATATGTAGTGATTACAAATATTATTACCATCTTATATCCTACGTATGAGTATCGAATACTTTTTTGCACCTGCATATTTATTTGTTTTAGTAGTCGGGTCGGTTTATTGTATAGAAAACTAGCTGACCCGGCAAACGTTGTTTTGCCATATAAATAATTTCGTAGTAATTTCTAGTGTAGACAAAAAATAGCTTACTTATTGTAAGTATGTATGGAGGAAAAATGATTAAATTACTAAAATGGCTATTGAAAAATAAGGGTTGATCGTAGAAGGGTGAATAAATTGAGGATTGTATGTATTTTTGTATGTTGTATCATAAAAAAATAGAAATTAAAAATTTTGTCTAAAAAATAATTAAAAATATTTAGGGGTGGACTACCCCCAACATTTAGGGGGATGAAAAATAGTTGTTGGCCGATTCTCATAGATACGAAAACTGTGACACGAGAATTTTATATTGTTACATCGCGTCGTCGAGTCGCGATGTTTCGCCAAGCTTCTCGAACAAAAATACCGTGGGAAAGAATAGACTAATTAGGGGCTATAAACACCCGACCCGACCGTCATAAAAGTAACCTTCCGGGAATTCCGACCCTAGTCAATGTACCTAGTTTTGTAGTTAAGATTGAACCTTATTCATAAGTAGTTAGAGATCAAATTAGCATGTATGGTAAAGTTGTTTACATCAGATGCTCAAAGGAAAGCCGCCCCTTTTGTTTGTGATTTTTATTGCTTTGTTTTGAACGTCTTTTGTCTATTGTTCGAGTCAATACTGGAAAGTTCTGTAGAAATATTCTCGTCCTATATAAGACGTTGAAACCGCGGCTTCAGGCAGTCATTCTCTGGAAGCGACAGTGTAACTATCCAAGCGCGGATAGCGACCAAGTGATCGTTAAGTGTTATCAGTGAACTCGTGTTGTGAACTGTGAACAGTGAAATCAGTGATTGTGAACTGACGACCTCAGTGTGTGTTAACGGACTTTTGATAATTGTGCAAGACGATTTGGACAACTACTGTGGAACATTGTGCTAACCTAGTGATAAGTGGAAATAAACGTTCATCTCATCGGATTGGCATTTTAATACCACCCCGCACGTAACAATTGGTGTCAGAAGCGGAATGCCAATCACTCCGAGGGAAGATACGCGTACTCCACGCACCAGGCGCCAGGCGGAGATGGATGCAACCCGGCAGAAGGAGCTCGAAGCATCGGGAGCAGGAACATCCACATTGGAAGAGCCAGCGGCAACACCGATGGCACCCACCATGGCAGCGCCACCTACAGCACCGCCGGTGAGTCTAACTACAGATGGAGGCCTGGAGGCCATGCTAGCCGCTCTCCTAGCTGGACAAGAAGCTGCACGCCAAGAACAACAGGCCGCACTACAGGCTGTACAAGCGGCACAAGAAGAAGCTAGCCGTAAACAGGAGGAAGCTAGCCGCAAACAGGAGGAGGCTCGCCAGGAACAACAGGCTGCACTACAGGCTGTACAGATGGCCCAACAAGAAGCACGCAAGGAACAAGAAGAAGCTAGCCGCAAACTGGAAAAGACAATTGGATGTCAGTTGCAGAGCGGGCTTGCCGGCATGGGAGAGAAGATCAAAATGGTGGAAACCAGTATCAAGGAAGTAGAAGGGTGGCTTGACATACATGAGCAGACCGTGAATGACTTGGCCAACGAATTTCAGAAACTGAAGTTACGAGGAATTGGACATAGCAGCCAGGGTCCCACTATGACCTCGCCCTTCAAGCTAGATTTGCCGCACTTAGACGGAACATCTTCGTGGGCAGCCTACAAATTCCAATTCACAACGCTGTCCAAAAGTTGCGGCTGGACAGACGAGCACGCAAATACAGCGCTCACATTAGCGCTGAAAGGAGACGCTCAGCTTATCCTGGAACGCATACCTGAAGAGGAAAGGACCCTGAAGACCCTACTGGAAGCCCTCGAAACGCGCTACGGAGACAAGCACATGGAGCATGCTTACAGGGCACAACTACGTGAGCGCACCCAGAAGCCCACAGAGACATTGCAACAGTGGGCAGATGAAATCGAGAGGTTGGTCCGACGAGCCTACGTGTCGACGCCATCAACCATTGAGATGACATCTCTGCAGCACTTTGTGGATGGAATCAGGGATGGCGAGGTACGCGCTGCTGTACGTTTGGGACATCATCAGACACTCAAGAACGCCTTGGTTCATGCTTTGGAAGTGGAAACTGTGCGACGAGACACCAAAGCGTATAGGGTTCAGGAACTGGTGACTGAACCCAGGAAGCCCCGTTATGGACCGACATGCTACGGGTGTGGAGAAGGAGGGCATATTCGGATTGATTGCCCAAAGATGAAGAAACAGGACCCAAGTGGCAGAAGAAACGTCGTCAGAGCTGCGAGACGGGCGCCGTCTGGTCAAAGGAGAGCCTCCACCATCACTGTGACACAAGTGTGCAACGGGAACAGCTTAATCGTCGAGGGCACCCTGAACAACAAAACCTGCAAGTTCACAGTGGACACAGGAGCATCGCGCACAATTGTGAAGCCTGAATTCCTGCAACGATTTATATCACGGAAACATCGATCTGCAGCATGCTCACTACGGACAGCAACCGGCCAGTCAGTTCCTGTCCTTGGCGATACCGACGTGGAGATAATCATCGGTGAGCACTCATACATTCATCCTGTACTGATTGCCAACATAACTGATGATTGCATTCTGGGATTGGACTTTTTGGAGAAGCAGCATTGCATATTGGATGTGGCCCGTGGTGTGCTCCGGTTTCCAGAGCAAGAAGTGTTCTTCGAAGGAACGGCACCGTGTAAGCTTTACTGTCTCAAGGACGTCGTGTTGGCTCCAAAATCGCAAAATATTGTTCGAGTGAAATTTCCAAATACAGTCAAGAGTGGACTATGTGTAGTTGCCGAAGATGAGGGTACACATCCGACCTGGATTACTGCAAGAACATTGCTCATGACAAACAGAACGGCCAGTGTGCGAATTCTTAACCTTGGCAATGAAGAAGTTTATCTGAAGAAAAACAGCATAATTGGAAAATGTCAAGAAGTGAAGTACCTGCGACGAACGGATATTACTTCTACGGAACCAAGCTCGGAAGATCAAATATCACAGCTGCTGGAATCATCCAAAGACAACTTAACATTCGCTCAGCGGTCTCAAGCAAAACGCCTGTTGATGAGGTTTAAAGACGTCTTCGCCGCTGGCAACAACTGTGGACGTACCGGACTTGTCAAACACAAAATTGACACTGGCAACGCAAGACCAATACGACAGCGGCCACGAAGGATTCCATGGGCGAAAGAAGCTGAAGTTGCAGACATGATACGAGACATGGCCAAAGAAAAAGTCATTGAACCATCTACAAGTCCTTGGTCATCACCGGTGGTTCTGGTGAAAAAGAAAGATGGCTCCACCAGATTCTGCGTAGATTACAGAATGCTTAATGAAGTCACAAAGAAGGACAGCTACCCCTGGCCTCGGATAGACGATACACTGGACATGCTCAGTGGAATGAAGTGGTTTTCAACGGTTGACCTGAAAAGTGGCTACTGGCAGGTAGAAATCAGTCCAGAAGATAAAGAGAAGACAGCATTCAGTACAGGCATTGGAAATGGACTCTGGCAATTCAACGTCATGCCATTTGGACTGTGTAACGCTCCAGCAACGTTTGAACGTCTCATGGACAGAGTAATGGTTGGATTACTGGGAGACGTATGCTTGGTGTACCTGGATGACGTCATCATTTTGGCCCGTGATTTTACTGAACATCTGCAGAATCTGGAGAAGGTTTTGAACCGTTTACGTGAAGCAAACCTGCAGCTGAGTGCCAAAAAGTGTGACTTCTTTAAATCCAAAGTCAGCTACCTTTGACACATCATTTCGGAAAACGGGGTACAAACCGATCCTGACAAAATCAAGGCTGTTCAAACTTGGCCTACCCCGAAGAATAAAACTGATGTAAGGTCGTTTTTGGGACTATGCGCTTACTATCGGCGGTTTGTTAAGAACTTTTCTGGAATTAAATATTATGTTTCTTTGAAGTGTTTCACACTTTATATTTTTGTAAATTGTTAAACACAATCCAAAATTTCATCGTACCGACGGGACTTGAACCCGCAACCTCCGGAATAACATGTTCCGGTGCTTTGCCAATTAAGCCACGGTGATACTTCGCACCGTGGCTTAATTGGCAAAGCACCGGAAAAATAGATGTTGGCCGATTCTCATAGATACGAAAACTGTGACACGAGAATTTTATATTGTTACATCGCGTCGTCGAGTCGCGATGTTTCGCCAAGCTTCTCGAACAAAAATACCGTGGGAAAGAATAGACTAATTAGGGGCTATAAACACCCGATCCGACCGTCATAAAAGTAACCTTCCGGGAATTCCGACCCTAGTCAATGTACCTAGTTTTGTAGTTAAGATTGAACCTTATTCATAAGTAGTTAGAGATCAAATTAGCATGTATGGTAAAGTTGTTTACATCAGATGCTCAAAGGAAAGCCGCCCCTTTTGTTTGTGATTTTTATTGCTTTGTTTTGAACTTCTTTTGTCTATTGTTCGAGTCAATACTGGAAAGTTCTGTAGAAATATTCTCGTCCTATATAAGACGTTGAAACCGCGGCTTCAGGCAGTCATTCTCTGGAAGCGACAGTGTAACTATCCAAGCGCGGATAGCGACCAAGTGATCGTTAAGTGTTATCAGTGAACTCGTGTTGTGAACTGTGAACAGTGAAATCAGTGATTGTGAACTAACGACCTCAGTGTGTGTTAACGGACTTTTGATAATTGTGCAAGACGATTTGGACAACTACTGTGGAACATTGTGCTAACCTAGTGATAAGTGGAAATAAACGTTCATCTCATCGGATTGGCATTTTAATACCACCCCGCACGTAACAATATATTAGATAATAAATTAATGAAATAAATCATGTAAGACCATAATTAATAGTTCTTTTGTGTATTCATTGGATAATGGTAATGCTATATTGTGTATTTATACAATAATTATTAGTATTAATATAATTAGCATTTAAACCTTTGTAATACCTGTTGTAGAGCAGTCGTAGAGATACTGAGAACTGAGAACGAGATTTTTTATTTAATAATTTGGTCATGTTTTATACTTACTACGTACCTTAAAGGTACGGCCACACCGCGGCGTGCACATTACTAGTATTCTTGTTAATCCCTCCAACTAAGCTAAATATGCTTGTGTCTGGAGTGGGTTCACGTCAATAGTGCAATGGGTGGGGTGGGGACCGAACTCACGACCTCTCGATCGCTTGTCCGACACCTTATCCATTGGGCTATTGCCGCCTTTGAATTGTTTTCTGATCGCGTTTGGTGTGAACCAGTCGGTACAAATACTACTGCGCTATCTGATCGCCGCCTAGATCGCGCACGCAGGACGCTGAGGTGTGTAAGTATAGTACGAGTTTTCATCGTAAACGCGTTTGACAGATATCACATAGTTTTCAACTTATTCTGGCTCCCTGATTGGTCTAAATTTAGTGAAGCGGGAAAAGCAATAGAGGTGCTGTAATGTTTTTCATACATTTTTTTTTCGATATACGATATCGAGTTCCGTATGAAAACTCGTACTAAGGGTACAGTATTACTCAGATAGGGTCCCTCCCGTTGGTAACTTTTGGGTACGGAACCCTAAAAAATAAATTATGTTCTTAAGATTGCATTAGGGTGCATTCGGGTATTTACGAATGAATTTTTGATGAGTTCACAGGGTCTTTCTATTATCACCAATATGTTAAAATTCATAGACTTCATGTTACCAGCTTATATCACTCCGTCTGCGTGGATAAATATGCCCAAGTACTATTGCTAAGATTTGTATAAATATATCATTGTAATTAATAATTAGAAATGTTTGAAAACTTTGTTATTTACTTTTGTCAGACTGCAATTCCGAATTATGTTCGGGTAATTCTGAATGACACTCAAAAGTGGGTTTTAAGTAGTTATGCCTTAAAGTACGTGTTTCTTTTTCGTTCAGGAAATCTTCTTCAAGCTCATCGCTACATACATTTCGGAAAGTTACCTTCACGAAATGTATGTAGCGGTTTGGCCACTGAAAGGGCAAAACATTACATGAGTGCTACTTTCATTTCGGAATTACCCGACAAGTTGCCTACGGTACTCAAACTCTTAGAAGGCATTGACGAATTCGGAATTGCCCTATTCGGCTAAATCTGAAAAGTGCAAAAAATCTTGAGCTAGATAGTTCTAAGCCTACACAGAATTGCAAAAAAACGTTAATTTAGGGAATAAAGAAAATAAAAGTTTAATATCTTAACAGGTTTTGTAATTATGGATGTTCGGGCAAATCCAATAACACCAAAATACCCGCGAAATCGCCGTTGCTTGGAAAAATGACAATTGATGACGCGCGGTATCACGTAGCAGCCTGAGGTGACTTGCGGGCGGATGCGTATTAAAATGGCCGCTAGGTGCATGTTGCCAAAGCATGAAATATTGCCGTGTCGATTGGAAAACTTTAATTATTAGAATTCCCCGATTTTCGGAGTTACCCGAATGCACCCTACCTATAGTTATTAAAATTACTAGCGTAATTTACGCATGGGATTAGGGAGGCTATAAAGACAAATAAAATAACATGCTTATTCGTGTCGGATGTATCTTTATTCTGTAAAATTAATTGACTAAAAATTTACCTAACGAACGAAACACAATGATATCGTTACTTATACCTACTCATAATAATATACAGACCATTTATACAAATAAACATTATTTTTTTTATAATTAATACAGCTTATTGTTATTTTTATACTAAAATTATAATTTTCAACGTCGATAGATGTTATTTATTGTGTTTTTAGCTGTGCCCCGCGGTTTTACCCGTGTAGACATTGTTCCCTTGGGAATATCGGGATAAAAAGTACCCTTAATTTTTTTCCCGGGTCTAGGCTATCCTCATACTAAATTTCAGCTCAATCGGTTGGGTAGTTTTAGCGTGAAGAAGTTACAAGCACACACACAAACTCTCGCCTTTATAATATTATTAAGTAGGATAATATAAATCTTTTAGTTTCATGACAGTAATGTTTAATTTCTGTTATAATTATTGTGGGTGTTATAAACACAATGCATCGAGAGACATTTGCACAGATTCGAACTAATTTATCAATTTGTTTATAAATAAATATATAAAAATTAAAATAAATACCTACAATTTAATACACTAATAAAACTAAAATATTAACTATGACTAAAAATTAAAATAAAATCTACAAATAAAAAATGGAATTTAGGTCGCTGTCTGCTGGTAGAATAAAATAATAATTATAAATAGAAATAGAAATAGAAATATTTTTTATTGTGTCAAACTGTGTACATAAGATCTTAAGTTTAAAGTATTGTTCCAACAGTTTGTCCATTTCGGACATACAATAATAATGTAGTAAATAAATTTGATATTCTGAAAGATAAATTTTATGAAGATTAATTTAATAAAGAATTAAAATAAATCATTGATCAATGTTTATGTGAATGTTACATTTAATAATACCTAGGATCAAACCTTGCGTGAATGAACAAATTTAAAATTAAATCTATCAAAGTTCACACAGATAATTAAGATATTTTAAAAACGAAAACAACCAACTTCCATACCGCGCGAGTCAGTTTCAGTAGCACGTTTGAGACATTTATCGTCTATTATCGTCAATTATCGTCATATATCTCTGGAGATACTTTTCAGATCTTGATGAAATTACTATGAAAGTAGCTTGGGAATTTTCCCTACCAATTAAAAAAAGAATCATTAGAATCGGTTCACAATTGACGCAGTAATCGCGTTACATATAAAAAATAAAAACAAATACAAACATATATAAAAAATAAAAAACATACCGACGAATTGAGAATGAATTGAAATCTCAATTTTCATTACTAGTTCAGCAATTGCTCAAAATTTGAGACACGTTTATAAGTAATAAGATCTGAGAGTAAGTTTTAATCTTGGAGGCATTTAACATATAAATTCTTCTTCATTATAATTCTTTTCAAATATGCATTTTATCAATTTGGTAAACCAAATAATAATTCAAATGACTCAGTTACATGGAGGTATAATACAAATACATCGATGTTCAGTTACCATTTGGTAATTCAACGTGTTATATTTTAATCATAATATATTTTTTTAAACTATTCGGCTGTAAATTTATAATTTTTGATCTTATCATTACAAGTAAAATGACGTTTTTAATAGGTCAGTAATTTAAGTTAATTTATTTACAAACCATTGCTATATATAACAGAATATAAATACATTTCGGGTGATATTTAATTTAAATACGCAATACATTTATGGGCATTTATTAAGTAACGCAGGCGGCGTATTTCTAAACCTTATATTATGGAGACCACGCTAAGTATTTTTGTTTTTAATTGCTTTTTATAGTCTTTATAAAACAATAATTGATGGTGGTAAATATGTAAACATTATACAGTGTGTAACAAAAACAAAAAATAATAAGTTGTTCCTAAATTTGAAAATAACAATAAAAAAATCATGGTACCATTTATTGTCCATGTCAAAATTACGTAATCGACACATAAATAAAAAATTATTAAATTACAAATATATAAATAATATCGCAAATCATTCTACAAAACATTTTTTTTTAATTGTTGCAGCAAATGTTTGTTTCTCCTGTATTAGGTCTTTTACCAGACATACCTGTAACAATGGAACAACAGATTTTTTTCACAGTGTCTTTTGTTTATCAAAAGTTGCTTGGCAACTACACTGCAAAAATATTCGAGTTTAAAACTAATCTTCCTCTATGAAGTTTCAGTCATCGATATATATAAAAAAGGGAGATAAGGTGAATGTACGTATGAATTAGGTTCGCGAACTTAATTTCACCTTAGTCACAATCGAACTGGTGTTTGTGTAGCACGTACAGAATTAGATAGGTATGCAATCATCGCAGATCCATTCAAATAATTAGCAACAATGCCTTACTCTGTTCTTCATGCACATCAAGCTCGAAATTACAAATTCGTGTTTTCATGTAGTTGTTTTTAGGGTTCCGTACACAAAGGGTAAAACGGGACCCTATTACTAAGACTCCGCTGTCCGTCTGTCTGTCTGTCTGTTCGTCTGTCACCAGGCTGTATCTCATGAAATTTTCACAGATGATGTATTTCTGTTGCCGCTATAACAACAAATACTAAAAACAGAATAAAGTTAAAAATAATAGAGGGTCCCCATACAAGACACGTGTTTTTTCGGCATTTCACGCCATCTATGTACGCTTAGTTTGGTAAACGTCCCATAGATGGCGTTATATTAAAATGTCGATCCCTAACACCTTTGTTAGACGTTAGATGGCGTTATAAGAAATAAAATGTTTATTAATTATTATTTTTTGCTGGCGAAAAATGATAGTGGTATTTTTTGTGCGATCTTATAAAATACTGTAGTGTGGTACGGAACCCTACTAGTGCGAGTCCGACTTGCAATTGGCCAGTTTATTAGTTCCATCATGTTTACGTGGCATAAGAGTGAGTAACGCATCTATCTTTTTATATCGATAATTATAGTGCTACCATTATAGATACACTAATATCCGAACTTAAAATCTCATTTCATATGAAAAATGTAAGTGCGCTTCTCGCAGTGGCCCTCCGGTGAAGGAAAACACCGTTAAGAAACCAATAACCCCCGCATGGTGGTAGGATACTATCTAGTGTCCGCCTAGCCAGCTACCCCCTCAAGTTAGAAAATCTGTCGCCAAACATCTAATGTGTTCCGGCAGCTATCCTTGAGAGCCGGTTCCCATTCTAGGCTTACCATCTTAGACCGCATCATCACTTACCAACAGGTGAGATATTGGTCAAACGCTAGCCTATAAGATATAAAAAAATAATAATAATATTTAAATTTCATAATAGCCGTTCTTTTTTTTTCTCTGATATTTTAAACACAAAAAAATAACAACCGTAACATTTGCGTTTATTTTTGTTACATTTTCTAGTTTAATGTAATGCATAAATAACCTTATCGCAGTCTCCATTCAAGCATCCGACACGATCAAAATCAATCGATAATGTATTCGAAACTGATCATATAGTTTTCTATTCGTACTTATACGTAAGACTAATGTTTTAGACAAATTTTCAACAATTACGCGATATATATAATTTATACAACAATTCCTGACCGTTATCATACCTAGCAACAAATTAAAAAATAATAAAAATACTAAAACAAACGCTTTTCTTAATTTAAAGACAGTTAGTAATAATTCATTAAAAATAACAAATAAAATTTAATTAGTTTTTAAAATTAGAAAAAAAAAAAAATAATAATACTTGAACATTCAAAAACGCTATAGAAGTTACCGACATCTATGTTGTCAGAATAAATCTCCATTACACTAAATTACTAACTGTCATCGCAAACCTTGACTAGAAAAAAATCACATTGAAGATCTTACTAAAACAAAAAGTAACTTAACGCAGCACCCCCTAACAATAAGGGCCAGTTACACATTAAGCGTACAAAAACGGTATGACTTATATTTAAAAAATTAAATTCACTAAGTTTGACAGTCTCAGTGTTGCCAGCAACAAAATGCGTAGTTATTAAATCTAAGTACTTACAATATACTAACGGACATTAAAGTTAGCTTTATAACAATTATTTGTAATTAGAATCACAATATTTCATCGCTGGAACATGAAAGCCGTCGCGATTTTGTTTCTACAGTTGGAAAATATTTAAATCTGGCAACACCGCTAAAACAAAATATATTAGGCACTGTTAGACTGCATATAGGTATGTAGTGAATGATTGGTTTTATCTATTTACTTACATCATGCCTTAAATATATGCTTTACCACTTTTAAACACGTTATATAAAAATGATATAATCCCGGGTACATACCGAGAGAACGAAGGTAAACAAATGGCGTATATATATAGGTTGATTGGCATAAGACTGTAGTAGTAAACACTGAAGGAGAGTGATCGTACTCGATTCTGATACCGAATATGAAAGAAAAATAGTTACTTAAAACTTAACCGTATTATCCTATAAAAATATTTATGTACGGACACCCACGCATAGATATCGAAGTTAATTGTTAAAACGTGTTCCAGACGGATGTAATCCAGCAGAGGTGACCTTGATTGTTGCCATCCATCTAGACTGTAGATGTAATCCAATTTAGATTTGATCTTTAACATCCTTGGAGTACGGGCGAGAATTCCCATCCGCTAGCGTGTTGGCGCGTGGATGACATCCATGTAGCCAAAACACAATCCACAGATGGAAACAAGGTCACCTTTGTTGGGACGCTGGATTACATCCGTCTAGAATACGCTTTACAAACAACGATTTTCCGAATTCGTGACCTTTGACACCGTTCCTGCGCACCCCACACCTATGACCATTTGTGGACGTTACATACGTAAAAAGGTAAGCATTAACTTTTTATCAAAGACTGGACCTCGACAGCGCACCGCTCTCGCCCGCGCGGTAACAATATTTTCTGAATATTACTACACTAATTTCGTTGAGATATACTATGTATGTAGTTAATAAACATTCTTTTTTTATTATATATTTTTATAGGTTATATATGACCATTAAGTCTCATATCCTTTAATCAGGGCGAGCGAAGCGAGCCCTAACACTATTCCACAACCTGAGCACTTTTGTGGTACACTTTACTTAAAAACTATCACGCCTATTGATTGGTGCCTTAACATAGTAATTTAAATTTACATGAAGATGTGTTATCAGTAAAAAAAATATCACTTTATTACCATTAAAAAAAAATTAAGATCATATAGTAAAAATTTAGTTTCTAGGAGAGAATATTATTGTACTACTGCCACAGAATAATGAATAGTACAACTACTACCGCCATCTGTTAGAAGATCAAAAAATTAACTTCGCTGCGAATATAATGTTTGGTTACTAACGCCATCTGTTGGAAATCTAAAGGATTTACATTTGTCATCCTAATGACGTCTGGTATCAGTGTGACCATTTGTGGCAGATTTCTGCCATTTAGGCAGATTTGGGACCTAAATTTTAACTCTGGCAGATTAAACTGACAATTCCTTAAAGTGGCAGATTTCAAGGATCTTTAAAAATTTTGAAATATAAATAGAATTTTGAAAATTATCTGTTTCTATTTAAAGTATAATATTTTCATTATACATATATATTATTTATATATTAAAGACGTTTTAAAGAAAGGCCAAGTCAAAAGTACTTATAACCGGCGAGCATGTATGAAGGCGCTCCTGAAAGTGGAAGAAACGAAAGAGGCATGTCAGAATCGTAGCATGTGGAAAGAAGTAGTCTCTGCCTGCCCCAACGGGAAAAAGGCGTGATTGTATGTATGTACCTATATATTAAAGTATTACATTTTTATTATACATATATTTATTTGTTGGAAATTTCTGATAGTTTGAATGAGGAGGTATATAAACTTTGTTTTTATGCCATAATTCAATAATATTATGGAAAATTTTATGCATTTGTTGGAGTGGTTGGTGGTTTGGTAGATTTTTTGCCAGTGTTGGGCAGATTCGCCATTTAAAATAAAAATAAAACTGCCTTAAAATTATTACCAGGCAGAAGAACTACGCGAGCCCTCACAAAGCTCGGCTTTTAGCTAGTATGTAGAATCTATTACCACCCTGTTTAGGCGTATATCTCCATCTCGCTCTATTCTGCGTTCATTGGGCCCGGTGTGTACCCCGCATAAGACAAACAAGAAATTAGTAGACATATTTGCTGAGTCATTGTTGACGTTTGTTTAATTTCTTTAAACTAGTTTGACCACTACTGTATGTGACGCTATGTGGCGATGTTATAAGTAACTAACTTAAACCGATCGCTCGTGGTTTGAAGACCTTTAGACCTTCGTCGACACCAATCGGTATATAGAGGCTAGGAACTCCTTGCCTGAGTAACTCTTTGGTAATACTTTATAATAAAAATGATTCTGGAAGCAAAAAGCTTACCCAAAGGACAAGAGTATTCATCATCAGTATCAGCCGGTATTAGTCCACTGCTGGACGTAAGCCTCCCCCAAGACACGCCACTGAGCCCAATCTTCGGCTCCTTTGTTTCCAGTCACTGCCCACAGCTTTGCGAGTGTCGTCGCTCCACCTAGTCACAGGGCGTCCTACGCTACGTTTGCCGATTCGCGGTCTCCACTCTAGAACCAATCTGCCCTAACGGTTATCGGTCCTGCGGCAGATATGACTAGAAGACTATTGCTAACACAAAATTATAGTCTAGCTTATGCATCTTTATGATTTCATCATGAACTTAGCTGGATAGGAAATATATTTTTAGCAATTATGTCATCATTTTGTACATGTATTACAAAACTACATTGTACAATAGAGGAATTCTAATCGCCAACCCGCTGGCCCAGCGTGGCGATTAGGGCATACCCCTCCCAATGAGCCGAAGAGTGGGCTCAGTGGCGTATCTTTTGGGAGAGACCTACGTCCAGCAGTGGACTGACACAGGCTGATTATGATGAATAGAGTCTTTTATGAATTGGCTATCCTAAATTTTGCATGCCACTGCATCTGTGATAGGTAGACGTCCTCGCTTACCATCAGGCGACCGTCGTGCTTGTCCTGTTACCTTTTATCATAAAATTGTTTTTTTCTTAATTACGTATTTTCATATTTAACAATAGGTTGTCTAAAATATGTCAATTGAAGTTCGAATTAACATAAATCGTAATATAAGTAATTTTAATTTAAAAAGTGGTAAAGCATTTATATCGTATCATTTTACTTAAAGTACACTGTGTTTGTTCTGCAATACATTATTTTTTTAATATAATATAAGTATTATACCTTATATATTATTATATATTAAGTTATACAAACATCTAATGTAGGTATATGAGCGGCCGCGAAATGAATATAAGATACAAGTTTAGTCCTTTTGGCTGTATGTGTACTTTAAAGTTCAGCCAGCCAAAAATAAAGACACAAATATAGAACTATCACATGGTAATTTAAACATTAACTTGTTATGAGTGTCCAGTGAAATTACAGGGCATGTGAGAATTAATATCTTTATGTCTTGAGGTGAAAGGCGCAGTTCAATTACATGCAAAATTCTGGCTAGTAACTAATAGGTAGACGTCATCACTTTTACCATCAGGAGAGCGTCGTGCTTATCCTGTCACTTTATATCATAAAAAGAATTAAAATTACAGTAAGTAAAAATTAGAAAAATACATAACATTATTATATATTTTTCTTCTTATAAAAATAAGAAAAATATATAACATTGTTATATATTTTTCTTCTTATAAAAATAAGAAAAATATATAACATTGTTATATATTACTTACTTTTTAACATATAACTCAAGCAGAAACAAACACAGTGATCACTTCCATCCACTACCTACAATATAAAACTGCTAAGAAAGTACAAAAAAAAAACAGATACAGTCGACGCCTATATAACTAAATGGTACACTTAGGTAATACTCTCTCTTCAAATTAGGGTCACAGCTGTAAAAATATCGGTTTTATACTGTCCCAACTTGTTCGTAAGTTTCCAAAAAACTCAAGCATTATGTCTTTCCTCGGAAAAACGAAGCAAGCTCGCGCAGTTAGTTACCAGATTCTCTAAAGGTACGACCACACCGCGGCGTCCTGCGTGCTCCATCTAGGCGGCGATCAGATAGTAGTATTTGTACCGACTGGTTCACACCAAACGCGATCTACGGCGATCAGAAAACAATAGAAATTCAGATCGCGAACGCGCACGCAAACGCAGGACTCCGCGGTGTGGTCTTGTAGTATTCGCAAACTTTTTCGACTCGTCGGCGAAGTGGAAAATTTAATCTGTGGCCCAGAAACGCTTTGAGTAAGTTCTAAAATCGAAAACTCTCAGTTTTGTAAATATCAAAATGCAGTGGAGACTATTTAACATTGGGTGAAAAGACATAAATCCAATAACGCACCTAGTAGGCCTTGACTTTTTTGTCATCATAAAAAGGAAAAATAAAGATAGAGCGCAAGTTGTGAACAAACGCTTTGTGCTACAAAAAGATCTTCTAAAATTTAAAGATTTTTTATTATAGTTTTTCTAAGTAGGTATTTAAAAAAAATAGATCTTTACCACGTAATCGTGAATGAAAGTAAACATTTTTTTTTTTTTTGTTTTGACAAGCCAATATAAAACTGATTTCTTCGCAGGCGTGCCATTCAAAAAAAGCTCATTAAACAGAACTGAAAATTATTCTACAAAGTATTGTAATATTATTAAGCGATTTATTATTTTACAATTTTAGTTTTTCTTTTTAAAAAAGCACAATTTTACTGTTGCTGTCGTGGCACTAGCTTGACTTTGCTTCTTTGTAACATTTTACAACTTAAATAAATTTAAAAAACTAAATAATCTAAATATCTATTAAATCAATAAGCGTAGTTTAACTTCGCTTAATTTGTTGTTTATTATAAGCAAAGTATTTAATAAAGCAAATCAATATATCCCTTAGCTCAAGCGTAATTTGCTTGAAATTATTGTTTTGTAATCTACCCTCCATTTCTCAAAAAAGTTTCCTTTCGCTAAATATTGTCGTTTTCATCCATTTATTCATATATCTATTTGGAGACGTCTATTAATTTTATGACCCACTGAAGAAAATCATAAAAAACTAAAAGTACAAAAATAATTAAGGATTTGCTGGTTTCAGTTTTTTTTTACATACCCACAAAGCCAACACCAGCGCCGAAACTTACGAACTAATCTATTTGTCTTGGTCCGAGGACTCCGCCGCGTTTTCGGTTTGTGCAAACTTGAGGAACACTTGCTCTAGCGTCGTTTGACTGAAGCTGTATTCTACTATGTTCAGCTTTTCTTTTGCTGTGGACAAATATCAAATATGTCATTCGTGTCAACATTAAAATTACATTATTCATTCGGTTTTCTATCGGATACATTTCGGAGAGTGTGCCATGCAACTGCACGAATTGGTACCGCCATCCTCTTTCTTCTATCGGACAATCAGACGTACCAATGTGCGTCATCGCTTCATAGTGGAAGTTCCATCTATACGCACGAAGGGTTTTGTTCATCAATGTTCATCCTTTATCATACGTTCCGCCAAGGAATGGAATTCCTTGCCGGTGTCTGTGTTTCCGGACAGCTACAACCCGGGGGTCTTCAAATCACGAGTGAACAGTATTTCACTCGTGATTTGGCTAGTAAGGTAAGCGTGCTACATCGTCGACCGCATCGTAACTAAACATCAGATAGTGGTCAAACGCTTCACTATTTAGCATTAAAAAAAATGTCATATCAGATAGACAATAATTTTAAGTTGACTTGTGGGTCCCGAACAACGCAGCTGATTGCGCCACTTGAATTTATTAGTGAAAATGATAATGATAATGATAATGATAATGATATTTATTGCCAAAAAGTTTTACAAAATCTTATAAACTAACGTAGGCTCAGAAAGAGCGTTAACTTGTAAGATTACATTGTGAGTATCAGTGAGCCCCAAACTAAGCACAAGGCCTGTATCTTGAGGCTCGGGTGTGGTTTTACTAAAAGTCATCTCTTCAAGTGTTGCGGAGGAAAACTGCCATGCAATAGATGCTAATAAGAAGTACAATGTAGAATTAAGAAAATTATGTGGTATCGAAAACATTGGTGCCCCAACGTGGGCAAAATAATATCTCAGAAAATGCTGAAATACGTATGTATTCGCTATTATTGCTCGTTGAAAAGCCTCGGTTTGCTGGAAATACTGGGCGAGTCTGGAAATACTGAAAACACGAGTTGCTTAAGAAAGTACTCCTAAAATTACCATTTCAGTTGATAGTTACCATGGCGCCCGACGTGGGTCAGACTTATATATTAGCAAATGGTATCTTATCATCCCAAATCTGCTGGAAAGCCGGATACTGCTAACTGCGGCACTATATACACATACCATTCAGCAAAGTTGTAAAACTTATCAAATTACAGTTGGCGCCCAACGTGGGGTAGATTCATCTGATGCAAAATGCTAATAATTACTTTATAAATAATATCTCACCATCCTCAATCTGTTGGAAACACCTGGCTAGACTAGAGACGGCTGACTGCGGTACTGAGAACACGAGTCTCTCGGCAAAGTTCTCCTCCAGGGTTGCTGAGGGGAACAGTTGTGCGACTAGCGCGATCGCCGCGTCTGCACTCACGCCGCCACCGCTTGACTCCGTCCTTGGGGTAGTTAAGGTTCATTTAAAAAAAAATTTAGGTCATTTTTTTTAATATTGTGATAGCTAGTTTAAGCTGAGTGGCTACTTACGTTGTGTAGTAAGCCACTCAGTCCTGCAATTGCTTAAGTTATTTTTTTATGGTAAAAGGTAACAGGACAAGACGCTCCCTGATGGTAAGCGATGACGTATTATGATATGACGTTCCATATAACAGATACAGTAGCATGCAAAATTCTGGACTGCCAGAATTTTGCATGTCACTGCACTGCGCCTGTTACCTTAAGACATAAAAATGTTGAGTCTCGAGAGTTTAGTCTTTTTTGGTAAGCAGCAGCAAGACAGTAATAGATCGACGTGTATTTTTGGGGTTCCATATGCCATTGCCGTGTAGCAGTTCTCATTTTACGTTCAAAAAAGTTGATTGAGTTTACGTAAGAAAATTTAAAAATATCAAATAGGATGTAAACCTTTGATCAATTATTGACAAATGTATTACTAAAGGTTTCCATATAGCAATTTAAATTAATTTGATTTCAGTTTTTTTTTTAAATGGCAGGTAAGAATATAGTTTTTTTAATATGTATATATACCTATGATGATGATGTGCAGTAGGCGGTGAAGCACCACCAACAAGGGGCGTGTGTATACTGGCATCCACTGCTTCCGCTTCGCCTTCCGCTTCCGCTTCCGTTCCCGCGCACACTGAGCCACCACCCGAACCACCTAAAACAATGTAAGATTATAAAGCTTACATGTCAACTTGTACTTTCCATTATGTTATTTTGAAGTGATAATTTATCAATAAGTTGGGCGCAAACTTGGCTTTTAAAAAGAAATCGTTAATATGTCAAAATATTGCTTGTTTTTTAAATATTCTAGATCGGTATGCAACTAAGTACGGGACGTAGACAGAGTATATTAAAATAGAACTGGCATTAAAATAACTATAATAATATGAGAAGGATAAAACTATACAATGACTAGTATGAGAAAAGCGAGATGGACAACAATTTTTATCCTTCTTTGCATATGCAATCTTATTGTTTGGAGCCAGTTCTGGCTACCAGTTCTAGTTCGCCCATTGGCCTCCACCCGCTATCATGTATAACCCGACCAAATTACATTGTTCATTTTATCTTATAGCTGGCATATGTATCACTTGTTCAACATTTTAGTCGAGTTATATCTCTATATATATCTATATATATTCGCATACGCTAATGTCTTGTCTAATTAACTGCCGTCCACGGTACGGGACGACTGGCAAAATTATTGAAATGTGTCCATGTCGAATACATACAAAAAAAACCGGCTAAGTCGAGTTGAACTTGCCCACCGAGGCTTCCGTACCAACCAATTAAGCTAGACGTCTAAATTGTATCAGCGCTCATATAACTCAGAGGTCTACGTACTTTAATTGGCGCAAACTATGTATGTATGGGGACACCCTTTAATATTCAACTTTTTTTATTTTTTGGAATTTTTCCTTCATTTTTGCTGTAAGACCTTGCTTCTTGCCAAATTTCATGATTCTAGGTCAACGGGAAGTACCCTATAGGTTTTCGATCCTAAACCTATAGGATACTTCCAGTTTACCTAAAATTGACAATTTGGGTTAAAAGCAAGGTCTCGCACAAGTAAAGGAAAAATTCCGAAAAATAAAAAAAGTTGAAAATTAAGGTATATTTTGGTACTAACAAGTTTTCGCGAAAATCTAAATTTGCCCATACATTTATACACCCAATATAGGGACTATAGACTTCAGTATCAGGTATAAATTTCAACTTGCTAGGTCCACCCGTTCCTGAGAAAATCAGTGGTGACACACGGACAGACAGACGGACAGACAGATAGACAGACAAGAAAGTGATCTTATAAGGGTTCCTTTTTTTTACCTTTTGAGGTACGGAACCCTAATAAGGTGTCCACGTCGGGCGCCAAAATTAGTTTTTGGTGAAATTAAGACCAGGCTACACCAATATTATAAAACACAATAGTCAATTGCATATTAGTTGATTTGGCTGAAATTTTGCACATAGGTAGGTATAGTAAAATCAGTTTCGTAGAATAGGACGTACTTGTTTGTGTTCTTTGCTATATGTAATTCTTTAAAATACAAATAAACATATTGCATATTCCATATTAATGAGAATACCTTACCTTCATCAGCCTCCCCTAAGGACGGTGAGTTTTCTGTAGACCGTAACGGTGATGGTGACATGGACAATTCTGTCTCCATCATCTGCAAAAATTATTATATATCATCATATAAGAAACTATTTTATTTTTCTTTGTGACTGAAAGAAAGAAAAACAAAAAGCATTTTAGGGTCACCTCGCTCACACCAAGACGCGACGCGACGCGGCACGCACTTTTTTAGATAGTGATACATAATTTATGATCAAACAAACCGAAAAATCTGCCTTCACATGTCGCGATAGTCAAAGTACTGGCTAGTTATAATCATGTCATCAAAGTATACAAATTTGCTTATATTGTTTATCTCCATATCTCCGGAGATAATTGTCAGATCTCGATAAAATTTGAATGGGACCAAACAAGAGGCATAATCTCTCAAACAAAAAACACTTTTTCATATCGGTTACGATTTGACGGAGTTCTCAACATAAAAAACAAAAAAAAAAACAAACAAAAATTTAAAAAAAAAAACCAGTCGAATTGAGAACCTCCCCCTTTTTTGTGAAATCGGTTATAAATAAGATAATAATGCCAATTCTGTTGCTGCTCTAAACGAAACTAAAGAAGCATTAATGTATGCCATCCTTGTCACACCTCTAAAATAAAGCAAAGATTGGCATCATGCGGGCTGTCAGCTTTTTTGCCTACCTAGTCGATTAATAATAGAACTTTATTTACTACATAAAAAGATACACATTTCATTGATATAATTCGGTGGCATCGCGAGTCTCGCTGCACCGCGTGGCGCCGCGTTGTGTGGATCAGAAGCCGCGTCGCGTCACGTCTCGGTGAGAAATACCCCTAACGTTAATAAAAAGCCTCACGAGAACTGAAATCTCGACTTTATGTGTGAGTGAGATGCATCGCATCCTAATTTTACATATACGACCGTACCATATATACTTTTCTTGTGCGCTGTAATAAAGGTGATATTTTCATAACCATTAAGACGTTATTACCGTTGTTTTCTGTCCTATCTTCATTTCTAACGTATAGCCGGCGCCGTATAGGTTCTTGAGATGTTGCGTTGAACCGAGACATCTAAAACATAACAATATGATGGATATTAAAGTTTGTAACGGCTATTATCACGTAAAATATTTTTATTTACCGGAAAATTAACTAATACATTTTTAATTATTTAATTATTAATTTTCCGATAAATAAAAAAAAATTACGTGATAAAAGAAGTCACAAACATTAATATGTGTAACTTTCACGATAACTTTAATATTCAACTATGATGAATATATGTATTCGTTAACGAAAGGATTAAGAAAGTTGGATGGGTTAGAATCAAGAATCAAAGCATTTATTCAGTATGTAGGCAGTATTAATATACGCACATATACACGTCAAAATCATAAATCATAAAATAAATCATAACCAATTATCAAGTGAATTAGAAACAAAAACATAAGTAATGAACCATTCAGCTGTCATCCAATCGTTTACGACAGAATATTTAAAAAAATATATTAAAGTAGGTTAAAACCAACCATCGTGTAACTGTGTGCTTCAGTACTTCAGACAATTTTTATATAAAAAAATAAAAAAAGAAATAGTGAAACACAGCTTAAAGAAACGCATACCGATCACAGCACATATCATGATCCGAATGGAACTGATAGTCCGTCTGTCAGCTGCATAATATTGTTTAAATAAAAATAAAAATGGCAAGCCTAGAAAGAAACAACTACAAGTAACATTAAAATATTACTGCAAAAATATTTAAACAATACAACAATATTATAACTCATTTCAATTTTATATCCTGCCCCATTTTGTTCAGCCTTTCTCAATTAGTCTTAACATTTTGCATGGTCCATAATGATCTCATGTACCTAGATAATATCTAGATATAAGAACTTTATGTACAACAACTACGGAAGCAATAAGGTATTGAGTATTGAATATTGAAAATCTGCGGACAAAAGGGGAAAACTGAATGGCTGTTGAATCTACCGGTGTTTCGGTTTTCGGTGTTCGGTTGAAAAAATTGCGTTCTGTAAAGGGCACTAAAGTCAAATTCATGACTATATTCCCACGGAAACGACGTCTACGTGAGTAAATCCGCGGAGCACATTCATTATTCAAATCAAATACATTGGTTCCAAAATACAATACAATACAATACAATACAATACAATACAATACAATACAATACAAATACTCTTTATTGACACCAATTTAGAAAATACATACTGAATAGGACTTAACTAACAAGGACAGTGGTGTGTATTTTAAACATTTTACTTAGAATGATTATATTTATAGACTACATAAAAAAGTTATATATAATCTAATACTATAAGAATCTTTGTCCTGACATACTGACTGACTCACTGACTCACTGACAGACAACGCACAGCCTAAACCGCTGGTCGTAGAGACTTGAAATTTGGAGGGTATATTTGTCTTAGTACGTAAGGGTGTACTAAGAAAGGATTTTCCAAAATTCACCCCTTAAGGGGATGAAATGGGGGTTCAAAGTTTGTATGGAGAAACAAGATTAGATCGTCTTTTCTATCCGAAACTTCACATAAGTGCTTCAATAAAAAAATAAGTAAAGACGTGTTTCAGGTTTTTTTGGAATTCCATTCAAGGAATTCAATTCTAAGAGGGTGAAATGGGGTAATAAAGTGTAAAATCAATATTGTTTCGGATTGCGCTGAAATTTGGCATGCAAATAGTTATTACGACGTTAGTTCCCACTAAGAAAGGATTTTTCAAAATTAACCCTCGAAGGGGATGAAACGGGGGTTCAAAGTTTGTATGGAGAAACAAGATTAGATAGTCTTTTCTATCTGAAACTCCACACAACTGCTTCAGTAAAAAAATAAGTAAACACGTGTTTCAGGTTTTTTTGTAATTCCACCCCTAAGAGGGTGAAATTGGGTAATAAAGTGTGAAAATCAATATTGTTTCGGATTGCGCTGAAATTTGGCATGCAGATAGTTATTACGACGTTAGTTCCCTCTGAGAAAGGATTTTCCAAAATTGACCCTCGAAGGGGATGAAACGGGGGTTCAAAGTTTATATGGAGAAACAAGATTAGATAGTCTTTTCTATCCGAAACTCCACACAAGTGCTTCAGTAAAAAAATAAGTAAACACGTGTATCAGGTTTTTTTGAAATTCCACCCGTAAGAGGGTGAAATGGGGTAATAAAGTGTAAAATCAATATTGTTTCGGATTACGCTGAAATTTGGCATGCAGATAGTTATTATGAAACGGGGGTTCAAAGTTTATATGGAGAAACAAGATTAGATAGTCTTTTCTATCCGAAACTTCACACAAGTGCTTCAGTAAAAAAATAAGTAAACACGTGTTTCAGGTTTTTTTGTAATTCCACCCCTAAGAGGGTGAAATGGGGTAATAAAGTGTAAAATCAATATTGTTTCAGATTGCGCTGAAATTTGGCATGCTTAGTTATTACGACGTTAGATCCCTCTTTGAAAGGATTTCCCAAAATTAACCCTCGAAGGGGATGAAACGGGGGTTGAAAGTTTGTATGGAGAAACAAGATTAGATCGTCTTTTCTATCCGAAACTTCACATAAGTGCTTCAGTAAAAAAATAAGTAAAGACGTGTTTCAGGTTTTTTTGTAATTCCACCCCTAAGAGGGTGAAATGGGGTAATAAAGTGTAAAAATCAATATTGTTTCGGATTGCGCTGAAATTTGGCATGCAGATAGTTATTAATTACGACGTTAGTTCCCTTTGAGAAAGGTTTTCCAAAATTCATCCCTGAAGAGGATGAAGCGAGGGTTCAAAGTTTGTATGGAGAAACAAGAATTGATTGTCTCTTATATTCGAAACTTCACACAAGTAGTTTAGTAAATAAATGAGTAAATACGTGTTTCAGGCTTTTTGAAATTCTATTCCTAAAAGGGTGAAGTGGAGTAACAATGTCTGAAATCAATATTGTTTCGGATTGCGCTGATATTTTGCATCCAGATAGAAATTTTGACGTAGGTATCCGCTGAGAAAGGATTTTTCAAAATTCACTCTTCAAGGGATGAAGCGGGGGCTCAAATTTTGGATAGTCATTTTATTCGACATTTCACACAAGTACTTCTGTAAATAAAAAAGTAAATACGAGTTTCAGACTTTTTCAAAATGCCACCCTAAAAGAGTGAACTGGGGTAAAAAAGTCTGAAAATCAATATAGTTTCGGATTGCGCTTTATTGGATTTTCGGGTTTTAAAAATATGAATCCTGATTTGTCTTAGTCACGCGATAACATGAAAACAGGTGAACCAATTTGGCTAATTTTTATTTGATGTCTTTAATGATAGAATCGTTTTTACAAAAGAAAAGTTTTAAGTAAATAAAAGGAGTTTTTAACGCGGGCGTAGCCGCGGGGGACTTCTAGTAATATTATATACGAATACATATGCACATCTTAAACTTACATATACATAAACAATGTACTTATTATTATATTTGTTGCGAAATGATAGGAAAAGTTATCTGACAGAAGAGAGATAGAATTTGCGAACTTGTTCTTTGAAACTACGAGTATCTATGGATTCTGCACGTCTTATAACAATAGGTAGTTCATTCCACAGGCGCACGGCTTGGACAGTGAAAGATGAGTCATAAAAATTCGTACATATAAAAAAATACTCCTTACCTCAGTCCACCTTTAACCATGATCCCAACTCTGGAACATAGCGCATCAGCCTCTTCCATGGAATGTGTTGTGAGAATAGCACCTTTTTTGCCCTACACAAAATAACACCAGTTTTCAATCACATCAAGACAATTCATAGACGCGTGTGCTTAAAAATACAGGTGAATTAAGAACCTCCTCCTATTTGTGAAGTCGGTTAATCATAAGATAAAGTTTCCGATTCTGTTGCTGCTCTAACTATATAATACTAAAATAAAACTGGCCAAGTGTGAGTCAGCATCGCGTCTCTTATCGCACACTTAGGGAGGGTTCCGTACAATACGAAACATAACAGAGTTTCCACCTCATATATTTGATTAATTGATACCAAGAATATTTGGTTTGGTCACGATCTAGAAAGACGGGGCTCGTTTACTAGCGCCATCTATGTCATTTTGCCGAAACTAATTAGATAGATGGCGTTTAAATACACGTTTTTTGTATGGGGAGCCCCTTTAATTTTTAACTTTATCTAGTTTTTAGTATTTGTTGTTCTAGCGGCAACAGAAATACACTATCTGTGAACATTTCAACTGTCTAACTATCACGGTTAATGAGCTACAGCCTGGTGACAGACGGACAGACAGACAGACAGACAGACGGACAGCGAAGTCTTAGTAATAGGGTCCCGTTATACCCTTTGGGTATGGAACCCTAAAAAGCATTGATGTATGCCATACTTGTCTCACTTCTGAAATAAAACAAAGATTGGAAGAGACATAAGAGACATCAGTTGTTTATAGGCGACGGTAACCGCTTACCATCAGGCGGGCTGTCTGCTTGTTTGCATACCATAACATAAAAAATAGCATGTTTTTTACAAATATCATACTTAGTTTAGTTAAAGCTACAATAAAATCGGTTTTATTGATTGAAAAACTGGATTAAAAAGTATAGGGGCCAGTTTCACCGGTTCCTGATATAGTGATACCTAGTCAGACACTTCTCTGACTAAAGTTGTCACAAATCTGTCAAATAAATTTTTAATGAGACTATCAGGAATCGGTGAAAAAGGCTGAGCGCAGACTATAGACAAAACAGTCTTAACGGTCTGTCTCAAGACAGTTTTGTCTATCACCCTGCGCACACTGCGAACAAAACTTTTTTGTCTGCGAGGATGCGACACAGAACAAAATATAGAATGGACACTTTGATCACTCCACCAATACATGTATTGTGTACCTACCTACAATTTGTCTTCTTCAGTTATACAGTAACTAGATATCTACTTTATCATTTCTAGGGTTCCGTTTCTCAAAAGGTAAAAAAAGGAACTGAGCGCTCATACAATTTAGAGTTCTAGCTTAATTGGAACCAACCTTAAAATATGTTAATAAATAAAATAGTGCTATTGAGTGATTTATTTACGTCGCGTCGTTCGCGTGTGGCGCGTCCTTGCTCAAGTTAGTTCCTCGACAGCTCAAAATCGGTAGGGAGGTGAGTAAACCTCGATTGTTGGGGCGAACAGAATGTCCATTCTATACGTAGTATCTGTTCTGTGTTGCATCGTTTTTCTTTGTCGGCACCGAGAACAAATAATAATACTACGTATAGAATAGACACTCTGTCCCACCCACCAATCGAGGCTTCCTCAACTCGCCTCTGATTCTGGAGCTGCTGAGGAGCTACTTTAAGCAAGGCACCACACGCGGACGACAACAGAACAATAATACTACTCACGTGAAAATTAACGTCAACTTCATACATATATGTTGGGACCAGTACACACGAGAGGTTTAAATTTACGTAGGTATAATATAGAATTATATATAAAAACCAGCAAAATCGAGTTGAACTCGCCCACCGAGGCTTCCGTACCTACTTTTCAGACTAGTTTAAGGGACAAACTTAACTTTGTAGTTCGATCCATATAGGAAATGTATTGCAACAACTACAATTAATCATAAGTTAAATATTGTTTCTTTGAAGTGTTTCACACTTTATATTTTTGTAAATTGTTAAACAATTATTTGTTTAACAATTAATCATAAGTTTATAAAAGTAAATTAATCGTTTTTAGGGTTCCGTATCTCAAACGGTAAAAAAGGAATCCTTATAAGATCACTTTCTTATCCGTCTGTCCGTCTGTATGTCCGTGTGTCACCACCAATTTTCTCAGGAACGGGTGGACCTAGCAAGTTAAAATTTATACCAGATACTGATGTTTATGGTCCTAATTAGATATATAAAAATCAAGATCCAGAGTCAACACGATAATAAGATATAGACATATTTAGATTTTCGCCGAAATTTGTAAGTACCTAAATTTACCTTAATTTTCGACTTTTTTATTTTTCGGAATTTTTCCTTTACTTGTGCTGTAATATCTTGATTTTGACCATAGTTGACAATTCTAGGTCTACCGGAAGTACCATATAGGTTTTGGGTCGAAAACCTGTAGGGTACTTCCCGTTGACCTAGAACCATGAAATTCGACAAAGAGCAAGGTCTTACAGCACAAAAATAGGGGAAATTTCAAAAACGAAAAAATTATTAAAGTAAATGGTGTCCCATACATACATAATTAACGCCAGTTAAGATATGCCTCTGAGTTATATGAGCGCTCATACAATTTAGGGGTCTAGCTCAATTGGCACCAAACTTAAGTTTGGTGCCAATTGATTGAGCCAAATACATAAGGTAAATATGTAACTAAAATTGTGCCTCTGTGTAATTTATTTTATTCATAGTTGACGCTAATTAAGATAGGCCTCTGAGTTATATGAGCGCTCATACAATTTAGATATCTAGCTAACCAACCTTAAAAAATGTAAATAAATAAAATAGTGCTATTGAGTGATTTATTTTCGTCGCGTCGTTCGCGTGTGGCGCGTCCTTGCTCAAGTTAGTTCCTCGACAGCTCAAAGTCGGTAGGGAGGTGAGTAAGCCTCGATTGTTGGGGCGAACAGAGTGTCCATTCTATACGTAGTATCTGTTCTGTGTTGCATCGGTTTTCTTTGTCGGCACCGAGAACAAATAATATAATATATAAAAATACGTATAGAATAGACACTCTGTCCCACCCACCAATCGAGGTTCCTCACCTCGCCTCTGATTCTGGAGCTGCTGAGGAGCTAGTCTAAGCAAGGTACAACACGCGGACGAAAACAGAACAACAATACTACTCACGTGAAGATTAACGTCAACTTCATACATATATGTTGGGACCAGTACACACAGGAGGTTCAAATTTACGTAGGTTCTATATTGTATATAAAAACCAGCTAAATCGAGTTGAACTCGCCCGCCGAGGCTTCCGTACCAACTGCTCAGACTAGTTTAAGGGACAAACTTAACTTTGTAGTTCGATCCATAGGAAATGTATAGCAACAACTACAAATCATAAGTTTGTAAAAGTAAATTAACCGTTTTTAGGGTTCCGTGTCTCAAAAGGTAGAAAAGGAATCCTTATAAGATCACATTCTTGTCCGTCTGTCTCTCTGTCTGTGTGTCTGTCTGTCCGTCTGTCTGTCCGTCTGTCCGTGTGTCACCACTGATTTTCTCAGGAACGGGTGGACCTAGCAATTTGAAATTTATACCTGATACTGAAGTCTATAGTCCCTATTGGGTGTATAAAAATCAAGGTCTTGAATCAACACCATAAAAAGATATGGGCAAATTTAGATTTTCGCGAAAACTTGTTAGTACCAAAATGTACCTTAATTTTCAACATTTTTTATTTTTCGGAATTTTTCCTATACTTGTGCTCTAAGACTTTGCTTATATCCAAAATTGACAATGCTAGGTAAACCGGAAGTACCCTATAGGTTTTGGGTCGAAAACCTATAGGGTACTTCCCGTTGACCTAGAATCATGAAATTTGGCAAGCAGCAAGGTACAGCACAAATTATGGAAAAATTCCAAAAAATAAAAAAGTTGAAAATTAAAAGGTGTACATACATACATAGGTTACGCCAATTAATGTAGACCTCTGAGTTATATGAGCGCTGATACAATTTAGAGATCTAGCTGAATTGGTTCGTACGGAAGCCTCGGTGGGCGAGTTCAACTCGACTTAGCCAGTTTTATTTTTAACTTTATTTTAGTTTTTAGTATTTGTTTTTAAATCCCCATAATAATACATACTTAGTGAAAATGTCAAGTATCTACCTATTACTGTAAAGGAAATACAGCTTTGAGAAAGGCGGATAGACAGACGGACGGATGGACAGCGAAGTCTCAGTAGTCCCTAGGGTCCCTTTGGTTTCGGAACCCTAAAAAATGTCTGATTTGATAAAGGTGCGTACAGACTATGTAACATGTTATTTAACTTGTGTTATATAAATATATTATAGTAAATATATAACACGTCCACACCATGTAACCTTGTTATTCAACATTGCAACCCAAAACATTACTGTACACATTAGAATAACAATGTTATTTAACAATTATCGTTTGTCGTTCTCGGTTAGTAGGCTTGGGTAACTCCGGACACATCTATATCTTCGGATTTATATCCCTAAGCGAATATATACCCATCATTCCACTTCCCGAAACCTTAATACTAGTATATCCCATTTATCCGGTATACCTTTATGAAACACAAAAAAAAATGTGAAATCGGTTAAAAAGTAAAGCCGTAAGTGAATAGGTATTTTCTAGGCAACCTTGCCATATTATTTCGGATCACATCATCACTAACAACGGGTACAAAAACAATGCAAAAACACAACAGGTACGGTCTTATAATGTTACATAATATCGGTTATGAAATGCGGATATTTTTTATTTTGGATATGGGATATACTAATCATTGAAGTATTATTTATCTATTTATCTGCAAAGTCTGAAACACATTTCACATGGATATACCGAACATACTAAGCAGTTATACTAAGCTGATAATATATTAAGCGGACATACTAAGCGGATATATATCCTTACATGGAATTATATACGATGTACTCACTCCTCTGTTGGATATAGTTAGCCCAAGCCTATTCAGTAGTGTACACGTGTTCCGTCCATGGACGCGGCCTCTTTGAACTTTGCCGCAAAAGGCGAAGCGGCGCTTTGACGACTGTTTCGCGAATATTAGGCGCGGTTTATACAGAAGAGACTTGGCGAGGGCTTGTGGCGTGGCGCCAACTTTTATCACGTAGTTTCGTAAATTATACTGAAGTGGCGGAGACACTTGGCGCGATACGGCTAGTGTGACCATATGTGGCAGGTTCCTACCTACCATTTTGGCAGTATTGGCTTCTTATTTTAGCCTCTGACACGATCGGCTAACGTTTTAAAGAACCGGGCGCAATTCTCTTTAAGCCAAAAATTACTCTATATTACGCACTATAAGGTTTATATTGCGTTACTTTGACTATCTACCTCCGCCATCCGTCCGCGCCCTCCAGCTAACGACTCAATACCACGAGGCGCCCCCACAGTGCACCGTAGGGGAGGAATAGGAGGGAGAAGAAGGAAGAGAACGCGAAGGGAGGGTAGACCAGAAAGCGCCGCGCCCACGGCAGCATCCACCTCGGTACCCCCGTCAATGCGACCGGCCAACTTCACACCATTCCTGCCCAAGATGCAACCACCACAAGACCCAAGGCTACATGCACCCACAGTAACCTATGGGCCGTCTAGAGCCTCCATGGCGCACTACCCTCCACTACCCGAGCCAGCAACAACCAGACCTCGCTCAAGGTGGAGAGCCCCAAGAAGACGGCAAGCACCTGCTAGTACGCCAGCAGGAGAATCGGACACTGCGACAGAAGGGGCACCCCTGCAACACCAACCGCAACAGCCCACCACTAATACAACAGAAGTACCAAGACCAGCACAAGCACTAACAGAGACCAGACCGAGACCAGAGTCACGAGTCCACTTCGTGCCAGTAACTCAGGTTATCACGGGTACCACCACCACAGCATCGGCAGTGACTAGACCCACACCGAGACTGGCCAGAGGGACCACCAGGAGCACCATACTATATGCAAGCAGGTGCGAGTGCTTTTGCCCAGCCACGCCCACGCTCTGCAGCAAGGTTTCCTACAAGACCCATGCCAACAGGTCCATACCCATGGGCCCCACCATACCAGCCACAAATGACAGCCGTCTTTACTCAAGCCGGATACCCCTGCTACCAAGCAGGTCAACAGCAGAGTACCTTCCCGGAACCCATCTCAGCATTGGTGGGAGCCCTGGTGGGCCTACTTGCAGCCATAGCAGCCGGACGATCTTCGGACGGCAGCTATGCGAGGACTGTCCGCACTATCCCGGTTCCAATATGCATAGATAAGACCTCCGCATACTGTACTGGTACCCGGGCGGCATCAAGACCAAGACCGACAACTTACGCATTCTCACCCATTCGCAGGATGTTCATATCATCCTCCTGGGTGAGACCAAGCTGAAGAAGACGGAACAATTTAAATTCGCCAACTACTTCGTGTACCGGCATGACGATGTCTCACCCCAGGGCCGACCATATCGTGGAACGGCTGCCTTAGTGCGGAGGGACATAGTGCACGACGTAGTTGGTGACCTAACCAATCAAATCACCAAAACCACTGCCGTCGTGGTCCAACTTGGA
Organism: Cabera pusaria; assembly: GCA_954871355.1. Classification (NCBI taxonomy): domain Eukaryota; kingdom Metazoa; phylum Arthropoda; class Insecta; order Lepidoptera; family Geometridae; genus Cabera; species Cabera pusaria. The sequence continues at coordinate 3,009,142 of OX940906.1, read as the reverse complement.
GGACACGATGTGAAGATATTTGGCGGATTTCGGCCACCGAACTCCAACTTCGACCCTGGTGATATGAGGCGTATCTTTATGGACGCCACTCCAACCCTGCTGGCAGCGGACCTCAACGCCAAACATTTGGTGTGGGGGTCCAGAGTCATTAATACCATCGGAAGAAAACTCCAAGAGGATACGGAGAGGAATGGTTACGAAGTAATCGGCCTAGACTCTCCTACCCACATACCATCCAATCCACGCCACAACCCGGACGTCATCGATGTAGTAGCCCACAAGAACCTGCCAGCCCCAATTCATCTGGAGGTCCTCTACGATCTGGATGAGCAGCACCTACCACTGCTCATCACGGTTGGAGCTTCAGCAGAAGCAACTCTTTGTCGGGGTACTTACACGAAGACCAATTGGCACCAGTTCCAACAACGACTGATGACGATGATAGTAGGCCGATTAACCACATCGGAGGACGTGGAGAGATGCACGGCTGAAATAACTGCCTCCATCAAAGAAGCAAAAGAAGCAGCATCTACTACTGAACCTCGAACAAGCTGGCGCGAAGAACTCCCAGGCCGCTTAAGGGCAAAGAAACGTGCGATGCGTGAACTATGGGCCCGCACCCGCTGCCCAACAACAAAAGCACGACTAAATGCTATAACTGCAACGCTCGCCAATGAAGTCAAGAAGTGGAGAGGTGACGCATGGGATTTTCGTATCGCCCAAGCCACTGAAGACGAAACCAACCTCCATGCCCTGAATAGGAGTTTGTTAAGGGCTAAGATACCAGTCTACCCACTAACGGACTCATCAGGAAGCCGGAAATTTGCCCCAGCGGAAAGAGAACTGTTGGTTGATCATTTAGAATCACAGTTTCAGCTGCATCCCGTTCCTCTCAATGCTGAACCTGCTGTCGTGCCCCACTACAACGCAGTATCCGCGGAAGTAGTCCAACTGCTGCAGACTTCGGCGCCCCCGCTGGGAGGGGATGATTTCATCTCCCCAATGGAAGTGGCACGAGCTGTACGCTATTTACAGACGAAAAAGGCACCCGGTCTAGATGAGGTGTCGAACGCGGAACTCAAGCAGATGCCGCGGAGAAGTCTGGTGTGTATAGACAGACTCTTCAACGGTATCTTAAGAACAGGATACTTTCCCGCAACGTGGAAGACAGGGAAAGTCATAGTACTACCCAAACCCGGCAAGGTCCGTCGTCTACCCTCCAGCTACCGCCCTATTACCCTGCTGTCATACCTCGCCAAGCTGTTCGAGCGATTACTGCTGCGGAGACTGCGCCCTCACTTCACCCCACGTGAGGAGCAGTTTGGTTTCCGCACGCGTCACTCCACAACGCTCCAGCTGACGAGGGTGATCCACCAGCTCACCAGTGAACTGAACCGAAATAGTAGAAGCGTCGCCGTGTTCCTGGACATCGAGAAGGCCTTCGATAGAGTGTGGCACGAAGGCCTAATCTACAAGTTATCCAGGACACCGACTCCAGCGGCGCTAATCCACATCGTCTCATCGTTCCTGAGAAACCGACAGTTCTGCGTGTCCGTCGAGGGCGCCACTTCCGGCAACCGGCAGATCGCAGCGGGAGTCTCCCAGGGGAGTTGTCTCTCACCGTACATGTACGCGGTTTACACAGACGACATACCGGTTCTGGCGGACGAACACCTTGCACCAGGAGAACGAGGAGTAACACTAGCACTTTTTGCCGACGACAGTGCGTATATAACGTCCTCTGTCAAAGCTACTATAGCCGCCAACAGAATGCAGAAGGTTCTGGACATCCTGCCAGTCTGGCTGGACAAGTGGCGCATGGCCGTCAACGTGAGGTAGACGGCCACGCTGCTGACCAGAGCCCAAACCCATCCTGCCACCTCCACTGCAGCTCCGAGAACAAGACGTCAAGTGGGAAACGAGTACAAAGTACCTGGGCTTCTACATCGACCGGACGTTGAGGATGCGCCCGCACGTGGATCACGCAGTCCACCAAGCAAAAGCCGCTAAGGCCCTCCTCCATCCGGTCCTCCGATCGAAGCTGCCACTCTACACCAAAGTCGGCATATACAAGACGTATATACGCACGAAGATGACGTATGCTGCTTCTGCGTGGTATGCCCTATGCTCGGAAACCCAGTGCAAGCGTCTTCAGATCATTAAGAACGTCACCCTGCGGATATGCACGGGAGCCGGTCGATACGTACGCAATGACGCCAACGCCCGGGACGTGAAAATCGAGACGGTGAGGGAGTGGTCCGGTTGGCGCGCTGTCAATATGACCGTGCAGACAACGGACCACACCCTCACCTCCAGAACATTGCACCGCACCACGCCCGGCCACCTGATGGCGCTGTATCGACCTGGCGTGCACTCCCACGCGACTTAGTCCCGGTGGATGAAAGCAGCTAAGAGGAGGAGAAGCGGTTACCACAGCAGCACAAGACCACCATGCCAAGATGGCCAACATGACCACCACGCCCAGATCTGGCCAACGACCATATCGGACCACTATAGGGCTGATTAAAGCCCGCGCGTACCCGGAGGGTAGTTGCCCCAGAGCCCAACCAGGGTAAGGAGGCTCGCCTCGAAACCCTCACACGAACCCAGAATGGGAACGAACGTCCACACTGACATCCGTCCGCGCCACGTTTCTTCTGTATAAACCGCGCCTTACCGTGTACACGTGATTCGCCGATGGAAGCGGCCCGCTTTGAATTCTGCCGAAAAGCGAAGCGGCGCTTTGACGACTGGCGATGTTATTTGAACATGTTTTATGAGTGTCCACATCATCTGAAACATGTTATCTCACCATGTTATACAATACGTTATGTTACATAGTCTGTACGCACCTTAACAAATGAAATAAACGCATCCTGTTTGACGGGTACGAACAACTTTTATGGAAAAAGAAAAACTATTTATTTTATTTTAATCGACTTCAGATTAGATCGTTTAAAACTAAATAATTTAAGATCGTTTAAAAAAACTAAAAGAAATGACTTCAAACGTCGCGCTAGTCAAAGTAGCCAGTAGACGTAGTAACTATTATATAATCAGTGCCAGTAGGTAAAGTGCCAGCCAAGTAGTAAGTCGTCGAGATAAGTAAATGCGTCGTAATACAAATGTTGATATATTAAGAACGGTTCGGCCGATTTCGTTAAAATTTAAATGGAACCACCTGGGAAGGGTATGTTTTGAAACAAAAAAAAAATTCCAAATCGGTTCAGGCATCTTCGAGTAATCGGTGAACTAAAATAAAAAAGAAAAAATATTCTTACGAATTGAGAACCTCCTCCTTTTTTGTGAAGTCGGTTAAAAAGAACCGACTTCAATGCCGCGCTATTAATTTTCAGTCCCAATTTTTAGGTGTTTATCTTCATATCTCTAGAGATACTTATCAGACCTCTTTATATATATCTCCTTTCCAACAAAAAAAAAATAATCAAAATCGGTTCATAAACGACGCGGTTATCCGCTAACAAACCTTAAAAATGTATATATATATATATATATATATATATATATATTTATATATAATAAATACTAGCTGTGCCCGCGACTTCGTTCGCGTGGAATAGTGTCTTATTTGTTAATGCTACCCGCATTAACAAATAAGACACATACGTATTCCAACTACACCACGCCCTACCACGCCACGCTACTCCCCCTTTCCCTCCGTCCCTCACATGCTCTCCCCTCCCCCTACCCCCTCACTTCCACCTAAACCCCCCAACCTCCCCCTCGCTTACCTACCCTCCCCCTTTGCTCCCCTACCCTCCCCCTTCCCCTCACTTCCACATCCAATCCCCTCCAGCTATCCTTCCCTCCATGTATCTCCAGAGATATGGAGATAAACACCTCAAACTTTGTACTGAAAATATAGCGCGGCATTTGAAGTCGAATGTTTTAGTTTTTTAAACGATGTTATTCGTTTATTTTGTCTTCTCTACAAACTTTGTCTTGGCAATAACAAGTGACTACGACTCACCACTAGGCTATAATATCGTTTAAAAACTAAATAAGATCGTTTAAAAAACTAAAAAAGAACCGACTTCAATGCCGCGCTATTAATTTTCAGTACCAATTTTGAGGTGTTTATCTCCATATCTCTGGAGATACTAATCAGACCTCGATAAAATTACCATGGTACTACACTTGAGATATCTCCTATCCAACAAAAAAAGAATAATCAAAATCAGTTCATAAACGACGAAGTTATCCGCGAACAAACATAAAAAAAAAAACATATATACGGTCGAATTCAGAAATCTTTGAAGTCGGTTAAAAATGAAGCGACAAAACGAAAATAATAACACAAACATGTTTCACCGGTCGCCGCCGACGGACGCGGCCCCTTTGATTTTTGCCGAAAGGCAATGCGGCGCCTGTGGCGGCGCTATGACTGAGTGCGTGTAGTTCGCCAAGAGCGAGTCGATTTAAGAAGGTTTGATTTCAAGTACCTAGTTAATTATATATATTTTTTTACTGATTTCTTTACATGGAGCATACATACCCCTGCAAATATGGAGGGAATTCAAAACATTGTATATACAGATCTGATAGTATTCTCGTCTGCCATTGACGAAGCTTTTTGAAAACAAGAATTATCTTTTTAATACTTGCTGTTGACACCACTAACATAAAAATACGATAAGCCATTCAGGCTCTAGGGCGTGCCAAAGAAATATACATACATTCATACATTTATATGTATATACAAATGTATATATAATATATATACGGTTAATATATATATAATATGTATGTATATATGTATATATATATATATATATATATATATTAACCCTCCTTTCGCAGTCACCCGACTGCGGAAGAAGGAGGGTTATGTTTTAAAAACAATCGTCTCGTAGCGTCGTCCGCGTGTTGCACGTTCTTGCTCAAGTTAGCTCCTCGACAGCTCAGAATTGATAGGGAGGTGAGAAAGCCCCGATTGGTGGGTGGTACAGGGTGTCTATTCTATACGTAGTATTATTATCTGTTCTCGGTGCCGACAAAGAAAACCGATGCAACACAGAACAGATACTACGTATAGAATGGACACTCTGTTCGCTCCAACAATCGAGGCTTCCTCACCTCCTTACCGATTCTGAGCTGTCGAGGAACAAACTTGAGCAAGGACGCGCCACACGCGAACGACGCGACGAAAATAAATCACTCAATAGCACTATTTTATTTATTTACATTTTTTAAGGTTGGTTAGCTAGACATCTAAATTGTATGAGCGCTCATATAACTCAGAGGCCTATCTTAATTAGCGTCAACTATGAATAAAATAAATTACACAGAGGCACAATTTTAGTTACATATTTACCTTATGTATTTGGCTCAATCAATTGGCACCAAACTTAAGTTTGGTGCCAATTGAGCTAGACCCCTAAATTGTATGAGCGCTCATATAACTCAGAGGCATATCTTAACTGGCGTTAATTATGTATGTATGGGACACCATTTACTTTAATATTTGTTTCGTTTTTGAAATTTCCCCTTTTTTTGTGCTGTAAGACCTTGCTCTTTGTCGAATTTCATGGTTCTAGGTCAACGGGAAGTACCCTACAGGTTTTCGACCCAAAACCTATATGGTACTTCCGGTAGACCTAGAATTGTCAACTATGGTCAAAATCAAGATATTACAGCACAAGTAAAGGAAAAATTCCGAAAAATAAAAAAGTCGAAAATTAAGGTAAATTTAGGTACTTACAAATTTCGGCGAAAATCTAAATATGTCTATATCTTATTATCGTGTTGACTCTGGATCTTGATTTTTATATATCTAATTAGGACCATAAACATCAGTATCTGGTATAAATTTTAACTTGCTAGGTCCACCCGTTCCTGAGAAAATTGGTGGAGACACACGGACATACAGACGGACAGACGGATAAGAAAGTGATCTTATAAGGATTCCTTTTTTACCGTTTGAGATACGGAACCCTAAAAACGATTAATTCACTTTTACAAACTTATGATTAATTGTTAAACAAATAATTGTTTAACAATTTACAAAAATATAAAGTGTGAAACACTTCAAAGAAACATAATATTTAACTTATGATTAATTGTAGCTGTTGCAATACATTTCCTATATGGATCGAACTACAAAGATAAATTTGTCCCTTAAACTAGTCTGAGAAGTTGATACGGAAGCCTCGGTGGGCGAGTTCAACTCGATTTTGCTGGTTTTTATATATAATTCTATATTATACCGACGTAAATTTAAACCTCTTGTGTGTACTGGTCCCAACATATATGTATGAAGTTGACGTTAATTTTCACGTGAGTAGTATTATTGTTCTGTTGTCGTCCGCGTGTGGTGCCTTGCTTAAAGTAGCTCCTCAGCAGCTCCAGAATCAGAGGCGAGTTGAGGAAGCCTCGATTGGTGGGTGGGACAGAGTGTCTATTCTATACGTAGTATTATTATTTGTTCTCGGTGCCGACAAAGAAAAACGATGCAACACAGAACAGATACTACGTATAGAATGGACACTCTGTTCGCCCCAACAATCGAGGCTTACTCACCTCCCTACCGATTTTGAGCTATCGAGGAACTAACTTGAGCAAGGACGCGCCACACGCGAACGACGCGACGTAAATAAATCACTCAATAGCACTATTTTATTTATTAACATATTTTATGGTTGGTTCCAATTAAGTTAGACCTCTAAATTGTATGAGCGCTCAGTTCCTTTTTTTACCTTTTGAGAAACGGAACCCTAAAAATGATAAAGTAGATATCTAGTTACTGTATAACTGAAGAAGACAAATTGTAGGTAGGTACATAATACATGTATTGGTGGAGTGATCAAAGTGTCCATTCTATATCTTGTTCTGTGTCGCATCCTCGCAGACAAAAAAGTTTTGTTCGCAGTGTGCGCAGGGTGATAGACAAAACTGTCTTGAGACAGTCTTGAGACAGTCTTAAGACTGTTTTGTCTGTAGTCTGCGCTCAGCCAAAGAGGTTTATTCCTGTTTGTCCCCATAATCGTTCCCCTTTAGTGGACAAACAGAAAAATAAGTTCACGCTGTCCCCTTACTACGAGTAAGGGTACGCATGAACTTTTTTTCCCGGTCAGTCCCCTTGCGTAAGGGGACAGCGTGAACTTTTTTTCCTGTTTGTCCACTTAAGGGGACAAACAGGAATAAACTGAAAAAGACTTACTTATACTATGATTTATCGTATCTTAGACTTCACATGCCGCGCAAAAAATATCAGCGAGTGTTCAAAGGTCATATATTACTTGCGATTATCAAAAAGTCTTGATAGAAAGTGTATGGCATCGTCTTGCGCCAATGCCCTTTCGAACAAACTACACTAGCTACTAAACTAAAGCACCTGGCCAGTCGGAATCTTAAATATACATAGATATCACTACATCATGAAGTCAGGCGATAAGTCTGCTTAGATTATCGGCTAATTTCATGGTGTAGTTCAAAAATGCACGCTGTGCGCACGCATCTTAAATTCACTCTCATCATTTTTCCCCTAAAGCGACGTATGAAGTATAACTTCTAAAACAACATTAATACGAATTTATTTATGTGCGCTTTTCACAGTGGCCCTCACGTGAAGGAAAAACATCGTTAAGAAACCAACAACCCCCGCATGGTGGTAGGACACTATCAAGTGTCCGCCTGGCCAGCTACCACCCTCAAGTTAGAAAATCTGTCGCCAAAACATCTAATGTATTCCGGCAGCTATCCTTGAGAGCCAGTTTCCATTCTAGGCCTAGCGTGCTTACCATCTTTGACCGCATCATAACTTACCGACAGGTGAGATAGTGGTATTAGATATTAAAAAAAAAATTGAATACATTTCTTCTTACATGACTTGACAAAGTCGTTCAAAATCTAATAAATTTGTCTCTGCCTCAATTAAAATCTGAGAACCATAGCAATCTGAACCTTCCACTAAACTTAACTCGCAAATGTATATTTACCTGAAAGCTAGCAAGTATAGTATCCCACAGGAATCTCTTGCTCCTCGGATCCATGCCAGTGGAAGGTTCATCAAGCAGCACCATTCTTGGATTGCCCACCATCGCTAAGGCGAACGACAGTTTCCGTCGGGTGCCTCCAGAACATTCCTCTGCGTTCTTACCGGCATGCTCCATTATTTGCAGACCGTTGAGGTATGCTTCCACTATCCTGAAATTGAAAACCGTTTTGTATTTTCGCCCTTAGGGCTATAGATATAGGTCTATATATAAAAATAAAAACCAGCAAAATCGAATTGGACTCGCCCATGGAGGCTTCCGTACCAACGTTGGTTCGTTGGTACCAGTTCGGCTAGAACTCTAAATTGTATGAGCGCCCATATAACTCAGAGGCCTACCTTAATTGGCATTTACTATGTATGTATCCATACTCTTTAATTTTCCACTTTTTTTGGAATTTTAATTTTTTGGAATTTTTCCTTTATTTGTGCTATAGGACCTTGCTTCTTGCCAAATTTCATGATTCTAGGTCAACGAGAAGTACCTTATAGATTTTCGACCCAAAACCTATAGGGTACTTCCGGTTGACCTAGAATAGTCAATTTTGGTCAAAAGCAAGGTACAGCACAAGTAAAGGAAAAATTCCGAAAAATAAAAAAAAGTTGAAAATTAAGGTACATTTTGGTACTTACAAGTTTTCGCGAAAATCTAAATTTGCCCATATCTTTTTATCGTGTTGACTCAGGACCTTGACTTTTATACATCTAATAGGGACTATAGACTTCAGTATCTGGTATAAATTTCAACTTGCTAGGTCTACCCGTTTCTGGGAAAATCGGTGGTGACACACGGACAGACGGACAGACAGACAGACAGACGGACAAGAAAGTGACCTTATAAGGGTTCCTTTTTTTACCTTTTGAGGTACGGAACCCTAAAAAGCACCTCTTTTTTGTGGAAGTCAGCTAAAAAGACATATACATAATCGATGCTATCATAATTATTATAATAGCACAGGACTTTACGTTATTCTAATAAATTCTGAAGCTGTATTCAAGAAGAATCAAGAATCAAAGCATTTATTCAGTATGTAGGCAGTATTAATATACGCACATATACACGTCAAAATCATAAATCATAACCAATTATCAAGTAAACATAGCAAAAGCAGAATTTAACGCTTTGAATTAGAAAAAAAAAGTAATGAACCATTCAGCTGTCATCCAATCGTTTACGTCAAAATATTTAAAAAAAAATTTAAGTACGTTAATACCAACCATACATGTAACTGTGTTTTAGTACTTCAGACAATTTTTATATAAAAAAAAATAAAAAAAGTGAAATAGTGAAACACAACTAAAAGAAACGCATACCGATCACAGTACGTATCATGATCCGAATGGAACTGATAGTCCGTCTGTCAGCTGCATAATATTGTTTAAATAAAAATAAAAATGGCAAGCCTAGAAAGAAAATCCGCGGCCAAAAGGGGAAAACTGAATGGCTGTTGAATCCTAATCTATTGTGTGTTAATAAGACGTAACCTATACATTCCATGTTTAATTGGATAAGTAATTTTAAATGGATACAGCAGTTTCATTTGTCCGAGTGTTCTCACGCGATTTGTCTTGAGCCACTGCTCTTAAAATCAACTAGATATTTAGCACGTTAAACGCCGATAGAAAAAACGCGTGCAACGACACCTCATTTGTCAAATTATGATAAGTAGTTTAGAAGTTATGAGGGAACAGATGAACATACATACAAACATACATACATACATACATACAAATATACATACATACATACATACCCACATACCGGTCAAAAACATAACCTTCCTTTTTGCTTCGCCGTAGTCGGGTAAAAAATAAGGACTGATTTGAGTTAAAATCTCCTAAATTTTTATTTTTACAATTTTTTTACCATGTTTTGATTTTTTTCCAATACATTATCTATAGTCCCCGTCACGAGAAGCTATAAATTATGTAAACAAGTGTTCAGGAGTTCACAACATTTGGACCAACAAAAAAAATGAATTTGTGAAAATAAACTCGAAACTCGAATGACGCGTTTATTTCAAAATGGCGTCCCGATAGTTTACAATCCCTGCGTCCGGTACCAAGAAACACAAACGATAGCGCTTTGCGTCGTTAAAATATGATCCGACTAAATTAAATAGGTTGTTACTTTCATATAACCCGTCTATATTTCATGTCGATTGAATATGGTCAATTTATTATTATCTCGCAGTATAAAATGTTTACTTAGTAAAAGATGTTTGTTTACATAATTTATAGCTTCTCGTGACGGGGACTTTAGGTACATTTGTCCAACGCGAAGTATTGTTCTACAGCGCCGTGCCGGTTACATAGTACCAATAAACTTACAGTGGGTATGGCCGACGGCAAGAAAAAAAGTTTGAATATAACGGCTTGAGGTCACGCGCGACCGCCATGCCGCTATGATAAAGGAAGGATGAGGTCATCGGTGATCCCCATGGCGTTCAACGTGTTAAATCCTATTTTCTTAAAAATACAAAATAATTTCCACAGGGTCTCCCATGATTGGTTTGAATGTCTTCAACGCCTTTAAGCTATATTTATCTAATCTAATTTAATTTTAGTTATATTTGTAGCGGATAACCGGCGTGTGCTAAGTACTACGCTAAAATAATATCGTTTAAAAACTAAAAAACAACCGACTTCAATGCCGCGCTATTCATTTTCAGTAACAATTTTGAGATGTTTATCTCAATATCTCTGGAGATACTTATCATACCTCGATAAAATTACCATGGTACCACACTTGGGATATCTCCTTTCGAACAAAAAAAGAATAATCGAAATCGGTTCATATACGACAAAGTTATCCGCGAACAAACATAAAAAAAAATATATATATATATATATATATATATATATATATATATATATATACGGTCGAATTGAGAAACCTCCTTTTTTTGAAGTCGGTTAAAAAGAAATGTGACCGAATGTGCCTAGTATATTGTTTTATTGGTCTAAAACCATCTTCTCATTATTGGCTTACTAATGAAACCGGTTTGGGGCACATCGGTTGGGTGTATTTCAAAGTCTATTATAGGTACAGACACACCGCAGAGTCATGCGTGCGCGATCTAGGCGGCGATCAGATAACGTAGTAGTATTTGTACCGACTCGTTCACACCAAACGCGATCAGAAAACAATAAAAAAGTACGAAGATCGCGCCCGCAGATCGCAGGACGCCGCGGTATGGCCGTACCTTAAGTGGGAGAACGGTCGGCTTTGATGCCAGAGGTACCGAGTTCAATCCTGCCGTGCAGCAATGGATGGACACATATCTAGTGTCCGCCTGGCCAGCTACCACCCTCAAGTAAAAAAATCTGTCACCAAAACATCTAATCTGTTCCATACTTCTCCAGCAGCTATCATTGAGAGCCAGTTCCTATTCTAGGCCTAGCGTGCTTACCAACTTCGACCGCATCATCACTTACCAACAGGTGAGATACGGGTCATACGATAGCCTATAAGATATAAAAAAAAAACATTTTTGTATTTTATATAATATGTACTTACTTATATATAAAGGTTTAAGAAAATGTAAGGTACGGCCACACCGCGGCGTCCTGCGATCTGCGGGCGCGATCTCAGTAGTTTTCAATTGTTTTCTGATCGCGTTTGGTGTAACCAGTCGGTACAAATACTACTGCGCTATCTGATCGCCGCCTAGATCGCGCACGCAGGACGCTGCGGTGTGTCCGTACCTCGGCCAACTGCTAACTTATAACTGGCCGATTTCAGTCGGCCAACTCGGCCGAGAGCCCGACTAATCCAGCAGTTGAATAAAAACCTTGTAGATGCGTTTCTTTGAGCGATTGTAGAAAACCAAGCTTCAGATAATTATTTGTACAAGACGCTCTCAGCGACACCTCATTTGTCAAATTATGATAAGTACAAACATACCCACATTCCGATCTAAAACATAACCCTCCTTTTTGATTCGCCGTAGTCTGGTAAAAATACCTCTAATTAAATCAAATACGTTTAAAATTGCGCTTAAATAATATCGTTTAAAAACTAAAAAACAACCGACTTCAATGCCGCGCTATTCATTTTCAGTACCAATTTTGAGATGTTTATCTCAATATCTCTGGAGATACTTATTATACCTCGATAAAATTACCATGGTCGAAATCGGTTCATTAACGACGAAGTTATCCGCGAACAAACATAAAAAAAAAAAAAAAATTAAAAAAAAAAAAAATATACGGTCGAATTGAGAAACCTCCTCCTTTTTTTGAAGTCGGTTAAAAAAGCATCGCGTTTCTAAAATTAATGTTTTTAACCATTATCATGAATTAATTTCATATAATACAATAATACTTATAAATCAGTAGGTACTCAGTTATACCTAGTTAGTGAATTATCACACAATGAATGACATAAAAAGCAGGTATTCGTATTTGCATTGTGACTGCATTAAAAAGGCAACAAAACGGGAGAACCTTGGCATTAAATAATATAACAAGATTGTGTAGCATTTTTAATTTGCTTCATACTATATATTTCTTTGCTTCAATAGGCGTGACGAAAGATTTTGAAATCCCCTTCCTGTAATGTGGAAGCACATTTTCTATTCACGAAAATACCTTTATTTCAGTAATAAACTTAAATTTAACGAAGTTAAAAGCATTTTTTCTATAGTCTGGCCATAACTGCTGTACACTCCCTGAGGTATGCGCGGCGAGGTGGGAGCCGGGGAAACAGACTGTGGGGACGGCAGACTGACGGAGCGCGTCCCCCCCGTCTCGCCGCGCGCATACCTCAGGGAGTGTACAGCAGTTATGGCCAGACTATAATACTTTTTCAATTGTGCGCGAAAACAGCTCACATGTGTCATGGCGTCGGCTGTGACGTAACGCATAGGTTAATGATATACTTAACGAAGTAACTATTATATAATCTATCACCATAAATACCATGGTTTTCCAAAATTTAATGACATTTTCAAGAAACCTCATATAAGAGGACCTAAGCGTGACGTCATGCGCTGTGATTGGTGTTTCAATCAAAATGGCCGATTGCAGTATTTTAATGTTCATTTTATTGAAAATCTTAATAATCTCAATTGTTTATATAAAACTAAACTAGTGTTATTGTTTTATAAATTGTTTTAGTATGTATTTTCCCCTAAAATCATTAAATCTTCGATTTTTTGATACTGTCGTCATGCCTATTCTAAGGTGTCATACTTTCTGGCGGTGATATTAAGGGTGGAAAAATCGCCCTTAATTTTGACAAATCTTGTCAAATGAAAGGGGGTTGATATTGCTACGCAAAGCGGTGGGAAGTTATTGAAAAAGAAGAGCCGTAGATCGGGCTTAGTGATGACTTTTGAGAGAGACCTAAGTCCAGCTATGGCCTGACGGTATGATGGTATGTGTAGGTTTTTGCTATCCTACTAAATATTATAAAGGCGAAAGTCTGTGTGTAAGTATGTTTGTAACTTATTCACGCTAAAACTACTGAACCGATTGAGCTGAAATTCGGTACATAGATAGCCTAGACCCTGGAATAACACATGGTTTCTATCCCGATATTCCCACGGGAACGATTTCTACTCGGGTAAAACTGCGGGCAAAATTAAATGAATTCATATTACCTAAAACATTCTTTCAACAGACTCCTTGGATGACCCAAACAAATGTCTTCTTTTCTTTCTTATTTACTTTTATTTTCTACCAACTCCCAAAAAGGTAATATGTTTTTGTAATGTATGTTACGCGATTACTCCGTCAATTGTGAACAGATTCGAATGATTCTTTTTTTATTGGTAGGGTACATTTCCAAGGTAGTCCCATTGTAATTTCATCGAGATCTGATAAGTATCTCCAGAGATATGGAGATAAAGACCTCAAATTTTGCACTGAAAATGACTAGCGTGGCATTTGAAGTCGGTTTTTTTCGTTTCGTAAACGATCTTAACTTATTTCATTTGTCAAATATAATTTTTCTTGAAGTGTTAACTACTCACTTTTTAGTTTTTTGTCTAGTTTTTTTTATTTATAGGGTTCCGTACCTCAAAAGGTAAAAAAAGGATATTATAAGATCACTTTCTTGTCCGTCTGTCCGTCTGCCCGTGTGTCTGTCTGTCCGTGTGTCACCACCGATTTTTTCATTCATAAACACGTCGAATACAAGTCCAAGTGAGTTTGAAGGTAAGGAGTAGGTATATTGTAACAGTTACTAATTGTATATTAAAAATGCAATCCAATAATTTTCTCGTATCCATAGGATTGCACCACAGATATATATATGTAGATCGCACCGTGGCTTAATTGGTCAGATAATCTGGGCATGTTTCTCAGGAGAGTGCGGCTTCAAATCCTGTCGGTACGATGAAACATTTTGGATTGTGTGTAACAATATTTCCTTTGCTTTCAACCAACTTCCAAAAAGGAGGAGATTCTCAATTTATTTGTATGTTTTTGTATGTATGTTACGCGATTACTCCGCCAATTATGAACCGATTTTGACGATTATTTTTGTTACAGGTAGGATTAATTTCCAAAATGGTCCCATTTAAATTTTATCAAGATCTGAGATGTATCTTCAGAGATATGACGATAAATGTCTCAAACTTGCTACTGAAATTAACTCAAGCGGCATGGAAGTCGTTTGCTTTAGTTTTTAAACTATCTTAATTATATTTAAATTACCTGGGTGTATCCTGTCGACTGACACCCCGGATGGCGGCGTAGCACTCTATATGTTCACGGATGGTGACGTTCTTCCACAGCGCGTCGTGCTGCGGACAGTAGCCCAGCATACGGAACGCTGCTGACGCTGAGTCTTCCACGTCGTGGCAGCCGATGAGGACCTGGAGAGAAAAGTGGATTTTCAACCAACTTCCCAAAAAGAAGGAGGTTCTCAATTCGTCTGTATGTTTTTTTGTATGTATGTTACGCGATTACTCCGTCATTTGAGAACCGATTTGAATGATTCTTTTTCGAATCGGTAGGGTACATCATCATCATTATTAGCCGGTGTCAGTCCACTGCTGGACGTAGGCCTCTCCCAAGATGCCCCACTGAGCCCGATCTTCGGCTGTTCTTTTCCAGTCACTGCCCATCGCTTTGCGTATGTCGTCGCTCCACCTGGTCACAGGACGGTAGGGTACATTTCTACTTAAATTTCATTGAGATCTGACAAGTATCTCCAGAGAAATGACGATAAACGTCTCAAACTTGCTACTGAAATTGCCTCGCGGGGTATGGACGTTTGTTGTTTTAGTTTTTAAACTACCATAATTACGATTTATGCTAAAAACAAATTTGAGCATGATTTCTTCACCTAAACAAATCTAGCATTAGCACAACACGAGTCAGTTTTTGGAAATTTTTCAAAACGACGAAGATTAAAAGCGTTAAAAATTAGAACTTCGTCATCATTTTTTGTTTTCGAGGGTATATTTTCACTACAGGGCAAAAGACTTCCTCCATTCCTCTGGGTTAAAGCTATCCAATCCTTACGATAGGAGAAAAAATTGTCTTATATGACATAAAAAAAAGATACGGATCGATTGAATACCTATGTATAAAAATCTGTTAGGATCTCAGACACTACCAACCTTGCCACAAGTAGGCCTCTCCTCAGCTATGATGATCTTCATGGTGGTGGTTTTCCCAGCTCCGTTATGTCCGAGTAGACCAAACACTTCTCCCCCCTCGACTGCCAGACTGAGTCTTGACAATCCCGCCTTTCGTGCCAACACGGAGTCTCCGCAACAACTGCCGCCGCCCGTGCCCCGGACTTTGTATTCTTTACGGAGATTCTATAATATAAATATTATTAAACTAACTGCTGGAATAGGATTACTAAGCTTACTGTAATTTTTTTTAATATCTTATATAGCGAGCTAGCATTTGACCAAAATCTCACATGATGGTAAGTGATGATTCGGTCGAAGATGGTAAGCACGCTAAGCCTAGAATGGGACTGGCTCTCAAGGATAGCTGCCGGAACACATTAGATGTTTTGGCGACAGATTTTCTAATTTGATGGTGGTAGCTGGCCAGTCGGACACTAGATAGTGTTCTACTACCATGCGGGGGTTGTTGGTTTCTTTACTACTTTTAATGTGCTAATGTGCAATAAAATTATTATATTATTATTTCTACCATATGTGGGAGTAATTAAATGAAGGTAATGTATTGTTCTCGATACATAAGGGTTTTATTTTTAGGGTTCCGTAGCCGAATGGCAAAAAACGGAACCCTTATAGATTCGTCATGTCTGTCTGTCTGTCTGTCCGTCCGTATGTCACAGCCATTTTATTCCGAAACTGTTAGGACTACAGAATTGAAACTTGGCAGGTAGATGTGTTCTGTCAACCGTTTTCCGATTTTTATACAAAAATAAAAAATATAAAAATTTAAGGGGGGATCATCCCATACATGGAACTGACACAAAAATATTTTTTTTCTTCAAACCAATACGTGTGGGATGTCTATGGATAGGTCTTTAAAATGACATTGAGGTTCCTAAAATCATTTTTAGTTTGAACGAGATACAGTCAGACGTTTTTGAGATATGGCGACCGCAAAGATAACTTTGTTTTTCATGCAAACACTATGAAAAACAAAGTTATTTTTGTAGTTGTGAAAAATAATAGTTATAGAATACTTTACTGTGTCACGGAACCCTACGAGTGCGAGTCCGACTTGCACTTGGCCAGTTTATTAGTACCTCCCACCTTACCATTACCACCCTGTAATGATAAGAACTGTCCCATAAGTCTTATACACAATATAAGTTAACAGTGGTTTTCAACCGACTTAAAAAAAAGGAGGTTGTCAATTCGTCTGTATGTTTTTTTTCTTTTTTTTTGTGTGCATGTTACGCGATTACACCGTCAATTGTAAACCGATTCACATGATTATTTTTTTAATCGGTAGGGTACGTTTTCGAGATAGTTTCATTGTAATTTTATAGAGATCTGATAAGTATCTCCAGAGATATGACGATAAACGTCTCAAACTTGCTACTGAAATTGACTCGCGGGGCATTGAAGTCGGTTGTTTTAGTTTTTAAACGAATTATCTTAATTATGTAAGGCCAAGCTCACACCACAATTTTATTCGTTGCGGAAATAAGTCGCCTTATTACGTACAAAATATACGGACGATGTTTTTCCGCAGTGCGCGGACTTTAGTATATTGACATTGTTCACAGATTGACGGATAAAAAAAATTTAATACTAATATTCAATTCGGAGATTTCATACTAATAATAATAATATGTATCTAGATGAGTTTTTATGAGAAAAATTTCATACTTTATTCTGGCTGAATACACAAATCGTGTGGAACAAAATGATAACAAAAAAAAATTAACCAAAATATTTTTTGTACATATTTCGTATTTCATGCTTGTTCCAAATTCAAAATGTTTTTATTCACCTAGTGAGTAAAAGAGCGTTTTATTCACTGCTATCGATGAATAAAGTGCTCTTTTTTGAGTGGCAATGGTAAAAAGGGAATTTAGAATCTATGCCTTTCTTATTTTTTACTTTACGGGCATTCTAAAAATAGATAATTTTATTGTTTTATGATGTCATTCTATTTGGACGGCAGTGCAATATATAAAACCTTTAAGTATTACATTTCAAACTTGTTTTTCTTGAGGTACGGCCACGGGTCTTATACACAATATAAGTTAACAGTGGTTTTCAACCGACTTAAAAAAAAGGAGGTTGTCAATTCGTCTGTATGTTTTTTTTCTTTTTTTTTGTGTGCATGTTACGCGATTACACCGTCAATTGTAAACCGATTCACATGATTATTTTTTTAATCGGTAGGGTACGTTTTCGAGATAGTTTCATTGTAATTTTATAGAGATCTGATAAGTATCTCCAGAGATATGACGATAAACGTCTCAAACTTGCTACTGAAATTGACTCGCGGGGCATTGAAGTCGGTTGTTTTAGTTTTTAAACGAATTATCTTAATTATGTAAGGCCAAGCTCACACCACAATTTTATTCGTTGCGGAAATAAGTCGCCTTATTACGTACAAAATATACGGACGATGTTTTTCCGCAGTGCGCGGACTTTAGTATATTGACATTGTTCACAGATTGACGGATAAAAAAAATTTAATACTAATATTCAATTCGGAGATTTCATACTAATAATAATAATATGTATCTAGATGAGTTTTTATGAGAAAAATTTCATACTTTATTCTGGCTGAATACACAAATCGTGTGGAACAAAATGATAACAAAAAAAAATTAACCAAAATATTTTTTGTACATATTTCGTATTTCATGCTTGTTCCAAATTCAAAATGTTTTTATTCACCTAGTGAGTAAAAGAGCGTTTTATTCACTGCTATCGATGAATAAAGTGCTCTTTTTTGAGTGGCAATGGTAAAAAGGGAATTTAGAATCTATGCCTTTCTTATTTTTTACTTTACGGGCATTCTAAAAATAGATAATTTTATTGTTTTATGATGTCATTCTATTTGGACGGCAGTGCAATATATAAAACCTTTAAGTATTACATTTCAAACTTGTTTTTCTTGAGGTACGGCCACACCGCGGCGTCCTGCTATCTGCGGGCGCGATCTCAGTACTTTTCAATTGACTTTTGGTCGCGTTTGGTGTGAACCAGTCGGTACAAATACTACTGCGCTATCTGATCGCCGTCTAGATCGCGCACGCAGAACGCTACGGTGTGTCCGTACCTTTAAAGCTAGTGCCAATTTTACTTAAACCAAAAATAAGCCTATCAATGCCCTTTAGCTTTTTCTCTACTATGCACTAAGGGTAAACTCACATGTACGACTAAAGGCGCTACGTTCTGCGTCGCCGGCTGTTGAATTATAGCAGCGACTCTTCTCCTTTCCTTCTTTACATCTTCATCTTCTCTACCCTCGCTCCCCAGGTCTGCTTCTATGTCTCTCTTCTCTGATATTGGACGTTTTCTCTGCGAATTTGAATTTAATTTTAGAAGCAGAAAATGTTTCACTGTTATATGTGTGTACATAAAATATATCAATTTGGTGTATGAATGACTTACGGGACACACTCTAGCACCAATTGACATCCAACTAGCTTCTTCAATCTATCAGCAAGCAGCAGCGCAGCGAAGTATATCGGCACATGCAGTAACATCACTAGCACTGCGGCTGTCAGGTACGAGGCTTGTTATCTAGAACTAGACGCGCCTCGCGGTTTCACTCGCGTAGTTCCCGTTCCCGTAAGAATACGGGGACAAAATATAGTTTATGTTACTCGATAATAATGTAGCTTTCTATTAGTGAAAGAGATTTTGAAATCGGTCCAGTAGTTTTTGAGTTAAATCGTACCAAACAAACGAAAACTAAAATCTTATCTTTTTATTATATTAGTTTCGATGTATTAAAACTTACCGGACACACTCTACAGCTCTCTCAGCTAAGTATATCGGTACATGCAGTAACATAGCTGCTAATAGGACTACCAATTCGGCTGTCAGATAAGAGGCTAATTATCTAAACTAGAATCTAGATAATCTAGAACTAGGAGCGCCTCGCGGTTTCACCCGCGTAGTTCCCGTCCCCGTAAGAATACGGGGACAAAATATAGTTTATGTTACTCGATAATAATGTAGCTTTCTATTAGTGACAGAGATTTTGAAATCGGTCCAGTAGTTTTTGAGTTAAATCGTACCAAACAAACGAAAACTCAAATCTTAACTTTTTATAATAATTAGTTTCGATGTATTAAAACTTACCGGACACACTCTAGCACTACTCTTCAGTATATCAGCCAGCAGTAGCGCAGCGAAGTATATCGGTACATGCAGTAACATAGCTGCTAACAGCACTACCAATTCGGCTGTCAGATACGAGGCTAATTATCTAAACTAAAATCTAGATAATCTAGAACTAGGAGCGCCTCGCGGTTTCACCCGCGTAGTTCCCGTCCCCGTAAGAATACGGGGACAAAATATAGTTTATGTTACTCGATAATAATGTAGCTTTCTATTAGTGAAAGAGTTTTTGAAATCGGTCCAGTAGTTTTTGAGTTAAATCGTACCAAACAAAAGACAAGGTATTAAGATCAAGCGTATTACAGCCTGTAACGGCTTGTCAGAGACTAATATAGTAGCGATATCAATGACGAAAACAGATAAGAGACCACTATAAGCTCAGAACTCTTATAAAGTGAGAAACGTAAGACGATTTTGCTAGTTGGGCTAGAACTAGGAGCGCCTCGCGGTTTCACCCGCGTAGTTCCCGTTCCCGTAAGAACACGGGGACAAAATATAGTTTATGTTACTCGATAATAATGTAGCTTTCTATTAGTGAAAGAGTTTTTGAAATCGGTCCAGTAGTTTTTGAGTTAAATCGTACCAAACAAACGAAAACTCAAATCTTAAATTTTTTATAATATTAGTTTAGATGTATCAGTATCTTACCGGACATATTCCAGCACCACTCTTCAGTCTATCAGCAAGCAGCAACGCAGCGAAGTATATCGGCACATGTAGTAACATTGCTGTTAACAGCACTATCACTTCAGATGTCAGATACGAGGCTAACGGCGGCGCTGTGCAAGTATCGCGAAGATTGCATGTTACGTATACCCTGGGAAAGAGAATAAGCGTAAGGAGTTTTGGCCGGAACAAGAAAAAGTGTGTGTGCTCTCATTGTAATTTTACTTAAAACTTGTGTTCTTCCGTAAGTTAATGTGTAATAAATGTGGATTATTTACTACTAGCTCACCCGGCGAACTTCGTACCACCTAACAGACAATGAATGTCGTGTTACCTTTTAGATTAACTTGTTTTAGGCTTTTATGAACGTAATATATGAATACAAAAGAGATATTAAGTTTATTTATGTATTATGGCAATACAGATTTAGAATAAAAATTGGTAAAAATGGTTTTTGGAAATATAAACTTTTTTAAGTTGCTTGTAAGCATACATTTCTCAACGCACGCATATTTGACAATCAATAAATATGTCAAACAATTATCATTACTGACAATATTTAACATTTTAAAAATCTACGTGACTTGAATTCACAAAAACTTGGAGAACTTTTACTTGACTTACTACTTGACACGGGCTAAATACACTAATCGTGTGGAGCCATAATTATACCAACAAAAAAAAATACGCGATAATCCGAATATTGTAATGCTATCCACACATGGGAAGAATTTTTATACTTGACACTGGATAAATACACTAATCGTGTGGAGCCATAATTATATTAAAAAAAAATACGGCGGGATAAACAATTGAACATCAAATGATTGGCAGTTTTTAAACCCAGGAACATTTTGGCAAAATATTTATTCTTATATATTTTTTTAGGTCAATTATTCATTGTTATTAATACTTATTATCCTATTCCTGACAAAGACAATACCAAAAATACAAAAATCATAAATTTTGGCCCAGCCGTTCTTGAGTTATAAGTGGTTTTTTTTTTTTTTTTATACCGAACTGGGTAGCACTTGATCACTAT
Organism: Cabera pusaria; assembly: GCA_954871355.1. Lineage (NCBI taxonomy): Eukaryota > Metazoa > Arthropoda > Insecta > Lepidoptera > Geometridae > Cabera > Cabera pusaria. Next base: position 2,987,658 of record OX940906.1, on the reverse strand, counting down.
CCCACCTGATGTTAAGTGATGATGCGATCGATGATGTAGCGTGCTTACCCAGAAGATACCTATTCACTCGCGATTTGAAGACCCCCATATTGTACTTGTGGCGACCTCGCCTTATTTTATAATGTTCGAACTCCTTGTTGACAGCTTAATTTTCTCATCCGATATATTTGAATGTTTTCATATGTCGATGGTAGAATTAGTTGTCAGGGATTCTGACATTATTTTTCAGTAGTAACATATTTATTCGTCAAGCAAAAGGCTTTGATAAGAATATAAGAAATTATTAAGTTTCGCGTGTTCTCAGCATGAAAAGCTGCTGAGATACGTTGAATGTATATATAACATATTATATCCAATAAACAATGTTAAAGTTATAATAAACATCAAGCATTATTATTCTGCATTTCCTGAGTAAAAGAATATATCCGGTCCACTTCTGCGTAAAGGACCGCGCACTAAAAGATAAGTACCCAGACCTTCCTATTAATCTAGAAGAGGACCTTTCTCTGTTCTTCCCCGGCTCTTACGCCTCAGCCGTAAAACGCCGGAACTGCAAGTGCCATCCCATTCCTGTCTCCATATTTAAGTAGCAGTAGATAGGGTTGGCACACATAAAGTAATTGGGATTTCCCGGGAGTTTTCCCGGAGGTCCCAAATTGGTGACCAGCGACGGAGTGCTGAACAGTGCAGAGCTGCAACTAGACGACAGGAGCCTAGAAGATTCCGTCGTCTTACCTCTTTTAGTGTGTGAAAGTGTCAAGGTACCCAAATTCGTCAGTTCCTGTCCCGGATTGTCGCAAACGACATTCCGAGGTCCCTGTTTTTTTTAAGCGGACGCTGCCGGCGCATTCCATTTATGTGGCGAACTTAATTATGTGTTTTTAGAATTTTTGTTTTTCTATATCGTAGTTAGGCTATGCCTATAGGTGTAGATCGCCGCATCACGATCATTCTAGCCCAGAACAGCCTTGTAGAACCTAGAAAGGAATAAAAATTAATTTCCTTTGTTTTTTTTTTCCTGTTGTCATTGTGCAATTGTTTTCTGTGCTTTGAAAATTTTCAGATTGGTACCTTCTGGAAGTTTTTTTTTTACTTCCCGGACGTGCAGTTGGATTGAAAGGCGTCGACGATGACGGGACAAGAGGCTCGTCCGTCGGGACCGACTGCAGAAAGGGAGGCGTTCTTCGAGGCATCGAATGATAGTCAGGATGGGCAAGTATGCGTCGGTGGGGTGAGTATTCGTACACCTGTTTTTTGTAAGGACAGGCCTGCCCTGTGGTTTGCCAGTCTTGAGTCGCAATTCGTTATTAATGAAATCACTCAGGAAGTGACAAAATTTTCTTATGCCGTGGCACAATTAGATATTAGTTGCACCAGGGAGGTCGAAGCATTGATTATTCGACCCCCTGCCGATTCCCCGTACACCAAGTTAAAACAAGCGATTGTCTCGAGTTTCTCGCAATCGCATGAGGAAAACATCAGACAATTATTAGGTGGCGAGACAATCGGGGATAGGAAGCCGTCCTCGTTTTTACGGCATTTAAGGACGCTCGCGAATAAAAATTTTCCGGAGGAGGTTCTCAAATCGATTTGGCTTAGACAACTTCCTCTGCAAATCCAAATTGTTTTAGAGGCGCAGCCATTGCAGGAATTAAATATAACGGCACAATTAGCGGATCGCTTATTTGAAATTATATCGCAAGATCCGTCGCAGTCTTGCAGTGTGCGTACAGCCGAACCGTCCAAACCTTCCAAGATTTCGGAGTTGGACGAAGTTAGAAGCCAGGTTTCCACGCTGGCAGGGATGGTTGCATCGGCCATGGATAGTAGTTCTCAAGATGTCCGGTCGCTTAATAAGAATCATTCCTGTAACAAACAAAATCGCGGCCGAAGTCGTAATAATAATAATAGTAGGTCGCGTGTTAAAAATCAGAATTTGTGCTGGTACCATAATCGTTTTGCCGGTAGGGCTTCGAAGTGCGTTCGGCCCTGCAATTGGAAGGCAGCACAATCTGGGCAACGCATACCGCGGTCGGTAGCAACTATGAGCGACCGCGGATTTAAAAGTCGTAGGTTGTTCATTAGTGATCGGGCAACTAAAATAAATTTTTTAGTAGATACAGGTTCGGATATCTGCTGTTTCCCGCGACGCTTAATAAAGGGTCGTTTAGGGGAGAGCGGGTTTGAGTTGTTTGCCGCAAACCAGTCATCTATTAAAACCTACGGCACAACCACTCTTCATTTAGACTTCGATTTAAGAAGAGAGTTTACTTGGAACTTTGTAATCGCAGATGTTAGCACTCCAATTATTGGCTCAGACTTTTTGAGCCACTATAATTTGTTACCCGACTGCCGTCGACAACGGATAATCGATGGGGTTACCAAACTGAACGTTGTAGCAACTGCAGCAAACGTTGCGCAGTCCAGTGTTAGGGCCATCGTACTCCCGAGTAACAGTTATACGGATTTGCTTTCAGATTTTCCCGATATTACGCGCCCACCAGGAATTGATAGGGTAGTCAGACATTCGACTAGGCACCACATCGAAACAACAGAGGGACCACCTATTTCGTGCAGACCACGACGGCTGGCCCCCGATAAACTTCGTGTGGCGCAGCAAGAGTTCGACGCAATGGTTCGAGCTGGTACAGCTAGGCCTTCGGATAGTCCTTGGTCATCACCCTTGCACCTAGTTTCTAAAAAGGATTCAACCTGGCGTCCGTGTGGCGATTACCGGATATTAAACGCGCGAACTATCCCGGATAGATATCCGGTGAGGCATATCGGTGATTTTGCTAGCAACTTAGCTAAGTCAACGGTATTTACGACCGTAGATTTGGTTAAAGCTTACAATCAAATTCCCGTATTTAAAGGGGATATTTGCAAAACTGCGATTATAACACCGTTCGGGTTATTCGAATTTCCCTACATGACATTCGGTTTACGAAATGCAGGTCAGACTTTTCAACGATTTATCGATGAAGTCGTGCGAGGCCTCGATTTCTGTTACGCATACGTTGATGACATCCTGGTACATTCCGTGGATAAGCCGAGTCATGCGGAACACCTCAAAAAACTGTTCGGTAGGTTACGACAGTTCGGTGTTGTTATTAACCCGGCAAAGTGCGTTTTTGGTACATCTGAGGTTACCTTTTTAGGTTATCAGATCAATGCAGAAGGCACAAAGCCGCCTAACGAGCGAATACAAGCGCTCGCAGAGTTCCCGCCTCCTAAAACTGTGCAGGGAATGCGACGTTTTTTAGGAATGTTAAATTTCTACCGCAGATTTTTACCCGGTGCAGCGAAATATCAGGCACCTCTGGTTGATGCGATTTCATCCACTCAAGGGAAAGGTACACAACCATTCCCTTGGACGGATGCCTTAGAAAAAGACTACATAGCTTGTAGGGATAGCCTCACAACAGTTACTTTGTTGTCACACCCTGATAGTAACGCGCAGTTAGGTTTATTTACCGACGCGTCAGGTACTCATGTAGGCTCGTGTTTACAACAACGTAAGAGCGAGAATGAGAGTTGGCATCCCTTAGCCTTTTTCAGTAAAAAATTAACAGAAAAGCAGAAGGAGTGGCCCGCTTATTATAGGGAACTCCTAGCTGTTTACGAGAGTGTTCAGCATTTCAGACATTTCTTGGAAGCGCAACATGTGACCATATTTACGGATCACAAACCTCTAATTTTCGCGTTTAAACAGCGAAGAGAAAAGTTACCACCGGTTCAATTAAACCAGTTGAGTTTCATTAGCCAATTTACCACTGATTTCGTGTACGTTAAAGGCGACGACAATGTAGTGGCAGATGCGATGTCGCGCATAGAGGCAATTTCTCTTACAGACGACTACGCTGCTCTGGCTGAAGCTCAGAAGGTGGACGAGGAACTTGTTACGTTGCGAGCAGATTCTTCTTTGAAATTAGAATCTGTTCCTATTCCAGGAACGGATATTTCTGTAACATGCGATGTATCAACGGGGAAACCGAGACCGTATTTACCCGCATCCTTTCGACGGCCTGTATTTCTCAGATTGCACAATCTCGGCCACCCTAGCGCGCGCACAAGCGCACGCCTGGTCGCAGATCGTTACATCTGGCCGTTACTTAGGAAAGATTGTATGTCTTGGGCACGTTGTTGTGTCTCATGCCAGCGTAGCAAAATTACCAGGCATGCTTCATCTCCGTTAGGCAATTTTGCCAGCACAAGTTCTCGTTTTCAGCAGGTACATTTAGATATAATCGGACCGATGCCGCATTCAAACGGTTTTACGTACTGCCTCACCGCAATCGATAGATTTACGAGGTGGGCAGAGGCATGGCCGATGTCATGTATCACTGCTGAAGAGGTAGCAAATACCTTTGTCAACGGGTGGATTTCGCGATTTGGTGTACCACTCGTTGTCACTACTGACCAAGGCAGACAGTTTGAGTCTACCTTGTTTAATGAGTTGTTACAGTTTTGCGCAACTAAGAGAATTAGGACAACCAGTTATCATCCGCAAGCTAATGGGATGGTAGAACGTTTACACAGACAGCTTAAGGCTGCTTTAATGTGCCATGCAGAGACATGGAGTAAAGCCTTACCGCTGGTTCTGCTAGGTATTAGAACAGCACTCAAGGAAGACTTGAAATGTTCTGCTGCCGAGTTATTATATGGAGAGCCTTTGAGACTTCCAGGGGATTTCGTGGTACCATCCTTGCCAACCAGTGATAGTAGTGCGCATGATTTTTTGGCACAGCTACGTAAGGTTGTGGCAGATCTTCGACCAATTCCTGCGTCTCGGCATTCGTCTCCTTCAGTTTTCACTTTTAAAGAAATGTCGACCACTACGCACGTGTTTTTACGTGACGATACGGTCCGACGTTCTCTTCAACCACCCTATACTGGACCATATAAGGTCCTCAGTAGAGGGGCAAAAACCGTCACGATTGATGTGGGGGGAAAAAGGCAGGAGGTAAGCGTGGACAGAGTTAAACCAGCACATCTCGAGGCTGAGGATGATCATGTATCGACCTCAGTGCAACCAGGCAGCAACCCATTGGACGTACCTCTCACGGTGCCTGTTCCTCCGGTCGGAAATTTAATTCCATTGCCTGCCTCGAAGGAGTCTCCTCCACCAGCCTTGGATCCTGTCGTTTCGACGCGTTCTGGACGTCGAGTCAAATTTAGGGATGTTTTGGATCTGTGAATCCTTAGTCCCGAGATAATTTGAGTTTTAGTTAATGTAAATTGTTATTTTGTATAATTTGGTTGACCTGACGTCCCGAATTTCAACTTCCTCTATGGTCATCACAGATTTGTTTGATTCTGAATGACTATGGGACAATTTTGTTCATCCTTCCGATTACGGGCGGCCTCCCTTTTTGGTGGGGATGTTCGTCTTCGTGGGGGGGTGATGTGGCGACCTCGCCTTATTTTATAATGTTCGAACTCCTTGTTGACAGCTTAATTTTCTCATCCGATATATTTGAATGTTTTCATATGTCGATGGTAGAATTAGTTGTCAGGGATTCTGACATTATTTTTCAGTAGTAACATATTTTTTCGTCAAGCAAAAGGCTTTGATAAGAATATAAGAAATTATTAAGTTTCGCGTGTTCTCAGCATGAAAAGCTGCTGAGATACGTTGAATGTATATATAACATATTATATCCAATAAACAATGTTAAAGTTATAATAAACATCAAGCATTATTATTCTGCATTTCCTGAGTAAAAGAATATATCCGGTCCACTTCTGCGTAAAGGACCGCGCACTAAAAGATAAGTACCCAGACCTTCCTATTAATCTAGAAGAGGACCTTTCTCTGTTCTTCCCCGGCTCTTACGCCTCAGCCGTAAAACGCCGGAACTGCAAGTGCCATCCCATTCCTGTCTCCATATTTAAGTAGCAGTAGATAGGGTTGGCACACATAAAGTAATTGGGATTTCCCGGGAGTTTTCCCGGAGGTCCCAAATACTTAATCGGAAACACGGACTCAGGCAGGGTATTCCATTCCTTAGCGGTTCGTATGATGAACGAAGAAGCAAATCGCTTCGTTCGGGTAGATGGTATATCCACCATAAATCGGTGGCGCCTTTTAGTGTCTCTGGATGTCCGATTATAAAATGGGGATGGTGGAATCAAATCATGCAGTTCCATTGCACACTCTCCGAAATGTATCCGATAGAAAACCGATAAACAAGCGACTTTGCGGCGATGCGCGAGACTCTGGAGTCTCTTGCTTACTAATAGGTCATCGCTGATGAGTTTTTTGGCTCTCCTCTCAATAGCTTCCAGTGTCTCCAGCTGGTATTTAGCAGAACCATCCCAAAGGTGAGAACAGTACTCCAGTATTAACTATATAACACGACTTAATTTTATATATCTATATATTAAGTGCCGTTGAATGTGTGCGAGTGTAGGTAAACAGCACAATGTTGAAAACATGCTATTTGCATTCTCACCGCTGAAAATCTTCAGTAAAGTTCACATCTCTACTGAGGGTATGACTTAGACCAGACTATCACTCGAACTTGACCTGAAAAGTGACTTCAACCTATCTTTATAGCATGCATTCTCAAAAACTTGAATAATTTTAATACTTGACACTGGCTAAACTACACTTCTCATGTAGAGCCATAAAAAAACTAAAAAAAATAGCGTAATGTTTTTTAAGGGTTCCATACCCAAATGGTGTCAACAGATGGACGGATGTAAAGCGGGGTTTTAGTAATAGGGTCCCCTATTACTAAAACTCGGCTTTCCGTCCGTCCATCCGTCTGTCACAGGCCAATATTTTATGAACCATAATAGGTAGACATTAAATTTTCACTAAGTGTAGGTACATTACTATTGCCGCTATAACAACAAATAATAAAATATAATAAAGTTAAAAATTAAATACAAAAAACGTCTTTCGCTTTTCCAAGCCGTTCTCTAAAAAAAATTAATGGATTGTACAATTACTAGGTATTTATTTTAAGTCACTTCTGTGTGTAACTTATCAGAACTTTACGATATCAGTGAAGATATATAATTTAACATTAAAAAAATTATATCATAGAGCTTGATGCAGTAAACAATTTACCTTCAAGAAATAATGTTGGCGCCCAACGTAGGCTCCTACAAATTTCTAGTAAATAATATTTGTTTAGGTTAATATACAATAACAGACCTGTCCACGTAGTAAATGATGGCATACGGCACGTACATCACGTCCACGAAGCTGAAGAACACGTGCATGCCGTATGCGATGTCGTAAGCTGTGAGAAATGATCACCGTTTATTTTTCCCTTACTTAAACTTATAACAGATTAAATAATTAAAAACTAAATTAAGCGACTACCATGCCCCGCGAGTCAGTTTTTAGTTGCAAGTTTGAGACGTTTATCGTCATATCTCTAGAGATACTTATGAAATCTTAATTAAATTACAATGGAACCACCTCGGGAGTATACCCTTTTGAACAAAAAAATATTTTTTTAATCCGTTCACAATTTGCAAAAATATCGATGAACACACACAAATAAAATATATACAGACGAGCATTTCTATGTTCGTCTGTATCCTCCTTTTTGAAAGTCGGTTAATAAGAAAATAACAAAATAATAATGTTAAATAATGTTATATGCCAAATACTACTCATTTAAATTAAAAACAAGAATTTTGATCAAAATATAAATGGGACATTTTCCATCTCGCCAAACATCTAATGTGTTCTGGCAGCTATCTTTGAGAGCCAATTCCCATGCTAGAGTTAGCGTGCTACCATCCTCAAAACGCATCATCACTTACCAACAGGTGAGATAGTGGTCAAACGCTAGCCGGTATGATATAAAAAAAAAACAGTTTTTTATTATATTTGAATTCCCGAGAACATGATAAATATTCCGCTCAAAATATCTTGTTTTAAAACTGCTAGTGACCATGAAAACATAAAAAAACAACAAAAAAAATAATAATAAAATAAAAATAATAAAATAAAATAAAAATAAATAATAAAATAAATATAAAATAAAAAATAAAATAAAGAATAAAATTAAAAAACAACAAATATTCCGCTCAAAATATCTTGTTTTAAAACTGCTAGTGACCATGAAAACATAGAAAACAACAAAACGTACTCCATTTAAAAGTATCCAGAACAGCGACCAGCAGGAAGGGTATGACTCCGAGCCAGGTGGTGATGTTGGGCATGATGCTCTGCGCTGAGTCCATCTTGTCGAAGATGTAGGACGTGCACGTGTTGAACAGGATCGCGGAGGGAGAGTAAAGTATCAGCAGACAGATGAGGGTGAACATCGCTGACGGATTGTTCAGGCTTGGAATGTCGTTTACCCAGATCTGAAAGAGTTTCATCGATAAATATTGATCACCACATTGTAGGTACAATAATTAAGATTAACCGGCTTCCATGCCCATGAGACAGTTTCAGTAGTAAGTTATCTCTGGAGATACTTATCAGATCTCAATGAAATTACAATTGAACCACCTCGGATATGTACTCTACCGATTAAAAAAAGAATCATTCGAATCGGTTCCCAACTTACGGAGTAATCGCGTAACATACATACAAAAAAAAACATACAGACGAATTGAGAACCTCCTCCTTTTTGGAAGTCGGTTGAATAAAAGGGTGCGTAGAAAGCTACGCGTTAGTATGCGAAACTTTCAAGTTCATTCAACTTATTTCTCAACATCAATAATTACTTTTAACTGACTTCACAAAAAAGGAGAAGGTTTTCAATTCGTCGGAATCTTTTTTGTTTTTTTTATGTATGTTACGCCTGAACCAATTTGGAAATTTCTTTTTTTTGTTTCAAAGGGTACCCTTCCCAGGTGGTCCCATTTAAATATTACCGAAATCGGCCGAGCCGTTTTTAATATATCAACATTTGTATTACGATGCATTTACTTATCTCGACGACACTAACTACTGGCACAGATTATATAATAGTTACTGCGTCTACTGGCTACTTTGACTAGCGCGACGTTTGAAGTCGGTTCTTATAGTTTTTTAAACGAACTTAAATTATTGTATAACTCCATCTGTTGAAGTTTAGCGAATACGTCTTCGTAGTTATGCTGTTCTACAATAGAGGGCGTTTATAAATATAAAATATAACATGACGCTTACGTAACTTCCATAAAATTTTACCTTAGTGCGCCTAAAGAAGATTCACTTAAAAAATAAAACTTAATATAACTTTAGTGTCAATAAGACGCAAATAAAGATTTTTTTTGTAAAGCAATTACTTTTAAGTAATTGCTCCAATTTAAATTCGCTCAGCTAGCTATGGAAAGAGCTATGCTCGGTGTCTCTCTGCGGCATCAAATCTGGAACAAAGTAATTCGCCACAGAACTAAAGTGAACGACATAGCTCAACAGATTAGCAAACTGAAGTGGCAGTGGGCTGGTCATATCTGCCGTAGGACCGATAAACGTTGGGTCAGACTGGTTCTAGAGTGGAAGCCGGGAATCGGCTGACATAGCGTAGGACGCCATGTGACTAGGTGGAGCGACGACATTCGCAAAGCTGTGGGCAGTGACTGGAAAAGAAGAGCCGAAGATCGGGCTCAGTGGCGTGTCTTGGGAGAGGTCTAAGTCCAGCAGTGGACTGACACCGGCTGATTATAATGATGACCATATGTGTAGCATGAGATCGTCAACAGCGAAGCAGAGCAAGGTTTAAATTTTAAAACTATAAATATGGAAGACCACGCTTACCAATAACAAGACTCCTGTGCAGGTGATGATCATGATGGCAGACAGTATGGTGAAGAACGTCAGGAAGTACATGCACATTGACAGCCCGTTTATCCTGAGCTGATTGCGCGCTTTAATCTGGAACAAAATGTGACAGTTGAGCTTCTATGTACAAGTTTCTACACACCAGAGAAAGAGAGAAAGAGAGATGAAATGCAGGGTTAGTTTTTTCTAAAGGTCGTAGGAGCATTATAAATTGACGTTCTTCCTGACTTGCTACCAAAAAGTAACCTACCATCATCAAGGGAAACATCTGCAGCCATAACCTTAGGGTGTTCCGGCAGCACACAACCCTTGAGAGTCAGAGTATTCTAGGCCTAGCGTGTTCTAAATAAATTATACAATAGGGCCGAACATATCTCGCGAATAAAACATCTATAATGTAAATTGTTAAACACAATCCAAAATTTCATCGTACCGACGGGACTTGAACCCGCAACCTCCGGAATAACATGTTCCGGTGCTTTGCCAATTAAGCCACGGTGCGAAGTATCGTTACGACGAAATTAGTGGATTGCATTTGTTAACCCAATTATGCATTGGTGGCGCCATCTATGACTACTTATTACGTAAGTTAATCATTCGGAAGAAATCATTACAGTTTTTCAAATCCGACGAGAGATGTTGCACTGCGTAAATCAAATATGTATTATGTTTCTTTGAAGTGTTTCACACTTTATATTTTTGTAAATTGTTAAACACAATCCAAAATTTCATCGTACCGACGGGACTTGAACCCGCAACCTCCGGAATAACATGTTCCGGTGCTTTGCCAATTAAGCCACGGTGCGAAGTATCGTTACGACGAAATTAGTGGATTGCATTTGTTAACCCAATTATGCATTGGTGGCGCCATCTATGACTACTTATTACGTAAGTTAATCATTCGGAAGAAATCATTACAGTTTTTCAAATCCGACGAGAGATGTTGCACTGCGTAAATCAAATATGTATTATGTTTCTTTGAAGTGTTTCACACTTTATATTTTTGTAAATTGTTAAACACAATCCAAAATTTCATCGTACCGACGGGACTTGAACCCGCAACTTCCGGAATAACATGTTCCGGTGCTTTGCCAATTAAGCCACGGTGCGAAGTATCGTTACGACGAAATTAGTGGATTGCATTTGTTAACCCAATTATGCATTGGTGGCGCCATCTATGACTACTTATTACGTATTATACGATTGTGTTTAACAATTTACAAAAATATAAAGTGTGAAACACTTCAAAGAAACATAATACATATTTGATTTACGCAGTGCAACATCTCTCGTCGGATTTGAAAAACTGTAATGATTTCTTCCGAATGATTAACTTACGTAATAAGTAGTCATAGATGGCGCCACCAATGCATAATTGGGTTAACAAATGCAATCCACTAATTTCGTCGTAACGATACTTCGCACCGTGGCTTAATTGGCAAAGCACCGGAACATGTTATTCCGGAGGTTGCGGGTTCAAGTCCCGTCGGTACGATGAAATTTTGGATTGTGTTTAACAATTTACAAAAATATATAGTGTGAAACACTTCAAAGAAACATAATACATCTATAATGTATTCCGGCAGCTATCCTGGAGCGCCAGTTTCCATTCTAGGCCTAGCGTGCTTACGATCTTCTACCGTATCTTCACTTACCAACAGGTGAGATAGTGGTCAAACGCTAGCCTATAAGATATAAAATTTAAAAAATGAAAAAAGATCATTCCAATCGGTTTAGAATTGCGGAATAATCGCGTAATAAACATACACGAAAAAAAACATACGGAATAATTGAGAACCTTTATTAGAATAATTGAGGCCATTAATCGTGATTTTTTAAGCCCCTAGTAACTTTTTAAACCCCCCTCCCCCTCCCCTCCCGGTGGACCCCCCCCCCTCGTGGTATTTCGTGATTTTCTTATAGAAATTGCGTCACGCTGATAAATGAAGGCAACCAACCTCTCTATCATAGACAACATCGACTGCCAGCGTGACAGGCACCAGAGCGAAGATCATCCCTACAAACACCGCACAGACAACGTTCCCTACGTTGAACTCCTCTTGCTGTTCTCTCTGTTTGAACGGATGTACTGACGCCTCGATAGGCTTGTAACTGTCTATGTTGCCAGCTGCTGCCATCATTACCCTGAAAATCATAAAAATCATCAGGTAAGATAATGGTCAAACGCTTGTTTATCTACTAAAAAAAAAATAAAGTTGTGCTTATTAAAGGTACGACCACACCGCGGCGCCCTGCGTCCGCGTGCGCGTTCGCGATCTGAATTTCTATTGTTTTCTGATCGCCGCCTAGATCGCGCACGCAGGACGCCGCGGTGTGGACGTACCTTTAAGTTACATCTTCTTATATATAAAAATCAATTGCTGTTCGTTAGTCTTGCTAAAACTCGAGAACGGCTGGGCCGATTTAGCTGATTTTGGTTTTGAATTGTTTGTCGTAGTCCAGGGAAGGTTTAAACGATGAGAAAATTTGGAAAAATTGCAAAATCAAAAAAATATTTTTCCTTATAAACTGTTCTACCTCCTTTCCTGTCAAACATTTGACGTTCGTCCCTTCGGTACGGTAGGAAATTTGAAGCACGTATTAAATTTTAGGTTTTAAATCAACAACATAATATGTCCACATTTTTCGGATTAACCCGTAGGTATTTTTGTCTTTGTATTGAGATTTTGATTGAGATATTTTGATGGTTGTCATTATCGCGCTTCCTTCTACATACCTTCCTATATGCATGGGTATTCGCTATTTGTGTATAAAATCCGATAAAGACAAAATAAAATAAAATAATAAAGGGGTCCCCATACAACAAACGTGTTTTTGAGGATTTTTATGCTCGATCTTGAAAACCTTAATAGATAGAGACTTGAAATTTACTCATGGTGCTATTTACAATGACTGATATAAGATCAAATAATAAAAACTTAATGAAATTAAAAATTGAAGGGGGCCAGGTTCACGTACAAGAAACGTATTGTGTACGTATGTGTGGTCCGACTCGCACTTGGACAGTTTATTTATATTCGCGGTGCGAAGTTCGCCGGGTCAGCCAGCTAGTTTAAAAATATTTATGTAGTGAAAACTTCTTTAGGTGCGCTGAGTACTTACTTTATTTTGCGGGTATAGCGTGAGACTGCGTCCCGATTGGATAAAGTCGGCTCGAGAAAGTTCCTAACAAATCCAATAGATAGCGTTATACGCCGCTAAAGCACGCAAGTATTTCATATTAAGTTTTGAGTTTTGTCGTGCTCAGTCCTAAGACTGTCTTTTTAGGGTTCCGTAGTCCTGACAAGGAACCCTTATAGTTTCGTCATGTCCGTCTGTCATCTGTCTGTCTGTCCGAGGTTTTGCTAAGAGACCGTGAATACTGGAAAGCTGTGATTTTGTAAGGTTATGTATATAATTTGCGCCGACAAAGTGGTGAAATAAAATTTTGAAAAATATTTTTTTAGGTTAGCTCCCCTACATGAGAAGTGGGGATGATTTTTTGTTTTCGTCGTCTACCCCATCGTGTGAGGTATTGTTGAATAGGTCTTTTAAAATGACTTAAGGGTTGGTTATACCATTTTTCGTTTGAATGCTCCATTTACGAAATATTAAACTTTAAAGTGCAAATTTTTGTTCCAGTAGGGCGTCCCCTCCCCCTCTAAAAGCTAAACTGCTGGCTTGAAAAATCTGTAAAAATTCGTGATAATAGTGCATTTCATGAACTTTAAAGGGAAACTATAGCGGTTAAGATAACTTTATTAGTTTAGCAGTAGTAGTCGTTGAACTTGGGTCTTGGATAATTTTGTATCAAATACAAAATCCATAGAATAAATCCTTTAAGGAGACAAAGACGAAGTACCTAGTTGCTTGTTTATAACGGGTAAAGACTTGCATTGAATAACGGGCTACTAAGGAACCCTAAACTGCGCGTGGCCCGACACGCACTTGGCCGTTTATTCCAGTTTCTGGTTGATTAGTGGTCTATGATGTAGCAGGTTTAGAAGCTTCTTATATACTTTTTAATACCTCTAGTCCAAAAATTGATGAATATGGAAGCAAACCGCTTCATCGGGATGAAGGTAACAAACACTCAGTTTACAAAAATAATAACGTGAAAATCGATATTGGACCATAACCGTTGCTAAAAGCGTTCTCATAGAAACATAGGTACTAAAAGTGAATACATACACTAAAAACTAAGCTCTTTTTTGGGATGTCGGCATAAATTCCAAATAAACTTACCTATAAACACTATTATCCAATAAGTTCATGATAATCGGCAGGCCATGAACGTAGGTAGTGTTATAAAACGCCGACACATTCCCATATGTTTCATCGCTGGCTCGCAGGCTGAATGCTCCGAAGTTGTCCATGTTCAGGAATGACGTGAAGTTGCCGTCGTAGTCTACTATTGGATTTGCGCCGAGGAACTGGAGAAGATTGCAAGAATTTAGAGGGTTGTTTGTAATAGAGACTGTAGGTATGCTGAAACATCGCAAAATGCTTAGGCACAAATTATGTATCAATACGACATTACTGTTACGATGGGTACTCGTAGGTATCTTTAAAAATTGTTTTTAGGTTTCCGTACCCAAAGGGTACCAAAGCAACCCTATTACTGAGACTCCGCCCGTCTGTTTGTCCATCCGTCCGTCTGTTCGTCCGTCCGTCCGTCTGTTCGTCCGTCCGTCTGTCTATCCGCATTTTACAGAGCTTTATCTCCTTTATTTACCGTAATAGGTAGGTATTTGATTTGGTTCCGTACAATACGCAGAGTTTCAACCTCATATATTTGATTAATTGATATTACTAAGAATATTTGGTTTGGTCGCGATCTAGAAAGACGGGCTCGTTTACTAGCGCCATCTATGTCATTTTGCCGAAACTAATTAGACATATGGCGTTTAAAAACACGTTTTTTGTATGGGGACCCCCTTTAATTTTTTAATTTATTTTGTTTTTAGTATTTGTTGTTCTAGCGGCAACAGAAATACACCATCTGTGAAAATTTCAACTGTCTAAATATCACGGTTAATGAGCTATAGCTTGGTGACAGACGGACAGACAGACAGACAGACAGACAGACGGACAGCGGAGTCTTAGTAATAGGGTCCCGTTTTACCCTTTGGGCACGGAACCCTAAAAAAAAAAAACTTCGGCTTCCTTGTTGGAAAGTGTTACTATTCTGTTTCGGAATATATGGAAGACGGAAGACCGACAGACTAATAAAATATTGACTTAATAATTAATTTAAACTAACTGACTATGTAATATATATATTTTTGACTATGAAATAATAATTCTTACTTGAATTGACCTTTTCTGTATTATTTTGCCTATGACATGAAATAAGGAATAAGCATGATTTTTTAATATGTTTATTTCATTGAATACATCCATTTAACACTGTAAAAAAATTAAATAATACTGAAAGTGTTTAAATTAAGCTACAAAATATAGTTTTAGCATTGAAAAAATATGAGGTATCTAAAACGCTGCCAAATTTTCGCGCACCTTTGTGACGTCACAGTGCACGACACGGTCTCCACAGATTAAATATTTATAATAGAGATACTACGTATTCGTACTACAGTGCATACTATTTCTATGAAAAAGATTTAATCTATGGAGACCGTGGCGTGCACTGTGACGTCACTTTCTAATTGACAAGTTGTGATGTGTTTAGCAATATTAATATTAAATTTCCCTCGCTTTTTTTGCATTTTTCATATAATATTTTAACACATGTAAGAGTATTTTATTTATAAAAAAATGTTGAACATACACACCTGAACAATAATGATTCAAAAATAAATGATTTCAAGTAAATTTATACCACATGCATATTCCCTATTGTGATATTGAATATTTAATAATCCTTCAGCTCTTTTATTATCTTTTTCTTTACTGTTTTTTTATTATTCGTAGATAGATAATTAAAAAGATCTGACATTAAAATAACAATAATAATATGAGAAGGATAAAACTATAAAATCACTAGTATGAGTGAGCGAGACGGACATCATTTTTTTTATCCTTCTCGCGTATGCGATTTTAATGTTTGCCACCAGCTCTAGCGGCGCCTATTGGCTTTCACCCGGTGTCATATATAACCCGACCAAATTACGTTGTTCATTTTATCTTATAGCTGGCATATGTATCACGTGTTCATCATTTTAGTCGGGTTATATCTCTATAGCTATTTCATCGTATACATTAATGTCTTCTCCATTTAATTTTACCTCCACGTTTTTATTATATTATAATACTAGCTGACCCGGCAAACGTTGTTTTGCTAAAACCCAAATATCTTACGGGACCCTAATTTTTTCCAAAATAAAATTTAGCCTATGTTACTCGTGGATAATGTGGCTTTCGAATGGTGAAAGAATTTTTAAAAACGGTCCAGTTGTTTTTGAGCCTATTTATAACAACCTAACAAACAAAGTTTTCCTCTTTATAATATTATATTATAGTGTAGATGTGTAAATTTCCCATACAATGACATTCTTTTTGGAATAAACAAATATGAAACAAAATATGAAATGTATCTTCAACTGACCTCCAAAGACTCTCTAAAGAGGTCCAAATGCTTCGTATGTCCAAGCTCGCTGTGTAACGCCAGGGGAGTCCGGTTGTTGTAAGTGGTGGGGTCCAGTTTGAGGGGCAGCGTGCGGAACATCACTATCTGACGGGACTTTATGTAGAGCCCAAAAGCGCATGATACTGGAACAAGAAAATAACGTCAATTTTTAACCGAATCCAAAAAAAGGAGAAGGTTTCTCAATTCGACCGTATATATATATATTTTTTTTTTAATGTCTGTTCGCGGATAACTTCGTCGTTTATGAACCGATTTTGATAATTGTTTTTTGTTCGAAAGGAGATATCTGAAGTGTGGTACCATGGTAATTTTATAGAGGTCTGATAAGTATCTCCAGAGATATTGAGATAAACATCTCAAAATTGGTACTGAAAATGAATAGCGCAGCATTGAAGTCGGTTCTTTTTAGGGTTCCGTAGCCGAATGGCAAAAACGGAACCCTTATAGATTCGCCATGTCTGTCTGTCTGTGTGTCTGTCTGTCTGTCTATCTGTCCGTCCGTATGTCACAGCCATTTTATTCCGAAACTGTTAGGACTACAGAATTGAAACTTGGTAGGAAGATGTATTCTGTAAACCGCTTTCCGATTTTTATACAAAAATAAAATATATAAAAGTTTAAGGGGCATCCCATACATGGAACTGGAACAAAAAAAAATTTCTTCAATCCTACACGTGTGGGTATCTATGGATAGGTCTTTAAAAATGAGATTGAGATTCCTAAAATTTATTTTTCTCAAAGTCAATCATTTAAAAGATAGGCGCGTCTAAAGTAGTAAAATGTATGACCCCCCCCCCCCCTCTAACTTCTAAAGTAAGGGAGTGAAAAATCTAGAAAAAATATACTCTATAGATCTCAATAAAAACTTTCTACGAAAATTGGTTTGAACGAGATACAGTCAGCATTTGTTGAGATATAGCGACCGCAAGTATAACTTTGTTTTTCATACAAACACTATGAAAAACAAAGTTATTTTTGTAGTTGTGAAAAATCATAGTTATAGAATACTCTACTGTGTTACGAAACCCTACGAGTGCGAGTCCGACTTGCACTTGGCCATTTTATTTAGTTTTTAAATGATATTATTAAGTATGTTAACTATTTTTGTAGTTTTTTAAGACGTTGGACCTGATTTAAGTAGTGGAGCAGCCTAAGATGGAATCAAGCAAGACGGCAATTAGGCACTCAAGACGTCGCTAGCCAATAGAGGTCTAAATATGAAGTAAATAATGTAGTCTATTTTAAAGTGAGGTAGGTATGCGTAAACGCCGCGCGCCAACAGCGGCGGCGACGGAGCGCATGGGTGCAGCGTTAGTCAGTGATGTGAGGGAATGGAACAGGTTAGTAATGACGGCGATCCGTGAGTACGTAGTATTATTATCTGCTCTGTGCCGTGGGAAAAAGTCTGTATGCGTTGTCAAAAATATGATGTATAATATATTTTTAAACTTTGTATGGTAGAATCATAGACGTAATATAAAAGGATGGTGTGCTTCAGATGTTTTGACATATTCAATTTGATCCGTGTGTTGTGACAATAATTCATCGAGATTTGATAAGTATCTTCAGAGATATGACGATAAACGTCTCAAACTTGCTACTGAAATTGACTCGCGGGGCGTTGAAGTGGGTTGTTTTAGTTTTTAAACTATCTTAATTATATTATCTTAATTTTTTTTCTTAAGTAAATTGATCTTGGAAATCATTTGGAAATATATATAATACTCGTACGTCTGGACAGCATTTGGTCCAAACCCTGTCAATGTCCTTTGAGTCCAATCGACCGTCTACCTGACGGTCGATTGGACGGTGTTTCTAATTTAGCTTTCCACACAAACATACACACGTACAATCACGACAAGTTAAATAAAAGCTTGTAATATAATAAAACATAATTTTTAATAAATTTAACATCTTCTGGGCAATCGGGCTACATCTTGGACCACATCGTCACGATATAGTGGTCCACGCCAAAGTGTGGTGTGGTTTTATGAAACCAGGGGCCTTATTCAGTATGACCAATGAGATAACGCGTTCCTTAACGCGCCACGTTACGTTATTGAAAAATTGTATTCTGTGTGCCACACTATAGGTAAATTATACAAAACGCGCGCGTTACACGTCCTCATATGTCACGATATTTTGACAGCTCAAAACGCGCTCATAACCTTACCCTAGCGCGTTACCGAACTTGAAATTGGCAAAGAGAATACCATAACGCGGAGATAACGTATCACGACACGGTAAGACTTTAAAATGGTCATACTGAATAAGATATTTGAACGGGATATTTACCATGTTTTTCATTATTTGTTAGCTTCCGATATTTCGGCGCTGTTGCAAGCACCATGTTCACGGATAAACTGTCAATTGCGGGTAAATGGATTGTTTACGAAAACACGAAGCGGTCTACCCGCTGTCGCGTTCTTTTTGCAGGTTCGCCGCCCCTACTACTTGCTTCTGCTGGAACTCGATCGCGACACACAACACTGACAATATCTTCACGTTTGTTATTTTTGTACGGGCATTTATATGATCTACAAAGACCAACCACTGGATGCCAGGTATTTAACAGTTTGAACCCGTCCTCACGATTGACATTTTTATACTTTGTAATTTCAATAGCTTCTCTTACCAATCTTGGTATATAGTGGCGTTCAGTCGAAATGACCTGAGGGTTGTGCAACTCTATCCAGTGGCTAGTCCCGGTCTCCATCAAATGTTTTGCGATGGCTAATTTTTGTGTGTCATTGTTTTTGACCGCCCTTATGTGCTCCTTTACACGGCAAGAAATGGTTCGTTTTGTTTGGCCTATGTAGTAGCTCTTACAGCTGCAGTCAATTTTATAAACACCCGGTTTTTCTAAAGGAAAAGTGTCCTTTGGCGTACGTAGTAGTTGGCCCACTTACTTTTTTTTTCAGTTTATCCGTGAACAGCGCCGAAATATCGGAAGATCACAAATAATGACAAACATGGTAAATATCCCGTTCAAATATCTTGTGAAAGTGTTAGCGACCATGAAAACTTAAAAACTTATACTGAATAAGGCCCAAGGTTTAACTTGCCAAGTTTGTGAAACTTTTTGTTTATGTGTAGCTATGGTAGCTTAGCTCCTATGACAGCAGTTGACATGACATATCAGCATGTATACCGTATTGCCTTCTCTCTCTATGATGTACAAATATGACTGCGGGAGCGTCTGCCAATCACAGCTAGACCTAAATATCATACATCACATCCACCAATTAGCACCGGCTGTCAGCAATCCACCAATCAGCAACAAATTTGAGGGGATGTAATAAAAGTTTCATTTTTAAAATAAAGGTACTTACTAATAGGCATGAAGATCATGACATACAGCTTGTATGGATCCCGTATCATCCGCACCGTGCGTATGTACACCATGGCACAGAATGTGCGCCAGCAGTGCGGGGAAGTCTTCACCAGCTCAGACAGCGCGTCTACTGACACTGCTGCTGGTGTGGGGACCTGGAAGTAGAGGAAGAATCAAGAGAAGTCAGGGTAAGATATCTCCTTGACTTTACTTTGTAGTATAATCATCATAATTATTAGCCCACATTAGTCCACTGCTGAACCCTATGTTACGCCTCTTCCAACTACCTTGCCTATAACGTCGCTCCATCTCGTTACAGGGCGTTCTTTGCCTCGTTTTCAAATTCGTGGTCTCCACTCTAGAACAAGTCTACGTCTACCTCAACGGTTATCGGTTCTGCGACATATATGACCAGCCTACTGCCACTTCAGCATATTGGAGAGGAATCTGGAATAGACCCTAAACTTCAGTCAGTAAGTTTCTAGTAGGAAAGCATTATTATGCTTTCCTACTTATAGTACTATAGTATCTAATATTGCTGGCTATAGCCATATATAAAATACTATACATTTAAAAGTCAATGTTGAGTAACCCTTTCAATTACATAGCAGAGAAAACGGGGCCATAAGATCTTCTCCTGGATACACTAGGTCAAACGTTCTTCAATAATTCCTTCTATCGATCTATCTTACCTTGACATGTTCAACTCCGTGATTAGTAGAATGTAACGCGTGTGACGCGGGTGGTGGTAATGACGTCGCTTTTTGTGGGTCCTTGTCGTTCAGCTCCTGAAGACAAACATACGACGTTAGTTGAACAATTATCTTCAATTTTAACGCATCCTCAATTACGCAGCACATTGAAGTATAATATACTGTAATATTAAGTTTAATAAATATCATCAAAATGAGTCACCAGTCGACGACTGATGATAGACTGTAACGAAACATCCTCAGAAGATATATTTTCTTCGAGGCTAAACGAAACAGCAAAAAGTCTTGAAAAGACTTCTTCCCAGCTATACGACCAAGATCAGCTAAAACCCCTCACCTGATAGCTTAAAGTCTTGCTCTGCAAAGACAGACTCCTTGACAAAGCTCTGGCCCGCACCAGCTTCACAGAAGACACTCCTTCGACAGTCTCCGTCTCCTCAGCGTTTTCTCCCTCTAGCGAGAGGAACACCTCTTCAAGAGTCGTCATGGACACGCCATAGCTGGTTACACCTGAGAAAGGAAAAGGTTTAAATTTTCTTTATGTTACAGTAGCTTGCAGTGACTGGACGAGAAGAGCTGAATATAATTGGCATGAACTTTTAAAGGACAGGGAAGAGTAGAAAAAAATTGGGGAGTCAGAGCTCAGTGGCGAGCATTGGCAGAGGCTTATGTCAACCTAGGACGACCTAGATGCTTTTTAGGGTAATATGGAATATGCATGTAGCTCAGATTTATTTCAATTTCAATTTCAATATTTTTATTTTCAGATAAGACACATCCATTTGTTAGTAATTAATTAGCTTAGGAATAGGTTAGTACAAATTTATTCGAGCAAAAATTAAAAATACAAAATATAGAAAGAGGAATTCAAACCACTCGCCACAGCGCACTCTACACATACACTGATCGCTTTCTGTCAACCAGTACATGCACAAAGCGCACCATGACAGGCGAATTGTATCTCTCCGCTACTGTTTTTAGAATGCTGTTAGGACTGTCTCGAAGCCTACTTAGCAGCGAGACCGTCTTCTTTATTGGAAATATTTTTTTCGAATCTTTGTTGTCCTGGAGTTATATGTAAGACCTTTTTAGGGTTCCGTAGCCGAATGGCAAAAAACGGAACCCTTATAGATTCGTCATGTCTGTCTGTCTGTCTGTCCGTCCGTATGTCACAGCCATTTTATTCCGAAACTGTTAGGACTACAGAATTGAAACTTGGTAGGTAGATGTATTCTGTGAACCGCTTTCCGATTTTTATACAAAAATAAAAGCTATAAAAGTTTAAGGGGGCATCCCATACATAAAACCGAAACAAAAAAAAAATTTTTTCTTCAAACCTATACGTGGGAGGTGTCTATGGATAGATCTTTAAAAATGATATTGAGGTTCATAAAATCATTTTTTCTCAAAGTCAATCATTTGAAAGATAGGCGCGCCTAAAGTGGTAAAATGTGTGTCCGGGGGGGACAACTTTTAAAGTATGATAGTGAAAAATCTAAAAAAAATATATGCTGTAGATCTCAATAAAAACTATCAACGAAAATTGGTTTGAACGAGATACAGTCAGCAGTTTTAGAGATATGGCGACCGCAAAGATAACTTTGTTTTTCATACAAACACTATGAAAAACAAAGTTAATTTTGTAGTTGCGAAAAATCAAAGTTATAGAATACTCTACTGTGTTACGGAACCCTACGAGTGCGAGACCGAATAAACTGGCCAAGTGCAAACTTGGCCAGTTTATTTTCTTATATTTAATTCCAATTTATTTGCTTAAAATAATAAATGAAAAATGCAATTTAAGCGAGGGAAATTAAAGTTTGTAAAACAGATCACATTGGTCGAATCGAAAAACATTTAGCGCGGGAACATAAAAATGAATGTATGGTGTGGTCTTATTGTATTTGTATTACCAAATATTGTGTTTGCCGCGTATTATTGTGCAAAAATGTATATTACTAACCATTTAATATAGCTGAAAATGAGTACGAGATTAGAGAAACTGCATAATTTAATAAATACATGCCATTGGCTAAATACAATAATCGTGCAGAGACTTAGTTAAAGAAAAAAAAGCTGGTTTGCTTCACGCGGCGTGTGTCTGACGTAAGTGCGTGACGTCACAATTCACTATCAAAGAGCCCGGGAAATTATGGCGTTAAAACTGCTCAAATGTATATGTATATTTAAATATTTATTAAAAAAATAATTAGACCTAGTCCAGCAGTATTTTATTTTTGGATTGTTTTTATGGATGTAATGAGTGAAATAAAAATATTTAAAAAAAACATGCATATTCCTTATTGGCTTAGACTTTTAAAGGACAGGGAAGCGTGGAGGCAATTGGGGGAGACTTTTGCCAGCAGTGTGACACAAAAGATAAAAAATCGGCCAAATAAAACGGCCAAAATTTAAATAATTATTTTAATCTTCCGAAGTTCCACTGCCAGGAACTATTCTATCCTCATCACTAAACATCAGAAAACACTCATAGTATTCCAGCTTCAACGTCTACAATTGAAAAAGTCGATCCACTCACCTAACCGATTGGTCTTCTCCTTGATTTCATGTTCTATCGCCTGGAACAGCGGCGGGAACAGATGCACAGCATAATGTGGCAGGATATAGGACAGTTCTCGGCCATGACGACGAGCTTTCTCTGCTCGAGGGACGTGGCCTCGAACTAGGCGAGTTATTTGATGCTCCCGGCATGCTCCTGTGGAATCAAGTATCATATGAAATTAAATAGTTAGCATATTTTGCATATGATTGTATCGTACATGCGATAATTGGTGAACGGTACGGAGCTCGAAATATGGTAGGTAAAAGTTGTTGACAAATTTTTAAAATATGTTCGACACATTTTTCCAACGTATGGCATGCAAAATTGTACAGCGGTATAAATTAACTATTCATTATAAATCATAATAATATACGATATTAGTAACAGAATAAATAATAGTACAAGTCTTAGTACAAATCTTAACACAGCCACAGACAGGGCGTTTAAAGAGTATAATTATTCTGATTACTTTTACAATAAGGTTATCAATTATTTCAAGGTTTAGGATAGTGTCTAAAACTATAGTAGACAGAAGTGAAGTACAAAGAAGTGACAAAAAAAAGTCATTGTGTTATAAGGGACAGCTTCCGATCTTCCGATGTACAGTCCGGCAAGTATAACTTGGCGTGCCTGTGCGCCACTGTGCTTTTACTTTGTACTTTGATAACAGTTTCTCTTAAACCACTTTTAATTACTTTTGGCATTATTGAACTATTTTAATGTAGCGGATTTATCAACAATAATGTCGTGGTAATCTCTCAAACGTCAAACTCACAGTTTCAATTAAAATAATTAGTTCCAAAAACCACCACCGCCAAGTTATACTTGTGGCACTGTATGCACGACCTCCAGTCCTTATCACACACTACTGACAGAGTGAAGATGACATTGACCCTGACAGCCGCACACAACTCGCACCATAAACCATTCTCAACTCTACACGACCATATAGCGTTGCAATACAAATCTTATAAGAATCTTCTCTGACATATAAAATAGTAAACCTTGCGAGTAGATACGATCTATAGTGCAAATTATTTGATGCAAAGCTGAGCCCAGAAATATTAGAATTTAATTATAATAGAAGAATTAATTGTCTTACCGTCTAACACTAGAGTGAGATGGTATCCGATACCGAATTTGTTTTTCAAGAACAACGACGAACCTGCACACCTCACCTGCAAAAAAAATAGAAATATTAACTTTAAGCTTTTAAAAACTATTGTTACCCAACAGGGTCATTGTCATCTTATTTAGATGACAATGACCAAGTTAGACGCTAAATGTTACCTACGTCTTAATAAGAGTACCAAAAAAGTTTAATGGTATTAACTTGGTAAGGTTTCCGAGGTGGTTCAATTGTAATTTTATCGAGATCTGATAAGTATCTCCAGAGATATGGAGATAAACACCTCAAACTTGATACTGAAAATGCCTAGCGCGGCATTTGAAGTCGTTTGTTTTAGTGTTTTAAATCATCTTAAATTCATAATTCATTCATTTATTGCTTTCTCAATGTTAACAAAAATCTTATAATTAAATACAGTACATTAGAGACCCTGCCAGATACAATAATACTAGAGCAGAGGAAGGCGATATATTAATTTATCAAATCGAATTAGGTATAAACATTGTATTTTCAACCGACTTCCCAAAAAGAAGGAGGTTCTCAATTCGTCTGTAGGTTTTTTTTTGTGTATGTTACGCGATTACTCCGTCAATTGTAAACCGATTTGAATTATTCTTTTTAGGGTTCTGTACCCAAAGGGTAAAACGGGACCCTATTACTAAGACTCCGCTGTCCGTCTGTCTGTCTGTCTGTCTGTCTGTCCGAATGTCACCAGGCTCATTAACCGTGATAGTTAGACAGTTGAAATTTTCACAGATGGTGTATTTCTGTTGCCGCTAGAACAACAAATACTAAAAACAAAATAAAGTTAAAAATTAAAGGGGGTCCCCATACAAAAAAACCTTGTGTTGTGTTTTTAAACGTCATCTATCTAATTAGTTTCGGGAAAATGACATAGGTGGCGCTAGTAAACGAGCCCCGTCTTTCTAGATCGCGACCAAACCAAATATTCTTGGTAATATCAATTAATAAAATATATGAGGTTGAAACTTTGTTATGTTTCGTATTGTACGGAACCCTCCCTAAGTGTGCGATAAGAGACGCGATGCTGACTCGCACTTGGCCAGTTTTATTTTAATTGGTAGGGTTCGTTTCCGAGGTGGTCCCATTGTAATGTAATCGAGATCTGATAAGTATCTCCAGAGATATGGTGATAAACGTCTCCAACTCGCTACTGAAACTGACTCGCGGGGCATAGAAGTCGGTTGTTTTAGTTTTTAAACTATCGAAATTATATTTATCTGCATACATATAAATTACTAGCAGCCCGCCCCGGCTTCGCACGGGTAGAACATATATGCCTACTAAATTTGCATCAGTTTGTTGCATCGAATATAAAATATGAACATATTTAACAACCATCGTCATATTTCATCCAATTTACACAAAATCTTAACGAATTATGCACCTAAACCTTCCTCATAAACACTCTGGCTATTGGTGAAAACCGCATGATAATCCGTTCAGTAGCTATTGAGATTATTGCGAACAGACAGACAGACGCAGTGATGAACTTTGTTTTATAATACTTACGTATTGATATTGGACGGCCCTTTGGCGTAAAGGATAGTTACCCTGATTCTGACCCGACGGTCGTTGGTTCTAATCCTAGCTATATACCTACCAATGAAAGTTTTATGTGCATTCATGAATCATGAGTTTTCGTACAGTGGTAGTGGAATCATTAAATCTACCAAAAAGTAGCTTACCACCAAGGAGTACATCTGCCGCCGTAACCTTACGGCGTTCCCCGACGCAAAATGTAGGGGTAATATACGTTTAACGTGTGTATCTGTGTGTCTGTCTGTAGCATCTTAGCACCTAACCGGATGAACCGATTTTGTTTTTATAGTATATATAGTTTTTATAGTATAGATAGTTTTTTTTTTGTTTGATAGATGTCTTCATGGAGAGTTTTCTTAGCTTTGATTCATGAAAATTCGTTCAATCGTTATAAAATTATGAGCTTTTTTCTAGTTAATTGCGCTATGAAATCAACTTTCATAGGTCTGATCAATTCGAAAATCTTCTTCTTCAACGATATTGTAAGAACATGGAAGCCTCCTGGACTCTACAGAATACTCAAATCCTCACCAACTTACAGCTCAGATTTTAAATGTCGTGTTTAGAGTCATTGGAAAAAGCTATTATACATAGATCAGTCGGGGTGGTTTAAAATATTATATTATATTATTATATATATAGATGAATATTATTTTATACAATAGATCATATTATTATACTATATTGACTTCAAATTGATTGTGATCGGTGGGGATCTACAGCATAGCTAAGCTTATAATAATATTTTCGTAGTAACTATGACCTAATCTGTGGTTTCACTGCAAATATTTTATTAATTTTGCGATGCGTTTTTGTGAAGTTCGTGATATCTTCTAGAGTTTTCATTTGAATTATATACTGTAAAGGACAATTTTAATCTATAATATGTGGCCAAGCTAATTAACATAATTATTTGGATAAGGATTAATACTATATACTTGAAAATAGCCTTGGAAGTTATGTAATATTTTTTAACAAAAATTTTAAGATTAAAATGGTTACTGTGAGTCAACCTTAAGAGATAGACATATGCTGTCGCGGACTTTTTTGTAGGTCTTATTAAGTTGTACAATTCTTGCATAGAAAATATTCTTCTATCTATTTTCAATTAAGCAGCGTTCGTAAGAAACGTGTTTTTTCGATCGTTTATTTGCCGACTTAGGTTGCAAATTAGGTCTCCACGAATGTACCTTTGATGATTGAAACGGGATAATATATAGCCTATTTTCATTCTGAAAGTCCATTCTATGTATTAGTGAAAGAATTTTTTAAATCGGTTCAGTAGTTTTTGAGCTTACTCATTACAAACATACAAAAATACAAAAATACAAATGTTCTCTCTTTATAATATTAGTATAGATAATATTTGAAATGTCAATAATCTATAAGTCAATTTTAAAATCATACTAAAATTCAAATGTAATATTTAAATATTAAATTATTAAGGTCTCATGTTTCAACTCACCCGTCCTTTACTAATGACCGCCTTCCGATCCCCCAGGATATCAGCCTCGTCCATGAAGTGCGTGGTGAGAAGCAGCACCTTCCCCCGCTTGGCTTTCTGCAGGATGCGCCACATCTGACGTCGCGAGACAGGGTCTACTCCCGCTGTCGGCTCGTCTAGTATTATGATCTAGGAGAAGACGGAAGATGTAGAAGTATAAATATAAGTAGAAATGTATGTGCGCATTTCAAAGTGGCCCTCCGGTGAAGGAAACTATCTTTAAGAAACCCCTAACCCCCGCATGGTGGTAGCCTGTGGTAGAATACTATCTAGTGTCCACCTGGCCAGCTACCACACTTGAGATGAAAAACTGTCGCTAAACATCTAATGTGTTCCAGCAGCACAACCATTGTGCCATCATTTAATACCAGGTGAGATAGTGCATGTGGTCTGTAGCAGTAGACCTGCTTGCCTATTGATCATAAAAAAACAGTCATACCATTTTAGACCCAGTGTGTCCACTATCTTCAACCACATCATCGCTTACCACCATGCGAGATAGTGGTCAAAATATTAGATATAAAAAATACGCAATGTGAAAATTTAATCACGATTTTACGAGTAAACGTAACTCAAACAACTAAGATTACTGAAATGTTGATTGACAGAGCTTAACAGTGATAACATTGATGAGATGATAACTTGGTATACGTGAACGAATTCGTGGGTATCAGCTAAATTACTATGAAAAAAAGGCTTAGCCTCAATGATTGACCAGGTACCTTAGGATCCCCTATGAGTGCGATGGCTATACTGAGCTTCCTCTTCTGTCCCCCCGAGAGATGCTTAGCGAAGACATCCATCTGCTCAGTTAGCCCCACCTCCGATACTGACTTGTGGAGCTGTTCTGATAGTCTTTTGCGAGGTACACCCTGGAAAGTTGAGGATATATTGTGAAATAGGAAGTCAAAAAAATTTAAACATATTTGTAAAATATTTTCTATGCCACTTGAGTGATTTTCATTTGACGCTCTGAAGTGTTACTTTATATCTCTATACATCATTGTCAAGTCAACCACCGGAAGGTAATTTTCGCCTTCCTGCGTCCGTGGGGGAAAAAAAGGAAAGTAACAATGACCTTCTCGTGGGTGATGAACCCAGGTCATCAAGGCCATTGTTACTTTCCTACATCCGTAGGTTGAAACCTTAATATTACACGTAGTTCCAGTGAGGTGCTAAATGAGGGACCATTGTTGGTCGGCTGCGGCCGTCGCTCGAACCAACTACAGAACGAATACATACATGTCATCTATTGGCTCGCTGAATTTGGGTATGATATTCGGTGCTAGGAAAGCCTCACATTGAAAATCTGTCACCAAACATCTAATGTGTTCCGGCGGCTGTCCTTGAGAGCCAGTTCCCATTCCAGGCCTAGCATGCTACCATCCTCGACCGCATCATCACTTACCAGCAGGTGAGACAGTGGTCAAATGCTAGCCTATACGATGAAAAATATACAAAAAATATATACGGTCGAATTGAGAAACCTCCTCCTTTTTTTGAAGTCGGTTAAAAAGCTTGCAAGACGGGTTTGGATATAGTTGCACTTTGTGAATTGGACTAAGCTAATGTCAGTTCTTTGCCTAGTCTCAATGCCAACTTACGTTTGCAGAAAAGCACGATTCCATCTTACACCGCATCGTTACTTAACATCAGGTGAGATAGAGGTCAAGCGCTAGTCTGTCCTAAAAAAACTGTGCATTTTCGTATCTTTAAGAAAAAGGGTTATGGGCACAGAACAGTGGTTATCGGTTAACAAGCTGAAATGGCAGGGGGCTGGTCACGTTTGTCTTAGAAACGATAACCGTTGGGGTAGACAAGTTCTAGAGAGGAGACCACGTGCCGGCAAACGTAGTGTAGGACGCCCTCCAGCTAGATGGAGCGATGATATACGCAAGCTGTTTGGCAGCGGTTGAAAACGAATAGCTGGAGATCGAGCTCAGTTGCGTGCCATGGGAGAGGCCTATGTCCAGCAGTGGACGGAAATTAGCCGATAATGGTGATGATGAAAAAAGGTTGGTTGCTGACCTTAACAGAAGCGTAGAACTCAAGATGTTCCTTGACAGACAGCAAATCGAAGAGCACGTCCTGCTGTGGGCAGACTCCTGTCATCTGGCGGATCTCGTACATGTCGTTAGGATCCCTAAAACATATTGAAACACATTATTCATATATTTACTAGGGGATACCCGGCGCGTACTACTACGATTAATAAAACTGGCCAAGTGCGAGTCAGACTTTTTTCCCGCAAACGGAGGGTTCCGAACGCCATCTAACGAATATCTAACGAACTTCTAACACCAACTTAGTAAAATAACACTAAAGCTACTTCTACTCGCCAATAGATGTCGGGAAGAGTCATATTTTAAGTTGATTATTGAAAACACGAATAAAACAACATTTTCTGAAAATAAATCCTAGCTAGATCGATTTATCGCCCCCGAAATCTCTTGTATATATGTTATGTTCCAAGATTCAGATTCAGATTCCGAGATTAAGGTAAACCCGATAGGCACTATCGTAAAAAACACGTTTTATGTTCTAAACCCTTTAATTTTTAATTTTGTTCTGTTCTTAGTACTTGCTGTTATAGCGGCAACAGAAATACATCATCTGTGAAAATTTCAACCGTTTAACTATCACCGTTAATGAGATACAGCCTGGTAACAGACGGACAGACAAACAGACAGACGGACAGCGGAGTCTCAGTAATAGGGTTCCGCTGGTACCCTTTGGGTTCGGAACCCTAAGGTGCGCAGAAAGCTACGCGTTAGATGTGAAACTTCCAAGTTCATTGAATTTATTTCTCAACATCACCAATTATTTTTTGTACAACTCCATCATTTGAACTTTAACGAATGCCACTTCGTAGTTACGCCGTTCTAAAATAGAGGGCGTTTATAAATTCCGCTGCCTTCGGACCGTGACGCTACGTCACATCCATCAAATTTTATTCCTAGCCACAGAATAATGAATAGTACTAGCGCCTAAAGAAGTTTCACTTCAAAAAATGTTAGCCTAATGCATGCAATGGTTTTAGTCGTCTAAAACTACCTTTGATTTATTTTATTAGGATTCCGAACCCAAAGGGTACCAACGTGTAACAGAACGGATTTCGAGCTCTACGATTTATTGAGATTGGTTCAGGTTTATGCGGTAATATTTCGGATTTATATTGATTTTAATGATGTACTATGTTTATATTCAAAAGAATTCATAAATAGGATCGTTCTCATTTAGTATTTAATTAAATATTTGGGTCAAACAAAACAACGCTTGGCACTATATAGGTCAGTTGCGAAGCCACTTTGTAGAGTTAAAAAAATGCTAGATGACATGAACTGCCAGTGTCAGGAGGGGCTGTCACTTGAGGGCAAGGGAAGAATTATTGTTTGTTGAGAAAGAGGATTTATTTAGTTTTTTCTTGGTTTATGGCGCCTTTAAAGATTTGCCGCGTAAAATGGTGAAAAAGAGGATTTTTGCCGCTAAAATGCAGGGGACTTGACTTTATGGCGGCGAAACTGGGGGTCACTATTTTTACTGGGAAGAAAAAGAGCAAGATGTTACTGGACGTGTAGTGTTATTTTGAAGTTTTTATGTGCTAAAAAGTGTTAAAATTGTGAAAAAACGGAGCAGTAAGAAGTCAGGGAGTATCCGTTTATCTACTAATGGGAAAGCTGCATTGTGGGCTTTTCCAATAACATGAGAAGATGTCACTGTGACGCGTTAGATTGTCTATTTGGGTGCATATTGTAATGGGATAGTGCCCGATTACAAGCGGAACTACGGTTCAATATAATATTAGGCGTGAGGCTCAGCTACAAAGCAAGAAGCAGGCTTGCCAGTTACTTGCTGATGGTAAACAGAAGTGTCTATGTAATGCTTTCAATCTCCAATAATTGTTTGGACAGAGCACTGATGGTTCATGATGCCTTTTCAACCGACTTCCAAAAGGAAGGAGGTTCTCAGTTCGTCTGTATGTTTTTTGTGTGTATGTTGTACGATTGCTTCGTCGGTTGTGAACATCCAAAACTTGCTGCTGGCGCTGACTCGCGGGGCATGGAGGTCGGCTGTCTTGGTTTTTGAACTATCCTAATTATTATGCACATATTTATTTTCTTATCTTAAGTCTAGGTTTTTTTACTATTATTATTATAAGATCTAAATTTAAAAATAGAAAGTCATAATTGACTGACTTTCTATTGATTGGTATTAACTAATAAATTTAAGAAGATACAATTACAAAGTAAAAATAATACATTTTATCTCCTTGTAGATAGTTTTCTCACTAAATATTACACTTTGAAATTATGGTCAAGTGCATGAGGAAACTAGTTGGCTTTCAATACTATATTATGACATCTAGTACTTGAAATCTTAGGTTACTTAAATTTTATAGTTGTGGCTGATCGCTATTTAATTATCTCAATTCAGTGAAATCAGATTTGATTGAGTATACAGTGTGGAAATTAAACTCAGGCCCTGGAGGGAAACTACTTTAAATCCTTAAGCTAGCTCATTTTACTTAAAGGAGACATTCCTTTATATTTGAAAAGAAACAAATCTGCATTAAAAGATTTTTTTAAACTCGCTTGCTTCGCCCGGGACTCGAACCAACTAAAATTAAAAAAAATAAACACTCTTTATTTTATTATACTAATCGGTAGTATTAATATTCAGGATAAAGTTTCTCTAACAAACATTAGGTCTTAAAAATAAAAATAATGGTTAAATCTCACATCAACTTTATTTTACTATCAATTTTGTAACACTTAAATTATTTAACTGATAAATTGTTCGAAATGAGCCCCGTCGTTCCGGCTACACAACATTAGTCGCCGTTGAAATTCATTTCTTGTAGCCTTCAGCAAAGTGTTGTGGTGTATGCCCCTAATAACATTTTCTATCGCAATCCTTAGCTCTTGAACGGTTTCATAGCAAGTTTCATAAACAACATTTTTTACATGACCCCATAAAAAGAAGTCCATGGGCGTCAGGTCTGGACTTCTTGCAGGCCATCTAATCGTCCCGTTTGTACCTATCCAGGCATTGAAATTTTCATTAAGGTATGCCCTGGCAATTCTGCTGTTGTGGGCAGGTGCACCATCTTGTTGAAAAATGATATTATTTCGTTCCTCTTCTGGCAGAAGGTTTAATTGATTTTGTAAAAGCTCCAATATTTCAATGTATTTTGCTGCATTCAGATGTCCTTCGTAAATGTGCATCAAAACAACCTGTTACTTTTGATTCCACACCAAACATTAAACGAAAATCTGACCTGATTGTTCGTTTCACGGACACGGAATGGATTTTGACAAGACCAATAATGATTGTTATGTCTGTTATACATTATACATGTTCTGTGTACATTATTTCTAAGCTTCAATCTGAAGCATCTTTTTAATCAGCCAACAAGAATCACTAGCTCGTCAGCTACCTGCTTGGACAATGTGTTCTGCAACTGTGAACCCGAAAAAATTGCAATTTTTGATAAACTTGGCTCGGACCATCTGGGACAAAGTGTCACTTTTTCATGTAAATTATCCATCAAAGGCCAAGAACATTTTAACAGGCCCATTACCACCAAACGGGTTGAACAGTTTGTGGATATCATTGACAAGCAATTAATGAACCTAAGATTTTCTGAGGATCCTGATGACCTATGCAGTGCTATTTCAAATGTTAGATGCAGAGTTCAATGATATTTTTAAAATTAAAATGGTTAGAAAGGGTGCGAAGGTTCGTTTCGATGACTGGGCAACTCCTGGTATTTATAAAAGTAGAAACAATTTGTATAACTTGTACTCACAAAAAACCATTAATTTACATAATACTAAATTCATAAATCACTTAAAATTGTATTCAAAAACTTTTAAAGTTGTTTGTCAGACAGCAAAATCACTGCATCTAAGTAGAAAAATTAAGCATGCCGATGACAAAATAAAATCAACATGGAAAGTCATTAATACAGAAACTGGAAAAATTAAGCAGAGGGACGGTAAAATTATGTTAAAAGTTAATAATAAATTAATCATAGATAATAATGATGTCGCTAACACATTTGTTGAGTACTTCTCACAAGTACCTATTATTACTACTCAGCCTTTAAACTCTTCCCCTAAGGATGCTTTTGTTTTACTATCGAAGTGTGTAAATGTATGTGACTCTATGTTTGAGTTCAGACACATAACTTCAATATCAATTATCAAAACTTTTAAAATGCTCAATCAAAAGAAAACCGAGGATCTGTGGGGTATGTCAACCAAAGTACTTAGTTATATTATTAATGCAATTAGCCCTCACTTAGCGTTTATTTTTAACAGATGCGTCGATGAAGGTGTCTTTCCTGATGTAATGAAAAAAAGTAAATTAATTCCCCTATACAAATCAGTGAACAAAAATGACCCTTCGAACTATAGACCAATCTCTATATTACCGGCGCTCAGTAAAGTTTTTGAAAAAGTTATATTAGACCAGCTTTTGGCACATTTTAATATTAATCATCTTTTAAATCACAAACAATATGGTTTCACTAAGGGGCGTTCTACTACTGATGCTGGAGTAGATCTTCTTAAACATATATTTGATGCCTGGGAGAAAGCACAAGATGCTATCGGCGTTTTCTGTGACTTATCTAAAGCGTTTGATTGCGTCTGTCACAAAACGCTAATTTGCAAATTAAAACACTACGGCGTTAACGGAAAAGCACTTGATCTGGTCTCATCCTACCTCAGTAATAGAATACAGATGGTTGAGGTCAATGGCGTCAGGTCATCTGGATCCCTCATAAAAATGGGAGTTCCGCAAGGATCGATCTTAGGACCATTTTTATTTCTAGTTTATATTAATGACTTGCCGTCTTTCGTGCAAAACTTATGTGACATTGTTTTGTTCGCGGATGATACATCCTTAATATTCAAAATAGATAGGATTGCGCCTGGATTTGACGACGTTAACAAATCAATCGCACAGGTTTTGAATTGGTTTACAACCAATAACTTATTACTGAACGCCAAAAAAACTAAATGTATTAAATTCTCGCTGCCAAATGTAAGAAAGGGTGTCATTAATAGCAGGATATTAATAAACGATGTACCGATAGAATTTGTTGAATCCGCTACATTCTTGGGCATCACCCTGGATTCAAAACTACAATGGGGTTCTCAAATATCGGCTCTGGCAGGTAGATTGAGCTCCGCTGCATACGCAGTACGTAAAATCAGAAACTTGACTGACGAATCCACTGCTAGATTGGTTTACTTTAGCTACTTCCATAGTATAATGTCCTATGGCATTTTATTGTGGGGGAAAGCCGCCGAAATCCAATCTATATTTGTTTTACAAAAAAGAGCTATTCGATCTATATATACCATGAAGTCGCGAGACTCACTTCGTGAAAAATTTAAGGAGATTAAAATTCTCACAGTGGCATGTCAATATATATATGAAAATATTATGTATGTACGCAAAAATTTGAATGAGTATGATAAGAGGTCCGATGTACATAATTTCAATACAAGACACAAAAATAGATTAATTCTACCTCAATTCAGGTTGTGGAAAGTTAGTGGTTCTTTTCTGGGGAACTGTATACGATTTTATAATAAACTTCCTAAAGATATTGATCAACTGTCTATAAGCAGATTTAAAACCTTTGTAAAATCCAATTTAATGAAGAAATCGTACTATACAATAAATGACTATATGAATGACAAAAATGCTTGGCCTGAATGCCCCAAGCTCCAAGATATAATATAAATTGTATGATAATAGAATTACTTATTGTACATTAAACATTTATTTAATATGAATTAAAAAAACTGAATTAAAATAAGTGACAAGCCCCATAGAGTTTCTTGGTGTTTCTTCTCTGATGGGAGTACTTCCGAAACACCAGTAGATTCAACAGTCAATCAGTTTTCATCTTTTGTTTACAGATCTAGGGTTGCCTGTTACGACGGTATTATGCGGCGGATAGTCGGACAATCAGTTCCATTCGGAACATGATTTGTACTGCAATTAGTCTGCGTTTTATTTATCTATTATGTTTCATTATTTCACAATTTTTTGGATAAAAATTGTCTGAAGTACTGAAACATGCACTGGGTTGCGGGTGCACGTAATGGTACGGTTGGCAACCCTACATTAATAAGGGGAATTAAACATGTGTTTTAAGTGTGACGTTCGACGTCTAGATGAAAGCTGAATGGCTCAATACCTTTGTTTTTTTTTTGTAAATTCAAAGCGTTATGTTTCTGTTATATCTATATTTTTTGTTGAATATGACCTATTTAATGTCATTTGACGTGTGTAAGTGCTAATTTTTAATTTGCCCATATACTGAATAAATGCTTTGACTTGACTTTGACTTTGACATTCCATTATTACTAAAATTTGTTTCGTCAGACCATACAATACAGTCCAAGAAATTTGAGTTGCGGGCTATTTCTGTTTGAATATTTTCACAAAACTGTAATCTCCTGTCACTATCTCCGGGATGTAGTTTCTGCACCAATCGCCCATCACGATAACATTTGTATTTGTATTTTTTCAGAACTTTAAGTATACTAGTATGGTTGATGCCTATCTCTTGAGCAGCTTCCCTGCTTGAAGCCTTCGGGTAACACTCGAAGTATGTCAAAATGTTTAACTCAACATCGCTATAGTCCAAATTTTGTTGCTGTGGGCGTCCAGTCTTCTTTTTAAAACTTCCAACGGTCAGTAAATTATTCACAATTCGAGACAAAACATTTCTAGATGGTAGTTCTCTGTCTGGATACTTCTCGCGATACCACTGCAGAGCTAAATCGTAGCTCTTGTTGCAAACAAAGTAAGCTTCTAATAACTCGAATTGTTCTTGATACGCCATTATGAGATAATTTAATTACGTAAGGAAAGCAACACTACTTAAATAAAATCTGTTGATAAAAATCGTTCGAATTTTAAAATTATTGTCCCGCATTGCAAACAAAGTCAAACGTTCCATTTTTAAACTTCTCCACTGAACGCCTCGGATCATGTAAGAAGGAAATGTGCATAGAGGTATTACCACCATTGAACAATTTTCTTATCGAAGATTTCAACAAGGTACTTAACGATAAATTAGCATGCGTGTACTTCATACGAAGTCTTTGAGTGTTGGAGAGATAACAGAACTGTTACGTGTCTTTTACTTGTTAAAAGTGAACAGTAACCAAACATTTTTTAGAGAAACTTTATCCTGAATATTAATACTACCGATTAGTATAATAAAATAAAGAGTGTTTATTTTTTTAAATTTTAGTTGGTTCGAGTCCCGGGCGAAGCAAGCGAGTTTAAAAAAATCTTTTAATGCAGATTTGTTTCTTTTCAAATATAAAGGAATGTCTCCTTTAAGTAAAATGAGCTAGCTTAAGGATTTAAAGTAGTTTCCCTCCAGGGCCTGAGTTTAATTTCCACACTGTATACATGTAAAATATTTTATCTACACTAATGTTATAACATTCTACTTATGTTTCCAATACTTGACTTATAATTACTACTGTTATAGCGCAGATAACAAAACACTCAATTTAAGCAATTTCACATGATGGTATAATATCCACATCGATATCGTAAAATCTCATTATAACATCAATAAAACGCGACCAATTAACCTGGCGAGCCTTATGTCAAAATCCTCATACAAGTTGTATAAAATTTTGATATTAGGCTGGCTTTTGAAAACAGTTGGGTTATACGTGAAAACTTCGTCGAAACTACTAAACTTACATACACAAAACTCTTTGGTAAGATCTTGTGCCAATTAAATAAAAAAAGAACAGCGCGCGCTCGCTCCTGATTGGCCCTGCGCGCGCAGCTGCGCTCTCATTGGTTAGATTTTAATGGCGGCAAGTTCACTGACAATACACGTACGCGTGAATTTAATGTTTCGCAATGTGTTTTGTTTTTAAAATACAAATTAAAAGTTAAAAATGGATAGCGACGATGATATTTGTACGCCTCCGGATATTCTAGAATTGGCAACAAAAGTAACTCACAATCTTTTGCCAGAAAAATCTAGAAAATGATATGAAAAAGAATATAATAACTTTTTGGCATGGAAGATCGAAAAGAAAACTACATCATTTTCTGAAAATGTCATTCTTGCGTATCTCAAAGACCTCTCCGACAAATGCAAGCCATCTTCTATGTGGGCTAAATATTCTATGCTCAAGTCCACATTGAGTATCTACAACAATATTGATATCACGAAGTATTCAAAAGTCATAGCGTTCCTGAAACGCAGTTCAGAAGGACACAAGGAAAAAAAGTCCTTGACGTTTACATCAGGTCAAAT
The DNA here is from genome assembly GCA_954871355.1 of Cabera pusaria. NCBI lineage: Eukaryota > Metazoa > Arthropoda > Insecta > Lepidoptera > Geometridae > Cabera > Cabera pusaria. The sequence continues at coordinate 2,950,185 of OX940906.1, read as the reverse complement.
AAAGATGTTCCTGGAAGATTCACCAGATATTTTGTATCTTTTTGAAAAGGTAAGTGTATTATAGTTCTGTTATTTAATCTACCTAGTACTTACGTACTACACACGCAAGTTATCTAGACACTCCGTTTAAGCGCTTTGTGTATAAATTTGGTAGTAGGTACCTACACTTTATTACTTCATAAATCATAGTTTTTGCCTTGGCTATGTACCTCAAGCTTATTATATCGTTTATTGTTACAGGTTGCACTAATCTTCGGCATAATGGGGGCATGCCGAAGGCAAGAGCTATACAACATCCAGTTCGATGAAGTCTCTAACATAGACGACAGTACAATCATGGTGAAAGTTTCGAAAACAAAAACGAAAATAGATCGTTCTTTCGTTGTGACGGGCAACTGCTATGCCGTATGTAAAAAATACATGGAACTTCGACCCACCCCCTGTCGAAACCCTGCCTTTTTCTTGAGCTATAGATCGGGGAAGTGCGTCGATCAAAGAACTGGTATTAATAAATTTAGTGCTCTGGGAAAAACTATCGCAAGTTTTTTGAATCTGCCTAACCCAGCGTTGTACACGGGGCATTGCTTCCGGCGCACCTCGGCGACCCTTCTCATAGATAGCGGTGGTGATTTGACCGCACTGAAACGACACGGGGGGTGGAAGTCTTCTACTGTGGCTGAAAGCTACATTGATGAGTCTTTAATGAATAAAATTCAAGTCTCAAATACGATCTTGAACAGTATAGAAAACAAGACGAATGAAGTAATTATAAATATTCCGACTCCGTCTACGAGCTCTACTGCTTGCCCCGCGGCCGCTACAGCTGCTGGATCAATAATTAACATTAACTTTCAAAATTGTACCATCCAAAATTTGAACAATTATTATAAATAAACTATTGTCAGCTTTTACTCTTGTTGTTTGATTAATTGCATTAGTGAAGATAAAGTAGTGTATGCAACTGCATATAACACGGGTATTAAAACACTCGTTACTATTATGAAACTCGCTGCGCTCGTTTCATAAACTCACACTCGTGTTTTAATACCCTTCATTATATGACAGTTGCATAAACTACTAATATGCATCACAGGAAGATTATCATTATACTTGCCTGTATTAACTAAAGGCAGTATTAGGTTCGACGCCACAATATGTGATGTTTATATGAATGTTTAGAGTGAAATGGAAAAAGAGATACGTGGGTGATGAACTTGTACTTATACCGATGGCAAACTTATCTGACTGATTTTGACAACTTTTATATCAAGAGAAATGGTTAAAAGATAGATTTCTAAATATTTATATATTTATTTGTAGGATTTTGTATTTGGTTTATTATTCCATTTTAATATTAGTTATTTCATGTGTTATTGTTATATAACTTTTCATCCAAATCGGGGTATTTTGTATTTGAAATAGATTTATGAAATCATTTACTTGTATGTATATAATAATTATGATTTATTTTAATATGGCTAAGAAAGCTAGCTGCGTCCCGTGACTTTGCTCACGTTGGGACAATTATATAACATTTTATCCTTCGTATTTGAAATAGATTTATGAAATCATTTACTTGAATATATTTAATAATTATGTTTTATTTTAATATGGCTAAGAAAGCTAGCTGCGTCCCGTGACTTTGCTCACGTTGGGACAATTATATAACATTTTATCCTTCGTATTTGAAATAGATTTATGAAATCATTTACTTGAATATATTTAATAATTATGTTTTATTTTAATATGGCTAAGGAAGCTAGCTGCGTCCCGTGACTTTGCTCACGTTGGGACAATTATATAACATTTTATCCGAATCGGTCCGTGGTTGTGGGAGTTACAGTGTTGTGCTAAGTGTTCTATGGAGCTTAAACCTGTTGGAGAGTGTTCATTGGGTCTGTGTCCAGCAGTGGACAGAAATTAGTTAATGTTAGTGATAAAGTTAATAACGGAGTATTATTATAATAATTTATTTCAGGACATTAATTGTTTATGTGTACGTGAACGATAGTAATTTTCTTTACCATTTTTGATGATGAATTTGAAACGGAATATTGTAATAATAATAAATTTATTTCAGGACATTAATTGTTTATGTGTACGTGAACGATGATAATAATTTTCTTATACCAACCGTAAAATAATTTAATATATAATATTATTATTAAGAACGGTTGTACACTCACGGGTTTTTTTATCGGAATTGCTCCGATCAGTTTCAGACACGTTTGGTGTCCTTCTTCTGGGAGCCACGTCTACCGCAAGCTCCTCGCGCAACGAGCTTCGGCACGTAACTGTGTTACATCTGTGTTCTTAATAATAATATTATGTGTAATCCTCACGATACATTTAATAATCAAATAATTTAATATAATTTTAAGTACCTGCATCGCAGAAGTAATTTGGTGGAAAAGTTTAATAATTAATATGTTCGAGATTTTCTTTCCTACGGGATATACAAAACATGCGGATATAATGTCATGTTGACTTATCCATTATCATCGACATAAATAACTATGCATCAGCATATTTAAAATCAACGTACCCGACTCATTAGAATGACTTAGTGAGGAGGATTTATTTACTAATTATGTTCGAGATTTTGTTTCCTACGGGACGCATGTGTTTTATTAAAGCTGCTCATTTGGCGTGGATTCGCCTGTTACCTGTTCGTGATTTATTTTCCCTGCGGGGATACATCACCATGAGGTTTAACCTCGTTTCTGGTTGATGATTCGATAATGAAATGCAGGTAATATTTCTAGGCTTGCTAAACCTCATTTCTCGTCGATACTTCGATTATGAAATATAGGTCATGTCTCATGCGCAGTGGTGGTCCTCCATGGATGGTTGCTTGATACTAGATCAAGTAGGGGCTAACCAAGTAATTCAGGATGAATGCCATACCTCGGTAGCGAATGGACGGCGCGCCGATCCAACCATCCATGGTACATGCTGTGTAAAAAACACCCCACAGACTGTCCTCCCTTTAAAAGTATTAAATCAGACATAATTTTATATATACATGTATGTATTTATCATACTTTTGTTCTCCTCTCTTTTGTTATTGTACATACTAAAATGTTTATACTAAATCTTATTTACATGATCAATAACTTTGTCTATAAAAATATCAAAGAAATTGACAAAGAAAGATCATCAAATTAAAATCTATCGAAGTCCCAAAGAAAGTCAAAAAAATAAATATAATTAAGAATGCAAGGTGTGAATGTAAGAGATTATCCAGAGAAAATACTAATTTCATATTTTTATGTTCATTTGTAAAATGTAATGTTATTACGTTCAATAGGTATAATGTTGACAAAGATTGTTGAATATTACTCAATGTTCAGTTGTATTCTACAACGTAGCGTTATAGTACTAATAATAGTGTATTTGTACACATTAGTATAAGATAAATAATTGGTACTAAGAATTTCAATAGGTAAAAGTTGCACCAAAAAGTACCAAATATTACCAACAGTAATGGTTAGGATTACTAGTACTAATAATAATAGAATAACACAAATGCGTACTAATAATAGCATATTTGCACTGAATAGTATTAGTTAGAAAAATTGGTGCAATTCCTTTACTAGGTAACGGTTGCACCAAAAGGTATCAAATAATACCAACATTAATATTTAGGTTTACAAGTACTAATAATAATAGAATAACACAAATTAGTACTAATAATAGCATTTTTACACTGAATAGTATTAGTTAGGAAAAATGGTGCAAACGCTTTCACTAGGTAACAATTGCACCTAAGGGTACCAAAAGCAACAGTATAGCACAAACAGTATTGTAGCAGTGGTTAGGATTACTTGTAACAATAGAACCTTTATTTCTTGTATTAATTAGACTAGTTATTATATTAATTTGTCTTGAGATTCCCTGAAAAGAATTTAGGTTACATCAACGGTTCACAATGGGTCCTACCACTAACTAGACGATTACAAATGGTCAATATTTTATTCCAATCTCTTTAGTACTCCAGTCCGATTCCAATATTCTAATATATTAATATTCCAGTATTCCAGTATTCATTTATAAAGTGAACAAATATAGTCGTTCAAAAGAAAATATTAAATACCAAATTATTTTAAGGGGGGGTTGTTACAAACGGAACCCTATTACTGAGACTCCGCTGTCCGTCTGTCTGTCTGTCCGTCCGTATGTCTGTCCGTCTGTCACCAGGCTGTATCTCATGAACCGTGATAGTTAGTTGAAATTTTCACAGATGATGTAATTCTGTGGCCGCTATAACAACAAATACTAAAAACAGAATAAAGTTAAAAATAATAGAGGGTCATACAAGAAACATGTTTTTTTTTCGGCATTTCAATGTAACGCCATCTATGAACGCTTAGTTAGGTAAACGTCGCATAGATGGCGTTATACTGAAATGTCGATCCCTAATAGCTTTGTTAGACGTTAGATGGCGTTATAAGAAATAAAATGTTTATAAGTTATTATTTTTTGCTGGCGAAAAATGATAGCGGTTTTTTTTGCTCGATCTTATAAATTACTGTAGTATGGTACGGAACCCTACCAGTGCGAGTCCGACTTGCACTTGGCCAGTTTATTTATTTATATTATTCCTAATGAATCCGGTTTGGGGTACATCGGTTGGGTGGTTAGGTAGAAACATTTCTGTGTTTTATACATACTTATAGATTAACTTTCATTACACGTCAGTCAATACAATATGTTATATTCATTATTCTTTCGATAGATAATAGGGAATATGCATGATTTTTTTAAATATGTTTATTTCACTGAATACATCCATTTAACACAGTAAAAAATTAAATAATACTGAAAGTAAATTGTTAAACACAATCCAAAATTTCATCGTACCGACGGGACTTGAACCCGCAACCTCCGGAATAACATGTTCCGGTGCTTTGCCAATTAAGCCACGGTGCGAAGCATCGTTACGACGAAATTAGTGGATTGCATTTGTTAACCCAATTATGCATTGGTGGCGCCATCTATGACTACTTATTACGTAAGTTAATCATTCGGAAGAAATCATTACAGTTTTCAAATCCGACGAGAGATGTTGCACTGCGTAAATCAAATATTATGTTTATCTCGTCGGATTTGAAAACTGTAATGATTTCTTCCGAATGATTAACTAACGTAATAAGTAGTCATAGATGGCGCCACCAATGCATAATTGGGTTAACAAATGCAATCCACTAATTTCGTCGTAACGATGCTTCGCACCATGGCTTAATTGGCAAAGCACCGGAACATGTTATTCCGGAGGTTGCGGGTTCAAGTCCCGTCGGTACGATGAAATTTTGGATTGTGTTTAACAATTTACAAAAATATAAAGTGTGAAGCACTTCAAATAAACATAATACTGAAAGTGTTCAATTAAGCTACAAAATATAGTTTTAGCATTGAAGAAATATGAGGTATCTAAAACGCTGCCAAATTTTCGCGCGCCTTTGTGACGTCACAGTGCACAACACAGTCTCCACAGATTAAATATTTTTAATAGAAATACAGTGCCACAAGTATAACATAGCGGTGGTGGTTTTTGGAACTAATTCTTTTAATTGAAACTGTAAGTTTGACGTTTGAGAGATTACCGCGACATTATTGTTGATAAATCTGCTACATTAAAATAGTTCAATAATGCCCAAAGTAATTAAACGTGGTTTAAGAGAAACTGTTATCAAAGTACAAAGTAAAAGCACAGTGGCGCACAGGCACGCCAAGTTATAGTTGCCGGACTGTACTACGTTTTCGTACTACAGTGCATACTATTTATATGAAAAAGATTTAATCTGTGGAGATCGTGTTGTGCACTGTGACGTCATTTTCTAATTGACAAGTGGTGATGTGTTTAGCAAATTTATATTTTCCACGCTTTTTTTGCATTTTTCATATAATATTTTAACACATGTAAGACTATTTTATTTATAAAAAAAAGAGTGTGTGTACTTATGTACACGCGTTAGAAGTTATACTTCTGTGGCGTATGGAAAAAATATAACTAAAATGCAGTAGTGATTAACGATAAATATTAAAATTAATCAAAAAGATTTTATTTAAATAGGTTATATACAAAAGGTTTTATTAACGTAAAAATATGATGTTAAATGCGACATATACAACTTGAACATAGTCATGCCACCTAGAACTAACTTCACGGTGTAGAATTTAGGTGTCGGTGTGCGCGCGCATCGTACCACCTAGAACTAACTTCACGATGTTAAATTTAGGTGTCGGTGTGCGCTCGCATCGTACCACCTAGAACTAACTTCACGGTGTTAAAATTAGGTGTCGGTGTGCGCGCGCATCGTAAAAATTCACTCTCATCATCTCTATCGCGCCAAAAGAAGTATAACTTCAAAAATGTTTAACATACAACACCAGAACAATAATGATTCGAAAATAAATTATTTCAAGTAAATGTATACCACATGCATATTCCCTATTATGGGTATGAATATGGCACTTAGTTATTTTCATTAGTTGTGCGTGAAAAGACGCTTGCGACGAGCGCTTTGTCAAAATTCAAAATCTTTTATTGCTGAATGTAGTAGATATAAAAAAGATGTTAATACATTAGACGGACTTACATTCTACCAATATTGACAATGGTGTGCAATTCATTTATTTTTTTGTTTACATAAATAGAGAGATGGCATCAAATTATCTTAATGACTAAGAGTAGGTATTACAATACAGGAAATACAGGAAAATTAATTATTACTTTATTATTAGAACAGATATAAATGAATGAAATATAGATAAAGCAACAAAGTTTTATCAAATACATTGTAATGAGGATAAGTTATTTTTCAAAAAAAATAAAACCGACTTCATATCCACAAAAAGGCACTCAAAAGCGAAAAATAATTTATTTAAAATTATTGTAAGCGTTACCCACTTCTCTATTTGAAGTCGGTGCCAGCCAAGTCTAATAGGTAGTAGATAGATAATACCTACATGTATCTACCTACTTACTAACCTACGTGTACCTACTTACTACTACTACATACATAGTATCTATCCAATAGACTTGGCTGGCACCGACTTCAAATAGAGAAGTGGGTAACGCTTACAATAATTTTAAATAAATTATTTTTCGCTTTTGAGTGCCTTTTTGTGGATATGAAGTCGGTTTTATTTTTTTTGAAAAATAACTTATTTTACCCTTTTTAGTGCAAAAAAAGTTTTAATGAAATTACATGCATCTATTAAATTTCGTGTCTGGGCCGTTATACACTGACGGATATATACTTTTTGAAAATTTCAAGTATGTACCTATAACGGTTAAGAAGATACAGATCTGTAAAGTGCGCCCATATAGTCACACGGACGGACGAACAGACAACAAAGTCTCAGAAAGTGTTCATTTGGTAGCCTTTGGGTTCGGAACCCTAAAAAAATTGACTTTAAATGTCGCGCGAAAGTGAAAATATTCACTAGTAATAATGATATCATCAAGGTATCATAGAACAATGTCCAAAATGGCCCTGTGCAGTTGAAGCATCTGACACACACGATAATTAATTGTCTATTTTATTACAATAATTCCAAATACTTTTATAACACGGACTAGTTGTATTCCAAAATGAATATTAAAAAGTATTATTTGCGATTATTAACATTAATTGCCGCCATATGGCCAACAGAGTATTGAATCACTCTACTACGTTGTAAGAGGCACTTCCCTATATTGTGGATAGCCGAATTATGAAAGCACTGTGTAGCCAACCTAACAACGGAAAGTATTATTTACGTAGTAACTATTGTATAATATGTGGTTTTATGCTTATAATTTTTTTTTGCTGTGTTGATTGGTACAAAGTACGTTCATAATTCTGAGTTATTTAATTATGTATGCAGTGTCGCGGAACTGAAATGGCCGCCATCTTCGCCAAATGTCATGTCATGTCAAAAATATTAGGTATGTTTAAAAAAGTTTGCACCCTAACGAGACTTTGCCCGGTAGAACATTCCTGTGAAGACAAATTATTTATATTTATATATAATTATTTATTATAATTATTAATAAATAATTATTTATTGAGGGCCCGGTGGCGTAATTGGGAGAACGGTCGGCTTTAATGCCGTGGTACCGAGTTCAAACCGCCGTGCACCAATGAATTTTTCTATCGAAAAATATATGTGCGCTTCTCACAGTGGCCCTCCGGTGAAGGAAAACATCGTTAAGAAACCAATAACCCCCGCATGGTGTTAGAACATATCTAGTGTCCGCCTGGCCAGCTACCACCCTTAAGTCAGAAAATCTGTCGCCAAACATCTAATGTGTTCCGGCAGCTATCCTTGAGAGCCAGTTCCCATTCTAGTCCACTTCTCTATCTTCGACCGCATCATCACTTAGCAACAGGTGAAATAGTGGTCAAACGCTTGCCTATAAGATATAAAAAAAAATTATCCCCACTTTTATTTCTATCTCGCTCACAGTTACCGTAAGAATATCTTATATGCAATAGCTACCTTCATTGTGTATAATCTTCTTGGGACTCTTCTACTAAAACTAGTACATTCTCCTATGTTTGAGGTATTTATCTCCATATCTCTGGTGATACTAATCAGATCTCGATAAAATTAAAATGGGACCACCTCGGAAACGTATCCTACCTATTAAAAAAAGAATCATTGGAATCCGTTCACAATTGATGGAGAAATCGCGTAACATACACACAAAAAAAAAAAAACATACAGACGAATTGAGAACCTCCTCCTTTTTTGTGAAGTCGGTTAAAAATGTCAAGTTAAATAAAATGAAAAATAAACAATAAAACTGTCATAAAATACAATGTCACAAATAAGAGTCAGAGTTAAAATCATTAATATTATCATTTAGAAAATCGTCAATTGAATAGTAATATTTACTAACCAATAGCATTTTTAATTTATTTTATGTAGACACAGTCTGTTGTTACATCGCCTATTCTGCTGCACAACATCCGACATCCATCGAAATAATTCAGGGTTATTTCGAACAAAAATGGCTACCTCGAAGATGTAAGGCGATGGTAGTGTCAAGATGTTGTACGAGCTGAAATAAGATTTACAACTGTCCGTAGGCTGGAGACCAATACAAACGTAATCCTTATTTTATTTTTAACTAGTCATAGTGAATATTTTTGTTTTATTTTTATGTTAATTATGTTGTAAATTTATTTGTATGGTCTATCTCGATGTCTCGTATTTCTACAATACTTTTCCTTATCTGTGACAAAAATGTCAGAATGTAGCCGTATAATAATATACGCACAACGCACAGCTAATATATGATATTTTTTGAATAGGGTTTTGTGTTACACACAATGTGTGTTAACAGTTTCGTTTCGATGGATTTCGTCGCGCTGTCTTGTTGACAGTGGCGTCTATTCTTTGTTGACATTATGTCTCCTTTACTGCGTCCTTGGCCAGTAGTCTCTATAGCGATGAATTTGCAGCGATGATTGTCGCTAAGAAAAGAGATGCAAATATACACTGTCTGTAATGTGCTGTCTAACTGCATCTCCTTCTATAAGAGGTTTGCGATGAGAGGACGCATCAATATCAATGTAGAGGCCATTCCACCCCTTTACTCTCCGCTTTGGTAGAATACCAGCCTTTTTTTTTTGTATGTCCTGCTTGTATCCTCCGATAAAGATCGGAGACCTTTCAAACTTGACATTGTTGTATATCTTCCTCAGAATTTAAACAACGTTGCTCTTAAAGATGTACAATGCATACATAGTAGTTATGCAATATTTAAAAAAAATACATAGGAACATAGAACCTCCTCCTTTTTTGAAGTCGGTTATAACCTAATAAGATAATTAAATACAATCTTACCTGACGTCCAATCCATAAACGTACGCCGTCCCAGCAGTGGGAGCAGTCAATCCAGTCAGTATATTGAAGAGTGTGGACTTCCCAGCACCATTGTGACCCAGGATGGCTGTGATCTGACCTTCGTAGATGCTCAAGTCTATGCCGTCGATGGCTTTCGTCTCCGGTCGACGACATTGACGGAACGATTTCTGGAGTCCGACTATCCTGATAGCTTCTTTGCCTTGCAGTTCTCTGGAAGATGTTGGAATAATTAGAAGATAGAGAGAGAGAGAAGAAAGCCAGTACTTTACCATAGAAAAGATAATAATACTACGACTTTACTGGTAATTTTGCAGCCTTAACAAAATTACTGAATCTATCTATTCAATTCGTGTAAATGGTCCTTTTTTTCCCACTGAATTTTTCTCAAAAGCTTAAATACTTTAGTGTTACTACTTAAGAGAATATTAGTTATATTTTTGTGATATCTTATTCGAGGTTTGTTACTCTATCTTCTACTTTATTTTTGCTACTTTCTACTATCCTATTTAGTATCTACTAATAAAATTACTTTTATCATATTACACTTTTACAAAACTAGGTATCTGGGATGGGCCTATGTTCTTGACACAGAAATCGCTATTATAAAAGTCACCTTTTAAATCACTGATTCCAAATAATGTATAATTTATGATCGTTTAAAAAAACGAAAAGAACCGACTTCAAACGTCGCGCTAGTCAAAGTAGCCAGTAGAAGTAGTAACTATCACATAATCTGTGCCAGTAGCTAGTAGAACGAGTAAGTCGTAGAGATAAGTAAATGCGTCGTAATACAAATGTTGATATATTAAAAACGGCTCGGCCGATTTCGTTGAAATTTAAATGGGACCACCTGGGAAGGGTAACATTTGAAAAAAAAAAAAATTCCCAAATCGGTTCAGACATCTTCGAGTAATCGGTGAACATACATAAAAAAAGGTTCCGACGAATTGAGAACCTCCTCCTGTTTTGTGAAGTCGGTTAAAAAGAAAATATGCTAAATCTTACTAACTTAGACACGGGTTCAACATCCTTGTTATGGGCGGCGTCTCCGTTGGAATGGAAGTGGACAGCCGACACCCGACTGCGACGTCCGCCCATCCAGTACGACGGCATCAAGCAGAACCAGGGCTTCTGTTTGATGCCATATTCACCTGTAACACAATATAATTACAATAGCAGCACTTCGCGGTTTCACTCGCGTAGTTCCCGTCCCCGTGCGAATACGGGGATAAAATATAGCCTATGTTACTCGTTAATAAGCTAGCTTTCTATTAGTAAAACAATTTTTGAAATCGATGCAGTAGTTTTTGAGTTAAATCGATACAAACAAAGGATCGAAACTTTCCTTGTTATAATATTAGTTTAGATAAAAACATCTAGATGGCGCTAGAGTAGGTTTAATAGCAGTCCTTGTAAATATTGCTTAAAATGTATGAGATCCTGCATCGCGCAAAAGATATTTTTGCTAAGTTGGAACCTGATGCCAATTGCTTCGTCATCAAACATCTTAAAATTTATTAGTATATATATTAGTATGGGAGAGGCCTATGTCCAACAGTGGACGGAAATTGGCTGATAATGATGATGATGATGATGATATTAGTATAGATTAGTGTATATGAAATTCCTGATTTATGTTTCGTTAGAGGTAAGATTTAGACGTCTTTAAAATACATTGGTTTGATCTGGTAAGGGATAGGTTTTCCCATTTACCTGGAAATCTAGAAAGATATATCTAGATAAAGGTACAGACACACTGCAGCGTTCTGCGTGCGCGATCTAGGCAGCGATCAGATAGCGCAATAGTATTTGTACCGACTGGTTCACACCAAACGCGATCTACGGCGGTTCAGAAAACAATAGAAATCAGATCTCGTACGCGCACGCGGACGCAGGACGCCGCGGTGTGGTCGTACCTTTAGGGAAATAGGGAAGACCGTTGCCCAGCAGTGAGCGTTGTATTTGGTGGTATGGGTAACATGTTAACACATGGATAAGGAGACTCGATATCATTAGTCTTTGGATCCGTGTTTCGACTCTGGATGAGGCGTCCTCAGCAGAATCGTTGAACGCTGCAGATTGCAAACATTCCTCTATTAATCCACAGAGTCTTCCAACAAGCTTTGCACCGAACATCATGTTGGTAATCGACGAACCAATTATTGGCGAGATCATCGGTGGGTAGTTGGAGTCACGGTCAACACAGTCTAACACAGTCGGTGACTTACTTACTTATTTTGCACCACCCAGGAATTTCATGACACAGCATGAAGTTAGGTGCCAGCTAGCTTGGAAAACGAGTTGGTATTGCGAATCTTCGACCGCATCGTCACTTAACATCAAGTGTGAATATAATCAAATGCTTATCTTTCAAACAAACATTTTCATTAGTTTTACTACATACTCGTACATACATAAAATCGCGCCATCTTCCCGTTGGGGTAGGCAAAGACTACTTCTTTCTACATGCTACGATCCTGACACACCTCTTTCGCTTCTTCCACTTTTATTAGCGCCTTCACACATGCTTGCCGGTTATAGGTACATATAACTTGGCCTTTCTTTGAAACGTCTCCGATCTGGTCGTGATACGTTCGCCTAGGTCGGCCTCTACTGGCTGGCCCAATCAAACTAGTATTACTACTGCACAAAAATAGGGAAAGGTAATACTCACTAGGAAAGACAGCGTCCAGCCAGTAAGCAATCAGCCCGTAGAGTACTGTGTCGATGGCCATCATGATGAGGCTGCCTCCGAAGGGTACTCCAGGTCCTGACCACAGGTTGTCCCAGGTCACGCCTACTCCGGCCATGTCTAGGACCAGTGCCTGGAGATAAGGACTTCTTTTTAAGCGCTACTTGTGTTACTAACTAGTAACACAAGTAGCGCTTAGCAAACCCCCCTACCTACCCCCCCTTAAACTTTGCCCTATTTTATCATATTGGTTATTCCCCTTTCATTCTTAATTGGTATATAATAAGGAGTTTTTGTATTGTATCGTATTCCCTGTGGTTTCCCTTTAAAAAAATTCAGCTGTCCAGTTGTATCACCTAAAAAGAACAGGTTAATTTAATTAGCCTGTTAGATAGATAGAATACGCTTTTAATAAATAATAGTTTAAAAAAACACGCTTTTTATAGAAAACCGAACTAAAAAATAGAAAATAAATTTAAATAAATTTAAATTAAGAATAGTGTTAAAAATTTTAATAAATATAAATTAATTATTATTAATGTAATGTGTGAATTAAAAAAAAAAAATTTTTTAAAAGCGTGAGGTGCATGGTGGTGTCAATACTTATAAATATTTTATTGACAGATATGAGTAGAGTGATTATCATTTTGATAATATCTTAAAAGCACCCCACGTTTTTTTTAATTTTTTTTTTAATTCACACTATTATTAATTTATATTTATTGAAATTTTTAACACTATTCTTAACTTAAATTTATTAAAATTTATTTTCTATTTTTTAGTTCGGTTTTCTATAAAAAGCGTGTTTTTTAGTTTTTTTAACTATTATTTATTTTCTACTTTTTAGTTGAAAAATGGATTAATTTTTCATCAAATTAGTGTATTGTCATCGGTCCTCGATAAGTCTACAAAGTTTGAACGAAATCTGGCCGTTTAAAGTGGGTCAAAATCGCGCCCAAAGAAGTCGGTTACAAACATACAGGTGAAGCTAATAAAAAGCTAATAAAATCTTAGAATAGGGTACAATAGTGATTAAATTTTACAGTACAATCTGCGGCTTTATCGCCTTTAAGCGTCTTCCAAGTAATCATGGGCTGATAAAATGACACTTTAGAGACTAATTTTATATCTGCTGTTCTTGAGCAACATTTCAGTCAAAAGTGGCTGTAAAGTGATACTTCACAACAAAGAATAATTTCGCATTTTTCATACGTCTTTAAAACTGCTTCCACAGGGAGGCAATACCATAGAAAAGATAATAATACTACAATACATAAAAACTAATGATAACAAAGAAGAATCAAAGCATTTATTCAGTATGTAGGCAGTATAAATATACGCACACTAGAAGTCCCCCGCGGCTACGCCCGCTTTAAAAACTCCTTTTATTTACTTAAAACTTTTCTTTTGTAAAAACGATTCTATCATTGAAGACATCAAATAAAAATTAGCCAAATTGGTTCACCTGTTTTCATGTTATCGCGTGACTAAGACAAATCAGGATTCATATTTTTAAAACCCGAAAAACCCAATAAAGCGCAATCCGAAACTATATTGATTTACAGACTTTTTTACCCCAGTTCACTCTTTTAGGGTGGCATTTTGAAAAAGTCTGAAACTCGTATTTACTTATTTATTTACAGAAGTACTTGTGTGAAATGTCGAATAAAATTACTATCCAAAATTTGAACCCCCGCTTCATCCCTTGAAGAGTGAATTTTGAAAAATCCTTTCTCAGCGGATACCTACGTCAAAATTTCTATCTGGATGCAAAATATCAGCGCAATCCGAAACAATATTGATTTCAGACATTGTTACTCCACTTCACCCTTTTAGGAATAGAATTTCAAAAAGCCTGAAACACGTATTTACTCATTTATTTACTAAACTACTTGTGTGAAGTTTCGAATATAAGAGACAATCAATTCTTGTTTCTCCATACAAACTTTGAACCCTCGTTTCATCCTCTTCAGGGATGAATTTTGGAAAACCTTTCTTAGAGGGAACTAACGTCGTAATTAATAACTATCTGCATGCCAAATTTCAGCGCAATCCGAAACAATATTGATTTCAGACATTGTTACTCCACTTCACCCTTTTAGGAATAGAATTTCAAAAAGCCTGAAACACGTATTTACTCATTTATTTACTAAACTACTTGTGTGAAGTTTCGAATATAAGAGACAATCAATTCTTGTTTCTCCATACAAACTTTGAACCCTCGTTTCATCCTCTTCAGGGATGAATTTTGGAAAACCTTTCTTAGAGGGAACTAACGTCGTAATTAATAACTATCTGCATGCCAAATTTCAGCGCAATCCGAAACAATATTGATTTTTACACTTTATTACCCCATTTCACCCTCTTAGGGGTGGAATTACAAAAAAACCTGAAACACGTGTTTACTTATTTTTTTACTGAAGCACTTGTGTGAAGTTTCGGATAGAAAAGACTATCTTATCTTGTTTCTCCATACAAACTTTCAACCCCCGTTTCATCCCCTTCAGGAGTGACTTTAGGAAAATCCTTTCCTAGAAGGAACTAACGCCGTAGTAACTATCTGCATGCCAAATTTCAGCGTAATCCGAAACAATATTGATTTTACACTTTATTACCCTATTTCAACCCCTTAAGGGTGGAATTTCAAAATAACCTGAATCACGTGTTTACTTATTTTTTTACTGAAGCACTTGTGTGGAGTTTCGGATAGAAAAGACTATCTAATCTTGTTTCTCCATACAAACTTTGAACCCCCGTTTCATCCCCTGCGAGGGTTAATTTGGAAAATCCTTTCTCAGAGGGGACTAACGTCTTAATAACTATCTGCGTGCTAAATTTCAGCGCAATTCGAAATAATATTGATTTTACACTTTATTACCCCATTTCACCCTCTTAGGGGTGGAATTTCAAAAAAACCTGAAACACGTGTTTACTTATTATTTTACTGAAGCACTTGTGTGGAGTTTCAGATAGAAAAGACTATCTAATTTTGTTTCTCCATACAAACTTTGAACCCCCGTTTCATCCCCTTCGAGGGTTAATTTTGGAAAATCCTTTCTCAGTGGGAACTAACGTCGTAATAACTATCTGCATGCCAAATTTCAGCGCAATTCGAAACAATATTGATTTTCACACTTAATTACCCAATTTCACCCTCTTAGGGGTGGAATTAAAAAAAAACCTGAAACACGTGTTTACTTATTTTTTTACTGAAGCACTTGTGTGGAGTTTCAGATAGAAAAGACTATCTAATTTTGTTTCTCCATACAAACTTTGAACCCCCGTTTCATCCCCTTCGAGGGTTAATTTTGAAAAATCCTTTCTCAGTGGGAACTAACGTCGTAATAACTATTTGCATGCCAAATTTCAGCGCAATCCGAAACAATATTGATTTTACACTTTATTACCCCATTTCACCCTCTTACGGGTGGAATTCCAAAAAAACCTGAAACACGTCTTTACTTATTTTTTTTTACTGAAGCACTTATGTGAAGTTTCGGATAGAAAAGACGATCTAATCTTGTTTCTCCATACAAACTTTGAACCCCCATTTCATCCCCTTAAGGGGTGAATTTTGGAAAATCCTTTCTTAGTACACCCTTACGTACTAAGACAAATATACCCTCCAAATTTCAAGTTTCTACGACCAGCGGTTTAGGCTGTGCGTTGTCTGTCAGTGAGTCAGTGAGTCAGTGAGTCAGTCAGTATGTCAGGACAAAGATTCTTATAGTATTAGATATACACGTCATAATCATAAATCATAAAATAAATCATAACCAATTATCAAGTAAACATAGCAAAAGCAGAATTTAACGCTTTGAATTAGAAAAAAAAAGTAATGAACCATTCAGCTGTCATCCAATCGTTTACGTCAGAATATTAAAAAAAAATTAAAGTATGTTAAAACCAACCATACATGTAACTGTGTGTTTCAGTACTTCAGACAATTTTTATATAAAAAAAATAAAAAAAGTGAAATAGTGAAACACAACATAGAGAAACGCATACCGATCACAGTACATATCATGATCCAAATGGAACTGATAGTCCGTCTGTCAGCTGCATAATATTGTTTAAATAAAAATAAAAATGGCGAGCCTAGAAATAAAATCTGCGGACAAAAGGGGGAAACTGAATGGCTGTTGAATCTACCGGTGTTTCGGAAATACTCCCATCAGAGAAAAAACTCTATGGGGCTTGTCTTGTCATTTTATCTTTTTTTTTTTTAATTAATTGTACATGTCAGCTTTAAAATTTTAACAATATATTAATAATTATAATACAATTTATATTTGTTCTTGGAACTTGGGGCATTCAGGCCATGCATTTTTGTCATCCATATAGTCACCTATTGTATAGTATGATTTTTTCATCAAATTGGATTTTACATAGATTTTAAATTTGCTCATAGGCAATTGATCAATATCTTTAGGTAGCTTATTGTAAAAGCGTACACAGTTCCCCATGACTGACCCACTAACTTTCTGCAGTCTGAAATTAGGTATAATTAATCTATTTTTATGTCTTGTATTACAATTATGTACATCAGACCTTTTCTTATAATCATTTATATTCTTGCGTATGAACATAATATTTTCATAAATGTATTGACATGCCACTGTTAGAATTTTAATTTCCTTAAACTTTTCACGAAGTGAATCTCGCGACCTCATACTATATATAGAGCGAATAGCTCGTTTCTGCAAAACAAATATTGATTGGATTTCAGCGGCTTTCCCCCACAATAAAATGCCATAAGACATTATACTGTGGAAGTAGCTGAAATAGACCAATCTTGCAGTGGCTTCGTCCGTTAAAAATCTAATTTTACGTACTGCGTATGCAGCGGAGCTTAACCTACCTGCTAGAACCGATATTTGAGAACCCCATTGAAGCTTTGAATCCAGGGTGATGCCCAAGAATGTTGTGGATTCAACAAGTTCTAATGGTTCATCATTTATTAATATACTTCTATTTAGGATACCCTTTTTTACATTTGGTAGAGATAAATTAATACATTTAGTTTTTTTTGCGTTTAACAATAAGTTATTGGTTGTAAACTAATTCAGAACCTGTGTTATTGATTTGTTTACATCGTCAAACTTAGGTGTAGTCCTATCTATTTTGAATATCAAGGAAGTATCATCTGCGAACAAAACAATATCACATAGGTTCTGTACGAATGACGGTAAATCATTGATATAAACTAGAAATAAAAAAGGTCCTAGGATCGATCCCTGCGGGACTCCCATTTTTATGAGGGATCCAGATGACCTGACGCCATTGACTTCAACCATCTGTGTTCTATTACAGAGGTATGATGAAACCAGGTCAAGTGCCTTACCTTCAACACCGTAGTATTTTAATTTGTAAATTAGTGTTTCATGACAGACACAATTAAATGCTTTTGATAGGTCACAGAACACGCCAATAGCATCTTGTGCTTTCTCCCATGCATCAAATATATGTTTAAGAAGACCTATTCCTGCATCAGTAGTAGAACGCCCTTTAGTAAATCCAAATTGCTTGCTATTTAATAGATCATTCATGTTAAAATGTGTTAAAAGCTGGTCTAATATTACTTTTTCAAAAATTTATTCAATGCCGGTAGTATAGAGATTGGTCTATAGTTAGATGGATCATTTTTGTTTACTGATTTGAATAAAGGAATCAATTTACTTTTTTCAATTAAATCCGGGAAGACACCTTGATCAACGCATCTGTTAAAAATAAAAGCTAAGTATGGGCTAATAACAGTAATAATGTAACTGAGAACTGTGGTTGACATTCCCCACAGGTCCTCGGTTTTCTTTTGTTTGAGCATTTTAAATGTTTTCACAATTGAGTCTGCAGTTACGTGTTTGAACTGGAACAAGGTATCACATTTATTTACACACTTTGATAATATAGAATAAGCATCAGCGGGACTAGAATTTATGGACTGAGTGGTAGTAATGGGTACTTGAGAGAAGAACTCATAAAATAGTATTGGCAACCTCATTACTATCCATGATTAATTTATTGTTAACATTTAAGATGCTCTTACTGTCTCTTTGTTTTATTTTTCCAGTTTCAGTATTGATGATTTTCCATGTTGTTTTTATTTTATCATCAGCATGCTTAATTTTTCTACTAAAATGCAAAGATTTTGCTGTCTGACAAACCACTTTAAAAGTTTTGGAATATAGTTTTAAGTGATTTATGAATTTAGTATTGTGTAAATTAATTTGTTTTTGTGAGTATAAGTTGTACAAATTATTTCTACTTTTGTAAATACCAGGAGTAGCCCAAAATCGGGAGATAACGTTTGGTGTTGCAGCTTTAAACTTATCATCACTATTTAAAATTCAATTGCATCACTGGATAGCTAAAGAATCAAACAATTTATTGCGCTATGTAAAGACTGATATATCGATCAGGGTGCAGTAAGAAGCGCCGCCATTTTGAAGTCATTTTGCTGTGTATCGAGATTGATATTTAGTATAACTTTTTAACCGACTTCACAAAAAAGGAGGAGGTTCTCAATTCGTCTGTATGTTTTTTTTTGTGTGTATGTTACGCGATTTCTCCATCAATTGTGAACGGATTCAAATGATTCTTTTTTTAATAGGTAGGATACGTTTCTGAGGTGGTCCCATTTTAATTTTATCGAGATCTGATTAGTATCACCAGAGATATGGAGATAAATACCTCAAACATAGGAGAATGTACCAGTTTTAGTAGAAGAGTCCCAAGAAGATTATACACAATGGAGGTTGCTATTGCATATAAGATATTCTTACGGTAACTGTGAGCGAGATAGAAATAAAGGTGGGGATAAAAATTTTTTATATTTTATAGGCAAGCGTTTGACCACTATCTCACTTTTGCTAAGTGATGATGCGGTCGAAGATAGAGAAGTGGACTAGAATGGGAACTGGCTCTCAAGGATAGCTGCCGGAACACATTAGATGTTTGGCGACAGATTTTCTGACTTGAGGGTGGTAGCTGGCCAGGCGGACACTAGATATGTTCTACCACCATGCGGGGGTTATTGGTTTCTTAACGATGTTTTCCTTCACCGGAGGGCCACTGTGAGAAGCGCACATATATTTTTCAATAGAAAAATTCATTGCTGCATGGCGGTTTGAACTCGGTACAACGGCATCAAAGCCGACCGTTCTCCCAATTACGCCACCGGGCATAGGCATAAATAATTATATAATAATAATTATAATAAATAATTATATAAATATAAATAATTTGTCTTCACAGGAATGTTCTACCGGGCAAAGTCTTGTTAGGGTGCAAACTTTTTTAAACATACCTAATATTTTTTGACATGACATGACATTTGGCGAAGATGGCGGCCATTTCAGTCCCGCGACACTGCATACATAATAAACTAACTCAGAATTATGAACGTACTTTGTACCAATCAACACAGCAAAAAAAAATTATAAGCATAAAACCACATATTATATAATAGTTACTACGTAAATAATACTTTCCGTTGTTAGGTTGGCTACACAGTGCTTTCATAATTCGGGTATCCACAATATAGGGAAGTGCCTCTTATAACGTAGTAGAGTGATTCAATACTCTGTTGGCCATATGGTGGCAATTAATGTTAATAATCGCAAATAATACTTTTTAATATTCATTTTGAAATACAACTAGTCCGTATTATAAAAGTATTTGGAATTATTGTAATAAAATAGACAATTAATTATCGTGTGTGTCAGATGCTTTAATTCTACAGGGCCATTTTGGACATTGCCCTTTGATACCTTGATGACATCATTATTACTAGTGAATATTTTCACTTTAGCGCGGCATTTAAAGTCAATTTGCATTTGAATTTTTCATTAAAACTTTTTTTGCACTAAAAAGGGTAAAATACATTATTTTTCAAAAAAAATAAAACCGACTTCATAACCACAAAAAGGCACTCAAAAGCGAAAAATAATTGACTTAAAATTATTATAAGCGTTACCCACTTCTCTATTTGAAGTCGGTGCCAGCCAAGTCTATTGGATATTAGATAGACACTATGTATGTAGTAGTAGTAAGTAGGTTAGTAAGTAGGTAGATACATGTAGGTATTATCTACGGCTGGCACCGACTTCAAATAGAGAAGTGGGTAACGCTTATAATAATTTTAAGTAAATTATTTTTCGCTTTTGAGTGCCTTTTTGTGGTTATGAAGTCGGTTTTTTTTTTTTTTAAATAACTTATGACTTGCAGAAGTTACCACGTTTGTTTAAGTTTCAATCGTTAGCTCTTAACAAAATCTATCGATTATAGATAAAACATAAGTGTAATATTGTGACTGTGACTATAATTTGGTGTTAAAATAAAAAAAAAATACAACAAAAATATATAATGTCAGGCTATTCGCGTCAAAAAAGCCAAATCGAAACACAAAGATCGTGTACGGTTGGAAAGGGCTTTACAAAAGCAATCGAATGGTAAGATCATATGATTGAGTCATCTGCCACCTATTACGAGACGTATTCACGTACAACACATGGCCGTGTCCATGACACAGCCACATCCCATTTATAATTATCATTCTGGTACATCTAAATATAAAAAAAAAAACATTAATGTAGGTACCTACTTATGTTCTATCAGATTGGCTAAAATATAACAGGTATACCATCATCTTACCTTGTCCATAGCAAGTGCATAAGCGCTGGAGCTGATGAGAGAAAGGAACCAGAATGCTAGCGAGTCTGCATTGGAGACGAAAACCTGGATGAAGTACAGCCCACTCATCAGGTTCACTGAGAAACTGCCTACGATGCCAGCCGTCTGTGGACAGATACAAACTCACTGGTTTAGATATCGAAATTACTTTGACACGTTCCGGATATTTTTATGTCCTTTTTTACAGGAGTCAGGCCTAGGGCGCGTCCCTCGCGCGACATGATTCGGCTGTGGACAGATTTATCCATGAAAAACATATTTTTTTATATTTTTTTTATATCTTTTTTTATATATTATAGATTAGCATTTGATCACTATCTTGCCAGGTGGTAAGCGATGATGTGGTCGAAGATGGTGAACTCGATATGCCTATAATACTCCAACTCTCAAGGGCTATGTGCTGTCGAAACACCGTAAGGTTATGGTCGCATATGATAGTAAGCTACTTTTAGGTAGCAAGTCAGGCGGAACATCGATATAATTTGCTCCTACTGCCGATGGGACATTTTAATAAGTCAAAAGGAGAAAATCTTTCGCCTTAACCTTACGGTGTTCGGGCAGCACACAGCCCTTGAGAGTCAGAGTATTCTAGGCCTAGTGGTTTCTGTATCTTCGACCACATCATGGCTTACCACCAGGTAAGATACTGAAAAGTTATAAAATAAATAATTGTTTATTATGTTAAGTAATATTCACTGTCGAATTTCGTAAGAAAAATGTGTCTATAGGGCTGGCAAGAACATGTTATTTAAAAGCCCTTTGATCCGTCAAATGTGGCCAAACAGACATTAGGAATCGGAATAATAATAGGTCATAAAAAACCCTAGTTGATACTGGACCTTTGGTGGAATGGACCTGAAATTAATTGGACCTGGAATTTTAGTATGAGGAAGGGAGACTTACTCTCGCTTTATCAAAGAAGGGCGTCAGCATGAACGCCATAGTGATGATAGTGAAACCAAACAGCAGCATTAGTATGAATATCAGGATGTAGGAAGAGTGCTGGAACACCTGCAAACCGATGATAGCGCTGTATTATTTACTTACGACGTATCCTTTTGTATATATTATATTAACCGTTCCATCAACAGCCTAGCCTCTTTACTTTCAACATACGGCCTGAATGATATGTTTGTCACAACATTTAATAAACTGGCTTAGTCTGTCACTAAGGCAACACACTAGAGAACAGTGACCACGCGTGTCACCAGAACCGACGCCATGGCGTTTAAATAAAGGTTCAGAAGAACTTCAAAGGGCTGAATATCATTCAGGCCGTAAGTTGAACGGCGCTGTTTAGTAAAGAGGCTAGGCTGTTGATTGAACAGCTAATTAAGCTAGTTGGCTGCGATATATACATTGATTTACATAGTAACTGAAATATTTATAGTGATTGACATAGTAATGGTATGGGATTAGAAAAATTTTGTTGTTTCGAGCCTCGGCTCACTGCCACCTTCCATTGCCAGATAAACAGGATACCATCATCAACATCAACTGAGATAGTGGTTGCCTGTATTATCATCATCATCGTTATAATCAGCCTCTCTGTCCACCGTTGGGACATAGATAGGCTGGACAGAGATTGGACACCTATGGCACGCCACTGAGCTCGATATTCAGCTATTAGTTTCCAACCGCTGCCAGCCAGCTTGCGTATATCATCGCTCCATCTAGCTGGGGTGCGCTCTGCACTACATTTGCCTGTATGCAATGAAATAAATAAACGAGTAAATGTACGGTCATAATAATATATTACATTACATATTGCCATATCACGGTAGTGTGGCCACAGCATTACGCAGTAAACTATAACCACACCGCGGCGTCCTGCGATCTGCGGGCGCGATCTCAGTACTTTTCAATTGTTTTCTGATCGCGTTCGGTGTGAACCAGTCGGTACAAATACTACTGCGCTGTTTGATCGCCGCCTAGATCGCGCACGCAGGACGCTGCGGTGTGTCCGTACCTTAACACGTTAACCTCGAGAATAATCCACAACATTGAACTTGGCAAAGCACTTCGTAAACTAATTGTACGTGACTCACTGGATTTGGATTGGAAGCTATTAGTTGCTATTTTAGAAATCATGATTTGCTCACGTAGTTAGTTTTTAGTACAAAATGTGTTTGCCAAGAATATGACGGAATTATAACGATACCACAGAATAATGAATAGCACAACTATACTAGTGGCGTTGCATTGATACGCTCTTGTTTAAAATATCCGTCTATGGAACTATGCTAGTTTTCCCTTCGCAGCATTTCAGCTTAATCGGTCAAGACTCTTGGACCGAGAGAAGAGGTCATACACCAACATACTGACTTTCGCATTTACAATATAATAATTTAACCTACCCCTAAAAACGAACCTCAAATGCCGTGCTAGTCATTTTCAGTACCAAGGTTGAGGGTGTTTATCTCCATATCTCTGGAGTTACTCATGATCCCGGTAAAGTTACAATAACTCCAAACGGAACAAAAAATAATTTTCCAAATCGGTTCATAAATGACGGAGTTGTGAGATAACAAAATTTTTAAAAAATACAGGTGAACTGAGACCCTTTTCCTTTTTGTGAAATTGGTTAATATGTTATTTATTTTCCAAAAATTAAAATACAACAGTATTTTTTACCAACCTTCAAAGTGAAGAGTAGAACTGTGCTGAAGACAGACAATATCATCACGAAGATGCCGTAGATGAGGAACCAGGAACTCCTGCACAAATAAAGACGGTGTCAATACATCATGAAATGAAAAGATGTATTCGAGATGAAGTTGCCATGTAAGAACTAAAAAGATTTATCCGATAGAAAACATCGATTTTCTAAGTCAACGAAGTAAAGAAGTACCCTATATTTTTGATTCCCTTGTGAAATCGCAATAGGTATATAAATACGCGGTGTATACGGTCAGATATTTGGATAGCGTCGACTTACAAGTTTGATTTATTCTCAGCTAAAAGACCTAATCGTAGATCAACTGTCGTATTTGATGTAAATTTCAGATTGATACCTTTACACATTCTTGAGAAAAAAGGGACAAACGGACAAATGAACAGACAGACCGACAACAAAGTGATCATACAAGGGTTACTTTTTTTACAGAACCCTAGAAAATCAAGAGTTTACTTATACTTTTCCTTCAAATACAATCACCACTCACCAATAAACCGAATCCTTCAGCCCCATTATCCTCATTCCTTCCCTGATCTTCTTCTCTTTCTCCCCTACGACGAACATGAGCAAGTAGGTGATGAACTGCGACAGTGTCATGACCATGTACATGGGCATGATGACCCGGAAGATGACCAGCCAGTCCCCGGTGTGCTGGTGCTTGGGGAACTGACGCATGTCAAGGTGGGGGAGTGGTATCTTGCGGTCTGTATCCGTCTGGAAGAAAATACACCGATTATCACGTATCCTTACTCTAACAGGAATCTTTACTCTCCTTGTATCCTTACACTGCTTGTATCTTTACTTTCCTTTTCTCCTTACTCTCCTTGTCTCTACTCTTCTTGTATCCTTGCTCTACCTGTATCCTTACTTCTAAAGGGTTTATAAAATAAGATATTTATTTAGTCGTACTCATAAGTCAGGATATGACTTTTCGACTCTAAATAAATAAAATAAGTCGCCGTCGTTGAAAACTTTGATGATTTCGACATCATCATTACTTTTCTGCATAGAGTAAGTCCTTAACCGTACACAATACACATGATCCCTTGGTTGTTCTTAATGGGAGACGACTGGGTACTAGGATTTGGTTGTGACTTGAACCACCTACTGAACAAAGAAGTGTTTCCAAGAGGTTAGGTCAATTCCAAGATGATGTACAGAAGATGGTGTGTGAGATGCTAGAATGCTAAGACGGTTTGGGATAGTTGTGCTGACTAAAGTAGATCTCGTTTCTTGGCATCAATTTTAAAGCACGATTCTATCTTTAACCGCGTCGTCCTTCAGCATCAGTCAAAATAGGTCAATAACATGTCCATTCGCAATAAAAAAAAAAATTTCTGAAGAGACTAACTAGGTAGGTACTTATATTAACAGAAGAAAAAAAGGTAAAAGAAATACCTTGATTTTAGCATAGTCAATCAATCTTTGCAGTGATAAAAATCCCGTGTAGTAATACTGCAGAATTGGGCAGGTTTCTTGGTGCACATCGGAGAGTGGAATCAATTGGCCTCCCCGGGACCAGCTGTTGGCCTTTTCAACGCTTTCACGGCATATCGCTGGAGATACGTGGAGTACGCGAGTGGTTGGCGTCTTGGCTATCGACGGGTTAGAACGGATTGTATACCTGTAACAGATTGCACAAACTGTTGATGTCTATCTATTACCTCCAAGGTGGAAGAGGGTAGAACACCTGGCTAGCCAGAAGAAGACAAGTGGACCAATGCTGTAACTGCATGGTGACCCACAGGATACAAGCGACATGTAGACAGACCACCCGCCAGATGGATAGACGTCATAATTCCCACTGAAGGTAAGATGTGGAGGAGTGCGATCCAAGATCGGCAGAACGGAATTATGAAAAAGAGGCTATGGTCCAGAAGTAAATAGAACAGGGCTGATGATGATAATCATCTTTGCATTAGTAAAAACAAAGTTGCTTCCCTGTCTGTACGCGTTGATCTTTTAAACTACGCAACCGATTTGAATGCGGTTTTTATCAATAGATAGAGTGATTCAAGAGGAAGGTTTATAACCAGGATTAAACACGGGCAAAGCCGCGAAGCACAGCTAGTATTAAATAAATAATTACTCCGTCAACATCTATTTACCAATCCAGTATGAAACATCCAGCATGAAATTGTCTGGACGATAACTTTATTGGGGTTCCGACTACCCTATTACCTTCACCAAAAAGTGAGATTGCGGTCTCTCTCTAATAGTCACATATTTACCAAAATGCCAGTAAAACGATATCAGAGTCAGTAATTGAAAGCAAATGGTCCTGACTATGGATAGTCCGTCGAACCCGATACATTAAAGCCTTTTATACACACACTTTTTTGGCGTGAGACGTCTGCACCGTGCTATAAATAGCACACACTACTGAACGGCTTGTCAACGTGTCTGTCAACAATCGTAGTTCTTCTTACAGCGCAGATGACCGAGTCGATACACGGCAAACATGTACAAGAGGCTAAAACGGTCTTATAATATTGACAAATTCGAAAATGTAATTTGACAAATTGTGATCCCAAACATAGAAGAATAATACATTTTGTGTCTACCTGAGAGGTTCACTATAAGACCTAGGATCAGTATGGAACACTACTGCCATCTGGAACAGCTTGGAGTCATCAATGTAAGCTTCGTTCAGCTCCGTGGTGTCGTTGAACTGTATCCAGCGGATCGGTTCCTGGCCTGATGATAGGAGCAGCTCGTTGATGTCTTGTAGGAAACCCTGGAATGGAAGAGGATGCTTAGCTTGCTGTAAGAATGGTTCAATATAGCGGCAATAGACCAATGGCTAAGGCGTTGGCCTGGAGATGGAGAAATCGTGATTTGAAGTCGGTTTTCAACTGACTTCCAAAAAAGAGGAGGTTCTCAGTACGTCTGTATATTTTTTGAAGTGAAAACTTCTTTAGCGGCGTTGTGAACTTTTTGGGATGGGTAAAAAATGCTAAACTCGCGTCTGGACCTCGCGTCAGGACACGTGACCTGATCGAACATTTGATAAGTGATCATTAGTGATCAAAGATAAGAAGAGATAAACGTCTCATACCTGCTACTGAAACTGACTCGCGAAGCATGGTAGTCGATTACTATCTTAATTATTCTTTTATTTCGTTTTGTACACGATCTTAAATTATGAACGAATATATTTGATGATGTCTTAAGGTATTCTGTTAAGTCTTACCAAAGTTCCATTAGCATTATACCAGTCAGCCACGACAGCTACTGTCTTGTCAGCGATGGGGGTGGTCTGAATCCTCAACAGCCGGCCTGGCTTTGTCACCGCCGGGAAGTGGGGGTTGGGGATCAGCATCTTCAGGAAGATCAGCACGCCAAGGCAGTAAAGGGGCACGATTATCTCCTAGAGAAACGATTGTAAGTTATGAATATGTCTAGGCAGCAACCGCATTTTTATAACTAGAATGAAAAGGAATAAGAAGAAATATTTTTTGCAGCAAATATGTAGGTTTACTAGCTGTGCCACGCGGTTTTACCCGCGTAGACATCGTTCCCGTGGGAATATCGGGATAAAAAGTACCCTATGTGTTATTCCTAAGTCTAGGCTATCTACATACCAAATTTCAGCTCAATCGGTTCAGTAGTTTTACCACCTGTGGTTATTTATAGTTAGACTAGCTGACCCGGAGAACTTCATAACGCGAATATAAATAAACTGTCCAAGTGCGAGTCGGACCCGCACACGCAGGGTACCAGCCTGGGACAGCCATCAAAATTCAAAATCATCATCATAATCAGCTGGTGTCAGTCCACTGCTGGATACGCCACTGAGCCCGATCCGGAGTACTATTAAGTATTCTGTGCCCGATCTTCGGCTCATTGGGAAGGATATGCCCTAATCGCCACGCTGGGTAGGCGGGTTGGCGATCGATCAAAATATTAAAATTTAAATACCTACGCGATAATCCGATTAATGTGGATATATTATGTTGTCGACTCAAAACCCTTAATTTATTACGTGCTTCAAATTTCAATTCAAGAGTGGAACAGTCTCCCTACTGTACCTACCGAGAAGAGACGAACGTCAAATGTTTGACAGAAAAACTTCTTAGAACAGTTATATGGGAAAAATAAATTGTTGTTTTTACTATCTTCCTCACAATTTTTCCAAAATGTCTCACCTTTTAAACCTTCCCTGAACTACGACAAACATTTCAAAACCAAAATCAGCTAAATCGGCCCAGCCGTTCTCGAGTTTTAGCGAGACTAACGAACAGCAATTGATATATATATATGCGATTCTGGCAAAATGCTTGGTATATTTATAATAAAAATAAACTGGTCATGTGCGAATTGGACTCACGCACCGCTTCCATACAAAGGTTGCAGTTCGATCCGTAGAAAATGTATTGCACAAACCGCAAATAATAAGTAAATTCACTTTTTTTTGTTATTACATATTTACAGTTTTCAGATTTATTCTTATATAACTGCTTCAAGACCTTGCTTCTTGCAAAATTTCACGATTCTAAGTCAACGGCAAGTAGCAGTAAGTACCCTATAAGTTTTGATTCTCTTTTGAAATCGCAAAATATGCGAAAATATATGACAGAAACGGTTATATCTTTTGACCGCGTTGACTTACAAGTTTGATTTTTTCACAACCAAAGGATACCGAACACCGGAGTATTTACTAATATGATATGAGTTTCAACTGGATATCTCTACGCGTTCCTGAGAAAAAGGGTCTTGATAGATAGACAGACAGACAGATGGACAACAAAGAGATCCTATAAGTGTTCCTTTTTTCCTTTTGAGGAACGGAACCCTTAAAAGGCACAATTTACTAACCGCCAAAGTCTTCCTAGTGTCCCGTTTTTTGAGAAGGACGTTCCGGACTACTGTGGCCCACAGCTGGGGCCAGAACTTGATCTCCCGTGGGCCCATGGTACCACGCAGTGTGCTATCGGTCACTTGATCTAGATCTCCGGAACCCTTCTCGACGCATTTCCTGCAACAAACAAATTAACAACATCATTTGAGGTCAAACAAATATTATATTTCTTTAGGGCTTAAGGCCAGTTTCACCGGTTCCTGATAGCGCTAATATCAAGAAATCTGACAGATTTTTGACAGCTTCTATATTGCGTCATGTGTCAGAAAACCATCTAACGCATTATCAGCAATCGGTGAAACTGGCCCTAAGTGTTACTCACATATTTTTGTACATTGCCAGCAATGTATATTTGGTTAAAATACAATCCATTAGTTCCGTCATATTATATAGGATCGTACTGTGGCTTAGTTGGTTACAGTGTCAGGGCATATTTCCTAGGAGGCGCGAGTTCGAATCCCGTCGGTGCGATGACATTTTGGATCGTGTGTAACCATGTATAATTTAAGACCGTTTAAAAACTTCAAACGTCGAGCTAGTAATATTCTGTACCAAGTTTGAGGTGTTTATCTCCATATCTCTGGAGATACTGAACATCTCGATGAAATTTAAATGGAACCACCTGGGATATACCTGAATATACCTGAATATATCCAATTCATTAAATTTCAAACAAAAAAATAGTTTTCCATATCGGTTCAAGCGTCTTCGAGTAATCGGTGTATTTACATATTTTAAAAATATCCGACGAATTGACAGCCTCTTCCTTTTATGTGAATTCGGTTAATTATATAGATAGAAACACTTTATTAAACATAAACAGTAATTACTTAACAACTAATTATAATATTGTAACAATAGGCGGTCTTATCGCTAAAAGCGATCTCTACAAGACAACCTTTATTAGACCACAGTATAATTAATAGCACAAGTAATATTACTAAAAAAACTGGGGGTCTAAGGACTTCTGTCATCTACAGGAAGGTCATTGTTGCTTTCATAGCGTCATCAACTAGAAAAAAGCTCATAGTTTTTTTAACGGCTGAACGGATTATCATGAATCAAAGCTAAGTAAATAAGGCTCACCCGCCGGCGGGATGGTCGGTGCTCGACCGGTTAAGACACTTATCGACAAAAAAGAACTAAATCAAAACCGGTTCATCCATTTGGGCGCTACGATGTCACAGACAGACAGACACATGTCACAAATACACAGATACCACACGGAAAACTTATAACACCCCTTCTTTTTGCGTCTGGGGTTAAAAAAAGTCAGTTTCAAAGGCCCGTAACATTATTTAAGTCTACCCTGCGGTATCGATCTTTTAATGAACCCCCTGTTTGGCAAGGGTGCGCCTGGCAACAGCCTGCTACAGGGTGTTCCCCTACAGGACATTACAGGTCACACGATACGCACCCGGCCGGCGCCAGCTATATACAGGATGTGGTTAATTACACCCTTGCGGACGTACAGTAGGAAAGTACTAGGGGTTGTAATTTGTTTTTATTTTCATTTTTATCAACTTTTATTTAGGGGGACTTTAGCTAAATATAGCTATGACAGCCCCGTATTAGCATACAAAGATAATTTAAAATAATTAAAAAAAAAGTTAAGAACCGACTTCAAACGTCGCGCTAGTCAAAGTAGCCAGCAGAAAGTAACATGTCAATTAAAATGCATCGTAATACAAATGTTGATATATTAAAAACCGCTCAACCGATTTCGTTAAAATTTAAATGGGATCACCTGGAAAAGGTACCCTTTAAAACAAAAAAGAATTTTCCAAATCGCTTGAGGCATCTTCGAGTAATCGGTGAACATGCGTAAAAATAAAACAAAACCTACGAATTGAGTGCCTCCTCTTTTTTGGTGAAGTCGGTTAAAAAGTAAATATTAACTAACAGACGAACGCTCTTTTTTTTTTAAATGTTTTTATTGGTCGTATGATACTTACATTATTATACATACTAGTGTAATTAATTAACCTACGAGTATAAAAGCTATGGCTATAACATGTTTTTCAAGCTTATATACTTATATAACATTTAAAACAGGCATTTACTATAAAACTAGACATGACAGATGACAACATTAGATCTACTAAGTATTTAAACAACATACTATGTAAGTTTTAAAATTAACATTACATTTTCAATCGAATTTTGATAAATAATACCAAACGGCGGCAGATGAATTAACTTGTGGCGATAACCGAAAAATACAGGTATCTACGCAATAGCAACAAGAACTCGTTGAGTGAGTGACGCGCAGGCGCATGCGCTCCGACGCACGATGCGCGCGCCATATCCGTTCTTCATATCACCTGATAATAAGAGTGGTAATGACGCGCGCCCGCGGCAAGCGATGAGTGAGCGCGCTTTACTGCCTATTCCTCGGGTCGGTAAGTTAACTTATACCGATTATATTTATCGATAAAAGTGAGACTTTTTCTGTGGGTTTTGCATACGTTTTTAATTAGTTTATTTTTATGTTTGTGATGATTTTTATGAAGATAAAATGTTTTAGATAGGTTAAAAATAAATGTTTGTATACTGAGGAACCCTATTTTATGATGCAAAATGCTGAGATTAGTTTTAAATGGTGTGTTAAAAGCATATTTGATAACTTTATTTTGTATAAATTGTTAAACACAATCCAAAATTTCATCGTACCGACGGGACTTGAACCCGCAACCTCCGGAATAACATGTTCCGGTGCTTTGCCAATTAAGCCACGGTGCGAAGTATCGTTACGACGAAATTAGTGGATTGCATTTTGTTAACCCAATTATTCAAGTCCCGTCGGTACGATGAAATTTTGGATTGTGTTTAACAATTTACAAAAATATAAAGTGTGAAACACTTCAAAGAAACATAATATTTGATTTACGCAGTGCAACATCTCTCGTCGGATTTGAAAACTGTAATGTATTCTTCCGAATGATTAACTTACGTAATAAGTAGTCATAGATGGCGCCACCAATGCATAATTGGGTTAACAAAATGCAATCCACTAATTTCGTCGTAACGATACTTCGCACCGTGGCTTAATTGGCAAAGCACCGGAACATGTTATTCCGGAGGTTGCGGGTTCAAGTTCCGTCGGTACGATGAAATTTTGGATTGTGTTTAACAATTTACAAAAATATAAAGTGTGAAACACTTCAAAGAAACATAATATTTTATTTTGTATAACCTGGAGTTTATTAATATTGCTTTGACATGTACTGCTCCACACCGGACAGGCATATGTAATGCACGGTCGAATCAAGGTTGCGTACACACGGAGTTTAGTATGACTGCTAAGACAGGAACGTCGGTTTAGTATGGGGCTTAGGGCATTAAAGGCTTTCATTCCCTTGACACAAAACTTGGAGGTATTTTCAGTCCAGTTAAGTTTGTTATCCAGGGTAATACCTAAATATTTAACAGAGCGATGCCATGGAATCTGAAACCCGTCAATTATTAATGTTCTAGATGGTAATGTCCGTTTTCTTGAAAATAAAATGGCTTCTGTTTTATAAGCGTTGATTTTTAGTTTCCATCTGTGAAAATAATGCAACAACTGGACAATGGAAAGTTGAAGACGATCTATGATAAGATCTATGTCTGACGATGATGTAAATGAGGCTGTGTCGTCTGCAAAGCAGGCAAGTTGGGTCCGTGGCTGAATAGGTATGTCATTCAGATATAAAATAAATAAGAGCGGACCCAAAATCGATCCTTGCGGTACTCCCGCAGGCATGGGCTTGGGCTCTGATATGGTATTATCAATATGCACACTATAACTGCGATTCGACAAGTATGATTGAATTATTTTAACAAGTGGTCGTGGAATATTAAGTGAAATAAGCTTATGTAGGAGTGCTTTGTGCCAAACTGTGTCAAACGCTTTCTCAATATCGAGTAGAAACATGCCAGTCGATTGCTTGATGTTAAGGTTGTATGATACAGTTTCAGCTACCCTCACCAGCTGTTGAACAGTAGAGTGGCCTTGACGGAATCCAAACTGTTCATCGATGATATGTGACTGAGAAGCTTGAAACAATCTTTTGTAAATTATTTTCTCAAATAACTTACCAAGGCTGGGCAAGAGACTTATTGGGCGGTATGATGTTGGCTCCGAACTGTTTTTACCTGGCTTTTGGATCGCTATGACTTTTGCAGTTTTCCATAATTTGGGGAAATAATTTAGAATAAGACAAGCATTAAATATTTTTGAAAGGAGAACTAAACATTTTTGAGATAAATTTTTGATCAGAATGTTTGTTATGTTATCAGTTCCAAGTGATTTGCGAGACTTAATACTAACAATGTATTTTCTAATTTCTGCGGGTCTTACTATCAAAATATTTTTATCTGGGGCCTGATCTTTAAGTGTATTTAAAGAACTATCGACTAAGAACTGCTGATCACTGTGCCAGTCCTGAGTCAGTAGCATATTATTTAAGAATGAGCTAGCAAGCACATTACATTGATCTTATGAGGTCATTGAGCCATCAGAAGACTTCAGAGGAGGAATGATATCAGGTGTAGATTTTAAGCCCTTTGCTAGGCGCCAAATATCACCGCTAGGGTTGTCTACCTTTTGGAGTTTTTGCTCCCATTTGCAGTAATTATATATTTTGATAGAATTATTTATTTGAGACTTGAGTTTATTTATTTGGTGTTGTAGTGCTTTGCGTGTCAATTTGTCTGTTTCAGTGGCAGCGTATCTTCGTAATTTGTTTTTGTACTGGATGAGTCGCTTAATACGTCGTGGTAGCGAAGAAGAGTTTAAAGTTGTAACAGGGACACACGTATCTCTTGCCTGTAATACTATATCCTGTAGGTGAGTGACTGAAGCGTCAATTTCTTCGACTGAGTCCAGGACTTTAGAAGACAGAAATATATTTTTATTAAGACAATCACGGTAGCATGCCCAATCAGCTTCGGCGTAATTAAACTTGTTAATAGGTTTACGGTCAAATTTTCTATTAATTTCTACAAGGACAGGAAAGTGATTTGAAGACAACGCTGGGATAGTATTGATGCTATGAATAAAATCAAAGTTTTTAGTCAGAAGCAAGTCTGGAATAGATGGATAGATGTTCAGCGCGATAGTGCACAAGTGTGGAATCTTGGGGGGAATGAATGAGGTAACCATTATTAATCATATGGTTATAGAGTCTTTTGCCATGTAAATTACTAGTTCCAGGAGACCAAAGTGAATGTTTTGCATTAAAGTCGCCCATTACAAGAATCTTTTCACCGATAGACATAACAGAGGCAATGTAACTGGGTAGAAGCGGTAGGTTAGGTGACTGGTATACAGAATACACTAGGATACTATCATTTGATGCTCGCTCTTTAACCACCCTGTGTACAAATAGATAGAACATTCTAGCCGCGTCTGACGAAAGATCAGATAGAATGCTCTGAAATATCTGAAATCGAATACTATAAGAATCTTTGTCCTGACATACTGACTGACTGACTGACTTACTGACTGACAGACAACGCACAGCTTAAACCGCTGGTCGTAGAGACTTGAAATTAGGCGGTATATTTGTCTTAGTACGTAAGGGTGTACTAACAAAGGATTTTCCAAAATTCACTCCTTTAAGGGATGAAATAGGGGTTCAAAGTTTGTATGGAGAAACAAGATTAGATAGTCTTTTCTATTCGAAACTTCACACAAGTATATAAATAAGTAAATACGTGTTTCAGGCTTTTTCGAAATTCTACCCCTAAGAGGGTGAAATGGGGTAACAAAGTCTCAAAATCAATATAGTTTAGATTGCGCTGAAATGTACCATGCAAATAGTTATGACGTTAGTTCCTTCTGAAAAACGATTTTCTAAAAATCACCCTAGAAAGGGATGAAACGGGGGTTCAAAGTTTGTATGGAGAAACAAGATTAGATGTCTTTTCTATTCGAAACTTCACACAAGTACTTCAGTAAATAAATAAGCAAATACGTGTTTCAGGCTTTTTTGAAATGCCACCCCTTAAAAGGAACTGGCGTAACAAAGTCTGAACTCAATATTGTTTCGGATTGCGCTGAAATTTGGCAAGCAGATAGTTATTTTGACGTAGCTATCCGCTATAGTTTATTTACATTTAACTAAAGTATGTAGGTAACATATTGTTCGATAACTTTTTGCAATCTTGTAGGTAGGGACATGATCCCTTGACTTGGACATGATCATGATGATCTCCGCGTTATGGTATTCTCTATGCCAATTAAAACGCGGTAGGGTAAGGTTATGAGCGTGTTTTGAGCTTTCAAACTATCGTGACATATGAGGACGTGTAACGCGCGCGTTTTGTATAATTTACCTATCGTATGGCATACAGAATACAATTTTTCAATAACGTAACGTGGCGCGTTAAGGAACGCGTTATCTCATTGGTTATACTGAATAAGGCCCCTGAATAAGGCCCCTGTGCGTTCACGACCTACGCCCGGAGTGCAACCAAACGCTCTAACCCCGTTCACGACCCCAGAGCGTCGTACTTGGTAAGCGCAACTGTGTTGTCCACGACCTCGGTTGTTTCATTTCGGTTGCAACTTTTTAACCATCAAATTCGATGGTTATAAAACGCTCTGACGTTTGTGACAGTAAATTTGGCGGGAAAAGCAGTAATTTTTGTTACAGATTAAAGGAATCGGTGGGTTTTGGAGAGAACGAGGAAAAGAGTGTTTGCTCGCATTGTATTTTTTCCTAAAACTTGTATTCTTCCGCAAGTTAATGAGTAATAAATGTGGATTATTAACCATTAAGTGCCGGTAAACGTGTGCGAGTGTAGGAAATAAGCATAATGTTGAAAAACATGCTATTTGCGTTCTCACTAAAATTCCACTGAAAATGTTCAGTAAAGTCCACATTTTTACTGAGGGTATGACTTGGACTAGACATTGACTTTAGATACATCATTATGACTTGAATTCTCAAAAACTTGAAGAATTATAATACTCGATACTGGCTAAATACACTAATTGTGTGGAGCCCTAATAAAAAAATAAAAAAAAAGGAATCGGAAGAAATTCGCATTGTTGAGACTGAGACGTGACATGACAAGACATTAATCATAAAAACAAACGGAAAATATTCAATGAAAAATAAATGTCAACAACCTCAAAATGTTATTCAACGCGAAATGTCAGTCACAATTTAAGTGAAAAAACACCCGTGGTCGTTCCAGACCTTCGAGCAAGTTGCAAAACAACCAACCTTTTCCGGAGGACGTGAACGCAGCAGCCCTTTTGCTATGCGCTCGCATCGTAAGAATTCAATCACATCATAAATTTTTCATTTATTGAATAATAATTAATTAATTTAGCTTAATTATTCATTAAGAGCCGAAGATCGGGCTCAGTGGCGTGTTTTGGAAGAGGTCTATGTCCAGCAGTGGACTAATACCAGCTGATAATGATTATGATGATGATTAATTTTGCCAAAAATTTGGGAAAATTTAATGAATACATACAGAATTTATAAAAATAAAATGAATAAATACAGCTATACAAGTGTTTATCACTTTTATATTCTCTTCTTTTGCAAACTAAACGTTTTTAACTATTTCTGTATTTAATAATTATTTTCGATTTGGAATGAGAATATAATATCAATAGAAGCCTTAGAGAAAGTTTCTCGGTGGTGAAAAATATTGATTCAGCCATTTTTACCTTTGTCTTGGTGTCGGCGATATCGATCTAAGAGCCCTTAAAAAGGGCCGGCTCCATTCAACCAAGCCTCGCAATAATTGCATATTGGTTTGATCAAACACCTTGAGTTACACGGGGATTTTTCCGACATTATTAAATTTTTTGTCTATTTTAGGGTTAAGTTCCTCAAAATAAAATGGAAATCTTATAGGATTACTTTATTGTCCGTCTGTCTGTCTTCCAAGAGTATCAAAACCTTTTTTCTCAGGAACGCGCAGAGGTGTCTAGTTGAAATTAATATTAAATACTCGGGTCTACAGTCTCTTTTGGCTGTACAAAAATCCAACTTATTTGTCAACGCGCTCAAAAGATATGATCGTTTATGTCGTATATTTTCACATATTTTGCGATTTCAAGGGAATCAAAACCGGGTACTTCTTGTTGACCTAGAATCATGAAATTTGGCTAGACGCAAGGAAGCACTTATAAAGAAAAAAATCTGAAAACTGTAAATATATGTACAGTATATATATAGTTAATATATATTAGGATAGTATAATTGTAACAAAATAAAGTGCATTTACTATTACTGTGAATTTTCAATTCTGGAGATTGTCAATTCTGGAGATTGTCAATTCTGGAGATTGTCAATTCTGGAGAAATAGAGTTACATGCAGACAAAAAAAACGGGTTAATTGAGTAACTCTCCAACCGACTATAATGCCGCGCGAGTCAGTTTCAGTTGCAAGTTTTAGATGTTTATCGTCATATCTCTGGAGATACTTTTGAAGGCAGCGATAGCCCAATGGATAAGGTGTCGGACTGGCGATCGAGAGATCGTGAGTTCGATCCCCACCCCACCTATTGCACTATTAACGTGAACCCACTCCAGACACAAGCATATTTAGCTTAGTTGGAGGGGTTAACAAGAAAACTAGTAATGTGCAACCTACATTGCGAGTAACCTTTATTTAATAATCAGATCTCGGTGAAATCACAATAGGTAAAAAGGCTAAGGTACCTTCGAAATATACCAATTAAAAAAATATTCGATTCCAAATCGTATTCGAATCAGTTAATAATTAACGGAGTAATCGCGTAACATACATACATACAAAAAAATTAAAATAAAAACAGACGAATTGAGAACCTCCTTCTTTTTTGAAGTCGGTGGGAAATGGATAGTACTAAACAATTCTTTGAAAGCATTTAATTTTCGTTTATCAGTCATTTTAAATGTGTGACGCAGCCAGCGCCGCAGCGTCGTCCGGTCACGGCCGTCAGCTGGCATTTCACGTAAAAAACAACGAATTTTTGATGAATACCCTCATCTTTACTTTTTTATGAGCTTTGCTCTGCCGCCATGTTTTTATTGAGTTTTAAGTGTGAAGGTGATGGTAAAATGGTCGTATCTTTTTTTACATTGACGTTTTTTTTAGTGAAAACTTCATAAGCGGCGTTGTGAACGTTTTTGTGATGGGTAAAAATGTTAAACTCGCGTCAGGACCTCGCGTCAGGACACGTAACCTAATCAAAAATTCGTAAGACGAAGGGAGAGTATAAACTTATTTAGGGATTGGTAAAAAATGTTAAACTCGCGTCAGGATAAATCCTGATCTGATCGAAAATTCGTAAGACGAAGGGAGAGTAGACCAAATGCACAACCCGTTGTTTTTTATATATTGTATAGGCTAGCCTTTGACCACTATCTCACCTGTTGGTAAGTGACGATGCGATCGAGGATGGTAGTACACGCTAGGCCTAGAATGGGAACTGGCTCTTAAGGACAGCTACCGGAAAATTATATATCTACATTAAATGTTTGGTGACAGATATTCCAACTAGAGGGTGGTAGCTGGCCAGTCGGGCATTAGATAGTGTTCTAGAGGTTGGGGGTTTCTTGGGGTTCTTTAAGGATGTTTTAATTTTTTCTTTCATCGGAGGGCCACTCTGAATTGCGCATATAATTTTTCCTATAGAAAAATCCGTTGATGTAAGGCGGGGATTTGAACCCGCTACGCCCGCCCGCTCTGGCTTCAAAGCAGACCATTCTCCTACTACGTCACTAGGCCGACTGGATCGATGTAAAATGTGTTTATCCTTGGTGTAAATGTTACTATCTTTTTATTACTATTTACAGCATACAGCGACATTAGGATGTTGCTGCATAATACACACTTTCGTTAGAAAGAGTTCATAAGTAAAAGTCAAAAGTCAAAGCATTTATTCAGTATATGGGCAAATTAAAAATTTGCACTTACACACGTCAAATTACATTAAATGGATCATATTCAAATATATAAAAAATATTATAGATATAACAGAAACATAACTTATTGCTTTGAATTTACAAAAAAACAAAAACAAAGGTATTGAGCCATTCAGCTTGCATCTAAACGTCGAACGTAACACTTAAAACACATGTTTAATTCCTCTGATTAATTTAGGGTTGCCAACCGTACTATTACGTGCACTTCCCAATGCATGTTTCAGTACTTCAGACAATTTTTATCCAAAAAATTGTGAAATAATGAAACATAATAAATAAATAAAACGCAGACTAATTGCAGTACAAATCATATTCCGAATGGAACTGAGTGTCCGTCTATCAGCTGCATAATACAGGCAACCCTAGATCTGCAAACAAAAGATGAAAACTGATTGACTGTTGAATCTACTGATAAGATCATATATTCGGGGCCAGTTTCACCGGTTCCTGATAGCGCTAAAATGAAGAAATCTGACAGATTTTTGACAGCTTTTATATGGCGTCATCTGTCACATAACACATCTAACCCATTATCAGGAACAGTTGAAACTGGCCCTTATTCATCTATGGTAAGACTAATCCGTCAATGTCTTTATTGTTTCCTCAAAGGGCAACGCATTGGAGACATGTCTTCTTTCGGTGGATAGTCAAGTTGTTATCCATTCAACTTTACTAGAAGTTGTCTAAGCTTAGAGATTTTCGTTCTAAACAACAACTGTTACAGTTGTTTTTAACCGACTTTTAAAAAAAGGAGGAAGTTTCTCAATTCGACCGTATGTATATATATTTTTTTTTCTTTTTTTTTATGTTTGTTCGCGGATAACTTCGTCGTTTATGAACCGATTTTGATTATTCTTTTTTGTTGGAAAGGAAATATCCCAAGTGTGGTAACTAGTAATTTTATCGAGGTCTGATTAGTATCTCCAGAGATATGGAGATAAACATCTCAAAATTGGTACTGAAAACTAATAAAGCGGCATTGAAGTCGGTTCTTTTTTAGTTTTTTTAACGATATTATTAAAGTTATTAGTACGTTTTTTTGTAAGAAAGCTGTCCTTCTATAAGCCACACTTTATTACAACTGCCCTCCTTCTATCAGTAACCATTAAGTTAATCGTGTTCATTGTCAACCCTCTAATCTGTGAAGGTCTGGAGTGACGCAATCTGTCCATGGTAGCCATGGATCGCACCCAAGCCACAGATTACTTGTATAGGTACCTAGTTATGGCCAGAACGGTCACGGCCATACATTAGCTGTGGCATTTTGGCGCCCAGCCCATTGTGTTTGAT
This sequence comes from Cabera pusaria, assembly GCA_954871355.1. NCBI lineage: Eukaryota > Metazoa > Arthropoda > Insecta > Lepidoptera > Geometridae > Cabera > Cabera pusaria. The sequence goes on along the minus strand of OX940906.1, from coordinate 2,910,190 downwards.
ATACATTGCCGGATAGGAAACGTGTTTTCTGAGTTTTATTTCTTGTGATGTGGCCTTTTTAACCGACTTCATAAAAAAGGAGGGGCTTCTCAATTGTTTTTTTTTTTAATGTTTTTATTATAACCGATTTGATTATTTTTTTCGTTTGAGAGATTATATGCCTCTCGTTTGGTCCATTCAAATTTTATCTAGATTTGACAATTATCTCCGGAGATATGGAGATAAACAATATGAGCAAATTTGTATACTTTGATGATATAATCATATAACTAGCCAGTACTTTGACTATCGCGGCATGTGAAGTCGGTTTTTAGGGTTTCGTACCCAAAGGGTAAAACGGGACCCTATTACTCAGACTCCGCTGTCCTTCTGTCTGTCTGTCTGTCTGTCCGTCTGTCACCAGGCTATAGCTCATTAACCATGATAGTTAGACAGTTGAAATTTTCAGATGGTGTATTTCTGTTGCCGCTAGAACAACAAATACTAAAAACAAAATAAAGTTAAAAATAAAAAACTGGCCAAGTGCAAGTCGGACTCGCACTCGTAGGGTTCCGTAAACCAGTTGAGTATTCTATGTATATGATTTTTCGCAACTACAAAAATAACTTTGTTTTTCGTAGTGTTTGTATAAAAACAAAGTTATACTTGCGGTCGCCATATCTCAACAACTGCAGAATGTATCTCGTTCAAACCAATTTTCGTTGAAAGTTTTTATTGAGATCTACAGAATATATTTTTTCTAGATTTTTCACTACCTTACTTTAGAAGTTAGAGGGGGGGGGGGGGGACACACATTTTACCACTTTAGACGCGTCTATCTTTTAAATGATTGACTTTGAGAAAAATGATTTTAGAAACCTCAATGTCATTTTTAAAGACCTATTCATAGACACCCCACACGTATAGGTTTGATGAAAAACATTTTTTTTTGTTTCATTTCCATGTATTGGATGCCCCCCCTGTCTTAAACTTTCATATTTTTTATCATTGTATAAAAATCGGAAAGCGGTTCACAGAATACATCTACCTACTCAGTTTCAATTCTGTAGTCCTAACAGTTTCGGAATAAAATGGCTGTGACATACGGACGGACAGACAGACAGACAGACAGACATGGCGAATCTATAAGGGTTCCGTTTTTTGCCATTCGGCTACGGAACCCTAATTAAAGGGGGTCCTCATACAAAAAACGTGTTTTTAAACGCCATCTATCTAATTAGTTTTTTTTTTTTTTTATGCTGTATAGGCAAGCGTTTGACCACTATCTCACCTGATGTTAAGTGACAATGCGGTCGACGATGTAGCACGCTGACCTAGTAAATACCTGTTCACTCGCGATCAGATTCACTGTTTCCCTAGTTTCGGCAAAATGACATAGATGGCGCTAGTAAACGAGCGCCCCGTCTTTCTAGATCGCGACCAAACCAAATATTCTTGGTAATGTATGATGTTGAAACTCTGTTATGTTTCGTATTGTACGGAACCCTCCCTAAGTGTGCGATAAGAGACGCGTTGCTGACTCGCACTTGGCCAGTTTTATTTCGTTAGATAGATAGAAACACTTTATTGAACACCTTATTAAAAGAAACAGAGTATTACTTCACAACGAATTATAATAGTGTAACAACAGGCGGTCTTATCGCTGAAAGCGATCTCTTCCAGACAACCTTTAGATGGAGAAATATGTAAATAGATACGGCGGTGTACAGTGTATAAGTAAATAAGACATAAGCTATTAAAGGATACTAAATTAATACAAAGAAAATAATAATAACTACTTTGATACATATACATAATAAATTAAATAATACATATATATATAATATATATATGGATATACATATATATAACATATTATTAGGAGTGTATATAACAAACGTATGTAATATAACTAACCAAGATAATGCGACTTAACGCGTTCCTTGAATGTATATATAGTTTGTGATTGTTTTATCTCTAAAGGAAGCGCATTCCAGAGTCTGACAGCTTGAACAGCAAACGACTTCGTTTTGTACGATCATAAATTATTCCTGTCATTATGATTGTATACGATGAGAAAGTGTCGTAATTTCACATGTGTAGTGGCCGTGGCCGAATAATGTTGTTAAATAATGTTGTTTTAATATCATATAGGCTAGCGTTTTGACCACTATCTCACTGTTGGTAAGTGATGATGCAGTCGAAGATGGTAAGCAAGCTAGGCCTAGAATGCGAACTGTCTCTTAATGAGAAAACACATTAGATGTTGTGTGATTTCAGTAAATTTGAATTATATTTTAGCAAACATCAAAAAATCTACGACTATAAGTAGTCTCTCGCAATGTTTGTTTTATTCACAGAAGGTTTTATTTATATTGTATAATGCATATTGCCAGGGTGGGGCCGTCACTAAATAACGTAGTTTTCTGTTCAATGGAGTCACGCCATCTTGCAAATAAAAGGGGACTCGCGCTAAAAGCCGAATTGAATAGAAAATTAATCACGCTTTATCCAGTAGCCGTTAGATAGTAGTAGGTACTCTGTAGAATATATAAGTTGGTTTTATTCGTTTTTTCAACAATGTCAAAAGTACGGACACGCTGCAGCAGTAGTAATTGTACCGACCGGTTCACAACAAACGCGATCAGAAAACAATGGAAAAGTACTGAGATCCCGCCCGCACATCGCAGGACGCCGCGGTGTGGCCGTACCTTAAATGCTGGTAGCGTTAAACACTTATAAGAATATTAAGAAAAATTTTTTTTTGGGAACAATGTTATACACTAGCTGCGTCCTACGGCTTTACTCGCGTGTATAACTTTTTGGATTTTCGTCATCAAGTCATCATGTTTTATCGCCTTTCATCAAAATCCATCCAGTAGCTTTAGCGTAAGGTGTAATAATCATCCACCAATACATGCATCCTTACAAACTTTAGCGATTATAATATTGTAAACTTTAAACTTTCGCGATTTGAACACATAGTTACAAACATTAAAATACGGGACTTATCGCGCCTAAAACATAAATCTTATTTACTCGACGTTTCGACCAAGTTGCATTGATCGTGGTCACGAGACGACTGGTCCAGTCGTTAGGTCAATGCAACTTGGTCGTAACGTCGAGTAAATAAGATTTATGTTTTAGGCGCGATAAGTCCCGAATTTTAATATTTGTAACTACGTTTATAATATTATTCGTCGGTTTATAAATACCTAACTATAAGGACTTTGTTGACAAACACTGGGCCTTATATACCATCTTAAACTGTACATGTAGCGATAAAATATTATGTATTGAGATCTTGGAGACTTTAAGCTTTAAACCTACAACTTTTTCTTGAAACATAAACTTCTTGTTTAATATAAGCTGTCATAAATAATACATACATAGTGCGTGTCATGCATCACGTTTTATGATTTATGTTTTCAATGCTACCATAAAAAGTCTGTTTATTCGTTCTGTCATAAAAAATGGCGCCCAGCGTGGGGCAAACAATAACCACATCGATGTATTTGTTTTATATTTTAAAGCCAAACTATCTACCGTAAGGAAATAACATACTAAGGGCCAGTTTTAGCGGTTCCTGATAAAGATTTAGATAGTTATCTGACAGATGACGCCATACAAAAGTTGTGAAAAATCTGTCAGATAGGGCTATCAGGCACCGGTGAAACTGGCCCTTAATCTTAATTCCTTTAAATTACTGTAGTATTATTTTTTATCGTAGTTTTCCTTCACAAAAAAAAAATGGCGCCCCACGTGGAAATTGATAGCTTTATGTGAGGAATTTATTTACATTAAAAAAAACATGAACTCTTTTAATTTTATTAATTAAATTAACTATTGTATGTTTAATGACGACAAGTTTAGTTTAGCTCGTCATTAAAATTTTAGGCGCCCAACGCGTGACGAACTATGACGACATCATTATCCTACTATTTATTGTCTATTACAAATATATAAATCATAAAAAAGTTTATGTGTTTTGATGTTATTTATTATTTACATTATCTTTTTACATTATATTATTATTGATAGGTACCTTTTATGAATATTTTTTATCGTGGGAAAAGCCGCGAGCAGAACTCATAGTTTTCTAACATCAGTAACCAGTACTGACCAAGCCAGTCGGTCAAGTTAGTCAATTAACATCAAATATCATTCATCATTTATCATTTTTGAGGGCTCGGTGACGTAATCGGGAGAACGGTCGGCTTTGATGCCGTGGTACCGAGTGCAAACCGCGCCGTGCACCAATGGATTTTTCTATCGAAAAATGTTTGTGCGCTTCTCACAGTGGCCCTCCAGTGAAAGAAAACATCGTTAAGAAACCAAAAACCCCCGCATGGTGGTAGGACACTGTCTAATGTCCGCCTGGCCAGCTACCACCCTCAAGATAGAAAATCTGTCACCAAAACATCTAATGCGTTCCGGCAGCTATCCTTGAGAGCCAGTTCCCATTCTAGGCCTAGCGTGCTTACCATCTTCGACCGCATCATCACTTACCAACAGGTGAGATAGTGGTCAAACGCTAGCCTATAAGATATTAAAAAAAATAGAAATGTTGTTCTAGGGAAAATTAAATGGAGAAGACATTATTGTATACGATGAAATAGCTATAGTGATATAACCCGAATAAAATAATGAACACGTGATACATATGCCAGCTATAAGATAAAATGAACAACGTAATTTGGTCGGGTTATATATGACACCGGGTGAAAGCCAATAGGCGCCGCTAGAGCTGGGGGCAGAGCTGGTGGCAAACAATAACATCGCATACGCGAGAAGGATAAAAAAAAATTGTCTGTCTCGCTCACTCATACTAGTGATTGTATAGTTTTATCCTTCTCATATTATTATTGTTATTTGAATGTCAGATCTTTTTAATAATCCATCTACGTTCTTACATTAGTCTGAAAAGCAACCAACTATACATTGGTTGTGATTGCTAGAAAATTCTGCGTCATAAAAACTGATGTTCCACGTTAACACGTCCACAATAAAAGTTTGGTTTAATATTAATTGAATTATCTTATTTATGTCAGTAAATTACCAATAAAAAAATTTTAAAAAATTTGATAGTATTATAGTACGAATATAATTTAAATTTTAGAAGTATGTCATCTCTTTGTATAAATATGTCATTTTATGTCGTCTCCTTACAACGCAACTCCCGAGTTTTGGCGGAAACATGGAAAAGTGTGTGTGATAACATTGTATTTTTTCCTAAAACTTGTGTTCTTCCGCGTGTTAATGTGTAATAAATGTGGATTATTAACTATAAGTGCCGGTGATTGTGTGCGAGTGTAGGGAAACTGCACAATGTTGTAAAACATGCTATTTGCGTTCTCACCAAAATTCCACTGAAAATCTTCAGTAAACACCACATCTTTACTGAAGGTATGACTTAGACTAGACTTTTACTTGAAAACTGACCTGAAATGTGACTTTGACCCATCTCTATGACTAAAATTAATAAAAACTTGAAGTATTTCAATACTTGACACTGGCTAAATACACTAATCGTGTGAAGCCATAATAAAACTAAAAAAAAAACGCAACTCCCTGGAAATGCGCCATACTAGCGAAAAGGTTATAAATAGTATGACACGATAATTGTTTAGCCGTAAAATTACTTGTAGCTACAAATCATTGCTTGACAGTGTTTTTAACCGACTGTGCAAAAAAGAGGAGGTTCTCAATTCGTCGGAATATCTTTTTTATGTATGATGTTCATCGTTTACTCGAAGACGCCTGTACCGATTTGGAAAATTATAATCTTGTTTGAAAGGTGTATTCATCGTCATTTACCAACAGGTGAGATAGTAGTCAAACGCCAGCCTATAAGTTACTAATAAAACTGGCCAAGTGCCAGAGTCGCGTCTTGCATCGCACACTTAGAGAGGGTTCCGTACTACAGTACAATACGAAACATAATAGAGTTTCAACCTTATATTTGATTAATTGATTACCAAGAACATTTTGTTTGGTATACGAGTTCACAGAGAATCTCGACACCACGATGTAGAAAGACGGGGCTCGTTTACTAGCGCAATCTATGTCATTTTGCCGAAACTAATTAGAAAGGTTGTTAGCTTAACAAACACGAAGGAGTTGTTAACACCCAGATGACACCTAGATACATAGATCGATGGCGTTATACTAAAAAAAAAACGTTTTTTGTATTGGGACCCCCTTCAACTTTTTACTTTATTTTGTTTTTAGTATTTGTTGTTCGAGCGGCAACAGAAATACACCATCTGTGAAAATGTCAACTGTCTTACTATCACGGTTAATGAGATACAGCCTGGAGACAGACGGACAGACAAACAGACGGACAGCGGAGTCTTAGTAATAGGGTCCCGTTTTGCCCTTTGGGTACGGAACCCTAAAAAAGAATCAACTTATCTCTTAGTAGATAGATACACATTTTATTTGCACACCAATAATACAGAAGGTAAAATACTTATTTTAAGTACTGCAAAGGGCGGTCTTATCGCTTAAAACGATTTCTTCCAGACAACCAAACGGAGAGCACTTATGGCGTATATTCCATATCATTCATTCCATTTATATGGCACTTATTCCATGGCGATCAAAGTTTTTAATAAGTTGCCACATAGTTTTAAATCTCTACCATTACCAGTATTCAAGAAAAAGATATTTGAGTGGTTATGTAAAAAAGTATTTTATACGGTGAATGAATTTTTAGATATAAATAAAAAATGGTGACATGTTTGAATATTTGTAAGTTAATATAATATAAATTGAAAATAGTAATAATTAAAAAGATTTGACGAATTTATGAAATATTGACCGAATTGTTATAATGGAATTTATATGTACCATTGGATAAATATTATAGTATTTTTGATTTTATAATTTCCTTTTTAAAGATTTGCACGCCACCAATGGCAAAATACGGATAAACCTGTATTTTATGCAAATAAATATCTGAATCTGAATCTGAGTAATAATTTAAGAGACTGTGACAGATGGACGGTGGTGTATCTATTTTAATCCTAGCTATTTATATAGTTATACATATACATAAATACACGTGTATACACAAACATACATGTAGTACTTCATTAGAATATCCTAATAGTTTCAAGCAGCTCCTAATATCATGATAAGTATAATAAAGACGAATCTATTTTAAACATCGCGTCGCAAAGAATCGTCGCCAAATCGTTGGCCAAGTTCCGGCATGATGTTCTGTGTAGGCAGTTTTAAAAGATGGATGAGGAATCATTATCCAATACCGAACTTATGCTGATCTCTTTAACCTACTTAAAAAAAGAAGGAAGAATTTATAATTTACTAGTTGCGCCCCGCGGCTTTGCCCGCGTTGAGTCCTCGTGAAATGTGATAAATGAAGAACCGCTCGACCGATTTTGTGCAAACTTTACATAAACCATCTACTAAATAGTCCAAACAAAGCCTAAACATTTGGTTTGGATAGGTAAGCACGTCCTTGACTTATAAAATGGCAACGAAGAGTGGCATTTATTTATATATATACACTAGCAGCCCGCCCCGGCTTCGCACGGGTAGAACATATATGCCTACAAAATTTGCATCAGTTTGTTGCATCGAATATAAAATATTAAAATATTTAACAATCATCGTCATATTTCAACCAATTTCCACCAAACCTTAACGAATTATGCACCTAAACCTTCCTCATAAACACTCTGGCTATTGGTGATAACCGCATGATAATCCGTTCAGTAGCTATTGAGATTATTGCGAACAGACAGACAGACGCAGTGATGGACTTTGTTTTATAATACTTACGTAGTGATATTGGACGGCCCTTTGGCGTAAAGGATAGTTACCCTGATTCTGACCCGACGGTCGTTGGTTCTAATCCTAGCTATATACCTACCAATGAAAGTTTTATTCATTAATCATGGGTTTTCCTACAGAGGTAGTGGGATCATGGAATCAAAATCAATCAAATCATGGGATCAAAGAAGGGGTATTATACGTTTAACGTGTGTATCTGTGTCTGTCTGTAGCATCTTAGCATCCAACCGGATGAACCGATTTTGATTTTATTATTGATTTTTTTTTTCTTTGATAGATGGCTTCATCGAGAGTTTTCTTAGCTTTGATTCATGAAAATTCGTTCAATCGTTATAAAACTATGAGCTTTTTTCTAGTTAATTGCGCTATGAAATCAACTTTCATAGGTCTGATCAATTCGAAAATCTTCTTCTTCAACGATATTGTAAGAACATGGAAGCATTCACCTGATGCTGGGACATCTCCTGTACTCTACAGAATACTCAAATCCTCACCAACTTACAGCTCAGATTTTAAATGTCGTGATTAGAGTCATTGGAATGCTTTTATTGAAAAGATTATACATAGATCAGTCGGGGGTGGTTTATATATTGATCATAACTATATTATACAATAGAATTTTATACAGTAAAAATATATTATTATACTATATTGACTTCAAATTGATTGTGATCGGTGGGGATCTACAGCATCGCTAAGCTTATAATAATATTTTCTTTGTAACTATGACCTAATCTGTGGTTTCACTGCAGATATTTTATTAATTTTGCGATGCGTGTATGTGAAATCCGTGATATCTTCTAGAGTTTTCATTTGAATTATATACTGTAAAGGACAATTTTAATCTATAATATGTGACCAAGCTAATTAACGTAATTATTTGGATAAGGATTAATACTATATGCTTGAAAATAGCCTTGGAAGTTATGTAATATTTTTTAACAACAAATTAAAGATTAAAATGGTTACAGTGAGTCAACCTTAAGAGATAGACATATGCTGTCTTTTGGCTTTTTTGTAGGTCTTATTAAGTTCTATAACTTTTCCATAGAAAATATTCTTCCATCTATTTTCAATTGAGCAGCGTTCGCAAGAAACGTGTTTTTTCGACCTTTTTTTAGTCGACTTAGGTTGCAAATTAGGTCTCCACGGATGTACCTTTGATTTAAACGAGATAATATATAGCTTATTTTCATTCCGAAAGTACATTCTATATATTAGTGAAAGATTTTTTTAAATCGGTCCAGTAGTTTTTGAGCCAAATCATTAGAAACATACAAAAATACAAATGTTCTCTCTTTATAATATTAGTATAGATAGATAGATAGATAGATAACTCTTTATTGTTACACCTTCTTAAAACTAACTTACATAGTTAACTTAAGAATAAACTGTTACAATGGGCGGTCTTATCGCTAAAAGCGATCTCTTACAGACAACCTTAGGATGGAGAGGATAGAACATGTGACTAATGACGGGTGTATCTAACAACTCTTAACACTAATCACTTACATATATACCTATAAATAAACTTCACATCTTATATAAATACCTAGTGGCTCAAATATGAATCGTAAATTAATCTTATGCAGCTAGAACAGTATAATACTAAATGATAACCTTGAAAAAGAATAAATAAATAAATATAACAGGGGACTCCAGTTACAACGACAGATAAAATTGCTTTAAATGATCCTTAAATATATTAATGGATTGAGATGCTCTAATGTCCTCAGGTAGAGAGTTTCACAGGCGAATAGCCTACGATAGCCTAGTACTGTGAAGGATTTATCAAAAAACACAGAACTGTGAGGTGGAAAACTGAGGGTATAGTTTCTGATGACCTAAGAGAAAGAGTATTTGCGCTATAAAGGAAGTTGAAACGTTCTTTAAGATAACGTGGAGTACATGGATTAAAAAGAATATTGTAGAGAAGGGAGAGGATGTGTGTATTCCGGCGAAGACGAATAGGAAGCCACTTGAGCTGAGAGCTATATATATTGATGATGGTTGATCTGTGTGTTTTACTTCAGAACTTGTCTTCAGAACTTACTTTTTGGTCAGTTGAGAATGTGTTCTTCCCGTTTATAACACCAAACGGAAACCAATAATACCAGACCTCGATAGATTGTATAATAACATGTTATATAATCTATCGAGATCTGATGAGTATCTCCAGAGATATAGAAATAAACACCTCAAACTTGCTACTTACTGAATATGATTCACGTGGCATGTGGATTCAATTTTTTAATTTTTGAAACGATATTAATCATTTTATGATTATGTAAAAGGAATGGTAACCGATGACGTCAGCCTATAACATTTTAACATTGCTAGAATTTTGTGCGACACTGCGCTGCGCCCATTAGTTTAAGACCTTATAATCAGTTTTTATATATATATATATATATTTTTAATGATATAAGATCACAGGACAAGCTCGACGCTCGTCTGATGGTAAACGATGAAGTCTACCTATTATAGATACAGCGGCATGCAAAATTCTGGAGCATGGACATAAAGATGTTGAGTCTCACATGCTTTGTAATTTCACTGGACACCTTGCCATTTCAACCGAAAAACATTCTTATTTCACGGCTGAAAATTTATTAGCAAAGTAGTGGTACCGCTCCAGGCGGACTCGCAGAAGTCCTACCACTACAACTTACTGATCTCCAAGAATTAAGGATACCTACTTCCAAAAAGTCGAGGATCTTGGCATCCCACTGGAAAATCGTGTAACGTTCCAGAGTCTATACAACCCTGCGCGCGAATTCTTTATGTTGCTTTCTAGATTTATTAACCACCCACCAAGCAAAAACATTTCGCCCATCGGTTCACCAAGTTCCAGTAGTAGTGACGTTCGGTGCGAGCTGACTCTTTTTATTTAAAAGTCATAAGTCAAAGCAATTATTCAGTATATGGGCAAATTAAAAATCTGCACTTACACACGTCAAATTACATTAAATGGATCATATTCAATAATAATAATTCTAAATATAACAAAAACATAACTTATTGCTGCGAATGAAAAAAAAATAAAACTGGCCAAGTGCGAGTCAGCATCGCGTCTCTTATCGCACACTTAGGGAGGGTTCCGTACAATACGAAACATAACAGAGTTTCAACCTCATATACTCGTATTTGATTAATTGATATTACCAAGAATATTTCGTTTGGCCGCGAACGCGGTCTAGAAAGACGGGGCACGTTTACTAGCGCCATCTATGTCATTTTGCCGAAACTAATTAGATAGATGGCGTTTAAAAACACGTTTTTAGGGTTCCGTAGCCGAATGGCAAAAAACGGGTCCCTTATAGATTCGTCATGTCTGTCTGTCTGTCTGTCTGTCTGTCTGTCCGTCCGTATGTCACAGCCATTTTATTCCGAAACTGTTAGGACTACAGAATTGTAACTTGGTAGGTAGATGTATTCTGTGAACCGCTTTCCGATTTTTATATAAAAATAAAAAAATTAAAAGTTTAAGGGGGGGCATCCCATACATGGAACTGAAACAAAAAAAAATTTTTTCTTCAAACCTATACGTGTGTCTATGGATAGGTCTTTAAAAATGACAATGGTAACTAAAATCATTTTTTCTCAAAGTCAATCGTTTGAAAGATAGGCGCGTATAAAAGTGGTAAAATGTGTGTCCCTCCCACCCCCCTCTAACTTTTAAAGTATGGGAGCGAAAAATCTAAAAAAAAAATATGCTGTAGATCTCAATAAAAACTAACAACGAAAATTGGTTTGAACGAGATACAGTCAGCAGTTTTAGAGATATGGCGACCGCAAAGATAACTTGTTTTTCATACAAACACTATGAAAAACAAAGTTAATTTTGTAGTTGCCAAAAATCATAGTTATGGAATACTTAACTGTGTTACGGAACCCTACGAGTGCGAGTCCGACTCGCACTTGGCCAGTTTATTTGTATGAGGACCCCCCTTAATTTAAACTTTTTTTTTTTTAGTATTTGTTGTTCTAGCGGCAACAGAAATACACCATCTGTGAAAATTTTAACTGTCTAACTATCACGGTTAATGAGCTATAGCCTGGTGACAGACGGACAGACAGACAGACAGACAGACAGACGGACAGCGGAGTCTTAGTTATAGGGTCCCGTTTTACCCTTTGGGTACGGAATCCTAAAAACAAAATTAATGAGCCATTCAGCTTTTATCTAAACGTCGAACGTCACAATTAATACAAATGTTTAATTCCCCTGATTAATGTAGGGTTGCCAACCGTACTATTACGTGCACCCCCAATGCATGTTTCAGTACTTCAGACAAATTTTATCCAAAAATTTGTAAAATAATAAAACACAATAAATAAATAAAACAGTGCAATATTATTATTTAAGGTAACAGTATAAGCAAGACGCTCGCCTGATGGTAAATGAAGATGATACCTAGATCAACATCAAACAGTATCGTCAAGAATGTCTATAGTTATATTTACAGCATGTGATATGGAACATTGCCAACTGCTCCCGCCTTCTTGTCTGCTGAAGACGGACGATTTAACGCAATTTCTTGATTTATGGGTTTACCACATGTTTGGAAATGTACAGTCCCTCATCTAAATACTTCAAACATAGATACATATAAAATACATACTCACATACCTACATAAAAATACTAAAATTACACATTTATATGTGTATGAAAACCAATTACAAGTGGTTTATACCCTTGTAATTGGTTTTCATACAATTTATTTGTAAGTTAGTTTAAGCTTTATCAACCAACTTCCCAAAAAGAAGGAGGTTCTCAATTCGTCTGTATGTTTTTTTTATGTGTATGTTACGCGATGCCTCCGTCAATTGTGAACCGATTTCAATGATTTTTATTTTATTCGGTAGGGTTCGTTTCCGAAGTGGTCTCATTGTAATTTTATCGAGATCTGATAAGTATCTCCAGAGATATGACGATAAACGTCTCAAACTTGCTACTGAAACTGACACGCGGGGCATGGAAGTCGGTTGTTTTAGTTTTTAAACTATCTTAATTATAAATTGTTAAACACAATCCAAAATGTCATCGTACCGACGGGACTCGAACCCGCACCCCCTGGATTACACGTCCAGGTGCTCTGCCAATTAAGCCACGGTTCGATCCATCGATACGACGAAATTAGTGGATTGCATTTGTTTCATTTCGGATCTATCTTCCGAACTATTAACTTACGTAATAAGTAGTCATAGATGGCGCCACCAATGCATAATTGGGTTAACAAATGCAATCCACTAATTTCGTCGTATCGATGGATCGAACCGTGGCTTAATTGGCAGAGCACCTGGACGTGTAATCCGGGGGGTGCGGGTTCGAGTCCCGTCGGTACGATGAAATTTTGGATTGTGTTTAACAATTTACAAAAATATAAAGTGTGTGACACTTCAAAGAAACATAATATTATCTTAATTATGTTGTAAAATTGCTATATATCTAAATATGTATAAATAATACTTAAGTAGCGCGGTCCTGAATATGAGTGCCAGCACAAACTTATGGTTTATTGGCACAACATAAAAATATGTATGAAATTAGTACTTAAATAAATAAATAAAAAAAAGATAAATTATAGAGAAGAATATTATATATATACATAAAATCACGCCTTTTTCCCGTTGGGGTAGGCAGAGACGTACTTCTTTCCACATGCTACGATCCTGACATAGGAAAATTACACGACATAAACATTTAAGGAAAAGTATAATTTGTACTTATCCGTTTCCTGTTGGATCTGGCGGTTTTACTCATATTTTTTTGTTAAATAATATAGGTAGCAAGCAAACAAACGGACCACTTGATTGGAAGTGGTTACCGTCGCCTATGGACACTTGCAATAGGTGACACCCATGCGTTGCCGACCTGTCAAAATACTTTTTCACCTTACAACCTCGGAAAGGTTCTGTTTGTCATTCGAAATCTGCGTGCACAATTGCATTTTGCACTGCGTGGACAGAGTTTTAAAAAATTTGAACCTTTCCTGCTAAATAATGTTCTACTGAAAATGCATAATAGTATATTACGATAGAGGCTAGGCGTTCAATTGAACGGCTATTTAAGCTATCTGCCTGCGACAGTTATAACACGCCACAGTTTAACATAATGAGAGGAACAGTGGATAACAGTTTGCATTTTTATTAAAATGAAACTTCTTTAGGCGCTTCTTTAATGTAAAATACAACGGACGTGACGTAGCGTCACGGTCCAAATGCAACGGACGTGACGTAAGCGTCATGATGTTATATTTTAAATGTATAAATGCCCTCTATTGTTAAAAGGCGTAACTACAAAGACGTTTTCGCTTTCATTCGGGCATTCGTCCCGTTGAGTTCAACAGATGGAGTTGTACAAAAAAAAATGAGTGATGTCGTGGACGGAGTATTAAATGGACCTTGCATTAAAATAACAATAATATTATGAGAAGGATAAAACTATAGAATCACTTGTACGAGAGAGCGAGATGGACAACAATTTTGTATCCTTCTCTGCATAAATATGCGTATTTTATTGATAGGAGCTCTGGCTCCCAGTTCCAATGCGCCGATAAACGACTCAAACTGCTAATGAAACTGACTCGCGCGGCATGAAAGTTGTTTTTAGGGTTCCGTACCCAAAGGGTAAAACGGGACCCTATTACTAAGACTCCGCTGTCCGTCTGTCTAACACCTTTGTTAGACGTTAGATGGCGTAATAAGAAATAACATGTTTATTAATTATTATTTTTTGCTGGCGAAATAAGATAGTGGTATTTTTTGCTCGATCTTATAAAATACTGTATTGTGGTACGGAACCCTACGAGTGCGAGTCCGACTTGCACTTGGCCAGTTTATTTTAAGTTTAAAGCCTTCTAAATTATCTCGGCCTAGGTTGAACATTGGACCTAAATCAGAATCATGTTTGTCTAAAAATAGCAGATGGTATTGATATGAGGTACTACGCGTTGAAAACTTTTTTTAATTCCGGACACACAAGCACTTGACTACTATCTCACCTGATGTTAAGTGATGATGCGGTCTAAGATGGAATCGTGCTGGTCTGGAAATGGAAGACGGCAGTGAAACAAGGTGTGGGACAGTTCACATCCTTCTACAGAATTTAATCCTCCTACCCTGATCCCACTTAAATGGGGTGGAAGCAACATTTAATTTTCTTCGGGGTCTATCCACAGTTATGACTGTGTATCCGCATCCACTCCTTTTACATCCATATCTTCCATGAGACAGTCCATCTACGCTTTATTTGGTCTTCCTCTTCCTCTATAGCCGTTCACTTTAATGTCCATTGCCTTTCTATTAGGGTTCCGTACCCAAAGGGTACGGGACCCTATTACTAAGACTCCGCTGTCCGTCTGTCTGTCTGTCTGTCTGTCTGTCTGTCTGTCTGTCTGTCTGTCTGTCTGTCTGTCCGTCTGTCACCAGGCTGTATCTCATGAACCGTTATAGTTAGACAGTTGAAATTTTCACAGATGATGTATTTCTATTGCCGCTATAACAACAAATACTAAAAACAGAATAAAGTTAAAAATAATAGGGGGTCCCCATACAAAAAACGTGTTTTTTTCGGCATTTCAATATAACGTCCATAGTTGGCG
Source organism: Cabera pusaria (assembly GCA_954871355.1). Taxonomy (NCBI): domain Eukaryota; kingdom Metazoa; phylum Arthropoda; class Insecta; order Lepidoptera; family Geometridae; genus Cabera; species Cabera pusaria. The sequence goes on along the minus strand of OX940906.1, from coordinate 2,894,785 downwards.
TTATATTTAAATGCCGATCCCTATCTCCTTTGTTAGACGGTAGATAGCGTTATAAAAATAAAATATTTATTAATTATAATTTTTTGCTGGCGAAAAAATTATAGCAGTATTTTTTGCTCGATCTTATAAAATACTGTAGTGTGGTACGGAACCCTACGAGTGCGAGTCCGACTTGCACTTGGCCAGTTTACTCACGTGGACTTCACTCATTCTGATAAAAATACGTTCATCCCAGGCTAGCCTATTGATTTTTACTTTATAACATTATCTAAGCTTGTTGTAATTCGAGCAGCGTCCCAGACTCGTGTAATAAACCTCAGACTGAGTTACCTAGACTAGACCTGCCCAGTTCTAGGAAATCTAAACTGTCTCGTCGTTCAAGGTCTTGCGGTTAACGATCGTCTGCGGTAAAGAACCTAATCTTAGGTGGAATATCACTACATAGTATTATATACTTAAGATTTGAGGGCCCGGTGGCGTAATCGGGAGAACGGTCGGCTTTGATGCAATGGTACCGAGTTCAAACCCCGCCGTGAACCAATGGATTTTTCTATCGAAAAATTTGCGCTTCTCACAGTGGCCCTCCAGTGAAGGAAAACATCGTTAAGAAACCAACAACCCCCGCATGGTGGTAGGACACGATCTAGTGTCCGCCTGGCCAGCTACCACCCTCAAGTTATAAAATCTGTCGCCAAACATCTAATGTGTTTCGGCAGCTATCCTTGAGACCCAGTTCCCATTCTAGGCCTGGCGTTCTTACCATCTTCGACCGCATCATCACTTACCAACGGGTGAGATAGTGGTCAAACGCTAGCCTATAAGATAAAAAAAAGATAGTTTAAAAACTAAAACAACCAACTTCCATGCCCCGCGCAAATAGTAGCAAGTTTGAGACGTTTATTGTCATATCTCTGGAGATACGTATCAGATCTCAATGAAATTACAATGGGATCACCTCGGGAGACCATTTCGAACTAAAAAATATTTTATTAAATCTGTTCACAATTGGCGAAAATATGATGTGAAAATATGATGAACATACGCAAAAGAAATACATACAGACGAACATATAACCTCCTCCTTAATGGAAGTCGGTTAAAAACCAGTCCCCCGCCGCGTTTGTCTGTCTGTCTGTTCGCGATAAACCCAAAAACTACAGAAGGGATGTTCATGCGGGTTGCACCAATATACAGAGCTAAGAGCAATAACTACTTTAGTAATTATTTTAGAAAATAATTACTTTAGTAATTATTGCTCTGGGATACAGAGTGATTCATGAAGAAAACTTATGTGTATAATTCGTTATGGTTTTGTGTAAATTGAAATATGACGATGATTGTTGAAGAATTTAATTCATACTCGACGCAACAAACTGTTGCGAACATATGCGTAACACACATACAAAAAATAAACTGGCCAAGTGCAAGTCGGACTCGCACTCGTAGGGTTACGTACCACACTACAGTATTTTATAAGATCGAACAAAAAATACTACTATCATTTTTTGCCAGCAAAAAATAATATGTAATTAATAAACATTTTATTTCTTATAACGCCATCTATGGGACTTTTACCTAACTAAGCGTTCATAGAAGGCGTGAAATGCCGAAAAAAACACGTTTCTTGTATCTATGTACCCTTTATTATTTTTAACTTTAATCTGTTTTTAGTATTTGTTGTTATAGCGGCAACAGAAATACATCATCTGTGAAAATTTCAACTGTCTAACTATCACGGTTCATGAGATACAGCCGACAGACGGACAGCGGCGTCTTAGTAATAAGGTCCCGTTTTACCCTTGGGGTACGGAACCCTAAGTAGGAAAAAAAAAGCATACAGATGAATTAAGAACCCCTCCTTTTTGGAAGTCCGCTGAAAAAAGGAATTGCGTAGAAATCTACGCGTTAGAAGTGAAATTGCCTTCACATTGAAATATTGTCAATTCAGATTTACGCCAACGTCATTTCCGTTGCATTCGGACCGTGACGCTACGTCACTTCCGTTGCATTTTTAGGGTTCCGTACCCAAAGGGTAAAACGGGACCCTATTACTAAGACTTCGCTGTCCGTCTGTCTGTCTGTCTGTCTGTCTGTCCGTCTGTCACCATGCTGTATCTCATGAACCGTGATAGTTAGACTGTCAAAATTTTCACTGATGATGTATTTCTGTTGCCACTATAACAACAAATACTAAAAACAGAATAAAGTTAAAAATAATAGAAGGTCGCCATACAAGAAACGTGTTTTTTTCGGCATTTCACGCCATCTATGTACGCTTAGTTAGGTAAACGTCCCATAGATGGCGTTATATTAAAATGTCGATCCCTAACACATTTGTTAGACGTTAGATGGCGTTATAAGTTTATTAATGTGTGTTATTAATGTTTATTAATTATTATTTTATGCTGGCGAAAAATGATAGTGGTATTTTTTTCTCGATCTTATAAAATATTGTATTGTGGTACGGAACCCTACGAGTGCGAGTCCGACGTGCACTTGGCCAGTTTATTACCCCAAGGCGCCTAAAGAAGTCGCCCAAAGAATTGTAAGATTCTTAAAATATAGTAAATGATCATCACTCCAAATTAAATTTTCATCGCAATCATAACCTGTTGGTTATTATCAAATTCTATGACATTTCATCAGTCGCTTTTGTCCTTTGTGCCGTGAGCACGTTGATGTTTACGACTCTTGTCGTAAACTTCGTACGGCCAATGAGTAAAAGTAATGGCTTTGATGGCGTGAGACATGCTCTATTTCCTCATTTTTGGCACGACCATTTGGTATATCTGAAGCATTAAATTGATATTTCAGATCGAAACGACAGCGTCTGTTTTCAACCGAATTAAAAAAGAAGCACCATTGGCGTAAAGGATTGAACGGCGCGGATTGAAGTCGGTTTTGTTAGTTTTTTGGGTACCGTACCTCAAAAGGAAAAAGGAACCCTTAAAGGATAACTTTGTTGTCCGTCTGTCTGTCTGTACGTCTATCAAGACCCTTTTTCTCAGGAATGAGAAGCGATAACAAGTTGAAACTTATATCAAATACTCGGGTATTATTCGGCTGTGAAAAAATCAAACTTTAAGTCAATGCAATCAAAAGATATAACCGTTTAGGTCTTAACTTATATAGGAAAAAAAACCGTAAATATGTAGTTTTATAACAAAAAAAAGCGAATTTACAAAAATATTTGTTGCGGTTTGTGCAATAAATTTTCTATTGATCGAACTTCGTCCCCCCCTCCTCTAAAAAGCTAAACTGCTGGCTTGAAAATCTGGAAAAATTCGTTATAATAGCGCATTTCATGAACTTTAAAGGAAAATTATAGCGGTTAAAATAACTTTATCAGTTTAGCAGTAATAGTCGTTAAGCTTGGGTGTTGCATAATTTTGTACCAAATACAAAATCCTTAGAATAAATCCTTTAAAGTGACAAAGACGGAGTACCTAGTTGCTTGTTTATAACGGGTAAAGACTTGCATTGAATAACAGGCTACTACGGAACACTACACTGCGCGTGGCCCGTCATGCACTTGGCCGGTTTTTTATTTTTCTTTGAGACTGAAATTTCAATAAGATGGTACAAGTTTGCATTCTAAAATTACAGCAAAGACTATCATTTGTTATCGATTGATCGAGTATCGATGTAACAGCCATATTGCGTCAGAGACATCACTCCATCTACAACATCCCGGCTGAACTAATCTAACTTGCTGACGCTACGTGTCACTACCGAGAAAGTATCGGAAAAGTTGTTTCTAGAAACTTCTGCAACTGGAAATGACGTACAAAAATAGTGGTATTTCTATAGCAAACTGAATCGCTGTAATTTAACTTTTTTTTATAAATAGGTAAGCGTTTGACCACTAGCTCACCTGATGTTAAGTGCCGATACGATTGATGATTACCACGCATACCTAGAAGATACCTGTGCATTCGTGATTTGAAGACCCCCGGGTTTTAGCCACTGGACATTACCTTCTAAACGTAAAACATGTTTTCCTCACGACTGAATAACAGACAATGTAATGGTGCAGAAGTCTTTCCACTGTCCTACCCACAGGTACACCACAGGTAGAGAGCATTTTATCGATGTTATTTATATACCGCCTGACTTGCTAACAAAACAAGACTACTAGTAATGTGCAACCCATATTGCTAGTAAGAAAAGTAGCTTACCATCATCAATGAGAAAATCTGCCGCCACAACCTCACGGAGTTCCGGTAACCCTTGAGAGCCAGACCATTCTAGGCCTAGCTTGTTCACCATCTCTGACCAAACCATCCCTTATCACCAGGCGAGATCGTTCGTCGTATCGTTCTAATAACCAAATCTACCATACGATTGTATGGTAGATTTGGAATGAAACCATACTTTACAAACCCGTTTACATCTATCTATAAATCTAAATCCACTTTGAATATAATATAATTATGTTCGTATCGCAAGCAATTCAATTGTTCAGAAAATTAATATCAGCGACAAATGGAACTGCAGCCATTGTGGCTGAACTTTATATTGAATTCAATGAAATTAGTTCAAGATCAATACAACCCGACGTGACCCTGAAGTTTTGTTATGCTGCATTTTCGTAATGCGCAGTTGGTTTCGACCATCAAGGTGCATTGTTAATAATTAAGATCGTTTAAAAACTAAAACAACCGACTTCAATGCCCCGCGAGTCAATTTCAATAGCAAGTTTGAGACGTTTATCATCATATCTCTGGAGATACCTTAAAAATCTCGATAAAATTACAATGGAACCACCTCGGAAACGTACCCTACCGATTACAAAAAGAATCATTCGAATCGGTTTACAATTGACGGAGTAATCGCGTAACATAAACACAAAAAAAAAACAAAACATACATACGGATTGAAAACCTCCTTCTTTTTGGAAGTCGTTTGAAAAGAACTTACGAGAAAACATAATTAAGATAGTTTAATAAAAAATAAATTCAAAAACTAAAACCCGACTACTAAAAACTCACGCTCTAAAAAGAATGAAACAAGAAAATGTTCTCATCTGAGATCGCTATGTACAAACTATTCAATATGTATCGTGTATTATACAAACAACTTACTTGTAATAAATATTTTATTGTATTTCGTACATATTCTAGTGGTGTTCAGTAAATACCCGTCGTCGTATGCTACTTTGCAGAATGTATTGTTTTATTACGGTAGGACATACGGAAGGGAGTTGGTTAAAAAAACTGGCCAAGTGCGAGTCAGACTTTTGTCCCGCACACGGAGGGTTCCGAATTTCCGAAGTCCGAGCGCCACGAACGAACTTCTAACACCAACTAAGTAAATATTAACACACTTAATATAACTTAACTTAATATAATTAAATATCTGGAAGACCGAGTGTTCGTACGACTAACTTTCTACTGATTCTAGCTAATTGAAGCTCTTTACGTACTAAAATTGAAGATATATTATTCAATACTGTACACTTCATTTCTGCAAATTAACCTTAACTAAGTAAACAAATCGACCGAGGCCCACAAATTTAACAAATGAAACGCTTGCGCGTGCTAATTTTTCCTGTGTTTCTTTCTTTTGTCGAGGTGAATTAATTTCGTATCGTATCGTATCGTAAAAAAACACATTTTTTGTTTTAAACCCTTTAATTTTTAACTTTGTTCTGTTCTTAGTATTTGTTGTTATAGCGGCAACAGAAATACATCATCTGTGAAAATTTCAACCGTATAACTATCACGGTTCATGAGATACAGCCTGACAGACGGACAGACAGACAGACAGACAGACAGACAGACGGACAGCGGAGTCTCAGTAATAGGGTTCCGTTGGTACCCCTTGGGTTCGGAACCCTAAAAACGTACATCGAATCATCGGATTTTACAGTCACCGAAGCTTAATGATATGTGGCCCTCCTGGTAGAGCGGTGATATACGCGAACTGGCTGGCAGCGGTTGGAAACAAAGAGCTGAAGATCGAACTCAGTGCGTGCCATAGGAGAGGCTTATGTCCAGCAGAGGATGAATACTGGCTGTTAATGATGATGAATGATGATATTTGGCCGGTGCTAAGAGTATAGCAGACGGTTTGAGATAGTGGTGCTCTGTGGATTGGACTACAGTGAGTTGTCCAGCGTCTACTCACTATCGTCTTCTAATTCCAGACCAGCACAATTACATACCTTGTGCCGTATTTGTAGATTTTGTTTATTTACTTGTTTATTTTTAGTTAGTTTTAGTGGTTATCAGGATGAAATCTTTCAGCGATACACTGCCATTTGTTGCACAAATTTTCGTAACTTTCTTTTTAGTTTTAGTGTTTTCGTCTGTATTTTTTTCCTGTATGTATGTTACGCGATTACTCCGTGAATTGTGAACCGATTCGAATGATTCTTTTTTATTCGGTAGGGTCCATTTTCGAGATGGTTCCGTCGTAATTTCATTGAGATTTGATAAGTATCTTCAGAGATATCACGATAAACATAAACGTCTCAAACTTGCTACTGATAAACTATCTTAATAATTATGTAAAGAGTTTTCTGTTCCATTCGAACTCTCGTACAAAATTTAAATAAGTAAAAGACCAACAAAATAAAATCTACCCTACAGAGTCAAGATTCAAACTGCAATGCAATATCATATATTCATGTGCTGAGCAGCCGGCGCCAGTAGGTCTAGCGTGACACATCGTGACCCATATAGGCTCGCCATTAGGCTTTGCACTAAGCGATTTTACTCTTGAGTTATTTGATAATTTTTGAATATTTGGCGCCCAACATGGTGCTTAGAAAAAACTGGCGCCCGAATTGGGGCAAACATCTGTAACGTAACGTAATGTACGTTACGGGTAGCCTGGAGGAGGCCTACCTCTCGCTATGGGTGATGAGGGAACCTAGACAAGATAAAATACAGGAGACGGGTTATAACAGTTATATTCTTATAGATTCTACCATACTCTACGATACTTATCTTAAATAAAACTTGGAGGTTATCACTGCTCTTCTACAAATCCTCTATATCGACCTTGTAACGTATTCGTTAATTCAATTCATTAGCCAAAGTCTGCATCTTAGCTTGTCGCAGCTCCTCCCGTATGAACATCATTTGTGACGTATATCAATTCATTAGCCAAAGTCTGCACCTTAGCTTATCGCAGCTCCTCCCGTATGAACATCATTTCTGGACGTAGCTGTTGGTGTTCATTCGGATCCAAGCCGTTGGTCAGTTGAGGGTCTATGCCCGCTAGCTGCTGGTCGAATCTGGCTCCCACATCGGCTTCCAGGACGCCAGCATCTTCAAAGGAATTCTCATCCTTGTCTATCACATGGTAAATCGATGGAATACTTCAGATAGGGTAGGTAGATAAAAAGATTGTCTACTAGAAAAGCGATAACGTAAGTGGTAGACCGGTACAAACATAAATTAAGTAAATATTTATAGATATTATATGCAAATAGGTGCCTATAATCATTATTCGTATTCTTTGTTATCTCGTTTTTTTATTTTTCCCCCTGTCATTCCCTTTTTTTCTTCTTTGACATCGTTCCGTCATAAAGTAACATAAATTATTTTAATACAAAATAGTATGCATTATAATGAAAATGAAATAGGTGATTAAAGATATGCCACACATCTTTCTTAGAAAGTTCTTCTTACTTTTGGTTGCAATCGTTTTTAACGATATTTTTGTGATATAGCGTGTTTTCTATAAGTTTACGCTTCGTTCGTGTTTGTTTTATTTACGATAATTTTTATTTTATAGTAGGTAAGACTATACATATTTATGTAATGTATAATAATTCGTGTTTAATTACTAATAATGTTGGCCGTAAGAAAACAACGCTCACTGTATTTCTAACCTTTTCGAGCTGCATATGAAGTCTTGAAAATAGTGACGTGCCCCAGTATGGTATATTCGAAATATTTATATGTGGGCTGTCTCGACTTGGCATAGATCCGAACAGTCCTGACTCTCTAACCTACTGCGCTTTTATGACCCCGAACCGTAAAGGAGATTGATGTGTAGAACTGTTTGGTGTTGTACCAATTTAGGGGTAAGTTTGTTTGTCGAACAGTTTTATAGTTTTGCATGTACTGGTGACATTGTTCTTATTATTGGCTTGTGTGGTCAAGTTGAGTAATACGAATAGTATCTTACTAGAATCAGACACATTTCTGTTATTATGTGTTACAGTGCAATAAAGCAAATATAAATTAAGTTTTGAGGGCCCGGTGGCGTAATCGGGAGAACGTTCGGCTTTGATGCCGTGGTACCGAGTTCAAACCGCCGTGCACCAATGGATTTTTCTATCGAAAAATTTGTGTGCGCTTCTCACAGTGGCCCTCCGATGAAGGAAAACATCGTTAAGAAACCAACAACCCCCGCATGGTGGTAGGACACTATCTAGTGTCCGCCTGGCCAGCTACCACCCTCAAGTTAGAAAATCTGTCACCAAAACATCTAATGTGTTCCGGCAGCTATCCTTGAGAGCCAGTTCCCATTCTAGGCCTAGCGTGCTTACCATCTTCGACCGCATCATCACTTACCAACAGGTGAGATAGTGGTCAAACGCTAGCCTATAACGTATAAAAAAAAAGAAAAAAAAAAAAAGTTTGCCAGTATAGGCTAATACTTAGACGCCATGCAGTACGACCATAGAAATAGGAATGATTAAGATATTCCTATTTCTATGAGTACGACGCTGAAAATTAAATAATTTAAGAACGTTGTAAAAACTATAAGATCTGACTTCAACTGTCACACTAGTCATATTCGATACCAAGTTTGAAGAGTTTATCTCCATATCTTTGGAGAAACAAAGAATTTTCTAAGTTGACCCAGACGTCTTTGAGTAGTCGCTGAACACACACAAACATAAAATCACGCTTTTTTCCAGTTGGAGTAAGAATAGATTATTTCTTTCCACATGCTACGATCCTGACATACCTCTTTAGCTTCTTACACTTTCTTAAGCGCCTCATACATGCTTGTCGGTCATAGGTAGGTACTTTTGATCTGGCCTTTCTTTAAAACGTCTCGTGATACATTCATAATTGAAAATGTCCTCCTTTTTGAAGTCGTTAATTAGTATTGTTTAAATTAGTACCTATTGTGAGACCATCTGTTTACAAACAGTTATTAAGAGATATAAATCTACATAGTCCATCAGTAACCGGCATCTCCCACGGGGCACTGAAAATAGCGCGCTATTTATAGCGGTTATATTGAATAGCTCAGTAGGTATTATTAGATACGTTATACCTACATCTCTAGAGATATGATTTCAAGGACTCGCTCTGAGCACGTATGGTCGGTCAATACTCTGGCTATTGATTTTGGATTAGCTGTGAGCTTAGTTCATTGTCTCTCCGTTATTGATTGTTGGTATTTACTGGACATTAGAATTGTATAGTCTATGGTTGATAAGTTCCTCAGGTGGTAGAAGCATTATATTAATGTTCCGCCTGTCTTCCTACTACTAAAATACCTTACCACCATCAAGGAGAAAATTTATCGTCAACGCCTTACGATGTTCCGGTAGCACATAGCCCTTGAAAGTCAGAGTTTTCTAGGCCTAGCGTATTCACTATCTACGACCACATCATAATTTACCACCAGTCGAGATAGTGGTCAAACGCTAGCATATTAGCTTAATTATTAAAAAAAAAACTCTTCAGACTTAAATTCTTCAGATTTTGAACTGCTGGGTCTCTTAGATTTAAGTTATTAGATATGTAGATACACTAGAACTTTAACTGTTACCATATTTGAGGTGATTTTATTTTATTTTATTTTGAAAAAAAAACATTGGAAAACATAGCTTGCATAACCTACCAATACTCAATTAATGTTTTGCTTCATCATCAGGTAAAATAAAATTATTTTAAATTGACAGGATTAGGAATTAGAGAAAATGGCCAAAGGCTGAAAAAGAAGAGCTTAAACTAATCTTAAGTAGACAGAGACACCTATGCTCACAAAAAAAAGTTAATAACCATGATCAATACGTGATAGTCTGTTTATCTCGTTGCCTATTTACCAAAAAAACAACTACCGCTTCTACAAATCACGTCTTTTCAAATACTTTGCATCCGTTTATAATTCAGGAGTATTACGAGAATTTGGTTCTCGTTAAATAATTCGTCAAGTACTTGGTCCATTAAGCGCTTGCTCGGAGAGTGCTGAAAACGTTGAATGAAATCTAAATGAATTAGCAAAATAACCTTTTAGGTATTCTCTGAGAATGTAGACCTGTGGAATAGGTAAAGGTTTCAGAGTTCATTTCAAACATGTATTGTAATTCCTTTCTATGAAATGGTTGTCTGTAAGAGATGTCGTGGGAAGCCGCTAGTGTGGGATGCGACGTGCGTCGACACATTGGCAGTTTCCCATCTCCATAATACCTCACGGGCGGCAGGAGCAGCTGCAGACGCAGCAGAGGCTCTCAAACGGAGGAAATATATAAGCATCGGTGACAACTATGCTTTTCTTCCGTTTGGGGTGGAAACCATGGGCCCGTGGGGTCAACAAGCACGCGGTTTTGTTAGGGAGCTGTCTAGACGCCTAATCGATGTCTCCCACGACCACAGAGCTGGCGCTTACTGCTTATATTGCTGGGCAACGCATTAGTTTCGCGATTCAAAGAGGTAATGTCGCCAGCTTTTTGGGTACTCTACCAGCAGACAGCGACCTAAATTCCATTTATTATTTGTAGTTTTTATTTGAATTATTAGTCATAGTTAATATTTTAGTTTAATAAGTTTTTTAAATTGTGTAGAGATGTTTCATATTTTATAAGTATACAAGGAATGTCGAACCGATTAGCAGATTATGTTAACTGTAGTAATATATTAATAATAATAATAATATGAAACTACTCCAAAATGATGTTCAGCATGTACGCGTCTATCGCTATCCTTTTTGTTCTCAAGAGCAGAGAGCATGCGCACTCTCTCTTTAAAAGGCCGGGCTACAAACAGCTGTTATGTTGTGTCCTCTTCTAGCGCATGGGATGGTTGGTAGGGACCTCTTAGTCGCACACATTCACTCGGAGCAAAATGTAATCTTTTAAAATTCGGCAACCGGTATTCAGGACTGATTTTTCGGAGGCAACACTATATCACCGTGTTCGTAATGAAATAAACATTATTTTTATTTAAGTTTCATTCATTAACCAGACCGGTGCAAATTACTAGTAACGAGTTTATACCTGGCAACCCAAGGGTTGTGACAGGAAAAAAATAGGCAACCTGCAAATGGGCTGCATACTTTCGATTGGTATAGAATTTATCTATTAATCAAACCGGTGCAATAAATAAAAATAAAAAAATAATTAAAAATATCCTGGACTGAAATTTGCTAGGCAACCCATATGCAATATATACGAGTATTTTTTGATATATTAAATGATATAAAAAATGTGTTTGATCCATTAACCAGCTCGGTGAAGGTCGTTGTATGACGGGATCCTATGCTATTACATATATATATATATATATATATACATATATATATATATATAAAGCGAATAAAAAAAAATATATGAAATATAAATCGAAGAAAAATTGTTTACATAATCGCTGACTGTGCTATGTTACTAAATTAAACATTTGTTTTTAATGTTATTTGACGTGTGTAAGTGCAAATTTTTAATTTGCCTATATACTGAATAAATGCTTTGACTTTGAGTTTGACTACGCTGCTTACTGTGTTAAATACAGAATAAATAATAGCACAAGTTAAAGTGAAATTTAAAGAAAATATCAAGAACTAGAAAGAGATTATGATGCCAAATGTAGAATGCAATTTATCCAGGCTCCCTAAATACAGGCACAGCCTAGTTTGGGGTCTAATGTAAACTGCTTTATGTATGTCAACTTATACCAAATACATTTCATTTCATTTACGTATACAGATGTATGACGATCGCCCAATTAAGACAAATCGATTGAAGTAAGAATCATTAAAATCGGCCCATGCGTTTGGTCTCTAGAGCGCCACAAAGGATCAAACATACATACAAACATACATACATAGGCTGATAAATACATTACTCTCCCTTGCGTTGCGCAGTCGCGTAAAAATATAGATAGTACTCTTCAAGAACTTTATCATTAAATAACATTTAGGGAAAACATCTCAATGAATAAAAGAGTATATTCAAATAGGCTTCTCCAAATAAACCTTCAGTAAGTACCTGGAGGCCTATTTATTACTTATTGGATGTTACGTATTCTGTACCTAAGTACGCAGCGGTGACGTAGCGGCGATGCCGGCTGGCAGGCGGCCAGAATTATTTCTTATGTCGTTGATGAGTTACAGAGAATATTGATTTTGTAAGAATTATAAACAACAGCAGCTGAATGTCTAATAATTAGTTAAACTTATCATTACATATTCAAATATTTCAGACGTATTGTTTATTTAAAGTGAACCGATTATTTGTCTAGAAAAATATGTGCACATTGGGTATGTAAAAATATGTTAAGGAAAGCAATGCTATGATTTAGAAGAATGTTTGTATTTCATCAGCCTATCTCTGTCCACTGCTGGACATAGGGCTCACCTATGGCACAGAACAGATAATAATACTAAATTTCGATTTTTCTATCGAAATATGTATGTGCGCTTTGAGGGCCCGGTGGCGTAATCGGGAGAACGGTCGGCTTTGATGCCAGAGGTACTGAATTGAAACCCCCGCCGCGCACCAATGGATTTTTCTATCGAAAAGTGTATGTGCGCTTTTCACAGTGGCCCTCCGATGAAAAACATCTAATGTGTTCCGGCAACTATCCTTGAGAGCCAGTTTCCATTCTAGGCCTAGAGTGCTTACCATCTTCGACCGCATCATCTCTTACCAACAGGTGAGATAGTGGTCAAACGCTAGCCTATAAGATATTTAAAAAAAACTAGCCTATGGCATGCCACTTGGTTCGATCTTCAAGCTCTTTGTTTTCAACAGCTCTGACAGTTGAACCAAATTGTTGGTATTAGTATAAACCGCTAGTGAACGCATATGTTTCATGTGCGGTTACATCACTTGCGTAGGCTGATGAGAGTGTGTGTGTGTATGTGTGTGTGGTTTTAACCACCGACGCAAAAAGAAGGGATGTTATAAGTTTGACGTGTGTATCTGTGTGTTTGCCTGTGGCATCGTAACGCCTAAACGGATGAACTGATTTTGTTTTTAGGGTTCCGTACCTCAAAAGGTAAAAAAGGAACCCTTATAAGATCACTTTCTTGTCCGTCTGTCCGCCTGTCCGTCTGTCCGTCTGTCCGTCTGTCCGTCTGTCCGTCTGTCCGTCTGTCCGTCTGTCCGTCTGTCCGTCTGTCCGTCTGTCCGTCTGTCCGTCTGTCCGTCTGTCCGTCTGTCCGTCTGTCCGTCTGTCCGTCTGTCCGTCTGTCCGTCTGTCCGTCTGTCCGTCTGTCCGTCTGTCCGTCTGTCCGTCTGTCCGTCTGTCCGTCTGTCCGTCTGTCCGTCTGTCCACCTGTCTGTCTGTCCGTGTGTCACCACCGATCTTCTCAGGAACGGTTGGACCTAGCAAATTGAAATTTATACCAGATACTGAGGTCTGTAGTCCCTATCAGGTGTACTAAAATCAAGGTCCTGAGTCAATATACGATCAAAAGATATGGGCAAATTTAGATTTTCCCGAAAACTTGTAAGTACCAAAATTTACCTTAATTTTCAACTTTTTTTATTTTTTGGATTTTTTTTTTACTTGTGCTGCTTTTTTTTACCTTGCTTTTGACCAAAATTGACAATTCAAGGTCAACCGGAAGTACCCTATAGGTTTTGGGTCAAAAACCTATAGGGTACCTCCCGTTGACCTAGAATCATGAAATTTGACAAGAAGCAAGGTATTACGGCACAAATGTAGGAAAAATTACAAAAAATTAAAAAAGTTGAAAACTAAAGGGTGTCCCCATACATACATAGTATGTGCTAATTAGGATAGGCCTCTGAGTTATATGAGCGCTCATACAATTTAGAGGTCTAGCTTAATTGGAATCCATAACCAACGTTGGTACGGAAGCCTCGGTGGGCGAGACCAACTAGATCGATAAGTGTTTTAATAGAGAGTACCTACTTATTTTAATGTGAACGTACCGGCTTTTGTTCGCATGTATATACTTCGGATATGCTCCGACCAGGTTTCAACCTAATACGTAGGTCATCGTCTGGGAGGGGCTAGGATGGCGGCAACGCACGTCGTATTGCCCGTGCTTCCCGGCGAACTTTCGTTCAAGCCGGTACGTTCACATTAAAATTAATAATTTTCCCGAAAACTTTCAAACTAAAAGTACCTACTTATTCTTAGATTTGATTCTCTAAAATCCATTTAGACGTTATAACACTATGAGCTTTTCTAGTTGATAACGCTATGAAATAAACACAACAAAATGTATTAAGTGACCTTATAGATGAATTTCATAGCAAAAGCTATAACGTGTGATCCAGAAGCCTGCAAATCACACATTTCTACTAATAGTTCTGCTTTAAATATACTATCACTCAATATTAGAACCGTCAATATGAATTTTAATGTATTAGAATTATTACTTGCCAGAATTTGATTTTAATGTGACCTACTAATCCTAACAGAGTGTTGGATAGATAAAAACAAAAAATTTCCTCAACTCTCAAACTACAACTCAGCCTTTACAAAAAACTGTATTAACAAAAATGGAGGCATAATAATTTATTCAAAAAGCAGTCTACAACTGGTGGTAGAGGAGCCAACATTTCAGGATTCAAACTGCCTGACAATAAAATTAGGATGCGATATAGTGATTATAGCTCTTTATAGGTCACCTTCATTTGTTAACGTAGAATGTTTTATTAATTCTCTAGACGCATTATTGAAAAATTTGAAGAAATTTAAAACGATCTCAATTTTGGGCGATATAAATATTAATATTAACCCTAATAATGCGGTTGCAAGTTCAGTCCAATATCTGGAACTGCTAGCAAGCCATGGCTTATTAGCTGGTCATACTTTTCCGACCAGAGGAGATAAGTGCATTGATCATGTCATGTTAAAAACTAAGTATTAATGTACCACTATAATAATTAAAACCTTTATTACCGACCACCTACCTGTTATCTTGAATATTAAACACAAGCAAATTAAATTGTACTTGCCCAATACGCAAATTACAAAAGTAAATACAAGCGCTTGTCTCCAAAGTATTAAAACTTATGACTTTATGGACGTACTACATAGTCTTGACCCAAACAGGTGGACAAACTTTGCGACTGATTTATTAGTAAGTAAACTATTTAACATTATTAAATTAAATACTCGCACGTTTAAAGTTCCTCATAACCAACAGATCATTAAACCATGGATCACACCAGGAATACTTCGTTGTATATGCACACGTGACAAAATGCACCTTAAAATAAAAGAATCTCCAGACAACAAAACCCTGAAAATAACTTACAATAGATATAGAAATTTTTGTAATAGGTTACTTAAAAAATTAAAAACAGATTATCACAGAACAGAATTACACAAAAATAAAAACAACATTAAAAAAACATGGCAAATAATAAAACATGTGACTAACACAGACACGAAAAAAACAAGTAGCGAAGCATTACTGAAGATAGGATCGGACTCCAAGACTTCTGTAAATGTAGTGAATAATTACTTTGCCAGCATAGGTGGAAATCTAGCCAAGAAAATTCAAGAGGCCCACAACATTAGCATAGAACAATCAATAATGAAATGTAGCAGAGAAATTCCCTCTCAAATCAACTCTATTGGTGTATTATCCACTGATGATTTCGAAATCATCGCTATAGTACGTGGATTGAAAAATAACTGCGCGGTAGGATATGATGAAATATCTGCTAAATTAATAAAACAATCGGCTCCCTCACTAGTTCCACTAATAACACATATTTGTAACCAAAGTTTGTCTTCTGGTCAGTTTCCACGAGCTTTCAAAATATCAAAAATCACTCCAATTCACAAAAATGGCAGCAGAGACAGTGTCAATAACTATAGGCCAATTTCCATACTACCCATTCTCTCTAAAATTCTCGAGAAAATTATAGAAAAATATAATATCTTGTCCAGTAGTCATTATGGTTTTAGAAAAGGTAAAAGCGCAGACGGTGCGGTTACATGTTTATCGGACTTCATTGTGGAGCAATTAAACAACAAAAAAAAGGTAATTGGAATATTCCTCGACCTAGCAAAAGCCTTCGACACGGTCTCTGTCCCCATTCTTCTTAAGAAATTGGAGCTAATGGGTATACGGGACAAAACGCTACTGCTCATGCGGGACTACCTCTCAAATGGAACACAGACAACAAAAATAAAAGATTCAATGAGTGAAAAAGCTACGGTAGACTACGGAGTGCCGCAGGGTGGTGTCCTGGGTCCTACCCTATTTTTATGTTATGTTAACGATCTCTGTGACTTAAATATTGAATATGGTAAAGTAATATCTTATGCAGATGACACTGCTATTGTATTTGTAGGAGACACATGGGAAGAGGTCCGACTCAGGGCTGAGCTAGGGCTTAAAAGAGTAATCTTGTGGTTGCAAGAAAACCTTTTAACTTTAAATTTAGAAATAAACCAAGTTCATGGTGTTTAGTACTTCCCGTAGAAAACTGCCACACATAGAAATCAGAGCTTATTCTGAATGCTCAGCGCCAAATTTTATGTGCACTAAACTCGAGCAAGTACACAACATTCGTTACCTAGGTGTCACAATAGATGACAAACTGACGTGGAAAACTCACATACAACTGCTAGCAGGTCGCGTACGCAAACTAATTTACGTTTTTAAAAACCTAAGGAAAGTGGCGGACCGCTCTCTTGTCCTCGATGTGTACAGTGCATTATGTAAGTCTATTATAATGTACTGTAATGCAGCTTGGGGGGGAGCGTGCGGTTCGTACATGCTGAATTTGGAACGTGCCCAGCATGCTGTCCTAAAAGTAGCATTGAACAAGCCATTCATGTATCCGACAGTGCAACTGTATAAGGAATGCCAGGTTCTGACAGTGCGTCAGTTATTCATCTACTCCATTATAGAAAAACAGCATAAAATCGCTAAGTTTCAGGAAATTGTTACAAAGAAAAGAAGAAAGGATAGAATTTTCAGTATAACTAAGTGTAATCTACAGTCTATTCAAAAACATAAATTATTCCTCGGTGCATACCTATATAATAAAATTAATAAAGCCCTACCCAATTATGTCAACCTAAACAAACATTAATCCAAAATATCACTAACTAACTGGTTAAAAGAAATGAATTACGAAGACACAGAAAAACTTATAAAAGTAATTTCATGACAACTCATATATACACACACACACACACACAAACACGCACACGCACACACACACACACACACACACACACACACACAAACACATACGCACACGCACACGCACACACACACACACACACACACGCACACACTCACTCACACACTAAACAGTATTTGCATGTTATTTTTTATTATCCTAAATTCATTTTATCTTTAATTAATTAACAATGATATTCTGTATGTAAGTCTTAATTTAATTAATATAAAAATACTCACCTATCGTAAATTCCACGGCAACTGCGAAATTGGAAGGCGTAACAGAATCTACAGCACAGACATTTTTGCCTAGTGTAGGTTTTGTGAACAGTATTTTGTAATTAACAAACAAGCCACAATGTTACTTCAATATATTTAGTCATACATTGTTTATTGTGACATTAATATTAAGCTTGATTGTGTCAATAAAAATATTATTTATTTATTTTAAGGTCTGATCAATTCGAAATTTAGTATCCTCGTAATTTAATGATATTGTAAGGACATGGTAGCATTGACTTGATGCTGACATATCTTGGAATCCGCAGAATACTCAACTCTTCATTAACTAACAGCAGAAATGTGGTGTTTAGGCTCATTGGAATGGTCTCAATGGACAGATTTTACATTTGGATTTCAAATTTTGATTTTAATTTATTTAATAATGTAATTAATTTAGTTTTTGAAGTTATACTTCTTTTGGCGCGATAGAGAAAAATTATGAGAGTAAATTATTATGATGCGCGCGCACACCGACACCTAAATTTAACATCGTGAAGTTAGTTCTAGGTGGTACGATGCGCGCGCACACCGACACCTAAATTCTACACCGTGAAGTTAGTTCTAGGTGGCATGACTATGTTCAAGTTGTATATGTCATATTTAACGTCATATTTTTATGTTAATAAAACCTTTTTTTCTTTAAATAATATCTTTTTGATTAATTTTAATATTTATCGTTAATCACTACTGCATTTTAGTTTTTTTTTTCCATACGCCACAGAAGTATAAGCCACATAAGTACTTCTAACGCATGTACATAAGTACACACACTCTTTTTTTTATTATGTTTTTTTAGTTAACTACAATATTACCACCGTGCAATCTACTTGACATGAACCTACATCGAAAAGCAAGCTTTTATAATAATTAAAATAGCTTAAAAACTAAAACAACCGACTTCCACAAATTACAACAGGATCACCTCGAAAATGTACCTTACCGATTAAAAAAAGAATCATTCGAATCGGTTTACAATTGTCGGAGTAATCACGTAACATACTGTATACAAAAACATACAGACGAATTAAGAACATCCTTCATTTTGGAAGTCGGTTGCAAAGAATAAACCAATTCGCTCCACCTATATCACTACATATTATAAAACAAAGTCCTCTGCTGCGTTTGTCTGTATGTACGTTCTGTCTGTCTGTTCTATATAACCTCAAAAACTACAGAACAGATTTTCATGTGGTTTTCACTAATAGTGATTTATGAGGAAGGTTTAGGTGTTATTCGTTAAGGTGTTGTGTAAATTGATTGAAATATGACGATGATCGTGGAAAATGTTAATTTATACCTACTCTACGCAAAAATCTGATGCAAAAATGTAGACATAGGTATTAATGCTCTACCCGTGCGGAGCCGGGGTGGGACGCTAGTAAAAGAATAAACCAATCGGCTCCACCCTTATAACTTTCGACTAGGTTCTGTAAACAATACCAGCATGACCTAGCCTCTAACCTGGCCGGGCTTTTGTCCACTAAACCTTATCTAGGGCATCTGAATAATTATCTACCGTCCGATTTGAACTCAAAGTTTGTTGCGTTAGGAGATTTATTCGATCTCTTGCAAAACTTTGGTAATGTGCGGCGACTAAAATTGTGTTGTTTCACTCTGTGCGGGAGGTCCTAATGTCTAGAGTTATTTGTGTATGAGTAAGACAAGTATACATATTTTATCATTATATAGTTTTGAGCAGTGTTTTTCAACCTTTTTATGACGCGACCCCCTTAGTACCTTACCACCCCTTACCTGCACAGTTTATAATCTGTATTTTAGTATATTAATAGCTTCTGCCCGCGGCTCCGATTGCGTGGCCTAAAGGAAACAAATTACATGTTTTTTTTTTAGATACAAATATAATTAATTATACGCTCGTTTAGTTAATATTTTCCTAATAAAAGTATATTTTTAAACTTTGTTTTTTTCTTTTACTGAGGCTTGGCTTTGCGACCCCCCGCGACCCAATTATAGAGGCTACGTGACCTCGAGGTCAACGGAAAGTACCCTATAGGTTTTCGACCCAAAACCTATAGGGTACTTCCAGTTGACCTAGAATTGTCAATTTTGGTTAAAAGCAAGGTCTTACAGCACAAGTAAAGGAAAAATTCCGAAAAATAAAAAAAGTTAAAAATTAAGGTACATTTTGGTACTAAGAAGTTTTAGCGAAAATCTAAATTTGCCCATATCTTTTTATTGTGTTGACTCAAGATCTTGATTTTTATACACCCAATAGGGACTATAGACTTCAGTATCAGGTATAAATTTCAACTTGCTAGGTCCACTTGTTCCTGATAAAATCAGTGGTGACACACGGACAGACGGACAGATAGACGGACAGACAGACGGACAGACAGACAGACAGACGGACAAGAAAGGTATCTTATAAGGGTTCCTTTTTTTACCTTTTGAGGTACGGAATCCTAAAAAGAATATAAAATAAATAATCTTTCATCATCATCATCAGCCGGTCTCAGTCCACTGCTGGACGTAGGCCTCTCTCATGATGCGCCACGTAGCCCGATCTTCGGCTCTTCTTTTCCAGTCACTGCCCACCGCTTTGCGTATGTCGTCGGTCCACCTAGTCACAGGACGTCCTACGCTACGTTTGCCGATTCGCGGTCTCCACTCTAGGACAAGTCTACCCCAACGGTTATCAGTCCTGCGGCAGATATGACCAGCCCACTGCCACTTCAGTTTGCTAATCTGTTGAGCTATGTCGTTCACTTTAGTTCTGTGGCGAATTACTTCGTTCCAGATTTGATGCCGCAGAGAGACACCGAGCATAGCTCTTTCCATAGCTAGCTGAGCGAATTTAAATTGGTGGACCAGTTGAATTGTGAGTGTCCTCGTCTCGGCTCCGTATGTCATCATAGGTAGGACGCACTGGTTGATGACTTTTGTCTTTAGACACTGTGCAACCTGCCCTACCCAGCTCAATTCTTCTCTGGATTTCCTTCTCGAAGTTTTGTTTCGATTCTTCGAAGAAGACGAGAAGAATCGGCAAGGCCATTCAACATCCTTTGTAGGTTCTGCAGCGTCTCTACCATAATGACGATGTCATCTGCGAATCGTAAGTGAGAGATGTACTTGCCGTTGATGTTAATGCCACAATATTTCTAGTCCAGCGTCTTAAACATATCCTCCAAGGCGTTAGTGAATAGTTTAGGGAGATGACGTCCCCCTGTCTCACTCCTCAACGCAGGTGAACATGTTTAGATCGCTGGTTCTGTAGTTGTACAGTCATCGTTGCGGCATTATACAGACATCTCATCACTTCGATATATCGCTACTTGACTTGGCAACGCTGCAAGGATTCCAGAACGGACTAGGTTTCGATTGAGTCGTAGGCCTTCTCATAGTCCATAAATGCCAAGCACAGGGGCCGATTGTACTCTTCGGTCTTCTGTATAATCTGCCGCACCGTGTGGATGTGGTCTATGGTGCCGTAACCGCTTCGAACGGCCTGTTCCGGAGGTTGGAACTCGTCGAGTCTTCGCGCAAGACGGTTCGTGATGATCCTTGAAAACAGCTCGTAGACATGGCTCAGAAGCGAAATTGGGCGGTAGTTAAATAATCGTTACATAGTATCAAACAAAGTCGCTGCCGCTGTCATCTTTTAAACTAGGCAACGGATGTCAATGCAGTTTTAGCAATAGATAGAGTGATTCAAAAAGAAGGCTTATAACCAGGACTAAATACTATGTATTATGTATGACTATGTAGTTATTAATTGTACGTGTAATATTTTATTTGTAATTAATCATTTAAAAATAATAATATATTGCTATTTGCGTATTTTATCTATCAATCTAAGTGCGGGCAAAGCCGTGGGTGCAGCTAGTGATATGTATAGTCGATTTTTTAATTAGACGGAGTTAACTGACAGGTTAAAATGTCACTTATCAAAATAATGTTGCCAACATTCAAACGTAGTGATGATCTTTTTTATTTTTATCGTTCAAAGAACTGAACTATAGATTAAAAACACTTAAATCAATTAGTACGTATAAGTTCTAGTTAACTGAATTATGTATTTGATCAATGTATTAGGCATAAGCATTTAAAGTCCAGCGTACTAGTTGAATAAGGATGATAAAATATGTAATACTTTTAGGAAGACTTTAATATGAGTTATTGAATTAGTTCACTGAATTGATATGACTCCATTAACTTAATCTTTTATACCACATGCCTATTTATATTTCATGAAAAAGTAGCAATACTTGTAATGTCATTTTACTCCGTTTATTTAAAAATTCGACTACAGTATCAGGTCCTTTCACACGCCTAATAAAATAGATTAGATACCCTTGCTGTGATATACCACTCATTCGACTTGATAGACTATGAACAGGGGTGCAGTATGACGGGGAGGGGTGCATTAAATGGAGACATAAGGGGGTGGTAGAAGTGCATTTAATTTGAATACATACTTTAATGATTATCATAAACATCATCATGATCAGTCCACTGCTGGACATAGGCTTCGAATCACAAGCGAATTTAGAACCTGCACCTTTTTGAAGTCGTTAAAATCTTGACTGGTATTGCATTCTTTTTTTTTAGCTTTGGTATTTTGAAATAGGTACCCACGTATTACGATTAATCTGTTTGTTGTAATACCTACATTGTGTTTTTAACAGATAGATAATATTTATTTGTGGTAAATTGCGTAAGGTATTTTAACAGGTTTAGGGCCAGTTTCACCTGGTCCTGATAGCGCTAATATGAAGAAATCTGACAGATTTTGACAGCTTTTAATGGGCGTGTCAGATAACTATCTAACGCATTATCAGCAACCGGTGAAACTGGCCCTTAATCCAGAAAACTACTGGAACGAGAGATCGTGGAAGAGTGACTAAAGGAGAGTAGGTAGCTTCCTACTTTACTGAGAAATAGTGATCACGTGACAATGATGATAACTTTTTCCTAAACTCAAAACATGACCGAATGAAATGAATCGTATATTTGAAACGGAAACATGAAAATGATTCACTTAAACAGAATCGCTCTGAAACGAAATTATTTCATAAAGATGGACACTGTGTAGTCAATATAATCTATTACATTTGAAAGGATTGTAGATTACTCTCTTAAAAGATGTGTAATTTTAATAACTTATCATATTTACAGATCTTTGTTTCATACATTTATGATGATTAGTAATTAATAATGGTCATAAAATAGAAGGGACGTTCAAGTTAAATGACGGAAAAACTATTTATCAAATGGATTGGCGTTGTCGTACCCAAGCAATGTCGTCAAAAAGGGTGCGGTGTGCCACCAATTTACCTAATGCTTCCACTAATAAATCTTTACCCTAATGGATGCATTATTTTTTATAACTGGCCACAAAGGCGTTCGATTTTTAAATATCGACATTTTAATTCGTGTACCTCCCTGACACATTTGAAATTCGAGTGCATTTTGGAATGGTCTTAAAATCATTTCTTTGTTTAGAGGTCAGTCTTCGATTGTTTTTCAGCCAGTGTCTTTTTATATGTAAATTGAAGAATAAGGTTTGATATCGACTAAAGTAAAGAGGTATGAATACTAACGTTAGCTGTTCAGTGCTGGCCGGAGAGTCTCGTCCGTCGTCCCGCAAACTGGCCCCATGGTGCACACTCATGCAAACAGTGGTGCACTAACACTTGTTATAAACACGGAACTTATCACTATAACATTTTTCACTGCACTTTTTGTTATGAACAAAGGTAACGGTGGGGTTTCCCGGCGTTCAGACGGACGCGCGGCGCGCTCGTGGAGCGGTCGCCATGTTACATTGGGGGAGCGATTCGCGCGCGCGCCAAATGATATGTCGTGTTGCCATTGTTCATTTTGCGGATTTGTGGGCATTCAATTTAGATTCGTGCGTTGCAAATTTATAAATGTTAACTTCAGTACATATTATAGTGAAACATTACCGTTACTAATCTTTATCAGTCTTGTCTTTAGGCAATAAACGTATGGCCTGCCTGACGGTAAACCGCATCCGCTACACTAGGGCTGTAACTGTACTGTTTCCTGCAAATATAACTACTTCAACCTTCTAAGAAACAACAATACCTTGTACTAATTATTTGTTACTAATAAAATACTACAAGCTTCTTTGCTGCAATATTCTCCATTATAAAACAATACCTATGAGAAATATCAATTTACTCTTTATTTATATCATGCAAACATTCTCCCACCACCCCATAATTTAATCTCCCAAATTTGTTAAACTTTTCCCTCAGCCTGGTAACTCTGTAACGCATGCGCGTACCGTTGCCACTGCAATACGACGCGACGACTAGCATTTATTTCTGTCGCCTAGTCGTCGGCTGATCGTCATACGATGGTGCCTACGTCACGCGCACAACACGGTCAATGTTGACTTTGGACTAGAAAATAAATTGAGTTCCTGTATGAATAGGGCCCAGCGGCGCAGTGGGAAGATCGTCTTTGACGCTAGAGGTAGCGGGTTCAATTCCCTGCCGCGCATCAATAGATTTTTCTATCTAAATTGTATATGCGTGTGACAGTGGCTCTTCAAGAAACTCCCTGCATGGGTGGTAGGATACTGTCTAGTGTCCGCCTGGCCAGGCTAGCTATCACCCTCTAGTTGAAATATCTGTCGCCAAACATCTAATGCGTTCCGGCAGTTGTCCTTGAAAGCCAGTTCCTATTCTAGGTCTAGCGTGCTTCCACAGAACTCCTAATAAAGGTACTAGTTAGACTTATGTGCGTGCTACCATCTTCGACCGCATCATTACTTACCAGCAGGTGAGATAGTGGTCAAACGCCAGCCTATAGGATGTATATAAAAACTAGCTGTGCCCCGCGGTGTTACCCGCGTAGACAACGTACTCGTGGGAATATCGGGATAAATAGTACCTTTTCTGTTATTCCAGAGTCTAGGCTATCTACATAATATCAAATTTTAGCTCAATCGGTTGAGTAGTTTAAGCATTAATCTATTATTTTTGCTACTTCAGCAAACATAATAGACTCACAAACTTTCGATTTATAATATATAGTGAGATAATTCTGTGCCAGATAATTCTGAAGCTATGAGATTCTCAATTCGTCTGTATATTTTCTTTTGTATGTTTGTAACGCGATATTTCGGGGAGATTTTTTCTTTGACGACAGTGATTATCAACTCGATCAGATTCTTCCGTGGTGCTGTCGCAAAATTGAGACCATAATCCTAAGGTAAGCACTGACCTTTCGTTATCCGTTTGTTCATGTGAGGATACATTTCTGTTTTCCAATATTGAGCGATTGCGTGCGACGGCGTTTGCACCGCGTTTTCTATCAGGCGTTTTAGTCTTAAAAGCCTTGAGAGCATGTATGGTTAAAAGCCCATACACACAGTTCTCATACTGTATGTTCGAAATGTAAAAACTGTTGATACTATAAACTACCCTACGAATAAATTATAAGTATTATAATAAATTATAAGTATTATAATTTATTCGTAGTTGATATCTAAATATTTATATTTAAAATCTTTTGTACACAGTTTTACAATAAATATATTTCTCTGTCATTAATTATTCTTAACATTTTATTTATTCTCAATTCAAATAGTTTAATTTAGTTTTAAGTTGTATATATGTACTATTTGTAAATACAAGTTGAAATAAACCTAAGTATTAAACTTGATGTAAATAGCATAGAAATTAGAGTTTTTCTCTTTCTAATTTCAATTTGCAGCCGTGACATTTACTCGAATAGTTGTCATAGAGGGTTCTGTTTACCAGGTACTCTAAGCTACCCTGGTTTAGTTGCAGGGTTATTCTCAATCAGAAAATGTCGCTCCTTTGACTCGAATCTTTGCAATTCACAATACTCCGATCGATTACTTTTGATATTCCAATTCGAAAAAAATCAGTGATTATAATTGGAAATGTTTCCGCGACAAAATAGCTCACGGATTTATCAATATTCAAAATTAACAATAAAGCTTCTCAATACGAATAGGTCTTCGAATGTTTGAGAATCAGGGGTCTGGTCTCCCTTCTGGAAGTAAAGAAGATGGCCTGATTCAAGAGGTGTCGTTATATTATTAAGATTTAAAACTAAAATAATTTTTTAAAAGTTAAAAAAAAAACTTTGAAACTTTCGCGATTTGAACAAATAGTTATGTATATACTGAACTTATCACGCTTAAAACATTAAAATAAAAAATAATGTTTTTGGCGCAGTAAGTCCCGTGCCACGCAGGTCAGTTTCAGGAGCTTGACGTTTATGATCATATTTCTGGAGATACTAATTAAATCGTAATAAACTTTAAATGGGGCTGCCTTGGAGATGAACTCTACCTATGAAAAAGTACCATTAAAATTGTTTAATAATTGGCGTAGTAATCGGCGAACAAATACAAAAATAATAATAACAACAGACGAATTGAGAACCTCCTCCTTTTTGGAAGTCGGTTGAAAAGTCAGATTAAAAGTGGGTACGGCCACACCGCGGCGTCCTGTGATCTGCGGGCGCGATCTCGGTACTTTTCAATTGTTTTCTGATCGCGTTTGGTGTGAACCAGTCTGTACAAATACTACTGCGCTATCTGATCGCCGCCTAGATTGCGCACGCAGGACGCTACGGCGTGTCCGTACCTTTAAAGTCTGTGATAATAAATCTGTTATTTAATTATTATACAACTGTATCTGATAATTCGTTTACGTTAGCCTTCAAAAGGTTAGCTAATACCTACAGATGAAAATCTAAATCCACGATAAGCGTTAGGTATTTAAACGGATTTATAGGATACTAGCGACCAGCCCCAGATTCGCTCGGTTAGAGCATAATTATATTTTTTTTATATCTTATAGGCTAGCGTTTGACCACTATCTCATCTGTTGGTAAGTGATGATGCGGTCGAATATGGTAAGCACGCTAGGCCTAGAATAGGAACTGGCTCTCAAGGATAGCTGCCGGAACACATTAGATGTTTGACGACAGATTTTCTAACTCGATGAAGTTTTTGAGTTTATCGCGAACAGACAGACAGACAGACGCGGCGGAGGACTTTCTTTTTAACCGACTTCATATATATATACGAGTATATATATATATATATATATATTTTATACCTATGTATATTTATATTTGACCGATCTCCAACTATGCTTGTGTCTGGAGAGGGCTCACGTCAGTAGTGCAATGCAGACCTCTCGATCGCCAGTCCGACACCTTATCCATTGAGCTATTGCCGCTTATAATAGGCTCTTTGAATAAGCCTTTAAGTAATAACCTAAATGTAAATGTCCTACACTACGCTCTTATTAACATAATTTGATTATCACTAAATATTATACAGGGTGTCGGGTTTCATATGGTCCAAACGAAAACCGTCGACGGAGAACTCCAAATAACCTCCATGTATGTTCCGCGAGAATCTATAGTTTTCGAGAAAAATGCGTTTTACTTGTTTTCGAGTTAGTCACCGAAATGTTCCAATTTATTTAAATTTTCTCCCAAACTATAAAGGCCAGAGCCATAGTTTTTTTTGTGGGACTATGAACAATGAATAGGTCTTTCAGAGTAAACTACATTTTTTTTAATTTAGGCTTATTATTTTCCGAGAAAAAAAATAAGACGTCACATTATTTTATCTAGACGATGATTGAACTTTTACTTCGGGCAGGTTTTTCTCCAAAAAAACACAGAATAAAAAATATTACAACCGATTTTAAAAACTTGTCTGTTTTATGGACCTGCTGTTTGCCAAATTTCATGCGGCTACGACAAGAGTTTCAGGTCTAAAAACATAATTAACGAAAAAGAAAGAATTTTAGTATTCAAATTATTTCTTCTGAAATACACTCTGGTAATCTCTTTTTTACAGAATTAACTCATATTAAGAAAATAAATTGTAATAAAAGCCCAAAATCTTTGAATTAAGGAACTTTAAGATAAAAAAATTAAGGTTTTATGTTGAAAAATATCGACAATCTTCCTAGCCCGTCTTTTGTCATTTTTATAATAAACAAAAAAAGAGTTCAAAGTTACAGATAAGTAATCACTTTTAGTTTTCTTCTGCTATGATTCTTTTATTTTGGTGTATAATTTACGTAATCGGCAAGCGTTTGACCACTATCTCACTTGATGATAAGTGTTGACGTAATTTGAATGTTGAAATCCTTTCGAATGAAATTCATTAATTTTCGTTATATATGTTTTTAGACCTGAACCTCTTGTCGTAGCCGCATGAAATTTGGCAAACAGCAGGTCCATAAAACAGACAAGTTTTTAAAATCGGTTGTAACATTTTTTATTCTGTGTTTTTTTGGAGAAAAACCTGCCCAAAGTAAATGTTCAATCATCGTCTAGATAAAAAAATGTGACGTCTTATTTTTTTTCTCGGAAAATAATAAGCCTAAATAAAAAAAATTAGTTTACCCTGAAAGACCTATTCACTGTTCATAGTCCCACAAAAAAAACTAGGGCTCTGGTCTTTATAGTTTTTTATGTATTTCGGCGACTAACTCGAAAATAAGTAAAACGCAATTTTCTCGAAAACTTTAGATTTTCGAGAAACGTACATGTTCTTTGGGTAGCCCTTGGAGTTCTCCGTCGACGGTTTTCGTTTGGACCATATGAAACCCGACACCCTGTATAAGATCGTTTAAAAAACTAAAACAAACGACTTCAAATGCCGCGCTATTAATTTTAAGTACCAAGTTTGAGGTTTTTATCTTCATATCTCTGGAGATGCTTATCAGATCTCGATGAAATTACTATGGTACCACTCTGAGATATCTACTTTCCATCTAAAAAATAATTATCAAGATCGGTCAAATATTTGACTTATTATATATTTATATATATATATATATATTTTATATATATATACATACAGACACCCTGTATAATATTTAGTGATCAAATCATGTTAATAAGAGCGTAGTGTAGGACATTTACATTTAGGTTATTACTTAAAGGCCTATTCAAAGAGCCTATTATAAGCGGCAATAGCTCAATGGATAAGGTGTCGGACTGGCGATCGAGAGGTCTGCATTGCACTACTGACGTGAGCCCTCTCCAGACACAAGCATAGTTGAAGGGCAAGAGTAGGTAAGGGATTAACCGCTTCCATGGAACATTGATTTATTAACTCCAGTTTTGTAGCACTCACACACTTTAAGTAAGAACAGTCTGAAACATTCTGACAATTGCCAAAACAAACGTAACGTAAATAAATTTTATTCCTTGATAGTGGCAAGCTACTTTTTAGTAGCAAGTCAGGTGGAATATCGATATAATACGCTTCTAGCACCTGTGGATCTCCACAAAATAAAGCAATAGTAACTTACCACCAAAACAGAAAACCTAGCACACGGTACCTCTCAGCTGCATTTTTAGGACTGATGGAGATGATTCTAATATTTAAACTTAAATTAATAGCAATAGTCCGTCTCACAGGTGCTGCAGCATTATATCGATATTCCGCCTGACTTCCTACCAAAAAGTAGCTAACCATCAACGAGAAGAAAATCTGCTGCGTGTGCACCATCATCGACCACATTAACGCTTACCACCAAGCGAGATAGTGGTCAAACACTAGCCTATCAGATATATAATAAAAATATATCCATAGTAGAATGGATCACATGATAACAAGATTAAAAGATAAATGTAATTATAATAATTAGTAAAAAATTATAAAGATAAGATATGTTGGAAAACGAGGATTCCAATAATAACGTGCTCCATCATTGACAGCATAGTCAACAATCAAACGTCTAAAATACATGATTGGATTGGTCAAGGGTAATCTATATCCCCACTTATTTTTTAGTCAACGAGTCATATAATATTTTTTTAGTTTTCGGCTAAATAAGACTTATTTTATTTCAAAAGAAGAAGAGACAAAAAAAATTGTGCATATTGTACTATATTATAAAACTATCCTGTATCACAGAATAAATAATAGTACAATATACATATATTATGTCTATAGGATTATTAGTACACACAAGCCGTAGTAACTACGCCGTAGTAAAGAGCTGCTACGACATTTGACTTAGCGGGCTACAATACTACGTAGCTTCGTAGCTGTAGATGTAGCTGAAGGCACAGAATATTTAATAAGTAGCACTAGATACTGTAGGCTGGCTTTAAAACACAAAACATACAATACGTGGACGGATACAAAATGATATTTTATCCTACTAGTCAGTATATACGTATTATGTTACTCTTTGATCTTACTACGCCGTATACAACGCTGACGTCATCTACTGATTGTTGTCACGCGTCAACGACGTCATTCAAGTCCAAGAAGATTACATCAATGGAGGTTGCATGTAGAACAAACTCTTGAAGAATAGAAATATCCCTTTTAATAACGTCAAGCATTGAGGCTTCAAGCATGTTTTTGATCTGTTCTTTACGTTGCGTTGATTTTGAGTTAGACAGATGTTGTTTCTATCCCACTCATATTAAAATGTATATAGAATTTATATTTAACACATATAAATTGCATTCTGCATTAAGTCCGCCAATTTTTATTTATTTATTGTACTATCTGTCGATGGTAATCAATGAAGAGATTTTGTCTTGTATTGTACCTATCACATTGAGTGGGGTTAAAATTAAACGGAAGTAACTGAGCTTATTTTAGAGCATTTCTTGTAGTGGTAGGACTTCTGCTAGTCCACCAGGGGCGGTACCACCACTTTGCCAATTAAATTTCAGCTGTGAAATAGGAATGTTTTTCGATTGAAATGGCAAGGTGTCCAGTGAAATTACAGGGCATGTGAGACTCAACATCTTTATGTCTCAAGGTAACAGGCGCAGTGCAGTGACATGCAAAATTTTGTACTGCTAGAATTTTGCTTGCCGCTGTATCTGTCATAGGTAGACGTCATCGCTTACCATCAGGCGAGCGTCTTGCTTGTCCTGTTACCTTTTACCATTTATATAATATATTATGGTAAAAGGTATATATACATACATATATATAGGATAAAATATCATTTTGTATCCGTCCACGTATTGTATTAGTGTTTTAAAGCCAGCCTACAGTATCTAGTACTATTAAATATTCTGTGCCTTCAGCTACATCTACAGCTACGAAGCTACGTAGTATTGTAGCCCACTAAGTCAAATGTCGTAGCAGCTCTTTACTACGGCGTAGTTACTACGGCTTGTGTGTACTAATAATCCTATAGACAATATTGTACTATTATTTATTCTGTGATACAGGATAGTTTTATAATAAAGCACAATATGCACAATTTTTTTTGTCTCTTGAAATAAAATAAGTCTTATTTAGCCGAAAACTAAAAAAATATCGACCCCTCTGGGATGAAACGTCGTAAAAGCCATTTTGACCAAAATCTGTTTTCAGTGGTTTCTTAGTAAGAATCGCGCGTTCTATCGATCTGTATATTTAAAATATTCCAATTCGCAAAAAAATTTCTTTACGACACGCTACGAATCCCTCTCTAAACCCGAGTTTCTTGTTTTAAAATGTCGTAATGAGCAACTTTTAAAGAAAATTTACAAATTTCTGAAGTAAGAGACATATTTTTTTGTTTCATGGTTAATACGACATAATATAATACAATGTAAGAAAATAATACTTTTTAACATTTTGTAATAAAAGACACAAGATTATCAAATATGGCTTTTACGTCAATTTTTGAAGTAAAAAATTAGAAATAAACGATGTCAATTTACGTCGTAAAATCCACGACTTTTAAAAATATGGCTTGTACGACCATTTTATTACTAAGAGACTATTGAAAAGTAATGCTAACTTTGGTCTTAAAGAGCATGACGCGTTTTTATTTGGCTTATTACGGCTTATACACATTTTTCTCAGGTCATCTATACAAATATTTAAACTGCATGAAAGTGTAATAAAAGACATTATATCGACCCCTTCAGGACTAAACATAGAAACAAAATGCCATTTTTCAGCACGGCTGAAAAACAAAAATGGTAAAGTTTATTTCTTGTATATTTTTTGATTTACTTAATCTATAATGTTTATTATAGATTAACACTATATCTCATTAAGCTCAGATTTTTAAGTTGTTTACAAAATAGAAACCCAAAATAACCTATATTAATTAGTTCCAAAGATTGCATGGCTTTTACTACAAAAAAAAAAGTTCTAAATGGCTTCTACGTCTTTTTTCTTCAGCTTGGTAACTGTAACCTTTTTTTTATTAAGTGGTATAAGTCTTAATCATTGGTTTTACCACAGGGATTATCGAATTAAAAGGCAATTGTAATAAGAGGAAAGTGTAATTTAGTGTTGTAAATGAGGAACATATTAATGACTAAAATCATATTATTTTAATATTTTTCATTGAATAAATGTAATATTGTACTTTTTCTGACAAACACTAACAAAATTATCAAAATAAAATCAACACAACCTCTAAACTATGCCAAATATGCAGTAAATTGAACCAAGTAATGAAAATCATCTAATCTTATGTTTTATTAAAGTATTAATAAAAGGCCATTTTTCAGTACGGCTGAAAAACAAAAAATGGTAAAGTTTATTTCTTGTATATTTTTTGATTTACTTAATCTATAATATTTATTATAGATTAACACTATATCTCATTAAGCTAAGGTTTTTGAGTTGTTTACTAAATAGAAACCCAAATAATTAGTTCCAAAGATTGCATGGCTTTTACTACAAAAAAAATGTTGAAAATGGCTTCTACGTCTTTTTTCTTTAGCTTGGTAACTGTAACCATTTTTTTATTAAGTTGCATAAGACTTAATAATTGGTTTTATCACAGGGATTATCGAATTAAAAGGCAATTGTAATAAGAGGAAAGTGTAATTAAGTGTTGTAAATGAGGAACACATTAATGACCAAAATCATATTATTTTAATGTTTTTCATTATATAAATGTAATATTGTACTTTTTCTGACAAACACTAATCAAATTATCAGAATAAAATCAACACAACCAATAAACTATGCCAAATAGGCAGTAAATTGAACCTAGTAATGAAAATCTTCTAATTTTCTGTTTTATTAAAGTACGAGATAAAACTGCGCATTGTGCACACACGAAAACAGGTAAGTATTTAATAATAACATAGCTTAAAACAAATCAATGTCTTAATACAATTATCAGCATCATCATCAGCCTATCTCTGTCTGCTGCTGGACATAGGTCTCATCTATGGTACGCAACTGAGCTTGATCTTTAGTTCTTTGTTTCCAGCCGCTGCCAAGCCTTGCGAGCTGTGGATGAGTTTGTGTGCAGTGGCAGTGCTAAGGCTGCTAAGCGATGATGATGATAGTAAAAGTGATACTGTGTATACTTATCGTTGTGGTTGCCGCGTCTGGTATTCTTCATCTGTGTCTCGGTCGTATAACTTGGCTGTGGCTCTTATCTCATCCAAGACCGGGCACTGTGAGATCCCATGTGTCACGGTCTCATTTTCAAGCATGCAGCCTTGACACAGAGGACGACTGTCTGTGGCGCCAATTATGTAGAGGTGATAATTTAGATTACAGTATTCCGTGTTGAGGCCTACTATGTAGTATACGAATATCACGTCTTTGTAATATTAGCAGTCTGTTTGTAACTTTGCCGTCTAAATCCGGCTTGCTTCAAAAGCTGCTTTTGTATATTTACAGCTTGTCATGTCCATACAGTCCCACAACTTTTGCTGCTCATTTTCGGTATGACAACGTAATAGGTCTCTGACTTCCATTGCTAGCGGTCTACTTTGTAGACCGCTAGCATTCATCTTTCATTCTCTTTCATTTCTTTCAGCTTTCATCACATCGTCGCTTACCTGTTGTGTCATTCTTTCTGTAGCGAGTATGTCAGCCGTGATATTGCTAGCACATGATGCATGGCTTTTCGTCCATCTTACCTTAACGTTATACTCGGTTGCCAGTGTTTGCAGAGTATCGTGGCATTTCGCCACTACTTTTGATCTTGTTGTAAGTCTCCTGAGTATGTATAAAGTGGCTGCACTATCAGTGACAAATTCTATACTAACTTTATCTTGATCATTTTCGAATTAAGACTGATTTATGGACACTGCTTGCGCAGACAGTAACAGTCCGTTTGTTTCGGCTTGTAAGACGGTTATAGTCTTGGTTAGCGCTATCGGTGCTGAAAGTCTTATACTCAGTTATTAGTTCATACTTTTTACTATCTAGATGAGTACTGCCTATCCTGTCCATACCTTAAATGGCTTCCAAAATGATCATTATCGCTTTTTACAGTATTTTGCAGTGGTTTGTGGTCGGAGGATATGTTCAAGACGCTGAATTGGAAAGAATGGGGCATACATATAAACTGCGAGCACCTCTCACACTTGATGTTTGCGGACAATATCATCATCATGGCTGGAACCGCGCAGGACTTGTAATACATGCTGATCACTCTAGCTGATTCTTCTCCACGCATCGGTCTCCATATGAACTTGGATGAAACCAAGATCATGTTCAACGAACATGTTATTCCGGACCCAACAGCTTTAAATAGAGTTCTTCTCGAAGTTGTTCACGGATACGTCTATCTACCTAAGCCAAATCTTGCAATTGGGTAGAAATAACTTCGAGAAGGAAGCTCGCAGAATGATACAGCTGAGACGGGCAGCATTTGAACAACTTCGTCGAGTCTTTTCGTCGCCCATACGACAAATCCTAAAGTCTTTAACAAGTGCGTCCACCTGTTGTTACTTACGGGGCCGAGACGTGAACTCTGACAGTGCAACTGTTTCACCAATTTCAAGTCGCTCAGCGAGCTATGGAGGAGGCTATGCTCGGAGTCTTGTTGAAGGATCGAATTCAAAATGAAGTCATCCATTAGAGAACCCAAGTTATCGACATAGCTCAATGGATTAGCAAGCTAAAGTGGCAGTGGGCTGGTCACATATGTCGTAGAACTAATAACCGTTGGGGTCTACCCCAACAGTTATTGGTTCTAGACTGGAGACCGCGTCTCGCCAAATGTAGTGTAGGGTGCCCTCCAGCTAAATGGAGCGATGATATACGCAAGCTGGCTGGCAGCGGCTGGAAACAATAAGCTGAAGATCGAGCTCAGTGCCATAGGTGAGACCTATGTCCAGCAGCGGACAGGGATATGCTGATAATGATGATTACTTTACGATATCAATTTGTTTTAAGCTATGTTTTTGTTGAATACTTACCTGTTTTCGTGTGCGCAGTTGTATCTCGTAGTTTAATTAAACAGAAAATTAGATTATTTTTATTATTAGGTTCGATTTACTGCCTATTTTGCATAGTTTAGAGGTTATATTGATTTTAGTTTGATAATTTTATTAGTTTTTGTCAGAAAAAGTACAATATTACTTTTATATAATGAAAAACATTTAAATTATATGATTTTGGTCATAAATGGGTTCTGCATTTACTACACTAAATTACACTTTCTTCTTGTTACAATTGTCTTTAAATTCGATAATCTCTTTGATAAAACAAATTGTGACATCTTATACCACTTAATAAAATAAAAGGTAACAGTCGCCAAGTAGAAGAAAAATGTCGTAGAAGCCATTTACAACTTTTATTTTTGTAGTAAAAGCCATGCCATCTCTGGAACTAATGAATGTACGTTATTTTGAGTTTATTTTTAGCAAACAACTCGAAAACATAAGCTTAATGAGCTATAGTGGTTTATTACAGATTAAATAAATCAAAAGATATACCAGAAATAAACTTTACCATTTTAGTTTTTCGGCCGTACTGAAAAATGGCTATTTGGCTATTACTACGTTTTATCCCAGAGGGGTCGATATATGACTCGTTGACTAAAAAAAAGTGGGGATATAGATTACACTTGAGCAATGCAATCATGTATTTTAGACGTTTGATTCTTGACTATGCTGTCAATGATGGAGCTCGTTATTATTGGAATCCTCGTTTTCCAACATATCTTATCTTTATAAATTGTTACTAATTATTATAATTACATTTATCTTTTAATCTTGTTATCATGTGATCCATTCTACTATGGATATTTTTTTATTATATATCTGATAGGCTAGTGTTTGACCACTATCTCGCTTGGTGGTAAGCGTTAATGTGGTCGATGATGGTGCACACGCAGCAGATTTTCTTCTCGTTGATGGTTAGCTACTTTTTGGTAGGAAGTCAGGCGGAATATCGATATAATGCCGCACCACCCTTGAGACGGACTATTACTATTAATTTAAGTTTTAAATATTAGAATCATCTCGATCAGTCCTAAAAATGCAGCTGAGAGGTACCGTGTGCTAAGTTTTCCGTTTCGGCGGTAAGTTACTATTGCTTTATTTTGTGGTGATCCACAGGTGGTGGAAGCGTATTATATCGATATTCCACCTGACTTGCTACCAAACAGTAGCTTACCACTATCAAGGAATAAAATTTCTTTAGGTTACGTTTGTTTTGGTAATTGTCAGAATATTTCAGACTGTTCTTACAGAAAGTGTGTGATTGGTACAAAACTGGAGTTAATAAATCAATGTTCCATGGAAGCGGTTAATCCCTTACCTACTCTTGCCCTTCAACTATGCTTGTGTCTGGAGAGGGCTCACGTCAGTAGTGCAATGCAGACCTCTCGATCGCCAGTCCGACACCTTATCCATTGAGCTATTGCCGCTTATAATAGGCTCTTTGAATAGGCCTTTAAGTAATAACCTAAATGCAAATGGCATAGTGGTCAAACGCTAGCCTATAAGATATAAACAAATATAATTATGCTCTAGCCGAGCGAATCTGGGGCTGGTCGCTAGCATCCTATAAATTCGTGTAAAAACCTAACGCTTATCGTGGATTTAGTATATATATAATCTGTAGGTATTATCTTTGAGGGCCCGGTGGCGTAATCGGGAGAACGTTCGGCTTTGATGCCGTGGTACCGAGTTCAAACCGCCGTGCACCAATGGATTTTTCTATCGAAAAATTTATGTGCGCTTCTCACAGTGGCCCTCCGGTGAAGGAAAAACATCGTTAAGAAACCAACAAAAACCCCCGCATGGTGGTAGGACACTATCTAGTGTCCGCCTGGCCAGCTACCACCCTCAAGTTAGAAAATCTGTCACCAAACATCTAATGTGTTCCGGCAGCTATCCTTGAGACCCAGTTCCCGTTCTAGGCCTAGCGTGCTTACCATCTTCGACCGCATCATCACTTACCAACAGGTGAGATAGTGGTCAAACGCTAGCCTATAACGTATAAAAAAAAAAAAAAACTAACTATATATATATATATATATGTATATATATATATATAGTTAGTTTTTTTTTTATATAACACACATATATATATATATATATGTGTGTTTTTTTAAGTGGTCAATAAAGTGTTTATATATTTATCTATGTCATGCAATGAAATCTTTAAGGCTTTAATGAAAACAACAAAGTAATAAATATGATTTAATCATCAACACGCAACCCTCATTTTTCATTTATCAAAAACATTGGGGACGGCTTCGTCTTCCTCAATGCATTCAATTTCTTCGTCTTCTTCTTCAGTGGTAGAACTTGTGCTATCAGATGTTGTAAGTTCAACTGTTTCAGTCGTGGATTCAGTTGTCGTGCTACTGTCTACCCAGTCGAAGTCCACTCCAGTTATGTTTAGGTACCATTCATGGTAGTGACCGGGACGGATGAAACCTGATGACAAAGTATTAGTAAGACTCTGTAACTTGACACCCCGTTCCTACTTGTCGGATGACGGGCCCGACAGAAAATCAGCTGCTCTAGTTTAATTAGAACCTTCAATATGAACCTGTTCACTTATCCGACGCCGTTTTTATTTTATCGACAAGAAATGTCATGTGTTTTATCAGCCCTTCGACGTCCGTAGAAAAAACACGTCGGATCTTGTTCGCCTATGAGTAAGTATAACACTGTCCACATCTCCCCGCTTCTCCTTCTTCTCCAGATCGCAATATGTGGCAGAGATGGGCTCTCTGCCGCAGATTGTGCACTCACATATCGCGGTTTGATTAGGTCCGACAACCGACTAGTGTGAACAGAGGCGCCGACATCCGACAAGTGGGAACGAGCTCCACTTGACATTTTCCCTTCAGTTTAATAACATTTGTGAAGAAGATACTAACCAGGCAGGCTAGTAACAGTAAAATTATTGACAAATCTCTTTCAAGTGATCGTCGCGATCTCACCACGTGACCTCAGTCTGTGACTCTAGTAAATAATATCGTTTAAAAACTAAAAAAGAACCGACTTCAATGTTCATTTTCAGTACCAATTTTGAGATGTTTATCTATATATCTCTAGAGATACTTATTAGACCTCGATAAAATTACCATGGTACTACCCTTGAGATATCTCCTTTCGAACAAAAAAAGAATAATCAAAATCGGTGCATAAATGACGAAGTTATCCCCGAACAAACATAAAAATATATATATATATATATATATATATATATATATATATATATATACGGTCGAATTGAGAAACCTCCTCCTTTTTTTGAAGTCGGTTAAAAAACGACCTACTCACTTTAAATCTAGGTTGAGAAAATGCGATTTCATCATAATAAATCCTTATTGAAGCAAATATTACATCATTACATATATTATGTGAAAATCTTAATATTATGGACATCTGACACAAAGCTCAATCGCTCAAAACCCGTGATATAGTATAGTCAGACTAGGTTTTGTTCGTTCATTTGAAAAAAAATTAGGCATGCAATTTCATTACTTGTGTGCGTGTGTGCGCGGTATACCGTCAGTATTTTCAACAGGAACAGCATTTTTATGGAAGAAGGTAACAGATAAGCTCGCTTGATGGTGTGACTCCCATCCAATTGTATAGACATGGAATCTAGGTAGTCTTTAATACTAACCTGCAGGGAAGTCGGTGTGACAACCAGTACTGGAAACGAACGATGAAATGCCCACTTGAGTGATCTCACCATCATTGTCGACCACTGTCAGAGGACCACCACTATCTCCCTGGGGAATACAACCATTTAAAGGAAAATCAGAGTAGCGGCACATGATCCTCTTGGTTTTTATAAAATATCTTATAGGCTATCGCTTAAACGATGATGTGGCAGAAGATCGTGAATACGCTAAGCCTAGAATTCTGTGACTCTCTAGCGCTATGTGCTGCCGGAACACCGTAAGATTACAGCGGCAGACTTTCGCCTTGATGGTGGTAAGCTACTTTTTGGTAGCCAGTCAGGCGGAACATCGATATAACAAACTGGACCGATTTCGAAAATTCTTTCACTAATGGAAAGCTACATTATCAGCGAGTAACACAAGCTATATACTATCCCCGTATTTTCGCGGGAATTGGAACTACGCGGGTGAAACCGCGAGCAGCTACTAGTCTGACATAAAACACTAACAATCTGACATAAATTAGTGTAAGAAACCCAAATTAGTAAGCAGAAGAGATGCAGGTGTTGAGCAAACTTTTATCATCTAATAACGCACTGCATGGTGGTAAGGCACCACCTAGTATCTGCATGGCTATAGCTAAACCACTCTCTAGTTGGCAAATCTAACAGCATTACCGGTGTGTTCCGACAATTGGCCTTCTTAAATAAGTGTTACATATTTGAATGTGGAAAGTTAAAATATCTACTGATAAAATATCAATGTTCAAAATATCGACTGTATTAAAATATCGAAATAACAATTTTCGATATTTTAAGCAATATTCGAAGCATAAAATGTTTAAGATTGAATTGATTGAACTTTCGACATAGGACAATTGTCGGAACAAACCGGTAATGCTGTCAGATTTGCCAACTTGAGGGTGGTAGCTAGCCAGGCATATACTAAGCGGTGAGCGGTAAGTGGTAACTTACTTTCGCCATTCAAATATGTATATTAAATAAGCTTATACACAGATGGTAGGAGTACAGATGCCGACAGATGCTTAGACACTGTATGCACTAACCGCAAATAATAAGTTGTAATAGTAAATTCGTTTGTTTTTGTTATTAAACCACATATTTACGGTTTTTAGATTTTTTCCTTTATATGTGCTCCAAGACATTGCTTAAAAAAACATAATTCTAGGTCAGGAAGTCAACGGGGTCAATCCAGGTTCTGATTCCCTAGTGAAATCGCAAAATATGCGAAAATATGCGCAATAAACGATCATATCTTTTGTTCGCGTTGACTTACAAGTTAATTTTTTTCATAGCTGAAAGATACCAAAAACCCGACGAGTATTTGATTATTGATATAAGTTTCAAATACCGCTACGCGTTTCTGATAATAAGGGTCTTGACAGACGAACAGACGGACAGACGGATAGACGGACAGACGGTCAGACGGACAGACGGACAGACGGACAGACGGACAGATAGACGGAC
Source organism: Cabera pusaria (assembly GCA_954871355.1). NCBI lineage: Eukaryota > Metazoa > Arthropoda > Insecta > Lepidoptera > Geometridae > Cabera > Cabera pusaria. The sequence continues at coordinate 2,854,873 of OX940906.1, read as the reverse complement.
AGACAGACAAATTGACAACAAAGTGATCCTATAAAGGTACGGACACACCGCAGCGTCCTGCCTGCGCGATCTAGGCAGCGATCAGATAGCGCAGTAGTATTTGTCCCGACTCGTTCACACCAAACGCGATCAGAAAACAATTGAAAAGTACTGAGATCGCGCCCGCAGGACGCAGGACTCCGCGGTGTGGCCGTACCTTAAGGATCCCTTACCTTAGGAACCCTAAAAAGCTAGTTTGCTTTACTTTACTGATAGTTATAGTGTATCAATAAATGGCAATGTTTGTAACCTGGCAAGTAGACTGGCTGGTGACGTTGTAGTGGCTGGCGCAGATGGTGGAATCTTGGATGATGGCTCCGTACTGGTACACGCAGCGAAGGTTGGTGTCTCCCAGGAGGTACACCCAGTTCAGGTTCTCTGGTGACTCGCCTGCAGACAAACACACTCGTTGCCATTAAAACATTTCTTAATAGATCATTTTTAGGGTTCCGTACCTCAAAAGGTAAAAAAGGAATCCTTATAAGAATGAAGTTCCTGAATCAACACCACAAAAAGATATGGGCAATTTTAGGTTTTCGCGAAAACTTGTAAGTACCAAAATTTACTTCAATTTTCAACTTTTTTTATTACTCAGAATGTTTTCTTTACTAGCGCTGTGAGACCTTGCTTTTAATCAAAATTGACAATTCTAGGTCAACTGAAAGTAACCTATAGGTTTTGGGTCGCAAACCTATATGGTACTTACTTCCCGCTGACCTAGAATCATGAAATTTGGCAAGAAGCAAGGTGTTACAGCACAAATAAAGGTAAAAATCCAAAAAATAAAATAAAAAATGAAAATTAAAGGGTGTCCCCATACATACATAGTTTACGCCAATTAACATAGGCCTCTGAGTTATATCAGCGCTCATACAATTTAGACGTCTAGCTTAATTGGTAAATTCCAAGGTTGGTACGAAAGCCACGGTGGGCGAGTCCAACTCGATTTGGCCGGTTTTTATTTTTTTTGTTTGTGATTGCCTAAGATGTAAGATAGATTAGATTGCCCACTTAACTGTAAGATGTGGAATGACTTCACATTTAAAACCTTCCCAGAAACATTTAATCTGAGTAGCTTTAAACGAAGAGTAATGAGACTGCTCTCTAATAAGGGTAGGCAACACACCGGCAATACCTCTGGTTTTGCAGATGTCAATAGGCGGCGGTGACCACTTACCATCAGGTGGGCCGCTTGCCTGTTTGCCGCGCCATATTATATTAATAAAAACACTTTTATTTATTTTGTATCTCTACTCATATTATATCTATAGTATAGACTATTATCTTACTTTTCATTAATTTCTTATAATTATTTGTATCTGACATTAAAATTCATATATATTAAATCTACGAATATACTGTAATGCGTGCATGTCTCTATTTATTATAATTATGGCCAGGCTATTTCTTCTGAAATTGTAGCCCAAACAGGCATTTAATTGCACACCAATTTTAATTGGCAGAATGTAAGAGCATTATTTTATGTATCTCACCATCTTTTCTACTACATTTCTGCAATTACCCCTCCCCTCCCTCACACTAAAGGTGCGATCTAGGCGGCGATCAGATAGCGCAGTAGTATTTGTACCGACTGGTTCACACCGAACGCGATCAGAAAACAATTGAAAAGTACTGAGATTGCGCCCGCAAATCACTGGACGCCGCGGTGTGGTCCTGCCTTTAACGTGTGACGTAATTTATGGATGAACACTCCTAAAAACCACTCCCAACTCCCAAATATTAAAGAATAATAAATAAAGAAAAAAATGTAATTCTGTACTCACCGCCAGTCCAGGTACGTCCCCAACCACTGGCAGTCAGACGGATACCATCGTAGTTCAGATTCTTTGAGGCGGAGTTTTGTAGCCTGATGGGCTGTACATAGTCTGCAAAAGTGGGTTTATTTGAAATTAATGCTTTCAGAACCATACTTACCATATAGTGGGAGATAAATATAATAAACAGGCTTCGAGAATTTACCAATGGAGATGTTAACGCAAGGCGTACCCCTCTGCTGGCCATATAGCCATTTTTGGCCATATGAGCGTGCGTAACTACGCTGTATTTTTAATACTGTGTGCGTGTTTCAAGCTAGTGTGCGGGATCGTTAAAGTGAGTGATTTGTGTGTGTGCAATGCGTGATTACCTCGTCCCCCGTAAGTATCGGCAGAAATTTTTTTTTGCGGATTACAACGTTAACATCTCCATTGGTATATGCTCGAAGTAAACAGGAGATAAGCAGTTGCCAGAACACACCGGTAAATATTTGTTGACAGATTTGTCAACATGACGTTGACCATTTCCAGGTGGGCCGTTGAGGAATTGTTAATAATCTTTGGTTTTTTTGTTACTTTGAACAAATCTTACTAGTAATGTGGGTTGCACTTTTCTAGTAGTCTTGTTAACCCTCCAACTAAGTTAAATATGCTTGTGTCTGCAGTGGATTCACGTCAATGGGTAGGAATCTAACTCTCGACCTCTCGATCGCCAGGCCGACGCCTTAGCTATTGGGCTATTGCCGCTATTAATCTAGTTCTTTATATTTTTCCTTGTTCAACAGTTTGCGATCTCACAAGCTCAATCCTGATCGAATTATGTTTAACAGATAAGCACTTAGCAACTATGATAGTGGCACTATCTTACCTGATGTTGAATGATGATGCGGTCTAATATGTAATCGAGCTTGTCTAGCAATAAGAGATCTAATCCGACTTACTGGCTGGCAAAGAATATAAGTAATGTCAGAACTCGACGATCCGATTCTATGTTTGTTTATTGGGTCGCTCGAACTACGGCCTAAGCCTACAACCAGTAATAATCTATTTAGCTCTACCCAGAAGAATCACGCGTAGGTATGTAAGGATGCTTAAATATGTACATTCGGACACGCGCAGGTTACAAGCCTCTCGTAGAAGATAACGAAAGCTCCGAACATTCTAGTCGAGATAACTTTAGATTTAAGGGTCGAGTATTTTTCAGATTCTAAGAGATGTCACAACACTAGTGTGTCAGTGTTACCGTGTTCTTTTAAGATAATTAATATGACAAGGTACCAAATATTCATCTTCATTATAATCAGCCGGAGTCAGTCCACTACTGGACGTAGGCCTCTCCCAAGATACACCATGAGCCCGATTTTCGGCTCATAATTTTCCAGTCACTGCCCACAGCTTTGCTTATATCGTCGCCAAATATAGAATCGATCAAACATTTGGCAGTTGTCCTCATACCCTTTTTATGAGAAACACAGATACACATTTGACACTTTTTTGGCCGACCGAAGTGAAGATCTCCGTTTCAGCTTGGCGAAATATGGTTTCGTATGTGGTTGTCCGGATGTCTGTTCTTGGCGATTTAGTTTTTGGAATTTATTCAATATGGCGGAGATACTGGGATTGAAAACATAATACTTAAACATGCTTAGACATTTTAGAAAAAGGTCTTAACATCATATTTTCACCGTTACGAAAAATCGAAAATTTAATTAAACTTTTTTGTTACCTTGGTACCCTTATTTAAACGCAAGTTTTCGTCCGAGCGTCTTTTACTTCCGATTAACTTCAAGGGGTGTGTCTTTTTGATTTAAGTTTACGCAGTTTCTTTAGTCTAAGCATAGAGAAATAATATACATAGAGAGAACATAAGCGTATGCGAATGAAATAGCTATAGAGATATAACCCGACTAAAATGATGAACACGTGATACATTAAGATAAAATGAACAACGTAATTTGGTCGAGTCATACATGACAGCGAGTGAAAGCCAATGGGTGCACTAGAACTTGGAACCAGTGCTGGAACCAGTTTGTATAATCGCATACGCAGAGAAGGATAAAACATTGTTTTTCATTTCGTTCTCTCATACTAGTGATTGTATAGTTTTATCCTTCTCATATTATTATTATTATTTTAAGGACAAGTCTATTTTAATATACTTAGTCTATGAGTCTAAGTAATGCAATACTCGCAAGGTCTACAGGGCCCCTAGACAAAATCCAATTTCCTGTTTGTCTTCACGCTAACACAAGTTCAAATGTATGGAATGACATATAGTCACATTCATATAGTCACTAGTTGTATCGGGTTTTATGTTCACATACCATTGAACTCGATAGTTCTACCGAACTCCAGCAGTCCAATATCATGGGGCTGGACGAGACCGGGATTGCTACTGTCGTAGAGTTCGTGGTTGTAGAACTTTGTGGTCTCGAAGATGAAGGATGGCAGGGTCAGGTTGACCAGACCACCTCGGAGTACGAAGGAGATACGACTGAAAAAAGACTCAATTAAAAAAAAAACGCTTGGTTTTTTGTATATGCCAACCTGTATACCTTGCTGGCTGGCACCAAATATCATGCTGAATCTTGGCAAATCTCCGTCTGACATGGGAATGTTGATTTTTTTTTGGTGCAAATGTAGTCGTGGATACTTTAGCCGTAAGATTAAATTATTTTTAAGTTGTTTAAATAAATGTATTAGTTATTTCTCTAGCCGTGGCTATAAATTGATGTGGACCTCTTAATTTTGGAGAAATCTTTAAACGGACTTGACATACCCTGACTGGAGTACACATCATCGTCAAGCTCTTCTAGTCTACAGCATCAACTGGTGGTAAGCTGTGATAATCAGGTCAGAAATAGTAAACCTGCTAGGCCCAGAATAGTCTTACTAATAAGGACTCCGCTACCGAAACACCGTAAAGTTTTGACGACAGATTCACTCCTTGATGGTGATAAGTTACATTTGTTATTCTCCTCATCTTGATAACTCACGATTCGTTTGAAAAAAATGTAAATGATAATGTAAAAAAAATTATGCATACTGTAATGATATATAAAACTGATAAATAAAAATTATATTGATGATTTGATGATTGGTGACCAATAAACATATTTCATTTCACTTCAAATAAACCTTAGTTTTTTCCCTCTATTCCACTAACTTTTCAACAGGAGGACCAATCCTTTTAGGATTCCAGCTCGTCCTGACATCTCCTAAGCTGTGCCAATGATGATGACTCACCCAGCCGTGCAGTGGGCCGCAGTCAGCCCCCACTGGGAGTGGATGATGGTGGCACCACAGGAGCTGACGGCTCCCTCAGGGCTCACCATGCGTATGTTCATCTGGAAGGGGAACTGGCCTCTTTCGGCCTCCCATCCCGATACGATGCGGTTAGAAACTCTTTCGGTGATCTCTGGAAAAACAAATGAGTATTATAATTGTAAAATCAAAAAGGTAAGCCGCAAGTTATATATTTAACATTGGTGATACATATACTTTTGATTTCAATATAAATTAGAGTGTTTAACTTTTTAAATATAAAGTTACATACATATACACAAACTCAGATACAGACTTACAAATAAAGACACATTCACACACTTCTACTCATACACACAGAAACACACACCTACATACATACATCCTATACCCTCCCTCACAAACATACGCATAAATACAAAAACACACACACACACAAATAAATTTAAAAATAAAAGTTAGTAATTAGCAATATTATTTGTTAGCAGTTAATAAATAGGACATAAAACAAAGTGATCACATATATGAGAGAAGCCATTGGCTCCTGAGACACAGCAACGCTAGTTCGGGAGCTTATGGATTCATTTTCATATTGTACAATGTCATTATGTTAATAAATAAATTTTGTTTTGATTGTTTTTGTTTTTAATAATCTTATGGTGTAGTGGAAGAATGGTCGGATTTGACGCCAATACCGAGTTCAATCCCCGCTTAAGTTAGAAAATCTGTCGCCAAACATCTAATGTGTTCTGACGGCTATCCTTGAGAGCCAGTTCCCATTCTGAGCCTTGCGTGCAAAAAAAAATATGTGTAATAAGTGTTATAGCGGCAACAGAAATACATCATTTGTGAAAATTTCAACTGTCTAACTATCACGGTTCATGAGATACAGCCTGGTGACAGACGGACAGACAGACAGACAGACAGACAGACAGACAGACAGACAGACAGACAGACGGACAGCGGAGTCTAATTAATAGGGTCCCGTTTTACCCTTTGGGTACGGAACCCTAAAAAAAACTAATTCGGGACAATTTTTCTACTACAACTTCATCATTTAAATCGTGAAAAACAGCAACAATGGAAGTGGTTTACAAACTCACCTCTTCCAATTTCTGGGAAGGTCACACCTGATTCGGCAGAAACCTGCAAATAAACACATTAGCTTAAAATCTCAGAATACAGGATAAAAACAGAAACGGCGTCCAATCGTAATTTCAAGCAACGTCATGTATCCAAAAACCGATTCAAAAGAATATAATTTAAGATCGTTTAAAAAACTAAAAGAACCGACTTCAAACGTTGCGCTAGTTAAAGTAGCCAGTAGACGTAGTAACTATTATATAATCTGTGCCAGTAGTAAGTAGTTAGTCGTCGAGATAAGTAAATGCATCGTGATACAAATGTTGATATATTAAAAACGGCTCGGCCTATTTCGTTAAAATTTAAATGGGACCTGGGAAAGGGTACCCTTTGAAACAAAAAAAGAAATATCCAAATCGATTCAGGCATCTTCGAGTAATCGGGAAACATACATAAAAACAAAATAAAAAACTGGCCAAGAGCAAGTCGGACTCCCACTAGTAGGGTTCCGTACCATACTACAGTATTTTATAAGATCGAGCAAAAAATACCACTATCATTTTTCGCCAGCAAAAAATAATAATTAATAAACACTTTATTTCTTATAACGCCATCTAACGTCTAACAAAGGTGTTAGGGATCAACATTTCAATATAACGCCATCTATGGGACGTTTACCTAACTAAGCGTTCATAGATGGCGTGAAATGCCGAAAAAACACGTTTCTTGATTATTTTTAACTTTAAGCTGTTTTTAGTATTTGTTGTTATAGCGGCAACAGAAATACATCATCTGTGACAATTTCAACTGTCTAACTAACACGGTTCATGAGATACAGCCTGGTGACAGACGGACAGACAGACAGCCAGACAGACAGACAGACGGACAGCGGAGTCTTAGTAATAGGGTCCCGTTTTACCCCTTGGGTACGGAACCCTAAAAAGAACACTTTAAAAAAATAATAATAATAAAAGACAAAGGCTCGGAGAGCGTTTGTCCACAGACGACTGCACCGGGACGTCTAAAGAGCGTTCGTCGTAACAAATGTTTACTTTGTAAGCTAATACGGGGCTGCCATAGCTATATTTAGCCAAAAGCCCCTAAATAAAAATTGAATAAAAAAAAAAAAAGAAAACGCAAACGAGATGACGGCGCCGAAGTAGCGGTACATATGTATAGTATGGCAGGTTGTCCACAGCATGACCGGCACCGGGCGACGTCATCCCGGCCGCCGATGTTTCGAGTAGATCAGCGCGACCGCTAGAACTCGGTCCGAGATTTTGACGGGCCGATGTTTTTTTCGACATTTCACGCCATCTATGTACGCTTAGTTAGGTAAACGTCCCATAGATGGCGTTTTATTAAAATGTCGATCCCTAACACCTTTGTTAGACGTTAGATGGCGTTATAAGAAATATAATATCGTTTAAAAACTAAAAAACAACCGACTTCAATGCCGCGCTATTCATTTTCAGTACCAATTTTGAGATGTTTATCTCAATATCTCTGGAGATACTTATCATACCTCGATAAAATTACCATGGTACCACACTTGGGATATCTCCTTTCGAACAAAAAAAGAATAATCGAAATCGGTTCATAAACGACGAAATTATCCGCGAACAAACATTAAAAAAAAAAAATAAAAAAAAAAAAAAAAATATATATATATATATATATATATATACGGTCGAATTGAGAAACCTCCTCCTTTTTTTGAAGTCGGTTAAAAATGTTTATTAATTATTATTTTTTGCTGGCGTGTGGTACGGAACCCTACGAGTGCGAGTCTGACTTGCACTTGGCCAGTTTATTTTCCTTTTGAGTCAAAGTCAAAAGTCATAGCATTTATTCAGTATATAGGCAAATGAAAAATCTGCACTACATACATCAAATAACATTAAATAGATCATATCAATAATTAATTTTCTTAATACAACAGAAACATAACTTATTGCTTTGAATTTACAAAAAAAAAACAAAGGTATTGAGCCATTCAGCTTTCATCTAGACGTCGAACGTCACATGTGGTCACACTTTAATGATTATAAAAACTCACGTTCATTTTAAACTTATAGATTTAAAAACGGGAATTTAACGTGACTTACGCGATGTCGATATAGCGATCGACATATGTTTCGGCCTCATCCGGAGGCCTTCTTCAGGATCTTGAGTGCGAGGCGCGGTCAGCCTCGCACAGTGCGAGGCGCGTTCAGCCTCGCATAGTGCGAGGCTGACCGCGTCGGCGACTAGATAGTAGTGTCTATTCGAAACTTCACACAAGTACTTAAGTAAATAAGTAAGTAAATACGTGTTTCAGACTTTTAAAAAATTCTTCCCCTAAAAGGGTGAAATGGGGTAACAAAGTCTAATAATCAATATTGTTTCGGATTGCGCTGAAATTTATAATGCTATCTATATATAAGCTATATATAATATATATAACTATCTAGTTATTTTAACGTAGGTATCCGCTGAGAAAGAATTTTTTAAAAAATCCTCCCGGATACGGAACGGGGATTCAAAGTTTGTATGGTGAAACATGAAAACTTGAAAACGGGTGTACCGATTTGGCTAATTCTTATTTGATGTCTTTAATGATAGAATCTTTTTTACACAAGAGAACTTTTAAGTAAATAAAAGGAGTTTTTGACGCGGGCGAAGCCGCGGGGCACTTCTAGTAAGATATAAAAAAAAAGTCGAACGTAACACTTTAAAAAAATTATTCCCCTGATTAAATGTAGGATTGCCAACCGTACTATTACGTGCACCCCCAGTGCATGTTACAGAACTTCAGACAATTTTTATAATTGAGTTACGGAACCCTAAAAATGTATATAAAATACAGGCGAATGGAGAACGTCCTCCTTTTTAACCGACTTCACAATAAAGGAGGAGGTTTGTAACCTCAGAACTCTGTTAAATCTTAACCAATTTGAAAAATTCTTATTTCGTTTGAGAGATTATGCTAAATTTTATCGAGATCTGATAATTATCGCCGAAGAAATGAAGATAAACAATATAAACAAATTTGTATACCTTGATGACATGATTATGACTACTGAATACTTTGACTATCGCGGCATGTGAAGTCGATTTATTCGTTTTATACGATCATACATTATTTGTGAAGTTGGTTAACCAACATTCATACGAATGCCATGCCACATGCCTCCTTTGAAAATTTGGTCACAAAAAGTCATTAATAACTCCATATCTTTATCCTTTGAAAACTACAACTGATATCACTGATTGTAAACTAAATCCTTGATTACTGTAACATGCGTGCAGTAGATATCCACAAACAAACATAAGTTGGTCAAGTCACGTGAGGTAATACATAAGCATTAGCCCGTTAGACCTAATAATCTCCTGATAGCCTTAACAGGTTTATAAAGGCTGGGTTTTTGAGATGAAACTGTTAAAGGGTTTAGCTTAGTAGGACGGGTTAACAAGATTACTTAATAAATATATAAATATAACACATACGAGTAAATATTTCTTACTCCATATTCAGGGAGATGTAATAATAGTAAGGCAGTCAGGGGTCCCTAATTAGGGAGCAAGAGAAGACCCAGTCTGCCTATTTATGCGCAGTGTAATAACACTTAGGGAGGTAAGGCGTCAAATTAGGTAAGGACTATGCTCACTATTAATTAGGGACCCTGATTCATTGTGGTGTAATAATACTATAAACCACTAAGTATGTAAATCCCGCTTACTAGCTAAACGCTCGACGACCATCTCAGCTCGAGCAGTGGGGTAGACTGAAAATCAGCCCTGCGTAGACTGGGTCTACGAACAGTGCTGAGTCTATCCCAGTTGCCAAAATATTATTGTGCGTATTGTATTTCTAATGTGTTTCTCTAGTGTTCTATTTTTTTGGCAATAAATTTGTTTTTTTTTTTTTTTATTTTTAATCAGTGATCACCGACTTGTACAAGGCTCTCTGGATATTGACTTTAAATCCGAGAAATTTCGATTGATGAAGTCTACGCTCCGTCCAAACCTACTCCAAGCCGTTGTTGGGTCCGAAACATTCCAATTCAAATTGGAAAATCAAATCGCTGCCTTGGAAACCACAGATGACGTAGACCAGAAGCTTGAAGAAGTGTTGGAAATCCTCAGGGATGAAGAGACGAAGTTTTGCGAAAGCAAGCGTACGGACAAAAAGTCCAAACTTTCGGCAGAAACACTTCGGCTAATGGAAGAGAGACGAACAGACCCTTTGTCAGTTTTTTCAACTAACCTGGTGCGCAACAAATCCATTAAGAGCTGGTACGACGCAACCTCCGATCCTCTAACACGCTCTTGATTAAAGAATCAATTAAGAAGAATCGGGGGTTGAAAGAGTTCGTCCAGCCTCTGGGTAGAAGCCACCTCACAAAGCTGACAACGTCAACGGGTAACGTCATCGCATCCAAGCCGGAGATTCTGTCGGAAGTTGAAGACTTCTACGGCAAGCTCTACGCATCGCATGCCTCAAGGCCCGAACCCGATACTAAGGATTATAGAGCTACCTTAACCCGCCACTTCATAGAAGATCTGCCGGAAATTAGCCGAGACGAGATCGTGATGGCAACTCAAAAATGGAAAAGCCCCAGGAGACGACGGAATCACAACAGAGCTTAAAAGCCGGAGGAGCTCCAGCAGTTCAACAGCTTCAGCAGCTCTTTAATTCCGTTATTTTCACTGGGAGAACTTCACAGGCATGGAACAGAAGCATGGTGGTTCTGTTTTTCAAAAAAGGAGACAAAACCCTTTTGAAAAACTACCGCCCGAGTTCGCTTCTGAGCCATGTCTACAAGCTGTTTTCAAGGGTCATCACGAACCGTCTTGCGCGAAGACTCGACGAGTTTCAAACTCCGGAACAGGCGGGGTTTCGAAGCGGTTTCGGCACCATAGACCACATCCACACGGTGCGGCAGATTGTACAGAAGACCGAAGAGTACAATCTGTCCCTATGCTTAGCATTTGTAGACTATGAGAAGGTCTTTGACTCAATCAAAAGCTGGTCTGTTCTTGAGTCCTTACAGCGTTGCCAAGTTGACTGGCGATATATCGAAGTGATGATATGTCATGATGTATAATGCTGCAACGATGACTGTACAAGTACAGAACCAGCGAACTAAACATGTGCACCTGCGTCGAGGAGTGAGACAGGGGGACGTCATATCCCCGAAACTGTTCACTAACGCCTTGGAGGATATGTTTAAGACGCTGGACTGGAAACATTGTGGCAGTAACATCAACGGAAAATACATATCTCACTTACGATTCGCAGATGACATCGTCATTATGGCAGAGACGCTGCAGGACCTACAAAAGATGTTGAATGGCCTAGCTGATTCTTCTCGTCGCATTGGTCTCCGAATGAATTTAGATAAAACCAAAGTCATGTACAACGAGCACGTTGTTCTGCTAGGCTATTCTGTAAGCTATCTCGACAGCGAAATCCGCGGTGAGATTTGAATTTCGTATTACGAAATTCAACCGTATTACGAACGTGATAAGATTGAATTCCGTAGTACGAAATTCCAATCTCACCGCGGATTCCGCTGTCGAGATAGCCTACAGAATAGCTTAGCTGGAACCGATTGCCGTAGATGGAATCCCACTCTAAGTTGTCACTATGTATGTTTACCTAGGCAGACGCTCTAACTAGGCAAACACAACTTCGAGAAGGAAATCCAGAGAAGAATTCAGCTGGGCTGGGCACCATTCGGAAAACTCCGTCGAGTCTTCTCGTCGCCTATACCGCAGTGTCTAAAGACAAAAGTCTTTAACCAGTGCGTCCTACCTGTAATGACATACGGAGCCGAGACGTGGACACTCACAGTTCGACTGGTCCACCAGTTTAAAGTCGCTCAGCGAGCTATGGAGAGAGCCATGCTCGGTATTTCTCTGCGGGATAGAATCCTGAACGAAGTAATTCGCCAGAGAACTAAAGTTATCGACATAGCTCAACGGATTAGCAAGCTGAAGTGGCAGCGGGCTGGTGATATCTGCCGCAGGACTGATAACCGTTGGGGTAGACTTGTCCTAGAGTAGAGACCGCGATTCGGCAAACGTAACGTAGGACGTCCTGTAACCAGGTGGAGCGACGACATACGCAAAGCGGTGGGCAGTGACTGGAAGAGAAGAGCCGAAGATCGGGCTCAGTGGCGCATCTTGGGAGAGGCCTACGTCCAGCAGTGGACTGACACAGGCTGATGATGATGATGATGACCCCTTTAAGGAAAGGTACCTCTTTTGTAGTAGCTATAACATTAAATTAAAATACTGACGAAACTTTCCATTATTTTAAATTAAATTGCAATGATTCGCAGAATTTAGAAAAAATTACAGTCGGCAAGAAAATTTGCAATTCATAGAAAAACTATTATTGACGCCAATAGATCCGGTTTTTGTTGTAAGGATCAAAATACTCATTCGGAATAATTGAGGTTAGGATACTAAAAGTCAAAATTGCAATAGTAGATTTGTATCACTAGGGTGCAACATATTATCATCATAATCTGCCAGTGTTAGTCCACTGCTGGACGTAGGCCTCTCCCAAGATACGCCACTGAGCCCGATCTTCGCCTCATTGTGAGGGATATGCCCTAATCGCCACGCTGGGCGGGTTGGCGATTGCAGGACGTAGCTCATCGCACCGGTGACGTTGCTGCCAGTCACCGGCCTGTAGTATTTAGCTACACCATAATTTGAAATGGTTATACCGTCATTTGTCGGTCGCCAGAGCCTCGTTTGTTGGTCAGCAGGATGCACCACGGGCAGGTGAGGTTGGCTGGGAGCACTGAGGGGGCATTTGTCCTTCCTTACATATAACAAATTATATATAATATCTTTGAGGCAGCTTTTTTTATACCAGAGCGTAGCGAGTCAGTTTCAGTAGCAAGTTTGAGTCGTTTATCGATATATATCTAAAGATATTTATCACATCTCGATGTAATTACAATGGAACCACCTTGGAAATGTACTCTACCAACCAAAAAAAAAGAATCGTTCAAATCGGTTCACAATTGACGCGGTAAACACGTAACATACATTAAAAAAACATAGAGACGAATTGAGAAACTCCTTCATTTTGGAAGTTTTGAAAAATGAAATTAGGCTTACCGCGGACACCGCCAGCAAAGCTATCGCAACTTGGATGAGCATTTTGAATACTGGATGTAAAACAATCAGTTATTGTCATATAAATCCGTTTCCTAAACTAGTGTACTGATAACGATTAAGATTAACTTGATTATGGAAGGTAATTACAGTGATTAGCGAATAGGTTGGTATTACGAAGATAAGATGTATGTAACAAACAGAGTCTGCTTAAAGAACACACGACAGAAGTGAAAACTTCATGAGAACGAGGTTACTAACACGAAAATCCCTTATCCGACTCGAACCGACTTTGCCCGAAAGAGAGTTCAGGGACGATTATATATTACCGTGGTTAGGGCACGGTAATATCGTGCTTAGGTAATATTTTATCAGTACGGATAGGTACCTACCTGTACCGGTTTATTTTCGCGAATAAAGTCACGGGTACAGCTTGTTCGTATAATATATAAATAGATCGAGCAAAAAATAATAATTAATAAACATTTTATTTGTTATAACGCCATCTAACGTCTAACAAAGGTGTTAGGGATCGACATTTCAATATAACGCCATCTATGGGATGTTTACTAAGCATTCATAGATGGCGTGAAATGCCGAACAAAACACGTTTCTTGTATGGGGACCCTCTATTATTTTTAACTTTATTCTGTTTTTAGTATTTGTTGTTATAGCGGCAACTGAAATACATCATCTGTGAAAATTTTAACTGTATAACTATCACGGTTCATGAGATACAGCCTGGTGACAGACGGACAGACAGACAGACAGACAGACGAACAGCGGAGTCTTAGTAATAGGGTCCCGTTTTACCCTTTGGGTACGGAACCCTAAAAAGAACCTATTGGTTGATGGTTCTGCAAAATGTCAGCTGGAGTATACGTTGCCGACCTGTCAAGATGTTTTGAACGCCCCTTTTGAAGGACTCCATGTTGTAGCTCTGCGTGAAAACAGCAGACGGCAGCTTGTTCCACTATTTCCAAGTGTACGGGAGAAATGACCGGTTGAATCGAGATGTGTGCGATGTCCAAGTCTCGATTATGTGTGGATGAGCGTGTTGTCTATGGCGAGAAGAGCGATGGTAAAATCGGGACGCCGGGATTAAATTGAATAATTCTTTAGAACACTCCACGTTAAATGTAACCCTACACAATTACAGCTTTCTAGTATTAACGGTCTCTTAGTAAAACCTCGGACAGACAGACAGACGGACATGTCGAAACTATAAGAGATCCTTGTCAGGACTATGGGGCCCTAAAAACGGAGACCTACGACTATTCATTATTCTGTGCCTACGATTTAACGTATCATCCGAACCACGGTACCATATGAGTAAAGAAAAGGCTTTACTCATGTGACGGTACCGATCAGTTGTAAATGCCACTCCACTACCCATCCAATTAGAGTCTTTGCAAAAAGAGAACCGTCGTGGCGTTACGATGAACTAACACTCAAAGAAGAAAGGTACTAGTACTACTTACGTATTAGCACACGATAAAGATTACAGTAGACCAAGTATTAAACATTTTAGTCGTACTAGTAATGACAGCAGTGTTGTCAATGCAACAAAAACAGTAAATTAAAACGACCGACGACTATCGTGATCTTTATTTCTATAACAGTTCTCTTTTTGCACAGACTCTTCTGAACGAGTTGTCCGTTGCCATCGGTGATCGGTTACAAACACCAAGTAAGTATAGCAACGCTACGAGTGCTACGATGCTGCAGCTTATTGAGTTCAAACTACGATGCTGCAGCTTATTGAGTTCAAACTACGATGCTGCAGCTTATTGAGTTCAAACTACGATGCTGCAGCTTATTGAGTTCAAACTACGATGCTGCAGCTTATTGAGTTCAAACTACGATGCTGCAGCTTATTGAGTTCAAACTACGATGCTGCAGCTTATTGAGTTCAAACTACGATGCTGCAGCTTATTGAGTTCAAACTACGATGCTACACCTTATTGAGTTCCAACTACGATGCTGCAGCTTATTGAGTTCAAACTACGATGCTGCAGCTTATTGAGTTCAAACTACGATGCTGCAGCTTATTGAGTTCCAACTACGATGCTGCAGCTTATTGAGTTCAAACTACGATGCTGCAGCTTATTGAGTTCAAACTACGATGCTGCAGCTTATTGAGTTCAAACTACGATGCTGCAGCTTATTGAGTTCAAACTACGATGCTGCAGCTTATTGAGTTCCAACTACGATGCTGCAGCTTATTGAGTTCAAACTACGATGCTGCAGCTTATTGAGTTCAAACTACGATGCTGCAGCTTATTGAGTTCAAACTACGATGCTGCAGCTTATTGAGTTCAAACTACGATGCTGCAGCTTATTGAGTTCCAACTACGATGCTGCAGCTTATTGAGTTCAAACTTCGCCGTTCTATAAATTGGACAACAAGGGACGCTCAGAGGCGCCGCCGATTTGCGGTGGATATAAAATACCATCTTCCCGCATAAAGAGATTTGTAGCTCCCGTTTTGATCATATGGACGGTCATGGAATGGAATAAGATAATAATTTTAAAAATAAGTAAAAAACCGTCTTCACATTCCGCCCAAGTTGGTTTCAGTAGCAAGTTTTAGATTTGAATTCAGTATTTTATTGCATCTATAAAAGTATTAACAAGGTCTTAAATAAAATGTACAGTACAGACACATGTACAGACCCTGGAAGGGCACAGCAATTCCATTGTTTTCGCCTTATTTGGAAATACTTATCAAATCTTGTTAAATTTTAAATTTGAATGGGAGCTTGGAAATGAACCCTACCAAAGTAAAAAACCGGCCAAGTGCGTGTTGAACTCACCCACCGAGGCTTCCGTACAAATTTGTCAAACTAGGTTAAAGGACAAACTGAACTTTGCAGTTTGATCCATAGAAAACGTATTGCACCAACCGCAAATAATAAGTATTAATAGTAAATTAACTTTTTTTAAAATTAAACTACATATTTACTATATTACGGTTTTTAGATTTATTCCTATATAAGTGCATCAAGACTTTGCTTCTAGCCAATTTCCATGATTCTAGGTCAACGAGAAGTACCCTATTAGGTTATGATTCCCTTGTGAAATCGCAATATATGCGACATAAATAAACGGTCATATCTTTTGATCGCGTCATATCGCGTTTATTTACAAGTTTAATTTATTCACAACCAAAACAGACCGTACACCCGAGTATTTGATATGTTTCAACTTGATATCTCTAATATTCTCTAATATTTACGTTTTACCTTAGTAATAACTAAGACTCCACTGTCCAACTGTCTGTCTGTCTGTCTGTCTGTCTGTCCGTCTGTCACCAGTTTGTATCTCATGAACCGTGATATAACTATTACGGTTCATTTCAACTGTGTTTTCACACATGATGTATTTCTGTTGCCGCTATAATAACAAATACTAAAAACAGAATAAAGTTATTATAAGAAACGTGTTTTTTTCATTTATGGACGCTTAGGACCGTTCATAGATGGCGTTATATTCAAATGCCGATCCCTAACGCCTTTGTTATACGTTAGATGGCGTTATAAGAAATAAAATGTTTATTTATTATTATTTTTTGCTGGCGAAAAATGATAGTGGTATTTTTTGCTAAATCTTATAAAAATCTGTAGTGTGGTACGGAACCCTATGAGTGCAAGTCCGACTTGCACTTGGCCAGTTTTTTTTCTTATGAGGTAGAGAACTCTAAAAAGGATAATTCAAATCGGTTCACAATAATTGGCAGAGTAATAGCGTAAACAAGGCTCATGAGCACAGAATAAGTGTCTAAACAAGAAACTAAGTACATGCATTTAAATAGTTATTGAGCACAGAGTCATAATATCTCACCGTCCGCGAGCCAGTGAAAGAGAGCGAGAGAGCCTTACCTCTCTTTCTCATGCAGTGGTGGTGCACAGTAAGTAGTCGCTACACCACCCCCCCTATTTATATAATAGTTACACCATGAGTAAATAGACAAAACATGTCGGAATTTTAATGACAGAATAGAAATTATAATAGTAATAATATTGATACTGTCTTGTCCAAATAACAGCATAGCATGGGGTGAATCGAGGGCCCGGTGGCGTAATCGGGAGATCGGTCGGCTTTGATGCCGTGGTACCGAGTTCAAATCCCGTCGTGCACCAATGGATTTTTCTATCGAAAAATGTATGTGCGCTTCTCACCGTGGCCTTCGGTGTAGGAAAACATTGTTAAGAAACCAACAACCCCCACATGGTACCACCCTCAAGTTAGAAAATCTGTCGCCAAAACATCTAATGTGTTCCGGCAGCTATCCTTGAGAGCCAGTTGCCATTCTAGGCCTAGCGTGCTAACCATCTTCGACCGCATCATTACTTACCAACAGGTGAGATAGTGGTCAAACGCTAGCCTATAAGATATTTAAAAAAAATGCTTCGATATATGCTTTTAGTATTGCATTTGAATGGACAAGTTAGACTAAAATATATTAAATATCGTCGCTGAATCCATAGGTACGACCACACCGCGGCGTCCTGCGTACGTTTGCGCTCTCGCGATCCGCTTTTCAATCGTTTTCTAATAGCCGTAGATTGTGTTGTGAACCAGTCGGTACAAATCGCAGACAGAGAAAAGAATAGACCGTGGGTAGCTCTGTCTCTTTCCCACATGAAATAGGATATACTATGGAGTTATTCCATGTAACGGAAAAGGACAAAGCTATGATATTTCCCTCTCTCAGTGCGTGCCGGCTTTTACATGGTCAGTAACGTTGGTAGCCGTTCTTAGCTTAACTCACTTTGACCTTTATTGCTATGTATCACTGGGTTCTAAATACATATATGGTTATGTCACAGATTATATAATAGTTACTTCGTGTTTTAATGGATAGGGTGTCGGACTGGCGATCGACAGGTCGTGAGTTCGATCGTCATTACCATAGAAAAGATAATAATACTACGCCATTACACCCATTGCACTATTGACGTGAACCCACTGCAGACACAAGCATATTTAGCTTAGTAGGAGGAGTTAACAAGAGTGCCAGTAATGTGCCACCCACATTGCGAGTAATCTTTTTCTTTTAAAAAAATCTATCTCATGTGGCCACGCTACCCAAATCTCTATAATTACTTACTTTATGGTACAAATACTATTATGTAGTACTATTAAGTATTTTGTGATACTACTGAGCTATCTGATCGCCGCCTAGACCGCGCACGCAGTACGCTGCGGTGTGGCCGTACCTTCATATTATAAAAACGTTTGTACAGTCCGGCAAGTATAACTTGGCGTGCCTGTGCGCCACTGTGCTTTTACTTTGTACTTTGATAACAGTTTCTCTTAAACCACTTTTAATTACTTTTGGCATTATTGAACTATTTTAGTGTAGCAGATTTATCAACAATAATGCCGCGGTAATCTCTCAAACGTCAAACTCACAGTTTCAATTAAAAGAATTAGTTCCAAAAACCACCACCGCCAAGTTATACTTGTGGCACTGTAACTCTATCTGTTTCTTTATACCTACCTAATCACGCCTAAACGTACGTTCCAATATTTGTGAGATCTAACAAGGAGATTCTTTATAGCATGAGGATGAACATAGGCTACTAAATTCTTGGTGTACGTGAACAAAGTTTCGGGCATCATCAACAATACATAAATTCAAAATTTAAACCCACCCCCGACTGATTTATTTCAACGGCGGATCCAAGGGGGGGTGGATCATGACCACCCCCCCCCCCCCACTGTGCTGGTTCCAGGACTTAGGTGGACCACTAATTGAAAATAATGATTTTATTTATATATTTTGTCACCATACAAATTTTATGTAACTACATACCTTCAATATTTTATTAATTTAATATAATAACTTTGTATGAGGAAAAATTTTTAAGGATTTTCAGGATCTTGAGTGCGGGGCGCTCGCCGACGCGTTCAACCTCGCACTGCGGGCCGCTGCTCGTGCAGCGCGGGCGGACGGAGCGGGCGGCGGCGGCGGCGGTGGTGGTGTTGGTGGGGGGTGATGATGCGGTGTACATAGTGGAGGCGCGGGATTAGGTTGGAGGGCTTCGTCTTCATCACTGCTGTTTACTTCAGACGAAACCTCATCCAACCGGCAGACGGATGAGGCCGAAACATATGTCGATCGCTATATCGACATCGCGTAAGTCACGTTAAAATTCCCGTTTTTAAATCTATAAGTTTAAAATGAACGTGAGTAGAGTATTCTTCATATTCCAGGAGATGTCCCAGCATCAGGTCAATGCTACCATGTTCTTAAAATATAATTTAAGTAATCATGATCCTCTCATGATCAAAGAGCTGGCGCGTACCTCGGCCAACGAATTAGCCTTGCCATTCAAAGAGGTAATGTCGCCAGCTTTTTGGGTACCCTACCAGCGGACAGCGACCTTAATTCAGTTTTTTATTTGTAGATTTTATATAGTCTGTATTATAGTTTTAGGAGTAGTTTATATTGTATATATAGTTATTAAAAATTTTATTTAAGTAAGATAATACCGAATATCGAATTAATCAGATCTATAAAAGTAGATCTCATAACGTCATCATCTGGAAAAAAGCTCATAGTCTAAAAACGGCTGAACGGATTTCCATGAATCAAAGCTAAGAACACTCTCGATTAAGACAACTATCAAACAAAAAAACCTTAATAAAATCGGTTCATCATACATACACAGCCACACGTGTCAAACTTTCAACAACCAATCTTTTTGCGTCGGGGGTTAAAGAAAAAACAAATATGCATTTTCTCAAATATTTATCACAAAATATATACACAAGTACATCATGACTCATGACATGACAATATTTTTTTTTAATTCAATATGTTTAATTATCGGATCGGGGTTACCAGTCGAAGTTAATGCCGGTCACCGAGCGGATGAAGTCATGGTAGAATCCAGTGCGGGTGAAACCTGGACACAAATATTGTATTACAACCTTTTAACAGTGACATTTTGACATTTTAGTAATCATTGTTATCCACGGAAGGGTCATGGTTACCTTGATACCTACTCAGTTTCTCTCACTTCATGCTTAGACTGTAATTCTAGACGTGATCCCTGGGTGATGCTGAATGGGTGGTACTAGATTTCTAAATCTACTATATAATACAATACACCACCGTGCAGGGCGTAGATTGAATCTTCTAATGTTCCACTATATAGTGTCCGCCTGGCCAGCTACCGCCCTCAAGTTGGAAAATCTCTGCCTGTGTGTGTCTGTGTGTGCGTGTGCGTGTGCGTGTGCGTGAGCGTGTGCGTGTGCGTGTGCGTGTGTGCGTGTGTGCGTGAGTTTGTGTGTGTGTGTGTGTGTGTTTGTGTGTGTGTGTGTGTGTGTGTTTGTGTGTTTGTGTTAGTGTGTGTGTGTGAAATGAATATGAATATGAAAAAACCCGTCAAGTGCGATTTGGACTTGCGCACCGAGGCTTCCGTACTAGAAGTAAGTAGAAGTAAGTACCCTATAGGTTTTGATTCCCTTGTCAAATCGCAAAATATACGTAAATATGCGACATTAACGATCGTATCTTTTGATCGAGTTGACTTACAAGTTTAATTATTTCACAGCTAAACGATACCATAGACCCGAATATTTGATATAAGTTTCAACTTGATATCTCTACGCTTTTCTGAGAAAAAGGTCTTGACAGATGGACAGATAGACAGGCGGACAGATGGACAGACAGTCAGATAGACGGACAACAAAGTGATCCCATAAGGGTTCCTTTTTTCCTTTTGAGGTACGGAACCCTAAAAATATGAATAAGAGTACTGACCGGCTGGCATCCCTAAATGGCATCCCAGAAAGTGGACGAAGGAACCGACACCAATCTGTGTGGGGCTACCATCCACTTCTTCTATGACCAACGGTGCGCCGTTGTCACCCTGTAACAGACAAACATACACATAAATAATACTGCTTTTATTTAATTATTTGCCATACAATGTACAATAGAAATAACAACTTAATCTAAAACGTATTTATAAAAAAATATTTCAATCGTATTATGTAACAGGACAAGCAGGCAAGCGCCTGATGGTAAGGTAACACGTCTGTCTATACAAATAATGTTTTGGGAGATAAAATGTCTCCCAAATACAGCTCTCAATTTTTTTTTTTATAGTACCTAGATAAACAAGCGTTTGACCACTATCTCACCTGATGATAAGTGAAGATGTAATCGACGATGTAGCACGCTTACATGGAAGATACCTGTTCACTCGCGATCTAAAAACCGGATTTTACCTAATAGGAAACACAGATTGATGATTGATCCTTAAATTTTTTAGTAAGATTATTATGTATATGTCGCAGCCAACTAGCTTAATTAGCCGTTCAATCAAAAGCCTAGCCTCTAAACAGTGCCGTTCATTTAGCGGCCTGAATGATATTCAGACATTTGAAGGTATTCTGTACCTTAATTTAAACGCCATAGCGTCGGTTCTAGTGACGCGCGGCCGCTGTCGCGACTCCCCTCCTCGCTCCGCTCGTCGGCGCACGTCACGCGGTGGTTACTGTTCTCTAGTGTGTTGCCTTAGTGTCAGACCAAGCCAGTTTATTAAATGTAACAAACGCTACGGTTGAATATAATTCAGGCCGCTTGTTGAAAGTAATGAAGCTAGAATGTTCATTGAATGCTAACTAAGCTAGTTGGCTAAGACATATACACAGTACATACAGAGCAGATAGACTGGCTAGTGACGTTGTAGAAGCCAGCGCAGACGGCGGTCTCTTGCACCAGCCAGTTGGAGTTGTGCCACAACGCGCAGAGAGTGTTGTGTACGCCGCGCAGGTTTACCCAGTTCAGGTTCTCTGAAGCCTGACCTGGAGATAGAAGTAGAGTGAGTAGGTTGGCTATGCAATATCCGACAATCAACACCAACATTATACATAGGATATTCATACATAAAATCATGCCCTTTTCCCGTTGGGGTTGGCAGAGACTACTTCTTTCCACATGCCATTATCCTGACATATAGGTACCTGTTTCTCTTCTTCTACTTTCATGAGCACCTTCATACATGCTCGCCGGTTATAGGTACTTTTGACTTGGCCTTTCTTTAAAACGTCTCCGATCTGGTCGTAACACGTTCGCCTAGATCAGCCTCTACCATTTAACTGGTCTCATAAATCTGTTTTGTCAATCTTCCTTCATCCATCCTCTCTAGATGTCCAAACCATCTGAGCATTCCTTCCTCCATCTTTGTCACTACATCTTCTACCGCACCACAACGTTCCCGTATCACGCTGTTCTCCACCTTATCCATCAGAGTAACTCATCATACTTTGTATATATAATAACCAATACATAATACTTAGTAAATTATAACAAATGCATATAAGACCCAACATCATATAATAACATTTAAATTAACCAATTAAAAAAATACCCGTCGCGGGATGCCTGGCCTGCGTAAAACGTCGAATACTCGAAACGCAAAATTTCACCTGATGTTAAGTGAAGATACGGTCTAAAATCGTAGGTATTGGCGATATGTCTTTGTACGGTCGGTGGTTGGAATCACGGCCAGTCTACTACAAGTAGTAAGCGGCAATAACCCAATGGACAAGGTGACGGACTGGCGATCGAAAGGTCGTGAGTTGGATCCCCACCCATTGCACTATTGACGTGAACCCACTCTAGACACAAGCATAATTAGTTCATTTCGAGGGGTTAACGAGACTACTAGTAATGTGCAACCCACATTGCAGATTCGAATGATTCTTTATTTAATCGGTAGGTTACGTTTCCAAGGTGGTCCCATTGTAATTTCATCGAGATCTGATAAGTATCTCCAGAAATATGACGATAAACGTCTTAAACATGCTACTTAAACTGACTCGCGGGGTATGAAAGTCAGTTAATTTAGTTTTTAAATTATTATAATATTACCGCCAGTCCAGGTGGTTCCCCAGCCGGATGTGACCATCTTCACGTCGGAGTAGTCTCGTCTCATGTCTGCTAAACGCTGTATACGGATCGGTTGCACGTAAACTGGAATCCAACAAGTTAATAAATCGTTTATTTCGGAAAATTGTTGCAATAACTATACTAAAAGTTGTGAGGCTATAATAATCATGTTCATTCTTGAGTATCTGCTGCTGAGATAGGCTCACCACCTGTATTTCAGCATACAGCGCTCTCCCTCGAAGGTTAGCAGTTAGCCGTACTCACAAAACAAACTTATGCAATTACATCTTATACTAACATATCTAAACGTTAAAACAAAACTAGTTAAAAAAAGTAGCAGCATTGGATATTTATTGATTTGATTTCAATTCTAGGGCACAGAACACATAATAATTCTAGGGTCAAGGGCCTTATTCAGTATGACCATTTTAAAGTCTTACCGTGCCGTGTTACGTTATCTCCGCGTTATGGTATTCTCTATGCCAATTTCAAGTTCGGTAACGCAGTAGGGTAAGGTTATGAGCGCGTTTTGAGATATCGTGACATATGAGGACGTGTAACGCGCGTGTTTTGTATAATTTACCTATCGTGTGGCATACAGAATACAATTTTTCAATAACGTAACGTGGCGCGTTAAGAACGTTATCTCATTGATCATACTGAATAAGGCGCCTGTTCACACCGAGACGCGACGCGGCGCGACGTGACGATGCTTGTGGTTTTCAAAGTTTCCAAAGTTGGTTTTCGGCGCAGCAAAACGCGCGACGCCACCAATTATCTCAATGAAATGTATATCGTAT
Organism: Cabera pusaria; assembly: GCA_954871355.1. NCBI lineage: Eukaryota > Metazoa > Arthropoda > Insecta > Lepidoptera > Geometridae > Cabera > Cabera pusaria. The sequence goes on along the minus strand of OX940906.1, from coordinate 2,830,880 downwards.
TGTATAGTGTAGTAAATATAGTTTACATTTGTATCAAGTGGTTTCTCGCGTAGCTGCGCTGCGCCGAGCAGTGAACGACAGAGAAAAGAAGATTATAGAAGATTTCTCACTTTATGCTTGGAGTGCAGTGCGGCGCAGCCGAATCATCTCAATGAAATGTGTGTTTTATTGTATAGCAAATAAAGTTCTCTTTTGTATAACTATCTCAAAAAGTGTGCGCCTCGTCGCGTTGTGTCGCGGTCTGAACTAACCTTTAGGCAAATATGATCAACTGGCCAAGTGCGAGCCGGACTCGCACCCGTAGAGTTCCGACTGAACAAAATTTGCCGGAAATATAAGATTCTTGTATGGGGACACACTTTACTTTTTAATTTTATTTTTTTTATTTGAAGTTATAGCAGCCATTGTAATAGACACTATGAGCAAATTTTAAGTCTCTATGTATTACGTTTTATAAGATCGAGCATAAAACCCTTGAAAAATAAGTTTTTATTATATTGTTCCTTTAATTTCAAACTATATTCTGTTTTTAGTATTTCTTGTTATAGCGACCGTGGTAATAAATACTTTGTGAAAATTTCAAGTATCTACCTACTACGGTATCAAAGCATTTATTCAGTATGCAGGCAGTATTAATATACGCACATATACACGTCAAAATCATAAATCATAAAATAAATCATAACCAGTCATCAAGTAAACATAGCAAAAGCAGAATTTTAACGCTTTGAATTAGAAAAAAAAGAAAAGTAATGAACCATTCAGCTGTCATCCAATCGTTTATGTCAGAATATTAAAAAAAATATTAAAGTAGGTTAAAACCAACCATACATGTAACTGTGTGTTTCAGTACTTCAGACAATTTTTATACAAAAAAAATAAAAAAAGTGAAAAAGTGAAACACACCTTGAAAAAACGCATACCGATCACAGTACATATCAGTACATACAGTATAGGAGTTGCAGCCCTCTGTGAGACGGACAGATGGACGGACGGACAGTGAAGTCTCAGTAATAAGGTTAAGTTGGTACCCTATGGGTACGGAATCCTAATAATAAACTAAAAAAAACGGGTTGAACGGAGTGCCGGGAGTGCCGGCAGAAGTGAAAACTTGAACTTTGTGTTACTTTGGTCTACTCTTCCTCCGTCTTACGAATTTTCGACAGGGCACGTGTCCTGACGCGAGTTTAACATTTTTTACCCATCCCAAAAAGGTTCACAACGCCAAAGAAGTTTTCAGTTCAAATAAAATCGTTTAAAAAACTAAAAACAACCGACTTCAATGCCGCGCTATTAATTTTCAGTACCAATTTTGAGGTGTTTATCTCCATATCTCTAGAGATACTCATCAGACCTCTATAAAATTACCATGGTGCTACACTTGAGATATCTCCTTTCTAACTGTTACGGCTACATACTAATCCTGGTATCATTAATCCTGTCCAATGACACGTTCCTCCTCCTAATTCAAACTTGCCGCGCGCCCTCTCGCCGCGCGCGCTTCAATATGGCCGATGTCGTTCGTGTGCATACACGCGCGTGTGTTTTTGTGTATAAAATGTGTATAATAAAATAGAGGAAGACACGAAAATCCTGGTGGCAGGAGACTTAGACTCCGGCGGATATTTCTGCCTGCGGTGCTGGTGAGTCCTATCTATATTCCCGTTTCTAATCCTAGTGGTGGCCGGGGCGATTCCCTCATTACACAGTCAAATATCCGTAGCGTGTCGTCTCTAAGCAGTAGCATCAGGCTTTCTTCGCGAGTATCCAACATACATGGTGCCTCCTGTGAGGACTAAGTCCTCATCTTTGTTGATCACAAGTCTAAATCACGAGTGTTTACTTGTAATAATAATAATCGCCATATTCCCTAGTTCAAACAATCAATGCTATTTTGTTATTTAGCTACACTAAAAACATCAAATAGTCAATATTGTTTACTTTGTATTGTAACAAAACTCATAGAATCTCGTAATTTTGTTGATATCTCATCGTATTGTCGTTCGCTGTTCGAACATACCTACCTACCGGCAGCGGCCGATCGAGGCGCGGTTCACCCGGGCGAACGTTCCATCGAGTTACTTTATAATCTACCTACTATCTATTTTAATAAACTTACCGACAGACCTACTCCAGTATAAAATATAATCTAATCTGTTTCAATCCTATTGTTGTCAGACATTCTACTTCACCTATTGCGAGGAAAGCCTGATGTTGCAACTTAGTTGTCAAACAGTAGATTTAATTAATGTGTGCTCGAGTCTAGGCTAGGTAAAGATTTAATAGGTCTTAATTGTTAGGTACGTCTGATTCACTAAGAGTGTAAAGTGTTAGTTCAAACTTAAAACCATTGAATTTACTGTAATATTTACATACTACATTAATACGTAACCTGTATTTCGTATATCTTGCAGATAAATTGTAGGTAGGTAGCTACCTACCTATCCGCTACAAATATTTCTCGTATTAACTATTCTATAATTTTACTAACGCCTAGTAAATTATAATAGCTTACGCAGCTTTGTTTGTATTAAGTACCTAGTTAATTTGTTTCGTCTTTGTACTGATCTTATTATCGAAATATATTGTATTATAAAAAGATTCAATAATGACAGACAAGATGGAAGCCGAATTACAATCTCTCATTAAAAGACGTGAATATGAATTCTCGTGTATGCAAATATTGTTCGATTTGTCTAAAGTGGCTACAACCGATAAATCTAAATTATCGTCGTTTCGTAGTAGATATAAATCTGTCGAAAAAACAAAAGAAAATTTTGTCGAGGTCAACGACCGTATAAACAAGTTGGAAATAACTTTGCGACCGAAATCAATGATTGATAATGCAACGTTATTAGCGTTTGACGAGTTGTATTATGCCGTGGTCGAGTTCGCGGATTCAATGTTATCAGTGACAAGTAGCAGTTCTAATGCTAGTGTTCCAGTGCAGGAGACTCCGAGTCCTCGCGTTCAATTACCTAAACTGGAAATTCCGAAGTTTGACGGAAACATTGAAAACTGGCAAAGTTTTAAAGACAGTTATGTGTCTTTAATCCACTTCAACGCTACGCTATCCGATGCGGAAAAGTTCCATTATCTGAACTCATGCTTGTCTGGTTTCGCCTCAACTATAGCGAAAGGTTTACCTGTCACGGCCGCGAATTATAGTATAGTTTACCAGGCTTTGCTCGATAGGTACGATAATAAGCGAGTTCTGGCTACCGCGTATATTGATAAGCTAGTCAACGCTAGTAAAATAAATAAGCCGTCACTCGATAATTTAACGAGCTTATTAAATATATTATACGAAAATGTAAACGCATTGCGGTCGCTGTCGATTCACAACCTTACTGATTTTTTATTGTTTTACATCGCTTCGCGTGCACTGGACTGCGAGACTCGTCAACGGTTCGAGTTGCAGAATGCGAGCGAGATACCTACGTTTGACGATTTAATAAAATACCTGCAAAATTATATTAAAATATTAGAAGTGAGTCAAACCGCGTCTGTTTCTCCTTCTACTCCGGTAAATAGACAAATTCGCAATAATAAGAATACTAACAATAAATTCACGCAACAAGCAAAAACAACTTTAGTCGCGTCTTCGTCGCAAAACGAGCGTAAACTAGTTTGCCCGTGTTGCCAATCCTCACACTCGATCTATCGATGTGCAAAATTCCAATCATTGGATGTTCAGCCGCGTCGGCAGTTAGTGATGGAATTAAAACTTTGTTTTAATTGTTTGCGAGCGGGTCACGAGGCGAACAGTTGCAACAGTAACAATAGTTGTTTACTTTGTGCATCTAAACACAACACGTTGTTACATATAGACAAGCAGTCTACATCTCGTTCTAATGATAAAGCGGAAAATAAGATTACTAATTCAAGCACGGCGCTCACAAGCGCTGCAACCGCGCCATGCGTGGGAGACTCAAACGTTCCGAGTACTAAAATACTGGGGTCCGCGGTAGTACGCGTACGTCATGCGAATGGTTCGCTGCAGTGTGCGCGCGCCCTTATTGACAGCTGTTCGATGGATTCCTTTATAACAGTTTCGTGTGCTCGTCGACTTGGGTTACATATCCAGAAATGTAAAATGAATGTTACCGGTTTAGGTCAAAGTTCGGTACTCGATATAAAGGGTGTTACTTTTTGCTCGATTATGCCGCGTCAAAGTGATACTCCCACATTCGAGTTGTCTTTTGTGGTGTTACCTAAAATCACCACATCGATGCCTTCCTCTCCGTTACCCGCGGTGGTACACGATCAATTTTCTCATCTCGATTTAGCGGATGACAATTTTCATCGATCTAGTTCTGTGGATCTTTTGTTAGGAGTCGAGTGTTTCGATCAAATATATACCGGCGCTCGTTACTCGCCAGGTCCGGGCTTACCTTGCGCGCTTGATAGTGTGTTCGGGTGGGTTATTAGCGGTCAGCTCTTACACCACTCCTTGTCGCGGGCGGTATCCCAACCGATGACGTCACTTCTTACAGCCACGTGTGCTCTCGATGATATTGTAAAACGGTTCTGGGAGATTGAAGAACCGTCACGTACTGCCATTTCGATTCCCGAAGATGATGTCTGCGAACAGAAATACAGAGAAGGTACTTACCGAACTCCTGAAGGTCGTTACGTTGTTCCTCTCATGTTGAAGGATGATGCTCCTTCTCTTGGTGATTCTCGTCGTTGCAGTTTAAATCGCTTTCTAAATTTAGAAAGACGTCTAGAGCGTGATTCTGATTTAAAATCTGAATACGCGGACTTCATGCGTCAGTACGAAGACCTTGGTCACATGCAACCAGCAGTCGCTTCGTCTACTGAGGCAAGGTATCTTATACCTCATCACGGTGTAGTCAGACCCGAAAGTTCTACTACACGTCTGCGCGTCGTCTTTGACGCCAGTAGCAAGACTTCCGTCAATAAGTCTTTAAATGATATAGTTCATGTCGGACCCAAACTTCAAATCGACATAATCGATTTAGTCACAAGGTTTCGACTGCATACTATTGTCTTCACTGCGGACATTTGTAAAATGTACCGGCAAATTCTCGTTCGACCTGAAGACAGGTCCTACCAACACATTCTGTGGCGTGACCAACCTAACGCACCACTCGTCGAATATGAGTTGGCCACTGTCACATACGGCGTCAGTAGCTCTCCATACTTGGCTATCCGCACTCTGCGTCAGTTAGCCGACGATCACGGGTCGGAGTATTCTTCTCGTGCCGCCGAGGTTCTTCGAGAAGATACATTTATGGATGACGTTACTACTGGCTGCGCTTCTTTAGAAGAAGCCATGCAATTAAAAAAGGATTTGACTTCTTTGTTGGCTCAAGGTCAATTCGAACTTCGGAAATGGAGTTCAAACAATTCCGAATTGTTAGCTGATATTCCTCCTGAGCATTGTCAAACTCATAAGACCTTCGACGAAGGTGGTCAGGAATTTATCAAGAATTTAGGTATCCAGTGGGATCCTTCGAGTGACAACTTCTCGTATTCCTTTTCGGATACATTTAATATAAAATTTACCAAAAGGTCAATACTCTCGATCACTGCGAGAATCTTCGATGCTCTTGGCTGGATTTCCCCGTTGATTTTCTCTGCTAAGTTACTATTGCAGGACATGTGGAAACTGAATTTAGATTGGGACGAACCCATTCCTCATGACTTAGCCAAGCGGTGGCATGTTATAGCTGCAAATTTGCATGACATTCAACGAATCAAATTGCCACGTAGCGTGCTTCCAACAAATCCCATTCAAATTCATTTAGTCGGATTTTGTGACGGCTCCTCTAAGGGCTACGGTTGTTGTGTATATTTGTGTGCGGTGACGCCAAGCGCCACCGTCTCTCGCCTGTTGATAGGAAAGTCCAAGGTAGCACCCTTGAAACCTACGACAGTAAATAGGCTCGAGTTGTGTGCCGCAGTGTTGCTATCTCGGGTTTTGAGTCATATGTGTGATTTACTCAACGTCAAATTACGTATTGACTCAATCCGAGCATACTCAGACAGCACCACCACATTGGCCTGGTTGAAAACGCCGCCACATTTACTAAAAATGTTTGTTGCAAACCGGGTGGTTCAAATAACCGATGTGGTCGACATCCACTGTTGGAGTTATGTTTCCACCAAGGATAACCCGGCGGACTGCTGTAGTCGCGGTATTAGCTGTTCTGAACTCGTCGAGCATCCACTCTGGTGGTCAGGTCCTCCATGGCTTTCAAAACCGCCATCGGAATGGCCATCAAAATTACCTTCTCCGGACACTGACTTACCGGAAATGAAACCTTCCGTGGTTCAAACTCTTCTCACGGTGGTTCCGGAAGATGACTTAATAAGTCAACTACTAAATAGATATTCCTCGTTACCTAAAGTCACAAGAGTGCTCGCGTGGGTAATGCGCTTTTCCTCAAATATAAAGCGAAAGAAAGAGAATCGAACGCTTTCTTCTCTTTCAACCATCGAACTTGACTCTTCTTTGATGTTGCTTGTAAAGTACACTCAAACTAATTTCTTGCAAGACGAGCTCGAAAAGGTCGCTCATAATCAGGTTTGCTCTAAACCTATTCAAAAACTGTCTCCATTCTTAGACAGTGCAGGACTGCTGCGAGTGGGGGGACGTATCGATAACGCCAACTTGCCTGCTTGTGCGTTACATCCTCTTCTGTTGCCTAAAGCTTGTGCTTTATCACGCTTGATCGTGGAACATTTTCATATCAAGTATCTGCATTGTGGACCCAGAACTTTGCAGTCGTTGGTCCAACGGAAATTCTGGATAATAGGTTGTCGTCTACTCATTCGCACAGTATGCTCCAAATGCGTACAATGCTTCAAGGTCAAGCCGGTACCTTGTCAACCTGAGATGGGCAAACTTCCAGCCGCCAGGTTACAACCTAGTCGTTGTTTTGAAACTACCGGAATAGACTTTTGCGGTGCTTTTCTTTTGAAAGAGAGTCGTCGACGTAAGGCACCCACATTCAAGGCGTACGTGTGCTTATTTGTGTGTCTTAGCACGAAGGCCGTGCACCTAGAAGCAGTTACCGAGCTGAGCTCAGAAGCCTTCTTGGCTGCTCTAGATAGAATGGTCTCACGTCGTGGTATTTGTAAAACGATTATCAGCGATTGTGGAACTAATTTTGTTGGCGCAAATAGGCTTATGAAAAATATCCTAGCTGAATTGCAGGATCACTATCCTGATATAGCGGACGAATTTGCCACTCGCGGCATCAAGTGGGAATTTAATCCACCGAGTGCGCCTCACTTCGGAGGAATTTTTGAAAGTGGCATCAAATCTACCAAGTACCACCTCAAGCGAGTTGTAGGTACTCAAATTCTGACGTATGAAGAAATGAGCACGGTTTTAACGAAAATCGAAGCCATTCTCAATTCGCGCCCACTTTGCGCTATATCACCGGACCCTAATGAAACAGATGTATTAACACCTGGACATTTTCTTTCCAATGGTCCACTCGTGTCGATACCCGAGTCATCAATGATCGATGTTAAAACACCGCGTTCTCGTTGGCAGTTACTTCAAAAGATAACACAATCGTTTTGGCGTATCTGGCAGCGTGATTACTTACATACTCTTCAACAAAAGAACAAATGGTTCAAAGGTGTCCCTAATATCAGGGTCAATGATTTGGTTATTATTATTGAACCCACGTTACCTACGTTGTGTTGGAGGCTAGCGAAAATAGAACAATTGCACCCTGGTCGCGATAACGTAGTCCGCGTTGTGACGCTTCGCTCTGCGAATGGCAATGTTTTTCGACGACCTGTTGTCAAGATTTGCCCTTTGCCTATTGATGCCTAAGCTATTATAGTTTAAACGTATCTTTAGGTAATTTAGAATTAAGTAATTTAATGTAATAAGGCTACAGTTTAGTTCTGTTTTGTAATAGTCTTGAGCACATATTTTTTAGGTTTATACTGTGAAATCTTAGTAGATTTCAAGTGGGGGGAATATGTTACGGCTACATACTAATCCTGGTATCATTAATCCTGTCCAATGACACGTTCCTCCTCCTAATTCAAACTTGCCGCGCGCCCTCTCGCCGCGCGCGCTTCAATATGGCCGATGTCGTTCGTGTGCATACACGCGCGTGTGTTTTTGTGTATAAAATGTGTATAATAAAATAGAGGAAGACACGAAAATCCTGGTGGCAGGAGACTTAGACTCCGGCGGATATTTCTGCCTGCGGTGCTGGTGAGTCCTATCTATATTCCCGTTTCTAATCCTAGTGGTGGCCGGGGCGATTCCCTCATTACACAGTCAAATATCCGTAGCGTGTCGTCTCTAAGCAGTAGCATCAGGCTTTCTTCGCGAGTATCCAACACTAACAAAAAAAGAATAATCAAAATCGGTTCATAAACGAAGTTATCCGCGAACAAACATAAAAAAAAAAACATATATACGGTCGAATTGAGAAATCTCCTCCTATTTTTGAAGTCGGTTAAAAATAAAATAATTTAAACGTTCCTCAGATAATTAACACTATAATAGGTAATTAAACAATACTTACAATCGAAAGCCAGCTCCCTGTTGAATCCAATGAGCGCGAGATCATGAGGCTGCGAGAGCTGCCACAGGTCTTCCACGAACCCTGGGGGAGTGAGGACGGTGCTGGTCTCCAGCAGGAACCGCGGACGGTTCAAGTTCACCATGCCCCCGCTGATGATGAGGTGGGCACGGCTGGAGAGGAGAAACAAACAAGAAATTGATAATAACGTAATAATAATATATATATATATAGTTTATATCTTATAGGCTAGCGTTTGACCACTATCTCACCTGTTGGTAAGTGAGGATGTGATCGAAGTTGGTAAGCACGCTAGGCCTAGAATGGGAACTGGCTCTCAAGGATAGCTGCCGGAACACATTAGATGTTTGGCGACAGATTTTCTAGCTTGAGGGTGGTAGCTGGCCAGGCGGACACTAGATAGTGTCCTACCACCATGCGGGGGTTTTTGGTTTCTTAACTATCTTTTCCTTTACCGGAGGGCCACGCAGAAGCGCACATAATTTTTTCTATAGAAAAATCCATTGGTGCACGGCGGTTTGAACTCGGTACCACGGCATCAAAGCCGACCGTTCTCCCGATTACGCCAAGTATAATATTTATTATATTTTTGTGTATGTTACGCGATTACTCCGTCAATTGTGAACCGATTTAAATGATTATTTTTTAATCGGTAGGGTACGTTTCCAAGGTGGTCCCATTTTAATTTCATCGAGATCTGATAAGTATCTCCAGAGATATGACGATAAACGTCTCAAACTTGCTACTAAATTGACTTGAAATTGTACTTGAAACAATGAATGTTCAATATTTCGGCTTGCAAGCCATGATCACGAATGAACTGTAGATTGCGGGTCGAAATATCGGAAACTTCAGTGCAAAATAACAGGGCATGTGAGACTCAACAGCTTTATGTTTCAAGTGCTCAAGGTAAGAGGCGCAGTGCAGTGACATGCAAAATTCTGGCAGTCCAGAATGTTGTCATGACTTTTAGATTTTTAAAATATTCCCTACATGATTATTTGTATTTCCACTCTAATTACTCGTTTCAGTATTTTAAATAGGTACCCTTTCCGCGTCAGTCGAAGCTCCCCACACTATTAAGACATAAGACAGTATGGAATGTCAGTAAACATAAAAAAAAAATAGGTTTACAGCAGACATAATCTTCTTTAGCTGTTACAGTTATATTTAGTGCATACACACCCCTTGCCAGTTTTTTACAAGTTGTATCTACATGTTGTTTCCAAGTAAGAGCACATCATCAGCCTGTATCAGTCCACTGCTGGACATAGGCCTCTCCCAAGATGCGCCACTGAGCCCGATCTTCGGCTCTTCTCTTCCAGTCACTGCCCACCGCTTTGCGTATGTCGTCGCTCCACCTGGTCACAGGACGTCCTACGCTACGTTTAGGAAGCACGTTAGTAAGAGCACAATCAAGTTCAAATCCTAGAAATTTGACCATTTTAGACGCTGTTGTGCTGTCATCTAAAAGTATAGCTACAGGTGTTTGATTAGGTGATACAGCGTTAAAATCATAACATTCGTTTTGTCTGTATTCAGCTTGACCCCAGCCAATCATTTTGAACCATATACTAAGTTTTTGTAGCGTTTCTGTTATGATTATTTCCAAATTTGTGTAAGTACCAGCTGAGAGGATGATGTTAGTATCATCAGCGTAATGAATCATTTCTCCTTTTTAACCAACTTCAAAAAAAGGAGGAGGTTTCTCCTTTTTTTTTTTAATGTTTGTTCGCGGATAACTACGTCGTTTATGAACCGATTTTGATTATACTTTTTTTATTCTTAAGGAGATATTCCAAGTGTGGTACCATAGTAATTTTATCGAGGTCTGATAAGTATCTCCAGAGATATTGAGATAAACATCTCAAAATTGGTACTGAAAATGAATAGCGCGGCATAGAAGTCGGTTCTTTTTTAGTTTTTAAACGATATTATATGTCTAGAGACTTCAAATCATTGAGAAATATTAAAAAAACAATATATTTCCCAAAGAGGATCCCTGAGGTATGCCTATGTTAATAGTTTGAGGTGAAGATCTGAAAGCTGTTTGATTCATTTTAATTTTAACCGTTTATTATCTATTCGTTCTATCTTATTGTCTATGGATCACAGAAAAAATTGCACCGTAAGAGAATCGAGCCTATGACCTTCGGCACTATTATTATCTTTTCTATGCTTCGGCTTAGCAGGCAGTGTCACTAAAACCTCTCGATCGACCCATCGTGCCAGCCAGATTGATGATGATGTTTCAGACGCTGTGCATGAGGAGCGGTATCTACATAGGTCCTTGTGTGGCTGGCATCGACGGCACTAAGATGCCCCGTTACTGTCTTTTGGTGACACCATTTGATACTGCCTGCCGGATGGAAAGCACTAGAGAACGTAAGTACATTAATTATATGTTACTTTAAACTTTTTATAACCGACAAAAAAAAGGAGGACGTTTCTCAATTCGACCGTATATATATATATATTATTTTTTTTATGTTTGTTCGCGGATAACTTCTTCGTTTATGAACCGATTTTGATTATTCTTTTTTTGTTTGAAAGCAGATATCCCAAGTGTAGTACCATGGTAATTTCATTGAATTCTGATAACTATCTCCAGAGATATTGAGATAAACATCTCAAAATTGGTACCGAAAATGAATAGTGCAGCATTGAAGTCGGTTCTTTTTTAGTTTTTAAACGATATTATTTAGATTATTGACGTGATAATGTCTTATAAATCGATGAACACCGGCCGCACGAAAAAGTGTCACGTTCCGCCTGAGCCTAGCGTGCAAGCGAGAGCGCGGAACAAGCGAAAGAGAGGCTCGATCGTATGACGTTATCACATAAATTATCGTCCATAAACCGACTTTACAGACAACCAATTTTTTCCCAAATGGATAATTTTTATTTATTTTTTATTTTATAGAAAGTGTTCTTACCTTTGAATAGTGTTTTTCAACGTTCGCGAAGCGGCTATAAGGGGGTTGCAAAGACTCACCAAAAGAAAAATAAACTGGCCAAGTGCAAGTCGGACTCGCACTCGTAGGGTTCCGTACCACACTACATTTATAAGAGCGAGCAAAAAATACCACTATCATTTTTTGCCAGCAAAATATAATAATTAATAAACATTTTATTTCTTATAACGCTAAACGCCATCTGACGTATAACAAAGGAGTTAGGGATCGACATTTCAATATAATGCCATCTATGGGACGTTTACCTAACTAAGCGTTCATAGATGGCGTGAAATGCCGAAAAAATACGTTTCTTGTATGGGGACCCTCTATTATTTTTTTATTTTATTCTGTTTTTAGTATTTGTTGTTATAGCGGCAACAGAAATACATCATCTGAGAAAATTTCAACTGTCTAACTATCACGGTTCATGAGATACAGCCTGGTGACAGACGGACAGACAGACAGATAGACAGACAGACAGACAGACGGACAGCGGAGTCTTAGTAATAGGGTCCCGTTTTACCCTTTCGGTATGGAACCCTAAAAAAACCAAGGTTTGAAAATATTTTATTAGGAAAATATTAATTAAAGAGCATTTGTAGGTATTGTAATTGAGAGGGAGTGAGGGCGCATATAATATTTATTTCTGAAGAAATATATGTAATTTGTTTCTTGTAGGCCACACGAGCGAAGCCGCCGGCACAAGCTTGTAATATAATAAAATACAGATAATAAAAAGTGCAGGCAGGAGGTCGCGAATTTTTTTTTTATATAAAGGGGCTCGCGTCATTATAAAGTTTAAAAAACACTACCTTTGATTCCGGAAATTTTATTGGAAATCAGTTCAGCTGTTTGAAGACTATGGAGCTTTTCTCTAGTAGATGACGCTGTGAAATCTACTTTCATGGGTCTGATTAATTTAGAAATTCGGTATTATATCCTCATACTTCAAGGATATTGTAAAAACCTGAAACTATCATAAAAAAGGCAGACGGATTCGTGCCGAACACCCGATTAAACGCAAGTTCAGTAATACTAAATGCTTGAGTAATACGCTTCCGCGCTCAGTTCAGTTAGCTACCAAGCGGCAGCAGGGTCGGACGCTTCTGATCCGAGCAGTATTTCTTCGCAGCGTTGCTTACGTAGTAATAATTCCGTATTGACTATGCAAAGCTGAGCGCGGAAACTTATTACTCAAGAATTTGGTATTACTAAACTTGTCACTCGGGTGTTCGGCACAAATCTGTCTGCCTTTTTTATGATAGTCTGAGGTAAAAACATGTTAGCATTGACCTAATGCTGGGACATCTCTTAGAATCTGCAGAATACTCAACCCCTCGCCAACTTACAGCAGTGATGTCGGTTTTGGGCTCAATGGGATGGTCTCAATGAACAGATTATACATAGATCAGTCGGGAGTGGTTTGAAATGTTGCATATAAGGTATATTCAATAATTTTATTGTTAACGTCGTTTTACAATGTACAGCTATGAAGATTCAAATATCAGAGGACGTAAAAAGGGCGTTGGACAAAACTGAACTATTCGTGACCAACCCGCGAGGTTTTGGCGATGTGAAGGTAAAATAAAACTGGCCAATTGCGAGTCAGACTTTTGTCCCTCACACGGAGGGTTCCGAACGCCATCTGACGAGTATCTAACGAACTTCTAACACCAACTACGTAAAATAACACTAAAGCTACTTCTACTCGCCAATAGATGTCGGGAAGAGTAATATTTTAAGTTGATTATCAATAAAGTTGATTATTAAAAACACGAATAAAACAACATTTTCTGAAAATGATTCCTAGCTAGATCGATTTATCGCCCCCGAAGTTCCCTGTATACTAAATTTTATTTAATCGTTGGAGCCGTTTCGGAAATTCAGATTCAGATTCCGAGATTAAGGTAAACACGATAGTGCCATCTATGAAGATTATAGATTATATAGATTATAGATAGATCGCTATCGTAAAAAAACACGTTTTTTGTTTAAAAACCTTTAATTTTTAACCTTTTTCTATTCTTAGTATTTGTTGTTATAGCGGCAACAGAAATACATCATCAGTGAAAATTTCAACCTTATAACTATCACGGTTCATGAGATACAGCCTGGTGACAGACGGACAGACAGACAGCGGAGTCTCAGTAATAGGATTTCGTTGGTAACCCTATCACAGTGTTTTTTTAGACCCAAAAAAGTGACATTCGCTTTTTATTGAATATTTCTACTCAAAAGAGTATTAAAAATGGAAGTAGAACTCCCAGATGTCAACTTTGTATACTTTTTTTTTAATCAAGGATTTTGTGACCTTGGAGGTAAAAATACTGAAAATAATTCGTAAAACAAACTATATACAATTGAATTTTGTTAGTATTGTAGAGTTATGACACAATACGAGGCGCACATTATCACGTTTTTGATAAAATAGGGATAGAATTCACAAAAAAAATATTTTACCATAATCAGTATTTATTTTTTTATACATTTTCTACCTATGACTAGTACAAATAGATGCGTTATACTAAGGTTTACAACTCACAAAAATATTACGTTTGACTAAGGCGTAGGTTTCGAGAAAACGATTTTTATGTGTACTGAGGTCACAATTCTGAATTTAGGGTTATCACAAAAAGGTCAACTGAAGGTTGAAATATAAAAGTTAAATATTTTCACATGTATTAGTGCGGGGTTTTAGCAACAGCTTGTCGAGGGTGTACCGCTTCCCCCACCACATATAACCCTTGATCAGAAATTTATCAGCACGTTGTAAAATAATATAATAATTCATCGACAGAAGTCAAACAATTTTAAGTAGAAAATGGCTTTATAAAAATTGGTACATTATTTATCATATATATTTAGCATAATTTGCTATTTAAATGATTATTGCTACTATGGATATTATTTGTAATTGTATATGGTTTTTTTTTTTTTTTACTGAAGATAAGCAAGCGTTTGACCACTATCTCACCTGATGTTAAGTGAAGATGTGATCGACGATGTAGCACGCTTGCCTAGAAGATACCTGTTCACTTGCGATTTGAAGACCCCCGGATTGTACTTCACAGGAAACACACACTCTGGCAGGGAATTCCATTCCTTTGCTGTGCGTATGATAAATATTGATGCAAAGCGTTTTGTGCGACAGAATGGAATATCAACCATGTATCGATGGCGTATATCTGTGCGTCTGGTAGTACGATGGTAAAAGGGGGACGGTGGAATTAATTCGTGCAGTTGGTAGGCACACTCCCCGAAATGTATCCGATAAAAGACCGATAAACTGGCGACTTTGCGGCGATGCTCTAGGCTCTGAAGCCTTTTGCTTACAAGATTTTTGTCGTTAATGAGTTTCTTGGCTCTCGTCTCAATAACTTCCAACGCCTCCAGCTGGTATTTGGTTGACCCATCCCACAGGTGAGAACAGTACTCCATACATGATCGGACTTGAGCTTGATACAAATTAAGCAGCTGTCCTGGTGTGAAGTACTGTCTCACCTTGGCCAAAACACCAAGCTTTTTTGAGGCTAATTGGGCTTTTGTCTCAATATACGAGCCAAAGTTGAGTGTGGGTGTTAGCGAGATTCCAAGAAGCTCGAGGTGATCAGTTATCGGTACGGACACATTCCGGAAAGTAGGAGTCAGTTAGAACGGACTCCGTTTGGCGGAGAACAGACACGCCTGGGTCTTAGCTGCATTAAACTTGTCCAGGTTGGCATCGCCCCATTCGGAGACAGCCTGTAAGGACAAGTTCAAGCGCTCGACCATCGCCTCCCTATAACACTGAATTTGTGCTACACTAGTACGTTCACTGGATGTATAGCTCTCTACAACGGTGCTGTCGTTTGCATACCCAAAGATACCGGGCTTTAGCAGATCGTTAATATGCAGCAGGAAAAGAGTTGCAGAGAGCACTGATCCCTGAGGGACCCCGGCATTAATAGCCATTTGGTCAGAAGAGCAGCCATCAATGACTACTCTTATCGACCGGTCCCTCAGGAAATCCGAAATCCAGACACCAGTAGGCAGTCCGTAGTATGGAAGCTTTCTTATAAGACTATCGTGCCAAACCCTGTCAAAGGCTTTTGATATATCCAGGGAAACTGCTAGAGCTTCCCCATGATTCTCAACAGCCTCGCTCCAAATGTGCGTGGCATACGGCTAGAAGATCCCCAGTGGACCGATTTTGGCGAAATCCATATTGTCACTTAGGAGGTCGTTTGCTTCTAGGTATGCCAGGAGCCGGTTATTCAGTACACGTTCCACAGTCTTGCAGAGTATGGACGTGACTGAGATTGGCCTATAGTTGGCAGGGTCAGCACGACTGCCTTTTTTGGGCACAGGTTGCACGTTGGCAAGCTTCCATGATTTCGGCACTTGACCACATGTTATAGAGAGACGAAAGAGGCGTGTCAGAACAGGAGCAAGTTCAGGCGCACAGGTCCTCAAGACTATAGCTGGAATACCATCAGGGCCGCTGGCTTTGTTCACGTCTAGATTTTGCAGTGTTTTACGAACCTCCGTCTGACGGATGCGGATTTCCGACATTTGTGTCATACATCCAGGTAGACTTGGAGGTGTCTCACCAGCAGTGTCTAGACGTGAAGATTCCGCAAACAAAGAAGCAAACAAATTTGCTTTCTCTTTGGCGGTGTGAGCCAGCGCCCCATCGGGTTTTAGCAGTGGAAGAAGTGAGGGGCAACAGAAGTCCGACTCGACCGACTTAGCCAGAGACCAAAACGCTTTACTACCCGCTGGATACGAAGCTAGTTTGGTCCCTATCCGGCCTATGTGCTCAAATCGGGACTTCCGTAGAGCCTTCTTGCAGGACTTGGCAGCCTTGTTGAACGCTTTCTTCTTCGCTGACAGATCTCTGGCTTTGCGGTTACGAGCATCAACCCAGGCCAGGTATGCTTCATGTTTCAGTGCTTCAGCACGTCGACATTCAGCCCCGAACCATGGTTGAGCTTTGCTTGACATCGCTACATCAGAAAATGGAATATAGTACTCCATTCCATGACGCAGCACCTCCGTCACAGCATCCGCGCAAATCGAAGGATCATCGGAAGAGAAGCAAACAGGCCGCCAAGGATAAGATGCAAAGAACGACCGCATCTCATCCCAATCTGCTGACTTGTATCGCCACACCCGCCGGGTGCCTCTTGGGCTAGGGTCGGGCGGGGAGTAGACTGATACAGATTTCACCAAACAGTGGTCGGAGCTACCTAACGGTGATGATACCGACACTGAGTAACGGTCTGGATCAGTTGTCAGCAGAAGGTCCAAGCAATTGGCTGTATGGCCGTCAACATCAGGAACCCGCGTTGCCTCTTGGACCAGCTGGGTGAGATTTAACGCTAAGGCTAGCTTTCGCGTCTCTCTCCCAGCGTGGTCGGTGCACTGGTATGGGAAAAGCCACACCTGGTGGTGGGCATTAAAGTCCCCCAGTAACACTAGTTGGGCAGAAGGGTATTTGTGTTGAGCGGCGTCCGCCGCCTCACTCAAGTACTCTGTGAGCCTGGTTGTCTCCTGATCTCCGCTGTGCGACCGGTATACACAGGCGTAGAGAAGTTTCTCTAGGTCTATGTCCACCAGTAACCAAAGCACGGAATAGCGAGGGTCTTCAAGATGACGGAGACGCAGACAGCAGATGTCGTCCCGGGCGTAAGCGCACACACCTGACCGAGCTTTAAAATTGTGCTCCAGGGTGTAGCCGGGGTAAGTGAGGTACGCCACGTCAGACGGGCATTGTATCTGCGTCTCCGTGAGGAACAAGAGAGCGGGTTTTTCAGTCTCGAGATGGTGGTGGACTGCGTGGAGATTTGAGTGCAGACCTCTAATATTAGTGAGGTGCACTTTGAGCGAGAGGGCGTGCAGCCGCTGTTTAAAATGCTTCTTGTTCCTTTTTGTCATATCATATTGCGAGTGTAAAGGTAGGAGCACGGCAGTGAAACGAGGCGCTCTGCTTTTGACCTGTGACTAACATTGAGACACAACACCAGAAGGGGGACCAGCCTGGAGACTGCGGGGACGCCCGAGCCCCCCCGGGAATGTTCATAGGGCCCTCTCGTCCGGTCGCCAACCGGCACCATGACGCATCCCGGGATTTTTCGTCAGTTGGCGGGGCAGCCTTTCGCGTGTGGCTGGCACGCTACTTGGGCCCCCTACTAACTGCGGTCGGCCAGCGGTGCACCGTGCCTCGGATCCCGCTACCCTCCGCGACTGGTCCCCCAAAGTGAAGTGGCGTCAAAGTGCGTCAGAACGGTCCTTAAGCAGAAGCGCTACTGTTTCGACCCGTCTCCTGTAATGGCTACACCGACCATCATGCCGTAATACTGAGTCGCTTGGCGGCATGGCTTTGGTCGGTGGGTGGTCACGAGCCGCGGCATAAGCCTCCCACCGAGTCACCTATTTAGCACCACCCAGGGACCACGTGTAGGGATTCACGAAACGGGGTATTCTCCTACGGACGTGGGTGACATGGCCCCCAAATGGATTTTGTTTTCAACTAAATAATTTTTATTTATTAATAAAACATGACTTGTATGTACTGTGTATGCTAAAATAAACGACCTGTAACAAGTAAAGTTACCAGGCTCACTTACCAATAACATACATACATAAGATTTTTTTTTTTAATTTCACTTAAAATGTGTTTTGATATTCATTTTTACGGTAGGAATGTACTTTAACTGACATCGATTTTAGGGGCGGGATGGGAGGAGGTGGATAAAGGGGTAAAACCCCCTCCTTGAAGGAAAAGTTGCGGAACGCCAAAGGATATATGAATATTTTAAAATGTTGAGGTTAAGTACTTAAATTATCGTATATATATACGTTAAAATTATCAATAACTAGTTTAAGACAGGAGAGGGGTAGGGGGGTTAAAGGTACCACTCCCGTATGCGCGGAGAAACGCGGAAACATAGTTGACGATAAAAAATTAAGAAAATGTTATATGAAAATAATTGACTTTTTATAAACCCTTAAATTAGAAGGATATTTTACAGATAAGGTCTTCATCTTTATTTAAACGTCATTGCGTCTGTTCTGGTACAGAATAATGAATAGTACAAGGTTCTGGTGACGCGGTGGTCACTGTTCTCGAGTGTATTGCCTAAGTGTTAGACTAAGACTTTACCTAATATTTACATTCCATTTCACGCATTTGAAAGTATTTCACCCAAATTTACAAAAAATAAACTAAAAATTAAAGTACGCGTTAAACATTCGTTTGCGCTAGTAGTTCGCCAGATGGCGCTATTTTGCATGAACATTTCTAATTTTCTAAAATGTACTATGCAATAAACATTCGTTTCCGAAAGTTAAAAAATTATATTCAGGCTTCATATAATATAATAAACTTTTTTTTTTAAATAACCTCCAACATCATGTTTTTTTTCCACTTACGTAAATTTAACGACTTTTAGAGGTATAGCGGAACGTTGCATTTGCGTTGTTGAGATTAGCTATATACACATATAAGTAATCTGTGGTTGTGAATGTTGTGATAAAAACTATCAAAATGTAAAAATCTATGGCAAATTTTCCGATTTTTTAATATTTATATCTCGGAAAGTATTCGTGTAGCAAGTTGAAACTTTTGTTGAAACGTGGAAACACACGAAGCCTTCGTGACGTGCAATAAGACCTTTCTGTGCAAAAAATCCTGGCCCCCTACTCGATTTCAGCTAATGTACAACTTGGGAACTTTACCTACTGGTAGTGGTTTGGTAGGCAAAATTTTAGTTTTTATTGATTTTGATTAGGTTTATTTGTTCGTATATAGTTAGGTAGTTTTAAAAATATTTTAATGTATATACTATTATCTAAATAACTTCTGTAAGTATAATATGTACAACTTAGCCATTTTTACTATTATACCGTATATTGAAGATGAAAAGATGTTGATTTTTATTAAAGAAACTGTATGTCACAAGAGGTCAAAATGAGACAGCCCTAATACATATTTTCAAAAATCGTTTTCTCGAAAACTACACCCTAGTCAAACGTAATATTTTTATGAGTTATAAACCTTATTATGGGGCATCTATTTGTACTAGACAGAGGTTCTACTTCGAGCTAGAAAATTTATAAAAAAATTAATACTGATTTCGGTAAAATATTTTTTTTTTTGTGAATTCTATCACTATTATAGACCAAATAAACTGGCCAAGTGCAAGTCGGACTCGCACTCGTAGGGTTCCGTAACACAGTAGAGTATTCTATGTATATGATTTTTCGCAACTACAAAAATAACTTTGTTTTTCATAGTGTTTGTATGAAAAACAAAGTTATCTTTGCGGTCACCATATCTCTAAAACTGTTGACTGTATCTCGTTCAAACCAATTTTTGTTGTTAGTTTTTATTGGGATGTACAGCATATATTTTTTTTAGATTTTTCACTCCCATACTTAAAAAGTTAGAGGGGGGGGGGGACACACATTTTACCACTTTAGACGCGCCTATCTTTCAAATGATTGACTTTGAGAAAAAATGATTTTAGAAACCTCAATGTCATTTTGGAAGACTTATCCATAGACCCCACACGCATAGGTTTGAAGAAAATTTTTTTTGTTTGTTTCAGTTCTATGTATGGGATGCCCCCCTTAAACTTTTATATTTTTTATTTTTTGTATAAAAATCGGAAAGCTGTTCACAGAATACATCTACCTACCAAGTTTCAATTCTGTAGTCCTAACAGTTTCGGAATAAAATGGCTGTGACATACGGACGGACAGACAGACAGACAGACAGACAGACGGACAGATAGGGGTGTCTATGGATAGGTCTTCAAAAATGACATTGAAGTTCCTAAAATCATTTTTTCTCAAAGTCAATCATTTGAAAGATAGGCGCGTCTAAAGTGGTAAAATGTGTGTCCCCCCCCCCCTCTAACTTTTAAAGTATAGGAGTGAAAAATCTAAAAAAAATATATGTTGTAGATCTCAATAAAAACTAACAACGAAAATTTGTTTGAACGAGATACAGTCAGCAGTTTTAGAGATATGGCGACCGCAAAGATAACTTTGTTTTTCATACAAACACTATGAAAAACAAAGTTAATTTTGTAGTTGCGAATAATCATAGTTATGCAATACTTAACGGTGTTACGGAACCCTACGAGTGCGAGTCCGACTTGCACTTGGCCAGTTTATTTTTTGTACGCATTGTTTTCAGTATTTTGAACTCTAAGGTCACAAAATATTTTAAGATATAAAAAAAATAAGGTTTACAAAGTTGACATCTTTCTACTTCTGCATTTTTAATGCACTTTTGAGTAGAAATGTTCAATAAAAGCGAATTTCACTTTTTTGGGTCTAAAAAAACACTGTGCCTTTGGGTTCGGAACCCTAAAAGCCGGCCAAGTCGAGTTGGACTCGCCCACCGAGGCTTATATATAGGCCATACCAACGTTGGTTGGTACCAATTTAGCTAGACCTCTAAATTGTATGAGCGCTCATATAACTCAGAGGCCTATCTTAATTAGCGTGAACTATGTATGATAGGGACACCCTTTATTTTTAACCTTTTTTATTTTTTAGAATTTTTTCTTTATTTGTGCTGTAAGACCTTGTTCTTGCCAAATTTCAAGATTCTAGGTCAACAGGAAGTACCCTATAGGTTTTAGACCCAAAACCTATAGGGTACTTCCGGTTGATATAGAATTGTCAATTTTGGGTAAAAGAAAGATAGTAAAGGAAAAATTCCGAAAGATTAAAAATTGAAAATTAAGGTAAATTTTGGTAATTACAAATTTTCGCGAAAATCTAAATACGCCCATCTAATTATGCCCATATCATTTTATCGTGTTGATCAGGACCTTGATTTTTTACCTAATAGGGACTACAGACTTTAGGATCTGATATAAATTTCAACTTGCTACGTCTGAACAACATGAATCTGGACAACATGTGGTTTCAGCAGGACGGCGCAACCTGCTACACCGCGCATGAAACAATCGACTTATTGCAGCAACGATTTCCAGAACACATTCATCTCACGAAATTCTGATGTCAACTGGCCACCAAGATCGTGCGATTTTTTTCTTTGGGGTTTTATGAAATCTCGATTTGAGCTCAGGAATTGTTTCGGGTTTATTCGCATAAACCCGAAACAATTCCTGAGCTCAAATCGGAAATCCAACGCGTCATCGGTGAGATACAGTGACATCTCTGTGCAAAAGTCATGGAAAATTTCATAAAAAGAGTAATGGCCTGTCATCGGAGCCGTGGCGGTGGTGGTGGGTCATTTACCGGATATTTTATTCCATACTTAATAGGAACACGTCTTCTTTACAATACAATAAAAATAACAATTCTGTCATAATATACTTGTTTTTATTTTAAAATGAAAAAGTGCACTCTTACGACACTCTTTACCAAACTTTACCTTAATTGTTTACTTTTTCGGAATTTTTCCTTTACTTGTGCTGTAAGACCTTAAACCTTGAACCTTGCTTTTAACGAAAATTGACTATTCTAGGTCAACCGGAAGTACCCTATAGGTTTTGGGTCGAAAACCCATAGGGTAAGTACACTATGGGTTTGAGCTAAAGTCATGAAATTTGGTAAGAAGCAGTCTTACAGCATAAACAAAGAAAAAATTCCAAAAGAATAAAAAACGTTGAAAATTAAAGGGTGTCCCATACATACATAGTGTACGCCAATTAAGATAGGCCTCTGAGTTATATGAGCGCTCATACAATTTAGAGGTCTAGCTTAATTGGTTCTTACCAACGTTGGTACGGAAGCCTCGGTCGGTAGGCGAGCCCAACTCGACTTGGCCGGTTTTATTTAGGGTGCCGTAGCTGAATGACAAAAACGGAACCCTTATAGATTCGTCATGTCGGTCTGTCTGTCCGTCCGTATGTCACAGCCATTTTATTCCGAAACTATTAAGACTACACCGTTGAAACTTGGTAGGTGGATCTATTCTGTGAACCGCTTTACGATATTTATACAAAAATAAAAAAATAAAAGATTAAGGGGTTCCATAGATAGGTTTTAAAACTAAAACTATTTGTTCTCAAAATCAATCGTTTGAAAGATAGACACTTCCAAAGTGGTAAAATGTGCTTGAAATGGTTTGAACGAGATATAGCAAGTAGTTTTTGAGATGTAGCATATTTTTAAAACCGCAAATATAACTTTGTGACTCATACAAACACTATGAAAAACAAAGTTAATTTTTTGCTGGCGAAACATGATAGTAGTTTTTTTTGCTCGATCTTATAAAGTATTGTACTTACTGTGTTACGGAACCCTACGAGTGCGAGTCTGACTTGCACTTGGCCAGTTTATTAATAAGACGCCTCATTCTGTCACATTTCCCGCATTTTTAGCAGTGTCATAGAAAAGATAATAATACTACGTATAGAACGGACACTCTGTTCCCCCCACCAATTCCGGGCTTCCTCACCCCGCCACCGACTTGGAGCTGTCGAGGAGCTGCGCTGAGCAAGGACGCCACACGCGTACGACTATAGAACAATTACTACTCACGGAGAGAAGAACATCAACTTCATACATTTATGTTGGGAGCAGTAGACACTGGAGGTTCAAATTTACGTACGTTCTTGTTACGTAGGTATATAATAAACACTTAATTATATTAGTATACCTACCTACATATTCGTATTTTAGAATTCATTTTCATAAATGAAACAACGATATATATATATACTCGTGCGTAAATAACGCTTAATTTGTAAAATATTTTAAAAAACTTTCACGTTTAAACATTTTTATAACACAGCAATTGGGAACTTGATGTAGGTACGTAGTATTTATATTCTCTTTACTTGATGTCGCTCTAACGTGCGAGCAAGACACACGACATTGTTTCGTACAGCTCTGGCTGGCCGCCCAACACAGAATAAAAAATAATTACTGTGGTGCAGTTTGTTCTATGCAAGTCGACTGGACCTGGAGATGATGGTTTACGAAATAGCGACTAATATTTTTAGTGTTAAAAGCTTTTTGGGTAAGTGTACAAAAAATATTCATACGGTTAGTACGTAGTACGTATGTACGAAGTAACTATTATATAATCTGTGATACGGTGATTACGGGCGACAACCTTAGACATCACGCACACAAATGCACGTATAGAAAAACGACCCGTGTGCAGTGTCTGTGTCGGTGTCACAGTGTCGGTCGTTAAAACGCTAGTTTGTATGGAGATTTAGCGAGTGTCCGGGGTGTGGCAGTGTCACGCATTACGTGTTTTACATCTATACTAATATTATAATAAAGAGAGAACATTTTTATTTTTGTATTTTTGTATTTTTGTATTTTTGTATGTTTGTAATGAGTAAGCTCAAAAACTACTGAACCGATTTAAAAAATTCTTTCACTAATATAATATAAATAGAATAGAATGGACTTTCGGAATGAAAATAGGCTATATATTATCCCGTTTAAATCAAAGGTACATTCGTGGAGACCTAATTTGCAACCTAAGTCGGCAAATAAACGGTCGAAAAACACGTTTCTTACGAACGCTGCTTAATTGAAAATAGATAGAAGAATAGTTTCTATGCAACAGTTGTACAACTTAATAAGACCTACAAAAAAGTCCGCGACAGCATCTGTCTATCTCTTAAGGTTGACTCACAGTAACTATTTTAATCTTAAAATTTTTGTTAAAAAATATTACATAACTTCCAAGGCTATTTTCAAGTATATAGTATTAATCCTTATCCAAATAATTACACAGATTAGGTCATAGTTACTATGAAAATATTATTATAAGCTTAGCTATGCTGTAGATCCCCACCGATCACAATCAATTTGAAGTCAATATAGTATTATAATATGATCTATTGTATAAAATAATATTCATCTATATATATAATAATATAATAAAATATTTTAAACCACCCCGACTGATCTATGTATAATAGCTTTTTCCAATAACTCTAAACACGACATTTAAAATCTGAGCTGTAAGTTGGTGAGGATATGAGTATTCTGTAGAGTCCAGGAGGCTTCCATGTTCTTACAATATCGTTGAAGAAGAAGATTTTCGACTTGATCAGACCTATGAAAGTTGATTTCATAGCGCAATTAACTAGAAAAAAGCTCATAATTTTATAACGATTGAACGAATTTTCATGAATCAAAGCTAAGAAAACTCTCGATGAAGACATCTATCAAACAAAAAAAACTATCAATAGTAAAAACAAAATCGGTTCATCCGGTTAGGTGCTAAGATGCTACAGACAGACACACAGATACACACGTTAATTTAAGTTAATTAGTAATACACACGTCCAAAGTATCTTTAGTAAGAACTATATGATGGAACTAAGATAATATTGATGTTATGTGTCTAACGGAAACTTGGTTAAATCACAATAATATAAATGTATTTCATGTTGAAAACTATAATAAAGCATCGGCTTATTGCAGATCGAAACTTCAGTGTGGAGGTTGTATGATTCTTATAAAACAACAAATTAAGTATAAAAATAGAGTAGACATAACTAAAATGTCTGTGGAACAAATTTTTGAAGTTTGTTGCATTGAACTTTCTGATGCTATAGTAGTCGCTGTGTATCGTTCGCCTTCGGCTAACTTAGAAGTCTTTACATCTAAAATTGAACAATGTCTGGACAAACTTACATATAACAACAATAAAACTGTTATCTCATGTGGTGACTTTAATGTGGACTTCTCTTTACGTAATAATGATATTAGCAACAGTGAAAAAATTCTTTATGATGTACTAGACAGTTTCCTTTTAAAGCAACAAATTTTTGATCATACTCGTGTGACCACAAGCAAAAAATCATGTATAGACAATATTTTAACCGATTCATGTGAGACATCTGATGCGAGGATATTGAATGGTGTAAAATCGGATCATCTCGCACAATTACTTAACATTAAACTGAATGTCGATTATGTAACATGCAGTAAAACTAAGACCCGGAAAATTACTGATACAGGGCTCTCTAAATTGAAAAATGACCTGGTTTCTATCATGCAAGATCCTGAATGTTATGATAGTTTTGAAAGATATTTTGACTTTTTTCTGTGCAACGTGAATAAACATTTACCAATTGCGAATATAGGAGTTAATCAATCCACACAATTTTCTCAGTGGGCAACAAAGGGTATATTAATATCTCGGAAAACTTTATTTAACCTTTATGCAATAAGTAATGAGTCAAACAACTCAAAAGATAAGAGGGGAGGGGAGGGGAGGGGAGGGGAGGGGAGGGGGAGGGAGGGGAGGGGGAGGGGAGGGTAGGGGAGAGGAGAGGAGGGGAGAGGGTGTGGGGAAACTCGTGGCGTGGTGCGGTGCGGTGTAGTTGGGATACGTACGTGTGTCTTATTAGTTAATGCTACCCAAAGACACTATTCCACGCGGAGGAAGTCGCGGGCACAGCTAGTATTATAACCCTGGTATTACGTACCTAATGCTACATTACTGTTGAGTTGTGATTTGTGCGAGCGATGATTAAAACATATAAAGTCGGGATTTCGTTTTATTTTCAACCGTCTTCCAAAAAGAAGGAAGTTCTCAATTCGTCAAATGTTTTTTTTTATTTATGTTATGCGATTACTCCGTCCGATTCATATGATTCTTTTTTTAATCGGTAGGGTACGTTCCCATTGTAATTTCATCGAGATCTGATAAGTATCTCCAAAGATATGATATGACGATAAAAGTCTCAAACTTGCTACTGAAATTGACTCGTAGGGCATGGAAGTCAGTTATTTTAGTTTTTAATCTATCTTAATTATTAAGCGAAGACCAAACCAACGGTTGTTTTAGTAGATATTAGTAGTATACCTAATAGGCGCAGTACAGTAGTGCGCAAAATTCTGGCAATACCCTTCGAGCATTTACCAATGGAGATGTTAACGCAAGGCGTACCCCTCTGCTGGCCATATAGCCATATTTGGCCATATGAGCGTGCATAACTACGCTGTATTTTTAATACTGTGTGCGTGTTTTAAGCTAGTGTGCGGGATCGCTAAAGTGAGTGATTTGTGTGTGTGCAATGCGTGTTTACCTCGTCCCCCGTAAGTATCGGCAAAAAAAAATGTTTGCGGATTACAACGTTAACATCTCCATTGGTCATTGCTCGAAGGGCAATACCACATAATAATGAATAGTAGTAATGTACAGTAGAGAATGACAGTATCACAGTACTGTCATTCTCTACTAGTACTATATGACGTCTGCTACATATAAGATTATAGATTTACTGCGGGGGAGGTTGCAGGTGGTCGATGCAGGTGATGGTATAAATAGGTCCGACGCCCTGTCTTCAACGATAGGTGTGGCACAAGGTTCTTCGGTCTCCAACATTCTCTTCTCACTTCTGCTAAATGACCTGCCAGATGTTGTCACTGTGGCTGACATACTGATGTATGCTGACGACGTTGCCGCAATAGTCACAGCATCCACAGTGGATTACTTGGAAGCGAAGATGAACCAAACTGCCAACTGCCTGGCGACATGGTTTAGCATGAACGGTCTGGCTCTCAATTTAAGTAAAACCCATTTTATCCACTTCAATCTGTCAGGTAGGATGACGAAGCCTCTATCCGTCTTGCTTTAAGATCAAGCTCAAGCGCTGGCTGATTGAGCAAACGTTTTATGATTTTAAGGAGTTCTTAAAAATGAAATAATGTAATTATGAATACTAAATATAATTTTTGACTTTTAATATGTAATATTTTATTTTTAATTTAATATTTATAATTGACTGTACCATTAATTTTTAATTTTATTTTTTACACTGTATTGTTTTATTATGATCATTGAATGTCTACTTATTCTCTACTAGATTCCTCCGTCGGCCGCCCTCCCGAGCGGACGTGCTACAAAGATTTTTGTCGTGACACCTTGTATACTCGTGCGTGATTGGCGGAACACGATTCTCGTTTCCTCTTCAACGGTTAAGACGGCGTAGCCTCACCCCAGGAAAAGGATAGACTGAAATCTGTCAATCTGTCTACAAGAAGATCAGAAGACTTAATTGGGTGAGTTTGCCGGGATTTGAACCCTCGCCCTCTTACACCGGGGCTTAAATTTGCACGCACGCCGAATAAGCCAAGGAGGCGCTTCGGCAAGCGACAAAATTCTCGATCAACAACTGCAAAACTACGTAACTGACTACGAAAGTACTATAAGCCGCTACGCTACGTAAGCCCCGCCCGATAACCGGTTGCTACGCCGCGCATCGCCGGGTTACCTCTGCACCGACGATCGCCGCTTCTACGTAAGCCTACACTACGCACGGTACTCGCCACGCAAACATTGTAATACATACGTTTTGTTATTTAAATTAAAATGCCGAAAGTACAACGTACACCTCCGGAAACACCGCGGAAATCGATTGCAGACCAGGATGCACAGAGTCCTTCCGTCAGTGGCGAATATAATAAACAGCGGAGTAAAAGATCAAAGCCAGAGTACTCGCCAAGGAGTGAATTTGAAGAATTCAAAGAGGAAATACGGGCTTTGTGGTCTTCGTGGACTATTAAACAAGAATCTGAGTTCAACAAACTTAAATCAGAAGTGTCTTCCCTAAAGAAGCAAGTACAAAATGTCCAAAAATTCAATCCTAACGACATTGAAACCTCACTTGACTTTGTCAATAATAAATATGAACAGATAAAACTGGATTTTACCGATATAGAGAAACGTCGCTCAGAGCAACAAGATTTTGTTCTAGGTCTGCAAAGACAGTTAGAGGACCTCAAAAAATGTCACCGCTCGGCCTGCATCGAAATTCGTAATGTACCGTGCCATGAAAAAGAGGCTACTGAAGACCTAACGACCACTATTGTGGAAACATGCCGAGTCCTGAATGTGAACATTGATACGGCTGAGGTTAGAGACGTATATCGAGCCCCAGGTGCACAGGGTACACCGCGACCTATTGTAGCTGAGTTAAGCACCGTTACACTCAAGAACAAAATACTCCAGTCTGTGCGCACGTTTAACCGAAGCCGTGCAAGAGAAGACAAACTAAACACCGAACATCTCAAGATTGCTGGCCCACGACAGCCGCTGTATATCGCCGAACATCTTGAATCATCGACAGCAAGAAAGCTTTTTTACCAGGCTCGCACACTTGCCAAAGCAAGAGGCTTCAAGTACTGCTGGACGAACAACGGCAACATCTTTCTCAGGCAAACGGAAGGCGCTAAATTAATTCATGTCACCTCAGAAAAATGTCTTGAAAACCTGCAAAATCTGTGACTACTTCAAAATGTTAACTTATTACTGTTTCTATACATTTTTATATATCTTATTTCACATAAATACACACACTTATACTATAGTAACACACTCAGTATAAACATGACACATACCATTCACAACACCCACTTGCGCGCTTTTACTCACCATTTATTCACATCATTTTATATTTCTCTCACTCTACAGATATCCATTATAATAAATCTTAAAAAAATATTTTATAAACATTATACTAATGTAGTCACGCACCTTCGCCAAACAGTGACTGAACTAAACTCTCACTATGTTTGATAACTTAAACAATCATAATAACATAGCATATCTAATTGACCAATCTATGGAATCAGACGCCAAATTGTGTTGTCCGGAGGAATGTCACAAACTTCTGCATTCATCTGGTTTTACTATTCTGACTCAGAATATAAGAAGTATCGCCGGCAATATTAATAACTTTATTACACTACTAGCAAGGATAAATATTGATTGTGACGTTATCGTTTTGATAGAATGTTGGCTGTCGTGTACTCAAAGTATCCCCATTTTGAACGGATATACCTCATATTGTAATATAAATACTAAACTACAAAACGACGGCGTAGTAGTGTATATCAAAAACACAATCCTTCACGTAACGGTCGAGGAAACTGAAGTTACTGATAGCAACTGTATGACTGTCAAAATATCGAGACAGATTGCAGTAGTAGGGATATACCGCTCCCCATCTTACCGTAATATAACTCCGTTCCTGGACTCTTTAGGCTCGGTTTTATCATCCCTCTCGTCATATAAAAATGTTGTAGTAGTTGGTGATATAAACATTAATATTGAGTTAGGACATCATTTGGATGCAGACGTCTCGGATTACCTGAATTTTATCTACTACTCCGGCTTCCACCCATCTCACTTCTTACCAACTCGTAATAATAGCTGTCTTGACCACGTCCTTGTTAAATCTAAGCTTCCGAATCAGACCCTGGTGCTTAACACCACAATTACAGACCACAACGCAGTACTACACAGCCTACAAACCAAAACACCACGCAGGCATGTCGCAAAAACGACATTAAAAATCAACGACCAAACTCTTAACGACGACATGCAAACAGTCAATTTTACCAATTTGTTTAACTACATTGATGCAAACTCAGCTGCGGCTTTACTTGTAAATATATTAATGAAAACCATAAATAAAAATTCTAAAACTGTCAACGTTGCACGTCGCAAGAGATTACTAAAGCCGTGGTTAACGCCAGGTCTCTTGCGATGTATCAGACATAGAGACCGTCTTCATAGCAAAGTCAATAAAGCTCCTACGAATTTAGTTCTAAAGATAAGTTATTCTCGATACCGCAATTTCTGCAATAGATTATTAAGGAAGGTCAAACGAGACTTCGAAAGGAACGAGTTGATGAAAGCTGGAAGTAATAACAAAAAAATTTGGAATATTGTAAAAGACATCACTCAAACAAGTACTATTAGAGAAACTGCAACTGAACTTTTGTGCACTCATCCAACCCCTGAATTATCCATTAATTCAGTAAACTCTTTTTTTGCCAACGTTGGAAAATCTCTTGCTAGTAAAATAAATACCAGTCCACAACCAACATCTTCATCGTCAGCCTCCCAAAGTAGCTCATTCGTTCTCCTTGAAACAGATGCAGAAGAGGTTGAACGAATTATTTTATCGTTACGCTCGGACTGTGCCACTGGTTGGGACAACATCTCTAGCACGTTTTTAAAAAAGTACAAAATGGTCATTGTACCTCCGCTTACCTTCGTAATTAACCTTTCTATTAGGAACGGAGTTTTCCCTAGTGTCTTTAAAAATGCCATTGTACACCCGATATTCAAGAGTGGGGATAGAGCCTGTGTCAACAATTATAGGCCGATTTCCGTGCTTTCTGCTTTGTCTAAGGTTTTTGAACGAATTCTCAACATTAGAATCGTAAAGTTCTTTGAAGAGAAAAACATCTTCTCTCATAGCCAATTTGGCTTTCGGGGCAATAAATCAACTTCAGATGCCGTCCTCACACTAAACGATTATATTGTTCAGAACCTTGACCGTAAGCTGAAATGTCTCGCTATATTCCTGGACCTGGCCAAAGCGTTTGACACAGTCTCTATCCCAATCCTTGTGGACAAACTAGAGTCTATAGGCATTAGAGGAAACCAATTAAACCTTCTGCACAGCTACCTCACTGATAGAACCCAGAGAGTTTTGAGGGCCCGGTGGCGTAATCGGGAGAATGTTCGGCTTTGATGCCGTGGTACCGAGTTCAAACCGCCGTGCACCAATGGATTTTTCTATCGAAAAATGTATGTGCGCTTCTCACAGTGGCCCTCCGGTGAAGGAAAAACATCGCTAAGAAACCAACAAAACCCCCCGCATGGTGGTAGGACACTATCTAGTGTCCGCCTGGCCAGCTACCACCCTCAAGTTAGAAAATCTGTCACCAAACATCTAATGTGTTCCGGCAGCTATCCTTGAGAGCCAGTTCCCATTCTAGGCCTAGCGTGCTTACCATCTTCGACCGCATCATCACTTACCAACAGGTGAGATAGTGGTCAAACGCTAGCCTATAACGTATAAAAAAAAAAAGAGTGAAAATAGGAGAATACACCAGTTGTGACATGCCTGTGACATATGGTGTCCCTCAAGGCAGTATACTCGGTCCCTGCTGCAGCTCAGATAGGTTTCAACAAGGTTACGGATTGGCTAAACAATAATTATCTTACGCTGAATACTTCCAAAACTAAAGTGATGCCATTCGCCATGAGAGATCATACACTTCCAGCCGATAAGATTATTACTATACAAGCACATGCTCGCTGTAAACTTCTTACCAACAATTGCTCGTGTGAAAAACTGTCATGTGTTAGAAGCTTTAAGTATCTGGGTGTGACACTTAACAGTTGTTTAAATTACAAGGACCATATTAGAGTGTTGACTGGCAGAGTTCGCAAACTTATATATATCTTCAAAACCCTACGTCATGTGGCTGACACTAAGCTGTTAAAGACAGTATATTTTGCACTCTGTCAGACATTACTTACATATTGTATAACAGCGTGGGGTGGTGCACCAAAAACATTTTTAATTGTGCTCGAAAGGGCTCAAAGAGCGCTGCTGAAAGTTATATTCTTTCGTCCGTTCCGATTCTCTACTTTTGAACTTTACAAGAGTACAGAGTTACTCTCTGTTCGTAAACTATTTATCCTGAGAACTATATTACACATGCACTCCATAAAACCGACAAACTATACATCATCAAAAAGACGAAAAGATAGAGTGCACACTCTTAAATCCTTTTCCACGACTTTCGCCCAAAGGTTCCTCTGTTTCCTGGGGGAATTTATATATAACCAGGTTAACCGAATACTATCTATTCATAGTATTAACACATATGAATGTAAGAGAAAAGTCACCCACTGGCTCCTCAAATTGACTTTTGATGAGGCAGAAAACCTCATTTTGACTATAAAATGATAAATCCTGTATTTTTAACAAAACACATATATTCACACAAGCACACCCACACACATACACACGCTCGCACACACACTAATACACTCACACACACAAATGTGCGAGCGCGCACACACGCACACATACACACATCATCTAATTAAGTTTTACTTATCTTACCTTTACTATGTAAAATTCTTGAGCAACTAAACACCTGACCAACAAATATAAGGCTAACACGCCTGCCGACGGAGGAACACTGTCCCACAAGTCACAGTTTATAAACTAGTTTGTGGAACAGGGAACTATCACCATTGTAACGTACAGCCTATCTGTAACAACTATGAGCAATAACATAAATTAAGCCACTGATATGTATTAGTTATTAGATGTAAGGCTCAAGATTTCAATAAAAAAATAATAATTATTATTACTTATGTACATAAGTTGTAGTATTATTTATTGAATTTGAGTTACTTCCGTAACAAAAAACCAGAAATGACTTGTAAATCAGCTTTATCAATAAAATGAGTATTTGAGTATAACACATTATATGTAGCAGACGTCATTGCTTACCGTCAGGCGAGTGTTTTGTTATTCCAGTTACATTTTATTATCAACATAATAAGTGTCTAAGATATTTTGCTTAAGAGTAGTAAAGTTTAGTTTTTTTATATCTTATAGGCTAGCGTTTGACCACTATCTCACCTGTTAGTAAGTGATGATGCGGTCGAAGATGGTAAGTACGCTAGGCCTAGAATGGGAACTGGCTCTCAAGAATAGTAGTTAGTAAAGTATATTTATGTAGAGCCGCATTCACACCAACCGAGCACGCCTCGCGCGGCAGCCTCGCGAGCTAATGCCTCGGTCTGTGTGGACGTGCCTCGGGGTTTTTTGGGCACACGTTGCCTCGGTTGAGCGTGCCTCGTTTACGTAGTAACTATTATATAATCTGTGGCCTCGTGGTCAAGCAGTCGATTGTCGGTAAACGGGGCGCGCTAAAAGGTGCCACAGTTAATGAGTTCAGTCAGTGACAGTCACTACTAGTCAGTGTGTGCTGTGCGTTCGATCTGGACGGTTGATCCTCGGGGACTTCTGATAGATCGGCCTGCCTCGCGAGGCTCGCTTCTGTGTTTCCGGGATGCATCGCGAGGCCAAGCTTGCTTGCTATGGCAAGCAAGCTTGGCCTCGCGGACAAATACGGATTTCTCCGTATTTGTACGGATATTGGAAGTCCAATACGGATGAATCAATATTACGGATTATTATACAGATTTACGCACTATCACTACAAACAAATTCAACCAACTCATAAATTCTTATTAAGGAAATGTAGAGTAAACTTTGATAGTTATTTTCGTAATGTTTTCTGTAATCCTGCCGATGGAAACCTCCTTTACCCGATTTTGACCACATTTATCTCAGCGTTGATAAGTCTGCCTCACTCGAGTGAGGCGGTAGAGCGAATATTTTCCGCAATAAATTTAATGCATACGAAGCAAAGAAATAAATTATGTACAGAAACACTAACAGAACAATTAACACTAACAGGCTTGCTATTTACAAAACAACTCTGAGGAAAATCAGATGATAAATAAAGATATTTAAATAATAAATAATATATAAATATATAAATAAAATATCTCGTTAGTTTCATTTTTATACGGAATTCATACGGAATTTCACATAAAATTGTAATACGGATTTTGTACGGCATTTTAAATGAAAATGATCTCACGCCTCCTTCATATGGCAACTCTGCTTGCGAGTCACTACACTACATCGATGCTACCGCGCGACCAAAAAGATAATAATACTGCGCGAGCCCAGTCGCCCGGTGTGACACGGCGGCATAGCGTTAAGGTCATTATACACATAATATAGGTAGGTATTATATTATTCAGACGTGTATTGAATTCTTCTTAGTGATTAATTTAAATAGGACTCTTCGAAGTATTACAGCTAAAAGAAACAGAAGTTATGACCGTGTGTTTTCAAAAAGTAATCAAGAAGAAAATATGCCGCCATAACCTTACGATGTTCCGGCAGCACACAGAGCTTGTGGGAGACAGAGGAGTATTCAAGGCCTAGCGTGTTCACCATCTTCGATCACATCATCGCTTACCTTCAGGCGAGATAGTGGTCAAAGCCTATCAGATATTAAAAATAAAATTTTTCATTTTTATAGTTTTAGTTCTGGTTTTTTGATACATTTTTGTAAGTGTTTATGTGTGTGTGTGTGTGTGGGTGTGTGAACGTTTTAAAATGAAGCGTTTCTTAAAAAATATTTGAATTACCTTAGACTCCAATAGATGGCGCACCTGAGAATCATGCATTTCTGTCGCTTCCACCCATTGTGTTGTACTCATACATCAAATCTTCCAGCGCATAAGAGATTCATTTTATATATTATGCTATATATTACAGTGACAAATCCATTTATCCTATTATCTTAAATCTCTCAATTTGATTATGAGGCCATCGAGTAAAGTTTAGTGGAACTATTTTTGTTACGCCTCACCCTCGGGGCCCCTAAGGTTACATTGACCTTAAGCTGTCGTATATTTTGTTTTGCTTACATACCTAACTACACTCCTGCGCAAAAATTTTAAACCAAATTAATTTAAGTATTTTTAACCGACTTCAAAAAAAGGTGGAGGTTTCTCAATTCGACCGTATATTTTTTTTTTTTTTTTTTGGTATACACAATGGAGTTTATCGACTACTTATATACTTTTTTTCAAAAATTTATTAAGTACTACTTAAGTTGCGTTGTAGATGTTGCAAGAAATCTTGATTCGGTCAAGATTTCTCGAAGCGAAAATTCCCGGGAATTTAACTTTTTTCCTTTGAGATTAGAAAAGTGATGTTGAGAACTCAAGCAATTCGTTAAATTATGAACAAAATTTTAAAATTCCTTGAAAAAATCTTGTCTGCATTACCGAAAGAATAATGTAATAATAACCATAATTCTTTTACTAGGTATATTTACGTAGTGTACTTTTGTCATAATGTATTGTATTATGACATAGCGTTATTTTTCACACTGATATACCGCCATGTATGTACAGTTATTACATTTCTATCCCTTCTTATTGTTGTAAAATATTTATTTGGGTTTTATTTTGTAAGGTGTTGATTAAGGAGTTTCATCATCATCATCATTAGCAGCCAGTATTTGTCCACTGCTGGACATAGGCCTCTCCTATGGCACGCCAATGAGCTCGTTCTCAGCTCCTTGTTTCCAACCGCTGCCAGCCAGCTTGCGTATATCATCGCTCCACCTAGCTGGAGGGCGTCCTACACTACGTTTACCGAGCCGTGGTCTCCACTCTAGAACGGTTCTACCCCAACGGTTATCAGTTCTACGACAGATGTGTGTTCCAGCCCACTGCTTCTTCAGCTTGCTAATCCTTTGAGCTATGTCGATAACTTTGGTTATCTATCGGACGACTTCGTTTCGAATTCGATCTTTCAGAGAGAGTCCAAGCATAGCCTTTTCCATAGCTCGCTGAGCAACATTGAATTGGTGGATCAGTCGCACCGACCGTCAGTGTCCACGTCTTGGCTCCGTATGTCATTACAGGTACTACGCACTCATGAAAGACTTTTGGTTTTGTGGTATCGGCGATGAAAAGACTTGACGTTATTTTTCTAAATGCTGCTCATCCCAGCTGTATTCTTCTGCGGGCTTCCTTCTCGAAACTGTTTCTACTCAATTGCAGGGTTTTCCCAAGGTAGACATATTTTTGAACAGCTTCGAAGGGTAGTACCCTTTGCAATCCTTCACATTGAGGTTGTCGCCAGCACAATAAAAAAATGCGCAGAAGCTTACGATCGAAGGCTTTACCGTCACGTGAACGTCGAGGCAATACAACTTCTTGACCTCACAGTTATAGAGAGAAGACTCAAAAGAACTAAACCGTTCGAGTTAGTGTATGTGATAGTGAACAATGTATGTTACTTTTAAATTACTTTTTAGCCTACCTAGGCTAGATTGTAGTATAATTTGCGATATAATACTTGTAATGCGTATCCTAATTTAAAAAAATACCTTTATGTACCCCTGGCCTACAAATATTGATAAATTTATTTTAAAATTAAATGAACTATCGAAATGTCCATTTTTATCAGTATCACTTTATAAATAAAGAACTTTCGACATGAACTTTCATCCCCCGTAACACCACCAAAAATATTTAGATAACTTAATTTAAACATTAAATTAATTACTCAAATACCAATTTTCATTAGTATAACTTCATAAATAAAGAACTTTCATCCCCCATTGCACCACATTAAGGCACCCATGGCAAAAAAAAATTGATTGTTTAATTTTATTATCATATTAACTACCCAAACACCATTTTTCGTCAGTATTTCATAAATAAAGAACTTTCCTCACGAACTTTCATCCTCCATTTCACCAATTTGATGCACCTCTGGCAAAAAAAAATTGCTAGCTTAATTGTTTATATTAAATGAACTAATCAAATACCAATTTTTATCGCTTTTCGTTCAAAAACAAAGAACTTTCATACAAAAGTTTTCACCCCATTTAACCCTCTTCGGGGTGGAGTTTCCAAAAACCCGTTCTTAGTACACCCCTACGTACCTACTAAAACAAATTTTAATGTACCCTCAGATTTCAAGTCTCTACGACAAGCGGTTTGTGCGTTGTCTCTGTCAGTCAGTAAGTTATGTCAGGACAAATACATTTAATTATTTATTTCTTAAAGTTTCTTAAAGTATTAGTAGATATAGGATACATGTCAATATTGATTAAGTATACACATGTACCTACTAGTTTTAGACTATGTTTATACCGACTGAAAGATATTGATTTCCACACTAGCAAAAATAATAGGCAGAACCCAAGGTTTTGGTAATTTTCTATCTAATGACATTTAAATAAATAAATACTGAAGGTTTTATAAATGCCTTTTACAAATGTTGTAATAGTTCAATCGCAAGTTCCCGGGAATTCTCGAGAAATGTTGGTCGAGAATTCTCGCGATCCCTTAAATAAAATTGGTCGAGAAACCGGAAACCATAATTCGAATGTAGCCTGTGAAAATTAAAACGGAAGTGACTCGAAAGAGTAAAACGCCTGCCACAAACAAACGAAATTCTTTTTATTTTAAAATTATCGTGAATTTGTAACATTATTATTGTTATATACCGGCTGTAATTCACGTACCTTTAGTCGAATTTTCTCGACCTAGGTTTCCAGCGAGTCCGTTGCTCTTCCTCGCGATGTTCACAGATGTGCGATGTTCGATCTCACCGCGTGACCTCACTCCCGAGAAAGAGCGACGAACTCGCTCGAAACCTAGGTCGAGAATATTCGGCTAAAGGTACGTGAATTAAATTACAGCCGGTATATAACAATAAAAACGGAATTCTGTTTAGGAATTCCAAATCGAAATTTCCAAACGGAATTTCGAAACGGAATTCCAGATGTACCTTGTGGCCGGCTTAAGAAAATATCGTAGGTAATTTTTAATTAGAATTATTTTGAGTTTGTTATGTTTATTATCAATGTTATGCTCATTATTGTTGTAATGGAATATGAATATGTGCCCGGAATCTTTTATACTTCACATGCGATCGCCAGCTGTCTATTTATTTGTCTATTACGCAATAATTTATGATCGTACAAAACCGACTTCACATGCCGCGACAGTTAAAGTACTGGCTAGTTATAATAATGTTATCCAAGTATATAAATGCTCTTACATTGTTTATCTCCACATCTCCGGAGAAAATTGTCATAGCTCGATAAAATTTTAATGGGACAAAACGGGAGGCATAATCTTTCAAACAAAAAAAAAAGATATTTTCTAATCGGTTAAGATTTTACGGAGCAATGAGGTAACAAACCTCCTCCTTTTTTATGAAGTCGGTTAAAAAGAGCATGCATAACGTATTCTTACTCGCATGTACAACGTCACATATTGGATGCGGAGGCTCAGTGTTGCCACGTTACTTTTGTAACGTTTTACGTTACTTTTTATCCCCTTTGCCTTACATTTACGTGTACTTTGCATTTTGTGTAATGTTTTCAACCATGTAATGGTTGAAAACGTTACACAAAGAAAGAGAAAAGTCTATATTGTATCTCAATACGAAAATGATAAAAATCGTTACTTTTCTTGTCAGTCCAAATAAAATTGCTATGCCTCAATGCAATAACGAATTATTCCACAGAAACTGTTACGTTATGGCTATAAAACTGTATAATACCTTACCTGAAAACATAAAAGATTTAACTATTGGAAAGTTTCGAAGAACACTCTATCAGTGGCAAATGGAACGAAGTTTTTACTCCATTAAAGAATTTTTCGAGACATAAGATGTAGGTTAAGTTAGTTAAGTAAGAACTTCGATAATGTTTAATTTCTAAACAAAGCAGTATTATGTTAAAAAAAAAATTAAAACAAAGCAGTTATGTAAAGTTCGAATGCCAAATAGGTTAAGATATGAATGCACTGAAACTAAACAATAACACCTCATTGTAACCATATCTGATGCGAAATAAATAAATAAGAATATAAACATTACTTTTTGAACTGTCTTGGGTTACTTTTGAGGACTGGCACTGGCAAGCTGTCTCTCTCACTATTGTGCTAATAATACTCACTCAACTCAATATCATGCATACTGTCTACCAAGAACTCAATATCATGCATACTGTCTACCAAGTCAGTCGGCAACTTTGCTTTATAATTAATTCTGAAATCTCAAAATGGAACAAACAGTTCTAGATATGTTATATCAAAAGTTTTATATTATAGGCTTTGTCCTATGGATACTATGCTTATTAATGCAAACTGTTGTCTACATTATGGTGCCATGTTCAAGAAAGTTGGACCAGAAGATTTTGACCCAATTGACTGTTGCGAAGACTTTGAACGTGCTATTTGAGTTCTTTGTGTTGTACGATTATGTGATATTCGATTCGACGAGTTGTGTCCTTGTGCTAAGTGCGTACACATATACCGACGCTGTGTTTGTGTGCTGGCTGTTTATATTCATCAAAAACATTTACGAAAAAGTTACTGATGTGTCCACTTCGCAAATTAGTTTTCTCAATTTGTCGTTGATCATTTGGCTGGCAACTATCCCTGTTGGTATTTTATTGCCTTTATCTTTAACACTGCAAGACGGTATGAAAACATTTAAATATTTATATAAGGTGTACGCAATTTTGAAATGTATAATGTATGCGTTAAATTTAAGATTATTTATAAATACTATATTTAACTATTTTAGAAGCCATTTTAAGACGATGATTATTAATAAAATATGGGTTGTATCTTTGGCTTTGATCAGTTTGATTAATGTGCAAGTTTTTATGACTGATATGTTTGCGCTTTTTGAACAATATTCAACTGTATCTACTATGTTTAGCGCATTAAATGGGTTTATGACTATCATTATAACTTCAATATTTATTATGTTTGTTCATGAAGAAAGGAAGAGGGTTTGGGATTCTCAAATTTTAATTGAATCGGAAAAATATTGATGAAACTTTTTTTTTATAAAAGTTTACTAGCAAGTAGGTTGCACATTAATAGTATTCTTGTTAAGAGCGAACGCGGGGTGCACTTTTCCACACAAATGTATTCCGACGTTTTCTCGCTAGAAAATGCTTATAAAACTAAGTTTTTTCTACAAAATATCAAGGTCTGCTGTAGCTACGCCCCTATCATTTGCTTTTATTGACCAACCAATTGCAAATAGAAATATGTCCCTTCAAAAATCTTAAAGAGAGATTAGAAATCTTATATTTCTTTTTGCGATTGGTTGGTCAAAAAAAGCAAATGATAGGGGCGTAGCTACAGCAGACTTTGATATTTTGTAGATACAAATTTTGCTCTAGAATCATTTTTCAGGGAGAAAACGGGGAAAATCATTTGTGTGGAAAAGTGCACCCCGCGTTCCCTCTTAACCCCTCCAGATAAATATGCTTGTGTCTGGAGTGAATTCACGTCAATAGTGCAATGGGTGGGGATCGAACTCACGACCTCTCGGTCGTCGTCCGACACCTTATCCATTGAGCTATTGCCAAGCCTCCCTCACTCGCCCATAGCTACAGCGCTTTATACCTAAACTTTCGACCAGCGCCGGCGTTGGTATCCGCCAGTCGGTTGTCACTGCTCACGCGCGCGCAACGTATATTATTATTCAAATGACGGGATAACTGCGCATTCGTATTCTATATTAGAAACGATTATATTTTTCATAGTTATTTTGCGGGTTTGACAAAAAACAAGCATCATATTTTTTTATTTTTTTTATGCTAACGATACTAAAATGACACGACGGCGTAAAATGTAGTAAAATTCACTTTTCCAAATTCCGACTTAAAATTCGACTCTGCGGGATCGAATCCGGAACGAAGTAATTCGCCAGAGAACTAAAGTGATCGACATAGCTCAGCGGATTAGCAAACTGAAGTGGCAGTGGGCTGGTCATATCTGCCGTAGCCGATAACCGATAACCGTTGGGGCAGACTGGTTCTAGAGTGGAGACCGCGAATCGGCAAACGTAGAGTAGGACGCCCTGTGACTAGGTGGAGCGACGACATTCGCAAAGCGGTGGGCAGTGATTGGAAACAAAGAGCCGAAGACCGGGCTCAGTGGCGTGTCTTGGGGGAGGCCTACGTCCAGCAGTGGACTGATACCGGCTGATAATGATGATTGCGCTTTAATTAAATTAGTGTTTAAGTAATTCTAAAACAAAAATAAGTATTACAATAATAATATGTAATATTTTCAACACATTTGCTCAAAAAATGCATTTACGAAGGCTGTATACAATGTTCAAAAGTTAAAAATTATGCACCATACGGAACTACTACTTTACCGCACCTACTTTACCGCACACTCCATTGTATGCCACCGTGCGTACACTTGAGAGTAAATAAGCTGAATGTAAGAACCTCCTTGGAAGCAGTTTTGCTTAATACGTTTGTCTCACTTTAATTCTAAAGAGTAAATGAGACGAAAGATTAAGTTTTATTTTTTTACTATACGTGGTGCCATATTCAAATTCGCGCCATTTTCATATTAGAAACGTCAAAGATTGTTTTGACTTTCCGACTTATATAATATTTATGTTTGTTTTATTACCAATTGTACTGTTTTCTCGCAAATGTTTTGAAAAAGGTTGTTTGACACACGTACTGATATTGGTGATACACACTTATGACTATGGCAAGCCCTCTACTTCGTCTTAGACTTACATTCGTCTACTCGTTTGTTAAAACCAACGTACCGCACAATAACATAATAGTAATTTATGTGAGTGAGAGTACCTATTTCACTGCACGTTATGTTGTATGGTGCGTAATTTTTAACTTTTAAATAATGTATACAACCTTCGTAAATGCATTTTTGGAGCTAATGTGTTGAAAATAACTATTTTATATTTTATACATATATGTTATAAATTTTTATACAATCCATAATTTCACCGTAGCGATGGGATTCGGAATCGAAGTCGCGCCTTCTGGTAATTATGTCCGGCGCATTTATTCTGTGCTGTCGCTGTACCACTGTAGGTACTGGGTAATTTTATTTTATTTATAGGAGGGCCACTGTTAGATGCGATAGAATAACTTTGTCATTTATAAACACTATGAAAAACAAAGTACATTTTTTGCTGGCGAAAAATGATAGTGTTATTGTTTAAATTTTTGCAGATGAGTGCCACCGTGCTCCTAAAACCTTATCTTAAACCCTTTCAAATTTGTCTGGTAGCCGTTTAGATCAGGGCAGTAAAATAG
The DNA here is from genome assembly GCA_954871355.1 of Cabera pusaria. Lineage (NCBI taxonomy): Eukaryota > Metazoa > Arthropoda > Insecta > Lepidoptera > Geometridae > Cabera > Cabera pusaria. Next base: position 2,788,885 of record OX940906.1, on the reverse strand, counting down.
GTCATTTTTCAGGTTTTTGAAGGGTCGTATTACCAAATTGCTCGATAATATGCTGCGATAAGATCGCCGATTGTATTGACTTATTATTCTAATTTTATTGTACTCTTAGCCTGTAACGTGATGTCGCCGATCGGCATCACCGGAAGACCAGCGTTGGTCAATAGACTAACAATTATGCTGAGGTGAGGCCGATCAGAGACACTTTTGTCAATTTATAAACACATACATTTTATGTTTTTTTTTGTACCTTTTTGTAATAATTCACTAATAAACTTTTTCACTTTATTACATAGTAAGTATGTACAATTAGTAATTTTTGGTGATCAATAGTTTTTGTATTGTACTGTATTGTATTTCTTTTTGCAAGTGGTTGATCAAAAAAAGCAAATGAGCAGCTACAGCAGACCTTGATTTTCTTGTAGAAAAAAAATTTGCATTTTCCGGGAAGGAGACAGGTATATATTTGTATGAAAAAATGCACCCGCGTTCCCTCTTAATGTATACTCGACGCAACAAACTGATGCAAAAATGCAGGCATATTATGATCTAAGCTCTACCCGTGCGAAACTGGGGCGGGTCCATAGTTTTAAATAAATTAAGTACGATTAAGTATTCTGTGTAAATGATTAGATTGATCGATTAACACAAATTGAAATTGAATTATTGAAATAAGTAAAATTGTAAACGGTAACTATGTACCTAAATATAACTAAATAAGTAAAATAAAGGCGTTTATATTGTATTTTATTTTATTTTATTGACACAAATGATTATTTTCCCTCAGAATACAGAACAAAACATTAACCGTGTCCAACCGTAATTTAGTGATAAGATATAAAATGAGCTAAAAATAACAACTTGAATTATTAACAATATTTAAATTGACAAATATTAGCAACGTCCGTCTGTCCCTAGAGTCGAAGCCAAAGTGAGCGCGTCGCGTAGCGCTGCGCCGATCCGATCCGATCTTCTCGAGGATCGGATCGAAGCAATACGATCCAATCGATTTTCGGATCGGATCGAAAAAAAAGCGATCCGAATCGCGGATCGATTCAACTCTATCAAATATCGGATCGCATCGCGATCGCCGTCCAAACATTATGGTTTGCACACAATGTAATGAATGTACGCTAATATTTAGTGGTTAATCAAATACCTACGATCTGGAACTTTAGTTTATTTATGTGATATATATAAACAAAATATCGGTACTTCACATTTTAATCATTATTGGCCTTTGTTATTGGTGACGGCGAATAGAAAGATAACATGAACCAAAGAAGTAATCGGGTAACATACGTACAAAAAAATACATACAGACGAATTGAGAACCTCCTCTTTTTTGGAAGTCAGTTGAATATTAGTCTCCTTAGGTTAAAGTAATTTGTTGCTTTGTTAAACCTTAAGTCTTTGAAATAAAATGTCACATATTAATTAATTGTTTTATTTTCATGCGATTTTTTGGATCGATCTTTTTAAAATCGGATCAAATGCATGCGATTCGATCCGCGGATCAGATCGAGACGTTGCGATCCGTATCGATCCATAAGATCGGATTGAGCTTAAAATAAAACTGGCCAAGTGCGAGTCAGCGTCTCTTATCGCACACTTAGGGAGGGTTCCGTACAATACGAAACATAACAGAGTTTCAACCTCATATATTTGATTAATTGATATTACCAAAAATATTTGGTTTGGTCGCAATCTAGAAAGACGGGGCTCGTTTACTAGCGCCATCTATGTCATTTTGCCGAAACTAATTAGATAGATGACGTTTAAAAACACGTTTTTTGTATGGGGACCCCCTTTAATTTTTAACTTTATTTTGTTTTTAGTATTTGTTGTTCTAGCGGCAACAGAAATACAACATCTGTGAAAATTTCAACTGTCTAACTATCACGGTTAATGAGCTATAGCCTGGTGACAGACGGACTGACAGACAGACAGACAGACAGGCAGACGGACAGCGGAGTCTTAGTAATAGGGTCCCGTTTTACCCTTTGGGTACGGAACCCTAAAAAGCGCATCCCTAGCGGCGCGCTCTCCGATGTTCTAGCTGCCCTTTCTCGCTTGCTCCCACTACTCGGTGACGTAAGTCAGCTGGCCACGCCTCCTTTGCCGACGTCAATCTCTAAATCGGCCTCTCCTGACGGCGGCGTGTCCTCGCCCGCAAGTATGAGTGGTATGGTAACGCGGTTCAGCACCATGTTACTTTACTAAAATAGGCGACTGGCTGCTTATGTCTACCTTCATGTGTCTGAAGCAAAACGGCACCGTACCCTCGAGCTGATGCATCGGTGTGCACTTCTGTAGGGAGAGAAGGGTCAAATATTGCTAATACCGGTTCACTGGTTAGCCGCTCGATAATATCCTTACTTACACCCGCTCCTGTTCTTTGCCCCAAATGAATGGCACACCTTTGAGAGTGAGATTCGCAATACAAGCTGTCTGCTGGGAGTATCCGGGAATATAACGTCTAAAATATCCTGCAAGACCCAAAAACTGCCTTATCTCTTTTACATTGCTCGGTACTCGTGCATTTACTAGAGCCTCAACCTTGTGCTCGCTCGACCTCACCTGACCATTACTAATTATCCGGCCTAAATACTCAACCCACAGAAATAGGAATAATAAGGTATTATTATTCCTATTTCTATGACTCAACCTCTGTTGTAAGAAACATAACATTTTTTAAGGTTGATAGAGAAACCTGCCTTTGTCAAAGTTTCGAGGACCACATCGTCTATGTACACACAAGCCTTACCTGCATCTATATAGGGACGCAAAGTGTTTGATATTATGCGCTGGTACACGACAGGAGTTTCGTTTTGTAGACGAATGTGCATAGAACCATTATTTACAGTGGTAGTAGCAGTACCTACCACAAGATAATCAGTAAAATCATTAATGACATCGATCAACCGTTCGCGATCTGTACCTACTAATGGAGTATCAATGGGAACATCAGTTTGATGGCGTTGACCTTATCAATCCGTGTAATGCGCTGCACTCCTCACGTTCTAATATAAGCGACACCTTCCCTATTTAAAACGTCAGTGCCAACAATTACTGGTGTACTCAAAAACCTACCAGGCACGACATGAACATCCACTCCTAAAGATATCTCAGGAAATTCAACCGTCAAAGTAGTGCAGTATGATGTTTCTAATTCCTGACTACCTATGCCACGCAAAACACGAAACGACGGCGTCTGAGTGCATTGTGAATGCTTAGCCACGGACTCGGCCACAAGAATCGACCCGCTATCTATGAGAATGTCAACTGGCACACCTTGAATCACCTTGAATAACCGTTGGGGTAGACTTGTCCTAGAGTGGAGACCGCGAATCGGCAAACGTAGCGTAGGATGTCCTGTGACCAGGTGGAGCGACGACATACGCAAAGCGGTGGGCAGTGACTGGAAGAGAAGAGCCGAAGATCGGGCTCAGTGGCGCATCTTGGGAGAGGCCTACGTCCAGCAGTGGACTGATACAGGCTGATGATGAACCATCTCACGACAAAAATTTACATTCGGCTTCCCACGGCTCAGCTTTCGGGTGCGGTTTATTCGAATTAGCAACACTCGCAGATGAGGACTCAGCACTTGACCTATCTAACCTCATACGCTTTGAACACGTTATCTGTTTATGACCGAAACCTCCGCAGGAAAAACATTTTCTCTTTGTATCGCCATGCTCTCGTTTTTGCGAAATACTTTTATTAAAAACACTGCGAGCACAGACTGTTGTGATTTGACAAGGTTTCACACAAATCGACAAGAAGTTAACTATATCTTCCGGCATTAACTTCGCGTTCGTAGCGGCGGCTCGAATTTGAGCGTCAGTTATACCACGTATCACTATTGCTGTAATTAACTCGTCACTTAACCCGTTTCAAACGCGCAATCGTAACAGTGAACGCCTAGCATATTCTGCGTATGTAGGGTAGGAATCAGAATCAGTTTTCATTACGTCTAACAAGATGTTTAATATATCTAAACGCTTAGGGCACAACGTTTTAAAATCTCGCTTGAAACTCGACCAACTACGATTATTGCTGACCCACTCGTTCAACCACAATTTAGCGTCATCCTTAAGATAATTACCCACATGCGCTAGACACTCGCGATCGTCCCATCTATTCAACATTTTAATATCTACCTCACTACACCACGAATCAAAATCATGCAACGACGGATCGAAACTCGATATAAAAACATGGTTAGATCTCACCGGAATAGCCAGCCATGATGACGATATCATCTGCAAATCTCAGGTATGAGAGTTAATTGACATTTATGCCCCGTCCTTTCCAGTTCAGCGTTTTGAACATATCCTCTAGAGCGTTTGTGAACAATTTGGGGGAAATAACATCCCCTTGTCTCACACCTCAATGTAAGTGGATATGTTCAGTCTGCTGATTTTGTACTTGGACGGTCATAGTCGCGTCGTCATACAGACCTCTCAACACTTGCACGTATCGCCAATCAACTTGGCACCGTTGCAGAGACTCCAGAACAGATCAGGTTTCAATGGTGTCAAAGGCTTTCTCATAGTCCACAAACGCTAAACACAGGGGCTGGTTATACTCTTCGGTCTTCTGTATAACCTGCCGCACTGTGTGAATGTGGTCTATGGTGCCGTATCCTCCTCGAAACCCAGCCTGCTCGGAAGGCTGAAATTCGTCGATCCTGCGCGCGAGACGATTTGTGATGACTCTCGAAAAAAGCTTATAGACATGGCTTAAGAGGGAGATATGTCGATAGTTCTTCAAAAGGGTATTGTCTCTCTTTACGAAGAAGATAACAACCACACTTTTACGCCATGTCTTCGGAGTTTTCCCCGAAAAGAGGACGGATTAAAAATGCGCTGAAGCTGTAGTAGCGTAGGAGTTCCACCGACTTATTTATATTTACATATATTATGTACGTTCATCGATATTTTGTCCAATTGTGAACCGATTTAAAAAGTTATTTTTTAGTTCGAAAGGGTATCTCCTGAGGTGGTCTGAGGTGGTTTATGTCTTATAGCTTCAACACAAGGTCCTCAGAAAAATATAATAAAACATACTCGTACTATTTAATGACAATTTAATAGAAGAATTAATAAATTTTGGTGATCAATTAAAGATCAAAACAACTATAATTATATTAGAGGTAAATTTTAACCAATTCCCCGTTTCCGATTAACCTGAAATTTGGCATACTTATGTAAGTTTAGTAACAATGCAATAATCTGGTACTACTGAGCTGATCTGATGATGGAGTCAGGAGGAGGATAGTGGAACTCCTCAACGGCGAACAGTAAAGACACGAAATGTTGTAAATGGATTTAACTGTAATATAAGCCTGTTCTTAACTCCATTATGACATGGCTGATGCACCCGGGGTTTGCTTCCGGAGAGGGAACTCCTCAACGGTGAATAGTACAGACACAACATTTTGTAAACAGATTTAACCATAATAGCCTGTTCTAAGGTCCTCAATGCTGAACAACCCAGACACGATTTAATTAAAATTAAAGGGTCAAATAAATTTATTCTCAAAAAAAATTGAAGCGACTTCAAAACTATAAATAGGCACTACCTACACCTACTGACTGCATACATAGTATCTAGTTATCTAGCAACTACCTAATAGCACAGAATACTTAATAGTACTACGTACTAATAGACTTGGCTGGCACCGACTTCAAATAGATGAGTGGGTAGTAGAGTTTCCGGAACCGGATTGTTTTTAAGAAGCGGGCATTACCTTGTTAAAAATAAACCGGTTTTCCCGATTCTACATCCATTTTCCTGATAAAAGAATCGGGAATGCCCGGTACTTTCGAGACCGGGATTTCCTCGTTTTGAACCCAAGTGGGTAGCGCTTATAATAATTATATTAATTTATTTTTCGCTTTTGAGTGCCTATTTGTGTCATTAAGTCGGTTTATTTTTTTTTTGAAAAATAATTTATATTGAACTTGCAATGTTTGTTTGTATGTATGTAGTATGTCCTTAGACCTTTTTCCTGGTGTTTTGAGGTGAAATTTTGCACACTTAGCACGTTCGTTGCGTTAGGAGATTTATTCAATCTCTGAAAAATTTATTATTAGCCATTGCTAATCTCTTTAAAAAGACTCGAAAGAAACGAATCTCTTAAAAGACTTTCGTATTGTGTGGCGACTAAAATCGTGTTGTTTCTCCTGTGCGGGAGGCCCTAACGTCTAAAGTTCTGTGTATAGACATATTTTATCATTAGTTTTGAGGAAGATATACATTATTTTCAAAACGGTTGCTTTAGGAGACTGAATAAGTCTCATACGCGCCACATGATAGTTTAGTTTCGAGATCTTTTAGGTCTCTAACACACCAGCTGCAAGTACTTTGAAAATGATGCCGCAGTGACTGTGTTAAGTAAATCGGATGACAATGCAATCTTACCGGTACCGTCAAGTTTATCTGATGATGATGAATCCTAAACAACACATGATATTTGAGCTCGTTGGATAAGTCTTGACTTACTCTGGTCCTAGATTATGTAAAAGCTTATTAAAGTGAACACTCCTTTAGGCGCGTTGAGTACTTTTTGGGTGAATAAAAGTCATGGAACTCGTGTAATCGTCACCAAACGCTTTCCATGAGCTATATGTATAATGTGTATATTATATGTGTACTTTTTGGGTAAACATAATATCGTTTAAAAACTAAAAAAGAACCGACTTCAATGCCGCGCTATTCATTTTCAGTACCAATTTTGAGATGTTTATCTCAATATCTCTGGAGATACTCATCAGACCTCGATAAAATTACCATGGTACCACAATTGGGATATGTCCTTTCGAAAAAAAAAAGAATAATCAAAATAGGTTTATAAACGACGAAGTTATCCGCGAACAAACATAAAAAAAATATGTATATATATACGGTCGAATTGAGAAACCTCCTCCTTTTTTTGAAGTCGGTTAAAAAAAGCGTGAAACTCGCGTCACCATCATCACTCATCGTCACCACACGCTTCCAATGAGCTATATTTATTACCTCGACGATACAATTCACAATTTACTTAGTTTTCACTTCTAACGGCAGTCCCCAAACACTGCCCCGCATGTTTTTTTTAAACTATATAAAATATTTCTTATTTTAAAGTTTTTATTTTAATTTAAGACTTGTGGCTTGTAAGGATCGGTCTTACGTTAGTCTCTCAAAGCAGCAAAAACTACATATCTATTAAACAAGCAAAAAGTGTTTGCCAATTTGAATACACAACATCGTTAGTACATACTCGTACCTACCCACAAAAACAACGAGTGGATAAAACCCCAGAGGAAACCACAGAGATAAAACCCCAGACAATCATTATGTTTGTTTATACCAAACAGGTTTGCTAGATCAATTTACTCAAAATTTCCCTATATTTAAGTATTTTTTTCCCCAAAATGATACTTATGTTTTGCAAACTTTTTCCCATTTTTTTAAACAGGTAAAAACCAAATTGGATGATTTAAAACTTTTATAAAAGTTTATTATAGTTAATACTTACCCTGACTCATATACAACTGTAGTGGAACTACATTACTCAACACTCATAGAAGGAACGTTCACCCGAGAGACTATAGATGAACGCGCACCATCGAGCGAAATGCAGTAGGGCCATAGATTATATAATAGTTACTACGTAACAGATACTTCACTCCCCTACAAAAACACAATACCAACGTTCATTTCAGACAATACAAGCAAAAATGTGTCTAAGGCGCTCGACCTAGCGTTGTTATTACTTCGTTCAGCGCGCGATGTACCGGCGCGCCTCGATACAGTAAAGGGTTGACTCAATAAACTAAAAAAAAAGTTCACGGATTATTTTTATTTACCTCACAAAATTACATCAAAGTTCCTAACTAAGAGTCGAATTTTATGTCGGAAAAGTGAATTTTACGCCGTCTTGTCATTTTAGTATCGGTAGCATAAAAAATGAAACATATTGTGCTTGTTTTTTGTCAAACCCGCAAAATGACTATGAAGAACTTAAATCGTTTCTAAGATAGAATACGAATGCGCAGTTATCCCGTCTTTAGAATAATAATATACGTTGCGCGCGCGTGAGCAGTGACAACCGACTGGCAGATAGTAGGGGCGCAGGTGACGAAAGTTTAGGTATAAATCGCAGTAGCTATGGGCGAGTGAGGGAGGCCTGGTAGGGCTATTTACAGGGCTATATATATACCCATGCAGTCTACGCAGAACAGTGTTGAGTCTATTCCAGTTGCCAAAATAATGTTGTAGTTATTGTATTTTGTAATGTATTTATCTAGTGTACTCTTTTTTGGCAATAAATGTGTTTTTATTTATTACTAGCAGCCCGCCCTGGCTTCGCACGGGTAGAACATATATGCCTACAAAATTTGCATCAGTTTGTTGCATCGAATATAAAATATGAACATATTTAACAACCATCGTCATATTTCATCCAATTTACACAAAACCTTAACGATTTATGAACCTAAACCTTCCTCATAAACACTCTGGCTATTGGTGAAAACCGCATGATAATCCGTTCAGTAGCTATTGAGATTATTGCGAACAGACAGACAGACGCAGTGATGAACTTTGTTTTATAATACTTACGTATTGATATTGGACGGCCCTTTGGCGTAAAGGATAGTTACCCTGATTCTGACCCGACGGTCGTTGGTTCTAATCCTAGCTATATACCTACCAATGAAAGTTTTATGTGCATTCATGAATCATGAGTTTTCGTACAGTGGTAGTGGAATCATTAAATCTACCAAAAAGTAGCTTACCACCAAGGAGTACATCTGCCGCCGTAACCTTACGGCGTTCCCCGATGCAAAATGTAGGGGTAATATACGTTTAACGTGTGTATCTGTGTGTCAGTCTGTAGCATCTTAGCACCTAGCTGGATGAACCGATTTTGTTTTTATTATTTATAGTTTTTTTTTTGTTTGATAGATGTCTTCATCGAGAGTTTTCTTAGCTTTGATTCATGAAAATTCGTTCAATCGTTATAAAATTATGAGCTTTTTTCTAGTTAATTGCGCTATGAAATCAACTTTCATAGGTCTGATCAATTCGAAAATCTTCTTCTTCAACGATATTGTAAGAACATGGAAGCCTCCTGGACTCTACAGGATACTCAAATCCTCACCAACTTACAGCTCTGATTTTAAATGTCGTGTTTAGAGTCATTGGAAAAAGCTATTATACATAGATCAGTCGGGGTGGTTTAAAATATTATATTATATTATTATATATCCAATTCGTAATACGAAATTCAAATCTCACCGCTTGCGAGATGCGTAACTAAAACTCAGGAGCAAGCACAAGTAGATTAGAATTAGTGAATTTGACATACAATTTCAATAGTTCTGACGATCGTATTTTTAAATATCTCTCTTAAAAATGTAACAAAATCTCATGTTACGTTTTTCTTTATCAATAATTAAAATTTTAATTTTTATACTTTCTTTTATGTTAGCTTACTTACTTTTTTTTATGTTTTTTATTATCGATAAATTTAGCTCTATTTTAGTTTAGTTTATTTTTTTCTAGCTCCCTTTAAAAATTGAGTTGTATCCGTGCCTTTTACAGTTTACTTCACCAGTGCTTGACTCTGTACGACGCGATGCGCACGCCGCTCGCGCATAAACACATCGCTCGTAAAATACGTAAACAATAAAATCTTTAAAACACATTTTAAATCAAATCAAATCAAAATTAATTTATTTGCAGAATGTAGGTATACATACATGTTGATTGTTACATAATAATTATAGTAGCGCCTTATACATTGTACCATGATTCATGGTGTGCAAATATCGTATTATATCTAACATTAATTACAGTATTTTATTATTCATATGTTTTTAATTATACTATCATCATTCATCATTCAATCATTCGTGATTCAATGTAAAATTTATTTGATAGAAATTATGATGTCAAAAACTTTGTAATAGGTGTCACAATTCAATACCCCAAACCTGTGCAATGTTTATAACTTCTGATTCTTCTTTTCGGTGTTGAATTTGCCAGTATTTTGTTTTCATCATAACAAATGCTAAATCGAATAATGTTAAAAATTAAAGGCGGTTCAGTTATATGTATCGATGCGGTTCCCATAATAATAATAATGAACCCGCAGAGGCGGCTTTGTGGCGAGCCGACGGTGAGTGGCGACACCGCGTACCCCTATCCCGTGAGGGCTAAATGAGACCCCCGGCTTGCCTTGACCGGCCGGCCGGTGGTGGGAATCGCAAGAGCTAAGACCTAAGCTCCAGGGTGGAAGTGTTAAAGGCATAAAGCCGCTAGTAGCGATTAGTGAAAGTGCAGCACACCTCTCAACACCCTTAGCTATCCACGCCAATGTTGCCCCTCGGTGCCAACATAACGGTCCGCCGTTATGGGGGGCCCGTTCAGTGTATAGCGAGTCACCACCCGTCTTAATATTTTGAAATGAGGCATAATTGGCGGGTGCCGTCCCTCATCCCATAGACCATCAATCAGACAACCATCAGCTCATTCAATAGTCATCATGATAATATAATGTACCATCTTTTTATAAAATAGTTTCCCATACACAGTAATTCCTAAGTTAAAATTGTAAAGGGCCTCTTGGTGTTGGCTTAGGCTCCATTAATGCCCTCCAAAAGACCGGGCGTGTATGACCCTTGATGTGAATTATAATAATAATGAGACTTTGAGACTTTCAGCAACACCATTAGCGTGGCCATTAGCATGTTCTTCGGTGTGGACAAGTGCGCGGTCATGCACGTACAGCGAGGAAAAGTTGTAAATTCAACGAATTTACAACTTTCAGCGACAATGACTTTCAGATCTCTCTCAGAAACTGACACCTATAAATACCTTGGTAGTATGTCAGAGGTATTGGGTATCGAGAGTGGGGAGATAAAACAGTCAGTAAAGGAGCGCTTCTTCGGTCGCCTTCGCCAACAAGTTGCCCGCCTTCAACGGCTTTCTTTCTTTTCTTTCTTTCAACCGCTGGGTTATGCCCCTAATTATATACATCTTTGGCATACTAAGGTGGACTCAGACCGAACTAGACGCCCTGGACAGAAAAGTTTGATAACAATTGACATCACATCGCATGCTTCACACACGCTCTGTGTGTTATGAGACTGTATATCCCACGGAAATAGTCGAGGACAGAAATAGGAGTCGAGGCCTTTTAAATGCCAAGTCTCTCCACAACCGTGAGGTGTGCAGTCTCCGGGAATATTTCCTAAGCAATGAGTGTGGGATGCATCGTGATGTGGTGGCAGTTGACAAGACTTTCACGCCTCTCTCCTTAAGCAAAGAGAACTGGCGCAAGTCTCAGGTGCTGAGCACCGAGAACCGCAAGGATGTATGGAAGAGCAAGGAGCTGCATGGCAGGTTCTATCAAGTCGACGGGACCCGATGTGGACCTGCTCGCGTCGGTGAACTGGCTTACGATTCGAGGACCTCTTTAGGGAAACCGAAGGTTTTGTTTGTGCAATTGTGGACGTAGTTATCACGACGAACAACTACCGGAAATATATTATGAAGGACGGTACGGTCTACATTTGTCGGGTATGCCGCCGTACCGGAGAATCACTCTGACATATTATTTCCGGTTATTCTTATCTTGCTAACGGTGAGTACTTGCACAGACACAATCTCGTAGCCAGGATCATCCACCAGCAACTTGCTCTTCAATACGGCCTTGTCGAGTCCGAAGTGCCATACTATAAGTACGCACCTGCAACAGTTCTCGAAAATGGTCGTGCTTTGCTCTATTGGGACCGATCTGTTATCACGGACAGGACTATTGTCGCCAATAAACCTGATATCGTGATAGTGGACCGTTCCCAGCGGCGGGCAGTGTTAGTCGACATCACTATAGCACATGACGAGAACCTCGTGAAGGCTGAGAAAGACAAGCTCAGTAAGTACTTGACTTGTCTTACGAGGTTACCGCCTTTCCGCCATGTCGGATGTTGACTCGACTATCATTGTCCCGCTAGTTGTCTGCAAACGGCCTAATAGCGAAGAGTCTTGATCAACATCTCAAGAGACTCTCACTAGATGGCTGGATCAAGGGCCAGATACAGAAGGCGGTACTTTTTGACACGGCACGCATCGTCAGGAGGTTCCTCTCTCTGCAGCCCTAACCACCAGTAGCTTGGGCCCTGCCCCGCTGCTGGTGGCACCCTAGGTTTAGGATTTTTATAATATTTTATGCTTTTATAGTTGTTTTCTTCATTATTTTTATATGAAATATTGTAATAAGTCTATACTTACGAAAAATGAATAAATAAAGTGAATAATAATAGCTTTATTTATTCCATGCATACAACTCAATTTATAATTAGTTTATACAATAATTCAATACAATTATATTAATAACTAGCAGCCCGCCCCGGATTCGCACGGGTAGAACATATATGCCTACAAAATTTGCATCAGTTTGTTGCATCGAATATTAAATATTAACATATTTAACAATCATCGTCATATGTCAACCAATTTACACAAAACCTTAACGAATTATGTACCTAAACCTTCCTCATAAACACTCTGGCTATTGGTGAAAACCGCATGATAATCCGTTCAGATGCTATTGAGATTATTGCGAACAGACAGACAGACGCAGTTATTAACTTTGTTTTATAATACTTACGTAGTGATATTGGACGGCCCTTTGGCGTAAAGGATAGTTACCCTGATTCTGACCCGACGGTCGTTGGTTCTAAACCTACCAATGAAAGTTTTATGTGCATTCATGAATCATGGATTTTCTCATGATCTACCGATAATTAAGATAGTTTAAAAACTAAAACAACTGACTTCAATGCCCCGCGAGTCAATTTCAGTAGCAAGTTTGAGACGTATATCGTCATATCTCTGAAGATACTTATCACATCTCAATGAAATTACAATGTGACCACCTCGGAAACGTACCCTACTGATTACAAAAATAATAATTCGAATCGGTTCACAATTGATGGAGTAATCACGTAACATACACACACAAAAAAAGAAAGAAAAAAGAAACATACAGACGAATTGAGAACTTCCTTCTTTTTGGAAGTCGGTTGAAAAGTAGTTTACCACCAAGGAGACCAACTGCCGCTGTAACCTTACGGCGTTCCCCGACGCAAAAAGTAGGGGTATAATACGTTTAACGTGTGTATCTGTGTGTCTGTCTGTAGCATCTTAGCACCCAACCGGATGAACCGATTTTGATTTTATTATTGATAGTTTTTTTCTTTTTTGATAGATGTCTTCATCGAGAGTGTTCTTAGCTTTGATTTATGAAAATTCGTTCAATCGTTATAAAACTATGAGCTTTAATCAATTTTAATAGGTCTGATCAATTTGAAAATCTTCTTCTTCAACGATATTGTAAGAACATGGAAGCATTGACCTGATGCTGGGACATCTCCTGGACTCTACAGAATACTCAAATCCTCACCATTTTACAGCTCAGATTTTAAATGTCGTGTTTAGAGTCATTGGAATACTTTTAATGAAAAGATTATACATAGATCAGTCGGGGTGGTTCAAAATATTATATTATATATATATATATATATAGATCATTATTATTTTATACAATAGATCATATTATTATACTATATTGACTTCAAATTGATTGCGATCGGTGGGGATCTACAGAAAAGCTAAGCTTATCATAATATTTTCGTAGTAAATATGACCTATTCTGTGGTTTGACTATAAATATTTTATTAATTTTGCGATGCGTGTATGTGAAATCCGTGATATCTTCTAGAGTTTTAATTAGAATTATATACTGTAAAGGACAATTTCAATCTATAATATGTGGCCAAGCTAATTAACGTAATTATTTGGATAAGGATTAATACTATATACTTGAAAGTAGCCCTGGACGTTATGTAATATTTTTTAACAAAAAATTAAAGAAAAATATGGTTACTGTGAGTCAACCTTAAGAGATAGACATATGCTGTCGCGGACTTTTTTGTAGGTCTTATTAAGTTGTACAACTCTTCCATAGAAAATATTCTTTCATCTGTTTTCAATTGAGCAGCGTTCGTAAGAAACGTGTTTTTTCGACCGTTTTTTTGTCGACTTAGGTTGCAAATTAGGTCTCCACGAATGTACCTTTGATTTTAACGGGATAATATATAGCCTATTTTCATTTCGAAAGTCCATTCTATATATTAGTGAAAGAATGTTTTAAATCGGTCCAGTAGTTTTTGAGCCAAATCATTACAAACATACAAATATACAAAAATACAAAAATACAGAAATACAAAAGTACTCTCTTTATAATATTAGTATAGACATAGACAAAAAAAAAATATTTCGATTTAACTAAAATTAAATAAATAATCAATATTAAATTTCAAATACATAAAATAATTCACAAAAGATATTGTATTATTGGAAGACTAATATTTGAGAAAAATCAAAAAGTATAAAAGGCGGCGCAAAGTCGGCGCCACCTCACTATTGATCGAGAGCTTGTGCAGAGCGGACGTTATTTTGAAACTACCCTACGTTAAAATAATAATTGTTGTTTTTATGAATGTTTAAATCTAGGTTATTGTCGATTATATTTAAAAAAAAAACTAAATCCGCTTCTGATTGTTAATATCAGAAGTGGGATAGAATACCGTGCTCACACAATATTTTGTTTTTTCTGGGTTATAAACCCTGCTAAATTGTTTTAGACGTCCGTAAAGTACATACTTTTCGATCTTTTATTTTCTTTAGCGTCTGTTTTTTCGGTGAAGTGTGTTTTGTGTTGTGATCGTGTTTTATCGGTGTTCATTCAGCAGAAAATGGATCGGCAGCGTCGATCTCGATCACGAGAAGGACGTTATCGTAGTCCTCGTGACCGACGTTCCCGTAGCAGGCGTTCGACAAGCCGTATGTCACGAAGCCTGTCGAGACGATGTACTCCTCCTACTAAAACACGGTACAGTGCTCATAGCCGTAGTCATAGCCGCAGTGATGATCGCAATGGTGATCGCCGCGACCGCCGTGATCGCAGTTACAGCCGCGATCGCTACCGACATCGAAGTAACCGCAGTCGCAGTCGAAACCGTGAGTATAGTAGCCATGGATCATGGTATACAATTATTTCTCGTCTGAGTGCTTTGGAATCACGCGCGCTTGTGCCACCCGTTCCCGACCAGCCGACTCCGGTCGTTCCATCTGTAGAAAATGGGACTGAACGGATAGTGGAAGCCATCCAGTCATTAAAATCTGTAAGTACCCACAATTATTATGTGTCGAACTTTGATCCTAATGTTCACGACGTGGACACGTGGTTTGATGAGGTAGATAGGGCTAGGTTCGCCAATCGCTGGGATGATCGTGAGTGTCTGGCTCGCATTGGTGGTTGTTTGAAGGGTGAGGCGAGAACATGGTTAGATGAATGGGTCACAAGTGACCGTTCTTGGACTAATTTTAAAAAGGATTTTAAGTGTTTGTGCGTCAAAAAGGTAGACAAGGCTAATATTCTATATGAAGTTATGTCTACTGATTCGAACAGCTACCGCACATATGCTGAATATGCGCGCAGATCGTTGCTGCGCTTACGGATAGTTAAGGGCCTTAGTGATGACCTTGTTACAGCTATAGTATTACGTGGCATTAAGGACCCGCATGTTAAGGCAGCGGCGACCAACGCAGACTTATCTTCTAATGAATTGGTAAACTATCTTTCGACATTTACAAAACCTGCACCCTCAGATGTTCGAGAGACGCGTCGTCCAGCTTTTCAACATGTCAACAATAAAAATCAAGGTAACAAACGGTCGGCTCAGACTTCTAGCTCTAATGTCAAGTGTTATTCGTGTGGCGAGCGAGGGCATAAGCAAATTAATTGCTCTAAAAAGCCTAAAAGGTCTGGCCCTGCTGTACCAGCAACGACAACGAATTATCCCGGACCAAGTAAGTCATCTGTAAAGACAGACAATAATGTTACATGTTCCTACTGTAAAAAGCCCGGTCACCACATTCGAGATTGTTTTGCTAAGCAACGTTCTGATTTAAATAAAAATAAAGTCAACTTTTGCTCAGGTGTTCAGGCTCAAAATAGAAATGATGTTGTGGTAGGCGTAATTGATGGTATACCGGTGGATATTTTGATTGATAGCGGTGCAATAGACGTTTCCCTTATATCGTCAGCTGTGGTGAACCATATTTCTTGTCAAAAGAAACCAATCAGCCGACAGATAAAGGGGGTAGGTGAGTCAATTACTAATGTCAGTTCTTATGTTTCTCTGGTAGTTGAACTAGAGGACATATCTTTGGATATAGACTTTTTAGTAGTTCCTAGTGAAAGCATGAATGCTCCGGCTATAATTGGCACGGATGTGTTAAACCGAGATGGCGTGACTTACGTCAGGACAAAGGACTCGCAGCGCATAATACGTGAGTCTAGGCCTTCAGTTGTGTCAGCTGTGGATTCAGGTCAGCAAAAGCGTTCGATAAACACTTCACTTACAGGTCCCGATCTGGTTGAGCTCAGCGAGATCCTTGACCAATACTCCGATCATATGATTTCTGGGACGGCTACCTCCACAGTAAAGACAGGTACTATGCATATACGACTGACTGACGACACTCCAGTGTATTACAGACCATACAAAATGTCCCACGACGAAAAAATTAAGGTTCGTTCTATTACTCAAGACCTTCTTTCCAAGGGTATCATACGCGAGTCGGAGTCACCTTACTCCAGCCCCGTTTTACTGGTTAAGAAGAAAGATGGATCCGACCGCATGTGCGTTGATTTTCGTGCTCTGAACCGAATCACGGTAAAAGATCGATTCCCGTTACCCTTAATAGACGATTATATTGACCGCCTAGGTAAGACTAGCTACTTTACAACCCTTGACATGGCCACCGGGTTCCATCAAATTCAACTAGACGAGGACTCAATTCCACTAACTGGTTTCGTAACACCAGAAGCACATTATGAGTATGTGAAAATGCCGTATGGTCTGGCTAACGCGCCCATAGCCTACCAACGCATTATAAGCAAAACTTTGCATAAATAGATCGCGGAGAGAAAGGTTTTGGTGTATATAGATGACTGTCTGATTCTAGCATCCTCTATTCAAGAAGGATTGCAGACCTTACGCGAAGTGTTAGACACTTTAACTAACGCGGGGTTCTCGTTAAACCTAAATAAGTGTTCATTTCTATGCACCGAAATCGAGTACCTGGGGCGAGTGATCTCAAACGGTGAAGTGCGACCTGCTGCTAGTAAAGTTCGGGCCCTTGCTGACTCTCCTATCCCACGAAATGTCAAACAAGTCCGGCAATTTCTGGGGTTAGCAGGGTACTTTCGAAAGTACATCCCGAACTATTCTACTAAGACTGCTTGTATCGCGCGTCTAACGTGTAAAGATGTTGAGTTTAACTGGAGTACACAACAACAACATCTCAACCTTGACAAATGCACCGGTGCTTGCAATATTTGACCCGAGTCTACCGACTGAGGTGCATACCGACGCAAGCAGCCTTGGCTTTGGCGCGATCTTGCAACAGGTTCATAAGGATGGTAATCGGCGCGTCGTGGCTTATTATAGTCAGGTTACGAAAGGTGCCGAACCAAAATACCATTCTTATGAACTCGAGACCCTTGCAGTTGTAAGGGCTCTCAAACATTTTCGACATTATCTGATAGGAGTACAGTTTCAGGTCGTTACGGATTGTAATGCTTTAAAGGCAACACAAAATAAAAGAGATTTGTTACCGCGTGTGGCAAGATGGTGGATTTATTTACAAGATTTTAATTTCAGCATATCTTATCGAAAAGGAGCCATGATGCCACACGCGGACTATCTAAGTCGTAATCCTTGTGCTGTTAACAACATTGATCGTCCACGCAACTGGGCACAAGTTGCTCAAGCAGGTGACGATGAGACTCAAACTATGCTCCAGTCGTTAGAACAAGGTCAGTTGGACCCGACAAGGTACGTAAAGCGTAACGATATTTTGTACTATCGATACACACCGACAGGTGAAGATCCTAGGCTCCTCTGCTACATACCGAAGGGGCATCGTTTGAGTCTTCTGCGCATCTTTCACGATGAGCATAGCCATATTGGTGCAGATAAAGTAGTGGACTTAATATTGAGACACTTTTGGTTTCCTTACGTAAGGAAGTTTGTTGCTAAGTACACGTCTCATTGTTTGACATGTATCGCCCACAAGCGCGTACCTCGTGCACCCTTGCAACTTATCACGTCTTGGGAGAAACCTGATGTCCCATTTGAGTCCTTACATGTTGATGTTTTGGGACCTCTTCCCGCTTCAAAGGGCTATAGGTATGTCATGCTTGTGGTCGACGCATACACGAAATACTGTTTGTTAACACCTGTAACTCGACAAGATCTTGATGAACTTAAGCGTGTATTTAAATCTGTAATGTCACTGTTTGGTACACCTAAGTTAGTAGTGTCAGATAGGGGACGCATGTTCGAGTCGACGGGCTTCACTTCGTGGATGCAGGTTCTGGGAGTACAGCTTCATTATATTACTCCAGAGATGCACCATGCCAACGGGCAAGTGGAACGATATATCCGTACCGTCCTTAACATGCTCCGCATCGCAACGAACCATAGAAAGAGCGAGTGGGCTGAAGAGTTATAGCAGTTGCAGCTCATTCTAAACCTAACAAAGCAGAGAACGACTCAGACCTCTGCTCTTAACCTTTTGATCGGTCATGAGAGTGCGACCCCTGCTATTCGAATGCTGATTCGAGATGTTGCAATTCAACCAGGACCGCCATCACCTAACCGGGAGTCGAGACGAGAGATGCTCAGGCAGAGGACGGCCGAACGGTTGAAGAAGAATCAATTGCAACAGGATGCTGTTGTTAATGACAATCGAAGACCTCCTCGTGTCTTTCAAAAGAACGATCTGGTATTTGTGATTAAATACGCCCAATCTCAGGGTAAATTAGACCCTGGTATGCGAGGGCCGTACAGAGTTGTGAACTCTCTTCCTAATCACCGTTACGAGCTAAAACTTCTTGCTGGGGCATATGGAAAGACGACATATGCGGCTGCCCAGTACATGGTCCCTTGGAAAGGCGAATGGACCCCTGAGACTTGTGCGACGTTCTTTGAAGGTGCGTGTTCACACTTAAGTTATTACCTGCCTATTGTTGGAGGTACCTTTGTTCATGCCTTAAGTAAGCTGTTAGCCTTGCAAAGAGTTATCGGGGGAGTACACACTCTTTTTCCCCCGATAGGAAAGCTTTTCACTATGTGAAGAGTCGTTGAGGGCGTACATACTTCTTTTGCCCTGAACGTGAAAGCTTCTCACTATGTGAGGAGTCATTGAGGGCGTACATACTCCTTTTGCCCTCAATGTGAAAGCTTTTCACCATGTGAAGAGTCGTTGAGGGCGTACATACTCCTTTTGCCCTCAACGTGAAAGCTTCTCACTATGTGAGGAGTCATTGAGGGCGTACATACTCCTTTTGCCCTCAATGTGAAAGCTTTTCACTATGTGAAGAGTCGTTGGGGGAGTACACACTCCTTTTCCCCCAACGTGAAAGCTTTTCGCCTTGCGAAGAGTCGCCGGAGGATTACATGCGCCTTGCCTCCGGTGTGGTTGAAAGCTCTTCGGTATGGGCCCGTACCGAAGAGTCTCTGAGTGGCTTGGTCGGTTCCTAACCGTACCACGGCCATGTAAGAACTCAGTGTTTTATTATTACTTTTGTTACATGCATGTCAGTTTGAACGTATATTAAATACCTTTTATTACATATGTGTTGCTATGGTTTATGGGTGACTTACTTACTAACTCTTGAGCATAATTATTTGAGTGGTACCCTGACTATTGTGCATTTGATTTCAGACACATCTGATGATGATAACTCGTGCTCGAATCCAGAACCAGTGGTGGATGAGGCTGGACCCTCTTCAGCCTCTATGACCCAACCCTTGAGGTCTATGCCTAGATTGATTTCTGAATCTTCGGCAGATGAAGAACCTGACGAGGACGCCAGGATGTCAGGAGAGGCCGTATTGGAAGACTAATATTTGAGAAAAATCAAAAAGTATAAAAGGCAGCGCAAAGTCGGCGCCACCTCACTATTGATCGAGAGTTTGTGCAGAGCGGACGTTATTTTGAAACTACCCTACGTTAAAATAATAATTGTTGTTTTTATGAAGTAAATGTTAAATTTATCAAGTAAAGTTTAAATCTAGGTTATTGTCGATTATATTTTTAAAAAAAACTAAATCCGCTTCTGATTGTTTATAGTATTTATTCTTTATTATTTTATGTTTGTTATTTAGTTCTTCTGACTATGAGTATGTAATATGTATTGACCCCTTTCGGGTAAACCTCCAAAGAGTTCCAATTGTCTCTATAATTCGCAGTTTCAAACCAAGTCTTGCCTGCAACTTCAGTTATATCATTTTATTTTTCATTATATCATTTCATCATGCCATCTGGTATTTGGCCGACCCCTGCCTCTGGATCCGTGTGGGCCTTTCCATATTATTACACGTGCTGTCCATCTTTCATCGTCGTTATACCGTGCAACATGTCCAGCCCATTTCCATTTTAAGCCTTGTGCAAAGAGTAGGGCATCAGTCACTTTGGTTTTGTTACGAATCTCAATGATTTTATTTAACCCTGTCACTTCATTTAATTCCCCGACAACTTCTCCCCATTGCTCTCTGTGTAGATTGAATCTTCGTTTTAAATCTGCTATTAAATAACCGAGTTTAGCATCCGTATGTGAGACAGGGTAATAATGCTAAGTCCATAACAACTTTTCTTTGTTTTCATAGGGAGCTGTGATTTTAATATTTCTTTGTGTGCCCAAAACGTATACGCTACTATAACTAATACAGATCATCGCTACCCTCCTATTTAATTCTTCTTCATTTCTTCTAGTGCTGAATGATATTTGTTTGCCCAGATAAATATATTCCTGTACATATTCTAGTGGGTTGTTGTCAATAAGAATGGGTTTCGGTTCGCTATTATTCATGATCTCTAACCGTACATTCGCTGCTTGCAATTAAATCATCCTGACATTTAATGATTCAGAATTTTCGTGGAACAGGATTATGTCATCTGCAAATTTGAAATGACTCATGAACTTCCCATCCACATTTATTCCTTGCATTGACCTTGGCAGGTCGTTTATTATGTTTTTTAGCACTGCAATAAATAATATAGGAGATAATGGGTCACCTTGTCTAAGGCCTCTCTTGATATTTATAATCTTGCCTGTGTTTTCAAGCCTGACTCTACATGTGCTATTATTATAGATATCTTTTAGGATGTTAAGGCGGTTAGTTTAGGTGGTTCCCATACAGAAACGTATTTTCAACCGACTTTCAAAAATGAGGAGGTTCTCAATTCGTCTGTATGTTTTATTTTACATGTATGTTATACGTTACTCCGTCACTTGTGAACCAATTCGAATAATTCTTATTTTAATTGGTAAGGTACATTTTCAAGGTTGAAGGTTTTCAAGGTTGCATTGTAATTTCATCGAAATCTCATAAGTATCTCCAGAGATATGGAGATAAACACCTCAAACTTAGTAATGAAATTGACTAGCGTGGCATTTAAGTCAGTTTTTTTCTTTTTGTAAAAGATCTAAACTATTAAGGTTTTTTTTGCTTAAATACCAATTTAGATCAGTATGACTTCATAGATAAAGAACTTCCAACAAGAACGTTCATCCCCATTGCACCACCCTATATACATCCCTGGCAAAAAAAATTAAAAACTTTATTTTCCGTATGCATTTAACTGCTGAAATAAAAATGTTCATCGCTATCAATTCTCAAAAGCAAAGAATTTTCACAGAATCGTTTTCACCCTATTGAATTCTCCTCGGGGTTGAATTTCCAAAAATCTGAGTAGGTTATATATATACCTCTACGTACTAAGACAAATGTTACCTTCCGAATTTTAAGACTCTACGAGCAGAGGTTTAGGCTGTGCGTTCGTGCTTGCAGGTAGATTTCGGGAGGACTGCTTTTCACACATTCGGTTAAACGTGGTCTGCACCAAAGCATAGAAAAGATAATAATACTATGTACGTGACCAAAGTAAGCTCACGGAGCAGCATTTGATTGGGATGTTGAGTCACCACCTAATTCCCGGGGGCACTTTTTAATGCTCAAGCATCAGACTTCCTAGATGCCCTGAAGTTATATTTGTGTCGTCGTCAACCAAACAGGTGCCGGGATCGAACCTGCACCTTAGCTCCGAACGACTACCTATCTAAGTCTCTAAAACAGTCCACTAGTAGAAACCCCCCGGCAGAGCGATGAAACAGGGCGTGGGTTCGGCCGTGGTGTTAAGGAAGCCTGCCGGACGGCCCGAGAGGAGGGATGACTAAACACAAAAGATGCTAATACCTTAGAAGGAGATCCCTCGTCAATGAGAACAACCAAAAGAATTTTAAGCTCAGTTTATTAGCCAATATACCTTAATTAAGTACCTAACCTTATTCGAACCTTTTTTTTTTTGAGTGGGGAAATCCGCACGGATACAACACCACTACGGGGGCAGCGATGTGATTATGTCGGACTCCAACCGACTAAAACCCCACTGTGTTCCACCAGGACGGCCATGTGCCGGGGCTACGGGTACGTTTTCGCACTCTCCCGCGGCCCCGACGGCGTTGGTCCGTGAGGACCCCTTCTCAGTAATGGGCGGAGTTGGAGATACTCCGCCCCTACCCTGCGTCTAAGAAGCGTGCGAGAACACCACGCGCGCTTCAACACCTCGAGGCCATTCGTGGTGGGCAGACACCACCGTGTCTACTTTCCCGGCCTCTGGGGATGAAATTGCACCGGTCGGAACGACCGACCGATGCAACCTCGTGCCCATACGCATCACGAGCGAAGTAGACGCTTGCTCCACTCGACCGCCCCCTCCGTGACCAGTCCAGGCTCACGAAGGGGCGACTGCGACAACGCCATCTCGCTCGTCGAGTGTGAATGTAAATGAGCGAGTGAATGTAAATGTCGAACGAGTCTCCATCCCCCACCTTATGACACATGTGTGAAGGGCAAATGCCCCTGCTCGTACACGGTCCACTCTCCGATTCGCACGCCATTGCATATGGCTCTGCAATGGCGCCCGAGGCTCCTCCCCTACGGCCGTTACCAGCCCTATCACTTGGCCCAACAGGCCCACCACTTGGGACTCATCTGTCCCCCACCACCAGCTCCCAGGTCACGTTGTCGCTACACCCATCACCTTCTGGGCAAGCGCCAACACGACCATGAGCCTCCTTGGAGGTAGAAGCGTTTCGGTCGCTGTTATCTACGACCGAACCATCCCGACCTCCAACGCGTCCGAGCAGCATCCCGGACCCACCATCGGGCGGCTCCCAACACCAAGCCCGCCCTGCCCCGTCACACTGTGCTCTCTGCTACCTTGCCAGAGGGACACGCGGAGGGGCCCACCTCGTCGGAACTTCGACATCGGTCGACAACTTAACCCTTAAACTTAACTTAAACCTTTAAAGGAAAAGTTGTCGACCGACACCAAAGGTGCACCACGAGGAGGTGTTCCGACCCGCACCCCAACCTTATTCGAACCTAGGCTAACCTTCCTACCTATGCGACAAAGAGATAGCTTACATGCACGACGACAGGAACGCACTCCTTCAGATATAGTCCAGGGCCTAGGACTGGTCTGGACACAAAGTTACTCCGACTTCTTCAGCGACGAGCCCTCGCCTTCAAACTGAAGAGGGCCACGCCTTTACTTCTTCACAGTGGACGGACGTCCAAACTGTTCGCAGGTTGGCACTCAAGTCCACGAAAGCTCGACCTCTTGATCTCGCCAGGCCCGCCGCCCTCGCGTCGCCAAGTGTTTGCTGCTACTCCCCACCAGGGGACTCTCAAACTCTGGATCTCAGCCAATCGGGTTGGACCATCTCCAATCATTGTCACATATCTCCCATTCGCTGCATCTAAGCTTTGGTGGCTCCCAATGTCCTTCAAGCCAGATATGTCATCGTGACGAATCCAAAAACGCCCGGGAACCAATGAACCAGCTTTTAGCAGCAACATGTTATGGCGAGGCGAACGGCGGGAAATCTAACGGCGAATTCCGCACCCAAACATAAATAAGAATGGGCGGCTTACGCCCGGACTGACCAATGGGACGAGTTGTGTAGTTTACTCATCCATAGAGGTTGTATGTTAGACTATACGATTCAATCTCAAGAGTGTCGCTTATTATACATCGCAATAACGTAAGGACGAATAAAAAGTATCACTACAGTTGTCAGTGTGTAATTTGTACATTTTATTGAGAGGGAGTGAGAGAGCATATAATATTTGTTTCAGAAGAAAATTATGTAATTTGTTTCCTGTAGGCCAGGCGAGCGAAGCCGCAGGCAGAAGCTAGTTTAGTATAAAATATATATATGCATGCATCCATGCATATTGAGCTCCCTACGTATCCGACCCTGAAAAAACGTTAACCAAAAATAGATTGCTATTTGTACGATATATTACTAGGAAATATGTAATGAAATGATATATTACTAGGAATTATGTAATAAAATGATATATTACTAGGAATAATATAATGATATATTACTAGGAATAATATAATGATATATTACTAGGAAATATGTAATAAATAAAATAAATAAATAAATCTTTAATTCAGGTAACTTAAGAAAACAGTACATGTTATTCTAAGACCCATATTATAAATACCTTACAGACTAACATACATATAAATATAACTATTTTAATAAAGGAGCACTACGAGTTTCAGGGATTTTAGCTGGTCTAGTATCCCTGTATTTACGGTATACAACCCCTGCAGGCCAGAACTCCGGTACGAGGAACATCTTCTTGTGCTCGGCTGGAACCTGCAGCACGTATGACTTGAAGTCTGTCGGCCGCTTCTGCTCCAGCTCCTTCAGACACATACGTATGCTGTCCTCCTGTTGTAGCTTCCCGCAGATGTATCGCTGGACATCGTCGATCTTCGTGTCGTTGTCCAGGCGCGAGATGTAAATTTTGGTGGTCGGGGGTACAACATGTAGTGAGGATGTTGTACTCTTGGCGGTACCGCGTTGGTTGCGGTTTTTTCGTGACCGGACCTTATTCTCTACAAGAGTAAAGCCATCAGCATCTTTATTCGGATTATTAACCGATCTTGCATTTTTATCAGTTACGGTGGTATTCGAATGCATAGGTCGGTTTGGTCCGGTCACCTGAGCGTAAGACTTATTTTGTTTCCGGGATGGTGCAGGTAACACAGGAGAAGCTAGTAGCTGAGGCGAAGGTGTATCGGTTGCCGAGGTCGATAATGTAGGTCGGTCAATAGCCCGCGGAGTTGTTGCGTCATGAGACACCGCAGGAGTGCTGAGTCGCGTGTTGCGTTTGACGGGACGGCGCACGGTGACGTTTTGCGTCGAGGCCGGCGCCGGAAATTTTGCCTGAGCAGCACTATTTCGCAACGCCACGAGTTCGCTACGTAACTCAGACACGTTGGATTCCGATGCCTCGAGTTTCATCCTTAGATCGGTGACGTCAGCCCTCAACAGCATAATGTCCTTCAATACGCGGGTGGTGTCCACACGATCCCACGTTATTGGCGGCAGCTTGTAGAGGTCTTTCGCCACGTACGTTGGGACGTCGTCAGGTTCAGTCTCCTTGAAAACCCTGAAGATGTCCTGCAGGTCCTTCTTGCCGGTTCCATCCTTATGTCATGTAGCAAGCCAGATGGAAGTGGCAGCGGTGTCGGCCAAGAACTTCTTGGCGGCGATGATCTCAGCCTCTGTGTAGCTGGTGGCACAGATCTGGGAGAGACTCACTTCATCCATGACGTCCAGTTTGTTCTGCACGAAGGCTAGGAACTCGTTCACCAATATAGTATCGGAGCGCTTAGATTGCGCCATCGCGATTTTCTTTACGTGCGTTTAGTCAACGCAGCGCAAAATGTTAGTCAGCATCGGAGCGATCGGCAAATTTTGCAGCGACCGCTCTAGTAGAAGGTACGAGTGCGACTGAAATGATATATTACTAGGAAGAATGTAATGATATATTACTAGGAAGAATGTAATGATATATTACTAGGAAAGTGTTCTAAAAAATTACGTAGGTACCTACTACTTGAAATAGCGATACAAACTTAATATTATTTTATGATATCCCAACACCAGTTTGCACGTGTTGGCGTTCGACAAGGATAGCTATTGTAACTTGTGTAAAAGATATTTTTCTGAAAGACATCAATGTGTATTTTCGTATGATGCTAATTCCGAAATTTGTTAAGCTCGTATTATATTAGAAACGTAATACACATTTTCAATATTTGACTAGCAACAAAATAAATCCAAAATTCCCCATGCCTAATTTTCTTTCCCCAAAAATTTCCCCAAAAACATTTTTTTCCCCAGAATTGCGAAAAACCCCCAATATACCAACACTGCATGATGATGTAAATATACTTCGATGTCATAGTCAATTGCTATGATGATGAAATGTAAATATACGAGTAGGTATGTATTATGAGAATACCAACATTTATAGATTCAAGGAGAACAAGAAGTGACCGTGGAACATTCTTCCTACGCTTTATTTTAGCCTAACTTCAAAAAAGTAGGAGGTTCTCAATTCGAGTGTATTTTTTATGTTTGTCAACTCACAACTCCGTCGTTTACTAACCGATTTGGGACATTATTTTTTTGTTTGATATTTCCCGATTGGTCTCATTGTAAATTCATCGAGATCTGATAAATATCTCCAGAGATAATGAGATTTAAACACCCCAAACTTGGTACTGTAAATCATTATCGCGGCATTTTAAGATGGTTTTTCTTTTTGTCAACGATCATAAATTATTGGATTAATCAAAAACAGTGTTACCTATGCACAGAACAAATGAAGTACCTACTACTATAAAATACTCTACTCATTTATACTCTACTACTAGCTGACCCGGCAAACGTTGTTTTGCCATATAAATAATGAAAATTGAGGATTGTATGTATTTTTGTATGTTGTATCATAAAAAAATAGAAATTAAAAATTTTGTCTAAAAAATAAAATAAAAAAATTTAGGGGTGGACTACCCCTAACATTTAGGGGGATGAAAATTGATGTTGGCCGATTCTCATAGATACCGGATAAGCACAAAACATTTCATCAAAATCGGTCAAGCCGTTTCGGAGGAGTATGGCAACGAAAACTGTGACACGAGAATTTTATATATTAGATTATACTCTATATCTATTATACTGTACTATTCTGACTAGACTGATATTAAGGGCCCTACAGACTATCAGTTCGCCGGCAGTCTCTGTTCGTATCAGGCGGCCTGCCGTCACAAAATACTTAATAGTACTCTGCCGTCCAAAGCCTGCATAGCCCACTCAATAAACGATCAGTGCCGGTAGGCCGCCAGCAGGCCGATCGGATACCTGCTCTAAGTAAATAAAATCAATAATATCGCGACTTAAAATGACATGCATAAATAATAATAATTAAGATAATTATATAGAAGTGTAATATTCCTTCTCTCTCCTAATTAATTAATTAATTAAGTAAAATTGCTGTGCCCTTCCAGGGTCTATAAAGAACTATACATTTTATTAAAGACCTTGTTAATACGTTTATAGACGCAATAAAATACTGAATACTGAAAGTTCGAGTCGGTAGAGTCCGGCTCTCGCTTTCTTGTTTGTCGTCAGATGGTCGTCAATCCGAAAGAAGCTGTAAGAGAGTGGAGGGTATGCTTGCGCATGGCAACACTCGCGCACGAATGTGTACACACTAAACAGCGTGGGAGAGCAAAAGGTCATCTCTACTTAGTCTGTAGCATGTCGCCTGACGCACCAATAGCGCACCGGCAAGCATTTCATGTGGGAAAAAGACGGAGCTACCCGCAGTCTATTCTTTTCTCTGTCTACGGTGTACACACTACACGTACACAGCGCGAGAGAGCAAAAGGTCATCTCTACTTAGTCTGTGGCAAAGGTCGCCTGACCACAGAATTCTCATACCACCAAAATCACCAATTAAACCGATAAATCGCCCAATGTGTCACCACCAGCGTTCTTTTTTAACCGACTTCTTAAAAAAGGAGGAGGTTCTCAATACGACTGTTGACATGTCCTGCATGTTGACATATTTGTAGATAACATAAGAAATGTTGCAACTAATATAGGAGTATTTTTTAAGTTTTAATTCAATATAAGTTTAATTAAATAGTTCGTTTTGGCGTAGCTGTAAGCTTTTATACTCGTAAATAAATAAATAAACACGACTGTTTTTTTTATGTTTGGTACCTCAAAACTCCGTCAAATTTTAACCGATTTGAAAAAATCTTTTTTCGTTTGAGAGATTATGCGTATTTTTCCGTTTGGTCCCATTCAAATTTTATCGAGATCTGAAAATCATCTCCGGAGATATGGAGATAAACAATATAAACGAATTTGTATACCTTCACAACATGCTTATGACTACTGGCTACTTTGACTATCACGGCATGTGAAGTCGTTTCGTCGGTTTTTTCGTTTTGTACGATCATAATCTTTATCATCATCATAATCTCAGCCGGTATCAGTCCACTGCTGGACATAGGTCTCTCCCAAGAGTTCGCGTCTCTCCCTCTGTTCGCGTTCTTTTTACGTGACGCGAGTTATACCAAGTAGGTACCAACCCGTCCTCGATCGTTTTTAAACAACAAGAAGAAATATTTTTTCTGTGCTCATAATCTTAGAATAAAAAAGGAAAGTAAAAAAAAGAAAAAAAAAATAGAAAACAAAAAAACAATAAAAAGAAAAAAAAAAGAAAACGAATAAAATAATTTAAATGGCTTTGTATGATGTTAAGATTAATTAATATGTATAAATATTTTGTACAATGTGTGTGTGAAACGGATCACAATGACCGGCTTCAAAGAAAAATCAACCGAAAAAGTCTCCGACCTATGTTGGAGGAAAAAGGCGAAACAGACAATATAAAAATAATAAAACTGGCCAAGTGCGAGTCAGCATCGCGTCTCTTATCGCACACTTAGGGAGGGTTCCAAACAATACGAAACATAATAATATAAAAATAATTAAAAAAAAATATAAGAGAGTTTCAACCTCATATATTTGATTAATTGATATTACCAAGAATATTTGGTTTGGTCGCGATCTAGAAAGACGGGGTTCGTTTACTAGCGCCATCTATGTAATTTTGCCGAAACTAATTAGATAGATGGCGTTTAAAAACACGTTTTTTGTATGGGGACCCCCTTTAATTTTTAATTTTATTTTGTTTTTAGTATTTTTTGTTCTAGCGGCAACAGAAATACAACATGTGTGAAAATTTCAACTGTCTTACTATCACGGTTCATGAGATACAGCCTGGTGACATACGGACAGACAGACAGATAGACAGACAGACAAACAGACAGACAGACAGACAGACAGACAGACAGACAGACAGACAGACAGACGGACAGCGGAGTCTTAGTAATAGGGTACCGTTTTACCCTTTGGGTACGGAACCCTAAAAAAACAGTCAGAAATCTTACCGTGCCGTGCACCGTCCAGCGCTGAGTCCCCAGCTCCTGTGGATGATGGAGCCAGCACAGAAGCCGATGTCTCCATGGATGGTGATTCCTCTCACGTACAGCATGTAGGGAAACTGGCCCTCCGCTGCCTGCCATCCTGATACTATCCTAGACCCTGGATTGAAAGAATTATTATTAATTAAAGATTATAAACTAATAATCAAGAAGCTACAGCTACAGACTTGTGAGGATCACCGCAAAGTCGCTAGTATCGGTTCTGTGTCGGATACATTTTGGAGATAGTGCTATCCAATTGCAGCAATTACCATCATCCCGTTATCCCCTTTCTTCCATTAGGCAACCAGACGTACTGACGTGTGCCATCGCTTTATTTTGGTCGTTCCATCTTACTTGCTTCCACGTTCATCATAGTAGTATGATGAATGGAATGGAATTGGTACTCTACCAGTGTCTGAGCTGCCCGATAAGCAAGTACAATCCGGAGGTCTTTACATCGTGAGTGAACAGGTATCTTGTAGACCAGTCTACAAGAGTTTTTTTTATTATTTATTAAGCCAATTTATTTCCCATCCTTATTACATAATTACAAGTGCTATTATTATAAATATCAAACAACATCAATCAAATACAATAATAATAATAAAATACATTATAAAATACATTATAAAATACATTACAAAATATTATTTTGAAAGTTATTGATTTTAGTTAATTTTAATATTATTTTAACAATCTTAGATATTATTTTATTTTATTGTATCATACATTTTATTTTAATACAAATATA
This sequence comes from Cabera pusaria, assembly GCA_954871355.1. Lineage (NCBI taxonomy): Eukaryota > Metazoa > Arthropoda > Insecta > Lepidoptera > Geometridae > Cabera > Cabera pusaria. Next base: position 2,758,560 of record OX940906.1, on the reverse strand, counting down.
TATATTCTATGTATGTATGTAGTAATTTTTTATATTATATTCATATTTATTTAAATCAACCATCTTTGGTGTTTTCATCTTCATGGATAGGAACCCTTATACGGGTATAGGCCTCCTCCAGCTTACTCCAAACCTCTCTATCCCTTGCTTTTTTCTTCCATTCTCTTCTAGCAGTCGCCATTATATCGCTTATCCACCTTTTCGTAGGTCGTCCTCGTCGTCTTTTTCCAGATGGGCCTTTCCATATTGACGTTTCTATAGTCCATCTACTATCGTTATATCTTGCTAGGTGCCCCGCCCATCGCCATTTTCGTTTTAGAGCGTATTGTAAGACATCTACTAAATTCGTCTTTCGTCTTATGTTTTCGCTTCTTATTTTGTCCAACTTTCTGATTTTTAGTATACTTCTTTCCATAGCCTTTTGACATGTCACTAGTTTTGTTTTTATTTTAGTATTACATGTCCATGTCTGGCATCCATATGTCAGAATCGGCAGTATGCAAGTGTCCAGAATGTTTTTCTTTAGGTGAAGAGAGAAGTCGCCTTTCAAGATTTCTTTGAGAGACCAGTATTTATTCCAGCTCATATTTACTCGGCGTTCAACTTCTTCTTCTTCGTTTTTGTTCCTGAATGATATTTGTTTTCCTAAATAAATGTAGGTATTTACGTATTCTAGTGGCTTGCCGTTCAGATTAATTGTGTTTTCATTGCTATTTGTCATTATTTTCGTCTTACTTTCGTTCATTTTAAGACCTATTTTTTCACTCTCTTCATTTAATGTGCAAATCATGTGTTCCAGTTTCTTGCTTGTTTCAGCGAATAGAACGATGTCGTCCGCGAATCTTAGGTGGGTAAGTCGACCTCCCGCTATTCTGATTCCTTCTGATTGCCAGTCAAGATGGTCAAAAATATGTTGCAGTACCGCTATAAAGAGTTTGGGTGACAGAGGATCCCCCTGTCTCACTCCCCTACGAATTGGTATATCTGGTCCTCGTTTCTCCAGTTTGACCCGACTTGTCATGTTCTCATAAATGTTTTTCAAAACATTTATGTATTTCTCGTGTATATTACATTTGTTGAGGGCTTTCCAAATTGCGGCATGCGAAATCGTGTCAAATGCTTTAGCGTAATCAATGTAGGCGATGTATAGTGGTCTGTTGAACTCTCTATATTTCTCTATAACTTGTTGCATTACGTGAATATGATCTATTGTACAGAAACCGGAACGGAAACCCGCCTGTTCAATCGGTTGAAGACTATCGATTTTTGGACTTAGCCTGCTATGCAGAATTGACGTGAAAAGTTTGTATGTACTCGAAAGAAGGCTAATTGGGCGATAGTTGCCCATATCTTGAAGATTCCCTTTTTTGTACAATAGAATGATGTCAGATCTCTTCCATTGTTCTGGTACCCTTCCTATGTCCAGAGCTTTATTGAATAGGTAGGTAAGTGGGCGGGCTAAATAAATAGCACCAGCCTTGAGTGCTTCATTCTGAATGCCATCGGGTCCGGGGCTTTTATCTAATTTTAATTTTTGTATATGCTTGATGACTTCCATGGCATCTACTGGTTCTGGTTCTTGTCCGTCATCTACTTTTTCGTAAGGTGTTTGTGCCATTATTGTGGTGGAAGTTGAGTTCGTAGTGGTATCCGTTTCATAGAGATGTCGGTAAAATTCTGTGGCGCAGTCTAGGATATCTTGTCTAGTTCTTGTTTCTTTATTCCTTGTTTTCAGGTTTTGGATCCAGTTTTGTGAGTGTTTAGTTGTTTGTATGCTTTTTTTGCACTTCTGTGTTTTATCAGGTTTTTCTCTATTATATTGTTTCTGTAATCTTTGTAGTCTTTTTTAATAGCTTTGCTAGTTGATTTGAACAATGAACTAAGTTCTTTCCTCATTTCTTGGGTTTTTTGCTTCATTTTTAAAAGTTCTGTGCGTCTCTCCAAAAGATCTCGTGTAGATTTACTGACGATTTCATCCATTTTGTTTATCTTCTTGCTATTTAATGTTATGCTCCTATTGATGATGTGTACGAGTTTTTCGTAGAATGTTTGAAGATCAGTTTTCTCATCGTCGTTTAATAACTTTAATTCATGTATATTGTTTTCCAGGTTTGATAAATATAAGCTCTTCTCGTCTGCTGTATTCAATGACTTAAGTTGCGATTTAAAAGATGCCCTACTTCTCTTTTTTTTTAGTTTGTACGTAGCTCTTACTAAGCGGTGATCAGATCTGAATCCTAGCCCATGCAGAATTTCAATGTTTGCTATCCTGTCGGGTTCATTTGAGAGAATGAAGGTTACTTCATTTTTTATTTTTCCATTAGGAGAAAGCCATGTCCATTTGCGATTTTCTCGCATTTTAAAATAGGTATTCATAATGGATAGTTTGTGTTCTAAAGCGTGTTGGATAAGTTTCTCCCCTCTATCGTTTCTATAACCATAGCCGAATCTGCCCAAGACTAAGTTTCCATTCGCTTTTGTGTGGCCAATTTTGGCATTGAAGTCGCCGATAACAAGAATATGTTCTCCTGCCTGCTCTTGTGCTAGTTCTAAAGTTTTATAAAAAACATTGCTTCATCCTCCGAAGCCTTCTCAGTTGGTGCGTACACTTGTATAATAGAGAGTATTTGGTTCTCGTAGTTCATTTGCAGTAACGCTACTCGCTCTGATAGACCTGAGAAATTGATGACCTTGGCTTTGTGTTCCTTTTTGATCAAGAAGCCAACTCCATGGAGGCCAGATGTTTCTCCTTTATAGCAGAATATGTAATCATCATGTTCTTCAATGTTACAACCCAATCTTCGAACTTCCGCTAAGCCTAGTATGTCGATAAGATTTTTTTGTAGTGAGAGAGTGAGTTCTATAAATTTTTCTATTGTTGCCAAGGATCTTACGTTGAATGTTCCAATTCTGAGAAGTCTGTCTGTTTTTTTAGTATTTGCTGGAGGGTTGTGGTCATTTTCCCCCACGGGGACCAGCCGGCGAGGGGGAGGAGTCTACAAGAGTACTACTACTTAAAGTTAGTACTAGTGTCCGTCTGGCCAGCTACCATCCACAAGTTAGAAAATCTGGCATCATCACTTACCAACAGGTGAGATAGTGGTCAAACGCTAGCCTATATGATATAATTTAAAAAAAAGACCAGTGTTTCTCAGTTTCTCACAGGTGGGTAGGAGTACTTAGGAGTACGTAGGAGTACACTGTCAAAATTCGACCGATTTGCCTGGCATTTTGCTCAAGTATATGTATTTACCGTATATGTATATATGTGCAAAATTCTAATCAATCAAGTCAATAGAGCAGAATGGGACGTTTTGAACGCGTTCAAAGCCGCAGGACCCAGATTATGTCGAGCGTTTGACCACTATCTCACCAGTTGGTAAGTGATATTACGGTCGAGGATATTTGGCACGCTTTCTCTCTCAACTTTCTCTCAAGAACAGCTGTCGGGACACACTGTTAGATGTTAACGACCAGCCCCGGATCTAGAGGGGGGGGGTATAATATAGTATAGTTAAAAATAAAAAACTTGCTTTACAAAGCCAGTGGCGTAGCGTGGGGGGTGCCGGGGGGGCCATGGCCCCGGGCGGCACACGAAAAGGGGCGGCAGCAAGCCACGTATTCAGTGTTCAGTTTCAGTTGTGTTCTTACCTTTACCCTACCATAATCAAACGCAAAAAAGCTTTTCACGTGACTTTTCAGTTTAATTATGAACATTTTTACGCTCGCGTACTACGTGGGCAGCTAAATTTACCTCAGCCCCGGGCGGCACAATCACACGCTACGCCACTGCACAAAGCACCTAGCATACTGAAGCCTGGTTGGCCCACTGCAACTAGTAAGAAACAGTTGCCACACAGGCCCAAAAACCTAAGTGAATTAATAATGGATTCTTATTGTCCAATCAACAAAAAATACCAATCATTTATATATCTGAGATTTTTAAGTAATTTATCTCAAACGCTGGAGAGAGGGACGCTACTATCAAGTTTCTGCCCTGGTTCGAAAAAAATATGGATCCGGGGCTGTTCACGACAGTCAGACTTTACAACTTGAACTTAGTAGCTAGACAGGTAGACACTAGACAGTGTCCTGCTACCACCATGCGTAGTTATAGAGCAAAACCTAAAATAGTTGGAGTAAGGCGGCAGCCAGACTAAATTTAATTCGTGGACTGTGCGCGGACGTAGCGTATATACATACATACGGGGCGAAAACGAGCTTTAGTCCTAAGTCACGTCTCTTTTAGAGGTATGGCTTTTCACTTAGATTAAAGCACAGAAACTTACTCTAAGTACTTAATTTTTGTGTGCCTAAAGTGGTTTGCTTGCCACTTAATAAATAATTGAATAATAATGAAAATTACCTTGTGTTTCAGTCGCAGGCAGGGTTTCAGCCGAAGCCTGTAAATTTAAAGATAAACATATTTTATTTGTTCAAAACATGCGTTATACACATACACAAACATTGCATGCAGTATGATCTTAAATATAAAAATAGCTCGTCATGTTTTGCCAAAGACATTACAGCAAATTTGTTACAAATTATTTTATTGGCTTTGATGACTCTATTTCTGAAAGCACATACCTAACTGATTGTTTTTGTTGTTAATATCAAAGCTGAATAACCAGAGCATGCTATGAATAAAAAAATAAACAAAAAAGTACATTATCATTGAAAATATAAACCATATTACAAAATTTGTTAGTACCAGCCCTCCCCTACATTATTGGAGTGGAGACCTATTTTGTAACCTATGTTGACAATAAAACGATCGCGAAAACATGTTTTTTACGAGCGCTGCTTAAACGGAAATAGATGGAAGAAAAGTGTCGATAGAATAATTGTAGAACTTAATAAGACATATAAAAAAGTCCGCAATAGTATACAACATGTCTATCTCTTGGGGTTGACCCAGAGTAACCATTTTAATCTATAATTTATTATTAAAAAATATTACACAACTTCCGAGGCTATTTTCAAGTATACAGTATTAATCCTTATCTAAATAATTACGTCAAGTAGCTTAGCCACATACTATATATTAAAATTGTCCTTTACAGTATATAATTTAAATGAAAACTTTAGAACATATTATTTATTATATAAAAAACTTAGTTTTAATTAATATTTTATAAATATTCTTAGTGGTGTTCAGTGGATACCCGTGGTCGTATGCGTCGTACTTTTTAGAATGTATTGTTATGTTACGGTAGGTGACGTACGACCACGGCTATCCTCTGAGCACCACTAAGAATATGTATAAAATACGATAAAATATTTATTAAAAGTAAGTTTTTTATATAATAAACGATACATATTGAATAGTTTGTACATAGCGATCTCAGATGAGAATATTTTCTTGTTTCATACTTTTTAGAGCGTGATATTTCAGTAGTCGGGTTTTAGTTTTTGAACTTATTTTTTATTTCAAGTATTTTGGAGTTTTTGCATAAATGTATACATGCATACATGTCAACATCCTTAAATACATACATAGCGATCAACAAACACATAACCCTCCCTATTGCTTCTTTGCGACGCCGCGTCGTGGGGTAAAAATTAGTTTTCTTGACTTCGACGGGATATATTTCGCAAACGCTATGCTTGACAAAAATATGATGTACCCTGTCTTTATTTTAAAATCCCTATTTAACGATACCCCACACGATGGGGTGGGTGAAATTTTTTTTTAAGTTCTTGTCTTCGTGCTCTCTAGAGAGCGCCACATTCAATTTGTTGTGACGTCACTTAGCCATAACCAGCAGACAAATAAGACGCGTTCAACGACACCTCATTTGTCAAATTATGATAAGTAGTTTAGAAGTTATGAGGGAACAGATGAACATACATACAAACATACATACATACTTACATACATACCCACATACCGGTTAAAAACATAACCCTCCTTTTTGCTTCGCCGTAGTCGGGTAAAAATGTAAAACCACCCCGACTGATCTATGTATAATCTGTTCATGAAAAACATTCCGATGAGTCTAAACACGACATTTAAAATCGCAGCTGTAAGTTCGTGAGGATTTGAGTATTCTGTAGATTCCAGGAGATGTTCCAGTACCAGGTCAATGCTTTCATGTTCTAACAATATCGTTGAAGAAGAAGATACCGATTTTCGAATTGATCAGACCTATGAAAATTCATCCGTTTGGGTTCATCCGTTTGGGTGCTAAGATGCTACAGACAGACACACAGCACAGGGGTGCTGTGTGTCTGTCTGTCTGTCTGTCTGTCTGCTTTTTGCGTCGTGGATTAAAATAATGATGTCGACAATGGTGAACACGTTAGGCTAGAATGGTCCGACTCTCGACTGCTGTGTTGCCGGAACAACATAAGAGGTTACGGCGGCTCATTTTCTCCTTGGTGGTAAGCTACATTTTGGTAGATTTAATGAACCCTCTACCAGTGTACAAAAACTTATAATTCATAAATGCATAAAACATCCTTTGGTTAGGATTAGAACCAACGACCGTCGGGTTAGAATCAGGGTAACTATCCTTTACGCCAAAAGGCCTTCCAATATCACTACATATTATGAAATAAAACAAAGTCCCTCACCACGTCTGTCTGTCTGTTCGTAATAAACTCAGAGGATTATCATGCGGGTTTCACCAATAGCCAGAGTGTTTATGAGGAAGGTTTAGGTGTATAATTCGGTTTTGTGTAAATTGATTGAAATATGACGATGATTGTTAATATTTTATACTGGCTGCAACCTACTCATGCAAATTTTGTAGGCATATTAAATGTTCTACCCGTGCGAAGCCGGGGCGGGCTGCCAGTACATACAATATAAATAAACATGATGGACAAAAAACAATATAAACAACATGAAATGAGTTCATATATCTCCTTTATGAGTCCATGACGCTTTTAACAGAGTGGAAATACATATATGGATGTATATACAATGTTTATTTTTCGCTCGCTTGCTGTGACTTTACCAATTACCACTGACTAATGCCACAGTTTTACAATTACAGCTATTTGGGCCAGTTTCACAGGTTCCTGATAATGTGTTAGATACTTATCTGACACATGATGCCATATAAAAGCTGTCAAAAATCTGTCAGATTTCTTCATATTAGCGCTATCAGGAACCGGTGAAACTGTCCTTAGTATGCTAATGCTATGTGATGATAGGGTCTTAGAATCAAGCTTGTCTGGAAGGAAGCGGGTGGATCCGTGCTACTTCCTATTAGTAATTATAAATGCGAATACTTATTTTAACATATTTAATGACGAATCTTGTACTAACATCGCGGAAAATATCGTATGTGCGATGCAGGATCTCGGACATTGAGGCAATATTTACAAAGAGAACGATGCAACGTGCTTCAGCGCCATCTAGTATTTAGTACTAGGGGGGCTATATTGCTCGCGTCCGTAGGATTTGCTATCGATGTCCCACACGTGTCCTCTGGGTGGCGCCAAAAGAGCAGTACGTTTCATGTGGTAGGCTTAGGCCGCGGCGTGTTACCACCCACCAGACAAAGCCATGCCGCCAAGCGGTCGCTTTATGGCATGATGTTTGGTGAAGCCATTTGTTGGGAAAACGGGCCGGATACAGTTGCGCTTATTTTAATAACAGATTGTGACACATTGGAGATATTTCATTAAGTGACCAGTTTCGGAGAGCAGCGGGATCCGAGGCACGGTTCTCCGCTGGCCGACCGCAGATAGTTGGGGCCCAAGTAGTGAGCCAGCCACTCATGAAAGGCTGCCCCGCCATCTAGCGAAAAATCCCGGGGGTGCGTCATCGTGCCGGTTGGCGACCGGACGAGAGGACCCGATGGACACCTCTGGGGGGGCTCGGGCGTCCCCGCGGTCTCCGGAACTGGTTTACTAAGATGATTTATCTGAATGTGTGTCACTGTGTTAGTAAATGAGCGTCTCGATCCACTTCCGTGTTCCCAACCCACCTTCACTCCCCTTTATTTATGGCAAGGAAAAATAACAGAAAGTCGGTTTCACAGCGGAAATCTCTAAGCGTCCTCTCTCTACAAGTGCATTTCTCTAACATCCGAGGCTTGCACTCAAATATCAATGCAGTCCACCACCACCTCGAAACTGCTAAACCGCACCTTCTGTTCTTCACGGAGACGCAGATTAAATGTCCAGCTGACGCAGCATATCTAGCTTACCCAGGCTACGTTCTAAAGCATCGCTTCAGGGCGCGTGCTGGTATCTGCATGTATGCTCACGATGACATTTGTTTTCGGCGTCTCCGTGATCTTGAGGACCCCAAATTTTCCACCATGTGGGTTTTGGTGGACACTGGTATGGAGAAAATTCTCTATGCTTGTGTCTACCGTTCGCACAGCGGAGACGAGGAGGCTCACTAACTATCTCAGTGAGGCGGCCGATGTAGCCCAACAACGGTATCCATCAGCTCAATTAGTGCTTCTGGGGGATTTCAACGCCCACCACCAAGACTGGCTATACCCATACCAGAGCACAGACCAAGCTGGTCAAGAGATGCGCAAGCTTGCCTTGACGCTAGACCTCACTCAGCTGGTCCAGGAAGCAACAAGGATACCGGATGTGGATAGCCATATAACCAATTGCTTGGACCTTCTGCTGACAACAGATCCAGACCACTACTCGGTGTCGGTTTCATCACCCTTGGGTAGCTCCGACCACTGTCTGTCTGGTAAAGTCTGTATCAGTCTACTCCCCACCCGATCCCAGCCCGAAAGGGTCTCGACAGATATGGCGATACAGGTCAGCAGATTGGGATGAGATGCGAAGCTTTGTCGCGTCTTACCCTTGGCTGCAAGTTTGCTTTTCTTCGAGCGATCCCTCAACTTGCGCGGATGCTGTGACAGAAGTATTACGCCAGGGTATGGAGTATTATATACCTTTCTCTGACGTCCCTCTGTCCGGCTAAGCTCGCCCTTGGTTTAATTCCGAATGTAGAGATGCTGAAGCGTCAAAGCATAAGGCTTACTTAACCTGGGCTGATGCTCGAACCCGCAAAACTAGAGATGTTCGCGAAAAGAAGACAGCCTTTACCAAAGCCGCTAAGTCTTGCAAAAAGGCTCTCAAGAAGGCTCGCTTCGACCACATACGTCGAACTGGGAACAAACTTGCTTCTTACCCCTCGGGTAGTAAAGCGTTCTGGTCCCTGGCGAAGTCGATCGAAGAGAACTTCTGCCGTCCCTCACTGCCTCCACTGCTGAAACCCGACGGATCACTAGCTCACACCGCTAAAGAGAAAGCAAATCTATTTGCTACTCTGTTTGCGGAGTCTTCACGTTTAGATGCTGGCAATGAATTAGAGCGCCAGAGTTGACTCCTATTCTGACACGTCTCTTTCGCTTGTCTATGGCGACTGGTCAAGTGCCTAAGTCTTGGAAGCAAGCTAGCGTGCAACCCGTGCCCAAAAAGGGTAGTCGTGCTGACCCTGCCAGTACAGGTCCATCTCAGTCACTTCCATACTCTGTAAGACTATGGAACGTGTACTGAACCACAGGCTCCTAACATATCTAGAAGCAAACGATCTCCTCAGTGACCGACAGTACACGTTCCGCCGAAACCGGTCTACTGGGGAACTTCTAGCGTATGCCACTCACATTTGGAGCGAGGCCATTGAGAATCATGGAGAGGCTCTCGCCGTCTCTCTTTATATCTCTAAGGCCTTTGACAGGGTTTAGCACGACATCCTTATTAGCAAGCTTCCTTCATACGGCCTCCCCACTGGTTTTTGTGTCTGGATGTCAGATTTCTCGATTCGTGTGATCATTGATGGCTACTCGTCCGACCAATTGGCTATAAATGCCGGTGTTCCTCAAGGGTCAGTACTCTCTGCAACGCTTTTTCTGCTGCATATTAATGACCTGCTAAAACCTGGTATTTTTGGGTATGCAGATGACAGCACCGTTGTGGAGAGTTATATGTCTAGTGCACGAGCCAGTACAGTACAAATCCAGTCTCATAGAGAAGCGATGGTTCAGCGCTTAAACTTTTCCTTGAAGGCAGTCTCCTATTGGCGCGATGCCAATCTGGTTAAGTTTAATGCTTCTAAAACCTAGTCGTGTCTTTTCTCCGCCAAACGGAGTCCATTTCAACTGGCTCCTACTTTCAGGGATGTGTCTGTGCCGATAAATGACCAACTTGAGCATCTCATTAACACCAACCTCAATTTCGGCTCTTATATTGAGTCTAAAGCCCAGATAGCCTCCAAAAAGCTTGGAATTTTGTCTAAGGTGAGACAATACTTCACACCGGGACAGTTGCTCAATCTCTACTAAGCACAAGTCCGGTCGTATATGGTTCGTATATGATTATGGTTATGGTAAGTACTGTTCTCACCTCTGGGATGGTTCTACCAAATACCAGCTGCAGACACTGGAAGCTATTGAGAGGAGAGCCAAGAAGCGCATCAACGACGACCAACTAGTAAGCAAAAGACTCCAGAGTCTCGAGCATCGTCGCAAGGTCGCTTGCTTGTAGGTTTTTTATCGGATTCATTTCGAAGAGTGTGCATCGGAACTTCATAACTTGATTCCGCCATCCCCTTTTTATAATCGGACGAGCAGGGATACTAAGAGGCGCCACCGCTTCATGGTGGATATACCATTTACGCGTACAAAGCGATTTTCTTCTTCTTTCATCATACGTACTGCCAAGGAATGGAATTCCCTGCCCGAGTCTGTGTTTCCGATTAGATACAACATAGGGGTCTTCAAGTCGCGAGTGAATAGGTATCTTTTGGGTAAGCGCGCTACATCTTCGACCGCATCGTCACTTAACATCAGGTGAGATAGTGGTCAAGCGATACCCATTGTCACATTAAAAAAAATTATGAAGTATGTTGGTATGTATGGATATATGTATGGATATTTGTCACTCCTTCACACAAAAACGACGAAATAGATTTCGATGGGCATACAGATACTCGTAGTATGTAGGGCTAATTTTTTAGATGGTAGGTACCGTAAAGGCAGGTACCACTTCCGCTGTAGCTACAGGAAAACAATCTGAGGAGAGTGTCCATTATGTTTTATTACATTTTTAGCTGCATTCACAGAATTTAGAGTAAATGTACAGTGAGCAAGAAAATCAGCAATTTATACTTTTTTTTTATCCGATTTCTTACAAGGATCAAAACACTCTTTCGCACCAACTGAAGTAAAAGTACTAGAAAAGTCAGAAATCACAAAAACTTTTATCATGCAATTTGTAAGATATGGAAAAATGAATTTTTTGCGCAAAAATATTTTTGATGCCATTTGATCTAGTTACTAATGTGGATCAAAACATTCAATGGGACTAACTGAGCTTAGAGTACTAGAAAAGTCACAAATTGTAAAATAATTCAAAATCAGTTGGTCAAATAGTGTGTTTACATCTAATTAAGAAAGATGATCGATTGGCATCAAAAAATATGTTTGCGACAATTGATCACTTTTACATCTGCATAATGTATATACGGAAAAAGACTTTTCTAGTCTAGTACCCTGACCTTAGTAGGCCCCAAAGAGTATTCTGATCCTTATAAGGAACCGGGTGTACCGGTATTGATCCTGTTTCTTATAAGGATTAAAAATATACCGACTCATTCGTATCAAATTACTGTTTTTTCAAATTTTTTATATTAATTTATTTATTGTGTTTCATTATTTCACATTTTTTTGGATAAAAATCGTCTGAAGTACTGAAACATGCACTGGCTTGCGGGTGCACGTAATAGTACGGTTGGCAACCCTACATTAATCAGGGGAATTAAACATTTGTTTTAAGTGTGACGTTCGACGTCTAGATGAAAGCTGAATGGCTCAATACCTTTGTTTTTTTTTGTAAATTCAAAGCAATAAGTTATGTTTCTGTTATATCTATAATAATTATTATTGAATATGATCTATTTAATGTTATTTGACGTGTGTAAGTGCAAATTTTTAATATGCCCATATACTGAATAAATGCTTTGACTTTGACTTTGACTTGTCATCAAAAATGTTCTTCGCATTCGCATCAGAAACAGTTTTTAAGTGAACATTTTTAGGCGCACTCTGGTAAAATTTGACAGAAATGACGTAGCGTCACTAGCTAAAGGCAGCGGATGTGACGTAAGCGTCATGTTATATTTTATATTTATAAACGCCCCCTATTGTAGAACGGCGTAACTACGAAGGAGTATTCGCTAAATTTCAACAGGAGTTGTACAAAAAATTAGATTTTTTGTTTGTTTGTTCCGATTTAACTTAAACACTACTGAACCGATTAAAAATATTTCCCTAATGGAAAGCTTCAGTAGCAGCGAGTAACATAGACTATATACTATCCCCATATTCTCACGGGTACGGGAACTACGCGGGTAAAACCGCGAGGCACTGATAGTCTACTGTAAAAAAAAAGTTTCGCCAGAACGTATTATTGTAGTAGATATCAGCGGAAGAGGTTTTTTTTTATGTCAAAGTTGACAAACAAGCAAGCGGCCTACCTGATAGAAAGTGGTTACCGCCGCCTATAAACACCTGCAACGTTAGCAACAATGTAGTATTGCACGTGCTTTGCCTACCTTTTGCATAGAGGACTCTTTTGACCTCTCTCTTAAATCGCTGCATGTTGTACCGTAGCGGAAAAACCTCAGTTGGGAGATCGTTCCACATCCTGCAGTAGGGCTATTCTGTAAGCTAGTTTACGCATCTCGCAAGCGGTGAGATTTGAATTTCGTACTACGAAATCCAAATCGTAATACGATTGTAATACGTTTAAATTTCGTAATACGAAATTCAAATCTCACCGCTTGCGAGATGCGTAACCTAGCTTACAGAATAGCCCTATAGGTCCGTGGAAGAAACGACCGCATAAAACGTACCTTATGATAAAAGCGAGATGGTGGGATGAGGTTAAAAATTTCATCAGAACATTCCCCGTTATAATATCGGTAGAAGAGGCTAAGTGAGCCAATATCTCGGCGTAACGCTAGTGGCTCTAACTTGTCAGTAAGTACGTACGTACGTCCGTACCCTTAGGTACCCGTACCCGTAGGTACCCTTCATTACGGTCCCATCTCAATAATCCACCATGTGCAACTGGATTAACACACAGGATGCTTTTTAACGCGGCCGAAGCCGCGGGGCGCAGCTAGTTTGTAATAAAATCTTCATATTTGTATAAAAACTTAAGAATGGAGCTTTTAGGTAGGTAAACAACATTACTAACCATATTTAAATTTATAATTTAAATAACCTTTGAAAGGTAAACGTCACATGTTCTCTTGGAATCATTGAAGTAATATAAACACAGGAAAACACATTTCGAATGAATAAGCGGGATTTTTGTCATTTATTCGAAAGCAAATTTAGATTAGGAAACTGCGTCTCATTCGACTTGGATCTTTGCAACTCACAGTGCTACAAAATGTTTATTATTATCAATTCAAATAAAACTGGCCGAGTGCGAGTAGAGTCGCGTCTCGCATCGCAGATAAAAGCGCCATTTACATGATGCAAGTTTCTTGCCTGTTGCATACAATAAAATTGAAGCAATAAATTACCTGCATGGTCTAAACAGTACGTAACATTTTGATCTTTTGCGCAAGTTTTGCTTGCCAAAATTTTCTCGGTGTAAACAGCACATACAAACTCTTTACAAAACCTTCCAACACTTGAATGAAAAATTTGACAACGCAGATACGTGCAATACTTGAAGCATCCCGCCAATGAATGGTACACGCACATACAACTCTCTATTTAGACAAGTCAAAACTTGAAAGCAATAATCTCCTAAACATTATTGTATTGGTCTAAACAGAAGACATTTGCAACTATTTTTTGTCAAGACTTGCATTCAATAATTGCGTTCAATTTTTTTACTTGTATCCACGTGTAAACAGTTGCGTACAATTCTTGAAGGGCAATTAACGCACTTAATTTACTGCATTTAATAATTACACTTGAATGTACAAGAAAATTGTATCGTCTAAATCACGCTTTAGGGAGGGTTCCGTACTACAGTACAATACAAAACATAACAGAGTTTCAAACTCATATTTGATAAATATGTGTAATATTTATAATTAATCTATACTAATATTATAAAGAGAGAACATTTGTATTTTTGTATGTTTGTAATGATTTGGCTCAAAAACTACTGAACCGATTTAAAAAATTCTTTCACTAATACATAGAATGGACTTTCGGAATGAAAATAGGCTATATATTATCCCGTTTTAATCAAAGGTACATTCGTGGAGACCTAATTTGCAACCTAAGTCGGCAAATAAACGGTCGAAAAAACACGTTACTTACGAACGCTGCTTAATTGAAAATAGATAGAAGAATATTTTCTATGGAAGAGTTGTACAACTTAATAAGACCTACAAAAAAATCCGCGACAGCATATGTCTATCTCTTAAGGTTGACTCACAGTAACCATTTTAATCTTAAAATTTTTGTTAAAAAATATTACATAACTTCCAAGTCTATTTTCAAGTATATAGTATTAATCGTTATCCAAATAATTACGTTAATTAGCTTGGCCACATATTATAGATTAAAATTGTCCTTTACAGTATATCATTCAAATAAAAACTCTAGAAGATATCACGAATTTGACATACACGCATCGCAAAATTAATAATATATTTGCAGTGAAAACACAGATTAGGTCATAGTTACTACAAATATATTATTATAGGCTTAGCTATGCTGTAGATCCCCACCGATCACAATCAATTTTAGTCAATATAGTATAATAATATGATCAATTGTATAAAAGAATATTCATCTTTATATATAATAGTATAATATTTTAAACCACCCCGACTGATCTATGTATAATCTTTTCATTAAAAGCGTTCCAATGACTCTAAACACGACATTTAAATCTGAGCTGTAAGTTGGTGAGGATTTGAGTATTTTGTAGAGTCCAGGAGATGTCCCAGCATCAGGTCAATGCTTCCTTGTTCTTACAATATCGTTGAAGAAGAAGATTTTCGAATTGATCAGACCTATGAAAGTTGATTTCATAGCGCAATTAACTAGAAAAAAGCTCATAGTTTTATAACGATTGAACGAATTTTCATGAATCAAAGCTAAGAAAACTCTCGATGAAGATATCTATCAAACAAAAAAAAACTATCAATAATAAAACCAAAATCGGTTCATCCGGTTGGGTGCTAAGATGCTACAGAAAGACACAGATACACACGTTAAACGTATAATACCCCGTCTTTGATCCCATAATTTGATTGATTTTGATTCAATGATCCCACTACCTCTGTACTGTACGAAAATCCATGATTCATGAATGCACATAAAACTTTCATTGGTAGGTATATAGCTAGGATTAGAACCAACGACCGTCGGGTCAGAGTCAGGGTAACTATCCTTTACGCCAAAGGGCCGTCCAATATCACTACGTAAGTATTATAAAACAAAGTCCATCACTGCGTCTGTCTGTCTGTTCGCAATAATCTCAATAGCTACTGAACGGATTATCATGCGGTTTCCACCAATAGCCAGAGTGTTTATGAGGAAGGTTTAGGTGCATAATTCTTTAAGGTTTTGTGTAAATTGGATGAAATATGACGGTGATTGTTAAATATGTTCATATTTTATATTCGATGCAACAAACTGATGCAAATTTTGTAGGCATATATGTTCTACCCGTGCGAACCCGGGGCGGGCTGCTAGTGTAATAATATAAGGATAATTCACAGTGCTACACAATCCTACTTTTATTATATTAATTCAAAAAATAAGTGATTCTAATTGGAAAGGTTTCCGCGACCAAATAGCTCACGGAATAATTCATATTCGTAATTCTAAATTACGCTCCCGAATTTGAATGTATCCGATTGAAATGAGAATCAGCCCCAGAACGGTGAAAAATTCGTCAAAAAGATCTGAGTAGGTCAGTGAGTCAACGCAACTTTGGACGACCGTTTCATCCCCTTGGGGTTAATTTTGGAAAATCTTAGCGGATATATCAAAATCAAAATCAAAATCAAAAATTCATTTATTGCATAGAATGTAGGTGGTACACAGATGTTAAATAATAATGAAGGTCCTTACAATCTACTCTAGTTCAGAGTGTGCAACGATTTATGCAATTGCTCAGTCAGTCAATTAATTAATTATTGTGTTCGTTGGAATTTAATTTAAATATGCTCACACTAAATATTAAAAATTTATCAATTACTAAATCACAATTCAAAATAAGTTTACAATATGAGTCAAGATTTAAATTGCATATATTCATTTACACTATAAAAACAGTGAGTCAATAGCCATAATTTCAATTTTTTTTTAAAGTACTTAAGTTTATTAATTTTATGTCTGTTGGCAACTTATTATACATTGTTATTGACATTATATAAACATTTTTTTGAAATATATCTAAATGACAAGACGGTAAATACAATCTGTTGTATTGTCTAGATGTTGTACCCACAGTTTGCGATTCTTCTGTATAGAAATCTGGGTGTTGTTTCACGAAGATACACATTTCTAGGATATACATGCACGGTAATGGAAGAATATTTAATTCTTTGAATATTGGACGACAAGTATCCGTAGACCAGGCTCAAAAATCAAAAAAAATCGCAAATTGCCCGAACACACTTTTTTTGAATTATAAATGCTCTATTAACTTCAACAGAGTTACCCCATAAAATAAGTCCGTATGACAAAACTGAAGATACATAACCGTGGTATGCTGTCGTTGCAGA
The DNA here is from genome assembly GCA_954871355.1 of Cabera pusaria. Classification (NCBI taxonomy): domain Eukaryota; kingdom Metazoa; phylum Arthropoda; class Insecta; order Lepidoptera; family Geometridae; genus Cabera; species Cabera pusaria. The sequence continues at coordinate 2,741,861 of OX940906.1, read as the reverse complement.
TTCTCTCGATACTAACAAACGTAATTGCCTTATAGCATAAACAAAACGATCGAGTCTGTCGCATATATTTTGAATGTGGCATTTCCAATTGCAATTTCTGTCAATTGTGATTCCCAAAAATTTGCACGTGTCTACATCCTTTACTTGTGTACCTTGGTAACTGATTGTTAGCTTAGGCTCTCTAGATTGGTAATTTTGAAATTGTATTATGTTTGTTTTGCTTAGATTTACTCTTAATTTATTAATATTTAACCAATTTATAATTTTATTCATAGTAATATGTATATTTTTATTTAGCTGATCATTATTTTTAGATCGTACTACTATTGTAGTATCGTCGGCGTACAATATACATTCATGTTGAGTCACGTTGGGGATGTCATTTATGTAGGTTAAGAAAATAAAAGGGCCCAATATACTTCCCTGAGGAACACCCGTTTTTGTAAATTGTGGATCTGACCGGTAAATGATTTTACGCCCGTCTACGATGTTTAGTATTTCGGTGTATTGTTTCCGATTTTCCAAATAGCTCTTTAACCATTTCAAGGCATTTCCTCGAATTCCGTAGAAGTCAAGTTTAGTTAAAGCTATATTATGATCAACTAAATCGAATGCTTTCGTCATGTCTAAGAAGATAGCCGCCACTTTATCTTTACTATTAAGACTTTCTGTTGTAGATTTAATCAGTTTAAAACAAGCTAAAGCCGTTGAGCTGTTTTTTATAAAACCAAACTGTTCAGAACACATGGTGTTATTTTTAGACATGAATTCATTAAATCTAGTAAGCATTACCTTTTCAAAGATTTTTGACAAAATTGGAATAAGAGTTACAGGTCTGTAGTTATTTACATTATGTTTCTCACCCTTCTTATGTAACGGTTTTACAATTGACACTTTTAGCGCTTCAGGAAATGATCCCTCAGAAAAAGATAAATTAATTATGTGAGCGAGTGGTTTCGATAGGTGGTGGGCGCACCTTTTTATAATTTTTGTGTGAAGATTATCATAACCCACCGAATTGGTATTTTTTAACGAAATGATTGTGTTTGTAATTTCTGTAGTGTCTGTCGGTTTTAAAAATATTGAATTAATTGTCCTATTTGTCAATGATTTGTAAATATTAGTTGATATATTTGTTTTGGAATTGTCATAAGTAGATGCATTAATAAAATAATTGTTAAAAAAATTACACATTGTATTTGGGTCGTCAATTTTATTATTATTTATTGTTATGTTGTCTAAAAAATTTGGATTCATGTCATTATTTTGGTCAATATTATTACGTATAACGTCCCACGCAGCTTTTCCTTTATTTTTACTTCGGGTAATATATTTACTATTTTGTATCTGATGAGATTTTTTAATACATTTATTCAAAATTTTACAGTATGACTTATACTTTTTGGAGTTAATCTTTTTATTATTTTTACAATAAATATATTTTAAGTAATATAGTCTTTTACGAACACATGGCTTTTTACACATGACACATGGCCCTTAGATAACCATTTAGATTTATATTTAGTATTATGATTAGGTTTTATCATGATAATCGGAAAGCATAGATCATAAAACATTCTGAAAAGTTCATAGAACGCTTCAAAAGAGGTATTCAGTTTGTTTTGTTCATAAACCTCCGTAAACTTCAATGATGCTATACATTTGCAGAATTTATTTATATTATTGTCAGAGAGATCTCTTCTTTCCTCTAACCATTCACTATTTCTGATTTTCTTAGTCTCTATTGTCATTGTCTGTGCAGTCTCATGATCTGATAGTGCTAAATGGTGAACATCTATGTTTACATTTCTTTTTATATATAGGTATCCTCTATTACATCATAATAACTATCTACGTGCATATATATTCAGCACATCCGCAAAATAGTTTGAGCGGTGTGTTGATACTCGTAGATGAGTCAGTCAGTCCATAATGATTGCATTTTATAAACAGGTTTAACCCCTTTGTCTCGAATAAAATATAGAAGACGTACGGGACACGTAATCTCACTGTCGACTACCTATAATCAACTTTACTAGGTAAGAACATCGTCATATTGGACTTATTATCATGTCTTTTCCCAATAGTAAAATAAAAGCAAGAAATTTTACTTACCGAAATCCCAGCGACACAGACTACAAAAACAAGTAAACCCCACATAGTTCCCTTAAATAATTTAATGATTTATTTCATTCAAAATAATCATGAAATAATTAGTTCTGCCTTATAATCTTCTTGCTGACTTATCGGGATTTACGATAACAGTAATCTGATAATGTTAATTAGCTGATTTGCAATCAAATTAAGCCTAATTTGTAATAAACTGTTTTAACGTATCTATGATTAAGTTTATAACAGTACCTATTATGTTATGTGGGGTAACAGGACGCCTGAAGGCCAGAATTGAGGGCCCGGTGGTGTAGTGGGAGAATGGTCGGCTTTGATGCTAGAGGTATCGAACTCACGACCACTCGATCGCCAGGCCAGCGCCTTATCCGTTGGGGTCATTCAGTACTCTGTCATTCCGATTCTCAGAATTCTGCGCGACACTGCACTTTTTTGCGGTGAATAGGTCAGCGCTTGACCACTATCTCACCCTATTTACTAGCGACTTGAAGACCTCCAAATTTTACTTAACAGGAAACACAGACTAAGGCAGGGAATTCCATTCTTTGGCAGAGCGTATGATTTAAGAAAGTAATCCGCACTCCGCAAATTGCAAGAGCGAACGCGGGGTTCACTTTTCCATACAAATGTATTCCCCCGTTTACAAAATGTCAAGGTCTGCTGTAGCTACGTCCCCCTACCATTATATATGCTTTTTGACCAACCAATTGCAAAGAGAAATATGAGCCTTTTAATCTCCTCCGATTTTTAAAGTCCTATTTCTATTTGTAATTGGTTGGTCAAAAAAAGCCATAGCTTCAGCAGACCTTGATTTTTTGTAGAAACAAATTTTGCTCTAGAAGCATTTTCCAGGCAGGAAACGGGGGAATCCATTTGTATGGAAAAGTGAACCGCGCGTTCGCTCTTAAGCAAGTATCTAGGTACCTACTTTAAATTGCAATCTCCTAATTACTACAAACATTGCTATGGTAGTGTTACCTTGTACTATTCATTATTCTGTGTTGTTACGTAGAAAAGTATCCAAATGTATTTCAATGGAGAATGGACCGCCCGCCCTTTATGTATGTACCCTGTTCTACCTTAGGGTAAGAACACCATAGCAAAGGACAATGACCATATTGGCCCAAAAAAACAAAAGAAAAAAAGTCTGCCCCAGCTTAACCATTTAGTGCGTTTGAAAGTGTGATTCAAGTACACCATTTTCTTCTACAGAACCGAAGAAATCTGTCCCACAGAAACGTTCTGTAAAAAAAATAGAAAAAGTTTTGTAAATACCATCAAGTAGTCGTTGTCATAACAAATTTCAGCCAGTCATTTAGCCGTAAAGAGGGCACATAAAACTGACTTTTCTGATAGTGCAAAGTGGTAGTGCAAATTAAACTGTTGTTTAACCAATCAATATACATTATTTAGCGGTCGAACCGGACATAAAACTAAAAGTACAAGAGTACTCGTAGCAAAAGAGCCCATGACCAAAATTTTACCACATCGTTTTACGATCAATTTTTAAATGATAGTTTAAAAACTAAAACAACCGATGTCCATGCCCCGAAAGTCATTTTCAGTAGCATGTTTGAGACGTTTATCGTCATATCGATTCTTCTCAGATCTCGATAAAATTACAATAGGACTAACTCGGAAATTTTATCAATATGCTTATCAAAAAGTTATTTAGAGACCAGAGTGACACCAAGATCTACTACTGAGTCCGTTCGGTTAACGAATTCACCATTAATTTTGTAATTAAATATTTGGGCATTATTGGAACGACTAAAAGAGATACAAAAACATTTTTGAATATTAAGGTCGAGTTTATTTAAGGTACAATAGCGATGTAAGTTGTTGAGATCATGTTGAAGTAGCACCGAATCCTCATATGAGTTAATAATTTTATAAATTTTCAAATCGTCGGCAAACATAAGAAATAGTGAATATTGGAAACATAGATTTGTATCGTTAATAAAGATAATGAAGAGAAGTGGGCCAAAGATCGACCCTTGTGGCACTCCGGATGGAATGGGATAGGAAACTGAAGCATAACCATTTAGTACAACCGTCTGGCAACGATTAGCTACATAGGACTTAAACCACCTGAGTAGATCCCCTCGAATGCCGGCAGCTTGCAATTTGTTTAGAAGAATATTGTGATCAATTCTGTCAAAAGCTTTACTGTAATCAATATAGACTGTGTCTACCTGGCCCCCATGGTCTATACCAGCGGTAACAAAGTCAGTAAATGTGACAAGATTTGTGGCGGTCGATCTTCCACGAAGAAATCCGTGCTGTTGAGGTAAGAAGGTATGTTTGTTTTAACGCTACATAAACTTGGTCATGGATCAACTTCTCAAGCATTTTGGCTAAAACACAAAAAGTTTGAAATCGGCCTGTAGTTGCATACGTCACGCTTAGAACCTTTTTTATGAATGGGTGTTATAGAAGCAGATTTCCATATCTTGGGCACTAGACCTTCACTAATTGACCGATTGAACAAAATAGAAATAGGGCTATACTTTTTGCGCAGTTGGTTAGCATCTGTGGGTGTATATCGTCCGGCCCAGCTGATTTATTACAGTCGAGTGTTTTAAGGATTCATCGATTTCTACTGTAGTAATGTCTGCAGTCGTCAAGAGTTGAAAAAGTCTGCGAAGGCATTGCAAATACTGTTGCCCGTCGATAAATTTTCATTTTTGTATGTCATGGTCGACGGATGTGAGTTATGTTGTTTTTGCGATTGTATAAAAGAGCAAAATAATATAGGGTTATCGCGTATTGAATTTTGAATGAATGTATATCCGCAGTATTGTTTGTTATAAATTTTGAATTTGCGGTGATGTTTATTTTTTATTTTAAAATTTTTAGTAGTGCATGCGAGTACCATACCGGAATCTGATTTGGTTTGATACACTTAGACGGTACATACTTAAACTATCATAAAAAGGCAGACGGAGCCATGCATAACACCCGAGTGAACGCAAATTCATTAATACTAAATGCTTGAGTAATACGCTTCCGCGCTCAGTTTGCTACCAAGCGGCAGCAGGGTCGGACGCTTCCGTGCAGTATTACTTCGCAGCGTTGCTTACGTAGTAATCATGCCGGACTGAGCGCGGAAACTTATTACTCAAGAATTTGGTATTACTGAACTTGCGGTCACTCGGGTGTTAAGCACGGCTCTGTCTGCCTTTTTTATGATAGTCTGAGGGTACATATTTGTCCCTTAGCTCAGATAATATTGTATTGAATAATTAAACTGCTTCATTTATACTAGTGTCATGACATCCAGTCCTGCTCCATGCATATGGCCGTGTAGTCCCCCTTCGTGTAATAATATTTACGTCTAGGTGAGGGGGGGTAAAATACTAACTTTAATAAAGTGCGGTCTACAGATCAATGCCGGATGGTAACCATCTTTATCTACTAATGGATCCAAACAATGATACGCAGAAACGTAGTCATTACACAGAACTAAGTCGAGAATTTTATTGTTGTTGTTGAGAATATTGTTATATTGGCATAGGTCACTCAAGTTTAAGAGATCTATTAGTTCCATATGATTGCAATTATTAATATTATAAGTAGGTAACATGTGACTATGATCGCGTGATGTAGTCCAAGTAATATCGCTTAAGTTAAAGTCTCCGAGTATTAAAAGTTTATCATATAATATAAGATAAGTAGGTAAGTAGTGGGCAAGTTAAGGGCGGGGTAAGGTTAATTCGGTAAAAAAAAGCATGTTTTCAAGATTTTTTTGGCAATACAGATGGTGTTAGTTTATTCAGTCGATCCATACATGATAATGTAACATTAGAACAATATTCTCCTAAATTTTCATTGCAAAATATCAAAAATTGAGCGAGTGACAGTGAATCTCCGGAGGCGCCTCGAGAAAAAGTTGTTTTGCGGTGCCCATCATAACTCGCAACGAAATCATCTGAAACAAAACAATCAAAATGCATTCGTTAAAGGAGATGTTTGTCGAGGTATTCACGAGAGGAATTTTTTTTTTTTCGATTTTTCGATTTTTCGTAGCACTTGGAAGCCAAAAACCAGATTTTCGCTAAAAAAACGGCTAATTTGTTGTTGTAAAATTGATAATTATTGAAAAAAAAAAGCTCTCGAAAATACCTGGGGAATTATGTGAAGAAACACTGTGCAAAATTTCAAAACGATTGGTCCAGTAGATTTTTAGTTATGGTGTGCACGGACTTCAAAAATGACAAGTCTCAGAAAAACGCTTTAAAGTTTTGCGTACTGAAGTATTCAAGATAAAAATCGACAATTTAAAATACTTTGAAATACTCATAACTTCGTCAATTTTGCCCCGATCGACTTGAAATTTTAACACAATCTTCTTGAGATATTATGCACTCGATTAGAAAAATAAAAAAAAATCGAAAAAAAAAAAAATTTAATACCTTACCCTGCCCGTTAGCGTCGAAACAAAACCCACGAGTGTTCGTTTCACACTGATTTAATCAAGTAATATAACAAATAAAATAACGCTAGGCGCAGCAAAATACGTGTCAATACGTTGACCTAGTAAAATATTACCTATAGTGCGGTATTCCGTACAGGGATTTTCAACAGATATTGAGACTGCCTTATCACAGAAATTTGAAAGCTGAGATGAAAACGATAAACCCTGGTTTTGAGCGCATAAGTAAATGCACCCTAGATCCGACCCGACGACACAACCTGGCGGCCGAAGTATAACTTGTCGGCGGGCTAGTTATACACTTATATAATATAAGATTGTTAACAATCCAAAAAAAAAACACAGATGAATTGAGAACCTCCTCCTTTTTTGTGAAGTCGGTTAAAAACCGACTTCACATGCCGCGATAGTGAAAATATTATCCACTAGTCATAATCATGTCGTCCAGGTATCAAATTTGTTTATATTGTTTATCTCCATATCTCCGGAGATAATTGTCAGATCTCGATACAATTTGAATGGGACCAAACGGGAGGCATAATCTCTCAAACGAAAGACGGACGGAGTTCTGAGATAACAAACATAATTAAAAAAAAAAAGAAAATAAAAAACATAACCCTCCTTTTTGCTTCGCTGTAGTCGGGTAAAAAATACAGTCGAATTGAGAACTGCCTCCATTTTTGTGAAGTCGGTTAAAAATATTACCTGTATGGTATTGACGGCTCTGCGAACCAGTGCTATGATAATGGGAGACACAACGCAGACCAAAACTAATATACCAGCGCAGACCGTTTTGCTTTGTCTAGCTTCTCTTAGGGTCCCCGCACACGGGCCACGGGCCACAACCACAAAACGCCGCTACCGGCATATTTCCTATAGTTTTCATACATTTTATCATGTAGCGTGTGGCGGCCACCGGCGTCAACCGTGTGCGGCGAGTCCATATAAAATGTATGAAAACTATAGGAAATATGCCGGTGGCGGCTTGTGGCCGGTGGCCCGTGTGCGCCGAGGGTTAGATAATTTGGTGGCGTCGCACGTTTTGCTGCGCCGCGCGGCGTCGGGCTGCGCCCCAAACCAAAAGCATCTTCACGTCGCGTCGCGTGGCGGTGTGAACTGACCCTAAACAGGTGGTATTTTTAAAGCTATCATCATCATCATCAGTATCAGCCTATGTTAGTCCACAGCTGGACATTCGAGGGCAAGACGTCACGTGGGAAAAGAGTACGAAGTACATGGGCGTCTTCATAGACCGGACGTCAACGTCCGGTCTATGGATACCAAACGGGGACCACGCGGTCCACCAGGCAAAAGCTGCCAGAGCCCTCCTCCATCCGGTCCTCCGATCAAAGTTGCCACTCCACACCAAAATCGGCATTACGAGTACGTACAAGACTATACACACGGAGATGACGTACGCTGCCCCTGCATAGTATGCCCTGTGCTCGGAGTTCCAGCGCAAGCGTCTTCAAACCATCCAGAACGTCACCCTGCGGATGTGCACGGGGGCCAGTCGATACGTACGCAATGACGCGTCATTGCGTTAACGTTATCGACGGGGACGTACAGATCAAAGAGTATCATGTAAATCATGTTATAATATCATGTTTTATAACATTCCGTGTCCACATTATCTGAAACATATTAAATAACAATTTTATAACATGTTATGTTACATACTTTGTACGCACCCTAAGAAGTGTGAATCTTGGCTTGTACCGTCACCTGGTCAATGAACATCGGGAAGACTCCACTGGTGGCAGGAGCGTATTACATCTATTTCCACCCGACATGCTCCAAAAAGTAGCTTACCACTAAAGAGAAAATCTGCCGCCATAACCTTACAGTATTCTAGCAGCACTACATAGTATTATTATCTTTTCTATGGCAGCACACAGCCCTTGAGAGTCAGAGTATTCTAGGCCTAGCGTGTTCACCATCTTCGAACACATCATTGCTTACCACCAGGTGAGATAGTGGTCAAACGCTAGCCTATAAGATATTCAAAATAAGATAAGTTGTTTAAAAACTAAAACAACCGACTTCCATGCCGCGCGAGTCGGTTTCAGTTGCAAGTTTGAGACGTTTATCGACATAGAATAGAATAGAAAACTCTTTATTGAACACCATAATAAAGAAACAGTACAATACAATAAATAAAACAAGTGTAACAATAGCCGGTCTTATCGCTAAGAGCGATCTCTTCCAGACAACCTCCTGATGGAGAAACAATTAACGTGATACGGCGGTGTATGGTGATTTATCAAATTATATATATAATACATAATAAATATATGTATGTAAATACGCTTTTAAAGGAAAATAAGTATATACATGGATATTGACTAAATGATAAAAGAAAACGATACGTTTATGAAAATAAGTGAATTAGTGACAAATAAATACAACAATTATTACTGTTTAGCAAGATAGTAGTCTTAACGCGTTCCTTAAACGTGGAAACAGTTTGTGACTGTTTGATTTCCAATGGAAGTTCATTCCATAGCCTGACAGATTGTACAGCAAAAGATTTGTCGTAAAAGGTGCTGTGATGACTAGGAAACGAAAGCATTAGACTCTCGACATATCTCTGGAGATACTTATCAGATCTCGATTAAATTACCATGGTACTACTACCCTTGGGCAATCCCCTTTCCTACAAAAAAAGCATAATCAAAATTGATTCATAAACGACGAAGTTATCCGTGAACACACATAAAATATATATATATATATACAGTCGAATTGAGAAACCTCCTCCTTTTTTGGCAGTCGGTTTAAAGGGTTAAATTAAACAACTTTTCTATAATTAAGAAAATACTTTATTAAAAAAAAACGTTTAACAAAATCATCTCTTACGTAACACGCACGAAACACAAATCACAGTCATATTGAAAAAAAAAACCACTTTCATGGGTCAACTATTAAGTAAGGAGAAAATGGCGTCAGGTATAAATTTGCTGTTTTTTCTACGTAAAATATGTAAATACGTATCGATGGGCAGTGAAATAATTTGTTTAGTACACTTCCAAAATCCCGGGCGTATCTATACTAATATTTGTTTAGAACAATTCCAAAATCCCGGGCGTATCTATACTAATATTTGTTTAGAACAATTCCAAAATCCCGGGCGTATCTATACTAATATTTGTTTAGAACAATTCCAAAATCCCGGGCGTATCTATACTAATATTTGTTTAGAACAATTCCAAAATCCCGGGCGTATCTATACTAATATTTGTTTAGAACAATTCCAAAATCCCGGGCGTATCTATACTAATATTTGTTTAGAACGATTCCAAAATCCCGGGCGTATCCATACTGATATCTGTTAAGAACAATTCAAAAATCTCGAACGTATCCAAACTGATATTTGTTTAGAACGATCCTAAATCCTAAAACGAATAAATATAATAGTTTTTATCATTATAATAGTGCTTTGCTCACTATGTTACCTATTTACATATTAGATATACGTATGTTTAATAATGCCTTTTGCTGTTGTGTTTATTGTATGGTGTTAGCCGTAAGGTGACGTCACCGACCGGCCCCACCGGAAGACCAGCGTTAGTTCTGATACTAACATTATGCTGAGTTGGGGCCGATTGGTGACGTATGTTACCAATAAACGTTTTTCATTTTATTTCGTTTCATTTCATTAATCCCGAGTGTATCCATACTCATATTTGTGTAGAACAGTTCAAAATCCGGGCGTAACTATACAAATTTTTGTTAAGAACAATTCCAAAATCCCGGACGTATCCATACTAATAAAATGCTTAAGGTCATTAATTAACCTCAAATAACGCACTTACTATTTCAATCACTGATCATCTTTACATAGTATATAACAAAGTCGATCCCGCCGTCTGTACGCTTAGATCTTTTAAACTACGCATCGGATTTTAATGGAGGTTTATAACAAGGATTAAACGCGGGCAAAGCCACCGGGTGCAGCTATTAACAGTATAAAATATATACCTGACGTCATTCATCCCATGAAAAAACCTAGATTTACTTATTTACATACATATGCACCTCACAAATTATTAAATTTAGTTTTAGTTACATTTCATTATAATAAGTATATTATAAAATATTCGACATTATTAAATCTTCAAGTTGTCAACTCTTCAAGGGTCTTCAAGTCGCGAGTTAATAGATATCTTTTGGGTAAGCGCGCCACATCATCGACCGCATCGTCACTTAACATCAGGTGAGATAGTGATCAAACGCTAGCCTATATAAGATAAAATTTAAAGATAAGTATACGGTCATGGTGTTTTTTTTTTTCAAGTTTTGGTGAGAAAAACGTTGGAGTATGAGTAATGAACTTTTTTATTGTTGTTAAAATAAAGCAATAAAATAAAATTTGGTTGTCTGTAAAGTTGATTTACAGACGATGGTTTAACGTGACAACGTCATAACAAAACATTGATGAAATCGGCGAATGCTTACAATGAGCGTAACGGTACAATGAGCGTAACGGTACTTCTTGCATGCATCCGGCGTTCGAGCCGGCGTTCATAGATTTATTACATGTTGTCACGTCAAAAAGAGGGTTCGTAGAAAGTTACGCGTTAGGAGTGAAACATTTTTTTTTATATACGTTATAGGCTAGCGTTTGACCACTATCTCACCTGTTGGTAAGTGATGATGCGGTCGAAGATGGTAAGCACGCTAGGCCTAAAATGGGAACTGGCTCTCAAGGATAGCTGCCGGAACACATTAGATGTTTGGTGACAGATTTTCTAACTTGAGGGTGGTAGCTGGCCAGGCGGACAATAGATAGTGTACTACCACCACGCGGGGGTTGTTGGTTTCTTAACGATGTTTTCCTTCACCGGAGGGCCACTGTGAGAAGCGTACATACATTTTTCGATAGAAAAATCCATTGGTGCACAGCGGTACCACAGCATCAAAGCCGACCGTTCTCCCGATTACACCACCGGGCCCTCAAGCCCACTTCCAAGTTCATTCAATTTATTTCTCAACATCACTAATTATTTTTTTGTACAACTCCATCTGTTGAACTAAGCGGGACGAATGCCCGAATGAGAGCGAATACATCTTCGTAGTTACGCCGCTCTACAATAGAGGGCGTTTATAAATATATAATATAACATGACGCTTACATCACGAAATTCAACCGAATTCGAAATTCAATCGTATTACGATCGTAATACGGTTGAATTTCGTAATACGAAATTCAAATCTCACCGCGGATTCCGCTTCCGAGGTAGCTTACAGAATAGCCTTACTGTTCGGGAATTTGAAAAATATTAAATAAATGATTACAACAATATTAATATACTGTGTTTCCATTTCATGTCGTAATTAATGCAGAATAGTGGGTAAAATGCACCAAATTTCAGTATTTTAAGGAATTGTATTTGACCACGTGAGTTTCGGTTTCGGTTTCGGTCGAAACTGAAGCCACGGCCGAACATTCGGTTTCGGTTTCGGCCGGAAAACCAGTTTCGGTCGGACTCTAGTATAAACCCTATCTGATCGTGTAAGTGAGGATTTTTTTGTAATTAATAAGTAGTTTATACAAAATAGTTAAGTTCTATGTAATAATTTGAAATAAGTTAGTACATGAGATTATAAAGTCATTACAAATACACATGAATGTATGGTACATATATGTCGCAGCCAACTTGCTTAATTAGCCGTTCAATCAACAGCCTAGCCTGTTTACTTTCAACTAGCGGCCTCAATAATATTTAGCCGTAGGCGTTTGTTACAACATTTAATAAACTGGCTTAGTCTGACAAAGGCAATACACTAGAGAACAGTGACCACCGCGTCATTGCGTTTAAATGAAGGTACAGAAGACCTTAAAATGCCTGATTATCATTCAGGCCGCTAGTTTCACCACATGAGTAAAGAAAAGGTACAGAGACAAAGCTTCATACAACTGCGCTGTGATGATGACGAAGACGCATGTGTGTGTCTGAGCACTAGCGGCCTGTGTGCCGCCTGTCACGTACGGAGTGAAACCGGCTTATAGTGGCTCGGCTGGTGCTTTAACACAGGGCTGTCGCTCGCGACGCGTCACGTTATATTATAGTATTTTTCATCCCATCTATTCGAAAAGTGATGGTTGGTTCCTCAATAAGTGCGCGCAAAGTAGGTTTTTACGAAAATTATTTTTTAATTTTTGGCTTATGCATGTTCTTTTATAATATTCTGTCTAAGGAGGTTCAATGAAATTCCTTGACATTTCATAAAATTACATGACATTTCGTGACACATTATGACAAAAAATGACATTTCGTTACTTTTCATGACATTTCATGACATTTCGTGACATTTTGTGACATTTCATGAAATTTCATGACATTTTGTCACATATTTTAGCATTTCATGCCATTTATGACATTTTTTCTTGATTTTTTTGTACCAACCCTACAAGAATAGGTAAACGTTTACTCCCTTCCTTAGAAGGTTTGTCTCTGTTCCTTTTCTTTACTCATGTGGTTGAACGGCGCTGTTTAGTAAAAAAGCTAGGCTGTTGATCGAACTTCTAACTAAGCTAGTTGGCTGCGACATTTACATAATATTTTAATATTTTAACAAACTAAATATGACTTACATTCATTAATTGTGTTTTTTTTCCAATTTTTAAATCTTCATATTATTAGCCAGTCTACCTACATAGTCTTTAGTAAAACAAAAACTTCGCTTTGTTGTATTAGCAATACGATTGCTTGCAAAAAATACAATTTTAAATTGTGAACCACGAAAAAAAGACCATTCAGCATTTTACTTTTTGTCATCTGTGGTGAGCTTAATTAACAAGTAATACACATAGATATACAATCAGTACTAGATGCCATAACATTATTTTTTGGAAACCCTCAATATCTTGATTTTGTCAGCTCCTTCGAACACGCAGTCTGTTCGTGATGGATACACGTTCTTTAGGTTACCCTCTGTATCTACTACTTTTACCTGAAAAGACAATAAATATTGTTACTAAAAAAAATAACCGGTCAAGTCGATTTGCACTCGCCCACCGAGGCTTCCGTACCAACGTTGGTTGGTACCAATTAAGCTAGACCTCTGAATAAGTATGAGCGCTCTTATAATTCAGAGGCCTATTGTAATTGTGCCTCAAAAGGTAAAAAAAGGAACCCTTATAAGATCACTTTCTTGTCCGTCTGTGCGTCTGTCTGTCTGTCCGTGTGTCACCACCGATTTTCTCAGGAACGGGTAGACCTAGCAAGTTGAAATTTATACCAGATACTGAAGTCTATAGTCCCTATCAGGTATATAAAAATCAAGGTTCTAAGTCAACACGATAAAAAGATATGGGCAAATTTCGATTTTCGCAAAAACTTGTAAGTACCAAAATTTACTTTAATTTTTCAACTTTTTTTATTTTTTGGAATTTTTCCTTTACTTGTGCTGTAAGACCTTGCTTTTAACCAAAATTGCCAATTCTAGGTCAACCTCGAAACCCTATAGGGTACTTCCCGTACCTACCTAGAATCATGAAATTTGGCAAGAAGCAAGGCCTTACAGAACAATTCAAGGAAAAATTCCAAAAGTAAAAAAAAAATTGAAAATAAAGGGTGTCCCCATATTACATAGTTTACGCCAATTAAGATAGGCCTCTGAGTTATATGAGCGCTAATACAGTTTAGAGGTTTAACTTAATTGGTAATAACCAACATTGGTACGGTGGGCGAGTCCAACTCAAATTGGTTGGTTTTTTTTTGTTATTAAACTACATATTTATTAATTGCTAATTGCATATTGCTTAATTGGCAAAGCACCGGAACATGTTATTCCGGAGGTTGCGGGTTCAAGTCCCGTCGGTACGATGAAATTTTGGATTGTGTTTAACAATTTACAAAAATATAAAGTGTGAAACACTTCAAAGAAACATAATATTTGATTTACGCAGTGCAACATCTCTCGTCGGATTTGAAAACTGTAATGTATTCTTCCGAATGATTAACTTACGTAATAAGTAGTCATAGATGGCGCCACCAATGCATAATTGGGTTAACAAAATGCAATCCACTAATTTCGTCGTAACGATACTTCGCACCGTTGCTCAATTGGCAAAGCACCGGAACATGTTATTCCGGAGGTTGCGGGTTCAAGTCCCGTCGGTACGATGAAATTTTGGATTGTGTTTAACAATTTACAAAAATATAAAGTGTGAAACACTTCAAAGAAACATAATATTTGATTTACGCAGTGCAACATCTCTCGTCGGATTTGAAAACTGTAATGTATTCTTCCGAATGATTAACTTACGTAATAAGTAGTCATAGATGGCGCCACCAATGCATAATTGGGTTAACAAAATGCAATCCACTAATTTCGTCGTAACGATACTTCGCACCGTGCTTAATTGGCAAAGCACCGGAACATGTTATTCCGGAGGTTGCGGGTTCAAGTCCCGTCGGTACGATGAAATTTTGGATTGTGTTTAACAATTTACATATTTATTGTTTTCAGATTTATTTCTATATAAGTGCTTCAAGACCTTGATACTTGCCTGATTTCATGATTCTAAGTCAACGGGAAGTTACCCTATAGGATTTGATTCCCTTGTGAAATCGCAAAATATGCGACATAAATGGTCATATCTTTTAATCGCGTTGACTTACTATTCTGATTTTTTCACAGCCAAAAGAGACCGCAGACCCAAGTATTTGACATAAGTTTCAATTTGATATCTCTACACGTTCCTAAGAAAAAGGGGTCTTGACAGACGGACAGACAGACAGACAGACAGACAGACAGACGGACAAAAAAGTGACCCTATAAGAGTTTCTTTTTTCTTTTAAGGTACGGAACCCTAAAAAACCGACGAATAGAGAACCCCCTCTATTTTTGTGAAGTCTGTTAAAACCAGATACATACTTGTTGCACGGTAAGAGAGTGGAACCCGTCTGCTGACTCTCCGATGGCCAGCAGCAGACACTCCTGCAGTACCTTGTCCATGACCAGCTTGCACGCCCCCAGCGAGGAGTGGGAGGTCACCTCGATCAACATTGATTTACTCTCACATGACATCTGAAAAACATCAACATATATTACTAGCTGTGCCCGCAACTTCGTCCACGTGGAATAGTGTCTTTGGGTAGCTTTAATAAATAAGACACATACGTATCCCAACTACACCGCGCCGTATCACGACACGCTAATCCCCCCCTCCCCTCACTTACCCTCCCCACCCCCTTCCCCTCACTTCCACCTCCCCTCCCCTTCCCACCCCTACCCTTCCCCTCCCCTTCACTTACCATACTTCTCTCCACTCCCCTACCCTCCCCATCCCCTCCCCCTACCACTCAGTTCACCTCACTAATTCTGTTTGGTAATGGGAGCGATGAGACCTGCACTGACGACCCGCTTGGGGTGTATTGTGCATTTCCCCTGCCAGCATCTACCCAAGCTATCCCAGCTCATTTCAAAGTGAGTTAGACACGGGGGCTGCCGCGCGTGGTGTGCGCATGGAGGACGCGTGTCACCTGAACGCGGCCTTAGAATTAGAATTAGTAAAGTGGTGGTTACCTTGGTGATATCAGAGTTGGTGATGGGAGGGAAGCTGATGACCCTCCCGCTGGCATCCTGCAGGCACGGGTACAGCGGCTTGCCTTCCAGTAGGTACAGGTATCTACAATGTAACATATCATATTATTAGTACAAATTTACTATTTATACCCAAAGTCAAATGCACGAACGAATTCCACCTTTCTTTTTCTTTCATCGTACTATCAGACATACTGATATGTGCCATCTATACTTTCTATGTCATCTTCTTGCATAAGTCTCTTTGCATCGACATAAAGCTCTTTGCATCCACATAAAGCTCTTTGGATCCACATAAAGCTCTTTGCATCCACATAAGGCTCTTTGCATCCACACAAAGCTCTTTGCATCCACATAAAGCTCTTTGCATCCACATAATGCTCTTTGCATCCACATAAGTCTCTTTGCATCCACATAAAGCTCTTTGGATCCACATAAAGCTCTTTGCATCCACATAAGGCTCTTTGCATCCACACAAAGCTCTTTGCATCCACATAATGCTCTTTGCATCCACATAAGTCTCTTTGCATCCACATAAAGCTCTTTGGATCCACATAAAGCTCTTTGCATCCACATAAGGCTCTTTGCATCCACATAAAGCTCTTTGCATCCACATAAAGCTCTTTGCATCCACATAAAGCTCTTTGCATGCACATAAAGCTCTTTGCATCCACATAAGGCTCTTTGCATCTACATAAGTCTCATTGCATCCACATAAGTCTCTTTGCATCCACATAAGTCTCTTTGCATCCACATAAGGCTCTTTGCATCCACATAAGGCTCTTTGCATCCACATAAAGCTCTTTGCATCCACATAAGGCTCTTTGCATCCACATAAGTCTCTTTGCATCCACATAAAGCTCTTTGCATCCACATAAGGCTCATTGCATACACATAAAGCTCTTTGCATCCACATAAAGCTCTTTTCATCCACATAAAGCTCTTTGCATCCACATAAAGCTCTTTGAATCCACATAAAGCTCTTTGCATCCACATAAAGCTCTTTGCATCCACATAAAGCTCTTTGCATCCACATAAGGCTCTTTGCATCCACATAAGTCTCATTGCATCGACATAAAGCTCTTTGCATCCACATAAGGCTCATTGCACCCACATAAAGCTCTTCGCATCCACATAAGGGTCTTTGCATCCACATAAGTCTCTTTGCATCCACATAAAGCTCTTTGCATCCACATAAAGCTCTTTGCATGCACATAAAGCTCTTTGGATCCACATAAAGCTCTTTGCATCCACATAAAGCTATTTGCATCCACGTAAAGCTCTCTTTGCATCCACATAAGGCTCATTGCACCCACATAAAGCTCTTCGCATCCACATAAGGGTCTTTGCATCCACATAAGTCTCTTTGCATCCACATAAAGCTCTTTGCATCCACATAAAGCTCTTTGCATGCACATAAAGCTCTTTGGATCCACATAAAGCTCTTTGCATCCACATAAAGCTATTTGCATCCACGTAAAGCTCTTTGCATCCACATTCAGACTAATATTATAAAAACGTTTGTCACTCTGTCAGTCTATCTGTTTGGTACCTAATCACGCCTAAACAGACAATGCGATCTTACTGAAATTTAACAAGGAGATAATTTATAGCATGAGGATGAACATAAGATACTTTTTGTGATAATAAAAATCATGTTTTTTACACATACACATAACTTAATAACTCAGATCACACAAATGTTGATTAACAGCGCTTTCATTATCATCATCAGCCTACACTAGTCCACAGCTGGACATAGGCCTCTCCAACTGCACGCCACTGAGCACAGACGGACGGATTGACAGAGCTTTACAGTGATAAAATTCTTTGTGTACAATCTACATGGACAAAGTCGCAGCAGCTAGTGTTTTTAACCGACTTCAAAAAAAGGAGGAGGTTTCTCAATTCGACCGTATTTGTTTTTTTTTTTTTTTTTTTTTCATGTTTGTTCGCGGATAACTTCGTCGTTTATGAACCGATTTTGATTATTCTTTTTTTGTTCGAAAGGAGATATCCCAAATGTGGTACCATGGTAAATTTATCGAGGTCTGATAAGTATCTCCAGAGATATTGAGATAATCATCTCAAAATTGGTACTGAAAATTAATAGCGCGGCATTGAAGTCGGTTCATTTTTAGTTTTTAAACGATATTATTTATTTACGAAGAGTCAGTTTACACCGCAACGCGACGCGACGAGACGCGACGAGCCTTTTGGTTTCACGCAGTGCAGCGCGGCGCGGCAAAACGCGCAATGCCACCAAATTATTATCTCAATGCAATGTGTATCTTATTGTGTAGTTAATAAAGTTCAACTGTATATCACGCGGCGTCTCGCTGCGCCGCGCGGCGCAGCCAGAAGCCGCTGAACTAACTCAATGATATGTGTATGTTTTTGTGTAGTAAATAAAATTAATTTTTTTATCACTCTCTTAATTAGTGCGCGCCGCGTCGCGTCGCGTCGAGGTCTGAGCTGACCCTAAGCAAATGTTTGGCTACAATCTGTTAAGTGACGATGTAGCCGAAGATGTAGCATGCTTGCTCAGTAAATACCTATTCACTCTCGACTTGAATGTTCCCAGATGAAGTAATTAGTTTAGAGGAAAGACAGTCGACGGCAGGCCTGTCGCACTCCGCGCTGTAGCTATGAAACTACAAGTACCTCCGCGCACCCGCTCGGGTGCAAGCTCAGTCAGTTAAGTGTCACGCGCGCGCTCGATCGGCCGCGCGCCTTACTTGTTTGTACCTACCTCATTATTATTATATTCCTTGCTTACGATATTAACATACAAAAATATTATTCAGTATATCTAAACGAAGGGCTACAAAGCTTTGCTTAGCATACGGATGCTTAAACACCAACGGGAATGACGACAGTACATTTCATACACTTCCTAAGAATCTCGAGAGGTAAGACATTAATAAACTTAATATTATTTATAAGTAACGTAAATCTAGGTAGTAAGGCTATCTAGGTACTTTTTGTATAACGATATTTTTCGACTTTTTCGAAGTCAATGACCTTAAAGATCGTTAAGATCTTTAGGGAATTTCTATCGACATTACATCTTGCAAAATATTAATTGTAACCTACTTGAAATTGGTAGGTTATTTTATTATTTACTGTCGGTAGCTTACGTAGATCCTATAGGTAGGTAACCTACCTAAAAGAATAAATCTGACTGACTGATTGACTGACATATCAGTGCACAGCTGAAACCAACAAAGTTATACCTACCTACCTAAAGGCCCCGTCACGAGAAGCTATAAATTATGTAAACAAGTGTTCAGGAGTTCATAACATTTGGACCAACAAAAAAAATGAATTTGTAAATTGTTAAACACAATCCAAAATTTCATCGTACCAACGGGACTTGAACCCGCAACCTCCGGATTAACATGTTCCGGTGCTTTGCCAATTAAGCCATGGTGCGAAGTGACGTTGCGACGAAATTAGTGGATTGCATTTGTTAACCCAATTATGCATTGGTGGCGCCATCTATGACTACTTATTACGTAAGTTAATCATTCGGAAGAAATCATTACAGTTTTCAAATCCGACGAGAGATGTTGCACTGCGTAAATCAAATATTATGTTTCTTTGAAGTGTTACACACTTAATATCTTTGTAAATTGTTAAACACAATCCAAAATTTCATCGTACCAACGGGACTTGAACCCGCAACCTCCGGAATAACATGTTCCGGTGCTTTGCCAATTAAGCCATGGTGCGAAGTGACGTTACGACGAAATTAGTGGATTGCATTTGTTAACCCAATTATGCATTGGTGGCGCCATCTATGACTACTTATTACGTAAGTTAATCATTCGGAAGAAATCATTACAGTTTTCAAATCCGACGAGAGATGTTGCACTGCGTAAATCAAATATTATGTTTCTTTGAAGTGTTACACACTTAATATCTTTGTAAATTGTTAAACACAATCCAAAATTTCATCGTACCAACGGGACTTGAACCCGCAACCTCCGGAATAACATGTTCCGGTGCTTTGCCAATTAAGCCATGGTGCGAAGTGACGTTACGACGAAATTAGTGGATTGCATTTGTTAACCCAATTATGCATTGGTGGCGCCATCTATGACTACTTATTACGTAAGTTAATCATTCGGAAGAAATCATTACAGTTTTCAAATCCGACGAGAGATGTTGCACTGCTATTTGAAAACTGTAATGATTTCTTCCGAATGATTAACTTACGTAATAAGTAGTCATAGATGGCGCCACCAATGCATAATTGGGTTAACAAATGCAATCCACTAATTTCGTCGTAACGTCACTTCGCACCATGGCTTAATTGGCAAAGCACCGGAACATGTTATTCCGGAGGTTGCGGGTTCAAGTCCCGTTGGTACGATGAAATTTTGGATTGTGTTTAACAATTTACAAAGATATTAAGTGTGTAACACTTCAAAGAAACATAATATTTGATTTACGCAGTGCAACATCTCTCGTCGGATTTGAAAACTGTAATGATTTCTTCCGAATGATTAACTTACGTAATAAGTAGTCATAGATGGCGCCACCAATGCATAATTGGGTTAACAAATGCAATCCACTAATTTCGTCGTAACGTCACTTCGCACCATGGCTTAATTGGCAAAGCACCGGAACATGTTATTCCGGAGGTTGCGGGTTCAAGTCCCGTTGGTACGATGAAATTTTGGATTGTGTTTAACAATTTACAAAGATATTAAGTGTGTAACACTTCAAAGAAACATAATATTTGATTTACGCAGTGCAACATCTCTCGTCGGATTTGAAAACTGTAATGATTTCTTCCGAATGATTAACTTACGTAATAAGTAGTCATAGATGGCGCCACCAATGCATAATTGGGTTAACAAATGCAATCCACTAATTTCGTCGTAACGTCACTTCGCACCATGGCTTAATTGGCAAAGCACCGGAACATGTTATTCCGGAGGTTGCGGGTTCAAGTCCCGTTGGTACGATGAAATTTTGGATTGTGTTTAACAATTTACAAAGATATTAAGTGTGTAACACTTCAAAGAAACATAATATTTGATTTACGCAGTGCAACATCTCTCGTCGGATTTGAAAACTGTAATGATTTCTTCCGAATGATTAACTTACGTAATAAGTAGTCATAGATGGCGCCACCAATGCATAATTGGGTTAACAAATGCAATCCACTAATTTCGTCGTAACGTCACTTCGCACCATGGCTTAATTGGCAAAGCACCGGAACATGTTATTCCGGAGGTTGCGGGTTCAAGTCCCGTTGGTACGATGAAATTTTGGATTGTGTTTAACAATTTACAAAGATATTAAGTGTGTAACACTTCAAAGAAACATAATATTTAAAAATGAATTTGTTTAAGGTTTAATAAATTATTAAGTAACAAATATTAATTAACATATATTATTTAAGAATAATTATTCGTCAGATTCAGATGTTTCCATTTCCATTTTTTCCATTATGAAACAAACTCGTACGCATTCGAAACTCGAATGACGCGTTTATTTTAAAATGGCGTCCCGATAGTTTACAATCCCTGCGTCCGGTACCAAGAAACACAAACGATAGCGCTTTGCGTCGTTAAAATATGATCCGACTTAATTAAATAGGTTGTTACTTTCATATAACCCGGCTATATTTCATGTCGATTGAATATGGTCAATTTATTAATATCTCGCAGTATAAAATGTTTACTTAGTAAAAGATGTTTGTTTACATAATTTATAGCTTCTCGTGACGGGGTCTTTACTTATTTGAATTGACTTGGCCTTTTCTTTGACTAACGAACCTTACAATACCATTTTGTCGAGTCAAACAAGTTGTATAGTTCGAGAGCTGATCCAAGACTTGTACTCAGATAAATAAGTACGATTACCAGTGTTTACTTAGGGTTTCATTTTATTACTTTTTAACAGTTATATAATAACTATAGTTAGATAAGTTGCTTGATAAATCTAAAGAAACCTAAACGAAATTCAATTCTCACCGCGGATTCTGCTTCCGAGATAGCTTACAGAATAGCCCTACTGCTACATATTAAACTCGATCGCGTACACCGGTCCCCATGGGAATGACCTTGAACGGAGTTTGTCCCTTTCTTTTGTATAGACAACTTATATATATATATATATATATACTATACGTATCCCATACATATAGTATAGAACATACATAGGATTATCAGGTTGTTAGACAAAGACACACTCCCACCCTGGTGTCTCTCAATTGAGCCGTTTTGTTCTACAAAGCAATTACAACCTTATTGTTAAAGCATACGGATTAAATTGAATTTGTCAAAACATCTGCAGAGCACCATCCTTTTAATTAAGAGCCTTTAAATTGTTAATAATTATAAAATTATTAAATAAAGTTGATGATTTAAAAAGTATATTTTCTGTTATAAATCTCCCCCTAGTTCATTAAGTCCCAAGTCCCATACATCAAGTCCCATCCGTGTATTGATTATAGAAAGTATTTTAAATCGTAAGTAAATTAATAAATGTTTTTTTTTTCGAATTATCTGTTTTTTTATTAAGAGATTAAACTATTACAAAATAAAGTTTTCCTACAATGAATAAAATACATAATTATTTTTGGTCGAAAAAGTGAGTCAGCTCCTAGACTATTATAATGTTACAACTCGAACAACCTACGATTCTAGGCACTTGCCTACTACTTGAGTACTATTTTTTCGCGTTATTTAACTTACGCAATCTAAAACTTTACGGCGGCAGGGATTTCTGCCAGGGGGACTGCCAGAGATCTTTCTGATACCTAAAATCCTACATGCAATTGGGTTAATTAGAGATCTGTAAGATGCACAATGTAAATTAGCTTAGCTAAGGATTGTAGAGTGTGAGTTTTAGAGTCCAGTGGTGTAGTGGGAGAATGGTCGGCTTTGACGCCAGAGGCACCGAGTTCAATGCCCTTATGCACCAATGGATATTCTATCGAAAAATTTATGTGCGCATTTCACAGTGGCCTTTTGGTGAAGGAAAAACATTTAAGAAACCCCCAACCCCTGCATGGTGGTAGGACACTATCTAGTGTCTGCCTAGCCAGTTACCACCCTTAAGTTAGAAAATCTGTCACTAAACATCTAATGTGTTCCGACAGCTATCCTTGAGAGCCAGTTCCCATTCTAGGCCTAGCATGCTACCATCCTCGACCACATCATCACTTACCAACAGGTGAGATAGTGGTCAAATGCTAGCCTATATAATTTTTTTTTTTAAATGTGTTGCAAAAAGTGCGTAACTATTACTTGTGTATTCCCGAGTAGACATTCCTCTTCTTCTCCTTCCTCAAAGCCTCAGCTTCTGCTGTGAGTTGCTGGACCAGACTCTCTCCGGAGCAGGGCTTGAGTCGTGACAGTGGTGTCAGCTTCAAGGCGGCTGGAGGCTTCGCTGTGTATGTAAGGTCACCTGGAAAATCATTGGCCTTTTTTATTAGCTGTAGGCCTGGTGATCAAGAAATTGTGAGTTTGATCCCACCCATAGCAATATTAATGTGAACCCATAAGCATATTTAGCTTAGTTGGAGGGGTTAACAAGACTACTAGTAATGTGCAACCCACATTGCTAGTAAGCCTTTAAAATAAATAATTTTCAAAACTATCCACCCAATAATAAGAATTTCCTTAGAATTCGCACCGGGAATACTATCCGTTACAACGCTAAGAGGTGTCACTGTAGGAGGACAAAGCTCAAGCTGTAAGCTTGACGCTACCCCATTATACTTTTTAGGGTTCCGTAGCCGAATGGCAAAAAACGGAACCCTTATAGATTCGCCATGTCTGTCTGTCTGGCTGTCTGTCCGTCCGTATGTCACAGCCATTTTATTGCGAAACTATTAAGACTACAGAATTGAAACTTGGTAGGTAGATGTGTTCTGTAAACCGCTCTCCGATTTTTATACAAAAATAAAAATTATAAAAGTTTAAGGGGGGCATCCCATACATAAAACTGGAACAAAAAAAATTTTTTTCTTCAAACCTATACGTGTGGGGTGTTTATAGATAGGTCTTTAAAAATGACATTGAGGTTCCTAAAATAATTTTTTCTCAAAGTCCATCATTTAAAAAATAGGTGCATCTAAAGTGGTAAAATGTGTGTCCCCCCCCCTCTAACTTCTAAAGTAAGGAAGTGAAAAATCTAGAAAAAATATATTCTGTAGATCTCAATAAAAACTTTCAACAAAAATTGGTTTGAACGAGATACAGTCAGCAGTTGTTGAGATATAGCGACCGCAAGTATAACTTTGTTTTTCATACAAACACTATGAAAAACAAAGTTAATTTTATAGTTGCGAAAATCATAGTTATAGAATACTCTACTGTGTTACGGAACCCTACGAGTGCGAGTCCAAATTAGGTGTCATTTGTCAAATTCACTATAACTATAAATCCAAAAAAATCTAGGACGACAAAAATTGTAGTAAGTATAACATAACTAAACAAAAATATAATTTTAGATATTTTCTAAATACAAACCTGGTGCAATTTTATCCAAGTCGTGCGTAGCAATCGTTGCAACATTCCTCTTATCACAGACCGTATCGTGCAATTTAGTTTGCAGCTGAATAAACTTCTTGAAAGTTACATCCGTGAACGACAAATCTTTGACAATACAACATAGTATATACGGACGGACGTTCGCCAATGGAGCCTCTAGTATTTTAACTCGCAAGCTATCATCTTCAACGTGTAAGATTTTTAGAGTATGGCATAGGTTGTCTTCCTGAGTTTCAGAAGGTGGTTCTTCTTTCTTGCCCTTCTTTCCTTTTCCTTTGCCAGAGGTGGGCTGTGCATCTCCTTTGGGGCAGTGGTCTCGGATGTAATCTAAGACTTGTTTAGTGCGACATTGGTCCACTAGCTTCATGAATCTTTTGTCAGCGAGCTTGTTGCCTTTGAGATTTAGTTCTGAAAATACATAGATAGCAATTTTGATTAATTATGTTAGAAAACTTTGTTGGCGATTTAGTTGTGAAAATAAGCTGAAATAAAATGTTTGCAACTAAGTTTCCCATTGCAGTATATTGCATCATATACCTAAGTACGTTTGTTATATCTACCAAATCTATACCTACCAATATGTCCTATAGCTTTAAATTATGATGCAATAACTAAGAAACGGAAGCATTGTAAAAATTATGAAAGTTAAGTGTACTAAGTGCTCACCTTTCAATTTGGACATACTAGCCACTTCACCCGGGATTGTCTTCAACAGATTTTCTCCCATGTCAAAGTTTTTCAAAGATGGCATACTGCGAGCAACATAACCCGGCAACTCCTCAATGGCATTCCCTTTCATGTTCACATCAGTCAAATGCGGCAAGTTCGCATTTTCAACATCAATAAACGACTTTAATTTATTATTGGACACATCCAAAGTTATTAGATTTGGCATGTCACCAATTGTCGGCATTTCCTCGATCAGATTATTACTAAAGTTAATACTGGCCAACTCTTTCATATTGCTCAAGTCGGGTATACTTTTTAACTGATTCCGAGAAAGATCCAACACTTTTAGTTTGGATAAAGAGGTTATATTTACGTTAAACTCTTGGATCTTGTTACCGAAGAGAAGCAGCGTTTGAAGGTTCACCAGACGCTTGATATCATCCGGGATCACTTCCAGACATGTGTCGCTAATGTTCAGCAAGTTTATATTAGTTAAACTGAAAATGGATTTGTCTAAACCGCTCTCGGAAATACGCTTCGAAATTGCAGCACCCGCCAATTTGATTTCGTGCCTGTTTTCCGACTTGGCAGTCGCAACTTCGGGCCACGCACTCATCTTGCCCTGAATTTAGAAAAATAGAAAAGGGAGAAGATAAACACTTTGTGACTACTAAAATCGAAAAGACGTAACGTAAATTTTTTTGAGAAAACCTCGCCGCCGCACAGAAGATAAAAGCAAGTAGGGTAAGCCACAACAAACTTCAACAAAATAATAAAAACATCGATATATAAAAATATCGATATTTTTCCATTCAATTATCGAGATATGTCGTTGATATTATTGGTCGCGATATATCGATATTCGATATTTATTTTAGAGTATCGAATTCGTATCAATTTTAATTTTTTAGACGCAACTTTGGTTTCTTGTTTAATTTTACTAGATCTTTTTGCATGCTACTCGAGCATCGTTAACTGTAAAAAATCCCACATTAATAAAAACTACTATTTTCTTCATGTCTATTCTATTTGACGAATTTTGAATGCTTTGGGAATATGTATGAATAATCATGCGAAAACTGACGATATATTGATATATCGATTTTTCTCTCGATAATTATCGATACTGTTTATATATATCAATATGATACATATAGATATATTTCTTTCACTTGCCCATCCCTAATCTAGCCAAAACCAAAAAAATGATTAATGAATTGACTGATATTGACAACGACAAGTTTTATTTGACATTGACATGATTATATTTTTTTAAGGGTCCACACAATATTTAGATTTAGTCACTACACTAACTAGTGAATGATGCTTAGAAGAATTTTCAGGTAGCAGTAAACTCGAAATAAAAATGTAGCACTGAAAACCTCTCAGAATTTTATATCAAGGTCTTAAGGACAGAGTGAAGTGGAGAGAAAATAGCTGGAAAGATGATCCCACCATGTTATAAGATAACTAGCTAGCTAGGAATTTAGAAAGAGAGAGAGAGAGAGAGAGAGAAGCAGTAAAGTCATGTCAAAGACTCGTGCAAGTAGAGTCCAAGTCACATTCAAGTCGAATCATTCCCCAGCTGCAGAAATGTGGCTACTTTACCGACGGCTTTCTTAGGCTCAGCAGTAGCAGACGTTCAGATTTAGATTCAAATATTTTATTTGTAAAAGAGAGAGAGTAGAGTTTTAAAAAGGAATCAATATTTTTTCCTCCGATATTGTGCTTGTAAGTTAAGTTGTACACTTCTGCAGGCAGGTTGTGCTAAAAACAGTTTTCTTCGAATGCGTCATAGTCTGCTGGCCAATTACATAAACCGTGTGTAGCCCTATTAAAAAAAATGTGACGATTCTGTCAGTGTCACTACAGTCCGTACTGTCAACTCAAGTCACTGTTGTCATGTCAATTGTCATTGTCAATCTTACATCTCATGTTTGTTTTGAAATGTTTTGAACGGAATAGAATTTTTCTAATTTGTTTTGTTTTGTTTCAGTTCTTCATTTAATTTTTGTAATTTGTAATCATCTTTTCTTTTTGATGGTATAATAATTATATACTACTAACCTTACTTATAATGAGGCGCAGCCAAGCGCCGAGCCAAACCGGCTCCGGGGAAAACGTATTCAAGAGTCCTTTACTCGATGCAGCTAAAAGGAAAAGGCGGGAACGTGCGAGGATCCCTCTGGCGCAGAAATCGCCTTCCCAGCCTCTATCTACCTCAGATCACGAGAATCTCATCCGTCAGATACTGAGCAAACCTTTTAAGGTACCCATTCCGAACTACGTTTCGTCGTACTGTAGTAAAAGTTTGGGGTTAAAAAGGAGTCAAGTCAGACGAGCTTTACACGACCCTGACGAACCTAACGCACTCGTTTTGTACCTCCCACCGAACATACCCGAACATGAGAAGATGAAAATGAAGCCCGAAGATATCAGAGTGGCTGTTGTTGTTGATCCTGTACTAGGAAACGTATTACGGCCTCATCAGAGGGATGGAGTCAAGTTCATGTATGACTGTGTCACAGGTTATCAGATAGAAAATGCATATGGATGTATCATGGCTGATGAAATGGGTCTCGGGAAAACACTGCAATGCATTACACTGCTCTGGACATTATTACGCCCAGGACCGGAATGTAAACCAACTATTTCTAAGGCTATTATCGTTTGTCCGAGTAGCTTAGTAAAAAACTGGTACAATGAGATTCATAAATGGTTAGCGCAGAGGATAAATGCTCTAGCAATGGATGGAGGATCAAAAGCCGAAATCACTTTGAAGTTGCAGCAATTCATGAACACTTTCACATCAATCAGAGTCGCCACTCCAGTTCTGATCATTTCATATGAGACTTTCAGGATATACTCCAATATCCTCCACTCTTCGGAAGTTGGCCTGGTTCTGTGTGATGAAGGACACAGATTGAAGAATAGCGAAAATCAGACTTACCAAGCATTGATGGGGCTTAAAGCTAAAAGAAGGATTTTGATTTCAGGAACACCAATACAAAACGATTTGACTGAATATTTCAGTTTAGTTCATTTCGTCAATGAAGGAATCTTGGGAACTGCACAAGAATTTAAGAAACGCTATGAAAACCCTATTCTGAGAGGCCAGGATGCTCTAGCTACTGATTCAGAAAGAGCGAAGGCCCAGGAGTGTCTCCAAACGTTGACGTCTATAGTCAACAAATGTATGATCAGAAGAACGAGCACCCTTCTCACTAAATACTTGCCGGTCAAGTTTGAACAAGTCATTTGTGTCAAAATGACTCCCCTCCAAACACAAATCTACAAGAATTTCATCAATTCAGATGCTATACGTAACAAGTTCGCTGGTACAGGAGAAAAGAACACCTTAAGCGCTCTTTCAAGTATCACATCCCTGAAAAAGCTCTGCAATCATCCAGACTTGATATACGATAAGATTATCGAGAGATCCGAAGGATTTGAAAAAGCCCGAGACTTATTGCCAAGCAATTATGACATCAAAGACGTGAAGCCTGAATACTCTGGCAAGCTGATGATTCTTGATTGCATATTAGCTAACTTAAAGACGAATACAGATGACAAGATAGTCCTAGTTTCAAACTATACTCAAACCTTGGATCTGTTTGAGAAGTTGTGTCGAAAACGTTGCTACCAGTATGTGAGGCTGGACGGATCGATGACCATCAAGAAACGAGCTAAAGTTGTTGAAAGTTTCAATAATAAGGAATCAAAGGAATGGATCTTCATGCTGAGTTCTAAAGCAGGAGGCTGTGGCTTGAATCTGATTGGAGCGAATCGACTTATCATGTTTGACCCCGACTGGAACCCAGCAAACGATGACCAGGCAATGGCCCGAGTGTGGCGTGATGGTCAGAAGAAGCCTTGCTACATCTACAGGCTTTTAGCAACGGGAACAATAGAAGAAAAGATATTCCAACGCCAAGCTCACAAGAAAGCTCTCAGCGACACAGTTGTTGACCAAAACGAAGAGTCGTTACGACATTTCACTTCAGATGACTTGAAAGACTTGTTTAGACTCGAAGAGAACACGTTATCTGACACTCACGGAAAGTTCAAATGTCGAAGATGTGTGAACAACATTCAAGTTACGTTACCTCCTGAAAATTCAGACTGTACGTCAGACTTGTCTAACTGGTACCACTGTGCTGATAAGAAGAGCCTGGCTGATTTAGTTCTGAAGCAATGCTGGGACTTAGCCAAGAGCATATCCTTCGTATTTCATCATAGATCAGCTAAGACTGAAGCACAGAAGGACTCTGATAAGGAAGAAGAGAAAGAGAATGTTCCAGAACGGAAAAGAAGAAGAGTTGAAGACGGTGAAGATTATTCTGAACCAGATCATAGTAGCGATGAAGATTATGAGTGATATTGTTTTATTTTTCTTTGCTGAAGTGAAATTATGTTGATTGTAAATATTGTTTTTGTTAGTTTTAAGTAAATTATGACGGACAGACCAGTATATTGTTGAAAGAATATAATAATTTTGTTTATCTCTATAGTTTCATTAATTTGAATGCAGCCATAATTAAATCAAAGCTATTAAAAATGATTTGTTATTAGTGAAAGTGGCACTTAGGATCTAATCTGCAAGATACTAGAGACTGCGATAAAAACCGGTTCCTGACCCCTGATTCTCAATCATTCCAATTCAAATGATAAAGAATCATATAGTTATCTGACAGATAACACCACATATAAATTCCAAAAAAAACCGACTTCAGATGCCGCGCTAGTCATTTTTAACCGACTTCACAAAAACGAGGAGGTCCTCAATTCGTCAGTTTTTTTTTAAAATTGAAATTCTATGAAATAAGTTGAAAGAAAGTTGTAAGAAAACAGATTGAATAATACTCAATCTGTTTTAAGAAAACAGATTGAATAATACTCAATCTGTTTTCTTACAACACTCAACCTTACAGTAAGAGAGCTGACGGCCCGCCAGCTGGCCGAGTGATACAGACTTTCGCCGCGCGGACTTACGATGCATTTTACTAGTTTATTCTGTGACGCAAATTCAAGGTCGCATCCCAGACGTGTAGCGTACTTTGCAACCATACCGACATTGTAACTAAAGTCCCCTGGTGGGGCGTGTAAATAGCCTCAACCATATGCGGGGGTGAAAGTGCTGTGAAAATAAATAGAAATGCGTAAGACAAATAAGCGGTAAAAATATAAGTATATAGCGGGGGGCGGGTCTGTGAAGATCCACGTGAAAAGAGGGACGTTTGGTATGAATAAACCACTGTAAGAACACAGAGAATCAGCATACAAAGCCCACGTACCTTTCCACCACAGAATACTATTTACTAGCGGGATCGCGGCCAAAACGGAACTGCGCCTGGAGCGTGGTGCAAGCGTGGCCCAACCACAGGCGTCGTGGTGGCAATAGACGCGGTCTGCTGATCTCCCATTGGACCATTGGCAAACCTGTTCGAGTTTCAACGGCGGGTAGGCATCAGCAGGCTGCTTCTGCGTCTTTTAGCGGGCATTCATACCAATTTGAAAAGGTAGAATAATATAAGGCGTTATATAAATAATAAATATGAAAGAGACGATATATATATATAAAGCGTAAAATAGAATAGATAAAGCGCATTGACGCGTCACCATCCCCGTCACGAGAAGCTATAAATTATGTAAACAAACATCTTCACTCCATCCTATCCTCACACTATTGTTATGGGAGACTTTAACACGTGTATTTTGAAAAAAGACTATCGCTCCACATCACTCGAAAACACGGTTAACTCCTATAACATGCACATCTTGTCACTCAATCCTACTCATTACTTTCCCAACTGTCCTCCATCTCTTCTTGACCTTATCCTTGTTTCTTCTCCTCAACATGTCGCCATGCATGGACAGTGTACAGCTGACTCCTTCTCCTACCATGACCTTATCTTCTTGTCGTATAAGATCCGCCCACCTAAATTTAAACCCAAAATCATTCTTCAGCGTAGTTTTGGTTCTATGGACGTAGAAAAACTGCGCAGTGATGCTTCCAAAATTGACTGGTTGCCTGTATACAACGCTGATGATATCGATAGTAAAGTTTCATTATTCAATTCTTCTTTGATCCAGTTGTATGATATTCACGCTCCCTTACGAACTATTAAAATTAAACATCTCCCATCGCCGTGGTTAACAGATTATATTAGGGTACTTATGCACAAAAAGGCAGTAACCAAGTCCAAATATAAGTCCAGCCCTAATGATAACAATAAAAATAAATACATGTTAGCAAGGAATCGCTGCAATAGAGTGTGTCGAGACGCACAACGCCACCATATCCATAGTTCGGTTGAGAATGAGGATCCTGCTAAAGTCTGGAGATTTCTCCGGTCTTTAGGAGTCGGGAAACAACAGCAAAATTCTTCATCTAATAACGTAGATATTAATGCTCTTAACAAACATTTCTCTTCGTCTTCTACGATCGATGTGAAAGACAAACTTGCAACACTTTTAATTATCTTTCTCGTAAACCTACTCCTGATTACTCATCTTTGGTTTTAAATGAATTTACTGCATGTGATGTTAAGAAGAGCATCCTTTCCATATCCTCAAACGCCATAGGAGGGGACGGCATCAGCCGAAATATGATTGTTCCTATATTGGATGAGATATTACCTATTTTATGTCATATATTGAACGGTTCTATTTCGGAAGGTGTCGTTCCTTCCTGTTGGAAAGAAGCCCATATCATTCCTCTTCCCAAGAAATCCAACCCCAAATCCTTTTCTGAATACCGTCCTATTTCTATTCTCCCTCTGTTGTCCAAAGTCCTTGAACGATTAGTTCATAACCAACTCAACCTCTTCCTTAATCGTTACAATCTCCTCAATCCCTTCCAGTCTGGTTTCCGTCCTGGCCATAGCACTGTATCTGCACTTGTTAAGGTCACAGATGACATAAGGCTGGGTATGGAAAACGGCAAACTTACTATCCTATCCTTATTAGATTTCAGCAATGCGTTCAACACTGTTGATTTCGACATTCTCCTTGCATTGCTCTGCTCTCTTAACATATCTCCATCGGTAACTCAGTGGTTTCATAGTTACCTATATGGGCGGCGGCAGCGTGTACGCATTGAAGATTTATTTTCTTCGTGGTGTGACACGAGTGCTGGCGTCCCTCAGGGTGGTGTTCTATCTCCTCTTTTATGTGCCATTTTCATTAATTCTATATCTTCTTCTCTCTCTTCCTCGTACCACCTCTATGCAGACGATCTCCAAATATACTCACAAACATCTGTCGAACGTTTAGATGAAGCTATTGGGACTACCAACGATGACTTATGCCGTATAGCAGATTGGAGCAAATCGTATGGATTATCCGTTAACCCCACTAAAACTCAAGCTATCATCGTGGGTAGTTCTAGACTTCTTGCAAAGGTAGACTCCTCAAGACTTCCTCCAATCGTTTTTAATAATGTGATTGTTCCCTATAGCAATCAAGTCAAAAATCTCGGGGTCATACTTGATAAAAATTTTACGTGGGATCCTCAGATTCAGTCTCTTAGCCAAAAGTTGTTTGCTTCTGCAGCTTCACTCCGTAGACTGCGTAATTTTCTGCCGACTGCGACTAAAGCTGCGCTTGCTCAGTCTCTTCTACTTCCCTTACTAGACTACGCTGATGTCAGTTACTTGGACCTTAGGCAAGACCAATTGAACAAGCTTGAGCGGTTGCAAAACTTTTGCATACGGTTAATTTTCGGTCTCCGGAAATTTGACCATGTTTCAGAGTTCCGCTCAAAACTTAATTGGCTCCCTATGCGTCTTCGCCGGAATACTCATATCCTTTCCCTTCTATATACCATATTGTTCAATCCCTCAACTCCCATTTATTTAAAAGAACGTTTCCAGTTTCTCTCTTCCACCAATACCCTTTCTCTTAGGTCATCGGAAAACTTGGTTCTCAACATTCCTACCATTAAAACTCTTATTATGTCCGGAGCCTTATTCGAGGCCAAAAGTAGACAACATTGAGATAACATCTCCTGTTTCCGGCCGAACTTCAATCGTTGTAGTTCCGTTTGTCGACCTTAAGTTGGTAACTTCCGGTCGCCATTGTTCACCAGGTGGCGCACGTCGCAGATTTCCTCATTGTGGTCTCAATAACCTATTACACTATCCTACCTAACACCAGGCAGAACTTACTGTATGGCCTCGAATAAGGCTCCGGACATAATAAGAGTTTTAATGGTAGGTAAAACTCTACTATTATGTCCTTCCGCCGTTATTCGAGGCCAAAAGTAGACAACATTGAGACATTGTTTGTTATCGCCTGGTGAACAAGACGCCAATGTGATTTTATATAATACTAAAAAGTAAATAGGTACATGAATGTGACTCATTAATTGAAAATAATGAAGTTACTTATATTTATTATTATTATTATGCACATATTTATTTTCTTTTTATATATATATATATAATTTTTTTTTTTTTTTTAATATATAGCAACAACGTACCTTTTCAAAGAATGTTACATATATAAGAATTATCTCACAGGTTCAAATAAATCTCCTAATGAGTTATTTGTACAAATATTTGCTGCTGATCTAACTTTTTTCTTATAATATTTTGAAAAGGTATTTTCTGATCTCCAATTTGCTCTAGCCAAAATTTTATCTAAAGGCTCTCTATCGAGCCAACCCCTTGAAGCTACTGCTGACCTAACACTTCCCGGAGTCGCTTGTACCCCAGCGTCAGATAAAATAGATTTGACCCAGCTCGCAATTACAGTCTTTGAAGCGACTTTGGCTACGCCTCGGGCTGTTACAAATAAATTACTGACTTTTCCTTCGCTTCGTCTATCCTTCCCTATTCGAATTAACTTTCTTATCCATAGTACAGGATCGATATTGGGGTTCTCATTATTTGAATATAGTTTCCAACCCGATTGGATGAACGATTTAGAATCAGTTTTAGACCCGTAAAGAGGCCAGAAGGTTACACAGTTCGCATTACTATCGTCAATAAAATGCCCATCCGATATACTTAAAAGTGTGAGATCGTGTACACGCCGTCCGGAGCAAAGTAACAATAATATAGCACATCGACGCGAAACTTCCCATAAACTTTCCGCCAAATTACTTTCGTTTGACAACCAAGATATTAATACGTTTGTATCCCAAATACTAGTATTTTTTGTCTGCCTTTTGGCATTACTTGTCGCAATAGATTTTAGTATATGTTTTACTAAAATATTAGAACTTAATCGAGCACCATCGTTAGTATTACACAAGGTTGCTACGACGGACTTATGAACCAAAATGGTTCTATATGATAATTTATCTTTAAGGTGTAAATCGGCTAAAAATTTTGCCAGTTCTGAACCAGATGGACTAAAAGGATTAACATCTGAGCTCTGACACCACTTTACCCATCGCGCCCAAGCCGGTTTATAAGTGTTAAGAGTGGATGCGCGCCATCCTGACCGCAACAGAGCTTTTTGTTGCAATGACCATGATTCTACGGCATTAGACCACCCCCACATTTCCATATTTCTAGATTTAGATCCCGTACTTTCGGCGGGGGACGGCCTGTCGACATGTCTATTAGTTTGGTCTCTATCTGCTTGACAGTGAATGGCGGTGCGATGGCACGGGCTTTTAGGTCCGCTCGCCAAAACGCCCGCTGCCATTTCGGCGCTACAACTAGGTAAATTCCCTTCGCTCGATTTAGATGCATGAGGACTCTCGGCATCAGGTTTGGGGGAGGAAAGACCCATGCTAATTTGAACTCCCACTCCCAGGCAAACGCATTGTGTTTCCACGCTAATGGGTCCGATTGATCTAGACTGACGTATTTCGGTACGACGTGGGCATGAGCTGATGCAAAAAGATCTACTTCTGGGACGCCCCATTTCTGGAATACTACATGTGTCAACGCTGGCAGTAAGTGCCATTCGGGGAGTATTGATTTTCGAGACAGACGATCGGCTACACAGTTGTATTTGCCTGGAATATGATGTGGGATTAAATGAATGTCGAAACGATCTAATATTTCGAAAATTTGATAAGTTAGGCTCATTAGCTGTAATGATCGACTCCCTCCCTCGTTTCTCAGATACGCTACAACCGATTTGTTGTCGCATTGTAGTAGCAACGACGAATGACTCAGAAAAGGACCTAGCTGCAACAGACATTTTAAAATAGTCAGCATTTCTTTCTGATTCGAGTGAATGGCTTCTTCGCCCTGTAACCAATCTCCCATTAACTGCACGCCGTTCAGCTCTGCACCCCACCCTACGTTGGCTGCATCTGTCGTGAGAAAGTGTGTTATAAGTGGAGGGTGAAGTAGAGTGGACTTGTCGCAATTCAGCATCCACCACTCGAGTTCCATGATCGTCTGAAAAGGAAGTGGAGCTTTCGTTTGGGGATCGCCTTGAAGCATGCTGTTGCAGTGAAACAGCAGGCAACGGAAGTTCAACCGACCTTGTGGAATCACTAAGCGTGCAAAGTTCAAGGTCCCTACCACGCTTTGAACTTCTTGAAGCGTTGCTCTTTGCTGATTCAACAGCTTCGTTATGGCGGCTCGTATCCCCTGGATTTTCTTCTGGGGCAAACATTTTTTGTTTTGCCACGTGTCCCAAACTAGACCGAGATATTCTGTCGATTTTTGTGGAATCAAAATTGACTTGGAGGTGTTGATGACCCATCCCAAATCTTGAAAAGTCTTGAGAACTATCTGCGTCTGCTGCACTAATTTTGACCTGTTTTGGCAAGCGATCAAATAATCGTCCAAGAATACGACTATTCGAATCCCCTGTTCTCTCAGAATTTCCGCCGTCCAATTCGAGAGCGACGCAAATACTTTGGGGGCGGTTGCAAGACCAAATGGCAAACAAGTCATCTGTAACAATTGATTTCTGTAAAGAAGTCTTAGGAAGCACCGATGTGACTGCGCCACAGGGACGTGGTAATAGGCCTGTGTGAGGTCGATTTTTATCGTTCGGTTGTAAAAACTCCGGCATGCGGTGAACTGAGATTAGTCTGAATTTGGATACCACTAGAAACTGATTTAGCATTTTCAGGTTGAATATCGGGCGCATTGTCCCATCGCTTTTTGGAGTCAAAAATAGGGTTGATAAAAAGCTCGGCGTTTCGGGGGCATATTCTAAAATATTTTCTAAAATCAAATTGTTTATCGTACGATCCATTTCGCACGATGGTGTGGTTTGATAGTAGCCGTTCGTTAGCAATGGTAAAACCAGAGGGGGTTGTACTCGAAATGGTATTTTGTAACCTGTTATTATTCGCAGTAGGGGCTCTGGTGCTCCTAACCTTGCCCATGCACTCACGAACGACCCTAACCTGCCCCCTTGAAACATTTGCATTAAGTCAATATCTTCTTCAACCCCTTCCTCCACCCCTTGGGGCATTGATTTGGCCAGTTTGGCCCTGTGTATTAAAAGGTTTCCTAGGATTTGCTGGGGTCTGTCCCGCGACAAATGATTGTCGGTTATATTGATGTCGAAATAACCGTTGTGTCCCGGTATGGGCTGGTAAATTGTTATTAAACGCATACGGTTGCGTGTACGTATATTTTCTATTGGTCTGAGGGGCCTGATATCTCAACGCAGACGGTGCCAGGAAGCGACCGGTCTGGTTGTAATGACTACTCCTACTGGGTCCAGGTTGCGCAGCCTGGAACCCAGAATACACTCTCTTCTCTTGCGCAGAGAAGGAGAACCTAGCAAATATTTTATTCATACCCCCATTACTTTTCAAAAATTCGGCAAACTCTTCTTTATCGAACAAAAATTCACTAGAAGGGGGTAGTACCTTTTTCAAAAGTGTTTTGAGAAATTTATCTTTTACCAATTCAAGAAAGGCATCCCGCCTTTGTTCAATAATATCAGCCCGTCGACCACAAAGCAATTGCAAAGAATCAAGAGAATTTTTTTGAAAATCCCCGGAAAATATTTCTTTTATTTTTAAAAGCAAAGACTCAGCGTCATTACTTTCGCCATCTTGAACGAATTGCATTAGTTCGGTTACCCCATTCTTTAAAGCATCGCTTTGCATAATAACTGCATGCGTTATTGCACCTAATGAACGATCGGTTGCCGTCAGTTGATTCAGTTTATCAAATTGTTTAAGTTCATCATTAACTTCTAGCTCTACAAACCCCGGTCGAGCATTATACGATTTTTGAATATCAAAGTACCGGACATTGGACCAGTTTACAGTTTTAAAATGTTGCAATCCATTAAGTAACTTTAAATGCTCTGAAGAGGCATTTTGGATCGCTGGTTCTTTAAGATTAGTGGTGAGATCGAAATCAAAAGTTAGGGCCGACGTGGCGGGCACCTCACTAGCCCCGCCCGGCTGGCTATGCGCCGGTGCCGGGTCGGCGGCTTCTGTTTCATAGGGAGATCTATTATAATCAGATCCTACCGGGTACCACCCGGAAGGCGGGTAGGTATTGCATGCCAAGTAGTTTTGGATTTGACTCACCTGTTCTGTAAGTAGTTTTAGTACCTTACTCTTTTTTCGGCTGACGTCCTCCCTGTATAATCTTTTACGCTTACGATTATTTGGGATCGCTGGTTCTTCCCTAATTTCCTCGTCACTACTGGTGGAGGACGAAGATTCACTTTCGTCGGCGTATTTCGTCGGCGTATTTCGTCGGCGTATTCTTCATTTGCCGACATAGTAGGTAGTTATAAAAAACGAACAAACAAGATTAACCAGGAAGGTGGTTATAAAAAACGAAAAACACAGATATTTTCATAAAATCGAAAAAACTACGTAGATTTAACGAAACTGAAGAAACTACAACTTTTTCTAATCCTTGAAGGTATAACTAAATTTATTTTAATTCGAACGTTAGCAACGTTTACACAAGTTTCGGCACGAAAATTCAAGACGCCAATGAGGAAATCTGCGACGTGCGCCACCTGGTGAACAATGGCGACCGGAAGTTACCAACTTAAGGTCGACAAACGGAACTACAACGATTGAAGTTCGGCCGGAAACAGGAGATGTTATCTCAATGTTGTCTACTTTTGGCCTCGAATAACGGCGGAAGGACATAATACTAACTTTTATGATGCGTCATTCTCTGTGCAAGCTGTGCGCCTCTGGAATGATCTACCAGTTGATATCAGACGTGCTCAGTCTCTGTGTAGTTTTAAAGCTCATGTCAAAAATTATTACTTGTCACTTAAATAATATTATGTTAGTATTAAGTCATTCGTTTCAGCATTAGAAATATTATAATTTGATTATTTATTGTGTATATATATATATATATATATATATATATATAGTAAATTATATATAATATATATATTTGTATTATGTATGTATATGTTTATACATGTAGATTATTAGTAAGTCTATGTATTTTATATTAATTTAAACCCTTTCCTCGTCACCTATCATGCCACCGTCCATGCTTAACATAATTAAATATAATTTCCATCCTAAGGTTGTCTGGAAGACATCGCTTTTAGCGATAAGACCGCCCATTGTACCAGTAATTTACTTGTTGCAAATGTTTGTATCTTCTTTTTTGTGCAAATTGGTGTCAATAAAGAGTTATTGTATTGTATTGTATCTTTTACTAAGTAAACATTTTATACTGCGAGATAATAATAAATTGACCATATTCAATCGACATGAAATATAGACGGGTTATATGAAAGTAACAACCTATTTAATTTAGTCGGATCATATTTTAACGACGCAAAGCGCTATCGTTTGTGTTTCTTGGTACCGGACGCAGGGATTGTAAACTATCGGGACGCCATTTTGAAATAAACGCGTCATTCGAGTTTATTTTCACAAATTCATTTTTTTTGTTGGTCCAAATGTTGTGAACTCCTGAACACTTGTTTACATAATTTATAGCTTCTCGTGAAGGGACTATAGGTTTAATCTTGCATTTTTGCTCGCAAAGACTTTATCTTCTGTATTTGAACTATTCATTATTCTGTGCTAATCTAGGATATCAAGGTAAACAATACAAATAATCAATTTTAATTTACTGCATTTATTTATAAATCCACAACATCATCTTGTAAATATCAAGTTATTTACACAAACCAATGACTTATATATATAAAATCATACAAAGAATATAACAGATTTAATTTAACAACAAATCAATATAAATCTAAAGTAGAACTAAGGTATATATTAATTATTTTATTATGCTTCGATTAAGACAGATACACAATAAGACTGGAACATCCAACTATAGCCACTAAAAGATCAAATACCTTACACTTAGATGAATAAGATCGTTTAAAAAACTAAAAAAGAACCGACTTCAATGCCGCGCTTTTAATTTTCAGTACCAATTTTGAGGTGTTTATCTCCATATCTCTGGAGATACTTATCAGACCTCGATAAAATTACCATGGTACCACACTTGGAATATTTCCTTTCCAATAAAAAAAGAATAATCAAAATCGATTCATAAACGACGAAGTTATCCGCGAACAAACATAAATATATATATATATATATACGGTCGAATTGAGAAACCTCCTCCTTTTTTTGAAGTCGGTTAAAAATCATCGAATAGATATTTTTTTTAATTATTTACGACATGCTTACAGCTATTTTTCAAAATACAATATTATATCACAATTTTATTACCGTAACAATACAATACGGTTATTACATAGCTCTTGATCTAACAGCACACCTGTAGTGCGAAAGGGACAACGCGATCATGACACTTATGAGAGAAAAATACAGATATATGTATTCTACAGCCCATTTTTTCGTAGTAAAAACGACTTTCTTTGACTTCTTTTTAAAAGCTACTTTCTTTTACACAATTTAAAGAAGAATCTCTTGAGAATGCGTTTAAAAATTGTACTGCTACCTACGAATAAATGACTTATTATTTATTCGTAGATTGCTACGGATTTTATTTACAAATCTTTAAACCAAAACCGGGTATTTTTCTTAAAGTAAGTTAAATAGAACAACTCACTTTAATCCCATACGACCAGCTCGGTGGCTGTGATGAGAACCCTCGCTTCTCTGCTTCCACGTTCACTTCGTAAGGTTTCCGGAACAACTGGAGAAGGAATCTCACCTGAAAATACAAAAGATAGAAGAAGAATAAACAACCGACTTCCATGCCGCGCGAGTCAGTTTCAGTAGCAAGTTTGAGACGTTTATCGACATATCTGAGGAAATACTTATAAGGTCTCGATGAAATCACAATGACACCACTCTAGGGATATCTCCATTCAGAATCTTCAAAATCGGTTCATAAACGACGAAATTATCCGCGAACACAAATAAAAAAAATTATATTCGGTCAAATTGAGAAATCTCCTCCTTTTTTTTCAGTCGGATAAAAATAATATCCACCTTCTCAAGTCATTGTTCTCAGCATCAGCGGTGGCCCCCTGAAGCATCCAGTCAACATCATCCATCCAACAAGTTTTCTCGTTTCCCGTAATATATGTGGGAACGCGCGCTGTTATTTTTGACAGCACGCTTCGCGCAAGCGAGGCATTTTGCCACCTGATAAAATTAGGTGTGAAAAACGCCACAAGTGGATCGATGCTCGAGAATCGCTTTATATTATAAGGCTGGACCTAGTCTATAGTGTAGAAAAGTATCTATCCTAGTGTACAAATTAATATCCACCTTCTCAAAGTCATTGTTCTCAGCATCAGCGATGGCCTCCTGAAGCATCCAGTTCCGCGGTACGTATAAAGGATTCACTTTGTTCATTCTCTCGCGTCGCTCCTCTTCACTCACTGGAAATTGAAAAATCACCTATTATTATTGTCATATACCGGCTGTAATTCACGTACCTTTAGTCGAATTTTCTCGACCTAGGTTTCGAGCGAGTCAGTCGCTCTTCCTCGGGAGTGAGGTCACGATGTTCACTGCGGGCCGCCGCTCGCTGCGCTCGGCTTGAGAGCCGGGGGAGCATTGTCGTGTCCGAATTCTTAATGCTCCTTATGTGTTCCGTAATACTTAATGCGTCCTCGAAAAAGAAAGTGTCAGCAGTCTGGAGTGTGACACAGTCAGCATTGTTTGCGACGGTACTTCTGGCGATAGGAGTAGCAGCGATGAAGAACCGACGATGACATCATTCGGGCTATCTCAGGGGGCACAGTAGGTAGAGCTGACGCGACATAACATGTAACGTCGCCCGCGTCCCGCATACCTATTGGCCCACCGGCAGTGGTTTCCCCGTCACGATATAGGACAGATGTCTTGACAATAAACGTAGTGCATATGTAACCACATCTTGTTATTTCTTCCCCCACACCAACTGAGAGAACACGCTATAGTAAGGGTAGTGCAGAGGTTCCCCTACAAAGGTACCTGCACACACCCCATGCTGGTGATCACCGCACACGGGTGACACCGCACACTGGTGACCCCGACGTGATGACGTGAAAAATTGCTATGTATAAAGTGTACGTGAATTACAGCCGGTATATAACAATAATAATGTCACAAATTCACGATAATTTTAAAATAAAAATCACCTATATGTGAGTGACAATGGTTTTCCTTCACCGGAGGGGCCACTGTGAAATAAGTACATAAATATTTCGATAATAAAGGCCCAGCGGGCTCAGTGGTGTCGTCGGAGAATGTTCAGCTTTGACACCAGTGCTACCGAGTTCAATCCCGCCGTGCACCAATGGATTTTTCGATCGATTTTTTTTTCCGAAATGTTTCCGGTGAAGGAAAAATATCGTTAAGAAACCCTTAACCGACCATTCTCCCACTGCGCCACTGAGTCCAAGATGGTTGATGGTTGCCATTATCTATTTACATGTTGAGTA
The DNA here is from genome assembly GCA_954871355.1 of Cabera pusaria. NCBI lineage: Eukaryota > Metazoa > Arthropoda > Insecta > Lepidoptera > Geometridae > Cabera > Cabera pusaria. The sequence goes on along the minus strand of OX940906.1, from coordinate 2,699,762 downwards.
TGAGAGTTGAGTAACCGAGGCTTGGACAACCACGGTGAAACATATGTCGATCGCTATATCGACATCGCGTAAGTCACGTTAAATTCCCGTTTTTAAATCTATAAACCACGGTGAAGCTAAGAGGAACCGGGGGGTCAGACCAGGCTAGAGGAGCAGGCTGGCCCCAGCGCGACCGCTCCACCAGGCCTCCCCGCAAAGCCTTGGTGTGAGCGGTACAGGGGGTAGGTCGCAGTGCTGTATGGGCGGTACTGCGACTGAGGACTAGGGGCCACGGCGGGAGAGGGGTGCCGGTATTGCGGTGCGCCGCTCCCCCTGCCTTCCGTAGCCCCAACGAGGCCGCCACTGAGCGATGGCGGACCGCAGAGGATGAGGAGTGTCGGTATGACGCTGCGCCACTGTCCCTATCTTCTGCGGCCGAAGTGGCTGGCGGTAGGGCTACTTAAATGACCCATCGCAGGGGACCACGGCCGTCCAGACATGAGGTTGTCTGGCGTTCATTCGCATGGTCCCCGGCAAGGAGGTTGCGACGTGCCATGTGCTCTGGCGTGTCGTGACAAGGGGGAGGGGCGACAGCCTAGTAAGCCCCCCGAGGAGGAGTCCTCACGGACAAACGCTGTACGGGACCGACCCCGTAGCCATAAGGCGTCGAGACGAAGCAGGGGTTTAATTCGGTTGGAGCCCGACATAACAACATCGTTGGCCCCACATCGGAGTGGTGGACCGGGTTTCCCCAGGATATAAAAAAATCGGTTGAATAGCTCTCCTTGTAAATATTGCTTAAGAATTAAAGAGAAAGAATCAAAGCATTTATTCAGTATGTAGGCAGTATTAATATACGCACATATACACGTCAAAATCATAAATCATAATCAATTATCAAGTAAACATAGCAAAAGCAGAATTTAACGCTTTGAATTAAAAAAATAACAAAAGTAATGAACCATTTCAGCTGTCATACAATCGGTGACGTTAGACTATTAAAAAATATTAAAGTAGGGTTGCCAACCATACACGTAACTGTGTGTTTCATTACTTCAGACAATTTTTATATACGAAAAAAAAAGTGAAATAGTGAAACACAACTTAAAGAAACGCATACCGATTACAATACATATCATGATCCAAATGGAACTGATTGTCCGTCTGTCAGCTGCATAGTATTGTTTAAATAAAAAACTGGCCAAGTGCGAGTCAGCATCGCGTCTCTTATCGCACACTTAAGGAGGGTTCCGTTCAATACGAAACATAACAGAGTTTCAACCTCATATATTTGATTAATTGATATTACCAAGAATATTTGGTTTGGTCGCGATCTAGAAAGACGGGGCTCGTTTACTAGCGCCATCTATGTCATTTTGCCGAAACTAATTAGATAGATGGCGTTTAAAAACACGTTTATTTGTATGGGGACCCCCTTTAATTTTTAATTTTATTTTGTTTTTATTATTTTTTGATCTAGCGGCAACAGAAATACACCATCTGTGAAAATTTCAACTGTCTAACTATCACGGTTAATGAGTTATAGCCTGGGGACAGACGGACAGACAGACAGACAGACAGACAGACGGACAGCGGAGTCTTAGTAATAGGGTCCCGTTTTACCCTTTGGGTACGGAACCCTAAAAATGGCAAGCCTAGAAAATCTGCGGACAAAAGGGGAAAACTGAATGGCTGTTGAATCTACCGGTATTTCGGAAATACTCCTAATAAGTGTACGAGCTCCTGCATCGCGCAAACAATATTTTACCGCAATGATAGAACCTTATGCTCTTGCTTCGTCATCAAACATCTTATAATTTGAACTCATAATCAAATGTTTTCTCTTTATAATATTAGTATCGATATGTTAACTCTATTTTTTGCGGAATAAACATTAAATCTTTAATTTCATAGAAATATTAATAAATGAACTCACCGCCTTCTTTATCTAATCTCTTTCGGTAGCTCTCCACCCATTTCTTCCATTTTACCGCAGAACTTAATTTCTTCAGGGACCATTTTGTATCTAAAACTGATTGATCTTCAAGCTCCTTTGTATTTATCTAAAACAATATTTGTATAGGGCATCATTTAATAATACATTTAATCGGAAATAGCCCAATGGCGTCAAATTGCACTATTGACGGAACCCAATCCAAACACAAGCATATTTAGCTTAGTTGGAGGGGGTAAGGTTGCTCGTCGTCAGCTAACCACAACAGAGCCAATAGATGGCGCTGATACTCTTAGATGAATTAAATTTTTTAATGACTGAAATAGTATTTGGTAAATAAAAAATATTGATTTTGCGAGTAAAGCGTATAAATTTTAATTTATTCAGCTAAATTTGAAGTATATATACACTCTCTATATACTTTTATTTGTAAACAAGCGTGGCGTCAGGACTGATCACGCACACACGCGAACGTATTTTTCTATCACAGATTATTTAATAGTGATTTTGACGTTTACGAAAGCATTTGCAAATTTTGTCAATTTGTAAATGAGTTAAGTAGCCAATTGATGAGGGCTATGGGTTAGAGCACAATGGGGACCGGGTTCGAACCCTTCCACATACTCTATTTTTTTTCATTTTCCATTCCGAACATAACATTTTTATTTCTTCTTATATAATTTACTGTCTACATTACTCTCGCTAATAACAAAATACCAAATATGATATAGATTTCCACTACTTTTTGATGTGAACTGGTAGTACTCTTACTAACTCTATTGGGTGATTTTGAGTCCACGATGTTCAACGGATATTTTGTTGCTGGATTCGTCTATAGATCCCAAAGTGAAGCGACCAGCGTACTAGTTGTGCTTTGCGGCTTTACCCATAATCTAACAGGAACTGGCTGAACTGCTATTTGCGATAAAATGTAGCCTATGTTAGGATATAGATGAGTCGGATAATAAATCAAGCTACTCTTGTCATGTGACTACGACAGCGAGTAGAAGGCATTAGCTGATTATAAATTACAGACAAAATAAAAAAAAGAGTAGGTCATACATAAAGTATATTAATTTACTTACATACGTATACTTTCCTCTTTTATTCGTGTACAATATTTTATTTTCATTTACAACATTTTTATATAAAAATAATAAATAGATATTATTAAAAACTTAAACAGGGGCCTAGGGCACAAGTTACTGGTAGTTAGAGCTACAGAGTGAGGAGTTCTGCCTGACAATATGTGCCGTGTCCAGGATGACTGCCTGCTGAGTCTATACCTTAACCAAACGTCTAGCGAGAGCCTCTAGAGATGTTGATCAAGGCTATTCGCTTATAGTCCTGTCCGTAAATGTTAATAGAACGGTCCTAAAAGAGCTATGCATGACCATTGTCGAGAACTGGCGCTGGTATCATCCTCATCATCATCACAATCAGCCGGTACCAGTCCACTGGTGGAGATAGGCCTCTCCCAAGTCATTTTCCACCGCTTTGCGAATATCGTCGCTCCACCTAGTCACAGGACGTCCTACGCTACGTTTGTTATAAAATCTTTGTCACGTGAAATTTTGAGAATGGTGATGTCATGTGTTTTGATTATAGCCAACATCATTTATGATCGTACAAAACGAAAAAACCGACTTCACCTGCCGCGGTTGTTAAAATAGCCAGTTGCCGTAATCATGTCATCAAGGTATACAATATTGTTTATCTCCATATCTCCGGATATGATTATCAGATCTCAACATGTCCAAATCAAAAATGTCTCAAATTATCCAAATGTTTTGTCAACACTCATATTTATCCATTTTGTAACGAAACTGAATTATAATAATTTTTTTTTTTTGTATAAGTCAGTCGCTCATCTGGCGATTATTGTTTGCTAATATGCATGTAACAATCTGAGAATAGTGTGGTGGGCTGCGTTATTGATACTTGTGTTTACTTAATTGTTTTTTTTTAAATTTAATATTGTATAATGTGGCTGTTTACTGTTCCTTAATAAATAAATAAAATAAATAAACAAAATTTGAATGGCACCAAACGGGAGGCATAACCTCTATAAAAGAACTTTTTAAATCGGTTAAGATTTGACGGAGTTCTGAGATAACAAATATGGAAAAAAAATGTCGAATTGAAATCCTCCTCCGTTTTTTGTGAAGCCGGTTAAAAATAGCAATACTTCATTTTTGATATCCCCAGGCTGCGGTAGGCCGCTATCACTGATTGACTCTGGCTTCGTATAACGGACGCACGTTACGGCCCGACTAACATCTGGCGTTACTCGCATACGGAACATAAGATAGCACATTCTGGTATTATGTGCAAAATCTAGAAAAATTCGTGATAATAGTGCATTTCATGAACTTTAAAGGAAAATTATAACGGTTAAGATTTTATTACTTCAGCAGTAATAGTCGTTGAACTTGGGTGTTGGATAATTTTGTACCAAATACAAAATCCTTAGAATAAATCCTTTAAAGTGACAAAGACGAAGTACCTAGTTTCTTATTTTTAACGGGTAAAGACTTGCATTGAATAACGGGCTACTACGGAACCCTACACTGCGCGTGGCCAGACACGCACTTGGCCGGTTATTTATTTTTAATGTACGTTAACCGATTGCTCGAAGATGTTTGAACCGATTTGGAAAATTCTTTTTTGTTTCTAAGGCTCTTCCCAGGTGATCCCAACTAAAAGAGCCAACTTCAAATGCCGCGCTATTGATTTTCACTACCAAGTTTGAGGTGTTTATCTCCATATCTCTGGAGATACTTATCATCCATCCATCCAAGAATCAAAATCGGTTCACAAACGACGAAGTTATCCGTGAACAAACTAAAAATATATATATATATATATATATACGGTAAAATTTAGATTCCCATTCTAGGCCTAGCGTGCTTACCATCTTCGTCCGCATCATCACTTACCAACAGGTGAGATAGTGGTCATCGAGATTTTAGATGGCTGCCGGTGCCATGTGGTTGAAATGTCTCCATGCCAGCGCATTGTTGCAGCGTGGAACAGAGCATTTGTTGCACAGATTCCTCTTTCAAAAGAGCAGGCAACGCACTAGTATTGCCCCAGGTATTACATGTGTTAATAGGCGGCGGTAACCACTTACCATCAGGTAGACCGCATGCTTGTTAGCTGCTCTATATTAAGAAGAAAGTACCTCAGCCAGCTGTCGGAAAGTGATGGTAAAGTCCGCCATCGTTTCCTCCATGCATTCCATCAAGTCATCGATCAGGGGTTGGTCACCTTCCTTCCCGTCTTCCAATCCGAGCTTTAGAAGGAATGTTTTTCTAAAAATAGACAAGTAATATTTATAAAAAAAAACCTTTTTAAATACAAGCTTTTTCATAACCTAGGACCAGAGTCAAGTCAAGACAAATCCACCGAGTCCAAACACGACAGGTATAACATGTGTCATTTAGGAGTTTCTTTGGCCACCTTCCAGCACCATTATCGGATCAGCACCATGTCATCATAATATTGCATTGCGTGACAACGCGATTTACAGACGTATGCAAAATTTCAGCTCAATCAGTAACCGGAAAATAGATCAAATTTAATTAGCAAGATTTGATGAAAAACATCGGGACAGGTGAAACTAAATAAAAGCTTGTAAAAGTAAAGAACTGAATAACAAGGATCTCAGTAATACATTTGCCTATCCAGCATAGCTATCCTCATTTCAATCGAATATATATTATTGAACTTAATCTTTTTTTTTTTTTTTTACTTCTTTATGGCTCCACACGATTAGTGTATTTAGCCAGTGTCAAGTATTGAAATTTTTCAAGTTTTTATGAATGTTAGTCGTAGAAGATGGGTCAAAGTCACATTTCAGGTCAGTTGTCAAGTAAAAGTCTAGTCTAAGTCATACCTTCAGTAAAGATGTGGTGTTTACTGAAGATTTTCAGTGGCATTTTGGTGAGAACGCAAATAGCATGTTTTTCAACATTGTGCTGTTTCCCTACACTCGCACACATTCACCGGCACTTAATGGTTAATAATCCACATTTATTACACATTAACACGCGGAAGAACACAAGTTTTAGGAAAGAATACAATGAGATCACACACACTTTTCCACGTTCCCGCCAAAACTCAACTTAATCTTCTTTCTAAAGATAAAATGACAAGACATGCCCCATAGAGTTTCTTGGTGTTTCTTCTCTGATGGGAGTATTTCCGAAACACCGGTAGATTCAACAGCCATTCAGTTTTCCCCTTTTGGCCGCGGATTTTCTTTCTAGGCTTGCCATTTTTATTTTTAACCGACTTCACAAAAAAGGAGGAGGTTCTCAATTCGTCTGTATGTTTTTTTTTTTTTTTTTGTGTGTATGTTACGCGATTTCTCCGTCAATAGTGAACGGATCCAAATGATTCTTTTTTTAATAGGTAGGATACGTTTCCGAGGTGGTCCCATTTTAATTTTATCGAGATCTGATAAGTATCTCCAGAGATATGGACATAAATCCCTCAAACATAGGAGAATGTACTGGATTTAGTAGAAGAGTCCCAAGAAGATTATACACAATGGAGGTTGCTATTGGATATACTTTTGAAGACTAAAAAATATGACCTTGAATAATGTTTTTACATCTTTCTTCTCGTTGATTTTGGTTTTTGACAGATATTCTTACGGTAACTGTGAGCGAGATAGAAATAAAGGTGGGGATAATAATTTTTTTTTTTTAAATATCTTATAGGCTAGCGTTTGACCACTATCTCACCTGTTGCTAAGTGATGATGCGGTCGAAGATAGAGAAGTGGACTAGAATGGGAACTGGCTCTCAAGGATAGCTGCCTGTACACATAAGATGTTTGGCGACAGATTTTCTAACTTGACGGTGGTAGCTGGCCAGGCGGACACTAGATATGTCCTACCACCATGCGGGGGTTGTTGGTTTCTTAACGATGTTTTCCTTCACCGGAGGGCAACTGTGAGAAGCGCACATATATTTTTCGATCGAAAAATTCATTGGTGCACGGCGGTTTGAACTCGGTACCACGGCATCAAAGCCGACTGTTCTCCCAATTACGCCACCGGGCCCTCAATAAATAATTATATATTAATAATTATAATAAATAATTATATATAAATATAAATAATTTGTCTTCACAGGAATGTTCTACCGGGCAAAGTCTTGTTAGGGTGCAAACTTTTTTAAACATACCTATGATTTTTTGACATGACATGACGTTTGCCGAAGATGGCGGCCATTTCAGTCCCGCGACACTGCATACATTATTAAATAACTCAGAATTATGAACGTACTTTGTACCAACCAACGCTGCAAAAAAATAATTTATAAGCATAATACCACAGATTATATAATAGTTACTACGTAAATAATACTCTCCGTTGTTAGGTTGGCTACACAGTGCTTTCATAATTCGGGTTTCAACAATATAGGGAAGTGCCTCTTATAACGTAGTAGAGTGATTCAGTACTCTGTTGGCCATATGGCGGCAAGTAATGTTAATAATCGCAAATAATCCTTTTTTATATTCATTTTGGAATACAACTAGTCCGTGTTATAAAAGTATTTGGAATGATTGTAATAAAATAGACAATTAATTATCGTGTGTGTCAGATGCTCCATTTTGGACATTGTCCTTTGATACCTTGATGACATAATTATTACTAGTGAATATTATCACTTTAGCAAGGCATTTAAAGTCAATTTTTTTTAGGGTTCCGAACCTAAAGGGCACCAAATGAACACTTTCTGAGACTTTGTTGTCCGTTCGTCCGTCCGTCCGTCCGTCCGTCCGTCCGTGTGTCTATACATATGTGTGCACTTTACAGATCTGTATCTTCTTAACCGTTATAGGTACATACTTGAAATTTTCAAAAAGTATATATCCGTCAGTGTATAACGGCCCAGACACCAAATGTAATAGATGCATGTATTTTAAATAAAACTTGTTATGCACTAAAAAGGGTAAAATAAGTTATTTTTCAAAAAAAATAAAACCGACTTCATAATCACAAACAGGCACTCAATAGCGAAAAATAAATTACTTAAAATTATTATAAGCGCTACCCACTTATCTATTTGAAGTCGGTGCCAGCCAAGTCTAATAGGTAGTAGATATATAATACCTACATGTATCTACTTACTTACTAACCTACATGTACCTACTTACTACTACTACATACATAGTATCTATCTAGTACATGTAGGTTAGCAAGTAGGTAGATCTATCTACTACCTATTAGACTTGGCTGGCACCGACTTCAAATAGATAAGTGGGTAGCGCTTATAATAATTTTAAGTAATTTATTTTTCGCTTTTGAGTGCCTGTTTGTGATTATGAAGTCGGTTTTATTTTTTTTGAAAAATAACTTATTTTCTATTCATCAATCTTTAATTCATTGTATTTTCTTGAAAGTAGTTAAAAATATTGGATAAAATGTTACCTATCTGTGATGTTAGGTCTACATAAAGGCGCTGTAAGGTGAACATTGCAGATATCTTCGTTCTGATCTTATACCAGCCTTCTGACCAAGATATCGCTTATCTTATCACCATATACTGAAGATATTCTTTTTCCCGATAACTGCCATCTGGTGTCTTCGAGACAATAGAAGTGAATAGGTATCTTCTAGGCAAGCGTGCTACATCGTCGACCGTCGTCGAGATAATGGTCAAACGCTTGCCTAGTCAGCATAAAATAATTTAAGATTTCTTAAAAAACTATAAAACCGACTTCAAACGTCGCGCTAGTCAAAGTAGCCTGCAGTAAGTAGCGTGTCAACGAGGTAAATAAATGTATCGTAATACACATGTTGATATACTAAAAAGTCCTTAACCGATTTCGCTAAAATTTAAATGGGACCACCTGCAGGGCAGCATGGCAAGGGGACTATTTTGACTTTCCTATTTCCTTACTATTTTATCCGTGTTTTGTTTGGTGTAGAAGGCAAATTATAAGTAAAGTTTTTCGACAATTATAAACGCCCGCTGACTTTTAATCAATTCTTTTTTTAAAGTTTTTAATACGAAACAAAATCAAAACTCGGGGTTAAACTTCACCAAGCGTTTAAATTGTTATGTTGATCTCCTGTCAGTGGCGAAAAACAGGGAAATAATTTTGTCTTTCCCCCGGGGATAAGGCCATGCTAGCCCTGCTGGGAAGGGTACCCTTTGAAACAAAAAAAGAATTTTCCGAATCAGTTCAGGTACCTTCGAGTAATCGGTGAACACAAATGTTTCCGACCAATTGAGAATCTCCTCCTTTCTTTGCGACGTCAGTTAAAAAGGCACGCCATACGAACTAAGGTATTTAATTATTTATTTATTTATTTAAATATTATACTAGAGAGGCATTACAGTATTTCACCAAATCGCCTTTCCAGTTACCTGTTAAAGATAAAAAACACATTACACAGCTAAATTAACTAGAAAAAACAATACATTTCAACAAAAACGGAAACAACACAAAAAGAATACTAATAATAATAAAACTATTTGGGCAATCCGACTACCGACATAAAAATTAATATTGACTTTCGAAGGTCACTCATTGAACTGTTAAATAAATCTAGTTCTTGGTCTCGGTACAGCACAGCATTGAGTAGTTGCACAGCTCGTGGTAAAGGCGCATAACTGCCTAACTTGGTCCTGCAGCGTGAGCTGGCGAACAACTTACGTCGGCGTACCCTACTGTAGTTGTCTGGGACGGCGAATTCTATCATTCCCAAGATGTAAGGGTTGCTCACTTCCCCAACAATAATTCGAGCTATACCTATTATCAGTGAGAGCGTGCGCCTCACTTCCAGAGTGTTATAGCCCGTCATTCCGAGGAGATACTCGCTTGGGTACAGGAAAGGATAGCCAACATAATATCCGTACTGTTACATATAAAGCCATCTTATGAACTTTTTCTGCAGCTTTTCCACCATTTGGGTGTACTTGAGTTCATAAGGGCTCCATATGATGGCGTTGCTTTCCAACTTGCTTCGGACCAAGGCGTTATACATGGCTTTAATAGCCGGTACGCTATCTAGTAGTCGCGCTTGCCGAAGCACAAAACCAAGCATTCTAAAAGCTTGGGCACATATTTTAACTATGTGCACTCGAAATGATAAGTCTGCACTCATCGTGACCCCGAGATCCCGCACAGTATTCGCCCTCTCTATCGCCGTGTGATTAAGGTGATAATCAGCTGCTAGTTGGTTATCTGATCTACTGAAGGTTATGACATTACATTTATTTTCGTTAAAAGAGAGGTTGTTATCTACGCTCCACCGCATTATGCCATCTATGTCGCGCTGCAGAAGATCAGTCTTCGAGGTCTCTAATTTTCAGGAAGAGCTTCAAATCATCCGCAAACAGCAAACACCGAGCCGTGTTGATAACTCTCGGCAAGTCATTTATCATTAGCAAAAACTCTAGCGGCCCCAGATTACTCCCTTGACTCACGCCTGAATATGTGTAGTAAGGCTCCGATACGTAACCATTATACTGTACGTATTGTCTACGGTTACGTAAGTATGAGCTGAAAAAGCGCAGCAAGTGTGGAGTGAATCCGGCCATAGAGAGTTTACGCAGGAGAATATCATTGTCCACAGTATCGAATGCTTTTCGGAAGTCAAAATAGGCTGCGTCTACTTGCACTCCTGAGTCTACGGCATCAACTGCGTACGATTATGTATGTTATGTATGTTTTAATTATACAAAAACAAAGTAATAAATGAAAAGGTCTTCTATATCAACAAAAAACAAAAAAATCATCATAGCAATGTCCGCCGGCAAACCTGTAATAAAGTCACACAAATACTAGGCATAGTTATTATGACAAAGTTCCAAACTAACTTTTAAAGTACAATTTGTGTAATCAATTATCCGGCTCGTATAACATAAACTGACGCAAGTTTTTGTGCCATTTGAACAGATATTTAGCGATAGTTACATACATTGATACTTAGTTACCTATTATATTTTATACACATATCTGTTTATTTAATATTAATTAATTATGTTGGCACCTCTGAGCAGTGGGGTATCATTAAATTTAACATGATCATATTTACAATACATACATAAATATTGATTTATGTTTAAATAAAAGTTATAAATATTGACCTCACTGAATTCGCGGCCACGGCCACATAGGTAAGTCGGTTTTAATGATCTTTGTTATTTTTATTGTAATACTAGTACAATTTTACAAGCTCTTATTTAACTTGCAATGTATGTATGTATGTATGAATGTAACTATGTATGTTCGGGTGGAATCTTGGAAGCTAAATTAGACCCACTTCCCGATGTCCGGTTGGACTCAAATTTGGTGTACTTATATATCTTCGGTGACAATAGAATGATATGGTACCATGGAGCTGGTCTGATGATGGAGACGGAAGGTGACCACGGCATCTCTGTGATAAAACAACATAACTCCACCGAATTTGGGCTCGATTGATTTGTCTTGAAGAGAACTTTACGCCTAAATGATATCCAGGGTCTGATGATGAAGCTGGAAGGTGGCCACGGCATCTCTGTGATAAATCAACATAACCCTACCGAGTTTGGGCTCGATTTATTTGTCTTGAAGATAACTTTCACCTAGATGATATCCAGGGTCTGATGATGAAGCTGGAAGGTAGCCACGGCATCTCTGCGCTAAATCAACATAACCCTACCGAGTTTGGGCTCGATTGATTCGTCTTGAAGAGAACTTTACACCTAGATAATATCCAGGGTGTGATGATGAAGCTGGAAGGTGGCCACGGCATCTCTGTGATAAATCAACGAAAATCTACCGAGTTTGGGCTCGATTGATTCGTCTTGAAGAGAACTTTACCCATAATCACATTAAATATCCGTGGAATATTTTAAAACATCATGCCTTCTCTTAAATACTTAGGTAGTAGGTATGTAGTCGGTATCTATACCTACCTACTAAAAAGTTAAAAATAATTTATAAGTAAAAAATATTTTTAAAAACAAGCTTTTATCTGGGACAATGAACTAAAATGTTCAAAATAAATTCTAGTAAGTATTTGGCGTGTAGGTACTTACCTATATTCTTAAAAGCTTGAAGCACTACCCGTTTTTCAGGCTAGGAAGGTAATTACTATATACCAATGCATAATTGGGTTAACAAATGCAATCCACTAATTTCTTCGTATCGATGTATCGAACCGTGGCTTAATTGGTAGAGCACCTGGACGTGTAATCCGGGGGGTGCGGGTTCGAGTCCCGTCGGTACGTTGAAATTTTGGATTGTGTTTAACAATTTACAAAAATATAAAGTGTGAGACACTTCAAAAGAAACATAATATTTGTTTTATTTTGTATCGCATGAGTTTGATATTTTTAATCACTCTAACATTAAAGAAATGTAGTAAAACGGCCTGCCATTGTTGAATAGAAGAATGATATAACTTTTTATATACACTAGCTGTGCCCCGCGGTTTTACCCGCGTAGACATCGTCCCCGTGGGAATATCGGAATAAAAAGTTAAAATAATAAAAAGTACTTTTCTTGATATTCCAGGGTTTAGGGCCTAGACTCTGTGCTATCTAAATATTAAATTTCAGATCAATCGGTTCAGTAGTTGTAGCGTGAAGAAGTAACAGACACTTACACATAAACACAAACTTTTGCCTTCACAACGTCGATATAATAATTTAAGATCGTTTAAAAAACTAAAAGAACCTACTTCTAACGTCGCGCTAGTCAAAGTAGTAATCTGTGCCAGTAGTTAGTAGTAACTAGTAAGTCGTCGAGATAAGTAAATGCATCGTAATACAAATATTGATATATTAAAAACGGCTCAGCCGATTTCGTTAAAATTTAAATGGAATCACCTAGGAAGGGTACCCTTTGTAACAAAAATAAATATCCAAATCGGTTTAGGCATCTTCGAGTAATCGGTAAACATATAAAGAAAAAAAAAAGAAGAAAAAGATTCCGATAAATTGAGAACCTCCTCCTTTTTTGTGAAGTCGGTTAAAAGTAACAATTGTTTCAAATTGACCGTGAACAGTGTATACATTAGGCTGATTCGAATCACTGATCATACTGACCTTTACCACCTTCTAGTTTTGACCATAAAATACCAACTAGGCTTAAAAAGACAAGGTTTCTAAACCTAGAGAGTGCCTTCGAGGTCAAAGAGACTAAGCAGTCAATAACGGACTTCAAAAAGAAGAAGGTTCTAATTTAGTCGTTATATACGTTTGATTATTATGTATGTTCACCGACAGCTCTGTCAATTTGTGCACCGAGTTTCAACATTATTCTTTTATTCGAAAGAATATGCTTTTGAGGTGGTCCCATTGTTAATTCATGGAGATTTGATGAGTATCTCCAGATATATGGAGATAAAGAAATGCTGACAAATGCTGGAATGTAAGGGAGCACAAATACAACCTCGGGGCTCCCAGCCAACCTCACCTGCCCATGGTGCATCCTGCTGACCAACAAACGGGGCTCTGGCGACCGACAAATGGCGGTATAACCATTTCATATCTATGGCGTAGCTGAATTCTACAAGCCGGTGACGGGCAGCAGCGTCACCGGTGCGAGAAGCTACGTCCTGCGATCGCCAACCCGCCTGCCCAGCGTGGCGATTAGGGCATATCCCTCCCAAGGGATGAACGAATGATGGAAGGTCACAAAAAGCCAAGGCCCCCAGTTCCCGGCCGCCCTGCTATTCCTGACCACGGCGGCGGTCACGGTAACGTAAAACAAACTGACCCTGGCTACATACGTAGCCAGGGTCAGTTTGTGTTGGCGGCCGAATCGTTTGGACGATTCGGCTTGACGATCATCTGGCGCAGCAGGAGGAGGAGCTGAAACACATAAGATGGCACATACTGGAGTTATGTGAAGTCCGAAGACACGGAGAGGACACCATAACCTTAGAATCAGGCCATCTTATGTACTACAGAGAAGGAGATCAGCCATCCCAAGGCGGCGTCAGGTTTCTGGTCAACAAGGTTCTCAGTGACAACGTTGTAGAAATCTCCAGTGAGTCGACCAAATTAAGCTAACCAAGAGGTACAACCTCATGGTTATCCAGGTTTACGCACCGACCTCGACAAACTTGGACGATGAGGTAGAGAGCATGTATGAAGATATCTCCACACCACCTCCAAGGCTCACTACAACGTTGTCATGGGAGACTTTGTGCGCCAAACTGGGAGTACAAACTTGCGGAGAATCGTCTATAGGACCACACGGATTTGCTAGTCAATTTCCTCTAGAAAGAGAGGCTTTTCTTGATGAACTCGTTCTTCAAGAAACAGCCCCAAAGGAAGTGGACGTGGCAAAGCCCCGAAACTGTGACTAAAAACGAGATTGACTTAATCATTATGGTCAAACGGCGCATATTCAGAGACGTCTCAGTGATCACTAGGTTTAATACTGGACCGACTTGTACGAGGCTCTCTGGATATCGACTTTAAATCCGAGAGATTCCGATTGATGAAGTCTACGCTCCGTCTAAACCTACTCCAAACCGTTGTTGGGTCCGAAACATTCCAATTTAAAGTATTGATGGGAGTATTTCCGAAACACCGGTAGATTCAACAGCCATTCAGTTTTCCCCTTTTGGCCGCGGATTTTCTTTCTAGGCTTGCCATTTTTATTTTTATTTAAACAATATTATGCAGCTGACAGACGGACTATCAGTTCCATTCGGATCATGATATGTACTGTGATCGGTATGCGTTTCTCTATTTCAAGTTGTGTTTCACTATTTCACTTTTTTTATTTTTTTTTATATAAAAATTGTCTGAAGTACTGAAACACACAGTTACATGTATGGTTGGTTTTAACGTACTTAATTTTTTTTTAATATTTTGACGTAAACGATTGGATGACAGCTGAACGGTTCATTACTTTTTTTTTCTTATTCAAAGCGTTAAATTCTGCTTTTGCTATGTTTACTTGATAATTGGTTATGATTTATTTTATGATTTATGATTTTGACGTGTATATGTGCGTATATTAATACTGCCTACATACTGAATAAATGCTTTGATTCTTGATTCTTTAGCCGTACTCGGCTCGCTACTGAATAAATGCTTTGATTCTTAGAACATAATTACATGACCGATCGTGTTGATGTTTCGCGCGATTATATGTGGGTATTGTTTTGGTTGTAGGAACCAAACGGCTGGACCGATTTCAATAAATGAGGTATTGAACTACTGAGTTTTATCCTGAGAAATATAATATAAAATACATATAATGCGAAACCGTAAGGCAGTTTCTTATTTGAATTTAATACAACATAAAGATTGTTTTATAATTACAACTGGATTACAATTGTTCTCTCACAAACACTATAGATATTTAGACGTTTTTAATTTTATTAGTATTTCGTTATTGTAGTATTATCATAAGTAAGATAAAAACTAACAACGAAAATTATAGTTTGAACGAGATACCTACAATCAGCAGGTTTTGGGATATGGCGACGGCAAAGATAACTTTGTTTTTCATACAAATACTATGAAAAACAAAGTTTATTTTTAGGGTTCCGTAGCCAAATGGCAAAAAACGGAACCCTTATAAATTCGCCATGTCTGTCTGTCTGTCCTTCCGTATGTCACAGCCATTTTATTCCAAAACTATTAAGACTACAGAATTGAAACTTGCTAGGTAGATGTATTCTATAAACCGCTTTCCGAATATTGTACAAAAATAAAAAATATAAAAGTTTAAGGGGGGCATCCCATACCTGGAAATGGAACAAAAAACATTTTTTTCTTCAAACCTATACGTGTGGATAGGTCTTTAAAAATGACATTGAGGTTCCTAAAATCATTTTTTCTTAAAGTCAATCATTTAAAAGATAGGCCCGTCTAAAGTGGTAAAATGTGTGTCCCCCCCCCCCCTTTAAATTCTAAAGTACGGGAGTGAAAAATCTAGAAAAAATATATTCTGTAGATCTTAATAAAAACTTTCAACGAATATTGGTTTGAACGAGATACAGGCAGCAGTTGTTGAGATATAGCGACCGCAAGTATAACTTTGTTTTTCATACAAACACTATGAAAAACAAAGTTATTTTTGTAGTTGCGAAAAATCATAGTTATAGAACTATAGAACTACTGTGTTACGGAACCCTACGAGTACGAGTCCGACTTGCACTTCGTCAGTTTATTTAGTTTCGAAAAATCATGGTTATAGAATACATTACTGTGTTACGGAACCATTACTGTGTCGTATGTGATGTACCGGCGATTTGAGAACCTCCTCCATTTTTTTCCTCCTCGTTTTTATGGTTCCGTAGCCGAATAGCAAGAAACGGAACTCTTATAGATTGGTCATGTCTATCTGTCCGTATGTCACTTTTTTCATCTTTAAAAATAACATGAAGGTTTCTAAAACCATTTTTTCTCAAAGTCAATCATTTGAAAGATAGGCACGTCTAAAATGGTAAAATGAATGTCCAACCCCTCCCCCCACTCCCCACCTCTTACTTTTAAAGTATGGGAGTGAAAATCTAAAAAATACATATGCTGTAGATCTCAATAAAAACTAACAACCAAAATTGAAATTGGTTTGAACAAGATACAGTGAGCAGTTTTGAGATATAGCGACCGCAAAGATAACTTTGTTTTTCATACAAACGCTATAAGAAACAAAGTAAATTTTTTGGTGGCGAAAAATTAGTGTTATAAAATATTCTACTGTTAGGGAACCCTACAAGTGTGAGTCCGACTTGCACTTGGCCTATCTATCTTGAATCTCTATCTATCGAAATGGGGTAATAAAGTGTGAAAATCAATATTGTTTCGGATCGCGCTGAAATTTGGCATGCAAGTAGTTATTACGACGTTAGTTCCCTCTGAGAAAGGATTTTCCAAAATTAACCCTCGGAGGGGATGAAACGGAGCTCAAAGTTTGTATGGAGAAACAAGATTAGATAGTCTTTTCTATCCGAAACTTCACACAAGTGCTTCAGTAAAAAAATAAGTAAATACGTGTTACAGGTTTTTTTGAAATTCCACCCCTAAGAGGGTGAAATGGGGTAATAAAGTGTGAAAATCAATATTGTTTCGGATCGCGCTGAAATTTGGCATGCAGATAGTTATTACGACGTTAGTTCCCTCTGAGAAAGGATTTTCCAAAATTAACCCTCGAAGGGGATGAAACGGGGGTTCAAAGTTTGTATGGAGAAACAAGATTAGATAGTCTTTTCTATCCGAAACTTCACACAAGTGTTTCAGTAAAAAAATAAGTAAATACGTGTTTCAGGTTTTTTTGAAATTTCACCCCTAAGAGGGTGAAATGGGGTAATAAAGTGTGAAAATCAATATTGTTTCGGATCGCGCTGAAATTTGGCATGCAAGTAGTTATTACGACGTTAGTTCCCTCTGAGAAAGGATTTTCCAAAATTAACCCTCGGAGGGGATGAAACGGAGCTCAAAGTTTGTATGGGGAAACAAGATTAGATCGTCTTTTCTATCCGAAACTTTACACAAGTGTTTCAGTAAAAAAATAAGTAAATACGTGTTTCAGGTTTTTTTGAAATTCTACCCCTAAGAGGGTGAAATGGGATGGAATGTGATACACACAATAAAAAACTGGCCAAGTGCAAGTCGGACTAGCACTCGTAGGGTTCCGTAACACAGTAGAGTATTCTATAACTATGATGTTTTGCAACTACAAATATAACTTTGTTTTTCATAGTGTTTGTATGAAAAACAAAGTTATACTTGCGGTCGCTATATCTCAACAACTACTGACTGTATCTGGTTCAAACCAATTTTCGTTGAAAGTTTTTGTTGAGATCTACAGATATATATAATATATTTTTTCTAGATTTTTCACTCCCTTACTTTAGAAGTTAGGGGGGGGGGGGGGGACACATTTTACCACTTTAGACGCGCCTATCTTTTAAATGATTTACTTTGAGATAAACTGGCCAAGTGCAAGTCGGACTCGAACTCGTAGGGTTCCGTAACACAGTGGAGTATTCTATAACTTTTATTTTTCGCAACTACAAAAATAACTTTGTTAGGGTTCCGTAGCCAAATGGCATAAAACGGAACCATTATAGATTCGCCATGTCTGTCTGTCTGCCCCCCTTAAGCTTTTATATTTTTTATTTTTGTACAAAAATCGGAAAGCGGTTTATACATCTACCTACCAAGTTTCAATTCTGTAGTCCTAATAGTTTCGGAATAAAATGGCTGTGACATACGGACGGACAGACAGACATGGCGAATCTATAAGAGTTCCGTTTTTTGCTATTTGGCTACGGAACCCTAAAAATGATTTTTGGAACCTCAATGTCATTCTTAAAGACCTATCCATAGACACCCCACACGTATAGGTTTTAAGAAAAATTTTTTTTTGTTCCAGTTTCATGTATCGGATACCTCCCCTTAAACTTTTATATTTTTTATTATTGTATAAAAATCGGAAAGCGGTTCAAGAATACATTTACCTACCAAGTTTCAAGTCTGTAGTCGTAATAGTTTCGGAATAAAATGGCTGTGACATACGGACAGACAGACAGACATGGCGAATTTATAAGGGTTCCGTTTTTTGCCATTCGGCTACGGAACCCTAAAAAAGACGATTTGAGAACCTCCTTTTTTTTTGGAAGTCGGTTGCAAATAAATTCGTTCACAAAAGGAATAATACAGACTTCAAATGCCGCGCTAGTCATTTTCAGTACTAGGTTTATGGTGTTTATCTTCATATCTCTGCAGAACTAAACATATCTCGATGAAATTTAAATGGGATCATCTGTTATACTCATTCAAATAAAAAAACGATTTTCCAAATCGGTTCAAGCGTCTTCGAGTAATCGGTCAACATACATAAAACAAACAAAAAATCCGACGAATTGAGAACCTTCTCCTTTTTTGTGAAGTTGGGTTCTCAAATAAATACAAGTTTACAAAAACAACGCAAGGAGTGTTGTACGAAAAATAAGACTATACTATTTTTAACCGACTTCACAAAAATGGAGGAGGTTCTCAATTAGTCAGAATATAAATATATATTTATACATATCTTTTCTATGTATGTTCGATTTGGAAAATCCTTTTTAAGCCGTAATACGTAATTTTAAACCTTAAATGTACGTATTTATATATAGTATAGCTCTGTAGGTAGTAAGTAACTTCGGCTGCCGCGCCACGGGCCACGCGGTCATTACCGTCCCGCTCGGCTCGGCGTGTCCGCTAGCAAACGAGGTCGCAAGTCGAGTGTGGAGCGCGCATGCGCGAAATTACAGCGCGTTCCCCCGCGCCTGTATCGTTACCGGGGGTGCCGCGGCGTGTGTAGGCGGAGCAAGCGTGGGAAAAAAAATCTCAAGCGGGCTCTTAATAAACTTAATATTTAAAGATCGTTCACTGTAAGTAGACCTCCCGGGTACTAGTGGCCGCCTTCTAATGCAGGGTCAGTGTATACTAGTTTTAGTTCAATACTTATATCAATTGAACAATAAAAGAAGGGGATAGAAAATGACATTTTTTTTGCCTTTTTTATTTTATTTATTAATTTTGTCGTCGCGCTGCACATGTAGGTACTTATGTAAAAAGCAAAGAATGTCGTACATAAAATGGTAGGTAGGTATAAGTCAGCTGAGTTTCATGTTTCAAGGGAATTCACGTTAAGATCTTTAGGGAATTTCTATCGACATTACATCTTGCAAAATATTAATTGTAACCTACTTGAAATTGGTAGGTTATTTTATTATTTACTGTAGGTAGGTTACGTAGATCCTATAGGTAGGTAACCTACCTAAAAGAATAAATCTGACTGACTGATTGACTGACATATCAGTGCACAGCTGAAACCAACAAAGTTATACCTACCTAGCTACTTATTTGAATTGACTTGGCCTTTTCTTTGACTAACGAACCTTACAATACCATTTTGTCGAGTCAAACAAGTTGTATAGTCCGAGAGCTGATGCAAGACTTGTACTCAGATAAATAAGTACGATTACCAATGTTTACTTAGGGTTTTATTTTATTACTTTTTAAGTAATACTATATAACTATAGTTAGATGAGTAGCTTGAAAAATCTAAAAAAATCATGATATTAGTGCATTTCATAAACTTTAATGGAAAATTATAGCGGTTAAGATAACTTTATAAGTTTAGCAGTTATAGTCGTTGAACTTGGGTGTTGGATAATTTTGTACCAAATACAAAATCCTTAGAATAAATCCTTAAGGGGGGAGCCTGCTTTAGAAGCTTCAAAAAATCGATTTTATTCGAGGATTTTTTTGGGAAGGAAAGAAATATTCGATTGAAACGAAACTTTCAGGTTTTATTGTTATGTATTTCAACAGTCTTCTCAAATTTTTTCATTAAAATATATGTCATATTATGCCTGGTACAAGCATTTGAATGATTGTGAATGAGTTTGATATGAATATATATGAGAGATGTAAGAAAGAATGGAATGCTCTGCCTGGGTCTGTGTTTCCGGCTAAAAACAATATGGGGGGTCTTCAAATCGCGAGTGAATAGGTATGTTTTGGGTAAGCGCGCGACCGCATCATCACTTAACATCAGGTGAGATAGTGGTCAAGTGCTAACCAGTTCTATGTAAAAAAAAAAGTACAAATGATAAAACTTACAATATCTTTCCCTCCACGTAATGTTCAAGCGAGATGAGTACTCCAGCAATCTTTTCTTTGTGGTCCTCCGTCAATATGGGTTCCATTGCCTCGGCTAGTTTGACCATGTTCCATATTATTATCTGAAATGTACCGCCTTTTATTAGACCTGTTATCCTTACTTATATTTTAAATGCGAAAGTAACTCTGTCTGTCTGTCGTGCTTTCACGCCAAACTACTGAACCGATTTAAATTAAATTTGGTACACAGATAGAGCCTGAGACCTTTCTCATATGTCCTTACATATGTTACTTTTTAATGCGAAATCAGGTGAAAGCCAATGGGCGCACTAGAACTGGGACCCAGTGCTGGAGCCAGTTTGTAAAATCGCATACGCAGAGAAGGAAAAAAAATGTTGTTCATCTCGCTCTCTCATACTAGTGATTGTATAGTTTTATCCTTCTCATATTATTATTATTATTTTAAGAACAAGTCTATGTTAACATACTTAGTCAATGGGTCAAACAAAGAAGATCCGAAGATCGAGCCCAGTGGCGTGTCTTGGAGGAGGCCTATGTCCAGCAGTGGAGTGACACCGGCGGATTATGATGATGATGATGATGATAAAGAATGGTTATCCTACTTCCTACTTAATATTATACAGGCGAAAGTTTGTGTGTATGTTTGTTACTGGATGGTTGTATGGATGAAGAAACATTGACGAAATAGATTTAGTGTGGTGAATGGGGCAGTTGATAGAGGCCGATCTAGGGTAACGTATCACGATCAGATCGAAGACGTTTTAAAGAAAGGCCAAGTCAAAAGTACCTATAACCTGTTACAAAATTACATTCATTATTACTTATTGTTATTATTTCCTATATTCAGATACTTATTTATCTACTAGTGTTTTAGTGACTGGCAATACAACCGTTCTCTTCCAATCTGTCAACTGTCAAACGTGTTGTATTGTCAGCCGCTAGAGAAACGTCACTTCCGAATAGACGTGGGTGGCAAACAAGTTGCCTCGTTATGGAATAGCCAAGACGACTTGCCATTCGATTGTCGGCAGTCGTCCTAAGCGGTAGCTAAGCTAAGAGAAGTTATTGTGATTCTTTTTAAATAAAGCCCTTGTGAACCTTTGTGAATTTAAGTAATAAACTCTGTAATTAAAAGTGACGCAGTTTTTCTTGTACCCGTCACAAACCGGCGAGCATGTATGAAGGCGCTCATGAAAGTGGAAGAAGCGAAGGAGGTATGTCAGGATCGTAGCATGTGGAAAAAAGTAAATAAATAAAAATTTATTGACACAATTTGAGGGTAACGTAACAATAAATTATATCATTAATTAGCTACCTGTTTACATTTATAGATAGTCCCTTGGCACCTGCACTAGTAATTAAACTGTATCTCAGGTACCAAGGCCTCCCGTTACAGTAGTTTCTGCTTACCCCAAAGGGAACAATTTATGATCGTACAAAACGAAAAAACCGACTTCACATGCCGCGATAGTCAGAATAGCCAGCAGTTATAATCATGTCATCGAGATATGCAGATCGCGCGGCGAGAGTTTGGCTTTGACCGTTATTGCGCAGAAATCAGAAATTGGGTATCAACGGGCAATTACCGGGGTGCGGGGCGGGTGTGTAGGCGCACGCGGTGCTCTGATTGGCGCTCCAATCGTTCCCTGACAGTTCCCATGCGCAGTAATCCCCTCCACCCGAAGGTCAAAGCCAAACTCTCGCCGCGCGATCTGTACAAATTTGTTTTTTTTTTATGTTATGTTTGATAGGCAAGCGTTTGACCACTATCTCACCTGATGTTAAGTGACGATGCGGTCGATGATGTAGCACGCTTACCTAGAAGATACCTGTTTATATTGTTTATCTCCCTATCTCCGGAGATGATTATCAAATCTCGATAACATCTGAATAGGACCAAACGGGAAGCATAATGTCTCAAACAATTATTCTTTTTAACCGACTTCCAAGAAGGAGGTTACTCAATTCGACTGTATATATATATATATATACATATATATTTTTTATGTTTGTTCGCGGATAACCTTGTCGTTTATGAACTGATTTTGATATTTTTTTTTGGAAAGGAGATATTCCAACGGTGGTGCCATAGTAATTTCATCGAGATCTGAAAAGTATCTCCAGAGATATGGAGATAAACACCTCAAATTTGGTACTGAAAATTAGTAGCGCGGCATTTTAAGTCGGTTATTTTAGTTTTTTAAACGATTTTATTGTGAAGTCGGTTAAAAAGGCGTTTTAATGTATATATGTAAAAGAAGTGTAAAGTTACCTCCGGTTGTTTATTATAGGCGTACCGGCCCATATCATCGGAGGTATTGGGCACATAATGCCGGTAGTAGTGGTCTAGGAACCCGTACGGACCGTAGTCTATGGTAACGCCCGCCACGCTCACATTGTCTGTGTTTAGTACGCCGTGCACAAAACCGACCCCTGAAAATTATATATGTTATATTATTGTTTTTAACCGACTTCAAAAAAAGAAGGAGGTTTCTCAATTCAACCGTATATATATTTTTTTTTTTTTTTTTGAAAGGAGATATCCCAAGTGTGGTACCATGGTAATTTTATCGAGGTCTGATAAGTATCTCCAGAGATATTGAGATAAACATCTCAAAATTGGTACTGAAAATGAACATTGAAGTCGGTTCTTTTTTAGTTTTTAAACGATATTATTATGTACACAGTTTTCATTTATCTCTTATAAAAAAATCTGTGACAATAATCTACTCTAATACCTTTAAACGAGTAAGTCTTGTATTAATATTATCTGAATCTCGGAAACGGCTCCTACGATTTTCATGAAATTTAGTATGCAGGGGGGATCGGGGGCGATACGATAAACAGCTAGATTTTGAAAAACGTCGTTTTATCTATGCTTTTTTAGGCAATTAATTGCCACAATTTCATTAGAATACGATGTTAAATTTTGCCTCTATCTACAAGGTTATAATAGCGCGGTGGGAAATCGGGCGGTCCGGAAACCGGAAGACCTCGGTTCAAGACCAGATGAGATGATTATTTTTTCCCTTTTTGTTTCGAGTTCCTTCCTTTGTGAGAGAACTATTTTGTTTTTTAATTATGTGAACATGTATGACTATGAATTGGTTGAAATAAATAAATTAGTATTATTATTGGAATTTCCAAAAAACAAGATTTAACAAAAAAAAATTACATTCAGATACTAATGTTTCTATTAATTTACAATATAAAAATCACAACAAAATATAGTGTTACCTTGCCAAGTGGCTACCATGTCCAGATTCTTATGACACACTTGTGAGAACCATTTCACGTATCTGTCTTCATCAGACGGATCTATTTCTGGGAAATGATGCTGCAACAAAATAAACTAACTTAAAACCCAAGCAAATATAATTAATGATTGAACGTACAAAACGAAAAAACCGACTTCACATGCCGCGATAGTCAAAGTAGCCGGTAGTCATAAGCATGTATACAAATTTGTTTATATTGTTTATCTCCATATCTCCGGAGATGATAATCATATCTCGATAAAATTTGAATGGGACCAAACGGAAGGCATAATCTCTCAAACGATAAATAATTTTTTAAATCGATTAAGATTTGACGGAGTTCTGAGGTAAAAATAAAGAAAAAAATATACATTCGAAATGAGACCCCCACCACATACATAAAATCATAAATCCACATAAAAATGTGAAGTCTGTTAAAAATACAGTCGAATTGTGAACCTCCTCCTTTCTTGTGAAGTCGGTTAAAAAAAACGAAATCAATAAATATGTACACCTACTTACCGTTATAATAAAGTCAATCAAAGTCCTCATAAGGTCGGGCTCCGCCCTCCGCTTCAGTATCTCAATGGAGCCCCCGCGGTACCAGGCAGCCGCCAGCCGCAGTACGATGGCACAGCGCTCGGGCTTCGCCGCGCCCATGTAGTTCTTGTCTCTGTACACTTTGTGATCGTCGCTCACTGTAACAAATTATATAATAGGTCAGACCAAATAACAAGTCAAGACGGAGGCCCGCCGAACAACGCACTGAGGCCCGTTAAAGCTACGCCTTGCCGTGTACATACACAGTTACACGCACACACGTATAGCAACGCACTGAGGCCGGTTAAAGCTACGCCTCGCCGTGTACATACACAGTTACACGCACACACATATAACAACGCACTGAGGCCGGTTAAAGCTACGGCTCGCTGTGTACATACACAGTTACACGCACACACGTATAACAACGCACTGAGGCCGGTTAAAGCTACGCGTCGCCGTGTACATACACAGTTACACGCACACACGTATAACAACGCACTGAGGCCGGTTAAAGCTACGGCTCGCCGTGTACATACACAGTTACACGCACACACATATAACAACGCACTGAGGCCGGTTAAAGCTACGCCTCGCCGTGTACATACACAGTTACACGCACACACGTATAACAACGCACTGAGGCCGGTTAAAGCTACGCCTCGCCGTGTACATACACAGTTACACGCACACACATATAACAACGCACTGAGGCCGGTTAAAGCTACGGCTCGCTGTGTACATACACAGTTACACGCACACACATATAACAACGCACTGAGGCCGGTTAAAGCTACGCCTCGCCGTGTACATACACAGTTACACGCACACACATATAACAACGCACTGAGGCCGGTTAAAGCTACGCCTCGCTGTGTACATACACAGTTACACGCACACACATATAACATCGCACTGAGGCCGGTTAAAGCTACGCCTCGCTGTGTACATACACAGTTACACGCACACACATATAACAACGCACTGAGGCCGGTTAAAGCTACGCCTCGCCGTGTACATACACAGTTACACGCACACACATATAACAACGCACTGAGGCCGGTTAAAGCTACGGCTCGCTGTGTACATACACAGTTACACGCACACACATATAACAACGCACTGAGGCCGGTTAAAGCTACGCCTCGCCGTGTACATACACAGTTACACGCACACACATATAACAACGCACTGAGGCCGGTTAAAGCTACGCTTCGCTGTGTATATACACAGTTACACGCACACACATATAACAAAACCACGCCTTAGCTTCTCAGGGTTCCGTACCACACTACAGTATTTTATAAGATCCAGCAAAAAATACTACTATCATTTTTCGCCAGCAAAAAATAATAATTAATAAACATTTTATTTCTTGTAACGCCCTCTAACGTCTAACAAAGGTGTTAGGGATCGGCATTTCAATATAACGCCATCTATGGACATTATGTTGAAATGCCGAAAAAACACGTTTCTTGTATGGGGACCCCCTATTATTTTTAATAGTGGCAACAAAAATACATCATCGGTAAAAATTTCAACTGTCTAACTATCACGGTTCATGAGATACAGCCTGGTGACAGACGGACAGACAGACAGACAGACAGACGGACAGCGGAGTCTTAGTAATAGGGTCCCGTTTTACCCTTTGGGTACGGAACCCTAAAAATGCCGAATTGTGTTGTAAAAAGGGTGTAAAAACATAAAAGCTGAATGGAGACACATTTTCCATAATTATAATTCGAATTTGAGGTGGGGCTAGGGTGCGCGGTTCAAGTATAATTATTAATCTCTCTTAGATTCAATATGGAGGGAGGCAAGGGCTTTATAAGATTATGTGAAATATATGTACTGAATGTTGCTAGTAAAAAACTTAAATTATGCCTAAATATTTGTGTTGCCGGCATAAGTTGGGACCGATAGGTTTTGACAAACATCCAGCCCGTGGTGTATTGTGCATTTCCCCCTAAATACCCCTAATAGTGACTAAACTATATGTATAAATTTAACGAGAGTTGGTTGAGAAATGCGACCTACAGAGGAGATATATATATATATATATAATTGACATTGCCTAATATATTGAATAATTAAATGTTAATTGTTAAATTTGCATATTTTATACCTAAGATTTGTATGCCTCAGTGGCTGATCAGTTTGTTTTTATTATATGCTACTATTAACACCATTTTATTACCTCTGTATCACAAATAAACAATTTGATTTGATTTGAAAATAACCGGACATCTGCCGAACATAAGAAAGCATGTTTGTCGCTGAAACGGAAACTCTTCGCTCGCGCTGTGCGCTCACTCGTTCAATAATAAATATCAAAGGTCCTTACCCACCAAAGCGGCAGCCCTGGTAGTGGGCACTCCGAGGTGGTAGCAGGCTTCTGAAGCCACCATCTCTCTGATAGAAGACCGCAGCACCGCGCGCCCGTCGCCGAACCGTGAGTACGGAGTCTCTCCGGAACCTTTTAATTGCGGCTGCCAAGATTCACCCTTACTGTAACATAAGTGTAAGTTTTAATATTGTCGATAATAATTTCTACTAATCCTACTTTCTACTAATATAATCAAATGACTTCCAAAAACGGGGAATTATCAATTCGTCTTTATGTTTTTTATTACTTTTTTTTTTGTATGTACGCGATTATATCGCCAGTGCTGTTCAACCTATTCATAGACAATTGCTTGACAGATCTGAAAGAAAGTGTGTACGGATAAAGAATGAATGAGTTGACCATCAAATGCCTCATATACGCTGATGATCAGGTGATATTAGCATCATCGGAGGAGGAGTTGCAAAGGATGGTAAATATTATGCATGACGCCTTAAAAAGCACAGGGATGAAAGTGAATGTAAGCAAGACCAAAGTAATGGTTTTTGAAAGAGAAGAAAGAATGCTGATTGTTATGTGACGATTGAAGGAGAAAGAGTGGAACAAGTGAAAGAGTTTGTGTACCTGGGTTCTAAGTTTACGAGAGATGGTAAGTATGAAAGTAATATTGAGCGAAGAGCTTTGGCTGGAAACCAAATGAGTGGGGCACTGCATAACTTTATGAGAAGTCAGAACGTATCTAAAAAAGCACGACTGGCTGTACATAGGGGAGTGTTGGTTCCCACACTCATGTATGGTAGTGAATGCTGGGTATGGCAGAAGAAACATGAAAGTAAAATTAATGCTGTAGAAATGAGAAGTTTGAGAAGTATGATCGGAGTGACTCTGATGGATAAGTTGGAGAACAGCGTGATAAGGGAATGTTGTGGTGTGGTAGAAGATGTAGTGACAAAGATAGAGAAAGGGATGCTTAGATGGTTTGGACATCTAGAGAGGATGGATGAAGAAAGATTGACGAAACAGATTTATGAGACAAGTGTGAATGGGCCAGTTGGTAGAGGCCGACCTAGGCGAACGTATCACGACCAGAACGGAGACTTTTAAAAAAAGGCCAAGTCAAAAGTACCTATAACCGGCGAGCATGTATGAAGACGCTCATGAAAGTGCAAGAAGCGAAGGAGGTATGTCGGGATCGTAGCATGTGGAAAAAAGTAGTCTCTGCCTACCCAAACGGGAAAAAGGCGTGATTTTATGTATGTACACGATTACTCCGTCAATTGTGAATCGATTCAAATGATTATTTTTTACAATGGTACCACCTCGGAAATGTACCTACGTACCTACCCTACCGATAAAATAAAACCCGCTAAGTCGAATTGGACTCGCCCACCGAGGCTTCTGTACCAATGTTGGTTGGTACCAATTAAGCTAGACCTCTAAATTTTATGAGCGCTCATATAACTCAGAGGCCTATCTTAATTGGCGAAACTATGTATGTATAGGGACATTAATTAGATTTAATTTTCAACTTTTTTGGAATTATTCCTTTATTTGTGCTGTAAGACCTTGCTTTTTGCCAAATTTCATGATTCTAGATCAACGGGAAGTATCCTATAGGTTTTCGACCCATAATCTATAGGGTACTTCCGGTTAACCTAGAATTGTCAATTTTGGTCAAATGCAAGGTCTTACAGCACAAGTAAAAGAAAAATTAAAAAAGTTGAATATTAAAGTAAATTTTGGTGCTTACGTTAAGTTTTCGCGAAAATCTAAATTTGCCCAATCTTTTTATCGTGTTGACTCAGGATCTTGATTTTTATACACCTAATAGGGACTATAGACCTCAGTATCTGGTATAAATTTCAACTTGCTAGGTCCAACAGTTCCTGAGAAAATCGGTGGTGACACACGGACAGACAGACAGACAGACAGACAGACAGACAGACAAACGGACAAGAAAGTGATTTTATAAGGGTTCCTTTTTAGGGTTACGTACCCAAAGGGTAAAACGGGACCCTATTACTAAGACTCCGCTGTCCGTCTGTCTGTCTGTCTGTCTGTCCGTCTATCACCAGGCTGTATCTCATAAACCGTGATGGTTAGACAGTTGAAATTTTCACAGATGATGTATTTCTGTTGCCGCTATAACAACAAATACTAATAAGTTATTTTTCAATAAAAATAAAACCGACTTCATAACCACAAACAGGCACTCAAAAGCGAAAAATAAATAACTTAAAATTATTATTAGCGCTACCCACTTATCTATTTGAAGTCGGTGCCAGCCAAGTCTAATAGGTAGTAGATAGATAAATCCCTACATGTATCTACCTACTTACTAACCTACATGTACCTACTTACTACTACTACATGCATAGTATCTATCTACTATCCAATAGACTAAGCTGGCACCGACTTCAAATAGTTAAGTGGGTAGCGCTTATAATAATTTTAAGTAATTTATTTTTCGCTTTTGAGTGCCTGTTTGTGGTTATGAAGTCGGTTTTATTTTTTTTTGAAAAATAACTTATTTTACCCTTTTTAGTGCATAACAAGTTTTAATTAAATTACATGCATCTATTAAATTTCGTGTCTGGGCCGTTATACACTGACGGATATATACTTTTTGAAAATTTCAAGTATGTACCTATAACGGTTAAGAAGATACAGATCTGTAAAGTGCGCACATATATAGACACACGGACGGACAGACGGACGGACGGACGAAAGGACAACAAAGTCTCAGAAAGTGTTCATTTGGTACCCTTTGGGTTCGGAACCCTAAAAAAATTGACTTTAAATGCCGGGCTAAAGTGAAAATATTCACTAGTAATAATGATGTCATCAAGGTATCAAAGGACAATGTTCAAAATGGCCCTGTGCAATTAAAGCATCTGACACACACGATAATTAATTGTCTATTTTATTACAATAATTCCAAATACTTTTATAACACGGACTAGTTGTGTTTCAAAATGAATATTAAAAAGTATTATTTGCGATTATTAACATTAATTGCCGCCATATGGCCAACAGAGTACTGTATCACTCTACTACGTTATAAGAGGCACTTCCCTATATTGTTGAAACCCGAATTATGAAAGCACTGTGTAGCCAACCTAACAACGGAAAGTATTATTAACGGCCCGTTCACACATGGGAGTCCGTTTTACTGGTACGTTTTTAACGGATACGTCATAAATTTATGCGCTGTTCACACATAGGCACCGTATAACGTTCAACGAATCCGTCATTACTGGATGCGATGTGTGAACAGAAAACTCGCAGTATACCGCCGCTATACTGCGAGCGCCACGCACACAGTATCTATCCGTTAAAATTCTACGTGTCCGTATATTTTTACTGTTCCGTCGTCCAGTATTCGATGACAAAACGGAATGTAATTTTTTTAGGGAACGATATTTTTTACTGTATACAGAATACAGTGCCATGTGTGAAGTCGCTCATACAACTACATACGCCATCGACGAAAAAAAAACGTACACGATAAAACGGAACAGTAAAACGGAGACATGTGTGAACCGGCCGTTACGCAGTAACTATTATTTAATCTGTGGTATTATGCTTATAAATTATTTTTTGCAGTGTTGGTTGGTACAAGGTACGTTCATTATTCTGAGTTATTTAATAATGTATGCAGTATCGCGGGACTGAAATGGCCGCCATCTTCGCCAAACGTCATGTCATGTCAAAAAATCTTAGGTATGTTTAAAAAAATTTGCACCCTAACAAGACTTTGCCCGGTAGAACATTCCTGTGAAGACAAATTATTTATATTTATATATAATTATTTATTATAATTTTTAATATATAATTATTTATTGAGGGCCCGGTGGCGTAATTGGGAGAACAGTCGGCTTTGATGCCGTGGTACCGAGTTCAAACCGCCGTGCACCAATGAATTTTTCTATCGAAAAATATATGTGCGCTTCTCACAGTTGCCCTCCGGTCAGGGAAAACATCGTTAAGAAACCAACAACCCCCGCATGGTGGTAGGACATATCTAGTGTCCGCCTGGCCAGCTACCACCCTCAAGTTAGAAAATCTGTCGCCAAACATCTAATGTGTTCAAGCAGCTATCCTTGAGAGCCAGTTCCCATTCTAGTCCACTTCTCTATCTTCGACCGCATCATCACTTAGCAACAGGTGAGATAGTGGTCAAACGCTAGCCTATAAGATATAAAAAAAATAAAAAATATTAATTATCCCCACCTTTATTTCTATCTCGCTCAGAGTTACCGTAAGAATATCTGTCAAAAACCAAAATCAACGAGAAGAAAGATGTAATAACATTATTCAAGGTCATATTTTTTAGTCTTCAAAAATATATGCAATAGCAACCTCCATTGTGTATAATCTTCTTGGGACTCTTCTACTAAAACCAGTACATTCTCCTATGTTTGAGGTATTTATCTCCATATCTCTGGAGATACTTATCAGATCTCGATAAAATTAAAATGGGACCACCTCGGAAACGTATCCTACCTATTAAAAAAAGAATCATTTGAACAATTGACGGAGAAATCGCGTAACATACACAAAAAAAAAAACATACAGACGAATTGAGAACCTCCTCCTTTTTTGTGAAGTCGGTTAAAAACAGAATAAAGTTAAAAATAATAGAGGGTCCCCATACAAGAAACGTGTTTTTTTCGGCATTTCGCGCCATCTATGAACGCTTAGTTAGGTAAAAGTCCCATAGAAGGCGTTATATTGAAATGTCTATCCCTAACTCCTTTGTTAGACGTTAGATGGCGTTATAAGAAATAAAATGTTTATTAATTATTATTTTTTGCTGGCGAAAAATGATAGTGGTATATTTTGCTCGATCTTATAAAATACTGTAGTTTAGTACGGAACCCTACTAGTGCGAGTCCGACTTGCACTTGGCCAGTTTATTTTACCTTTTGAGGTACGGAACCCTAAAAACGAAACATTCGAATTGGTTCACAATTGGCAGAGTTATCGCATAAAAAAAAAACACACAGACGAATTGAGAGCCTACTTTTAAGATGGTTGAAATGTATTTATTACCTGTTAACATACTCCCCCAAGATATGCGCCCTGCCATCTCCCAGCTGGTCAGCCCAGAAACCAAACTGATATCCTCCATACCTGTCAACACATATCTTTACTTTTAACTACTTGAGTCTAATCGAACATCTGAACCCTTAGTACCAGTTTTCACCGTAAACGCTTTTGACAGATCTCACATAGTTTTCGACTTATTCTGGCTCCCTGATTGGTCTTAATTTAGTGAAGTGTGAAAACCACTAGAGGCGCTGCACTGTTTTTCATACAAATTTGTTCGATATACGTTATCGAGTTTGGTATGAAAACTCGTACTAAGGGTACGGGAACTGGTTATAATTTAGCTTCCAAGATTTGGCCCACACAAACATAGTACATATACATACATAGTACATACTAACACGGCTAGTACGTAGTACTATTAAGTATTCGGAGAGTGTGCAATGGAACTGCATGATTTGATTCCACCATCCCCATTTTATAATCGGACATCCAGAGACACTAAAAGGCGCCACCGATTTATGGTGGATATACCATCTACCCGAACGAAGCGATTTGCTTCTTCGTTCATCATACGAACTGCTAAGAAATGGAATACCCTGCCTGAGTCCGTGTTTCCGATTAAGTACAATATGGGGGTCTTCAAATCGCGAGTGAATAGGTATCTTCTGGGTAAGCACGCTACATCATCGATCGCATCATCACTTAACATCAGGTGAGATAGTGATCAAGTGCTACCCAGTTCGGTATGAAAAAAAAAAAAAATTCTGTGCGGCTAGTCAAATTAAATATTGTAATTAATTTTTCGGAAGATTCTTTGATTGACATTTCACATACACATAGAGCCAATGTTGTGATGAGCATTATAAGACACGTGTACGCCAGAAAGAGACACATAGAACATGTTATCTCTCTCTTTTTCTGTCTCATTCTCGTATAGCCGTTATAGCTTTTATTCTACTTGCTGTATATCAGTATGTATGTCAGTATTTATGTTATACATACATACTGACACAGAAAGTAGAATAAAAGTTTGTACTAATAATAAATAACCAATTTTATAGATTTAAAGATTGCTCCAAGTCCAAGTTTGACATATCTATACACATAATTAAGATAAGATTAAAAAATTTAAAAAAATCAGACTTCCATGCCAGTCGAGTCAGTTCCAGTAGCAAGTTAGAGACGTTTATCACTATATCTCTGGAGATACTTATCAGATCTTAATAAAATTTAAATGGGACCACCTTGGAGATTAACCCTATCTTTGAAAAACAGAATCATTATAATCTGTTCACAATTGGTGAAGTAATCAGAAACAAAATCCAAAACAAAAACGAATTGAGAACCTCCTACTTTTTAGAAGTCAGTTTTTTTTAATTATCTTATAGGCTAGTGTTTGACCACTATCAAGCCTGTTGGTAAGTGATGATGCAGTCGAAGATAGTAAGCATGCTAGGCGTAGAATGGGAACTGGCTCTTAAGGACAGATTTTCTAACTTGGGTAGCTGGCCAGGCGGACACTAGATAATGTCCTACCACCATGCGGGGGTTGTTGGTTTCTTAACGATGTTTTCCTTCACCGGAGGGCCACTGTGAGAAGCGTACATAAATTTTTCGATAGAAAAATCTATTGGTACACAGCGGGGTTTGAACTCGGTACCACGGCATCAAAGCCGACCATTCTCCCGATTACCAGGCCCTCAAAATGCACTCAGTTGATTATTACAAGATTTTCACAAACAATTTAAACAAACCGATGTGATACGCTCAGTCCCCCTGGGGGCAAGTACTTCCCGGCCACAAAGTTGATAAACTCCTCAGATTCTGCCACTGACGGATCCAAGTCTAGAATATCCTTGAGAGCGTCTTCAGATGCACACACCAGGTGGAGCGTGCCAGTTAACTGTTCTGTTGGTACCTTAAACACGGTACAGACGAGATTAGTTTGGTTGTGGACTGGGAAGTGGACTATTAGGCTGGTTGCATATTTTTTTTAAATAATATATAGGCTAGCGTTTGACCACTATCTCACCTGTTTATAAGTGATGATGTGGTCAAAGATGGTAGTGTGATGATGCAGAGTGCTTTGTGCAACAAAATCTTGGTTGGTTTACTTTACCTACTGGAACTCATTTGGTAGACTAAGGGCTAGTTTCACCAGTTCCTGATAATGCTTTAGATAGTTATGACACATGACGCCGTATAAAAGCTGTCAGATTTCTTCATTTTAGTGCTATCGGGAACCGGTGAAACTGGCCCTAAAATTTGGGTTTTATTGTTTATGTTTAGGTTTTATTTTCATTATGATTAATGATAAAGATATTTTATTTGTTCAAAACATGCGTTATATACATACACAAACATTGCATGCAGTATGATCTTAAACATAAAAATAGCTTGTCATGTTTTGCCCGTATGGGCGTACAAATGAGACGCGTGACGCTGCTGAATATTATTAAATACATATTATTACATTTTCATAATAAGATTAAATAAATTAAAATTAATAATATCAAAAATTAGAACAAGTGAATATGTCAAAATAATTATAATACTATATATACTATAATTACAGCACAGTTGAAATTTGTCATTTAAAAAGTCGTCAATAGAATAATAGCATTTCTTAACTAGCATTTTCTTCAGATGGTTTTAGAACATTACATTGTCGAGTTCTTGATGATTCTTGATGATTTACATGATAATTCTTCGTAGGTAGTTTTAGCAATATATGTTCTGATGTATATATACCTAGTACTGGCATTTATTAATTAAAAATAATTACCTTTTATAGAAAGGCAGACCAGCAAAGGTCAAAGTACACAACAGTGATAAGATTATTAATGACTCCTATATAGATAAGTTACAATATTTCATACGTACCTTTGAAAAAACTGCATTTTTCACAGCCGTCGGTATATTATACTCTGGGTTTTCATCGATAGGGAGTGCCGCATAATTTGGAGGGTCTCGGAACTTCCACTCTTTGAAATTACTCAGCAATTTCATTTTAGACTGGTTTGGTGTTTCTTTGTGCAGCAATGCAGCGAACGCACAAATACTTCGCCTCATTGGCCGAGTTACTTCTTTTTGTATTCAATTAGATTCATCAAACACATGTTAAGCAACCAAATGATATTGCGACCCACAAAAATTTAGGACAATAATTATTTTTCGTGTCTGAGACTGAGAAGAAACAAATGTTATGTATAAATTATGTATCCGGTCCGCTTCCTCTCTTCGTGTGAAACTGCAGTAGCCGCTTTTGTATCCTCAAACTTGTAGTAGATATGGATTGATGTATCCTCCTGGCATTGGAATAATTTAGTTGTTGTTTTGATATCTCTTTGTGCAAAAAAAAATTAATTCAATGCACAGATTCAATGCATTCGTGATTCGATTCAGTCTACCGAAACTGCAGTACAAAAAAAAAGATCTATGAAAACTAATGAAAAGGGGGGCGCGTCCGATGGAAGTCTATATTCGTCTCACTCACTATTTCTTACTTTGACGTCGTTACTTCTCGTTTTGACATTTCGCTATTTGGTCAGTTTGCTCTATGGGAGTCCCGACTCTTCTTAACGTAGTGGTTATATTCTCTTTGATTCGATTCGGTCCGTTGAGTTGACTGTCGAGCAATGTTTAGGTTGAAATTCTAGAAGTGCCAGCCAAACTGGACTTTGTTCCTCAGCTTTAAAGTCGATTTTGTAAATTGATAGTAAAAACGACAACTTTAATCAGCTGACTGACATTTGACAATTTGATCGCTGTCAATGTCAAATACAAATTTTGCACTAGTGCTGCCTTGATGCCATAAGTCCCAAAATTCCTCTCCTTTCATATGTATTTACTCCGTTTGTATATATTTTGAGTAATTTGCTTATAAATTTATATTTTAAATGCAAAACAAATGCAATGTTTCTAAGCAATTATTTAAGTTCATATTTAATTTATTAACTTTTCTTTTGCCGGGTTTTTTTCTTGTAAATATACTGTACACTGGCCATACTTTTGACAATGGCAGAAAAACGCCAAGCAGCGTTTAAAAGCCATAAAAAGAAGAAGAAGAAGAACTATGTATTTCAGAGCTATATCGATTATACCTCAATGACTATTATCACATCATACTCTACTCAAAGAGATATAATACTACGTGGAAATATACTCATAAAACTATTCCAACGTACAATAGATACAAAGTTTTCAGAACATTTTCCGAATCTGCTTAGTCCAAGCTATTTTGCCAGATTATAGCGAACCGATGAGCATTGTAACTTTATCCTATACAAGTGGTCAGAAAGATCCACTTCCGTTGCCTACATCAAGTAGTCACCCATTTAGCACCATCCAGGCATTAATAATAAATAATGCATAACATCCTTCATAGTAGATGCCTATGTCCAGCAGTGGAAGGAAGTTAGCTAATAATGATGAAGATAATGATGAATTGATAATGGTAGAGAAATATTTATAGATTTAAGACGGGAATTTAACGTGACTTACGCGATGTCAATATAGCGATCGACATATGATTCGGCCTCATCCAGTGCGAGGCTGAACGCGTCGGCGAGCGCCCCGCACTCAAGATCCTGAAGAAGGCCTCCGGATGAGGCCGAAACATATGTCGATCGCTGTATCGACATCGC
The DNA here is from genome assembly GCA_954871355.1 of Cabera pusaria. Lineage (NCBI taxonomy): Eukaryota > Metazoa > Arthropoda > Insecta > Lepidoptera > Geometridae > Cabera > Cabera pusaria. The sequence goes on along the minus strand of OX940906.1, from coordinate 2,663,370 downwards.
GTAAGTCACGTTAAATTCCCGTCTTAAATCTATAAGTTTAAAATGAAGGTAGAGAAATATTCAACAACTCAAGTTATGTTCAAGTTTATATTTCAATAAATATCTGAATATGGATTCAAAAATTCTAGTGTAAATTAGTTAGGTAGAACAGCTAATCTTCAGCTCATAAGCCCATTGTGGTGGCTGGGCAGAGAAACCACGTATCTCTGCTTCAGGGTTCTTTTGATACGGGGTCTGAAGAACTTCAAGAAGGAATCGAACCTGAAATCACGTGTAATAAAATGAATAGAAGCACGTGACAGACTAACCACCTGGAACGACGAAAAGTACCGAAATATGTAAGTAATAATAATAAGTAATGAAATGAGGCCATCATTACATCTCTAGTGACGATCACCAAGTGGCTTTTTAATTTGACATATCCTAGTTGTCCACTGAAGTTATAGAATACGATTTGGGTAGTTTGACACTTTTGACAGTTTTGAGTTGGTAACTATGGAAAGTGATCATCACATTTTAAGATAATGAATAGGCCTGCTGGGGTCATTGGTATCGACGAGTGGGTCATTGTTACCCACCCGCTTAGGTAGGTAGACCTTAATCTTGTTGACCTAATGTGATTTCTGAGTGGTTATAAATGGGTGACCAGTGGTCATAAGATTCGATCGTTGCTTGAATCATTAAACACAGAAATGTTGTCAATCGGCTCGCTGAGTTTCGGGAAAATATTGAGTACCCTTAGTACGAGTTTTCATACCAAACTCGATATCGTATATCGAACCAATTTTGTATCAAAAACTAGATTTATCCATACGGAAAAACAGTACAGCGTCTTTAGTGGTTTTTACACTTCAATAAATTTAGACCAATCAGGAGCCAGAATAAGTCGAAAACTATGTGAGATCTGTCAAAAGCGTTTACGATGAAAACTCGTACTGTGACAGCCAGTTGGGATGGATGGGTTGGTTGCACTTGAAAACCCACTTAAACTTATAGTAAAAAGATTTGTTGCTAGACATGCAAGACTGGTTACAGTTTGACGAAACCTATGGAATGTACCTTTCGGAAATCATCCTTCTCAGCATCAGCTATAGCTTCATGCATCATCCAGTTCCGAGGTACGTACACAGGATTCACAGTGAGCATTCGACGTCTGCGCTCGTCTTCGAACATGCCCATTGTGCTTGCATCCACTGGAAATAATGAAATCATCTGGATCTATAGGGAGTGAAACATTGAAAAGTACCATCTTCGACCGCATCATCACTTACCAATAGGTGACATAGTGGTCAAACGCTAATCTATATGATGTTTAAAAAAAAAAGTAGGTTTTTTAAGGTGAAACTTCTTTAGCCGCACTGAGGTAAAATTTGACCGAAGTGACGTAGCGTCACGGTCCGAATGCAGCGGAAGTGACGTAAGCGTCATGTTATATTTTATATTTATAAACGCCGTCTATCGTAGAACAGCGTAACTACAAAGACCTATTCGCTAAAGTTCAACAGGTGGGGATGTACAAAAAAATTATTGACGTTGAGAAATAATTTTATTGAAGTTTTACTTCTAACTCGTAGCTTTCTACATACCCTCTTTTTATCGTCGTTAAATAAATTCGTAAGAAGGAAGGTGTGTGTATTTTTTCTGTGCGGCAAAAGGCAAGCATTTGACCTCTACTACAGAACAGATAATATTACTACCTCTACCACACCTGTGGCAATGTGACGATGCGTCATTTAAGAGCTTTGTTTGGATCGTAGCATGGTGACTAGCTAGCTATGCATATAATGAGTGCTTACCCATTCTCACATCCCTGACCCATCACATGTAGAGCTATATTTAGGGACATTGTCTTCTACAGATGGGACATTGTTAAACATCTGCATCAGTAAGTTTAACCTTAATCCTGAACATGATCTCGAGTGGTGCTAAATGATGGATGACTATAGGTGCTAGGCTTCGGCCGTGGTTCGAACCATCCACTGAATAAATCCAAGTCACCAAAATTGGTTCCCCAGGTGCTATCCTCCATTTCTAGACAAGTACTATTCTATCTTAAACCACATAGTCACATAACAGCAGATGAGATAGTGCTTCTTAGTCAAGTGCCAGAATTAAAAAAATAGTTTTTTTATTGCACACTTTGCAAGCGTTTGGCCGCCATCTGACCTGAAGGTAAGTGACGACGCAGTCGAGGATGGAGCACGCTTGCTCAGTAAAAACCTATTCACTCTAGACTTGAAAGCTCCGAGGTTGTATTTAGGTGGAATAACAAACGCCGGCAAGTCCTTTCATTTTTTGGCAGTTCTAACAATGTAAGATCGTTTAAAAAACTAAAAAGAACCGACTTCAATGTCGCGCTATTAATTTTCAGTACCAATTTTGAAGTGTTTATCTCCATATCTCTGGAGATACTTATGAGACCTCGATTAAATTACCATGGTACCACACTTAGGATATTTCCTTTCCAACAAAAAGTAATAATCAAAATCGGTTCATAAAGGACGAAGTTATCCGCGAACATAAAAAAAAACATACGGTCGAATTGAGAAACCTCCTCCTATTTTTGAAGTCGGTTCAAAAGAGGCACCGAAATGCTTAGTTCCTATAGGTGGAATGTCCACCATACATGGGTGTCGACTTGTAGTAAGGTAATGAAAAGACGATTCCTAATTATAGTGTCTTTATTTAATACATACCAGCCTCTTTATCAAGTCTTTCACGATATTGATCCAACCAGCAGCCCCAAGAAGCATGTGATGCGAGCCGCTTCAGAGCCCACTTATCAGACAACTTGGACCCGCTCACCATTTCGTTCGGTTCCAACTGGACAATAACACGTTATGATTTTCAGGGGTTCCGAACCCAAAGGGTACCAACGGAACCTTGTTACTGAGACTTCGATGTCCGTGCGAGCGTCCGTCCGTCCGCACTTTACACGACTGTATCTCCTTAACCGTCACAGGTAAGTAGATACTTGAAATGTTCACGAAGTATGTATTACTATGGGGGATTTAACAACAAACACTAAAAACAGAAAGTTAAAAAGAAAGGGGGTCTCCATGCACTAAACGTGTTTTTTCAGGCTCGATCTTAAAAACCGTAATAGATAGACTGAAATAATATTCAAGTAGGTTTGTACCTACGTATCTAATACAAACGATATGCATAACCTGGGTCCAAACCTCCATAATATTTTAACACAAACGTTTCTTAGAACTACGACGCCAAAAGATAGAATTGCGGCCTGGGTAGGAGCACAATATGGAATGTAAGGGAGCACAAATACCACCTCAGTGCTCCCAACCAACCTCATCTGTCCATGGTGCATCCTGCTGACCAGCAAACGAGGCTCTGACGACGGACAAATGGCGGTATAACCATTTCAAATTATGGCCTAGCCAAATACTACAGGCCGGTGACGGGCAGCAGCGTCACCGGTGCGAGGAGCTACGTCCTGCGATCGCCAACCCGCCTGCCCAGCGTGGCGTTTAGGGCATATCCCTCTCAATGAGCCAAAGATCGGGCTTGGTGGCATATCTTGGGAGAGGCCTACGTCCGGCTGTGGACTGACACTAGCTGATTATAGGAGCACAAACTCGTAACATCAGATCTTACCTCAGCTAACTGCCTGAAAGTACAGGTAAAGTCAGCCCCAGTCTGTTGCATCATATCAAGCAGTTTCTCGACCAGCTGCTCGTCACCCCACCTCTCTTCTTTCAGACCTATCTTCATCAGGAAGGTTTCCCTGACAAGTAATAGAGATAGACGTAAATGTTAATGCTTTTAGAAAGGTATTCTCCGGAAAGCAGAGTCCGTTTCAACTGACTCCTACATTAAGGAATGTATCCGTGCCGATAACTCGCCACCTCAAACTTCTTGGAATTTCACTAATACCCAAACTCAACTTTGGCTTCTATGTTGAGTCAAAATTCCAATTGGCCTCAAAAAATATTGGTGTTTTGGCCAAGGTGAGACAGTACTTCACACCAGAACAGCTGCTAAATTTGTATTGTTGTCAAGTTCAGGTCCGATCATGTATGGAGTACTGTTATCACCTCTGGGATGGGTCAGCCAAATACCAGCTGGATGTGTTGGAAGTTATTGAGAGGAGAGTCAAGAAACGCATAAACGATAACTATCTTGTAGACAAAACGCCTAGAACATCGCTGCAAAATCGCCAGTTTATCGGTCTTTTATGGGAAACATTTCGGAGAGTGTGCACGCCGCATACACTTTTACATATTTTCTAGTATTAGTTAGAAGTGACATAGGATGTTAGAAAATGGAATACAAAAATCTCATGTGTACAGCACAGTTTATATGATGATCAAAATAGTAGTCAGTAGTGGTACTAACAGTATTTTATTCTTGCTGTAAGTGTCCAAAGTCTTCAAAATGTGTGACATGTGAACTTGCTGCGAGGATGTAAGCAGCGGCTTCAGGGCATTTGCCAGCTGTGCTATGTTCCACACCACAACCTTCATATTATAAATAAATTGTTAAAATCATCAACCGTTTTCCCTCCATTGTGCTGCGCATAGGACACTCTTTTAAAATCGTAAATTAATAAACACAATCCAAAATTTCATCGTACTGACGGGACTCGAACCCGCACCCCCGGATGACATATCCAGGTGCTCTGACCAATTCAGCCACAGTCCGATACTATAGATATGGCGGAATTAGTAGATTGCATTTTTTAACCCAATTATGCATTGGTGGCGCCATCTATAATAAATGTATTCGAAGATAATCATTCGTAAGAAATCATTACAGTTTTCAAACCCGACGAGAGATTTTGCACTGCTTAAATCAAATGCAATCCATGTGAAGCATGTTAAACGTAAGTCGGTTTTTGCTTTTTGTACAATCATGAACTATTTCTAAAATAAATTGAAATTTAAATTATATTTTAAGTGTATCTCACATCAGGTTGCTTAGCCAGCGAATATCTGCCTTCTCCATCAGAGTTGTTGGCGACAAAACCACCATCGTACGAGTCTACGAAGCCGTACGGACCTAAGTCCAGCGTCACACCAAGAATGCTCATGTTATCAGTGTTTAGAAGACCGTGGGTGAAACCTACGCCTGGAAAGTATGGGGAAATACATTGGCATGATAACTTTTATTTTCATATTAAGAAAATCTTGAGGACCCATTGGTGACGTGGGAGAATGGTCGGCTTTGACGCCAGAGGTACCCAGCTCAATGCTCACCGTGCATCAATGGATTTTTCTATCGTAAAATGTATGTGCGCTTTTCACAGTGGCCCTTTGGTGAAGGAAAAACATCGTCAAGAAACCCCCAACCCCCGCATGATGGTAGGACACTAGCTAGAGTCCGCCTGGCCAGCTACCACCCTCAAGTTAGAAAATCTGCCGCCAAACATAGATAGATAGATAGATAACTCTTTATTGTACACCACAAATTACATGAAATTTTTAAACTATAATAGGCTTAAATAAGTTGCACAATGGGCGGTCTTATCGCTAAAAGAGCGATCTCTTCCAGACAACCTTTCAATCAAACATATAATGTGTTCCGGCAGCTATCCTTGGGAGCCAGTTCCAATTCTAGGCTTCGCGTGCTACCATCCTCGACCGCATCATCACTTACCAACAGGTGAGATAGTGGTCAAACGCTAGCCTATATGATATTAAAAAAAAGCAAAAGCTTACTATCAATGTGGGTTGCACATTACTAGTAGTCTTGTTAACCCCTCCAACTAAGCTAAATATGCTTGTGTCTGGAGTGGGTTCACGTCAATAATGCTATGGTGGTGGAGATCGAACTCACAACCTCTCGATAGCCAGGACGACGCCTTAGCCATTAGGCTATTGATGATGGATAAGGTTTCCATAATTATTTTCTTTGGTTAAATGGAATATACATCATAATAAAGCATTGGTACATGAAATTCGATGGAAACCAGATGTAGTTTTCTTTGTTTCGGTTTTAATCGGTTTTAAAAATGGCGCAGGTTCTCAATTCATCGTGTATTTTAGCGTGCTTTCAAGCACTTCAATTCTATCTAACTCGATATTAAGTCACGATGCAGTATAAGATTAGATGATGCAATCCTGCTTTATAGTGGAAGACGGCACTGGAATGAGATACCGTCAAAAGTCTATATTTTTTAACCGACTTCAAAAAAAGGAGGAGGTTTCTCAATTCGACCGTAGTTTTTTTTTTTTTTTTTTTTATTTTTTTTTTTTATGTTTGTTCGCGGATAACTTCGTCGTTTATGAACCGATTTCGATTATTCTTTTTTTGTTCGAAAGGAGATATCCCAAGTGTGGTACCATGGTAATTTTATCGAGGTATGATAAGTATCTCCAGAGATATTGAGATAAACATCTTAAAATTGGTACTGAAAATGAATAGCGCGGCATTGAAGTCGGTTGTTTTTTAGTTTTTAAACGATATTATGTCTAATCAACGAACTAGCTAGCACAAGCATGGATTGATACGAGGATCGCGCACGGCAGATTTTTCAATTCATTTTAATCCATATGCTCTGAGCAAAGGGTTGTAATTGCTATGTACATGAAAACGGCTCAAACGAAATGAACCTAGAAAGGAGCGTGTCCTTGTCTAACAAGCGAACAAACAACATCCAGGGTTGTATTGGAAGTCTCTACATTAATATCGATGCGTCTTGTCATCTCAAACGTCTTATAGAAGAAGATACAGCTAGACAGGCGTATATTTGCATCTCTTTTCGTATCGACGATTATCGCTCGAAATTCATTGCTATTCATGTAGAGACTACCGGCCCAGGGCTCCTAGACAAAATCCAATGTCCTATTTCCATACACGCTGACGCAAGTTTAAAATGTATGGGAATGTCATTTTTGTTGCGGAAACATAAATGTCATTCCATACATTTTGAACTTGCGTTAGCGTGTATGTAAAAAGGAAATTGGATTTTGTCTAGGGGCCCAGGGCACAGAATAATGAATAGTACAAGTACCCAGGGGTGGAAGTCTCTACATTGATATCGATGCGTCTTGTCATCGCAAACGTCTAATAGAAGGAGACACAGCTAGACAGTTGTATATTTGCATCTTTTTTCTGAGCGACGATCATTGCTTGAAGGTCATCGCTATTCATGTAGAGACAACCGGCCCAGTAGGGATAGATTACCCAATAACCCTACAGGGATCAATACTCAACACTCAATCATTTATTGCTTCATATGTACATCGCATTTTACAGGTATTAGGTATAGGATAGATCACTTAAGCTGACCAATACCGATGGGTAAGAATAACTCCCAATATTTTCATCTATACTAATATTATAAAGAGAAAACATTTTATATAACGAGTTCAAACTTTATTACTTTAACTTTAGTTTTTATATTATTTTATTTGATATTTGTTTGTTTGGTTTAAATCAAAAACTACTGGACCGATTTTTTAAATTCTTTCACTAATGAAAAGCTTTATTATTAGCAACTAATATAGGCTATATTTTATCCCCATATTCTCACGGGAACGGGAACTACGCGGGTGAAACCGCGAGGCGCTGCTAGTATAATATTAAAAAGGTTTTTAACAGATTCGACTGACATATATTTTTTATTAGATAAAATTAAATATTCAGTCTGATATTATTCAGTATACAACGTTATTAATATGAATTTTACCTTGCCATTTAGCCACAAGGTCTAGGGTACGGTGAGCGATCTCAGAAAACAATCTGATCAAGCGATTCTCGTCAGTGAGACGTATCTCTGGGAAATACTCCTGAAAAATAATTATAAGGTTGGTACTTAAACTCTAATTTAATATATATAAAACAAATAACTATGACAGAATTTGTGTTAACCTTTTTAGGGTTCCGTAGTCCTGACAAGGAACCCTTATAGTTTCGTCATGTCCGTCTGTCTGTCTGTCTATCTGTCCGAGGTTTTGCTAAGAGACTGTTAATACTAGAAAGCTGTAATTTTGTGGAGGTATGTAAATAAATGACGCCGACAAAGTGCTGAAATAAAATTTTTAAAAATATTTTTGTTTAGGGTAGCTCACCTATATGAGAAGTGGGGATGAATTTTTTTTTCATCGTCTACCCAATCGTGTGGGCTATCGTTGAATAGGTATTTTAAAATAGCTTAAGGGTTACTAATACCATTTTTCGATTGAATGCTCCATTTACGAAATATTAAACTTTAAAGTGCAAATTTTTGTTCCAGTAGGGCGTCCCCCCCCCCCCCCCTCCTCTAAAAGCTAAACTGCTGGCTTGAAAAATCTGGAAAAATTCGCGATAATAGCGCATTTCATGAACTATTAAGAAAAAATAGCAGTAAAGATAACTTTATTCGTTTAGCAGTAATAGTCGTTGGACTTGGGTGTTGGATAATTTTGTACCAAATACAAAATCCTTAGAATAAATCCTTTAAAGTGACAAAGACGGAGTACCTAGTTGCTTGTTTATAACGGGTAAAGACTTGCATTGAATAACATGCTACTACGGAACCCTACACTGCGCGTGGCCCGACACGCACTTGGCCGATTATTTTCAAAATCAGTTAATTATTAGACATTTCGTTTTAGTACCTACTCTTATGATATGGATAAAATAAAACTTCAAAATATCACGCGAGTGATTAGTACCTACTAAGTACCAAGTGCAGTTGACGCGCAAAATTCTGTCCATTCAGAGTTTTGAGTGTCGCAGTGTCTGAGGCAGACGACATCGTTTACCATCGAGCGAGCATCTTGCTTATCCTGTTACCCATAATATAGTAAAAAATAATCATACAAATTGGCATTAATATATTTTCAAGAATTGACTCTGTAAGCCAAGCCTTATAAACCACTTTCTCCTCCTTCGTCATGAAAAAACCGCCCAAGTGCGAGTCGGACTCGCGCACGATGGGTAAGGAACCCATCGTGCGCGAGTCCGACCATTATCTATAAAAACGGTAAAAATATCATGTTTTTTGTATGGTAGGCCCCTTAAATAATATTTTAATTTTAATTTCACTATTTATTTTTAAAGTTAATAATAATACTCAATACTTTGTAAATATTTTAAGCGTTGCCGTTATTCATAACGAGCAAATACGAGCAATAAAATCACGTTTGTTGTATGGGCTCCTTAAATATATTTTTTTCTTTTTTTTTTGTATATTTTGTTATAGCGGGAACAGAAATATATCATCTGTGAAAATTTCAACTGTCTAACTATCACGGTTCATGAGATACAGCCTGGTGATAGACAGACAAACAAACGGACGGACAGCGAATTCTTAGTAATAGTACGTAGTATTATTATCTTTCCTATGGTAATAGGGTCCCGTTTTACCAAAAGATAAAACGGGTAACGTACGGAACACTAAAAAGGTTTACCTTAATAATAAAATCAGCGAGCTGTCTCAGTGTTGCCATCTCTCCCGCCTTGGCCGGAAGTTCCAGAGAACCGAATCGGAACCACGAGCGTGACAAACGCAGCAGACAAGCCGCTCGCTCTCGACGAGGACTCCCATTGTAGTACACGTCACGCATTATTGCTTCGTCACTCACTGATAATTATGAAAAGAGTCAAATGCAGCTGTAGAATAGAAGGGATTGCAGCTATACAGCTGTCTGTCAGCAGCCCCCGTATCACGAAAACCATTGAATAAACGAAATAAACTAAATGACAGGGAAGGAGCTATACAGCCAACATAGCTGCGTCCCCGTCATTTCGTTCATTCAATGATTTTAGTGATCAGCCCTCAGCATTTTTAACGGTTGCGATGACAGAAAACGTCGATATTTATGTAGAGACCGCCAACCCTAGGTACTTGTACTATTCATTATTCTGTGCCCTAGGTAGGTAAACTTTACATAGTTACCGACGTTGAATTTAATCACAAACGTTTAAAGACAGAAACGCAGCTTTACTGGTGCCTAGCTAATAGCCGATTAGGCGAGCGTGTCAGAATAGGCAGCATACGGGAATTCCTTCCTTTGAGGCCTAGTTAAAGGCAGCGTCATTTGTTCCATCGTCACTTACCATCAACTGAGATAGTAGTCATGCGTGAATATTCGCCATATAAATAAAAATGTAAGTATCGATATCGTTCTAAAAGAGTGAACAATGAATCTCGTGTCCCATCACTATTCCAACTACCGGAAGTATTAATGAATGAACTTACCAAATCAATCCGTAACTTACCAAATGAGGGTGGATCCTTTTTGTCTACATTTTGACGGCGCAAAAACTTATGAAATAATGGTAGATATAAAAATTATTTTCGTCACCTTATGATGCTACCATCCTATGTGAAGTCTAGTCACACAACATAGGTTACCAGAAATTCTAGAAAATCCTTACCAACTAATCCAGCGGCTCTAACAGTGGGCACTCCCAGCGCATGACAAGCCTCACACCCGATCATTTCCCTGATAGCAGCGCGCAGCACCGAGCGGCCGTCGTGCACGCGACTGTATGGAGTCTGACCTGATCCCTTCAGTTGGATCTGCCATCTGTCTCCTGATCTGAAGCATCATTATTATACTAAGGGTTTCTGATAAAGTTTCAACTACTCCTAATAGGCTATCGACTCAGACTATCATAAAAAAGGCAGATAGATTCGTGCCAAACACCCGAGTGACCACAAATTCAGTAATACTAAATTCTTGAGTAATAAGTTTCCGCCTCAGTCCGGCATAGTCAATACGGCATGATTACTACGTAAGCAACGCTGCGAAGTAATGCTGCACGGAAGCGTCCTGCCGCAGCTTGGCAGCAAACTGAGCGCGGAAGCGTATAACTCAAGCATTTAGTATTACTGAACTTGCGTTCACTCGGGTGTTCGGTACGAATCCGTCTGCCTTTTTTATGATAGTTTGAGGCTATCGACTATCACTCATCAGGGCTTTTTATAATCAGAGCAGGGATTCTTTTAAGAGCCGGCGAAACTGGCCCTAAAGCTAAATGGTAGTTGACCATTGTTAGTTGAAACGCAATGAACTCTAGTCTGTGCAAAAAGAGAACCGTCGTAGAAATTGAGGTCACGTCGGTCGTTAGTTGTTTTAATTTACTGTTTTTGTTGCATTGCCAACACTGCTTTCATGACTAGTAAGACTAAAAATGTTTGATACTTGGTACTCTTATGCCCTTATCATTATTGTGTGCTACTAGGTAGTTATATTATGTACCTTACTTCCTTACCTTTGAATGTTAGTTCATCGTTACGCCACGACAGTTCTCTTTTTGCACAGACTCTACTAGCAAATACAAAGCTGTGTAGTCACAATGTGTGATATGCGGCACGCCAAATGGAGTCCAAATGAATCCCCACAGAATTTAGTTGACAAGCAATGGCACTCTTACATATTGCATTCGTGAATTATTAAAGCACCAACCTGTTTACGTACTCTCCAAGAATATGAGCTCTGCCATCACCGAGTTGTCCAACCCATAGACCATATTGGTGGCCGCCGTACCTGGACATTTACAAAATATATCTTATTTCACCCGTCGGTTACCACTTACCGGTAGTAGGATTATTTGGACAAAATATTCACCTCTCTGAATATTTTTTGAGGGGTAAGTAAATCCACACAATTTTATATACCTAGTACACAGTTTTACAATAGTAGGTACCTACCTTTTGAGATAGAGTAGCACCATCGAACAGAGATTACTATTTTACTATACGTAAGTACAAGAAGCTAATTATGAAACATTATTTATTTCTCAATGGGTAACAATGATGACAATGAAAGACTTCTTCGAGAGATAATTCTCTTCCAATTGGAATACATTATGCAGGCTAGGTACTGAATTATATTTTGAGGGCCCGGTGGCGCAATCGGGAGAACGCTTGCCTTTGATGCCAGAAGTACCGAGTTCAAACCGCCGTGCACCAATGGATTTTTCTATCGAAAAATTTATGTGCGCTCTTCACAGTGGCCCTCCGGTGAAGGAAAAACATCGTTAAGAAACCAACAACCTCCGCATGGTGGTAGGACACTCTGGTGTCCGCCTGGCCAGCTACCACCCTCAAGTTAAAAAATCTGTCACCAAACATCTAATGTGTTCCGGCAGCTATCCTTGAGAGCCAGTTCCCATTCTAGGCCTAGCGTGTTTACCATCTTCGACCGCATCATCACTTACCAACAGGTGAGATAGTGGTCAAACGCTAGCCTACGTAGTATATATATATAGTAGTACTATTACGTATAAAATATATATATATATATATATAATAATCATATTATTTATTAGCAGTAAAATATGGTACAAAAAGATCTTATTAAAGAGGCAACTAGCGTAATTTTTTTAATGAATTTACCTATGAGCAACTGGCAGAGCCCCATACGGCAGCTTCCTTCCCGCCAGGAACTCCACGAACTCTTCCCGGTCAGCCATCTCGGGCTCCATGTCGAGGATACCCATCAGGGCGTCGCTGGAGGCACATACTAGACGGATGTTACGTTCTAGAGGACAAGGCGTCGCCTAGTAGGAAACAGGTTCTTTACAAAGAGGTGTTAAATTTATCTTATTTGTTACTCTATTTATATTAAATATTTATAGGATGATAGCGCTTTTAACCACTATCGGACCAGTTTTTGTAGACCTGTAATGGATACTATCTTTACCAGACAAAATCTTAACCACTATTTCACCTGTCATTAAATGAAGATGCAGACTGATTCTTTGTCTGGAATAAGACGGCAGTGAGACGGTTACTGTGGGTCAACCTTAAGAGATACATATATGCTATTGCCGACTTTTTTTATTAAGTTCTACAATTATTCTATCGACACTTTTCTTCTATTTCTGTTTAAGCAGCGCTCTGCAAAATCGTAACACGATCGTAATACAGTTGAAATTCGTAATACGAAATTCAAATCTCACCGCGGATTCCGCTACTGAGATAGCTTACAGAATAGCCCTACTGTTCTGGCTGGTACAAAGCATCATGCTGGAACTCTGCGAACCGATGTGTGATAGAATGTGATTGGCTGGACCCATTCTGTATTCGTTTGATTTAAGTTTGTCATGCAATTGCACAGCAATGCAAAGCGATCTCAACAATATTGACCCATCTTTTATACGCCAATCATCATGCCAAAACTAAGCGAAGTGATCGACAGCGAACTTCGAGCATGCTCGAAGGCAACGAAGCGTTTTTTGGTGGTTGCGATATGCGACCTGATGCTAGCGAAGTCTACACGATCTTTTTTTTTATTATCATATAGGCTAGCGTTTGACCACTATCTCACCTGTTGATAAATGATGATACGGTCGAAGATGGTAAGCACGCTAGGCCTAGAACGGGAACTGGCTCTCAAGGATAGCTGCCGGAACACATTAGATGTTTGGTGACAGATTTTCTAACTTGAGGATGGGGGGGAGCTTGAGTTTTCATATTTAAATTAGAAGCCGCCATGCAGTAGAATTATAGCTTACTTCAGAAAATATAATATTTTTTATGTTCGAACGAATTTGATCGTGATTTTCATCAATCGGCAGCAAAATGTATTTGGGATACTGACTAAAGCGCCATTCCGTTAAATTCTTTTTCAACGGCGGTGTTTCTCCATCCATTTTCATTGTGAACGTTTCACGTTTCCAAAAAAAGAAATAATCTAGCCCTGATTAATTCAAACACACCGCCATTTTTTCTTGAAACACTGATTCCTGATTCTGTCACCTGACAGAATCGTGACAGTGAACCGGCAACACAACCAAAGATAAGATTTTTTAACAAGATAGAAATGAAAATGGAAAATACATTCTCGTGAAGCTATGAAATAAAATATGAGCTACATCACCTTTGATTATAAACTCGTCATATTATGAAATAAAACTGGCCAAGTACGAGTCAGACTTTTGTCTCGTACACAGAGGGTTCCGAACCGCAGTATAATAATATATAAGTATGTATTATATTATATTACCGTGTCAAAACCAAACATGCTTATTAACTACAACGCTATCTAACGAATATCTAACGAACTTTTAACACTAACTAAGTGAACGTTAACACAAAGGTAGGTAATTAATATTATTTATTAATAAATTAAACAATCGTTCATAGATGGCGCTATAGTAAAAACACGTTTTTTGTATGGGGACCCCCTTTAATTTTTAACTTTGTTCTGTTTTTAGTATTTGTTGTTATAGCGGCAACAGAAATACATCATTTCAAAATTTCAACCTTCTAACTATCACGGTTTATGAGATACAGCCTAGTGACAGACGGACAGACAGACAGATAGACAGACAGACGGACAGCGGAGTCTCAGTAATAAGGTTCCGTTGGTACCCTTTGGGTTCGGAACCCTAAAAAGTAGCGCAGATAATTTTTATTTTCTAAGTAAACCAAAAAGAACTTGGATAATTCACTATATCATTCATCTTTGTTTGTTTGGTCCACAGTACTATATGTAGCACGCTAGATAGGATATTGCCATTTTTAATACATGATTCACTTTGAAGCTCCCTCTAGGGGCACTTGTGGGCCCCCACATAGGGCCAAGGTTGCCCAGACTTATCTGTGGTTTGACCTCGGAACAATGATGCTTTAGTTTTGCTTTGTTCCGAGGGTTTGACTAGCGTTAATTAATTGTCATAAAATTGACAGTTTTTACCAGGGAGGATAGAATAAAACTGGCCAAGTGCGAGTCAACATCGCGTCTCTTATCGCACACTTAGGGAGGGTTCCGTACAATACGAAACATAACAGAGTTTCAACCTCAAGAATATTTAGTTTGGTCGCGATCTAGAAAGACGGGGCTCGTTTACTAGCGCCATCTATGTCATTATGCTGAAACTAACTAGATAGATGGCGTTTAAAAACACGTTCTTTGTATGGGGACCCCCTTTAATTTTCAACTTTATTTTGTTTTTAGTATTTGTTGTTCTAGCGGCAACAGAAATACACCATCTGTGAAAATTTCAACTGTCTAACTATCACGGTTAATGAGCTATAGCCTGGTGACAGACGGACAGACAGACAGACAGACAGACAGATAGACAGACAGACAGACGGACAGCAGAGTCTTAGTAATAGGGTCCCGTTTTACCCTTTGGGTACGGAACCCTAATAGAAGCGTGGACGGAATATTGTATTTTAATACTCCGTCCACGAATAGAAGAGTGGTTTTTGCAAATGTCATGTCCAACTACCAACCTATCTTCATTCCTCCTCATATAAAAATCTCTTCCCAAAACGGCGGATTTCTTTGGAAAAAATAATAATACGGGAAATCAAAATATTTTATTTTCTCGGGTTCTAAGCTAGTTACCACGTTCATTAAAGTTGTTAAAAGTGATGCTTATATGCTACTTTTAAACTACATATAACATTAACTTCTATTGCTTTCAGTTTTAGTGCAACGATTTTTTTTAACTTCTCTAACTTTTTACTCTCCCCCCTGGATCTCAACAAGAGTAGACGTGCATAAAATTAGTGTCAAATTTTATAAAAGATAAATTTATTTTATTTTGCTTAAATACATAATAAAATTACGTCAAAAGTAACAAATAATCGGCAACAAAAAATAGGAGTGCATAAACAACGAAGAGGCCAGTTACTACAAAACAGCCATCTTGGAACAAAACAGACTCCACCTACCGACGCAGACGCCGCCCCGTAAAGCCGCCATCTTTGTACCCGACAGCCAGTGACAACAGTGACTAGCGGTTACCTGACGACTTGCAGCTACTACCTCCCGGTCAGTTAAATTAAACACTTTCTTACGTTTATGAGAGCCTGGTACTGGCCAGACAAAACAGCGATTTACAATATAGAAAAATAACTTATAAATAATTAATTAGAGGCGATATTTATTATCAGAATATAAATTATAAAATATAATTAATAATAAAATATGCCACTAAATCGCACCCCGCCTTCCACAACGGCAATGACGTCATCTGATGAATCTGCGACAACCTCAGGTGGAGATACCTTACGTTCCGTTCCACTTAAAGCTGTAGGCTTATCTACTAGCTCGCATTATGACTCCGAACCGGACTTGCGCATAGTTCATAATAAAAAGAGGAAAATTGAAGAACAAGACAGCTGTGTATCCACTACTATAAAAGAGTCTTTTGAGGCTTTATCAAAAAAGCAGGATGAGAGATTTAAGGAACTAAAAGCTATTATTTACTCAGTAAAGGACCAAAACAATGAGCTGACGAGGACGGTGGAATTATTATCTCACAAAAATGACGATTTTTTTAAAAGAATAGAACAACTGGAAAAGGAGAAAAAAGAAGATAAAAAGTATATTTTCCAACTTGAAGACAGGCTTGAAAGGAATGAAAGATGGACCCGATCGATGGGTATAGAAATTCGTAATATACCAAAGATAGATCAAAAGCCCGAGTCTAAGGATGACCTAATAAACATCGTCCAAAAGATGGGCAGAACAGTCAATGTCGATATTAAGGATTCAGATATAAGGGATGTATATAGAACACATACCTCTGATGCCGCTCAAAGGCCAAAAAGAAAAGTTGTTAAACGCGGTTAAGCAGTTTAATAGAAATAAGCCGGTGAAAGAAAAACTGAATACTTCTCATCTTCAGTACCCACAGCCAATAAAACCCATCTTTGTTTCTGAAACTCTGACATTTAAAATGCAGAAACTTTTCTTTATGGCCAGAAATTTCCAAAAAATCGCAGGATATAAATACTGCTGGACTTCACGTGGATTTATATATCTCCGGAAAGCAGACAACATGCCTCAGTCCAGAATAGAATGTGAAGCAGACATCGACATCTTACGGAAGCTTGAATGACTAATTCGAATGCCGGCGTTAAGAATAGTTTTTTCTATTTGTATATTAGTTGAAATATTATCATGGGTCTACATACTTTTAATCAGCATAACATATTATTTAGTGGTAGGTCTACTTAGATTAGATCATACACTTATGATCTTAATGAACTTTATGAAATGTTTAAATCCAAATACACACGCGCACTTTTCACACATTGAATGTTACAAAGATAAATTCGATCCACCTAATAAATACAGTATCCGAAAAGTAATCTTTACTACGTCTAGCATACTGACACAAAAAATGTTTACATTAATACAAAAAGAAAATAGAATACATGGCAACATGAATAAAGAGAATCGATCAATCTACGCAATAAATATAGTTTGGTAACTTAAAGGAATTAACAAAAGATATTGATAATTTAACGATATCGACGGCTATGGAATGTGATCCTGAAGAATGCAGTCGGTATATGCCTATAAATAATAGACTTACAATACTCGCGCAAAACATACGAAGCATAAGTTGTAACTTTTCTTCCCTTGAAATATTGATGACCAGATTAGGATTTCATTGTGATATTCTAGTCGTAACTGAAAGCTGGCTGGCTTGTGTGTCTGCAGTACCTATCTTAGACGGTTATAACTCTGTCTGTTCTACAGTTAATCGTAATAAAAGCGATGGTGTTGTTGTCTACATCAAACAACAGCTGAGTTATACTTTTGATGAACCACAGTTTGATGAGGGCAACTGCATTGTTATAAAAATTGACTCAAAGACGGTGGTCATAGCAATTTATCGCTCCCCATCCTATAAAAATATAGATAAATTTTTAATATCACTAGACAAGATCCTAAATAGTTTATCAACATTTAATAACGTTATAATAACTGGTGACATAAATATTCCTATTAATTCTAATAAATTAGATGATAACTCAAATCGCTATTTAAATCTTGTTGCCTCACATGGCTTACTACAGGCTCATACCATTGTAACACGAGAAGCCAGCGGCACCTGCCTGGATCATGTCATTATAAAAACTTACTTATCTGCAATAACTATAATACCGTTTTCAAATATTACTGATCATAGACCTACTTTATTATGCTTAAATCAAAAAGTAAGGCGTAATTATTTTATTGCTACAAAAACTAAATTAAACTTTTTAAAGTTAAAAGTTGACATTTTCAATATTGACCTGTGCCCTATTTATGAAAATAACAATCCAAATGTCGCCTTAACTTATCTTATCAAACATTTACAAAGCTCAATAAATAATAATACAACAATTATAAACCTTTCAAGACGTAAAAAGATTATCAAGCCATGGATGACTATTGGTTTGCTCAGATGCGTTCGTAACAGGGATAATTTACATAAAAAATTGAAGCGCACTCCAACCAATAACATATTAAAATTAACTTACACTCGCTATAGAAATTTTTGTAATTCACTTATAAAAAAGGCAAGAAAAGCTTACGAAAAGTCTTTAAAAGATAAAGCAGGAAAAAATGTTAAAAAGATTTGGTCCTCTGTTAGAGAAGTGACAGGTACAAAGATTATAAAAGACTATCCAAAAGAACTTTTATCCATTTGTGATTCTCCTAACTCATCTGTTGACAAAATAAATGATTATTTCGTACATGTAGGGAAAAATTTGGCTAACAACATAAAACAGTCTGATGCAAATACTGCTAGCACGAATTTTTTACCCTTGAATACTCAAGTTGACTCTTTCGTTATTTTAAATACAGACAATGAAGAGGTTGAGAGACTAATTATGTGTCTAAAAGATTAATGTTCTGTCGGTTGGGACAATATATCTAATAAATTCCTAAAAAATCACAAAGACTTTCTAGCCCCTCCATTAACCTACATTTTTAATATGTGTTTACAACAAGGCATCAATACAAGATTAAATCAATACTTAGAACGAAATAAAATTTTATCTGAACAGCAATTCGGTTTTCGTAGCGGAAAATCTACAGATGACGCTGTTCATGAGTTTATTAGCTTTATATCTAAAAATTTAGATAATAGAAAGAAATGTATCTCTATATTTATAGATCTTGCCAAAGCGTTTGATACGGTGTCTGTCCCTATACTTATCGATAAGCTTGAACGAATTGGTATCAGAGGTACGCAGCTTGACCTTTTCAAAAGTTACCTCAATGATAGAGTTCAGAGTGTAAGAATTGGGCAGCATACGAGTCTGGGACTTCCAGTAACACACGGTGTACCTCAGGGCAGCATACTGGGTCCCACCTTGTTTTTAATATACATTAATGACCTGTGTCTATTAAAACCAAAACAAGGTAGCCTTATTTCGTATGCTGATGACACTGTCTTAATGTTTGCTGCGGACACATGGAATGACGTGTATAATGTGGCCCAAGCTGGTTTCAATACTGTCTCACAATGGCTCCATGACAATATTTTGTCCCTCAATGCTGAAAAAACTAAACATATTGCATTTTCTTTGAAAAATTCTTCCCAAAATCAAGACAGTAAAATATTCGCACATACTAAACTTTGTCTCTACAACCGTTTACACGATTGCTCATGTAAAACCTTAGAACCTACTACAGTATTTAAACATCTTGGAATAACTTTAGACAAAAATTTGAATTTTAAGCAACACATTTTAAATTTAGCCGGCAGAGTTCGTAAAATTATTTTCATTTTAAAAAAACTTTATAATATTGCAAACCCAACAGTAGTTAAACAAATATATCTAGCCCTCGGTCAATCATTGATAACCTACTGCATCTCCTCCTGGGGTGGCGCAGCTAAAACAACAATCTTGCCTTTAGAAATTGCTCAAAGAGCCGTTTTAAAGGTAAGTACTGGACGTCCATTCCTCTTTTCTACGTCACTTTTATACAAATCTTGTGAAGTTCTTACTGTTCGTCAACTTGCTATTCTTAGCATAATAATAAAGCAGCATTCTATGTTGACATATGATCCTAAAATTGAAACTAAGAGACGGAAATACAAAGTCTGTACCCAATCATTTCAAATGAACACTCAATTCATACAAAGGTTCATCACATTTTTAGGACCTTTTCTCTACAACAAAATTAATAAAAAGTTAAATATATACCCACTTCCTGTATTAGAATTAAAAAATAAAGTAAAATCTTGGTTGCAAACTTTATCATATAGTGAAACTGAAGAACTGTTGAAAATTATAAAATGAAACATTTCTACATAATACCTACATAACGAAAATCACACCCTCTCACACACACCCATTCGCACGCATCTTACACACAGAGAGGATCACAGAAATAATTATATGTAAGTGAGTAAAGTAGTTTAAGAAATATTTTAATCTATAAATATGTGCAATCATCAGTAAGGCTAGTACATAGCTAGATTTCTGGGGGAGGGCGCTGTAAGCTGAAACACAAGCGAAAGCTTAGTTCGGCGACAGATACCTTTAATATTTTGTACCATATATTCTAGCCATCTTTTAAATTTTGTATGGACATTTTTCTTGAATAAAGATTATTCTTATTCTTATTCTTATTCTTACTTTTTCAGGCAAATATTTGATAAAAGTTCAAAATTTTTTTTCCGCTTAATAAACATATTTGTCACTCGGGAGTTTTACTCCAATTTTTTATATGATGAAGTCTATCGGATTATACAATAAAAAGCCGATGTCCGAAAAATGGTCTCTTTAAGCCGGGTATCCGCTACATCACAGGTTCGCTGTGGTTTGCGAACACTCCGCGCTCCGCGAACCAGAACATCTACAGTGTACACACCTAGGCTGCAACGTCTGCGCTCCAGTCCAGCTCCTTTGTGTTCGCGCAAAAAACCGCTTCCAGAGCGCTCCGCCGTGAACCGATCGCGCTCCAGTTGCGCTCCGCGAACACGACGTATCCACTAGGTTCACACGGCGAACCTAACGGCTTTAAGCCGGGTTAGGTTCGCTGTGTTCACTGTGCTCCGTGTGGCCAACGTAGTGAAGTAAAATTAATATCGATAAATTATAGATATTTTCTTGTTTCATAATGGATTTACATGATAAGTGTACTTAGCCATTGTTAACGTATAAAAATTGGTAAAATTTTCGTAAATTGAGTTTTAAGTCGATTCAAAGTCACATTACATTACAGGTCTAGTTAAAGTCATATTCCAATCTATGAATTCCCAAAATGACACTGGCTAAATACACTAATCGTGTGGAGACATAATGAAACAAAAAAAAGTATATCAATATTTTTTCATTATGGCTTCACACGACAAGTGTATAAAAATCGATAATTTATAGACATGAATTTCACAATGATTTCGCCAAGGATTTAAAATATATAGATGGTGCACAGCATTGGTGCAACCAAGTTCTAGTGCACCCATTGGCTCTCACCCGCTGTCATGTATGACCCGACCAAATTACGTTGTTAATTTTATCTTATAGTTGGCATATGTATCACGTGTTCATCATTTTAGTCGGGTTATATCTCTATAGCTACTTCATTCGCATACGCTAATGTTTTCTCTGTATATATATATATATATACTTTGTCTATGCACAGAGTACTTCTTTTCTCTGTCTACGGTATGGCAAATTTACACAGGATCAGTAACTGACGTTAGTTGCCTGCCGAATCAGTGACTGCGTCTAATAGCACGACTCAGTTTTCGGCGCCAGCACGGACGACAGTTACTGACCCTGTGTAAAACTGCCTGTTAGGCAGTGCCTGTAAAACGTCTTTGGAGTTTGGATTTCACATCACAACGTCACACATTTGCAAGAACTGTCAATTTTATGTCAATAGTGTCAAACTTAGTTCTAAAGATCTAAAGTAGGTGGTGCTTCAGTTCAAAGAATCAAAGCGAATCGGAATCATATCATGTATTGCATTCTAGTAGTAACTATGCAGTTAGCTATGGTTTAGTCAAGGTCGCGGCAATATAATCAAATTGTGATGATGTAGGCGATGTAGCAGCTACTACGTGTTATCAAAGAAATGTAGTATATTTAATTTGGCCGGATAACTTAGAACGGAACGGAACTCATCCGGTGTGAAATTCGTCAGTTCGGCGACCGCAATTTCACTTTCGTGCGCCGCTTTCACGTTTTCTCACTTTCGAAAAAAAAATACAATTCTCGTGTCGTTAGAGTCCCAGTTTGTGTATAGTAAATTCTAGTGAGAGGTGTGGTAATTTTTGTGGACAGTACAGGAGTTTCCGTTCGCGATAAATGGATTTTTGTCGATAATTATGGTGTATACGGAGGGATATTTGAAGGAGAAGCTGACCAAGGAACTGGACGCCGTTCACGTCGTAAGTACTGTCAAAATATCTATCGACTATCGACTGCCGCGTTGTGAAAATATTGTGAATGAAAATCGCGTAGCCCGGTGTCGGGATCCATTCGTATTGTATCATGACAAAGAAATTAGATCCGGAGAGGTTTACCTTGACGAAAGATGCCCTGTTGCCGGGCGTGTTCTTTGCTTTACTTGTGCGGTGGATGGTAGCCCAATATCCGTATTCGGGGTACAAATCTCCGCCTATGTACGGTGATTTCGAGGCACAGAGGCACTGGCAAGAGGTGACGGTGCAAACTCCGCTGGGTTCCTGGTATCATAACACGACTCGGAACGATTTGATGTATTGGGGGTTAGACTATCCCCCTCTGACGGCGTACCACAGCTACTTGATGGGTTTAGTGGCGGAATGGCTAGACCCCGAGTCGGTGCGGCTGTTCGCGTCGCGAGGTTACGAAAACGAGAACCACAAGACTTTTATGCGATGGACTGTTTTTCTCAGTGACGTGTATTTTTTCGTGAGTGCCGCACTATGCATCTGTATCGACGCCGAGCGCGTGAAGATCAAAGAGAAGGGACAAGTCCGAATCAAAGTTCATAAAAACATTTTCAAAAGAGTTGATGTAGCTACCACATTATTTTTATTGTACCCCGGTATAATTTTAATTGACCACGGTCATTTTCAATACAATTGTGTGTCACTAGGTCTCTTTCTATGGGCCACTTTCTTCGTAATTGCTATAGAAAACGACATACTTTGCTCAATGTTTTTTGTTCTCGCTCTTAACTATAAGCAGATGGAATTTTATCATGCGCTGCCATTTTTCTTTTATTTGCTAAGAAAGTGTTTTATAAACCTGCCACCAAAGAGTAGATTTAAGTATATTGTAACTAGATTTAATAGGCTCGCTATTGCAGTAGTTTCATGCTTTATACTAATCTGGTATCCATTCATGACTTCCGTTGAAGACATTCAACAAGTTGTACATAGAATGTTTCCGATTAAACGAGGTATATTTGAAGACAAAGTGTCAAATTTCTGGTGCTTTGTGAATGTTTTCATTAAGCTGAAATCTGTATACACGAACGAGACAATGGCTTGGACGTGTCTTACGGTCACTGGACTAGCTATATTGCCTTCGTGCTTGGATTTGTTCTTCCGTATTAATAAAAAGAAGTTTGTGTTGTCTCTCATTAACGTTTCTCTGGCATTCTTCTTGTTCTCCTTCCAAGTGCATGAGAAAACGATACTTTTGGTAGCGATACCTGTTCTAGTTCATTTCCCTAACGACCCATTTATGTGTTTCTGGTTCCTTCTAATATCGAACTTCAGTATGTTGCCGTTACTTCTCAAAGATGGCTTAGCATTGCCGTATGTCCTTACTAGTGTTATTTATATCACAGTTTATAGTTATAGCGTGCAGTTAGCACAGCCAAAAGCTGGATACTTTTCATTTTTCAATGCCAACCGTATTGATAAGATAATGGAACCGAATTGTACTGAAAACTCAATGCTACTGAAACTCGTAAGCATCAATTTCTTCTTTTCGATGGTCGGTGTTGTCTGGCTGACTATCGCGAGCATGTTCATGGAACCTCCTCCAAAATATCCTGATGTATTCCCCTTATTTGTATCAGTGTTTTCGTTCATACATTTTGCATTCTTTTTTGTGTATTTTTACTACCAGCAGCTATCGCTACCTATGGCTTTGCCTGAACTTAAAATTAAGAAGAAGTAATGTAGCATATCAAATTTTAAACATTTTAAACATTCCAGTCAATAAAGAGTACTTAGATCTTTGATGTTTCTTTTTGTCTATCCATTAATAGAATAGAATAGCTTTTTATTGTATAACAATAATAACTTAATTCGGTGATACAATTGGTGGTTTTTTTCTCAAAAAGCAATCTCAACCAGACAATCTTAGTGGTTAAAAAATTTACTGTTTGGTAACAGTGAATCATTGCATTTAAGAATACATATAAAAGGTATCTTATATACAAGGTGATAGGTCTGACCGTGACTACCCACATTATATTCAGCCCATAGGCCGGCCCATATTCCTGAAAAAGGTGAAAAAACAATATCAGTAATAGCATTTCTCCTTCTAACAGCTAAATGATGATAATGGTTAGGATAGGTTAGGACATTAAGGGCCAGTCTCACCGGTTCCTAATAGCGCTAATATGAAGAAATCTGACAGATTTTTGACACCTTTTATATGGCGTCATGTGTCCGATAACTATCTAACGATTCTAACACATTATCAGGAACAGGTGAAACTGGCCCTAAACAAAGGTAGTTTAGTATTTAGCATTACACCATCTAGGAGAAAATCTGCTGCCAAAACCTTATGGTGTTCCGGCTTTGAGAATCAGAGTATTCTAGGCCTAGCATGTATGTTCACCATCTTCGACCACATGTTCACTTACAACCAGGCAAGATAGTGGTCAAACACTAGCCTATACAATATAAAAAAATACTAGGAACTCCTTTAATTATGTAGAAGACATTCAAATTCAAATAATTGTCATGATTTCTTTTTTGGAGAATTGGTTGTTAGTGAATGCCAAGGAGATTTAAGTAAGTCAGTAAGTACTTACTCGGAATCAGTTAGGGGACATGCAAATAACTTATTTCTCAGAATTTCTGTTTTGTATATCCATTGCTTAGTGATCAAGTGAATGTAGTTTTTGATCTTGATCTTGATAAAATGGAAGGACCAACAGAATATCTAATCAACTATATAGGTGCTGTTAACTGGTCACGCGCCACAACCTCGAAGTGCTGCCACTGAGCTATTTACTGTATTTTTACGTCATTTTAATAAGTTTGCTAAGGCGGCGGAGATTTTGAGGTCGTGAGTTTGATCCCCATCCATTGCACTATTGACGTGAACCCACTCCAGACACATGCATTGTAGTGCCACTTCTGCTAGTCCGCCTGGGGCGGTACCACCACTTTGCCAACTAATTTTCAACCATGAAATAGAAATGTTTTTCGGTTGAAATGGCAAGGTGTCCAGTGAAATTACAGGGCATGTGAGACTTAACATTTTTATGTCTCAAGGTAACAGGCGCAGTGCAGTGACATTAAAAATTCTGGCAGTTCAGAATTTTGTATGCCGCTGTCACTGTTATAGGTAGACGTCATCGCTTACCATCAGGCGAGCGTCGTGCTTGTGCTTGTCGTGCTTGCTTGACCTATTAACATTAAAAAAAGAAGCATATTTAGCTTAGTTGGAGGGGTTAACAAGACTACTAGTAATGTGCAACCCACATTGTGAGTGAGCTTAAAAAAAACATGCGGGGCAGTCTTTGGGGACTGCTGATAGAAGTGAAAAATAAGTAATTTGTGAATTTTATCGTCGAGATACACAGTATACATATAGCTCATGGGAAGCGTGCGGTGACAATGACGCAAGTTTCATGCTTTTTGTTCACCCAAAAAGTGTTCCACGCGCCTAAATAAATTTTCACTTCAAACATTTATATGAACTGTGTGCATACATTGTCATCTTTTTAGGTTCCGTACCCAAAGGGTACCCTATTACTAAGACTCCGCCGTCCGTCTGTCTGTCCGTCGCCTAACTGTATCTCATTAACCGTAATAGTTAGACAGTTGAAATATTCACACATGGTGTTTTTTAATTTCTATTGTCGCTATAGCAACAAATACTAAAAACAAAATAAAGTTAAAAATTAAAGGGGGTCCCCATACAGAAAGCGTGTTTTTCAGTATAACGCCATCTATGAACGTTAGGTCTAAGTGTCATCATCATCTGGGTGTTGACAACACCTTCGTGTTTGTTAGCTAACAACCTTTCTAATTCGTTTCGGCAAAATGACATAGATGGCGCTAGTAAACGAGCCCCCCTGTCTTTCCAGATCGCGCTGACGAGATTATCCGTGAACTCGTATAACTTACAAAATTTTCTCGGTATAATCAATATATCAAATATAAGGTTGAACATCTGTTTTAGTTACAATTATTCCACCATCATAAATCCTAGGTAGATCTAGGTGGTAAATAAATTACCACGCTTAAAGCTGAGCGTGTTCAGTGTTTTTAATAGCAAACTCTGTTATGTTTGGTATTACTGTGGTACTGGTACGGGACCCTCCCTAAGTGGAGACGCGAGTCTGACTCGCACTTGGCCAGTTTTATTTGTATCTGATAAGCTAGCATTTTTACCGCTATCTCGCATGGTGGTAAACAATGATGTAATATTTCTACCATTTGTGGACAACACCCATGAAATCACGTAGAGTAATCAATTTGTGCAAGGATTGAATTTAATTGAACTCATGGCGATCTGCTTAGTTAGAAGTCAAGACGTATGTCCGTTACGTCAACGGGCCGTCCAATATCACATGTTATATCCTTCGAGCATTTACCAAAGGAGATGTTAACGCAAGGCGTACCCCTCTGCTGGCCATATAGCCATTTTTGGCCACATGAGCGTGCGTAACTACGCTGTATTTTTAATACTGTGTGCGTGTTTCAAGCTAGTGTGCGGGATCGTTAAAGTGAGTGATTTGTGTGTGTGCAATGCGTGTTTACCTCGTCCCCAGTAAGTATCGGCAGAAAAAAATGTTTGCGGATTACAATTTAACATCTCCATTGGTAAATGCTCGAAGGTTATATAACATATACACATATCTGGTTAGTAATTAGTCTAACGACAGCATTGCACAAGCTTACTGTCTATAATTGACAGCAACATTTAGTACAATAGGATTAGAATAGACTATGCTGCAATTGCACGCTTAGGATTAGCCTGGAAAGGAACCTACGGCCTACTTATAACGTAATGAGATCATGCTTGTTTCTAATAGTAAATTATACCTAAATACGTAAATAACTTTGTAGTTAGTAGGTATTAGGAGGCTTTGTTAAGTTTATTTGTTTCTACAAGTAATAATACATCTCATACTTATAATATTGTACTTAAGGATTAATAAACAATACGATTCAGTACCTATTTTTCAACCGACTTCCAAAAAGGAGGAGGTTCTCAATTACTCCGCCATATGTGAACCGATTTGACTGATTCTTTTTTCATGGGTAGGGTACTTCACCGTTTTCATCACGTTACCCTGAGACTCATCTGTTACCGTTTACTTCCTACCTGTCTGATGCTTTTAGGAGGATACCGTCAGAATGGCTGGTCGTTTGGTGCATTTGACAATTAGTGAATATTAATAATTGCTACATTGTACGTGATCTTCCGGCAGTAGTGACGTTCGTGCCGTTTTCACCACGATGCATTATTCGTATCACAAGTTACCCTGAGACATGCAGACGGATCCTACCCCTCGTCATCCTCCTGATGCTCCATTATCTGATGCAGCAACTTTGTCAGTTCATATAACCTTGTCCGTCGTGGTCCGTTGACGGCTGCGGCACGCGCTAAGTACGCTGCATTCGGCCCGTGTACTGTTTTCACCACGTTGCATAATTACACGCATGGCTTGGATGCGCGCGCGCGTTTGTGGATGCGTGCGGGGTTTACGCTATTAGGGTTGCCACTATTTTAAAACTTCAGTGTAATTAATAGAATAGAAACTGTACCCTTTTTTATAAACTTTTTTTGAAGTTAAAATTTTGTAGAACCTTTGAGCACTTTTTGGGTGAACGAAATGTATGGAACCTTTATTTCGGCATTTCACGCCGTCTATGAACGCTTAGCTAGGTAAACGTCCCATAGATGGCGTTATATTGAAATGTCGATCCCTAACTCCTTTGTTAGACGTTAGATGGCGTTATAAGAAATAAAATGTTTATTAATTATAATTTTTTGCTGGCGAAAAATGATAGTGGTTGCTCGATCTTATAAAATACTGTAGTGTGGTACGGAACCCTACTAGTGCGAGTCCGACTTGCACTTGGCCAGTTTATTTTTAATGCTTACTAGCAATGTGGGTTGCACAGTGCACACTGCTAGTATTATGTGTTAGCCTTTAAAACCAAGCTAAATATAAAAGAAAGAAAAAGTAAGAAAAATCATTTATTAAGCAGTCCTCAAGTTACAGTACAGTTGAAAAATATATTTGATATTTTGACCAAAAAACTTAACTAAATAAAACAAAAAAACTAAAAGAAATACAATATAAGGTTCTGAAACAGACCAGTCTCAGCACAAATGTCCAGATTTTTGGATCGTAGCGTAGTACCCCAAAACCAAGACGCTGATTTTCAGAATGGCCTAAGAGCGGGAGTAGGACTAACACCGATAACAATAACTTAAATAAAATAGATACAATAACATAAATTATCAATAACAGATACCATATTTATAAATATATATACAAATATGCTTGTGTCTGGAGTGGGTTCACGTCAATAGTGCAATGCGTGGAGATCGAAATCAGACCTCTCGATCGCAGGCTGATACCGTAGCCATTAGGCTATTGCCGCTTAAATTTTAAAGCCCAGCATAGTAAAGTTTAATATTTTGTTTCAGAGTCTTAGTAAAAGTGTCCCGTTTTTTACCCTTTGGGTACGGAACCCTAAAATGGGTTAAATATTTAATTTAAACTAATTAAACCACTACACCTTCAAGCATGTCCAAGATACCTATCTACGAGTCATTGAACCAGTACTTGATATTATTTACTTAGTTTTGTTTTTACAATGTTTAGGTACGTGACCGTGCTCCAAAAGAGTGATAGAGACAAAAAAGTTGATTTATGATTATGACCTAGAGGCCATCATGGTTCATGCTTAGAAATTGAGACGTTATTTTATATGCTTACTATTTTGAAGTAATAAGAAAGTATGTACATTATACAAAAGGATAAAAAAGTTGATGATAATAATATTGTTTTCATTAAGTTTTCGATTAATAGAAATGTAAATAACGCTGCCCCTGATTCTCAATCATTCGGAAAGTGCGTCTTATTCAACTGTGATCGTGAAATTGCGATTTTCAATGGTCCGATCGAAAACTTTGACATTTCAATTCGAAGTCATGTGACTATTTTCGAAAAACAGATCACACAAATATTGATTGACAGAGCTTTACAGTGATAAAATTCTTGGTGTACGTGAACGAAATCGCGGGTATCAGCTAGTATATTATAATGAGGTTAACGATTTTACATCAAAACTCTAAAGTGCCCCGGAGACGGAAGAAAATGTCAATGGGTTTCAATCAATATTTCCATCATTTGCTTTTTACGTTATAGTTGCGAATAACATGCAATTGCCTCTGTAGACGATCATTTGGTACATCAATGTCGTGAAAATTGACAATTGCGTATGACCGTCTCCGGGGCTCTTAAAACGAATCTAATCTGGTGTGAAATTTTCGCACCCGGAACACTTCCCCGTGTGGCAACCCTGAGCGCTCTCGCTGGCAACACTAATGAGCAATCGGCCATTGTATTGCCACTACAAAACGTAGTCTGTCTTGCGAATATATTACCACTCAATATGTCTTTAATAAACTAGGCAAACGGTTGGTGTTTAGGATAGTACCTAGTTCTTAGTAGAATGGGCTCGTCACATCTGTTGCAGAACTGACTGAAGATAGTTTTTTAGAGCAAAAACACACATAGATCACAGGTGGTAGGAGCATGTTGTATCGATTTTCCGCCTGACTTGCTACCAAAAAGTAGCTTACTACTTGATGGAAGTAAGCCGCCATCAAGGGATTATTTCGCCGCCATAACCTTACGTTCCGGCATCACACAGCCCTTGAGAGTCAGAGTATCAATCAAGCCTGCTCACATAACACAATAGGAATACATGTACCTATCCAGACTAATATTATAATAATTAAGATATTTTAAAAACTAAAACAACCGACTTCCATGCCCCGCGAGTCAGTTTCAGTAGCAAGTTTGAGACGTTCATCGTCATATCTCTGGAGATACTTATCAGATCTCGATAAAATTACAATGGGACCACCTCGGAAATGTACCCTACCGGTTAAAAAAAGAATCATTCAAATCGCTTCACAATTGACGGAGTAATCGCGTAACATGCATACAAAAAAAACATACAGACGAATTAAGAACCTCCTTCTTTTTGAAAGTTGGTTGATAAATAAACCATGGCTCAGCTAAATGGAGCGATAAATATGCAAGCTGGTTGGTAGCAGCTGGAAACAGAAAATTGAAGATTGGGCTTACAGAAGCCATTAATAGGGAATATGCATGTGGTATAAATTTACTTGAAATCATTTATTTCCGAATCATTATTGTTCTGGTGTTGTATGTTAGACATTTTTTTATAAATAAAATACTCTCACATGTGTTAAAATATTATATGAAAAATGCAAAAAAAGCGTTGGAAATTAAAATTTGCTAAACACATCACCACTTGTAAATTGTTAAACACAATCCAAAATTTCATCGTACCGACGGGACTTGAACCCGCAACCTCCGGAATAACATGTTCCGGTGCTTTGCCAATTAAGCCACGGTGCGAAGTATCGTTACGACGAAATTAGTGGATTGCATTTGTTAACCCAATTATGCATTGGTGGCGCCATCTATGACTACTTATTACGTAAGTTAATCATTCGGAAGAATACATTACAGTTTTCAAATCCGACGAGAGATGTTGCACTGCGTAAATCAAATATTATGTTTCCTTGAAGTGTCTCACACTTTATATTTTTGTAAATTGTTAAACACAATCCAAAATTTCATCGTACCGACGGGACTTGAACCCGCAGCCTCCGGAATAACATGTTCCGGTGCTTTGCCAATTAAGCCACGGTGCGAAGTATCGTTACGACGAAATTAGTGGATTGCATTTGTTAACCCAATTATGCATTGGTGGCGCCATCTATGACTACTTATTACGTAAGTTAATCATTCGGAGTAGTAGTGATAAGTAGTCATAGATGGCGCCACCAATGCATAATTGGGTTAACAAATGCAATCCACTAATTTCGTCGTAACGATACTTCGCACCGTGGCTTAATTGGCAAAGCACCGGAACATGTTATTCCGGAGGTTGCGGGTTCAAGTCCCGTCGGTACGATGAAATTTTGGATTGTGTTTAACAATTTACAAAAATATAAAGTGTGAGACACTTCAAGGAAACATAATATTTGATTTACGCAGTGCAACATCTCTCGTCGGATTTGAAAACTGTAATGTATTCTTCCGAATGATTAACTTACGTAATAAGTAGTCATAGATGGCGCCACCAATGCATAATTGGGTTAACAAATGCAATCCACTAATTTCGTCGTAACGATACTTCGCACCGTGGCTTAATTGGCAAAGCACCGGAACATGTTATTCCGGAGGTTGCGGGTTCAAGTCCCGTCGGTACGATGAAATTTTGGATTGTGTTTAACAATTTACAAAAATATAAAGTGTGAGACACTTCAAGGAAACATAATATTTGATTTACGCAGTGCAACATCTCTCGTCGGATTTGAAAACTGTAATGTATTCTTCCGAATGATTAACTTACGTAATAAGTAGTCATAGATGGCGCCACCAATGCATAATTGGGTTAACAAATGCAATCCACTAATTTCGTCGTAACGATACTTCGCACCGTGGCTTAATTGGCAAAGCACCGGAACATGTTATTCCGGAGGTTGCGGGTTCAAGTCCCGTCGGTACGATGAAATTTTGGATTGTGTTTAACAATTTACAAAAATATAAAGTGTGAGACACTTCAAGGAAACATAATATTTGATTTACGCAGTGCAACATCTCTCGTCGGATTTGAAAACTGTAATGTATTCTTCCGAATGATTAACTTACGTAATAAGTAGTCATAGATGGCGCCACCAATGCATAATTGGGTTAACAAATGCAATCCACTAATTTCGTCGTAACGATACTTCGCACCGTGGCTTAATTGGCAAAGCACCGGAACATGTTATTCCGGAGGTTGCGGGTTCAAGTCCCGTCGGTACGATGAAATTTTGGATTGTGTTTAACAATTTACAAAAATATAAAGTGTGAGACACTTCAAGGAAACATAATATTTGATTTACGCAGTGCAACATCTCTCGTCGGATTTGAAAACTGTAATGTATTCTTCCGAATGATTAACTTACGTAATAAGTAGTCATAGATGGCGCCACCAATGCATAATTGGGTTAACAAATGCAATCCACTAATTTCGTCGTAACGATACTTCGCACCGTGGCTTAATTGGCAAAGCACCGGAACATGTTATTCCGGAGGTTGCGGGTTCAAGTCCCGTCGGTACGATGAAATTTTGGATTGTGTTTAACAATTTACAAAAATATAAAGTGTGAGACACTTCAAGGAAACATAATACATCACCACTTGTCAATTAGAAAGTGACGTCACAGTGCACAACACGGTCTCCACAGATTAAATATTTTTCATATAAATAGTATGCACTGTAGTACGAATACGTAGTATTTCTATTAAAAATCTTTAATCTGTGGAGACCGTGTCGTGCACTGTGACGTCACAAACGCGCGTGAGAATTTGACAGCGTTTTAGGTGCCTCATATTTTTTCAATGCTAAAACTATATTTTGTAGCTTAATTTGAACACTTTCAGTATTATTTAATTTTTTTACTGTGTTAAATGGGTGTATTCAGTGAAATAAACATATAAAAAAAATCATGCATATTCCCTATTGTGCCATAGAAGAGGTCTTTTGTCCAGTAGTGGATGGAATCAGGCTAGAAATACACTGAACGTAACTTAAATGTCCAAGAAGATTCAACAGCGATCTTCAAAAATAAATAATCATTATTTTTTAACACTATTATTTTTAAATTTAAAATATGTTCATGAAAAATTATAAAATTAACGTTTGACCTAATATAGCGTAGATAATGCGTGATAAAAGATCGTGATGCAATTGATCTAAAAAAATAAATCTCGCATGCTGTATGTATACAGAGGTCACCTTGTTTCAGCAGTACCATCTCTGTTTCTAGAATTAATGAAGACTAACGCATCGACTCTCTAGCAAATTAAAATTGTTATTGTTATATACCGGCTGTAATTCACGTACCTTTAGTCGAATTTTCTCGACCTAGGTTTCGAGCGAGTCCGTCGCTCTTCCTCAGGAGTGAGGTCACGCGGTGAGATCGCGATGTTCACTGGGTTATGTTAAAATTGTGTTACATATCCGTTCAAAATATCGAATATCTATATAAGATTTATCTTACTAATATAAGAGCTGAAGATCGAGCTCAATAGCGTGAGGCCTATGTCCATCAGTGGACAGAGATGGGCGGATGATGATTACTATAAGTTAATAAGATCGTGTAAAAAACTAAAAATAACCGACTGCAATGCCGCGCTATTAATTTTCAGTACCAATTTTGAGAGAGGGGTAGGACTTGGGAGAGGCCTATATCCAGCAGTGGACTGATACCGGCTGATTATGATGATGATGACCAATTTTGAGGGGTTTATCTCCATATCTCTGGAGATACTTATCAGACCGCGATAAAATTACCATGGTACCTCATTTGGGATATCTCCTTTCCAACGAAAAAATAATAATTAAAATCGGTTCATAAACGACGAAGTTATCCGCGAACAAACACAAATATATATATATATATATATATATATATATGTATATATACGGTCGAATTGAGAAACCTCCTCCTTTTTTTGAAGTCGGTTAAAGAGGGTGACCAAAAGGTGGTTCTAAACGGGGGACCACTGATGGTACGCTTCGGCCGTGGCTTCTGACTATCCAGAATATTGCAGCCTCCTGTATCTGTAATAGGTAGTCATCTTCGCTTACCATCAGGCAAGCGTCGTGCATGTCCTATTACTTTGTATCATAATAATTTAAGATCGATTACAAAACTAAATAACCGACTTCACATGCCGATATAGTGAAAATATCCACTAGTCATAATCATGTCGTCAAGGTATTAAATTTGTTTATCTCATATCTCCGGAGATAATTGTCATATCTCGATAAAATTTGAATGGGACCAAACGGGAGGCATAATCTCTCAAACAAAAAGAAATCAAATCGGTTAAGATTTGACGGAGTTCTGAGGTAACAAACATTAAAAAAATACAAGAATTGAGAACCTCCTCCTTTTTTGTGAAGTAAGTTAAAAAAATCGCAAGTGATGTCGCGAGACCTAACTAGCGCACAGCAGTAATAATACCTAACAATACTAGATTCATCCAATCCAATATCACGCTCAGTGAATACCTAATCTATTTCTGTTGCGATACTATGTCTAAACTTGTCAAACTTTACGACGTGGAAAACCCAAATGCTTTTAAGAAGGAAACTAGTGTCTCATGTCTTACATGGAACCCATTGATGTAGCCATTGTTTGAGGATGTTGAGTCAGACGCGATATTTTGGCTGTATGCTGATCATAATCCAATAAAGACGGTATGTTGTGATGAATAATAGTTCTTAGAAGTCTAGGGGACAGTTTCACCGGTTCCTGATAATACGTTAGATAGTTATCTGACAGATGACGCCTTACAAAAGCTGTCAAAAATCTGTCAGATTTCTTCATTTTAGCGCTATAGCTATAAGGAACCGGTGTAACTGGCCCTAGGTATTGAAACTATTGAATAAGCTACTTTCAGTAGTTTTTTTTATATCTCATAGGCTAGGCGTTTGAACACTATCTCGCCTGGTGGTAAGCGATGATTTAGTCGAAGATGGTAAACACGCTGGGCCTGGAATTGTCAGAATTTGGAGGGCTGTGTGTGCTGCCGGAATACCGTAAGGTTATGGTGGCAGATTATCCAAATCGGTTCAGGCATCTTCGAGTAATCTGTAAACGACGCATTGAGAACCTCCTCCTTTTTGTGAAGTCAGTTAAAAACGGGTGATTAATTGGTACCTCTTTGATAGCAAGTCAGGCGGAAAATCGATATAATGCTCCTATCACCTGTGTAGTATTTATAATATTGATTCTGATAGTTGTGTTTCAGAATGTTCTATTCACAAACAATGTAAAATCTACAGGGAAATTAATAAAAATAATTTAGTTACTAGCCAAGCCATCCATATCTATCGATCACTTCTGCGTATGAAGGTTTGTTACACATTGACTCAACCAAACAGTTTCACGACAAAGGAATCTGCATTTAAAACGAACCATACGTGCTCCGGTTCCGAAATACCCACTCCTCCATATGGCGTCTACTGTCAGAGTCGGACATGCACGAATTCCAATCGCCTGAATGACCAATGAATAAGAAATGCTCTTAACATCGTTATCGATAGCAGATCGATGTGGATTGATTAAGCTGTTTGGCTGAAGTGTAATCGAGCAGTCGGGATTTTACTTGTAAATATACAGAAAAACGACAAGCAGCGTTTAAAAGCCATAACAAGACGATGAAGAAGAACTAGCTTCAGTGAGTTAAGGGTAGTTAAGAACGTTTTGTAGACGTAAATTACCTACCCGCTCAGTATTAATCACAGATATATATGTATCTTGTTTACCATATTGGACTAACCTTTTCGTATATGATTTTGGATCTCTAGTTATACATATAGACTGATAAGCAATTATCCGATCACCACTTTTTACAAAATAAATACAGAATTTTGATACATGCATCCTAATTACTACATCTCTCTTGATAGATCTTCTGATAGAGCCCATGTTATGTATCGTTATAGCACATTTAATGTCAATTGCATATTCTCAATATGGTAGTAGATTAAAAATAAATCAGTATTGTCATTAAGACGGTGCTCCAGATATCAATCCAATATAAAAACTATTTTATCACGTTTTTATAATGTACTTTCTTGTTTGTCTCTGATTGTAGTTCCGGGTGGAATCTTGCAATTCAATAGCCATGTGCAAATGATATCCTTAAAGGGAAAAGATAGATACGTATCTTTTTGAACTAAAGATATATATAACTCTTTTATATCTCTACTAGCAGCCCGCCCCGGCTTCGCACGGGTAGAACATATATGCCTACAACATTTGCATCAGTTTGTTGCATCGAATATAAAATATGAACATATTTAACAATAACCGTCATATTTCATCCAATTTACACAAAACCTTAACGAATTATGCACCTAAACCTTCCTCATAAACACTCTGGCTATTGGTGAAAACCGCATGATAATCCGTTCAGTAGCTATTGAGATTATTGCGAACAGACAGACAGACGCAGTGATGGAATTTGTTTTATAATACTTACGTAGTGATATTGGACGGCCCTTTAGCGTAAAGGATAGTTACCCTGATTCTGACCCGACCGTCGTTGGTTCTAATCCTAGCTATATACCTACCAATGAAAGTTTTATGTACATTCATGAATCATGAGTTTTCGTACAGTGGCAGTGGGATCATTAAATCTACCAAAAAGTAACAAAAAGGGCCCGGTGGCGTAATCGGGAGAACGGTCGGCTTTGATGCCGTGGTACCGAGTTCAAACCTTACCGTGCAGCAATGGATTTTTCCATCGAAAAATGTATGTGCGCTTCTCACAGTGGCCCTCCGGTGAAGGAAAACATCGTTAAGAAACCAACAACCCCCGCATGGTGGTAGGACACTATCTAGTGTCCGCCTGGCCAGCTACCACCCTCAAGTTAGAAAATCTGTCGCCAAAAACATCTAATGTGTTCCGGCAGCTATCCTTGAGAGCCAGTTCCCCAGTCTGGGCCTAGCGTGCTTACCATCTTCGACCGCATCATCACTTACCAATAGGTGAGATAGTGGTCAAACGCTAGCCTATAAGTTCGATGTAAAAAAAAAAGGTGAACATCTGCCGCCGTAACCTTACGCGTTCCCCGACGCAAAATGTAGGGGTAATATACGTTTAACGTTTGTATCTGTGTGTCTGTCTGTAGCATCTTAGCACCTAACCGCATGAACCGATTTTGTTTTTATTATTGATTGTTTTTTTTTTGTTTGATAGATGTCTTCATCGAGAGTTTTTTTAGCTTTGATTCATGAAAATTCGTCAAATCGTTATAAAACTATGAGCTTTTTTCTAGTTAATTGCGCTATGAAATCAACTTTCATAGGTCTGATCAATTCGAAAATCTTCTTCTTCAACGATATTGTAAGAACATGGAAGCATTGACCTGATGCTGGGACATCTCCTAGACTCTACAGAATACTCAAATCCTCACCAACTTACAGGTCAGATTTTAAATGTCGTGTTTAGAGTCATTGGAATGCTTTTAATGAAAAGATTATACATAGATCAGTCGGGGTGGTTTAAAATATTATATTATTACTAGCTGACCCGGCAAACGTTGACCGGAGAGGAAAAATGATTAAATTACTAAAATGGCTATTAAAAAATAAGGGTTGATCGTAGAAGGGTGAAAATTGAGGATTGTATGTATTTTTGTATGTTGACTACCCCTAACATTTAGGGGGATGAAAAATAGATGTTGGCCGATTCTCATAGATACCGGCACTATATACTCTCTATACACTCTACTGGATATAAGCACAAAAAATTTCATCAAAATCGGTCAAGCCGTTTCGGAGGAGTATGGCAACGAAAACTGTGACACGAGAATTTTATATATTAGATATATATAGATGAATATTATTTTAGACAATAGATCATATTATTATACTATATTGACTTGAAATTGATTGTGATCGGTGGGGATCTACAGCATAGCTAAGCCTATTAATAGTATTTTCGTAGTAATATGACCTAATCTGTGGTTTCACTGCAAATATTTTATTAATTTTGCGTTGCGTGTATGTGAAAATCGTGATATCTTCTAGAGTTTTCATTAGAATTATATACTGTAAAGGACAACTTTAATCTATAATATGTGGCCAAGCTAATTAGTGTAATTATTTGGATAAGGATTAATACTATATACTTGAAAATAGCCTTGGAAGTTATGTAATATTTTTTAACAAAAATTTTAAGATTAAAATGGTTACTGTGAGTCAACCTTAAGAGATAGACATATGCTGTCGCGGACTTTTTTGTAGGTCTTATTAAGTTGTACAACTCTTGTATAGAAAATATTCTTCTATCTATTTTCAATTAAGCAGCGTTTGTAAGAAACGTGTTTTTTCAACCGTTTTTTTGCCGACTTAGGTTGCAAATTAGGTCTCCACGAATGTACCTTTGATTTAAACGGGATAATATATAGCCTATTTTCATTCCGAAAGTCCATTCTATGTATTTGTGAAAGAATTTTTTAAATCGTTTCAGTAGTTTTTGAGCCAAATCATTACAAACATACAAAAATACAAATGTTCTCTCTTTATAATATTAGTATAGATATCCCTGATAACTCCGTGACGCTACGCTTCCTTTCTATCACATCTCTTCCAATGTTACTTTTTAGGGTTCCGTACACAAAGGGTAAAACGGGACCCTATTACTAAGACTCCGCTGTCCGTCTATCTATCTGTCTGTCTGTCTGTCTGTCCGTCTGTCACCAGGCTGTATCTCATGAACCGTGATAGTTAGACAGTTAAAATTTTCACAGATGATGTAATTTTGTTGCCGCTATAACAACAAATACTAAAAACAGAATAAAGTAAAAAATAATAGAGGGTCCCCATACAAAAAACGTGTTTTTTTCGGCATTTCACGCCATCTATGAACGCTTAGTTAGGTAAACGTCCCATAGATGGCGTTATATTGAAATGTCGATCCCTAACACCTTTATTACACGTTAGATGGCGTTATAAGAAATAAAATGTTTATTAATAATTATTTTTTGCTGGAGAAAAATGATAGTGGTATTTTTTGCTCGATCTTATAAAATACTGTAGTGTGGTACGGAACCCTATGAGTGCGAGTCCGACTTGCACTTGGCCAGTTTATTAAAGCTTTCATTGTTATAAGTATGCACATTATTTAGAACTTAAGAACCATTTCAGATATCAATATCAGATATCGATATCAATACCAGTTTTTCGATCATGTTCATAAGTTGATTTATCATCATCATAATCAGCCGGTGTTAGTCCACTGCTGGACGTATGCGTCTCCCAAGACGCGTCACCGAGCCCGATCTTCGGCTCTTCTTTTCCAATCACTGCCCGCCGCTTTGCATATATCGTCGCTCCACCTGCCCTCCTAGACAAAATCCAAATTCTCTTTCAATTCACACTAACGCAACTTTGAAATGTATGGGAATGACATCTATGTTGCGGATACATAAATGTCATTGCATACAGTTTGAACTTGCGTTAGCGTAAATTAAAACGGAAATTGGATTTTGTCTAGGGA
The DNA here is from genome assembly GCA_954871355.1 of Cabera pusaria. NCBI lineage: Eukaryota > Metazoa > Arthropoda > Insecta > Lepidoptera > Geometridae > Cabera > Cabera pusaria. Next base: position 2,624,188 of record OX940906.1, on the reverse strand, counting down.
CCCTGGTCACAGGACGTCCTACGCTACGTTTGCCGATGCGGTCTCCACTCTAGGACCAGTCTATCACAACGGTTATCAGTCCTGCGGCAGATATGACCAGCCCACTGCTACTTCAGTTTGCTAATCCATTGAGCTATTTTAATTGCATTGGATAATTATCTATACTATAACGTAAGTACTTCCTATATTAAGGTCCGATATCTTATCAAACGCCCTAGATAAATACAGTTAAGTTATTGTTCTGATGTACATAACATGACAAACTGTAGGTTATTGGTGATACGTAATAGGGCAAGGACGTTGCGATAAGGAAACTTGATGTTGAAGAGAAAATATGGATTATAATTACTACAGTGCAAATAATGACTGCAAGAGAAACTTAAATGCGAAGATAATCTATAGTTAAAATTAAAAGAATACAATGAAGATATTATTAAAACTCACGTTCATTTTGAAATTGTTTATGTTTGAAAACGGGAATTTAACGTGACTTACGCTTTGAGTATTCAGCCAGCCAAAGGACTTACGCGATGGAGATATAGTTATAGACATATATGATGTTTCAGCTTCATCCGGAAGCCTTCATCAGGATCTTGAGTACGGGACGTTCCCCGACGCGTCCTGCTTGCGGTCAATAAAGATATTTTTAACCGAATTCACAAAAAAGGCGGATGTTCTCAATTCGTCTAAATCTTTTTTTATGTTTGTTAACCGATTACACGAAGACGCGTGAACCGATTTGATTTCTTTTTTTGTATAAAAGGGTATAACCTACTTCACAGGTGGTCCCATTTAAATTTCATAGAGATATGTTCAGTATCTCCAGAGATATGGACATGGAGATAAACACCTTAAACTTGATACTAAAATTACCAGCGCGGCATTTGTTTTTTTGTTCTTTTAGTTTTTTTTTTACTTTACGAACGATTTTATATTATACAATTTAGCAATATCATTTGAATTTAAAAAATCTCAAATTCAAAGTCAGATGCTACGACAATTAACTTCCATAAAACTGATCTTTGTCTAAAACGGTGTTATGGTAAGTCATCATCATCAGTACCTATCATCACTTACCTACACTAGGTACATTTATATTCAATCACGCTGTATGATCCAACCTTATTAAAAAAAACGTCGAATTGTAAACCTCCTCCTTTTTTGTGAAGTCAAAATTTATGAGATTCCTTGGGTCAAGAGCTATCCAATTATAATATCCGCAAGTTGCCCGAATTAGTTTAGTTTTCTAGTTTTTTAAATTCAATGTTTTTTGAGGCTGAGTCAAAATGCAAGGTTAATGTAAATAATAGTTCAATTGCCTAACTAAGGTAACTCTTAACAATTTTTTTTAACTTTTTAGTTTTAACTAAAGCTAATTTAGGATCGTTTAAAAACTAAAAGAACCGGCATTAAATGCCGCGCTATTAATTTTCAGTACCTACCAAGTTTGAAGTGTTTATGTCCATATCTCTAGAGATACATATCAGATATCGATGAAATTACTATGGTACCACCCTTGGGATATCTCCTTTCCAACAAAAAAGAGAATCATCAAAATCGGTTCATAAACAACGAAGTTATCCGCGAACAAACACAAAAAAATATATACGGTCGAATAGAGAAACTTCCTTTTTAGGGTTCCGTAGTCCTGACAAGGAATCCTTATAGTTTCGTCATGTCCGTCTGTCTGTCTGTCTGTCCGAGGTTTTGCTAAGAGACCGTTAATACTAGAATGCTGTAATTTTGTGGGGGTATGTAAATAACTGACGGCGACAAAGCGCTGAAAAAAAATTTTGAAAAATATTTTTTTTTAGGGTAGCTCCCCTATATGAGAAGTGGCGATGAATTTTTTTTTCATCGTCTACCCCATCGTGTGGTGTATTGTTGAATAGGTCTTTTAAAATGAATTCAGGGTTGCTAATACCATTTTTCGATGGAATGCTCCATTTACGAAATATTAAACTTTAAAGTGCAAATTTTTTTGCCAGTAAGGCGTCCCCCGTCCCCCCCCTCCTCTAAAAGCTAAACTGCTGGCTTGAAAAATCTGGGAAAATTCGTGGTAATAGCGCATTTTATGAACTTTAAAGGAAAATTATAGCGGTTAAGATAACTTTATTCGTTTAGCAGTAATAGTGTGAAAAGAGAAGTTGAACTTGGGTGGATAATTTTGTACCAAATACAAAATCCTTAGAATAAATCCTTTAAAGTGACAAAGACGGAGTACCTAGTTGCTTGTTTATAACGGGTAAAGACTTGCATTAAATAACAGCTTTACAGAAATACGTCATCGTTTCCATCTGACATTTCGCCAATTATGCTTATCAATCAGACATCAATTACTATCATATAAACAGAGTTTAAGCAGCAATTTGACATAAAGGTCCATTACCTGAGACATCCGTGTCTAGCAGGAAGCTGCGACCAGTTTCCCAAGGCTGGTCATCAACCTTTGGGTATTTTTCGCAATTTCCTTTTGACAGATCGTCATATTATTTCGCCCTAGTGAAATGTTCTTTGAATTCTCGTTGGACTTCAATAGGCTGGTGACGACACATATTTGTAAATATTTTAGGCTATTGTTCAGGCGTTTTTTATCTGTGGGTAGATTTGATTGGTTGAGTTAATTACTAGTTTAGTCTTCATTGTAACTGCGTCAGTTCAAATATTCGAAATTAGCACAGAACAATGTCAGCTTAGGAGTACCAAAACTTCGTGCATAAATATTTAGCCGATAAGAAAATAATTTTAGACCTCTAGAGTAGACCGTTAAATAAAATCTACCAACATTTCTGGATTTAATAACTTTCGCACCAAAAACTTGTGATCTTTTGATTGGGTTCTTCGTGTATATTATTGATGTTGTAATCCATTACTCATACTGTGACAAAACAATTTCGAGCTTTTTCAAAATCTCAAATCGAGGTAGTGAAGAAGCTGACGCAAATTGCTATTTCGCAAGCACTGTGACCATTGAATAGCTGTGAACAATGGCAAATAAATGAAATAAAGTATAAAATATATTACCTACTATGTGAAGTCGATTCCTATCAACCTATTCATGATTTTGAATTTATCGTCTTGATCCATCATGACTTATGATTTTCCTTATTGTGTATTTTCTTAGCAGCTAGTATTTGTGGTTCAAACTGTAAAGTTTTAAATTCGCACAAATCTTCGCACGTTTAAAGTTCACCTCGCGGTCTAAACGTTTCGACTAACTAAACTGCCATCGCGTGACAGGTTTTCAAAATAAATGGCGAACGAGTAGTCTACGATTTTTAAATTACTCATACATGTATACTAATGACTGCGGATAGACCCAAATGTAAGAGAATGAGATGTTGCACCGTTGCAAACCTATCTTCCTACCCTTATCCCACTTAAGTGGGGTACTTAAATGGGATAAGGGTAGGAAGATGATGATGTAGACTAATAACATACAAACAATTATTTACCGTCGTCCACGTAAGTGATCTATTACCAAAATTATAGACCTATCCATGACCCTATCTTTATTTCTGTTCCACGTAACTTCCTCGAAGCAACTTCCATCGTTCCAAACAAATGACCTTTTTAATAACGCCGTCTTCCTCCATATCCTCATAACCTATTGATAAATAGAATGATTTAAAATAGGCCAAAAACGGTGGCAATTGTCCGTAAATTAGTTATTAAGTACCAATTGCAAATTCGGACATCATCAATCAAAATTGGCGAAGCAGTTCCAATGTAACTGTCTCGTCTCGTCCTCGTTCTAATACTGCCAATTTAAGGAGTGGAACACTCCGTCGATTTCTTTGGACATCTTGTGGAAGGATCGAGAAATTCTGATATTCTCTGCTGTTTCTTTGGGGTTATAGTTGTTTTTGTTTCTTATGGGTGTATATGTTTAGTTGTTGTGTTCTGGTCGTAGGTATTGTTTACTTAGACAATTTTGTCTCATATATCATATCTCTCATATCAGCCGCTAGTGTCAAAATATAATAAAAGGGGTGTCGTGTCGCAGTCCGATGCATTGGTCTGACCTACTCCCCGCCATTTTCGAGACTTCAATACATGGGGTATCTACTAGTTGCCGCAGACAGGTCTAAATGGCAAACGATCGTCTAGAATCGATTTGATTGGCGCAGGAAGTAACGACCTCCTGCAATAGGAACGTAGAATTGGGAGAAATCAAACCTATCCTCTTCTCGCACAGTCTTGAGACATGCTGATGCATTCTTGTGCATTAGTAAATCTTCTTTCAGATACCTATCTGGAAGTGCTTAAATCATGAAACCTTCAGGCGAATTCGACCTAAACATCAAATGGGTGTTAACATGAATAATGTGTGACATAAATGCTCATTGTGATTGTTTCATAAACGTACGGCAGTACCCATTGTGACCACGATAACTGGAGGTCGCCACAATTTATCAGTTTGTCTGATGCGGTAAACTGATATCTGTGTCAATGGTGAATTTATAAAACTTAAATGTTCATATGAATAGTAGACTCATAGCGACGAGTATATTCATAATTTGTAGTTTAAAGGCTATTTGTCTGCAAACTTAGCTTTGTCAATTATGTAGGTATTACGCAACACATGGATATTGAATAGAATAAATATAGTAATTTAACATAGTAAATAAGAATATAACATAGTTAATATGAAGACTGGTTGGTCGATAGTCTGTTATCGTATTCCTTTAAATACAATAGGTACAAAACAAAGCATGCATATTCATGCCATTTATCTGTGCATTTTTTTTTTCTATAAATAATTATTATATATTTGGTTAAGTCATCTAGAATTATTATACTACATAATTGTTGTGATAGAATGTACCGTAATCATCATCATTATCAGCCAATTTCCGTCCACTGCTGGACATAGGCCTCTACTATGTATGGTACATAGTAGAGGCCTATGTCTAGCTGCTGGGGCCTTATTCAGTATGACCAATGAGATAACGCGTTCCTTAACGCGCCACGTTACGTTATTGAAAAATTGTATTCTGTATGCCACACGATAGGTAAATTATACAAAACGCGCGCGTTACACGTCCTCATATGTCACGATATTTTGACAGCTCAAAACGCGCTCATAACCTTACCCTACCGCGAATTAATTGGCATAGAGAATACCATAACGCGGAGATAACGCAACACGGCACGGTAAGACTTTAAAATGGTCATACTGAATAAGGCCCCTGGATAATAGATTTATTTTAAATTTTGTTCTATTTTTTTTTTATATATCTTTTAGGCTAGCGTTTGACCACTGTCTCGCCTGTTGGTAAGTGATGATGCGGTCGAAGATGGTAAGCACGCTAGGCCTAGAATGGGAACTGGCTCTCAAGGATAGCTGCCGGAACACATTAGATGTTTGGCGACAGACTTTCTAACTTGAGGGTGGTCACTGGCCAGGCGGAAACTAGATAGTGTCTTACCACCATGCGGGGGTTGTTGGTTTCTTAACGATGTTTTCCTTCACCGGAGGGCCACTGTGAGAAGCGCACATAAATTTTTCTATAGAAAAATTCATTGGTGCACGGCGGTTTGAACTCGGCACCACGGCATCAAAGCTGACTGTTCTGCCAATTACGCCACCGGGCCCTCAAATCCTCCCTCTATACAATTTCTACTGGTTTATGAATGAATTTTTCGTTTTGATGTGATTTAGTTGGAATAATGGACTTGCGAGTAGCCTAAAGTTACTTGTTCTTAACTTTTTAACAAACAGCAATGAACTGTACGACCTGTACTAACTTCCAGACATCGCCATCATTAGTCTCATTACTAAGGACTGACGTCAGCGAGAGATCGTTATCCTTTAAACGTGTCCTAACGATGTTTTCCTGCGAGACGAAATTACCAATGCCATTTTATTAACCTAGTTCTGGTTAAAACTTAAGCTTAACTTTACTGAGAAATAGTTTTTGAAAACACGGTTGCTCTAGCAACGTTATAGCTAAATGGCTGATATCCATGTCAGCCATTTTATTTATGGCCAGTTTCACCGGTTCCTGATAACGTTTCCGATAGATTTCTGAAATGTGATGCCTTAGTTGTCAAAAATCTGCGAGATAAATTACTATAAATAGGAAATTGAATAATTACATAGTAAATTATTAATGTTCATAGGTAAGGGTAGATTTTCCCTAATATCCCGAGAGCCTTCCATCTCAGTTCTTAAAGTCAGATCTAGGTCTTCCAAATTGGCATCTCAACTTTTAATTCGTTCTTGAGACATAAGAATCGATGTTACCTTTTTATACGTGCTGGTCGTACGATAAATAAACTGGCCAAATGCAAGTCGGACTCGCACTCGTAGGGTTCCGTAACACAGTTAAATATTCCATAACTATGATTTTTCGCAACTACAAAATTAACTTTGTTTTTCATAGTGCTTGTACGAAAAACAAAGTTATCTTTGCGGTCGCCATATCTCTAAAACTGCTGACTGTATCTCGTTCAAACCAATTTTCGTTGTTAGTTTTTATTGAGATCTACAGCATATATTTTTTTTTAGATTTTTCACTCCCATACTTTAAAAGTTAGAGGGGGGGGGGGGGGGACACATTTTACCACTTTAGACGCGCCTATCATTCAAGTGATTGACTTTGAGAAAAAATGATTTTAGAAACCTCAATGTCATTTTGAAGACCTATCCATAAACACCCCACACGTATAGGTTTGAAGAAAAAAATTTTTTTGTTTCAGTTCCATGCATGGGATGCCCCCCCATAAAATTTTATAATTTTTATTTTTGTATAAAAATTGGAAAGCGGTTCACAGAATACATCTCAACTACCAAGTTTCAATTCTGTAGTCCTAACAGTTTCGGAATAAAATGGCTGTGACATACGGACGGATAGACAGACAGACATGACGAATCTATAAGGGTTCCGTTTTTCGCCATTCGGCTACGGAACCCTAAAAAGGGGGATGGCGGAATTAATTCGTGCAATGGGAAGGCACACTGTTCGAAATTTATCCGATAAAATACCATTAAACTAGAGACTTTGCATCGATGCTCAAGGCTCTAAAGCTTTGCCTGCGAGATTGTTGTCATTGACGAGTTTCTTGGCTCTCCTCTAAATAACTTCTAACGGCTCCAACTGGTATTTAGCAGACCCATCCCAGAGATGAGAGCAATGCTCCATACATGATCGAACTTGTGCTAGATAAAAATTCTGCAGCTGTCCTGGTGTGAAGAACTGCCTTACCTTGTCCAAAACACCAAGCTTTTTTAAGGCCAAATGGGTAAAAAAAAATGCATAGTGCTATCTCATTAGTCCTAAAGTTTATTAGACCTAAACTGGCGACGATAGTCAATTGGGTAAGGCCGTAGGTGAATCATTTAGCTTGATAGCAATTATTTATTAGCAGTTCGCACTTGGTTAAGGGAGTCGGATTTTCCCCGCTGCAATTCCACTCATTAGACCGTCGGATGTCTTATAATGTCACGAATTCTAGATTAATATTGATTAAATTGGTGACGCATAATTAAATTTATTTATTCTGAGACTTGTTTGACTGATCACGTCCACTATTTTGGAACTAATAGGTTTTGGCATTTCCGTTTATTCCTAGTAGTTGATCTTTAATTACAATACAATCAATACAAAATTCTTTATTGTAACACCTCTTATCATAAAACTACATATGTACTATAAATAGGTAATAGTTGTAGTGTAACAATGGGCGGCCCTAATTGCTAACAGCGATTACTTTCAGGCAACCTTTGGATGGAGTGGACTTTAAAATATACTTTAGACGGAGGCGTTCCTTAAAAAAATAGTGATAATAAATTTCTATGAACCAATTATTTTCCTAAGAAAAATAATTCAATCCGTTTAAACATTTTATAAGTATTTCAATCTCGTATCAATTTAATAAAAGTACAACTGATAACAATTCGTACCAGCCCAATTTCGGCTGTCCTACCATTTGCCATTACGGAGTTCCAGTCCCTACAGCCCGGCTCCATCATCAAGTAAGATCGATGGATCTGATGGTACTATAATTTATGATCGTACAAAACGAAAATAAACCGACTTCACATGCCGCTATAGTCAAAATATCCAGTAGTATCATGTCGTCAAGGTATACAAATGCATATGTCATCAAGGTATGAAATGAGTTTGAGATGTTTATCCCTATATCTCCGGAGATAATTGTCATACCTCGATAAAATTAGGACCAAACGGGAGGCATAATTCCTCAAACAAAAAAATATTTTTTGAAATAGGTCAAGATTTGACGGAGTTCTGAGGTAATAAACATTAAATAAATAATAGTTAAAAAAAAACTAATTAACACGCTTTTTATAGAAAACCGAACTAATAAATAGAAAATAAATTTTAATAAATTTAAATTAAGAATAATGTTAAAAATTTCAATAAATATAAATTAATAATAGCGTGAATAAAATAAAAATAAAAATTAAAAATTGCGTGAAGTGCATGGTGTCAATAGTTATAAATATTTTATTGACAGATATGAGTAGAGTGATTATCATTTTGATAATATCTTAAAAGCACCCCACGCTTTTTTTAAAATAATTTTTTTTTTTATTCACACTATTATTAATTTATATTTATTGAAATTTTTAACACTATTCTTAATTTAAATTTATTAAAATTCATTGTCTATTTATTAGTTCGGTTTTTTGTTTTTTTAACTATTATTTATTTTCTACTTTTTAGTTGAAAAATGGAGTAATTTTTTATCAAATTTGTGTATTGTCATCGGTCCTCGATAAATCTACAAAGTTTGAACGAAATCTGGCCGTTTAAAGTAGGTCAAAATCGCGCCCAAAGAAGTCGGTTACAAACATACAGGTGAAGCTAATAAAAAATACAGTCGAATTGAGAACCTTCTCCTTTTTTGTGAAGTTGGTTAAATAATAAACCGATTACAATTATTATTGAGTAGGTGTGTCCCTTTACTAAATTTTATCAATATCCGGTGTGTATCTCCAGAGACATGGCGATAAAAATCTCAAACTTGCTACTGCATATTGAAAATTATTGTACCTGCACCCTGATTCTCAATCATTCGAAAGCAAATACGGATTCGGAAACTGCCTATCATTCGACTCATATCTTTGCAATATACAATGTTCTAATCGGCAACTTTTGATATTTCAAATCGAAAAAATCTGTGATTCTAATTGGAAAGGCTTCCGCGAGCAAATTGCTCACGGAAGAATAAATATTTGAAATTCATAATCACGCTTCCGAATCCGATAGGTTTTCGAATGATTGAGAATCAGGGGACTGGATCCACGCAGGTTGAGCAGCATTCTGTTGTAAGGTGAAGTCAAAAGCTGAAACAGTTTTTATGAACATTCACGCATGCAAATCTCTAACCTACATGCTTGCTTCCATACAGGGTTGCCTAACCATTTCTATTTCCTTTTTTTTTGTATCGACATTCGACATCGCGTAAATCGCATTAAATTTCTGTTTTCAGACATTAATTACTTAAATGCGAAATTTTGTAACCTGGATTAACGAATGTACAGGGTACTTTTTGCAAGTACTTGCAAAGCCGCGGGGCACAGCTAGTCATAAAACGTCTTTAAGATACACATAAAAAGTTTGATTGTCCTATTAAAAGAGCTGTCTAGTAGACTTCTAGTAGTAGCCATGTCTGGAACCCCTAAGAAGGGATAGGCAGCTTCCCAAAGTTAATAATAGCAACACCATCACTTGTAGCAGAATCATAGGAAATTAAAACCTGAATCCCTGGCAGCAGTGAAAACCCTGAAAGCAAGGTTCTCCCACCATTAAATCTGTCAACTGCCGAGACAAGACAACAGTCGCGCTTGCAAAACGTTTTACACAACAATTTGTCCACCTAATTATTTACAGACTAAGGGCTGGACTCCACTAAAGCAGAAATGTATTTTGCCTGAGCCTGCGAAGCGGATATGTTTCAATCTTTGAGTATTGAATACTCGAAAGGTTCATTTTATATTTTTATATTATTCAACAAGCAATTGCATTCCGCCTCGCTGTCAAATCACGCAGATCGACGAAATCTTGTTGGGTTTTGACTTTTGACACACTTGTGTTTCTCTTCGACGATTTGGTGGCCCGGGGCTTAGGTTGCTGTTCCACCGCCGCCGATGAAGAAGCGATTATTAGCTTGTGATTATTTTTTCAATTAATAAAACTTAAAACATTTTAAAGTCCCGTGTATGTAAAAGAAATACTCTATTCAATTATAGATCGCAGAGTTCACACTGCCGCACCGGCGACAATCCTTTCCAAATTGTTGCAGACTTTTTAGCGCATGTCTATGCTGTTGGCTTTTACCGACCTTACCTTAAGCTTTACCAGAGATCGAGAGTAGGAGGGTAGAATGTGAACCACATCTCAACTCTGGGTTTTTGGGATTTAAGGCAACTATTTTTAAGAGCAAGCTGCAAGGTGCCACCTCGGCTTCTAACCAGGTGACGGTCTACCGACGTCACCTAGTTATTTAAAGACCCGCAGGATCGCCTTGGTACGAATCCTTGGCAGAAGGTACCTCGCGACAGCACCGCAGGGAAGGCTGTAATTTCCAATCAAACTCGGAGTCCCTTGACCTCGTAGGCGAGGTAGTCTTCTGATAGTTAATCGCAGTGACAAGAGACTAAAGCAAAATACTCGCTTAGTAGGCAGATCACTGGCTGACAGTTTAGCTTACCAAGTATTCTCCTATGTACCTATGGTATGAAATAAATGAATCTGAATCTGAATCTTTACTCGCTTCCCGCTAATCGCTGGCAGTGGGGACAACTGCCTTAAGCTAATAAACGTGTGTGTTAATATGGAAACAAGTACTGTCCATAAGCAATTATTGCTAAAGAACAACAAAGTAGTCCGAGTACTTCTTGGAAAGGCAGGTCTTGTAACTTCAAACACAAACGTCTGATTACCTACGTAGTTTTCTTTATTTGATCGCTTTCAGTTTACTTGAAGATTGCTAGGAGATTATTGTGAAGGAGATTGTTGGTAATGCGCACTGCATTAGATCTACCACCGATGAATTTTGTCAAAGATGTTTAAGTCCTACAAATGACTTCCAAAATATTGTCCCGCTACCATCCGTCATGACGTAGATTGTCAGCAATTCTGATAGAGGAAATAGTACGGGGTTTTAGAAACATTGTGAAACACGCTACGTTTTGCACGTTCACCTGCTATGGCACATACTGCCACGTAGATACTAATTAAATTTGAGTTAAGACTAGAAATTTTGTCTTCGTTAGACAATTCTATGTTCGATTTTTGTCTCCTTAATGAAATCATATCTATCTTCTTATTCAATCAATAATTCGTGCCTAGACATCATATTAAGGACAAGTCTACTAGATCGTTGATCTATCCGCCCTAAAACGAAGGTTATCGACCCAACGTTTCCCACCGTCCCTACTTGCTCAACAGATGTCTGTCTGGTCTATCCAGTATCCAAGGTGTGGCAACTGGTAATGCTTGCCCTAGAATCTTTATAGCTCCCTTGAAAACCAACTAGACATTTATAGACAACTATCCACCACTAATCTAACCACTTTCATCGGACTTGTTATTAGAGCCTTTCGAACAGGTCTCTAGGTTAATCAATTCGATAACAAGGTCTAGTCTAGGCTGACTGGTTGACTAAAGATCAGCTTCTTAGTAACTATATCACTTTCGAAGGCTAGTTGTATTGTATACATCATCCTAAAACTCTCCATGTTATTATATGTTTGGCGTCAGGGGTTAGTTGTAAACTGTCCTGGGCCGGTTGAATTATTTCAAATCTATTTCTAACTGTAAGTAGTCTCTGCCTACCCCAACGGAAAGAAGGCGTGATGGTATGTATGTATTTCTAACTAGCCATACAGCTATTGTTCTGTATCGTCTTGACTTCAGACAAATACCTAACGAAAAAGAAACCTAAGTTATACTGAAATTTTCCAAATTTATCTTTTCAAATTTTTCTTCTCCATAATTATATCGTATCCGGAAAGGCATAAAAACTCAAATCAAAAGTTGATCCATTCATCGCCATCTCAAATTATGCTGGGACGTGACGATAAATAAAAGTAAAATGCAATCCGTAGTTTACCAACGAATAGCACTTAACTCTTAGATACTATAGGTGTATACCACAGTTAAAACCTGTGTATCAATCAATCAGTCAAATCTCACGCAAAGAAAAACACTTCCAAAAGTGCCGGTCCAATTAAAAAGACGTTAATCTTTCAAAACAGTATAGATACATGCTCCAGTTCGAGGTGGTTGGTCTTCATTGATCACCCGCATGAGGCCATAATATCTGAGTTTTTTGTAATGCAAAAAGTAAGTTCACTCACAGGTTACTTGACTACCCGATACCTTATCAAAATGAAGTTTTTTACTTAGCACTCATTCAGAGAATGGCTGAGAAAGTTATGTAATTTCTTAAGCAAAAAAAAAATACATCCATTTTGACGTAGTAATTAATTGCTAGTAGTCTTTATCGTTATTGACAATGCGTTTTACTAATTACGCACATTTTTTGTCATATTTCGTCGAGTATTACGTGAGTATTTATATATTTTATCTTTCGTGGTAGGTATCATTCAGAGAATGTCTGAGAAAGTGATATCAATTTTTTAAGCAAAAAAATTACATCCATTTTGACGTGAGTTAAGTAGTAATTGTTTGTAGCCGTTATCATTTTATGAATGCGTTTTTATAATTACGCACATTTTGTTTGTCACGTTTCGTCGAGTATTGCGTGTTTATTTATATATTTAATCTTTCGTTGTAGGTATATTTTTGTCAGATACTTTTACTGACCTGGATAACATCATCATCATTATCAGCCAATTTCGCTAGACATATGCCTCTCCCATGGCACGCCTGGGTTACATACTGCATACTATTTATATATTATTTAAGTACATCCTCAATTTAATATAAGACGGTGAATCTTATGCTGACTAATCATCATTCACATCAGCTTTGGTCGTCCCGTTGTTTGCATTCCTATAGGCACTATGCTCTATAGTCAAAGCCTTTCTATTCATATGCAAATTTTGCCAAGGCTATCCGTACTGCATACCCCGCCTCGCATCCATGACAAAATGTCAAATCAAAACTCAATAAATATCCATCATAAAAAATCCCATCACCGATTCGTCCATTGTAATGAGATATTTTTAAATCGAAATATTTGCATACTACTTCATTGGTTTATTAGTTAGAAGTTAACCATGACGCTTCAGTTTTCTTCTTATATCTCTCAGACCACCGTTCAATTTTATCAAAAGCTCGAGATCATCATCATCGCTTGCAGCCTTTATTCCACGGACTGCTGGGTTTGAGCCTATTTTCGCTCTTGTCACGCTTACGATCCTCTTTTCCCCTTATCCGCGTTTTTCCTTCTATTCTTACAACATCGGCAACCCATTGCGCTTCTAGCAAAAGCCACAGCAAATCAAGGGGCTGAAATCATAATTCCTTTGACCTTCCACCTGCTATCAAATCTAATCAAGTGATTAGCCGTTAATGATTGAACGGTTTCTCTTGATGTTAATTTAACTCTTGTATAGCTCTCCCGTAGTTTCATTTCAACTAATTTCAAGATTACTGTTGTCAAGGACTTGTTAAGCAAATCCAGTTCCAGTAGTCTGTTTTAATTTACAAGTGTCGATGTTGATTGCGTTAGTGAAATCGTGTTCACTAGTGACTTTTACTGGTCGTGAACTTTATTTAAAAAATTGTCGATTTTCTATTCTTTAACTAAATAGTGATAAGACTTGTGAGGTCAGACTATTCCTTCGCGCTATGTCCTTCGTGGTCTTCCTAGATTCACGATCTTTCTCTTCTAGTCCCTTCCCTGCGATGGGTTTGCAACTTATGCTCGTTTTATAAAACGGGCAAATATTTCACTGTCTTCGCTGCATGATTTGCCTTTGAGACGTTTGCAAAGACAAAGAAAGCATTGGCAGCTATGTATAGATTGTCGGGTGAGCGTTATACAGTTTGGTTTCATATAGAATAGGCAGTATCTTTTATTTAGGTTCTCCTTTCGTTCTTTTGGCCTCCCTCCGTAGGATTCAGAATCACTAGACTGGATTTATATAGAATGGAAAGTCTCTCATATCTAGGCCCTCCTTTCATTCTTTTGGCCTCCGTAGGATGCATAATCACTCGACTGTCCTGTGTCAACGCACGTTTACAATACTAGTAGATGTTGAAACATTAAATCATGATGGCCTAAACAGCACAAAGTAAACTTTCTTTCCGTGTACTTACATAATTAGCATCCTGTTTTAAAATCTAATCTACACTACCGGTGCACCGATGCAAATTGTTATGTCACTGAAACTGCATAATAATTAATAAATGAAACGCAATCGACATAGAAATCATCAATATTGATATATTGCGACAAAATTCTGTCTAAATATTAATTAATCCTTTTTAAAATCCAGGTCATCATTTCATTAGTTAATTTAAACCAGCGCTAATAATTCAATAGCAGCTATTCATAAAGTTAATGGTATTTTGCAGACATGGTGCAAATTCCAAGGTCTTCAAATAACAGTTATTCGTCTGCAATAATTACGAAAGTTTCAACTCTTTCAAGTTCATATACATATATGTACTAGCAACTTGCCCCAGCTCCGCACGGGTGAAATTTATGACATATGTTCACACACCTACCAATCAAATTGTACCGTCTCACACCCTAAATTACAATCGACTGACTTATTAAATAAGGTCACCTCACTAGTGTACGAGCACATCACAGACGCAATTATCTCGGACATTCACTCAACGAAAATCGAGAAGCCATGTCAGCCTAACGAAGAGGCGAAATTTAAGCTTCAAGCTACAAGACTCCATCAAAACTCAAAAACTACAAACCAACTAAAAATAGTTAAGTCTTTCCGCGTCAACACTTGTATTGTTTTGCTATATCTCAAACGGATTAAGCAGCGTTATAAATGAAAGCTAGATTTGAACGGCTAGATTTTTCCGACATCTTCAACAATCATCGTCATATTTCAACCAATTTACACAAAACCTTAAACGAAGTGTACATCCATACTTTCCTCAAAAATAATTTTGTTGATATATGACAACCGCATGAAAATTCGTTCAGTAGTTTTGAGATTATCTCGAACATACATATAGACTAACAGATGCGATGTGGGACTTTATATTATAATATGTAGGGACCTAGTGATAAGGATAATGATATGTAGGGTAATGGATAAGTATTATTATATTAAGTAAACTCTTTGGAAAGAGAAATTCCTTATTACTATATATTAACTTTCTATTGACTATAAATTAAGAACAGAACAGAACTTTACGATTATTTAAAATTTATTTATTATTATTGAAAAGTTACGAGAGTATTTTAATGCGTATTACGAGTATATGGCTATTCCATTAGTCAACGTCGAGACGTATCGCGTGCGAGCTCTATAAAAAAAATAACCCGTCTCATGAAATGTCGTTGCACACAATGTTACGGTTCGCCTATATTATTGGCTATTGGTTTGCTTTGATGCCAAAATCCAAGCGA
The DNA here is from genome assembly GCA_954871355.1 of Cabera pusaria. Taxonomy (NCBI): domain Eukaryota; kingdom Metazoa; phylum Arthropoda; class Insecta; order Lepidoptera; family Geometridae; genus Cabera; species Cabera pusaria. Next base: position 2,608,642 of record OX940906.1, on the reverse strand, counting down.
CTAGTTTTATATTCACATTTTTACGAGCATGGAACTCAATGGAAATACTTATGGATGTTATAATATAAATAATATACAGTCCATCAATCATTTTATTCTGAGAAAGTTTAATTTCGGCCAACAATCAAGTGCCGCATCATGCAAATCTGCGAGCAATCATTCAATTTATTCGGCTATTGGTCACACTTTCCTTATGCGATTTGACGATTATGTTGCGTAATTTAATCGAAAATGTCTGCAGAGTCAGGTCGACTCGTCTGATTTGCTGTTGTGACGTCGTATGTTACCTCAGGTTTGTACTGTATGATTATCTGTGGCACGGTCTCGTGCTAATTACGAGAGCCGGGACGACTTGTGTTACATTGACCTGTGTTGGCTAGTAGGTGAGACTAGTTTTGGTTTTGTTGTGCGGCTATTTATATGTTCCTTCCTGGCCGTCTTATTGTCTTATACTTATAGTATCTTCATGTTTTTCCATGCGTTTGGAGTAGTCTTTCTTTTACGTCCAATCATTTCCGCTTCATCAATGTTCTTCATGTTTGTTCATGCGATTGGTCGGAAAAGACCAAAGACGGAAAGCCGTTATGTCCAATCATTCCCGCTTCATCATCGTTATAATTTATTACCGCCCACTGATGTATTATCTTGTTAAAAACTGTGTCTTTCGTCGCTAATACGCATCAAGCCCCTTAGCGTCTTTCTTTTAATTCCAATTTATCCGAAGTCGTTTCACAGCCATTATTAACTGCTGGAGTACATTTAATTTTATTTTTGCTGTTTCCTCTAGGTTAACAAGTAATTTCCATTTGATCGCTCATGGTTACAGTGGTAGGGATTCTGCTAGTCCGCCTGGGGCGGCACCACCACTTTGCCAATTAATTTTCAGTCGTGAAATAGGAATGTTTTTCGAAGAGTTTTTAGGAATGTTATGAAAGTGCAAGGTGTGCCGTTAAATTACAGGGCATGTGAGACTCTACATCTTTATGTCTCAAGGTAACAGGCGCAGTGCAGTGACATGCAAAATTCTGGACTGCCAGATTTTTTGTTTTTTATGCTGTATAGGCAAGCGTATGACCACTATCTCACCTGATGTTAAGTGACAATTTTGCATTTAGCTGTATCTGTAATAGGTAGACGTCATCGCTTACCATCAGGCGAGCGTCGTGCTTGTCCTGTTACCTTTTACCATAAAAAATAATAACAATGGATCAAATGTATACAGTTCATTTTCTTGCATTTTATTTAGGACTATCTTACTAGTTCAGTTAATTTTAGTGTGGATAACTGCTAGTAGCATTTATTCAGAATGTACCACCTCACCCATCGCTGCTGTCTCCATTGCCACATACCATGCGAGCTAAACGCGAGGGCTCGTCTTGACATAACACCGGCTATTGGCACAGACGGTATGCCTGGGACTGGTACCAGTATTGGGTCATATGGAGCCGTTAATTTATTGCTGTTGGGACATACCAAGCGAAAAAGGATATAAAGATCATGAATTGAAGTAAGGCACAAAATGTGCTGTTGAAAAATCACGCTGGAATCAAGTTCATTTTGAGCTATGTAACTGATTTTTTTGAGCTGAAGTTCGAGCTCAGTGGCGTGCTATAGGTGAAGCCTATGTCCAGCATTGGACAGAGATAGGCTGATGATGATGATGATGCTGAATTTTTTAAGTTACAGAATTAGAAAGACACTTGCTTGATGGTAAGTGATGTCTGCCCATTATATACACTGAGGCATTACAAATCTCTGGGAGTCTTGATTGCCTTTTTAGCGCGTCTCTGCACTGTACTGGCAACGTATTGCAGACTTAAAGATCTCTGAGAGGCTTTTGAATTACAAACCATTTTCATTAACAATCTCTAAAGTCTAATTGTTCTGAAGTATGGTAACTTCAAAGCTTCGGACAGATATGATCAGAAATAACTACAGCTACATATTCTACTAGCAGCGCCTTGCGGTTTCACCCGCGTAGTTCCCGTTCCCGTGAGAATACGGGGATAAAACACACCTTATGTTACTCACTAATAATGTAGCTTTCCATTAGTGAAAGAATTTTTGCAATCGGTCCAGTAGTTTTTGAGTAAAATCGTAACAAACAAACAAAAATCAAATCTTTTCTCTTTATATTATAAGTTTAGATTACGTTACGATACGACCTTTAATTCCTCTGCGTAGTAACAGTCCATCGGTCAGTAATTTAGTCTGTAACTCGACCTTAACCCAGATAAACCGAAATAATGATTGCAGTGTCCATCGCGTTACTTTCACCTGCACTACCGTTGTACATTCATTACAACTTTTCAATGCATGCTGCACATTCCTTGGATTGTATATCATTAAATTCTGTTGTTTTATTGATGTATCTTGAGTTAATTTGTTACTGTTACCTTGTATAGAGTTAATAGCGCTTTTCGATAATGTGGTTTAGATCTTTATCCGACTTCACAAATAGGAGGAGGGTATCAATTCGCCTGTTTTTCTTTTTAATGTTTGTTACCTCAAAAATCAGTCATTTCTTTACCGATTCAGAAACTTCTGTTTTTGTTTGAGAGAGTATGCTTCGCGTGTGGCCCCATTGTAATTTTATCGAGATCTGGTTAGTATCTCCAGAGATATGGAGAGAACAACTCAAACTTTATGCTGGTAATGACTAGTGCGGCATTTGTAGTTGGGTTTTTTCGTTTTAAAAACAATGCTAAATATTTTGTTTTGTGAACGATCTTAAATTATGTATCAGAATTTGACTTGAGGTAATTACTCGTAGATACTAAATTTAAGGTATTGATATTTTTTCCAAATATTTGTTTTATTTTGTCAATTTTCACTATCTAATTCTTGCCTATTTTTGTGCCTAGGTGTGTGAGGCAATACGGAGACGTGTTTAGTACCAATAGCCCTTAAATAAATTCAGATAAAATAAATTTTAAAAAATTTGAATTAAAAATATGGTAAGAAAAAATGATTTTATTGTAAAAAAAAAGCGTGGGGTGCCCATGGTATCAATAGTTCCAAATATTTTATGAACAGATATGACTAGAAGGGTTATTTTGATAAAGCACCCCACGCTTTTTTTTACAATAAAATCATTTTTTCTTACACTATTTTTAATTCAAATTTATTAAAATATATTTTCTATTTTTTAGTTGGATTTTCTTAAAAGCGTATTTTTATAGTTTTTTTAAACTACTATTTATTTTTCATTTTTTAGTCGAATTTTTTTTTTTAATTTTTTTTTTGTTTATATATTGTCATCGGTCCTTAATAAGTATGCCAAATTTCGAGTTAATCCGACGTTTTGAAGGGGGTTAAAATCATGTTCAAAGATTCCGTTACATACTAACATACAAACATACATACGTCTGAAGCTAATAAAAGCGTATTAAAAAGAAACTATTACGAACATTTCCAGTCCAGTTTCCAGTCACTGGCCAACGCTGGAAACGAGGAGCCGAAGATCGGGCTCAGTGGCGCATCTTGGGAGAGGCCTACGTCCAGCAGTAGACTGACACAGGCTGATGATGATGATGAATATTTTATAACAAAACTAGCCGATCGCAACTTTGTTCACGTACACCAAGAATCTTCTTGTAAAATTTCAGTAAGATCGGATCGGCCGTTTAGGCTCTAAAACGCTCCGAAATTTAGACGTGAACAAAGCTAGTGGCCCCGATGGTATACCAGCAATAGTCCTTAAGACGTGCGCTCCTGAACTTACACCAGTACTAACACGCCTATTCCGCCTCTCCTATGAGACGGGTGAAGTGCCAAGTGCATGGAAGCTTGAAAATGTGCAGCCAGTGCCCAAAAAAGGCAGTCGTGCCGATCCTGCAAACTACAGGCCCATATCAGTCACGTCCATACTTTGTAAGAGTATGGAACGTGTTCTTAACAACCGGCTCTTGGCATACCTAGAAACGAACGATCTCTTCAGTGACCAGCAATACGGGTTCCGCCGAAAGCGGTCCACTGGAGACCTTCTAGCGTATGCCACACACATCTGTAGCGAGGCAATCGAGAGACACGGTGAGGCGCTAGCCGTCTCTCTGGATATCTCGAAGGCTTTTGATAGGGTATGGCATGATAGCCTTATAAGTAAGCTTCCGGCTTATGGCTTACCTAGTGGCTTTCGTGGCTGAATATCAGACTTTTTGAGGGAAAGGTCATTACGAGTAGTCGTGGACGGCTGCTCGTCTGATCGATTAGCTACTAACGCTGGGGTACCTCAAGGGTCTGTTCTCTCTGCGACACTTTTTCTGCTGCACATTAACGATCTGCTTAAACCCGGCACCTTTGGGTATGCAGACGACAGCACCGTCGCAGAGATATATATCTGATTCACGAGCTGGTAGTGCTAAGATCCAGTCTCTAAGAGAGGCTATGATTGATCGCATGAATTTGACACTTCAGGCAGTCTCCGATTGGGGCGATGCTAACTTGGTCAAATTCAATGCATCTAAAACCCAGGCGTGTTTGTTCACCGCTAAACGGAGCCCCTTTGCCTTGTCTCCAACATTCCGAAATGTACCGTTGCCTGTCTCAAACCACCTAGAGCTGCTAGGAGTTACATTAACTTCCAACCTCAACTTCGGCTCCTACATATAGTCCAAAGCTAAACTAGCCGTTAAAAAGGTTGGCGTTCTCAGAAAGGTAAGGCGGTATTTCACGCAGGGACAGCTTCGAAGTCTGTACCAAGCACAAGTCCGATCATGTCTTGCATGGAATACTGCTGCCACCTCTGGGACGGCTCGGCTAAATATCAGCTGGAGGCTCTGGATTCTATCGATAAACGAGCAAGAATGCTATTTGGCGAAACTGAATCTACAAAAAACAAGCTTCAGAGCCTCGAGCATCGGCGTAGAGTTGCTAGTCTATCTGTGTTCTACAGGATACATTTCGGTGAGTGTGCGATGGAATTACACAATTTGATTCCTTCTTCCCCCTTTTACTATCGAACAACAAGGCAAACTAAACAACGGCATCCTTACGTGGTGGATATCTCAGCAATCCGCACTAAACGATTTGGTTCTACCTTTTTAATTCGAACCGCAAAGGAATGGAACACGTTGCCGGCTGACTTGTTTCCGAGTAGCTATAACTTGGGTCTCTTCAAGTCGAGAGTGAACAGGTATCTTCTAGGCAAGCATGCTACACCCTCGATCACATCGTCACTTTCCACCAGGTGAGATAGTGGTCAAATGCTTGCCTATCTGCAATAAAAAAAAATAAAAAAAAGGCGTGAAAAGGTAGAAAGACAGAGTGACAGAGTTACAAACGATTCTATAATATTAGTTTGGAAGCCTGGATAGTCTGGATTTTGATAAATATTTTAGACTCATTCATAGCTTTTATCTGCTATCTTCTTCTCTGTGTTCTTTCATAAATTCGTATATTAAATGTTCAAGAGATTGTAACACAATATGTATAAATGAATATTCTCAAACACACTATTGCCTATTACTACGAGAATATCTGATCCGTGATGAACTTGAAAGCGTATCCTCATAACAATGTTGACTTAATTCTGTGTCAATTTCGCAACAGAATCCACGGGATATCATTAGTATAATCATATAATCCGTGGGAAGTGAATTAACTTGTTATCAATACCGGTGGATGTTATTAAAGGTTTTATTTTAATTTGCATTCTAAGCTATGAAGAAGTGTGTGATCTATCTTTGATAAATATTAGTGATGGGACTTCTGCTAGTCCGCCTGGGCACAGAATACATTGAACTGGGGCGATACCACTTGGAGAGATATATATTCTATACATATATATATATTATATACCTGATGAGACTGATATCATGATCATTCGTATCCGTCAATCCCGCGCAAGCAGCGATACCATACAAAGCCATCGAGCAAAGATTCCTTGCACGACTGCGCTGGCTCAGTACTTCTTCGCCAAGATGGCTCGGCCACGCGCCTGATTATATAAAAAAAATAAAAAAATATACACTTTATACAGGTGAGATAGTGGTCAAATGCTAGCCTATAAGATATTAAAAAAAAACTTCAATATTCAATATCTTTTATGTGTATTATTGTGTGTGTATGTTCTTCTACTCGTAGCGTAGGAAGTCCTCAGTCTAGGTGGAGCGATGATATTCGCAAGGTAGCTGGCAAGAGCTGGATGAGAGTTGCCGACGATTGTGATAAGTGTAAATCTTCTGTCTTCCACTTCCAAACAGTACCTTAGACCAAGCTTGGATATTAGACAAGTGCTTGTATGTCCACAATGAAACAAAAGACCGATTCTATGATGTCATTTGATTACTAGAATGTCGCGTCCATCCAAAAATACCTTTCACAAAAGTATTCTCTGACGATATTAGATTCTTAAAATAATTTCGCAGACCTTAATTTACCCACTTGTCATTCATCTTTGATGGGTCAGACGGTGCTTTTGTTGTCATAGGACGGAATTTTATTATTAGCTGCCGTTCTCTGTGTATCATTTCGCTGTAAGTATAGTAATTTCAGGAATTTTTCTCTTTGTAGTCGCTTGTTGTTGTTCTTTTTCAGTTTTCTTAGTTAGATATAGCGTGTAGGACACCTTTGAGTACAAGCTTTTATTTGACTTGCCTTCAGTATGTATGTGTGTTTCTGGGTCAAGTCTTAGAAGCTGAATTAGAACTACTCGATTACATGAGTATGCAGAAAAGGGATGTAATATGTTTGTTCGCGGATAACTTCGTCGTTTATGAACCGATTTTGTTTTTTTTTGTTGGAACGGAGATGTCCCAAGTGTGTTACCATGGTAATTTCATCGAGGTCTGATAAGTATCTCTAGAGATATGGAGATAAACACCTCAAACTCGGCACTGAAAATTAATAGCGCGGCATTTGAAGTCGGTTCTTTTAGTTTTTTAAACCATGTTATTGATCAATAGCTTATTAAATTAAATACACTACCTATTATGTATTCATTTAAATACAATATTTGTATGTAATTTTTTATTGTATAATAAGAATCCTTATTTAGAAGCTGGCCGGCCGCAAGGTCATCAATGAATCGGATGTCGAAATATTTACATTATTATGATGGTCATTCAAGTTCCAATAAGATAATTCTCAGGTCATTCACAACGTCGGGTCGCCTGACGTTAGACCTTGGAGTTAAATTGTGTTAACACCTAATATTTGCTTTAACATTTCGTAATATGACAATGTAAATTTACATTTATCTACATGCTTTGGAGGATTACGTCCAGTCTCGCTATTTTATGAGATCTCTCGTTTGCCCCCTATATATATATTATCTAATCTAATGGTGCTGATTGCTGAATGCACCACTTATTCCGCCACCTCCCTTTTTACTGACTTAAAAAAGGAGTGATATTAAGTGTGTAACACTTTAAAGAAACATAATATTTAACAATTTAAAAAAGGAGGTTTGTCAATTCGACCGTATATATATATTTTTTTAATGAGTGTGCAGATAACTTCGTCGTTTATGAACCGATTTTATTGATTCTTTTTTTGTTGGAAAGGAGTTATCATGGTACCATAGTAATTTCATCGAGATCTGATAAGTATCTTCAAAGATATGGAGATAAACACCTCAAACTTGGTACTGAAAATCAATAACGCGGCATTTGAAGTGGGTTCTTTTAGTTTTTTAAACGATCTTATTTCATCGGAAAATTAGACGTTCTGACGTGTGCCACTGATTTATGGTCGACATTATAGATAGATAGATAACTCTTTATTGTACACCACAACTTATAAGATATATACAAACATAAAAAGCTAAATATAATATGAACCGTCTAATGGGCGGTCTTATCGCTATAAGAGCGATCGCTTCCAGACAACCTTTGGATGGAATGGATTAAAATTAGACAGATAGACGGCGGTGTAATTTAAATGTAAAAAAAGGATATTTTTATATATACACTAGAAGTGTCCCGCGGCTTCGCCCGCGTTAAAACCTTCTTTTATTTACATAAAACTTTTCTTTTGTAAAAACGATTCTATCATTAAACACATCAAATAAGAATTAGCCAAATCGGTTCACCCGTTTTTATGTTATCGCGTGACTAAGGCAATTCTGGATTCATATTTATAACACCCTAAATTTACCTAAATTTACAGACTTTGTTACCTACCCCATTTCGAAAAATCCTACAACACGTACTTTATCCCATCTTGTTTCGCCATACAAACTTTGAATCCCCGTTCCGTATCCGGGAGGAATTTTCAGAAAATCATTTCTGAGCGGATACCTACATCATAATAACTATCTGCATTCTGAATTTCAGCGCAATCCGAAACAATATTGATTTTTAGACTTTGTTACCCTAGTTTATCCTCTTGTGGAATTTTGAAAAAGTCTGAAACTCGTATTTACTTATTTATTTACAGAAGTACTTGTGTGAAATGTCGAATAAAACGACTATCTAAACTTTGAACCCCCGCTTCATCCCCTTAAATAGTATATTATGAAAAATTATTTCTTAGCGGATACCTAAGTCAGCCAAATTTCAGCGCAATCCGAAACAATATTGATTTCAGACTTTGTTACCCCACTTCACCCTTTTAGGGGTAGAATTTCGAAAAAGCCTGAAACACGTATTTACTTACTTAAGTTCTTGTGTTAAATTTCGAATATAAAAGACTATCTAATATTGTTTTTCCATACAAACTTTAAACCCCCGTTTCATCCCCTTCAGGGGTGAATTTTGGAAAGTCCTTTCTCAGAGGGAACTATCGTCGTAATAACTATCTGCATGCCAAATTTCAGCGCAATCCGAAACAATATTGATTTTCACACTTTGTTACCCCATTTCACCCTCTTAGGGGTGGAATTAAAAAAAAAACCTGAAACACGTATTTACTTATTTTTGTACTGAAGCACTTGTGTGAAATCTTGTTTCTCCATACAAACTTTGAACCCCCATTTCATCCCCTTAAGGGGTGAATTTTGAAAAATCCTTTCTTAGTACACCCCTACGTACTAAGACAAATATACCCTCCAAATTTCAAGTCTCTACGACCAGCGGTTTAGGCTGTGCTTTGTCTGTCCGTGAGTCAGTCAGTCAGTCAGTCAGTCAGTATGTCAGGACAAAGATTCTTATAGTATTAGAAGATAGATTATATGTTGAATCCAGTTGTATGAATGAGTGTCCTGATCATTCCATCTTCTCCGACTGGGTGGGTCTACCGCGTCGTCGTCTAGCGATCTTTTTTAAAAGTTAAACGATAGTGCAATATCGCTGGGAGGTTCTCATCTCCATTCAGTCAAATTAGTAAAACTACAATTTAATTTGATATTATCCATATAGTAACTTGGTATTTCTGCCAACTGAATAGCATTTAGTGGTGACATGAATCTGTTTTCTGCGTTACACGTTGTTATCTGATAAGACGGCTACTGTTGAGATACGAGTTTTTGTCTGTAGACAATATATCAATGATTTTGTCAAGGATTTTTGTCTAGCCCTATTCAGACTATAAAAGAATATATAGTATTTCAGTGGATTCATTCTCCGTCATACATATTTTAGGGATCCCAAGACAAAAATATCAAAACGTATCTTAAGTCTATGAACGTGTGTGTGTTTATGATATGAATTTTGTATGTACCTAGATTTTGTGATTTAGTGTTTTGTATTTTTGAATTTTTTACATTTTCTTACCGAAAATGAAAAAACTTATTTATTCCGAACCTTAATTTAAAATTAAACGGCTAAACGGCTTCACTCACGTAATCAGTCGAAAAAGGATTTTTAGGCCTCCGACCGGTTTCAGAGCAAATTGCGCCCTTTTCGGAGCCGCGCGCACTCCTTGACAAAGGGGCGCGATTCGCCCTGAAACCGGTCGGAGGCCTAAAAAGCCTTTTTCGACTGATTACGTGAGTGAAGCCGTTTAATTTTAAATTATGGAACATATTACGGTAGTTTTAATAATTAAATAGTCCGAACCTTGTCTACGCTCATCCAACTCGAACTTGAACAACTTTGCTTTGCGTAGAATTGATGGTATGGTCGTTTACCAATGGTTTCACTTTCATTCATTCATAGCTCTATAATGGAACGTCTTGCTAAAGATAGTACGGTAATCGAAGCATATTTTCGCGTATCTCGAAGAGGTTTGTATGAACTTGGCACGGTGAGCTATCGGGCGTTATCATGCGGCCTTGTGACGGCAGCTTTATGTAACTGAGACACAGATTATTTCAACAGTTAGTACGCGGCGATTGAACTGCATTACGTAAACTTGTTGGTGTCATCTCTGTACAGCATTTTGGTAGTCTTTCGGCGCGGGTCAAGTTGAGAATCAGAAAAGCGAGTTGAGAGTCGGGAGTCGAGACTATTGGGCTGTGTGTATCGCACCATATTTTCTGCTTGTAGGTGGTAAGCTACTTTTTATGTATATTTTAGGTATATTTTCGATATGTGCTAATATAACAGACATTGTACTTAATTGTCTGAAATAAATAATTTTATTTATTTATTTACTTTTATCCGGATTACACTAAAGCATTTTATACCGTTCTACTTGTAAATATTGCCTGAATAAATGAGATCCTGAATCACTTAAACGATATTTCCCTCAATGCTTTATCAATAACTAAATATCTAATAATGTGAACTCTAGAAACAGTTCGCATTTATAATATTGGTAGGATCTAAAGCCACAAATCGGCACGCTTAGTAACATCACGTATAGTTAATAAAATGTCTTATTGTTTACAAAAATTAACTATCAAGTGTAGGAACATAAATTAATATATCTGTTGCCACCGCCAAGTAAAAGTTCCTAACTTCTCCCGACGGTGCCAACAACAAACAAGACGTTTAACAAACGCAGACTGTTTAAAAGATTCTCAAATTAAACGGCTCAAGCTGTTTCATCTTCAAGTACTACTACCGGATCTGTTTGTGTATGCAGCTTTCGATTGGTTTTAAATATAAGGGCCAAAGCACACACGCTACGTTCAGCATCAGCAACTGGTGATTTTACGACAGAAAGTTGCCAAAATGCACTGTATCAATGTGCACTGTAGGAGCACATTTCTCTGCGATACATGTTTCCAGTCTAGCGCAGAGTTATGCAGCTTTAGCTATTTTATGTGCAACTAGTTTATATAATGTCAAATAATGTGCTGCTAATGAAATTTATAATTTTCCATTATTTTTTTGAAATAAATATTTGATTTGATTTAGTTAAGCCTAAAACATTAATTTTATTTAACTCGACGTTTCGACCAAGTTGCATTGATCGTGGTCGGCGATAAGTCCCGTATTTTCATATTTATAACTAACTATATTTCAAATCGCGAAAGTTTAAAGTTTACAATTGATTTGATTTGATACCTACGGATATATCATAGCGTTTTGATGACTTTCAGCGACCAATTAGGATTACTATATCTAAATTGCGCGAATTAGTGAGTGTATCAAATTTGCATTTGAGTATTAAATATTAATGATCTCTGCATCTAAATCGCGCGGCTGGCATCGATACTACAACGCGTTTCGGCGGCTGTTTACGTTCGATCGTTGCATCTAAATTGCACGATTCAACATCGCGTTCTGGCGATTATCTGCATTCGATCGCTGTATCGAAATGGCGTGTTTCAGCGACTGCTTTGTTTTCAAAATGCAACTAGATCGGCAAGACTGATATTTGTATGTGTACTGGTTCTAGCCTCCAAAGCTACTAGACCGCTGGTCGCTGATGTTAAAAGTAGCGCATGTGTTTTGGACCTTAGTACAAACAGACGAAACGTGTTTGCTTACGTTATCGTTACGTCACGTTCTACTACACGTGCTTGTTCGCGAAGAAAGCAAATAGCACTTCATTAATTCTTATTAATGTTTGGATAGGTAAAAGAGTGGGTGTGTACGTGTGTCGTGTTGGGTTCTGTATATATCAAACAACTCTTTTGTCTGAGATACAAATCATAACTCGAATTGCAGACGTTGTTCAGAAAGTAGTTAGTGTAAGTATTGAAGTACTATAGACAACTGGACACGTCTGCTGCATGTCAGAAAAGCTTGCCGTGGGCTAAGCGAGACAACAAATATTCATTCAATACTTTTCTATCGGTTAAATCGTGCTTGATTAGATAATCAAATAGCTTAATTCTAAACCTAATTACCACTCTATAATGCCAGCCTAAATGTTCTTCCGAGACAAATAATTAAGTAACAAGGCGAGTAATTTTAACCGGTACCTACTCAATATAGATTTCAAAGTATCGATACTAAAAGTACTTGAAATCGAAAGAAAGGCACATTCCTAGGATGTTGAACAACAAAAATCGCCTGGCTTGAACCTGGTATTACCACAGATTATATAATAGTTACTACGTGTATTACTTTCAAACGTCATGAATGGAAAGAGGGATACCAAGTGCCTCTGTCCCGCTTCGGGGAAAAAGCGGCAGATAATGTAGAATTATCGCTGGTTCTACTAGACTTAGGAGTTTGAAATGCGTAATCTAAAGCACTGAGTAAGGCATATTTTTATCTTATAGGCTAGCGTTTGACCACTATTTTGAATAAACTTTTGGGTTAAAATAAGGCAGAAAATAGGCGGCAACTTCTTGATTGAATTCATTGAATTTTGCAATCGTTGGCGGAGTTCTGGTGTCTAGAAATTTTGTGTAACATTCTCAAGAACTGATAAACTCTGCCTCGAACTTACGAAATTTAAAATAAAGATCAAGTTCCATCACGATCATTTGCTGCCAACATTTTCATTTCTGATAAATACTGAGTCACCTTGACCTTCAAGTTATGCCCAAATTGTATACTCCAAAAGACTTTAAAGTTTATCATGCAGCTTGCGAAACCGTAACATTCGAAAAGCTCGAAAATGGGTAATCGCGCCTTCTTTCGAACGGTCGAGCCCCAAAAACCTGTCGTGGTCACATACCATTAACTCCTATTCATGGACAGAACCTGTCCAAACGATTGCATAAACCAACCTGACTGAAACCCGCATTGTTCCAAGGCCCACATAAATTCGTATGCATTACAATTCTGGTCGTGCGCTGCGATTACGTTGATGACGTGTGCTCATCGATGTTTAGCAAGAGTTAGGGCAACTTGGTTGTACTCCTGTCGAAGAATACTAACTGGTGCTACGTGAAGAGCCGACGTACACTCCCCAACCAACCCCAGTATTTTTTAAGGCATATAGGTATGGTATGACCCTCAGTCTACCATAAAAAAGGCAGACGGAGCCGTGCCTAACACCCGAGTGAACGCAAGTTCAGTAATATTAAATGCTTGAGTAATAAGTTTCCGCGCTCAGTCCGGCATAGTCAATTCAATACGGCATGATTACAACGTAAGCAACGCTGCGAAGTAATACCGCACGGACGCGTCCGTCCCTGCTGCCGCTTGGTAGCAAACTGAGCGCGGAAGCGTATTACTCAAGCATTTAGTATTACTGAACTTGCGTTCACTCGGGTGTTAGGCACGGCTCCGTCTGCCTTTTTCATGGTATTTTGAGGATATGACCATTACTTTGAACCAAGTTGAAAGACTTTGGCGTGATAGTGGTCAAACGCTAGCTTATAAGATATATAAAAAAATGTATTATATTACCAGTTGTGTCCCGCGGCTTCACCCGCGTTAAAAATATTCTATAGCCTAATCTATAATACTGGCTATACAAAGACAAAGTTTCAGCTAAATCGGTTCGGCCCGGTTCGGCCTTTAGACCGTGAAGAAGTCCAAAACAACTGACTTTCGCATTTATAATATTGGGGTTGATGTTACAGTTGTTATTAATTATTATAGACAGATTATATATATTTACAGACAGCTATTGCTTATGATCAGCCGATTCTCTTGCATTTAAGTTTCTAACATTTTCGTCAAAAAAAAGCAAAGGAACTGGATATGCAAACCTGATGATTAGCATTCATTCTTTTTTCTTATTTGCTATGTCTACTTATTTATGTCCTTATTGTTGTACACACATTTAAATGTTTGCTTGGGCGGAATCTTCAAGAAATAAAGGTGTTTCAAAACCTCCAACTTGTAGATTCTAAATTACATGAATATCTAACTCCTTATTCGTTTATTTAGTCTGTTAGGTTTTTGTCGTTATCTTATTTGATCCTCATTTCTTTTACATTAAACATTGAGGTTTTTGCGGAGCCGTCGATCTAACAGTAGCTACAAGATGTAGGCAATTTAATGCGAAGGTTTCTCAGGGTTGCAATTTCCACTTTCCGTCTTGTTTTGGAGGTGACAAACTAAGTGGATATGATAATTGATATTGTTTGTGCGAGTAATTACAAGAACGCGTGAGTTGTTTTGATCATTGCTTAATTTTTTAAATAATTAAACAACAACACTTTCTGTATGAAATTTCGATTACTAAGATTGTGACACAGTTTAACCCTCAATAGTAAAAGTTAAGATTCTTTTTGACCGGCTTCGTAGAAGGACATACACCAACTTAAAAAAATATTATCGCGTTGAATGTTGTTATTATTATTTTATACTAGCTGTGCCCCGCGGCTTCGCCTGCGTTAAAAACATTTTTTTTTTTTCATAAGAACCATCTCCTGACGATAAAAACACAACAAAAAGAATAAGCGAAATCGGTCCAGCTGTTCACGCGTGATGCCGTGACCAAGGGAAATTGGGATTAATTTTTATATATAAGACTAGCTGTGCCCCGCGGCTTTGCCTGCGTTAAAAACAACTTGTATGTTTTTTTCTTCATAAGAACCATCTCCTGATGATAGAAAACAAAACAAAAAAAAAGAATTAGCGAAATCGGTCCAGCCGTTAACGCGTGATGCCGTGACCAAGGGCAATTGGGATTCATTTTATATATAAAGATATACGTATTATAGGTAACGTTTGCCCAATCTCACCTGGTGGAAATCGATGATGTGGTCGAAGATGGTGAACACGCTAGGCCTAGAATACTCTGACCCTCAAAAGCTGTGTGCTGCCAGAACACCTTAAGGTAATGGCGGCAGATTTTCTCCTTGATGGTGGTAAGCTACTTTTTGAAAGCAAGTCAGGCGGAACAAAGGTATAATATGCTTCTACCACTTGTGGTCATTTTTTTATTATTAACATGATATGAAATTTTCCTGATGATGATGAAATAACCAGTATCCCTAGCATCCATTGACCGATTTTGATAAGTCTTTTTTTAGTTACGTGTATGCCAGCAGTGTGGTAACATTAGGACTTGTGGGACCTCCCCAGCATCCATTGACCGATTTTGATAAGTCTTTTTTTAGTTACGTGTATGCCAGCAGTGTGGTACCATTAGGACTTGTGGGACCTCCCCAGCATCCATTGACCGATTTTGATAAGTCTTTTTTTAGTTACGTGTATGCCAGCAGTGTGGTACCATTAGATCTTGTGGGACCTCTCCAGCATCCACTGACCGATTTTGATAAGTCTTTTTTTAGTTACGTGTATGCCAGCAGTGTGGTACCATTAGATCTTGTAGGACCTCCCCAGCATCCATTGACCGATTTTGATAAGTCTTTTTTTTGTTACGTGTATGCCGGCAGTGTGGTACTATTAGATCTTGTAGGACCTCCCCAGCATCCATTGACCGATTTTGATAAGTCTTTTTTTTGTTACGTGTATGCCGGCAGTGTGGTACCATTAGGACTTGTGGGACCTCCCCAGCATCCATTAACCGATTTTGATAAGTCTTTTTTTTGTTACGTGTATGCCAGCAGTGTGGTACCATTAGATCTTGTGGGACCTCCCCAGCATCCAGTGACCGATTTTGATAAGTCTTTTTTTAGTTGCGTGTATGCCAGCAGTGTGGTACCATTAGATCTTGTGGAACCTCCCCAGCATCCAATGACCAATTTTGATAAGTCTTTTTTTAGTTGCGTGTATGCCAGCAGTGTGGTACCATTAGATCTTGTGGGACCTCTCCAGCATCCACTGACCGATTTTGATAAGTCTTTTTTTAGTTACGTGTATGCCAGCAGTGTGGTACCATTAGATCTTGTAGGACCTCCCCAGCATCCAATGACCGATTTTGATAAGTCTTTTTTTTGTTACGTGTATGCCGGCAGTGTGGTACCATTAGATCTTGTAGGACCTCCCCAGCATCCATTGACCGATTTTGATAAGTCTTTTTTTTGTTACGTGTATGCCGGCAGTGTGGTACCATTAGATCTTGTGGGACCTCCCCAGCATCCAGTGACCGATTTTGATAAGTCTTTTTTTAGTTGCGTGTATGCCAGCAGTGTGGTACCATTAGATCTTGTGGAACCTCCCCAGCATTCAATGACCAATTTTGATAAGTCTTTTTTTAGTTGCGTGTATGCCAGCAGTGTGGTACCATTAGATCTTGTGGGAGCTCCCCAGCATCCAATGACCGATTTTGATAAGTCTTTTTTTAGTTACGTGTATGCCAGCAGTGTGGTACCATTAGATCTTGTGGGGACCATTAGATGTTGATTAATGTATGTATATGGTACATACATTAATCAAGATCTAATGGTAACCTCAAACACCAACTGAAAATCACTCCCACCGCATGTAAAGTGGCTCCTCTTCAACCGACTTCCAAAAAGAGGGAGGTTCTCAATCTGTCTGTATGTTTTTTACTTCTTTAACACTTTGACTGCGGCATTCTTCGCATATTTTTAAATTTTTTTAATTTTTTTTTTTTTTCGTAGATCATCATCATCAAATCAAAACTAAAATCCAACAGCAGAAGGTCACACGCACCCCTTGTGAAAAGATTAATTAAAAGAAAAATGTATAATATATTTTTTTATTTTTACTTCCGATACCAAAAATCAAAAAATGCACGGTGTGTGTTTTCAGCAGCGAACGAGTCGGCGTTGTGAACTTTTTTGATATAGGTAAAAAAAAATTAACTCTAGTCAGGACACGTGACGTGATCGAAAATTCGTAAGACGGAGGGAGAGTAGAAACTTATTTTGGGATGGGTAAAAAATGTTAAACTCGCGTCAGGACACGTGTGACGTGACCTTATCGAAAATTCGTAAGACGAAGGGAGAGTAGAAAATTATTTTGGGATGGGTAAAAAATGTTAAACTCGCGTCAGGACACGTGTGACGTGACCTTATCGAAAATTCGTAAGACGAAGGGAGAGTAGAAAATTATTTTGGGATGGGTAAAAAATGTTAAACTCGCGACAGGACACGTGTGACGTGACCTTATCGAAAATTCGTAAGATGGACGGAGAGTAGACCAAATGCACAACGTTAATGTTCAAGTTTTCACTTCTGCCGGCACTCCCGTGTTTTTTTTTGTATGTATGTTTCGCGATTACTCCGCCAATTGTGAAGCGATTAGATTTTTTTTTTTGTTAAAGGTAGGGTTCATCTCCAAAGTCGTTCCATATAAATTTTATCGAGATCTGATCAGTATCTCCAGAGATATGATGATAAATATTAATTATCAAGTCTTCGGACTACATCATCGTTTATGTTTCAGACCCTACATCCTTCATGAACCTTGCCCTCTGAATTCCTATTGGGTTTCCCAACTTCGATTAGCTGAGAACGAAAGATGTCGCGTTATTTCGACACACCATAATTTGTTCAGACCTTGGTCTGCCATGACCTGATCGGCAGGTATTTTGAACTGTATTATTACGAAATAGAGTTTTCAATGCCAAGTCTTTGAATGGTTTGCGTCGTTTCAGTGACCTGTATCCCATGGCATAGGCGGTAGCGTAGTTTATAGTGAAGCTTGTAATGTTTTTATCAGGTATCGTAACCTAAATTATTAATTAATATTTACTCGGAAGACGGATCGAAACGAGAACGAGACTTAAAAATTTTATTGACACCATAAAATTATATAAGGTGTAGTGGGTCTTATTATAACATACATAATATCACTACACAGTATATAATTAAGATAGATTATTGATAGTGATCGCCACTATCTCTGGAGTTCTTATCAGATTTTGATAAAATTTAAATGGAACTATCTTGGAGATAAACTCTAGCCATGAAATAAGAATCATTCAATCGGTTCACAATTGACGACGTTATCGCGTAACATACATACAATAATTTAAGATCGTTTAAAAAACTAAATGAACCGACTTCAAACGTCGCGCTAGTCGAAGTAGCTAGTAGACGTAGTAACTATCACATAATCTGTGCCAGTAGTAGTGAGTAGTAAGTCGTCGAGATAAGTAAATGCGTCGTAATACAAATGTTGATGTATTAAAAACGGCTCGGCCGATTTCGTTAAAATTTAAATGGGACTACCTGGGAAGGGTACCCTTTGAAACAAAAAAAGAATTTTCCAAATCGGTTCAGGCATCATTGAGTAATCGGTAAAACATACATAAATAATTTAAAAAAGGTTCCGACGAATTAAGAACCTCCTCCTTTTTGGTAGTCTGTTGAAAACAAAGTCACCTCGTTGTTTTAGGGCCAAGAGGGTGATAGGAGGTGGTCTGCAGCTTCTGATCAGCCTCCCGAGCTCATCCCAGGCGGGCTCGATGCTCGATAGGGTTGACATTAGGACTTCTAGCTCTAAAGTTACGGGTGCTGCTAGATGCTGCGACACCTTGGCATTTGAATCCAAATTAATCTATCAAGAAATAAATATGAAAACCAAAACAAACAAAAAGTCATAAATAAGACAGCAATTTGAAAAGGAGTGTTTTTGTTTATAAAGTTTATAATTAAAAAACTAAGTTCTCTTTATGTCGAAAATATATCTCGTATTACTTTAAAAGTGATTGCAATATCAAAAGTGTGGTACTAAAATTTGAAGGCAATTTCCAAAATTTAAGACAATTCAATTACCCATTGACCGTGAAGGGTAACAAACAAACAAATATACATTATTGACTTTCGCATTTATAACATAGGTGTTGTTTCCATCTTGTCGCCTTCCATAATTAACATTACTCATTCGAAGATTGCATCAAGTAACTTTTTAACTGACTGCACAAAAAGGAGGTGGTTCTAAATTCGTCGGATTTTTAATGTATGTTCACCGATTACTCGAGACGCCTTTACCAAATCGGAAAATTATGTTTTTGTTTGTAAAGGTATACTTCCCAGCCAGGTGGTCACATTTAAATTTACATCGAGATATGTTCAGTATCTCCAGGGATATGGATATAAACACCTCAAACTTGGCACTGAAAATGACTAGTGTGTCATTTGAAGTCGGTTCTATTAGTTTTAAACGATCTTAAAATATCCACACTAAAGTAATAAATACCCTGAGATTTAAAATTTATGTTATTTTCTTCCACAATAATTGCCTAGAAAACGAAAATACTAGCAATCCTCCTAATTTCATTTATTGACTATTAAATCGTCATAATCACAATCAGCCGGTGTCAGTCCACTGCTGGACTTAGGCCTCTCCCAAGATACGTCACTGAGCCCGATCTTCGGCTCGTCTTTACCAGTCACTGCCCACCGCTTTGCGTATATCGTCACTCCACCTGGTCACAGGACGCCCTACGCTACGTTTGCGATTCGCGGTCTGCTATTTGATTATTTAATCACCACTTATTATATATTCTTATTTTCTGACTGACTACACCACCACCTACACTTTGACTGCGGCACTTTTTCGCATATTTTTTAATTTTTTTAATTATTTTATGTAATTTTTTTCGTAGCTGTGGCATCAAATCAAAACTAAAATCCAACAGCAGAAGGTCACACGCACCCCTTATGAAAAGATTAATTTAAAAAAAAAATGTATAATATATATTTTTTTAATTTTACTTCCGATACCAAAAATAAAAAAACGCACGGTGTGTGTTTTCAGCAGCGAACAAGTTTTCAAACGTTACCCATATGCTCAAGAATGTGCGCTGGGGAAAAACCCCCAGACATTTAGTAGCAGACGCGCTTACATACATCGTTAACAATTTTTTCTGAGAATGATTTTTTCAGAACGTAGCTAAGACAAAGTTGGGTATTCCACGAAGTGTTACCATAAAGATAGATAGATAGATATCTAAGAGGCTAGCGTTTAACCACTGGCTCACCAGCCCCCTAAAGACTAAATAAAATTTCTGTTTCCATTTACGCTAACACAAGTTCAAAATGTATGGAATGACATGTATTTTTCCGCAACAAAGTTGTCATTCTCATACATTTTGTTGAACTTGCGTTAGCGTGAATGGAAACAGAGATTGAATTTTTTCGAGGGGGCCTGGTGATGATGTGGTCGCAACTGGTAAACACGCTAGGCTCAGAATATTCTGGACTCTCAAGGACTGTGTGGTGCCCGGCGTAACGTTACGGCGACGGCAAATTTTGCTCCTTCCTGAAAAAAACCTCCTTGGTAGGAGTATTTTTACATTACATTTGTCTACATTACATTTGGTAATGTATACGAACAATCTGGGATGTAAGGGAGCACAAAAACCAACTCAGTGTTCCCAGCCAACCTCACATGCCCGTAGTGCATCTTGCTGACCAACAAACGAGGCTCTGGCGACTGACACATGGCGGTATAACCATTTCAAAATTATGGCGTAGCTAAATACTAAAAGCCGGTCACGGCCAGCAGCGTCACCGTAGCTTCTCGAGCTACGTCCTGCGATCGCCAACCCGCCTGCCCAGCGTGACGATTAGGGCATAATCCCTCCCAAAGATGGAAGGTCACACACAAAGCCAAGAAACTGGAAAAGAAGAGCCAATGACCGGGCTCAGTGGCGCATCTTGGGAGAGACCTACGTCCAACAGTGGACTAATACCGGCTGATTATGATGATGATGAAGAAATACATTTCACATGTGCGGAGCCAGCTTGCTTGTTTGCAACTAAACAAAATATATAGGCACCTATTGTCCATTTTCCTAATGTTATAAAAACGAAAGAATAAATTTTCAAACGAATATCGGGATATTTACCATATATTTTAATTATTGATCAGATCATTCGTGATCATGGCGCTTGACAACAGAGCCATAATATTGGAAACTCATAAATAATAAAAAACAAGGTAAATAAAAATATGATATACGGGTTGCTTTTAATAGAAATATTAGTTATCCTTTAGTTTATTTTTACCGTTCCAGGATAATGGACAATAGGTGCCTGATATTTTATTTAGTTAGGTACTATAGATCTGTGCCTAACATAACTGACCTCTGCCCTATCTACAGGCGCTATAGCTGTGCCGTAGCTAGCTACTTTTATTTCCAGGAGTCTCATTTTATCACTAAACATATTTAAGCCCGGTGGCGTAATCGGGAGAACGGTCGGCTTTGATGCCAGAGGTACCGAATTCAATCCCCGCCGTGCAACAATGGATTTTTCTGTCGAAAAATTTATGTGCGCTTTTCACAGTGGCCTTCCGGTGAAAGAAAATCATCGTTAAGAAACCAAGAACCCCCGCATGGTGGTAGGACACTATCTAGTATCCGCCTGGCCAGCTACCACCCTCAAGTGAAAATCTGTCGCCAAACATCTGACGTGTTCCGTCAGCTATCCTTGAGAGCCAGTTCCCATTCTAGGCCTAGCGTGCTTACCATCTTCGACGGCATCATCACTTACCAACAGGTGGGATAGTGGTCAAGCGCTAGCCTATATGATAAAAAAAAATGGTGTCAGTCTGTTCGTCTGTCCGTCTGTATGTCTGTCACAGGGCTTTGTATCTCTGACAAAACCGTGATAGTTTGACTGCTGCATTTATTTGCGTTATTGGGTTTCAGCCTACGAATAAATTATAAGTCTATTCTTAGGTTTTAGCTCTATCGTAAACACTGTAATACATAATATCGTTTAAAAACTAAAAAAGAACCGACTTCAATGCCGCGCTATTCATTTTCAGTACCAATTTTGAGATGTTTATCTCAATATCTCTGGAGATACTTATCAGACCTCAATAAAATTACCATGGTACCACACGGGATATCTCCTTTCGAACAAAAAAAATATCAAAATCGGTTCATAAACGACGTAGTTATCCGCGAACAAACATTAAAAAAAAACATATATACGGTCGAATGTAGAAACCTCCTCCTTTTTTTGAAGTCGGTTAAAAATAGCATCAACATTTTTATAAAATAATTTCTAACACTGCTTCGCACTTAATCGGTTTTTGAAACGACTTCACAAAAAAATCTTAACCGATTTGAAAACTTCTTTTATTTTATTTGAGAGATTGTGCCTCCCGTTTGGTCACATTCAAATTTCACCAAGATATGATAATCATCTCCGGCGATATCGAGATAAACAATATTAACAAATTTAAGTTCTCATGACCACTATTATTGATATTGTTTACGGGATATTTACCATGTTTATCTTTTATTCTGAGTTGCCGATATTTCGGTGCTGTTGCAAGCGCCATGTTCACGGACGAACCTGTTCGTTCGCCGAAATATCGGCAACTCAGAATAAAAGAATAAACTGGCCAAGTGCAAGTCGGACTCGCACTAGTAGGGTTCCGTACCACACTACAGTATTTTATAAGATCGAACAAAAAATACCACTATCATTTTTCGCCAGCAAAAAATTATAATTAATAAACATTTCATTTCTTATAACGCCATCTAACGTCTGACAAAGGTGCTAAGGATCGACATTTCAATATAACGCCATCTATGGGACGTTTACCTAACTAAGCGTTCATAGATGGCGTGATATGCCGAAAAAAACACGTTTCTTGTATGGGGATCCTCTATTATTTTTAACTTTATTCTGTTTTTAGTATTTGTTGTTATAACGGCAACAGAAATACATCATCTGTGAAAATTTCAACTGTGTAACTATCACGGTTCATGAGATACAGCCTGGTGACAGACGGACAGACAGACAGACAGACGGACAGCGGAGTCTTAGTAATAGGGTCCCGTTTTACCCTTTGGATACGGAACCCTCAAAACATGGTAAATATCCCGTAAACAATACTAATTATATACAAATGTGTATACCTTGATGACATGCTTATGACAAGCATGTCATCAAGGTATACAAATTTGTTTACTACTGGCTACTTTGACTATCCGCTGCATGTGAAGTGTAGGTATTTTCGTTTTTTACGATCATAAATTATATTATTTAAATTTAAATAATAAAAACCGATCAAGTGTGAATCGGACTCGCACATAAGTTTCGCACCATCACACAAATATTTAAGCGATTAAAATATTGCTTCGTATGCGACTTTAACTAGCAATTGGCCGATTTTATTTTATTACTCTATAATAATTTGATACCGACGTGTAAAATAGTCAGGACAAGGCCAAAAATAAAGTTTGCAAAATGGACACGTATGTTTGACGTCTTATTCGAGTACTACGAGTAACTAACTACACAAAAAAAAAATGAATCACTGCACTTTATGTAAATTGTAAACAAACGAAATCAGAATTTCCTCATTTCACCGCTGAATCAAATAGTCAAGGCTCGTCCATTCGTACATACAAAGATATTGTATGAGTTACTGAGAAATGTCTCACAGTACACGTTCTGTAGGATGCTCGCATATCGGGAAGCCCGATCTGTATATACTATCGATGTTTATCGTGTAAACTTGGACTTATGCATACATTGTGCGCGGCCAATGCGGCCAGTACTCATTCAGCCGCGTCCGCGAGTCAACTCGTGGTTGCGCGAACTACGAGTATTTGGGCGCGTGCCGGTTTACGCATTCCACCGCGCAAAAAAGAAAAACTTTTTTGTCGTTGGTTTGATTTTTTTTGTTTGCTTTCGTGCGTTTCTGTGTTGTGTTGTTTTTACAAGTGTACACTAAATAAGGTAGGTGAATGCTATATGACCGTGACCAGGTATTATCTGTTATTAACTTATTGTTTTAAGTTTAGGCTTTGTTTTGTGAATGGAACTCGTAAAAGTTATGTAAAATGACTTGGAAATTAATCTTGATTGATTCGAACAAATTTGCGTTGAGCACGAATCGCGTTGCAATTAAAAGAAATCAATGAATAGGAATTAATCATGTTTTTACGTGTCTGCTTGGTATTTAGAACTAAATAATTCATTAGATTGTTTGTTCTCATAAATACAATGTTGCATAGATAATTGTGGAATTCAAAGTAGGTATTAAATGGAAAATAATGATAAATTTGGTAAAATGATGTTTTAAAAAATAAAATAAAAAATACAAAAATTATACTAATCTGCATTCTAGACTAGGTCCGCTGTTTAATATAATGTATTAACATTCTAGACATAGCGTGCTTACTATCTTCGACCGCATCATCACTTACCAACAGGTGAGATAGTGGTCAAAACGCTAGCCTATAAGATATAAAAAAGTACCTTTCTGAAGTATTGCAACAATTGCAACATATTTGCTATTATATTGTTCTCGATTGCTAAAACTGAAATGAACCATATAAAGAACAAAAATTATGACATATCTTTCAGCGAAAATCATGGCAATGATACAGAATATATTAAACCGAAATATATTTTTATCTTACTCTTTATTATCGTTTCTCAAGATGTATCTTGGGAATCAAAACAGTAAACAATTATTATCTACGTTAAAACATTTTCTAACACGTTATCAATATTACCTGACTTAAACTTAACGCGATAATATAGCAACATTGTTTTAGTTCACAATCGCATAGAAACTTTACCGTGCCCTATTCATTCTATATCTAATTATGCCACATGCACGGTTGCTATATTTTCAACCGACTTCTATAAAGGAGGAGGTTCTCAATTCGTCTCTATGTTTTATTTATTTACTTTTATATGTATGTGACGCGATTACTCCGTGAATTGTGAACCGATTCGAATGATTCTTTTATTAATCGGTACGGTACATTTACTAGGTAACTAGATCTTAGATAATAAGATCTTTAAGATAGTTTAAAAACTAAAACAACCGAATTCCACGCCGCGCGAGTTAGTTTCAGTACTAAGTTTGAGGTGTTTATCTCCATATCTCTAGAGATACTGATCAGATCTCGATGAAATTACAATGGGATCACGTTGGAAATGTACCCTGCCAATTAAAAAAAGAATAATTCGTATCGGTTCACAATTGACGGAGTAATCGCGTAACGTACATACAAAGAAATACAGACGAATTGAGAACCTCTTTCTCTTTTAAAGTCGGTTGAAAAGTAGGGTTTCACTTGACACGTCCATGCCGTCTAAGCCTTGCGTCTTTTCGGGGAAATCGCGTACACCTAAACACTAATATGTGCTAAAACTCTACAACTTTTACTCGAGATTATCGGCATTTCTCACGCTTTCTCATAATTTAACTTTACGAAATGCTGGAGAAATCTTGACACAGATAGGCATTATGTTATTAATTTGATTTAATATAGCGGATGTATCCCGCAAAACACGCCATTGCTAAAGCTGGCTACACATGATCCGGTTTGCCTTAGAATTGATAGCGTTATCACGGAAAAAGATTGACTAGTAAAATATAAATCAAATATTGAGTTATAATGTTGTTATGTATCTTCCGCCACGTGTAGGTGTGTTTAGTAGTCGTTTAATTTGATCTAAATTATTTTTAAATACAACTTACATTTGGATTTTGAGAAGCCAAATTTTGTATAAAAAAGTGTTGACCGCGTTTTTATTCATATTCATTGACGTGAGCACATTTAAAAAATATATAGACTATGGTAGAATCTATCCCACCTACCCGAATTGAAAAAAAAATCCGTTACCGTAGGCAATCTATATTACATTTTTAGTATAATATCGTTTATGTTGATAATTTTGGTTTGTTTATTTAATATTAGTATATATATAGTATAGTATATATAATCTTTAAAAAAATACGTAAAAAACCTGTCATTATTTAACCGATGCTGTGGTGTTTTGCTTCTGTTATTCCATCTTTACAATATGCAGGTAAACCGTATTTTATGTCAGTTATGCCGGAACGTGTATGACCAGCTTTATTTTTTTATTTATAGTAAGCGTAACCGATGTGTCCGATGTGCACTCAACCTCACTGCGACTAATTACTTATTAAATTAGTCTTTACTATAGTTTAATTCTTAATTAACTTTCAAACATGCTAATATGTTCGAGTGAAATCGTATTGTTTGTTTGTTTAGTATGGTATAATTAATTTGTATTTATTTAAATAATCAATTTTAAAGCTCTGGAGAAATTCTTTAATAAAACCAAAAGAATTAAATACATTATAAGTTTTTAAGTTTTCATGGTCACTGACACTATTAATAATATTGTTTTCGGTATATTTACCATGTTTCTTTTGATTTGAGTTTCCGATATTTCGGTGCTGTTACAAGCGCCATGTTCACGGACGAACTATAATTAAATACATAATATAAAAAATATTGGCACTAAAAATGTATATAGTTCTTATTAATTTTATCAAGAGATATTTATATCTTAATTAAAAATTTGTATCATATTAATTATTATCCACACATATAATTAAATATTAGAAAACCCGTGTATGTGTATATAATATTGAAAGAAAAAAAAATAGTACCACTTGCGTGTCAGGCCACGCGCAGTGTAGGGTTCCGTAGTAGCCTGTTATTCAATACAAGTCTTTACCCGTTATAAACAAGCAACAAGGTAATCCGCTTTGTCACTTTAAAGGATTTTTTCTAAGGATTTTGTATTTGGTACAAAATTGTCCAACACCCAAGTGCAACGACTATTACTGCTAAACTAATAAAGTTATTTTAACCGCTATAATTTTCCTTTAAAGTTCATAAAATGCGCTATTATCACGAATTTTTCCAGATTTTTCAAGCCAGCAGTTTAGCTTTTAGAGGGGGGGGGGGGGGGAGCCCTACTGGAACAAAAATTTGCACTTTAAAGTTTAATATTTCGTAAATGGAGCATTCAATCGAAAAATGGTAGTGGCAACCCTTAAGTCATTTTAAAAGACCTATTCAATGATACCGCACACGATGGGGTAGATGATGAAAAATTCATCCCCACTTCTCATATAGGGGAGCTACCATAAAAAAAAATATTTTTCAAAATTTTATTTCAGCACTTTGTCGGCGTCATTTATTTACATATCCCCACAAAATTACAGCTTTCTAGTATTAACGGTCTCTTAGCAAAACCTCGGACAGACAGACAGACGGACATGACGAAACTATAAGGGTTCCTTGTCAGGACTACGGAACCCTAAAACTACCAGTTTTTTTTAAATGTCCTTCAATTCAAGATAAATAAATTCAAATAACCTTATAAATATTACAATAAACAGAAAAGTCAGCATTCCATTTCAATTTTAATCAATATTAGTGGGTGAATAATTTATTTTCTAATATCCGTCAGGTTACATAAATTCGTCAGGGTCACCAAATAAATTAACGTTAGTCGATGACACTGCCCATAATGGCCATGTTGAATGCAAATCTTGCTAAATTAGTATTTTATACAACATCGTAAGGTCGTATTCACATTTAGCTTATTCAATTCCCAATTGATTTGGCGAAACGCGCGCTGACTGCCAATAAACCTATGCTATTCATTGATTTAGTCTGTGGTGAACCTCTTGCACCTTTCTGGTGCAGGGAGAGGGGGTCAGGGCTGAGCCCTCTTCCCCTGACTGTCTTCTCCACCCATTACGATGGGTGTGGCTTTTCTATTGCTGGATTCACAGAGGGGTGTCCGCCAGCAGCCACTATACGCCGGTGCGATCAAGCCCTGCCAGGTTAATCCCCGTTCGGGGAAGCCCAGCGAACCGATCAGCGAACCCGGCAGCGGCCGCCGGCGGGGCCCTCCGTTCGTCTGCAGCATCTGTGTTTGTATTTGTGGTTTCTGTCTGCATTGATTTAACTAAAGTAATATATATATATATATATATATGTATTTTAGCTGCGACTCGCTGCTTTTCCCGCGTTTGGGCTACCCTTATCACATAGGAATATTAAAAATAACCTACGACCTAATCTCAGTCGTATCAAATATACACAAAAAAAATCGGTCAAGCCGTTTCGGAGGAGTTCGATAACTACACTGTGACTGTGACACGAGATTGTTATAGATTAGATATTATGACGCTTTGGCAACGTAGATGGATAATTAAAAAGATCTGACATTAAAATAACAATAATAATATGAGAAGGATAAAACTATACAATCACTAGTATGAGTGAGCGAGACGGACAACATTTTTTTTTTATCGATTCTTCTCGCGTATGCGATTTTATTGTTTGCCACCAGCTCTGCCCCCAGCTCTAGCGGCGCCTATTGGCTTTCACCCGGTGTCATATATAAACCGACCAAATTACGTTGTTAATTATACCTCATAGCTGGCATATGTATCACGTGTTCATCATTTTAGACGGCTTATATCTCTATAGCTATTTCATCGTATACGCCAAATTCTTCTCCATTTACTTTTCCCTCCACGTTTGGCAAATTGATTGACAGATATGGTGTCGGGATAGCGTAACATATTTTCTTTATACTATAAGTGAAAGTAAAAAAAAAATAGTTCAGCTAGTCTATGGGTGTATCTAGCTATGAGTACGTATTACTATTAAGTATTCTGTCCTATGGGTTGCTAGATATATGAAAAATATGGCACAAAGCGCCCCACGCTGTTTTCATAATAATACTAGTATTTTTCGTTCATTATTATTTTCATCTTAAGTATATATATATAAAATATGTTTCACTTTTTAGTTTGATGTGCTATAAAAGCGTGTTTTTTAAACTATATTTATTTATATTTTATAAGCTGGCCACTATCTCGCCTGGTGAATAATGATGACAATGAACATCTCTCTGACGTAAATATAATAATAACTATACTAAACATTATGTTAATTTGGCGCAGTATTTCCGGTAGAATTATCATGTCATTCAAAACCATCTTCAAAACTAATAATCACTATCAATACCATTAATTTGAAAGTCAGTAAGTAGGTATAGATTCTTTTGAATTTTTTTTTTATTGTTAATATTTCACTCAACGGTAGGCCTACCATATACTGGTATATTATGAGAAGTGAAGTTTACTTGGTATATTATGAGAAGTGAAGTCCACGTGACTAAAAAGGCAATAGACATGAAAGTGGACGGCTATATAGAGAAAGAGGAAGACCGAAAAAAGTGTGAATGGACTGTGTGATAGAAGATATGGATGTAAATGGAGTGGATGCGGAAATAAATGCGGATAGACTCAAATGGAAGAGAATGACATGTTGCACCGACCCCACTTAAGTGGGACAAGAGTTGGAAGATGTTGATGATGGTAGGCCGTTACAGTCGAAACTTGATCTAATTTGTGACTGTAAACAGAATGAATGAAAAATGAAAGAACATCATTTATTCAGCATGAAACGTCGCTAAATTTACAAAAATAGAAACCAAAATTAGCCGAATATAAATCAACTTATTTACGTTAAATGTAAACACAGCTTTTATAAACACGTACCCTCAAGGTTGTATGTTAAGCGGACACTTATGCATATAAAATGTGCTCAATTCGTCCGAGTCCTTGGTCGATGTAATTATTATGAACTACAAACACTACTTTTGTGTTCGCTGAAGACCCTTTGTACTCATACTGACTATAGGCACAGAATAAATAATAGTACACTGTAGGCGGGCCTGTGTACCTACTCGATCTGAATTTCATGCCAATGAAGATTGGTTTTGACATAAAGTACCATTATTTTTTTAAACATTGAGGGTCTTCATATCGGAAGTAAATATGTATCTCCTGAGTAAGCGCGCTCCATCATCGATCACATCATCACTTCTTAAAATCAGGTAAGATAGTGGTCAAACGCTAGCCTATAAGATATTTAAATAAAAATCGTCCAAGTCGAGTTGGTCTCTCCCACCGCTTCCGTACCAACTTCTCAGACAAGGTTAAAGGACAAACTTAACTTTGTCGTTCGATCCATACCGATTCGAACCCTTATAGTTTCGTCATGTCCGTCTGTCTGTCTGTCTGTCCGAGGTTTTGCTAAGACCGTAAATACTAGAAAGCTGTAATTTTGTAGGGGTATATAAATTACGCCGACAAAGTGGTGAAATATAATTTTTAAAAATATTTTTTTTAGGGTAGCATGAGAAGTGGGGATGAATTTTTTTTTCGTCGTCTGGGGTGGTGTATCGTTGAATTGAATGAAAATTTTTGTTCCAGTAGGGCGTCCCCTCCTCTAAAAGCTAAACGGCTGGCTTGAAACATCTGGAAAAAATCGTGATTATAGTGCATTTCATGAACTTTAAAGGAAAACTATAGCGGTTAAGATAACTGTATTAGTTTAACAGTAATAGTCGTTGAACTTGGGTGTTAGATAATATTGTACCAAATACAAAATCCTTAGAATAAATTCTTTAAAGTGACAAAGGCGAAGTACCTAGTTGCTTGTTTATTAATAAATAAATAAATAAATATTAAATAAATCTTTAATTCCGGTAACTTAAGAAAACAGTACATGTTATTCTAAGACCCATATTATAAATACCTTACAGACAATATAACAATACATATAAATATAACTATTTTACTACAGGGGCACTACGAATTTCAGGGATTTTTGCCGGTCTAGTATCCCTGTATCCCTGTACGGTATACAACCCCTGCAGGCCAGAACTCCGGTACGAGGAACATCTTCTTGTGCTCGGCTGGAACCTGCAGCACGTATGACTTGAAGTCTGTCGGCCGCTTCTGCTCCAGCTCCTTCAGACACATACGCATGCTGTCCTCCTGTTGTAGCTTCCCGCAGATGTATCGCTCGACATCGTCGGTCTTCGTGTCGTTGTCCAGGCGCGAGATGTAAATTTTGATGGTCGGGGGTACAACATGTAGTGAGGATGTTGTACCCTTGGCGGTACCGCGTTGGTTGCGGTGTTTTCGTGACCGGATCTTATAACGGGTAAAGACTTGCATTTAATAACGAGCTACTACGGAACCCTACACTGCGCGTGGCCCGACACGCACTTAGCTGGTTATTTACCTTTTGAGGTACGGAACCCTAAAAAAGGCGAATTAGGCAAAGTATGAAAGTGTTCATACTTTGCATTACACACGATGACTCTTTTTACACAAAGATTGTTTTAAAAATATGTTTCGTACTTTCATTTTATTTCTGTAAAGTTTATGTGCAACACATTCATACATAAATTGTATCGGTATGTCCTCCTTCTTTCTCCTTAGAAAATTTAACGATGCCAAATATAAAACTCGTGTCCGTGCGTACAATGTGATTACAAATTGGTATAAAGTTTTTCTTCATCACTACATTTTAAAAATCAAGTCTCCCGCTGAAAAAAACTACTGAACGGATTTTTGTGCGGTTTTCACCAATAGCCTGAGAAAGCTTTATCACCTATGAGGGAACGCGGGGTGCACTTTTCCATACAAATGTATACTCCCGTTTGCTCTCTGGAAAATCTTTCTAGAGCAAAATTTGTTTCTACAAAAAATCAATGTCTACTGAAGCTACACCCCTCTATCATTAGCTTAGCTTTTTTTGACCAACCAATTGCAAAAATAAATATAAGCCTTCTAATCTCCTCTTTACGATTTTTGAAGGGTCATATTTCTATTTTCAATTGGTTAGTCAAAAAAAGAAATTGATAGGGGCGTAGCTACAGCAGACCTTGATTTTTTGTAGAAACAATTTTTTTCTCTAGAAGCATTGTCCATGAAACAGGGGAATACATTTGTATGGAAAAGTTAACCCCGCGTTCCCATTTAAGATACTTTTGAACACAGGCGAGGTCGCGAGGCACAGCTTATAGGCTATATGTGCCAATTTTCATACAAATCCGTTAAGCTGTTATTGCGTAATGGAATAATTAATATACACGCTCTTACATTTATAATATCATCATATCAGTAGGATCCATGTTGCTAATAACATATTAGTTTCTAATAATCCTAAATGACATGGTATTAAGAAAATATTGCGTGATGATTCTTCTATGAAATTGGGCCAGAATTACGTGTTAGGTGTTATTTTAATTTTTAATTAATTTTTATTTGGTATTAGATACAGGATGCGTCGACAAGGTACTTAAACTTTATTAATTTTGACTTTGTAATATGTTATTGCCATTATGTAATGATTAATTGATTGCTGTCATATTACGATTATATTATGTAAATTTTCCCATCAGATTTGCACGTTGATCTTATAACAATGCAATGCTACTTTTTATATTACCAGGTGGCGCTATTAAGCAAACTGGTCCTATGACAGCTGTCAATCTAAACAATTTCATCGTGAAATGTCAAAATTAATGTTATGTCAATGTCAGTTTGGGAAAATTCCTTAGCTAAAACTGACATTGACATTTCGGGCACCTTGTAGCACGCTAGCGTTTCTAGCGGAAAATTCACACGTAATACGCACTCTGCTTTTGTATTATATTTATAAATAATTTTATTATCCGTGCAAAATAATGGATTTTACAAAGTGAAAACATAACGAAACAGAGATTAATCGTTGCTAATAATAAAACTGAAACACGTTACATCTCTTACACAAAATTAAAAACATTTTAAACACACATTTCTGTACTCTCATTTTGAAGTCTGCAAATAACTTATCTTAAAAGTTGATGAAATTATCGTGAATTTTGCCATTTGCTTACTCCGAAGATATCCTACGAGTATCATTGCAATTTATATTTGAGACTGGCTGTGCCCCGCGGTTTTACCGGCGTAAACATTGTTCCCGTGGGAATATCGAGATAAAAAGTCCCCTATAGTGTGGGATAGGCCGGAGAAAGTCATTGTAGCCCACAATACAGGCTCATAAGAGACCTAGTGTGGGTGCAAGGATACATCGATGGTGCTACTCAAGGACAGTGATGTAATGTGAATGCTCGAATATATATAGAACAGTAACATATCCATTGTAAATATGAATAAAGAACATTTTTTTTAAATGTGTTATTCCAGGGTCTAGTTTTAGCGTGAAGAAGTTACAAACATACTTACACAATCATAAACTTTCGCCTTTATAATATTAGTAGGAACTTAAGAAGTAGGTTTACCGTGGCTGACAACCGACCAAAGCTGAGCGAAGAAAATGAGCAGCTTGCGAGAAAAATTTTCATTTTTGTCATGATCCTATTAATTGATTATGTCATCGCAAGCCGATCATTTTCCTGGCTCATTATTGGTGGAAAAGCACCCTTATCTGAGTAACAGTCAACATTCATTATACGTACAGCCATAAAATACAAATAAGTACAGGCAAATAATACATACATAAAATCACGCCTTTTTAGGGTTCCGTACCCAAAGGGTAAAACGGGACCCTATTACTAAGACTCCGCTGTCCGTCTGTCTGTCTGTCCGTCTGTCACCAGGCTGTATCTCATGAACCGTGATAGTTAGACAGTTGAAATTTTCACAGGTGATGTATTTCTGTTGCCGCTATAACAACAAATACTAAAATCAGAACAAAGTTAAAAATAATAGAGGGTCCCCATACAAGAAACGTGTTTTTTTCGGCATTTCACGCCATCTATGAACGCTTAGTTAGGTAAAAGTCCCATAGATGGCGTTATATTGAAATGTCGATCCCTAACTCCTTTGTTAGACGTTAGATAGCGTTATAAGAAATAAAATGTTAATAATAATTATTTTTGCTGGAACCCTACTAGTGCGAGTCCGACTTGCACTTGGCAAGTATATTTAAATCCGACTTGCACTTGGCAAGTATATTTAAGTCCGACTTGCACTTGGCAAGTATATTTAAGTCCGACTTGCACTTGGCAAGTATATTTAAGTCCGACTTGCACTTGGCCAGTATATTTCCATTGGGGTAGGCACAGAGTAGATCGATTCTTTCCACATGCTACGATCCTGACATACCTCTTTCGCTTCTTCTAATTTCATGAGCGCCTTCATACATGCTCGCCGGTTATAAGTACTATTGACTTGGCCTTTCTTTAAAACGTCTCCGATCTGGTCTGGTCGAGTCTGGTTATTACGTTCGCCTACATCGGCCTCTACCGGCTGGCCCATTCACCACTACAAACCATCTAAGTATCCCTTTCTCTATCACTTCTTCTCATCTTCATATTTATAATATGTAAAATAATACTGCCTCACTCTGTGTTTCCGAATCTTGGGGGTCTTCAAGTCGTGTCTAAGTAGGTATCTTCTAGGCAAGCGTGCTACATGTTGGACCACATCATCACTTAACATCAGGGCCCCTAGACAAAATCCAGTTTCCTGTTTGCCTTCACGCTAACGCAAGTTCAAAATGTATGGAATGACATTTATGTTTCCGCAACAAAAATGTTCAAAATGTATAGGACATTTTGAACTTGCGTTAGCGTGAAGGCAAACAGGAAACTGGATTTTGTCTAGGGGCCCAGGTGAGATAGTGGTCAAACGCTTGACTAGCCGTAAAATAAATATACCCTAGACTGAGCCTGAGTATATTTTCCTGTCATTGTTAATTGTTTACCACTATTGTTGGCAGGGTTAGCAACGTTAAAATTGATATAAATTGCCAATCTATGCAAGCTTTTGTCCAAGGATCTTAGTATTTATTACCGTTGTGTTACGCTCGTTACACACGGGAACGTAGGAACCTTTTTTTAATTTTTTTACATCTTATAGGCTAGCGTTTGACCACTATCTCACCTGTTGGTAAGTGATAATGCGGTCGAAGATGGTAAGCACGCTAGGCCTAGAATGGGAACTGGCTCTCAAGGATATCTGCCGGAACACATCAGATGTTTGGCGACAGATTTTCTAACTTGAGGGTGGTAGCTGGCCAGGCGGACACTAGATAGTGTCGTACCACCATACTAACATATAACGGAAATAAATATATATGGTTTTGTGTATACTGTATTATATATTATGTATTTTAGAAAAAATATCTAGACTTTATAATAAACTGGCCAAGTGCAAGTCGGACTCGCACTAGTAGGGTTCCGTACCACACTACAGTATTTTATAAGATCGAGCAAAAAATACCACTATCATTTTTCGCCAGCAAAATATAATAATTAATGAACATTTTATTTCTTATAACTCCATCTAACGTCTAACAAAGGAGTTAGGGATCGACATTTCAATGTAACGCCATCTATGGGACGTTTACCTAACTAAGCGTTCATAGATGGCGTGAAATGCCAAAAAAACACGTTTCTTGTAAGGGGACCCTCTATTATTTTAAACTTTATTCTGTTTTTAGTATTTGTTGTTATAGCGGCAACAGAAATACATCATCTGTGAAAATTTCAACTGTCTAACTATCACGATTCATGAGATACAGCCTGGTGACAGACGGACAGACAGACAGACAGACAGACAGATAGACAGACAGACAGACGGACAGCGGAGTCTTAGTAATAGGGTCCCGTTTTACCCTTTGGGTACGGAACCCTAAAAAAGGAGGAGGTTCTCAATTCGCCTGTTTTTTTTTCAATGTTTTTACCTCAGATCTCCGTCATTAGTGAACCGATTAAAAAAAATCTTTTATGTCCGAGATTATAGTGAATAATCACTATAATCTCGAAATCCAGGAAGCCTACCACTAATAATAAGGCTTTGTACTACCATAGCGATAAGATAGCTTTGTAATTCATTCTTGATGATATATCGGTTTAAAAAAGATTGCCTATTGCCCAGTGAAATTATAGGCACAGTGCAGGCACGCGCTTTCAATAGTCCCGGAGACAAACTAAATAGCTAAGAACACTCTTGACCAAGTCTTCAAAAACAAACAAAAAACTAAATCTAAATAGGTTCAGCCATTTGAGAGCTACGAGGTAATAAAGAAATTTCACAAACATACAAGATACGCGCGAAAATCATAACGCTTCCCTGGCAGTCGCGTAAAAACATAAATGTACCAGATGTTAGATCAGATGCAATGCTAACACAAAAGAAGTTCATAACATACGTACAATGAAACGAAAATGCGATTGAGCATTAAAAAATAAACACTGAAATCGTAACAACAATCGTCATCGGACGTGATTTACGCAATGCGTTTTACGCACTGCATTTTTATTGCATATTACATTGTTTGTGAACAAAATAACTTTTTTGCTTGAATTCTACCATTAATTAACCTTGTAGGTGCTATTGTTGTGTCTTACTTAATTATTGATAGTATGAGACATAGTCTGTGTTTTTTTATATTATGTGAAACTTGATGTAAGTATAGTTTTTCATTTATCTTTTATTATATCTTATAGGCTAGCGTTTGACCACTACTTATCTCGCCTGGTTTTAAGCGATAATGTGGTCAAAGATGGTGAAGACTTAAGGCCTAGAATACTATGACTCCCACCGTAAGAATATGGCGGCAGATTTTTTCGTTGATGGGGTACTTTTTGGTAACAAGTCAGGCTCAGGCGGAATATCATAGGCTTCTTATATTGAAAGAAAGAAAGAAAGAAAGAAAGAAAATATGTTTATTTTGCATCAAATACAATGATCTAATTACTAACTTATATATTAATTGAACAAAATGTTATTTGGTGCAAAATAGGACCCACCTCAGCATAATGTTGGTCATGACTGACATAACCAACGCTGGTCTTCCGTTGGGACCCCAAATATATATTGCACGCCATTGAGCTCGATCTTCAGCTATTCGTTTCCAATCGCTGGCAGCCAGCTTGCGTATATCATCGCTCCACCTAGCTGGAAGGCGTCCTACACTACGTTTGCCGAGCCGCGGTCTCCACTCTAGAACACATCTACCCCAACGGTTATCGGTTCTACGACAAATGTGACCAGCCCACTGCCATTTCAGCTTGCTAATCCTTTGATCTATGTCGATAACTTTGGTTCGCTGTCGGATGACTTCGTTTCTAATTCGATCCTTCGAGGAACCCCGAGCATAGCCCCCTGCATATCATAAAGAATTTAATAACTCCCCGTTCGTTTGTAAGTATGTATGTTTAAGGCAGTAGTCTGCTT
This sequence comes from Cabera pusaria, assembly GCA_954871355.1. Taxonomy (NCBI): domain Eukaryota; kingdom Metazoa; phylum Arthropoda; class Insecta; order Lepidoptera; family Geometridae; genus Cabera; species Cabera pusaria. The sequence goes on along the minus strand of OX940906.1, from coordinate 2,571,830 downwards.
TAGGAGCCGAAAAAAAAGCGTTTTTCAGCAATTTTTTTGAAAGGGAAGGAAATGATTGCGGTAAACGGAATTTGGAGACGATAGTATATTATATTCAAACTTTAAAAAACAATTTTTATTATTACAAATTATTGAAATTTGCCAAAGTTGTAACGATTTTTCTGGGGCGCCTGGAGTGTGCACTCGTAAATCGGTGCCGGTGATGGAGGTCGTGCGATGCATCTGAAACAGTGGAACCAAATTTTTTTTTAGTTTTTATAAGTTCCTTATCTATATGAACTAAAAAAATACCGAAGAAAAATTGACGAAATTCCAAATTTTTTTCAAAGTTGAAAAAAAAAATCACTTTTTTGAAAAAAAAAAATTCACTTTAAGTTGCAAAACAAGTAATTTAAATAGTACTTTTGTCCAACTTTTTTAGTTCAAATAGAAGATAAGTCAATACTGAAGCTAGATCACTTTGGTTTTTTTCGATCGGACATAGGTATATTGTTTTTACTATCGCCGGCACCGTTTTCCAGAACTTGTGAAAATGAAACTCGAGAAAACGGGCTGTAAAGTTTTCGGTTTTGATTCGCACCTGCTCGACGCTCGGCCACTAAAACTGATCTAGCTTAGAAAATATGTCGAATTGGCCTCTAAAATTTTGAACACATATTCTTGGATAGTTTTGGAATAGATTTAAGACAAAAACGAAAAATCGATTTTTTTAAGCCTGTAAAGCAGACTACTGCCTTAAGAGCGCGACCTAGGTCGCTTCGCTATATGTATTATTATTAGTGTAGTGTCGCGTTTAAATCGTGATCTGACATTATTGGTTGTTATGATAGGAACGTGACCCGCTATTAAGCAACCGTCTGTGAAGTGCATCTTATTCATTAGTTCGTGGCATATATACATTTTGCATTCCGCACTTATATATACCTACTAGTAGTCGCAAAGAGGTCGAAATTCGGCCAGTATACCTTTAGTAAGGAGTTTTCATCGTAAACGCTTTTGACAGATCTCACATAGTTTTCGACTCATTCTGACTCTCTGATTGACTAATGACCTACCTGGGAAGTAGGTATATATACCCTTTCAAATAAAAAAATATTTATTCAAAATGGGTCCAGGCTTCTCTGATGAATCTGGGAACATATATTAAAAAAAAAGATTCTCACAAATTGAGAACTTTCTCCTTTTTTGAAGTCGGTTAAAAAGGCTACGTAAATGTGCATCAAACAATTCAAAACAAATTCAATTTTCACGGTAATTAGGTAATTTAATATTTATTACTTACGAATTTAATGCGGTATAAATTTTATCGAGCGTCTTATGTACATATCATTTTATTTTGCAGTTATATTTACGGTTCCGTATATAATAATATTTTTTGTTAATGATTGAGTATTTATCAATTAGATATTCGTGTACGATAGGGTTGACCTTGCCATCTTTTTTACGAGAAATAAAGTACATTGAAGTCAGAAAGTTAAAATAAACAGTATTTACAGTAGTTACTTTCTCACTTCAATGTAATTTATTTCTCGAAAAAAATTGGCAACCCTATCGTACACGCATATTATATCTAATTTATCAGAACTCAATCATTAAACTTAAACTTACTTTATGAAGTACTTACTATTCAATTTTTATTTTATGGCTCCAGATACCTGCGAGAATGAAAGCAGTATTTTTTACTTACTTTTATTTTTTTAATAAAAAAAAGAAGTAAATAGTATTAGTAAATAGTATTAGAGAGTGAAAATAAGTCGGCATAATACTGTTTTTAAAAATATGATTGGCAACGCCTCTAGACAAACATATAAACAAGCGTTTACACAAACATGTTACGAGTTTAGAATCGTTCAATATCTTTCTATGGGCAAGATAGCCGTCAAACGAAAGTCCCTAACTCGCCTAAAAAGTTTTCACTAATAATTCATTAAATTACAATTACAATTTTTGAGTGAAACTTTTGAGAAAAATTCGCGTTTACGAGTTAACGTTCATTTTCATGCAAGGATCCCTAAAAATATCGTTACAATAATGCAAATTAAATGAGCCTTCTTATTTTTATGGTAATAAGAAAAACCAGACAACTTTGTTTTCGTTTTGTTCACGCACAAGTTCAGTACTTATTATAATTTTGTGTTTTATTTATGTATAACTTGTACAAGTAAGTTAAAGTACTACTTTTATAAAGGAAATACGTCTACGTAGAAATAAATATTTATTATTATAAAAACTCACGTTAATTTTAAACTTATAGGTTTTAAAATCGGGAATTTAACGTGACTTACGCGATGTTGATATAGCGATCGACATATGTTTCGGTCTCATCCGGAGGCCTTCTTCAGAATCTCCAGTGCGGGGCGCTCGCTATATCGATCGCTATTTCGACATCGCGTAAGTCACGTTAAATTCCCGATTTTAAATCTATAAGTATTTATTAGCTACACTTGTTTTTATTGTTATAGTTGGAGGCTGTATTTAATTCGTTTACTTAAATTTTATCGACATTTTTGTATTTTTTTAATCCTTGAGTTTACAGTGTATTTTTTATGTATATTTTTTTATACCATCACCTAGAAAGTTCAACTGCTTGCCTATAATATGTATAAACAAACTCGACTTAAAATATAATAATACGCTTACATGATAATATCGTTTAAAAACTAAAAAAGAACCGACTTCAATGCCGCGCTAATCATTTTCAGTACCAATTTTGATATGTTTATCTCAATATCTCTGGAGATACTTATCAGACCTCGATAAAATTACCATAGTACCACACTTGAGATCTCTCCTTTCGAACAAAAAAAGAATAATCAAAATCGGTTCATAAACGACGAAGTTATCCGCGAACCAACATAAAAAAAAAAAAAAATATATATACGGTCGAATTGAGAAACCTCCTCCTTTTTTTGAAGTCGGTTAAAAATGAAAATGATTATTATAAAAAAACGTACAAAATAGATAATGCCCGTTCAAATTACACAGTGGTACCTACTAACAAACTTTGAGTAGAGAATTCAATAAGATCGTTTAAAAAACGAATGTAACCGACTTCGAATTCCGCGCTATTAATTTTCAGTACGAAGTTTGAGGTGTTTATCTCCATATCTCTGGAGATACCCATCAGAATTTGATGAAATTACTATGGTACCACCCCTGGGATATCTCGTTTCCAACAAAAAAAGAATCATCAAAAATCGGTTCATAAACGACGAAGGTATCCAAACATAAAATATATATGTATATATATGGTCGAATTGAGTAGCCTCCTTTTTTGGAGGTCTGTTAATGAAATGCAAACTAGGCTCGAGGACCTGTGACTTGGATTTTCGAGTGCGTATCTAAAAGTAACAAGATGTGCAAGCTTAATAACTATGGCATACGTACTTACTTACCGAGATACAAAGACATTATTAAGTACCTTTACATCTCTCATATTCGGTAAGTAGGTCCTTATTACCCCCAAATGGGGCTTGTAGGTAACCAATTAGCGCTCTAGGGTAATAATGTAGCTAGAAAAGCCCTAGGGCGGTAAGTAATTTAAAAAAAACTCCTCACTCTTTCAAAAAGTTCGCGTACATCTAACCATCATACTGGCAATAGACATCATGCATTCAGCCCAATGACAAAAGAGGTCGCTTTGCTATTCAGCCTTGTCTTTGTATGAGTATAATAGTCATCAGTTTTAAATATCGAACGGATGCTGGAGCTAATTTAACCGCTATAAAAAGGCACGGTGGGTGGAAATCCAGTAAGGTGGCTGAAGGTTACATTGAAGATTCCATACAAAATAAAAGTAAAATTACCAACCAAATAACGGAAACTATTCTGCTTTAAAAAAATGAAACATCTTTCTCAAGAGATGATCCGCAACCATCAACTTCTGCTGAAGAAAGCTTCATCCCGTCAGATTTTGTCCATGACCAACAAATATCACAATCTCAAACTATTAACATACCCAAAAAACACCTGGCCCTAAAATTTGAAAATTGTTCTCATTTCACTATAAATTTTAAATAATAAAATGTTTTATACTTGTAATGCCGGTTTTTTTCTACTTACCTCACAATCGAGATGTAAAGCAGAGTAGTTAGCTCGGGTGTAAGCATCGATTGCACCCTCGAACTAGCGAGCGCAGCGAGGGCGCCTGTAAATATCTCGGGCTGCAATTGATGCCTTACAGCCCTTGGCTACTGATCTACTATTAGTACCACACTAGAATAGAATAACTCTTTATTGAACACCATTCAGAAAACATCAAAAAACTTAAGTAAACATTCACAAATAAGTGGTACAAAAGGCGGTCTTATCGCTGAGAGCGATCTCTTCCAGACAACCTTTGGGTAATGAGGATTTATTTAATGAACATGGCGGGGTAAATATGGTGTTAAATACCTTAACTAAAATAAATAAGTAAATACATAAACACTACACTGCAGATACATATAATACATAAATAATATATTTATCAATAAACATTACATATACTATATAAATAAATATAACAAGGAGAGAAAACAAAAAATCAGTAGGTAGCAATTTAATCTTACGAGAGATAGTGAGCTTTGACACGTTCTTTGAATGTAGTAATGGTCTGGCAACGCCTTACTTCAACTGGTAGCGCATTCCAGAGCCTTACAGCTTGTACTGCGAACGATTTATCGTAGAACGAGCTATGATGACTAGGCATCAACAATGTATGAGTCTCTAAAGACCGTAAAGAGAGAGAATTCGAAGTGTGTAGGAATTGGAAGAGGTCTTTAAGGTAGGGAGGAGAAGTAGGATTAAACAAAATATTAAACAGGAGGGTAAGGATATGAGCATTGCGGCGAAGGCGGATGGGTAGCCATTTTAGCTTTGAACGGAATTCGGAGACGTGGTCATATTTGCGTAGGCCAAATATGAACCTAATCGCAAAATTTTGGAGTCGTTCGAGCTTGTTTAGCTGTTCCTCAGTGATGTCCAGATAGGCGGCGTCGGCGTAATCAAGAATAGGAAGAAGAAGAGACTGTGCAAGCGCAGCTTTAGTGGCAGTAGGCAAGAAATTTCGTAATCTTCGCAGTGCACCCGCGGATGCAAACATTTACTACTTAATACATAAATAATGAAACACCATACATAATGTAGATAGATGTATACAGATCTAGTTAAATAGTGTTACACACGTTCAATGTTTTGTCAATTTCATAATTTATGAATACGATTCCAGACAATTCAATACTCAATAGTACAAAACATAAAAGTATAATGATTATGATTAATGTTTTCTTAAAGAACGTAATGAATGTTTAATTTCTTTGTCGACAGGAAGTGAAAGACGAGAGCGACGGATGCGGTGCCAAGTTCTCTGTGGTCATCGTGTCTGACAAGTTTCTGGGGAAACCTCTGTTGGCGAGGCATAGGTAAATATATACTTGGATATTTGTTTTATATGACCCGTCACAGAAAAGATAGTAGTCCTACGGACAGAACATGCACTCTCTGAGATCAACTCTGATAGCAAACATGCGAGAATAGGGGCCAGTTTCACCGGTTACTGATGTAGTTTCAGATAGCTATATAAAGTTGTCAAAAATCTGTCAGATTAGTTTCTAATAGGGCTATAAAGAACCGGTGATAGATGGCCCTAAACCTAGTTACAACGTCGATAACGGTCAAAATGCGATTGTCGGTTGTGTCGTGGACGATACGCGAAGCGGTAGGTATAAAACGCGAGTATATGACGCCTGACCCGGTGGTGTGATGGGAGAACGGTCGGCTGTGGAGCCAAAGGTACCGAGTTGAATCCGCGCCGTGCACCAATGGATTTTTCTATTGAAAAATGTATGTGCGCTTTTCAGTGGCCATCCGGTGAATGAAAAACATCGTTAACGAACCGCCAATCCCCGCATGGTGGTAGGACATTATCTAGTGTGCGCCTGGGCAGCTACCCTCCTCTAGTTAGAAAATCTGTCGCCAAAAACATCTGTGTTCCGGCAGCTATCATTGAGAGCCAGTTTCCAGTCTAGGCCTATCGTGCTACCATCCTCGACCGCATCATCACTTATCAACAGGTGAGATAGTGGTCAAGCGCTAGCCTTTACATAGTATGAAACAAAGTCGCTCCCGCTTTTATGTACGCTTAGATCGTTAAACTGCGGAACAGATTTTAATGTAGTTTTCAGCAATAGATAGAGTGATTCAAGAGGAAGGTTTATAACCAGGATTAAATGCGGGTAAATTAGTAATATTAAATAATATAATTAAGATAGTTTAAAAACTAACACAACCGACTTCCATGCCCCGCGAGTCAATTTCAGTAGCAAGTTTGAGACGTTTATCGTCATATCTCTGGAGATACTAATCAGATCTCGATAAAATTACAACGAGACCACCTCGGAAACGTGGGTACGTTTTCGGTAGGGTTACCGATTAAAAACAGAACCATTCAAATCGGTTCACAATTGACGGAGTAATCGCGTAACATACACACAAAAAATCATACAGACGAATTAAGAACAACCTTCTTTTTCGAAGTCGGTTGATAAATTAGTTATTCTTTTAGTAAACTTGTATTCTCTTCTACATGTATTTTCATTAAAATGGAAGTAAAAATTGGAATTTTGCATCTTCACTAATGTAGTTGTTGGAAATATCTGGTACAATAAGATCGTTTAAAAAACTAAAAAAGAACCGACTTCAATGCCGCTATTGTATTGTATAAATGCTATTAATTTTCAGTACCAATTTTGAGGTGTTTATCTCCATATCTCTGGAGATACTTATCAGACCTCGATAAAATTACCATGGTACCACACTTGGGATATTTCCTTTCCAACAAAAAAAGAATAATGAAAATCGGTCTATAAACGACGAAGATCTCCGCGAGCAAACATATAAAAAAAACATTTACGGTCGAATTGAGAAACCTCCTTTTTTTGAAGTCGTTTAAAAACTGTACGAAGTTCATTTTACAAAGGCACTTATTATATCACCACATAACATCGATTGCCATGAAGTCGATGCCACATATAGTATAGGTAAAATTTTAGTTTACTGTTTCACCACGCATAACTTGTTACGTAGTAATTAGAATTAATCTCAGTTTTACATTACTTATTATGAATGTTGTTAGAATTCTATATGACCTTAATGAAAAGTAATAACTGAGCTCTGCATTAATCCAGTTTTAATTAATGATTATAAATAACAATAACAAAATCTATCAATGTAATGAGCGCAGTGCATGCAACACTCTGGCAATTCTTGCTAATTTGAGTTATATTATCAAGTACTATTATTTATTCTGAGGTTATATGTAGAAGCTGATGTTATCATTTTGTACCGACTTTCAAAAAGAAGAAGTTTCTCAATTCGTCTGTATGTTTTTTTTTTGGTTGTATGTTACGCGATTACTCCGTCAATTGTGAACCGATTTGAATGATACTTTTTTTAATCGGTAGGGTACGTTTCCGAGGTGGTCCCATTGTAATTTTCAGCTTTAATATATATTCTTTTATGTGTGTGTTCGCAGATAACTTCGTCGTTTATGAACCGATTTTGATGATCCTTTTTTTGTTGATAAGGAGATATCCCGAGAGTAGTACCATGGTAATTTCATCGAGATCCGATAAGTATCTCCAGAGATATGACGATAAACGTCTCAAACTTGCTACGGAAATTGGCTTGAAATTGACTCGCGGGGCATCGAAGTCGGTTGTTTAGTTTTTAAACTATCTTAATTCTCAACCGACTTCCAATAATGTTTAAAAACTAAAACAACCGACTTCCATGCCTCGCGAGTCAGTTTCAGTAGCAAGTTTGAGACGTTTACCCTCATATCTCTAAAGATACTTATCGGATCTCGATGAAATTACCATGGTACTACTCTCGGGATATCTCCTTATCAACAAAAAAAGGGTCATCAAAATCGGTTCATAAACGACGAAGTTATCTGCGAACACACACATAAAAGAATATATATATTAAAGCTGAAAAACACGTTTCTTGTATGGGGACTTCCTTTAATATTTAATTTATAATATTTAATTATTTTGTTTTTAGTATTTAATTATTTAGTAATTATATGTTTAGGTGGTGGTCCCATTGTAATTTCATTGAGATCGAATAAGTTTCTCCAGAGATATTATGTCGATAAACGTCTCAAACTTGCAACTGAAATTGACTCGCGCGGCATGGAAGTCGGTTGTTTTAGTTTTTAACCGACTTCAAAAAAAGGAGGAGGTTTCTCAATTCGACCGTATATTTTTTATTTATTTTTTATGTTTGTTCGCAGATGACTTCGTCATTTATAACCCGATTTTGATTATTCTTTTTTTGTTGGAAAGAAGGTATCCCAAATGATACCATGGTAATTTTATCGAGGTCTGATAAGTATCTGCAGAGATATGGAGATAAACACCTCAAAATTGGTACTGAAAATTTATAGCGCGACATTGAAGTCGGTTATTTTTAATTTTTTAAACGATCTTATTGTCTTTAAACTATCTTATCTTATGCATACTTTGCAAAGTCTTTTTGTTAAGCTACTAATGTCGCTGACAATACATCACCATCCAATCCAAATAATTGTATAGAATAATAAGTAGATAGATAAACTTTAATAAATGCATGTATGTCATTCTTACCAGCAAGTGTCATAGGCTGTGGACGGCATTAGAAGTACCCCATATTCGTAACTCTGGAGATGTAAAGGCTAATTTACACCGGAACAAGGCCTCAGTAATACGAACATTCTTGTTTCGGGGAGCAAATTATGTCATACGCATCTCGCTATCCCTGGGTGGTGCTAAAATATAACCACTGTTTACCGTTAAAAATGATGATGATGGCTTTCGCCGTGGCTCAAACTACCGGAGAAAAGATTGGTCGAGTTTTTTTTAAATATCTTTTAGGCTAGAGTTTGACCACTATCTCGCCTGGTGGCAAGCGATGATGTGGTTGGTCTAAAATGGTGAACACGCTAGACCTAGTAGAATACTCTGACCCTCTAAAGCTGTGCTGCCAGAACACAGTAAGGTTATGGCGGCAGATTTTCTCCTTGATGGTGATGGTCAGCTACATTTGGTAGCAAGTCAGGTGGAACATCAATATAAGCTCCTACCAAGTACCAGCTGTGGACGAACACCCGTGCTGGGATTTGAACCGGCAACCTCTCTCTTAGAAGACGACTTACTAAGACTTACAAAAAGCTTTTTTGAAAAAAAGTTTTTAATATATACTTGAGTAGCTGTGCCCCGCGGCTTCACCCGCGTTAAAAAGTATCCTATAGCCAAATCCATAGTACTGGCTATCCCTGTACAAAATTTCAGCTAAGTCGATCCAGCCGTTAGACCGCGAAGAAGTCCCAAACAAATAAACAAACTGACTTTCGCATTTATAATACTAGCTGTGTCCCGCGGCTTCGCCCGCGTTACAAAATATCCTATAGCCTAATCCATAATACTGGCTATCCCTGAGCAAAATTTCAGTTAAATCGGTTCAGCCGTTTGACCGTGAAGTAGTCCCAAAACAAATAAACAAACTGACTTTCGCATTTATAATATTGGTGTTGATGATGGTGTTGAGTTGGTTTCATTTGATACGACCGTATAGCGGTATCTCGCTCTAAGATAAGGATGTATAGACCTCATAGTTTTCACCTATTCATTAATAATAAGACCACTGACACTAGCGTTTCTATGTGAATGGTGCCTTACAAGGCGATGTTAATTAGTGCCATGGTAAATGATTAGCATACGCTTATGTCACAATGTTTCATACAATCTAATATAGGTACCACGATACGAACGGGTACTTATTGAGCATTGCAAATATTTACGATAACCATCCCGGAAAAACCACTTTGCATCGATCAGTTAGTGCAAAAATAGTTAGGCAACGACAAAATAAAACTTTGCCTTTTTACCCGACTGCGCGACGCAAAGGAGAGGTAATGTGTTTATCAGTATGTATGTATGTTTGTTCTTTTGTGGCACTCTAGAGACCAAACGCGTAGCGAGAAAGCGAGAAAAATCGGCCTGATTTTGATAAATGGCACGTCGTTAGATTTTCCATACCAGCGCGAGTGTAAACGAGAACATAAAAATTTAAAAAATTCAAAGTATGGGTTTTGGACGCCATAATGTAGGGTTCAAAAGTGTTTTTTGCTCAAGCCATACCGTGTTTGTTATCAAAGTATAGAGCTTTAAAAGCCCATTCTGAATATATATAACAATTATGGTATAAAATAGGCTAGTGCTTTGTAATGTTGATAGGTATCTAAAAAACATTTTTCACGCAGTCGGGTTTTTGTTCTTTTTAATTATTAAGTTTGAGACGTTTATCATCATATCTCTGGATATACTTATTAGATCTTGATAAAATTACAATGGGACCACCTCGGAAACGTATCCTACCGATTTAAAAAAGAATCATTCGAATCGGTTCACAATTGACGGAGTAATCGCGTAACATACATACAAAAAAAACATACAGACGAATTGAGGACCTCCTTCTTTTTGGAAGTTAGTTGAAAAGCTAGCCTATACAACTTGTACTATTATTTATTCTGTGCCTAAATGCACAGATTTATCCAGGCATGAGGGAATGAAAAAAAATACATAAGCAAATGTCTTTGACATTGAATATATTTATTTTCAGTCAATGACAAAATGTTGCGAAATAAATATACGTTGTTAGCGACCAATGTTGCCAAACAGTCTAGCTACCGAAATGTATTAATCTTAATATTATTGTATCTACAAGAAATTGAGATTTTTTTATAACGAGATATTTGAGCGGGTTATTTTCCATGGTTTTCTGTACCACACAATAAATAAGTAGGTACAAGTTTCATACATACAATCACGCCATTTTCCCGTTTGGGTAGGCAGAGACTACTTTTTTCCACATGCTACGATCCTGACATACCTCTTTCTCTTCTTCCACTTTCATGAGCGCCTTCATACATGCTCGCCGGTTATAGGTACTTTTGACTTGGCCTTTCTTTAAAACGTCTCCGATCAGATCGTGATACGTTCGCCTAGGTCGGTTAAAAGTACAAGTTTCATAGTTCGATTAAATGTATATTAATACGTTTTATTCCGGAAAACGCGGTTGAAACCGCGAGCCGCACCTAGTTCAAAATAAACACGGTTTAAACTTCCTGTTATGCATATGACGTTAATCTTTTGTTGTTTTCTAATAAAAGATTTTTTAAACAAGGTCTTAGGTTATGTTATTTAGTTCATACTTAGGATGTGCTGATAAGGAATATAATAGCCATTATGTCTTTTTGTGACTTATCTTTAATCTGTTTGTAACAATACTTTACAATCAGATAATGTGTCTTATTTAGCTTAGTTACTTTAACCGACTGCGCTAAATAGAAAGTTACTGTTCATTCTGTTTTTAAGGGTTCCGTACCTTAAAAGGAATCCTTATAAGATCACTTTGTTGTCCGTCTGTCTGTCTGGCAAGACCCTTTTTCTGAGTAACGCGTTTAGGTATCAAGTCTAAACTTATATCAAATACTCGATACGGTCTTTAGCTGTGAAAAAAATTAATTTGTTACTCAACGCGATCATAAGATATTACCGTTTACGTCGCATATTTCAGCATATTTTGCGATGTCACAAGGGAATCGAAACCTATAAACCTACAAATCTATGTTTTTAATATCATATAGACTAGCGTTTCACCACTATCTCACTCGTTGGTAAGTTAGTAATTTTCTAACTTGAGGGTGGTACCCAGGCGGACACTAGTTACCATAACATGTCCTACCACCATGCGAGGTTTGGGGGTTACTTAACGATGTTTTTCCTTCAGAGGAAGGCCACTGTGAAAAGCGCACATACATTTTTCGATAGAAAAATCCATTCGTGCACAGCGGGGATCGAACTCGACGAACAAAGCCGACGACGCCACTGGGCCCCCAAAGTTACCTTTTCACCACCAACGTCACTGCTACTGGCTGTACCATAAAATTATCATAACAATTACCATAACAAAAAAATGTACTTATATAAATATCTCTTCTTTGCAGGCTGGTGAATTCAGTACTGCAAGAGGAGCTGAAGACCATTCACGCGTTCACGCAGAAGACTCTAACCAAGGAGCAGTGGCAGTCGCAATAATGTGTTGAATATACATTGAAGCTTTAGTTCCATTAGTTTGATTTGATCCTGTTAAGATGTTGACCACTATGATGGATAATTTGTACACTGTGAGCGTATCGGCTCCGGGGAAGGTGATATTGCACGGTGAACATGCGGTGGTGTACGGGAAGACCGCTATAGCTTGCAGCTTGGGACTGAGGAGCTCGATCGTTATTAAGGTAATCTATTTTCTTTCATCATAATCAGCCTGTGTCAGTCCACTGCTGGACGCAGGCCTCTCTTAAGATACGCCACTGAGCCCGATCCTCGGCTCATTGGGAGGGGTATGCCATGCCCTAATCGCAACGTTGGCAGGCGGGTTGGCGATCGCGGCATTATTTACTTTATTAATGTTATATACCGGCTGTAATTCACGTACCTTTAGTCGAATTTTCTCGACCTACTTTTTGAACGAATCTGTCGCTCTCCCTCCCTCCCTAACATCGCGATCTCAACGCGTTCACTCCCGAGGAAGAGCGACGGATTCGATGGAAACCTAGGTCGAGAAAATTAGACTAAAGATACGTGAATTACAGCCGATATATAACATTAATAATGTTACAAATTCACGATAATTTTTAAACAAAAAAATATTTTCTGATCAGCCCCACTAGACAACATCCAATTTCTGTTTTCATTCACGCTAAGGCATATTCAAAATGTATGGGAATTACATTTGTTTTTCCGCAACAAAGTTGTAATTCCCATACATTTTGAAGTTGCGATAACGTGATTGTGAACAGAAGTTGGATTTTGTCTAGGGGGCCTGGTTAGGGGTAATTTTATAACTATCTTCCCTTTAAAGTATTTTTTTTTAATATCTGATGGGCTAGCTTTTGACCACTATCTCGCATGGTGGTAATCGATAATGTGGTCGAAGATGGTGAACACGCCTAGGCCTTGAATACTCTGACTCTCCATGGCGGTGTGCTTCCAAAACACCGTAAGTTTATGGCGGCCGATTTTCTCCTTGATGGTATAAGCTACTTTTAATAGCAAGTCAAGCGGAACATTGATATAATATGCGTCTACCTCCTGTGTACCATTTTATCAAAATTCTGTAGAAGTCTTTATAGATATGTAGCGTAACACTAACTAACAATGTATCTGTATACATTGTACATACATATGAATGCAACAAAATATTGAGTGTTGAGTATGAAACAATATTAGCGACCTTTCGACTATATTACTATAATCTTTTGCCCATAATAATTACAGGAAAATAAATTACGGAAACTTTTAGGTAGCTAACTCGCGATAAATTAGTAAGGACAATTTAAATTTTGTGGAGCTGTATATTTTTACGAAATTGTGAATTGCTAAAAATATTGAGCTAGTATCATGGAATGAGATCTATAAATCAGCGCGTTGCTGACTAATTCGATAGATGCATAAATTAATTCAGCTTCATCTAGTACTACGATATGGTTTCGGCTTCATCCGGTACTACAAATACTACAATATAGTATCGGCACAGAATAATGAATAGTACAAATAGTATCGGCTTCATCTGGGTGTTTCATCGACGTCCTAGACAATGTCTTTGGGGTGCCTAGTGCGAGTTTTATAGATTGGTTTACTTGCTCGATCACGTTACAGTAAACGCAGATTTGTATGGAATTAATAAACTGGCCAAGTGCAAGTCGGACTCGCACTAGTAGGGTTCCGTACCACACTACAGTATTTTATAAGATAGAGCAAAAAATACCACTATCATTTTTCGCCAGCAAAAAATATTAATTAATAAACATTTTATTTCTTATAACTAACTATGAACGCTTAGTTAGGTCCCATAGATGGCGTGAAATGCCGTAAAAAACACCTCTATTATTTTTAACTTGATTCTGTTTTTAGTTTTTGTTGTTATAGCGGCAACAGAAATACATCATCTATGAAAATTTCAACTGTCTAACTATCACGGTTCATGAGATACAGCCTGGTGACAGACGGACAGACAGACAGACGGATAGCGGAGTCTTAGTAATAGGGTCCCGTTTTACCCTTTGGGTACGGAACCCTAAAAAGCGCCATCTAGTGTGTATAAGAGGTAACATTGTAAAATCCATACAAATCTGCGTATACTTTAACGTGATCGAGTGTGTAAATATATCTAAAGGAATCACACTAGACCCTCTGAACCTAGAGTGCGGAGCTCAAACCGGCCGAGCATCACGTTTAGCCTTGCACACAAAAAGGCTGTAAGGTTGAAACCCAACCTATTTTCGATCACTAGAGCCAGAGCGATAGTTAATTCAGAGTTTTCAAAAACTAAACTATATTTATGGTGAAGGTTAGGTATGTACAAAAAGAACCAAGAAATTACATAGTGTAGGTAAATATTGAAAATGGAGATAGCTCTGAATTGCGACGATTGAATACCTACTTCAAATCTAAGTAATTAATGTAATTTTCAAAATGACGAACGTTAAAGCAAATCACTGTAAGATTCAGTAATAACAAAATACTTACCAGCATGGTTATTCACATTATATTTGGAAATTACCTCTTTACCGACTTGCATCTTTGCAATCTACTATCCTCCTATCGGAAACTTGATATTTCAATTTGAATAAATCTGTGATTGTACTTTAAAAGCTCACGAATAATTTACTCAATATCGACTGTGAAAATTTCAGTGTATAAGGGACATCATCTTTTCAACTACTTTTTTGTTTTTTTAAAATTACTTTATAGGCTAGCGTTTGACCACTATCTCACCTGTTGGTAAGTGATGATGCCGTCGAAGATGGTAAGCACGCTAGGCTTAGAATGGGAACTGGCTCTCAAGGATAGCTGCCGAAACACATTAGATGTTTGGTGACAGATTTTGCTAACTTGAGGGTGGTAGCTGGCCAGGCGGACACTAGATAGTGTCCTACCACCATGCGGGGGTTGTTGGTTTCTTATCGATGTTTTCCTTCACCGGAGGGCCACTGTGAGAAGGCGCACATACATTTTTCGATAGAAAAATCCATTGGTGCACGGCGGTTTGAACTCGGTACCACGGCATCAAAGCCGTTTTAAATTTCATTTTATCCTAGTTCGCTCAATATCTTGCTATAGATTAAGTAATTTAAATACAATCTGTATAGAAATATTTTTTCTAGGAAAAAATTAAAAGGGTGACGTTATTAAACAACATTCTGTTTTGTGGCTCTCCTGAAAAGTAGAGATTTGTCTCTTACGTATACGAAATTTAACATTTCCACAGTCGAGTCAGGCAAATATAAAATGTAGCCTCCGAATTCGAATGTATCCGATTATTATTAGGATACCTACGCAGGCGTTTGTAAGAAAAATAATAGCGGTAATGCAAGGAAGAATTAATAAACTTAGACATAAAGTAAGTGATATTATATTTAGTTGTAAATCATTAGCATGGAGTGAGTGTGCGTCAGCTTACTATTTTACAATGATGGGTTAATTTATTTATTGCTGTTTATCTACACTATCTACACTAATATTATAAAGAGGAAAACTTTGTTTTGTTTGGTTGTAATGAATAGGCTCAAAAACTACTGGACCGTTTTTAAAAATTCTTTCACCATTCGAAAGCCACATTATCCACGAGTAACATAGCTATTTGGAAAAAAAATAGGGTTCCGTAAAATATTTGGGTTTTAGCAAAACAACGTTTGCCGGGTCAGCTAGTGCCTAATAATATCATTATTACATACATATTTTACGGAGAAGACTGCAAAGTTCTGGGAACGAAGGCTTGTGATATCACTTAATAATAGTTTTTTATCCGTTTTTATGGACAGCTTTACAATAATTTGCTGTAGTTATGAAAGATGATGCAAAATGTACGTACATTATGGGAAAGTGATTTGTATTGCATTGTGTTGTTGTTTTTATTTTAATGGTGATAGAAGGTACCAAGTTATTATATTATTAAAAATCTTTTTTTTAGGGTTCCGTAGCCAAAGGGTAAAACGGGACCCTATTACTAAGACTCCGCTGTCCGTCTGTCTGTCTGTCTGTCTATCTGTCTATCTGTCTGTCCGTCTGTCACCAGGCTATAGCTCATTAACCGTGATAGTTAGACAGTTGACATTTTCACAGATGGTGTATTTCTGTTGCCGCTAGAACAACAAATACTAAAAACAAAATAAAGTTAAAAATTAAAGGGGGTCCCCATACAAAAAACGTGTTTTTAAACGCCATCTATCTAATTAGTTTCGGCAAAATGACATAGATGGCGCTAGTAAACGAGCCCCGTCTTTCTAGATCGCGACCAAACCAAATATTCTTGGTAATATAATATCAATTAATCAAATATATGAGGTTGAAACTCTGTTATGTTTCGTATTGTACGGAACCCTCCCTAAGTGTACGATAAGAGACGCGATGCTGACTCGCACTTGGCCAGTTTTATTTATATCTTATGAGCTAGCGTTTGATCACTATCTCACCTGTTGGTAAGTGATGATGCGGTCGAAGATGGTAAGCACGCTAGGCCTAGATTGGGAACTAGCTCTCAAGGATAGCTGCCAGAACACATTAGATGTTTGGCGACAGATTTTCTAACTTGAGGGTGGTAGCTGGTCAGGCGGACACTAAATAGTGTCCTGCCACCATGCAAATGCAATGCATCTTGATAGTATTTTCCTAGTTAGGCTGTCTTAGGTTGTTATGGATTCTGCTAGGATCCATCAAAACGGGTACTTTCTTCGCTCTTCGCCGACCTCAAAATACCACGTCCAGCAGGCCTAGATAAAACTAATTTCTTTTAGCAATCACTCCAAACATTTACGCAAAATGACATTTGTGGTAGAAAATAAATTTCATACATTCAGAATATGTGTTTAATGTTAATGCTAACAGAAATATATTTCATCTACGACTGCTGACCATGCTGTGGCCACATTAGGTCTATTCTGTAATACAAATACATCATCTCTTCGTAAATTTTGGCTTCAGTATATTGGCCATAACATGGCCGTTATGGCCGGTAATGGAATGGTCGGGTGGTCTGATCTTATACAAGAAAGATTATTTGCATGAAACCACTCCATTGTGGTCATAATATTGGTTTGTAGCGTATAGAAACATTATTGCACTGTATCGTCGAAATTATAAGCCAATTATCTTCCTCGATTCAATCCATTCATGTACAAGCAAACAAATCTCGCGTGATCAACCAACGATTATACAAACCAATCTGCACTTCCAGGAAGTTCTCACACACTCGGAGCCGATGGTGCGCATCCATTTACCCTGCGTTGACCTTGAAGAAATGATACCCCTAGAACCGATCGTGAAAGCACTCTTCCATCCGAAACTCTGCTCGGGAATCACCGGCAAATTCAGCTGGAGAATGCCTGACAAACTCGACCATGAATACCATCTCAGACAAGTCAACGAGTTCCTCGAAATCATGAAGCCTAACTTCAAATCTCTACCTAGCAACCAGCAGAACTCTTTGCGGAGCTTTCTGTACGTGTTTTCTGGTATATTTGGGAGTACGTGTCTCCCTGTTAAAGCTATGGAGATTTCCATGGGCTCTGAGCTGACTATTGGAGCCGGTACGGGCAGTTCTGCGTCCTTCGCTGTTTGCCTGGCTGGTGCGCTGATCCAGCTGCTGAAATTGAAGAGCTCTTCTGGAAGCTTCGATGCTTACTATGACCATGGGAGTGAAGAGTTCACGATGACCGAGAAGGAGATTATATCGGACTGGGCGTTCAACTGTGAGAAGATCATGCATGGGACGCCGTCGGGTAAGTTCATTTTGTTTACGTTTACTAGAGAATATTTTTTCACAGGTAGCAAAAGGGTGATGAACTTGTATTGAACTTGTATATCTAAAGGTTCAGAATTTAACATTTTGATAATAAAAACAGTTTCCTGAATGTAAACAAATGATTAGGTACAAAACTATCGTTCTTCAGCAGATGATCGTCGTATGTAATAGGTATTTATACCTACCTATTTATAAAGGTTTCATTCAAACATGATCAGACTTAAAATAGGCATCGTACTAAGTAAGAATATTAATTAAACTTAGTATATTATAAATAAATCAAACAAACAAGGTTATACCTAAAACAATATTATTACAAGTAATTAATCGGCAATGAACATTCCTTGGCTAACAACAAAAGACATTTGTGCAAATATTTCTCCATTTTAATATTTACATACAAAATCATTCAGGGACAGTCTCACCGGTTTCTGATAAGCCTATTTATTAGAAACTTATTTGACAGATTTTTAATAAGTAACATTTATATGGCGTCAGAACCGGTGAAACAAGGCCTTTACACCATCCGTGTTCTGTGTTTACACCGAACTGGGAGCACTTGACCAAATTACCACTACCTCACCTGATGTTAAGTGATCATGCGGTCGATGATGGAGCGTGCTTATCCAGAAGTTACCTATTCACTCGCGATTTGAAGACCCCCATATTGTACTTAACCGGAAACACAGGCAGGGTTTTCCATTCCTTTGCGGTTCGTATGATGAGCGAAGAAGCAAATCGCTTCGTTCGGGTAAATTGTATATTCACCATAAATCGGTGGCGCCTTTTAGTATTTCTGGATGTCTGATTATAAAATGGGGATGGTGGAACCAAATCATGTAGTTCCATTGCACACTCTCCTAAATGTATCCGATAAAAAACCGAAAAGCAAGCGACTTTGCGGCGATGCGCGAGACTCTGGAGTCGCTTGCTTACTAGTAGGTCGTCGCTGGTGAGTTTCTTGGCTCTCCTCTCAAAAGATTCCAGCCTTAATCAAATTATCTACACTAAACACCGAATTCACAAACTTCACTACGAAGTCTCATGATGCTCGCGAACGCATAGTGTTTTTTTATTTTTTTTATATCTTATAGGCTAGCATTTTACCACTATCTCGCCTGGTGGTATGTGATGATGCGGTCGAAGATGTTGAACACGCTAAGCCTAGAATGGTCTCACTCTCAAGGGCTGTAAATCAAGAACACCGTAAGGTTTTGGGGGGCAGATTTTCTCCTTGATATCGGTGAGCTACTTTTTGGTGGCAAGTCAGGCGGAACATCGATAAACCATAATAATTTGACTTGTGTCAAATCCACCACTATGCGTTCGTCAACATCTTTATGAATACGGATCTTTATCAATTTGTCGTATCAAATATTTTTACTATCAACCACATTTTTGTAAGGCCGGTTTTCTAAAGCCGATAAAAAACCTGTTTTCTGAACTAGTTCAAGGATTGTTTTCTCCTACTAATGTCCATTTATAGATTTTGTTTAAATACCTACCATCGGTTGTATCGTGATTTCTAAACTAATATTCTAAAAAGGAAAGATATTATTTTTTGTTTGTTTGTAAAGATTTAAATCTTTTTTTTCATGATATAAGGTAACAGGACAAGCACGACGCTCGCCTGATGGTAAGCTATGACGTCTATCTATTACAGATACAGCGGCATGCAAAATTCTGGACTGCCAGAATTTTGCATGTCACTGCACTGCCCCTGTTACCATGAGACAAGGTGTTGAGTCTCACATGCCCTGTTATTGCACTGGACACCTTGCCATTGCAACCGAAAAACATTCATATTTCACGGGTGAAAATTAATTGGCAAAGTGGTGGTACCGCCCTAGGCGGACTAGCAGAAGTCCTACCACTACAAAACTACTGGACCGATTAAAAAAATTATTTCACTAATACGAGGGCGGCACTGAAAATTTCGGGAATCAAGGAACTGAAACAACATTACTATTTAAAAATGTATTTATTGCTTTTCGAAGTATTCTCCGCGAAATTTGACACATTTTTCCATACGATGGAACCAATCATTGAAGCAACCATTCCATTCACACAGGCCTTAAGACGGTAATAAGACAAAGCATTGAACTACTGATTGCCGCCGAATCCACGTGTCCAATTTTGTAAGATCCAAGGTCCTAAACAACAAGTAGCTCACAGCTCGTTAGCCTGATGTTTTGTATAAATTATGTACATAGGTACCTACATTAAATATTATAAACAAACCTTACATAAATATTGCGTTGGTCCGTGACCTTTTCACACGTTAGGAACTCATTGAACTTTTAGTATGCGAATAATAATATACTTATGGAATGGAATGGCTTTTAAAATTTTAATAAATCTTGTAGAATTAAATATCTGAATTATTAGATATCTATTTCAATCATGATCTATGATTATTTTCTCATTCTTCTGCATCATTTTTGGTGGCTTTTACGAATTTATATTTTTGATAATTTATTCAAATTGTTGAATTAAAATTCTGTATTATGAAGTGTCTATTTTTATCAGTATTTATGATTTTGTTGAAGTACCTATCACATAGGTGATTTTTGCACAATGCAACGAACTAAAATGGTCGCCATTTGTTCATGTACCAATCTCTTCATTTCCAAGAAGATGAGCGGAGGTGACTCCTCCGGTACCTCATGGCAATCAATTTTGTGACATCCTCACTTCTATTGGGTCTAGGTCAACTTGACCTTAACCGATCGGCCACCCCAGGTTTGCTCCGGAACACATGCAAATTGCTGGCCAATACCAACGACCTCTAAGATCTCACCTTGATTGATTCACCAGTAGACGATCTAGACACCAATGCTAATAACGCTAAGCTGTCAACGGATGGATACTTGAGTTTTAAGGCAATATTTATATTAGATTTATGTGGTAGTGCGGCAGACGAAGTTAAATTAAATGTCCTATTTTTAAATGACTATATAAAATCACAAGCTACTAGATCGAAGTTTATCATTCTTCATCAGGATTTATCTATTCTATCATAGTAACAGATAGAGGGTTGATAATAAAAATATTATGTATTTTGACGCGGCAAGTCAACACCTTAACTTCGATGCATTGAATTTTAAGCTGTACCTATTTCCATGACATTAAATGATGAATTTATTTAAGAACATTGCAGTAGTGTTGCATAATTTGTCTAAAATTCAATTTCAATTTTGGGCATTCTCCTAAGCACAGAATAAAATATTAGTTCAAAGATAAATTAAGATATTTTGGGAAGGCATCTAAAGTCGGCTCTTATTTTATTTATTCTTTATTTCAGGTATCATGACCCATACCATAAAACTAAAAATTAACGCTTTAAAAAAATGGCTTAGCAGTGGGGTGAAGTATGTACTCATCCAATACTAAAAGTCACTCATACTATCGTGGGTTTTCTGTCACTTCCCTCCTATACCATCATTTGTGTGGTTCTTCTTTCTCTCACCTCATATATTATCAATTTTCGTCCAATTTTCGCACGGCTGCTAACATCTCAATGTGAATGGTCCCTAAGGTAACGGATGGACACTCGACTGTTATTAGTAATTTTTCAAGCGCGACCGGATGTTGGAATTGCTTGTTGGATAACATTGACGAGTGATTGGGGTGATGTAAGGTCATGTTATGTCACTTAAATAATAATATGTGGGTTTTATTGAAATTGACGTGGATTTCTGAAGGGGCGGTATAAATTATGCTCTTATTAGGACGTCTTGTTAAGGGTGTCTTGGTAAGAGATTTAGGCTTCCTGGTTAGGTAGTTTGTTGTCACTACGTTTTTTGACCTTGTAGTTCTTTGTTGTAACTATAAATTGCCCTTCTTTTTTAGGGTTCCGAACCCAAAGGGTACCAACGGAACCCTATTACTGAGACTCGTCTGTCTGTCTGTCCGTCTGTCACCAGGCCGTGATAGTTAAGACGTTTGAAATTTTCACAGATGATGTATTTCTGTTGCTGCTATAACAACAAATACTAAGAACAGAACCAAGTTAAAAATTAAAGGGTTTAAAACAAAAAACGTGTTTTTTACGATAGCGCCTTTTAGATCTATGAATCTTCATAGATGGCGCTATCGCTATCGGCCCTTAATCTCGGAATCTGAATCTGAATCTCGGAAACGGCTCCAACGATTAATTTAAATTTAGTATACAGGGGATTTCGGGGGCAATAAATCGATCTAGCTAGGATTCATTTTCAGAAAATGTTGTTTTCAATAATCAACTTCAAATATGACTCTTCCCGACATCTATTGGCGAGTAGAAGTAGCTTTAGTGTTATTTTACTTAGTTGGTGTTAGAAGTTCGTTAGATATTCGTTAGATGGCGTTCGGAACCCTCCGTGTTCGGGACAAAAGTCTGACTCGCACTTGGCCAGTTTTATTTTATATCGTATAGACTAGCGTTTGACCACTATCTCACCTGTTGGCAAGTGATGATGCGGTCGAAGATAAGCACGCTAGGCCTAGAATGGGAACTGGCTCTCAATTATAGGTTTCGGAACACATTAGATGTTTTGGCCACAGATTTTCTAACTTGTGGATGGTAGCTGGCCAGGCGGACACAAGATAGTGGACTTCCACAATGAGGGGGGTTTCTTATCGATGATTTTTTTCCTTCACCGGAGGGCCACTGTGAGAAGCGCACATACATTTTTCGATAGAAAAATCCATTGGTACACAGCGGGGATTGAACTCGGTACCTCTGGCGTCAAAGCCGACCATTCTCCCACGACACCACCGGGCCTTCCTTATTCAAATATTGTTGATTAATAAATGTGAATAGTTATATTATATGGTGGTTCTAAATGGGTGACCACTGATAGACTTGAACCCTGAACCTTGAAACACCCACCGGACAAACATATATCGTCAATCGGTTCGCATAGTTTTGGCATGTTGTTCTGTGCCAGCCACTATGACAGGCGGTTTGGGATAGTTGCGTTCTGTGGACTGGATTACAGTCAGTTGTCCAGCGGCTCGACCCAATGGCGTCTTTTAATTCCAGAGTAATTCGCCAGAGTAACCAACTAAAGACCAACAAAAGACAGAGACCAACTAAAGTTATCGACATAGCTCAACGGATTAGTAAACTGAAGTGGCAGTGGGCTAGTCATATCTGCCGCAGGACTGATAACCGTTGGGGTAGACTTGTCCTAGAGTGGAGACCGCGAATCGGAAAACGTAGCGTAGGACGTCCTGTGACCAGGTGGAGCGACGACATACACAAAGCGGTGGGCAGTGACTGGAAAAGAAGAGCCGAAGATCGGGCTCAGTGGCGCATTTAGGGAGAAGCCTACGTCCAGCTGTGGACTGACACCGGCTGATCATGATGATGATGAATTCAAGACACGTACGATTCCATCTTAGATTAATATCTTCACTTAACATCATATGAGATAGCGGGCAAGTACTTGGCTGTTCGACATAATAGAAATACCGACTTTCATAAATAAATAACACAGGTCTGCACTCGTGTAGTCTTTACAGCCGTGATGCAGAAAGTATTCCGGCTTTAAATAGCAAATTAGGGCAATAAATTATATGTCACTTTGTTATTCTTCTCGTACCTATCTGTAGCTGTTCTATTTTCATTAATGGGACCGATTTAAATGATACGGTTTTGCCACTGATAGCTCTGCGAGTAAGAATTTCGCGATATCTATTAAAACCTTCGAGCATTTACCAATGGAGATGTTAACGCAAGGCGTACCCCTCTGCTGGCCATATAGCCATTATTCGCCATATGAGCGTGCGTAACTACACTGTATTTTTAATTCTGTGTGCGTGTTTCAAGCTAGTGTGCGGGATCGTTAAAGTGAGTGATTTGTGTGTGTGCAATGCGTGTTTACCTCGTCCCCCGTAAGAATCGGCAGAAAAAAATGTTTGCGGATTACAACGTTAACATCTCCATTGGTAAATGCTCGAAGATAAAAACATTTATTGATTTATTTTTTGACAACTAGACGCGCTCGCGGCTTTTCCCGCTTTTATTCTTCCTCTTGAATCACTCTATCTATTGATGAAAACTGCATTATAAACCGTTGTGTAGTTGAAAAGATCTAAGCGTACAGACAGCGAGAGCAACTTTGTTTTATACTATGTAAGATGAGACTTTGTATATGTCATAATAACAAAACTCTTAAGTCATGTCATAACAATTGTATAATGTTATATGTTGACACGTTCTGGTGCTAAAGTCCCACTAACGTTCATGATGCGTTGTAGCCACGAGTATAGATTTGAGAATTAGGCACCTACATACATAAGTACACAAAATCACGCGTTTTTCCCATTGGGGTAGGCAGATACTACTTCTTTCCACATGCTACGATCTTTACATACCTCTTTCGCTATTTCCACTTTCAAGTAATAACGCAATAAACTGGCCAAGTGCATGTCGGACTCGCACTCGTAGGGTTCCGTTACACAGTACAGTATTTTATAAGATCGAGCAAAAATACCACTATCATTTTTCGCCAGCAAAAAATAATAATTACTAAACATTTTATTTCTTAAAACGCCATCTAACGTTTAACAAAGGTGTTAGGGATCGACATTTCAATATAACGCCATCTATGGGACGTTTACCTAACTAAGCGTTCATAAGCCGAAAAAAACACGTTTCTTGTATGGGGACCCTCTTTTATTTTTAACTTTATTCTGTTTTTAGTATTTGTTGTTATAGCGGCAACAGAAATAAACCATCTGTGAAAATTTCAACTGTCTGACTATTACGGTTCATGAGATACAGCCTGGTGACAGACGGACAGACAAACAGACAGACAGACGGACAGCGGAGTCTTAGTAATAGGGTGCCGTTTTACCCTTTGGGTACGGAACCCTAAAAACCGGCCAAGTGCCAATTGGACTCGCGCACCGAGCGAGGGTACCGTACAAACTTGTAGATATTATTGCTCTAACTAAGTAGACAAACTAGGTTTAGGACAAACTTCATTTCGCCGTTCGATCCCTATACACCGCTTTTGTACCAACCGCAAATAATAATATTGTAATAGTATCTTTGCTTTATTTTTGTTATAAAACTACATATCTACCTACTACCTCTGCTACGGCTCGGTTTAAACACACAATCGTGTTTTAATGCACGTCGTTATGCAACAGTTTCATAAACTACTATTAATATAAAAGGTAGAAACCTAAACATTTTGGATTTTGGATGCAAGGGCAAATAATGAAAAGAGATTGCATGTGGCGGAGATGAGATTATTGAATTGGATGTGTGGAGTCACAAGATTGGATAAAATTCGGAATGAGTATGTAAGGGGAAGCCTGTAAGTGGCACCGGTGACAGAAAAGTTAAAAAGCAATAGGCCAATCTGGTATGGATATA
The DNA here is from genome assembly GCA_954871355.1 of Cabera pusaria. Classification (NCBI taxonomy): domain Eukaryota; kingdom Metazoa; phylum Arthropoda; class Insecta; order Lepidoptera; family Geometridae; genus Cabera; species Cabera pusaria. Next base: position 2,546,572 of record OX940906.1, on the reverse strand, counting down.
TTGAGAAGAAGTAAAGTCCACGTGACTAGATATATAAATTAAGATCGTTAAAAAAAACTTTAAGAACCGACTTCAAACGTCGCGCTAGTTAAGTAGCCAGTATCATGTCATCGAGGTATACAAATGCATCGATGATTTTTTTGATATATTAAAAACCGCTCGACCGACTTCGTTAAAATTTTAATGGGACCACCTGGGAAGGGTACCCTTTGAAACAAAAGAACAATTTTCCAAATCGGTTCAGGCATCTTCGAGTAACGGTGAACATAAATAAAAAAAATATATGTATTCCGACTAATTGAGAACCTCCTCCTTTTTTGTGAAGTCGGTTGAAAAGTGGAGGGCTATAGAAGAAAAGGAAGACTGAAGAAAGTGTGGATGGACTGTGTGATGGAACATATGGATGTAAAATATGTGGTTGCGGACATGACTGCGGATAGACTCCAATGGAACAGAATGACATGTTCCACCGACCCTACTTAAGGGAGATAAGGGTAGAAAGATGATGATGGATGCAAGGGCAAGAGATAGATAATCCTAGATCCCCTTTGTATTACTTATTATTACACATTAATATACATTGTGTACAATTAGTAATGTACTGAGATAATATGCACGTGTGAACTATGACGAAATACATCAGCTTACCGATATGTAAACAACTTATACCTACTCGTAGAATTACTTAATAGGTAATACGATTTTTACACTTGAGAGCAAAGAATCCGGGTAACTTAAAGAATCCTAAAAAGCTCGCAAAAGTTAAGCATGCTTATTTGGCGAAATTTTTAGGATTCTTTAAGTGACCCGGTAGACTGACATTACCAACAATTGCAATGTGACCTAGAATAATTATTATTATATAGTCAGCATCAATAAATGATTTCTGATTCTGATTCTGATTCCGGATTCATTGATCTCGAGTGTACGTCTGCGTTTAAACAGCTAGGATCTTCTTTCTTATGTTCGATTTGAAGCTTTAATCTTATATATATAACTCGACTTTGGCAGAGCTGCAATGTAGGAAAGGTAATATTTTAAGCAGTCTTATGTATTTTCCGTCACCTTTAGAAGGAACGCGGGGTGCACTTTTCCATACAAATGTATTCCCCCGTTTCCTCTCTGGAAAATACTTATAGAGAAAAAATTGTTTATACAAACAATCAAGGTCTGCTGTAGCTACGCCCCTATCATCTTCTTTTTTTGACCAACCCATTGCAATTTGCAAATAGAAATATAACCCTTCAAAAATCTTAAAGAGGAGATTAGAATGCTTATATTTCTTTTTGCGATTGGTTTGTCAAAAAAAGCAAATGATAGCTACACTACCACTAAGCTCAATTTTCAACAAATCTTTATCAACAGGATGTTTCCCTTATCTATGGAAAAATGCGAAAGTTGTTCCTATTTTCAAAAGCGACGATGACCGAAATGTTAAAAATTACCGACCGATATCAATTTTGTCCATATTTGCAAAAACATTTGAATCTTTGATACGCCCCCTTGTTCAATTTCACCTAAGGAACTATTTATCACACTACCAGCATGGTTTTGTAATTGGCAGATCTACAACAACAAACCTTGCAGTATTTACCGAATCCATAGTAAAGTCTGTAGATGATCGCAAACAAGTGGACGTAATCTATACATAGTTATAAATAAAATATCTAACTGAAATATTTAACTGTAATATTTAACCAATGTAATGTAATCTATACAGATTTTAGCAAAGCATTTGATAGTTTCCCATTCTGTGCTTTTGCGAAAACTGGTAAGTTACGGATTTTCTGGTGCTATGTTGCAATGGTTTGACTCGTACTTAGAGGATCGCATGTTTTATGTGGTAGTAGGCGGTCACGAGTCACGTTGTTTTAAAATTACATCAGGTGTCCCTCAAGGGTCCCACTTAGGTCCTATTTTATTTAATAAATTTATTAATGACCTACCCCAACGCTTCTATAACTCAGTGCTTTTTATGTTTGCCGATGACTTAAAATTAATGAGAGAAGAATGTAATGATATGGATGTTAGCCTACTTCAAATGGATTTAAATACACTTGTAGACTGGTGTGAACGCAATCAGATGAAATTGAACTACGACAAATGTCTGCATATTAAATTAACGCGTAATCACAATATACTTGCATCAAAGTACACTCTCAATGGAAACTTAATAAAAGAAGTCAGCTCAGTGAAAGATTTAGGTGTTATTCTGGATAGAAAACTAACATTCGTGCCACATCTTGACCATATTATCAGCAAATCTTCTCGTATGCTTGGCTTTGTCTTGCGCTATGCTAGAGTTCTAAAGAGTATCAAGACTAAGAAAATGCTTTATAACAGTCTAGTTCGTAGCATTTTAGAATATTTCAGTATAATTTGGAGACCACATTTTGCGACTCATATGTTAAGACTGGAAAGAATCCAAAAAAGGTTCCTCTGGCATCTAGCATCTTCCAGCGGTGTCAAAAACAGAATCAAGTCTTATACACAAAGACTGAAATATGTTAACATGTCTGCTCTCTTTACTCGAAGAGAATTATTAGATGCTGTTTTTGCTTATAAACTAATTAGAAACTACACTGACTGTCCAGATTTACTTAATTGCTTAAGTATCAAAATACCGTACAGATACCCCCGTAAAGCAATTAAACTATTATATGTCCCACCTGTGCGTCGCACTGTCTTAGGTAGAAATTCGGTTATTCCAAGGCTATGCAGGCTCTTGAATGAATGTGCTAGCGTTACAGATATTTTTGTGGACTCGATTAGTGGTTTTCGTAAGAATTTTTTTGAGTTTCTCAATTGTACGAGTAGAAGCATGTCTTCTACTCAGAACAGATAGTTATTGTTATTTTAGTGGAAAGTGTAATATTTCCTTGTTCCACTAATTTTATTGTTAAATAGATACTTATTTATGAAGCATTAATGTCCGTAATATCATTGCAAGCGGTGTTCATTTATAAGTGGGTATGTATTTAACACGATCTGTTTTTAAGATAATGTATACTTTTATAAACACGCAACAATGTAATAGCTGTTAATGAACCATAAATAAATAAATAAATAAATAAATACAGCAGACCTTGATTTTTGTACAAACAATTTTTTTTCTAGAAGTATTTTACAGGGAGGAAACGGGGGAATACATTTATATGGAAAAGTGCAGCCCGCGTTCTCCCTCTTAACTACTCCCTGATTTTTTATAAATAAGGTGTCTATCGATTCGTTACTCTGAATACTCCGAATGAAATAAGCTATATATTTTATCAAATTCGGCAAAGCAAGGATAACACACCCTACTCATATTATAAATGCGAAATGTACGTACAGAGTTTACATTTTAAGATGTTTGATGACGAACCAAGTGCATCTGGTTCTAACAAACATACATAAAATCACGCCTTGTTCCCGTTGGGGTAGGCAGAGACTACTTTCTTTCCACATTCTACGATCCTGACATACCCCCTCCCTCTACCTACCCCCCTCCAACGAGGGCGACATGATTCCAGATCTTTACCAATTTTTTTTATACGATCTTTAATTATAATTATCCCGTAATGCGTTAGCTATCACGTTTGTTCTACAACCAAATATATTTTACATCAGGTATAGACAACGCGACTTGCACATTCGGCTCGCTGGTATCCTTCAAGAAGGGCAGCAAACCCCGCCACTTGGACATCCGGATGGAACTGCGGGTGCTGCTGGTAGACTCCAGGGTGCCCCGGGAGTCTCGCGAGCTGATCTGCCGGGTGGCGGCCATGAGGCGGCGGAACGGCCTCGCAGTCGACCACATCATGGAAGCATGCGATCATATCGTACATACTGCCACGATGGTAAGTCTCTTATTACAGGTACAACAAACACCACAGAATAAATTACAAGTATAGAAGTGGCACTCTCTGTTAGCAAACATGCGAGATTAAATCTAGTTACAACTTCACACGCCTGGGATGCGACCTTGAATTTGCGTCAAGGAATAAACTAATAGTAACTAGGAGCCGCGTATTGCGCACCGTAAAATGCACCGTAAGTCCGCGCGGCGAGAGTCTGTATCACTCGGTCAGTACGCGGGCCGTCAGCTGTCTCTTACTGTAAAGTTGAGTGTTGTGAGAAAACAGATTGAATAGTAGGACTGACTGAACTTGTCATTCGCGAGGTGTCGCGGAGGTACTAGCATTTTCATAGCTACAGCGCGGAGTGCGACAAGCCTGCAAACGCGAAGATATTTTCAGTGTTGTGTGACGCGATCGAGTTCCAGCAGAAGCAAGTAGCATGGGCGCCGTGCCTGCAAAAAGAACGCGAAAGCGGGTAGACCGCTTCGTTTGTTCATAAACAATCCTTTTATCCGCAATCGAAAGTTACTTCGTGAACATGGCACTTGCAACAATGCCGAAATGTCGGAAGCTCATAAATAATGAAAAAAGAGGGTGCGTAAAAAGCTAGAAAGCTACGCGTTAGAAGTGAAACTTCCAAGCTCATTCAATTTGTTTCTCATAATTTTTATACAACTCTATCTGTTGAACTTTAGCGAACACGTCTTCGTAGTTACGCCGTTCTATAATAGAGGGCGTTTATAAATATAAAATACTAGCTGTGCCCGCGACTTCGTCCGCGTGGAATAGTGTCTTTGGGTAGCATTAACTAATAAGACACATACGTATCCCAGCTACACCGCACCCTACCACGTCATGGTAATCCCCCCTTCCCCCCTCCCCTCCCTCTCCCCCTTACCCTCACTTCCACATCCCCTCAACCTCCCCTCCCCTCCTCTCCCCGCTCCCCTCCCCCACCACTCCCTCCCTCCCCCACAATCCCCTCCCCTCCCCTTCACTCCCCTACCCTCCCCCTCCACTCCCCCTTCCCCCTCACACACTTCAAATGTCATATTTATTTATATCGAATCAACAGCCTAAAAAATAAGTTTCAAGCTTCTAGCTTTAAAAATGACGATACTTCCATATAACTTTTCATCCCCCTTCTTTTCTCCCACCCTCTTTTCGCATTAAAAAGAAAAATTTCATTTAAATCCGTTTAGTAGAAGATTCACATAAACCTTACATATTTCCATACAAACTTTCATCCCCTATTGTTATTTTACACCCTTGGGGGTAAAACTTTTACAATCTTTTAATGTCATATTTATTTATATCGAATCAATAGCCTACAAAATAAGTTTCAAGCTTCTAGCTTTAAAAATGACGACACTTCCATACAACTTTTCATCCCCCTTTCAACCCCTTACAACCCTCTTTTCGCATTAAAAAGTAACCTATGTCTTTTCTCAGGCTCTAGACTATCTGTGTACCAAATTTCATTTAACTCGGTTCAGTGGTTTTGGCGTGAAAGTGACACAAACAGACAGACAGAGTTACTTTTGCATTTATAATATTAGTAAGGATAACACGATGCCATGTTGCTTTAACTATAACATACATACATACAATCACGCCTTTTTCCCGTTGGGGTAGGCAGAGACTACTTCTTTCCAGGTGCTACGATTCTGACATACCTCTTTCGCTTTTTCCACTTTCATGAGCGCCTTCATACATGCTTGCCGGATAAAAGTACTTAAAATATTGACTTGGCCTTTCTTTAAAACGGTCAACTATATAACACGTCAAAAATCTGTCAAACTCCATAAAAAACTCCGGTTATAGTTATACCACTCGTACGAATTATCTGTGCACTCCGCTGGAATGCGACCCCTCTCCCGCTTCCCCGCATTCGCCGTAAGCGCTCAGTTGTTATTACAGTCCGGCAACTATAACTTGGCGCGGCTGTGCGCCACTGTGCTTTTACTTTGTACTTTGATAACAGTTTCTCTTAAACCACTTTTAATTACTTTTAGCATTATTGAACTATTTTAATGTAGCAGATTTATCAACAATCATGTCGCGGTAATCTCTCAAACGTCAAACTCACAGTTTCAATTAAAAGAATTAGTTCCAAAAACCACCACCGCCAAGTTATACTTGTGGCACTGTACTGTTTCTGTTGATTTCGTCCGGATGACGTCACAGAGCGAGGTGCACAGTTAATTCGTACGAGTTGTAGTTACGGTTAAAATGGTGCAACACAGCCTTATATTTGCAATAAATAAAACACCATAGACACTATTCGGTTTAATTTTCAATTTGCATTTATATGAATGACGTCTTTACGTCGTATGCCGTCACAATGACACATTACAATTCTGACCGCGTCTCCACAATGGCATCATGTACTTAAACCTTTGTAAATATTGAATATGTATAACAGTTCCGCCTCTTGTCAAAGTGCTGTACAAATAATTATAATTGAAGGAAAACAAATTTACTAACTATTAATATTTATGGATGCGGTGTCTTTGCGGATGTTTGAAAGATATTTGAGGAGTATTGACGTGTAGTAGTTTCATTCGACTAATGTTATGAATGCTAAACTAAATTAGTTTGTTTTTAAAACAAACTTTGTAGCAAACTTTGATAATGTACATGTCCAGATGTCGTATTAAACACACGTAACTGTCAAAATAATTGTCTGCCATTTATAATAGATAATCTGTTTACTTACGTTAGTGACACTTAAACAACAGAGCGCGCGGAGCTCGTGAAAAAGTATAATAAATAAACTGGCTAAGTGCAAGTCGGACTCGCACTCGTAGGGTTCCGTACCACACTACAGTATTTTATAAGATCGAGCAAAAAATACCACTATCATTTTTCGCCAGCAAAAAATAATAATTAATGAACATTTCGTTTCTTATAACTCCATCCGTCTAACAAAGGTGTTAGGGATCGACATTTCAATATAACGCCATCTATAGGACGTTTACCTAACTAAGCGTTCATAGATGGCGTGAAATGCCGAAAAAAACACGTTTCTTGTATAGGGACCCTCTATTATCTTTAACTTTATTCTGTTTTTAGTATTTGTTGTTATAGCGGCAACAGAAATACGTCATCTGTGAAAATTTCAACTGCCTAACTATCACGGTTCATGAGATACAGCTTGGTGACAGACGGACAGACAGACAGAGAGACAGACGGACAGCGGAGTCTCAGTAATAGGGTTCCGTTGGTACCCTTTGGGTACGGAACCCCAAAAGGCACGTATAGACTATATTTGATATGACAGAGTCACGCACACAAAGAACAAAATTTGGGACGTTTCTTGAGTGACTTTGAAATGACATATTCCATCAGGGACGAGTTTATAATCGATAGCACAGAGATATTAAACTTATTATTGCAAATAAGGTATGAGACGCGTGAGTATTTATCAATCGACTTCCAATAATATCGTTTAAAAACTAAAAAACAACCGACTTCAATGCCGCGCTATTCATTTTCAGTACCAATTTTGAGATGTTTATCTCAATATCTCTGGAGATACTTATCATACCTCGATAAAATTACCATGGTACCACACTTGAGATATCTCCTTTCGAACAAAAAAAGAATAATCGAAATCGGTTCATAAACGACGAAGTTATCCGCGAACAATAATAAAATATATATATATATATATATATATATATATACGGTCGAATTGAGAAACCTCCTCCTTTTTTTGAAGTCGGTTAAAAAAGAGGAGGTTCTTAATTCGTCCGTATGTTATATTTTATTTCATTTTTTAACCAACTTCACAAAAAAGGAGGAAGTTCTCTCTGTTTTTAGGGTTACGTATCCAAAGGGTAAAACGGGACCCTATTACTAAGACTCCACTGTCCATCTGTATGTCTGTCTGTCTGTCTGTCCGTCTGTCACCAGGCTGTATCTCATGAATCGTGATAGTTAGACAGTTGAAATTTTCACAGATGATGTATTGCTGTTGCCGCTATAACAACAAATACTAAAAACAGAATAAAGTTAAAAATAATAGAGGTTCCCCATACAAGAAACGTGTTTTCTTCGGCATTTCACGTCATCTAAGAACGCTTAGTTAGGTAAACGTCCCATAGATGGCGTTATATTGAAATGTCGATCCCTAACTCCTTTGTTAGACGTTAGATGGCGTTATAAGAAATAAAATGTTTATTAATTATTATTTCTTGCTGGCGAAAAATGATAGTGGTATTTTTTGTTCGATCTTATAAAATACTGTAGTGTGGTACGGAACCCTGAACGAGTGCGAGTCCGACTTGCACTTGGCCAGTTTATTTTATGTTTTTATTGTTTGAGAGATTATGCCTCCTGTCTTATATTATGGTCCCATTCAAATTTTATCGAGATCTGAACAGTTTTTGATAGGACTGAAATTAATTTAACACAAACTCTAAAAGCTACATTATATAGCTAACTAGCTGTGCCCCGCGGCTTCGCCTGCGTTAAAAATAACTTTCATTTATTTAAATATTTTTTTTCATAAGAACCATCTCCTGACGATAAAAAACACGACAAAAAAATAATTAGCGAAATCGGTCCAGCTGTTGACGCGTGATGCCGTGACCAAGGGTAATTGGGATTTATTTTTATATATAAGGTTATTTTTTTTTCCTGAGAACCATCTCCTGACTATAAAAGACACGACAAAAAAAGAATTAGCGAAATCGGTCCAGCCGTTCACGCGTGATGCCGTGACCAAAGATTATATAAAGCCATGTTATATATTATAGACTCAACACATGTTTAAATTTATGTTAATAAATTTTATGTACTTATTTCAGGTTTTGGAAAAACTCTACAGTGGCAAGTGCGAATCAGACATAGAGGCAGACTATCAACACTTAGCAGTAAGTATCAATTTTTGACCGACTTCACAAGGTACTTTTCAGAGTAATATTGCCATTAATGTTTAGTCACAAATTATATAATAGTTACTCAGTTCCTCAGTTCAGACAATACAAGTAAAAACGTGTCTAAGGCGCTCGACCTAGCGTTGTTATTACTTCGTTCGGCGCGCGATGTACTGGCGCGCGCCTGATACAGTAAAGGGTTGACTCAGTGAAATAAAAAAAATATTTACGATTTCTTTTTATTTACCTCACAAAATAACATCAAAATTCCTAACTAAGAGTCGAATTTGAAATCGAGAAAGTGAATTTTACGCCGTTTTGTCATTTTAGTATCGTTAGCATAAAAAAATGAAACATATTGTGCTTGTTTTTTGTCAAACCCGCAAAATGACTATGAAAAACTTAAATCGTTTCTAATATAGAATACGAATGCGCAGTTATCCCGTCATTAGAATAATAATATACGTTGCGCGCGCGTGAGCAGTGACAACCGACTGGCGGATAGTACCGGCGCAGGTGACGAAAGTTTAGGTATAAATCGCAGTAGCTATGGGCGAGTGAGGGAGGCCTGGTTTAGTCATATACCCATTAAAAAATTACCCAAATTCGATTATCATTTTTAACCGATTTCATTTTAGGAGGTGGTGTACTCAATTCGTATTTTCGTTGGTTTTTAATTACCTAAATAAAAGCTCACAAGTGGCGATTTAATCGATAGAAAAGTATCGAATGAGTATTTATTGTAACTCGTATCGGACATCCCTAGCAAGATGAACAACAACAAAAAAATCGTCGGATCTGGACGTGTAGGGCTATTCTGTAAGTTAGTTTACGCATCTCGCAAGCGGTGAGATTTGAATTTCGTATTACGAAATACAACCGTATTACGATTTGAATTTCGTAGTACGACTCGCCGCGGATTCCGCTTGCGAGATGCGTAAACTAGCTTACAGAATAGCCCTACTGGTATAAGCGCAACTAACGGCGTTATGCCTTTAACACTTATAATAGGATATTATACTCTATGAGACACAATCTAAAAAAATATTATTGAGATAGCTTAGGCGAGAAGAAAGCAGTCGGAAAACGTTAGTTTTAGTTCATAAAATTGCAAACTACATTTTAAAATTCGATTCATAGGTTTCAGCTTTTTTAATCTGTTTCATAACACTATTAAATAGTAATCGCCATGTTATCACGTCATACGGCTATGTAAACTTAGAAGTGTCAACTGTCAACTATCATATTGAACTGCATTTGTTTACACAGCCAACTGACGTTATGACCACAGAACAATATGGCGTCCTCTGCGTCCAGCGTTTTCGTCAAATTACGCGCGAAATTAAAAAATATGCAAAATTTAAATGCATCTCTATGGCACTTAACGATTGAATAAACATTTTGTGAATTTTTTTGTGGTTCATTAGCACTATAGAATCTAATTGAGACAATTTTCAATAAAGGGTGTAATACTTTATTGTGTTTGTTCAGGAACTGTGGGATATGAACCACTGCCTGTTATCAGCGTTGGGCGTGTCCCATCCAGCGTTAGAGGCTATCCGTCACGCGGCCAAAGCCAAGGGGCTCGCTTGTAAACTGACCGGCGCGGGCGGAGGCGGGTGAGTTACCTACTATATTTATTTTATTAATTTCGCTAAAATAGTGAGAACATTATTTTGCAACTCTAGCCAATTGCATGCCGTTACACCAATGTTTTGGCTAGTTTATCCCTTTAAATACATATGGCCCAGTTGTTCATATCACCGTTGTGGATTTTTCTATAGAAACATTTATTGGTGTAATATAAAGTTTCAATGGCCCTCCTGTGAAGGAATAACATCGTTTAGAAACCCCCGGCATTGTGTTAAGACACTGTCTAGTGTCCGCCTGGCCAGCTACCACTCTCAAGTTGGCAAATCTGTCGCCAAACATCTAATGTTTTCCGGCAGCTATCCCTGAGAGACAGTTACCATCCTAGGCCTCATCATTGTTATATATATATATATATATTATCAGCCTATTTCTTTCCACTGCTGGACATGGGCCTCACCTATGGCACGCCACTGAGCTTGCGTATATCATCGCTCCACCTAGCTGGAGGGCGTCCTACGCTTCGTGTACCGAGCCGTGGTCTCCACTCTAGAACTCGTCTACCCCAACATTTATCGGTTCTACGACAGATGTGACCAGCCCACTGCCACTTCAGCTTGCTAATCCTTTGAGCTATGTCGATAAATTTGGTTTTCTGACGGATGACTTCATTTCGAATTCGATCCTTCAGACAGACTCCGAGCATAGCCCTCTCCATAGCTCGCTGAGCGACTTTGAACTGTTGAACAGTCGCACTGTCAGTGTCGTCACGTCTCGGCTCCGCACGAAATAACAGGTAGGACGCACTCGTTAAAGACTTTCGTCTTCAGGTTTTGTGGTATGGGCGATGAAGAGACTTGACGAAGTTTTCCAAATAAATGCTACCCATCCCAACTGTATCCTTCTGCGAATACTGTATCCTTATTTCTACCCAATTGCAAGATTTGACCATTTGATTTTACGAATCCTAGGCCTAGCGTGCTTTCATCCTCGAAAGTGCTTCTCGTTCTACTGGAAGCGTAGTATTAATTGGTTATTTATTTTATTTCCAGCTACGCCATGGTATTAATTCCACCATCGACGCCCCGTTCCATCATCGACTCTCTATGCAGCACGTTACTTGAACACGGATTCCGTGTTAAAGAGACGAGGCTCGGAGGCACGGGCATTGCTGTCGAAATGTGACGTGAGACACTAATCGTCACTTAGTTGAGACTATTTTATACGAATGTGAGATCGTTGAGACAGTTTTACGTGAGAATTGAGATGATTGAGACAGTTTTACAGATTGAAGTAGTTGTTCATGGATATGTGAGTGATTAAAGTGTAGTGTTACTGGTATTTGAAGCGTTGGGTGTACGTTTTTCGTTTAAATGCCGAATAGGGATGTGGAAGTGTCGATAAAAATCATCGATATCGATGCTTAATTGCATATTACTGTCTACATTTCTGTTTCACTGTAGCATTTTAAATTCGATTGAAAAGTAACGTGCAATGATGTTTTAATTAGGAAGCATTTATTTAAATATCAATCGGGATTTCAAAATTATATCGTTCCATTCGGCATTTAAATGAAAAATAAATATTGATAAGCAGCCTAAGTAATATTTAGGCCCTGACAGTTGAAAGTTGAGTTAGGAATATCGATTTCGCTTACTATTGTATGGATTTGATGGTCGCAAAATAGAATTAGAGGAGAGGATAGTGCTGATTAGGTAGAAACGGTATAACCATGCAATGTCAAAATATGTTTATGATTGAAACGTGATTTTATGTTACGATTGACCAACACTTTGTAAAACATCATCGCCTTTCTCCAAAACGTATGTGACATATTTAAGCACATTTAACCTTTAGTGAAGAGACATGACTTCTTTATGTCTTGTCCAAAATGGTGTGCGCACTTTGAAGAATCTTCGAATGTTTTCGATGGCACCAAAGAGTCTATCTACCATAAAGTCTAAAATATATATTTTTTTAATCTTATATATATATGTCGGGCAAAAGATGCGATTCTACGGCCGTATATAGAGCAGCATCTCGCTCTCTTAAGCACAGTAAAGTCAACTCGGGTAAGACCGCCATACTCTATTATTAAGGGTCATTAAGCTAAATTATAGCTATTTTTCTATCACTATAGTGTTGCTAGCGACATTTATGATACAAAATTGAACCAAACTATAATACTTTTGTATCGACTGTCAATGCAAACTGCATAGCTACTCAAAACCGAAAGTTATTGCGCGTAAACGATCTTGCCTTGTAGACGGTCTTCCCAATGTTGACCATAATATCAAAATAATAACATTTTCAACCTTGATGTTTGCCCTCAGTACTGATATTACTACCAGCTAGAGGTTTCTTTACCGATTAACGGGTTTAGCGTATAAAAGCTTGTCAGTTATATTGACAATATCGATAATGTGTTAGGCATGTGTACAACACTAGATCATAATTTTTGAGTATTATTTTTATTTTTGATTGCATTCTTTTTTTTTTCTTCTTTGATTGTCTTGCATGGGAATTTAATTAATCCCCAGTGTCAGTACAGTGGATAAAGCCCTTAGGCCCTAGTAGGTTTGTCAAATCAATATCATTGAATTGACGACTGCACTTGTTACACGCCAATGAGCTCGATCTTCAGCTCTTTGTTTCCAACCGCTGGCAGCCAGCTTGCGTATACATCGCTCCACCTAGCTGGAGGGCGTCCTACACTACTTTTACCGAGCCGTGTTCTCAACTCTAGAACACGTCTACCCCAACGGTTATCTGTACGAAGTTCGTATATGTACACATTAATATCTAAATATTGGCTGTAGACATAATGCCCTAGAATGTATCAATTTGTTCTACGTGTTTCGTTGTAGCACAATTTTGTATGCGACCCTAATTCGTAGCACACTTACACACCAACACAAATGAAAACAAACGATGTTTACATCACATTATATCGTGGTAATCGACAATTAGGCTCCATAAAACTGACAATCATATGTAATGGTGTGTTGTAAAAGCATTACCATGGATTTTGATTAGGTAACAGTACTATTTAACCGACTTCAAAAAAAGGAGGTGGTTTCTCAATTCGACCGTACATGTTTTTTTTTATGTACGTTCGCGGATAACTTCGTTGTTTATGAACCGATATTGATTCTTCTTTTTTTGTTGGTAAGGATATCTCGTCGTTTCGTCTTAATTTTATCGAGGTCTGATATGTATCTCCAGAGATATGGAGATAAACACTTCAAAATTGGTACTGAAAATTGATAGCGCGGCATTGAAGTCGGTTCTTTTTAGTTTTTTTTTTTAAATAAATAATTTTTATAGTTTTATTCATTGATAATGCAAATATTACAAATTACAACATCTATAAACACCTAGCACCTAAACTAGGTTCGAGACCCTTGCTATGGGTGCTAGGACTCTTCCGTCAAACGATCTTATTGCAGTACCTATTGTAGAAGATGCAAATTGCCTTCTTAGTGCCCTCAACAAACTACTGAACGGATTTCCATGCGGTTTTCATCAATAAACAGAGCGATTCATGAGGAAGTTTTATGTGTTTTATTCCGAACTAGGTAGCACTTGACCACAATCTCACCTGATGTTAAGTGATGATGCAATCGATGATAGAGCGCGCTTACCCAGAAGATACCCATTCACTCGCGATTTGAAGACCCCCATATTGTACTTAACTTGAAAAACAGACTCAGGCTGGGTATTCCATTCCTTGGGGGTTTGTATGATGAAACAAGATGAAAATTGTTTCGTTCGGGTAAATGGTAAATCCACCATAAATCGGTGGCGCTTTTTAGTGTCTTTGGGTGTCCGATTATAAAATGGGGATAGTGGAATCAAATTATGCAGTTCCATAGCACACTGACCGATTAACAAGCGACTTTGCGGCGATGCGCGAGACTCTGGAGTCTCTTGCTTACTAGTAGGTCGTCGCTGATGAGTTTCTTGGCTCTCCTCTCAATAGCTTCCAGTGTCTCCAGCTGGTATTTGGCAGAACCATCCCAAAGGTGAGAACAGTACTCCATACACGACCGGACTTGTGCTTGGTAGAGATTGAGCAATTGTCCCGGTGAGAAGTATTGTCTCACCTTAGCCAAAACGCCAAGCTTTTCTGAGGCTAGCTGAGCTCTAGACTCAATATAAGAGCCGAAATTGAGAGTTGGTGTTAATGAGATGCCACGAAGCTCGAGATTGTTACTTATCGGGACGGACACATTTTGTAAAGTAAGAGCCAGTAGAAATGGGCTCCGTTTGGCGGAGAAAAGACACGCCTGGGTTTAAGCAGCATTGAACTTAACCAGATTGTCATCGCTCCATTCGGAGACTGTCTTCAAAGAAAAGTTCAAGCGCTGGACCATTGCTTCCCTATGAGACTGGATTTGTAATGCACTGATTCGTGCGTTAGATGTGTAACTCTCTACAACGGTGTTGTCAATGTGTACCCAAAAAAACCGGGTTCGCATAATGGCCTGCGCTTTTTTTATATTTCTTTATATATTACGTTCGTAGTTCTGACTTATTGAACATTTAGCGATGTGGTATATAAAGAAATATAGAGGAGATTCTGCTAGACAGTCGAAAATTTCGCTGTCAGGCCTAGTAAGACACAAATAATGAATATTTTCAGACCTAGTGGGTAGTCTCTTGACCTAGTCTCTTCGATCTCTTGAGGTAAGATGATGTCGCCATAATCCAACAAATCTGTAATCAAGTCACGTACTACAAAGTCCTTGGGAATATTGAATGTCGCTTCTGTACTTAGTGTTATTTACCTAGGTCATATACAAATATGTACAACGTAGGCCTATTTGCCGATGCTAATAGTTTCCTTCCACATTCCTGTATCATTAATGTTGTTTAAACATGTATTTGTATGGAACTGGTTAATTCAGACCTCAAACCAAGGTCCGGAAAAACGTGAGGCTATGGAATTTTTTACAAGTTTTATGTACAGGCGAGTTTATGAACACTATATATCTCACTTGATGTTATGTGTGCTCGATTTTTGCCACACCACACCACTTTTTAAAGATTTTTGTTTTACAAAAAAAAGTGTATAGAATGACAAAAAATAAATTTTGTAAAATGAAATTCACAAAAAATATCATAAAATATCATAGAAAAATGTGTAAAGAAATTGTTAAATTCAGCTTTTGATGAAAAGAAAAAATTGGAAAATATAATATTAGTAATTGATATTACAAAATACAAAAGTATTTCAAAGATCACTTCACTTTTCACACAAAATTCAACTTATACTATTATTTTGGTATAAAAATATCAGTTAAATTATGAAAATCATTAGGCTTTAATATAAAAGCCATGAAAATACTGAATATATCAGTAATTATAATTTTTTGGGAAAATTTATTCGGAATTAATGAATATTTATATAAATAAAGTTTTTTTTAATATGTATTAACTTATTAAATTAATATATTTGTTAAACGCCCACCTTTTCGTTTTGTTTCGTTACGGGTTAAATGACGAATATTATTTATAATTTTAAGTTTATTAGTTGTAATTAGTAGCATTTCGTTTAACATGTTGGTTTTTGATTAGCCTGACTCAGATGCATTATTTATATTTATATATTATAAAGAATGTATATATACATGAATAGTTTTCGTGGATAAACAAAAAAACGTAAAATATACATAATACTGGGACTGGGCGGGTCATACTTGTCGGATGCATCCCGACAGGTGGGCCAAAACTGTCACGCAGTGGGTGCCTGGAGACGGCCGTCGACGTAGAGGAAGGCCCAAAAAGCGGTAGTTGGATTGTTTTTACAATGACTGGCCACAAACGGCGTTAGATAGAGATAGGTGGAAGAAAATGGGGGAGACCTTTGACCAGTCATCTACTATATTATATTTAATTAACTATATTGCCTTCGTTCTGATTCGTGGGTAAAGCAAAATATTTATATAAAATATCAAAATCAATTCGTATATATTTAATTATTTTTGTATATTAATTAAAATTGCTATTTTATATTGTAAATCACCTTTGAGTCGGGCTACCAAAAAGCTCCTCTTTTTATTTAGATTAGTATTTATTATGATATTCTAGTTATATTTTATTATATTTGCAGCTGTCTACAATGTTACATACATAGTTCCTTGAAATCCCTGTTGTACGTAAAATATTAATTTTAACTGTTTTATACTACTTAATTATTATTTATGAATATGAATAATCCAAGTTAGAAGCTATCTGAAAATACACTAACAAAACCCGAGTTTTATAGTTGCAGATAATTTGTATTTACTATCTGAATTTTAAATATGTTTCGTTAAATATGTGTAGAAGTATAATTGAATTTAAAATTATATTTTTGCTACATTGTAAATATGCATTATGTCTTCCATATGTCTTATTCTTATCAAAATTGCTGTAAACGGCTGTAGAGTCGTTTAATTCGGCTTGAAGTTTTGACATTGTGCAAATATTGTTAAGGGAGAACGCGGGGTGCACTTTTCCATACAAATGTATTCCCTCATTTCCTCCCTGGAAAATGCTTCTAGAGCAAACTTTGTTTCTACAAAAAATCAAAGTCTGCTGTAGCTACGCCCCTATCATTTTCTTTTTTTGACTCACCAATTGTGATTAGAAATATGACCTTTCAAAAATCTCAAAGAAGATATTTATAGGATACGAGCAGCGGTTAAGGCTGTGCGTTGTCTATAAAGCTTTGGTTTCCTAGAAAAGCGGTGCCGTCATATAGCGGCCGTAATACAGCGGTGAATGTCGTCACTAGAATCTTGTCTATGTAAACAAAATGGCGCGGTTTCCTAGAGAGCGGTAACTGACAAAAAGCGGTGCCGCCATTTGCATGACGGCCGTCTTGTCGGTGTCATATGGTTTCGCGAACGTTTGATTGATAGCGGTGAAGCTATTTTAAATACGTATTTGTGTTTTTTTTACCGGAACAACGTACAAAATGAGTTCCAACTCTTGGAGCAGCGAGGACGACGAAATTTTACACGTTTCGATTGACGTTTGTTTTAAAAAAATTACTGACGATGTGTTAAAACGGCCGTGGAACTTTCCACATGTCGTCACCGTCAAGACGGCCGCCTTTTTGCGTCCGTAATATTACGGCCGCTATATGACGGCACCGCTTTCCTAGGAAACCAAAGCTTAAGTCGGTCAGTATGTCAGGACAATGATTCTTATAATATATAAGGCTTATATTTCTTTTTACAATTGGTAACTACAGCAGACCTTGATTTTTTGTAGAAACAAATTTTGCTCTAGAAGCATTTTCCAGGGAGGAAACGGGGGGAATACATTTGTATGGAAAAGTGCACCCGCGTTTGCTCTTAAAGCTCTTTGCTAAATCTAAGTACCTGTATATGTCATATGACATAGTTCATATATTTTATGTATTTATATAAATTATACGTATTCCAGTGGTGTTCATTTATGTGTGATGCTCTAATAACCCTTTGAACGTTGCTTAAAACATTTTAAAAATTATATCTTAAACTTGCCGTTCGTGTATTTAGAATTCTCGTTTTGGTATTGGCCTAAGGGCATACGACGAGTTTCTCGCGCGTTTTATACTATCCGATCGTTGCCAATAGGGAATCTACATGATTTTTTAAAAATATTTTTATTTCTGATTACATCCATTTAACATAGAAAAAAAATCCAAATAATACTGAAATTGTTCAAACTAAACTACAAAAAATAGTTTTAGCATTGAAAGAATGTTCAATGAGGTATATAATAAAACGCCTCCAAATTTTCGCTTGCTTTTGTAACGTCACAATATGCCACTACTATCACCACAGATTAAATCTTTGTCATAGATTAGTAGTAGGTTCGATAGTACGTATTCTTATAACAGTGCATACTATTTCTATGTCAAATAATTAATCTGTGGTGACAGGTGTGATATATTGTGACGTCACTTTCTAATAGACAAGTGGTGATGTGTTTTGCAAATTAAAATTTGCCACGCTTGTTTTGCATTTATCATATAATGTTTTAAACGATTTAAGAGTATTTATTTCGTTAAATTTTATCGTTCTTTTTTATCGATAAAAATGTTTAACATACAATACCAGAACAATAATGATAAAAATAAAGAGTTTCAAGTAAATGTATACCACATGCATATCCCTATTGACGATTGGTATGTTCTTAGTCGTGATCAGTATAGATAGCGCGTAAATGTCGTCGTGTGTAAATGTAACATAAGGGTTTTTAGAGTCTTGCTCGTGTAGCATTCATACTTGGCGATAAATTGTGTGTCGCTGTGTGTGGTTTAGGTAAGTAGATTAGACAGTCGGTAAAAATTGACACTACCTCATACAATATCTAAATCTTGTATTTCTACAGTGCAAATTCATGTTGAGCTTATACATTTTTGTATATTATATTGTGTATATAATGGGTCGTTCTGGGACGTTAGAATGAGTTCGCTTGGAATCTGGTTTTACAGACGCATAGATGATGGTCTCAGAATGGCTGCCACTGGCTGTCTTTTCTTGGTAAGGATTCCATTTTCCCCAGTTTCTATGTCTACGTAATTCATAGTGGTTTTCTGATCAGAAGAATTGTAAACGCATATATTTTATTTTAAAAATGTGATATAATAATCGCATAGATAAAAAAGTGTTATTGTCGTTTAAATTTAAATGCCTGCCATATAACTTTGATTTGAAATATAGAATTTACAGTGGTCGATTTTATTGACATGCTATGCATATTTGGACAGCCTATCAAATCAACCTATGAAATCTCTCAAAACAGTGTTTAACTTAAATATATATATATAAATTATATAACGACATTTTCTCTTTATTCTCGGGTAATTTAAAAAGTTATTAATTGCGCTTTTGACTATATTGTACAGCAAATATAGACTATCGAGTGTCGACGAAATAGTCGCTTCGACTTGTCTACGCCTAAAAATGTCGACGTCTGAAAACGCCCTAAACGAAAACTAAATATTTTACTCTAAATGTATTGTTTGAACCAATCTATGCTTTACGTAGACATAAAATAAAGCATAATTTTGCATTATGCGTTGTATTTAAGGACATTCCTGTTAATCGAAATATTTAAACGAAGTGTGAGTAGTAATTTAATAGTTAAGTTTGTGCTAAATGCGCTCAAGTTAGTGTAATACGGTGCTAAAAGGTATGTATTGTAAATCGTTAGTGAATTATAGGTTTATTTGAATGAAATAAATGTTTGATTTATTAAAAACTGTATTTTTATTAAATGTATGTACCTACACAATTTTAACCGACTTCAAAAAAGGAGAAGGTTCTCAATTCAGAGATTTGTATTTTTATATGTAGGTATGTTCGGGCATAGCTTCATCATGTATAGACCGACTCATTTACACTTTTTTTTTTTATAGAAAAGGGTTTATCCGAAATGGTCCCATTGAAATTTCGTAATCATCAGTTGAGTATCTCCAGAGAGCAGAGATATGGAACTCCCTCCTGCATTATATATATATAACTACACAAAGTAAAACGTTCTGAGGAGACTAGCATTAATTTTTTTCCTTATTTTAAATTTGAATAATATTTGCAGTCAGTAGTGAAATGGGAAATTACAAATATTATGTCAATCGATCCGGTCGTTTTTAGGGATCCGTACCCAAACGCGACCCTATTCCTAAGACTCCGCTGTCTGTCCGTCTATCTGTCACCAGGCAGTATCTCATGAACCATGATAGACAGTTGACATTTTCACAGATGATGTATAACTATCTCAAATGTATACATTATAAAATCACTTCATCATCATTATCAGCCGGTGTCCGTCCACTGCTGGACGTAGGGCTCTCCCAAGGTGCGCCACTGAGCCCGGTCTTCGGCTCTTCTTTTCCAGTCACTGCCCACCGCTTTGCGTATGTCGTCGCTCCACCTGGTCACAAGACGTCCTTCGCTACGTTTGCCGATTCGCGGTCTCCACTCCAGGACAAGTCTACCCCAACGGTTATCAGTCCTGCGGCAGATATGACCAGCCCACTGCCACTTCAGCTTGCTAATCCGTTGAGCTATGTCGATAACTTTAGTTCTCTGGCGAATTACTTCGTCCCGGATTCGATCCCGCACAGAAATACCGAGCATAGCTCTCTCCATAGCTCGCTGAGCGACTTTAAATTGGTGGACCAGTCGAACTGTGAGTGTCCACGTCTCAGCTCAGTGTGTCATCACAGGTAGGACGCACTGGTCGCACTGTCTAAAGACTTTTGTCTTTAGACAGTGCGATATAGGCGACGAGAAGACTCGACGGAGTTTTCCGAATGCTGCCCAGCCTAGCTGAATTCTCTTCTGGATTTCCTTCTCGTAAACATACTTCGTAACAATTTCATCACTTCGATATATCGCCAGTCGACTTGGCAACGCTGCAGGGACTCCAGAACTAATGTTTGTTTCCACGTATCTACATAACTACAAAATCGATTTTGATGATATTGGAAATGTAGATAGTGTAGGTCCTGAAATATAACATAATAAGGTACTACTTTTATTTTCAAATATCACCCCTAAAATGGTTAAATAGGGTAATAAAGTTTCCGTGGTAAGTTTTATTACATACATGGTTGGATTCACTCAATATTCGTGCGCAAAATGAAATTTGTAAGCAATAGAAAACATGTATTCCCTGGTTCCTGGTTCATATGTAAACGGCAAACGTTACCTGACTGACTAACTGACTGATCTATCAACGCACAGCTCAAACCAAATTTGGCATGCAGATAGTTGTTAAGGGCTCAGACGGAATAAGAAGTATTCCGTCTGAGGTTATGAGTTATGACGTAGGTATACGCTAAGGATTTTCCAAAATTCACCGCTAAAAGGGATGAAACGGGAGTTCAAAGTTTCTATACTTCGAAAGAAAATACTTCTGTAAATAAGTAAGTAAATATTTTTAGTGAAATGGGCTACAAACAAACAAAACAATGTTTGAAAATCAATATGATTTTTTGGGTTGTATAAAAATGAGTCCCTATGTCCCTTGGTCACGCCATAACTTGAAAACGGGTAGATCGATATGGCTAATTCAGTTTTTCATAGGTTTTTACGAAAAAAAATAAAAAATGAATTAAGTTATTAACGCGGGCGAAGCCGCGGGGCACTGGTTTAAAATAAAACTATTCTGTATCTAAAAGTGCATTTATTCATAAATTATTACATGTAATCATAAACTACATTACATTTCAACAATTGTTACAGCGTATAAAATTAGCAACCAAATAATACTGTTATATTTATGATCTCAGTTAGGAGTAAGGGCCTCTTTCAACATTAACAAGTAAAGTATCGAGTAAGCTTGTCTGTATTGAGTTACTGTACTGATGCATTTCTCAAAAATTCTGAAAAATTATAAATAATATTCGTATTCGAGACGACCCAAAATTGACATTGGCTAAATAATAATAAATAAAAGCCATAATTAAACAAACAAAATCGATTAATGGTCGGTTTATTGGGAGTTTATCTACTCAATTGTACCGTTATTGAATAGATAAACTCGCAATAAATGCACTCAGAAACCGGCCATAAGTCGATTTGAATTTTACTTCACAACGTCGGCCATTTGCAAAAACTGTCAATTTTATGTCAATAGTGTGAAATTTAGTTCCAAAGAACCTATGGCAGGGTGCTTCAAAACGGATCATGCATTAAAACGGCATAGCATAGCATATCTAGTGTACTAGAAACTTTAAGATATCTGTGACCTCACTCCACACTTTACTGGAACTGAAAGCGTCGTTTAGAATAAGTAAAATAAAAAAATTAGAACTGCGACATGAATTTTGATTTCAATTCAGTTTTTAAAGTTTACTTCATTAAATCGAGAAATCCAGATGATCTGAGATCTGAGCCCACTGAAAGAGCTTCAGTGGTATGGTATTATATTATACAGGGCATGTGAGATCTTAAAGCATCTTATGTCTCATAAATCAACTCATTCTGCTATCTTATTCCATGAAAAATCTATAGCTAAAATGTTGAATAATGGTACAAATTAGTACAATGGTACAGATTTACTACCTACAGTTTAATTTTTCCTTTCAATTATTTGAACTGGAATTTTCAACGATGAACGTGTTCATTAATGTTTTTATAAAATTACCAATATCATAATAATTAACAATGGAAGACCAAGAGATTATTAGGAATTCACGAAATACGATTTATAGGTTGGCAAAATAGAGTAGAAATAAATAGGGGCGCCACTATTGCTATATACTAGTAACCCCGATAGCAGAGAGAGTGGCGGCAACCTTTAAAATTACTTCTTTAGTGGAACTACGGATAGTCTTATTCATGTTAAAACATCTTTAAGTCGCGTAGGTTACGGAAAATATTAAAATATTACTATTAAGTTGCACAAAAAAACTTTGTTCATAAATTTTCAGTCACTGACCACAGTTAACATTGAAAATTTTATCACAGATTAGATTATTGCCAGGCCAGAAAAAAAATAGTTCCGTTTCAAGACGTTTTTGCCAACCTATATATTAATGAATGAATCGAGATCCGTTGGCTTAATAACCAGACTTGTGAAGCCATCTGAAAATGTCACAAATGATAAAATGGAACAAAACACGCTAAAGGCACTGGCCAAAATAAGCGATAGTTTATAGCCATTTTACCCTTAATAAAGTTTTTGTAAAATATCAAATCATTTCTCAAACTGTCAGAAAATAAGGAGGCAGGTAATAAATGTATGTAACATAATAATCACAAAAATATTATAAGTAAAATGTTGTATTTTTAATTACTATTAAATAATATGAAGCACATATAAACATCAAAAGCATTCATTCATACACACCCTGGCTATCCTAAATTCGACAATATTTAGTAATCTTACATATTGCTATATTATTTATTACAATTGTACCGGCATTTACGATAAAGATGGGCATACATCTGAGTAGCGTCTCTGTCCCATTAATAATAACACGTTCGAGCTTACTTAAAAATATTATAACAATTATTTATAGTTAAAATTTCTCAATCAACTTTTCGCGAACTCGCGATTGTCGAACGTTCATTCCTGACAAATCTTAATTTAATTAAATGCATAAATTACTTTTGTAAGTAAGCCCTGGAGCCCAATCTGATGTTGCCGTGACTCAACCAAATTTGATAGTACTATTCTTGTCTCACCTTGTAGTGGCAGGACTTCTGCTACTCTGCCTGGGGTGGTACCACCCTTTTCCAATTAATTCAAGCGTGAAATAGGAATGATTTTCGGTTTGAATGGCAGTGTATATCTAACAGGGCATGTGAGACGTAAAATCTTTATGTCTTGAGGTATCAGGCGCAATGCAGTGACATATTCTGTCTGTCCAAAATATTGTCGCTGTACCTATCTATCTCTTATACGTAGACGTCATCGCTTACCACCAGGCGAGCGTCGAGCTTATCCTGATACCATGTAGGTATCATAAAAAAAAGAGAAGACACGACATTATTTTAGTGATGTGAATAAGTAGGTACCTACTCATTTGACAAATCATCGGAGTCGGTACCGACGTTTAATTAAACACAGATTAACTAATAACTATGTTTTAATATACACTTGTACAATGAGATTAAAAAAAACTTATTATATGTATATTTGTGACACTAAATAAAAACACTGACCTAAACACACATTTGTGTGATCAACATGTCTGTCTAAAATAAATCAGCATAACTACTTTACATGTACAGCAATTTTAAATACAATATTTGCACATAATTTAAGCATAATCTTGTGCGTGTTTTTAGGGTTCCGAACCCAACGGGTACCAACGGAACCCTATTACTGAGACTCCGCTGTCCGTCTGTCTGTCTGTCTGTCTGTCTGTCTGTCTGTCTGTCTGTCTGTCCGTCTGTCACCAGGCTGTATCTCATGAACCGTAATAGTTAGACGGTTGAAATTTTCACAGATGATGTATTTCTGTTGCCGCTATAACAACAAATACTAAGAACAGAACAAAGTTTCAAATTAAAGAAATGTTAAAAAAAAGTTTTTTACGATAGCGCCGCGCCATCTAGATGATCATTAAAGATGGCGCTATCGCCTTTACCTTAATCTGAATCTCGGCGGCTCCAACGATTAAATAAAATTTAGTATACAGGGTATTTCGGGGGCGATAAATCGATCTAGCTAGGAATCATTTTCAGAAAATGTTGTTTTATTCGTGTTTTCAATAATCAACTTTATTGATAATCAACTTAAAATATTACTCTTCCCGACATCTATTGGCGAGTAGAAGTAGCTTTAGTGTTGCTGTGTGGGTAAAGCAGTTAGAGGCTCTCAATAAAAAAAAAAGTATCATTATTCGTCAATAGATGTCGGGAAGAGTCATATTTTTCTGCTTAAGTGTCAAAAAATACCGAGCAAAGCTCGGTCAACCAGATATTTAATAATATTAATTACTACTACTACTATTACTACTATATAATGCTATTCTACCTTTGTTTTAACGTTTACTTAGTTGGTGTTCGGTTCGGAACCCTCCGTGTGCGGGACAAAAGTCTGACTCGCACTTGGCCAGTTTTATTTTAAGTTATTCATGACTTCATATTAAGTTATTGGTCAAGTTCTTAATAAAGCGTCAATGATCACAATCTTACACATCTACTAAAATAATAGTCCAGTCACTCAAGCAAAAAAATAAATCTACCTCGGTATGAGAGATAAACCAAGTGTGGTGTGGTTTTATGAAAACAAGCTGAAAGTGAATTTTTTGAAGTGAAAACTTCTTTAATATAAATAAATAAAATAAAATAAAATACGTTTATTTCAAGTACCTTTGACTCATATACAATTTTAAAACCACAACACAATATTTAAGAAATTCAATAATAATCATACATGTGAAATATACTAAAATTAAAATCTTTACTAAATTACTAGGCTTATACAATACTTTAGCGGTGTTGTGCACTTTTCTTGGGATGAGTAAAAAATGTTACTCTCGCGTCAGGTCACGTGTCCTGATCGAAAATTCGTAAGACATAGCGCAGGACGCTTGCGCGAGGTGTCATTCAAAAATGACGTTCAAGTTTTCACTTCTGCCGGCACTCCCGGATTGCAACCCGTTGTTTTTTTTGTTTATGTGTAGCTATGGTAGCTAGCTACTATGACAGCAGTTGACATGACACATTAACATGTATACAAATATGGCTGCGGAAGCCAGTCCACCAATCACAGCTAGCCTAGCCAGCTAGGCGATTTAATAACATAAGATGGCAGTTTCTGGGGTTATGTGAAGTCCGAAGAAACAGCCAAGAAACATGATGATGGCCCTTAGACAGCTCAAAAATGGAAAACCCCAGGTGAGGAGGGAATCACAACGGAGCTTCTAAAAGCTGGAGGAGCTCCAGCTGTAAGCCAGCTGCAACAGCTCTTCAATTCTGTTCTCTTCACTGGTAGAACTCCACAGGCATGGAACAGAAGCATGGTGGTTTTGTTTTTCAAAAAAGGAGATAAAGCCCTATTGAAAAACTACCGCCCGATTTCGCTTCTGAGCCATGTCTACAAGCTGTTTTCAAGGGTCATCACGAATCGTCTTGCGCGAAGACTCGACGAGTTTCAACCTCCGGAACAGGCCGGGTTTCGAAGCGGATACGGCACCATAGACCACATCCACACGCTGCGGCAGATTGTACAGAAAACCGAAGAGTACGATCGCCCCTGTGCTTAGCATTTGTGGCCTATGAGAAGGCCTTTGACTCAATCGAAACCTGGTCGGTTCTGGAGTCCTTGCAGCGTTGCCAAGTCGACTGGCGATATATCGAAGTGATGAGATGTCTGTATAATGCCGCAACGATGACTATACAAGTACAGAACCAGCGTACTAAACATATTCACCTGCGTCGAGGAGTGAGACAGGGGGATGTCATATCCCCGAAACTGTTCACTAACGCCTTAGAGGATATGTTTAAGACGCTGGACTGGAAAGATTGCGGCATCAACATTAACGGCAAGTACATCTCTCACTTACGATTTGCAGTTGACATCGTCAATATGGCAGAGACGCTGCTGAACCTACAAAGGATGTTGAATGACCTATCTGATTCTTCTCGTCGCATCGATCTCCGGATGAATTTGGATAAAACCAAAGTCATGTACAACGAGCACTTTGTTTCGGAACCGATTGCCGTAGATGAAATCCCACTCGAAGTTGTCACGCAGTATGTTTACCTAGGGCAAACGCTCCAACTAGGCAAACACAACTTCGAGAAGGAAATCCAGAGAAGAATTACCTACCTGTCATGACATACGGAGCCGAGACGTGGACACTCACGGTTCGACTAGTGATCCAGTTTAAAGTCGCTCAGCTAGCTATGGAAAGAGCTATGTTCGGTGTTTCTCTGCGGTATCGAATCCGGAACGAAGTAATTTGCCAGAGAACTAAAGTGATCGACATAGCTCAGTGGATTAGCAAATTGAAGTGGCAGTGGGTTGGTCATATCTGCCGTAGGACTGATAGCCGTTGGGGTAGACTGGTTCTAGAGCGGAGACCGCAAATCGGCAAACGTAGCGTAGGACGCCCTGTGACTAGGTGGAGCGACGACATTCGCAAAGCGTGTGTTCAGTGGCGTGTCTTGGGAGAGGCCTACGTCCAGCAGTGGACTGATACCGGCTGATGATGACAACAAAAGTTTCACATTAAAAACCTGGATACTTGTAGGTATAAGTACCTACCTAATCCTTTTTGTGGCATTGCAACCTTAAGACGCAGACACGAGATATTATGAAACTTTTGAGACACTTTAGAATGCCTTAGTTTTAATATGCTTTAGTTTCCAGCTTCATCATCATCAACCTATACTAGTCCACTGCTGGACAAAAGCCTCCACGACTGCAAGCCGCAAAGCACAATCCGTGGCTACTTTCATCAGCTCTTGCCAGCCACCTTGCGTACATCATCGCTCCACCTAGTCTGAGGACGTCCTACGTTACATTTGCCAATACGCGGTCTACAATCAAGAACTCGTTTACCCCACCGTGACGTCACGACGTTTTGAGCTTATCTCTCATTCCGAAGTAATACCGCTAATATGACGGGACTATAAATATAAAGTGTTTAAAGCTGCAATCGGTGTATTTAGATGTAATCTGTTTGCCGAGTATTCGCACTAATGTCAATATAAAATGTCAGGTAACTTTTGTATTTTGGTAGAAGTAGAAACACTGACGGACATATTTAGAAGTATTGAAGTTAATCTCCTTTAGGCGCACTCGGGTAAAATTTGCCGGAAGTAACGTAGCGTCACAGTTCGAAGGCAGCGGAGGTGACGTAAGCGTCATGTTATATTTTATATTTATAAACGCCATCTATTGTAGAACGGCGTAACCACGAAGTCGTATTCGCTAAAGTTCAACAGATGGAGTTGTGCAAAAAAATAATTAGTGATGTTGAGAAATAAATTGAATGTACTTTGAAGTTTCACTTCTAACGCGTATCACTTATTGTATCTTGTGTTGTAAGTGTTCATAGAAGACGGGGAGTACTCCCCATCAGGTGCGCTGCCTGCTTGTTTGCTACCTATACCATATAAAAAAAAAAAAAAACATTTTACGCATCCTTTTTTAACCGACTTCAAAAAAAGGAGGAGGTTTCTCAATTCGACCGTATATATATATATTTTTTTTTTTTTTTAATGTTTGTTCGCGGATAACTTCGTCGTTTATGAACCGATTTCGATTATTCTTTTTTTGTTCGAAAGGAGATATCCCAAGTGTGGTACCATGGTAATTTTATCGAGGTATGATAAGTATCTCCAGAGATATTGAGATAAACATCTCAAAATTGGTACTGAAAATGTATAGCGCGGCATTGAAGTCGGTTGTTTTTTAGTTTTTAAACGATATTATTTATTTGATTACCCAAGCGTCAATTATCATCCCTATTATTCCAACCAGTCTTCTAAATATCTACCAATTCTTACTTGCCTTTAAAGTCATCAACACGATAAAAGTTACATTTTTCATCTACACAAGCCACATTTCATTATTATTATTTAATTATTATTAATAAAAGGATAGTGGAGTCATAAACATTATCTACACAATTATACATATATACTAATAGCTGCCTTACACTTAATCGTTAAAACTATTTTAAATTATAACATTAATATAGCTTTATTATTGTTATATACCGGCTGTAATTCACGTACCTTTAGTCGAATTTTCTCGACCTAGGTTTCGAGCGAGTCAGTCGCTCTTCCTCGGGAGTGAGGTTCAGTGAACATCGCGATCTCACCGCGTGACCTCACTCCCGAGGAAGAGCGACTGACTCGCTCGAAACCTAGGTCGAGAAAATTCGACTAAAGGTACGTGAATTACAGCCGGTATATAACAATAATAATGTTACAAATTCACGATAATTTTAAAATTAAAATTAATATAGCTGTACTTAATCATAAATTAATTAGGTATTTAATTACACTTTGGTACAAAATACAACCAAAAATAATGTATCATAAAAGTTCGTCAATAAAAATTGTTCTATATTGTTAACTATGCTTACTATTATAAGCTAGGCTTCAAAAGAAAATGAAATGATCCAATGATAGGTAGGTTAGGTAAAAGCGAGCGCTAGCATTGCCGTGTAAATATTGTTATTCTACCGCACGCATAATAAAAGGCATGACGACAGTATCAAAAAATCGAATTAATGATGATTTTAGGGAAAAATACATATTAAAACAATTTAAAACACTAGTTTAGCTTTATATAAAAAAATAAGATTATAAAGATTTTCAGTAAAATAAAACATTATTAAAATACTGTAATCGGCCATTTTGATTGAAACACCAATCACAGCGCATGACGTCACGCCTGTGAGGTTTTCTTGAAAATGTTATAAAATTTTGGAAACCCATGTGTATCCATTGTCACAGATTATATAATAATTACTACGTTAAGTATGTCATTAACATAAGCGTGACGTCACAGCCGACGCCATGACACATGTGAGCTGTTTTCCCGCACTATTGAAAAAATATTAGAAAAATTGCTTTAAACTTCGTTAAACTTAAGTTAATTACCGAAATATAGGTTTTTTCGTGAATAGTAAATGTGTTCCCACATTACGAAAGAGGATTTCAAAATCTTTCGTCACGCCTTTTCTGTGAAGTATAGAGTATCATTGAAGTGCGAGCATTTGCGGTGAAATATTTTTGTATACAGTTGCGGTAGAATAAACGCACCGTAACTGCAGTGCGCGCTCGCATTAATACGATGCAAACTGAATGGCTTGGCGGCTGTGAATGTAGGCACATTACGCTGCGCAGTTGTGAATTCTGGGTACCAGCGGGTCAAAGAGAGGTGAGGGGGTCAGGCCCCCGCCCCGCTCTCCGCTGCACACCCGAGCCCAGTGCATAGAGAAAGTAAAGTATAAGTAGAAAGAGAGAGAACATCAGCGTATGAGTATGAAATAGCTTTAGAGATATAACCCGACTAAAATGATGAACACGTGATACATATGCCAGCTATAAGATAAAATGAACAACGTAATTTGGTCGGGTCATAACATGACAGCGGGTGCGAGCCAATGGGTGCACTAGAACTTGGTGCCAGTGCTGGAGCCAGTTTGTAAAATCGCATACGTAGAAAAGGATACAAAATTGTCGTTCATCTCGCTCTCTCATACTAGTGATTGTATAGTTTTATCCTTTTTATATTATTATTGTTATTTTAAGGACAAGTCTATTTTAATATACTTAGTCAACATTAGCCAATGGCCCAGTGCGAGTGTGTGCGTGTGTGAGTGATACCTCTGTTCGCGATTGTGATTGGATGAGATTTTGAATTTCGAGTGTACCTGCGTGAAGTCGATCCGGCAGCTTACTTCACAGCTGCCATAAAGGTTGCATCGCAATTCGCAATGTAAGTATACACTTATTAAAATAATGAAATAAAATGTAAGTAAAAGTATATTATGTACATTAGGATTTATTATTATTAATAATAATGCTAACAAGCACTTCTATCACAGATGTTAATAATTATCTACTTTTTATTAAAATCTACTACTTCTAATAATTTAACATTTAATTTGCTAATACAAATGGAATTTTTAATGTCTCGCGGAGTATTCTGAAAATATGAAAATCTATCAAAATTATATATGAATAGTAAAGCATTATTTCGCGATAATAACTATTTATAAATAAAATACAACCCTACAATTGATCTGTAATAAAAAAAAATAAGTGAACTTCAAAAAATATTCTATTAAAATCTATTTTCTGAAGTTTAAGTATTTTTGCGTCAAACTTATGAACTAATCTCAAATTAAGGGGTTATGAGACTTTACTAAAATTAGTAGCCTAAATCAGAATTCAGAAAAGGAACGAAATTAGAAGCTTCTAATCACACTGTTCTAAATATAGTTACTAAATCAGTTGCCTGCTGAAACGCAACAGAGGCGGACGTTTTACTACTATAAATAATGGCTCCAGTGCTGTCCAAAAATAAAAAATTTGGCCTCGCCGTGGCCGTTGGCTCAGTCAAAATAAAGAAAAAAAAAGAAAAACGTGGGTCAAGGAATATTTATTACTGCGCGACACATCCACACGCGCGAAGTGCTGCGCACCGACTCAAGCGACTAAACGCGATCGCACCTTCCTAAATTCGATTCTAATTAGGTTCCTAAATGATTTAGTGAGTCAGTAGCCGTACTTTTTCCTAAATTTAGAAACCTACCTTCCTAAATGCGATTCCATTTGTCTGAATTTAGTAACTGAATCATTTAGACGAGTGAATTTAGTAAAGTCTAATAACCCCTTTATGCTCATCATATCAAGAAATATCTATAATCCAGGTCTAGGCAGAGATTGGTAGCCAAAGATTCAGGGACCGTTTCATCAGTACCTAATAAACCATTATACTTATATCTCAGATAAACTTCAACTTTTATAGGTATTCAATAACTGTAAAAACTTTACAGACACCGAAGAAACTGGCCTTAAGTAAAGTTCTTTTTACCCGACTGCGTCAGAAGGTGGGTATTTACAATTGCCTTGTTTTGCTGCTGACTATCGATCCAAACCTAAATAATTCAATATTTTAAGCGTAGCTAACCGTAAAATATCGTAAGTCTCAATAACCAAAATAATTACATAACTTTGTAAAATTACTCAGCGCAACAATATCCTATTGGCTGTTGACATACACATCTTCTCCTATCCCTATGGAGTCCGGGCCTTATTCTCTTCATTCTGTTTCTATAGCTGCCTCTCACTTACTCGTTAAAACTGTCAAAATCAATGTCAAAAGAGTTGCAATGATTTTTCATTGCGTTACTTCAAGAAGATTAAACACATGGAGATTTCCTGTAAAACATTGCTCTGAAGACGAATTCACTCACCTCAGTATTATTTCTATCTCACTCATACTTACCTTAAGCACTGTCCTTACGGTAAGTATGAGTGAGATAGAAATCTTCTGTCGAGGACTGAGTCAACATGTTGAACAGACATATATCATGCTTGCAAGGTCATATTTCTACCTACGCTTCAAGAATTTATTCTACTGGCAATCTCTTTTGAGTATAACCTTTTCGAGTTACATGTTAAAGCCACAGATAAAATATATTATTTGACTTGTCACTTATTATAAAAAATATATAAATGTTCTCAGTTCTACAACTGGTAGGGGGGTCGTCTGGCGGTCACTTCCCCCCCGTCCGCTAGCAGGGGGGGTGCGAGGGGGTCCTCACTCGATGTCAGCGTTGTTGAGGGGGGAAGCCCTGGAATAATTAATTAAAAGTTTTTTTTCAAATAGTGGATGTAATTAATACATGAAAAGGATTTCCGATCAAGGCTATTTTTTCAGTGTTTGATCACACCGCGTAAAGTAAGTAATTATCTTTTTGTTATCACTTGAAATGCAAAATCGGGTCACTTGTATTTGTCCTGCTGGTATATAATTGTATCAAGGTCTATTTCGATCTACTGGTGAAGAAGACTAACCTTCGTCTTCATTCTCCGTGAGCTACTTATGTATATCCTGCTGGTATATACTTATATCATGGGCAAGTTCTGGTCTACTGCAGTCTACTGGCGTAGAAGACTTACCTTCGTCTTCATCTTCTGCGAGCCACTTCTGTATATCCTGCTGGTATATACTTATATCATGGGCAAGTTCTGGTCTACTGCAGTCTACTGGCGTAGAAGACTTACCTTCGTCTTCATCTTCTGCGAGCCACTTCTGTATATCCTGCTGGTATATACTTATATCATGGGCAAGTTCTGGTCTACTGCAGTCTACTGGCGTAGAAGACTTACCTTCGTCTTCATCTTCTGCGAGCCACTTCTGTATATCCTGCTGGTATATACTTATATCATGGGCAAGTTCTGGTCTACTGCAGTCTACTGGCGTAGAAGACTTACCTTCGTCTTCATCTTCTGCGAGCCACTTCTGTATATCCTGCTGGTACATGCGTCGCTGTAACACCTCCTTCGTGCGCGGACGGGAACCGATGAATGTAACCTCTACCTGCAGATATAATATTATGGTATTTAGTTTAGCTCATAAGAAGTGGCGGCGCCAAGCGTGGCCCATATAACCACCACATCCATTACTGATTGCCTCGGGGTCATACGGGTCTCGCGCCATTAAAGTCGTCGCGCCATGTTAGCAAACAAGAAAACGGCCCACCTGATGGGATGTGGTTACCGTCGCCTATGAACACATGCCATTCTAGAGGTGTCACTTACAGTCCGGCAAGTATAACTTGGCGTGCCTGTGCGCCACTGTGCTTTTACTTTGTACTTTGATAACAGTTTCTCTTAAACCACTTTTAATTACTTTTGGCATTATTGAACTATTTTAATGTAGCAGATTTATCAACAATAATGTCGCGGTAATCTCTCAAACGTCAAACTCACACTTTCAATTAAAATAATTAGTTCCAAAAACCACCACCGCCAAGTTATACTTGTGGCACTGTATGCGTTCCCGACCTGTCAATATTAAAGAATCCTTCGAAAGGGGCGTTACAGAGCCACAAGTATAACTTGGCGGTGGTGGTTTTTGGAACTAATTCTTTTAATTGAAACTGTGAGTTTGACGTTTGAGAGATTACCGCGACATTATTGTTGATAAATCTGCTACATTAAAATAGTTCAATAATGCCAAAAGTAATTAAAAGTGGTTTAAGAGAAACTGTTATCAAAGTACAAAGTAAAAGCACAGTGGCGCACAGGCACGCCAAGTTATACTTGCCGGACTGTAAACGTAACGCCGATTTTGAAGGACTCCATGTTGTTGCTCTGCACAAAAACAGCAGACGGGAGCTCGTTCCACATTTTTCAGGTGTACGGGAGATGTAACGCTTGAATCGAGATGTGTACAAAGTAAAAACCCCCTAGTCTTGTTCTGTGTGCCAAAATTAATCAAAATCCGTCCAGTAGTTTGGGCGTGAAGGAGTAGCAAACATCCATTCACCCATTGTCACAAACTTTCGCGTTTTATAATTATCATCATAATCAGCCGGTGTCAGTCCACAGCTGGACTTGGGGCTCTCCCAAGATGCGCCACTGAGCCCGATCTTCGGCTCTTTGTTTCCAGTCACTGCCCACCGCTTTGCGTATGTCGTCGCTCCACCTGGTCACAGGACGTCCTACGCTACGTTTGCTGATTCGGGAGTTACTATGATAACAAGTAACCCTGGGCGGCAGTAACGTCCTCAGTACATCAGCCAGGTCCCCACTGGCTCCCAGCCGCTGAGCTTCCTCCCAGCTCTTGTGCACCTCCTAGTTAATAAGATAGCAACTCACCCCGGGCGGCAGTAACGTCCTCAGTGCATCAGCCAGGTCCCCACTGGCTCCCAGCCGCTGAGCTTCCTCCCAGCTCTTGTGCACCTCCTAGTTAATAAGATAGCAACTCACCCCGGGCGGCAGTAACGTCCTCAGTGCATCAGCCAGGTCCCCACTGGCTCCCAGCCGCTGAGCTTCCTCCCAGCTCTTGTGCACCTCCTAGTTAATAAGATAGCAACTCACCCCGGGCGGCAGTAACGTCCTCAGTGCATCAGCCAGGTCCCCACTGGCTCCCAGCCGCTGAGCTTCCTCCCAGCTCGTGTGCACCTCCTAGTTAGTAAGATAACAACTCACTCCGGGCGGCAGTAACGTCCTCAGTACATCAGCCAGGTCCCCACTGGCTCCCAGCCGCTGAGCTTCCTCCCAGCTCGTGTGCACCTCCTAGTTAGTAAGATAACAACTCACTCCGGGCGGCAGTAACGTCCTCAGTACATCAGCCAGGTCCCCACTGGCTCCCAGCCGCTGAGCTTCCTCCCAGCTCGTGTGAACCTCCTAGTTAGTAAGATAGCAACTCACCCCAGGCGGCAGTAACGTCCTCAGTATATCAGCCAGGTCCCCACTGGCTCCCAGCCGCTGAGCTTCCTCCCAGCTCGTGTGCACCTCCTAGTTAGTAAGATAGCAACTCACCCCGGGCGGCAGTAACGTCCTCAGTATATCAGCCAGGTCCCCACTGGCTCCCAGCCGCTGAGCTTCCTCCCAGCTCGTGTGCACCTCCTAGTTAGTAAGATAGCAACTCACCCCGGGCGGCAGTAACGTCCTCAGTATATCAGCCAGGTCCCCACTGGCTCCCAGCCGCTGAGCTTCCTCCCAGCTCGTGTGCACCTCCTAGTTAGTAAGATAGCAACTCACCCCGGGCGGCAGTAACGTCCTCAGTATATCAGCCAGGTCCCCACTGGCTCCCAGCCGCTGAACTTCCTCCCAGCTCGTGTGCACCTCCTAGTTAGTAAGATAGCAACTCACCCCGGGCGGCAGTAACGTCCTCAGTATATCAGCCAGGTCCCCACTGGCTCCCAGCCGCTGAGCTTCCTCCCAGCTCGTGTGCACCTCCTAGTTAGTAAGATAGCAACTCACCCCGGGCGGCAGTAACGTCCTCAGTATATCAGCCAGGTCCCCACTGGCTCCCAGCCGCTGAGCTTCCTCCCAGCTCGTGTGCACCTCCTAGTTAGTAAGATAGCAACTCACCCCGGGCGGCAGTAACGTCCTCAGTATATCAGCCAGGTCCCCACTGGCTCCCAGCCGCTGAGCTTCCTCCCAGCTCGTGTGCACCTCCTCGTGCAGCAACTTCTCCTCTAACATCATAACAATACTAATTTAATAAAAAGATTCACTTTGACGCTAGTGATATGTCTGTAGGTTCGCATCATTGGCCACCTAGCGATTGTAGTGGAACTAAGCGCGAAACTTATCAGAGTTAAAATAACAAGTAGGTGCCCATTTCACAGTGGCCCTCCGATGAAGGAAAAACATCGTTAAGAAACCCCCAACCCCGCGTGGTGGTCCGCCTGGCCAGCTACCACCCTCAAAGTTGAAAATCTCTCATTAAACATTGAATGTGTTTCGGCAGCAGTCCTTGAGAGCCAGTACCCATTTTAGGCCTAGCGTGCTACCATCTTAGACCGCATCATCACTTACTGCCATGGTGAGACAGTGGTCAAACACTATCCTAAACGACATAATAATTAAGATAGTTTAAAACCTTAAACAACCGACTTCAATGCCCCGCGAGTCAGTTACAGTTACAAGTTTGAGACGTTTATCGTCATATCTCTAGAGATAGTTATCAGATCTCGATGAAATTACAATGGACCATCTCGGAAATGTACCCTACCGATTCAAAAAAGAATCATTAGAATTGGTTCACAATTGATGTAGTCATCGCGTAACATACATACACAAACAAAAAAACATTGATGAATGTTTTTTTTTATTATTTCTCGTAGGCTAGTTTGACCACTATGTCACCTGTTGGTAAGGGTCAGCTCAGACCGGGACACGACGCCACGCGCACTTTTTAAGAGAGTGATACAAAAAAAAACTATTTTTTTGTATCAATATTTTACTACACAAAAAGGTACACATTTCATTGGGCTTGTTTGGCGGCTTCAGGCTGCGCCGCGCGGTGCAGCGGGAAGCCGCGTGATAAACAATGAACTTTATTGACTACACAATAAGACACATTACATTGAGATAATTTGGTGGCGTCGCGCGGCTTCTCGCTGAGCCACGCTGCGCCGCGCGAAACCAAAAGCATCGTCACGTCGCGTCGCGTTGCGGTGTGAACTGACCCTAAGAATTGAGAACCTCCACCTTGTTGGCAGTCGGCTGAAAATAAAAGGTAGTTACCATCTCTCTTGGTAGTGCTCCTCTTGTACTGTATCCGGAAGCGGAAGGCCTCCAGAACGCTGGCAACCACGATGGTCAGCACCACCATCGTGAACAGGTAGAACACCTGGAAATAACAGTCACCAGGGTTATTGAAAAACAATCGAAAGAACGTATCACGACCAGGGGCCTTATTCAGTATGACCATTTTAAAGTCTTACCGTGCCGTGTTACGTTATCTCCGCGTTATGGTATTCTCTATGCCAATTTCAAGTTCGGTAACGCGGTAGGGTAAGGTTATGCGCCCGTTTTGAGCTGTCAAAATATGAGGACGTGTAACGCGCGCGTTTTGTACAATTTACGTATCGTGTGGTATGTACAGAATACAATTTTTCAATAACGTAACGTGGCGCTTAAAGGAACGCGTTATCTCATTGGTCATACTGAATAAGGCCCCAGATCGGAGACGTTTTAAAGAAAAGCCAAGTCAAAAGTACCTATAACCGGCGAGCATGTATGAAGGCGCTCATGTAAGTGGATGAAGCGAAGGAGGTATGTCAGGATCGTAGCATGTGGAAAGAAGTAGTCTCTGCTTACCCCAACGGGAAAAAGGCGTGATTGTTTGTATGTATGTATGTAATAAAAAGACAATTCGGATTCGGAAACAGCTTTAATTCGACTTGGATCTTTGCAATTCACAATGCTCCGATCGGTTACTTTTAATATTTTTTAATTTTTTTATTTTTGAAGCTTAAAAGCAAGTGTGAGATGCACATTAAGTAGTCTTGTTAACCCCTCCAACTAAACTAAATATGCTTGTGTCTGGAGTGGGTTCACGTCAATAGTGCAATGGGGGGGATCGAACTCACGACCTCTCGATCGTCAGACCGACGACACCTTAGCCATTGGCCTATTGCCGCTTAATATAGCTTCTATAAACTTCGACATATTTGTAGTAGCCAGCAAGTTGCGCCGTGATAACCGCCTAACCGCCAGATAGCATTCAGTTTGTCTAGAAGATAGTCACGAGCAGGGTTCATAACCTGAAGTGAAGAAATTATCGTACCAGGGCCGTAATATTATCGCATGTTGACGTGTTTGAAGCAAAATTTTCGTACCGTCATAGTAATTACTCTTGAACTTGAACAATGGACTAACATTTGATTTGTTAATCAAATGCTAGTTCGTCGTAACGCCACGACGGTTCTCTTTTTGCACAGATTGTAACAAACAAGCAAACGGCTCACTTGATGGGAAGTGGCATCCCCCTCCCGTCTCGTCAGTCGTCACCCTTTGGGTACAGCACATTTGTAGTTTTTTTTTTTTTTTTTTTAAAGATTACTCGCAATGTGGGTTGCACATTACTAGTATTCTTGTTAACCCCTCCAACTAAGCTAAATATGCTTGTGTCTGGAGTGGGTCCACGTCAATAGTGCAATGGGTGGGGTGGGGATCGAACTCACGACCTCTCGATCGCCAGTCCGACACCCTATCCATTGGGCTATTGCCGCCTTGTAGTTGTAGAACTTCTGCTAGTCCGCCTGGGGTGGTACCACCACTTTGCCAATTAATTTTCAGCCGTGAAATAGGAATGTTTTTCGGTTGAAATGGCAAGGTGTCCAGTAAAATTACAGGGCATGTGAGACTCAACATCTTTATGTTTCAAGGTAACAGGCGCAGTGCAGTGACATGCTAAATTCTGGTAGGTAGTTTATAATTTTGCCGCTGTATCTGTAATAGGAAGACGACATCGCATTAACTTTTACCATAAAAAAAGCCCCCAAAAAAAATTTTAAAACTCACCATAAAGTAGACCCTAGTGAACTGGCCCGCGACACTGGCATACGCGTTCATGAGTATGAACCAGTTGTTGACCACCGTCAGCTCGAACAGTGTCACTCCGCTGGTCACCAGGTTCTCGAAGTTGTTCAGGTAGTAGTACCCCAGCGCGGTGGAGCCGTTCAACGAGTACTTGTAGAAGTCCTCCACTGTCGTGTTTCTATAAGAAAAATGTTAAAGTGAAACCACAGAATAGATTTTTTTTTTTTTTTAAATATTATAGGCTAGCGCTTGATCACCATCTCACCTGTTGGTAAGTGATGATGCGGTCGAAGATGGTAAGCACGCTGGGCCTAGAATGGGAACTGGCTCTCAAAGATAGCTGCCGGAACACATTACCAACAGGTGAGATAGTGGTCAAACGCTAGCCTATAAGATATAAAAAAAATTGATGTTTGGCGACAGATTTTCTAACTTCAGGATGGTAGCTGGCCAGGCGGATACTATATAGTGTCCTTCCACCATGCGGGGGTTGTTGGTTTCTTAACGATGTTTTTCCTTCACCGGAGGGCCACTGTGAAAAGCACACTTAAATTTTTCGATAGAAAAATCTTTTGTGGGGTTTGAACTCGGTACCTCTGGCATCAAAGCCGACCGTTTTCCCGATTACGCCACCGGGCCCTCTATGTATATAATATATATAGAGATAATATATATATATATATATATATATATATATATATATAGTTAGATACATATATAATAGTCCTACGAACAGAACATGCACTCTGACATGCGAGATTAAACCTAGTTACAGCGGCGATAAGGTTTAAAATACGACCGTCATAGTTTGTATCGTGGACGATACGCGGTAGGAAAAAAACAGTGAGTGAATAACGCCCGGTGAACCTTTACTTTAGGCGCACTCGGGTAAAATTTGACGGATGTGACGTAGCGTCACGGTCCGAATGCAGCGGATGTGACGTTAGCGTCATTTTATTAGGGTTCCGTACCCAAAGGGTACCAACGGGACCCTATTACTAAGACTCCGCTGTCCGTCTGTCTGTCTGTCCGTCTGTCACCAGGCTGTATCTCATGAACCGTGATAGTTAGACAGTTGAAATTTTCACAGATGATGTATTTCTGTTGCCACTATAAAAACAAATACTAAAAACAGAATAAAGTTAAATATAATAGAGGGTCCGCATACAAGAAACGTGTTTTTTTCGGCATTTCACGCCATCTATATCTATTTTTTTTTATATTTTTTATTTTAACTACAATTAGAACGGCGTGAGCCAATTACACTAATTAATGAATATCTTTTACAACAATAAGAAATCTTACAAATTAAATTATGCATAACAAATATATCTTCGTAAAACATTATCATTACAAATTACATTATTATATCAACAATTGTCAAAATAAGAATAAAATGTATACATTCATAATTACTATATCTACATAAAATCAATCAATTATTCCTGTCACAAAACTCCAGACATTGTGCAACGATTGCCTTCCATTCATCCGCTAGTAAATCACAATCAGGAGAGCATTGAGCGCCCCCAGTGTGCGCGGGATGGGGGACCGAGCGCGTGCAACTGTCCGATGTGCTGGTATCGAAAACAATCTGTGCTTTCGGATACGGCAGTAATTATTGGGGACATGGAATTGAAGAAGCTCGTTGTGCAGATTAGGGCAATCTATTTTCCCGTGCAAAATCTTACACATTGTTAAGATTTGGTCGTAAGTCTATCTAACGCTTAGTTAGGTAAACGTCCCATAGATGGCGTTATATTGAAATGTCGATCCCTAACACCATTGTTAGATGTTACATGGCGTTATAATATAAGAAATAATTTTTTTATTAATTATTATTTTTTGCTGGCGAAAATGATAGTGGTATTTTTTGCTTGATCTTATAAAATACTGTAGTGTGGTACGGAATCCTACGAGTGCGAGTCCGACTTGCACTTGGCCAGTTTATATATTTACAAATTTACGATCTCTCGATCGCCAGGCCTATGCCTTAGCCATTGGGCTATCTACGCTTTAAATTATTGAGTTCAGAGTTTGAGGGCACAGTGAGAAAATGATCGGCAAAAATAAGCGTTCAAATCCCCAATGGATTATTTTATAGAAAAATGTATGTGTCCATTTCGCACTGGCCCTCCGGTGAAGGAAAACATCTTGCTATCATCTTCAACCGCATCATCACTTACCAATAGGTGTGACAGCCTACATGAAATGAAAAAAAAATGTGTGGTTTTTTATGAAACCACGATTATGTGTAGCTATGGTAGCAGTAGCTACTATGACAGCAGTTGACATGACACATTAGCCTGTATGTCATACATCATATCCACCAATCAGCGACGGCGATATGCGATAGATGGTGGACGAAATAATTTGAGGCAATGTAATGAAAGTTTCACATTAATAAATATAATTAAGAGATACCGACTTCCATGCCCCGCGAGTCAATTTCAGTAGCAAGTTTGAGACGTTTATCGTCATATCTCTGGAGATACTTATCAGATCTCGATGAAATTAAAATGGAACCACCTCGGAAACGTAGCCGTAAAAATAATCATTCGAATCGGTTAACAATTGACGGAGTAATCGCGTAACATACACACAAAAAAAACATACACACGAATTGAGAACTCCTCCTCTTTGGAAGTCGGTTAAAAAAGAGAAAAACCCCCATATGTCAAGAAGGTACTCACACACAGCAGTTCCTGAGCTCGTACCCCGAGAACAGCTCCATGCCCAGAATGGCGAAGAAGAAGTACATGACCAGCATCACGCAGCCGGCCGAGGACATGAGCGGCGTCAGCAGCACCAGCGTACCAAACACGTCGCGGTAACGTTTCTTCAACTTGTACAGACGCATTAATCTGGGAACAACATTAAAATAAATTGTTAAACACAATCCAAAATTTCATTACGTAAGTTAATCATTCGGAAGAATATACGTAAGTTAATCATTCGGAAGAATACATTACAGTTTTCAAATCCGACGAGAGATGTTGCACTGCGTAAATCAAATATTATGTTTCTTTGAAGTGTTTCACACTTTATATTTTTGTAAATTGTTAAACACAATCCAAAATTTCATCGTACCGACGGGACTTGAACCCGCAACCTCCGGAATAACATGTTCCGGTGCTTTGCCAATTAAGCCACGGTGCGAAGTATCGTTACGACGAAATTAGTGGATTGCATTTTGTTAACCCAATTATGCATTGGTGGCGCCATCTATGACTACTTATTACGTAAGTTAATCATTCGGAAGAAATCATTAGTTTTCTAATCCGACGAGAGATGTTGCACTGCGTAAATCAAATATTATGTTTCTTTGAAGTGTTTCACACTTTATATTTTTTGTAAATTGTTAAACACAATCCAAAATTTTGAATTGTGTTTAACAATTTACAAAAAATACAAAGTGTGAAACACTTCAAAGAAACATAACATTAAAATAGTTTAAAACTAAAACTAAAAAGAACTATTTAAAGTCGCCTAGCGAGCTATGGAGAGAGCTATCGGCATTTCTCTGCGGGATCGAATCCGGAACGAAGTAATTCGCCAGAGAACTAAAGTGAAGACATAGCTCAACGGATTAGTAAACTGAAGTGGCAGTGGGCTGGTCATATCTCCATATATATATCCATAGGCAAACGTAGCGTCGGACGTCCTGTGACGTCTTGTTTGACTCAACTGTCATAACAACAGACATTGCAGCACATGCGAGAAGTGCGCGAACCAATCCCTGCTTTCGTTCCAAATTTAAATCAATCTCCAAGCCAATCATTTGTCACTTTGAAAGTGATTCTTATTTTGAATCTATGTCTAAGCTATTATAATACAGAGTTATCTGAAATGCGCTTGAAATAAAAGTTGGTAAAAGTCTTAAAATAAATACAATTAACTTACCTCAAAGGTCTAAATACAACAACAACAAACAGCGTGGGCGCTATAGTGAGCATCACCGCCCCCATCAACGCCAGCAGCGTGACGCTGAGGTCGAACACGTTCCACCCGCTCTCGAGGTACGCGGTCAGACCGCTCGACATCATGCGGATTGCGGCTTCTAGCAGGAACACTGCGGGGGATAGTACACGTTAAGTACAGGGCCCCTAGACAAAATCCAATTTCCTGTTTCCATTCACGCTAACGCGCAAGTTCAAAATGTATGGGAATGACATTTTTGTTGCGGAAACATAAATGTCATTCTATACATTTTGGACTTGCATTAGCGTGAATGGAAACAGGAAATTGGATTTTGTCTAGAGGGGCAGTCTGGCTGGTGAAAGTTGAGAATAGAATTATTTGGATTTTTGCATGGCAATTATTATTATTTTTTTTTATTATGCTTGAGAGGCAGACCATTCTAGGATTTCTAGGCCTAGCGTATTCACCATCCTGGACAACATCACCGCATAACACCAGACGAGATAGTAGTCAAACGATAGCCTAAACGACATAAAACAAAAGTCAATCTCCGCCTGAAGAAGGATTTTTTTTATAATATAAGGTAACAGGACGCTCGCCTGATGATAACGTCTACCTATTACAGGGACAGCGGCATGCAAAAACTGGATAGCCAGAATTTAATATGTCACTGCACTGCGCCTGTTACCTTGAGACAAAAAGATGTCGAGTCTCACATGCCCTGTAATTTCACTACACTCTCAGCCATTTCAATCTAAAAACATTCCTATTTCACAGCTGATTTAACTGGAAAATCAAATCAAAGCATTTATTCAGTATGTAGGCAGTGTTAGGGCCAGTTTCACCGGTTCCTGATAATGCGTAAGATAACTATGTAACACATGACGCCATTTAAAAGCTGTCAAAAATCTGTCAATTTCTTCATATTGGCGCTATCAGGAACCCGTGAAACTGGTCCTTAATATACGCACATATACACGTTAAAATCATATATAAAATAAATAATCATATACAATAGTAGATTATACAACAAGTGAATAAAAAGGCAATTTAATTCGAGGGACCAAGTTGGATCCCGAGAGCAGCGAAGGATTCTACGCTCGGGATTCTAGATTAGAATCCTGAGCGGAGCGAGGGATACAAGGACCGAGATTAATTTTTTTATTCACGAGTCGTGTAATCTTCTTTTTACCATTGACTGCGAGAAAATAAAAAATAAATAAGTAGTATAGTGTTTAGTATATTTATCATATTTAATTATTAATGTGTAAGAAAGGTATTAACCATTAACCAACCACTCACGGTTTGACTGGGCCACAAATTTAAGGTCGCTCAGCGTGCTATGGAAAGAGCTATGCTCGGAGTTTCTCTGAAGGGTCGAATTCTTAACGAGGTGATCCGACAGAGAACCAAAGTCACCGATATAGAGCTCACCGAATTAGCAACCTGAAGTGGCAATGGGCCGGCCACATAAGCCGAAGAACCAACGACCGCGATTTGTTGTATTCTCACCAAAAACTCACTGAAAATCTTCAGTAAAGTTCACATGTTTACTAAGGGTATGA
Organism: Cabera pusaria; assembly: GCA_954871355.1. NCBI lineage: Eukaryota > Metazoa > Arthropoda > Insecta > Lepidoptera > Geometridae > Cabera > Cabera pusaria. The sequence continues at coordinate 2,502,791 of OX940906.1, read as the reverse complement.
TTTGCACTAGAATATAACTTCAACTTGGCCAGAAACGTGACTTTGACTCAACATTATGACATTAATTTACAAATTCTTGAACAATTTTGTAATAATAAATAAAAAAAATTGTAAAATAATACTTGACTTGAATCTGGCTGAATACACTAATCGTGTAGAGTCATAGTGAAAATAAAAAGGAATTTACCAAAATTGGCGGGATTTTTATTTTTATTTCATTATATAGCTTCTATGGTATACCTTCATTTAGCCAGCCAGTAGGCACTTTCTGTAAGATTTATTTATTTTTTGACCATAATATTATATTTTTTGGCAACCTGTGTTTAGGTACTTCAGACAATTTTTATATCTAAAAAAATGTGCAATAGTTAAACACAACTTCAAAAAACGCATACCGATAACAAAGTAGGCAAGGCTAAGTGGTGGTTCCACCCCAGGGCCCCTAGACAAAAACAATTTCTGTTTTCATTCACGCTAATGCAGCATCAAAATGTATGGAAAGACATATAGGATATATTATGTTTCCGCAAAAAAGATGTCATTCCCATACATTTTGAAGTTGCGGTAGCGTGAATGTAAACAGAAATGACAGAATGACAGAAGAAAAAACAGAATTATTGTCACTTTTTTTTTCTTTTCTGATACTGTAGTAACTTTTTATAACTAATAGCAACATTTAATTCTACTTCACTTCTTGCACGATGTTTTTCTTTTATAGGCTTCACACGTACATTGAGTGTTGTGTTCAATGTATATTAATTAGTCATTTTACGTTTGTACTGGTATTACAATGTGTTAAGTATTTAATTGTAATTTAATCAAAGTTCATAAGTGTACAATGTGTGTGCCCAAATGAAACAATAAAGAAATTGAATTGGATTTTGTGTAGGGGGGCAGGTGGACTATCAGAAGTCCGACCACTACAAAATATGTAATTTAAGAGCATCCTCACGTGAGAGGAACAGCCAGGTGTCCCAGGAAGCACACAGCAGTCGCGCGCTGTCCTGCAGGTCTCCCGCCGCCTCGCATACTCTCACCACCATCGAGATACCGTTGCCGATTATCAGCGCGTCTGGAACAATTACCACACTTTATTCAGGCACAAAGCTGTAGGCAGTGACTGGAAACAAAGTGCCAAAGATCGGGCTCAGTGGCGTGACTTGGGAGAAGCCTATGTCCAGCAGTGGACTGATACTGGATGATTGTGATAATGATTAACTCACAGGCACGTATGTTTATCTCAACTAAACTAAAATACACCGACGGATTCATAAACTACATCAATATTTAAGACGCCTTTGAAATAAATATTTTAACCAAGTATTCAAACAGTTTATACAAATTTAAATTGAAACCTATAGTTTGGTTCGTTAACTTATTTTCGTTTGGGCCGTTTTTATGTACCTACTTAGTAATTACAACCTTATGTTCAGAGCATAAGGATTAAATTGAAATTGTCAATAATCTGCTGCGTTCGATCCTGTTTATATACACAGTCATAGAATAAGGGAACGGGAAAAAGTGTGTGCGCTCTCACTATATTTTTCCTAAAACTTCTTCCGCGAGTTAATGTGTAATAAATGTGTATTATTAACCATTAAGTGCCGGTGAATGTGTGCGAGTGTAGGGAAACAGCACAATGTTGAAAACGTGCTATTTGCATTCTCACCAAAATTCCACTGAAAATCTACTCCACATCTTTACTGAGAGCGCAGAATAATAATAGTACCTGAGAGTAAGACTTGGACTAGACTATGACTCTAACTTGACCTGAAATGTGACTTTGATCAATCCTATATGACTTGAAATTACAAACTTGAAGAATTTTAATACATGATACTGGCTAAATACACTAATCGTGTGCAGCCATAATCATACTAAAAAATATTAGAAGATCTAAGCGTACAGACGGGGGATGCGACTGTTTTATACTATGTAATGTTTATAGTGGATATACGAGTACCATCTACCCGAACAAAGCGATTTGCGATTTGCTTCTTTGTTCATCATGCGAACCACCAGGGAATGGAATGCCCTGCCTGAGTCTGTGTTTCCGGCTAAATACAATAGGGGGGTCTTCAAATCGCGACTGAATAGGTGTCTTTTGGGTAAGCGCGCTCCATCATCGACCGCATCATCAGTTAACATCAGGTGAGATAGTGGTCAAGTGCTACCCAGTTCTATGTAAAAAAAATATGTAAAGATATAATTATGTGTGATACATGAGAGTACAACTTACAAACAATATACTCGAAGTAAGGGAACCGCAGCGCGGCCGCCGCAGCCCTACCGACGGGCTCCAGCACGGAGCGAGAGTACCAGGGCGCGCGAGCTTGTTGGCCGACCCAGCGCAGCGCAAACACCTCGTACAAGTTCGCGAACTCCGCTCGGGAGAGACCGCCCGAGCCGGACTGGTTCAGATGTTTGAACATCAGGTATACGTCGAGGCTACCTGAGGATGAATAGAGAGAGAAGGTGTTAGTAAAAGTAGGAAGATTGTATAGTAGTTTATGAAACTGTTGCGTAATGAGGGGTAAATTATTATTAAGGAACAGTAAACAGCTACATTACACAATATTAAATGAAATAAAAGCGGCCAAGTCGAGTTGGACTCGTTCACCGAGGCTTCCGTACCAACGTTGGTTAATACCAATTAAGCTAAACCTCTAAATTGTATGATCGCTCATATAACTCAGAGGTTTATTCTAACTGGCGTATACTATGTATGTATGGGGACACCTGTAACGTTGCGTCTAGCGCCGTTACTAAATCTAGGTCAAATAATAAAAGTCTAAAACATCTAAATAAAACTTATTAAAAATATTAAATACTACAATAAAAACTACACAAATTATACAATATAAAGTATTTATTTACTATCTTAATACCTACTTAAATATCAAAACTTAATGATTTCCTACGGAACTCGTGAGTTCAAAAGCAAACGCTAAATGGCTCGGGTTGCCTGTCCTACGGACCCCAAAAACCGCTTCTATTGTTCCGATGCTTCGAGCTCATTCGATCGCCTGCCTCGGCCACTAGTTACTGATCGCGCGCTGAGCGCGCACGCGCCTGCCTCCACACTTTTTAAGTACTACGTATTCTGGAAGACCCGCTGGGGTGAGTTTTCATTATCATACGAGCCTATAAATCTGTGTAAGCTGTTCTGCCACGGTACGCTGACTGCGGTTATTCTAACTAACCGTAATCATCGGACTGAGCCGCTGGTACCTACCTATCACGACGCTCCACGCTGGCAGATCAGCTAAGTTGAGGACGAGCGCTAATGCCGTACCGACGTTGATTCCAGGTCTTAAACAGGGAGCTGGGTCTTAAACCAGGAGCAAGGTACCTGCAGTGCCTACCTACCTACACCCTGTGCCTACCACTCGACGCTGGCCATCGCTCACGTCGCCGCTTACTACGGCTGCGCGCGAGCTGAATTGTAGTCGCTCACCCTCCCAGCTGTGGGAAGGGGTCCCATCGCACCGGACGGACTAGCAGGCCAGTGCCGCTCCTAATTCTTGTAAAGCTCTTCTTGTGCGGCTGAGTAACTTAATAGGCAATATAAAAGTAAGACCTTACACTTACTTTTATTTACCCCGACCCTATCTACCTATCTGCGGTAGGCAGGACCTATCCACCGCCGCAGTGGCGCCCTTTACGTGTCTTAGTTACTCAGCCAAGCAATCGAGCATTTTTTTTCTAAAATAACTTAGCAGTCAGCCGCCATTTTAGTAATACCTACGTGTGAACGAGTGGTGATTTTCTACAGTCGAACCGGTACGTACCACTTAGTGACTTACCTACCTACATTTTTTTAACATTAATAATTTCTCATAAATCATATTGTTTTCCACTTATTGTGTTATCATTAGTTTCATTGTACATTTCATGAGGTAATTTATGTAAACTGTTACGTATATTAGCATGGTAAATGTAAAAGTAAATACGATATAATACTTTTAGTTCCTACCTACCTCTTGTTACTTTTATTAATATTAATCGTTCTACGTAACGGTTCGCAATATTTTCACTGATCTTTTTACTAATTTTGCATATTATATTCATCTACTTGGCTAATTGAATCACCAAATCGTAGTTAGATTTATTTGTAACAGACAGCATTTTTACTTAGCGCTCTAGGGTTGCTGCTCAACTGTAATTTTTGTACACAGGTGTGGTATTTTAGATTTTGTTGTGACTAATTTTATTGTTTTTGTACTATGTATTTCATTGCATTGATTTAATTACTTCTATCTCAACATTGTATATCATTATCATTTTTCTTCATTGATACCTACCTGCTGATTTACAATGGAAACTCACCCTATAATTTTTTTATTGCTGAATAAAAACAAACTTTCGTATGAAGTTCTCATTAAAGGCGAGAAACCGGCTAGTGCTGTGCTGAGGCTGCGCAATCAACTAAATTAACTAAAAAGAATAATAATAATCTATAAAATGTAACCTAAAATTCAATAACAAAAATTAAATTTAAAATAAATATATACTTACCTACTCAATATATATTTTTAAATTATATTATAACAATTGTCTAATTGAAAAAAAAATGATTAAAATTTGCAACGATGCAGAATAGTCGACACACTTAATGTTAAACTTTATACTCAACTAACCTACGTAATATTACAGGAATTAAAAAAAAAAAAATTATAAAATGTTTAATTGACTGGAAAATCTTGTCTAACTTACAACGTGTTATCGATGTTATAATTTTAAAGAAGTACGCCCTATTTCTTACTTACAACTCAGCCTACATAAATTACAATTAAAAAGAAAAAAAAGCAACTAAATTAAAACTGAAAATATTAATAAAAAACTAAACTAACGTCAACTGTACCTACATGCTTGAAAAACGTAACCTAGCTACCTATATGAGTTGTTGTCTCTAAAACAATAAACTCTGTCTTGGCTATTTTGAGTAAAAGTGTTCTACGCACGATTACTCTGAATGTTAGGGTCTCAGGAATTTCTAAGATTACTGTAGACAATAAGCAAGATGAAGTATGAAAGTAATTATGAATGTAGAAATAGACCCATTATTATGAGTTGTTGTCTCTAAAACAATAAACTCTGTTTGGCTATTTTAAGTAAAAGTGTTCTACGCACGATTACTCGGTATGTAAGGGTCTCAGGAATTTCTAAGATTACTGAAGACAATATGAACTAAATAATCAAAGGTGAAGTATGAAAGTAATTATGAATGTAGGAATAGTACTAAGATCTTAGGTAGTAAGTCGGATTTTTCTGTAATAGGAAAAATCCTACTGCTTTTGGCGGGGTACTGTAACGTTGCGTCTAGCGCCGTTACTAAATCTAGGTCAAATAATAAAAGTCTAAAACATCTAAATAAAACTTATTAAAAATATTAAATACTACAATAAAAACTACACAAATTATACAATATAAAGTATTTATTTACTATCTTAATACCTACTTAAATATCAAAACTTAATGATTTCCTACGGAACTCGTGAGTTCAAAAGCAAACGCTAAATGGCTCGGGTTGCCTGTCCTACGGACCCCAAAAACCGCTTCTATTGTTCCGATGCTTCGAGCTCATTCGATCGCCTGCCTCGGCCACTAGTTACTGATCGCGCGCTGAGCGCGCACGCGCCTGCCTCCACACTTTTTAAGTACTACGTATTCTGGAAGACCCGCTGGGGTGAGTTTTCATTATCATACGAGCCTATAAATCTGTGTAAGCTGTTCTGCCACGGTACGCTGACTGCGGTTATTCTAACTAACCGTAATCATCGGACTGAGCCGCTGGTACCTACCTATCACGACGCTCCACGCTGGCAGATCAGCTAAGTTGAGGACGAGCGCTAATGCCGTACCGACGTTGATTCCAGGTCTTAAACAGGGAGCTGGGTCTTAAACCAGGAGCAAGGTACCTGCAGTGCCTACCTACCTACACCCTGTGCCTACCACTCGACGCTGGCCATCGCTCACGTCGCCGCTTACTACGGCTGCGCGCGAGCTGAATTGTAGTCGCTCACCCTCCCAGCTGTGGGAAGGGGTCCCATCGCACCGGACGGACTAGCAGGCCAGTGCCGCTCCTAATTCTTGTAAAGCTCTTCTTGTGCGGCTGAGTAACTTAATAGGCAATATAAAAGTAAGACCTTACACTTACTTTTATTTACCCCGACCCTATCTACCTATCTGCGGTAGGCAGGACCTATCCACCGCCGCACACCCTTTAATTTTTACCTCGTTAATTTTTTGGAATTTTCTCTTTGTTTGTGCTATAAGACCTTGCTTCTTGCCAAATTTCATGATTCTAGGTCAACGGGAAGTATCCTATAGGTTTTCGACCCAAAACCTATAGGGGTACTTCCGGTTGATCTAGAATTGTCAATTTTGGTTAAAAGCAACGTCTTACAGCACAAGTATAAAAAAAATACAATAAAAAAACTAAAAAATTAAGGTAAATTTTGGTACTTACATGTTTTTGCGAAAATCTAAATTTACCCATATCTTTTTATAGTGTTGACTCAGGACCCTGATTTTTATAAACCTAATAGGGACCTTAAACCTCAGTATCTGGTATAAATTTCAACTTGCTAGGTCCACCCGTTACTGAGAAAATCGGTGGTGACACACGGACAGACAGACAGACAGACAGACAGACAGACAGACAGACAGACAGACGGACAGACGGACAGACAGAAAGACAGACAGACGGACGGACAAGAAAGTGATCTTATAAGGGTTCCTTTTTTACCTTTTGACGGAACCCTAAAAACAATTGAGTAAACAAGTATCAATAACGCAGCCCGAAACACTATTCTCAGATTGTTACATGTATATTAACACACAATAATCGCCAGAAAAAATGATAATTTAGATTCATTACAAAAATAAAAATGAGTGTTGACCTACGATTAAATCATAAGCCAGGAAAAGTAACTGCGTTATAAAAATGACCCAACAAAAGTCGTGTCCAAGCAGGCGGGGTTAAAAGTAATGTCCAGCGCCTCAGTCGGACATTTGTCTGTTTAAGTAAGCAAGTGTTTGTTGTAAGCACGTCTCGCGTCACGTGTTGCAAGTACACTTACTATAATGTGGTGCGTAGTGCCGCATCAGTCCGGAGAAGTGCCGCAGTTTGACGGCGAGAGGTGCCCGACGTGACACGAGCAGTCTAAACGCGTGTCTCGTAGCGTCGCGTCGGTGCAGCAGTAACGCGCGACATTTCTCTCGCTCTATTCTTGTAAATGTTTCGTATACTACGGCTAACATCTGAAAAAAAAAGTTTTTTTAGTGCTACTAGAAATAAAAAAAGTGTGGCGTAGTTTTATGAAACTACGATTCAAGTAAAACTTTTTGTGTAGGTGTAGCTACGGTAGCTAGCTACTAGGCAGCAGTTGACATGACACATTAGCATGTATACAAATATGGCTGCGGAAGCAACGGCCAATCACAGCTAGACCTATAAATGTCATACATCATATCCACCAATCAAGCTAAAGCACTGGCTGTAATGCGACATACGATAGATGGTCGAAAAAATTTAAGGCGAAGTAATAAATGTTTCTCTTTAATAAAATTTAATTGGCTTTGATATATTAAAACGGAAGAACACCTAGACGTGACAAGATGAATTTGTAAGGGTGCCTTTGCCTCCACTGGACTCTACAGCTTTACCGAGAGTCGGGTAAGGGAGGTTACCAGTACCTATACCACTCCTCAACCCTAGTAACTGGAGGTAGGCAACAAGCTCTAAAGACAACTTATAATTTTGATAGTTTAAAAACTAAAACAACCGACTTCCATGCTGCGCGACTAAGTTTCAGTAGCAAGTTTGGAACGTTTACCGTCATATCTCTGGAGATACTTATCAGATCTTGATGAAATTACAATGGGGACAATCTTGAAAATATACACTATCGATTAGAAAAAGAATAATTCGAATCGCTTCACAATTGACGGCGTAATCCCGTAACATACATACAAAAACATACAGACGAATGAAAACATCCTCCTTATTTGAAGTCGGTTGAAAACGTTAGTAACTCTGTCACTAGACTGTCAAACTGACTCGCTGGGCATGGGAGTCTGTTTTTTTAGTTTTTAAACTATCTTAATTATTATAATTTGCTTAAATTATAATTTTTTTATTAAAATTTATTAATAACTAAATTAACTAGAGGAGAAACTCACCAAATTCATAAGAACATACAGCACGGTAATGATGTACAGGATAAAGAACACCGCATACCACTTTGACTTGGCATACGAGGGCATCATCACGTCAGGAAAACTGGAATCGTAAAAAGATCAAATATTAAATGCGTCCGTGGTTATTATATGCGTCCGTGGTTATTATATGCGTCCGTGGTAATTATATGCGTCCGTGGTCATTATATGCGTCCGTGGTTATTATATGCGTCCGTGGTCATTATATGCGTCCGTGGTTATTATATGCGTCCGTGGTTATTATATGCGTCCGTGGTCATTATATGCGTCCGTGGTCATTATATGCGTCCGTGGTTATTATATGCGTCCGTGGTTATTATATGCGTCCGTGGTTATTATATGCGTCCGTGGTTATTATATGCGTCCGTGGTCATTATATGCGTCCGTGGTTATTATATGCGTCCGTGGTTATTATATGCGTCCGTGGTTATTATATGAATAAATGAATGAATTTTGACGTATATCTTTTCCCATAGGATATTGTATATACGCCAGTTATTGTATGTCGGCCGATGCATTTAGTATTAGGAGAACTTAACACATGTAAATGACAACACGTTGGCACAGAATAATGAATAGTTGACGTTGGTAAAGTTTAAGACTATAATGTCTTTCCAAAATCCTAACTAATATTATAAATGCGAAAGTAACTTGTCTGTCTGTCTGTCTGTCTCACTTTCACGCCAAAACCACTTAACCGATTTAAATGAAATTTGGTACACAGATAGTCTAGAAAGGACATAGGCTACTTTTTAATGCGAAAAAAGGGTTGTAAGGCGTTGAAAGGGGGGATGAAAAGTTGTATGGAAGTATCGTCATTTTAAGAGCTAGAAGCTTGAAACTTATTTTTTTGAGGGGAGGGGGAGGGGGAGGGGGAGGGGGAGGGGGAGGGGAGGGGGATTAGAGAGAGGGGGAGTGAGGTGAGGGGTAGGGAGAGGAGGGGATTAGCGCGGCGTGGTACAGTGCGGTGTAGGTGGGATACGCATGTGTCTTATTTGTAAAATAATTGGCCTAAATATTTGAAAATGTTACCCAAAGACACTATTCCATGCGGTCGAAGTCGCAGGTACAGCTAGTCAATACATAAATACACAGCGAGCGAGTTACGCCATATCTCGAGGCGGCGCGAGTGACTGCCTAGCTCCGCAGCTAGCAGCTACAGACACGCTTCAGAGCTAACAAATGTCAAATCAGCATATTTATACTATTTAATGACTACTCATTCTAACTTTAAGTTTTTTACTAACAATTATGGATCAATGTTATCTGAAATAAATGAATATTTAATTTAAATTAATTTAATTTTATTTAATATTTGTCTGTAGGTGCGTCGCTACAGAATTATAGTTTACTAGCTGATTCCCGCGGTGTTACCCGCGTACACATCGTTCCCGCGGGAATTTTGGAATAAAAAGTATCCTATGTGTTATTCCAGGGTGTAGGCTATCTACATACCAAATTTCAGCTAAATCAGTTCAGTAGTTTTAGCGTGAACAAGTAACAAACATACAAACAAACATACACACAAACTTTCGCCTTTATTATATTAGTAGATTTTTTTGTTTTTGTTAAATAAAATTTTTGTACAAAAACAAAATTGTACAAAGTAAACAGAAAAAAGTACATAAGACATATTCAGTAATACAATGGGCGTTCTTATCGCTAAGAGCGATCTCGACCAGACAACCTATCTATATTATGATTTCTCAGTGGTGCATATTGATTGATTAGCGATCAAACTCTGCTTCGTACGGGTAGAGCAGCTAAGCCTACATTTTTCACATCAGCTCGTTGCGTCTAGTCTTCGAGCATTTACCAATGGAGATGTTAACGCAAGGCGTACCCCTCTGCTGGCCATATAGCCATTATTGGCCATATGAGCGTGCGTAACTACGCTGTATTTTTAATACTGTGTGCGTGTTTCAAGCTAGTGTGCGGGATCGCTAAAGTGAGTGATTTGTGTGTGTGCAATGCGTGTTTACCTCGTCCCCCGTAAGTATCGGCAGAACAAAATGTTTGCGGATTACAACGTTAACATCTCCATTGGTAAATGCTAGAAGCGTCTAGTATGAGTTAACATCTTCAACAATCATCGTCATATATTATGTTGCAAGTGTTACACACTTTGTATTTTTGTACATTGTTACACACAATCGAAAATTTCATCGTACCGACGGGATTTAAGAGGGAATGCGGGATTTATGAATGCATTTTCCATAAAAATGTATTCCCCCTTTTCCTTCCTGGAAAATACTTCTAGAGCAACATTTTTTCCTACATATTTCAACCACAGACCTGCTACATATCAAACTCGATCGCGTGCACCGGCCCCCATGAGAACGACCTTGGACGGAGTGTGTCCCTTTCTTTTGTATGGACAACTTATATATATACCATACATATAGTATAGAACATATATAGGACTAGCAGGTTGTTAGACAAGGAAACACTCCCACCCGGGTGTCTCTCAATTGGGCCGTTTTGTTCTACAAAGCAATTACAACCTTATTGTTAAAGCATACGGATTAAATTGAATTTGTCAAAACATCTGCACTGCACCATCCTTTTTATTACGTCTATGGTTTCAACCAATGTGCGGACGTACTTGGCAGTGGTGAGCAGCACGAACATGCTGACGAAGGAGTCGCTGATGGTCCGGAAGTGACCGTTGTCAACGTGCTCCGAGAACAGGTAGTACCCCAGTAGCGAGTACGTCGCCACGAAGAACATTAGTAAACCTGCGAGTACACATTTAAGATAGTTTAAAACTATATGATAGTTTAAAAACTATAAGATAGTTTAAAATCTATAAGATAGTTTGATAACTATAAGATAGTTTAAAACTATAAGATAGTTTAAAAACTAAAACAACCAACTTCCATGCCCTGCGAGTTAATTTCGGTAGCAAGTTTGTGACGTTTATCGACATATCTCTGAGATACAGTGCCACAAGTATAACTTGGCGGTGGTGGTTTTTGGAACTAATTATTTTAATTGAAACTGTGAGTTTGACGTTTGAGAGATTACCGCGACATTATTGTTGATAAATCTGCTACATTAAAATAGTTCAATAATGCCAAAAGTAATTAAAAGTGGTTTAAGAGAAACTGTTATCAAAGTACAAAGTAAAAGCACAGTGGCGCACAGGCACGCCAAGTTATACTTGCCGGACTGTACTTATCAGATCTCGATGAATTTACTATGGTACCACCCTTGGAATATCTCCTATCCAACAAAAAAAAGTATAATTAAGATCGGTTCATAAACGACGAAGTTATCCGTGAACACACATAAAAAAAATATATATATTAATATATATATATATATATATACGGTCGGTAAAAATTAAAGAATCATTCAAATCGGTTAACAATTAACGGATTATCGCGTAACATAAATACAAAACAAAAATTAAAAAACATACAGACGACATGAGAACGTATATATACGATACTTATTCAACTGAATTGACTGACTGACTTCCAAAAAGCAGGAGGTTCTCAATTCGGTTTTTTTATGTATTTATGTCCGTCAATTGTCAACCGATTCGAAGTATTCTTTAATTGAAAGGGTACATTTCTGTGGTGGTCCCATTGTTATTTTATCTAACCTGAAATGTGACTTTTACCCATCTTAACGACTTGAATTCACAAACTTGAAGAATTTTAATACTTGACACTGGCTAATTACACTAATCGTGTGGGGCCATTAGGCTAACAAAAAATATAAGCTAGGAAAGCGTTCGGTGACGATAAACGCGAGTTTCACGCTTTTTGCTCACCCAAAAAGTGCTCAAGGCGCCTAAAGAAGTTTTCTCTTAAAAAAAACCCACTAACCTAACATATCAAGTATAGGCGGTAAACTCTGCAGTATTTGCCGTATAAACCGGCGTACGCCGCCGCAGTGCCGCGTGTCCACCAGGAAGATGGGGCGAAGCGCCCGCGTCACGCGGAAGTGGCTCGACTGACGGCACAGCACCACAACCGCTTCTAGCACCATTATCAGGAGGGTTATACCCTGGAATGTTGGAGGATAATTCCAATTTATTTATTTCAAACATAATTTATGACAATACAATAGCATAGAAGAGATAATAATACTACGTATAGAACAGACACTCTGTTCCCCCCACCAATCCGGGCTACCTCACCCCGCCACCGATACTGATCTGTCGAGGCGCCAGTCTGAGCAAGGACGCCATACGCGCACGACTACAGAACAATACCTACTACCTCACAAGGAGAAGAACATCAACTTCATACATGTATGAATATAAAACACAGAAATATTAATAATAAGTATTATGGATTATTTCTGTGGGACGAGGTAGACACAGGAGGTTCTAATTTACGTAGTTTCTATATAATATATATATATACTAATACACTTATGTTTGTATACCGAACTATATATTCGTATTTTACAATTCATTTTCATAAATGAAACAACTACATACTCGTGCGTAAATAAACCTTAGTTTTAAAATTATTGAATAAAAACTTTCTTAATAATTTATTTATCTTTGTCGCTTTTTCAAATCAAGTAACTTAAGTATATAAAATGTCTCTACCTAAATCTACACTATTCAAATAACGTAATCAAATATTTAGAAGATTTTCGTTTGTAAAAACGTTCACAACTGTTTCACTCGCACGCGTATCGGTCTTCGTTCGCAGTATGGCGTATCGCGTTGAGTAAATGAGAATAATTTTACTATCTATGTACTTTTGAAACCATAGCGAAGTACTGGCTAACAAGTCTAAACCGACTTCAAAATGAAGTAGGTTCTTACGGTGACATCCTTAGACTTCACGCACACAATTGCGCCTGTAGAAAAACGACATGTGTGTAGTGTCTGTGTCGGTGTCACAGTGTCGGTCGTTAAAACGCTAGTTTGTATGGAGATTTAGTCGAGTGTCAGGGGTGTGACAATAGGTAGCACAATTAAATTATACACTGACGGTCTCATAAACTGCATCAATGTTCTAGACACCTTTGAAAAAAACATTTTCACCAAGTATTCAAACCTTTTATACAAATTTATTGGAAGATATAGTTTGGTTCGTTATCTTCATAACAGCGTAGTATCATATCCTTAAGTGTATGTTTGTATACTGGAAAGAACCATTCAATTAATTCGAAAGTATTCCTGAACTTTGATGCAGTTTAGTAGTCCGTCATCAGTGTATATTTATGAAACTTTATAAATATATTACAAATTAGAACAAATCATAAATATACTTCGACGACATTCGCAAATCGGTGGGCAGTGGCTGGAAACAAAGAGCCGAAGATCGGGCTCAGTGGCGTGACTTGGGAGAGGCCTACGTCCAGCAGTGGACTGATGCCGGCTGATAATGATGATGATAAATATACTTTATAAAATTGCAATATAAAATATTTATAAATTAAAATTAAACTGTACTAACTACAAATATGGGTTGTCCGTGTGGTGAAGTGCCAACAAATAATCATAAATTGTACATTGATCAAATCATAAATTTATAAATTAATAGGTTTATAAAATATATTCAAAATAAAAGAATATTTGATGATTGATGGATATTACTGTTATACTTACTACAATAACTAAAAAAAACACTTTCCCGCACTTTCAACTATTTGTCTGTCCACCACAATGAGTGAATCTAACGAAGAAATTCGATAAATTCTGAAGATTTAAACAAAATTTAAAAAAACCGCGAAATGAACCGCCTCAGCAAGGTTAAGTAAGAAATAAACATATTATATTTTACTAAATAGCCGGTGTCGTGGGTATTTGTAATGAAATATCAAATACCAAAACTACCAACATAATTAAATCAATTAACAAAATGCTTTACTAACCTAGCGCGCGTAAATCAAATAACTATTTTCATCGCCATGCTTTTCACAGCTTTTTGAAATTGTTCTGTGGTTATTTTAAATAGGGACTCTTATAATGTTTTGTGTGAGCTTGTCATTAGCATTGATTAAAAACCTAATCGAGGAAAATGCCAGACATTGTTTTATTTTTCATTCCAGATATACAAGGACGTGACAACAATCTTACCTGATGATAAATGACGACGCGAAAAGATGGAATCGAGCTGATTAAGAAGTGGAAGACGGCAATGAGACAAGGCACAGGACAGCTGCGACTTTAGCCCAACCCACATAGCGAAACGTTATCCAAACCCGTCTTCCATGTAACACCCAAACTCAACTCAGCAAACCCAAGCCTTTTTATAACGAACTAGGCAACACTTTAACACAATCTCACCTGATGTTAAGTGATGATACGATCGATGATGGAGTGCGCTTACCCAGAAGATACATATTCACTCGAAATTTGAAGACCCCCATATTGTACGTAACTGGAAACAGACTAAGGCATGGTATTGAATTCCATGGCGGTGTTAGTGATAGTGACGGTACCTTGATCATGGTCCGCTTATGTTTGAGTATGGTGCTCCACCCGATCCACTTCAGCTTGAGGTGGAGCTCCACTCCGATGACAGTCAGCGCCAGCAGCTCTATTGTGCCGTGTGCCCAAACTGGCAGCTGGAATATATAAAATTACGTCAACGATTGAGTGACAGCTAAATGACTTTTTACTTTTATTTGGTTTTTTTTGCATACCGCTTTGTGGTAAAATGTTCACGAAATTTTTTACAATTTGTCAACACCAATGATACCAACATTTTATGCAAATATATAATTCTGATTCTAATTTTGAAATCGACGCGTTAAATTTAAATGTTTTTGCTATGTTTACTTGATATTTGATTAATATTTTATGATTTTAGACGTGTATTATGTACGTATATTAATACTGCATACCTAAATCCATACTAATGTTATAAAAAAGTTTGTAACTCTGTTACTCTGTCTGTTTGTTTTGTTACCTAATCACGCCTAAACGTACGATCCGATCTTACTGAAATCACAGAATAATGAAAAGTACAAGTACTGAAATGTAATAAAGAGATACCAACATTATAGCATGAGGATGAACATGGTCTACGAAATTCTTGGTGTATGTGAACGATGTCGCGGGTATCAGCTAGAACTGAATACATTCTTTGATTTTTGACTTTAATATTAGAAATAAATAAATGTAAAATGTGGAACGAGCTGCATGCCAGCAGATATGTAGTCAATAGTACCAGCTTTTGTAAACTAAGAACGCCAGTAACAACACGGGGTCGATGGATCTAGAACCTAGACGAACCAAGTTCCTCTCCTCACCTCAAAAGTAGGCACAGCGGGATCCTCAGAAAAGGCAAGCAGTATCAGCACCAGTGACGCCAGCAGATCCAGTCCATGGTACCAGGGGTTGTGCACCCTCAGGTATGCTGGCAACTCCTCGGGGCTGGAGGGATGTGAGTCAAACTTCTCATTGTTCAGGCCTTCCTGGAAACAATGGGAGGGGTTCATTCGATGTTAGAATCAGAGGAAGATGTTGTAAGATGGAAAGATTGAAACACAAGATGAAAACCGCACTGTAAATCTGTAGAAATCATTTTGGAAGACTTTTTTGTATGTCTCGTGTTGTTGAAGTTATTTAAACGGCATAGCCCAATGGCTAAGATAGGTCAAGAGTTCGATCCCCACCCATTGCACTATTGACGTGAACCACTCTAGACACAGGCACATTTAGCTTACTTAGTTGGAGGGGTTTACAAGACTACTAGTAATGTGCAACCCACATTAATAGAAAGCTTTTAAAAAAAATAATTAAAAATCTACTTTGATCACCACCTTGATATGGCAGGCACTAAATTTGCTGGAATTCAACGTCGAACAACGAGACTCAAAGTCTTTTAAAGACAGAGATCATAGCATTGTTTCTGTGGAACAGTTAACAGACACGCATGTTATAAGCGTAAGTACGTGTTCAAAATAGCTATAGGGTTTAATTTAAACGAAAATTGAGCAACAGTTATGTTCGATGTAGGCGCGAAATTTGCTTCTCCAAATTTTCAAGAAATAAAGCAGACAGGTAAATAACTACATTCGATTTCTTTTTGGAACTATTTAGGCAGACCTATTTGGTCTATATTTAGATACTAGATATGGGCGAAGAGCTGCAAATTATCACTACTTATCAGCCTTATCAGTTCTACATGATTTGCGAATGCCTTTGTGGTAGGACACTATCTAGTGTCCGCCTTGCCAGCTACCACCTTCAAGGTGGAAAATCTGTCGCCAAACATCTAATGTGTACCGGCAGCTAGCTTTACGAGCCAATTCCCTAGGCCTACCATCTACTCTGCTAACATCCTCGACCGCATCATCAATTACCAACAGGTGAGATAGTGGTCAAAGGTATAAGATATTAAAAAAAAACCTTTCATGGCAATCTAGTGCATCAATGGCAGCATAAGACAAACAAAACCGTTCGATATGAAGTGAGACTGAGAAGTGTACCTCTAAATAAATGGCAGCTTCATGGTAGTTCATCTCCCAGTGCTCATCCTCGGACATGTGGAGCCCCGTGTGCAGCGAGGACCTGCTGCCCATGTCGAGGGTGCCGGAGTCTCCGCCGCCATCCGTGCCGGTGCGGTTGTCTGGAGAACACACCATGTGGAGTTACATATGTGTATAGATGTTCTATTCGTAGTGCATCCATGGACATATGGAAAAAGTAGGAAGCAAACAATGCCGAGAAGTTTTTTTAACTGACTTCAAAAAAGGAGGAGGTTTTCAATTCGACAGTATCTTTTTTTATAGGTACTCTATCGAATAAAAGAAGAATTGTGAAATCTGTCCACAATTCACAGAGAATTCGCCGAACATACATAAAAAAACATATTTACAAACAAACTGAGAACCTGCTCCCTTTTGAAGTCGGTAAAATAGATTAGTGGATGTCGTGGCGAAGTTATAGTACATATAGTTAGTATCATTTATCTGTTCTGAGCTATAGGTACAATTTTAAACGAACGAGAGATAGATAGGTACATAGCAAAGAGCGTGGATAAGTTTGCTTAAAAGTCGATGGCTTCTTCAATGTTGATCTGCCACTTAAATTATAAATATTTCACATTACGTACGGCAAAACTAAAACGTTGAAACACATGCCCATAATGAATACAACACACAAACTTTCCTTTTGGCTTTTACCGGATAAAAATACACACCGTCCAAACAAATTTTCTCCATAACATCAGAACCGACCACTTTACAATAACACCGTTATAATACTGCCACAGTTGAATAACCATACAACTCATACATACAAGTGGACATACAAGTGGCCTCAAATATGTGAATTTCCCTCGTGATACCGTGAAAGGAAATGATTAATTAATCATATACGATACGCCTTATTGTTATAAATGAGTTAGCTATTTACTTTGATATACATATATGTAGAGGAAATGTATATTAGCGTAAGATACCTAGGCGATCGATCCTGGTGTATTATTTTTAACCGACTTTACAAAAAGGAGGAGGTTCTCAATTCGACTGTTTTTTTTAACCGACTTCAAAAAAGGAGGAGGTTTCTCAATTCGACCGTATATATATATATATATATTTTTTTTTTTAAATGTTTGTTTGCGGATAACTTCGTCGTTTATGAACCGATTTCGATTATTCTTTTTTTGTTTGAAAGGAGATATCCCAAGTGTGGTACCATGGTAATTTTATCGAGGTATGATAAGTATCTCCAGAGATATTGAGATAAACATCTCAAAATTGGTACTGAAAATGAATATATAGCGCGGCATTGAAGTCGGTTGTTTTTTAGTTTTTAAACGATATTATTGAGAGTTTATGCCTCCCGTTTGGTCCCATTCAAATTTTATCGAGGTATGACAATTATCTCCGGAGATATAGAGATAAACATCTCAAACTCATTGTGTACCTTGATGATATGATACTACTGGCGATTTTGACTATCGACGCAAGTGAAGAAAGTTTTTTTTTTGTTTTATACGATCATAAATTATTTTATCATGAAATCTTTCAACCAGATCGGAGATATTTTAAAGAATGGCCAAATGTATAAAAGTACGTATAATCGGCGAGCATGTATGAAGGCGCTCATTAAGTGGAAGAGGCGAACGAGGTATGTCAAGATCGTAGCATGTGGAAGTAGTCTCTGCCTACCCCAATGGGAAAAGGGCGTGATTTTATGTATGTCTTTGGTATGTATGAAATCTTTGGTAGCTTCATTTCTCTAAGCAGCCTAACATTTTGCGTAGCGGTCATAGTTCAATTAGAGATTATGCTTTTTTTATATATTTTTTTTTGATGATAGCTTTTTTTATATGATTTATATATTATATATTAGAGATAAACACCTTAAACTTAGCACTGAAAATGACTAGCGCGGCATTTGGAGTCGGTTTTTAGGGTTCCGTACCCAAAGGGTAAAACGGGACCCTATTACTAAGACTCCGCTGTCCGTCTGTCTGTCTGTCCGTCTGTCACCAAGCTGTATCTCATGAACCGTGATAGTTAGACAGTTGAAATGTTCACAGATGATGTATTTCTGTTGCCGCTATAACAACAAATACTAAAAACAGAATAATGTTAAAGATAATAGAGGGTCTCCATACAAGAAACGTGTTTTTTTCGGCATTTCACGCCATCTATGAACGCTTAGTTAGGTAAACGTCCCATAGATGGCGTTATATTGAAATGTCGATCCCTAACACCTTTGTTAGACGTTAGATGGCGTTATAAGAAACGAAATGTTTATTAATTATTATTTTTTGCTGGCGAATAATGATAGTGGTATTTTTTGCTCGATCTTATAAAATACTGTAGTGTGGTACGGAACCCTACGAGTGCGAGTCCGACTTGCACTTGGCCAGTTTATTTTATATATTTTTTTTTATGATAGCTTTTTTTATATGATTTATATATTATATATTAGAGATAAACACCTTTTAAACTTAGCACTGAAAATGACTACCGCGGCATTAGGAGTCGGTTTTTTTTTCGTTTTTGTAAACGATCTTAAAGGCCTATTCTTTGCAGCCTTATCATAATATAATAATAATACATTCTTTATTTAAGTCTACAAATTGGTGTTGGTACAAAGCAATGGAGTAAACGTACATATTATAAGTAATATTGGTGCAGTATGGATAGCACCTTAGCTGACCTCGGTATCCTGCACTAGGTCTCCTAGAAGACTGTATTGCGGGTTGCAGGGACCTTCTCTGCTCCATAACCATTATACAAATGTATAATGAGTAAGTAGATGGTAAATAGTAAATCAGCCAATAATCAAACAGATATGTTATGTTTATCTTTAGTTTATAAGCGCGAGTATGTTTATACTTACCAATAATACTAATGACTGCACGCACCTTCCCCCGTACGTTTCTCACTGATCCCCACCACTTTTCAAACTGCATTATAACTACCTAACTCCAATTATTCAATTAAGAAACAAACTGTTCTGTTTCCTGTTTCCCGACTTCAAAGAGAAAAGGCTAGCAAATGGTTCTTTTTTGTACGTTTATGAGAAGTATTTAGAAACTACTACCGCACTTATCGATGTATATTAATTCACTGGGTTAATTCGTAAACGCAAGCTGGCTGGCAAGAGCTGGATGAGATTTGCCGAAGATCGTGCTCAGTGGGGTGCAGTTGTAGATTGTACCTAGAGGCCCATGGGCCATGTCCAGCAGTGGACTAGCAAAGGCTGATGATGATGATGATAAATACGTAGAGCTACATTTATTAACTGAATCCAATAGAAGAAGGTTCTCTTTTACCGCCATTACGCCATATTTTGTAATAAAAAAGTCAACCAATTATTTGTATTATAGTTTCACTGTTTTCTATGCACAGCACTTAGTTTGTACAACTAATAAATCTATTTTCACCAACTTGAAACAAGTTTAATTGAGTCACATTAAGTTTATACAAACTCACTTTTGGAAAAATTATCTTCTAAGCCTTTATAATTATAGTTTAAAAACACAATAGAGTCTGCCCACTTGCGTTTTAATAGTGAAATTAAAAACTCCTTTAGTGCCAGTGACAGTGTTTGAACAGTGTTACAGTGTAGCTTCACTGTTTGCCTACTGTCAAGATATGTATGTGGGTCCTGATAACACGCTACTTTAGGCTGCTATAATTTTTATTTGTGCAGTTATTAATTATATTATTGAGGTCGAGTTTGGAAATAAACGCCATCAAAATCAAACCTAATTATTCGTTTTTAAATAAGATGAGTTCAAGAAGGTGGTAGGAGCAGATTTATATCGTTGTTCCGCCTGACTTGTTACCAAAAAATAGCTATCCACCATGTGTTCAGTTCACCATCTTCGACCACATCATCGCTTTCCACCAGGCGAAATAGTACTCAAACGCTAGCCTATAAGATACCTAAACAAAAATCTTGTGATTATCGGAAAATGATAAATGAAGAGAAAACGTATATCACTTTTTTTTTCATTAATTAGAATTCATTATTATATCTATCGATTCTATCATTGATCAGTCATTTTTGACAATTAGCCACCAGCAGCTAATTCGGATTCAGAAACTGCCTTTACTTCGACTTCGATCTCCGCAATTCACAATGCTCCGATTGGTTACTTTTGATGTTTCAATTTAAAATAACCGGCCAAGTGCGTGTCAGGCCACGCGCAGTGTAGGGTTCCGTAGTAGCCTGTTATTCAATGCAAGTCTTTACCGTTATAAACAAGCAACAAGGTACTCCGTCTTTGTCACTTTAAAGGATTTATTCTAAGGATTTTGTATCTGGTACAAAATTATCCAACACCCAAGTTCAACGACTATTTCTGCTAAACTAATAAAGGTATCTTAACCGCTATAATTTTCCTTTAAAGTTCATGAAATGCGCTATTATCACGATTTTTTCCAGATTTTTCAAGTCAGCAGTTTAGCTTTTAGAGGGGGGGGAGACGCCCTACTGGAACAAAAAATTTGCACATTACAGTTTAATATTTCGTAAATGGAGCATTCAATCGAAAATGTATTAGGAACCCTTAAATAATTTTAAAAGACCTATTCAACGATAGCCCACACGATGGGGTAGATGATGAAAAAAAAATCATCCCCACTTCTCATATAGGGGAGCTACTATTAAAAATATTTTTCAAAATTTTTTTTCAGCACTTTGTCGGCGTCATTTATTTACATACCCCCAAAAAATTACAGCTTTCTAGCATTAACGGTCTCTTAGCATAACCTCGGACAGACAGACAGATGGACATGAAACTATAAGGGTTCCTTGTCAGGACTACGGAACCCTAAAAATCAGTGATTCTCACAGAGATATATATATATATATACATCTGTGGTGATTCTAATTGGAAAGGTTTCCGCGACAAAATAGTTCACGGATTAATCATTATTCAAAATTATTCTAGCTATAGCTTCCGAATCTGGATAGGTTTCCGAATGATTGAGAATCACTGGTGTGAATGAATGTCTATTTGAGATTGAAGAAACATTTTTTTTTTAATGCTTACTAGTAATGTGGGTTGCACATTACTAGTATTCATGTTAACACCTCCAATTAAGCTAAATACGCTTGCGTCTGGAGTGGGTTCACGTCACGCCATTGCATGGGCAGGGACCGAACTCACGACCTCTCGATCGCCAGTCCGACCTCTTATCTATTGGGCTATTGCCGCTTAACACGTTCCCTGCCAAGGGAAAAAATGCATTTTCTCGCTCAGGCCGCGTCAGTCAGTGCTGATTGACATCTAGAATTTCTGTTCGGGCCGCGTCAGTCAGCGCTGACCGCATTTTACGAGGGTTTTCGTTTCGTTGTTACAGGCCGTCGGGCAGTGCTATCAAAGTAAATCCCATATGCATTGACCCGCATGGCCCTGGCCAAAAAAAATATTTAAACTAATTTTAAACAGAACTGTGATTTTTTCTAGGCCTAAGGGGAAAGTTCGCTGTCGGTCAGCACTGACCGCGTCGGCAGAGAACGTGTTAAAGAAACTGTATTGTACCATAGACACCTTTTTTATTGGTTTACCAAGAATAAGACTTCAAAGCACAATCGAGGGTCGAGTTTTGTAATATAAATCAATGATGTGAAAGAGTTGGTTCGCAAAATTACGTCATCGTGATGGTAGGAGCTAATCCACTTTCTTCGTCTATAAGCCATTTAAATAAACGTGTAGCCTTGCACTTAACCTGTTAAGGTAGTCATCTACCCACATATATTAAGCCAGCTTTTCACTATGGGATATAATATCAATTACATCTTGAGCTATATATTACATCCCGAAATTGCTGTTCACACTGTAAGATATCATAATTCAGTTTTGGTTGTCTATGGTTTCATTCAATCAGTAGCTAAATACACGAATTGTGTGAAGCCATAATAAAAATTAAAAAAACGGAGGGCGAGGCAGGGGTAGGCGCGGTGTCCGGGGACGTGAGGTAAAATATAAACCTTCAAATATAGCTCAGTCGGTCGAAAAAATATTTATAGTTTGGGATGTAATATATATTATAGCATAGTGTAAACGGTCTTATACAAAATGTATGACGAGCGATAAAATTTTATATCTAAAGATATAATATACATTATATTATATCCCATAGTGAAAATCCGGCTTTATAGTCACGCGCGCTATAATTATTGTGACAGTATACACAGTATACAGGAGACACGAGAAAGAATCGACTTCAAACGTCGCACCAGTCATTTTCAGTGCCAAGTTTGAAGTGTTTATCTCCATATCTCTGGAGATAATAAACATATCTCGACTCGATGGGACCACCTGGGAAGTTATACACATTGAAACAAAACAAGAATTTTCCAAATCAATTCAGTAGGGATATTCTGTAAGCTGTGTCGAAAGCGGAATCCGCGGTGAGATTCGAATTGCTTACTACGAAATTCAATCGTAACACGATCGTAATACGGTTGAATTTTGTATACGAAATTCAAATCTCACCGCGGATTCCGCTTCCGAGTTAGATAACAGAATAGCCCTACAGGCGTCTTCCGGTAATCGATGAACATATACAAACTGACCGACGACTTAGGAACTTCTTCCTTTTTTACCGGCTTTACAAAAAAGGAGGAGGTTCTCAATTCATCTGTATGATTTTTTTTTTTGTGTGTATGTTACGCGATTACTCCGTCAATTGTGAACGGATTCAAATGATTCTTTTTTTAATAGGTAGGGTACGTTTCCGAGGTGGTCCCATTTTAATTTTATCGAGATCTGATTAGAATCTCCAGAGATATGGAGATAAATACCTCAAACATAGGAGAATGTACTGGTTTTAGAAGAAGAGTCCCAAGAAGATTATACACAGGGTCTTACAGGTCTTACAGCACAAGTAAAGGAAAAATTCCGAAAAATAAAAAATGTTGAAAATTAAGGTAAATTTTGGTACTTACAAGTTTTCGCGAAAATCTAAATTCCCATATCATTTTATCGTGTTGACTCAGGACCTTGATTTTTATACACCTAATAGGGACTATAGATTTCTGTATCTGGTATAAATTTCAATTTGCTAAGTCCACCCGTTTCTGAGAAAATCGGTGGTGACACACGGACAGACGGACAGACAGACAGACAGTCAGACGGACAAGAAAGTGATCTTATAAGGGTTCCTTTTTTTTACCTTTTGAGGTACGGAACCCCAAAAATTGTGACCTTGAATAATGTTTTTACATCATTCTGCACGTTGATTTTGGTTTTTGACAGATATTCTTACGGTAACTGTGAGCGAGATGGAAACAAAGGTGGGGAGAATTAATTTGTCTTCACAGGAATGTTCTACCGGGCAAAGTCTTGTTAAGGTGCAAAGTTAGTTAATATTTTTTGACATGACATGACGTTTGGCGAAGATGGCGGTCATATCAGTCCCGCGACACTGCATACATAACTAAATAACTCAGAATTATGAACGTACTTTGTACCAACACTGCAAAAAAAAATTATTAGCATAATACCACAGATTATATAATAGTTACTACGTAAATAATACTTTCCGTTGTTAGGTTGGCTACACAGTGCTTTCATAATTTGGGTAGGTATCAACAATGTATGGAACTGCCAACTCGTATAACGTAGTAGAGTGATTCAGTAGTATCTGTCGGCCATATGGCGGCAATTAATATTAATAATCGCAAATAATACTTTTTAATATTCATTTTGGAATACATCTAGTCCGTGTTATAAAAGTATTTGGAAGTATTGTAATAAAATAGACAATTAATTATAGTGTGTGTCAGATGCTTTTATTGCACAGGGCCATTTTGGACATTGTCCTTTTGATACCTTGATGACATCATTATGACTAGTGAATGTTTTCACTAGCGCGGCAATTTTTTAGGGTTGCGAACCCGAAGGGTACCAAATGAACACTTTTTGAGACTTTGTTGTCCGTCTGTCCGTCCGTCCGTCCGTGTGTCTAAATGTGCGCACTTTACAGATCTGTATATTCTTAACCATAATAGGTACATACTTGAAATTTTCCCAAAGTATATATCCGTCAGTGTATAATGGCCCAGACACGAAATTTTATAGATACATGTAATTTAATTAAAACTTGTTTTGCACTAAAAAGGGTAAAATAAATTATTTTACAATAAAAATAAAACCGACTTCATAACCACAAACAGGCACTCAAAAGCGAAAAATAAATAACTTAATAGAATTATTGTAAGCGCTACCCACTTATCTATTTGAAGTCGGTGCCAGCCAAGTCTAATAGGTAGTAGATATATGCTACCTACATGTATCTACCTACTTACTACTGCTGCTACTACATACATAGTATCTATCTACTATCCAATAGACTCAATGGCGCATCTTGGAAGAGGCCTACGTCCAGCAGTGGACTGATGCAGGCTGATGATGATATGTAATTTAATATTTTGCCACCTCTTTGTAAGTACCTACGTGGTACGTCTGAATTTCAGTTGAACAGTATTTACCTGTATTTCAGGCGTCGTGTAAATTCAACAGTGAGGGACTGGTCCCTTGTACATATTTGAATGGTAGACCAGTATTTAACTTTGTTTCGTGGCTGTTTACCCCGTTCCTTGGTATTTGTAGGTACCTACTCCTTTGAAAGACAATTTCAACGAATTGGTCTAATGTGGTGTGTTTGTCGTTTTTATGTGGTTTTGCCTGTAACTTTTAATATGGGTCACACATATTTTATATATTTTTTATATCATATAGCCTAACGTTTTACCAGTATCTCACCTGTTGGTAAGTGATGATGCGGTCGATGATGGTAGCACGCTAGGCCTAGAATGGGAACTGACTCTCAAGGATAGCTGCCGGAACACATTGGATGTTTAGCGATAGATTTTCTAACTTGGGGATGGTAGCTGCATGACCAGGCGGACACTAGATAGAGTCCTATCACCATGCTACACATTTCCGTATAGTTATTTATCTTACGGATTTACGGTAACATGCAATATTTTTAACCTATTTCCATAATAAAAAAACCGACTTCACATGCCGCGATAGTTAAAGTACCTACTGGCTATAGTTATAATCATGTCATCAAAGTATACAAATTTGCTTATATTGTTTATCTCCATATCTCCGGAGATAATTGTCATAGCACGATAAAATTTGAATGGGACCAAACGGAAGGCATAATCTCTCAAACAAAAAAATCTAATCGGTTTAGATTTGACGGAGTTCTGAGGTAACATAAAAACATAAACATAAACATAAAAACAATTTAATTGAGAACGTCCTCCTTTTTTGTGAAGTCGGTTAAAAATTAGGAGGGTTCTACGTTCGGGTATATGTATTTTTTTACGTATTATCACAGACTTCACAGACCAGCATAGGCAGCAAACCTATATAATTTGATGTGATTTTTGAAAATCTGTCACCAAACATCTAATGTGTTCCGGTAGCTACCTATCCTTGAGAGCCAGTTCTCATTCTAGGCCTACCGTGCTTACCATCTTCGACCGCATCATCATTTACCAATAGGTGAGATAGTGGTCAAACGCTATATGTATACGCTAGCTATATTTAAAAAATACAATAATAACCCTATTAGGTACAGTACATCTGCTAAACATTGAATACTATCTAGGACATATTAGGCCGCCTATCGAACTAGAACAAATTGTCTAGAAATCTGACGCGACTACATTTCCCTATTTGCCCTTGAAACCCCTCTCCCCTCACCCTCTGATAACGTAATACAAACGACTATCTGGCGCCATCGCGGTAGTAATCTATGTCACCCTTTAGGTTAAGTTAGTAGGTTACTTATACCTACATGGAGGAAATCTGCCACCATAACCTTACGGTGTTCCGGCAGCACAGATCTTGAGAGACGAGAGTCAAAGTATTCTAGGCCCAGCGTTTTCACCATCTTCGACCACATCATCGCTTACCATCAGGCGAGATAGTAATGGTCGAACGCTAGCCTTTAAAAAATTATGAAGTAGTTAGGTGATTTTTAACGTTTCGTACATTTACTAAAGGTGGAAACGCACTAGAGCGACACTGCAGCGGAGCGGCGCGGCACGGCGCGGCCAGAAAAATATTCTTTCCACTGTTTCCTAAGAAATAAGACGCACTACGCGGCGCGGCGCGGCAAATATTGTATGTATATGGAAATATTTTGCCGCATCGAACCGCGCCGGGCTCTCCGCTGCAGTGTCGCTCTAGTGCGTTTCCACCTTTAAAAGGAAATAAGGAAATAATAATAAATAAATAAACTCTTATAGGATCACTTTGCTGTACATCTGTCTGTCTGTCTGACTGTGCGTCTGTCAAGACCCCTTATCTCAGGAACCCGTAGAGGTGTCAAATTGAAACTTATACCGAAACTCGAGTTTTCGGTATCTTTCGGCTGTGAAAAAATCAAATCTGTAAGACAACGCGATCAAAAGATATGACCGTTTAAATAGACATTTTTCGCATATTTTGCGATTTCAAAAGGGAATCAAAACCTACAGGGTACTTCCCGTTGCCCTAGAATCATGAAATTTGGCATGAAACAAGGTCTTGAAGCACTTATTATATGAATAAATCTGAAAACCGTAAATATGTGGGGTAATAACTAAAAAAAAGTTAATTTGCTAAAACAAACTTATGATGTGTGTTGGTCCAATACATTTTCTATGGATCGAACTACAAAGTTAAGTTTGTCCTTTTAACCTAATCTGCGAAGTTGTACGGAAAACGGAAGCCTCGGTGGGCGAGTCCTAACTCGACTTGGCCGATGTTTTTTTAATAGTTTTTGTTAGACTACTAGCGTAGTATAGTTCTATAATAATGAAGATAGTTTAAATCTAAAACAACCGACTTCCATGCCCCGCGAGTCAATTTCTGTAGCAAGTTTGAGACTTTTATCGTCATATCTCTGGAGATACTTATCTCGATGAAATTACAATGGGACCACCTCGGAAACGTACCCTACCGATTAAAAAAAGAATCATTCGAGACGGTTGACAATTGACGGAATAATCGCGTAACATACATACAAAAAAAAACGACATACAGAAGAATTGAGAACCTCCTTCTTTTTTGAAGTCGGTTGAAAATATCTGCATAGGTAGGTACCTAACTATATAACTAGCAATCTATATTATGTATGAATGTAGTAGCCACACACACGACGCCGGCCTGCCGTGGCGAATTAATGGCACACTTTGAGGTCATTGTATTTGGAAAGAGGGAGGATCGAGGTCATATTGGGACAGACCTTTATGTGGCCAAAATACCTTTGTTTACGTATCCGTACCTCGTTTACATATAAGGCCACTACGGGACATTTGGGAGCTCACGTTTGGAAACAAAATGTCAATTCTGATAAGGATTATGAATATTACTTGGTTACCCGAAAATGTAGCAAAGTATTTGAAAGTAAACTTGTGGACTGTTTTGGTGTTTTCAACCAACTGACAAAAAGGAGGAGATTCTCAAGTCATCTGTATGTTTTTAGTATCGGCTCATTCGGCTACGGTACGGCCTTAGCCGAATGGCAAAATACGGAATCCTCATAGATCCTCATAGATTCGTCATGTCTGTCTGTCTGTCTTGTCCGTCCGTATGTCACAGCCACTTTATTCCGAAACTATTAAGACTACACAGTTGAAACAAGTGGCAGGTAGACGTATTCTGTGATCCGCTTTGCGATTTTTATACAAAAATAAAAACAATTATTACACTTATACCGCTTTCACTATACATTTGAGATAATATAATTATTTAGTCCATTTCTATGCAATGCCTCAATATTAGCCGTCTTTAATAATTATATGTATTTGCATTTTTATTTTTTAAGTTATTTATTAACCAAACTTCAACCACCACCGAAGTTCACCAACCGACAATGTCATGTTCATACATTTATGCCATCAATACATTTTATTTCAAATCTACCCTCATTATTTGTATAACTGATAAAAGAAGCAAAACTGGTCTAGCTATTCTACTAATTAACACATGCGCTCTTTCTAATTGGTTCATAATGAAAGAGTGCGATATATGGGTCTTTCTATCTCTTCTATCTTTCTCTTTCATTATGTTACTTTCGAAACGCCTTATAGAAGAAGGTCGTATGTGCATATTTTGCTGTCATGCTATTGCTTTTTGAGACTGCTACTCCAATTATGACCGATACTGTAATCTACTTCAAATCACAGAGAAGATAATAGTCCTAGTCAAATTTATTTACTACCCGGCCACGGCAAAGTCAATGGGGTAGTATTTACCATTGTGTGGTGTTTTTAGGGCTCCGTAGGAACTTATAGGATCACTTTGTTGTCCGTCTGTCAAGACCCTTTATCTCTGGATTGGAATGCGTAGATGTAACAAACTGAAACATTATCACGTAGTATTATTATCTTTTGTATGACATTATACTAAATACTTGGATTTACGGTATCTTGCGGCTGTGAAAAAATCTAACATGTAAGTCAACGCGATCAAAAGATATGTATGTATGACCGTTTATGTCGCATATTTTGCGAATTCACGCGGGAAACAAAACCTATAGGATACTTCCCGTTGACCTAGAATCATGAACTTTGACAAAAATCAAGGTCTTGAATCACTTATTTAGGAATAAATCTGAAAACTGTAAATATGTAGGTATTTATATAATAAATATTATACGTAAATATGTTTACTATTACAAATTTATTATTTGTTATATATTTGTTGGTGCAGTACATTCGCCGATTTTTAAGATGATGACAACTGAGGTGCTAATTGATTAGTTTATGGTCCGGGTTATGTCACCAGGGGTGTAATTATTAAGATTTTTTGAAAATGGTCAAATACCTCGAAAAAACATTACAATAGGTGACGGCTTGACTACTGTTTACACCACAGCTTGTATGTATATCTGATAGGCTAGCTATTTACCACTATGGTGGTAAGCTATGATGTAGTCCAGGATGGTGAACGCTAGGCCTAGAACATGGCCTAGAATGGTCATATTGTCAAGGGCTGTGTGCTGTCAGAACACCGGCTTGGTGGTGGGCATAAGACATGGCTTGCACCACCCACCAAACAAATACATGTCATTACTAATCGGTTTGTTAAGTGCCGGCTTATTGAGAAGAAAGGTCAAGTCGCAAATTATACTTCGTGACCACGAATTATATTGGTAATGAATTAGGATCTAGGTCGAATTATCATGCCCTATATATCTGTCTAGATACTAGCTAGCAGCTAGCTTTCTAAAACTGGATCGTTCCAGATATTGCCGACTAGATACATTTAGATGAATATGAAAGTAATTAATAACTATGCTTTTGTGCACATACCTAAACAAAATATTTATTTAAGTATGTGCCTTAAACCATTTATTGACTGTCTATCGTAAGAATATAAGATTTTAAATACGTATACCTAGGTACGTATTACACACGTTTACATTACCTAGTTATACCTACGTATTTAAAATCTTTATTTTTCTATTAAAAACGATTATGCAGCATCTAGTGGTATTACAGTCGAACCTAAAGGTTTAAACAGCGCTGCCAATTTCGGGGAAAAACCCCAATTTGCGAGGAATTGAGGGCATTACAGTACAGACAGTACAGTACAGACAGTAAGCGAGGTAAGCGAATGAAAAAAAATTGTCATAAGATAGTACAACACATGTAAGGTTTATACAGTATTTTATAAAAGTTTAAGTAAATTAAACATATTTTGTACAAAACAGTGATTTTATTTTAAAAATATCATTTCGAGGAAGTTGTAGGGAATTAATAAAAAAAAGCGAGGAATTTCGGGAATTGACAACACTGAACCGGGGAATCGAGAAAATTTTATTGGCAGCACTTTTAGTAGTAGCTCGAAAGGATTCCGTTAAGGAGGAGGGTCTCAATTCGTCTGTATGTTTTTTTGTATGTTTGTTACGCGAT
The DNA here is from genome assembly GCA_954871355.1 of Cabera pusaria. Taxonomy (NCBI): domain Eukaryota; kingdom Metazoa; phylum Arthropoda; class Insecta; order Lepidoptera; family Geometridae; genus Cabera; species Cabera pusaria. The sequence goes on along the minus strand of OX940906.1, from coordinate 2,472,244 downwards.
TACTGCGCCAATTGTAAACAAATTCGAATGATTTTTTTTTATTTTTTAACTGACTTCCAAAAAAGGAGGTTACTCAATTCAACCGTATAATTTTTTTTATTTGTTCGCGGATAACTTCGTTGTTTATGAACCGATTTTGATGATTCTTTTTGTGTTAGAAAGGAGATATCTCAGCGGTGGTACCATAGTAATTTCATCAAGATCTGATTGGTATCTCCAGAGATATGGAAATAAACACTTCAAACTTAGTACTGAAAATTAATATCGCGGCATTTAAAGTCGGTTCTTTTAGTTTTTTAAACGATATTATTATTTTTAATTGGTAGGGTACATCTCCAAGGTGGTCCCATTGTAATTTCATCAAGATCTGATGAGTATCTCCAGAGATATGGACATCAACACTCCCAACTTGGTACTGATAATGACAAGCGCGGCTTTTAATGTCTGTTTTTGGCGTCTTGTAAACGACCTTAAATTATCTTATTTTAGTGGAAAGTATTCTTCTGAGTTGGTGCCATTAAAAATTCATCGAGATCTGATGATTATCTTCTAAGATATGGAGATACAACACCTCAAACTTCCTACAGATTAAAATGACTAGCGCAGCATAAGCAGTCGGTTAGTTTAGTTTTTTTTTAAATGATTTTAAATTATTGCATAAACAATTAGCATTATTCATAGAAAATTTAACCTTAGGTAGATAGGTATAGAATTCATAGGGGTATTCTGTATTCTGAGATTGAGAATTGCGATTGCTTTGCGACCTTGCTACTTCGTGCTTTCCTTGCGATTATACTGTGCAAGAAGCATTTCTCAATGCTCTTTACTGAGTGAGGTGTGCTCTCTAAGTTGTTTGTTGGGAAGTTTCAAGGTAAATGCCTGAGTAGACGCATTATTGTAGATAATGTAGGAACTGTTTAGCTATTGTAGTGGCAGATAATATGTTATTGTCTCAGAGTAACGGTACAGAGCAGTGACGTCGTGTGACATTAACCGTTTTCATAATAGTTTAAGATCGTTTAAAAAACTAAAAGAACCGACTTTAAACGTCGCGTTAGTCAAAGTAGCCAGTAGACATATAGTCTGGCCATAACTGCTGTACACTCCCTGAGGTATGCGCGGCGAGGTGGGAGCCGGGGAAACAGACTGTGGGGACGGCAGACTGACGGAGCGCGTCCCCCCCGTCTCGCCACGCGCATACCCGCGTCCCCCCCGTCTCGCCGCGCGCATACCTCAGGGAGTGTACAGCAGTTATGGCCAGACTATAGTAACCATCACATAATCTGTGCCAGTAGTTAGTACGAGTAAGTCGTCGAGATAAGTAAATGCGTCGTAATACAAATGTTGATATATTAAAACGGCTCGGCCGACTTCGTTAAAATTTAAATGTGACCACCTGGGAAGGGTATCCTTTGAAACAAAAAAAGATTTTTCCAAATCGGTTCAGGCATCTTCGAGTAATCGGTGAACATAAAGAAAATAAAAAATCCGACGCATTGAGAACCTCCTCCTTTTTTGTGAAGTCGGTTAAATAATTTAAGATCGTTTGCAAAACGAAAAAAACCCGACTTCAATGTTGTAGAGATATTTTAGTCTATGGTTAATTATAAGTTTATGGTTTATAGAATATTAATATAGTGTATGAATATACGGTTCCCGTCATATTACAGATTAGCAGCCCGCCCCGGCTTCGCACGGGTAGAACATATATGCTTACAAAATTTGCATCTGTTTGTTGCATCATATATAAAATATTAACATATTTAACAATCATCGTCATATTTCAACCAATTTACACAAAACCTTAACGAATTATGCACCTAAACCTTCCTCATAAACACTCTGGCTATTGGTAAAAACCGCGTGAAAAATGATCCGTTCAGTAGCTATTGAGATTATTGCGAACAGACAGACAGACGCAGTGATGGACTTTGATTTATAATACTTACGTAGTGATATTGGACGGCCCTATGGCGTAAAGGATAGTTACCCTGATTCTGACCCGACGGTCGTTGGTTCTAATCCTAGTTATATACCTACCAATGAAAGATTTATGTGCATTCATGAATCATGGGTTTTCGTACAGAGGTAGTGGGATCATTGAATCAAAATCAATCAAATCATGGGATCAAAGAAGAAGTATTATACGTTTAACGTGTGTATCTGTGTCTGTCTGTAGCATCTTAGCAACCCAACCGGATGAACCGATTTTGATTTTATTATTGTTTTTTTTTGTTGGATAGATGTCTTCATCGAGAGTGTTCTATTAGTAGCTTTGATTCATGAAAATTCGTTCAATCGTTATAAAACTATGAGCTTTTTTCTAGTTAATTGCGCTATGAAATCAACTTTCATAGGTCTGATCAATTCGAAAATCTTCTTCTTCAACGATATTGTAAGAATATGGAAGCATTGACCTGATGCTGGGACATCTCCTGTACACTACAGAATACTCAAATCTACACCAACATACAGCTCAGATTTTAAATGTCGTGTTTAGAGTCATTGGAATGCTTTTATTGAAAAGATTATAAATAGATCAGTCGGGGTGTTTTATATATTATATATAGATCATAACTATATTATACAATAAAATTTTATACAGAAAAAATATATTATTATACTATATTGACTTCAAATTAATTTAGATCGGTGGGGATCTACTAATAATATTTTCGTAGTAACTATGACCTAATCTGTGGTTTCACTGCAGATATTTTATTAATTTTGCGATGCGTGTATGTGAAATCCGTGATATCTTGAAGAGTTTTCATCTGAATTATATACTGTAAAGGACAATTTTAATCTATAATATGTGGCCAAGCCAAATAACGTAATTATTTGGATAAGGATGAATACTATATACTTGAAAATAGCCTTGGAAGTTATGTAATATTTTTTAACAAAAAATTAAAGTTAAAAAAAAAAAAAATTAATTAAAATGGTTACTGTGAGTCAACCTTAAGAGATAGACATATGCTGTTGCGGACTTTTTTGTAGGTCTTATTAAGTTGTACAACTCTTGCATAGAAAATATTCTTCTCTCTATTTTCAATTAAGCAGCGTTCGTAAGAAACGTGTTTTTTCGACTTAGGTTGCAAATTAGGTCTCCACGAATGTACCTTTGATTGAAACGGGATAATATATAGCCTATTTTCATTCCGAAAGTCCATTCTATGTATTAGTGAAAGAATTTTTTAAATCGGTCCAGTAGTTTTTGAGCCAAATCATTACAAACATACAAAAATACAAATGTTCTCTCTTTATAATATTAGTATAGATAACTGACCGACCGTTGTACTAGGCAAATTTCAACCGTGACATACTCGAGATTCTGAATCAAGGCATTAGCCCTGAATGTCAGTCCTCAGTGTGACTGGTGACAACAAAACTCACATAGACACACACATGCACACACATATACATATCTACACACACAGACGCACACGTATATACCTTTTTTATCATTATTTGTATTTTTTTTAATGTAGCTTCTAATCGCATAACATAAACACTCGGACACATAAACTGTTTCTTTAATTAAATATGTATATCTTACTACTATATATATATATATTATAGCTATGAGTATAAATAATGTATGACTGTCTACAGAAAAAAATATGTTACATTACTTTTTTTTAATTTTTTAATTAACATAAAAAATAAATCTGTTATTGGCCTTACGTATCACAATATCATTGAAACTATGTTAATTAAGGGCTGTGGATTTTGTTAATAAATAAATAAAATAAATAGGCAGGCGGGAGAGAAATAATGTGTCGTCTCATAATACAATGTCTTACGTAGTAATTGCATTTTTAACCGGCTTCCCAAAAAGAAGGAGGTTCTCTATTCGTCTGTATGTTTTTTTTTAATGTATGTTATGCGGTTACTCCGTCAACAGATTTGAATGATTATTTTTTTAATCGGTAGAGTACGTTTCCGTGTTGGTCCCATTGCAATTTCATTAAGATCTGATACGTATCTCCAGAGATATGACGATAAACGTCACAAACTTGCTACTGAAATTGACTCGCGGGCATGGAAGTCGGTTGTTTTAGTTTTTAAACTTTATTATCTTCGATAACTACAATGGTTTAATTTTAATATAAATCCCAAGAACCACACAACATTCAAATTCCCCGGAAATGATTAGTGATTCCCTTTTTCCATACAATTTAACCGTGGATTAAATCATAGCATAGGTACACGTGTCAGTTAAACTCTAAAGATAGCGGTGTGATAAATAACTCGATGCGGGTCGATCAATACACGTACCTACACCGCTCTTATAGATAAATACAGATCTTTGAGCTAAATGCCTACATTTTCCGAGAAAATAAGTCAAGGCTTCGTGGTGATATTTCCATATTGTAGAGTACCTAGACACTAGTTATCCTAATTATTTTTGTTGCTATTACAATCTAGCCTTATAACTAAGCTAATAATTAATTTGATTTTAACTTAATTTACTATTAAAATATTACTAAGAATGTGTCAATTAACACTTTTCGTCTCTATTAAGGGGAAGACACTTTGTTTTTGTGTTCTTTTAGATAGCGTTTACTATCTATAACTATACTTATGATCACTTAAAAAAATATCACTGAAGTAACTCGAAAGGTTTTACCCTTTATGTCTTCTTACTATGTTATTTATAGTATACCATTTTTTAGTTATCCTAATGATGCAGAAATTGTTGAGGATGGATCGTGGATGGAAGTTTGTTAAAACTACTTAATGGATTTAGATACAAATTTCGACACTTTAATTATTTAGTTTTTATTATTCGTGTGTACCTATTACTTATAATAGTTTATATTGTATTGTATTGTGTATTAAAGTAAGTATGTTTATCACAATATCTATAATAAAATATGTATTTTTATTTCCTTTTTTCTAATTTATATTATTCGCGATAGTCCAACCCCAGATAGGTCTATCTGAAAATCAGCGTTCAGGCAAACACCTGAACATTCTATGCTGAGATAGACCTTTTTAGCACTACCCGTGTGTATTTGATTTATTTAAATACCGAGATAGGATTATAACTGTATTCTTTTCTTGATTGTTGTTATATATATATATTCCCCTTTTTATCTTTAGGTACGTTAAGTAGTATAAGTTGTGTAATGTGCTAAATAAATGTATTTTTCTTTCTTTCTTTCTATTTCAATTATTATGATTACGATTTTAAATTATTTAAAATCAAATGAAATTATTTATTCAGACGATATTGCTTGTAGGAGTCTCGTTACATTTTGAGCCATTAGGCCATTCAAATATAAGTTATAAGTTCAAATTCAATTACAATAAGCATTTCAAACCATAATTATTACCTACAATGTCAATTAAAAATATGACAAAATAGTTAAATAATTAAAAATACTAGCTATGCGCCGCGGCTTCGCCCGCGTTATGAAGTATCCTCAGACTAATTTTATTCTAGTCTGAGGAAGTATCCAATAGCCTACTCCAAGTGCTGGCTATCCCAATACAAAATTTCAGCTAAATCAGTCCAGCCGTTTGACCGTGAAGAAGTCCCAAACAAATAAACACTGACTTTCGCATTTATAATATTGTGTTGATTTTGGTGTTAATATTGGTGTTGATTAAAACACAAACTCACATGCTTTCAACTTGAACCATTGATCCCTGATGGTGTAATACACTTTGTCACTCATTTTCACCATTTTGGCCATTGTTCACTAACAAATACACAGAAATTGTAGATTATTGTCACATTGTGCTGTGAATCACAATGTACGAAGGCATTGATCAGACGTGCCAGGGGTACATAACATTTTTAGGATAGGTACTGAACAAGGAAAGCACTCGCCTGGGAAAACGATGAAATCTGCTTAAAGAATACCCTATACCACGTATACTCTGTGCTCCGCGAAGCCCTAGGGCTACGCAAAGCTTTAGTTGGGGCTCCACGAAAATATGAATCATATTGAAATCAAATTACTAAAGGGGTACTCTATGCTTATGTGCTCGTCGCTGGCTAATAACACTATCAGAGAAGATTTTTTAAACAAAATCGACATATTTTCAATACTTTTTTACTTTACTACTTTGTACAGAAGGTCATTGTCTTGACGGGAACAAACAACAAGAGCAGAAACAAGAATAAAAAAGTAAAGCACCTAATTAAAACTATGCTTTGTTTTATTTTAGGGCTCCGTCAGATGTATACTTTCCAAAAGATTCCGATTTCCGTCTCAAAATAAGTTTCAGAACAGCTGCCCTTATAATATTCGTTCGCCCGTTTCACGCAAAATTATTGAGTAATTACCCACAATTTATGCGTTGCTGAATGTACGCAATACTTACCCAAAGCATAACCCGAAGTAACGTCGAATTCGTGACACTGTGTCTCAGTCAAGGAGTAAGGCTAAGTATACGTAGCATAGCATCTCTACTTAGTCTGTGGGCTAAGTTATTATTAATTGCAAAATAAAATCGTACCTACTATTACGTAGAAAATATAAGATTTTTTTTCTCAGTGCGCGGACTCTGGTACTAGTATTGGTGTTGTTGGCAGAATGACGAATAAAAATCGCAGTGTGCGCTTAGCCTAACAAATATACTATAAAATAAAATAACTCACAATCTTGCGCATTTATCATAGGTGATGGATGATGTAGCCATCAGAAAGATCATAGTTAGATATTTAGATTTACATAGTGAGATTATTGGATAGATACTCTGTTTTTAACCGAGTTTCAAAAAGGTGGAGGTTCTAAATTCGTCTGTAAGTTTTTTTTTGTATATTTGTTACGCAATTACTACACCTATTGTGAATCGATTCAATTGATTCTTTTTTAATGGTCAGATGAAATCGGCAGCATGTAAGATACATGCTTTAATTAGTTGCTTTGAATTACGCATTTTCTTTAATAAACATAGAGCAGTAAACAAGCATACGGCCCACCTGATAGTAAGTAAGTGGTACACATTAACATTTACGTATCTTATCAAAATGTTTAACACCCCTGACTGATATGGTACTTGTGATGCGTTAGATAAGACTGATAAAAAAATGAAACAGAATGGGAACACATTTTTAACCGACTTCACAAAAAACGAGGAGGTTCTCAATTCGTCGGAATCTTTCAAAGATGCCTAAACCAATTTGGGTTTTTTTTTACAAAGGGCACAATATACTTTGAGTGGGACGTCAGTGCAGGTCTTGTCACCCACAAGAAGCCTTATAAAAGTTATCAAACATTTGTCAAATAAGTTCTTATATAGTTCTATCTGGAACTGTTGAAACAGGCGCCTTGAGTCAATACAGTTAAACGGTCATTAATAGATGTAGAATAGATGTACACCAATAATTGCTGTTGATATTATTATGACAAGAAGAACCAACCAAATTCCAGAACTGCTCAGAAAAGTAGGTTATCCTCTTTAAAATGTTTTTATTCTCCTAAGGAACAAACTAAATACTTTGACAACAGTAAATATTTAATTGGGGGCATAATGAGATAAGCCAATTTTTATTACAAAATGTATTTTTTAACCTTTGGTTTTGGTCAAGCAAAGTCACATATATGTGACAAGCACATGCGGGCCCTGTATGCCAAGCATCCTCTTTAAAAGAAAAAACCATACGAAATCGTATCACTTGGCGTACAGGGCACAGGAGTGTGTTTGTAGCATGGGGCTCAAAAGTTTAATTGAAAGTTATTGTGAGATTTTCAACTGTGTGTCCGTCAGATTCTACTCTATTTTGTAACTAATTAATATTTATGCATGACTCATACTACCTAAAACCTAAACCTAAATAGACCTTTACAAAGTCAGCAATTTTAAGAATCCTGTTATCCTGTTCCACATTTTATAGTTAAATTCTTTGCACCTAAAAGCAATTAATTAATTGAAAATTAATCAACAAACTGAAGTACATTCCTACTTAGAAGTGTAATTTTATCACTAGCGCAGTCAGTGGCAGTAATAAATGGATTCAGAGTAATCAGGTTCAATCAAATATGAACTTGCTAGTAAGCTAACCAATACCGGTTTAAACCAGACTTTGAATAAACAACTAGATCTGCTGAAATAATCAATCAGTATTCTACGACTGTAGTGTTTCAAGTAGATAAGTTACTATAAGTTAATTTAACTATAGTCAAGATTACAATGTTTAGAAGCCTTCAAGAAATAACTTAAGAACTTAGGAATTAAAATGGTTAAGTATTGAAACAAAACTATATCTAAATAATTAGATCAACAGATATCACACAAGGATCTGCTTCACTGATTAGCTTGACAATGCAGGCGGAAATAAAATAAAATTAACTTAAAATCTAAGTGTATTTTCTACAGTGCAGTAGTGGTTTAGTAAGTTAGCATCTACGAATAAATAATAATTTATTCGTAGGTTAGCATGCATGGATAAGGTGCTATTAAAGGCCAAAGATTTTCGCACATCACTACTTTATACTGAAGCTCTATAAAAGCTTTAATGCGGTCTACGTAAATTAACGTCTGTCTTCAAACGACTTGTTTATATTATTTATATGTGTAGGTTTAGGCATCGCTTAGTTTACGAAGACCTATGACTCATAGACTGCGTCATTCCGCGAAATTAAAAACACAAAACTGTAAAGAAACAATCTACTTGCTTGCAAGAAACTTGAGAACTGGGTTAATGCATAAAACAGGTGAAGAATTAAAACAATAATGTTAAATGAAACACAAAATGTATTGTTAATACAACAAAAGCGTACATAAATTCTGGCGACTACTGTGCATAGAAATTCATAGCTTCAAGTTTACTTGTGACGTTGGAGCCGTAATTGTTGATGCTGGTATTCGCGAAATCATCACTAAACCTTTTATATCCGTCGGTCGGCGAAGACGGGCTCCTCAAGGAAGCCATTTTTCAATACTGATTTTTTTTGACAATTTCTGAATTTCAATTCATTGACAGCAATGACAGCTGAAATAATGACTGCGTTCACAAAAACATGACATGAAAAAATTAATCGGAAAAATAATTGTGTAATATTAATACCGTGTTTCTTAAAATGGACTTGTAAGGTACTACGTATTATTTTATAAATATCCAATATTTTGAATAAAAACAGTTAACCACCAGTTCTATATTATTATGATTTTATAGGTTTTTACTGATTTTATCAAGCTGTCAGCTACATCACTAACGACCAAAGCATAGACAAAAAATCCGCTGTCAACTTCTTTTTCTTGATCCCGGTAGGAATGTGAGTTGATGATGTTTATTTTCTAAATAAATCTAATTTCATAGCGTTAATGCCCCAAAGTTTCTTCAATATAACGTATGGATTAATCCCTGCGCCCTTCGAACAAGTGATTATGTGCAATATTTTAATTCAATCTGAGTGAAAAAACATTGTTTCGTCGGGTAATAAGTTTGACGTTAGAATCGGTGATTGTGGATTTCCAGTGAATTTTTGCAGTTATTTGTGCTATTGGAAACTGTTCTGTTGAATTTTCGCAATTTAGTTATTAAAGTTATTTGAAATCACTTGTTGGAAGGTGTTGCACGTCAAAACAGTTCTGACCTAACCTCTTCATCAGGTGGTGTATTTGTGTTTTGAGGTTGTGTGTGTTATTTGTGCAGATCGTGATGGCTCCCCCACAACCCAAGGCGGCGGCCAAGCCCGCCGCGGCACCCGCCGGCGGAATCAAGAAAGCCAAAGTTGGCAAACCAAGGAATTATGACTTGGGAAATGGTGTCGTCCGATTCTCCAAGACTAAGATGTTCCACAAGACTGTAAGTACTGTAAATTAACTTGCATTTGACTGTTTGTAGCCCAGATATTGTGGCCGTAATAGTAAAAATTTCTGGGGAGATGTTTTAGTGACAGGTAAACAAAGATTTATATAATTTGTATTCCTGATTTTATCCATAGTTAGTAGTGGCACATTTGTTGGATAGATTTAAAGTCTGTAGTACATATAGGTAGAACAAATTTACAATACAATAATTGTTTCTTATAAAAATCTATTGATCAATTGCTGAACTGCCTCTCAGCTGAGAAGCTCTCAAGGTCTTGATGATTGCTCAAATTTTTTTTTACTTATAAACGTTACGTCAGTCATTGCTTGGTTGAGACACAGAATAGATATGCTCCATCGGCTGATGGCATAGATTATAACCAAATAAGTCGATTAAAGAACAATTCCAGACCCCAGATATTCATTCTTATCTGTAATGGACTAGATTTGACAGATCAAGTGACAGAAAAAATACTGCGAAATCTGTGCCAGTCTAGACTTGGCATATATCAGCGGATTGGTTCTGCCAGTCCCATCTTGCCTCTCATCAAGTGCTTAACAAGGTCCCGGCGGTGATTTGAGCTGTCAATGCAATTCTGAACGGCCTCTCAACTTTGATTACTGTTTATGAGTAAGATTTTCCTTGATCAATAGTTCAGTAATTGCTCAAAATTTAAGACACATTTATAAGTATCACTGTAACTCTTTATTGTCACCAGCTTACACAAAGTAAAAATATACATAACATAAGAATAGAATAATAATAATTTATTGAGAAACACATTGGATTTTGACAACATTTGGATAGCTTAAATTAATGGCACTATGGGCGGTCTTATTTCTAAAAGCTATTTCTTCCAGACAACCTTTGGATGGACATAACATAAATGTGGACGATGGAATGATAAATAAATATCAGAAAATTTTCAAAAATAACTTTTGTGTTTAATAATGTATAGATTATTAGTTCTCTTTATGCCCTTTGATTGTCAAAGCTTATAGCTATAGACAAGATTTTATTGTACTTAGTTGCATCTTAAATTTCCAGGCGAAATATAAGTTTGTGGGCAAAAAGAACCCTAAGGCTCAGAAGCCCAAGAAACCTACTGTAGTGGAGAAGCAGATCGGCGGAGAGAAGAATGGAGGAACCCGTCAAGTGCTGCTCCATCGCAGAAGGTCTTTCTACCCCACGCAAGACAAGTGAGTCTGATGCGTTATCATTCTTCTCTAACCACATAAGGTTCTACAAAAAAAAACTACACTTTGAGGCACAGTACAGTAGAGGTGGGTCGTAATCGGTACTAGTTATACATAGTATCATGATTGCGCATAAGCAGTTTTAAAAACACTTATTTTTGTAACCGGTTATTTCTACACAGAGAGCTACTTCGAAAAACGTATGCATGCATACTAAAACTAATGCTGTTAAATATCGCTATTAATAACGTTACAAAGACAAGAAAGCTTTGTAAATTGTTAAACACAATCCAAAATTTCATCGTACCGACGGGACTCGAACCCGCACCCCCCGGTTATAAAGTGAGTGAGACACTTCAAAGAAACATAATATATCATTTACGCAGTGCAACATCTCTCGTTTTTTTTTTTTTTTTTTTTTTAATACGTTATAGGCTAGCGTTTGACCACTATCTCACCTGTTGGTAAGTGATGATGCGGTCGAAGATGGTAAGCACGCTAGGCCTAGAATGGGAACTGGCTCTCAAGGATAGCTGCCGGAACACATTAGATGTTTGGTGACAGATTTTCTAACTTGAGGGTGGTAGCTGGCCAGGCGGACACTAGATAGTGTCCTACCACCATGCGGGGGTTTTGTTGGTTTTTTAACGATGTTTTTCCTTCACCGGAGGGCCACTGTGAGAAGCGCACATAAATTTTTCGATAGAAAAATCCATTGGTGCGCGGCGGTTTGAACTCGGTACCACGGCATCAAAGCCGAACGTTCTCCCGATTACGCCACCTCGTCGGATTTGAAAACTGTAATGATTTCTACCGAATGATTAACTTACGTAATAAGTAGTCATAGATGGCGCCACCAATGCATAATTGGGTTAACAAAATGCAATCCACTAATTTCGTCGTATCGATGTATCGAACCGTGGCTTAATTGGCAGAGCACCTGGACGTGTAATCCGGGGGGTGCGGGTTCGAGTCCCGTCGGTACGATGAAATTTTGGATTGTGTTTAACAATTTACAAAAATATAAAGTGTGAGACACTTCAAAGAAACATAATATTTCATTTACGCAGTGCAACATCTCTCGTCGGATTTGAAAACTGTAATGATTTCTACCGAATGATTAACTTACGTAATAAGTAGTCATAGATGGCGCCACCAATGCATAGTTGGGTTAACAAAATGCAATCCACTAATTTCGTCGTATCAATGTATCGAACCGTGGCTTAATTGGCAGAGCACCTGGACGTGTAATCCGGGGGTGCGGGTTCGAGTCCCGTCGGTACGATGAAATTTTGGATTGTGTTTGTGTGTGACAATTTACAAAAATATAAAGTGTGAGACACTTCAAAGAAACATAAGAAAGCTTTGTATTATTTCGGTAATACATAATTTTGATTTTATTCACAATTTCGTGAAAAATGTCAGTTTTTACACACTTGTCACAGCTAGGGTTACCAGATGTGTTGAAAAACCAGACAAATTTTTAAGTTTTATTTATTAAGTAACTTATTTTACATCGTACTACTTTTTTATATATTTAGTGTTCGATGCCACTGCTTTTAGTAAAGCTTTATTGCCAGAGACGGCATCTTTGAATTCTGTGGACAATCTTTTGTCCGGTTTACCAAGATTTTCTTGACTGGACATGCCTAAAGAAAACCGAACTGTCCGGTCGAAAACCGTACATCTGGCAACCCTAGTCACAGCACATGGCCGCACCAAACTGCGTAATCTAATAACCATTTTGCATTACATTTTTAGAAAAGGAACGTTTCTTAACACAAAACTGCTTACGAAAAATAACTTCTTACTTTTGATCCGCGAAACTACGTTTACAGTTATTAGCCTTAAATAACGCCACAGTCACAACACACGTACAGTCTTATTCAATTTCTGTAAAGCCATGACCAGACATGCAGGGACTCGCCAATTAATCGCTGAGGGACTCACTGAGCGGCATGTGCTGGTTGTCTTACTCGCTAAGTAGTGAGCATGTCTATACACACGTGCAGGCCTTGTTATTTGCTTTCATGTTAGTTGACTATGAAGTGGAAAAAGTTACTAACAATTTCCCAGCGAGGTGAATGCAATTAATCCTTGCTCGGTGATTTGCGAGCGATGGGTGCTCGCAAATCTATGAATCTATTATAATTAAATAATACTTGCTAATAAACATAAAAGAAAGACAGTTTTGTTGTTCTTCATGTGATATCCCAGATACCATCTGCTAAAACTTTAGCATTCAATAAACTTAATACTTACATATACTACCTGCCAGCCGAATGTATATTATACTTCTAAAACAATTTTTAGAACAAAAATAGAGTAATAAACTGTAGTAATCAAACTCTGGCCTAAATCAATAAAATATATACATATAAAATACATTTATCCTTCAAATTCTACTAATACTAATAAACAATAAATACTACTTAATACTAATAAACAATAAATACTACCAATGGCATTCATGTATACTTTTAAACTCACGCTTTTACACAAATCTTCTTACAAATCCAGAGACCTAGAATTAATTACGTAGTAAATCCTAGGTCTGTGTACAAATCACACACTAACCTTTTACAATCCACACACCCTCTTACACTCACACACTCTTTCACATTTAACACACCTAGAGGACTTACCTTCACACTACATGTCATTTATACATGTCAAATAAAAAAAATGGTTTAATTATAGTTTTGTTTATACGTTTAGATATGTTAGTATAAGATGTAATTGCATATGTTTGTTTTGTGAGTACGGCTAACTGCTAACCTTCATGAGAGAGCACTGTTTGCTGAAACACAGGTGGTGAGTCTATCTCAGCAGCAGATACTCAAGAATGAACATGACTGCTAAAGCCTCACTACTTCTAGTATAGTTATTATAAATTTTTTTTTAAATAAACCATAATTATTAAATAACAATCAACATCTCAACTTTAGGATCCGCACAGTGTCCCACCACAAGACGTTCAGCAAGCACGTGCGTAGAACGAGGCCCAACCTCACTGTGGGCACTGTGTGCATCCTCCTAGCTGGCCGTCACGCCGGCAAGAGGGTCGTCCTGGTCGGAGTCCTGCCCAGTGGTCTGTTGCTGGTCACTGGACCTTTTGGTGTAAGTATTTCTACTAATCTTAGCTTAAATAGAGTATTTCTGTATCATTGGCTATGTCGAGTACACCGATTAGTAATATTGCTTGTTATGTCAATGGCAGTGGCATAGCAATTGGAGGGCTAGACGGGGCAGTGCCTGGGGCCCCCAACCTTAGGGGGCCCCTCGGACTCTGACTTACAAACCATAAATTAGAAGAACTAGTGAAAATTTCTTCCTCGGAATAAATATAACTCAGATTCAGGAATGCGATTTTAATAATGGCAACTTATTTGAAAATAATACAGGGGTGTTCTCAACAAGTCTTGAACATCTTTGATTGATACGTGTGGGGAAATCCCCCTGTATTCTTAGGCTGGTATCAGAGTCGCGCCGTCGAACAGCGCGTTTCAACAACTCGCGCTTGACGCTAGGCGGACCTATGAGAAACGCAACGCGCTTCAACAGCGTGACTATAAAACGCTACTAGTGAATTTACAAGCAAGCGTGTCTGGAAGGTTAATAGTTATAGTAAAATAGTTTAGTTGGGGCCCTAGTTTATTTCTTGCCCTTTGGTTACCTTGCTACGCCACTGCAACTGACCCTGCCCTGCTTGTACTATTATATATCCATCTGCCTTTGTTAGGACTAGTGTTCATTCAGGTTACACTACTGTGTGCCAGATTTTGTCCAAATCCGTTCAGCCGTTTGAGTGAAGTGTTATAACTATCTAAACATTCATCTGCTTTGTGCCTTACACAGATATGCAGGCACCTTCGTCAACTTCTGTTTGAAATAACAGGACATGACAGTTAGTGGATTGCAAACTACTGGGTGCTGGTGGCTAAAAACTATCTATATTGTGGAAATCAGTCACAGAATTTTGTTGGCCAGCATTATTGTCCATCATTTTCCCATAACACCCAATATGGTCAACTACAAGATCACAGAGCTTGGAAGATGGGTTGGAATGTTCAGGTCTTCCCATAGGATTGGATTAAAGTCAGATGCTCTCGTCAATATATCTCAAATTGCAAATGTTAAAATTCCAGCTGAACTCTTGCCCACTGAGACGCATCCCCCAGCGCTACGTGATCGGCACATCCACCAAGGTAGAGCTGGCAGACTTCAAGTTGCCCGCACACCTCGATGACACCTACTTCAAGAAGAACAAGAAGAGCACCAAGCGCAGCGTCAAGCGGAAGCAGGGTGAAGATATCTTCGCTACCAAGAAAGAGGTAGGTCCACCAATATACTATGAAAAATTTTTGATTTGGAGGACAGTATTAGCAAGACGCTTGCTTGATGGTAGCAAAGACGTCTATAACAGACAAAGCAATATGTAAAATTCTAAATAGTCAAAATTTTGCGCATCATTTTCACAGTTCATCATTCCCCAGGGTCCAAGACGAGATGATTCTATCAGACTGATAAGATGTAATTCGAATTTGATGTGAGGGCAATATGTCCTGCATTGACATCAAACTTGGGGTGTATTGTGCAATCCCACTTAACCGCAACTAACCAAGCCATTGTAGCTCCTTTATGTAGCGTAGGTAAGCCTGGGGTTGCTGGCACAACACTCCCAGTGATGAAGTTAGTTGTGCCAAAAGCTCTGTTTATGATGTTAATCCACTGTATTTGCAGTATGTATTCTTCTATAAACCACTGTATTTGCTGCATCAAACAAATGTACAATATCACGGTTTAATAACTTGATCTACTGAGTTTTTTGTCAAAGTTGATCAAGCATGTCCTTAGTCATGTCATTAGCTGACTTACTAATCCTACTCAGATCTAGGGATGGTGTAACGTGATTTAACAGATGCTGAGGCTCATTCTAAAGTCTAAACTGATTCATGTGCCTTATGGGTGGGCATTACAGTCTATTGATTTTTTTATCTCAAACTCGCGCTTGGCTGCTATCTCACCTGATGGTAAGTGATGATGCAGTCAAGGATGGAGCATAAAAAGCTATTATAATAATAACTGTTTATTTGCAACTTACACATTAAAAACAGAGTTTCAGAAGGCTTTTATTCTAAAACAAAGCTTATGAGCTCTGAATTTCACACTAGAGAAAACTCTGTGTTGTAAGATTCAGTCTCTTCCTGTGGTGATCATTTAGATGTGTATTCAATATAGACTTTCGACTTTTTCCCGTCCATCTATCTGTCTACCTCTTCATCGCTTAACATTGTAGTTTCACCCATTTTTTCGCAGTATTAAAAACCTTTTTCTTTTCCAGAAATATGTGTCTGTAGAGTTTCACCCATTTTTTCGCAATTTTAAAAACCTTTTATTTCTTCTCCAGAAATACGTGCCCTCAGAACAGCGTAAGAGCGATCAGAAGCTGGTAGACGAGGCAGTAATCAAGGCGATCAACAAGCGTGCTGACAAGAAGACCCTGCGTGGTTATCTCAAGTCTGCGTTCGGTCTGCGGTCCAGCCAATACCCTCACAGGATGGTCTTCTAGGTCAATAAACAGCTATGACTAAGTACTGTTGAGTTTTATTTGTGCATAGTGGTTGAGTAAGCTGGTAAGTTAGTAATAATAGATCGAAGTGAGTCGGCGACCTTTTCTCAAATTAAATTGAATCTATCAATTTAAATAGTAGTACCAGGCCTCCCTCACTCGCCCATAGCTACTGCGATGTATACCTAAACTTTCGTCAACGCCGGCGGTACTATCTGCCAGTCGGTTGTCACTGCTCACGCGCGCCCAACGTGTATTATTATTCTAATCACGGGATAACTGCGCATTCGTATTCTATATTAGAAACGATTTAAGTTTTTCATAGTCATTTTGCGGGTTTGACAAAAAACGAGCATAAGACCTATGTTTCATTTTCTTATATAATAATAATTCATTTATTTCAACCAATTCATAGTTATACATGTTCACATAATTTATAATAACTAATCTAGTCAGTCAAAAAACACATTACATTTAAAAATCATAACTAAATAATGCAATTAATTAATTACTTTATAAATTGTTAAACACAATCCAAAATTTCATCGTACCGACGGGACTCGAACCCGCACCCCCCGGATTACACGTCCAGGTGCTCTAATATAATAATCCGGGGGGTGCGGGTTCGAGTCCCGTCGGTACGATGAAATTTTGGATTGTGTTTAACAATTTACAAAAATATAAAGTGTTAGACACTTCAAAGAAACATAATATTTAATTACTTTATCTTATATAATTATTAATTATCTTATAATAAAATTAAAGTATCATTAAAAGTAAAATTTATAAAATTAGAAACGTGTAAGTATGTAGGTATTTAAAAATGTATTATTCATGACATCAAAATAATAATTAATTAATTAATCAATAGAAATTTTGCTTTGTAAGTTTTGTAGCATGTATCATACAGCAATGGTTTATATAGGCACAGTCAAACCTGTAAGTTAATACTTTCAGCAGCTGCGTAGCTAACGGCGGGCTAGACGGGCAGTGCCCTGGGGCCCCCGAGCTCAGGGGGCCCCCGGACTCTGACTTACAAATACATTTCAGTGGCGTAGCTACCGGAGGGCTAGACGGGGCAGTGCAACAGTGCCTCAAGCTCGGGGGGCTCGCCGAGTCTGACTTACAAACTATGAATTGATCTCGTGAACATTTCTCCCACATTCGGAATATAAAAAAATACAGGGGTCAACCAACAAGTCTCGAACATCTTTGTCAACAACCACCACCCCCTCCTTGCTCGAACTACTGCTGACCTCAAATCCAGACAATTATCAGCTAAGCTATCTCGACAGCGGAATCCGCGGTGAGATTCGAATTTCGTACTACGAAATTCAATCGTTCAATTCAAACCGCGGATTCCACTTCCAAGATAGCTTACAGAATAGCCTTACCTGCACCGATGGTCTGAAGCTGTAGTGAGTTGAGGGGAGGGACTTGCTGTAAGCTTAGACATTGCGAAAGCCTTTGACCGAGTCTGGCATAAGGCGCTACTTTCCAAGCTTCGCGGGACTTTGCACTTGGATCGCCAGCTTCCTTGGTGAACGTAGTATATCAGTAGTTGTTGATGATTTCAAATCTAACCAAATTTCCATCAACGCTGGTGTCCCACAGGGTTCTGTGCTGTCACCTACTCTATTTATTCTGCATATCAATGATATATGTTGCTAATTGCTGACATACATTGTTATGCAGACGATAGCACGGGTGACGCACACTATGTCGGTCGTGCTAACTCCTCTCTTTCCGAGGTGTAGGAATGCAGAGACAATGTTGTGTCTCAAATAGAAATCTCTCTTGAGAACGTCTCCAATGGGGTGAATGTAATTTGGTCCGATTTAACCCCACGAAGACACAAGTTTGCGCTTTCACTGCAATAAATACCCCCCTCTTCCGTAGCTCTCAGATTTCAGGGCGTTCTCCTTACAATATCCAACAGTCTTGGTCAACAGATCCTAGGCATCGACATTTATAGTGAGTTCCAATTAAAGAGTCAGTTGGAAGCCAAAGCAAAACTATGCATCCAGGAAGCTCGGTGAGCTTATCAGAGCGAAGCGATACCACATCAACGGCTTGTGCTTTACAAAGCACAAATTGGTTGTGGTGGTGATCTTGTTGTCTTCGCAGGCAGAGTCGGGAACGGGAGGCGGAGAAACAAACAACTCATTTGGAGTCTCAATAAAATCTCTCATTTATTTGATTATTATTACCGCTTAAATACATTCCAATAGTGCTGATACGTAATTGACCCAGTTTCGCACATAAAGACATTTTGCTATCATTGCAACTTACCCCTACACAAGTCGTTAATCTTTTATAAGACTACAGTATTTAACTTAAATTACATACAATTACACACACACATAGTTATCATTAGGAGTATGGACATCACCACCACATGGTCCACATATGGAATATTGTTCGCAATACGGTATTACACCCATTTTTTAAAAGTGTCTCAATTCCATTCTATAGTGCTAATAAACCACTAAAAAAACAATTTTTTTTCAATCGTTAAGTGCCATAAAAATGCATTTGAATTTTGAATTTTCAAATTTCGCGCGTAATTTGACGGAAACGCTTGATGCGGTGGACGCCATATTGCTCAGTGGTCATGACGACAGTTAGCTGTGTAAACAAATGCTAAAAATGATAATTATAAATGATAGTTGACAGTCGACGTCGGTGCGCTGACCATCTCTTACCGTGTCTATAATGGCAAATGCTTCCAGCTTTGAATTCCACCATCGCCATTCTTTTATCGTACTGCTTGTCACCGTCAAAAAGCTTACCCTCACATCTTAAAGACTTGGATGTTTCGCACTACCCGTTTTTACCGAGGATTTTTACCGCGTACCTGTAAGATGTGGAATGACCTGCCCGCCGCGATCTTCCCACCAAGCTATAGGATGGAATCTTTTAAAAAGGGTATTCACAAACTCCTCAAAGGTCGGCAACGCATGAACAGCACTCGTGCATTGCATGTATTGCAGTTGTCCATAGGCGACGGTAACCGCTTTCCATCAGGCAGGCTGTCTGCTTGTTTGCCCACCATAACATAACCATCGGAGATCACATCCTCACTTAACATCAGGTGAGATAGTGGTCAAACGCTTCATTATAATCAGCCAGTGTCAGTTCACTGCTGGACATAGGCCTCTCCCAAGATACGCCACTGAGCCCGATCTTAAGCTCATTGGGAGGGATATGCCCTAATCGCCACGCTGGGCAGGCGGGTTGGCGATCACAGGACGTAGCTCATCGCATCGGTGACGCTGCTGCCCGTCACCGGCCTGTAGTATTTAGCTACGCCATCATTTGAAACGGTTATACCGCCATTTGTCAGTCGCCAGAGCCTCGTTAGTTGAGTGGAGAGCCCGGTGGCGTAATCGGGAGAACGGTCGGCTTTGATGCCAGAGGTACCGAGTTCAATCCCCGCCGTGCACCAATTGATTTTTCTATGGAAAAATGTATGTGTGCCTTTCACATTTGCCTTCTGGTGAAGGAAAAACATCGTTAATGACCAACAACCCCCGCAGCATGGTGGTAGGACACTATCTAATGTCCGCCTGGCAAGCTACCAACCTCAAGTTAAAAAATCTGTCGCCAAACATCTAATGTGTTCCGGCAGCTATGCTTGAGAGCTAGTTCCCAGATAGTAGTCAAACGCTAGCCTATAAGATATTAAAAAAATGTTGGTCAGTAGGATGCACCACGGGCAGGTGAGGTTGGCTGGGAGCACTGAGGTGGTATTTGTGCTCCCTTAAACCCTTAAACTACAAACGCTTAAAAAAATTACAAGCGCGCGCTTTTGGACGGTTAATAGTTGTATGTAGTAAAATAGTTTAGTTGGGGCCCTAGTTTATTTTTTGCCCCAGGGCCTTTGGTTCCCTAGCTACGCCACTGACTTTCAGGGCGCTGTTAGGGCTGGCCCGAACCCTGCGCACCAGGGATGTGCACCGTTTCCTCATTGTCGTATAAAAACAATCAACTCGGGCTTCGGCGAACATCCCCGAAGCACTACAGTATCGAGGTAGCCCTAACAACACCCTAAAAGCATTATTGTATTGTATTGTATGCGCAGGGCGTTGTACTGTTTCTGAGGGTAGTGCACCCACAGGCTGCTCGTGTAGAAGGACGTACAAAATGCTCGAAAGAGAGTTATTTTGACATCCCTCGAGCAGCGAGCAAACCTGCGAGCTATCATATTAGCTCGTACAGACAACGCCTGTCGCTCTCTCTCTCTATGTCCATATTGTCCTTCAGGTCAGAGGTTACAAAGTGTCCAAGGTATTTGAAAGTTTCAACCTTCTTTAAGGGAGTTCCGTTTAGTTCCAGGGCTGGTATGGTCTTTAAACACTTGCCTCTAGCCTGAAAGACCATATATTCACTCTTATTTGAGTTAAAGATTGTGAGCGACACGCTTCGCTGCATGGCATATGATTATTGTTCAAAGTTGGGTTGTTAATTGTTAATTATACCTTTTTTTTATTTACCATTAATATATTAATAAAAATAAATACAAGTAAATACATTTAAAAAAAAACACAGTATATGGTTAGAAAGTAACGGAAATACCTATAATTACGTATGTAGATTTAAGTTTTTTTTTTTTTTTTTTTTTTTTTATACGTTATAGGCTAGCGTTTGACCACTATCTCACCTGTTGGTAAGTGATGATGCGGTCGAAGATGGTAAGCACGCTAGGCCTAGAATGGGAACTGGCTCTCAAGGATAGCTGCCGAAACACATTAGATGTTAAAATAATACAGATAATAATAATATGTAAAGTACCTAACTACTTAAATGAATAAAAATAATAATAACAGTATTGTAAGAAAGCATTGAAAATACCGTATTACGTACACAGATATAAAATATAAATCAAGACTATCAGTATCCACAATCAGTAATACCTACATTACACTTACCTACTCCTTACCTCCAAACTCACTTGGACTTGTATCTATCTACTGATTACCTACCTAGTGTAGCACGATAGTGAATGTGAGTGCCAGCACAAGCTACTGGCTTATTGGCACAATATAAATTGTATCTACTACTAACAACGTGTTTATGAATAAATAAAAAAATAAAAAAAAACTAATACAATAAACCGTGGCTAAGGACGTATCTCTCACACTGACCTATCAGCTTTGACAGCCAACACATCGAGGCACTCAGCAGCACCATGCCGTCCGCATAGCTGATGTTATTGAAAGCTACTCCGTCTATATGGCAGCCGACATGTGTGCTGCTGAGCTTCTCGATCACTGCATTTATATAAAGGTTGAAAAGCTTAGGCGAGGACAACCCCCTTTGCCTCACCCCGCACTCCAACCTGTAGGGTCCGAGTATGCTCCCGACCACCGAACAAGGTTGACCTGGTTCCGGTACCAGTACTTAAACATGTTAACTTGGTCTTCAGGCATAGACGTTTGGTCAAGTTTTTTCCACAGAATGTCATAGGCAACCAGGTCAAATGCCTTCGATAAGTCGAGGAAGCACGCAAAAACTGGCGTATTACGATCGGTATAGTACTTGACAGTCTGCTTTAAGCACAATACAGCTGATTCTGTTGATATCCCTGACCTATAGCCGAACTGGTTGTCATGAATTCGCAGGTACTTATCAAGCTGAGTGCTAAGCAGACTGTCGAGTACCTTCGATGAAACAGTAGCCAATGAGATCGGTCTATAGTTTGTCTTGTCACTTGTATCACTTGTTTTACTCTTAACTATTGGTACCACCACAGTTTTCATCATTTCGGAAGGTAAATAAATACCCATGACCTAAGCACAGATTGTAAAACATTGCCAGGACTCTGGGCAGATGGAAGCCTGCATAATTAAGGTGCTCTATGCTTAGATCATCATGGCCAGGGGATTTTCCTCGTGACATCGATTATATCACCTTATTGACGTCCTTGGCCGTGAAGACTAACTTCTTGAGCCTGACTTTTACGGTCATCTCCCGACTGTGATGGCCCCAAGGGTGACCTTACAGTAAAATAGTTCATAAACATGTTGGCAATCTCATTTCGATCGTTTAAACCATTGACACTCACAGGCAGGCCAGGCTTGTTGTTTAACTTGTTGGTGCATTTCCAGAAGTTGCCAAAGTCGCGCTGAGTGTGATGTGAGACCAACATATCCATTTTTATTTGCTCATTGTGGTCTTGGCACCATTTTAAACGCGACTTTCCTGCATCTCATTCCAAACACGACCTGACCTTGGTTTACCGCACCATACCTACTGAGTAAACTTACACCTGGCCTCCCTGTGAGATGCACGTACGTACTTATTCCAGCCAGTAACAGGTTTATGACGTGTACTATTTGTCTCGCTACATGAATATCTAACGCTCGCAGCTTCACTTAAAGCGGATACAATATTATTAGACATATCGTCAATAACAAATCTATGGTCAACATTATCTTCTAATACTATAAGAATCGTTGTCCTGACATACTGACTGACTGACTCACTGACTGACTCACTGACAGACAACGCACAGCCTAAACCGCTGGTCGTAGAGACTTGAAATTTGGAGGGTATATTTGTCTTAGTACGTAGGGGTGTACTAAGAAAGGATTTTTCAAAATTCACCCCTTAAGGGGATGAAATGGGGGTTCAAAGTTTGTATGGAGAAATAAGATTAGATAGTCTTTTCTATCCGAAACTTTACACAAGTGCTTCAGTACAAAAATAAGTAAATACGTGTTTCAGGATTTTTTGAAATTCCACCCCTAAGAGGGTGAAATGGGGTAACAAAGTGTGAAAATCAATATTTTTTCGGATTGCGCTAAAACTTGGCATGCAGATAATTATTACAACGTTAGTTTCCTTTGAAAAGGGATTTATCAAATTTCACCCCTGAAGGGGATGAAACGGGGGTTCAAAGTTTCTATAGAGAAACTTTATTAGATAGTCTTTTCTATTCGAAACTTCACACAAGTGCTTCAGGACATAAATAAGTAAACACGTGTTTTAGGTTTTTTCGAAATTCCACCCCTAAGAGGGTGAAATGGGGTAACAAAGTCTAAAAATCAATATTGTTTTGGATTGCGCTGAAATTTAGCATACAGGTGGTTATTATGACGTTAGTATCAGCTAAGAAGGGATTTTCTAAAATTCACCCCTTAAAGGGATGAAACGGGGGTTCAAAGTTTCTATGGAGAAACAACATTAGATAGTATTTTCTATTCGAAACTTCACACAAGTGCTTGAGTACATAAATAAGAAAATACGTGTTTTAGGCTTTTTCGAAATTCTACCCCTAAGAGGCTGAAATGGGGTAACTAAGTCTGAAAATCAATATTGTTTCGGATTGCGCTGAAATTTGGCATACAGGTGGTTATTATAAAGTAAGTATCAGCTAAGAAAAATTTTTCTAAAATTCACCCCTTAAAGGGAAATAAAGGGGGTACAAAGTTTCTATGGAGAAACATTATTAGATAGTCTTTTCTATTCGAAACTTCACACAAGTGCTTCAGGACATAAATAAGTAAATACGTGTTGTAGGTTTTTTTCGAAATTCTACCCCTAAAAGGGTGAAATGGGGTAACAAAGTCTGAAATCAATATTGTTTCGGATTGCGCTGAAATTTGACATGCAGATAGTTATTTTGGCGTAGGTATCCGCTAAGAGAGTATTTTTCAAAATTCACTCTTTAAGGGGATGAAACGAGGGTTCTTAGTTTGTACGGAGAAACAATATTAGATAGTTTTTTCTATTCGAAACTTCACACAAGTGCTTCAGTAAATAAATTAGAAAATAGGCATTTTAGGCTTTTTCGAAATGCCATCCCTGAAAGGGTGAAGTGGGGTAACAAAGCGTGAAATCAATATTGTTTCGGATTGCGCTGAAATTTGACATGCAGATAGTTATTTTTACGTAGGTATCCGCTAAGAAAAGATTTTTCAATATTCACTCTTTAAGGGGATGAAACGGGGTTTAAAGTTTGTATGGAGAAACAAGATAAGATAGTCTTTTCTATTCGAAACTTCACACAAGTGCTTCAGTAAATAAATAAGAAAATACGCATTTTAGGCTTTTTAGAAATGCCACCCCTGAAAGGGTGAAGTAGGGTAGCAAAGTCTGAAATCAATATTGTTTCGGATTGCGCTGAAATTTGGCATGCAGATAGTTATTTTTACGTAGGTATCCGCTAAGAAAGGATTTTTCAAAATTCACTCTTTAAGGGGATGAAACGGGGTTTAAAGTTTGTATGGAGAAACAAGATAAGATAGTCTTTTCTATTCGAAAATTCGCACAAGTACTTCAGTAAATAAATAAGTAAATACGTGTGCCACCCCTAAAAGGGTGAAGTGGGGTAACAAAGTCTGAAATCAATATTGTTTCGGATTGCGCTGAAATTTGGCATGCAGATAGTTATTTTGACGTAGGTATGACCGTTAAGAAAGGATTTTTCAAAATTCACTCTTTAAAGGGATGAAACGGGGGTTCAAAATTTGAACCGATTGGCTTTTACTTCTTTCATGTATTTTATGATAGAAAGGATTTTACAAAATAAAAGTTTTTAAGTAAATAAAAGAAGTGTAACGCGGGCGAAGCCGCGGGGAACTTCTAGTTACAAATATAGTCAGAGCACTCATTCAGTTCATCGGGGAAATGTATGAGTCTTAAACCTACTATGACAAAGCTGCCAGTATGGGCGTATTTCATCGCGACTTCTTTCACCCCACCGTATTTTGCTATATGGTTTGTCGGTGTCACTTACCATCACAGGTGGAATATTGTATAATTTGTATTGGTGAACTAGTCGCACCGTCAGTGTCCACGTCTCGGCTCCGTAAGTAATAACAGGTAGGACGCACTCGTTAAAGACTTTCGTCTTTAGGCTTTGTGGTATGGGCGACGAAAAGACTCGACGAAGTTTTCCGAATGCTGCCCATCCCAACTGTATTCTTCTGCGAGCTTCCTTCTCAAAGTTGTTTCTAACCAATTGCAAGATTTGCCCAAAGTAGACGTATTCGTGAATAACTTCGAGGGGAACTCCGTTTAGGGCAATCGGTTCCGGAATAACATGTTCGTTGAACATGATCTTGGTCTTATCCAAGTTCATCCGGAGACCGATGCGTGCAGAAGAATCAGCGAGGGTGGTCTGCAGCATGTGTTGCAAGTCCTGCACGGTTTCAGCCATGATGACGATATCATCTGCAAATCTCAAGTGTGAGAGGTAGGTAATTGCCATTGACATTTACGCCCCGTCCTTTCCAGTTCAGCGTTTGGAATATATCCTCTAGAGCGTTTTTGAACAATTTGGAGGAAATAACGTCCCCTTGTCTCACACCTCTATGTAAGTGGATATGTTCAGTCTGCTGATTTTGTACTTGGACGGTCATAGTCGCGGCATAGAAAAGATAATAATACTACGTATAGAACGGACACTCTGTTCCCCCCACCAATCCGGACTACCTCACCTCACCACCGATTCTGATCTGTCGAGGCGCAAACGTGAACAAGGACGCCATACGCGCACGACTACAGAACAATACTACCTCTCAGGGAGAAGAACATAAACTTCATACATGTATGAATATAAAACACAGAAATATTAATAATAAGTATTATGGAATATTTCTGTGGGACTGGGTAGACACAGGAGGTTCAAATTTACGTAGTTTCTATATAATATACTAGCAGCCCGCCCCGGCTTCGCACGGGTAGAACATATATGCCTACAAAATTTGCATCAGTTTGTTGCATCGAATATAAAATATGAACATATTTAACAACCATCGTCATATTTCATCCAATTTACACAAAACCTTAACGAATTATGCACCTAAACCTTCCTCATAAACACTCTGGCTATTGGTGAAAACCGCATGATAATCCGTTCAGTAGCTATTGAGATTATTGCGAACAGACAGACAGACGCAGTGATGAACTTTGTTTTATAATACTTACGTATTGATATTGGACGGCCCTTTGGCGTAAAGGATAGTTACCCTGATTCTGACCCGACGGTCGTTGGTTCTAATCCTAGCTATATACCTACCAATGAAAGTTTTATGTGCATTCATGAATCATGAGTTTTCGTACAGTGGTAGTGGAATCATTAAATCTACCAAAAAGTAGCTTACCACCAAGGAGTACATCTGCCGCCGTAACCTTACGTCGTTCCCCGACGCAAAATGTAGGGGTAATATACGTTTAACGTGTTTATCTGTGTGTCTGTCTGTAGCATCTTAGCACCTCACCGGATGAACCGATTTTGTTTTTATTATTGATAGTTTTTTTTTGTTTGATAGATGTCTTCATCGAGAGTTTTCTTAGCTTTGATTCATGAAAATTCGTTCAATCGTTATAAAATTATGAGCTTTTTTCTAGTTAATTGCGCTATGAAATCAACTTTCATAGGTCTGATCATTTGAGCTTACTCATTACAAACATACAAAAATACAAATGTTCTCTCTTTATAATATTAGTATAGACTAGTATAGATATACTAATACACTTATACTTGTATACCTAACTATATATTCGTATTTTAGAATTCATTTTCATAAATGAAACAACGATATACTCGTGCGTAAATAAACCTTAGTTTTTAAATATTGAATAAAAACTTTCTTAATAATTGATTTATCTTTGTCACTTTTTCAAATCAAGTAACTTAAATATATGAAATGTATCTACCTAACTCTACACTATTCAAATAACGTAATCATCAGGCTCTGGCGACCGACAAATGGCGGTAAAACCATTTCAAATTATGGCGTAGCTAAATACTTACTACACGTCGATGACGGGCAGCAGCACACGGTGCGAGAAGCTACGTCCTGCGATCGCCAACCCGCCTGCCCAGCGTGGCGATTAAGGCATACCTACCCCTCCCAATGAGCCGAAGATCGGGCTCAGTGGCGTATCTTAGGAGAGGCGTGCGTCCAGCAGTGGACTGACACTGGTTGTTTATGATGATGGAGGTAAATAATAGAGAGATAGTTGATCAAGTGCGTATATTAGTTCATGTCTTGTATTTATGCGCGGGCGCGGGTCGGGTCGCGCGCGGCGGCGCGGCGGCGGAGCGCGCGCGTTGTCCGTGACGCTCGCGCCATTCTGCCTCCAAGCGCGCGTACACACCGCCTGAGGAATACACCGGATAATAGTGAAGTGCCACTCGAGTGAACTTGCGTGTTAGAGTCTGTGCTTAAAGAGAACCGTCGTAACGTTACGATGAACTAACATTCAAATCAAAGGTAAGGAAGGCAGGTACATATATACTTACCTAGTCTCCCACGATAATGATAAGAGTACCTACGTACCCACCAAGGTATCAAACGTCTAATAAAACGATAAACACCGGCTGCATGCACGAAAAATGTCTCGTTACGCTTGTACGCATGCGCCGATTTCATCAATGTTTTGTTATGACGTTATCACGTTAAACTATCGTCCGTAAACTAACTTTACAGGCAACCAATTTTTTTTAGTCATATTGGCAATGATTGCAATGTTGTCAACGTAACAAAAACTGTAAATTAGAACCATTGAAACGCGCGCCCTCAATTTCTACGACGGTTTTCTGTTTGCACAGACTCTACTTATTAGTGAAGTGCTTGTTGTTACTGAGAAAATTAAAGATCGTTTAGAAAAGAAAAAACCGACTTCAAATGTCGTGCTAGTCATTTTCAGTACCAAGTTTGAGGTATTTATCTATATATGGATGAAATTTAAATGGGATGACCTGGGAAGCACCCTTTCATACATAAAAATATTTTCCGGTTTATGGGTTCAGGCGTCTTCGAGTAATCGATGAACATACGTAAAAAAAAATAATTTCGACAAATTGAGAACCTCCTTCTTTTATGTGAATTCGGTTAAAAACAAGCGACTTCCATGCCCCGCGAGTTAGTAGCAAGTTTATCGTCATATCTGCTCTCTGCTGGAGATACTTGTCAGATCTCGATCAAATTACAATGAGACCACCTTGGAAATGTGCCCTACTGATAAAAAAAAGAATCATTCGAATCGGTTCACAATTGACGGAGCAATCGTGTAACATACATACAAAAAAATAAAATAAAATACATACAGACGAACATAGAACCTCCTCCTTTTTGCAAGTCGTTTAAAATTGGAAATGTGCCCTACTGATAAAAAAAAGAATCATTCGAATCGGTTCACAATTGACGGAGCAATCGTGTAACATACATACAAAAAAATAAAATAAATTACATACAGACGAACATAGAACCTCCTTCTTTTTGCAAGTCGTTTAAAAAAACCGGCGCTAAGATGCCCACAGGCCCCACAGCCTAATGATTATAACGGCCTATCCTACCTAACCTATTTTTTTAAGCTTATATATATTGGTAATAGCACACTATATCACCCTCAAGTAACAAAATCTGTCACTAAACATCTAATTTGTTCCAACAGCTATCATTGAGAGCCAGTTCCCATTCTAGGCCTAGCGTGCTACCATCTTCGACCGCATCATCACTTACCAACAGAGGTGAGATAGTGGTCAAACGCCAGCCTATATGATATTTAAAAAAAACCTATCACGTTTGTGTGTGATTCTCAATCATGTGCGTACCTGCGGGCACCTTTGCCTTCCCAGCCTGCAGGTTGGCCCGTCGAGCGAGAGCCGCACGCATCTGTCTCGCGGCGCGCTCCTCGAACCGGCGCTGCTGGTCCTGGTTACTTCGAGCTGATACGCAGGACACCCACTGACGGCCCACCACGCGCGTACGTCTGTTTTAGAAGCATCATTGTTATACTGCTGTGCCCCGCGGTTTTACCCGCGTAGACATCGTTCCCGTGGGAATATCGGGATAAAAAGTGTAAGTAAGTAACCCCATGTGTTATTCCAGGGTCTAAGATATCTACATACCAAATTTCAGCTCAATCGGTTGAGTAGTCTTAGCGTGAAAAGGTAACAAACATACACACAGACTTTCGCCTTTTCTGGCTTGATCACTACTTAAGTAAATATTTATGTGCGCTTTTCAAAGTGGCTCTCCGCTGAAGGAAAAACATAATTAAGAAACCTCCAACATCCGCTTGGTGGTAGGACACTGTCTAATGTCCGCCTGGCCAGCTACCACCCACGAAACAAATTACATGTTTGGCGACAGATTTTCTAACTCATGTTAGATGAAATTTGCATGAAATTCTAATGTGTTCCGAAAGCTATCATTGAGAGCCAGTTCCCATTCTAGGTCTAGCGTGCTACTATCCTCGACCGCATCATCACTTACCAACAGGTGAGATAGTGATCAAACGCTAGCCTATCATATCATCTTCCTACCCTTATTCCACTAAAGCCTATAATGATACAAAAATACTCATAAGTCCTCGATTAAGCTGCTTAGTCCACATGGACTAAAACATCAGTATTTCAATCTTACTCAACCAGAAGAGTACATACACACTTTACGATGGATGTGATGTCTCACTATGGTAGGCATGTAAGATTTAAATAAGAAGGTACATAGATCTTCGGGTATTCCAGGAACAAAGTTAAGGATTTTCATATAGGTACCTCAGATTTTCAGTAATATCTAAGTAACTAAGTTAAACTTTATATAGTTTATATAGTTTTGAGAAAGGCTTAGATCATGTGCTTATATCTAGTACTTATAATACAAACTGACAATGCAGTAGACCAGCTTAAGACAATCTAAAAATTT
This sequence comes from Cabera pusaria, assembly GCA_954871355.1. Lineage (NCBI taxonomy): Eukaryota > Metazoa > Arthropoda > Insecta > Lepidoptera > Geometridae > Cabera > Cabera pusaria. Next base: position 2,442,034 of record OX940906.1, on the reverse strand, counting down.
GAAATATTAATAAAAACGCTTACAGCACTTTATTGTAATGTCCACAAAATCTGCTCTACAAATGTTAAAACACCATCCAAGTGAATTAAATCATAATAAACACAAAGCACATCATATACAGCTCATCAACACGTGCTTATACACAAAAGTTTTGCTTGGAGTACCTCAAGGGGTCATCCTAGGTCTGCTACTGTTCACTCACTTGTTCCCCTGGTTTGAATGCGGGCGTACAACCCTGTGAACCTTCCTCCTCGGAGCCGTATCCTCGTCACTCTTTGCGCTGGTGCCGGAGCTCTGCTCGCTTTCAGAGGAGCTGGACTGCTCGCCGCAGTCATCCGCGGAGTCGCCGCCGCCGGGGGCGCCTTTCTTTGTATAGCAGGGGGTGTCATTACAAACGGAAAGGTGTTATCTTGCCTATATAAGTTTGAAATGCATGACCATGCTAGGCATTTTAGGTACATATTGTCCAAGTTTAGGACAACATGCAAAGTCAATTAGATGCTGCAGAATTGCTGGGTGTTTTGCTGATGTAGCTGTGAAGCAAATTTTGTAAAATTGTGGTTATATAACACATTTCTCTAATGCTTTCATATAATTTTTTTGGAAAATTCACTAAGCATAAAATATTTTGATAAGACGTATAGGTAATATGCTAATCAAATCCGCAAATAACATGAATAAACTACCTTTACATCTCTCATATTCGGTAAGAAGGTCCGTATTACCCCCAAATGGAGCTTGTAGGTAACCAATTAGCGCTCTAGGGTAATAATGTAGCTAGAAAAGCCCTAGGGCGGTAAGTAATTAAAAAAAAACTCTTCACTCCTTCAAAAAGTTTGCGTACATCTAACCATCATACTGGCAATGGACATCATGCATTCAGCCCAATGACAAAAGAGGTCGCTTCGCTATTCAGCCTTGTCTTTGTATGAGTATAATAGTCATCAATTTTAAATATCGAACGGCGAAGCACAATTTCGTTCTTGAAAAATAAAATTTAAAAAAAGATGAACATAGGCGGGAATAGAAAACATATTGTTTGTTTTTGGGATTTTTTTATAATTACGTGCTTATTAGGAAAAAAACATGAGTTCTGCAAGTGATGAAGAAATATGCTGCACTCCCGATTTAATGGAAATTGAAGCTGAAGCAGCAATTAACAATCATTTCACTATAAATTTTAACTAATAAAATGTTTTATTCTTGTAATGCCGGTTTCTTTCTACTTACCTCACAATCGAGATGTAAAGCAGAGTAGTTAGCTCGGGTGTAAGCATCAATTGCACCCTCGAACTACAGGCGCCCTCGCTGCGCTCGTGCGCCTAAATATCTCGGGCTACAATTGATGCCTTACAGCCCTTGGCTACTAATCTACTATTACTGTACACGAAAAAATATTGGTAACCTTAGTTGTTTTCTTCAAGACTATAATAAAATAATTCAAAAGATTTTTCACCCTGCATTCATTCACTCATATTCTACTTCTATCTATCTACGGCAATATAACAACTTTTGCTAGTGTGTATTTCCATTAACATTTTGATATCTAGATATCTACTTATATCTGTCTACTAGAACTAAATACCTAATACTGGTCAGGTACTCGAATTAGTATGTGCAGAAAAATAGCAATTGTATAAAGCAGTTGTATAAAGTTTTACGTGTCTAACTGTTTAATAATTTTCCAAGCAAGTTGAATTTTAACTTAAGAAAAATAATTAAGATTGTTTAAAAACTAAAACAGCCGACTTCCATGTCAGTTTTAGAAGAACCTCGCAATTCCTCACAAAATCCTTACCTTCAACTTGGGCATTTCCTCTTTAACTGTCGGTTTCTTCTCTTTATCCTGGGGCGGTACCGAGCTAGTCTTGCAGGTCTCCGCCAGGGTCTGCGATGTGGACTGACCGACGCCGATCGGCGGCGATCCAGGTCTCGTGCAAGCTGTAGTGTTCGTGAAGTGATGGGGAAACGGTGCATTGGGGTACAAGGTTAATAGACTCATGAGATTTTTGAAAAGTTTATGTTCGTACTTGGTTTGAATTTCATTTGGTTCACATAGTTACCTACATGATTGTTAGATTTGGAGCATTTTGATGATATTGTTGACACAGATTTTGTGTTCAAACTTTGTAGGAATGTGACAGTCGAGTTGGATAGGTGTGGCAATGTTTTCAGAGTTAAAATAAAGGGAATTTTGCAAAGTATGATTTTGCATTACCTTGTGGAATGTTTCCTGGTACTAAATTGCACAGTCACGATTGTTTACGTGTACTAAGATGATGTGCAATAGGTGCCAGGATTGTAACAATTGAATGTTGATTCGAGTATTTGTATTTGTGATTTTATTTATGTTTGTGTCAATAGGGAACTCTTGCAGAATTTGTATATCCTACGGTTCGTGCTTTTATGATATTTTTGCCAAAAAGTTTCCATGATGTGTCTTTCTCATTGTGATTTATCTCTATGTATAATGGTAATGTACGGTCCTAACAGTGTGTGATTAGAACAGGTTTCGGAAGGGTGGTGGGCTTTGCAACTCAGTGTTGTGCTCACTTGCCTTCTATTTCCGGTTGATAGAAAAGGTACATCCCTTTTCCTAACAAGGAAGAGTAGAACGGACTTGAGGAAACAATCTTCCACTACTATCCAGTCATAACTTTTGTACAGAATTCGTTCCTAGTGAAATTTTGTGTATTTACATTGTGAAATGCCAATTGCAGATCTATTGGGAAGCACGACACGGCTGCTACATGTTTTGCCAATTATGTAGCATATGTACAGCTTCTGGGTTTTCGTTCTAGACACTGTGGGCTATGTTTTGACTAATTTGTGGTGAGATGATGATCATTATGTCACCCTAAACATATTTCGCTAGAATTCTCAACATTAAAGCAATAAATTGCCACTTTCATCTTAAAAGCTAAAGCTCATCGTGTTAATTCACTGATAAATTTTAACTTATTATGGCGGTTTTTTCCATCTTTCGGTTTTATATCTTAATTCTGCATGTCGTCTATTCTATTGCCATTATTTTTTTATTTACGATTCCATTATTTTTAAATTACCCACATCACCGCACCACATTTTCTTCTAATTTCTAGAAGTGTTAGAGAATCATTAACCATTGATAAATCGTTGTTACGCAGCATAATGCTTTGACTAAGAATCAATGGCCAATGAATCTATAAAAGTGCTTTTAAACATATTTGAGGTAATTATCGACATCGAAATGAACATATGGTTTGGTTACTAGATTTCTTAATGTATTTGTTTATTGTATCAAAACCACACTTAAAAACATCATCTGATTTTATAAGTGTATTTCACATTATGTTTATGACTGTAAAATCTATAGCAACTTCACAATTTACTATATGACTTTGCCCTACGCTCTCGTTCTCAATCGCAAAGTTCAACGAACCCACACCACGAATATGTTCAGAAGCACCTTACTCATTATTTTCACTGTTCCGATTTGTACTTACGGTTGAACTTATTGTTGCTGGTGTACAGTTTTCCCAGCAGACCCAGCGGAGGACGAGACGGAGATAGTTGGATGCCTTCCCACCAGAACACCTCCTTGCATTGCAGGCGGCCGGATTCGTCGCCATTTTCTATTAATAAAAGAATAGCCAGTTTCTTGTGTAATACACAAAAAGCCGTTGCTGCTGCGTGACTACATTCCACAAACATTTTATACGACCTTCGACTAAGAAGTGTTTTTGCCTTTGTCGCACACGGTGACGCTGCTGGTCACATCACAACACAATACGCCACAAGGCGCTGTTTCTCGTTCCGGTCTTCCGATTCCCGATAAAAACGACATCTTAGACCGCATCTTCACTGAATATACCTTCACTTTCACTTTTCACTTTCATTTTTCACTTTAAATTTACACGTTCATTTTTCACTTTTCACTTTCACTTTTCACTTTCACTTTTCACTTTTCACTTTCACTTTTCACTTTCACTTAACATCAGATGAGATAGCAGTCAAGGGCGTGTCTGACAGAAATAGATAAATAAAAGAAGACTAACCTCGCTGCACCAACCTGGTTACCCTCTCCGGGAACATGAGCTGAGGGGGCCGCATGGCGATGATGTCCCGGTACTTGTTGTACACCTCGATAACTGACGCGTCAGTCGGCAGACGCTCGTCTGGGACGTGCTCGCGGAACTGACAACCCTGGAGGAATTGCCCGGTACTTAGGCGTACATTACACGATTTATTCGTCATTCAAAGTCATCATTCATGACTGATAGTTGCCGACGCACAAAATTAAAGTATCTAAATATCGGTCAGTCAGCGTCAATCACCCCATTAGACTATAGGTTATCCATCAGTCACAGCCGTGACTGTGAGCAAACTGACAGCTAAACCTATCGTGTAGGTAGGTAATGGACGCCTTATACTCAGCACAGCGAAACATAATGCACTTCAATAGGTAGGTATAGGTATATAGTTTTTAGGGTTCCGTTCCCAAAGGGTAAAACGGGACCCTATTACTGAGACTCCGCTGTATGTCTGTCTGTCCGTCTGTCAACAGGCTGTATCTCATGAACCGTGATAGGTAGACGGTTGAAATTTTCACAGATGATATATTTCTGTTGCCGCTCTATGCTATCAACAAACACTAAAAACAAAACAAAATTAAAAATTAAAGGGGGTCCCCATACAAAAAAACGTGTTTTTACCGATTATTTAACATATTAATAAATAATATGAATAACCTACCTTTGTGTTAAAGTTTACATGCGTTCACTTAGTTGGTGTTAGAAGTTAGTCAGATATTCGTTAGATGGCGTTGTAGTTAATAAGCATGTTTGGTATTGACACGGTAATATACTATAATATTATACCTACTTATATATTATTATACTGCGGTTTGGAACTCTCTGTGTGCGAGACAAAATTCTGAGTCGCACTTGGCCAGGTTTTTTTAAACTATCTTAATTACCTATGCTTCAACACCTCAAAAGACTAAACCTCTAATTGTATAACTCACAGTGTTTCTGGTGATGGTCTCGAAGCGGTAGGCGCGCTCCCCGCAGCACGGGTACCGGCCGGCAGCCAGCGGAGCCCGGCCCTCCACGCACAGCATGTGAGGAGGCTGCTCGTGGTGGGAGCACCACTCCATCTGCACACGACGCTTATATCATCAACAGATTTTTTTATAAATACCTATACTAGTGGTGTATGAGGATCCAGTGGTATAGTGGGAGAATGGTCGGCTTTGACACCAAAGGTACCGAGTTCTCTATCCCGCCGTGCACCAATGGATTTTTCTATCGAAAAATTAATGTGCGCTTGTTACAGTGGCCCTCCGGTGAAGGAAAAAACATCGTTAAGAAACCTCCAACCCGCATGGTGTTCATCTAGTGTCCGCCTGGCCAGCTACCACCCTCAAGTTGTAATGTTGTAATGCAAATATGTCGCCAAACATCTAATGTGTTCCGGCAGCTATACTTGCGAGCCAGTAGGGCTATTCTGTAAGCTCGTTTATACATTTTGGAAGCGGGATCTGCGTATGATTTTGATTTCGTAATACAAAATTCAAATCTCACCATCAATTTATAAAAGGTACTACGATCCAGGAGAAAATCTGCCGAAAAAAACTTACGGTTTTCCAGCAGCACAGCTCTTGAGAGTCAGGCTATTCTAGGCCTAGCGTGTTTACCATCTTCGACCGCATCATGGCTCACCACTAGGCGAGAAAATGGCCCAGTGCTAGCCGATAGATTAATAATATCGTTTAAAAACTAAAAAACAATATTTTTATTAGCTATTCATTTTTAGTACCAATTTTGAGATGTTTATCTCAATATCTCTGGAGATACTTATCATACCTCGATAAAATTACCATGGTACCACACTTGAGATATCTCCTTTCGAACAAAAAAAGAATAATCAAAATCGGTTCATAAACGACGAAGTTATCCGCGAACAAACACAAAAAAAATATATATATATATACGGTCGAATTGAGAAACCTCCTCCTTTTTTTGAAGTCGGTTAAAAACTAAAAAACAACCGACTTCAATGCCGCGCTATTCATTTTTAGTACCAATTTTGAGATGTTTATCTCAATATCTCTGGAGATACTTATCAGACCTCGATAAAATTACCATGGTATCACACTTGGGATATCTCCTTTCGGAAAAAAAAAGAATAATCAAAATCGGTTCATAAACGACGAAGTTATCCGCAAACAAACATAAAAAAATATATATATACGGTCGAATTGAGAAACCTCCTCCTTTTTTTGAAGTCGGTTAAAAAGTTAAGGCTACAAAAACATTACCTATCGTTGATTGCGAGCACGAAACAAGATCTTCCTAATTCTTCAAACTTTAAAGCTAGTTTATCACTAAAACCACGTTTGCGGAGTAATTGGGCAGCTATAATAGGCATGCGATAGAGAAAAGCCTATTTTCGATAAACTTGGAATTGATAAAAGAATATGTACAACCACGTAATGTACTCGCTCAATACAGGAGTAAATATGTACCTGGTATGCGGGGAAGTATGTGTCACACAGCTGACACCTCAGGAAGTGGCAGTCCGCCCACAGCCGCCAGTACACGCGGCGCCACGACCTGAGCTCGCCGTACAACCACGTTATGTACTCGCTCAATACAGGAGTAAATATGTACCTGGTATGCGGGGAAGTATGTGTCACACAGCTGACACCTCAGGAAGTGGCAGTCCGCCCACAGCCGCCAGTACACGCGGCGCCACGACCTGAGCTCGCCGTACAACCACGTTATGTACTCGTTCAGACTCCACGCCGGATCCCTACAAATGATGCTTATTTAGCTGGCAGGATACTGGATACAAGTGCTGGGCAAGTGCTCGCCTGTCTGGTCACTACCCTCAAGCTGGAAGATTTGACGGTGACTGCCGACGGCCGGCAATCATCACCCAGTTCCCGTTTTAGGTCTAGCTACTTTTACTATTATTTATTCTGTGGTCTAGCATAGCACGGTAGTACACAGATTATATAATAGTTACTACGTAAGCTAGTATCTTCAACCACATCATTACTCGCACATCTGGCAAAATAATAGCTACTGTGGAGCTTTCAAATTATGGGTCCGGTTTGTTATTGTTACAAAATTCCGGCAAGTTAAAAACTTGGATGTAAAATATTATTATTAATTTATTCAGTAAAATGTCTCGGGTCGCAATACGCCTGGTCCTTTCGAAGGCATTGATGGAGCCGAAGCCAACGTCAAGAGGCCCATTGCAATTTATAACTTAACTAGCAGCCCGCCCCGGCTTCGCACGGGTAGAACATATATGCCTACAAAATTAGCATCAGTTTGTTGCATCGAATATATAATATGAACATATTTAACATCAAATTTCATCCAATTTACACAAAACCTTAACGAATTATGCACCTAAACCTTCCTCATAAACACTCTGGCTATTGGTAAAAACCGCATGATAATCCGTTCAGTAGCTATTGAGATTATTGCGAACAGATAGACAGACGCAGTGATGGATTTAGTTTTATAATACTTACGTAGTATATTGGACGGCCCTTTGGCGTAAAGGATAGTTACCCTGATTCTGACCAGACGGTCGTTGGTTATAATCCTAGCTATATACCTACCAATGAAAGTTTTATGTGCATTCATGAATCATGAGTTTTCGTACAGTGGTAGTGGGATCATTAAATCTACCAAAAAGTAGCTTACCACCAAGGAGAATATCTGCCGCCGTAACCTTACGGCGTTCCCCGACGCGAAATGTAGGGGTAATATACGTTTAACGTGTGCATCTGTGTGTCTGTCTGTAGCATCTTAGCATCTAACCGGATGAACAGATTTTGTTTTTAATTTTCATAGTTTTTTTTTGTTTGATAGATGTCTTCATCGAGAGTTTTCTTAGCTTTCATTCATGAAAATTCGTTCAATCGTTATAAAACTATGAGCTTTTTTCTAGTTAATTGCGCTATGAAATCAACTTTTATAGGTCTGATCAATTCGAAAATATTATTCTTCAACGATACTGTAAGAATATGGATGCATTGACCTGATGCTGGGACATCTCCTGGACTCTACAGAATACTCAAATCCTCACCGACTTAGAGCTCAGATTTTAAATGTCGTGTTTAGAGTCATTGGAATGCTTTTAATGAAAAGATTAGGTATACATAGATCAGTCGGGGTGGTTTAAAATATTATATTATTATATATATAGATGAATATTATTTTATACAACAGATCATATTATTATACTATATTGACTTCAAATTGATTGTGATCGGTAGGGATCTACAGCATAGCTAAGCTTATAATAATATTTTCGTAGTAACTATGACCTAATCTGTGGTTTCACTGCAGATATTTTATTAATTTTGCGATGCGTGTTTGTGAAACCCGTGATATATTCTAGAGTTTTCATTTGAATTATATACTGTAAAGGACAATTTTAATCTATAATATGTGGCCTAGCTAATTAACGTAATTATTTGGATAAGGATTAATACTATATACTTGAAAATAGCTTTGGAAGTTATGTAATATTTTGTAACAACAAATTAAAGATTAAAATGGTTACTGTGAGTCAACCTTAAGAGATAGACATATGCTGTCGCGAACTTTTTTGTAGGTCTTATTAAGTTGTACAACTCTTGCATAGAAAATATTCTTCTATCTATTTTCAATTAAGCAGCGTTCGTAAGAAACGTGTTTTTTCGACCGTTTTTTGCCGACTTAGGTTGCAAATTAGGTCTGCATGAATGTACCTTTGATTTAAACGGGATAATATGTAGCCTATTTTCATTCCGAAAGTCCATTCTATGTATTAGTGAAAGAATTTTTTAAATCGGTTCAGTAGTTTTTGAGCAAAATCATTACAAACATACAAAAATACAAAAATACAAAAGTACAAAAATACAAATGTTCTCTCTTTATAATATTAGTATAGACTAGCTGACCCGGCGAACTTCGTACCACGAATATAAATAAACTGTTCAAGTGCGAGTTGGAGCCGCACATGCAGGGTTCCGTTCCGATTGAACAATATATGCCGGAAAAAATACGTTTCTCGTATTAAAGGGCGTCCCCCTTTAATTTTTAAATTAATTTCGTTTTTATTTTTTGTTCTTATAGCAGCCATTGCAATACACGCCATGAGTAAATTTCAAGTCTTTAAATCTATTAAGGTTTGCAAAATCGAGCATAAAAAGCCTGAAAAACACGTTTCTTGTAATCCTTTATTATTCAATTTAACTTTTATCGGTTTTTGTGCATATATACCTACCGAAAACCCATGTATGGAAGGGCCATGATTAATGACAACCATCAAAATATGCCAATACAATGACATTAATGTCTGAACAAACCAACAATGACAACTTAGGGCAACCATCAAAATTCAAATTATTAAAATTACATACCTACGCGATAATTCGAGAATTGTGGAATTGTGGATATATTATTTTGTCGATTCAAAACCATTAAATTAATATGTGCTTTTACGAATAAAAAAAATCGTAGACGTGCTTCAAATTTCAATTCAAAAGAGTGGGACAGAGTCTACCCTACCGTACCGAAGAACGTCAAATGTTTGACAGGAAAGTAAGTAGAACAGTTTGTATGGGAAAAATGAAATTGTTGTTTTTACTATATTCCTCGCAATTTTCACAAATTTACTCACCGTTTTAAGGGTCCTCGCACACGGGCCACAACCACAAAACGCCGCCACCGGCATATTTCCTATAGTTTTCATACATTTTATCATGTAGCGTGTGGCGGCCACCGGCGTCAACCGTGTGCGGCGAGTCCATATAAAATGTATGAAAACTATAGGAAATATGCCGGTGGCGGCTTGTGGCCGGTGGCCCGTGTGTGCCGACCCTAACCTTCCCTGGACTACGACAAACATTTAAAAACCAAAATCAGCTAAATCGGCCCAGCCGTTCTCGAGTTATAGCGAGACTAACGAACAGCAATTGATTTTTATATATAAGATTGAATATTAAGGCCTATAGATGGGAGGATATGACAAACTAATGAAAGATGTCTTACATATGATTATATAATATCGTTTAAAAACTAAAAAAGAACCGACTTCAATGCCACGCTATTCATTTTCAGTACCAATTTTGAGATGTTTATCTCAATATCTCTGGAGATACTTATCAGACCTCGATAAAATTATCATGGTACCACACTTGCGATATCTCCTTTCGAACAAAAAAAGAATAATCAAAATCGGTTCATAAACGATGAAGTTATCCGCGAACAAACATAAAAAAAAAATTTAAAAAAATCGGTCGAATTGAGAAACCTCCTCCTTTTTTTGAAGTCGGTTAAAAATAAGAAAGAAATCAAAGTGACAACTGACTTGGTATGCGTAGATCTGACGTTGCCTCTCCTGTCGATACGCATGCACGCCGGCTGGCATGGGACTTGTTCCGCTATGTGCCTGCCCAGGAGCTTGTTGCATCTGGAAAATTAATCATAATTAACCGAGGGCCCGGTGGCGCAATCGGGAGAACGCTTGCCTTTGATGCCAGAGGTACCGAGTTCAAACCGCCGTGCACCAATGGTTTTTTCTATCGAAAAATTAATGTGCGCTCTTCACAGTGGCCCTCCGGTGAAGGAAAAACATCGTTAAGAAACCAACAACCTCCGCTTGGTGGTAGGACACTATCTTGTCCGCCTGGCCAGCTACCACCCTCAAGTTAGAAAATCTGTCACCAAACATCTAATTTGTTCCGGCAGTTATCCTTGAGAGCCAGTTGCCATTCTAGGCCTAGCGTGCTTACCATCTTCGACCGCATCATCACTTACTAACAGGTGAGATAGTGGTCAAACGCTAGCCTATACGTGTAAAAAAAAAAAAAATATAGATATATGTAGCTAACTACATGATATGATTTCTGTTTAAGAGACTTCGTGTTGATGGCATGGTTCACCTTCTTGATAGTCTAGAATTAAAGAAGTGCGTGGCGTATCTTGTCCACGTCCACTGTGGACTGACACTGGCTGATTATGATGATTAAAGAATTGCGACTAGAATTATCTTTTTGGTACCAGCTAATTTTTAACGCATAACATTTTTTTCAGGACGGGATTTCTTTTAAATCATTATAGTCAAGCGTTTGACCACTCTCACCTGATTTTAAGTGACGATGTGGTGGAAGATGGCGACTTGACAACCTCAAATCAAATCAAAATCATTTATTGAGAATACAGCTATAGGTAGTAGATGACATTTAGATTTTTTCATTGTTCTATGTATCCTGTATTAAAGGCTTCAACAATTAATTAATAATTAATTCAAGTCGGTACCTTTCCGGAAACACAGACTCAGGCAAGGATTTCCAATCCCTGGTGGATTTGATCCTACGTCACTGTTAGATTTAAGGCGAGCATTATCGACTGTATCTAAGAATCTTAAAGAGCAGCCACCATCAACGTTACGACAACAGTACGAGTGTGATGCTCGCCGAGAGCACGCCTACTCGCCGTAGATGAAGGAGTGTGATCCACACTCCTTCATCTACGGCGAGTACGCGTGTGAAAATAAAATATTAAATTAATAAAATAACAAGATTTACATAAACTAACACTAACTATATCAATAATCTACAAACTGACTTGCTACATTTGAAGAGTGTCGCTAGAGTGGAGTAGTGTCCGCGTAGTGTCTCGGGCACCGGCTCAGCTAGAGACAGTATCATCTTGCAGTACAGCCGGGATTGAATCTTATCCTTCCTGTCTCGGACCGTCTCCAACTCTGAGTTGGTGTACATTGCTGATAATCTGGAAACATATTATTAACTAGCAGCATCTTACGGTTTCACCCGCGTAGTTTCCGTTCCCGTGAGAATACGGGGATAAAACATAGCTTATATTACTCGCTGATAATGTAGCTTTTAATTAGTAGAAGAATTTTTGAAATCGGTCCAGGTGTTTATGAGTTAAATCGTAACAAACACACTCTAAACACAAAAAAATATCAAATCTTTCCTCTTTATAATATTAGTTTAGATATTTATATTAGTTTTAAGCTAAAAAAAAACTAGGTACCTACTTCCATGCCGCGCGAGTCAGTTTCAGTAGCAAGTTTGAGACGTTTATCATCATATCTCTGGAGATACTTATCAGATCTCGATGAAATTACAAAGGGACCACCTTAGAGATCAACCCTACCTGTAACAAAAATAATCATTCAAATCGGTTAACAATTGGCGGAGTAATTGCGTAACACCAAAAAAAAAGTAGGTATAGACGAATTGAGAACCGCCTCCTTTTTGGATGTCGGTTGAGAAAAAGCTCGCTCGACACTCGAAGCAAATAAAATATGACCTCAAACCAATAAAGATGATATCACCAGTACTATTTGTACCAGTTTTTATTGTAAACGCTTTTGACAGATTTCACATAGTTTTAGACTTATTCTGGCTCCCTGATTGGTCTAAATTTTGTGAAGTGTGAATACCACTAGAGGCGCTGTACTGTTTTTCATACAAAATTTGTTTGACATACGATATCGAGTTTAGTATGAAAACTCGATCGTACTTAGGGTACAGACTAAAGAGGATTCACACATTATGGTTGGCAGCGCGCTTTAAGAGCCGGTTGGTAGGGGGTGATGAGACAGGTCTATCCTCACCTGGTAAGCAAGGCGTCGCTGAGGCAGGCAAGGTTGGTAGAAGTCTTCACGATATCACTCATGTGCGCGTGGCAGTACATCAGACAGTCATGAAGCAGTGGCTCCATCTGGTAGAACAAATTCACTAGAAGACCAAATAGCGTAAAGACGCGAAACAATACAAACACGCACACACACACACAGACACACACAAACAAACAATCAAACACACACACACACACATTTTTATACACATACACTTTATACAAATGGATATTTTTATGTTTTTTGTGATAGTAATAGGGTTGTCTTTTTAATTTAATTTGTTTTAATTTTTTTCTTTTTGTTTCAATGTAAGCGCAGCTTTTGAAATTGTAATTATTTCGATATATAATTACCCGCTACCACTAACATTTATGCTCGACTAACACCTGAGTTCGAGCAACGGGGTACACTGAAAATCAGCTCTGCGGAGATTCACATCGCCTCAGAATAATGCTGAGTGTGTACTCTAAATGTCATTTTTACGGTCAATTTGTAATTGAGTCTAGGTAAATTGTAACAAGTTTTTTTGACAATAAATTATTTTGTATTTGTATTTGTATTGTATTCAGAACCTTCTGTGAGAACACTGACAACAGCTCGTAGGAGCATTATATCGATGTTCCAAAGTTTCCGTGCAGTGGCTTGACTTCTACCCGAAAAGTCACCGGTTTCAACCCTAGGTGTTCGTTCTCAGGTGGTAGGAGCATATTATATCGATGTTTCGCCTGACTTGCTGCCAAAACAGTAGCTTTCCACCACCAAGGAGAAAATCTGTCGCCATAACCTTACGGTGTTCCGGCAGCACAGCCCATTAGAGTAAGAGTATTCTAGGCCTAGCGTGTTCAGCATCTTCGAACACATCGTCGTTGACTCTCAGGCTAGATAGTGGTCAAACGCTAGCCTAGAAAAAACCGACTTCACATGCCGCGATTGTGAAAGTAGGCAGTAGTCATAACCATGTCATCAAGGTATACAAATTTGTTTATATTTTTTATCTTCATATCTCCGGAGACAATTAACATATCTAAAATAATATCGTTTAAAAACTAAAAAAGAACCGACTTCAATGCCGCGCTATTCATTTTCAGTACCAATTTTGAGATGTTTATCTCAATATATCTGGAGATACTTATCAGACCTCAATAAAATTACCATGGTACCACACTTGGAATATCTCCTTTCGAACAAAAAAATAATAATCAAAATCGGTTTATAAATGACGAAGTTATCCGCGAACAAACATTATAATATATATATATATACGGTCGAATTGAGAAACCTCCTCCTTTTTGAAGTCGGTTAAAAAAATGGGACCAAACGGGAGGCATAATCTCTAAACCAAAAAAAGATTTTTCCAAATCGGTTAAGATTTGGCAGATTTCTACGGTAACAAAAATTAAAAAAAAAAAAGAGAACCTTCTCCTTTTTTGTGAAGTCGGTTTAAAAAGGTTCTCAACTACAATTTGAGTCCAAATATAAAAGTAAGGATAGTAAGTAAGTACCTAAACAAATATATAATTTAAGATCGTTTAAAAAACTAAAAGAACTGACTTCAAACGTCGCGTTAGTCAGTTTCAATACTAAGTGTGAGGTGTTTATCTTCATATCTCTGGAGATACAGAACATATCTCGGTAAGATGTAAGTAAATGGAACCTAACCTGTGAAATAATATGATCATCATAATCAGCCGGTATCAGTCCACTGCTGGACATAGGCCTCTGCCAAGACACGCCACTGTGACCGATCTTCGGCTCTTTTTGTTTCTCGTATCAATCATTATCTTCGACGTATACAAATTCATCGATGATTTTTCTTGATTTATTAAAAACGGCTCTACCGATTTCGTTTTAATTTAACCCGTTGTAACAAAAAAAAAAACAAACACCTGATTGGATCAGGCATCTTTGGTTAATCGGTGAACATACATAAAAAAATATTCCGACTAATTGAGAAGCTTCTCATTTTTTGTGAAGTCGGTTAAAAACGAGTTGGAAGAGGCCCACGTCTAGCAGTGGAACTGATACATGCTGAACAAGGTGATGATAATGTCGATCATTGTGTAAATATGTCGTTTACCTACCTGGAGGAAAGATGCGGAAACCAGAATGGGCACAACATTGTGGGGGTCCAGTAGAGGCCACTCTGCAACCAGGATCGTGTCACGTTTCACCCACCGCATCAACCAGTCGAAAATCTGAGAGACACATTAAGGGTTATCCATAAATTACGCGAGACGATTTTGGCGTTTTTAGGGTTCCGTACCCAAAGGGTAAAACGGGACCCTATTACTAAGACTCCGCTGTCTGTCTGTCCGTCTGTCACCAGGCTGTATCTCATGAACCGTGATAGTTGTACAGTCGAAATTTTCACAGATGATATATTTCTGTTGCCGCTATAACAACAAATACTAAAAACAGAATAAAGTTAAAAATAATAAAGGGTCCCCATACAAGAAACGTGTTTTTTTCGGCATTTCACGCCATCTATGTACGCTTAGTTAGGTAAACGTCCCATAGATGGCGTTATATTAAAAATGTCAATCCCTAACACCTTTGTTAGACGTTAGATGGCGTGATAAGAAATAAAATGTTAATTAATTATTATTTTTTGCTGGCGAAAAAGGATAGTGGTAATTTTTGCTCGATCTTATAAAATACTGTAGTGTGGTTCGGAACCCTACGAGTGCGTGTCCGACTTGCACTTAGCCAGTTTATTTTTTACCCCCATCACCCTTACCTTCACGTCGTCAG
This sequence comes from Cabera pusaria, assembly GCA_954871355.1. Lineage (NCBI taxonomy): Eukaryota > Metazoa > Arthropoda > Insecta > Lepidoptera > Geometridae > Cabera > Cabera pusaria. The sequence continues at coordinate 2,426,623 of OX940906.1, read as the reverse complement.
TTCACACCGCAACGCCACGCGACGTGACGACTGACGATGCTTTAGTTACGCGCGGCGCTGCGCGGCGCAGTAAGAAGCCGCGCGACGCCACCAAATTCAAAATCTGTCACCAAACATCTAATGTGTTCCGGCAGCTATCCTTGAGAGCCAGATCCCATTCTAGGCTTAGCGTGCTCACCATATTCGACCGCATCATCACTTACCAACAGGTGAGATAGTGGTCAAACGCTAGCCTATAAGATATAAAAAAATAAAAATATCTCAATGCAATGTGTATCTTATTTTGTAGATAATAAAGTTCAATTGTTTATCACGCGGCTTCACGCTGCGCCGCGCGGCACAGCCTGAAGTAACTCAATGAAATGTGTATCTTCTTGTGTAGTAAATAAAGTTATTTTTTGTATCACTTTCTTAATGAATGCGCACCGCGTCGCGTCGCGATCTGACCTGCCCCTTAGCTTACGTAGTATTATTATCTTTTCTATGCCCTTTTTTGATTGCGTAATTACCTAGCCACTAAGCTACTAAGGTACTACTGACGTCAACGGTATACTACGTTAAGTAATTAGTCTTAGAAGAAGAAGAAGAATTAGTAGAAGAAGTCCATCTTTTTAACCGACTTCAAAAAAAGGAGGTGGTTTCTCAATTCGACCGTTTTTTTTTTTTTTTTTTTTTTTTTTTTTATGTTTGTTCGCGGATAACTTCGTCGTTTATGAACCGATTTTGATTATTCTTTTTTTGCTCGAAAGGAGATATCCCAAGTGTGGTACCATGGTAATTTTATCGAGGTCTGATAAGTATCTCCAGAGATATTGAGATAAACATCTCAAAATTGGTACTGAAAATGAATAGCGCGGCATTGAAGTCGGTTCTTTTTTAGTTTTTAAACGATATTATTTTGAGCAGGTATAAAAGGTATAATGTACCTGTATATCGCAATGAACAGAAATGTCCATGTCTTCTAATCTCTGTCCAGCTGTGACATCGGCAAAATACCCCATTTTGGACACAAGCAGCTTTTGTGGACATCTGAAATCTTTCTTCAGGCCTTTCACTTCGTCACAAACGTGAATTTCAACATCGCCGCTAAAAATAAAAAATTAATCAGCGCAAAATAATTTCCGATACCGGGAATCGAACCCGAGCCTCCTGGGTGAGAGCCAGGTATCCTAGCCACTAGACCATATCGGATGTTAGTGGCACGGTTAAAATTATTGTTAAGTTAATAGGTACATACAATATGACTTATAAATTCACTCACTCTTGTTTTTGGTTATTCTTTTCTTGTGCTGCGATCACTGATGATTTTCGTCTTCCTAATCTATCTCGTGACTCTTTTTCATGTAAAAAACCTGAAATAATCTTAGTTGAATACAAATACCGTTGATAAAAAGATAAGACGTTTTTATTATATTTTACTATGTAGTATGTACTATTAAGTATTCTGTGATTTTACCTCCAAAACTAGCTGGCTTTTTCACTTCTGTTGATACATTGGAGGGTACTTTTTTAATTATAGGAGCATACACGCTACTTGTTTTGTTAGGTTTCTTGTAGCCAACAAGGTATGGAAGAATAGAATCTAGTATTCCTTCATTTATGACCTGAAATTTAATAATTGTTAAAGCGCCACCTATTGAAGATTTTCGTAAACGTCAACAACTTCTACGTAAAATTATTGGAAATTCGTTATGTAATTATTTTAACTTTTGAATTTAATAGAGTCAAATAATTTATATTCTACTTACATCATTTAATTTACAATTGAGATTTGCTTCCGTCCACACACCAAGCATTTCTATCCTTGCTTCTGGTGGCAATGATTTTCTTCGGCCCTTCCCTGCAAGAAAATTGTTTACGTAGTAATGCAGAGATGGCGTTAAAAAATCTGACGACTAAATTCTTCTTTCTTCTACCCACACCCTATCTCACCTTCTAGCTCACTGCAACTGTATCTTTTGATAATGCTATCCTCGGTAACCTTTCGTTCTAACGTGGTATCACTCTTACTAATAACTGGTTTCGTTTCCAAAAAAGCCGATTGTTGTAGAAGATCTCGCTCTTGTTGTTCTATCACATGATTTATCACAGTAAGCTTTGTCAGTTCTTCCCAGTTTATCTTCGTTCCATCGTCTTCATCACCCTCTAAATGCTCATATACTTGATAAGCTGTTTTCATAAAATCGAAAAAGTCTTTAACCGTAATCACTTCGGCCGGTACACTCGCCTTCACAATAGAATTTCTCCTCGACACTGGTTCGGACTTCACAGGACTTTTTGACCTGCTTTTTTGCCCGTCACCCTTTTGCATGAACATTGAAGAATTATCTGGTTCCGAATTAGGACTCGCCATTTTGACGATCAAAGATCTGTGCTACTTGAAATCTATTTGCATTATATTGATAAAATACACTGCGTTGTTATAAAATATTTGGTAACTAGGCAATGAAATGGTATCAATTTGATTATTACCAGATGGTACGTATTTTTAAGATAATTAATAGATTTAGTTATAGAATATGTTATAAAATTACAAAAATATCATGCCAATAAATTGCATGATTTTCGGATAAAAATAAATAAAAAAATTGAATGACAAGGCGTTAGTTCAGAATTTTGGCGAAGCTCATGAAATGTCAAAAGTTTATTTATTTTGTCAATGGGTCAATGACATATACATTCTTCCGTTCATTCAACCCTACAACCAACCACCTATGTACCACCATCATAATAATAGTGATATGTGAGTCAATCCTTTAGCAACAAATAATAATAAGTATTATACAAAAAATACTCAAAATTTAGAACCACCCCGACTGATCTATGTCCATGATCTGTTCATTGAGACTATACATGGACCATTTCAATGAGCCTAACGACCACAGATAACTATATATTAGTCCGAGACTAACGACATCTCTACTGTAGGTTGGTGAGGAGATGAGTATTCTGCAGATTCCATGAGATGTCCCAGCATCAAGTCAGTGCTACCATATTCTTACAGTACCGTTAAAGTAAGATGATACAGAATTTCGCATTGATCAGACCTATGAAAGTTGATTTCATAACGTCATTAACTAGAATATAGCTCGTAGTCTTAAAACGGCTGCACGGATTTTCATGAATCAAAGCTAAAGTAGCCAGTACAGTAATAGCCTGTGATGGGCCATGCTTTGCAATGCACAACTGTAGGCCACGATCACTTGGTGTTCACACAATGGCGCATGGCTCATTGCTGCCTGGCAAAACACTTGCGATGGACGTGTGTAATTACGGTCGCGGCTATTTATTTATATACTGCTTACAAGTATTAACAGAAGTGTGTACCGCCACAAAATATTTAAAAAAATAGCGCAAAAGGTGATGGTGGATGCTGCCTGAAAAATGCACTATTCCGGTCAGCGGTCGGTGACGAACTGACGAACTAAACAATGGGCGATTACACAATCGCCCATTGTTTAGTTCGTCAGTTCGTAACACCACAGGCCACGCTACGCCACGATTCCTTTGAAGTGTGCCCAAAAATCCGTCAACATCCCGATTGCGCGCCACGATTGACAATTGTCTGCCACTATATACCATAACCCCCTGCACACAATCGCGATGCCGCGCAGTGGGCCAGCACGGTCCATTGTGTACTGGGGCCTTAAGAAACTAAGAACACTCTCGATGAAGACACCTATCAAACAAAAAAAAAACTAAATCAAAATCGGTTCATCAGTTTCTGCGCTATGATGCTACAGACAGACAGTCACACATACATGCACAGATATACACGTCAAACTTATAACAACTTTCTTTTTGCGTCGGAGGTTAAAAAGTGCAGTTATGTTGTCAGGGGTTAAAAAGTGCAGTTAGCATTTGACCGCCATCTCGCCTGATGGTAAGCGATGAGATATTGTGGTCGAGGATGGTGAACAAGCTAGGCCTAGAATACTCTGACTCAAGGGCTGTATACTGCCGGAATACCGTAGGGTTATGATATGACGGCCAACTTTCTCCTTGATGGTGGTAAGTTACTCTTTGGTAGCAAGTCAGACGGAACATCGATCTAGTTAATTGCTTGCTTTGGCAGTAGGTACATATATGTATACTAAAGTGCAGTTATGTAGTATAGTAATTTAGGTAGGTATATGATATCAATGCTTGACTCTTTGATAATGATGTATTTGTACTTCAAGTACTGTTGCTACTTCACACAAAATGTTGAAGTGGAATATAGCCACATTTCAATCTATCATTACATGGAATATTACGACAATGAGAATACAATAATATTTTCAATTACTAAAGTAGTTTGAATTGAACAGTACCCTTAGTACGAGTTTTCATACCAAACTCGATATCGTATATCGAACAAATTTTGTATGAAAAACAGAACAGCGCCTCTAGTGGTTACTACACTTCACTAAATTTAGACCAATCAGGGAGCCAGAATATGTCGAAAACTATGTGAGATCTGTACCCCTAGTACGAGTTTTCATCGTAAACGCTTTTGACAGATCTCACATAGTTTTCGACTTATTCTAGCTCCCTGATTGGTCTAAATTTAGTGAAGTGTAGTAACCACTAGAGGCGCTGTACCGTTTTTCATACAACATTTACTCGATATACGAAATCGAATTTGGTATGAAAACTCGTACTAAGGGTACTGTCAAAAGTGTTTACGATAAAAACTCGTACTAGGGGTGCTGATCTCACATAGTTTTCGACTTATTCTGGCTCCCTGATTGGTCTAAATTTAGTTCAGTGTAGTAACCACTAGAGGCGCTGTACTGTTCTTCATACAAAATTTGCTCGATATACGATATCGAGTTTGGTATGAAAACTCGTACTAAGGGTACTGACTTATTATTTATTCGTAGTTTGAACCACTTTTTTTGACGATCGAGGCAATTTCACTATCCATCGTATCGAATCATGGATTAATTCTCTATGTATCGATATCGAATGATCTTTGTTTACGTTTAACATTACATTACACGCATGAAATCTAATGCAATCCTATGAAAATAGTTAGCTTGCAAATGTGATCAGTTCTCAATTTTTTGTACATTGTACAAAAAGTTACAAACAATTGCTTTCTGCGCTTGTGCCAAATATTAGATCACTATCAAAGTGAATACAAAATACACTTACTTCGTAAAGTGATTATGTGCTATGAAAATTATATATTATCACACTATCACTACGTAGTATTATTATCTTTTCTATGCTATCACATAACATTTTGTAAAACGGATTGTAATCTAGAATAATGGAGTTTTGGCGGGAACGTGAAAAAGTGTGCTCTCATTGTATTTTTTCCTAAAACTTGTGTTCTTCAGTGAGTTAATGTGTAATAAATGTGGATTTTTGTGAAACAGCACAAAGTTTGAAAACATGATATTTGCGTTCTCACCAAAATTCCACTAAAAATCTTCAGTAAAGTCCACATTTTTACCTAGAGTATGACTTGGACTAGACTATGACTCGAACTTGACCTGAAATGTGACTTTTACCCGTTCTTATAGCTTGAATTCTCAAAAACTTGAATAATTTTAATATTTGACACTGGCTAAATACACTAATCGTGTGGAGCCATAATGAAACTAAAAAAAAAAAACTCTAGATAGATACTGAAAAAAAAAGAAATTGTCAAAAATCTAGTCTATGACTGGTGATATGTCATATCAATTTTTCTGTAATATTTTGTTGTCCAACAAAGTTATTTAGAATGTTCCTAGCTGTATTTTATTATGGAAAGTTATCAGCCCGAACATGACAAGGGTGTTTTGTTGTCAGACACTTTTTGGCGGACTTCGAATCGCGCTCTCCCGGGAAGACCTCTGCAAAGAGTTGGCAGAAACGAGGTTATGTCCGGGTCTTCGTACCAGCAATTCCAGGCGTCTGTGAACGACGCCTGGGATCTAGGGGACGACGACATTATATCCGGGATCGCGGAGACAAGAATATCGAGAGCTATATCACAAACTGCAGCTTTAAACGTTATAAATTCACACAGAAACAGTAACAAGTGTGTTAGTAAAAGTGACGTAAAAGTGGAGAATTTGAGTGTGAAAAAGGAGGAAGATGTAAAAAAGAGTGATGTTAAGAAGGTCAGTAACGTGCCGGGTGGCGGGCCAGTGCCCATCCGGCACTATCCTGGTCGGCCGCGGCCCGTGAGGCTCTCGGCTTTAGCCTCCAGAGAAGAAAGCAGCGAGTCTAAGCTGGAGAGGTTTCAGCAGCTTCATGAGAATGCTGTCATAGACTTGGACGAGCTAAAACAGCTGAGCTGGTCAGGAATACCTATCAAGGTGAGTTAAAATATTTAAAGCTATCATGGGTTATAAGTTATTTATAAGTCATTAAGTGTTACTAGTGTAAATGTAAGGGAGCACATATACCACCTCGGTGCTCCCAGCCAACCTCAACTGCCCGCGGTGCATCCTACTGACCAACGAACAAGGCTTCAGCAACCGACAAATGGCGGTATAACCATTTCAAAATTATGGAGTAGCTAAATACTACAGGCTGGTGACGGGCAGCAGCATTATTGGTGTGGGAAGCTACCTACGTCCTGCAATCACCAACCCGCCTGCCCAGTGTGGCAATTAGGATGAAGATCGGGTCAGTGGCGTGTCTTGGGAGAGGCCTACGTCCAGCAGTGGACTGATACAGGCTGATAATGATGAACAGTTACTAATGCTGCATTTTTCAGACTATTGCCAACCTTCACAATATTTATGTGTAAAAATCTAGTTCGTCTAAATGTGATCTGGTAGAGATTGCTCCAAGAGATAAGACAGCCTTGTATTACCAATTCTTTATTTGTACTGACTTTTACATATATTTATTTAGTGTTCAATAAATAAAGTATCATTCCATCCTCGACAATACCTAGGTATCTATTTGAAGGTAAGCTACTATATCTGATTTGATTACAATAGTGTTGATACAAGGTAAGTGTGTGGTGACAATCTTATTTGATCATCTAGATAACATTAAATTAAGCAAATGAAAAATAAAGTTTTTAACAATGCATTAATATATTTTTAAAAATTCATTTTTTAATTTTTCACATAATATAATAATACATCACGGGCTGCAAATCACCCGGTCCTTTTGAAGGCATTGACGGAGCCGAAGCCAACGTCAAGAGGCCCTTTACAATACTAAATTAAATAAAAATATGATTTGTGGATGGAGAGATGATAAACTATAAAAAGATGGTACATTAATTTATTATGGCTATGAATGTGTGCTGCTTGATGTCTGTTTTCTGGTCTGTGGGATGAGGTACGGCACCCGCCAATTATACCTCATTTCAAAATATTAATGCAGGTGGTGACTTGCTATACACTGATTGGGCCCCCCATAAAGGCGGACCGTTATGTCGACGCCGAGGGGCAACATTGGCGTGGATAGCTAAGGGTGTTGAGAGGTGTGCTGCACTTTCACTAAATGCTACTAGCTTCTTTAATACATTAATCGTTAATATTATATACATTAATTAATGTATATAATATTATGTGAAATAAATAAATTCTACGATATAGATAGAATATGTAGTACCCAAACAAAGCAGGGACAGCTATTTTGATGTTGCTAGCAAAGGTATTAGACTCTTAATTTTTTATGGTCTAAGTATGAAAGACCTCGACATTCATAAAAAAAACTTATTACCACCCTCAAGCTGGAAAGTCCATCCGGTGAACTACATTAAACTCAGTTATGGCTTAGAAACCTCACATTGGCAATATGCTTGTAAACTGTTTTCTTTATTGATATTTAATAAATATAATAATTTGATACACATTTCAACTTAACTGGAAGAAAACACCGTTAAGAAACCCCAACCCCACATGGTGTTAGGACACTATCTAGTGTCCCCTGGCCAGCTACCACCCTTAAGATAGAAAATCTGTCACCAAACATCTAATGTGTCCTGGCAGCTATCATTGATAGCCAGTTCTTATTCTAGGCCTAGCGTGCTACCATCCACTACCGCATCATCACTTACAAACCAAGGTGAGATGGTGGTCAAAGGCTAGCCTATATGATCTAAAAAAAATCTAAAAATTGTACCACATATAAATAACAACAAAAAGTCCTCATTTGTTTTGAAGTAAGTTTTCATCAATAGATATAATATCGTTTAAAAACTAAAAAACAACTGACTTCAATGCCGTGCTATTCATTTTCAGTACCAATTTTGAGATGTTTATCTCAATATCTCTAGAGATACTTATCATACCTCGATAAAATTACCGTGGTACCAGACTTGGGATATCTCCTTTCGAACAAAAAAAGAATAATCGAAATCGGTTCATAAACGACGAAGTTATCCGCGAACAAACATTAAAAAAAATATATATATATATATATATGTACGGTCGAATTGAGAAACCTCCTCCTTTTTTTGAAGTCGGTTAAAAAGTGATTCAAAAGGAAGGTTTAGTTTAATATTGTTTTGCATTAAATTGTTGAATTATGATAATAATTGTACAAGATGTCAGAAGAAATCAAAACCTACTGAAAGCTTTTATATTAAATGCTGCCATCTTATTTTGTAATGTAACAAAATAATGTACAATGGAATTGTTACTCCACGCTGACACCACATTAGTATTTGCATTGAACCCGAGCAAAGCTGGGGCGGGTTGCTAGTTAATCTATATTTTCATGTCACATGACTGACTGGCTAATTGTATTTGTAATACTATAGAAATTGTAACTCATTACACTGTCATTCCTTTGTTAAATGGCTTACGGCTATGAGTCACGGCTTAAAACTCATATTCATCCTTAACCTTTGTTTAGTAGGTTGTCTTTGGACATGTTTGGATATTCGTGTTTCATATTTGTTGGAGGATGTTTTAATTTTAATGTTAGCTGCACTGTATGTTCAGTATTGACTAATTTAACCCGTTATGTGTATAAAAGCAATTCTTGTCATAAGCACCTGACCTTATAGTGCAGAATTATCATGCTGCACTTAACGGGTTAAACCATAAAAAATGTTGCATTTGAGGACTGTTATTATGAATAGTAAAATTAAATTTCATTTGAAATCGTGCAAACAACGCAGTGCAACATCTCTCGTCGGATTTGAAAACTGTAATGATTTCTTCCGAATGATTAACTTACGTAATAAGTAGTCATAGATGGCGCCAACAATGCATAATTGGGTTAACAAAAATGCAATCCACTAATTTCGTCGTATCGATGTATCGAACCGTGGCTTAATTGGCAGAGCACCTGGACGTGTAATCCGGGGGGTGCGGGTTCGAGTCCCGTCGGTACGATGATTGGATTTGGATTGTGTTTAACAATTTACAAAAATATAAAGTGTGAGACACTTCAAAGAAACATAATACATTTGGAATGTATTAAAATTATTTTTTTTAAATTTGTTAATAGTATCTCATAGCGTACTTACCATTTTCATCCGCATCATCACTTACCAACAGGTAAGATAGTGGTCAAAAGCTAACCTATATGATATAAAAAAAAATAATTGTGGTAGGACTTCTGCAGTAGGACCACTGCTTTGTCAGTTAATTTGGCCATTAAATTTGATTTTTTTCAGTTTGTATGGCATAGTGTCCTTTGAAAATACAGTGTATGAGAACTTTAACATCTTTACGTCTCAAGGTAGGCGTATTGCAGTGGCATGCAATATTCTGGCTGTCCAGAACTTTGCTTGCCATTGTATCTGTAATAGATAGATTTCATCCCTTACCATCAGGCGAGCGTTATGCTTGTCCTTGCTTGTCTTGTACCTTATATCATAAAAAAATAACATACTTAACACACAAACTTTAAAAGCAAAAATTCAAGGTTGTTGTTTTTATGCAGATCTTAATCTCCTTGTCTGTAAATAATTATTTATTCTCATATAATTGTCCAAAAAACATTCTGCATACAATGGCATTGGAAGGTCACCATTACAGGTAATACTTTAGTAAATGTATGTAGAATGCATAACAAGCATGTGGTTATTCTGTGTACTATTAATTATTCTGTGCTTGTGGGCGATATAAAATAACCGGCCAAGTGCGTGTCGGGCCACGCGCAGTGTAGGGTTCCGTAGTAGCCCGTTATTCAATGCAAGTCTTTACCCGTTATAAACAAGCAACTAGGTACTTCGTCTTTGTCACTTTAAAGGATTTATTCCAAGGATTTTGTATTTGGTACAAAATTATCCAACACCCAAGTTCAACGACTATTACTGCTAAACTAATACAGTTATCGTAAATGGAGCATTCAATCGAAAAATGGTATTAGCAACCCTTAAGTCATTTTAAAAGACCTATTCAAAGATACACCACACGATGGGATAGACGACGAAAAAAAAATCATCCCCACATCTCATGTAGGGGAGCTACCCTAGAAAAAAAAAAATTCAAAATTTTATTGCACCACTTTGTTGGCCTAATGTATATATACATACCCCTACAAAATAACAGCGTTCTAGTATTAATGGTCTCTTAGCAAAACCTCGGACAGATAGACAGACGGACATGACGAAACTATAAGGGTTCCTTGTCAGGACTATGGAACCCTAAAAAACGTTATTTTAACTGACCTCAAATAATAAGGATTTTTCAAGCGTTACAATTTTCTCGCAATCCAGAGATTCTGGCTCAATAGTATCTGTTATGGGTTGATATCATCATTTACAATCGGGCAGTGCCTTTCTTATTTAGCTGAGTTAAAGATATTAAGTGCTTGTCTGTCTCAAATTAACATTTAATGTGATTTGAATCGATAGCAAATGGTAATTATTGGAAACAAAGAACAAGAAAGTTTTTTTATTTAATGATACTAGGACATGCAGGACACTCATGCAGGAGACATTATTGCTTACCATCGAGTGTCTTGTTTGTCCTATATTATAAAAAAACACCAGTAAATTCTTGAGATAGCTGTGCTGGTACTACCGAGGGAAAGTGGTGTTGTGGAAGAATGGTCGGCTTTGACGCCAGAGGTACCGAGTTCAATCCCCGCCGTGCACCAATGGATATTTCTATCGAAAAATGTATGTGCGCTTTTCACAGTGGCCCATTTCGGTGAAGGAAAAACATCGTTATGAAACCCCCAACCCCCGCATGGTGGTAGCACACCCCTTCAAAAAACTAAATTTCATCTTGCTACTCAGTACCCCTTAACTGCCCTTAAGCTACAAAATGTAAACCAGCAGTCTGCAGGCCAGCACACAACAGCTTCTATTAAATGTTAATAAATGTTTATTTTATAGTTTACTAGTAATGTCGGTTGCACATTACTAGTATTCTCGTTAACCCGAACTCACGACCTCTGGATCGCCAGGCCGACGCCTTAGCTATTGGGCTATTGCTTAATATAGCGTCTATAAACATGAGATTACCTCACGTACCCTCTCATGTTACTTAACGTACCCCCGAGGGTACTCTGACTAGAAAATAGTCATGAGATTACCTCACGTACCCTCTCATGTTACTTAACGTACCCCCGAGGGTACTCTGACTAGAAAATAGTCGTGAGATTACCTCACGTACCCTCTCATGTTACTTAACTTACCCCCGAGGGTACTCTGACTAGAAAATAGTCATGAGATTACCTCACGTACCCTCTCATGTTACTTAACGTACCCCCGAGGGTACTCTGACTAGAAAATAGTCATGAGATTACCTCACGTACCCTCTCATGTTACTTAACGTACCCCCGAGGGTACTCTGACTAGAAAATAGTCATGAGATTACCTCACGGGCCCTCTCGTGTTACCCCGGGGGTACGCCTACCACTAATTGGAAACACTGCTCTAGTATTATTAAATCATCTCCTGGCCTTGGCCTGGTCCAGAATGTGTTTCCAGACTGGTGTGATCCTGGCTTTCTGTCGCCAGTCTGACAACGATTGTCTGCGACCGAGTTTTATCGACTTGACTACATTCAGCTCGCCATACAAACAATTCATGGTTATGTCTTGTGCGTCAACGACCGTCTTGTACAGCCCCGAAAATACGGCGTAAAATGTTTAGTTCGAAAACTAATAGGCAATAATAATAAATACTTTATATTAATCTCTGACTATCACAATTCCAGGCTCGAGCGATAACCTGGCGTCTACTCGCCGGCTATCTTCCCGCCAACACAGAGCGTCGCACTGACACCCTGGAACGGAAGCGAGCGGACTACAAGCACCTGGTGAAACAGTACTACGACGCCGAGAGAGACGACGACACGTACAGACAGATACATATAGATATACCGAGGATGAGTCCGCTGGTCGCGCTCTTCCAGCAGCTCACTGTGCAGGTGCGTTCAGGGGTTTTTAATTTACATACATACATAAAATCACGCCTTTGCCCTGTTGGAGTAGGCAGAGACTACTTTTTTCCACGTGCTACGATCCTGACATACTTCTTTCGCTTCTTCTTCTTTCATGAGCGCCTTCATACATGCTCGCCGGTTATAGGTACTTCTGTCTTGGCCTTTCTTTAAAACGTCACCGAACTTATCACGACCAGATGGTCGTGATAAGTTCGCCTAGGTCGGCATCTACCGGCTGGCCCATTCACACTCGTCTCATAAATCTGTTCCGTCAGTCATCCTTCATCCATCCTCTCTAGATGTCCAAACCATCTGAGCATCCCTTTCTCTATATGTGTCACTACATCTTCTACCACACCACAATGTTGCTTTATTATTATTACGCTGTTCTCCACCTTATCCATCAGAGTTACTCCAATCATACTTCTGAAACTTCTCAATTCTACAGCATTAACTTAACTTTGACGCTTCTTCTGCCATACACGTACACAGAGGGCACAAATTTTTAATTTACATGCAAATTAAGCCATTTTGGAAAGCCAAATATTGGCAACACGCTGCCAATTCCTCTAGTATCGCAGCCTGCAGGTGTCTTTAAGCGGCTTGGAGCATTTACCAATGGAGATGTTAACGTTGTAATCCGCAAACATTTTGTTCTGCCGATACTTACGGGGGACGAGGTAAACACGCATTGCACACACACAAATCACTCACTTTAACGATCCCGCACACTAGCTTGAAACACGCACACAGTATTAAAAATACAGCGTAATTACGCACGCTCATATGGCTAATTATGGCTATATGGCCAGCAGAGGGGTACGCCTTTCATTGACATCTCCATTGGAAATGCTCGAAGATAAGCGGTGGCAGGCCTGTCGCACTCCGCGCTGTAGCTATGAAACTACAAGTACTTCCGCGCACCCTCTCGGGTCCATGTTCAGTCAGTTAAGTGTCACGCGCGCTCTCGATCGGCACGCCTTACTTGTACCTACCTCATTATTATATTCCTTGCTTACGATACAATATACAAAAATACAAAGATATACAAAAATATTATTCAGGATGTCTAAACGAAGGGCTACAAAGCATTGCGTAGCATACGTTTATACATACTTATACGTTTCTACATACTCATTTTCAATTGAACGTAGAACATTATTTTCTACCGACTTTCCAAACAGAAGGAGGTTCTTAATTCGTCTTTGTGTGTATGTTACGCGATTACTCCGTCAATTGTGAACCGATTTGAATGATTTTTTTTTAATCGGTAGAGTTCGTTGCCGAGGTGGTACCATTGTAATTTCGTCGAGATCTGATGAGGGTCTCCAGAGATATGACGATAAACGTCTCAAACTTGCAACCGAAACTGACTCGCGCGGCATGGAAGTCGGTTGTTTTAGTTTTAACTATCTTAATTGATTTTTTTTGTCTTGTTTTTTTTTTTGCCTTCTTATACAAACTTTCTTATTCCTAGTGTAAAACATCTTTTTTGTGTAAGAGCTATTGATATTGTTAATATAATTTTTATTTTTTCTGTTGTATATTCACCCACTAACACTTAACCCTAAGCTCGACAAACATCTTAGTTTGAGCAACGGAATATACTGAAAACCAGCTCTGCGGATATTTACATCTCCGCAGAACAGTGCTGAGTATATTCCAATTGTAAGATTAGAAAACACTTGTAATTTGTAACTAGTTAATTTTAATTTTATGTTTCTTTTCTGACAATAAACTCATTTTTGTTTATTATTTATTTATTTAATTAAACTATCACATAAACTATCTTAATTAAAGTATAACTGTAGTACTTTTATCCTACCTCGACATTAAACATGAATGTAGCACTTTAAATATACTCATTACATTGTTCTACCTTAAAGTATTCTGCTACCAATTAAAGACTTCAATAAGTTATCTTATAACATTCAACCCTATAGGAGAGGCCGCGAGTTGACCGAGTTATTCAGACTCTCGCTGTGCGGACTTACGGTGCATTTTACTGTGCGCAACACGCGGTTCATAGTTACTATTAGTTGATACTGTGACGCAAATTCAAGGTCGCACTCGAGGCGTGAAGCGCATTTTGAACGTTACCGACGTTGTAACTAGGTTTAATCTCGCCTTTTTGCTCTCAGGGAGTGCAATTTCTGTACTTGTACTATTCATTATTCTGTGCCTTGGACCTACCTCATTATTATATTCCTTGCTTACGATATTAACATACAAAATTGTTATTCAGTATGTCTAAACGAAGGGCTACAAAGCTTTGCGTAGCATACGGATGCTTAAACAACAACGGAAATAACGACATTTTATTTCATACATTTCCTAAGATTCTCGTGAGATAAGACATTAATAAAATTAATATTATTTATAAGTAATGTAAATCTAGGTAGTAAGGCTATCTAGGTACTTTTTGTTTAACAATCCGGTCGTTTAGTAGTAGTTTTCGACTTTTTTTCGCGTAAAAGTCAATGACCTTAAAGATCGTTCACTGTAAGTAGACCTCCCGGGTACTAGTGGCCACCTTCTAATGCAGGGTCAGTGTATACTAGTTTTAGTTTAATACTTATATCAATTGAACAATAAAAGAAGGGGATAGAAAATGTCAATTTTTTTTCTCCCTTTTTTCATTTTATTTGTAAATTTTGTCGTTGCGCTGCACATGTAGGTACTTCAAAGAATGTCACACATAAAATGGTAGGTAGGTATAAGTCAGCAGAGTTTCATGTTTCAAGTTAAGATCTTTAGGGAATTTCTATCGACACTATATCTTGCAAAATATTCATTGTAACCTACTTGAAATTGGTAGGTTATTTTATTATTTACTGTAGGTAGGTTACGTAGATCCTATAGGTAAGTACCTACCTAAAAGAATAAATCTGACTGACTGATTGACTGACATATCAGTGCACAGCTGAAACCAACAAAGTTATACCTACCTACCTACTTATTTAAATTGACTTGGCCTTTTCTTTGACTAACGAACCTTTAATACGATTTTTTCGAGTCAAACAAGTTGTATAGTCCGAGAGCTGATGCCAGACTTGTACTCAGATAAATAAGTACGATTACCAATGTTTACTTAGGGTTTTATTTTATTATTTTTTAACAGTAATACTATATAACTATAGTTAGATTAGTGGCTTGAAAATCTTTAAAAAAATCATGATGTATATCTATGTATATCTCTATGATGTATATATAAGCATTTCATAAACTTTAATGGAAAATTATAGCGGTTAAGATAACTTTATTAGTTTAGCAGTAATATCACAGATTATATAATAGTTACTACGTAACAGATAGGGTCAGTTCGCTGGTTCGCGGCCCTTCGTTAGTTTGCGGCCTTTGAAAGTGGCCTGTTCAGATAATGGTTGAGAAATTGAGAATAGGAATGCCATCTCATTTTTTTTTTCAATATAACTTAACTTTATTATGAAGTTGGACAACACTAGGTACCCAATCTTTTGAAATTGCTAGAACAATAATAAAGTGAGAGCAACAAAAGCTTGTTTAATTCACCGTTCTCGATACACGTGCCCGCACGTTGCCGAAACTATGGAAAAAATAGCGGGCACGTACTTGTTCAAAGGTATGTAATATCGTAATACAATCATTTGTTGTGGTGATAAGTAGATTTAACTACGAGCTTATGAATTATAAATTGATTTTTTTATGTATATTGTGTATGAATTAAACAACTGTGCAAAATATTGGGTGGTCGCCTAGTGAATTAGGAAAAATACGATTGTGTTGGTTTACGGCCGGGAGGCCGGGTTACTGACGCGTCGCGAGTAATTTGATTTATGACCATACATATAGTACCTGGTGTCTGCCAATTGGGCCTTTTTGTTCTACAAAGCAATTACAACCTTATTGTTAAAGCATACCAATTAAATTAAATTTGTCAAAACATCTGCAGAGCACCATCCTTTTAATTAAGAGCCTTTACATTTTTAATATAATTATAAAATTATTAAATAAAGTTGATGCTTTAAAAAGTATATTTTCTGATATAAATCTCTCCCTAGTTCATTAAGTATCCCAAGTCCCATACATCAAGTATATAGTATCATAGTCATCAAGTCCCATCCGTGTATTGATTATAGAAAGTATTTTAAATCGGAAGTAAATTAATAAATGTTTTTTAATTCGAATTTTGTATTTAAAGATTAAACTATTACAAAATAAAGTTTTCCTACAATGGAATAAAATTCATAACTATTTTTGGTCGAAAAAGTGAGTCAGCTCCTAGACTATTATAATGTTACAAGTCAAATAACCTACGATTCTAGGTAAGTACTATTTTTTCGCGTTATTTTACTTACGCAATCTAAAACTTTAATCAATTTTGATTGAACGTAACGTATTTTCAACCGACTTTCCAAACAGAAGGAGGTTCTCAATTCGTCTTGGTGTGTATGTTATGCGATTACTCCGTCAATTGTGAACCGATTTGAATGACTATTTTTTTAATCGGTAGGGTTCGTTGCCGAGGTGGTCCCATTGTAATTTCATCGAGATCTGATGAGTATCTCCAGAGATATGACGATAAACGTCTCAAACTTGCTACTGAAACTGACTCGCGTGGCATGGAAGTCGGTTGTTTTAGTTTTAACTATCTTAATTAAACTATCACATAAACTATCTTAATTATACTATAACTGTAGTAATTTTATCCTACCTCGACATTAAACATTAATGTAGCACTTTAAATATACTCATTACATTGTTCTACCTTAAAGTGTTCTTCTACCAATTAGGCGGCAATAGCCCAATGGATAAGGTGTCGGACTGGCGATCGAGAGGTCGTGAGTTCGATCCCCACCCCACCCATTGCACTATTGACGCGAACCCACTCCAGACACAAGCATATTTAGCTTAGTTGGACGGGTTAACAAGAATACTAGTAATGTGAAACCCACATTGCGAGTAATCTTTATAAAAAAAAAAAAAAAAAAAAAGACTTCAATAAGTTATCTTATAACATTCAACCCTATAGGAGAGGCCGCGAGTTGACCGAGTCATTCAGACTCTCGCTGTGCGGACTTACGGTGCATTTCACTGTGCGCAACACACGGTTCATAGTTACTATTAGTTGATACTGTGACGCACATTCAAGGTCGCACTCGAGGCGTGAAGCGCATTTTGAACGTTACCGGCGTTGTAACTAGGTTTAATCTCGCCTTTTTGCTCTCAGGGAGTGCAATTTCTGTACTTGTACTATGCATTATTCTGTGATTGGGTGAGCCGCTGGCTTAAAACAATCCTATGACAAAATAAAACCGGCCAAGTGCGAGTCGGACTCGCGCACGAAGGGTTCCGTACCATTATCTATAAAAACGGTTAAAAAATCATGTCTATAGTATGGAAGCCCCCTTTAAATTAATATTAATTTTATTTTAATTTAATTATTTATTATTTATGTGAACAATATAACTCAATATTCTGTGAATATTTCAAGCTACCTGTTGCCGTTATCAATATCGAGCAAAAACGAACGTTTGTTTTATGTGAGGCCTTTTAAATATTTATTTTATTCTGTTTTTATGTTGTTTTAGTATGTGTTGTTATAGCCGCAACAACAATACTTCATCTGTGAAAATTTCAACTGTCTAACTATCACGGTTCATGAGATACAGCCTGGTGACAGACGGACGGACAGTCTAAGTAATAGGGTCCCGTTTTTTACCCTTTGGGTTCGGAACCCTAAAAACGTCATCATCATCATAATCAGCCTGTGTCCGTCCACTGCTGGACGTAGGCCTCTCCCAAGATACGCCACTGAGCCCGATCTTCGGCTCATTGGGAGGGATATGCCCTAATCGCCACGCTGGGCAGGCGGGTTGGCGATCGCAGGACGTGGCTCCTCGCACCGGTGACGCTGCTAGCCGTCACCGGCCTGTAATATTTAGCTACGCCATAATTTGAAATGGTTATACCGCCATTTGTCGGTCGCCAGAGCCTCGTTTGTTGGTCAGCAGAATGCACCATGGGCAGGTGAGGTTGGCTGGGAGCACTGAGGTGGTGATTGTGCTCCCTTACATCCCTATGCTCCCTTACATCCCTACGTAACAGTAATCATATATAGCTTCCGGTTTCCGGCTATCCTAGCGACTTTTGTAATTGGATATGTGACGTTTTGAGGGAAGGTCATTACGAGTAGTCGTGGACGGCTGCTCGTCTGATCGATTGGCAATTTATGCTGGGGTTTGGGGTTTGGGGTTTGGGGTTTGGGGTTCAAGGTTTTGTTCTCTCTGCAAAACTTTTTCTGCTGCTATCGATCATCACCTTATTTTAGTGAGGCTGAGGTTTAAGATACTATCTTACTTATATGGACATAGCAGACGGCAGTAAGAGGGTACTGGACTGTTAACTTTAGATATATAGATAAGAATTTTATTGATCACCACATACAGAATGATATTAACTTAAGACTAAACAAATTCTTTCTAACTTTCTGTGCCCCGCGGTTATGCCCGCGTTGAATCCTGGTTATAAACCATCCTCTTGCATCACTCCATCTATTGCTGAAAACTGAATTAAAATCCGTTGCGTACAGTTTAGAAGATCTAAGCGTACAGACAGCGGGTTTTATACTATGTAAGGATGATAGTGTCAATTGGCGGTCTTATCGCTCTTTTTAGGGTTCCGTAGTCCTGACAAGGAACGTGAACCCTACAATGTGCGTGGCCCGACACACACTTGGCCGGTTATTATTTTTACATCTTATAGGCTAGCCTTTGACCACTATCTCACCTGTTGGTAAGTGATGATGCGGTCGAAGATGGTAAGCACGCTAGGCCTAGAATGGGAACTGGCTCTCAAGGATAGCTGCCGGAACACATTAGATGTTTGGCGACAGATTTTCTAACTTGAGGTTGTTGGTGGCCAGGCGGACACTAGATAGTTTCCTACCACCATGCGGGGGTTGTTGGTTTATTAACGATGTTTTTCCTTCACCGGAGGGCCACTCTGAAAAGCGCACATACATTTTTCGATAGAAAAATCCATTGGTACACGGCGGTTTGAACGCAGTACCTCTGGCATCAAAGCCAACCGTTCTCCTGATTACGCCACCGGGCTCTCAAACAGCTCATAGTGTCTCTTCCAGACAACTATAATGCAACCGACAATCTTTAGCCCATGCTAGCGCAATTATACCAAACCCAACCTCCCAAAAATATCTGCTCATGACTCTAAAACAACCATTCTAAATTCCAGGTGATGTTCGAAAGAATCCTCTACATTTGGGCCATCAGGCACCCAGCCTCCGGCTACGTGCAAGGCATCAACGACCTGGTGACTCCATTCTTCATGGTGTTCCTTCAAGAGGCTGCTCCTGGCCAAGAGTTGGACAACTTCCCCCTGGACAAGCTGACTGAAGAGCAGAGAGACGTCATCGAGGCTGATTCTTTCTGGTGCCTGTCCAAGTTTCTTGATAGTATACAAGATAATTATATATTTGCTCAGCTTGGGATACAATATAAGGTAAGCTATAGTTGTTTCTTTAACAAACAAGCGCTTCTATTTATTTATTTAAATTAGAAAACTAAGTTAGAAAATCTGTCACCAAACATCTAATGTGTTCCGGCAGCTATCCTTGAGAGCCAGTTCCGATTCTAGACCCAGCGTGCTACTATCCTCGACTGCATCATCACTTACCAACAGGTGAGATAGTGGTCTAACGCTAGCCTATAAGATATAAAAATTAACTTTTGTTAAAATGATACAAAACCAGTTACATTTATTAAGCATGTAAAAATATTACAATATAACTAATCTATAATAGAATTTTATTACTATATATAAACAAAAGATAAAAAAGCACATTAAAAAAATCTTCACGGTGCTACCACCTTCAACAATAATCAACAGTACATTACAATACAACGAGTATCATCAGTGTATAACCAGTTTATTAGTTTCTGTCCATATGAAAGCAAAAAAGAAAAGCAAATAATATATATATTTTGTTTAAAAAGCTTACTAGCGATGTGGGTTGCATATTACTAGTAATCTTGTTAACTCCTCCGACTAAGCTAAATATGCTTTTCTGGAGTGGGTTCACGTCAATGGTGCAATGGGTGGGGATCGAACTCACGACCTCTCTATCGCCAGGCCGACAATATTATAAAATTGTTTAATATTTTACTTCAATCCTTGACACGTAGTAGAAAAAATATATGTATAAATTAGCCGAGTTAACACACAGTTTCAAAAGTTGCTGTATTACCGACGGCATACTATTGAGGAGTACAAAATCATCCAAATTGAAAGGTGTATGCCTTGAGATACACCAAAAATACATAAGCAATCGGTTGCCAAGATCTGACTTGATGTATTTTTTTTTGTTCCGCTTGTTTTATTTCTCCGATAGAGACCGGTGACATTTGTAAAGCGGGTTTTGTTCTATTTGCTTAAAAGCATTTAATTTCGATGAGCTGCAATGCTTAATGAATGTGGGATATGTGTTTTTGATTACTGTGGTGTATTTACGTCATTATAAAAAAGTACGGTTCAGTAGCTTTTGAGATTATTTCGAACAGACGGCCCTTTGACGTAAAGGATATTTACCCTGATTCTGACCGACGGTCGTTGGCTCTAATCCTAGCTATATACCAATAAATCTTTTATGTGCTTTCATGAATCATGGGTTTTCGTACACAGGTAGTGGAATCATTAAATCTACCACAAAGTAGCTTACCATCAAGGAGAAAATCAGCCGCCGTAACTTTACGGTGTTCCGGCAACACAGCTATAGAGAGTTGAACCATTCTAGCCCAACGTGTTCACCGTCCTCAAGCACATCATTATTTTTAATCCCCGACGCAAAATTAGGGGTATAATACGTTTAACGTGTGTATCTGTGTGTCTATCTGTAGCATCTTAGCACCCAAACGGATGAACCGATTTTGATTTTATTGTTGATAGTTGTTTTTGTTCGATAGATGTCTTCATCGAGGGTGTTCTTAGCTTTGATTCATGAAAATTCGTTCAATCATTTTAAAACTATGAGATTTTTTCTAGTAGATGGCGCTATCAAATCAACTTTCATAGGTCTGATCAATTCGAAAATCTTCTTCTTCGACGATATTGTAAGAACATGGAAGCATTGACCTGATGCTGGGACATCTCCTGGAATCTACAGAATACTCAAATCCTCACCAACTTACAGCTGAGATTTTAAATGTCGTGTTTAGACTCATTGGAATGTTTTTAATGAAAAAAATATATATAGATCAGTTGGAGTGGTTTTAAATTTTGAAATTCAGTTTTATATACAATAAATAGATCATTATGATTTTATACAATAGATTATATTATATTATTATATTGACTTCAAATTGATGTATATCGGTGGGGATCTACAGAATAGCTAAGCTTATAATGTTTTCGCAGTAGCTATGATCTTATCTTTGGTCTCACTGCAAATATTTTATTAATTTTGCGATGCGTGTGTTAGCTTACTCATAGATAACAAGATGGGTGGTAGCCGGTAGTCTAGTAATCTACCATAAACTTAATATGTCTGGAGCTAAATATTCACTTGGAACTACTTCCAAAACTACCTGCCTATACTTCAGCTAATAGGTAGGACTTATTAATAAAATTTAAAAGTCAGGACATCACACTTTGCAACCTAAGTCGACAAAAAAACGGTCGAAAAAACACGTTTCTTACGAACGCTGCTCAATTGAAAACAGATGGAAGAATATTTTCTATGGAAGAGTTGTACAACTTAATAAGACATACAAAAAAGTCCGCGACAGCATTATGTCTTATCTCTAAAGGTTGACTCACAGTAACCATTTTAATCTTTAATTTTTTGTTAAAAAATATTACTTAGTTAAGTAATCTTTTTTAACAAAAAATTAAAGATAAATGATTATAATAATGAAATAATAAATAATAAATGATGATAATGATGATAAGTGATTAATGGCTTAACGAATGGGGATTAATGTGTCCCGACTGTTAAAGTCTTTATATTCAATATAACAATGTATAATTTATTTTATGAGTGTATCGACCGAGAAAGAATTTAAATGGTATAGTTTTTTGATATCCCTAAACAGAAGTCTAAACTACTAGACTTACTGGTTTTTTTCTTTTCAGTTCGTTTTTTAACACTTCACTTTTTGCGCAGTCGGGTTTTTTGATTTTTTAATTTAATGTTTTATTTCACACTTTTTAGTTAAGTAAAGGACGGCAAATTCCGTAATTTTCTCATTTCATGTAGAGAGTTGATGTCATGTGGATTATTGAGTAGTTTCCGGGGATCTAAACTACTTATTACTAGTCCATCTAAAGATCTAACCCGGCTCAATGCTACATAGGCTTGACCTTTCGCAAAAATGCGTGAACTAAAAGGAAGCAACTATACCAAAAGGAAGAGGTTGTTTGTTACCTCAGAACTCCATCAATTCTTAACCGATTTGGAAAATTCTTTTTTTGTTTGAGTTAATATGATTTTTGTTTGGTCTCATTGTAATTTTATTGAGATCTGATAAGTAACTTCAGAGATAAGCACCGCAAACTTGTTACTGAAAGGGACTAACGCGGCATGTAAAATCGTTTTTTTTTTTCGATTTGTACGATCATAAATTATTTGTTATAAATATATTTTGAATCTCCATTTTAAGACCTTTAATTCGATACCCCACTCGATAGGTTTTGAAAAAAAAATTTTTTTTGTACCCCTAATTTTGGCGTCTGAAATCCGCCATTTTGAATTTTTCTATTTTTTATGTTTTCGTTGACACTCGCGCTAGGCGAATCTATTGACGTGGCAATTATCAAAATCGGCCCACGCGTTTGGTCTCTAGTGTGCCACAAAGGAACAAACATACATACATACATACATACATACGAGGGTCGTTCAATAAATACTTAGCCTACAAAAAAAAAACGAAAATTTTCGAAAAGTGCCGATTTATTTTACTACATAATCTCCTTTTAACTCAATACACTTGGCACAGCGATGCTCCAACTTTTTTAACGCATCTAAAAATACGTTTTCCTGAAGTCTGCTAAATAGGCCTCCGTGGTAGTTTTCACCTCCTCATTCGACCCAAATCTTTTCCCGGCAAGTGACTTTTTCAGGTTTGGAAACAAAAAGAAGTCACAGGGGGCCAAGTCTGAAGAGTAAGGTGGATGGGGCAGCAATTCGTAGCGCAATTCGAATAATTTGGCCATGGCAACGGCAGTGGTGTGAGCCGGCGCGTTGTCGTGGTTGTTGTCCAGTGTGAGCAAACGCGGCACCCATCGCGCTGACAGCTTTCTCATGCCCAGTTCTTCGTGGAGAATATGGTGCACCGTTCCTTCTGCAATGCCCACAGTGTCAGCTATCTCGCGAACCTTCAATCGGCGGTCTGCCAACACGAGATCGTGGATTTTTTTAATGTTTTACTCCGTAGTAGCCGTTTTCGGGGCACCTAGGCGTGGCTCATCTAAAACCGACTTGCGGCCACGAGCAAACTCGTTAAACCAATTCTTGACGGTTGCCATCGAAGGAGAAGAGTCACCGTACACAGCATCCCAGCGATTTTTAATTTCACAGCGCGTTTTCCCTTCCAAAAATAAAAATCGAATCACCGAACGATACGGCTCTTTTTCCATTTTTGTTAAACTGACTGACACGTTCGCTTTCAAAGGCTATTAAAACAAAACTAATAGAGGTCATTGTTTAAAACTTAGACAGTAGGCTTCAAAAACATTGCACTGTACTATGGTAAAGTTTTTTTGTAATAGCAGTGCCATGGGGCGATGAGGCTACGTACTTGTTACGTAAAAAACGTTTTTCTCGACCGTTTTATTGTCGACTTAGGTTGCAAAATAGGTCTCCACGAATTTACCTATGATTTAAACGCTATAATATATGGCCTATTTTCATTCCAAAAGTCCATTCTATATATTAGTTAATGAATTTTTGAAACTTGTCCAGTAGTTTTTGAGCCAAATCAAAACATTTGTATTTTTGTATGTTTGTAACATACAAAAATGCAAATGTTCTCTCTTTATAATATTAGTATAGATATAGCGTTTGACTACTATCTCACCTGTTGGTAAGTGATGATGCGGTCGAAGATGGTAAGCATGCTCGGCCTAGAATGGGAACTGGCTCTCAAGGATAGCTGCCGGAACACATTAGATGTTTGGCGACAGATTTTCTAACTTGAGGGTGGTAGCTGGCCAGGCGGACACTAGATAGTGTCCTACCACCATGCGGGGGTTGGGGGTTTCTTAACGATGTTTTTCCTTCACCGGAGTGCCACTATGAAAAGCGCACATACATTTTCGATGGAAAAATCCATTGGTGCTCGACGGGAATTGAACTCGGTTCTTCTGGCGTCAAAGCCGACCATTCTCCCACTACACCACTGGGCTTTTAAAATTACAGCAGCGTCCACTTAAATCATATCTATCTAATTTCAAAACACTGCAGAGCATGATCTTCGTCTACTCTCATCCAGCTCTTGCCAGCCACATTGCGAACATCATCGCTCCACCTAGTCTGAGGACGTCCTTCGCTTCGTTTGCCGATACGCGGTCTCCACTCAAGAACTCGTATTTTTAACTAACCTATTTGATCCCACTTCTGGGTAAAGTTCTCCCCCCATTTTCCCACCTATCCGTATATAACGCCGTTCGTGGCCAGTTATTGTGAAAACAATCCAAATCATCTCGGCACCGCTTTTTGGGCATTCCTCTACGTCGACGGCCGTCTCCAGGCACCCACTGCGTGACAATTTTGGCCCACCTGTCGGGATGCATCCGACAATTATGACCCGCCCAGTCCCATTTCAGCCTGGCAGTCTTGTCACCCGCGTCAGCTATGCCGGTTCTTGAGCGCAGATCGGTGTTGCGTACTCTTTCTGTTCTTTTGTACTCCCAGTATGCTGCGCTCAATTACTATTTGGCATACATTGAGCTTGGACTTTTGAGACTCAAGAACTCGTTTGTAATAAGAATATCATCCACTATCCATAGTAAAGCAACAGTTGTAAAGGGTCTCTTGATATTGGCTTCGGTTCCATCAATGCCTTCCAAGCGACCGAGTAAGTGTAACTAGTAAAATAATAATAATAATCTGGGGCGGCTTTGGCGAGCCCACGGTGAGTGGCGACACCGCGTACCCCAACCAACCAGAACCAACCCCTCTGACTCCCGGCTTGCCTTGACCGGCCGGCCGGTGGTGGGAATCGCAAGAGCTAAGACCTAAGCTCCAGGGTGGAAGTGTTAAAGGCATAAAGCCGCTAGTAGCGTTTAGTGAAAGTGCAGCACACCTCTCAACACCCTTAGCTGTCCACGCCAATGTTGCCCCTCGGCGCCAATATAACGGTCCGCCTTTATGGGAGGTATATTTAGTGTATAGCAAGTCACGATCCGCCTTAATATTTTTAAAAGAAACATAATGGGTGGGTGCCGTACCTCATCCCGGTATTTAACAGGAATCAGATATCAAGGAGCACACATTCATATCCATGATAAATTATACCATCTTTTTATAGTTTTTCATCTTACCATTCACAAACCATAGCAAATAGGCAAATGTAGCCATAAGATAAAGTTGTAATGGGCCTCTTGACGTTGGCTTCGGCTCCGTCAATACCTTCCAAAAGGCCGGGCGGTTCAGATCTGAGATATGTTTTGAATACAGTCGTTGGAGAATGGTCGGTTTTGACGCTAGAGGTACCGAGTTCACCAATGGCTTTTTGTATCGAAAAGTGTATGCGCTAGAAAAAGCCATTGGTTACGCTGTTCACAGTGGCCCTCCGGTAAAGAAAAAACATTGTTAAGAAACCTCCAACCCTGTAAGTGTAGAAAGTGTGTCCCCAAAGTGGTAGGACACTATCTAGTGTCCGCCTGGCCAGCTACCACCCTCAAGTTAGAAAATCTGTCGCCAAACATCTAATGTGTGCCGGCAGCTATCCTTGAGAGCCAGTTCCCATTATAGGCCTAGCGTGCTACCTAGGGTTTGCAGTACCGGTACTAAAACCGGATTTGTATTTCCCGGTACTGGAGTAGACCCAGTACCGGGAAATACCGGGAAATTCGATACTTTCGGTACTGGAAAAAAATAATTGTTGTGCGTTGAATAAATTAAAAAGCACAGCCTTCACAGAACTGAAACACAATTTTTTCATATCAAAAACTCGAAATAGAATTTTAAATGTTTTATTAATTATATTATCATGCGAAGACAATAAAAAATAAAATTATTTACTTGTGATTTTTACCATAGTTAGCGTAAGCGAAACATCCGTTAATGTTGTAAATGCGTACACAAAATTAAAATCGCATCGAGATTATCGCCACATAGGGCCTGTTTCAGCGGTTTCTGATAGGTCTACTAGGAACTGACTTTTATCCTTCTGAGCTCCTGAAAGCAGCTGGACCACCTGTAGTCAAGGAGCTCCAGCGTATCTTTTATATTGTCCTCTGAGGTTCGACACTCCCGAGTGTTGTCATGTTGATATTCAAAAGGGAGAAAACCTCTTCTGAAGAACTACCTACCTCAAACCGACTGGCACAAAGACTACGAATTCCAGCTATTGAAAGTCGCTTGGGTTTCGGGGAGGATACGGCACCACCTATATATATTCGGCAAATAATAAAAAAGACCAGTTAGTATACTAACTGGTCTTTTTAGTTAGTAGACTTAGTTAGTAGACTTTTTGGTTAGTATACTAATCGGTCCCTTACTTAGCGTTTATGGACTTTGAGAACACACTTTTTTAACACTATCGAACCGACCAGGTCTCTGCTTTGGAATATTTACAGCGATCCCAAGTCGATTGGCGATATATTAAAGTGCTGAGTGTCTTTACAACGTCTTCTCTACAAGTGTGTTCTTTCTAGCATGACCGTCCAAGTCTAAAACTATCCCCATACATCGTGGTGTGAGTGGTGTGTTTCTTAGATCTTAAGTTATTTAAGTTTAAGTTATTTAAGACTTTTAAAAGTATCGTGGTTAATTATATCTTTCCAAATTGTTCACAAATGCATTGGCTGATTTGTAAGAGATGCTGGACTGGAAAGGACGTGGCATTAATTTAAACGGCGAGATCTCTCACACTTGCGATTTGCGGATGAGAAACGCTGGAAGATTTATACATATGCTGAACGGTCTAGCTGGTGATTTTTAACGCATTTGTCTCCCAACTTGAATAAGTTTATTTTAAATAACTACGTAAAATCGGATCCAATCGCAGTAGTTAAGGTACGAGGTGCATTCAATAAGTACCTAGCCTCATCGCCAGAGGGCGCTGTCGTTTCAAAATAGTTTTACCACAGTGTAGCACATTCTTTTTTCAAATTTTCATTCCAATCCCTTCATTTGTTTTATTTTGACAACTTATGGAAGCGAACGTATCGATCGGTTTTACAAAACTGGAAAAAGAGCAATATCGTTCGGTGATTCGATTCCTATTTTTGGAAGGGAAAACGCGCATCGAAATCAAAGAGCGCTTGGATGCTGTGTACGGTGACTCTTCTCCATCGATGGCCACCGTCAAGAATTGGTTCAACGAGTTTGCACGTGGCCGTACGTCGGTTTTTGATGAACCACGTCCAGGTGCACCGAAAACAGCTGCTACGGAGGAAAAAATTAAAAAAATCCATGATCTCGTATTGGCAGATCGCCGATTGAAGGTTCGGGAGCTAGCTGAGACTGTAGGCATTTCAGAAGGAACAGTGCATCATATTCTTCACGAGGAACTCGGCATGAGAAAACTGTCGGCGCGATGGGTGCCGCGTTTACTCACACCGGAAAACAAGTGCAACCGCGAGACCACATCGGAGACGTGTTTGGCGCTGTTTAAGCGGAATCCAGCGGAGTTTTTGCGTCGTTTTGTGACCGTCGATGAAACCTGGATCCACTGGTACACACCAGAGACCAAGGAGCAATCAAAACAATGGATCCAGACCGGGGAACGTGCTCCAAAGAAGGCGAAAACTGTAAAATCGGCCGGAAAAGTTATGGCCACCGTTTTCTGGGATTCACAAAGTGTGATCTACATCGATTACCTCGAGAAGGGTAAAACAATTACAGGGCTTTACTATGCCGATTTATTGGGCCGATTCGACGCCGAATTAAAGAAAAAACGACCCCATCTGGCTAAGAAAAAAGTGCTGTTTCACCACGACAACGCACCGGTTCACACGTCTGCCGTTGCCATGGCCAAATTGGTCGAATTACGCTACGAATTGCTGCCCCATCCACCGTATTCTCCAGATTTGGCCCCTTGTGACTTCTTTCTATTTCCTAATTTGAAAAAATCTCTCGCCGGGAATAGATATGGATCAAATGAGGAGGTCATCGCCGCCACGGAGGCCTATTTTTCAGAGTTTGTCAAAAACTATTTTTCGGACGGGTTAAAAAAGTTGGAGCATCGCTGGGCTAAGTGTATCGAACTAAAAGGAGACTATGTTGAAAAATAAATTGCCACTTTTCCAAAATTTTCGTTTACTTTTGTAGGTTAAGTATTTATTGAATGACCCTCGTAGTATTTTCGAAGTTGTTAATACTTAAAGCACAGAAATACATACTTATCTCCACAAAACAAAATATAGAACGAACGAAACCCACGAAAGCAGAGTTGAATGTGAAGCTGATGAAAGCTCCAGTGTCGTCAACTCAGTTTTACTATTATCAATAAAAGTAGATCAAAATTATGCTAATTGCTGTACTAAGATATGAGTTAATAGCAATAAAAAAGTAAACATTGGATATATCTATGTTTATGGATCTATACTAATATTATAAAGAGAGAACATTTGTATTTTTGTATTTTTGTATGTTTGTAATGAGTAAGCTCAAAAACTACTGAACCGATTTAAAAAATTCTTTCACTAATATATAGAATGGACTTTCGGAATGAAAATAGGCTATATATTATCCCGTTTAAATCAAAGGTACATTCGTGGAGACCTAATTCGCAACCTAAGTCGGCAAATAAACGGTCGAAAAAACACGTTTCTTACGAACGCTGCTTAATTGAAAATAGATAGAAGAATATTTTCTATGCAAGAGTTGTACAACTTAATAAGACGTACAAAAAAGTCCGGGACAGCATATGTCTATCTCTTAAGGTTGACTCACAGTAACCATTTTAATCTTAAAATGTTTGTTAAAAAATATTACATAACTTCCAAGGCTATTTTCAAGTATATAGTATTAATCCTTATCCAATTAATTACGTTAATTAGCTTGGCCACATATTATAGATTAAAATTGTCCTTTACAGTATATAATTCAAATGAAAACTCTAGAAAATAACACGAATTTCACAAACACGCATCGCAAAATTAATAAAATATTTGCAGTGAAACCACAGATTAGGTCATAGTTACTACTAAAATATTATAATAAGCTTAGCTATGCTGTAGATCCCCACCGATCACAATCAATTTGAAGTCAATATAGTATAATAATATGATCTATTGTATAAAATAATATTCATCTATATATATAATAATATAATATAATATTTAAAATCCCCCGACTGATCTATGGCGTGCCTGTGCGCCACTGTGCTTTTACTATGTACTTTGATAACAGTTTCTCTTAAACCACTTTTAATTGCTTTCGGCATTGTTGAACTATTTTAATGTAGCAGATTTATCAACAATAATGTCGCGGTAATCTCTCAAACGTCAAACTCACAGTTTCAATTAAAATAATTAGTTCCAAAAACCACCACCGCCAAGTTATACTTGTGGCACTGTATATTAGTGCAATAAAATGACCATATTATGTGTCTACCCTACCTTAACTAAATGAAATGTAATAGTAATAGTAGAAATTATTCATAATTTTAATAACATCTTTATTATACTTAAAATAATATTAAGTATTTGAGTATAGGTGCCTAAACGTGGGAGGAACTAGATCCTAAGATACGGGCGGTCATTCGTCTAGTTTGGTATCTAGAGACTATATTATTAATGTGTTACCTTTGTGCAATAAAAAAATAATAATCAAAATCGGTTCATAAACGACGAAGTGATCCGCGAACAAACATAAATATATATATATATAATTAGAAACCACAATCTAAAATACTTAAAAAAAATATAATCACAATAAGTTAAAAATAACAATTCACAATAATAAGCAAAATGTAAATTGACAAAGTATTAGCAACGTCCGTCTGTCCCTGGAGCCGAAGCCAAAGTGAGCGAGGCGCGCTCTCCGATGTTCTAGCTGCCCTTTCTCGCTTGCTCCCACCACTCGGTGACGTGAGTCAGCTGGCCACGCCTCCTTTGCCGACGTCAATCTCTAAATCGGCCTCTCCTGACGGCGGCGCGTCCTCGCCCGCAAGGTGTTCAGAGTGGGTGGGTGAAACCGATTGTAGCTCTTCAGTAGCTGGACCAACTGCGCGTTCTTCACCGCATGATGAGCCCTGTGAAATCTCATCAGTCTCATCATCGTCACCTGAAAGTCACATTGTTTGCATTAGTTCAACGACAAACATAAGCTAACTGAAAGTAAGAGCGACTCCATTACTTTCAAACCGTTTGGACATAGCCCTCAGGAAATATCCAAGACGGGTGTACTCTCGCGAGTACAGAGGAGTACTTGATCAAGATGTCCTCTCTTCGCATCGTCAGGCGGCACCGTGGTGAGGTCTACCCTTAAGGCTTTCCTCCACCCTGCAGAGCCCTCGGGTTGCACATCTACGATCGAACAGCGCCGGGTTGTTCATCGTACTATTGGTCCCATCGCATGCAGTGACTGTAGAGCAGTCTCAAGACTTACTCGCTGCATAAGTGTAACGCCCGCGTGTTGGGGTATACACAAACGCATTACATCACTCTGAACCGACATCAACATTTGACAACATTGGGACCTCAACCATGCACGTGTCTGTAGAGCAGAGCCCTCGGGGTGCTCGCTGTATTGATGCTATTGCATGAATACATTACAACACGGAATCCAAAACCAACAACATCGTATTGCATCACAAATCATGCATGTGTCTGTAGAGCAGAGCCCTCGGGATGCTCGCTGTATTAATGCTATTGCATAATACATTACAACACAGAAAACTAACACCACAAAAATAAATAAAACATGCAGATGTCTGTAGAGCAGTGCCCTCGGCAGTGCTCGCTGTATACGCACCAATGTACGATTACATTACAACACTGCTGAACAGAATCTTTTAATAAAGACCATACTCACATTGGAAAAATGCGGTACATACATACATCGGGAGTCCATTCCCCGCGCCACAGCGTTATGTACTCTGCTGCTGCCTGTGAGGTTTTACCATATGAGCCAGTGACCAGCTTGAGCTCATAGCGACCATGTGGTAGCGCTTGCTTTACCGTATATGGGCCGCGCATACCAGAGTCTAGCTTGCCAGTGGCTTGACTCAACTTACGCACAAATACCAGGTCTCCTTTTTGGAAGGAGCGGACCGATTTGCGCCGCTCATTAACACAAGCATCCTGGCGAGTGCGGTTTTGGTCCAGCAACTCTGAAGCTCGCTGTCGGGTGAGCTCGCGATGATTCGCGATTGGGCTTCGACGCCTCTAAAGCCACATCGCGCACCAGGGATTGTATAACGGGCGTTGCACCATCACTGCCAATTAACAAACGCAAAGATGAATACTTTGTAGATTTTTGCACAGTAATGTTCAAGGTGAGCTGCAATTTCCACAAAATATTAGACCAACTTTCTTGTCTAAAATTAGACTCAACACGAATCATATTCATAACAGTACGACAATACCGCTCAACTTGACCATTACTTTGGTGCATTTCAGGAGTTATAAAATGCACATCACATCCTAAC
Source organism: Cabera pusaria (assembly GCA_954871355.1). NCBI lineage: Eukaryota > Metazoa > Arthropoda > Insecta > Lepidoptera > Geometridae > Cabera > Cabera pusaria. Next base: position 2,394,510 of record OX940906.1, on the reverse strand, counting down.
TCTTTAACCCAATTTACAAAAGTGGAACTTTCATAAATTCGACCCCTGTCTGCAACTATCAACTTAGGAGAACCGAAAAGGGATATTGCCATTTCAAAAACCCTCTTTAATTCCGTTGCATCTTGTTTACGAATAGGATACAGGAGACAAAACTTAGTAAAAGCATCTACTATAAGAATTACATATTTGAACCCGTTGGAGTCAGGAAGTGGTCCCAGTACATCGCTATGTACAGTCTCAATGCTGTATGTACTTCCGCACAAATTGCCTCAATTTTGGAAACCAAAAATGTTTTAAAATGACATCAGTCGTTTTCTCTGTACCGATATGCTGATGCTCATCGTGAAATACTCGGAGTAAGCTAAAGCGATGACCCTTTGGCACATAGCACAGTAAACTTGGTTGTTCACCGATTACATCAATTTTATAGTAAAGGATGTCATTGCGCTTAACATACCTAGACGAGTCCAGTTCACCATCGTTCAGCTTCTGAAGTAGGTTCTGCGTCTCATCGTCAGCGGCCTGCGCTATCTGAGCCCAATTTAAAGGTTTCCGTATTTCACAAACATTGACTGGATTTCGGCTCAAATAGTCTGCATGAGATAGCGCAGTCCCCTTTCGATATTCAAGATCAAAATTGTAATCTTGAAGAAACATCTACCACCGAGCGATCCTCGGCAATAAATCCCTCTTGCGCTGCGTCAGTTTCAAGGCATTACAACCTGATACAACTTTAAATTTCATACCAATCAGGTAATGTCTGAAATGTTGTAAAGCCCTGACAACTGCCAACGTTTCCAATTCGTATGAGTGGTAACGCGGTTCAGCACCTTTAGTTACTTTACTAAAATAGGCGACTGGCTGCTTATGTCCACCTTCATGTGTCTGAAGCAAAACGGCTCCGTAACCTTGAGCTGATGCATCGGTGTGTACTTCTGTAGGGAGAGAAGGGTCAAATATTGCTAATACCGGTTCACTGGTTAGCCGCTCGATAATATCCTTACGGACCCGCTCCTGTTCTTTGCCCCAAATGAATGGCACACCTTTGCGAGTGAGATTCGCAATACAAGCTGTCTGCTGGGAGTATCCGGGGATATAACGTCTAAAATATCCTGCAAGACCCAAAAACTGCCTTACCTCTTTTACGTTGCTCGGTACTCGTGCATTAACTAGAGCCTCAACCTTGTGCGCGCTCGGCCTCACCTGACCATTACTGATCGTCCGGCCTAAATACTCAACCTCTGTAATGTAAAATGTAAGAAACTTACATTTTTTTAAGGTTGATAGATAAACCTGCATTTATTAAAGTTTCGAGGACCTCACGGAGAGTCAGTAGACCTTCTTTAATAGTGTTGCTGGGCAGCAGCACATCGTCTATGTACACACAAGCTTTACCTGCATCTATGTAGGGACGCAAAGTATTTGATATTATGCGCTGGTACACCACAGGAGTTTCGTTTTGTAGACGAATGTGCATAGAACCAGTACTTACAGTGGTAGTAGCAGTACCTACTACAAGATAATCAGTAAAATCGTTAATGACATCGATCAACCGTTAGCGATCTGTACCTACTAATGGAGTATCAATAGGTACATCAGTTTTGATAGCGTTGACCTTATCAAACCCGTGTGATGCGCTGCACTCCTCGCGTTATAATATAAGCGACACCTTCCCTACTTAAAACGTCAGTACCAACAATTACCGGTGTACTCAAAAACCTATCAGGTACGACATGAAAATCCACTTCTAAAGTTATCTCAGGAAATTCAACCGTTAAAGTAGTGCAGTATGATGTTTCTACTTCCTGACTACCTATGCCACGCAAAACGCGAAACGACGGCGTCTGAGTGCATTGTAAATGCTTAGCCATGGACTCGGAAATAAGAGAAATAGTCGACCCGCTATCAATAAGAATGTCAACTGGCACACCTTGAAACATGGCTGTTGCTATATCATCGCGTTTATACGAGTCAACCATCTCACGACAAAAATTCACATTCGGCTTCCCACGAGACTCAGCACGCTGTTTTGTGAAACAATCCTCAATCTTATGACCTATTTTCTTACAAAAAGAGCACGGCTCAGCTTTTGGGTGCGGTTTATTCGAATTACCAACACTCGCAGATGAGGACTCCGCACTTGACCTATCTAACCTCATACGCTTCGAACACGTTATTTGTTTATGACCGAAACCTCCGCAAGAAAAACATTTTATCTTTGTACCGCCATGCTCTCGTTTTCGCGAAACACTTTTATTAAAATCACTGCGAGCACGGACTAGTGTAACTTGAGAAGGTTTCACATAAATTGACAAGAAGTTAACCAAACCTTCCGACATTAACTTCGCGTTCGTAGCGGCGGCTCGAATTTGGGCGTTAGTTACGAGTATACCACGTATCACTATCGCTGTAATTAACTCGTTACTTAACCCGTTTACAATGCGCAATCGTAACAGTGAACGCCTGGCATATTCTGCGTATGTAGGGTAGGAATCAGAATCAGTTTTCATTACGTCAAACAAGATGTTTGCTATATCTAAACGCTTAGAGCACAACGTTTTGAAATCTCGCTTGAAACTCGACCAACTACGATTATTGCTGACCCACTCGTTCAACCACAGTTTAGCGTCACCCTTAAGACAATTACCCACACGCGCTAGACACTCGCGATCGTCCCATCTATTCAACATTTTAATATGATCTACCTCACTACACCACGAATCAAAATCATGCAACGACGGATCGAAACTCGATATAAAAACATGGTTAGATCTCACCGGAATAGCACTGATGACACTCGCAAGTTTCTCGGCTACCTCACTCACAATCACATCTGTACCGGTGAGCGTCGCGCCCGAGCACGGTACGGACAAGTTCAGACTTGTACCGCATGACTCGGCGCTAGACGGCACGGCTAAGATGTCTGGCGCCGCGTCTGGCTGGACCGTCGTCGCCACCACGGCGGCTACGTCTCGCACCGGCGGTGCACTCGGTGTCGTTACGCCGCATTCACTGACACTACGGAACCTGGAACTACCTTCCAAATTATTTAATCGTTCTAAAATCGTTTGAAGTTGCTTCTCCAAACCAGGAACAGGCGTACGATCACGTTTACGACTTTTTCGATTATCGGACATTTTTCAAAATCCCAAAACTTATGAACACTGAACTGAATTTAAACTAATACAAAGAATAGCCTGAGCAGAAAGCGGAATAGGAATCCCACTTCTGAAATTAGAAACCACAATCTAAAATACTTAAAAAAAATATAATCACAATAAGTTAAAAATAACAATTCACAATAATAAGCAAAATGTAAATTGACAAAGTATTAGCAACGTCCGTCTGTCCCTGGAGCCGAAGCCAAAGTGAGCGAGGCGCGCTCTCCGATGTTCTAGCTGCCCTTTCTCGCTTGCTCCCACCACTCGGTGACGTGAGTCAGCTGGCCAAGGCCATGTTATCGTAGAAGATCTCTACATCTAAACATGTGACTACACACATTAAAACAGTAATTTGGAGGGGCAGGCCATGTTATCGTAGAAGATCTCTACATCTAAACATGTGACTACACACATTAAAACAGTAATTTGGAGGGACAGGCCATGTTATCGTAGAAGATCTCTACATCTAAACATGTAATAAATTTCAATATATTTTTATGCGATTAGGGTGTATCCCTCCCAATGAGCCGAAGATCGGGCTCAGTGGCGTATCTCTAGAGAGGCCTACGTCCAGCAGTAGACTGACACTGGCTGATTATGATGATGATGATATAAAAAATCCCTTTATTTTAATATTCCCATTCCCATTCGATAGATTTTGAACTTAAGTAATATTTTAAACTTAAGATCTGAATGATGAAATGAACTATTACCACCAGCTTAACACAATAAAAGCCTTTCTATTTGATCAAAATACATTTTAAGACGTTGTATTTATTTATTTTTTATTTTTTATATAATTTATTTATTATTTTTATTATATTTTTATATTTATTTACTCACAAACATGTTTAACACAATTTTATATACTGGTACCTTTCCCTATAATTTCTGTCATTCAAACATCATTCTTCTGCACAAAAAAGGCGATAAATCCGATCTCTCAAACTACAGACCAATAAGCCTCATTTCACACCTCTACAAAGCGTTCATCAAAGTTATTGAAAACAGAATATCTGCCAAATTAGATCTCAACCAGCCTGCAGAGCAAGCCGGTTTCCGCCGCGGCCTTTCTACTACCGACCACCTTCATACTCTCAACCAGGTTATCGAGAAATATTATGAGTACAATATTCCCCTCTATTTAGCTTTCATCGATTATTCCAAAGCTTTTGATAGTCTTATTCACATTTCAATATTCCAGGCTTTGAAAAACCAAGGTATAGAACAAACCTACATTCATCTACTACAGCTAATTTATCTTCAAAGTACTGCAGCAATAAAATTACACAAAACTGGACCATCATTTTCAATACAAAAAGGCGTAAAACAGGGCGACCCACTGTCTCCAAAACTGTTTACAGCAACCCTCGAAGACATTTTCAGATCTCTAAGAGCTAACTGGGAGACAAAGGGCATTGTCATCGGCAATAAAAGATTGACAAATCTTAGATTCGCTGATGACATTGTCCTTTTTTCCTCCTCAGCAGTGGAACTCGGCTCTATGATCAACGACCTCAACACCACGAGCCTTGGGTTCGGACTGAAGATGAATATGTCAAAGACCAAACTCATGACTAATAGCACAAAACGTAGGTTAGAAGTAGGAGGAACGGTAATTGAATATGTCCATGAGTATATCTATTTAGGTCAATTAGTTTCCTTCCAGGCGCGACAAGAAAAAGAAGTTGCACGACGCACCGAAAGCGCCTGGAGAAGCTATTGGTCAATGAAAGACCTCATGAAAGGTGACTTGCCCTTGACCCTGAAGAAGAAACTCATGGATATGTGCATTCTCCCCGTCCTAACCTACGGTGCCCAGACTTGGTCTTTGACAGAACATCAAAAGTCCGCACTCGGAGTCTGTCAGCGAGCTATGGAGCGCAGTATATTAGGAGTCAAACTTTCAGACCGCATCAGAAATAATATACTGCGTTCCAAAACTCAAATTGTTGACGTTGGTCATAAAGCCGCCAAACTGAAATGGAACTGGGCCGGACATATATGCCGCATGTCGGACAATCTGTGGGCCAAACTCTCTACAGAGTGGGTTCCACAGAACGTTAGACGACGACGTGGTAGACCCAGACGGAGATGGCGGGACGAGCTGGATAACTATTCTAGCACCTGGACCCAACAAGCAATAGACCGCGATGTGTGGAAGGAGGGAAGGGAGGCCTTTGCCCTGCAGTGGGACAAAACAGGCTAAAAAAAAAAAAAAAAAAAAAAAAAAAAAAAAAAAAAAAAATTATTAAATTTTAATTAACTAAGTATTTAATGTGGGGACTACTAGACTAATAATATCGTTTAAAAACTATAAAAGAACCGACTTGAATGCCGCGCTATTCATGTTCAGTACCAATTTTGAGGTGTTTATCTCAATATCTCTGGAGATACTTATCAGACCTCGATAAAATTACCATGGTACCACACTAGGGATATCTCCTTTCCAACAAAAAAAGAATAATCAAAATCGGTTCATAAACGACGAAGTTATCCGCGAACAAACATAAAAATATATATATATATATTGAGAAACCTCTTCCTTTTTTTGAAGTCGGTTAAAAAAGGGGGTGCTGCTGAAAATCAGCGCACTGCTGCTGTAAGTGCAGTATCGCATAATGCTGATCATGCGCCCTATTCATAGTGCACCACTTCATAACTATTTATATATTTTGTTAAGATATTCTTCTTTCTTGTACGAATGTGGCTATTAATAAATGTTTTTCATTCTTTCTTATAATGGCGCAAAAAATCGGTCTTTTTAACCGACTTCAAAAAAAGGAGGAGGTTTCTCAATTCGACCGTATATATATATATATATATTTTTATTTTATTTTTTTTTTATGTTTGTTCGGGGATAACTTCGTCGTTTATGCACCGATTTTGATTATTCTTTTTTTGTTCGAAAGGAGATATCCCAAGTGTGGTACCATGGTAATTTTATCGAGGTCTGATAAGTATCTCCAGAGATATTGAGATAAACATCTCAAAATTGGTACTGAAAATGAATAGCGCGGCATTGAAGTCGGTTTTTTTTTAGTTTTTAATCGATATTATTAGTTTGTATAATAATAATGTACTAGTAGTGTCACTCTCGCAATTAGGTTAAATGTAACGACATCCATCAAGTCTTTTTTTTATATCTTATAGGCTAGCGTTTTTGACCACTACCTCACCTGTTGGTTAATGATGATGCGGTCGAAGATGGTAAGCACGGCAGGCCTAAAATGGGCACTGGCTCTCAAGGATAGCTGCCGGAACACATTAGATGTTTTGGCGACCGATTTTCTAACTTCAAGGTGGTATCTGGCCCAGCGGACACTAGATAGTGTCTTACCACCATGCGAGGGTTGTTGGTTTCTTAACGATAATTTTATTTTCCTTAACCGGATGGCCACTGTGAAAAGCGCACATACATTTTTCGATTGAAAAATCCATTGGTGCACGGCGGGGATTAAACTCGGTACCTCTGGCATCATAGCCGACCGTTCTCCCGAGACCACCGGGCTTTCAGTTAGCCTTCCAGGCTACGGAGCTGCCAAAGAACATACATACACGCTATAACCATAACCCTCCTTCTGGTGCAGTCGGGTAAAAAAGAGAAACGCTTGGTAACAGGACATGCTCGACGCATGACGGCAAGCATTGACGCCTACCTATTACAGGAGCATGAAAAATTCTGGATAGCCAGAATTTTGAAATCAGTACATTGCGCCTTTTACCTTGAGCCATAAAGATGTTAAGTTGTTAAGGCTCACATGTCCTGTAATTTTACTGGACACTTTGCCATTCGCACCCAAAGATATTCCTGTTTCAACGCTAGGCCTAGAATGGTCTAACTCTCAAGGGTAGTGTGCTGTCGGAACTCCGTAAGGTTATGGCGGTAGATTCTCTCCTTGATGGTGGCAAGACTGGTAAGGAGCCGTCCATAATGTAAGACATTTTTTGAGGGGAGAGGATTGAGCTAAACCTTACCCAATCTCACGTGGGGGAGAGAGGGGGTCTCGGCAAATATCACGTAATATTTTATTTCTGCAAGAAACAGTGACAAATTTGAGTGTTTCTTACTTTTAGGTATGTTATTGTTCGATTTTCTAACAGTGATGCTATACTATTTGATAAATATAATTTTTTTTTTCAATAACTCCATCCCTGTCAAGTACAAATTCACATATTTAGATTAAAAATACGCAATTTAAAAAATCTCACGTGAGATTATAGAAGGGGGGAGGGGGGTTGAGTAAAATCTTACAACATCTCACCAAGGGAGAAGGGGGTCGAAAAATGGCCAAAATCGTCTCACGTAATTAATGGATGACCCTTTAGCTACTTTACTGTAGCAAGTCAGGCGGAACATCGATATAATGTTCCTAACACCTGAGGAAATCTCTGTCAGACATTATTTGCTATATCAAGCTTTATTATGTTTGAAATCACGTCTCTAGTTGAATGAAAGCCGGATAGATTAAGGCCCAGTTTCACCAGTGACTGATAAAGTTTCAGGTAGCTATCTGACAGATGACGCCACATTAAAGCTGTCAAAAATTGTCAGATAAGTTCCTAATAGGGCTATCAAGAACCGGTGAAACTGGCCCTAAAATTTAATAATATACTACTTCTCCAAGCCTTTCTAACCGCAAAACCTCGCTGTTTTACGGTTGGATAAAAAGTTTCGGTACCGCCCCAGGCGGACCAAAAGATTTTTTTAAATAATATTTTTTTTAATAATAATTTATGATATAAGGTAACAGCACAAGCACGACGCTCGCCTGATGGTAAGCTATGACGTCTACCAATTACAGATACAGCGGCATACACATTTCTGGACTGCCAGTCACTGTACTGCGCCCGTTACCTTGAGACTTAAAGCTGTTGAGTCTCATATGTCCTGTAATTTCACTGAAATACCTTGCCATTTTAACTGAAGAACGTTACTGTTTCACGGCTGAAATTTAATTGGCAAAGTGGTTGTACCGCCCCAGGCGGAATAGTAGATTCCTACAACTACAAAAAGATGTCCTACCACTGAAAAACATGTTTTGATGCGTTGATTCAGTCTTACTCTAGCCTAGCCTAATGAAACAATAAATGCTTATACAGGGTGTCGGGTTTCATATGATCCAAATGAAAACCGTCGACGGAGGACTGCAAGGGCTACCCAAAGAAAAGACGTATTCATTGTTCATAGTCCCACAAAAAAAACTAGGGCTCTAGCCTTTATAGTTTGGGAGAAAATTTAAATAATTTGCAACATATCGGGGACTAACTTAAAAACAAGTAAAACGCAATTTTCTCTAAAACTATAGATTTTCGAGGAACATACATGGAGGTTCTCTGGGTAGCCCTTAGAGTCCTCCGTCGACGGTTTTCGTTTGGACCATATGAAACCTGACACCCTGTAAATCAACTTTTATATCCAACGTGTTTACAGAAACAATACCTAAAATGTACAATTATTATATTAAAATGACAGTAGGCACTCATTATTATATTTTCCACATCGTTGGCCAACACAGGAAAAATAAATATATATTAATTAACGTTATCTTTTACAGGAAAAAGGCTTAATTTAAATAATAATAATTGTATGCATTTAAAACGTTTTGCGTAATCATTTAAAAATAGCCATGATTTTATGTTATTTTGTTATTTAATAATATTATTGTGCATTTAATTTAATTAATGGCTGACTTAAATTGATAACATTGTTTTGCGTAGTAATAAATGCTTGTTATTTATGTGTAGGTATATTATTTATTATATTGAATAATATTATTGTATTGAATAATAAAATAATGATGGGATTAATTATTAAGTAGTTTCTTATAATAGGTACACACACATTGTCAATAAGTTAATTAAAGTGAATTTACAATATTAAATTACACATTAAATATATTAATATTCAATCTATCAATTACATTATATACATTATTATATTTTTAAAACTACCTAACTATAAACAAATAAATATACCTAATAAAAACTAAAATATAGTCTACCAAACCACTACTAGTAGGTAAAGTTCCCAAAATGCTGGCTGTATTCCCCCGTTGAATGGCGATGCTTAGTCTCTGAGCTAAATACATGCCAGCATTTTGGTCCCGTGCCGTTTCAACCAGCCGTGTGGAAAGATCTTTGAAAATGCTGTGTGCACCTGGTCCTCACGGTCCTAGAGTCTCAACCCCAAAAGGCACAAATAGATAGCAGCTGTCTAAACCACTATATTTGCGCCTTTTGAGGTTCTCAGCTGCTTCTGCCGCCGCACCAGCCTTTTTCTGTGTACCGGGAAGATGTGACGGTGCCAAAGTGTTTAAATTAATTTAATGAATTAATTAAATTAATGAAATCGCAAATAAATCTAAGCTGAGTTTGAAAACAATGTAAATTTATAAATAAAGTTGTTCACAAATAGTTTCTATAACGGACAATTTAAGATCGTTTATAATACGAGAAATACTTAATCGACTTCAAATGCCGACATTGACCGACTTCAGGACTTCACAAAAAGAAGGCAGTAATCAATTCGCTTGTATTTTTAGGGGTTCCGTACCTCAAAAGGCAAAAACAGGAACCCTTATAAGATCACTTTCTTGTCCGTCTGTTCGTCTGTCTGTCTGTCTGTGCGTGTGTCACCACCGATTTTCTCATGAACGGGTGGACCTGGCAAGTTGAAATTTGTACCAGTGTATGAAAATCAAGGTCCTGAGTCAAAACGATAAAAAGATATGGGCAAATTTAGATTTTCGCGAAAACTTGTAAGTACCAAAGTTTGGTCCCATTGTAATTTTATAGAGATCAGATTAGTATCTCCAGACATATGAAGATAAACACCTCAAAATGACTAGCGCTGCATTTGTAGTCGATTTTTTTATTTTGTAAACAATCTTAACTTAATGGATTATTTTCAGTACCAAGTTTGAGGTGTTTGTCTGTATCTGAAGATACTTATCAGATCTCGATAAAATTACATTGAGACCACAAGGAAGCATAAGCATAAGCTTTCTTGTGGTCTCAATGTAATTTTTAACCGACTTCAAAAAAAGGAGGAGGTTTCTCAATTCGACCGTATATATATATATATATATATATATATATATATATATATATATATATTTTTTTATGTTTGTTCGCGGATAACTTCGTCGTTTATGAACCGATTTCGATTATTCTTTTTTTGTTCGAAAGCTGATATCCCAAGTGTGGTACCATGGTAATTTTATCGAAGTATGATAAGTATCTCCAGAGATATTGAGATAAACATCTCAAAATTGGTACTGAAAATGAATAGCGCGGCATTGAAGTCTGTTGTTTTTTAGTTTTTAAACGATATTATATCGAATGTTATGTTATGTTTGAGAGATTATTCTCTCAAAAAAAAATACCGTACAGATATTGTATATAATCTCTATGTTACAATACAACAGTTACCACAACGGAAAAAACTTTTTTCATGTCCCAAATGAAAAAAAAGTGAGAAATAAAAGTGTAAATTAAAGAAAGGGAGGAGCTGTCACGTACAAAAACAAGATAGGTAGATCAATAAGATAACGCTTTATTTGCACACCAATTATAAAATAAATATTGGATCTAAATATAAAATACTTAAGCTATGTAATGCAAAGGGTGGTCTTATCGCTGTAAGCGATTTATTCCAGACAACCAATCAGAGAAAAATATTGCGATACTGTAACGGACGGTGGTGTATCGGTTTTACATCTTAAATGTCATGCGGTGAAATTTTCACAAATGATGTATTTCTGTTGCCGCTATAACAACAAATACTAAAAACAGAAAAAAACATAGAAGAAACGTTTCTTTTTCGGCATTTCAATATAACGCCATCTATGAACGCTTAGGGAAACTTCCATAGATGGCCGTTATATTAAAATGCCAATCCCTAAAACCTTTGTGCTAACTTTCATTTCATGTTAACTTTCATTTCAATCCCTAAATTTTATTTTTTATTTTTTAAATTTTATTTTTTATTTAATTTCATGCTAACTTTCATTTCAATCCCTAAAACCTTTGTGCTAACTTTCATTTAGATAGCGTTAGACGTTAGATGGCATTATCTATACTAATATTATAAAGAGAGAACATTTGTATTTTTGTATGTTTGTAATGATTTGGCTCAAAAACTACTGAACCGATTTAAAAAATTCTTTCACTAATACATAGGATGGACTTTCGGAATGAAAATAGGCTATATATTATCCCACTTAAATCAAAGGTACATTCGTGGAGACCTAATTTGCAACCTAAGTCGGCAAAAAAACGGTCGAAAAAACACGTTTCTTACGAACGCTGCTCAATTGAAAATAGATAGAAGAATATTTTCTTTGCAAGAGTTGTACAACTTAATAAGACCTACAAAAAAGTCCGCGACAGCATATGTCTATCTCTTAAGGTTGACTCACAGTAACCATTTTAATCTTTAATTTTTTGTTAAAAAATAATTCATAACTTCCTAGGCTATTTTCAAGTATACAGTATTAATCCTTATCCAAATAATTACGTTAATTAGCTTGGCCACATATTATAGATTAAAATTGTCGTTTACAGTATATAATTCAAATGAAAACTCTAGACGATATCACGAATTTCACATACACGCATCGCAAAATTAATAAAATATTTGCAGTGAAACCACAGATTAGGTCACTATAGAAAATATTATTATAAGCTTAGCTATTCTGTAGATCCCCACCGATCACAATCAATTTGAAGTCAATATAGTAATATATGATCTATTGTATAAAATAATATTGATCTATATATATATAATAATATAATATTTTAAACCACCCCGACTGATCTATGTATAATCTTTTTATTAAAAGTATTTCAATGACTCTAAAAACGACATTTTAAAATCTGAGCTGTAAGTTGGTGAGGATATGAGTATTCTGTAGAGTCCAGGAGATGTTCCAGCATCAGATCAATGCTTCCATGTTCTTACAATATCGTTGAAGAAGAAGATTTTCGCATTGATCAGACCTATGAAAGTTGATTTCATAGCGCAATTAATTAGAAAAAAGCTCATAGTTTTATAACGATTGAACGAATTTTCATGAATCAAAGCTAAGAAAACTCTCGATGAAGACATCTATCAAACAAAAAAAAACTATCAATAATAAGAACAAAATCGGTTCATCCGGTTATGTGCTAAGATGCTTCAGACAGACACACAGACAGATACACGCGTTAAACGTATATTACCCCTACATTTTGCGTCGGGGAACGCCGTAAGGTTACGGCGGCAGATGTTCTGCTTGGTGGTAAGCTACTTTTTGGTAGATTTAATGATCCCACTACCACTGTACGAAAACTCATGATTCATGAATGCACATAAAACTTTCATTGGTAGGTATATAGCTAGGATTAGAACCAACGACCGTCGGGTCAGAATCAGGGTAACTATCCTTTACGCCAAAAGGGCCGTCCAATATCACTACGTAAGTAAGTATAAAATAAAGTCCATCACTGCGTCTGTCTGTCTGTTCGCAATAATCACAATAGCTACTGAACGGATTATCATGCGGTTTTCACCAATAGCCAGAGTGTTTATGAGGAAGGTTTAGGTGCATAATTTGTTAAGGTTTTGTGTAAATTGGATGAAATATGACGATGATTGTTAAATATGTTCATATTTTATATTCGATGCAACAAACTGATGCAAATTTTGTAGGCATATATGTTCTACCCGTGCGAAGCCGGGGCGGGCTGCTAGTAAGAAATAAGCACGCGGCCACAGAATAATGAATAGTAAAAGACGCGGCTCACAAAACTGTTTTGATAAAATGTATTATTTTTTGCTGGCGAAAAATGATAGTGGCATTATTTGCTCGATCTTATAAAATTCTGTAGTGTGGTACGGAACCCTACGAGTGCAAGTCCGACTTCCACTTGGCCAGTTTATTTTTATTATGTCGTCAAGGTATACAAATTTGTTTATATTGTTTATTTCCATATCTCCGGAGATGATTATCAGATCTCGATAATATTTAAATGGGACCAAACGGGAGCCATAAACTCTGAAACAAAAAAAAAACAAATCGGTTAAGATTTGACGGAGTGCTGAGGCAACTAACCTAAAATAAAAAAAATAAAAAAACCGTTGAATTGAGAACTTCCTCCTATTTTGTGAAGTCGGTTAAAAATATTACATATAACTAAATTGAGACACTTGTAAAAATAATAATAAACTGAGGGCCCGGTGGCGTAATCGGGAGAACGGTTGGCTTTGATGCCAGAAGTACCGAGTTCAAACCCCGCCGTGCACCAATGGATTTTTCTATAGAACAATTTATGTGCGCTTTAACGAAACTAACAACCCCCGCATGATGGCAGGACACAATCGTGTTTCCGCCTGGCCAGCTACCACCCTCAAGTTAGAAATCTGTCGACAAACATCTAATGTGTTCCGGCAGCTATCCTTGAGAGACAGTTCCCATTCTAGGCCTAGCGTGCTTACCATCCTCCACCACATCATCCCTTACCAACAGGTGAGATAGTGGTCAAACGCTAGCCTACAAGATATTAAAAAAAATAAACTGGCCAAGTGCAAGTCGGAATCGCACTCGTAGGGTTCCGTAACACAGTAGAGTATTTTATAACTATGATTTTTCACAACCAAAAAATTAACTTTGTTTTTCATAGTGTTTCGGAATAAAATGGCTGTGACATACGGATGGACAGACAGACAGACATGACAGGGTTCCGTTTTTTTGCCATTTGGCTACGGAACCCTAAGAACACTTACTTTTCAAGGTTTTGTCTTTGGATTTCTGCACTAATGTAGGTACTTTGCGTGATTGATGAAATAATCCCCAACTATAATAAGAAGGTCGACTTTCGGCAGATTATTTGCTTGCCTAATTGAAAATCATGGTCCCATTTTGGTAGCACGATTAGCAGATCTAGATTAGGCGGTAAAGGCGTAGGCAGTACTCAAAATCACAAAACAAAATGATAAGTCCAAGCTCCCGCCCGTACCGCGTCGACGCAGTAGATAATATATACGTAGTCCGGTCCAGTCAGGCGATGTGACGTCACAGCCATTTCTCGGGCGGCGAGATTTCGGAAACCGCGAATTTGTTTTTTTAATAAAAATATCATTTCTAATCATATCGACTTGATTTTTTCGCATTTGTTATTAAAATTGGCTATAGTTTTTTTAAGGCTAAGAAATTGCGATTTTTTATTATTTACATCTTCCCCAATAATTTCATGTATCATTGTTATACACGATCTCTTATCCACTTATAATTTCACCTATCACTGTTATGCACGATCATTTATTTACCTTTTATCTAACCACATATTATATCACCTATCATTAATATACACGATCACTTATCTACCTATTATGTCACCTATCATTGATATAAACGATCACTTATCCACATTATTTCATTGATATACACGATCACTTAGCCACCTATCATTGATATACACGATCACGTATCCACCTATCATTGATATACACGATCACTTATTCACCTATCATTGGTATACACAATAATTTATCCACCTATCAATGTTATACACGATCACTTATTCACCTATCATTGATATACACGATCACTTATCCACCTATCATTTAATTACACGATCACTTATCCACCTTTCATTTATATACACGATCACTTATCCACCTATCATTGGTATACACAATCATGTATCCACCTATCATTGTTATACACGATCATTTATCCACCTTTCATTGATATACACGATCACTTATCCACCTATCATTGGTATACACAATCATGTATCCACCTATCATAGTTATACACAATCATGTATCCACCTATCATAGTTATACACAATCATGTATCCACCTATCATTGTTATACACGATCATTTATCCACCTATTATTGTTATGCACGATCACTTAACCACCTATCATTGTTATACACTATCACTTATCCATGATTATAAATTACCGACTATTATACTCACTTCTGATTGTTGTCGACTGTCTCGACCACCTAGGCTTCATGCATGTCCGATGCACATCCTCGGGAGTTTACGAAGCGAGATCGCGACGACCACTGTCTTATAATCATGATTCAAACTCACGATAACATAAATCTAATAAATCACTTATCCTGTATCCACCTATCATTGATATACACGATCACTTATCCACCTATCATTTCCAGGTAAACCAACTAAAAGAACTGATCCGTCGCATCGACCAGCCTCTACACGAACATCTCCAATCACACGGAGTGGACTACCTCCAATTCTCATTCCGTTGGATGAACAACCTCCTGACAAGAGAGATCCCCCTACCCTGCACGATACGACTGTGGGACACGTATTTAGCAGAATCCGACGGCTTCGCAACCTTCCAACTATACGTCTGCGCGGCATTTCTACTCCACTGGCGGGAAAGATTGATGCTGGAACGGGATTTCCAAGGTCTTATGATTCTTTTACAGAATGTGCCCACGCAGAATTGGACGGATTCGAATATAAGTTTGCTGGTTGCGGAGGCTTATAGGCTGAAATTTGCGTTTGCTGATGCGCCGAATCATCTTCATAATGCTGGGAAGTCGGATAGGTGATTAAATTTCGGGTGAGCTTGGTCTGTGTCGTTCTATTTGTATATTTTTAAACTATTGCGGTTTACAGTGTTGTTGTTAAATACATGATGACCTAGTTTGGAGTATGTTCTGTTTATCTTTATAGTGATTGACTTTGGTTTTTAACCAACTTAAAAAAAGGAGGAGGTTCTATGTTCGACTATTCTTTTTTTATTTACCTATCTTCAGAGGTGGTCCCATTTAAATTTCACCGAGATATGTTCAGTATCTCCAGAGATATGGAGATTAACACCACAAACATGGTACTGAAAATTAACAGTTTTAACGGCATTTGAAGTCGGTTCCTTTAGTTTTTTAAACGTTCTTAAATTATTGTCTAATAACCAAAACCAAATATATTCGAATCAGCATAAGCCCATTATGTCTTTTTTAAGAGTGGTAGGACTTCTGCTAGTCCACCTGGGGCAGTATCACCACTTTGCAAATTAATTCAGCCGTCGAATAAGAATGTTTTCTGTTTGTATGGCGAAGTGTCCAGTGAAATTACAGGGCATGTGAGATTTAACATCTTTATGTCTCAAGGTAACAGGCGCAGTGCAGTGACAGCGGCGTACAAAATTATGTACTGCCAGAATTTTGCACGCCGCTGTATCTGTAATAGGTAGACGTCATCGCTTACCATCAGGCGAGCATCGTGATTGTCCTGTTACCTTATACCATAAAAAAAATAATGTCTGTCCATTGTTGGACATAAGCCTCTTCTATGGCACGCCACTGAGCTCGATCTTCAGCACTTTGTTTCCAACCGCTACCAGCCAGCTTGCATATATCATCGCTCCACCTAGCTGGAGGGCGTCCTACACTACGTTTACCGAGCCGTGGTCTCCACTCTAGAACACGTCTACTCCAACGGTTATCGGTTCTACGACAAATCTTTCTATATATAACAGAGTTATTTCCGAACATACGAAAAATATATAATCATTCGGATAGAGAACTTCCATCTTTTTTTGAAGTCGATTATCAACTACGAATAAATAATAAGTCAGGAAGTCTAATTCTGAACAAATTCCACACAAAAAGTGGGCCCTCCTTCAAATCAAAACGACGTAGATACAAAATAAGAATCACTCCGAAGTTACAAATGATTGGCTTGGAGATTGATTTGAATTCGGAACGAAAGCAGGGATTGGTTCGCGCATGTGAATGTGTAATGTCTGTTATGACAGTTGAGTCAAACAAGACAATTGTCCGACTAATGACGCGCTGGACACGACTTTTAACCCCGCCTGTTGCCGCGAATTTTATTAAGTCATATTTTTAACGCAGTTATACTTCCTGACTTATTAATCTTCGTAGATTAACAAGCATGAAAATAAACTGTACACCTAAACTCCCGACTAGAAACAAAGCATAATTCAATTCCAATCAATTTACATAAATAATTTTGCTGGATGATATTATATAATTTAGGTAAAGTTAGAACTTGCATTTTGTTACCCTATAGCGAGTAAAGTCATGGGCAGAGGCTAAAAGATATCACAATATATCATGAAGACCCCAGGCCAAGCTTTTCGATATGCTAATGTAAATCAAAAGCACTAACTATAGGTATGTAATCATAGACAAACTGTTAATATTATTGTAAATTAGTGACGTGATATTGAATATCGAGTATTGTGCTCACTGTTGTCTCTATTAAGTGTATAAAGCAAGGTTTTTTTATTGCAACCACCATCTCACCTGAGTGCCTAGAGCTAGTTATTTAGAGTGGTTTACGTGCGTACTCGATCCCGCGATTTGTATGGAATTAAAAAGCGCCATCTAGTGGCATAATAGGTAAAATTGTAATTGCCATATTTGCGTTTACTTTAACGTGACAAGATAAGTAAATAAATGGCCAGCCAGCTACCACCTTCAAGTTTGAAAAACATCTGATGTGTTCCGGCAGCTATCCTTGAACGCCAGTTTCCATTCTAGGTCTAGCGTGCGAACCATCTTCGTCCGCATCATCACTTACCAACAGGTGAGATTGTGGTCAAACGCTGGACTTTAAGATATTAAAAAAAAATATTTATAGTATTTTTTTTTTAAATGTGATCTACGACGCTCGTCGAAACGTAACACTCTACCTAATCTAAACTAATATGTTAAAGAGGAAAGATTAGATTTTTTGTTTGTTTGTTACGATTTAACTCAAAAACTACTTAACCGATTACAAAAATTCTTTCACTAAAAGAAAGCTTTATCAGCGAGTAACATAAGCTATATTTTATCCCCGTATTCTCACGGGAACGGGAACTACACGGGTGAAACCGCAAAGCGCTGTTAGTGGATTATGAAATTATTTATTTACAGAAATCTACGAACGTCTTAACTGAGTTTAGTAAATTTACATCGATCCTATAAATTCTGAGTTTGTCACAACTGTGATTTAACTTTACTTGACATCGGCAGGGCACTATAATTCGACTTCGAATAATTAAGATAGTTAATAATATCGTTTAAAAACTAAAAAAGAACCGACTTCAATGTTCATTTTCAGTACCAATTTTGAGATGTTTATCTCAATATCTCTGGAGATACTTATCAGACCTCGATAAAATGACCATGGTACCACACTTGGGATATCTCCTTTCGAACAAAAAAATAATAATCAAAATCGGTGCATAAATGACGAAGTTATCCCCGAACAAACATAAAAAAAAAAATATATATATATATACGGTCGAATTGAGAAACCTCCTCCTTTTTTGAAGTCGGTTAAAAAACTAAAACAACCGACTTCCATGCCGCGCGAGTCAGTTTCAGTAGCAAGTTTGAGACGTTTATCGTCATATCTCGGTATATACTATCTCGATGAAATTACAATGGGACTACCTCGGAAATGTACCCTACCGATTACAAAAATAATCATCCGAATCGGTTCACAATTGACGGAGTGATCGCGTAACATACAAAAAAAAGCATACAGACGAATTGAAAACCTCCTCCATTTTAGGAAGTTGGTAGAAAATGACGCTTCCGAATTCGATTGTATCCTTGAAATGAAAATAGAAATTCAGGTGAGATTATGGTAAATTGTCTTCTAGCATTTACCAATGGAGATGTTAACGCAAGGCGTACCCTTCTGCTGGCCATATAGCCATTATTGGCCATATGAGCGTGCGTAACTACGCTGTATTTTTAATACTGTGTGCGTGTTTCAAGCTAGTGTGCGGGATCGCTAAAGTGAGTGATTTGTGTGTGTGCAATGCGTGTTTACCTCGTCCCCCGTAAGTATCGGCAGAACAAAATGTTTGCGGATTACAACGTTAACATCTCCATTTGTAAATGCTCGAAGTAAATTGTTTATCTGTCGGAAATAAAAAAAAACTTCTTGAGAAAGTTGAAAAATAGCGAGTATAATATTCAGTATTTTTATAATCTGTTATTTTACGTATATGTGGCTATATCGATGTGACGCCATTTTACCCACCTGCGCTTAGCAAAAGGAGGGTAACGTTTTTAGCTGACTGGAAGAGGGTAGCAGGGTAAAAGTATCCCGTTATAATAATAATATATAAATAATGTTTTAAAAATGTCGCAAATAGTACGTGTCTATTGCAAAGATGTTTTGAGGTTTTCATACCAATGCAATGTATCGAAGATAATATGTATATGCATCGAGGTATATTACTACGTATAATATACCTCGGATCATATATACATCGAGGTATATTACGTATATACGTAGCTAGGTAGGTATATTATATTATACCTCGATGTATATATGATCTGAGGTATATTATACGTAGTAATATACCTAGATGTATATATGATCTGAAACATTGAGAGGTAAACTTAATATTGATATGTAGTGTTCTTTTTATATGAAAAAAATGTATGAATGTAATATTGATAATCGGCGTAAAGGGAAAATCAAGTTTTTATTGTAAAAACACACGTTCATTCTACGAATAAATGACGTAGCGTTCATTTTAGATTTATTAATTAAAAAATGGGAATTTGACGTTACTCGCGCGATTTCGATATAGCGTCTTTAGCAGGGTTATTCTCAATCATTCGAAAGCAAATTCTGATTCGGAAACTGCCTTTACTTCGACTTGGATTTTCTTTGCAATTCACAATGCTCCGATCCGGTTACTTTTGATATTTCAATTTAAAAAATCTGTGATTTTAATTGGACAGGTTTCTGCGACAAAATAGCTCACGGATTTATCAATATTGAAAATTAATTAAGTTAGTTTAAAAACTAAAACAACCGACTTCAATGCGCCGCGAGTCAATTTCAGTAGCAAGTTTGAGACGTTTATCGTCATATCTCTGGAGATACTTATCAGATCTCGATGAAATTACAATGGGACCACCTCGGAAACGTACCCTACCGATTACAAAAAGAATCATTCGAATCGGTTCACAATTGACGGAGTAATCGCGTAACATACACACAAAAAAAAGAAAAACAAACTTACAGACGAATTGAGAACCTTTCTTTTTGGAAGTCGGTTAAAAATTAAGCTTCCGAATCCGAATAGGTTTTCGAATGATTGAGAATCTGGAGACTGGTGTTTGAATTAGGGGTGCTCGCCGATGCGTCACTAACGCGATATCCTGAATTTTCATTTCTAAATAAGGAATTTAAGTTATTGATGTGAATAACAGTTAAATATTGTAAATAAAGACAAATTTAGAAATGAATTTTGAGTTCACGTTTTTCAATAAAAAAATAAAATTTGTAATCAGTGGTTTATTTACATTTAATATATTGCTACTGGAACTACGCAGAATTCTTTTTTTTTAGATCTCTTGAAATAATTGCAAAAAAAGAAAAAGTTCTGTCTGAGTATAGTGTCCTACCACCATGCGTGGGTTGGAATGTTTTTTCCTTCATCGGAGGGCCACTGTGAAAAGCGCACATAACTTTTTCGATAGAAAAATCCATTGGTGCACGGCGGTTTTAACTCTATACTTTTGGCATCAAAGCCAACCGTTCTCCCGATTACGCCACCGGGTCCTCAAATATTATATCTCAAATAATAATAAAATCGTAGAAAAACTGAGCCTGTACATTGAATATTTTTAGAAAAAATCGCTGTAGACCTGTTGGTACGATAATGCTACGAAGCTCAAAACAACAGTTATTAAATGCGTAATCTTGAAAAAAACGCAAGAACATTGTGTCATATTGTGTAAAAGCCAGAATTAAATATTATTATTTTCATGATGACATAAACATATCTGTGGAGCTATGATCACATCTTTTAAAGTTCATTATAATAGCAAGACCAATTTTTATTTACTTATTAAAAAATTTAAAGTTTAGTGAAAAATGTATTTTACATTATTGTTAAAAAAATCCACAAATATCGAAGTAGAATGAACTGCTCAGTGTGAATTTAGCCTATCACGCAAACGGTGCTCATAATTTACATTTGAAATACTAAAAAGTGATCCATTTATTGGAGGAATGCTTCAGTAATTATATAAATGATAATGTTATGTTGTAAACCAAAACATGTCTTTAACAAATAGATACTTTAAATTCAACGGGTGAAACGGCTTTAGCCTTAAATGCTTTTGATATTTGGTTTATTGAACTTTTAGCATATTTTAACACTCGACAGAAATAATTGAAATAGTTTAAAAACTAAAACAACCGACTTCCATGCCGCGCGAGTCAGTTTCAGTAGCAAGTTTGAGACATTTATCTTCATATCTCTGGAGATACTTATCAAATCTCAATTAAATTAAATGGGACTACCTCTAGAGTACCCTTTCGAACTAAGAAGATATTCTTAAATCGGTTCACAATTGGCGAAAATATCGTTGAACATATACAAAAAAAACATACAGACGAACATAGAACCTCCTCTTATTTGGAAGTCGTTTAAAAAAATCAAATCAAAACAAGTATCTCCAGAGATATGGAGATAAACATCTCAAACTTAGTACTGAAAATGATAAGCGCGGTATTTGATGTCGGTTTTTCTCGTTTTGTGAACGGTCATAAATTATTTTATGTTTAAACGAATGTGCTGAAAGTTTAATAACACCATTACAACCGCGAATGTGTGTAAAGGCCTAAAAAAATGTGTAAAATAGTATATTTAGTTGAATAACTAGGCAGCTCTGCCGACGATTGCACTCTTAAGCATGTTCCAGACGGATGTAATCCAGCGTCCCAACAGAGGTGACCTTGATTGTTGCCATCCATCTAGACTGCAGATGTAATCAAATTTTGATTTGACCTTTAACGTCCTTGGAGTTCGGGCGATAGTTTCCATCCGCTAGCGTGTTGGTGCGTGGATGACATCCGTGTAGCTAAAACACAATCCGCAGATGGAAGGAAACAAGGTCACCTATATTGGGACGCTGGATTACATCCGTCTAGAATATGCTTTACTTACTGTATCACATATCTACACTTAAATATCTACTGTAATATAACTGATATTTATGTATATTATGTACTTTTTTGTATAAATGGTGGTGTTAAATATAGATATTGCGTTTACAGCGAATTACAGCGAACTTTATGGCGTACTAGCTGTTCCCGCGACTTCGTCCGCGTAGAATAGATTTGGGTAGCATTTTAAATTATTTAGGCTAATAATTTTACTAATAAGACATACGTATAAATACTTTATCGTCGTCTGTTAAGCAAACTTAGGTATATTTTCACACATGCACTGCGCCGTACCGTGCCCCCCTTCCTCAAATTAACTTCAATTTCACATTTTGTATTGACTCCGTAAATTACATTAGTTACATCAGGATAGCTCTAATAATTTGTCTCTTGTCGCAAACTTATAAAACATTTACATAAACCTTAAATATTTCCATACAAACTTTCAGCCCCTATTCCCTATTGTTATTTTACACCCTTGAGGGTAAAACTTTTACAAACTTTGAATGTCGCATTTATTTATTTATTTATTATTATCGAATCAACAGCCTAAAAAATAAGTTTCAAGCTTCTAGCTCTAAAAATAAATAGTACTTTAAATAAAACTGGCCAAGTGCGAGTCAGCATCGCGTCTCTTATCGCACACTTAGGGAGGGTTCGGTACAATACGAAACTTAACAGAGTTTCAACCTCATTTATTTGATTAATTGATATTACCAAGAATATTTGGTTTGGTCGCGATCTAGAAAGACGGGGCTCGTTTACTAACGCCATGTATGTCATTTTGCCGAAACTAATTAGATAGATGGCGTTTAAAAACACGTTTTTTGTATGGGGACCCCCTTTAATTTTTAACTTTATTTGTTTTTAGTATTTGTTGTTCTAGCGGCAACAGAAATACACCATCTGTGAAAATGTCAACTGTCTATCTATCACGGTTAATGAGCTATAGCCTGGTGACAGACGGACAGACAGACAGACAGACAGACGGACAGCGGAGTCTTAGTAATAGGGTCCCGTTTTACCCTTTGGGTACGGAACCCTAAAAAACTAAAAAACACGCTTTTTATAGAAAACCGAACTAAACAATAGAAAATAAATTTAAATTAAGAATAGTGTTAAAAATTTCAATGAATATAAATGAATAATAGTGTGAATAAAAAAAATATATTTTATTTAAAAAAAAGCGTGAGGTGCATGGTGTCAATACTTATAAATATTTTATCGACAGATATGAGTAGAGTGATTATCATTTTGATAATATCTTAAAAGCACCCCACGCTTTTTTTTAAATAAAATATATATTTTTTTATTCACACTATTATAAATTTATATTTATTGAAATTTTTAACACTATTCCTAATTTAAATTTATTAAAATTTATTTTCTACTTTTTAGTTCGGTTTTCTATAAAAAGCGTGTTTTTTAGTTTTTTTAAACTATTATTTATTTTCTACTTTCTAGTTGAAAAATGGAATATTTTTTTATCAAATTAGTGTATTGTCATCGGTCCTCGATAAATCTGCAAAGTTTGAACGAAATCTGACCGTTTAAAGTGGGTCAAAATCGCGCCCAAAGAAGTCGGTTACAAACATACAGGTGAAGCTAATAAAAAGCTAATTATGACGATGTCACAAAAGGGAAGTCCCTTTTCATCCCCCCTTTCAACTCCTAAAAACCCT
This sequence comes from Cabera pusaria, assembly GCA_954871355.1. Classification (NCBI taxonomy): domain Eukaryota; kingdom Metazoa; phylum Arthropoda; class Insecta; order Lepidoptera; family Geometridae; genus Cabera; species Cabera pusaria. The sequence goes on along the minus strand of OX940906.1, from coordinate 2,370,697 downwards.
TTATCCGCATTATAAAGTAGCCTATGTCCTTTCTCAGGCTCGAAATTTCATTTAAACCGTTACAGTGGTTTAGGCTTGAAAGCGACAGATAGATAGACAGAGTTACTTTCGCATTTATAATATTAGTAAGGATTAGGAAATACCCCGATTTTCTAAAATGGTTTGTCGTGGTTTTTACTCTGCTTGGGCCATAAATATATTTTTGTACTGGAAAACATAAAGAGCATTTTTATTAGGTGGGCGTTTCTACGGTAAAAGAGGGATTTTTTTATCTAGTATCTTGCGTTTGACCACTATCTCGCCTGGTGTTAGGCGATGATGTGGTCGAAGATATGGAAAACGCTAGGCCTAGAAAACTCTCACTATCAAGGATTCATTGAGAAAAAATTCTTCTCTCTGGTGAAGTCCAGACCTTAGTAGCCAGTACCTTTAGTACGAGTTTTCATCGTCAACGCTTTTGACAGATCTCACAGTTTTCGACTTTCTGGCTCCCTGATTGGTCTAAATTTAGTGAAGTGTAGTAACCACTAGAGGCGCTGTACTGTTTTTCATACAAAATTTGTTCGATATACGATATCGAGTTTAGTATGAAAACTCGTTCTAAGGGTACAGTATATTTATAGGTACCTATAGTTTACCACCGGGCATGTGTATTATTTATCCCGTTGCCTATTAAAAGAAACATTTACAGGATAAATGTATAGTGGTTATTTTAGCTAGAATTTCCATGTTGTTTTCCTTCACCGTTTGAACACAATTGAATTCCGTATTTGTTTTTATTTCTATTAATATATAGAATAATAATATAGTCGAGGGCAATTGTACCGACTGGGTTTGCTAAACTACCTTTATTGTCTTACTAAATAACACACATTTTTTTAAATATCTTATAGGCTAGCGTTTGACCATTATCTCGCCTGGTGGTAAGCGATGATGCGGTCGAAGATGGTGAAAACGCTAAGCCTAGAATACTCTGACTCTCAAGGGTATTATTGTGCTGCCGGAACACTGTAAGGTTATGACGGCAGATTTTCTCCTTGATGGTGGTAAGCTACTTTTTTGGTAGCAAGTCAGGCGGAGCGATATAACATGCTCTTACCACCTGTGGGATAAATATATAATGTGGGACAAATAAAATCATTTACAGTCAAGATTTTCACATTTTGTTCTGTTTTACCTAACCTTCCAAACATCAATCAAAATCAATTTAGCCGGGAGCTACGATATCACACGAAGACACATGTTAAATTTATAACACCACTCTACTTGCGTCAGAGGTTAAAAAGAGAATCGTTTAACCATTCAGGTGGCGCTGGCACTCCGGAGTGCTAATAAAAATAACAATACAAAATATAAACTTTAGTTTTATACAATAATAAAGTAAAACTATCACAAAATAAAACACAGTTTACAAAATAAGAAAATATGGTGTGTTTAACCTTAAGCAGTATCGTAAGTAAAAAGTATTTAATATTTTTTTGGTTGGACGAAGGATACTGTTTTAATAATATGTCATGTACTTAATATCTATATTTTACATCACCCCACCATGTTGTATATAGTGCAGGCCATATATCTTGTATAATCCAGACTAATATTATAAAACCGTTTGTAACTTTGTATCTCTGTCTGTTTGTTACCTAATCACGCCTAAACCAACGATCCGATCTTACTGAAATTTAACAAGAATATACTTTATAGCATGAGGACTAACATAGGCTACTTTTTGTGAAAATAAAATCATGATTTTTACACAACTTAAATAAGTCAGATCACACCAATGTTGATTGACAGAGGTTTACAGCTTCGACCAATGGAGATGTTAACGCAAGGCGTACCCCTCTGCTGGCCATATAGCCATTTTTGGCCATATGAGCGTGCGTAACTACGCTGTATTTTTAATACTGTGTGCGTGTTTCAAGCTAGTGTGCGGGATCGTTAAAGCGAGTGATTTGTGTGTGTGCAATGCGTGTTTACTTCGTCCCCCGTAAGTATCGGCAGAAAAAAATGTTTGCGGATTACAACGTTAACATCTCCATTGGTAAATGCTCGAAGGTTTACAGTGATTACATTCTAGGTGTACGTGTACTATATATGCTTAGGTATCTTGGACCAAATTATGTTTTCTACGATTATATATATGAAAATCGACCTGAAGCTAAGATATGATAAATTGTTTTTAATTACAAGATGACATCTCAACTGTCTGTAAAATGTTGCTTTTAGCGTTAAGACTGCTGAATGTTTTGAAGTTTAATGTTATTTCTTGAGCTTCAAGAAAAGAATAATTGTATGCGCTTTGTTTTTTGTTAGTTATCAAAAATGGATTTATTTGTATCATCATAATCAGCCAGTGTCAGTCCACTGCTGGACGTAGGCCTCACCTGAGTGAGCCCGATCTTCGGCTCATTGGGAGGGATATGCCCTAATCGCCACGCTGGGCAGGCGGGTTGGCGATCGCAGGACGTAGCTCCTCGCAACGGTGAGCTATTCCCAGATATACACAAAAATTTCATAAAAATCGGTCGAGCCGTTTCGGAAGAGTTCGATAACAAACACTTACACACGAGGTTTTTATATAGCTTGCGGTTTAATGTATTTTTCTTGTAAATTATAATATTAGATACATTAAGTTTTTCCTGCACTCTAAGGGTTCACCAGTTCTAGATAGCCTTATTAGGAACTTATCTGACAGATTTTTGACAGCTTTTATACGGCGTCATCTGTCAGATAGCTATCTGAAACTGTATCAGGAACTGGCGAAACTGGTGTCCTATTCATTCGCACAACGTTTTTTGTCCTAAAGTTTTTTCGGCATACAGCATTTGTCATAATACGTTTTAGTCCTATTATTGGACGCGCATATTTTGTCATAGTCATAATAATTATTAGCCATATTTTTTGCTTGTCATATTATTAATGAGAATAATGGTTATAATTCCTATAGTTTCTTGTCATAATATTTGTTTATCATATTGGTAGTGAGCATAACGGTTATTAGTCCTAATGTTTGTTGTCATAATATTTTTGTGTTCATACACAAATTATTTCAGTTTTTGTTGGTTTTGATAATTCAAGACCAGCAAAAACTGTAGGGCATTTCAAAATTAAATAAAAACAATATTATATTCATGTAATTTTTTTCTATTATTGTAACATAAATAATAATCATAGGTTTATCCATGCAATTAATTTAACTTGTTCACATACTCAATGTTATTATTGATTTTACTCATTTTTTAATGTAATAACTGAATTTATAGGTTATGTCCGAAACAAATGATTTTATTATTGCAATTTTTTTAAATATCTTATAGGCTAGCGTTTGACCACTATCTCACCTGTTGGTAAGTGATGATGCGGTAGAAGAATTATATTAATAATAAAAAACAGTATTAATGGTATATACCATGTTGTTCAATGATGTTCAGTGAACATCGCGAACTCACCGCGTGACCTTACTCCCGAAGAAGAGCGACGGACTCACTCGAAACCAAAGTCGAGAAAATTCGACTAAAGGTGCGTGAATCACAGCTGCTATATAACATTAATGTGTAAGTGGCCCGAAATAAAGACATTTTTTTTTATTAATAATGTTTCAAGTTCATGATAATTAAAAAAAAAACAGTAGATTATGGTGCGGCTGGGTTGGCCCTCGGGCCACCCTTACGCCGCATGTATATAATTATTAATGCTAGGTACCGCAGCAGAAACAATAGGTTTAACAACATCTGATTTTTATAGCAAGTTAAGTAATTGTAGGGCATTATATCATTATGAGGTGAAATTTTATAGTGGTTGATAGTTAGGGCAAGAAAGTTTATGAGTTTCAATTATTATGAATACTAACATTAGGACGAGTTGTAGTTAGCGCATGATACGTTATGAGTTGCAAATGTTATTACTATTAACATTAGGACAAGTGACAGTAGGGGTAAATAATATTATGACTATAGATTATTAGGATTTCAAATGTATGACTTTCAAAAATAGGGCTTAAAATGTTATGCGAATAGATAGGGAACCGGCGAAACTGGCCCTAAGTATGGAAACTCAGTGCAATCTGTCCTGTAAAATAATTGAAGGTTTTTTTGTTCTTTTTTTTTATTCCAATTGTAATGTACTATTGATTTTATTTATGTTATTATTAAACTTAGATAAAATATAGCATTGTAATATATTTATGAAATTGATGTGTTTTATTTGTCTTAGACTATCATCACAATCTTTTTTTTTATATCTTATAGGCTTGCGTTTGACCACTATCTCACCTGTTGGGAAGTGATGATGCGGTCGAAGATGGTAAGCACGCTAGGCCTAGAATGGGAACTAGCTCTCAAGGATAGCTGCTGGCACACATTAGATGTTTCGCGACAGATTTTCTAACTTAAGGGTGGTAGCTGGCCAGGCGAACACTAGATAGAGTCCTACTACCATGCGGGGGTTGGGTTTCCTTCACCGGAGGGCCACTAGAAAAGCGCACATAATTTTTTCGATGGGAAAATCCATTGGTGCACGGTGGGGTTTGAACTCGGTACCTCTGACGTCGATTTGACTGATTCTTTTTTTAGTCGGTAGGGTACATTTTCGAAGTGGTTCCATTGTAATTTCATCAAGATCGGATAAGTACCTTCAGAGATATGACGATAAACGTCTTAAACTTGCAACTGAAACTGACTCGCGGGGCATTGAAGTCGGTTTTTTTCTTCTTTATACGAGATCTTAATTATTACGAGATTCGTGAATGTAATTCTGTTGATATCGTGAAGAAGTTTATATAGGTAGTATGTTAAGAGTTTAAGGGCCAGTTTCATTGGTTCCTGATAATGCGTTAGATAGATATCTGACACATGAAGCCATATAAGAGCTGTCAAAAATCTGTCAGATTTCTTCATATTAGCGCTATCAGGAACCGGTGAAACTGGCCTTTAGTCTGTTTATAGGAGTGACTTCCAACAAAATTGATTACGAGACATAGGTACACATCGTGGGTTCCCAACAGCCAGGTAGTAGTACTTAATTTGTGTTCAAATTCATATTTTTGAACTAGCCAAAATACGTAAATACTATTTATTCTGTTTGTGAAATCCCTTAAAAGTTAAATTATATTAACCATTCCCAATGTTTGAAAATTCATACTAATCTCAAAATCGCAAACAATTGCCACAACATTTCGCGTAGGCGTTATATCAACAAACCAGCCCCTAAACGCAGCCTTCTGATTGGCTCCCACCGCGCAGGGTCAGACTGTAACCTTGGCCTAGAACTTGGCAATCGTGACCCTCATCCGGCAGTAAGCCCTGAACTGAACAAATCGATGTATCATTCGTTTTAAAAAACCCTACGACTAATCTATTTAACTGTAACTCTGAAGGCTAAAGCGAGTTAAAACTTCTTGAGACAATAGGTTTTGTGATGTGGCGTAACATTGTTTGTCGTGAAATATGAGGTGTCCTTGAAATACTGGATCGTCCTTGAAAAATGTAAGTAGCGCAGTTACGTCGTAGACTTCCGTACACTGATCGATGATCGGATAAACGCATTTTTGTTGGTCAAGAACCACACAAGTTACCCACACTGGTGCCCATGGGCCATGCACCATGCAAATGATGTATCGTAGATGTTAACCATTAAGAAAATATAGTTACAGTGATCACTCTTGGATATGTTGGTTACTTGGCTACTCATGAGTGACACCTCTACTGTTTCAAGTGTTCATTCGCGACGGTGACCACTTCCCATCAGGGTGGCCGTTTGCTACTTATATCATAAACAATTAAGAGCACACGCGGGGTGCACTTTTCCATACAAATGTATTCCCCGTTTCCTCCCTGGTACATGCTTCTAGAGCAGAATTTGTTTATACAAGAAATCAAGGTCTGCTGTAGCTATGCCCCTAACATTTGCTTTTTTTGACCAACCAATTGCAAATAGAAATATAAGCCTTTTTATCTCCTCGTTAAGATTTTTGAAGGGTCATATTTCTATTTGCAATTGGTTGGTCAAAAAAAGCAAATTATAGGGGCATAGCTACAGCAGACCTTGATGTTTTGTAGAAACAAATTTTGCTTTAGAAGCATTTTCCAGAGAGGAAACGGGGGAATACGTTTTTATGGAAAAGTGCTCCCCGCGTTCGCTCTTAAGATAGTTTAAAAACAAAAACAACCGACTTTCATGCCCCGCGAGTCAGTTTCAGTAGCAAGTTTGAGACGCTTATCGTCATATCTCTGGAGATACTTGTCAGATCTCGATGAAATTACACCACCTCGAAAATGTACCCTACCGACTCAAAAAAATATCATTCGAATCGGTTCACAATTGACGGAGTATAGCGTAACATACACAAAAAAACACATACAGACGAATTTAGAACCTCTTTCTTTTGGAATTTGGTTGAAAAAGTTGACTTCGAGTCATTCAAAAACTGAGTCACAACTCACACTGTCACAAAGATCACACTTCCTACTTGGCTCGTACGAGTACCATACCTTCCTAGTTCTATGTTCTATCTCTACGAATCATTGCTGTAGGTAATTTAAAATATATTTCTAGTAATTTTATTTTGAATAAAAGTGGTCAGAGTTTTCACCGATCATTTATCATGTACCTACGAGGTAGGTGGTTTAATCTAGGTATATTACCTACCTAAAATAGTTAGATAGGTAATTATTGAGGATTACTTAGGGAAATAATGAATCATAAGACATTATAAATTAATTTGTGGTACCTACCTAACAATTTAAAAATAGGACTAGTTTACTCTATACGTACTACATTATTTGGACTTGACAGTAACCTAAACCTATAGGTCCCTACACAACCAGGTTTTTTCTTCAAAATACACTCAAAACAAAATTACTTAAAACGTACAGTTATTTGAATTTAACGCATTTTATCCAACGAAAATGACACATTTCCTTTGCTTCATAATTGTTTGGTAAAATTCTGTGTACATCTTGTAAATTGACACGAGTACTCTGCATGGCAAAAATGCCAATTAAGTTTTCATTAATAGGTAGGTTTTTAGTAGGTATTATTAATGGTTCTAATTACACAACCAGGTTTTTTCTTCAAAATACACTCAAAACAAAATTACTTAAAGCGTACAGTTATTTGAATTTAACGCATTTTATCCAACGAAAATGACACATTTCCTTTGCTTCATAATTGTTTGGTAAAATTCTGTGTACATCTTGTAAATTGACACGAGTACTCTGCATGGCAAAAATGCCAATTAAGTTTTCATTAATAGGTAGGTTTTTAGTAGGTATTATTAATGGTTCTAATGTTTTCTAAAGGTTCTAAAGTTTCTTTAGACTACTAACGTATTTTTTTATGCTAAATAGGCAAGCGATTGACCACTATCTCACTCGATGTTAAGTGACGATGTGGTCCAAGATGTAGCACGCTTGCTTAAAAGATACCAGCGTGACTTGAAGACCCCCAGGTGGTAGTTATCGGGAAACACAGACTCAGGCAAAGAATTCCATTCCTTCGCAATGCGTAATAGGAATGTAGAAGCAAATCGCTTCGTGCGTTTATGGAATGTTAAAAAATTAAATTTAATTAATGTAGTGTATCAAGGGACCGTCCAGCACTAAATCGAGCCTCGTTTAGGCATTGCAAAATTGCGATTAACAAACTCGTGTAGGTATATCATATATACTATTTACACTGGGTCATAGAATAAATAATAATACTAACATAGATTTTATCTATGAGTACTAAAGTTGTACTATTCATTATTCTGTGACTAAAGTAAAAATAACACAGATATAAATATGAAAATACGGGACTTATCGCGCCTAAAACATTAATTTTATTTAACTCGACGTTTCGACCAAGTTGCATTGATCGTGGTCACGAGACGACGATTTTCGTATTTATAACTATGTGTACAAATCGCGAAAGTTTAAAGTTTACAAAAAACACATGTTATTGGCTATATACGTCTATACAAAAATTATAACGCAAAATAGAAAAATAATGCTTGTGCGTTGGTAATTTATACCTATACCATAGAAAAGACAATAATACTATATATATACATATAGGAACGGGCACATATCACGTATGTATGCCTACTATATTTTTCGTCTATTAAATTATCTAAGTATATAATATACTGTGGTAAAGGTAGGTGAATTACAGCTGGTATATATTATAACGTGAATAATATCGAGTAGGCATACGTGCCATATGACCCTATCAATAAGTAATTATTGTTAAATTTCCTTGTGGACACTTGCAGGATAATATGGTGGATGAAATCATCGTGGTTTTCCTCCCTCGATAATTTGGAATTTATATTTTATGTTATTACTAATTAGTACCTAACACTTACATATTCGTTTAAATCGTTTTAATTAATGAGATCACCTGAACGCTACATTCAGACTTCAGAATGTAGGCACCAGAAGTATGGAAAGTTGCGGAAGTTATGATACTTAGGGCCAGTTTTTTACCACGCGGTTTCTGACTTTTTAGGAACTTATGCTTATCGGTCAGTTTTTGACAACTTTTATATGGCGTAATCTGTCAGATAACTATCTGGAACTTTATCAGGTATAGATGAAACTTGCCGTAAGCCTGGAAAACCGCACAATGAAGCAACATCTTACCGACACACTTACAAACACATTTTATATTTCATTACTTCCGATAATGGCGAAATTTTTAGAATTGGGACGATTGAAGCCCGTAATAGAATCGAATAATCAGGGCGAGCGATGCGAGCCCTAACACTATCCCACAACCTGAGCACATTTGTGGTACACTTTACTGAAAAACTATCACGCCTATTGATTTGTGCTTTAACATAGTAATTTAAATTCACTTGTAGATGTGTTATCATTTTATTTCCATTAAAAAAATGAAGATTAACAAGTTTGTTTCTAGGATAGAACATTATTGTACTACTAACGCCATCCGTTTAGAAGATCAAAGAATTAACTTCGCTGCGAACATAATGTTTGTTACTAACGTCATCAGTTGAAAATCTAAAGAATTTACATCTGTCATCTAAATGACGTCTGGTATCAGTTTGTCCATTTGTGGCAGATTGCTGCCATTTAATAAATGTTAACTCTGGCAGATAAAGCTAATGATTCCAAAAAGTGGCAGATTTCAAGGATCTTTATGAATTTTGATATATTAATAGAATGTTGACAATTTCTGTTTCTATTTAATGTATAACATTTTTATTATGCATTTATTTGGTTGGAAATTTGTAAAACTTTGTAAAGGTAAATAAACTTAATTTTTATGCCTTATAATACCATACTTCAGTAATATGATGGCATATTTTATTCATTTGTTGGAGTGGTTGGTGGTTGGTAGATTTTTTGCCAGTGTCGGGCAGATTCGCCATTTAATATAAAAAAAACTGCCTTAAAAATTATTACCTGGCAGAAAAACTACGCGAGCCTTCACAAAGCTTGGCTTTTAGCTAGTAACATTATTTTTAAAACTTAAATTATCATCGCCAGTCCACAGCTGGACATAGGCGTCTCCAACTGCACGCCACTGAGCACGATCCTCGGCTACTCTCATCCAGCTCTTGCCAGTCGCCTTGCGAACATCATCGCTCCACCTAGTCTGAGGACGTCCTACGTTACGTTTGCCGGTCTCTACTCATGAACTCGTTTACCCCAACGGTTGTTGGTTCTTCGGCTGATATGTCCGGCCCACTGCCACTTCAGTGTGCTAATCCGGTGAGCCATGTTGATGACTTTGGTTTTCTGTCGGATTACCTCTGTGGACCAGCCCCACCGTGAGTGTCCACGTCTCGACACCGTATGTCATAACTGGTAGGACGCACTGGTTATGACGAGGCGTAGGACAACCGAATTTAGTTCCATCAACTCAAACGCACTTAGCGGCAACTATCGCACGCCGCGTCTTTCCTACTTGCTGACACCAAACATCATGCCGGAACTCGGCTAACTGATTGATGACATGTTTTTGACTGGTGGGTTCGAGCCACGACCGAAGCCTACCAGTGGTCAAACATTTAGCACCACCCAGGAATCACCTGTAGGATGGGGTCACTGGGTCATATTCCCCACGAGACTTTTTCTAATGAGTTTCTGTAGGTCAAGTCTGGCACTTAAGAAATTAAAGAAACAACATTTTAAACTATAATTAAGATTGTTTAAAACGAAAACATCAATGCCCTGCGATTCAATTTCAGTAGCAAGTTTGAGACGTTTATCTTCATATATCTGCATATACTAATCAGATCTCGATGAAATTACAATGACCACCACGACTGAGGACCACCTCGGAAACGTACCCACCCGATAACAAAAATAATCATTCGAATCGGTTCAGAATTGACGGAAGTAACATAGACACTGTGGCTGAGGCTTCTGTACCAACTTCTCAGACTAGGTTAAGGGACAAACTTTAACTTTGTAGTTCGGTCAACTATGTATAAAATAAATCATACAATAGCACAATTTCATTTATTTACCTTAGTGCTAATTAAGCGAGACCTCTAAATTGTATGAGTGCTCATATAACTCAGAGGCCTATTTTAATTGGCGTCTACTATGTATGTATGGGGACACCCTTTAATTTTTTTTATTTTTTATTTTTTGGAATTTTCCCTTTAGTGGTGCTGTAAGACCTTGCTTCTTGCCAATTTTCATTATTCTAGGTCAACGGTTAGAATTGTCAATTTTTACAGCACAAAAAAAGGAAAAATTCCGAAAATAAACAAGTTGAAAATTAAGGTAAATTTTGGTACAACTTACAAGTTTTTGCGAAAATCTAATTTGCCCATATCTTTTTATCGTGTTGACTCGGACCTTGATTTTTAATTTATAGGTACTACACCTAACTAGAAGTGCCCTGCGGCTTCGCCCGCGTAAAAAACTCCTTTTATATAAAACTTTTACTTTTACTCTTTTTACTTAAAACTTCTTTTGTAAAAACGATTTAAATATCATTAAAGACATCAAATAAGAATTAGCCAAATCGGTTCACCCGTTTTCATGGTATAGCGTGACTAAGGCAAATCGGGATTCATATTTATAAAACCTGAAAATTATAATATATTTACTTATTTATTTACAGAAGTTCTTAAGTACATCTTTAAGTTTTTATATATAATTAAAAATAATATGTAATTAATATCCAGGGAGAATTTCAGCATATCAGCGCAATCTGAAACAATATTGATTTTCAGGTTCAGACGTTGTTACCCCACGTCACCCTCTTATAGTGCGTACAGACTATGTTAAATAACATTTTATAAAATTGTTATTTTCCATTTTTCAAATAATGTGGCCACGGAATGTTATATAACATGTTTTATAAAATTCCAAGTCCACATTACCTGAAACATGTTAAATAACAATGTTATAACATGTCATGTTACATAGTATGTGCGCAACCTTGGGTGGCATTTTGAAAAAGCCTAAACTCGTATTTAATTTATTTATTTAGAAGTACTTGTGTGAAATGTCGAATAAAATGACTATCCAAACATCACTAGATCGATGATGAAGCGGGGGTTCAAAGTTTGGATAGTCATTTTATTCGACATTACACACAAGTACTTCTGTAAATAAATACATTAAATACGAGTTTAGGCTTGAGTGATTTTTTTAACCGACTTCAAAAAAGGCGGAGGTTATATGTTCGACGTGTATGTATATTTTTTTTATGTATGTTCACCGCCTTCTCCGCCATTTGTGGACCGATTCCCAAATTTTTTTTTTTATTTGAAAGTGTATCCTCCTGACTGAGGTGGTCCCATTGGCACCAAGTCAGGATCTGATGATGGAATCCCAGTGAAATCGAGGGCAACCCTTAAATGTTACAGGTATCAACAATGTTTTTCATATAATTTCTAAAGCTATTTGGCCATTTGCCTATGGTCATCATCATCTTATGACGCTGAGCTGATGAAGGAAGGTACAACTCTTTAACGGTTAGGAGTTCGGTGATGAAATTTTGTAATTGGATTTAACTATAATATAGCCTGTTATAAACTCCATCATGACATGGCTGCTGCACCCAGGGTTAACTTCCGGCGAGGGAACTCCTAAACAGTGAATAGTACAGACACAACATTTTGTAAATTGATTTAACCGTAACAGCCTGTTCTAAACTCCTCAATGCTGAACAGCCCAGACACGAAATGTTATATATTCATGTAATTAAGTAATTAAAACTTGTTTTGCACTAAAAATGGTAAAATAAATTATTTAAAAAAAAAATTAAACTGACTTCAAAACCAGAAATAGACACGTGTCGACTTTTTCGAAATTTCACCCCTAAAAGGGTGAAGTGGGGTAACAAAGTCTGAAATTAATATTGTTTCGGATCGCGCTGAAAATTGCCATGCAGATAGGTAGGCAGGTATCCGCTAAGAAAGGATATTTCATAAATTATTTAAAAAAAAATTAAACTGACGTCAAAACCAGAAATAGGAACTCAAAAGCGAAAAATAAATTAATATGCATATAAACGCTACCCACTCAACTATTTGAAGTCGGTGCCAACCAAGTCTAATAGCTGGTAGATAGATACTACAAGCACCGACTAATGCATCTATTAGTTATTAGTATAGTATCTATTAGTAGTTGAGTGGGTATCGCTTATAATAATTATATTAATTTATTTTTCGCTTTTGAGTGCCTATTTCTGGCTTTGAAGTCGGTTTAATTTTTTTTTAAATAATTTATGAAAAATCCATTCTTAGTCCAACTATCTGCAGCTATATTCAGCGCAATCCGAAACAATATTGATTTCAGACTTTGTTACCCCACTTCACCCTTCTAGGGGTGAAATTTCGAAAAAGCCTGAAATACATATTTACTTAAGTACTTGTGTGAATTTCGAATATAAATGACTATCAAATCTTGTTTCTCCATACAAACTTTGAACCCCCGTGTCATCCCCTTAAGGGGTGAATTTTAGAAAATAATTTCTCAGAAAAACTAACGTCGTAATAACTAAATAATTATTGACCAAATGCATGCCAAATTTCAGCGCAATCCATTCAGAGATTTCTACTGATATTTCAATTTTAAAAATCAGTGATTCTAATTGAAAAGGTTTCCGCGACAAAGTAGCTCACGGATTTATCAAAATTAAAAATTAAAAATAAAGCTTCCGAATCCGAATAGGATTTCGAATGATTGAGAATCAGGGGGAGAATACGGGTCGAGTCGCTCCATGCGGATTGGATTAATATATAAAATAAATTATAAGTAAAAAATATTTTTAAAAACAAGCTTTTATCTGGGACAATGAACTAAAAAAAGAAGCTTGAAGCACTACCAGTTTTTCAGGCTAGGTAATTACTATACTTCAGTGCCTCAAGCTTTTAAAAATATAGGTAAGTACCTACACGCCAAATACTTACTAGAATTTATTTTTAACATTTTAGTTCATTGTCCCAGATAAAAGCTTGTTTATAAAAATATTTTTTACTTATAATTTATTTTTAACTTTTTAGTAGGTAGGTATAGATACCGACTACCTACATACTACCTAAGTATTTAAGAGAAGGCATGATGTTTTAAAATAATTCACGGATATTTGATGTGATTATGGGTAAAGTGATCTTCACGGAAAATCAATCGACTCGGTGGGGCTATGTTGCTTTATAACAGAAATGTCATATGTAAGGTGGCCACCTTACAGCTTCATCATCAGATCCTGGCTATCAGTTAAGTGTAAAGTGCTCCTCAAGACGAATCATTTGAGCCCAAATTCACGGCGGTTACGTTATTTTATCATAGAGATGCCGTGTCCACCTTCCAGCTTTATCACCAGTTGCTAAATATCATCTAGGTGTAAAGTTTTCTTTAAGACGAATCAATCGAGCCCAAACTCGGTAGAGTTGCGTTGATTTATCACAGAGATGCCGTGGCCACCTTCTAGCTTCATCACCAGACCCTGGATATCATCTAGGTGAAAAGTTCTCTTCAAGACGAATCAATCGAGCCCAAACTCTGCCATGGCCATTACAGCTTCATCGTCAGATCCTGGACATCGTTTAAGTGTAAAGTGCTCTCAAGACGAATCATTTGAGCCCAGATTCACTGGGGTTACGTTATTTTATCACAGAGATGCCGTGGCCACCTTCCAGCTTCATCACCAATCGCTAAATATCATCTAGGAGTAAAGTTCTCTTCAAGACGAATCAATCGAGCCCAAGCTCGGTAGAGTTACGTTGATTTATTACAGAGATGCCGTGGCCACCTTCCAACTTCATCATCAGACCCTAGATATTATCTAGGTGTAAAGTTCTCTTCAAGACAAATCAATCGATCCCAAACTTGGGGGGGGTGTTGTTTTATCACAGAGATGCCGTGGCCACCATCCGTTTCCATCAACAGACTAGCTCCATGGTAACATATTATTGTATAGTCACCGAAGATACATATGTACACCAAATTTGAGTTCAATCGGACATCGGGAAGTGGGTCTAATTTAGCTTCCAAGATTCCACCCGAACATACATAGTGACATACATACATACATTGCAAGTAAAAAATAAATAAAATTAAAATGCAAATAAAAGCTTGTAAAAAATATAAATATTTGTTCTCAGCAGTCAGCTGTAAAAACATTTGTCTCGCATGTGACCAACAAATTATTAAAAATGTATTGCACAGTAACATCGATATCGGTGCTCCTGCGTTTCCTGTCCAGTTTCCTGCAGCGCCGATAACGGACAATATTTTGTATGACTAGTGATGGGGTAGTGCGGGATTTTGCTTCATTTAATTAATAAGTATACATGGATTTATTTATTAAACCTTGTCCTGTGGCTAATTACAAATATGACAATCGGTTATAGGATATATATACGAACAAAGAGAGCTTCCGTTTGCGTAAACGATTGACTTCTAAGCGAGAAGTCGCCGGTTCTAATCCTAGCACGGGTGTTCGTGCACAGGTGGTAGGAGCATATTATATCGATGTTCCTCCAGATCTGCTACCAAAAATCTGCCGCCATAACCTTACGGTGTTCCGGCAGCACATATCCCTTGAGAGGATGTCGATGCCCTTGAGAGTCACCGCGGCGTCCTGCGTCCGCGTGCGCGTTCACGATCTGATTTTCATTAGTTTTTTTATCGCCGTAGATTGCGTTTGGTGTGAACCAGTCGGTACAAATACTACTGCGCTATCTAATCACTGGCTAGATCGCGCACGCAGGATGCCGCGGTGTGTACGACGGGCTGATGTCTGGCAGTGGCAAAATATGCTGACATAAACACCAATAAATATTTTAATATTTCATAAGAAATATGATGTTTCTTTAAGTGTTACACACTTTATATTTTGTTATCTACATTTTAATTTTAATCATAATATGTATATCTAATTTCTTACAGAATCAAATCTAAAAATAGTTATTATCAATCTTAAAATAATGAATCCTTTTATCATTATAATTTTATTTTATTTCATTATAAATATGAATTATCAGACTTATGCAGTTGCTTAAAAACAAAATATCTTTCATTTTGTTAACAATTAATTCAAATGTGTTAATATAATGTAACGGGATTCTACAACGTTTCAAAGTTACATCAGTATATCCCGTTATTTCCAATCAGGTTTAATGATTACGTGATTTTAGAAGAAATCACATAATAGTGTCATTAACTCTTTGTGATCGCACACAGTCACACCTTAAAAAGTGCTATCGCAAGAATGTTATTATTACTTATCATCAATAAGATCAGAGAATACAAATAAACTTCATATCTTTATTTAAACTTGTCCTAGCCGAAGATTTCAACCGAATCCTAAATAGGAGGATGTTCTCCATTCGTCTGTTTGTAATATGTAATTATTCTTGAGTAGGTAAAGCTTAAAACCGTGTAAGTATTTAAATGCTGTCCTTTCGTACATTTTATCAAGATCTGATGAGTATCTCCAGATATTTGGTGTTACGAAGTGGCATGGAAAGTCGTTTCTGTTTTGTTTTAAAAAAATCTTAATTGTTGAAATGCCTGATTCATATTCTAATTAAATAGATATTTAAATCTTACTAACATTAGGTATTCATGTGAATGTTCGTATGTAAGGATTCATGAATGTTAGTTCCTTAATCACGGGTAATCGCTTAAACCGATTTAGATAAAATGCACACAGGTGGTTTATTATAATATCAATTAACACATAATATGTGTTAAAAAAGTATCATATTATGATATTTTTATAGTGACATTTTTACAAGAAACATTTCAATATTTTGTAATTGTAACCTAACCAATAGCATACTTACACTTCGTTATTTTTAAGTAAAATAAAATCTGAGCCAAAGTAATATAATCCCGGGCTACCACAACCCCACTCCCGTCCCGTATTCCCGCTCTGTCCCATCTCTAGCACCAAACAATAGTGTACCATTTATCCCTAACAGTTGGTGTTAATTAACAATATTTTGCGGCTTTCCTGTAGATAATGAGGTATTTATTAGCTTCGACTTAGCTGAAGCTCAGCAGTTTACAGTGGTAACCCATAGGAAACGGGTACGTAGCACAATATTCCTGTAATTATTTATATATTTTTTTATTTGTTATATTTGTCATTTACACGTTTTATTCATTTTTTTATCATATAGGCTAGTGTTGTAATTATATTATTATCATATTTTAAAAACGGTATATTTAAGAGAACTCCTACGATGTCGAGTTTAAGTTTTGCTTTTATCAACGTTTTAGTATTCCGTTTTAAATATTTTTCGTTTGAAATATTGTAGTAAGGTTTGAAACGAGCGTGAATATCAATCGTTATTTTATTTTATTATGAAAAGTGTGAATGTGACTCGAAAAGAAGAGCCGAAGATCGGGCTCAGTGGCGGTCAGCGGTGGAATGACACCAGCTGATCTTAAATGATAATGATGATAAAAATTAGGCTAGTACCTTAGGTAGGACTCAGGTAGAAGTGTACGTAGACTTTAAAAGCGGGTAGTGTTAAGTTTGTGTATAAATGTTCAACAAAAAAGAAGAAAGAAGAAAATAAGAAGAAGTAAGAAGAAGACTCTTGTTGGTTGCGGCTCATCGTATGGCAGTTTGCTGTGTTGTATTGCCAGCTGCCTAGCGAAGGGCAACAAATGACTGAGTTTATCAACTATATATAGAAGATAGAAGAAGAAAGAAGAATATCAAAATAACAATAAAAAAACAAACATTGCGTTTGCTTATTGCGCATATGACAAAAAAGTTCAAAACGTATTCTCTCTTTGAATGGTTTTAATGCAGTGGTGGATCGGCGGCGCGATACAAAACTAGGTGCCTACGTTAGAGTTATAGATTATATTAGATAGCGTCTATTAAAATGCATGCCAAATCTTCGGTCGTTACATAACTAATATTGAAAAATGTCCTGAACCAACTTCAATTACTATTAATGTGTAAGTTTTTATCCATATAGTGAGCGCTTCATGGTCAAACGGCTGGACCGATTAAGCTGCAGTTTACTTAGCACAGGGATAGGAAATATAGTATATAAGAAAGTCGTGGGACGCAGCTGGTATCATAATGATCCTATAAATATAGTATATAAGAAAGTCGTGGGACGCAGCTGGTATCACAATGATCCTATAAATATAGTATATAAGAAAGTCGTGGGACGCAGCTGGTATCATAATGATCCTATAAATATAGTATATAAGAAAGTCGTGGGACGCAGCTGGTATCATAATGATCCTATAAATATAGTATATAAGAAAGTCGTGGGACGCAGCTGGTATCATAATGATCCTATAAATATAGTATATAAGAAAGTCGTGGGACGCAGCTGGTATCATAATGATCCTATAAATATAGTATATAAGAAAGTCGTGGGACGCAGCTGGTATCATAATGATCCTATAAATATAGTATATAAGAAAGTCGTGGGACGCAGCTGGTATCATAATGATCCTATAAATATAGTATATAAGAAAGTCGTGGGACGCAGCTAGTATCATAATAATCCTGTCAATAAGTACCTACACGTATAATTATTTAATCTGTGCCATAACTACCTTAGCGTTTTTTAACTTTTATTTTAGGTATTTTAAGAATCAGTTATTGTGGATATAATAGTATTATAGTTTTAAAGTTTTAGCCATACCTAGTTTTTACTCATGTATTAGATAAATAATATGTATCTATAACTACACATAACGCTACACACATACTATTTCTCCCTAAAATAAATACATAGTTTTTATGTTCGTCATTATGTTGCAACAAACGTTAATATAATTGAAAAGTTGTTTGATAACTCTTATCGCAATAATATTCAGTTAGTATGAAACGACCGTTCTGTACCTACCTACATACACGATATAATACAATATTTTTTGAAGTATTTATAATAATAGTCGGTAAATATAAGTCGAATGACCATCCATGGAACAGAAATCATGTCTGCAATCGGTCCGCTTGATGTTTTCTTGCGGAATTATAAAATTGGGGTAGAATAGTCGACACGAGTGTAAGTAGTAAGTACGTACGTATACTATACAAGAATGGTCTGCCAAAGTCAAAATATCTGTTTTAGTACAGGTAGATTGTTGTTAAATCGGTCTGTCCGCTCTGCACTACTTGCTTACACCCTACCAGGGTCATATGTTATCATTCTTGGAATTCTTAGATCTTTAAGGAATAATAATTGTAAGTGTAACATATGATTGCAATAAACAATTGAGTATTGAGTATTGAAAGTCCAGTTCTTAATCAGAATCTAGGACAGAACCTGTCACAAGCTCAAAAACATTTTTGTCAACAGTCAACCTTAAAAAATAGACAAATCAATCATTGCAGACTTTTAATTGAAAAGATCATATTAATAAGACCGCTTAAGCTTTATTAATGAGACAGCGCAACTCTTCTATATCAACTTTCCATACATCTATTTCTGTTAAAGCAGCGCTCGTAAGAAACGTGTTTTCATGACCGTTTTACTATCGACATCGGTTGCAAAATACGTCTCCACGAAAATACTTATTACTTACTTAAACCGGATAATAAACGTTCAAAACTTATATCCATTCCGGAAACTTTATTCTAAATAATACTGAAACAATTTTTAAAATCGGGTAGTTTCAGAGATTGCCTTGTACAACTAAACTTACGAACGTTACATATTTATACTATTAGTAGGTACCTATAATAAATTGCTAAAATACCAAATAAGGTGACTTCTGGTGACTTCATTTCGGTCAGTGGTGAAAATCTATATTTTATTTCTGCTGGAACAATCGCCTCCTGGGAGTAGGTAGGTACTCGGTATTTACAATCGGCACTGACGGAAACTTATGGACACTGCATAGTTATTCTCATTTTAATCGGATACATTCAAATTTGGAAGCGTCTTTTTGAATGATTCTTTCGAATTGAAATATCAAACGTTATGGATTAGAGAATTGTGCATTGCAAATATCTGTCGAAGGAGAGGCAGTTTCCGAATCCGAATTTAGTACCTCCTTCCTGCGTTATATTTATTTAACTGCGCCGCCGCCATTTTCTCTTCACCTTCAAGATGACTGGTAGAAAATGTTTGATGATTAAACTAACCATAGTGAAGTTCTATCATAAATATACGAAGCACCTCGTACTCGAGAAAAGTATCCTGGAATTAATATATTATATTATTTACACATGTAGTACCGCATAGATGCTACCGTTCGCGCAATATTGTTTGTAGTAAGTTGAAATATAAATATGTTTATGGGAACCCCTACTAGTCCACCATCTCGCCTGTTCTATTCTGTCATAGCTTTCATTCGCAGTTCAGAGCTCGACCAAATCACCACGATTGTTTTCTTTTTCGCGCCTAAACTACATCGTAAACTAATAAATATGCTGAAACGTAATAAGGAACTCGATTAAAGTCCTCCGCGTACAAGTTTCCTGACATACCTCTTGTCAGGATCATAGCATGTGGAAAGAAGTAGTCAAAAAATCAAAGGGTCCATAATGATCTCACGTACCTAGATAATATCTAGATATAAGAACTTTATGTACAACAACTACGGAAGCAATAAGGTATTGAGTATTGAGTATTGAATCAAAGCATTTATTCAGTACTAGCAGCCCGCCCCGGCTTCGCACGGGTAGAACATATATGCCTACAAAATTTGCATCAGTTTGTTGGATCGAATATAAAATATTAACATATTTAACAATCATCGTCATATGTCAACCAATTTACACAAAACCTTAACGAATTATGCACCTAAACCTTCCTGATAAACACTCTGGCTATTGGTGAAAACCGCATGATAATCCGTTCAGTAGCTATTGAGATTATTGCGAACAGACAGACAGACGCAGTGATGGACTTTGTTTTATAATACTTACGTAGTGATATTGGACGGCCCTTTGGCGTAAAGGATATTATAGTTACCCTGATTCTGACCCGACGGTTCTAATCCTAGCTATATACCTACCAATGAAAGTTTTATGTGCATTCATGAATCATGGGTTTTCGTGGGATCATTAAATCTACCAATAATTATAATAGTTTAAAAACTAAAACAACTGACTTCAATGCCCCGCGAGTCAATTTCAGTAGCAAGTTTGAGACGTTTATCGTCATATCTCTGAAGATACTTATCACATCTCAATAAAATTACAATGGGACCACCTCGGAAACGTACCCTACCGATTACAAAAATAATAATTCAAATCGGTTCACAATTGACGGAGTAATCGCATAACATACACTCACAAAAAAAGAAAGAAAAAAGAAACATACAGACGAATTTAGAACTTCGTTCTTTTTGGAAGTCGGTTGAAAAGTAGCTTACCACCAAGGAGAACATCTGCCGCCGTAACCTTACGGCGTTCCCCGACGCAAAAAGTAGGGGTATTATACGTTTAACGTGTGTATCTGTGTGTCTGTCTGTAGCATCTTAGCACCCAACCGGATGAACCGATTTTGATTTAAAGTAGGGGTATTATACGTTTAACGTGTCTATCCTGTGTCTCTCTGTAGCATCTTAGCACCCAACCGGATGAACCGATTTTGATAATTTTGATTGATTTTGATTAATATTGATAGTTTTTTTTTTGATAGATGTCTTCATCGAGAGTGTTCTTAGCTTTGATTCATGAAAATTCGTTCAATCGTTATAAAACTATGAGCTTTAATCAACTTTCATAGGTCTGATCAATTCGAAAATGTTCTTCAACGATATTTATTGTAAGAACATGGAAACATAGACCTGATGCTGCGACAGCTCCTGGACTCTACAGAATACTCAAATCCTCACCAACAGCTCAGATTTTAAATGTCGTGTTTAGAGTCATTGGAATGCTTTTAATGAAAAGATTATACATAGATCAGTCGGGGTGGTTTAAAATATAAATGTCGTGTTTAGAGTCATTGGAATGCTTTTAATGAAAAGATTATACATAGATCAATCGGGGTGGTTTAAAATATTATATTGTATCATCACTACATAGTATAAAACAAAGTCGCCTTTTCTGTCCCTATATCCCTATGTGCGCTTAAATCTTTAAAACTATGCAACGGATTTTGATGCGGTTTTTTCCAATAGATAGAGTTATTCAAGAGGAAGGTTTATATGTATACTACATGCATCATATACTAAGGCAACATTGCTAATTTTAGAGGTTTCTAACGTGATGTCGTAAATTAACCTATTTTTTTGGGCTTATTTAGCAATTTAGCAAAAACGCTGCCTAAACCCTACGAGTTAGATCAAATTAATGTACTACAGTATTGTACACCATAAAAAGGTCTACAAAAAAGTCAGCGATGGTATATGTTTATCTTTTAGGGATAACCCACATTAACCATTTTTATTGTTTACTTTTTACGTGAAAAAATGGCTTATTTACGAAGCTATTTTAAGCAATACGGCATTAATCCTTATCGAATTAAGTACCTTAAATACAGAGTGCAATTAATATAGATCAATATGGTTCCTTACAGCATGTAAATTAAACAAATATTTTCGGAGATATTACAAATTTAAAATTTGCGTTTGCGGCGGGCGGTACCGCGGTACCGGCGGTATTAATTGTTGTAAAAATAAAATAAATACCTAGGTAAAAATGTAAAAAGTAAATAAGTAAAAATGTGTAATGTAATAAAAATTGTATGAATTTAGATTTTCCAAAGATAGCAGGAAATCTTCATAGTAAGTATAGGGAAAGAGGAATTGTTTTACTCCAAATTTAATGCGTGCAGGCCAAGGGCAGTAATGAATGAATCAAAAATACTGGATCGATTTTAATCATGTTTTCATTGAGTGACATAGGCATATATATTTTATGCCCGTGCAAAGTCGGAGCGGGCCGCTATGTTTTTATATACAACGTTCATAGTTTTTCTGTAGTGTATTTAATTTAGTATCAGCATTGCACCCGTGCGAAGCCGGGGCGGGTCGCTAGTTATATATATAGATCAATATTATTTTATACAATAGATCATATTATTATACTATATTGACTTCAAATTGATTGCGATCGGTGGGGATCTACAGAAAAGCTAAGCTTATAGTAATATTTTCGTAGTAACTATGACCTATTCTGTGGTTTGACTGCAAATATTTTATTAATTTTGCGATGCGTGTATGTGAAATCCGTGATATCTTCTAGTTTTCATTAGAACTATATACTTTAAAGGACAATTTTAATCTATAATATTTGGCCAAGCTAATAAACGTAATAATTTGGATAAGGATTAATACTATATACTTGAAAATAGCCCTGGAAGTTATGTAATATTTTTTAACAAAAATTTTAAGATTAAAATGGTTACTGTGAGTCAACCTTAAGAGATAGACATATGCTGTCGCGGACTTTTTTGTAGGTCTTATTAAGTTGTAAAACTCTTCGATAGAAAATATTCTTCTATCTATTTTCAATTGAGCAGCGCTCGTAAGAAACGTGTTTTTTCGACCGTTTTTTTGCCGACATAGGTTGCAAATTAGGCCTCCACGAATTTACCTTTGATTTAAACGGGATAATATATAGCCTATTTTCATTCAGAAAGTCCATTCTATGTATTAGTGAAAGAATTTTTTAAATCGGTTCAGTAGTTTTTGAGCCAAATCATGACAAACTTACAAAAATACAAATGTTCTCTCTTTATAATATTAGTATAGAAGTGTAGATGAAGGCAGTATTAATATACGCACATATACACGTCAAAATAATAAATCATAACCAATTATCAAGTAAACATAGCAAAAGCAGAATTTTAACGCTTTGAATTAGAAAAAAAAAACAAAAGTAATGAACCATTCAGCTGTCATCCAATCGTTTCGACAGAATATTTAAAAAAAAAAATTAACTGTAACTGTGTGTTTCAGTACTACAGACAATTTTTTTTTTTTAGTACCTATCTGCCTACACCAACGGGTAAAAGGTGTGATTGTATATATGTATGCGAACAAGTTTTATTTTATGTACCTACTAAGTAAATTATAAATACTTGTCTAGGCACAACAAAATTAAAAAACAGTTTTATTAAATTCTGGTCGAGCCAATATGTAATTATGAGGAATAAAGGTAGGTAATGGATGTCGGAACTGGGTTCGACGGCTGCGCCTGCGCAAGGTCGACCGCTGAAGATTCACTGGAACATGTTTACAAAACGATAACCACTTTATTGTAGGTGAATAATCCTAGGGGCAAATGGGGCCGATTACAAATTGTTTTTAACCGACTTCAATAAAAGGAGGAGGTTTCTCAACTCGACCGTATATATATTTTTTTATATTTGTTCGCGGATAACTTCGTCGTTTATGAACCGATTTTGATTATTCTTTTTTTGTTGGAAAGAAGATATCTCAAGTGTGGTACCATGGTAGTTTTATCGAGGTCTGATAAATATCTCCAGAGATATGGAGATAAACATCTCAAAATTGGTACTGAAAATTAATAGCGCGGCATTGAAGTCGGTTCTTTTTAGTTTTTTAAACGATCTTATTAGGGTACCGTGACTGTAGGATAAAAACGGAACCACAGAATATGATAAATGTTTCTGTGCCGGAACCCTATACCTAAGCGTTTGTTTGAAACAGGGTTATTTGTACCTTAAAACCGTGATAGGTATTATGAACACTAGACCCTGGCAGTTTTGACAGGATATGTGTTACTACTTACACAGCCGCTGGAACAATAAATAATAAACTGGCCAAGTGCAAGTCGGACTTGCACTCCTAGGGTTCCGTAACACACTAGAGTATTTTATAACTATCATTTTCGCCGGAAAAAAATAACTTTGTTTTTAACAGTGTTTGTATGAAAAACAAAGTACTTACCTACTTATGCTGTTTCGAAAATGTGCTATATCTCAATAAACTGGCCAAGTGCAAGTCGGACTCGCACTCGTAGGGGAGCAAAAAATAACACTATCATTTTTTGCCAGCATAAAATAATTATTAATAAACATTTTATTTCTTACAACGCCATCTGACGTCTAACAAAGGTGTTAGGGATCGACATTTATATAACGCCATCAATGGACGCTTAGGTAAACGTCGAAAAAAACACGTTTCTTGTATGGGGACCCCCTATTATTTTTAACTTTATTCTGTTTTTAGTATTTGTGTAGCGGCAACAGAAATACATCATCTGTGAAAATTTCAACTATCTAACTATCACGGTTTACCCCTTGGGTACGGAACCCTAAAAACTGCCGACTGTATCTCGTTCAAACCAATTTTCGTTTAAAGTGTTTGTTGAGATCTCAGCATAAATATATTTTGTTTGATTTTCACTCCCTTATTATAAATGTAAGAGGGGGAGGGACATACATTTTACCACTTAATAAGTGTTCCTTCAAACACTTGACTTTAAGAAAAAAATAGTTTTAGGAACTTAAATATAATTTTTCAACCGACTTACAAAGAAGGAGGTTCTCAATTCGTCTGTATATTTTTTTTTCTTATTTTTTGTAAGTATGTATGTTACGCGATTACTCCGTCAATTTTGAACCGATTCGAATGATTTTTTTTGTAATCGGTTGGGTACTATTTCGAGGTGGTCCCATTGTAATTTCATCGAGATCTGATAAGTATCTCCAGAGATATGACGATAAACGTCTCAAACTTGCTACTGAAATTGACTCGCGGGCAATCGAAGTCGGTTGTTTTCGTTTTTAAACTATTTTAATTATTGAACACCTATCTGTAGAATAGAAGATCCCGCACGTATAGGTTTGATGAAAAAAACATTTTTTAGTTTCAGTTCCATGTAGAATATGGGATTGGGATACACATGGGAGGCCCTTAATCCTGAATCTTTATTACTATTTTTTGTATAAAAAACGAAAAGCGGTTTATAGAATACCTATACCTACCTATACCTACCAAGTTCCAACTGTGAAGTCATAATAGTTTCGGAATATTGTGGCTGTAAATGTAAATGTAATGTGTGACAGACATTAACGAATCTAAAAGGGTTCTGTTTTTTGCCATTCGGCAACGGAACCATAAAAATCAATAAGTAAAGAGGGTAGCATAAAAGAACCGTGTTTTTAAGCGCTATCTTGTTTTCTATCTATCGTAAAAATGATCATAAATATATAAGCGGAAAACTTTATATAAAAGAGGTTGACACTATAACTATGATAATTTGATAACAAATAATAAAAACCGATCAAGTGCGAGTCGGACTTGCGCACCAAAACTTCGCACTATCACACAAACACAAAAAAATATATATTTAAGAAATTATATTATGGTACGGAACCCTCGTATGTGATTCGACCCGCTCTTGGCCGGTTATTGTTATAAATAGCTCACATTCCAAGGATTTAAGAAAGATACATCATTGACATCATTGCTTACCACCATGTGACGATATAGTGGTCAAACGACCTATAAGATTTAAGCTTTTATCTGGGACAATAAACTAAAAAGTTAAAAATAAATTCTAGTAAGTATTTTGCGGGTAGGTAATTACAAGGCACTACCTGTTTTACGGGTAAGGTGATTACTATACTTCTGTGCTTCAAGCTTTTAAGAATATAGGGAAGTATCTACCCGCAAAATACTTATTAGTTTTTATTTTTAACATTTTAGTTCATTGTCCCAGAAAAAACCTTGTTTATAAAAATATTTTTGATAACATTTTATTTTTAACTTTTACTGCTTCTTACGGTTTAGAACTTTAGAAAATACAGCCCCCTGACAGCGAAGTCTCAGTAATAGGGTTCCAGTTCCGTTGGTCATTTTATTTATTTATTTATTCGATTAAAACGGTATCATTAATCTAAATCATTATTACATTATACACAAAAGCAAAAAATTATATAAATATTAGAAAATGTCAATTTAAAAAGTCATACAAATAAAAATATGTACAAATTGTTTAAATACACAGTCAATAAAAAAAATTTGAATAGACATACTTTCAGGCATCTTTCTCGCAGAACTCCAGGCAATCCAACTATCTTTGGCCATCCATCGTTGAACAGATCACACACAGTCAGTGTCGGAAAGCAGTCATTATTTCCAATAGGCATAGTACTCAAGTGCCTACCAATAACAACAAACTGTATTGTCCAATGTAACCAAACACTTTTACAAACAGAATCTGCAAGATGTAGGTTACTTGGTTCCGAATCAGAGCGACCATGTGTGGCAGATTTGGAACCTACATTTTAACTCTGTCAGATTTAGCTGACTATTCCAAGAAGTGGCAGATTTTGGAAGATTTCAAGGATATTTATGACTTTTAATTACAATTGAAAATAAAATACAAGGGTCAAAAAAATAATAAGATCGTTTAATAAGTTATTTTTCATAAAAAAAAACCGACTTCATAATCACAAACAGGCACTCAAAAGCGAAAAATAAATTACTTAAAATAATTATAAGCGCTACCCACATATCTATTTGAAGTCGGTGCCAGCCAAGTCTAATAGGTAGTAGATAGATAATACCTACATGTATCTACCTACTTACTAACCTACATGTACCTACTTACTACTACTACATGCATAGTATCTATCTACTATCCAATAGACTAAGCTGGCACCGACTTCAAATAGATAAGTGGGTAGCTCTTATAATAACTTTAAGTAATTTATTTTTCGCTTTTGAGTGCCTGTTTGTGGTTATGGAGTCGGTTTTTTTTTTTTTGAAAAATAACTTATTTTACCCTTTTTAGTGCAAAACAAGTTTTAATTAAATTACATGTATCTATTAAATTTCGTGTCTGGGTCGTTATACACCGACGGATATATACTTTTTGAAAATTTCAAGTATGTACCTATAACGGTTAAGAAGATACAGATCTGTAAAGTGCGCACATATGTATAGACACACGGACGGACGGACGGACGAACGGACAACAAAGTCTCAGAAAGTGTTCATTTGGTACCCTTTGGGTTCGGAACCCTAAAAAAATTGACTTTAAATGCCGCGCTAAAGTGAAAATATTCACTAGTAAATTCAGTAATAATGATGTCATCAAGGTATCAAAGGACAATTTCCAAAATGGCCCTGTGCAATTAAAGCATCTGACACACACGATAATTAATTGTCTATTTTATTACAATAATTCCAAATACTTTTATAACACGGACTAGTTGTATTCCAAAATGAATATTAAAAAGTATTATTTGCGATTATTAACATTAATTGCCGCCATATGGCCAACAGAGTACTGAATCACTCTACTACGTTATAAGAGGCACTTCCCTATATTGTTGAAACCCGAATTATGAAAGCACTGTGTAGCCAACCTAACAACGGAAAGTATTATTTACGTAGTAACTATTATATAATCTGTGGTATTATGCTTATAAATTATATTTTTGCAGTGTTGGTTGGTACAAAGTACGTTCATAATTCTGAGTTATTTAATAATGTATGCAGTGTCGCGGGACTGAAATGGCCGCCATCTTCGCCAAACGTCATGTCATGTCAAAAAATCTTAGGTATGTTTAAAAAAGTTTGCACCCTAATTAGACTTTGCCCGGTAGAACATTCCTGTGAAGATAAATTATTTATATTTATATATAATTATTTATTGAGGGCCCGGTGGCGTAATTGGGAGAACAGTCGGCTTTGATGCCGTGGTACCGAGTTCAAACCGCCGTGCACCAATGAATTTTTCTATCGAAAAATATATGTGCGCTACTCACAGTTGCCCTCCGGTAAAGGAAAACATCGTTAAGAAACCAACAACCCCCGCATGGTGATAGGACATATCTAGTGTCCGCCTGGCCAGCTACCACCCTCAAGTTAGAAAATCTGTCGCCAAACATCTAATGTGTTCAAGCAGCTATCCTTGAGAGCCAGTTCCATTTCTAGTCCACTTCTCTATCTTCGACCGCATCACCACTTAGCAACAGGTGAGATAGTGGTCAAACGCTAGCCTATAAGATATCAAAAAAATAAAAAATATTATCCCCACCTTTATTTCTATCTCGCTCACAGTTACCGTAAAAATATCTGTCAAAAACCAAAATCAACGAGAAGAGAGATGTAAAAACATTATTCATGGTCATATTTTTTAGTCTTCAAAAGTATATGCAAAGCAACCTCCAATGTGTATAATCTTCTTGGGACTCTTCTACTAAAACCAGTACACTCTCCTATGTTTGAAGTATTTATCTCCATATCTCTGGAGATACTTATCAGATCTCGATAAAATTAAAATGGGACCACCTCGGAAACGTATCCTACCTATTAAAAAAAGAATCATTTGAACCCGTTCACAATTGACGGAGAAAACGCGTAACATACACACAAAAAAAAAAAAAAAAACATACAGACGAATTGAGAACCTCCTCCTTTTTAGTGAAGTCGGTTAAAAAACTAAAAACAACCGACTTCAATGCCGCGCTATTAATTTTCAGTACCAATTTTGAGGTGTTTATCTCCATATCTCTGGAGATACTCATCAAACCTCGATAAAATTACCATGGTACCACACTTGGGGTATCTCCTTTCTAACAAAAAAAGAATAATCAAAATCGGTTCATAAACGACGAAGCAATCCGCGAACAAACATTAAAAAAAAAAAAACATATATACGGTCGAATTGAGAAACCTCCTTTTTTTGAAGTCGGTTAAAAATACAAGGGTCCGGACCCGTGAATTCGTTTCTATGTAAAGTATAATATTTTTATTATGCATATATTTGGTTGGAAATTTATCAATGTTTGAATGACAAGGTACCTATATAAGCTTAATTGTATGCCTTAGATTATACTCCCCCCCCCCCCCTCCCCCCACTCTCCATAATGCAATAATTTTAGGGCATATTGTATGCATTTTCTGGAGTGGTTGGTGGCAGATTTTTTGCCTGTGTCGGGCAGATTCACCATTTTGAGATGGTCGCCCTGTTCCGAATACATGATTTCAGAGCATCGTGTCTGGAAGTCGTAATGTGTTTTTTTGTTTTGCTTCGTCATAAGTTGCAATGCAAGGCCAAGTTGCGGTCAACGATCGGAAATTATAATACTGCATCGGATATAGGTGAACTATAAATAAGTTAATAATACGTAAATACATACAATTAAAAATTAAAATACATATAAATATATAGATTTATAAGGGCAAGCACCTAATTACAGAAATAATAAGACTAAAACATAGTGAATTTTTAACCGACTACAAAAAAGGAAGAGGTTCTCAGTTTGACCGTACATAATATTTTTTTTTTATGTGTGTTCGCGGATAAGTGATACCTAACTTAGTTGTTAATGAACCGATTTTGATGCTTCTACTTTTAATCGGTAGGGTACATTTCCGAGGTGGTGCCATTATAATTTCATCGAGCTAAAAATATCTTCAGAGATATGATGATCAACGTATACTGAAACTGACCGTAGCTTGCGGGGCATGGGAGTCGGTTGTTACGGTTTTTTTAACTATCTTAATTATAGTAGCAGGATTTGCTGGACTGCCTAGGCTGCCCTAGGTGGTTGGCTACCACCCTTTTGCGGAGTGTTTGGTCAAGTGTAATAGAAATATTTATTTACCTACGGCAAATTTTGTCGCGTAACAATAAAATATTCTTATAGGTTATTTAACACACACCTAGGTAATAACTTTTAAATAAACTTTAGCTTACTGCACTTCTTCTCAAAGTAAACTTACAATCTCCTCTGTGCACGCAAAATTCCTAAGAGGTAACGCGGGATGCACTTTTCCATACGAATGTATTCCCCCGTTTCCTCCCATGAAAATGCTTGTAGAGAAAAATTTGTTTCTACAATAATGTATGATCGTACAAAACGAAAAAACCGACTTCACATGCCGCGATAGTCAAAGTTTCAAATTTTCTTATATTGTTTATCTCCATATCTCCGGAGATAATTGTCAGATCTCGATAAAATTTGAATGGGACCAAACGGAAGGCATAATCTCTCAAATAAAGAAATAATTATTCAAATCAGTTAAGATTTGACAGAGTTCTGAGGAAACAAACATAAAAATAAACTGGTCAAGTGCAAGTCGGACTCGCACTCGTAACACAGTAAAGTATTCTATAACTATGATTTTTCGCAACTAAAAAATTAACTTTGTTTTTCATACTTTTTGTATGAAAAACAAAGTTATCTTTGCGGTCGCTATATCCCAAAAACAGCTGACTGTATCTCGTTCAAACCAATTTTCGTTGTTAACTTTTATTGAGATCTACAGCATAGGTATATATTTTTTAGATTTTTCACTCCCATACTTTAAAAGTTAGAGGGGGGGGTCACACATTTTACCACTTTAGACGCGTCTATCTTTCAAATGATTGACTTTGAGAAAATATGATTTTAGGAACCTCAATGTCATTTTTAAAGACCTATTCATGGACTCGTATTGGTTTGAAGAAAAAAACTTTTTTTGTTTCTGTTCCATGTATGGGATGTATGTATGTATGATGTATGTTCCATCTAAGTTCAATCTAATCATTTCATCTAAGTTCATCTAAGTTTCAATTCTGTAGTGAAGAACCTCCTAATTTTTGTGAAGTCGGTTGAAAAAAACAAGGTGAGAAAAAACGTAAAAAAGTAACGATATTTTTTTTTCAACTTTGCCGCCCTTCTTATGGTGGCGCCCGGGCGGTGCGACCCTGCCCCCATTGCTACGCCTATTGCAGGACTCTCACCACATACCTACTTCGGGACTCCATTTGAATAGGATAGCAGGGAATGTAGTGCAGGCTGTTAGATCTGGCGTGTAAAGTAAAATCTAACTAGTTCACCGAGGTTACCTAGCTGGCTGATATCCAAAGTAGCGGGAACAATATATGGATTGTTTAACTGTAATAAATTACATGTTAATGCACTAACATTAATTACAAAGAGATCGCATTCTGAAAGTTTTCACTGTCAATGTCAAACATTCAATGTCAAACATTGATTTAAGTAGTACTTTTATGTGTCTGTGTCGATGTTATTTAACCGACTTCACAAATAATTTCAGATCGTTTACAAAACGAAAAATGAATTATAAGAAAAAAATATTTTTAAAACCAAGCTTGCAACGAGCAAACCAACCAAGCAAGCTTAAAAGCTTGAGGCACTTAAGTATAGTAATTACCTAGCCTGAAAAACGGGTAGTGCTTCAAGCTCTTAAGAATATAGGTAAGTACCTACACGCCAAATACTTACAAGAATTTATTTTTAACATTTTATTTCATTGTCCCAGATAAAAGCTTGGTTTAAAAAATATTTTTTCTCATCTCATCCTCTCTCTCATCTCCGGAGATATGGAGATAAACAATATAAACAAGTTTGATATCTCGCTCGATGACATGATTAGGATAGTTTCACTACCTATCGCAGCATGTGAAGTCGGTTTGTACGTTTTGTACGATCATACATTATTTTATTTATACGAGTAAACCAGGTATTTTTATACGATAATACTTTTACTTATGTGGGTAAATTGATTTTAGGTAAGGAACTTGTATACTATTATTTATCAGGGCGAGCGAAGCGAGCCCTAACACTATTCCACAACCTGAGCACTTTTGTGATACACTTTACTGAAAAACTATCACGCCTATTGATTTGTGCTTTAAAATAGTCTTTTAAATTCACATGTAGATGTGTTATCAGTAAAAAAAATATCCATTTTATTACCATAAAAAAAATGAACATAACAATTTTGTTTCTAGGGTAGAATATTTTTGTACTACTAACGCCATCTGTTAGAAGATTAAAAAATTAACTTCGCTGCGAACATAATCTTTAGTTACTAGCGCCATATGTTGGAAATCTAAAGAATTTACATCAATGACGTCTGGTATCAGTGTGACCATTTGTTGCAGATTTCTGCATTTAGGCAGATTTGCGACCTACATTTTAACTCAGATTAAGCTGACGATTCCAAAAAGTGGCAGATTTCAAGGATAATTTTGAAATATAAATAGAATTTTGACATTTTTCTGTTTCTATTTAATGTATAACATTTTTACTATGCATTAATTTTGTTGGAAATTTGTAATACTTTTAATGAGAAGGTAAATAAACTTTATTTATATGCCTTGTATATGCCATAATTAAATTAATAATATTATGGCAAATTTTATGAGTTTGTTGGAGTGGTTGGTGGTATTCGCCTGACACTGGCAAAAAATCTGCCAAACACATAGAGAAAGTATGTAATATGTAGAGAGAACATTAGCGTATGCTAATGAAATAGCTATAGAGATGTAACCCGACTAAAATGATGAACACGTGATACATATGCCAGCTATAAGATAAAATGAACAACTTAATTTGGTCGGGTTATACATTACAGCGGGTGAGAGCCAATGGGTGCACTAGAACTTGTATCCAAACATTGCTGGAACCAGTTTAATCGCATACGCAGGTAAAGGATAAAAAAATGTTGTTCATCTCGCTCTCTCATACTAGTGATTGTATAGTTTTATCCTTCTCATATTATTATTGTTATTTAAATGCCACATCCGCTTAATATTTAATCCATGGCCAAACCACTCACCACTCCAACAAATGCATAAAAAAAACTGCCTTAAAAATAACCAGGCAGAAAAACTACGCGAGCCCTTACAAAGCTCGGCTTTTAGCTAGTTATATGGTAAGGGCGTGGTCACACATACCTACTATATATGTACATATTGGCTATTATTGAGGATTCGATAAAACAACAAACTAATTGTAGTCATTTACGTGATTTAATATTAATTAAGGAATTGGACGGTCCGTAATGACTACAGGTCACTTATGATAATAGGTATACGCATTTTGAATGTATTCGTATTCATTCATTTATAAAAACAAAATGTAAGAAGGTACCTACGTATTACAACGATATTAAGGTAATACAATTGGCGGTAGGAAGGTACTATCGCTAAAAACTATATCTGACAGACAACTGTTTAAATTATTGTATTTTTGTAAAATATTGTACCGAAACTTGACTCGACTACGATATTTTCGTGGTAGGAGTCTACGGAAAATATTTTTCATTGTGTAATAATACATTTTTTTTAAATAAATGAATTGCCTAATTTGTTTGCAAAGGACCTGTCTATTGATAGATAATAATAACAGTTGACTAAGTTTCGTGAAGTCATCGCAAATTGTACCTAAAATATGCTAAAATCAGCTATTTTGTGACATTTACAGAAATGCGTCCTTAACAGTTTTACAATATATTATATACTGCGTGCCTACCTACCTGTGTAGTATGTAAGTATAACTGAACAAATACTTATTATGATAATTTATATAAATTAAATAGATTGATATTACGCAACTTCAAGCCTGGAATTGTTGTGTTTACCTAAGCTTCATTACTGACTTATATTTTTTTTTTTTTTTTTATACCGAACTGGGTAGCACTTGATCACTATCTCACCTGATGTTAAGTGATGATGCGATCGATGATGTAGCGTGCTTACCCAGAAGATACCTATTCACTCGCGATTTGAAGACCCCCATATTGTACTTAATCGGAAACACGGACTCAGGCAGGGTATTCCATTCCTTAGCGGTTCGTATGATGAACGAAGAAGCAAATCGCTTCGTTCGGGTAGATGGTATATCCACCATAAATCGGTGGCGCCTTTTAGTGTCTCTGGATGTCCGATTATAAAATGGGGATGGTGGAATCAAATCATGCAGTTCCATTGCACACTCTCCGAAATGTATCCGATAGAAAACCGATAAACAAGCGACTTTGCGGCGATGCGCGAGACTCTGGAGTCTCTTGCTTACTAATAGGTCATCGCTGATGAGTTTTTTGGCTCTCCTCTCAATAGCTTCCAGTGTCTCCAGCTGGTATTTAGCAGAACCATCCCAAAGGTGAGAACAGTACTCCATACACGACCGGACTTGTGCTTGGTAAAGATTAAGCAACTGTCCCGGTGTGAAGTACCGTCTCACCTTAGCCAAAATGCCAAGCTTTTTTGAGGCTAGCTGGGCTCTAGACTCAATATAAGAGCCGAAATTGAGAGTTGGTGTCAAAGAGATGCCAAGAAGCTCGAGATTGTTACTTATCGGAACGGACACATCCCGGAAAGTAGGAGCCAGTAGAAATGGGCTCCGTTTAGCGGAGAAAAGACACGCCTGGGTTTTCGCAGTATTGAACTTGACCAGATTGGCATCGCCCCAATCAGAGACTGCCTTCAAAGAAAAGTTCAAGCGTTCGACCATCGCTTCTCTATGAGACTGGATTTGTAATGCACTGGTTCGTGCGTTGGATGTATAACTCTCTACAACAGTGCTGTCATCTGCGTACCCAAAGATACCGGGTTTAAGCAGGTCATTAATATGCAGCAGAAAAAGTGTTGCAGAGAGTACTGATCCTTGAGGGACTCCGGCATTTATGGCCAATTGGTCGGAAGAACAGCCATCGATGACCACTCGAATCGACCGATCCCTTAAGAAATCTGCTATCCAAACACATAAACCAGTGGGCAGGCCGTATGAAGGAAGCTTGCTAATAAGGCTATCGTGCCAAACCCTGTCGAAAGCCTTCGAGATGTCAAGAGAGACGGCCAGCGCCTCGCCGTGGTTCTCGATGGCTTCGCTCCAGATGTGCGTGGCATACGCTAGAAGATCCCCAGTAGACCGGTTTCGGCGAAACCCGTATTGTCGGTCACTGAGGAGATCGTTCACTTCTAGGTATGCCAGGAGCCTGTGGTTCAGTACACGTTCCATAGTCTTACAGAGTATGGAAGTGACTGAGATAGGCCTGTAATTGACAGGGTCTGCACGACTACCCTTTTTCGGCACGGGTTGCACGTTTGCTTGCTTCCAGGACTTAGGCACTTGACCAGTCGTCATAGACAAGCGAAAGAGGCGTGTCAAAATAGGAGCCAACTCAGGCGCACACGTCCTCAAGACTACAGCTGGTATACCGTCTGGACCACTAGCTTTGTTCACGTCTAGATTGCGCAACGCTTTGCGTACTTCAGTCTGACGAATGCGGATTTCCGACATAAACGTCCCGCAAGTCGGCAGACTAGAAGGTACAGCATTGCCAGCATCTAAACGTGAAGACTCCGCAAACAGAGTAACAAATAAATTCGCTTTCTCTTCAGCCGAGTGTGCTAGTGATCCATCGGGTTTCAGTAGTGGAGGCAGTGAGGGACGGCAGAAGTTCTCTTCGATCGACTTCGCCAGGGACCAGAACGCTTTGCTACCCGAGGGGTAAGAAGCAAGTTTGTTCCCTGTTCGGCGTATGTGATCGAAGCGAGCCTTCTTGAGAGCCTTTTTGCAGGACTTGGCGGCTAAGTTAAAGGCTTTCTTCTTTTCGCGTACATCTCTAGTCTTGCGGGTTCGAGCATCAGCCCAGGCTAAGTAAGCTTCATGTTTTGATGCTTCTGCATCTCTACATTTGGCATTAAACCATGGACGAGCTTTGCTTGACACCGGAACGTCAGAAAATGGTATGAAATACTCCATACCCTGACGTAACACTTCTGTCACAGCATCCGCGCAAGCTGAGGGATCGCTCGAAGAAAAATATACCTGCCGCCAAGGATAAGACGCGAAAAAACAACGCATCTCATCCCAATCTGCTGACCTGTATCGCCACACCCGCCGGGTGCATTTTTGGCTGGGATCGGGCGGGGAGTAGACGGATACAGACTTCACCAGACAGTGGTCGGAGCTACCTAAGGGTGATGAAACCGACACCGAGTAGCGGTCTGGTTCTGTTGTCAGCAGAAGGTCCAAGCAATTGGCTGTATGGCCATCAACGTCCGGTATCCTTGTTGCTCCCTGGACCAACTGAGTGAGGTCTAGCGTTAAAGCAAGCTTTCGCATCTCTCGACCAGCGTGGTCAGTGCTCTGGTATGGGTATAGCCAGTCTTGATGATGGGCGTTGAAATCCCCCAGAAGCACTAATTGAGCAGAAGGATACCTCTGTTGGGCCACATCAGCCGCCTCACTGAGGTGGTTTGTGAGCCTGTTTGTCTCCTCGTCTCCGCTGTGCGAACGGTAGACACTAGCATAAAGAATTTTCTCTATGCCAGTGTCCACCAAAATCCACATGACGGAAAGTTGAGGGTCTTCAAGGTTGCGGAGACGCCGATAGCAAATGTCATCGCGGGCATACATACAAACTCCCGCCCTCGCCCTAAAGTTATGCTCTAGAACATAGCCTGGGTAGGCAAGGTACGCCGCGTCAGCTGGACATTTGATCTGCGTCTCCGTGAGGAACAGAATATGCGGTTTTTCGGTCTCAAGGTGGTGGTGGACCGAGAGGATATTGGAGTGCAAGCCTCGAATGTTTGAGAGGTGCACTTGAAGGGAGAGGACGTGCTTCCGCTGTATAACCTTTATTCTGTTTCTGCCTTTCATTTTGTGGGGAGTGAAGTTAGGTAAGGGAAACGGAAGTGGAAACGAGGCGCTAATTACCAACCCGTGATACATATTAGGTCTTTTCACCTATTGGGAACCAATCCTGGAGACCGCGGGGACGCCCGAGCCCCCCCAGAGGTGTCCATCGGGTCCTCTCGTCCGGTCGCCAACCGGCACGATGGCGCACCTCCGGGATTTTTCGCGAGATGGCGGGGCAGCCTTTCATGAGTGGCTGGCTCACTACTTGGGCCCCCAACTATCTGCGGTCGGCCAGCGGAGAACCGTGCCTCGGATCCCGCTGCTCTCCAAGATTGGCTGCCAGGTAAATTGACCTTCAATGTATCACGACTAGCTATAGTAAGCAACGCAACTGTTTCCGACCCGTTCCCCATAATGGCTTCACCAAACATTCATGCCGTAAAGCGACCGCTTGGCGGCATGGCTTTGTCTGGTGGGTGGTAACACGCCGCGGCCTAAGCCTACCACCTGAAAAGTACTGCTCTTTTGGCGCCACCCAGGGGACACGTGTAGGACATCGAGGGCTAAATCCTACGGACGCGAGCAGTAATAGTCCCCCAATATATATATAATATATTTAATTATGTAATGTAAATACTTAATAGAAAAATCTTTAACATCCATACTTCCATCACTAATATTATAAAAATATTTGTACTACTCTGTCTGTTTGTTACCTAATCACGCCTAAACGGACGATCCGATCTTACAGAAATTTAAGAACTTTATAGCATGAGGATGAACGTAGGCTACTAAATTCTTGATGTACGTGAACGAAGTCGCGGGTATCAGTTAGTAACAAAAAAAAACATAATAGAAAACAAGACTTACGTAGTAACTATTATAAAATCTGTGACAAGACTGCTAGTAATGTGCAACCAACATTGCTAGGAACAAAGCTATTAAAAATAAAACTGGCCAAGTGCGACTCAGCATCGCGTCTCTTATCGCACACTTAGGGAGGGTTCCGTACAATACGAAACATAACAGAGTTTCAAGCTCATATATTTGATTAATTGATATTACCAAGAATATTTGGTTTGGTGGCGATCTAGAAAGACGGGGCTCGTTTACTAGCGCCATCTATGTCATTTTGCCGAAACTAATTAGATAGATGGCGTTTAAAAACACGTTTTTTGTATGGGGACCCCCTTTAATTTTTAACTTTATTTTGTTTTTAGTATTTGTTGTTCTAGCGGCAACAGAAATACACCATCTGTGAAAATTTCAACTATCTAACTATCACGATTAATGAGCTATTGCCTGGTGACAGACGGACAGACAGACAGACAGACAGACAGACGGACAGCGGAGTCTTAGTAATAGGGTCCCGTTTTACACT
The DNA here is from genome assembly GCA_954871355.1 of Cabera pusaria. Lineage (NCBI taxonomy): Eukaryota > Metazoa > Arthropoda > Insecta > Lepidoptera > Geometridae > Cabera > Cabera pusaria. The sequence goes on along the minus strand of OX940906.1, from coordinate 2,332,598 downwards.
ATGGGTACGGAACCCTAAAAACGTACTATCTGACCCACGCTATTTTATGAATTGGACATTAGTATAAAATCTAATCCAGTCATGATAATTTTATTCATTGGTAGATTAGCTGTTTGCAACCCATTGAAATCTTACAAATTAGGATGACCCTGAGGATTTTGAGAGTGACGTTATTTTGTATACCTACCTATCACTTAGATTTTTTAATCAACTAGATTATTCTAGATGTTGTCATATAAAAAAAATTTAGGCATACCTAAACATATTATAAAACATTCTATTATTATTTCTAAACATTCTTTCGAATTGACAAAATATTAACAAGGCACGAACAAGTTAAAATTTGTCCACTTATTAATTAGGCAGCTATATAATACAGTAAATAAGATAATGGGATTAATTTGGTGTTTTCAAACTGAAAACATCGATGTATATAAAAATAAGGGTCCCCCGCTCCTCAACGTGGACCCTAGGGTTCGCGAACCTAATTTCACCTTATACTTAATTTACAATCGAACTGGCGTTTGTGTAGCACATGTTCCATTATCGCAGATCCATTTAAATAATTAGCAACAACGCCTTACTGTGCTTCATGCACATCAAGCTCGACATTAGAAATTCAGTTGTATGGATGTGTTTTCATGTATAGTCCCCGTCACGAGAAGCTATAAATTATGTAAACAAGTGTTCAGGAGTTCACAACATTTGGACCAACAAAAAAAAGGAATTTGTTTAAGATCTAATAAATTATTAAGTAACAAATATTAATTAACATATAGTATTTAAGAATAATTATTCGTCAGATTCAGATGTTTCCATTTCCATTTTTTCCATTATGAAACAAACTCGTACGCATTCGAAACTCGAATGACGCGTTTATTTCAAAATGGCGTCCCGATAGTTTACAATCCCTGCGTCCGGTACCAAGAAACACAAACGATAGCGCTTTGCGTCGTTAAAATATGATCCGACTAAATTAAATAGGTTGTTACTTTCATATAACCCGTCTATATTTCATGTCGATTGAATATGGTCAATTTATTATTATCTCGCAGTATAAAATGTTTACTTAGTAAAAGATGTTTGTTTACATAATTTATAGCTTCTCGTGACGGGGACCTTAGTTGTTTCTAGCACAATTACGTTTACGTGGCATAAGATAAGAATGAGTACCGCATCTCCCTTTTTATATCGATGACTGGTAATGATTAAATTTAGTATCCAAAGAATTCGTTGCCATGATAATAATGCAGGAAATTATGTGGTCGTCCGAGATAACTTAACAATTGTACACATTTTATTGTAACGAACAATGTTTTTCTGCAATGTTACATAATTATAACATTTTTTTTACACAATAACTAAGTCCTTTTGTATAGTTGTCTGTTCATTAATAATATATGTCCACTGAAATTACAAGGCATGTGAGACTCAACATCTTTATGTCTCAAGGTAATAGGCGCAGTGCAGTGAAGTAGGTACTAGTAAGTATACTGTGGCAGTGACATGCAAAATTCTACCAGTTCAGAATTTTGCATGCCGCTGTATCTGTTATAGGTAGACGTAATCGCTTACCATCAGGCGAGCGTTGTGCTTGTCCTGTTACCTTTTACCATAAAACAATATATATAATGTTTTCATCCAATCTATTCCATTCGAAAAGCGTTGATTGGTTCCTTGATAGATGCGTGCAAAATAGGTATTTTCTAAAGTCACTTATCAAAAATAAGGAGGTTCTCAATTCGCCTGTTTTTTTTATGTTCTTCTATGTTGTCTTGTCAAAAAAAGAAGGTTCTCAATTCAGCTTTTTTTTGTTCTTCTATTGTGTCCTGTCAAAAAAGAAGATTCAATGATAATATTGTAGGTACTTATAGAACATGTTACTGTACCATGAGCGTGCCGCGCTGATAAAGTGAAAAAAATCCCACAAGGCTTAGTAACAAAAAAAATTAGCGAAGTGGCACAATAGACAGTGTGTGGTGCTGGTGACCTAGAAGAAAAGTAGAAAAAAAACGCGTTGTAATCACCACAGACAAAAATATGTACTACGTAGTCGTTACGTAGTATACGTTATTGTGTTTGTTGTTGTTAGTCAGTCTCGTTTACAATACTATACTATGTACTCGTATATTATACTCTTGAATTGCTATTTAAAGAGCCTTTTATCTATACACTTTTCTTCATAGAGGGGGGTGAAAGGCAGAGCGTATATCGTCCGCAATAACATTTTTTTTCGGCCGAAGTACTTTGAATCCTTATCTCATCTCTGGTTTATCTCGCTGCGCTCGGGAGTCTACTCTAGAATCCTTCTCTCCACTCTAGATTCAAAATAGCGGCCTCAAAGAAAAATACTATGTTGCGCTAGTGTTTTCATTATCAACATCATTAGCAGCCAGTATTCATCCACTGCTGGACATAGGCCTCTCCTATGGCACGCCACTGAGCTCGATCTTCAGCTCCTTGTTTCCAACCGCTAGTGTTGTATTATAAGGCCTAAAATAGAAGTAAGTATTTATAAACCTAATTTAGTATATAAAATCTTGACCCATTACTAATAGTCTGTTTTGTTTTATTTTAAGCATTTACCTAATTAATAGTAATAGTAGTGCCCTAAAGCCTAGGCCACAGAATAAATAAAAGTACAAGCACCTAGGCTATTATCTCTTCTGTGACTTAGGGTTCTATGTAAGTGGTAGATTAGATTAGTAGCTAAGTGCCTACGAACCATCGGACAGCCGCCGTCCTGCTTGTCTCGCAATACGATAACATAAAAACTTGGTACTTAATAAGAATTCATTTCTTCTAAAATCTATTTACGTTACAAAAAGAAAAAACAAACCTCAAGGTGCCAAATACGAAACGTATAACTAATATGATTAATAAAGTTTTGTAACACCTTGGCGTTACCTAATCATAGGTTCCAAGTTCCCAAACTTGACCACAAACAAAATGATGCCTCGACCGCACTTCCTGTTCCCTTCAACTTTGCTGGGAACCCGTGTCTCCAAGTTCACAGAAAAATAATAAACTCGTAAAACAACATGGACACAGTAAAAACTCTCACGCCCCACCATTTTGGGCTTCGGCCGCTGCGCACGTCTACGCTTTCAGTCGTTTACCGTTGGCGCGAAAAAATATACCTACCACAGACCGAAAATACAAGAACAAAAAAAACTAATGAATATTCAATCCTTCAAGGAAAAATTTAAATTCAGAATGCCTGTTTAAATCACTGAGTAACTAACAATAATTAATATTCTTAACATTGTTGAAATAGCATTAGATGAGATAAAATACCGTTATCCCTAGTGCATCTTCGGAGGTAGTTTTTCTGTGCCGTGTTGTATAAATAGGTTTATAAGAGGTTGGTGGAGCACCCTCGCGACTGTCATCGAAGGAACGCGCCCGAGCGAACATCGCCATGTACCGGTTAGTGCGCATTTTAAAACTTTTTTAACCGCAAGATCAAGTTCATGGCTGAATAGTGCCCCTGTGACAAGCGTTTGATCTACTGATGACATTTTAAAAGTACATATTTCTTTGTGCTATTGAAATAATAGTACACTTTTAGAATTTTTCTGATTTGCATAATTTAACAGAAGTGTGTGATTTTGTGGATTAGGATACAAACAAATACAAATGCTGTTATAGCAAATTTGACAGTTTGTGCGTAGCAAAAGTGTTACCTACTATGTGGTTTAAAATTATCGTTTTGAATTACGTTAAGTATATTGTTAATCTAATATTTTTGCTTTGAAGGGCAATGTTTGGTATAACATTTCAGATCATGTCCATGTGATACTTAACATTGTCTCAATAGGTAGTCTATACCATAGAAAAGATAATAATACTACGTCTATACTTAACATCTACCGAGATGTCTTGGGTTATAGGGTGCATGCAGTATGTGCGTGCACTGTCACGCATTATTTTAGCATTTCCAAGTTTTGCATTCCATAGTATTTGTTATAGGTAAACGTCCTGTCGTTTTCATATATTATACCGCGAGCATTCTGATATTAAATATAGCATTTTGAAAAAATATATATTTGACCGAATTTTTACAAGTAACATTTTTTATCATTACATATTTACATTGCTTACCAAACAGCATTCATAAGCCGGAAGGTTTTCTATGAAATAATAGTGTGTCAGCGTAAAAACGTAAGTCCCACAGATTCATTCATGCCCCAACCTCGAACAATGAACAAAAAGCTACGATTGTGCCGAACAATACCGCCCGGGAACCTAATTATTTACAATTAGCTACACATACCTACTGCTAATTAAATATCTGATAAAAACTAGCTTCTGGGTAAACTAAACTCACAAGTGTTAAATTCTGGTTAATTAGTACTTCAAAGTTAAAGTTCTAACGTAGGTAGATTTGGTTAGGTATTTGGTAGATTTCCGCGTTTTTTTTTTGTCACCGTAATTGCATTTGGTTTCGTTTAATTTTTGCGGTCTGGCTTCTGTTGATGCATATTCATGTTAATATTGTTATGGTAATTAGATTTTAAAGATTTTGTTATTAGTGCATTTATAAATATGAAATATTTCGATAGGTAAGTTGAGAAGTAGTATTTTTAACCGACTTCACAAAATAGGAGGAGATTCTCGATTACTCAAAGATGCCTGAACCGATTTGGAAAATTCATTTTTTGTTCCAAAGGATAGGTGTTCCAAAGGTGGTCCTATTTAAATTTTAACGAAATCGGCCGAGCCGTTTTTAATATATCAACATTTGTTTTATGATGCATTTACTTACTACTAACTTCTGGCACAGATTACACAATAGTTACTGCGTCTACTGGTTACTTTGACTTGCGAGACGTTTGAAGTCGGTTCTTTTAGTTTTTTAAACGATCTTAAATTATATTTTTGTTAGTTGAATTGTTTTCTGCAGAAATAACTCAAGGATGTTTGTTACATTGGGCGTTTTCACATTGGACGAGAACTGTAACTACACGATAACTGCACGATATCGTCGGACTGGTAGTTTGTTACAATCTGTCGACGACACAGGACGACACAGTGTGAAAGCATTTAGTAGTGATTGTATCAAACTATAATACCAGTCCGACGATATCGTGCAGTTGTCGTGTAGTTACGGTTATCGTCCAATGTGGAAATACCTTTATGCCTATATAATGAAAAGTTATTAAGATGCCACAGAATAATTATTGATCATAATTATCAGCCAATTTCCGTTCACTGCTGGACATAGGCCTCTCCAACTGTACGCCACTGAGCACGATCTTCGGCTACTCTCATCCAACTCTAGCCAGCCACCTTGTGAACATCATCGCTCCACCTAGTCTGAGGACGTCCAACGCTACGTTTGCCAATTGTCTCCACTCAAGAACTCGTTTACCCCAGTGGTTGTCGGTTCTACGGCTAATGTGGCCAGCCCATTGCCACTTCAGCTTACTAATTCGGTGAGCTATGTCGATGACTTTAGTTCTCTGTCGGATTACCTCGTTTCGGATTCGATCCTTCAGAGAAACTCCGAGCATAGCTCATTCCACAGCACGCTGAGATTTTTTTTTTTTTATACTTTATGGGCTAGCTTTTGACCACTATCTCACCTGTTGGTAAGTGATGATGCGGTCGAAGATGGTAATCACGCTAGGCCTAGAATGGGCAATGGCTCTCAAGGATAGCTGCCGGAACACATTAGATGTTTGGTGACAGATTTTCTAACTTGAGGGTGGTAGCTGGCCAGGCGGACACTAGATAGTGTCCTACCACCATGCGGGGGTTGTTGGTTTTATAACGATGTTTTCCTTCACCGGAGGGCCAATGTGAAAAGCGCACATACATTTTTCGATAGAAAAATCCATTGGTGCACGGCGGTTTGAACTCGGTACGACGGCATCAAAGCCGACCGTTCTCCTGATTACGCCACCGGGCCCTCATTACGCCACCGGGCCCTCTTAATTTTAAATTGGTTGACATGACCACTGCTGGATATAGGCCTCGCCTATGGCACGTCACTGAGCTCGTCGTATCTTCAGCTATTCGTTTCCAACCGCTGGCAGCCAGCTTGCGTATATCAATCAACGCGCCATCTAGCTGGAGGGCGCCCTACACTAATACGTTTATACATTACTTATCATACTTGATATATCTTTTCAAGTATGCTTATCTGGAAGCGATCGCTTTGAGCGATAAGACCGCCCATTGACAATTGTATGTATTAAAAATGTTTAAGTTGTAAGTTGCCTTTTATATGTGTATGTGTTTTTTCGGTAATAAACGGAAGCTGTATTTTTTTTAAATTTTAAATGCACGTGCCCTAAATCTAGGTTTTGTTCTATTTAGGGATATTGCCATAAAAAACTAGGCCAATTCCAATATTGTAAGTGGAAACACTGCTTAGTGGCGGCTCCTGGTGAGCAAACAATCTGTAGTCCTACGCAAAAACGGCTTAACGTATTGGGATATAATTCAGCACACAGATACATTAATAATATCGTTTAAAAACTAAAAAACAACCGACTTCAATGCCGCGCTATTCATTTTCAGTACCAATTTTGAGATGTTTATCTCAATATCTCTGGAGATACTTATCATACCTCAATAAAATTACCATGGTACCACACTTGGGATATCTCCTTTCGAACAAAAAAAGAATAATCGAAATCGGTTCATAAACGACGAAGTTATCCGCGAACAAACATTAAAAAAAAAAAAAAAAAAAAAAAAAAAAAAATACGGTCGAATTGATAAACCTCCTCCTTTTTTTGAAGTCGGTTAAAAACTGGTTTTACACGTATTATATCACGGGCGCCACGGGGCAAAGCTAGTATAAAATAAGATTTCATCCTCAGGAATTCATTGCACCACGGCAGGTAACATTTAGAGCACGTATTCTATCCACCGTAACAGATCGTCTATCTCATTCTCTACACATATCTAATACTCGAACAATGCAAGGAACGTACCATTATGTGTATTTTTAGACATGGACACCGTTTATACTCTGTTCTTACTTATTGTGTAAGCACATTGTCCCATGTCGAGCGGCAAGGGTTTCGTGTCGTCGTAGTTGGCCGTTGAAATGTTGCGTTTACGGTGGCGGTTGGCCGTTTTGGGTAGGGTAATGTTTTATTTTTCCTGTTATTGGTTTTTAGTTTGGCGGTCTTTTCGTGCCGGAGAGATATCTGAGTGATAATGTATATATATATATATATGTATAATAATAATAATTCTATATTTTCTGTTGATTGGATTTCTAAGATTTATTTTATCTTGAAGTTTGAAAGTAGCAATAGTTACATGAATCGAGTTTTTTAAATATCATAAGATATTAAATAACTCGAACAAGGCGAGATAGTGGTCAAACGTGGACAAACAATCTAGCTCTCGCCTGGTGGTTAGCGATGATGTGGTCAAAAATGGGGAACACGCTAGGCCTAGTAGAATACTCTAAGTAGGTACCTACCTACTGACATTCTTGAAGTCAGTCAAACCATCACCACACGGACAGCATCCAGTACCCTTAGTAAGAGTTTTCATCGTAAACGCTTTTGACAGATCTCACATAGTTTTAGACTTATTCTGGCTCCCTGATTGGTCTAAATTTAGTGAAGTGTGAAAACCACTAGAGGCGCTGTACTGTTTTTCATACAAAATTTGTTCGATAAACGATATCGAGTTTGGTATGAAAACTCGTACTAAGGGTACAGTCCAGTGTAAACACGGAATACGTCGGGTCAGGGCTATGTTTACCCTTACGTAAAGTAGATAGGTACGTACAATATTTGCCTGCGCTAGTAATTACTTAACGAACATTATGGAAATGTTGGAAAACCTTGACTCTTATTTATATTCATCTAGCTGGCGGAAATGTGAATTTTAAATCCACTTCTTACTTGATAAATTAGTGATGCGCTAACAGAAACAGTCTTAGATACAAGTATATGCATAGAAATATTAATAATAATATTTCTAAATATACAACTCTAACTCACACACTTCGCATTTAACATTGTGAGTTTGAGTTGATGGTACCAAATAACGTATATTTTATTAATTAACTAATGATATTCGTTTACGTAAAATATGTAAAAATTATGATTTTATTTTCACAAAAAGTATGTTCATCTCTATGCTATAAAGTAATAAGTAGTTTAGTATCTCCTTATTGAATTTCAGTAAGATCGGATCGTCTGTTCATACGTGATTAGGTAACAAACAGACAGTGACAGAGTTACACACGTTCTTATAAAATTATAAATCGGGATTAGCATATATATTACGTACTACCTTCTATTTTTCAATAATATTTAAATGTAAGTATTCAGTAGGCATTTAGGGTCAATCCACCTTACACGTAACGAACCATCCATTAGGGAATGATACATCGAATTTGCGACATTTACATATTATGATTATAAGAACGCATAAATATTAGCGAATAAGACAAGTTTTTAGCTTGATTTGTTTTATTTTATAGTCGAAATATCAGGTTTTGCGGGTCATAGACACTGACATATTATGATATTATGTTATAAAGTAGGAAGGTAGTTTGTTTCGGTCAATGATACTAGAGACGGTCAATGACAAGAAAATTGGCTTGGCGTGTGCCATTCACGTTCCTTTTTAACCGACTTCAAAAAAAGGAGGAGGTTTCTCAATTCGACCGTATATATTTTTTTTTTTTTTTTTTTTTTATGTTTGTTCGGGGATAACTTCGTCATTTATGCACCGATTTTGATTATTCTTTTTTTTTTCGAAAGGAGATATCCCAAGTGTGGTACCATGGTTTTATCGAGGTCTGATAAGTATCTCCAGAGATATTGAGATAAACATCTCAAAATTGGTACTGAAAATGAACATTGAAGTCGGTTCTTTTTTAGTTTTTAAACGATATTATATTTTTAACATAACGGATACGTGTGAATTACGTTAAATTATGATAACCAAATACATAGGGTATATACACAGCATAGGGTATATTCCCAACGTCCACTACTAAAACGTCCACTATTAAAACGTCCCCAATAAATATAAAAAATAAATTAAAATAAGAAACTAAAAATGAACCGACTTCAATGCCGCGCTATTTATGTTCAGTTAGGCTATTCTGTAGGCTATCTCGACAGCGGAATCCGCGGTGAGATTCGAATTTCGTACTACGAAATTCAATCGTATCACGTTCGTAATACGGTACGGAAATTCAAATCTCACCGCGGATTCCGCTGTCGAGATGGCTTACAGAATAGCCTAGCAGTACCAATTTTTAGGTGTTTATCTCAATATCTCTGGAGATACTTATCTGACCTCGATAAAATTACCATGGTACCACACTTGGGATATTTCCTTTCCAACAAAAAAAGAATAATCAAAATCGGTTCATAAACGACGAAGTTATCCGCGAACAAACATAAAATACACACATCAACACTTTCTAGGGATAATTTGTAAAAATTTCTTCAACTCATAAAATACTGGTTGGTTTAAAAATATTTTAATGTAAGCTTATTGTGTAGGTCTTAATGAATGATTCAAAATTTGAATTTAAAAATAAATTAATAACAAAAGATTTGCGCGGCATAACTGTAGCGAAGTTCGAATGTTTTTATTTACCTAACCTAGTTTTTGGTATTTTTTTTGTTCCAAATTAAAGTTTTAATAAAAATCATCGTTTAATTTCGAATTTATGTACCTGTATGCATCATGCAGCGGTGCCATTTAACGAGAGACGAGATGTTAGGGGCAGTAAGCATGCTTCAAGCTGGGGCTACTCAACGGAGTATAGCCGAGGAGATTGGAACATGACAAAACGTGATATCAAGGTTTTGGTCACATTATCGTACCACTGGTGAAGTGGCTGAAAGGCACCTAGGCGGGAAGGGCATAACCACCCAAAGACAGGATCGATTTTTGCAAGTGGCCGCGAGAAGACAACTTAATGTATCGGCCATGCAGTTGGTTCAAAGGCTCTAGTCAGAGTACCAGTTGCTTGTCAGTGACCAAATTGTGGGGAGAAGACTGCATGAGGCTAACCTTCATGCTCACTGGTCGCTTCGTACTCTAGCACTACGCAGAGGAAATCGCGGACGAAGATTAGAGAGGGCTCCAGAACATTTGCTCTAGGAAGATAACCAATGGTCTGTAGTGCTGTTTACCGATGAGTCCCGATTCGATTTTTATCCTGATTTACTAAGAGTACGTGTATCGCGAGCTTCTGGACGTGAGAAGCGTCTGCAACACCCTCAGGAAGTCCATCCATACCACAGCGGAACAATTATGGTTTGGGCGGGTATTCGTGTTGGTGGAAGAAAAGACCTCGTTTGGATCAGAAACACCATGACTGCAGAAAAATACCGAAATCAGGAGCTAGCACCAATAATCTATCCTCATCGAATGCAAACGGGCCAAACTTTCACGCTCATGCACGACAACACTCTTCCGCACACTGCGCGAGTGGTCACCAGCTGGCTACAGGAGCACGACGTGTCGGTCTTAGACTGGCCCGCGCAATCACCAGACCTAAACCCCATAGAGCACGCGTGGGACATGCTCCAAAGAAGGGCTTAGAGGAATTTTCCTCCAAACGTTGCGACTGAAAAGCAACTTTTTTTGCATCTTAGCAGGACCTGGGACAATATCCCGCAGCAGACTTTGATAACTCGATTCGAAGCATGAAAAACCGTTGGAGGACCGTGATTAACGTCATGGGTGGTTTTACTGACTACTATTTTTTCGGGTAACTGCAAAAAACCTAATAATTTCGCTTTACTTTCACTTTTTTCTTAAAAATAAATTCATCTTTAGGTTTACCATTATTTCACTTTTTGTCTTTATTTCATAAAAAAATATTTACGCAAAACAAATAACTTTGTTTTATTCCAAAGCATAGTCTGATAAATGGGCTCTATAAAAATATATACATGTTGTATGTTAGTTGTAACACGTTTGGAAAAAATTGAGAAAATCAGAATATCCCTAGACAGTGTTGATGTGTGTATATATATATACGGTCGAATTGAGAAACCTCCTCCTTTTTTTGAAGTCGGTTATAAAAAATAATTTGTCCTAACGTTCCCCACTGGGGGATGTTGTAGTGGTGGTCGTTGGTAATAAACCCAGATAGTAATACATAGAAACTTTGTGAAAATTTCAAGTGTCTACCTATTCTGGCTTATGAGATACAGCCCTTAAGTGACGGATAGACAAACGGACGGACGGACGGATCCTGCAGTCTCAGCAATTGGGTTCCGTTCCGCTAGTACCCTTTGAAAAAAAGGAGTCTGTCTAAAAGCACGAAGTGTTGTGGAAGGAAGGCTAGTTCGCCTGGGGCGGTACCACCACTTTGCCAATTTATTTTCAGCCGTGAAATAGGAACGTTTTTCGGTTCGGTTGCAATTTCAATTGCAAGGTGTCCAGAGAAATTACACGGCATATGAGACTCGACATCAATTATGTCTCAAGGTAACAGGCGCAGTGTAGTGACATGCAAAATTCTACAGGTCTGAAAAATTCTGAAAAAGTCTGGCAAAATTCTGGCAGTCCAGAGTTTGCATACTGCTGTATCTGTAATAGGTAGACGTCATCGCTTACCATCAGGCGAACGTCGTGCTTGTTCCTTATATCATAAATAACCGGCCAAGCAACTAGGTACTCCGTCTTTGTCACTTTAAAGGATTTATTCTAAGGATTTTGTATTTGGTACAAAATAATCCAACACCCAAGTTCAACGACTATTACTGCTAAACTAATAAAGTTATCTTAAACGCTATAGTTTTCCTTTAAAGTTCATGAAATGCGCTATTATCACAAATATTTCCAGATTTTTCAAGCCAGCAGTTTAGCTTTTAAAGGGGAGGGGAGGGGGGGGACGCTCTACTGGAACAAAAATTTGCACTTTAAAGTTTAATATTTCGTAAATGGAGCATTCAATCGAAAAATGGTATTAGCAACCCTAAGTCATTTTAAAAGACCTATTCAACGATACCGCACACGATGGGGTAGACGATGAAAAAAAATTCATCCCCACTTCTCATATAGGGGAGCTACCCTAAAAAAATATTTTGAAATATATGCCTGCATTTTTGCATCAGTTTGTTGCGTAAAATGATTTAAGAGGGAATGCGGGGTGCATTTTCCATACAAATGTATTCCCCTGTTTCCTCAATGGAAAATGCTTACTATACTTTAAATTAAATTTCTACAAAAATAAAGATCTACGGATTATCAATCATCGTCATATCATATTTCAACCAATTTGTTGGGCAAATTCGTTCGTAACTTTCAGTAGTTGTTGAGATTATCGCGAACAGACAGATAGACGCAGTATAAAACAAAGTTCCTTGCCGCGTCGGTCTGTTCGCGATAAACTCAAAAACGACTAAACGGATTTTCACGCGGTTTTCACCAATGGATATAATGATAAATGTGGAAGGTTTATTTGCATAATTCGTTAAGGTTTTGTGCAATTGTGTCTAGACAGTCAGACAGACACGGCAGGGGACTTGGTTTTATAATAGGTATGTAGTGATTGAAATTTAATTTTCTGCATTTCAGACTACTGTTTACGATCCTGCTGTGCTTGAACGCGGCGTCATCAGCGCCTCAGACCAAGGAAAGTGACGTTACATACGTTAAAATACAGCCAGTCGTAGAAGACACCCCTATTGCAGCACCGAGCAACGTCAGAGAATCCAGAATTGAAAACCTAGCGCTTACCATCCCTGGAGATACATCCAAAACTGATAGCAAAGAACGGGACAAAAGTTCAGAAAACACAGAGAACAGAGCAGACTTACCAAATAAATCTGATGTATCAGACTCGGAATCATTAGATGAATCACCGAGCAACCAATCAGACAGCTTGTTAGACGCCAGCGGTACTGAAGAATCCAACGTCGAAACAATAGATGACGTATCAGAATCGGATTCTTCAGACGCCGTTACGTCAGAATCCAGTCAATCAGACAGGCGTGCGAGACATTTCGATTCGATAGAAACGACGGAAGTACCCGAGGACTTCACGGAAAAATACGAAAAAGACATCATTGACCACACTGTAATAGAAGCGCCTAAGACTAGAGCGCCTCCTAAGTTTATTGCAAAAGCTCCAAAACTCAGTTACTTCCAGAAGCCTAAAATATACCAGAGCTATTCTTCAAATGCGCTAGAGCATGGTCACAGGAAGTTTAAGTCGCGGTGCAGTTGTCAGAAGATATGGAACTGTCCAAAGTTGCAGATCTCGGTGCCAAGGTGTCCTAACGAATACTTTTTGTGCTGTTTTTGAACACTCCATTTACTGATAAGTTTTGATATTGGACTGAAATACTGATGATTTGTGAAGTAAACCAAAAACTTATTTTCTAAAGGGGCAATTTTATGAAAGGTGCCTTTGTGCTATATGCATCTACTAATATTGCAAGGGTCCTGAGACCATTTAGTTTTTACCGAGATCTATTTCCTACACCAAAAACATATTAAACTGACCTTGTCTCATAATTTAACCTTGTCTAAACATTGACCTTTTCTCATAATTTCTTTAGCAGATAATTAAAGAATTTAGATTTGATTATTGATTTTCCACCCACCGAAATACTCCTTTAACGTATACTTATTGGTTCCTGAAACTTATCAGAGATTCTGATTCTGATGATACCCGACTTTACGAGTGTATATCCATTCTCTGATAAAGCGCACTCTCAGCAACTTTTTTTTTTTTTTAGTTTATGGCTCCACACGATTAGTGTATTTAGCCAGTGTCAAGTATTGAAAGTTTTCAAGTTTTTAGTCGTAGTGATGGGTCAAAGTCACATTTCAGGTCAGTTTTCAAGTAAAAGTCTAGTATAAGTTATACCTTTAGTAAAGATGTGGTGTTTACTGAAGATTTTCAGTGGAATTTTGGTGAGAACGCAAATAGCATATTTTTCAACATTGTGCTGTTTCCCTACACTCGCACACATTCACCGGCACTTAATGGTTATCCACATGTATTACACATGAATTCGCGGAAGAACACAAGTTTTAGGAAAAAATACAATGAGATCACACACACTTTTCCACGTTCCCGCCAAAACTCCCGCTCAGCTACTTTCAAGGTTTTTTTTTATTTCGCTGACAACCGTTTCAGTAGATCTTTTAAACTGCGCGACGGATTTCAATGCAGTTTTCAGCAATAGATAGTGATTCAAGAGGACGGTTTATCCAGAATTAATTACGGGCAAAGCCGCGGGGTGCAGCTAGTTATTCAATAAACTTAATTAACGCCTTATAGGTATTCTCAAAATATATCAAAATAAACAACTCTAGGAATGTAACAGTACCTAATAATCAAAATAAGGGGCGTGCCATAAGTAAGGCCTATGTCCAGCAGTGGACACGATGGGCCGATGATGATGTTGAATCAAAATAAATAGCATAAAAGGGCTCTTCATCCTATTTTCAAAATATATTTTGAGATCCAAATTCTTTAATGTTTTGAGAACTAATGCAGAGTTAACGCCGATTTTTGTTGTTTAACTTCGTAGGGTACATTTCTTTCGATTCCAAGTGCTTTTAGTATCGATACCTTGCAAATAAAAAGAAATCCATGCAATCGATACAGAGTAGGTACCGGTTAAAAGTATCTCGTTACTCAATATATTTTCTCGGAAGAACATTTAGGCTGGCACTATATTAAGGTTTAGAATTAAGCTATTTGGTTGGCATTAGCTTGATTACAAGCGCGATTTAATCGATACAAAAGTATCGAATGAGTATTCGTTGTAACTCGTTTTGTACATCCCTAGGAAGTGAACAACAGAGATCGCGTGGTCTGAACCAGGTATTAGGCTCTCATTATGTTAAGTCATAGAAAAGATAATAATACTACGTAGTTTAGTGCAATGGAGTATTATCAGTAGGTACCTACATTTGGTAGCTTTTATGTAATAGTTAACAATTCTTCCTAACAAGGTGTTAAGTTCTCGACCTCAATCTAAGGTAACCACTGTTTGTCTACCGACAAGGTCCTAACGTTTTATTTAACTTATAACTATGTTAATATACGAGTAACATGGTACCTAATAATTTTAGATGTAAATTAAATTATATAAAATTGTGTTTGTTTTCTTTTTTCACTTTTTCTTTGTAGCTTATTTTTGACTGATGTCACAAAAGAAGGAGTTACTTTAGATTTTATGTACCTACTTATGTCACATTAGAACTACCAGAGTTCTAATGTGACATAAGTACATAAAATTCATGGATATGAATATTCATAATATGAATAAATCATAAAATGACATAGGTAAGTACATACCTAATAGAATCAGTTGAGCGATCTGAATAATTTTCTAAAAAGATAGATCTTCGTCAGAGATATTTATTTATTTTATTTATATCTTATTATAGGCTAGCGTTTGACCACTATCTCACCTGTTGGTAAATGATGATGCGGTCGAGGATGGTAAGCACGTTAGGCCTAGAATGTGAACTGGCTCTCAAGGATAGCTGCCGGAACACATTAGATTTTTTTGGCGACAGATATTCTAACTTGAGGGTGGTAGCTGGCCAGGCGGACACTAGATATATTATGGAGATAAAAACTGAAACGAACTCCACAAAAACTCTTGACACTGACTAGTAATGAACTCTATCAAGAAATTTTCTGTTTCGAAATATAAAAGTGATCCCATTGAAGTTTCTGGACTGTAGCTTTATTACTGGACATACACTGGAGTGTCAGTGAACTAAAACTCATAACTAAAATCATAAGCTGGTTAAATTTAAATAAATTAAAAGTTAACCTACCTAAAACAAATATTATGCAGTTTCAAACTTACCAATCCAAGCAAAATTAGAGATCATCTACAATTCAGACTACCATAAAAAAGGCAGACGGAGCCGTGCCTAACACCCGAGTGAACACAAGTTCAGTAATACTAAATGCTTGAAGTAATAAGTTTCCGCGCTCAGTCCGGCATAGTCAATACGGCATGATTACAACGTAAACAACGCTGCGAAGTAATACGGCACGGACGCGTCCGTCCCTGCTGCCGCTTGGTAGCAAATTTTCCGTATATATAAAGTACTCTGTGTAGCAAACTGAATGCGAAAGCGTATTACTCAAGCATTTAGTATTACTGAACTTGAGTTCACTCGGGTGTTAGGCACAGCTCCGTCTGTCTTTTTTATGGTAGTTTGAGATCTATAATAGTATAAAATTAGAGGATGTGGACAGATGTAAATTTTTGGGCATTACAATTGACAAGCTCTGCAACTGGAAATGCCACGTACAAATTATTTGGCGACCGGCTTGACCGTTTCGTTTACGCTATACGACAACTCCGCTTGCTCGTGGGCAAGGATTCTGCAATCACAGCGTACCACGGCTACGTATCCTCCATTTTGTCGTTCGGACTAATTTTGTGGGGCAACTCCGTTGACATCAATAGAGTATTTATAGTCCAAAAAAAGTGTATCCGAGCAAATTGTGGAGCCCGGTCTACCGACAGCTGTCGTCCGATATTTAAAGAACTCAATATATTACTGCTACCATGCATGTATATTTTGGAAATATGTGTTTTTGTCAAGCAACATCTGGGTTTTTATACATAAGAATCGCGGACTACTGGAAGAATGTGCAGACAATACAACATATTGTACCTATCTACCGGACTGCCGATTAGACTTGTTCAAAATGAATGTATACGCAATGTCGATAAAAATCTACAACAAAGTACCGAAAGACATACAAATATTACATTGTAATCAATTTAAATAATATCGTTTAAAAACTAAAAAACAACCGACTTCAATGCCGCGCTATTCATTTTCAGTACCAATTTTGAGATGTCTATCTTAATATCTCTGGAGATACTTATCATACCTCGATAAAATTACCATGGTACCACATTTGGTATATCTTCTTTCGAACAAAAAAAGAATAATCGAAATCGGTTCATAAACGACGAAGTTATCCGCGAACAAACATAAAAAAAAAAAAAAAAAATATATATATATATATATATATATATACGGTCGAATTGAGAAACCTCCTCCTTTTTTTGAAGTCGGTTAAAAACATCTGAAATCTTGGCTACTGAGTCACTGTTTTAATAGTGTGCAAGACTACCTACAATTCAAACCTGTGATAAAATAATGATTTTTATATAAATGTATGATTTAGATTATTATTAGCCATAGTATTCATTGTTATTCAGTATACATGTAGTTTTCTAAAATATTTAAAATAATTCAAATATGAAAATTATAATATTTAATGACATGGAATAATATTTATCAATTGTATTTATTATTTAAATGACAGATTTAATAGCTAAATTAATATTGCGCACTCTAAACGAGTAGATTGTACGGCACTTTATTAATTAATTAAGAACAACTATTGTATACTACCTACTTTCTTTGCAATAAACTTATTTTGATTTTTGATTTTTTGAAGCCTTAGGGCGACCTTAGGGTCTTTTTAAATTTCACTATCGACCCTGAAATCGAAGTTATAGGTACCGTAGAACCTTACAACATTGCCTGAATTTCTTGCCTTTTTTGTTCAATGCTAATTTTTTTTTTTTTATCTTTGATATTAATTCGTGTTTCAGCTAGATCATTGTTAAATGTATTGCTCCCTGCGCGGAATATATGATAATATCAAGTAAATGCAAATGTATACCTCAAAAACCTAAATTTAGAGAGCGGGCCAAATTTTGAGACATTTTACAAATTTGCCCATTTTGCAAAAAAATCATGCTTCCGCTGTTTACAACCTTATGATTATGACAATCAGGGTATATTTTAAATAAATAGTCTTAGTAGTTATAGGGTACCATCATTAAACGTTTAAACTTTTATATTACCTGCTAAATTTGAATGGGCAAAGTCAATTTTTTTTTTGCAACTTTTCATAGAAAGAATTCATTTTTATTGTTAACATGTAATACAAAAAAATAAACTGACGGAAATTACGCACACACATTATAAAACATTATTAATAATAACTTAAAAAAGGTTTTATAGAAAACAATATGTACTTAATATTTAATTAATCAATACGAGATCAAGCAAACCTTATAAATTATATCAAAAAAGAAGCAAATCAAAAAGTTTTTGAATACTTCTACCCAGCAGTAGAAATACTGTGAATGATGATGCTGGTGCTGTAATGTAATAAATTGAATGGTTAATACACCCAAAGTTAAAGGTTTCAATACCCTCTTTCTTTATCAGTCAGATAAAAACACCTGAATAGAGGTGAAAACCCTGATGGCAATATTTCGGTGGGCAAAGTCGTAAGCAGTGCAATAGGAAAAGTAATTTGACATTGCCCACCTTCAATTTTTCAAATCTAGTTGAGTTTTTGCGTATAATTATCGATGTATATCTTTTATTTGTTACAAATTAACAATGATTCACAATTTCTTGCCTGCTGTAACCTATAATGGAGTTCTGGAAAAAGTTTTTGGCACTGATTTTGGCCCGCGAATCACACCTCCAGCTTTGACACGTTCTGTCCTACATCAGCGGGCCTAAAAAGGCCACATTAGCTGAATCATAATATGATCCTAATACGAATCATATTTGAAATCACAAAATGGCCACTTAAGAGTAATTCATATTATGATTCGCTTTCCGATTCTGATCGGCAATTCATCTATTTGACCGTTTTGTATGGAGATTCGTAAAATGGTTCACTAAATAGGAATTGCTTTTGAGTCAAATAGCAGATTCATTAGAAGTTACTCCCGAGGAACTTTTTACAATTCATTTCGTGCGTTTGGGTACTTTTGTAGAGTTAATATGATAATAATGGCATATTTAGGTCTCTACGAAAACTTTCTGGAGCATGCGCGTATTACAGAGAGTATTATGTATCGCCGGCAAAGTGTAGCTCATTGCAAGAAGAGTTAGCTTTCGATATGCCGGATCCCGGATTTTTTTGGATTGTATAAACTAAACAATAGTGTATGCAGTGATCTGCCCCTCCATGAAAGGTACAAGTGGATTTTTTTTTCCAGTGTACATAACCAAACGAACATTTTGAGTGTGGAACGTTAAAACCACTTAAAATAACCAAATCGAAATCCATACATCTATGTCCATCTATATCTATACATACATATAATAAAAATGTAACGGATCGCTGTCTGTACATGGAAGATATTTGAGAAAAAATATTATTGGGACCTTTATCAACGCAATAGCATCTAAAACAATTATTGTTAGAATTTTTGCTTGTTTATCTGTTTGTCTGTGCGTATGTGCACGCTAATCTCAGAAATGGCTTATCCGATTTAGATGTGGTTTTCACTAATGTATTGTGGTAAGCTTCACTTAACATTTAGTGTTTGTTTCATGTCAATCGGTTCATAAATAAATAAACTGCAAATGCAAGTCGTACTCGTAGGGTTCCGTCATTTTTCATCAGCAAAAAAATAACTTTGTTTTTCATAGTAATTGTATGAAAAATTATATTTGCGGTTTTGAAAATTTGTTAGGTATATCTCAATAACTACTGACTATAACTCGTTCCAACCAATTTTCGTTGAAAGTTTTTATTGAAAACCAAAGCATATATTTTTTGTAGATTTTTGACTCTCTTCCTTTAAAAGTTAGGAGGGGGGAGGGGGAGGACACACATTTTACCACTTCAGAAGTGTCTGTGTCTTTCTTTCAAATTATTGACTTTGTGAAAAAATGGTTTTAGGAACCTCAATGCCATTTTTAAAGACCTATCTATGTATATATAAAATCCCGCACGTATAGGTTTAATGAAAAAAAAAATTGTGTCAGTTTTATGCATGTACGTTTCTAACTTTCTATCCCCTTTAAATTTTTTATTTTTGTATGAAAATTGGAAGGTGGTTTACAGAATACATCTACCCACCAAGTTTCAACTTTTAGTTTCGGATACGGGGTAAACTGGCTGTGACGGACGGACGGACAGACAGACAGACAGACATGATGTCCGTCTGTCCGTCCGTATGTCACAGCCACTATATCATCTATAAGGGTTCCGTTTTTTGCAATTTGGCTACGGAACCCTAAAAAGTAATGCAAATTTAAAGAATCACGTCGAATCGTCGTCTAATATCGTGTATATAAGAGAAGTATTACTGTAAAGTAGATATTTTTTAAATACCCAAACGATCGTGTTTAAAATCAACACCATCAACACCAATATTATAAATGCGAAAGTCAGTTTGTTTATTTGTTTGTTTGTTTGTTTGTTTGGGACTTCTTCACGGTCAAACGGCTTAGCGGATTTGGCTGAAATTTTGCACAAAGATAGTACATAGGGCAGAATAGGATATAGGATACTTTTTTTTTGGCTATCGAGTCAGGGGGTCCAGATATTTTTAATTGAATTTTGTAAATATGAGACTTCTTCTCGAATAAATGGCTTGACCGATTTGCCTGAAATTTTGTATGAATACATGTCATAGGGTAGAATAAGATATAAAATATTTTTTTTTGGCTATCGAGTCAGGGGGTTCAGATATTTTTAATTGAATTTTGTAAATATGAGACTTCTTCTCGAATAAATGGCTTGACCGATTTGCCTGAAATTTTGTATGAATACATGTCATAGGGTAGAATAAGATATAAAATTTTTTTTTTTTGGCTGTCGATTCAGGGGGTCCAAATATTTTTAATTGAATTTTGTAAATATAAGACTTCTTCTCGAATAAACGGCTAGACCGATTTGCCTGAAAAGTTGTATGAATACATGTCATAGGGCAGAATAGGATATAGAATACTTTTTTTTTGGCTGTCGAGTCAGGGGGTCCGGATATTTTAAATTGAATTTTGTAAATATAAAACCTTTTCTCGAATAAACGGCTTGACCAATTTGCCTGCAATGTTGTATACAGACAGTTCATAGGGTAAATAGGATATTGGATCTTTGTTTTTTGGCTGTAGAGTCAGGGGGTCCAAATATTTTTAATTGAATTTTGTAAATATAAAACTTCTTCTAAAATAAACGGCTTAACCGATTTGCCTAAAATTTAGTATGAATGCATGTCTTAGAGCAGAATAGGATTAAGGAAGACATTTTTTTTCTGGCGGTCGAGTCAGGGGGTCCAGATATTTTAAATTGAATTTTGTAAATATAAAACCTCTTCTCGAATAAACGACTTGACCGATTTGCCTGAAATGTTGTATATAGACAGTTCATAGGGTAGATAGGATATAGAACCCTGTTTTTTTGGCTGTCGAGTCAGGGGGTCCATATATTTTTAACTGAATTTTGTATATATAAGACTTCTTCTCGAATAAACGGCTAAACCGATTTGCCTGAAATGTTGTATGAATACATATCATAGGGCAGAATAGGATATAGGATACTTTTTTTTTTGGCTGTCGAGTCAGGGGGTCCAGATATTTTTAATTGAATTTTGTAAATATGAGACTTCTTCTCGAATAAATGGCTTGACAGATTTGCCTGAAATTTTGTATGAATACATGTCATAGGGTAGAATAGGATATAAATTTTTTTTTTTGGCTGTCGAGTCAGGGGATCCAAATATTTTTAATTGAATTTTGTAAATATAAGACTTCTTCTCAAATAAACGGCTTAACCGATTTGCCTGAAATTTTGTATGAATACATGTCTTAGAGCAGAATAGGATTTGAGAAATTTTTTTCTGGCTGTCAAGTCAGGGGGTCCAGATATTTCAAATTGAATTTTGTAAATATAAAATCTCTTCTCGAATAAACGGCTTGACCAATTTGCCTGAAATGTTGTATATAGACAGTTCATAGGGTAGAATAAGATATAAGACCGTGTTTTTTTGGCTGTCGAGTCAGGGGGTCCAAATATTTTTAACTGAATTTTGTAAATATAAGACTTCTTCTCGAATAAACGGCTAGACCGATTTGCCTGAAATGTTGTTTGAATACATGTCATAGGGCAGAATAGGATATAGGATACTTTTTTTTTGGCTGTCGAGTCAGTGGGTCCGGATATTTTAAATTGAATTTTGTAAATATAAAACCTTTTCTCGAATAAACGGCTTGACCAATTTGCCTGCAATGTTGTATACAGACAGTTCATAGGGTAGACAGGATATAGGATCTTTTTTTTTTTGGCTGTAGAGTCAGGGGGTCCAAATATTTTTAATTGAATTTTGTTACTATAAAACTTCTTCTAAAATAAACGGCTTAACCGATTTGCCTGAAATTTAGTATGAATGCATGTCTTAGAGCAGAATAGGATTAAGGATACTTTTTTTCTGGCGGTCGAGTCAGGGGGTCCAGATATTTTAAATTGAATTTTGTAAATATAAAACCTCTTCTCGAATAAACGACTTGACCGATTTGCCTGAAATGTTGTATATAGACAGTTCATAGGGTAGAATAAGATATAGAACCCTGTTTTTTTGGCTGTCGAGTCAGGGGGTCCAAATATTTTTAACTGAATTTTGTAAATATAAGACTTCTTCTCGAATAAACGGCTAAGCCTGAAATGTTGTATAGGGCAGAAAAAGATATAGGATACTTTTTTTTGGCTGTCGAGTCAGGGGTCCGGATATTTTAAATTGAATTTTGTAAATATAAAACCTCCTCTCGAATAAACGGCTAGACCGATTTGCCTGAAATGTTGTATGAATACATGTCATAGGGCAGAATAGGATATAGGATACTTTTTTTCTGGCTGTCGAGTCAGGGGGTCCAGATATATTAAATTGAATTTTGTAAGTATAAGACCTCTTATCGAATAAACGGCTTGACCGATTTGCCTGAAATGTTGTATAAAGACAGTTCATAGGAAAGAATAGGATATCGAATACTTTTTTTCCGGCTGTCGAGTCTAGGTGCCCAGTTTTGCAAATGTGTGGCCTACTCTCGTTCAAACGGGTTAACCTTTTTAGCTGAAATTTTGTACACAGACAGTCAATAAGACATGGAAGGACAACGAATACTTTTTTTGGTTGGCAATTTCGGGTGTCTAGATTTTTATTATGGAATTTTGTGAATGTGTGGCCTCTTTTCGGCCAGACGGCTTGACCGATTCAGATGAAATTTTGTACAAAGAATAATAGTATAGTATATAATAGGGCATAAAAGGGCAAGGAATACTTTTTTCGGCAATTAGGTGTGGGTGCCTTTATTTTTTGTTAACTTTACATAGAGTTTGCATAATCATAAAAGTTTGACCTTAGGTCCATCTATAATCACTAAACTTAAGATGTCCTAATAAGGCCATAAAACTGTCAGGGTCATTATAAGCCATCAAAATTTACGCGATAGCTTTGCTCGCCCAAGGTGTTTTATCTGCTTTGTGGGAAGTATTTCAGAAACATTTGTGTTAACAGCCTCATTTAACCTTAGGGTCATAGGTGTTTACTTAGTAGGTCATAAAAACTAAAACTGTCATAAAAAGACGTAAAAATTTTTCGCGCCCGCTTCGCTCGCGCATTGATAGCGCTCGCTGCCCTCGCGCAAACATTTGTTTTGTCTACTTTGTAGAAAACGATTCAGCATTTTTTGTATTTTAATAGCCACATGCCTTAAAACGAGTCATAGATTGAAACAGTACAACCTTCTATAATGATAAAAATTATTAACCTTACGATAAGTGGATATCAAGTTTAACCTTAGGGTTATCGGTGTTGACTTAGTAGGTCATAAAAACTGTCAGGGTCATAAAAGGTCGTAAAAAATTTTCGCGCTCGCTTCGCTCGCGCAAGCAATTGTTTTGTCTTCTTTGTTGGTAATATTTCAGTAACTTTATATATTAATAACCACATGCATCAAAACGAGTCATACATTAAAACAGTACAACCTTCAATAATCATTATTGTTGTTAACTTTATAATAAATGGATATGAAGTTTAACCTTTGTGTTATCGGTGTTGACAAAGAAGGTCAATAAAACTGTCAGGGTCAAAAAAAGTAGTAAAAATATTTCGCGCTCGCTCCGCTCGCACAAGCATTTGTTATATCTACTTTGTAGAAAACATTTCAGCAACTTTTGTATTTTAATAGCCACATGCATCAAAACGAGTCATAGATTAAAACAGTACAGCCTTCAATAACGATAAAGATTATTAACCTTAAAATAAGTTGATATCAAGTTTAACCTAAGGGTTATCGGTAATGACTGAGTAGGTCATAAAAGCTGTCAGGGTCATAAAAGGTCGTCTTCATTTTTCGCGCTCACTTCGCTCGCGCCGTAATAGCACTCGCTGCGCTCGCGCAAGCATTTGTTTTACCTACTTTGCAGGTAACATTCCAGCAAGTTTTGTATTTTAATAGCCACATGCATCAAAATGAGTCATAAATTAAACAGTACAACCTTCAATAATCATAATGATTATTAACTTTAAAATAAGTATCAAGTTTAACCTTAGGGTCATCGATGTTGACTTAGTAGGTCATAACAACTTTCTGGGTCATAAAAAGTTATAAAAATTTTTCTAGCTCGCGCTAGCACTTCTTTTATTAACTTTGTAGGTAATATTTCAACATTTTTTGTAATTTTTAATAGCCAACCACATGCATCAAAACGAGTTTATAAATTGAAACAGTACAACCTTCAATAATCATAATTATTAATAACATTAAAATAAGTGGATATCAAGTTTAACCTTTGTGTCATCAGTGTTGACTTATTACGTCATAAAAACTGTCTAGGTCATAAAAAGTCGTAAAAATTTTTCGCGCTTGCTACTTTCGCGCAGTGATAGCGCCCGCTATGCTCGCACAAGATTTGTTATATCTACTTTGTAGAAAACGATTCAGCATTTTTTGTATTTTAATAGCCACATGCATCAAAACGAGTCATAGATTGAAACAGTACAACCTTCTATAATGATAAAAATTATTAACCTTAAGATAAGTGGATATGAAGTTTAACCTTAGGGTTATCGGTGTTGACTTAGTAGGTCGTAAAAGCTGTCAGGGTCATAAGAGGTCGTCTACATTTTTCGCGTTCGCTTCGCTCGCGCAAGCATTTCTTTTGCCTACTTTGCAGGTAACATTCCCGCAAGTTTTGTATTTTAATAGCCACATGCATCAAAACGAGTCATAAATTAAACAGTACAACCTTCAATAATCATAATGATTATTAACTTTAAAATAAGTATCAAGTTTAACCTTAGGGTCATCGATGTTGACTAAGTAGGTCATAACAAATGTCTGGGTCATAAAAAGTTGTAAAAAAATTTCGCGCTCGCGCTAGCACTTCTTTTATTAACTTTGTAGGTAATATTTTAACATTTTTTGTATTTAATAATAATAGCCAGCCACATGCATCAAAACGAGTTTATAAATTGAAACAGTGCAACCTTCAATCATCATAATGATTATTAACATAAAAATAAGTGGATATCAAGTTTTACCTTTGTGTCATCAGTGTTGACTTATTACGTCATAAAAACTGTCAGGGTCATAAAAAGTCGTGAACATTTTTCGCGCTCGCTGCGCTCGCGCTGTGTTAGCGCCCGCTATGCTCGCGCAAGCATTTGTTATATCTTCTTTGTAAAAAACACAGCAACTTTGTATTTTAATAGCCACATGCATCAAAACGAGTCATAGATTAAAACAGTACAACCTTCAATAATGATAAAGATTATTAACCTTAAAATAAGTGGATATCAAGTTTAACCTTAGGGTTATCGGTGTTGACTTAGTAGGTCGTAAAAGCTGTCAGGGTCATAAGAGGTCGTCTACATTTTTCGCGTTCGCTTCGCTCGCGCAAGCATTTCTTTTGCCTACTTTGCAGGTAACATTCCCGCAAGTTTTGTATTTTAATAGCCACATGCATCAAAACGAGTCATAAATTAAACAGTACAACCTTCAATAATCATAATGATTATTAACTTTAAAATAAGTATCAAGTTTAACCTTAGGGTCATCGATGTTGACTAAGTAGGTCATAACAAATGTCTGGGTCATAAAAAGTTGTAAAAAAATTTCGCGCTCGCGCTAGCACTTCTTTTATTAACTTTGTAGGTAATATTTTAACATTTTTTGTATTTAATAATAATAGCCAGCCACATGCATCAAAACGAGTTTATAAATTGAAACAGTGCAACCTTCAATCATCATAATGATTATTAACATAAAAATAAGTGGATATCAAGTTTTACCTTTGTGTCATCAGTGTTGACTTATTACGTCATAAAAAGTGTCAGGGTCATAAAAAGTCGTGAACATTTTTCGCGCTCGCTGCGCTCGCGCTGTGTTAGCGCCCGCTATGCTCGCGCAAGCATTTGTTATATCTTCTTTGTAAAAAACATTTCAGCAACTTTGTATTTTAATAGCCACATGCATCAAAACGAGTCATAGATTAAAACAGTACAACCTTCAATAATGATAAAGATTATTAACCTTAAAATAAGTGGATATCAAGTTTAACCTTAGGGTTATCGGTGTTGACTTAATAGGTCATAAAAGCTGTCAGGGTCATAAAAGGTCGTAAAAAAATTTCGCGCTCGCTTCGCTCGCGCAATAATAGCGCTCGCTGCGCTCGCGCAAGCATTTGTTTTATCTTCTTTGTTGGTAATATTTCAGTAAATTTTGTATATTTATAACCACATGCATCAAAACGAGTAATAAATTAAAACCTTCGAGCATTTACCAATGGAGATGTTAACGTTAATATCCGCAAACATTTTTTTCTGCCGATACTTACGGGGGACGAGGTAAACACGCATTGCACACACACAAATCACACTAACTTGAAACACGCACACAGTATTAAAAATACAGCGTAGTTACGCACGCTCATATGGCCAGAAATGGCTATATGGCCAGCAAAGGGGAACGCCTTGCGTTAACTTCTCAATTGGTAAATTCTCGAAGATTAAAACAGTACAACCTTCAATAATCATAATAATTATTAATCCTTAAATTAGTGGATATCAAGTTTAACCTTTGTGGTATCAGTGTTAAGAGGTCATTAAAACTGTCAGGGTCATAAAAAGTCGTAAACATTTTTCACCATCGCTTCGCTCGCGCATTGATAGCGCTAGCTACGCTCACGCAAGCATTTGTTTCATCTTCTTTGTAGGTAATATTTTATTATTTTATGTATTTAAATAGCCACATGCATCAAAACGAGTTTATAATTTTTAACAGTTCAACCTTCAATAATCATAATCATTATTTACCTTAAAATAAGTGGATATCAAGTTAAACCCTAGGGTTATCGGTGTTGACATAGTAGGTCATAAAAACTGTCAGGGTCATAAAAGATCATAAAAAAAATTTGCGCTCGCTTCGCTTGCGCAGTAATAACGCTATATAGCATCTAATAGCGTGTTTTAACAGCCTCATACATTAGACTGACTCAAATACTTAAACAGTAAAACTTAGTAAACCTTGCTTAGGTTTACCAAGTAATGATTAATGACTTTAACAATAGACGATATCGAGTTCGACCTAAGAGTCATCTACAGTGACTTGATTGTTAGGTTATAAAACTGTCAGGGTCATAAAAAGTCATAAAAAATGTTTGCTCGCGCAGCTATTTACCATAATTTCTTTGTAAGAAATGTATCAGGAACTTTTGTGTTGAGTCAAAAAATTAAACAGCACAACTTCGTAACCTAACCAAAATGATTAATGATTTTAACAATAGAGGATATTAAGTTCGACTTTGGGGTCATCTATGGTGACTTGGGCTAAGAGATTATTGATCTAGACCTCAAAGGTCATAAAGACACAATAACGCGGGCGAAGCCGCGGGTAACAGCTAGTCCAATATAAACCCAAAGCCCAATAATGCTGTCCAAAGTCACTATTCCAGGCGAACGAAGTCGCGGGCACAGCTATATACTAACTAAGTTTGTTTTTGTTTCGTTCTAAACAAAGAGTTTCTTTCTGTCTGTGATTACGTGTAGGAATAGGTATCCAAATTGTTGCCAGCCGTGATCCATGACACAGAATAAATAATAATACAAGCCCATGATAACATTTTCAATTTAACAAATTCAGTCTTATTAATAGTTTTTAGTAACTTATAAAGGAAATGAGATTTATTTCTTCACAAAATATCTTTTTATAATAATATAATACGTAATAAAACATACTTGTTCAACAATTCATTCATTCATTCATGTTTTTTTTTGCGTGTAGCAATATTATCGTCAAATATGAATCTGCTGCTGAATTGAATTGCGTTTAGTTCATTCAATTTTGTGGCCATTTTACGAATTATAGAGGAATTGTTTCGGAATTGCTGGGGATTCAGGAAATGAATTGTTTAGAGATGAATTACTCAATGTGGCCTTTTTAGGCCCGCTGGAGTTACGTTGCCGACTGACGTTTACGCAGTGCTGCCAGTAATATGTGAAATATTCTAATATTGGCAAAAAAATAATGCTACTAGGATAAGTTGCCATTTTTTATCAATATTTGTGAAAAATACTCAACCGGGCAAATTTAGATCGGTTGGGCAATCTTGTAAGGTTCTACGGTATGGTATTAAAGTAGAAGGAACAAACGTATTAGTTCTAGTTATTTTATTATAAACATAATAAACATAAAATAAAATACAACTCTCGTACAATGCGGTGTCATTAATCTCCCTCCGATAAAAAACGACACTAACTAACTTTACATTGTCTGCGTCTAGTAGTTAACCCATAAGACTATTTGGATCACGTTGTTCATATAAAACACCCTCATCCTATTTGCGCCACAACAATTATGGTTACGCTATTTATTTTTCACCTTGTCAGTTACTATTCTAAATCATTCTCTTCTTCTTCTTAGCTGTCGCTTACTCCCTGAGTAATTGCACCATAAGTTTCGAGTAATTTCTTCATGTCTTTGTCAGCTTTCTCGAGCGCGACTTGGAACGCCGTGTACCTCCAGTGATTTTCTATTTCCAAATTGATACTTGGCTGCTGACATATCCATGTAGCTAGTTCATAGTCTTCTATGTGTACTGCGATCTGAAGTACAGTGTCACTAGTACAGATTTTTTTTCATTTAGATGCGCTCCATATTTCACTAACTCTTCTATCAACTGTTTTGCTAGTAGTCCTCTAAGTGCGTTCGTGGCAATGTTAAGGCAAGTACGGCCCACACGGTCCCACTTTCGCAGCCAAGGCTTGTTTTCTTTATCTATAAGTCCTTCGATAGCACACATCATCTTCAACCATCCTCTTTTTGCAATGACGAGAAAAATGGTCTCTTCAGGGGCCTTATTCAGTATGACCATTTTAAAGTCTTACCGTGCCGTGTTACGTTATCGCCGCGTTATGGTATTCTCTATGCCAATTAAAACGCGGTAGGGTAAGGTTATGAGCGCGTTTTGAGCTGTCAAAATATCGTGACATATGAGGACGTGTAACGCGCGCGTTTTGTATAATTTACCTATCGTGTGGCATACAGAATACAATTTTTCAATATCGTGGCGTGGTGCGTTAAGGAACGCGTTATCTCATTGGTCATACTGAATAAGGCCCCAGCATACTCCTCATGTCGAACCCAGCCTATTCCAAACAAATGTTTAAGACTTGACATATCTGGACTGCGTATTTAAATGGTCTCTGGTGTAGGGATGGGCGATATACATCGATGTTTGAACTATCGATGTTTTTTTTCGAAAACATCGATGTTCGATGTAAAATTTCCAATTATCGACATTGAAAAGTAAAAAAGTCAAGTGGCGAAAATATATATATTTTATATGTATATGTAAATATATATATTTCTAATTTAAAGCGATTAATTATCTAAAAGTTCTATTTGTCTATATTGCTAAAACTTAGTAAACATTCCATACGCTTTTAAAACGACTACATTTTAATTTCAGATAAATTTTATTTCGCTAGATTTATTTTGAATTTCCCCGCCCATTTTAACACTCGATGTTAAACATCGATGTTTTTATAGAACATCGGAAGTTCGATGCTGAAAGATTTAAACAATCGATGTAATGATGTCGATGTATTCTTTCAACATCGCCCATCCCTACTCTGGTGGGAATTTACGATTGCGTACTATATATAGATAACAAAAACTGTCTAAGCATTCTGGCTTGGGGAGTTCCCAATTCTTACGTGGAAGTCGTAGGCTATCGTTTATTAGGGTTCCGTAGCCGAATGGCAAAAAACGGAACCCTCATATATTCGTCATGTCTGTCTGTCTGTCCGTCCGTATGTCACAGCCATTATATTCCGAAACTAGATGTATTTTGTGAACCGCTTTCCGATTTTTATACAAAAATAAAAAATATAAAAGTTTAAGGGGGGGATCCCATACATGGAGCTGAAAAAAAAAACTTTTTCTTCAAACCTATACGTGTGGGTTGTCAAAAAAAAAAGTAATTTTTTTAGTTGCGAAAAATCATAGTTATAGAATACTTTACGGTGTTGCGGGTTACCCCGAGTCGACTTACACTTGGCCAGTTTATTTATTTCGGTCCAGTCGTGCGATAACGTGATATTGTCAATTACAGTTCATTAGGTCATTCAGTTTTACTTGTCTGTTCAGCACTTTTTTTTCATTTTAAAGCGAAATAAATGGTGATGAGCACTAAAATATTTCTGCTCAATTTAAGAGAACTAATTATTCTAGAACTTATCGATACAAAGGCTTGAACCTCAAGCATTTAGTCCGCAGAATGATACTTCAGATCAGTATACATTTACTGGGTTTACAGTGAGAGTGCACTAACACCGTTGTCAGCAGCAGTTGTGATTTTCGTAGGCAGAGAATCCATTGTCTCTCATTATCTTCCCAGTACATGTTCTGCTATTTTGCTGCAAAAAGAAGGAGGTTATAAAATCGTCTGCATGTTTTTTTTGTGTATGTTACGCGATTACTTCGTCAATTGTGAACCTATTTGAATGATTATTTTTTTAATCGGTAAGGTACGTTTCCGGAATGGTCCCATTTTAATTTCATTGAGATCTTATAAGTATCTCCAGAGATATGACGATAAACGTCTCAAACTTGCTACTGAAATTGACTCGCGGGGCATAGAAGTCGGTTGTTTTAGTTTTTAAACTATTCTTAGATACCAGAAGTAAAAAAGGCTCAAAATAAACACTATCACAATATCCACAGCTATATAATGCCATAAAACCTCAACATAATGACAATTACATAATGTGTCTAAGTTAACAACGTCACTACTACGTCCGAACCCTACGACGGCCGCGCAACAACTGAGTCACGATGCCCGCTCGCTGTCCGCTTTTATACTATCGAGCCGAGTCGCAGGAGGGTAGTTGAAATATTTCTAAGACGGCCTCTTCTGACAGCGGGACGTCCTCGATCGCTTCGTCAGCCACCTGGTTCTCAGCACCAGCACCTGCATCGATTTGCTCAACTTCTGTAATGAGCAAAATTACGAACTTGAGTAGACTTATTCCATCTAACATCATGTACTGAGGCCTTTAAATTTGCTAAGCTCCATTATATTTTTGTGTAAGAATTAGCAAATCATGATCGTAAATAGTTCCTTTGTCACGGATACAAGCGTGCACTCAAGCATCCATAGCAAAGGCTTCACCAACACATTCTAAAAAATGCAGGGACTATAGGACTATAGGACTATATACTCGTATATATATATATACTAATATTACTATATATATATATATATATATATATAATATACTTTTATTTTTGTATTTTTGTATGTTTGTAAAGAGTAAGCTCAAAAACTACTGAACCGATTTAAAAAATTCTTTCACTAATACATAGAATGGACTTTCGGAATGAAAATAGGCTATATATTATCCCGTTTAAATCAAAGGTACATTCGTGGAGACCTAATTTGCAACCTAAGTCGGCAAATAAACGGTCGAAAAAACACGTTTCTGACGAACGCTGCTTAATTGAAAATAGATAGAAGAATATTTTTTATGCAAGAGTTGTACAACTTAATAAGACCTACAAAAAAGTCCGCGACAGCATATGTCTATCTCTTAAGGTTGACTCACAGTAACCATTTTAATCTTAAAATTTTTGTTAAAAAATATTACATAACACCCAAGGCTATTTTCAAGTGTATAGTATTAATCCTTATCCAAATAATTACGTTAATTAGCTTGGCCACATATTATAGATTAAAATTGTCCTTTACAGTATATAATTCAAATGAAAACTCTAGAAGATATCACGAATTTCACAAACACGCATCGCAAAATTAAGAAAATATTTGCAGTGAACCCACAGATTAGGTCATAGTTACTCCGAAAATATTATTAGGTTTAGGTGCATAATTCGTTAAGGTTTTGTGTAAATTGGATGAAATATGACGATGGTTGTTAAATATGTTCATATTTTATATTCGATGCAACAAACTGATGCAACTTTTGTGGGCATATATGTTCTACCCGTGCGAAGCCGGGGCGGGCTGCTAGTATATATATATATAAACACAATTCATGTTATCATAATGGTAACCTACAGTGCCAATATGTCATTAAAGTATAGTAGAAGATATTTTACGGGAGAGCCGATTCACCATTCGAGTATGTTAAACGCTTAGTTCGCTTGTGTTGAGGTGCTGTACTGATTACAACAGCGTTTTAGAGTCAAACAAAAATGTATACATGTGTGTATATGCTCGATGGTGGAGGTCAAAACGGTTACTTTGAATAGATCAAGGCAAATGTCAGAGACAGCTTCTACCCGTAAAATGCACGTGGACCTATCCCACTTCTGATCTTAGATAGCAGAAGTGAAAAAGGCTTAAAATAAACACTATCACAATATCAACAGCTATATATAGCTGTTGATATTGTGATAGTGTTTATTTTGAGGTTTTATGAGACATAATGACAATTACATAATGTGTCTAAGTTAACGTCACTACTACGTCCGAACCCTACGACGGCCGCGCAACAACTGAGTCACGATGCCCGGTCGCTGTCCGCTTTTTAACCGACTTCAAAAAAGGAGGAGGTTTCTCAATTCGACCGTATATATATATATATTTTTTTTTTTAATGTTTGTTCGCGGATAACTTCGTCGTTTATGAACCGATTTTGATTATTCTTTTTTGTTCGAAAGGAGATATCCCAAGTGTGGTACCATGGTAATTTTATCGAGGTCTGATAAGTATCTCCAGAGATATGGAGATAAACATCTCAAAATTGGTACTGAAAATGAATAGCGCGGCATTGAAGTCGGTTCTTTTTTAGTTTTTAAACGATATTATATACTATCGAGCCGAGTCGCAGGAGGGTAGTTGAAATATTTCTAAGACTATATTAATTATGTAATACTCCAGTTGGTTATGTCATCGGCTTGTTAAATAAAATACAGTTATGTTCATTAGTATACTTTTAGTAGATTGTAAGTAAACATTAGTTATTAGGATGAGTGTATCTTGTATGTCTGGTGTGTTTAACCTTATAACCTACTTTTATTTAGAATAGTTTGCTAATATTGTCTGTGATAGTTCACGATTCTGATTCGACATTAATATAGCTTTATTCTTTGATTTTTATTCAAAAGTAGTATTTCATTATAACCCATGTCGTATACCATGTATTCGACGAGTTATTATAGCATACCGGAAATCACGTCAGCAGCTGAGTAGCAGGTTTGTCCTGACATTTGTTTTGCTACCTATTCTATGTCAAGTTAGAAAATTTCTTGAGAGTGCGATCATAGTGATAATTATTCACAAGGTCCGTAAGTCTATATGCTACCGGAACCCCGTAGGCACAGTGGCGTCTTTTAGTCCTGTTTTTGTACCTTTTTACTATTATCTATCTATGATATTAGTTTTGCGTGCCACAAGTATCTTTTATAAGCAAAGAAATAAATATTATATACATAGATATAATTATCTATAATAAAATACATATTTTGTAAATACAAATGTACTTTGATCAAACACTGTGACATGTGTTGTAATACCTAATCCTAAATCGGAAACACAAAACCACAAACAAAATCTATCAAAATCACCGTAGGTACATCTACCCCTCAATGTTCCTACGCTGTCGCTGCATCTCATGGAGGGAAACTGAATGCTACCTCTTCCGTTCCTTCCGCAAGGAAGGAGGCAGATCAAGACGATGGCGGCTTCAAAAAGGTGGGGAAAAAGAAAAAGAAGCCGTCTAACCGAAACAAGTGCGGTACCGCACCGACAGGTCCGTCCCATTTACTGCGACCGGAGATACCCATGACGCAGCTTTACATATCCCGCGTACATTACACCATCACGGCGGAGGAGGTGGCGGAATATATCAAGCTGAAGACGAATATGTCCCTGAGGGTGGTGAAATTGGAGTCGCATCACAATGTCAACTTCAATTCATTTGTGGTGCGGGTTCCGTCTAAGTCCCTCGGAACATATATGGAGGAGGAATTCTGGCCGAGGGGTGTCAAGTTTCGACGCTTTCGAGGTCGGATACCGGACACCATGAATAAACGTCACACGTCGTCGTAAAATTAACGTGTCTTAAGTTTCTATCATTAGTAAATAGGTATATTATATGTATGCTAGTCTGTAAGGTATTTATGAATAATATGGGTCTTGTATAGCATTTTCATGTTTACATAAGTTACCTGAAATAAAGATTTATTTATATTTATTTATTATTTAAAACCCAAGCCTAATTTGAGCTTCACATTTGTTGTAAGTAAAGTAAGAATTTAGGTACACACTCCGTTCTACAAACCTCTCGCTCGACTCGTTTTGATATAATATAGCAATTACAACCTTAAGTTCAGGTCATACGGATTAAATTGAATTTGTCTAAAATGTACTATGCACAGTCTACTTTATAGTACAATGTCTTTGGTTAATGGCTGGTTTACACGGGCTTAGTAGCTAAGCGCTTAGTACTTGTCACTATACTAAGCCTCAATATGACAAGTGAAAAGTAACCGTTTACACGTTGGAGCCAGTAGAAGTCATTAATTTACTATTTATTAATAAACACGTGTTTTCACTTCCCGGTACAACTTGTCACTAACTAACTTGTCGAGCTGTTTACATGCGGTCAGCACGCGACAAGTGCTTAGTAAATCGTGGTGGGGGTATCGACTTGTCGCTTAGTAAATAGGATCGATCTCTATTCACTTGCACTATTCACAAACACTAATACTAAGCACTAATCAGCGTGTTTACACACGAGGACTTAGTATTAGTGACAAGTACTAAGCGCTTAGCTACTAAGCCCGTGTAAACCAGCCATAATACAAAACACACACGTTCACATATAAATCATTTTATTACAATAGATACATCAATTATCAGTTATCACAAAATAAACTCAACGTCTACACGGGCAGACGAATCTAAGGTCCCACACACGTCGAGCATTTTATAACCGCCTTAGTATATACGGGGACACGCTGAGCGCAACTTTATATTATTTATGACATATTTTACGAACATCTCATGATAAAATTAGAGATATTAATAATAGCATGGTAGCAGCTGCGAAAAAAAAAAATATTTGTTTTTAAAAATAATTTAATAATGCACCGCAAATTCGAATAATTTATTACATACACATTTTATAAACATTTTACACAACGATACGAGATATTTAGTATAGCTAAGTATTGGTAGCAACAGCGAAAATTATACTTAAGACATATAAAAATAGGAAGGATTTTTATGTCATGCCACAGTCAGACTTAAAAGAGCAGACGAGTTCTAACATTATAAATTAAGTTAATTCTCTTAAAACTCGGATAAAATAATAAAATCTCTCACCGACATTTAAACTTTTCGTATGCTTTAATTAGGAATATTAAAAAATCAGTTATTAGCACATCGGGATATGCACCAAAGCTGAGCTGAGTCAGGCGTCAGGCCTGTCGCACTCCGCGCGGTAGCTAAGAAAATGCCGGCTACAAGTTCAGTCAGTATTATAGTGTCACGCGCGCTCTCGATCGGACGCGCGCCTTTACTTTACTATTCAATCTGTTTTCTCACAACACTCAACCTTACAGTAAGAGACAGCTGACGGCCCGCGAGCTGACCGAGTAATGCAGACTCGTCGCGCGGACTTGTGCATTTTTCGGTGCGCAACACGCCGTTCCTAGTCACTATTAGTTTTAGTGGGGGTCGTTGGGAGTAAGCCCTTTATCGCGCTGCGTGATTTGACAGCGATGCAGTACTATTATTAGGGTTCCGTACCCAAAGGGTAAAACGGGACCCTATTAC
This sequence comes from Cabera pusaria, assembly GCA_954871355.1. NCBI lineage: Eukaryota > Metazoa > Arthropoda > Insecta > Lepidoptera > Geometridae > Cabera > Cabera pusaria. Next base: position 2,296,519 of record OX940906.1, on the reverse strand, counting down.
TAAGACTCCGCTGTCCGTCTGTCTGTCTGTCCGTCTGTCACCAGGCTGTATCTCATGAACCGTGATAGTTAGACAGTTGACATTTTCACAGATGATGTATTTCTGTTGCCGCTATAACATCAAATACTAAAAACAGAATAAAGTTAAAAATAATAGACGGTCCCCATACAAGAAACGTGTTTTTTTCGGCATTGCAGGCCATCTATGAACGCTTAGTTAGGTAAACGTCCCATAGATGGCGTTATATTGAAATGTCGATCCCTAACACCTTTGTTAGACGTTAGATAGCGTTATAAGAAATAAAATGTTTATTAATTATTATTTTTTGCTGGCAAAAAATGATAGTGGTATTTTTGCTCGATCTTATAAAATACTGTAGTGTGTACTGTACGGAACCCTACGAGTGCGAGTCCGACTGGCAATTGGCCAGTATATCTATTCTAATATCTTATAGGCTACCGTTTGACCACTGTCACCTGGTGGTAAGCGATGATGTGGTCGGGGATGATGAACACGCTAGAATCTTTTCAAATGTATTTGTATTTTGGGTCGCCAGCCAAAAAGTTAAGAACCGCTGCGCTAGATGGTGGCCTAAAATGGTCTGACTCAATGCCTGTGTGCTGCCGGAACACCGTAAAGGTTTGGCAGCGATTTTCTGCTTGTTTGTGGTAAGTTACCTTTTGGTAGCAATGCAGGCGAAACATTGAGTTAATGCTCTACCACATGTGGTAGTTATTCGTTGTTAAAAACACATCTCCGCTCACTGCTTAGCTTTGGTGATAACCGGCCTTTATCCGCGCATTGTTATATACAGTGTGGAAATTAAACTCAGGCCCTGGAGGGAAACTACTTTAAATCCTTAAGCTAGCTCATTTTACTTAAAGGAGACATTCCTTTATATTTGAAAAGAAACAAATCTGCATTAAAAGATTTTTTTAAACTCGCTTGCTTCGCCCGGGACTCGAACCAACTAAAATTAAAAAAAAATAAACACTCCTTATTTTATTATACTAATCGGTAGTATTAATATTCAGGATAAAGTTTCTCTAAAAAATGTTTGGTTACTGTTCACTTTTAACAAGTAAAAGACACGTAACAGTTCTGATATCTCTCCAACACTCAAAGACTTCGTATGAAGTACACGCTTGCTAATTTATCGTTAAGTTCGATAAGAAAATTGTTCAATGGTGGTAATACCTCTATGCACATTTCCTTCTTACATGATCCGAGGCGTTCAGAAGTTATAATATGGAACGTTTGACTTTGTTTGCAATGCGGGACAATAATTTTAAAATTCGAACGATTTTTATCAACAGATTTTATTTAAGTAGTGTTGCTTTCCTTACGTAATTAAATTATCTCATAATGGCGTATCAAGAACAATTCGAGTTATTAGAAGCTTACTTTGTTTGCAACAAGAGCTACGATTTAGCTCTGCAGTGGTATCGCGAGAAGTATCCAGACAGAGAACTACCATCTAGAAAAGTTTTGTCTCGAATTGTAAATAATTTACTGACCGTTGGAAGTTTTAAAAAGAAGACTGGACGCCCACAGCAACAAAATTTGGACTATAGCTATGTTGAGTTAAACATTTTGACATACTTCGAGTGTTACCCGAAGGCTTCAAGCAGGGAAGCTGCTCAAGAGATAGGTATCAACCATACTAGTATACTTAAAGTTCTGAAAAAATACAAATACAAATGTTATCGTGATGGGCGATTGGTGCAGAAACTACATCCCGGAGATAGTGACAGGAGATTACAGTTTTGTGAAAATATTCAAACAGAAATAGCCCGCAACCCAAATTTCTTGGACTGTATTGTATGGTCTGAAGAAACAAATTTTAGTAATAATGGAATGTATAACAGACATAACAATCATTATTGGTCTCGTCAAAATCCATTCCGTGTCCGTGAAACGAACAATCAGGTCAGATTTTCGTTTAATGTTTGGTGTGGAATCAAAAGTAACATGGTTGTTTTGATGCACATTTACGAAGGACATCTGAATGCAGCAAAATACATTAAAATATTGGAGCTTTTACAAAATCAATTAAACCTTCTGCCAGAAGAGGAACGAAATAATATCATTTTTCAACAAGATTACCTTACCACAACAGCAGAATTGCCAGGGCATACCTTAATGAAAATTTCAATGCCTGGATAGGTACAAACGGGACGATTAGATGGCCTGCAAGAAGTCCAGACCTGACGCCCATGGACTTCTTTTTATGGGGTCATGTAAAAAATGTTGTTTATGAAACTTGCTATGAAACCGTTCAAGAGCTAAGGATTGCGATAGAAAATGTTATTAGGGGCATACACCTCAACACTTTGCTGAAGGCTACAAGAAATGAATTTCAACGGCGACTAATGTTGTGTAGCCGGAACGACGGGGCTCATTTCGAACAATTAAATAATTTAAGTGTTACAAAATTGATAGTAAAATAAAGTTGATGTTAGATTTAACGATTATTTTTATTTTTAAGACCTAATGTTTGTTAGAGAAACTTTATCCTGAATATTAATACTACCGATTAGTATATTAAAATAAAGAGTGTTTATTTTTTTTAATTTTAGTTGGTTAGAGTCCCGGGCGAAGCAAGCGAGTGTTAAAAAATCTTTTAATGCAGATTTGTTTCTTTTCAAAAATAAAGGAATGTCTCTTTTAAGTAAAATGAGCTAGCTTAAGGATTTAAAGTAGTTTCCCTCCAGGGCCTGAGTTTAATTTCCACACTGTATATCTACTTTATAGGCTACTTATTTTACTCTGACTATTCCATGGAAAGAAGAGCCGAAGATCGGGGTCAGTGGCGCATCTTGGGAGAGGCCTAAGTCCAGCAGTAGACTAACTAATTGTGATGATGATAATCCTATAGAAAGCTTATCAATGACTATTGCCTTCTTTGTGATTTTTTACATGAATATAATTTTAAAATGAATAAAAATTAAATGTAAATTAAAATGAAATTCAATGGGGCAGATGATAAGCGGGGCCTATGTCCAGCAATGGACAGATAAAGGCGGATGATGATGAAATTATTGAATAAACAACAAATGTAATTGTGACATACAATAAATGCATTATTTTTACATGAAATAAGAATAATGTGATTACACGGCGTAGAAAAAAAGCGCAAAATTATTTTGAAATTATATTAGTAGACATAAACGCAGCGTGTTTTACACGCGTTAAAGTATTTATTAGTACATTCTTTGAATTTTTGGGACATTTTTCGCATGATTTACCAGCTTTTTGTTGTTGTTTGTAAATGAAATGAATATACTAAAAACGTACACTTAATAATAATGTTTTAAAAGGAAAACAGTAATATTACATTTATGACGTTTTGAATACAAAATAAATAATGACCATTTTATACTTACGCAAAGTTACACATAAATATATTTTTACACATTTAATTTATTTTACATTAATAAAGTCAATACACTGACTGACTGGAAGAGATACATGTGTGAGCTTCATACAGCAGCCCCTGATCCTCAATCATTCGAAAACCTATTCGGATTCAGAAGCTTCAATATTTAATTTTGAATATTGATAAATCCGTGAGCAATTTTGTCGCGGAAACCTTTCCAATTAGAATCACTGATTTTTTCGAATTGAAATATTAAGTAACCGATCGGAGCATTGTGAATGCTAAGATCCAAGTCGAAGTAGGCAGTTTCCGAATCCGAATTTGCTTTCCAATGATTGAGAATAACCCGGCAGCTTATTTATTATAAATGAAATAAAAATTACTAATTACTTAAAATATTTTTAATATTATTTGTTTTTGGCGAATCAGATAGTTTATGAGCTTATAACAAAAATACTGTTGCCCAGCAACAGTGTCTTTAGAGCCCGCACTAAGAATAAGTCCCGCGGCAAAATATGGTAATAATTGCTAGTCATTTATTGGCTGCTCACATATTCAACTATTAATAACATACTCATAATAACATGAATATTATGTTCAATCGATAATGCCATTCTAGACACAGATATGTATATTTAATCTTATTTATAAAAAAGTCATTAAATGAGAAGAGGCTATAACTTAAAAGATTACTGTTGGTAAGATCATAAAGATTCGCGATTGCAGCGCCACATCTGCGCTTTTCTTTCGTAGCGCGGACTCTACACTATATACTATTTTTTAAGGTAAACGCACACTATAATAATTCACAGTGTAATAACTTTTAATAAAACTAATATATATAATTTTGTAATTAAAGACAGCCCAGTCACAGCTGTATATTTCACAAGATGCTCGGTAATGATGCGCACGGTCATGAGCATATTATGGGTAATGTATGAATTAAAGGTGATGGGAGTCAAAAGTTAGAAAATATGAATATATAATAAATTGTGGTTAAATTGTCAAATAGTAGACCGCGAATCGGCAAACGTAGCGTAGGACGTCCTGTGACCAGGTGGAGTGACGATATACACAAAGCGGTGGGCAGTGACTGGAAAAGAAGAGCCGAAGATCGGGCTCAGTGTCTCATCTTGGGAGAGGCCTTCGTCCAGCAGTGGACTGACACCGGCTTATTAATATGATGATAATTTATTTTTTGAATTATGTAACTCATCATTCAATTTTAGAATGGTTAAGAGCTTTAGGGTTGCCGTAGATACATGGTAACGTAATCGCCTCGCCTTCGATACACTATATGTGTAGCAAGCTATAATAGATAACTCCCCATAGCATAGCTTGCGGCCCGTTTTCCACGTGACGTGGAGACACCTGTACAAACTTCGACAGTGACATTGACATAAAGTTGTCATATTAATATTGTTCATATTGATTTATTCCTTCAATTGGGTACACTTATGAACGTTAAGAAAATACAACAAATACGTATTAAAATAACAAAAGATAATAGAAATTAAAAATTAATAAACATATTCATAAAATTATATTACATTGAACACGGAACAATGCTCTATTCGTGTGAAGCCATTACAGAAAAATAGAATTATTGACTGACAAGAAAAATGTTACCATATTATAAAAATGTTACTATAATGTCAGATAATGTCAAATGTAAAATATTAAATAAGAAAAAAACTTACCAATTTTAAGGTTAAGGTTGAATATACATTGCCTACTCCCAGGTAACGCCTAGCCGTAGCCGCGGTGATTTGTTGACTATCCGCTACGGTGCCGTGTCGTTTGCTTTACGTATAGTGTACGATACAGCTTATATTATGTGCGTTTACCTTTACAATTAAAACTGTAGTATAAATAGTATATCATTAGTATATTCCCAGAACTAAGCAGATTGTGAGAGGCATGCACGTGGAGGTTTCATTTAGTGTAGTTAAAAAGATCGAGATTTTTTAAAGCTAACTAGAAAAATAGGTTATTATCATACCTTAAACTAAACAATTAAATAGTACTAGATACAAAAACTACAGAATTTATACAACATCGCATGTTATAAGGCTGATGTCTAATTCTACCTCTACATAGTATACAATAAGTTAATTAATTAGAACATAGTTATAACTCATACAGTTTCACTTCACACATACATTTTACATAATGGCACATACAGATGAATTTTTGAAATGAGACTGTAAGGACCTCAACCTTATAAGCAGTATAGTGTAGAAAAGCTTATTAACCGACTTCTAAATAATTTAAGATCGTTTAAAAAACTAAAAGAACCGACTTCTAACGTCGCGCTAGTCAATGTTGCCAGTAGACGTAGTAACTATTACATAATCTGTGCCAGTAAGTAAAGTGCCAGCCAAGTAGTGAGTCGTCGTGATAAGTAAATGCGTCGTAATATAAATGTTGATATATTAAAAACGGCTCGGCCGATTTCGTTAAAATTTAAATGGGACCACCTGGGTACCCTTTGAAACAAAAAAAGAAATTTCGAAATCGGTTCAGGCATCTTCGAGTAATCGGTGAAATTGAGAACCTCCTTTTTTGTGAAGTCGGTTTAAAAGAAAGAGCCTTTGTTCTCAATTCGTCGGAATACATATTATATTTTTTATGTATGTTCCCCAATTAGTCGACCTGGACCGAATTGAAAAGTTATTTTTTTTGTATGAGAGGTTATACTTTCCAAGTGGTCCCATTTAAATTTAATTGATATATGTTCCGAATCTCCAGAGATATGGAGATAAACATCTCAAACTAGGTTAAAATAAAGTAAGTTAAATTAGTATTTTAAACGATCTTAAATTATTTATGTCCTTAATTTTTGCCAAATATATTTTTTTATTAAAATTTCAACCAGCCAGAAAATAATGGTTAAATTGATACTTTTCTCATAAGTATGAAAACACTTTCAGACTAACTGAGGTTACAATACTAAAAAGTCAGATATCGCACAAAAAAACCGAATTGTATTTTGCATGGAAAAACGTTTAAATTTCATTTCATTTATTCCAAATGAATGATACACCCTATGGGAAATTACACATTTTTCACAAAATTGCATTCTTATCAACATAAATAAACAAATTGATTTTAATGAAAATTCCGATGCAAATTCTATAAACTAAATAAATTACCTACTTTTTTTGACTAAAAATGTTAATAATTGGCACATTCTCCTGTATCTATAAAGGATAAGGTACTTACCGATCTTAACCAAAAATCCCTGCATATAAAATTTCACTCTAAAATTCAGTTTTATAACCCACAATTTTTGTTTTATAACCTACAATATTTCAGTTTTATAAACCTCAGTATTTAGGTTTTATAACCCACAATATTTCAGTTTTATAACCCACAATATCTCAGTTTTATAAACCACATATTTTAGTTTTATAACCCACAATATTTCAGTTTTATAACCCACAATATTTGTGTTTTATAACCCACAATATCTCAGTTTTATAAACCACATATTTTAGTTTTATAACCCACAATATTTCAGTTTTATAAACCAAAATATTTTTGTTTTATAACCTACAATATTTCAGTTTTATAACCCACAATATCTTTGTTTTATAACCCACAATATCTCAGTTTTATAAACCACATATTTTAGTTTTATAACCCACAATATTTCTGTTTTATAATCCACAATATTTTTGTTTTATAACCCACAATATTTCACTTTTATAAACCTCAGTATTTAGATTTAGAACCCTCAATATTTCAGTTTTATAACCCACAATACTTTCGTTTTATAACCCACAATATTTCAGTTTTATAAACCTCAGTATTTAGGTTTTATAACCCCCAATATTTCAGTTTTAAAACCTACAATATTTTGTTTTGATTTTGAAGTTAGGAGAAACCTTACATTAATAATAAAGAAGACAATTTGAGTAATTACTTAAATTCTAAAAAGTTAATAACAATCACATTTAGAGACTTATCGAGTTTCAGTAAATCGATATTTTATCATATTTGCTATGGTTTTTAGAAGGTTTTTTACATTTACTTTACAATAGTTTATTGGTTAAGCATGGCGCTCCATTGGTGGGTTTTTCTATAACTTATAGGCTAGCGTTTGACCACCATCTCGCTTGGTGGTAACCGATTATATAATTGAGGTCGGTGCAATGAACACGCTAGACCTAGAATGGTTTGACTCGCAAGGGCTGTGTGTTGCCAGAACACCGTAAGGTTATGGCGGCAGATTTTTTCCTTGATTAGCAAGTCAGGCGGAACATCGATATAATGCTCTTACCGTTTGTTTAAAGCGGTAACGTCTGTTCTCAGCAGATACTGTGGCACACTAAAGTGTACTTTTCAGAATTCTGCGCGCCACTGCATCTGTTACTTTATGATATATCTAAATAATGAGTTCCACACATTTTACTGGCCACTTTGCCTTTCCGACTGATCTAAAACAGTCTATTTTACGGTTGAATTACAGAAAATACCGAAGATGCACTAGCAGAAGTCCTACCACTAAAAATAATTACCCTTTACCCTGGCATTTAGTAATGAGCTAAATTCAATCTAATGATATAGGAATATTAAACTATATATCGATCCATTAAAACCCGTACTACTTAGGTAAAGTTAACAATAGTGTGTAGGTATTACAAAATGGAAGACACCTCAGTCCGCAGATTAAACGCCATCTCGGGCACATTGCTCCTGTAACACAACAAAACAACAATTAATGAAAATTATTTTTTGTTAACACATTTGCTCAAAAATGCATTTACGAAGCCTGTACATATTGTTCGAAAGATTAAAATTACGCTCCATACAACGGAGCGTGCGGTGAAATAGGTACTCTCACCTAAGTACCTACTTTACCGCACGCTCCGTTGTATTGCGCCGTGGGTACTTTTACGGTTTTTTATTATTTCCGTAAAACCTACATAAGAATTCCACTAAAGAGTTTCAACATTGCGAGGATAAATAAGCTGAATTAACATAGCGCTTTCAAGGAGGTTCTAACGAACGTTCTTGAAAGCGCTTTTGCTTTATACGTTTGTCACACTTTAATACTAAAGAGTAAATGAGACGAAAGATGAAGTAGTTCTAATTTTTACACACATATGATGTCATTTGAAAATTGACGCCATTTTCATATTAAAAACGTCAAAGATTGTTTCATTTCGAGTTTTTAATTATTTAATTTATGTTTGTTTTTTGTCGATTATAGTTTTTTCTCTCAAATGTGTTGAAAAACGATGTATGACACACGAAATTATGTGTGTCGTATTTAATTATGTGTGATGTATGACGCTGAAATTAGTTTTAACAAACTCATGAATATGGTTCACCCCTCGACTTCGTCTCAGGCTTACATTCGTCTTCTCGTTTGTAAAAACCAACTTACCGCACTATCATAAACAACTATTATCGGGTTGGGTTGGGACAAAAGGTGTCCTATACATCGAGCTATCAATTTTTTTAATTCCAGATTGGTAAGCGCTCGACCACTATCTCACCTAATGTTAAGTGACGATGCGATCGACGATGTAGCACGCTTACCTAGAAGATACCTGTTCCCTCGCGAGTCCCCGGGTAGTAGTTACTGGAAACACAGACACCGGCAAGGAATTTTATTCCCTTGGCAGTACGTATGATAATAAGTGGCAATAGCCCAATGGACTGGCGAGCTAGAGGTCGTGAGTTCGATCCCCACCCATTGCACTATTGACGTGAACCCACTCCAGACACAAGCATATTTTAGCTTAGTTGGAGGGTTAACTAGACTATTAGTAATGTTCAACCCACACTCCAAGTAAGGTTTAAATATATGTATGCACTATGAGACAAACGGAGCGACATGTTGTGCAACATTTTTACTACGTTTTCGTCCCGACCCCGAGAGACAATGCTGTTAATGCAAAATTAACATGTTATATTTGATGTCATCTGTTGTTCATGTACTCATTATCTAATCAAGAAAATAGGCCTTTCGAATACGCCTAGCGACATCTAGCGGTTCACGTCAGTAGCTTTATCACACGAGTTACTATGCCATTCATAAATCAATAGGACGTAGCATAGATAACACAAAGTCAGTACAAATGTATTTGTCTATTCATTCATAGAAAACGGTCGAGTGAACTATTGTAAAATTATTGGTCGAATGAGATGTTCTGTGAAACATTCATTCGCCCACTCTCTTCGCAATTCAGGGATCGAGCAGAGCACACGTATCAGAAATACAACCGTATCAACGTCCATGTGGATTTCATTCAGTTCCCCGGATAGTTCCCCATTTTCAGAAGAATCAGAACAAAACTCAGACGAACCCGCCGAGCTGCGTGGTCGTACAAACTTTGAGGGGAGCAAGTACGCCAATTAACGCGCAGCGTGACCTTCGCACCCGGGCGCAGCGCCATCACCGCGACGCTGCCACCGGCTCCGCCACCAAATGCCGTGGAACATTTGCAGGTCACAGTACCGGTGGGTCACTCAGTCAGTGATATAGAATATTCTAGAATATTATAGAAATGTCACCAGAGGAGGTTGTAGCGATTAGTGCTGCGTACATACTTATTTTTTAAGTGAAACGTAAGCCAAAGAATAAAGTGTGATGTGGTTTTATGAAACCACGATGCAAGTGAAACTATTTGTTTATGTGTAGCTATGGTAGCTAGCTACTATGACAGCAGTTGACATGACACATTAGTATGTATACAAATATGGCTGCGGAAGCGTCCGCCAATCACAGCTAGACCTAAATGTCATACATCATATCCACCAATCAAACTGAAGCACCGGCTGTAATGCGACATGCGATAGATAGACGGACAAATTTGAGGCGATGTATTAAATATTTCTTTAATAGGTGGTGGATGCGGAATTTCTTACTACACCGAGAAAGAAAAATTAATATTCTAAGTGATCGTTAGTTTCGGTAGCAACATCGCGCGACACAGAGGCGCGACGCGTGTGCTCGCTCCGACAGCAGGAGCAGGCAACATGTCCCTTCATCATAGTCAGCTGGTATCAGTCCACTCCTGGACATAGGCCTCTCCCAACACATGTCACTGAGCCCGATCTTCGCCTCTTAGTTTCCAGTCACTGGCCACAGCTTTGCGAATGTCGTCGCTCCACCTGGTCACACACAGGACGTCTTTCGCTACGTTTCACTCTAGAACCAGTCTTCCCTAACTAAAAAAAAACTATCAGTCCAGCGGCAGATATCACCAACGCACTGCCACTTCAGTTTGCTAATCAATCTAACATGTCCCGCGTCAAATTAAATCTTGCGGGACTTGTTGACTTGGGACACTTTGCATCGTTGCAGCGACACGTAGATTGAGTGTTACGCCTCATATTGCGGGACAAAATTTCCCCTAGTGTATCCGAGGATTAAACTTAGGTTGCACAGTTCTCCTTGTAAATATTTCCTAAATATATGAGATCTTGCGTCGCGCAATGATATTCTCTGCGATGTTAGAACCAAATGCACTTGATTCGTCATCAAACATCTTAAAATTTGAACTCTTTATATTATAGCGTAAAGTCTGTGCAAAAAGAGAACCGTCGTGACGTTACGATGAACTAACAGTCGAATGTAAGGAAGGAAGGTACATACCTACCTAGCAGCACACGATAATGATGAGAGTAGGTACATACCAAGTATCAAACATTTTTAGTCGTACTAGCAGTGTTGCAAACCCTACTGTTTTAACAGTAGATTTAGTGTTTTTAACCCGACAACACTGTATTAGTATGATCTCCTTCTGTTTTTTGGTAGTTTATGCATTTACACAAGAATTACTTAACAAAAGACCTTGTAGTATTTAACCTTGTCTATTCTATGATGATAATTTTGATTTTGACAACGCACGCCTTATTAAGTTTCCTTATTTTTATCGGTAAAAATTACCACAAATACTTTAGTAGTTAGTGCTTTATGGACGGCCGGACAGGTACCACCCACTTAGTAAAGTGCCCCGCATTACATAACAAACAACCACATACTATCGAAAATCGATTTGAAATACAATAAATCGAACATTTAAAAAATGTACGTTAAGTTACTGTATTAGTTTTTTTAGTGAATATTAAAGCAGTACTACTAGAAGTATTGCTACGACTGCAGTAGTTGCATTTATTATATACCTAATTCTATAAAAAAATAAATTTTACTGTTTTCTACTGTTTTTTAAAGTTTGATCTAATGCTTTTCTATTTACTGGGGTTGGCAACACTGCGTACTAGTAATGACAGCTGCAGCAGTGTTGTCAATGCAACAAAAACAGTATTAAAACCACCGACGACCGACGCGACCTCAATTTCTACGACGGTTCTCTTCTGGCACAGACTCTAGTCTGAAATGCTCCATTGGGCTATTGCCGCTTAAGATATACTAGATAGATAGACTATACATACAGTGTGGAAATTAAACTCAGGCCCTGGAGGGAAACTACTTTAAATCCTTAAGCTAGCTCATTTTACTTAAAGGAGACATTCCTTTATATTTGAAAAGAAACAAATCTGCATTAAAAGATTTTTTAAAACTCGCTTGCTTCGCCCGGGACTCGAACCAACTAAAATTAATAAAAATAAACACTCTTTATTTTATTATACTAATCGGTAGTATTCATATTCAGGATAAAGTTTCTCTAACAAACATTAGGTCTTAAAAATAAAAATAATAGTTAAATCTAACATCAACTTTATTTTACTATCAATTTTGTAACACTTAAATTATTTAATTGTTCGAAATGAGCCCCGTCGTTCCGGCTACACAACATTAGTCGCCGTTGAAATTCATTTCTTGTAGCCTTCAGCAAAGTGTTGTGGTGTATGCCCCTAATAACATTTTCTATCGCAATCCTTAGCTCTTGAACGGAACAAGGTACTTAACGATAAATTAGCAAGCGTGTACTTCATACGAAGTCTTTGAGTGTTGGAGAGATAACAGAACTGTTACGTGTCTTTTGTTGTCTTGTCGTTTTTAGAGAAACTTTATCCTGAATATTAATACTACCGATTAGTATAATAAAATAAAGAGTGATTATTTTTTTAAATTTTAGTTGGTTCGAGTACCGTGTGAAGCAAGCGAGTTTTAAAAAATCTTTTAATGCAGATTTGTTTCTTTTCAAATATAAAGGAATGTCTCCTTTAAGTAAAATGAGCTAGCTTAAGGATTTAAAGTAGTTTCCCTCCAGGGCCTGAGTTTAATTTCCACACTGTATATATATATATATATATATATATATATATATATATATATAAAATTAATATACGCACACATAAAAATATGACAAGCCGTTTAGGCTCTAGGACGTGCCAAAGAAATATATATATATACATACATGCATACTTACATACAGACAAGTATACATACACTCAAAAAACATAAACCTCCTTCTTTCGCAGTTGGATAATAAGGCCATAACACACCTTGGAGCTACAGCGGGCCAATAGAAATTTCACGCCTTTTACCAGTACTACCTTTATGTTAATCCTTGTATATAGCTGAGATAAGACTTAGTTACCTGATGATCAGTGATGAGGTAGACGGGCAGAGAGCGGGCACAGAACTCGCACGGTATGACGGGGTCCCCGCGGGGCGGGCACGGGGAGCGCGCGCGGCGGGGGCGCGGGGAGCGCGGGGGTGTGGACCCCGCGCGGTACTGGGCCAGGTCGGGTCGACAGCCTGTCTGCAATGCGAATTAATGCCATTACATAAGATACATATATTTTTTTAACCGACTTCACAAAAATGGAGTTATTTATTTCACCTTTTTTTTTTTAATTTGTTACCTCTTATTAATCTAAAAACAACTAAATGATCAACATAATTTCATTATGAGATAAATAACAGATTTAAAAATTATGTTATGTTATTACATAAGTTTTGTAATAAGTGTTAACATCATAACTATAACCTACTCATTATCCATGTTAATGAAATAAAATAAATAAAATAAAATTAACCAATTTTTAACATTATTTTATTTCAGACAGATGTCCGTTTGGTTCCATAGTAATTTTATCGAGATCTGACAAGCATATTTAGAGATATGGAGATATAAACACGAGATTTCTTCATGATGGGATTTTAACATTTTGAACCCACTAACTCCAACGTCAAAGCCGACCATTCTCCCAATACACCACAGGGTTTTCACAACCTACCTATCTTTAGTTAATATTCTTGTAATAATGCATGGTGGTAGGACACTATCTAGTGTCCGCCTGGCCAGCTACCACCCTAAGTTAGAAAATCTGTCACCAAACATCTAATGTGTTCCGGCAGCTATGCTTGAGAGCCAGTTCCCATTCTAGGCCTAGCGTGCTTACCATCTTCGAATGCATCATCACTTACCATCAGGTGAGATAGTGGTCAAACGCTAGCCTATAAGATATTAATAAAAAAACCTCTTTTTAAATACGATTTTCCATCACAGGTTTTCCCAATGCAAGTATGCAGCTGAAGACCCCCAGATATAAGATAGTTCCACATTTTGCATGTTTTTGGAAGAAGCGACCTTATGTAAGGTACTAAAAGATACTGTTTTTTAGGGTTCCGTACCCAAAGGGTAAAACGGGACCCTATTACTAAGACTCCGCTGTCCGTCCGTCTGTCTGTCTGTCTGTCTGTCTGTCCGTCTGTCTGTCCGTCTGTCACCAGGCTATAGCTCATTAACCGTGATAGTTAGACAGTTGAAATTTTCACAGATGGTGTTTTCTGTTGCCGCTAGAACAACAAATACTAAAAACAAAATAAAGTTAAAAATTAAAGGGGGTCCCCATACAAAAAACGTGTTTTTAAACGCCATCTATCTAATTAGTTTCGGCAAAATGACATAGATGGCGCTAGTAAACGAGCCCCGTCTTTCTAGATCGCGACCAAACCAAATATTCTTGGTAATATCAATTAATCAAATATATGAGGTTGAAACTCTGTTATGTTTCGTATTGTACGGAACCCTCCCTAAGTGTGCGATAAGAGACGCGATGCTGACTCGCACTTGGCCAGTTTTATTTTTAATAGTGATAATCTACTTAGCCTAGCGTAGATGCCTCACTGCAATTACAATCTAGCCTTATAACTAGGCTAATAAGTAATTTGATTTTAACTTAATTTACTATTTGAATATTACCAGGCTTATCACTGCACTCCGCGCGGTAGCTATGAAAATGCTAGTACCTCCGCGGCAGCCAGTGGGCTACAAGTTCAGTCAGTAGTGTCACGCGCGTCTTTATTTTACTATTCAATCTGTTTTCTCACAACACTCAACCTTACAGTAAGAGACAGCTGACGGCCCGCGACCTCACCGAATGATACAGACTCTCGCAGCGCGGACTTACGGTACATTTTACGGTGCGCAACACGAGGTTCCTAGTTACTATTAGTTTATTCTGTGACGCAAATTCAAGGTCGCGTCCGAGGCGTGTAGCGTATTTTGAACGTTACCGACATTGTAACTAGGTTTGATCTCGCATTTTTGCTCGCAGAGAATGCAACTTCTGTACTTTTACTATTAATTATTCTGTGATATTACTAAGAATGTGTCCATTTACACTTTTCCTAGTCTCTATTAGGGGAAGAAACGTTGTTCTCGTAAGATATGGTGATGATAAGACATGTATATGAAGATACCTGATGCTGCACCAGGTCATCTGCCGGCACCAGCTCCGTGCAGAACTCGCACGGCAGCCGCACCACGTCCTCGGGGCTCGGGCTGCGACGGTCACTGCAATCACGTCATCAACAACCACCATTAAGGTCACAGCCAACCTATACTACACCGCTCCCACACGGCAAAATAGTGTTCATTAAAATGTGAGCTTTAGGACGTCCTCTGTAGACAGACTTTACATTGACAACACAAATTATCAGACAGCTTGCGGTAGCCAAACCTACCGCTCCCGTACTACTTGATAGTCGTAGACAGAGAAAAGAATAGACCGCGGGTAGCTTCGTCTCCTTCCCACATGAAATAGGATATACTATCCATACTCATCCATAGTAATGGAGTTATTCCATGTAACGGAAAAGGACAAAGCTATAATATTTTCCTCTCTCAGTGCGTGCCGGTTTTTACAGGGTCAGTAACGTAGTTCGTAGTAGTAGTAGCCGTTCTTAGCTTAACGAACTTTGACCTTTATTGCTATGTATCACTGGGTTCTAAATACATATATGGTCATGTTTTTTTTTATATCTTATAGGCTAGCGTTTGACCTAGAATGGGAACTGGCTCTCAAGGATAGCTGCTGGAACACACTGTTTGGTGACGTATTTTCTAACTTGAGGGTGGTAACTGGCCAGGCGGACACTAGATAGTGTCCTACCACCATGCGGGGGTTGTTGGTTTCTTAACGATGTTTTCCTTCACCGGAGGGCCACTGTGAGAAGCGTACATAAATTGTTCTGTAGAAAAATCCATTGGTGCACGCCGGGGTTTGAACTCGGTACCTCTGGCATCAAAGCCGACCGTTCTCCCGATTACGCCACCGGGCCCTCGCAATTACAATCTTCTGTCTCATGTGGCCACGATATCCAAATCTCTATAGTTTTATCAATCTACGTTGATAGTTGACGTTTTGCTTACCGCATACTTACTGCGCGCTTCAAGCGAGCAGCCCGCGCGTCGTTTGCGCGCAGACTGTTCGCTTGAAGCTCGTTTCTGGCTTGTCGGTGTCGCGTGAACAAAAACATTGCGCCATGGTCAACGAGGCTTTTTGGTCGTTGTTAATGAATACTTACTGTCCTTCAATCATTTATTATAACTTTCTTTATTTTTTAATATTATAAAGCGTTTGACCACTATTTCACCTGTTGGTAAGTGATGATGCGGTCGAGGATGGTAGCACGCTAGGTCTAAAATGGGAACTGTATCTCAAAGATAGCTGCCGGAACACATTAAATATTTGGCGGCAGATTTTCTAACATGAGAGACCACCCTCAAGTTGGAAAATCTGTCGCTATCCTATGATGATACAAAATGGTGTCCGACCACCATGCGGGTGTTACAATACAATGTCATTTATTCACTGCAAAATGTTGGTACAAGAGATGTTTCAATGGTGCCTAAAACATTTTGTCACATTACGACATGCAAATAGAACTTAAAATGATAACGAAAATATACAGACATAAGTATCTAATAATCTGGCACTTTCAATATTATAAATACACATATTGTCCTCAATATTACCTAAAATAATGTCAAATGTTTCAAAAGGAAGTCTATTGTTTATTCTGTGGCAATGTCGAAAAATATAAAAATTGAAATTGTAAATGTTGGGGGTTTCTTAACGATGTTTTTCCTTCAGCGGAGGTCCACTGTAACTGTCGACGGGAAAATCCATTGGTGCACGGCGGGGATTGAATTCGGTACCTCTGGCATCAAAGCCCACCATTCTCCCACTTTACCACTGGGCCCACTTTTGACAACACAAGTATTAATAAATTACTAATGACCTAATGTGAAGTAATGTATGACCAATTCCATTTTTAATACAATCGACTCGACTACATTCATTTAAATTGACGGAGTAAAAAGGTAACATAAACATACATACATACATTAAAAAAAAATACAGACGAATAGAGAACTGCCTCCCTTTTCGGAAGTCGTTTGTTAAGGACAGAAACTTACTTGTTATTGTTCGCGCTGTTATTATTAACGTTGTATGGAGCTGTCACCTGCAAACAACAAAACACTATATATTATGTTTCTTTGAAGTGTTGCACAATTTATATTTTTATAAATTGTTAAACACAATCCAAAATTTCATCGTACCGACGGGACTTGAACCTGCAACCTCCGGAATAACATGTTCCGGTGCTTTGCCAATTAGCTCGCAGTGCATACGTGCACGGACAAGGTTAGAGCGATAACGGGAACCCGAGTACCAGAAAACGTGTCCGAGTTACGATCCTTCCTGAGATGGTAATGTATTATGCAAAGTTCATCGAAAATCTTAGTTCCATTGCGGCACCGCTATATTATTTGCTAAGAACGGGTGTAGCGTTCGAATGGACGGACGAATGTCAAGCGGGCTAATTGGCAAAGCACCGGAACATGTTATTCCGGAGGTTGCGGGTTCAACTCCCTTTGGATAATGAAATTTTGGATTGTGTTTAACAATTTACAAAAACACTATATAATTAAAAACATGCGCAAAACCAACAAAACTAATTTACACTTGGTCAGTATCTCGCTTGACCATATGTGATGATTCGGTATAACATGGAATCGCGCTTCTCTAGAAAATAATGACAATAGTGTGGTAAGGCGTAATGCCATCAACTGATTGTGTGTCCGATGAATGAACGTTAATAATGTGGCGCCACTGAGTAAAATGGTCCTGATGACAGATGTCAAGCTTTCTTAAGCTATCAATGTGTCTACAACTTAATGAAAAATCGCATCTCAGAGTACCCAAGATACAGGCCTCGAGCCTTGTTTGGGACTCAGTAGTAGGTACTACAAACTCTGTTATTATCATTATATTTTATCCCCATATTCTTGCGGAAACGGGAAGTAGGCGGGTGAAACTGCAGGGCGTTGCTAGTATTATGATATGAACGCGCCTTGAGAGTTAGACCATTCCAGTATGGTCTGACTCTCAAGGACTCCTAGGCCTAGCGAGTTCACTATCTTCGACTGCATCATCACTTACCACCAGGCGAGATATTGGTCCACCCCTAACCTATCAGATATGAATAAATATAGCACTGACCTCGTTGAGCCCCCGCCGGAGCGCCCGCAGCGAAGACTTGATCTCTCCGAACCTGTCTCCGTCTCCGCGGAGCTGCATCTCGTTGAACCGAGCCATGAACTGCTCGGGAGACATCGGTTTTAAGTTCTGGAAACATTGTTACACTGAATATTGCCAGGCCTGTCGCACTCCATGTACTTGCCGCGTTAATTAATATGCGAAAGTATGGGCCAGTTTCACCGGTTCCTGATAGCGCTAATATTAAGAAATCTGATAGATTTTTGACAGCTTTTATATGGTGTCGTGTGACGCATTATCAGGAACCAATGAAACTGGCCCTAAACCTAGATACAGTGTCAGTAAAGGTCATGAGATCGTTAAAAAAACCAAAAGAACCGACTTCAAATGCCGCGCTATTAATTTTCAGTACCAAGTTTTAGGTTTATCTCTGGAGATTCTACAATGGTACCACCCGGACATCTCCTTTCCAACAAAAAAGGAATCATCAAAATCGGTTCATAAACGACGAAGTTTTGTTTTGACAAATCGAGACCCCCCCCCCCCCCCCCCCGTACATCAATAGATAGGTGCGTTTTTCACTCTGGCCCACCGGAGAAGGCCAACCCCCACATGGTAGAAGTTATAATTCGGCGCCCTACAAAGAAATTATAATGTCTAGTGTCCGCCTGGCCAATCACCAAACATCTAATGTGTTCCGGCAGCTATCCTTGAGAGCCAGTTCCCATTCTAGGCCTAGCGTGCTGCCGTCCTCGACCGCATCATCACTTACCAACAGGTGAGATAGTGTTCGCTAGCTGGCCGCTAGCCTATACGATGTATTATAACAAACGCTTGTAAAAATAATAAGAACAAGGAGTACCTTAAACTCCTGCCGTCTCTTTTCCTCTTCCTCTCTCTTCTTCTTCATGTGACGTCGGTACTCCTCCTCGGTGTCGGGGTTCTGCAGCGCGTCCATCTTGCGCAGCTTCTCTATCTTGGCAGCCGCGGTGAGGACGGGGGGTAGACCTACAATATGGAATATGCATGATTTTTTTAATATGTTTATTTCACTGAATACATCCATTTAACACAGTAAAAAATTTAAACAATACTGAAAGTGTTCAAATTAAGCTACAAAATATAGTTTTAGCATTGAAAAAATATGAGGTATCTAAAACGCTGCCAAATTTTCGCGCGCCTTTGTGACGTCACAGTGCACCACACAGTCTCCACAGATTAAATATTTTTAATAGAATTACTACGTATTCTTACTACAGTGCATACTATTTCTATGAAAAAGATTTAATCTTTGGAGACGGTGTTGTGCACTGTGAAGTTAATTTCTAATTGACAAGTGGTGATGTGTTTAGCAAATTTAAATTTCCCACACTTGTTTTGCATTTTTTATATAATATTTTAACACATGTAAGACTATTTTATTTACAAAAAAATGTTTAACATACAACACCGGAACAATAATGATTCGAAAATAATTGATTTCAAGTAAATTTATACCACATGCATATTCCCTATTATATAACTATTAGGAGATTGGGAAGTCTTAAGAGGTAACGCGGGGTGCACTTTTCCATACAAATGTATTCCCCCGTTTCCTCCTTGGAAAATGATTTAAGAGCAAAATTTGTTTCCACAAAAAAATCAAGGTCTGCTGTAGCTAGCTAGTATTAAAGAAATATAAGCCTTTAAATCTCCTATTTGAAATTGTTGAAGGGTCATATTTCTATTTACAATTGGTTGGACAAAAAAAGAAAATTATATGGGCGTAGCTACAGCAGACCATGCTTTTTTGTAGAAACAAAATTTGGAAAATGGGGTAATAAAGTGTGAAAATCAATATTGTTTCGGATTGCGCTAAAATTTGGCATGCAGATAGATATTACGATATAAGTTCCCTCTGAGAAAGGATTTTCCAAAATTAACCCTCGAAGGGGATGAAACGGGGGTTCAAAGTTTGTATGGAGAAACAAGATTAGATAGTCTTTTCTATCCGAAACTTCACACAAGTGCTTCAGTAAAAAAATAAGTAAATACGTGTTTCAGGTTTTTTTGAAATTCCTCCCCTAAGAGGGTGAAATGGGGTAATAAAGTGTGAAAATCAATATTGTTTCGGATTGCGCTGATATTTGGCATCCAGATGGTAATTTTGACGTAGGTATCCGCTAAGGGATTTTTCAAAATTCACTCTTCAAGGCATGAAGTGGGGGTTCAAAGTTTGGATAGTCATTTTATTCGACATTTCACACAAGTACTTCTGTAAATAAATAAGTAAATACGAGTTTCAGACTTTTTCAAAATGCCACCCTAAGAGAGTGAACTGGGGTAAATAAGTCTGAAAATCAATATTGTTTCGGATTGCACTTTTTTGGGTTTTTCGGGTTTTATAAATATGAATCCTGATTTGTCTTAGTCACGCAATAACATGAAAACAGGTGAACCGATTTGGCTAATTCTTATTTGATGTCTTTAATGATAGAATCGTTTTTACAAAAGAAAAGTGTTAAGTAAATAAAAGGAGTTTTTAACGCGGGCGAAGCCGCGGGGGACTTCTAGTTCGCTTATAAATTTCTATTTTAAATGCAAAACAAATGCAATGTTTCTAAGCAATTATAAGTTTTAAGTTCATATTTAATATATTCATTTTTCTTTTGTCGGTTTTTTTTTCTTGTAAATATACTGTACACTGGCCATACTTTTGACACTGGCAGAAAAACGCCAAGCAGCGTTTAAAAGCCATAAGAAGAAGAAGAAGAAGAAGAAGACTTCTATCTTCATCCGTGATACAGTGTATGGCCAGACAGCTGTCATCAGGCCCATTTCACTCAGTGGTGTCACCTGTTGAGCAAGAAATCAGTAGCTCCTATTGAGGAATTTATTCTGAAAAATATGTGGGAACCTGGCTTCAGTGCCTCGTCTCACTGCCGTCTTATATATAATATTAAAATAATTACATTTAAAATTTAAAACCTCCCGCGACTGATCTATGTATCAATCTGTTTATTCAGACTGTTGATACAGATAATCACGCTATGGCGAATGTAGGCGAGAAAATCTAATTCCCCAACATCTTCCACTGGGTCGTGGACTTATTTACTAAAACTTAAAACCTAAACAAAGTAAGAACAATACTCACCAAGTGAGCTTCGTAGTTGGGATGTACAAGGACAGCCTAACTATATGTGTCTAGCTACTTTACAGCTACCCAATTTCTTCCAGTACCCATTTCAAAGAGCCCAAATACGACAACTCTGCTAAAAGTTGGTAAGGAGTTGAGTATTCTGCCAATTCCAGGAGATGTCCCAGCATCAGGTCAATGGTTGCACAATAGATTGAAGTAGGAGAATAGCGAATATCAAATGGATCGAGCCTATGAAAGTTGATTTCGTAACGTCATCAACTAGAAATGAGCTCACCGTCTTAAAGCCGCTGAACGGATTTTCATAAATTAAAGCTAGGAACACTCTCGAATCTCGATTAAGCTACCAATAAAAAAATAAAATAAACTGGCCAAGTGCAAGTCGGACTTGCACTCGTAGGGTTCCGATTCCGTACCACACTACAATATTTTATAAAATCGAGCAAAAAACGCTGAAAGAAATCACGTTTCTTGTAATAAATTGATAAATCGATCTATAGTCTGGCCATAACTGCTGTACACTCCCTGAGGTATGCGCGGCGAGGTGGGAGCCGGGGAAACAGACTGTGGGGACGGCAGACTGACGGAGCGCGTCCCCCCCGTCTCGCCGCGCGCATACCTCAGGGAGTGTACAGCAGTTATGGCCAGACTATAGCTAAGTTTTCATTTTCAGAAAATGTTGTTTTATCTGTTTTCAGATAATGAAAAACTCCTACAATATAATTAGAATATGAAGGTAAATTTCGCCATTGCTACAATCGTTACGATAGCTCAGTGGGAGATCGATAGGATGGCGATCAGAAGGTCCCCGGTTCGAGTCCAGACGAGATAATTAATTTTTACAAGTTTGTTCTTTTGTAAGAAGACTATTATTGGGAGCCAAAAAATTACATGAAACACGATTTACAAAAAAAAAAAGATTTCGAGTAAAGCTCGGTCATCCAGATATTATTATATTATATTACCGTGTCCATTCCAAACAATAATTATAACAGGAGCCGCGTGTTTATTCAGTACAACGCCATCTTACGAACACTAACGACAACTAAGTGTAAGTTAACACATAGGTAATTAATATAATTAATACAGTCAAACATTCTTAGATGGCGTTATAGTAAAATGCCGAAAAACACGTTTCATGTATGGAGACCCCCGTAATTTTTAACTTTATTCTGTTTTTAGTATTTGTTGTTATAGCGGCTACAGAAATACATCATCTGTGAAAATTTCAATTGTCTAACTATCACGGTTCATGAGATACAGCCTGGTGACAGACGGACAGACAGACAGACAGATAGACAGACAGATACCCTTTGGGTTCGGAACCCTAAAAACTATGTAAATCAAAATCGGTTCATCGCGTTGAACGCTACGATGCTACAGAGAGACACACATTTTATGTCTACCTGTGTATCTATGAAAATACACAGACATACACGTGACACGTCAAACTTACAACTCTTTTTGTGTCGGCAGTTGCAAAAATAGAAGTCAAAGTCAAAGTCAAAGTCAAAGTCAAAGCATTTATTCAGTATATGGGCAAATTAAAAATTAGCACTTACACACGTCAAATAACATTAAATAGATCATATTCAACAAAAAATATAGATATAACAGAAACATAACGCTTTGAATTTACAAAAAAAAAAACAAAGGTATTGAGCCATTCAGCTTTCATCTAGACGTCGAACGTCACACTTAAAACACATGTTTAATTCCCCTTATTAATGTAGGGTTGCCAACCGTACCATTACGTGCACTCGCAAAGTCTATGATTGGAAACAAATTGCTGAAAACCAAGCTCAGTGACGTGTCATAGGAGAGGCCTATGTCCAGCAGTGGACGGAAATTGGCTAATAATGATGATGAGTCTATGATTAGTACTTACCATGAGCTAAGTTGTACCGGTTCTGTTCCTCTCTCTCTCTTTCCTCACGTTGTTGTCTCTGCAGAGCCGAGTAGTAGGGCAGGTCGCGGCGCGCGTCCGCGGGGGGCGCCACCGGCGGCCGGGGAGCGGGGCGTTTTTTCACCGCGCCGCGGGATATTGCCCTAAAACATATATTGAGGATATCTCAACGTATCCTCACTACACCTCCTAAATGTGTCGGTGGACTTCCCTTAAGCGTTTAAAATAATAAAAATATAGTTTAAAAATCTAAAAAGAACCGACTTCAATGCCCCGCTATTAATTTTCAGTACTAATTTTGAAGTGTTTATCTCCATATCTCTAGAGATACTTATCAGACCTCGATAAAATTACCATGGTACCACACTTGGGATATCTCCTATCCAACAAAAAAATAATAATCAAAATCGGTTCATAAACTACGAAGTTATCCGCGAACAAACATTAAATATATATATATATATATATATACGGTCGAATTGAGAAAGCTCCTCCTTTTTTTGAAGTCGGTTAAAAACAACCGACGACATGTCCATTGGCTTATAAACTAGATGTGCCCCGCTGTTTTACCCGCGTAGACATCGTTCCCGTGGGAATATTGGGATAAAAAGTACCTATGTGTTATTCCAGGGTCTAGGCTATCTTACATACAAAATTTCAGCTCAATCGGTTGAGTAGTTTTAGCGTGAAGAAGTTACAGACATACACACAAACTCTCGCCTTTATAATATTAGTAGGATGTCTTCTAATATTCCCTAGAATTTTAGTTTATTAACAAGAACCTAGAAAAGCACTCATAGTTGTATCGATTTTTTAATTTTGTTTTATGAGGGCCCGGTGGCGTAATCGGGAGAACGGTCAGCTTTGACGCCAGAGGTACCGAGTTCAAACCGCCGTGCACCAATGGATTTTTCTATGGAAAAAATTATTTGTGCTTTTCACAGTGGCACTCCGGTTAAGGAAAAACATCGTTAAGAAACCAACAACCCCCGCATGGTGGTAGGACACTATCTAGTGTCCGCCTGGCCAACTACCACCCTCAAGTTAGAAAATTTGTCACCAAACATCTACGGCCTTACTAATAAAAATTTGCCTATACATCTGTTAAACGGTTGTACAGTTGCACGATGAAAAAGCGCTAAACACGCGTCAATCCATTGTTTGACTAATAAACGTTGAATAGGCGGTGGGTATCTACATAGACGTTTAACACTTTTTCTTTTTCTTCTGGCAACTATTAGTCAGTTCGTTTAGAAACTGTTGTCGTCTTAAATAGTTCCGTAAATGATTATTTCATAAAGTTTACTAATTATTAATATTAGTCATGAAATTTTGTTTTAGGAATGCAATATTAATCAAACTACGTTGTTTTTGGAACTTCTTATTGAAATTAGTTGACATAATGGAAAATATTTTCTTTTAGTAGGAGTGAAAGAATTAAAACAAATTTTAGAACGAAACACTCAAATTGACTGTTGTCCTCTGTCTACGCTGTTGACATTGTAGCCATGGAGACTAGTGGTCTCCATGGCTACAATATAAACATGATTGTAGCCATCTTTGAACAAATTGTCAATTTCCAAAGAGAATGTAATCACTGCGTTTCGTTTCTTCCGCATAGCTTTTCGTAAACCTGTAATTTGTATTTAAAATGCAAAATCTGAATTGTTCAAAAAATGGATCTGCACGGTCTTCATAATGTTTTCGATTTTTTTATTTGCCTCTTCTATCTCCCAATGGTCAAATATGTCGAAATAATTTATGTAATCCATTTCAATGAGAACAAATCTAACACATACAAACGATCCTCAATTAACAGCATACTTTTTGAAGTTTGAAGAATCAAAACGTTTTTTTACAGAATAATAGACACAGATTCAATAATAGTTACTTTGTCTAGACATGATTTCAATCAGCTGATAATAGAGAAATCATTTTAGAGAGCCATTTTAATCATTAACACACTCGCTAAACTAGGGTCCCAGGCTGTTTAAGAAATAGACAGCCTCCTTTGATAATGGCACATCTGTATACCAACTTTATCCGAGGCTTACGTCAAAAATATTTTTATTGGTCAGCTTTTGTGGTATACAACGTGTGTACAGAGTGAAAAAACTTTATTAGTAAGGCCGCTAATGTGTTCCGGCAGCTATCCTTGAGAGCCAGTGCCCATTCTAGGCCTAGCGTGCTTACCATCTTCGACCGCATCATCACTTACCAACAGGTGAGATAGTGGTCAAACGCTAGCCTATATGATATAATATATATATATATATATATACATATTTCTTATTATGTAATATTCTTCAAATTATCAGTTTTAAAGAACTCTGTCATCTCAATAAAATGCTGCAAATGAGAAAAAACATCAAAGAGGGTACTCACAAATTCTTGTCAACTTTATTAGCAGCTTCCTTGTTGATGTTGATCTGAGGCTGGTCATTGGTTCGCTTCTTGACTCCGTTGACAGGCCGGTCCTGGTGACCAGCACTGGCTTGCTGGCGAGGGAAATCGTTCCTCAGGGCTCCTCCGCTTGGACCCGCGTCTTGTAATGTGGTGGGGCGGGTGGCGGGTTTGGTGCCTGAGGAAGTAATAACTGATATATTTGTAATAAACTAGCTGATACCCGCGATTTCGTTCACGTACACCAAACATTTAGTATGTTCATCCTTACGCTATAAAGTATCTCCTTGTTATATTTCAGTAGGATTGGATTCGTCCGTTTAGGCGTGATTAGATAACAAACAGACAGAGGGACAGAGTTACAAACGTTTTTTTTTAATATAAGCACAGTTTTACAATCATACAGTTTAGACTTGAATGTACTTGCACAGAGCAACGGCGGGGTACTCGCGGGGAAGCGGGCGGCGTGGATCGCGGTCCTCAATCTCGCTTAGTTTGTGCACTCGCACTCTGCGGGTCGCCGCGACAGTGTAAGATCGAGTACTCTGCCTGAGTCTGTGTTTCCAGTTAAGTACAATATAGGGGGTCTTCAAATCGCGAGTGAATGGGTATCTTCTGGGTAAGCACGCTCCATCATCGATCGCATCATCACTTAACATCAGGTGAGATAGTGATCAAGTGCTACCCAGTTCGGAATAAAAAAAAAAAAAACTTGTTCTGTGTATGGATGTTCCGACAGCAAAATACAACAAGGACTTATGATTTCATTTCCCCGTGACGCGAGGGAAGTTTATTCCTATAACATAGTATCTAACCAAATATTGTCTAATACTATTATTTGCAATGAAATGAGTTTATTTCACGTGAAATACCTAGAGTATAAAAAAAATTGTTTGTAAAATTATTTCGCACATAACATAGCACATAAATGATTAAAACAAAAGCAACAGATGTTCAATTTACATTAATACTATTAGTTAATACTTTAAGTAAAAATTTTATTTAGTAAAAATGAGTTGAGGATAAATAATGACTTCAAGAAGCTTTGTGAAAAAAATTACGACATCATCAATATTTGGTACCTATGCAGGCAATGATCTTCTATATAACCTAAGGTTTGTACCTAAGTACATACGCATCGCGTCGCTATGATCTTGTGTGAACCAGAGTTTAACACTACTAATCCGTAGGACTATTATCTTTTCTGTGCTACTAATAAGTTTATTTGATATAGGTACCTACCTACCTACGCTTCGCGCACGGGCTACGGCTGATCACGCGTTGATACATTATTTTTTTTGTGTAAAAAGGTACTATACTTTCGCATAGAATATCTCTGTGAGACATTCTTGATCTCTTATTTTACAAAATAAAATAAAAATAGTCTCTTAATACATCAATCAGCTCGTAGTTATTGTTTCTGACAACCCTTGCACATTTGCGGCTGATAGCGTATGTACCTACTCGGGCGGCGGTGTCGTCCGTCATCAAAAGCGATTCTCAACTGTATGATTGTAAAACTGTGATATTAGTCTGGAAGTCTGGATGTTCTTGAAGTATATTATAACTTAGTGATGCGCGCGCACAACAACACAATTTTTTTACTGCACCCTAAAGTTAGTCGATAAATCTAAAGGAAGACAGATGTATCGGGTAAATAGGGAATATGCATGTAGCTCCGATTTATTGGAAATATTTTTGAAGTTATACTTCTTTTGGCGCGAGAGAGGAAAATGATGTGAGTGAATTTTTACGATGCGCGCGCACACCGACACCTAAATGTAACATCGTGAAGTTAGTTCTAGGTGGTACGATGCGCGCGCACACCGACACCTAAATTCTACACCGTGAAGTTATTTCTAGGTGGCATGACTATGTTCAAGTTGTATATGTCATATTTAACGTCATATTTTTACGTTAATAAAACCTTTTTCATTTAAATAAAATCTTTTTGATTAATTTCAATATTTATCGTTAATCACTACTGCATTTTAGCTATTTTTTTCCATACGCCACAGAAGTATAACTTCTAACGCGTGTACATAAGTACACTCACTCTTTTTTTTTCGACTCTTTGTAATCCTGGAATTATAAGTAAGACCTTTTTTTTATTTCATTCCATTTTTGATTTGATTAAAATAATAAATAAAAAATGCAAATCAAGCGAGGGAAATTTACAGTCCCACAAGTATAACTTGGCGGTGGTGGTTTTTGGGACTAATTCCGCTCTCTTGAAAATGATAGTTTGACGTTTGAGAGATTACCGCGACATTATTGTTGATAAATCTGCTACATTAAAATAGTTCAATAATGCCAAAAGTAATTAAGAGTGGTTTAAGAGAAACTGTTATCAAAGTACAAAGTAAAAGCACAGTGGCGCACAGCCGAGCCAAGTTATACTTGCCGGACTGTAAGTTTGTAAAAAAATTCACCATTGGTCGAATCGAATGTTGACGTCACAACACACCACGTCACGTGATAGAAATAGCTAGTATGCTTTAAGTTACTTGAGGTTCTCTCTGTAGTCTGTATAAGTATGTATCTGACGTAAGTGCGTAACGTCGCAACACACTACCAAAGAGCCCGGGAAATGATGGCGTTTAAACTGGTCAAATTTATTTGATTATTTAAATATTTAATAACATGATTTTGACGTATACTGCGTCTATATATGAATACTGCCTACAACTTGAATAAATGCTTTGATTTGATTTATTTAAAAAATAATCAGACTATACTAATATTATAAAGAGAGAACATTTTATTTTTGTATGTTTGTAATGATTCGGCTCAAAAACTACTGAACCGATTTAAAAAATTCTTTCACTTAATACATAGAATGGACTTTCGGAATGAAAATAGGCTATATATTATCCCGTTTAAATCAAAGGTTAATTGGAGACCTAATTTGCAACCTAAGTCGGCAAAAAAACGGTCGAAAAAACACGTTTCTTACGAACGCTGCTTAATTGAAAATAGATAGAAGAATATTTTCTATGCAAGAGTTGTACAACCTAATAAGACCTACAAAAAAGTCCGCGACAGCATATGTCTATCTCTCACAGTAACCATTTTAATCTTAACATTTTTGTTAAAAATTTTTACATAACTTCCAAGGCTATTTTCAAGTATATAGTACTAGCAGCCCGCCCCGGCTTCGCACGGGTAGAACATATATGCCTACAAAATTTGCATCAGTTTGTTGCATCGAATATAAAATATGAACATATTTAATAACCATCGTCATATTTCATCCAATTTACACAAAACCTTAACGAATTATGCACCTAAACCTTCCTCATAAACACTCTGGCTATTGGTGAAAACCGCATGATAATCCGTTCAGTAGCTATTGAGATTATTGCGAACAGACAGACAGACGCAGTGATGAACTTTGTTTTATAATACTTACGTATTGATATTGGACGGCCCTTTGGCGTAAAGGATAGTTACCCTGATTCTGACCCGACGGTCGTTGGTTCTAATCCTAGCTATATACCTACCAATGAAAGTTTTATGTGCATTCATTAATCATGAGTTTTCGTACAGTGGTAGTGGAATCATTAAATCTACCAAAAAGTAGCTTACCACCAAGGAGTACATCTGCCGCCGTAACCTTACGGCGTTCCCCGACGAAAAATCAACGATATTGTAAGAACATGGAAGCCTCCTGGACTCTACAGAATACTCAAATCCTCACCAACTTACAGCTCAGATTTTAAATGTCGTGTTTAGAGTCATTGGAAAAAGCTATTATACATAGATCAGTCGGGGTGGTTTAAAATATTATATTATATTATTATATATATAGATGAATATTATTTTATACAATAGATCATATTATTATACTATATTGACTTCAAATTGATTGTGATCGGTGGGGATCTACAGCATAGCTAAGCTTATAATAATAAATATTTTATTAATTTTGCGATGCGTGTTTGTGAAATTCGTGATATCTTCTAGAGTTTTCATTTGAATTATATACTGTAAACGACAATTTTAATCTATAATATGTGGCCAAGCTAATTAACGTAATTATTTGGATAAGGATTAATACTATATACTTGAAAATAGCCTTGGAAGTTATGTAATATTTTTTAACAAAAATTTTAAGATTAAAAAAGTTACTGTGAGTCAACTTTAAGAGATAGACATATGCTGTCGCGGACTTTTTTGTAGGTCTTATTAAGTTGTACAACTCTTGCATAGAAAATATTCTTCTATCTATTTTCAATTAAGCAGCGTTCGTAAGAAACGTGATTTTTCGACCGTTTATTTGCCGACTTAGGTTGCAAATTAGATCTCCACGAATGTACCTTTGATTTAAACGGGATAATATATAGCCTATTTTCATTCCGAAAGTCCATTCTATGTATTAGTGAAAGAATTTTTTAAATCGGTTCAGTAGTTTTTGAGTTGTAGTAGATATGTTCTACCCATGCGAAGCCGGGGCGGGCTGCTAGTATTTTATATTTTTATTATGTTATATAGATGTACATAATGAGTGAAATAAAAATATAAAAAAATAAAACTGGCCAAGTGCGAGTCAGCATCGCGTCTCTTATCGCACACTTAGGGAGGGTTCCGTACAATATGAAACATAACAGAGTTTCAACCTCATATATTTGATTAATTAATATTACCAAAAATATTTGGTTTGGTCGCGATCTAGAAAGACGGGGCTCGTTTACTAGCGCCATCTATGTCATTTTGCAGAAACTAATTAGATAGATGGCGTTGAAAAACACGTTTTTTGTATGGGGACCCCCTTGTATGGGGGCGGCAACAGAAATACACCATCTTTGAAAATTTAAACTGTCTAACTATCACGGTTAATGAGCTATAGCCTGGTAACAGACGGACGGACAGACAGACAGACAGACAGACAGACAGACGGACAGTGGAGTCTTAGTAATAGGATCCCGTTTTACCCTTTGGGTACGGAACCCTAAAAAACACGCATATTACTTATTCATCGTATGTGTAGTGGTAGTGACATCTATATTCAAGATATTCTTTAAATTTGTTTTTTTTTTAAATCATATAGGCTAGCGTTTGACTACTATTTAACCTGTTGGTAAGTGATGATGCGGTCGAAGATGGTAGCACAAATATATCATATATGTATCTAAAATTTTGTAAATTTAAAATCACCATGAATGTACATAACATATTCAAGATATTTATTCCGGTATCTTTATATTCACAACACGTGTTTTATATCGATAAAAAAAGTGTGATGTGGTTTTATGAAACCACGATACAAGTGAAACTTTTTGTTTATATGTAGCTATGGTAGCTAGCTACTATGACAGCAGTTGACTTGACACATTAGCATGCTCACTCACAATCACAGCTGGACCTAAATGTCATACATCATACCCACCAATCAAGCTAAAGCACCGGTGACATGCGAAATGCGATAGATAGATGAAATAATTTGAGGCGATGATAATAAAAGTTTCTCTCTAAATAAATAAACTCTAATAAATTAAGATCGTTTTCGAAACAAAAAAAAACCGACTTCGCATGCCGCGATGGTCAAAATAGTCAGTAGTATCATGTCGTCAAGGTATATAAATGCATATGTCATCAAGGTATGCAATGAATTTGAGATGTTTATCTCCATATCTCAGGCGGTAATTGTCATTCGGTGATAACATGTAAAAGGGACTCAAACGGGAGGTATAGATTAGGTCCTACCGTACCCCTCAAATTTATTTTTTTTTTCAAATCGGTCAAGATTTAACGGAGTTCTGAATGTTCTGAGGTAACAAACTTAAAAAACACAGTCGAATTGAGAACCTCCCCCTTTTTATTGAAGTCGGTTAAAAATGAAACAACCCGTCTTCCTTCAAAGAACAAACCTGAACTCTCCGGCAGATTCTTGACCTTGGGAGCTACATGACTGGTGCCAGCCACCTCATTATTTCTGGTGCAGGACGGTGATACTTGAACAGGAGGCACGAAGGCTCGGATAGCTGGCCGGGACAGCTTTGGTGGCTCTTTTTTAGGAGGCGCGGGGTCTGCAAATAAAACCCATCTGTTAATCTAAACTAATATTATAAAGAGATTATATGATTGTTTTGTTTGTTTGTTTGTTACGATTAAACTCAAAAACTGTACCGATTTAAAAAATTCTTTCACTAATGGAAAGCTACATTATCAGCGAGCAACATAAGGTATATTTTTCCCCGTATTCTCGCGGAACGGGAACTACGCGGGTGAAACCGCGAGCTGCTGCTAGTTGTTATATACAACCCAAAATTTCGCCGTGCCAGCGGGATTGGAACATCTAGTCGTAGGAACCCGTGGTTGGCGTCTAGATCAAGCTGCCTGTACTTGATCATGAGCCACTCGCGGCACTCGGCGCATTGTTCCGTGCGCACTCCGCAATATGCCTCGTGAGCGGGTATACCCCTCACTATATCTTATTGTTCACTATATTTGTATCTCAAAAAGACTGACATCTCGACCATTGCTAAGTTATTAGCATTCAATATATATGATCCAGTTTTACATGTTGTAGCGGATCACACAGACAAGCTCCAATGTAGTGGTGTTACTATGCGGGGTAATTGTAGTGTAGTTGACAAAGTTAGTTTAAACTAACGCTTAGGACAATGGGGAGGCCAGACTTAATCAACATTTTCCATCAAAATATACAAGGCCTCTCCAGCAAAGCCTTAGAATTAGAATTATTTCTCGACTTTTATAAAGTTGATATAATGTGTATTACTGAACACTGGTTTGTGAAAGGTACTTTGTTACCAATAATCAGAAATTATACAATTGCAAGCACATTTATTAGACAGAAGGCAATTCGCGGTGGCTCACTTATATATGTATCTGAAAATTGTAATTTTAAGGAGCGTAAAGACATTGTAGCTTTGTCTGTTGAACGATGTATTGAATTATCTTGTATAGAGCTGGGGCAACATATAGTCATCTGTGTATACAGACCTCCATCGGCTGATTATAAAATGTTTGAGACAATTATGGAAGAAGTCATGATGAAAGTCTTCAACACCCCGAAATCTTTGATAGTTTGCGGTGACTTTAATGTTAATTTAATTGAGCAGTCACCGCTCAGTGATAAGTTAAAAAATTTATTTCTTAGCTTCAATTTAAAGCATCTTTTTAACCAGCCGACTAGAATCACTAGCTCATCAGCAACCTGCTTGGACAATGTGTTTTGCAACTGTGAACCTGAGAAAATTGCAATCTTTGATAAACTTGGCTCCGACCATCTGGGACAGAGTGCCACATTTTCATGTAAAACATCCACCAAAGGTCAAGAATACACATACAGGCCCATTACAACCAATCGGGTTGAACAGTTTGTGGATATCATTGACAAGCAACTAATGAACCTAATATTTTCTGAGGATCCCGATGACCTATGCAGCACTTTATCTCAAATATTGAGTGCAGAGTTCAATAATATTTTTAAATTTAAAACTATTACAAGAGCTGGGAAAATTCGGTTCGATGACTGGGCTACTCCTGGTATTTACAAAAGTAGAAATAATTTGTACAACTTATACTCACAAAAACAAATTAATTTACACAATACTAAATTCATAAATCACTTAAAACTATATTCCAAAACTTTTAAAGTGGTTTGTCAGACAGCAAAATCTTTGCATTTTAGTAGAAAAATTAAGCATGCTGATGATAAAATAAAAACAACATGGAAAATCATCAATACTGAAACTGGAAAAATAAAACAAAGAGACAGTAAGATCATCTTAAAAATTAACAATAAATTAATCATGGATAGTAATGAGGTTGCCAATACATTTGATGAGTTCTTCTCTCAAGTACCCATTACTACCACTCAGTCCATAAATTCTAGTCCCGCTGATGCTTATTCTATATTATCAAAGTGTGTAAATAAATGTGATACCTTG
Source organism: Cabera pusaria (assembly GCA_954871355.1). Taxonomy (NCBI): domain Eukaryota; kingdom Metazoa; phylum Arthropoda; class Insecta; order Lepidoptera; family Geometridae; genus Cabera; species Cabera pusaria. The sequence continues at coordinate 2,263,058 of OX940906.1, read as the reverse complement.
TTCCAGTTCAAACACGTAACTGCAGACTCAATTGTGAAAACATTTAAAATGCTCAAACAAAAGAAAACCGAGGACCTGTGGGGAATGTCAACCACAGTTCTCAGTTACATTATTACTGTTATTAGCCCATACTTAGCTTTTATTTTTAACAGATGCGTTAATCAAGGTGTCTTCCCGGATTTGATGAAAAAAAGTAAATTGATTCCTTTATTCAAATCAGTAAACAAAAATGATCCATCTAACTATAGACCAATCTCTATACTACCGGCATTGAGTAAAATTTTTGAAAAAGTAATATTAGACCAGCTTTTAACACATTTTAACATGAATGATCTTTTAAATAGCAAACAATTTGGATTTACTAAAGGGCGTTCTACTACTGATGCAGGAATAGGTCTTCTTAAACATATATTTGATGCATGGGAGAAAGCACAAGATGCTATTGGCGTGTTCTGTGACCTATCAAAAGCATTTGATTGTGTCTGTCATGAAACACTAATTTACAAATTAAAATACTACGGTGTTGAAGGTAAGGCACTTGATCTGGTATCATCATACCTCTGTAACAGAACACAGATGGTTGAAGTCAATGGCGTCAGGTCATCTGGATCCCTCATAAAAATGGGAGTCCCGCAGGGATCGATCCTAGGACCTTTTTTATTTCTAGTTTATATCAATGATTTACCGTCATTCGTACAGAACCTATGTGATATTGTTTTGTTCGCAGATGATACTTCCTTGATATTCAAAATAGATAGGACTACACCTAACTTTGACGATGTAAACAAATCAATAACACAGGTTCTGAATTGGTTTACCACCAATAACTTATTGTTAAACGCAAAAAAAACTAAATGTATTAATTTCTCTCTACCAAATGTAAAAAAGGGTATCCTAAATAGAAGTATATTAATAAATGATGAACCATTAGAACTTGTTGAATCCACAACATTCTTGGGCATCACCCTGGATTCAAAGCTTCAATGGGGTTCTCAAATATCGGTTCTAGCAGGTAGGTTAAGCTCCGCTGCATACGCAGTACGTAAAATTAGATTTTTAACGGACGAAGCCACTGCAAGATTGGTCTATTTCAGCTACTTCCACAGTATAATGTCTTATGGCATTTTATTGTGGGGGAAAGCCGCTGAAATCCAATCAATATTTGTTTTGCAGAAACGAGCTATTCGCTCTATATATAGTATGAGGTCGCGAGATTCACTTCGTGAAAAATTTAAGGAAATTAAAATTCTAACAGTGGCATGTCAATACATTTATGAGAATATTTTGTTCATACGCAAGAATATAAATGATTATAAGAAAAGGTCTGATGTACATAATTTTAATACAAGACATAAAAATAGATTAATTATACCTAATTTCAGACTGCAGAAAGTTAGTGGTTCATTCATGGGGAACTGTGTACGCTTTTACAATAAGCTACCTAAAGATATTGATCAATTGCCTATGAGCAAATTTAAAATCTATGTAAAATCCAATTTGATGAAAAAATCATACTATACAATAGGTGACTATATGGATGACAAAAATGCATGGCCTGAATGCCCCAAGTTCCAAGAACAAATATAAATTGTATTATAATTAATAATATATTGTTAAAATTTTAAAGCTGACATGTACAATTAATTTTAAAAAAAAAAGATAAAATGACAAGACAAGCCCCATAGAGTTTCTTGGTGTTTCTTCTCTGATGGGAGTATTTCCGAAACACCGGTAGATTCAACAGCCATTCAGTTTTCCCCTTTTGTCCGCAGATTTTCTTTCTAGGCTTGCCATTTTTTTTTTTTATTTAAACAATATTATGCAGCTGACAGACGGACTATCAGTTCCATTTGGATCATGATATGTACTGTGATCGGTATGCGTTTCTCTATGTTGTGTTTCACTATTTCACTTTTTTATTTTTTTTTATATAAAAATTGTCTGAAGTACTGAAACACACACTTACATGTATGGTTGGTTTTAACCTACTTTAATTTTTTTTAAATATTCTGACGTAAACGATTGGATGACAGCTGAATGGTTCATTACTTTTTTTTTCTGATTCAAAGCGTTAAATTCTGCTTTTGCTATGTTTACTTGATAATTGGTTATGATTTATTTTATGATTTATGATTTTGACGTGTATATGTGCGTATATTTATACTGCCTACATACTGAATAAATGCTTTGATTCTTGATTCTTGATTCTATACGTACCGTCATCCAGTCGTAGGAACCCGTGGTTGAAGCCCAGATATAGCTGCCTGTACACTCGCGGCACTCGGCGCATTGTTCCGTGCGCACTCCGCAATATGCCTCGTGAGCGGGTATACCCCTCACTATACGTACCGTCATCTAGTCGTAGGAACCCGTGGTTGAAGCCCAGATATAGCTGCCTGTACACTCGCGGCACTCGGCGCATTGTTCCGTGCGCACTCCGCAATATGCCTCGTGAGCGGGTATACCCCTCACTATACGTACCGTCATCTAGTCGTAGGAACCCGTGGTTGAAGCCCAGATATAGCTGCCTGTACACTCGCGGCACTCGGCGCATTGTTCCGTGCGCACTCCGCAATATGCCTCGTGAGCGGGTATACCCCTCACTATACGTACCGTCATCTAGTCGTAGGAACCCGTGGTTGAAGCCCAGATATAGCTGCCTGTACACTCGCGGCACTCGGCGCATTGTTCCGTGCGCACTCCGCAATATGCCTCGTGAGCGGGTATACCCCTCACTATACGTACCGTCATCTAGTCGTAGGAACCCGTGGTTGAAGCCCAGATATAGCTGCCTGTACACTCGCGGCACTCGGCGCATTGTTCCGTGCGCACTCCGCAATATGCCTCGTGAGCGGGTATACCCCTCACTATACGTACCGTCATCTAGTCGTAGGAACCCGTGGTTAAAGCCCAGATATAGCTGCCTGTACACTCGCGGCACTCGGCGCATTGTTCCGTGCGCACTCCGCAATATATCTCGTGAGTGGGTATACCCTCACTATACGTACCGTCATCTAGTCGTAGGAACCCGTGGTTGAAGCCCAGATATAGCTGCCTGTACACTCGCGGCACTCGGCGCATTGTTCCGTGCGCACTCCGCAATATGCCTCGTGAGCGGGTATACCCCTCACTATACGTACCGTCATCTAGTCGTAGGAACCCGTGGTTAAAGCCCAGATATAGCTGCCTATACACTCGCGGCACTCGGCGCATTGTTCCGTGCGCACTCCGCAATATATCTCGTGAGTGGGTATACCCCTCACTATACGTACCGTCATCTAGTCGTAGGAACCCGAGGTTGAAGCCCCGATATAGCTGCCTGTAAACTCGCGGCACTCGGCGCATTGTTCCGTGCGCACTCCGCAATATGCTTCGTGAGCGGGTATACCCCTCACTATACGTCCCGTCATCTAGTCGTAGGAACCCGTGGTTGAAGCCCAGATATAGCTGCCTGTACACTCGCGGCACTCGGCGCATTGTTCCGTGCGCACTCCGCAATATATCTCGTGAGCGGGTATACACCTCACTATACGTACCGTCATCTAGTCGTAGGAACCCGAGGTTGAAGCCCCGATATAGCTGCCTGTACACTCGCGGCACTCGGCGCATTGTTCCGTGCGCACTCCGCAATATGCTTCGTGAGCGGGTATACCCCTCACTATACGTACCGTCATCTAGTCGTAGGAACCCGTGGTTGAAGCCCAGATATAGCTGCCTGTACACTCGCGGCACTCGGCGCATTGTTCCGTGCGCACTCCGCAATATGCCTCGTGAGCGGGTATACCCCTCACTATACGTACCGTCATCTAGTCGTAGGAACCCGTGGTTGGAGTCTAGATGTAACTGCCTGTACTTGATCATGACCCACTCGCGGCACTCGGCGCATTGTTCCGTGCGCACTCCGCAGTATGCCTCATGCGCGGGGATTTCACGACGAGGCAGTTCTAGTTCGCAGTATCTAAAACAAATTAAAGGTAGGATGTAATTGCAATATTCCACTGTCGTTTTCAATCCATACAAGTTGGCGTCTACAATCTTCCGTTGGAAGACGCTTTTGTCCAGCAGTGGTCTTATACTGGCTGATTAATGATTTTGTTGTTGTTTATAAGGTAACAACAGAACGACATAATGGTATAGTTCAAAGTACATAGTATTTATTCAGTATGTAGGCAGTATTAATAGACGCACATATACACGTCTAAAATCATATAAATTTTTTTTTTATGGTAAAAGGTAACAGAACAAGCACGACGCTCGCCTGATGGTAAGCGATGACGTCTACCTATAACAGATACAGCGGCATGCGAAATTCTGAACTACAAGAATGTTGCATGTCACTGCACTGCGCCTGTTACCTTGAGACATAAAGATGTCGAGTCTCACATGCCCTGTAATTTCACTGGACATCAATTATCATCAAAACATGATATAAACATAGCAAAAGCATAATTTTTGAGCCATTCAGCTGTCATTCAATTGTCGACGTCAGACTATTAAAAAAAAATTAAAGTAGGGCCGGGCCATACCATCGCACGCACCTTTGTGTTTCAGTACTTAAAACTATCAAGAAATGTAAATAAAACACAATCTAAAAAAACGCATACTAATTACAGAACATATCAATTCCAATTTTACCGTCTGTCACCTGCATAAGAAGGCTATTGTTATGCCACATAGTGGTAACAGGCATTTGCTATCTATTTTCAGTTATGTCTATGAGAACCCATTGTATCACATTATTGTAACCAGACTGTTTTAATAACATGTTCTTCCTGGTATTTTCAAGTAGTCAGTACATAACTTACTACCGATGGTACATTCATAAAATAGGTAATGGATTTTTCAATATGATTTGAGCACACAGTTTATGCATTATTCCATTTTCCTATCATCATCATTCATCAATAACAGCCAGTATTAGTCCACTGCCAAACATAGGCCTCACGCACGGCACGCCACTGAGCTCGATCTTCAGCTCTTTATTTCAAACAGCTGCCAGCCAGTTTGCAACACATATTTGCTCCATGTATTCCATGTATTGTAAACTTGGTGAAGGGGCTTACCTAGAAAACATGTCCTACACACATAAGATTTTTTTTAAATGTTACGGTCTAAGAAAACAAACACAGAACGGTTAGCTGGAGCGTAGCTTGCACGAAATGTTACACAATTTTACTATAACGAAAATTCTAGAACCGTTATTCCAAATGTTCTAAGAAGAATGAATAGCCCACACTTTCGCTTTCCCGTAGGCACTCCCGAGATGCTCATCATTAACAGCCAGTATTCGTCCACTGTTGGACATAGGCCTCTCCTACAAAACCATGTGTAAATAAAATCTTTCCAAATTGGTCTACACAGCGATCAAAGCCTCTTTCTTCAATTATAGTCGTATAGGAAACATTTGGGGATGTAAAGGAGCACAAATAACACCTCAGTGCTCCCAGCCAACCTCACCTGCCCATGGTGCATCCTGCTGACCAACAGACGAGGCTCTGGCGACCAACAAATGGCGGTATAACCATTTCAAATCATGGCGTAGCTAAATACTACAGGACAGTGACGGGCAGCAGCGTCACCGGTGCGAGGAGCTACGTCCTGCGATCGCCAGCGTGGCGATTAGGGCATATCCCTCCCAATGAGCCGAAGATCGGGCTCAGTGGCGTATCTTGGGGGAGGCCTACGTCCAGCAGTGGACTGACACTGGCTGATTATGAGGAAACAATAGACAAGTAACTAGTGTCACCTGCAAGTCTTGATGGTATTGGCACAGGAGTCTCGGATGTGATCCTCCAAGTCGGTCCCGCAGACGCTCTCTCCACATTGCTTGCATGGTACTAAAATATAAATATAATCTTTAAATAACAATACAGTAGGCTCTTCCTACTTCCTGGTTTGGGTATTTATTGCCCATGTTTTTTTTAGAAAAAGTTGTTAAATAACATCAAGAAACTAGGATTTTATCAGGTTTTCTAAAAGCTGGAATTATTATCAATATCTGAATAATTTTAAAATTATCATCAATCATCATATTTCATTAAAAATAGTGTACAATTGAGATGTTAAAAATGTTTGTGAAGGTTTATCACTCACCAACACGATTCCACAAAACATTTTAATGAAATTTTTTTCCCGGGTGGGGTGGGAGCAGTTTTGGACTAGTCGATGATTACCTTTAGTCTGACTATTATCTTATAAGACAATGATGACTAGATTTATTAACATTTGTTACACCTTTGAGTCATCTAAAGATGATGAGACTAAAGAACACTCTGAAAAGCTAATGCCTACCTATTTGAAACAGATAAATGTTATTTATACCCAACCCACCCACGGTACGATGACTAATGGTGATCTTATAGTATGTTATGTAATATCTACGATAGTTTAAAAACTAATATAACCATCTTCCATGCCGTGCGAGTCAGTTTCAGTTGCAAGTTTGAGAAGTTTATCGACACATCTCTGGAGATAAATATAAGATCTCGATGAAATTACAATGGTAACACCCTTGGGTTATCTCATTTCTAACAAAAAAACATCATTTCGTTCAAAGGTTCATAAGCGACTAATTGAGAAATGAATTGAGAAACCTCCTCCTTTTTTTGAAGTCGGTTAAAAATGTATCTTACACAGCTTATGAAACTTCTGATGATGGTCATCGAGCTCGGAGCTGGGCACTGGTTCCTTGCAGACTGGACACATCCTGATGTTCCGAGCGCAGTGCACCGAGTGGATCGTGAAGTTTACTGCTGGGATCTCACGTTTGCTGTAAACAGACATAATTATAATAACAATTAATGCACCATTTTACAATTCACCAACTGGACCCAGTTACTTAACCAATGTAAATGGTGAAAGGCAAGTTGAGTAATTCCTGAGTTACTGGGCCATGTTTGCTAGGTCGAGTTGCTGGAGTAATGCAAACCTATGCGCCTTCGCTTTATGGTGGACATTCCATCTACCCACACAAAACGTTTCTTTTTTTATATCATATAGGCTTACGTTTGACCACTATCTCACCTGTTTGTAAGTTTGATGCAGTCGAAGATGGTAAAGCATGCTAGGCCTAGAATGGGAACTGGCTCTTAAGGATAACTGCCGGTACATAGTATTATTATCTTTTCTATGCTGCCGGAACACAATAGATGTTTTGCTTCATTATTTATCATATGTACTGCCAAGAAATGGAATTCCTTGCCAGTGTCTGTGTTTCACAGAAACTATAACCCAGGGTTCTTCAAATAATGAGTATATTCTAGGCAAGCGTGCTACATCCTAGATCGTATCGTCAATAAACATCAGATGAGATAGAGGTCAAACGCTTACCTATCTAGTTTTTAAAAAAACCTAGCTTTTAACATGTCTTGTGTTAAAAGCTAGGTTTTTTCCTGTTGCTCTGTTGAGTACTGAGACAAGCATCAAGGATCAGTTTTTTACTCTAAAAAGCAAATAGAGTAAAAAACCTAAATCCTGCGCAGTAAAAAATCCTGCTCATGTTGCAGTACTGCTTATTGTAAAGTGAGTATGTATTTAATCCTTTGTCATAATGAGAATTGTTATTTGTTTGCTTTAGAGTAATATATATTTTTGGCTAAACCAAAAATAAAATTCCTATAAAATATTTATATGTATTAATATTAAATTATAATATAGGTAATTATTTTAAATTACATATTATGATGGGTACACGAAACAAACTGGAACTAATAATGAGTAGTGTTAGGTGGGTAGTAAGTGGATCATATTAACGTGCCTGAGGACAGGCACAGGGTCAGGACGGACGAGTGTTAGGTGTGATTTAGTGGTAGCCATTTTTACAGTTTAATTTATCATTTAGGTAGATATCATTCTGCCTTTCTATTACTGTTAGTATTTAATCAAGCATCTTAGATTGTCAACCAGAATGGATCATGTATAATATTAAATTGGATAACGTCAAGTTTGATATGGCAAGCTTGATGCCAACCTTGTCTATGACCATAGATGGTTATAGACAATACCGATCCTCACAAACTTCATAGTGCTCTGTCATTGGGTTGTCAGTGATAGATGGGCTAGGATTGGTTAGCCTGGGACTAATGGAAACGCAGTTAACTTCATAAGAGAGAAAACATTTATAATTGAGCGGAGGGACTTTTTTCTCGAGGTCTGGAACAGGGAGGTCGAAGAGCTAAAACCTGAAGCCGAACACACTGGAAGAAAGAAGAAGCTGGTTTCATTTACCCTCGATGAAGTAGGCATCTTACAGTAGAGAGTGATGGAGCTATATGCCTGTAAAGATGAGTCTTCTTTCATTCACCTTTGTTCGCTTGGTATGTGGACAGCATTAGGCATTTAGGAAAACTATACATAGTTTTTGTTTCCTGTACCTGTACCTTTTCTCAATATCAATGATATCAATGTTAAGAAGCAAATACTTCTACATTTAAGAATATATTGTATGCAAGTAGGTACTCATCGAATTATTACTTGTACTCTTATTTATTCTGTGTTAGTACCTATTAATAGTAGTAGTGTAATTGCTACATTGTCTAAAGCCCAGAAATGTGACTGACCTTTTCTAGGTCAAAGATGACCGTGACCTTTTAACCTATTGAGCACTACACTACAAACGCACTCCCGTGCCCTGTTCACAGTACGGTTTTTGTCTTCTAGAGACATTGCTAGCATACAGGGCCCGAGTGCTTGTTGTGTATGTGACTTTGGCACTCAAAAGGTTAGATTTTCAACAATTACTTATTGAAACTCAAGAACTTATTATGTTCTCCATCTCCAAAATACTTACCGTGTATACTATAAACAAGGTGCTTGCCCAGACTACTATGGATACTATGGTGCTAGGAAAGTCTATTTTTATATATCATATAGCCTAGCGTTTGACTACTATCTCACCTGTTGGAAAGTGATGATGCGGTCGAGGACGGAATACATTAAATGTTTGGCGACAGATCTTCTAACTTAGGGGCGGTAGCTGGCCAGGCGGTCAATAGACAGTGTCCTACCACCCTGAAATGTAGACTTAGCTCTATAGTCATCGTATACAAAGAGCGGAAACGATCACATTTATTTATAATAAAGGGTAAACAACCGAAAACGAGTGCAAACAGCTGAGTCGCGATGTTTGCAATGATCTAAATATTCTAAAAATAGCCCTAACGTGGAGTGAAAATAGCACAATACCTATACTTATAATGCACGTAAGATATAAATTAGATACTGACCAGTTTGGACAATTCTTCGTTTCCTCTTCATCCATTTTAAAAGGTTTAACACACAAGAATAAACTTAAATTATTAGCTTCAACAACTTTAACCTATTTGTTATTCAGTCAGCAGGATTATTTCTATATCATTTGCCAACTGACGGTCAATATTTTAACTTTGGATCCGTTACCTATCAAAATTTAAATAAAAGAATTATTTAATTTATTTATCTATGTACCGCCGGGGAAATAATAATAACAAAAATTTGCAAACATTTTTCGGTGAATCCCTAGACCACAGACACAAATTGACACTCAAATTCGCATAAACCACAGATTACTATATCGGTATACTAGCAACGACCACAGAATATTAAATCGGGGAGAAGAACGTCAAGTCCATAAAAAATATGCGGCACTTTAGCAACGCCTATACATCAGCATAATAGCGCGAATTGTAAATGAAAGCGCCCGGGCAAAATAAATTAACGGGAAATTTATATGCTTCTACCAAAACTATATGTATTTTAACTGAGGCTGAGTAAAACTCGGTCACTGGTTATCGTCAATTATAATTGTGTGTTAAATGTCCTTTAATACCTCGCAAATTGCTCTCATTACTTAGATAAAACTAGGCCAATTGATATTGGTCGCACTTTTTAACCGACTTCAAAAAAAGGAGGAGGTTTCTCAATTCGACCATATATTTTTTTTTTTTTTTTTTTTTTATGTTTGTTCGCGGATAACTTCGTCGTTTATGAACCGATTTCGATTATTCTTTTTTTGTTCGAAAGGAGATATCCCAAGTGTGGTACCATGGTAATTTTATCGAGGTATGATAAGTATCTCCAGAGATATTGAGATAAACATCTCAAAATTGGTACTGAAAATGAATAGCGCGGCATTGAAGTCGGTTGTTTTTTAGTTTTTAAACGATATTATTTGTACAAGTATAATTATTCTTTAATGAGTTATTTATACTTGTACAAAAATGTATAAAAGGTGTATGTTTGAACAGTTCAGCGTTTCGCGCCTGCAAGCCCTTTGTTGTGGGCAAAAAACCGACAACTTTCGGGGAACGAGCCGCGAAGCGCGAAGAATATGCGAATCGGATCCACACTCATGCTTCGCACCTTCGCGCGCGAATCGCGTGCGAGTGCGGATGCGGCTTTAAAGTTTCACTTCAAAAACTTAATTGTTTTATATACGATACAATACCAAATTTTGTTAATTTAAATTAGTCGCTCTCGTAGGAGGGGGCCAAGACCCTTTTTACTAAGAGGAGTAGAGAGTAGAGGTATAAACTTTAATGGCGCCAAATGTATTAATTATTTTGTATTGACACTCCAGAGTGTCAGCGCCACCTTACTCAGGTCTACGGTCAAATTAAACTTGTAAAGAAAACAATTATTATCGCGTAATAAGTAGCATTTATTATCTTACAGAAAACAAACATCCAGATATTATGGACAAAACAATTAAATCTATAGTTAGGAACAAATCTGAAGATCTTTATTACAAAATATTCATATGGAGGTATACATATAAGTTTATATAAAAAAAACAATTAAATCTATTGTTTTTTTTATATAAACTTAACGATGTACAAAATTCAAAGATCTTAAGATGTTTTGTCTCATTTATTATAACAATAAAATGATAGTCTTTGCTAGTAAAATCACTCCATACCACTAAATATTATTGTAATGTAATACATATTGTTATTTTACGGTATCTGTTGCGATTGACATAATCCAATATAAGATTTAAGGTCATGCCACGAAATTCAATTCAATTTAAATTCGGCCAATTCAAACAAACAATATAGAGGCGATTTATTTCAACAACTCGGATTGGAATGATGATCAAATTGAATGGTGTAGCAGGACCTTTAGAAAACACTACTACAAATTTGGGTTCAGAAAAATAAAATAACTGTCAGACATTACGGTCTGCATATCAGTTTTGGAGTCTCTGGTTGCGCAAGTACCATTCTAGCCACAGAGTACCTTTTAAATACGGAATCGGGAAATTCTAGCCTTAGAAAGAATTTGTGAATATTTCAAGAAATAAAAAGTAAATCATATTAGTAAAACTATATCACACAAAAGAAAATGACAAACTAGTTCAGTAATAAAATTATCTCAGCACTAGTATGATATAGTATAATAAAAGCAAAGCCATTAAGCGTTAAGACCGCTGTCAGTTCGCCAGGCGCTTATTCTTTTGACTTATGTACTTGTACAATTATATCTAGTTAATTGAGCTAATATGTTTTTTGTATTCTAAACTTATCAAAATATTAATGAATAATTCTTGTCTATTATATGGGGTTGTTTATATCTGAGATGAGGTGCCGAGTGTATCCATTTTTTTATTTATTCCACTATTATTGAAGACCAAGTTTGCCATATCTTATTATCAAAAACTAAATACACCTTAAATTACTTACATGAATATTTTATATTACAAGGTCTATTATAAATCTAGCATCATGTAATCTTTAAAATTATTTTTAATGTTTCATGGTTAGGCTTCCAATAATTTTGATTTTTACTATTAATATCTGTAGATACCAAAACTATATAGCTCATGGGTTCAACTATTATATATCTATATCTATTTTTCTTGAATGTATCAAGTAAGGTAGAAAGGATTCTTACAAAATAACGACGAAAAGATATTTTGGTTTACAACTCTGTAAAACAGGACCACAAGCTAAACACATAAATTGATTATTACTTCTTTTTATTTGTTTTCTTGGTGTTAATTACTGAAAAATAAATTGACACAATTTATGGAATAAGGCTTTGCAATAATGATTTTTGTATGTACCACTAAACTAGCTGACTCAAGCACAGCTTGCATAAATCTCAACTCACTACCTGCAGGGCTATTCTCAATCATTCGAAAGCACATTCGGATTCGGAAACTGCCTTTACTTCGACTTGGATCTTTGCAATTCACAATGCTCCGATCGGTTACTTTTGATATTTGAATTTTTGAAAATCAGTGATTCTGATTGGAAAAATTTCCGCGACAAAATAGCTCACGGATTTATCAATATTAAAAATGAAGCTTTCGAATCCGAATAGGTTTTCGAATAATTGAGAATCGGGGGGCAGAGAGCTTATTACAAGGTCAATTTATTTCAGTCATACTATGATAGAGATGGAGATGCTAGTATATGACTATAGTAATGTTCAGCATAATTACAGACAGACAAGAGCTCGACTGCTATCTCACCAGATGTTAAGTGAAGATGCAGTCTACGATGGTAGTATCCTTGTCTGGAATTGGAAAATGGCAGTAAGATGATTGTCCAATCCGCATAGCATAACCAGAGAACAAATAGGTATAGAGAAGTAAGTAAAGCTTCTTTACGTGCTTGTTTTAATGATTGTGTACAATCTGCACAATATATATAGTTTCGACACGCGCGTGGCGACCGACCGGGCGTGTCGAGCCTCAGGGTAAGCGCACAGCGCAATTTATTCGTTGCGGCAATCAATTGCACTTGTACGTACAAAATGTACAACAGATTTATTTTCAGCAGTGCGCAGACTCTATAACATTGTTGTTCACAGAATGACGAATAATAACGGCAGCCCAAACGCAATCACCAAGGTTTAAAAGATGAAGTACGTCAGCTGCTGATACATCTAATACAGACTTCTGCACTCTATATTATCTATTTTTCTATGGTATAATCTCACCTGTTTTCAAACATCTTGAATTAATTAATAATAACACTTTATTGTACGATATAAATATACATTAATTACAAATTATTTTCCCCTTCAGAGTAAGACTGAAATAACAATGTTGCAAACCTTGTGGTAGGCCCTCATTAATCAAATTAAATAACCTCTCTTTAGTGCGCCTCTGGGACATTAAGGCCACAAATCCGAGCTGTACATAGTCCATCAGTCACTTTATAATAGATTCACACTTCTATCACTTCACTTCACTTCCCGTCCAATCGAGGGGTATGTCTAAAACTGTCCTCGTTGGAAACCAAGTCCTACACCTCTCATGGTGTGTGTGGTCGCTCGGGCCACTTCATACTGTGCTTGCATTGCTTGGAACAGCTCCTCTTGCTTCTTGATCGGGTCTACAGTTTTGTTTGGCTCGGGTTTTACAGCAGCTGTGAAGAAAATACTAATTTTACATCATGTTTCAGAGTAACACGTGCCACAGCAATAAACGAATAAACGAAATTCCAATAACCCAAAGTTTTGAAAATATCATAAGTAAAATATGGAAGGAAGAATTTATTGAGAAGGTGTATTAGAGTTCCGAGTAAAAGAGTATCTCTATGAATAGCAAAGATAAGTATGTCATATAATATACATTGATACATTTTTTTTTAATTTGTTATAGTCAAGCGTGACCACTATCTCACCTGATGTTAAGTGACGATGTGGTCGACGATGTAGCACGCTTGGCTAGAAGATAACTATTCACTCGCGACTTGAAGACCCCTAGATGGTACCTTTCCGCAAACACAGACTCAGGCAAGGAGTTCCAATCCCTGGCGGCACGTATGATAAATGTGGAAGCAAATCGCTTCGTTCGAATTGATGGAATATCCACCATGTAGCGGTGGCGTGTATCAGTACGTCTGGTTGTCCGATTGAAAAAAGATGATGGGGGAATAAGTTCGTGCAGTTGGGAGGCACACTCTCCGAAATGTATCCGATAAAAAACCGATAAGCAAGCAACTCTGCGGCGATGCTCTAAGCTTTGGAGTCTTCTGCTAATGAGCTCGTCATTGTTGAAGTTCCAAGTATTAATTAACGCATGAAAATCCGTTCAATAGTTTTTAAGATATCGGCGGGGGACTTTGTTTTAAAATATGTAGTCATGCGCATGCACAGCAACAACATATTACATCATAATTCGTGAACCTATTAGGTGTCCAAGACAATAATAAGTAAATTGTTAAACACAATCCAAAATTTCATCGTACCGACGGGACTTGAACCCGCAACCTCCTGGATAACATGTCCAGATGCTCTGCCAATTAAGCCACATTTCGATCTATTGATACGACGAAATTATGCATTGATGGCAATAATAAGTATATTATTGTATAGAGTGAGCAACCCTTATCATTACATATCTAAGTCTATAGTGCAATTAAAAAAAACCTTACCAGGGTCCTTAATCCCCATAAGCCTCATGAACTTGGACACTTGTTTCCCATCATTATCCTGAGCGAATCTGGTCCCACTCCATTTGGCTGCTTCCTCTTGTTCATTCTTGGCTTTGTTCGCCCAGAGCAGCTTCCTTTTGTTTACCTGCAATATTATTGAACTTAGTTAACGAAGTTCTTCTTATATTCATATTGAGTAAAATTCAAATTGACAACACTTTAACAAAACAACTGAATTGATAATGGCAAAGGCGTCGACCTGGCAATTTAGAGTTCGATCCCCACCCATTGCACCATTGACGTGAACCCACTCCTGACAAGCATATTCAGCTTAGTTGGAGGGGTTAACAAGACTACTAGTAATGTGCACCCCACATCGCTAGTAAGCTTTATAAAAAATAGTAGTAATTAGAATAGCAATGGTAGAAATATTGTAATTTTTTTTATGGTAATAGGTAACAGGACAAGCAGAACGCTCGTCTGATGGTAAGCAATGATGTCTACCTATAACAGATACAGTGGCATGCTAAATTCTGGACAGCCAGAATTTAGCATGTCACTGCACTGCACCTTGAGACATAAATGTAGAGTCTCACATGCCCTGTAATTTCACTGGACTGGATTTCTTCAAGTTTCACTTAATTAACTACTATCTGGCCTGGTGGTAAGCGATGATGTGGTTGAGAATCGTTAACACTCTAGACCTAGAATGGTCAATGGTTCTGGTTTTTTTTGTTTGAAAAATTTCAAACAAGACCTAGTTTTAATTTTAATACTCTAGTAACTGTCATTACTTCAATTTTTTTTAAATATCTTATAGGCTAGCGTTTGACCACTAACTATCTCACCTGTTGATAAGTGATGATGTGGTCGAAGATGGTAAGCACACTAAGCCTAGAATGGGAACTGAAACTAAGACTAACCAGATGAAATTTTCACTAATTATAATCCACAATTCCACAGACCTGATCCAAAATCTTGTTACTGTTAACAGCAGTAGGGTTGTAGTAGGAGGGCAGCCGGCCCCCACTGGTCATGGGCGTGGGCTCGCTGGCGGCAGCCCGCAGCTGCTGCGCCGTCGCCATGGAGCCCGAGGGGGTCTTGATCTGGAGGCCCATCTTCTCCATCACCTCCAGCTTCTTGTTCACCTTGTACGAGGGTCGGTACTCCGACGGTGGGGTCGGCCGGCGTTCGCTTGAACTGCTGACCAATTGTTACTCTTATTATGCCTGCATGTTTTATATCTATTTCATTAACCGACTTCACAAAAAAGGAGGAGGTTCTGAATTCGAGTTTTAAAAAAAATGTATTTTCACCGATTGACTCGAGGATGCCTGAACCGATTTGGAACATTCTTTTTTTGTTTCAAAGGGTACTCTTCCCAGGTGGTCCCGTTTTAATTTTAACGTAATCGGCCGAGCTGTTTTCGATATATCAACATTTGTATTACGACGCATTTACTCTACTCGACGACTTACTACTTGGCTGGTACTTTACTTACTGGCACAGATTATGTAATAGTTACTAGTCTACTGGCTACTTTGGCTAGCGCGATGTTTGAAGTCGGTTCTTTTAATTTTTTAAACGGTCTTAAATTATTTCTAATAGTGAGAGTGCGTAGGACCGATAACCGATGGGGAAGACCAGTCCTTGAGTGGAGATCCCGTATAGGCAAGCATAGCGTAGGACGCCCCCCGGCCAGGTGGAGTGACGACCTGCGAAAGGCGACTGGCAGCGAATAGATGCAGAAAGCTAAAGATCGAGCCATGTGGCGTTCCTTAAGAGAGACCTACGTCCAGCAGTGGACTAATATAGGCTGATAATAATGAATTTTTTATCATCATGATGGTTATTTTTCAGTTCAGTCAGATGAATTTATGATCCATCTTCTAGATCCATCGGTAGACTGTGCTTTGTCAGTCAATGAGTGTATATGTATATAACACGAGATGTATGTGTTTGTGTATGTTTATGAATATATAAGTTACCTGGAAGAAGATTGCGAGGAAGGCGGCACGTAGCCGGGACGAGAGCGGGACCGCTCGCGACGCTCCGAGTGCTTGTGTCTGCAACCATACAATATATGATCGACTACTCAGGATTAAGGTGTAGCTTATAGAGTTTTTTTTTTTGTTTTGTTTTTAACACGCGCGCCCTCTCTACGGCGGTTCTCTTTTTGCACAGACTCTTATCATTCTAATAACGCCCTGCTTGGTTGTTGGATACTGTGTATCTAGTGTTGACCTGGATCTACCGCCTTCTAATTTGTCACCAAGCATGTAATAGTGTTCTGCTGACAGAGCTATCCTGGCCCTCCCAACGATATTTTTGCTCAGATTTGTTCGGTGGATAGATAATATAGCATTCTTTAAGACATATATTTGTGACAATAAAAACTAGCAATCCGTTTCGGCTCCGCACGGGTGACATATCTTAGGTCAGACAGATGGCCCGTTTGCGTAAAGGATTGATATGTAGACTTCTAACCTGGGGATTGCTGTTTCAAATCCTAGCTGTCCACCAATAGTTTTTTCTATGTGCATACATGGGTGTTCATTTACAGGTTATATGAGCATTATTTTTTTCATAACATATTAAATATACAATTTTTTAATACCATAATCTGTTTTCGTATACGTGTGAGCCTTTAATTGGTTTTATGGTTTATATACTGTCAATCATTTAGTTTTAATTGAAACTGTTGGTTTACCATGAATAAATAAATAAATCGATGTACCACCTGACTTGCTACCAAAAAGTAGGAAGCAAGCCAGCCACGCACTATCAAGAAGAGAATCTGCCTCCAACCTTAGTGTTCCGGCAGCACACCGCCCTTGAGAGTCAGGTGTATTCTAGGTCTAGCGTGGTCACCATCTTCGCCTACATCATCACTTACCACCAGGTTAGATAGTGGTCAAACACAAGCCTATAACATAAAAAAGTAGTTTTTGAGTCTATTCATATCACAGATCTAGGATTTCACTACGTTATATAGATCTACAAAGCATGACTGAAATGTCAGGAAAAACATATCGCGCATGATGGTTTGCGCAGCTGCGTTTTAGTGTTGTAATGTCATACTTTTATTAACTATAGATAATTTTTCTTCAAAACAGTATCGAGGTAAGGAACTAAATGGACTAAAATCAATTAACTGTCCAGCGCCTCATCTCACTATCATCAGAGAACAAACAATACTTCCATAGAAACTCAATTCCATCATATCATCAAAGTAATAAAGTCAACATACAAAATAAACTGATTTTGGAGTACAGCATAAAAGCCAAATTTCATTGCGTTACACGAATACTGAGGCACTTTGCACAAAATGATAACCGTTTAAGACCATTAAATTATCCATATTGTTGATAAAATTGTAACGTAACATTTTAGTCCAGCCCTAGTACGATTTGAGTAATTTAACATAACGTAAGTATTAGATCTATACAACGTAATGAAATCTTAGATCTGTGATTCATATATACACATTCATTTGTTTTCTCTTAACCACTCGGGCGGCGGGAATTTTAAAAAAATATTTTTTTATCGACTTTGAAAATGTGTGCAGTAGCGGAATGGCGCGAGCGTCGCGTCGCGTAATTCTTCGCATACAAAACTAATCACACCATATTTTCTTATATATTATTTTGTGATAGAATTACTTCATTGTTGTATAAAAATAATGTTTATATTTTGTATTGTTATTTTTTATTTATTACCCCTGAAATGTATATCTTGGATCTTTGCCTGAATATGAGATACTCAAAACCGAAATATTAAAAATACAATACGCAAATCAAAGTTCTAGAACCCAGCTACCACTATACACAAAGAATTGGGTATCCTATTGCGTAAATGTTTAAACCCGACCCACTTGAAAGGGTCTAAGTAGGTACTTACGTTTTTTACGATTGTATAAACATTCGTCAGCATGACTCATACCATCCTGAATTGATTTCTTGAATTGATTTAGTGATTTGTCTACTTATTTGCAATGATATTCGAAATGCTTATTTCATACATTATTTTCACTAATTACACTTTTTAGGGTTCCGTACCCAAAGGGTAAAACGGGACCCTATTACTAAGACTCCGCTATCCGTCTGTCTGTCTGTCTGTTTGTCTGTCTGTCCGTCTGTCACCAGGCTATAGCTCATTAACCGTGATAGTTGGACAGTTGAAATTTTCGCAGATGGTGTATTTCTGTTGCCGCTAGAACAACAAATACTAAAAACAAAATAAAGTCAAAAATTAAAGGGGGTCCCCATACAAAAAACGTGTTTTTAAACGCCATCTATCTAATTAGTTTCGGCAAAATGACATAGATGGCGCTAGTAAACGAGCCCCGTCTTTCTAGATCGCGACCAAACCAAATATTCTTGGTAATGTCAATTAATCAAATATATGAGGTTGAAACTCTGTTATGTTTCGTATTGTACGGAACCCTCCTTAAGTGTGCGATAAGAGACGCGATGCTGACTCGCACTTGGCCAGTTTTATTATTCAACACAGAAACTCGAAATTGCGGGAAAACCGCCACTTGGTAGAAAACCCGACGATCACACAAATACGATGATATTTCTAGAATTCAATAGCTAAAATAGATTCACAAAACACAAATGAATAGAATTTAGACTAGATATATAATAAAAACTAAAATAAACCAACAGAAAATAACATATCAAAACACAATCTAGCGTCAGCATTCCAAGCGTCAAAATGGCGTCTATGGTCTACTAAGGTGTTTTCATTAAGTAGTTTTCATTGCGCGGGCAATTAAATATAGCTCTATATGGCATTTTATAAATAAAATATTTCTTCATCAAGCGTCTAAGACCAAAAAATGGTTACAATTTCTAATATTATGCGCTGTAAATATAGAAAAAAAAAGTTTGTTAGGCTGACCCACCGGTGGGCCCGTGAAGCTTGTGACCACCGGGTGGGTCTGCGACGCCTGAGTGGATAATAATATTGGTATCTACAAATAAATCATAAGTCAGGAAAAGTAACTGCGTTATAAAAATGACCCAACAAAAGGCGTGTCCAGCGCGCGTCATTAGTCGAAAATTTGTCTTGTTTGACTCAACTGTCATAACAGATATTGCAGCAGATGCGCGAACCAACCCCTGCTTTCGTTTCGTAATTATTTAAATCAATCTCCAAGCCAATCATTTGTAATTTCGAAAGTGATTCTTATTTTAAATCTATGTCGTTTTGGTTTGAAGGAGGGCCACTTTTTGTGTGGAATTTGTTCTGAATTAGAGTTCCTGACTTATGATGTATTCTTAAGGTGCGTACAAATTACACGCGGCAGCCGCGCGAGCCAATGTTCGACCAGAGTTGACGTTCATTGGCGCGCGAGCTAATATGTAGAAATAAAATTTCGTAGAACGAGGCTGCCTCGCGCGGCAGGCGATCCAGTTCGAACACTCCGCGGCACCAACCAACCAAATTCACCGACGACAGTCCCTACTGCGCGCGCGAGCGACTGAACTCCTTTGATGCGGTCTCAAAAATCGACAGCGGACGGTTCGCCCCGCGGCACGTTCGAGCGCGGCAATGCTCGAGTCGCCTACATAGCGCGCGGCGACCTACATAGCGCGCGGCGACCTACATAGCGCGCGGCGACCTACATAGCGCGCGGCCGCCGCGCGCGCCAATGTTCGATGTTTTGCTGCGGTTAATTTGTACGCAGCTTTAGATTGGTATACATGCATATAAATTCATTAGTTACCTCCTCTCCTCTGACCGTCGGCTGTGTCTGTTGTCTCTGCTGTCTCGCTCACGGGTACGTTCTCTGTCTTTGTCGCGACGGTCACGTTCTGAGAATCTGAAAGTAGTAAAAAATTATAAATGAAAATTAAAAGTGATAACTAGTATTCTTACAGGGAATTGTAACGTGTTACCCGGGGTTCTTACAGGGAAATGTAAGCTGTTACCTGGGGTTTTTACAGGTAAATGTAACGTGTTACCTGGAGTTCTTACAGGGTGATGTAACAGGTTACCCGGAGTTCTTACAGGGTAATGTAACCTATTACTTCGGGTTCTTACAGGGAAATATCATGTTTTACCTGGAGTTTTTACAGGGAAATGTAACGTGTTACCCCAGGGTTCTTATAGGGAAATGTCTTGTTACCTGGGGGTTCTTACAGGGAAATGTAAGCTGTTACCTGGGGTTCTTACAGGGAAATGTAACATGTTACCTGGAGTTCTTACAGGGTGTAATATGACAGGTTACCTGGAGTTCTTACAGAGTAATGTAACCTGTTACCTGGGGTTCTTACAGGGAATTGTATTTTTTACCTGGAGATCTTACAGAGAAATGAGTCGTGTTACCTGGGGTTCTTACAGGGAAATGGGACGTGTTACCTGGGGTTTTAACAGGATAATGTGTCATGTTACCTGGAGTTCTTACAGGGTAATTTATACCTGGGGTTCTTATAGGGAAATGTAACATGTTACCTGGTTTCTTACAGGAAAATGTGATCTGTTATCACTTACCTGGGTGAGACAGCATCACGGGCGTCCTGCGACTTCCTGCGCTCGAAGCATGGAGGTGGCTCGCCTCCGAACGGCTTCAAGTCCATCAATGCAGGTACCTGACGGGGAAACACTATGATAAAAAGTGGTTCATGTTTTATATGCTCGTTCTGAATGGGTCATCAGCATCACTGAACCAAGAAAATGCTGAAATAATTAATTTATATAGTATAAAACTAAAAACACGTGAAGCACAAGTCTTTTTCAGTAAGAAGTTTGAGACGTATATCGCCATATCTTTGGAGATGCTCATCAGATTTTTAACAGACAATTCAAATAAAACTGGCCGCTAAAACTAAAATAAGTGCGAGTCAGACTTTTGTCTCGCACACGGAGGGTTCCGGACCGCAGTATAATAATATATAAGTATAATATTATATGATATTACCAGTCAATACCAAACAGAAATACCAGACAGACATACGGACAGCGGAGTCTCAGTAATAGGGTTCCGTTGGTACCCTTTGGGTTTGGAACCCTAAATAACCGGCCAAGTGCATGTCGGGCCACGCGCAGTGTGTTCCGTAGTAGCCCGTTATTCAATGCAAGTCCTTACCCGCTATAAACAAGCAACTAGGGTACTTCGTCTATGTCACATTAAAGGATTTATTCTAAGGATTTTGTATTTGGTACAAAATTATCCAACACCCAAGTTCAACGACTATTACTGCTTAACTAATAAAGTTATCTTAACCGCTATAGTTTTCCTTTAAAGTTCATGAAATGCACTATTATCACGAATTTTTCCAGTTTTTCAAGCCAGCAGTTTAGCTTTTAGAGGGGGGGGGGGGGACGGAGCTAAGCTTAAAAGGAGCAGGTTTTCAATTCGACGGTATTTTTTTTTTTGTTTGTTACTTCAGAACTCCGTCAAATCTTAACCGATTTGAAAAAATCTTTTTTAGATTATGCTTCCTTTCCATTTGGTCCCATTGAAATTTTATCGAGATGTGATAATCATCTCCGGAGATATGGAGATAAACAATGTAAACAAATTGATGACGTGGTAGTGGCTACTTTGAGTATCGCGGCAAGTGAAGTCGGTTTTGTTCGTTTTGTGCGATTATAAATTATAATTAATCGTATAATGGCACCACCGAGGAAATACCTTATAATAACCTCTGAATGTACCCTACCCATGAAAGAAAGAATCATTCGTATCGGTTCAAAATTGGCGGAGTAATCGTGTAACAAACATACAGAACAATTGAGAACCTCCTCCTATTAGGAAGTTGGTTGAAAATAACATGTCGCCAATCGATTTTCAATATTATATATTTTTTTATCATATAGGCTAGTGTTTGGCTACTATCTCACCTGTTGGTAAGTGATGATGCGGTCGAAGATGGTAAGCACGCTAGGCCTAGAATGGTAACTGGCTCAAAGGATAGCTGTCGGAACACGTTAGATGTTTGGCGACATATTTTCTAACTTGACGGTGGTAGCTGGCCAGGTGGACACTAGATAGTGTCCTACCACCATGCGGGGGTTGTTGGTTTCTTAACGATATTTTTCCTTCACCAAAGGGCCACTGTGAAAAGCGCACATACATTTTCTATAGAAAAATCCATTGGTGCACGCCGCACGGCGAGGTTTGAACTCAGTACCTTTGGCATCAAAGCCGACCGTTCTCCGGATTACGCCACCGGGCTCTCAAAAGGTGTGATACGTTTATATCTCTGGAGATACTTATCATGGCGCCTCTTCACAATCGGCGATGATCGACACTCGTTGATCGTCTGTGATTGGCAATGTAATCGTCACGATCTTTGCGCAAGCATCCACACAATCGTCCGTGATCATTTATTGAGCGGTCATTTATTTATTTACAAACAAAAAAACGACGCGACGTACGCACGGCTCCGCTGTCCTCCGGTGAATGAATGATCGGCGATCGTGTGGGCACGCGCTTCCCAGCTACAAGCGATTCCCTTTGATGCGTGCCCGAAAAACCGACAAGTCACCGATCGCCGCGATCATGACGACGAATAAGGACCACGATGGCCGACTACAGGCGAGTAGCCCTTCTACACGATCGTGCTCGCGTGTGATCGTCTATGATCGCCGATTGTGAAGAGGCGCCATTAGATTTCGATACAATTACAATGGGACCACCTCGGAAGTGTACTCTACCGATTAAAAAAATAATCATTCGAATCGGTTCACAATTGACGGAGTAGTTGCGTAACATACTTACAAAAAAAAAGGAAATGTATGCTCGCACCTCTCTCTCTTGCCCCTACAGTTATATACGAAACGTAACTATCTCCCTTTGTATATTCTCTAACTTAGTTAGTCTGGTAGAGATCGCTAATAGCGATAAAACCGCCCATTGTAATACCGCATAGACATATTTTTTTATTTTTGTATTAGATGTACCTAATTGGTTTGCAATAAAGAGTTTTTGTATTGTATTGTATTGTAACTTATATCTTAACTCTCTCGTCACTGATTCACCAGCTTACTCCCCAAGTCAAGCGTGTGTACTGCGTTTTACTTCAATAAAACAACAACATATAGAAAAATTAAGAACCTCCTCCTTTTTGGTAGTCTGTTGAAAAAACTAATTGTTTACCTTATCAGCAGATTTATCGTCCGGTCTGTCGCCCAACAAGCCGCGGCGCGCGCCGCTGTCGTGTCGTGATCTGTCGCTCGCCTCTCTCCTCTCGCTTCTGTTTATCAAATAACATAACTAGAGAGTTACAAATTTGTACATTGTTTTTATTTCCGAAAATTAAGAGTAGGTGGTTACAGTTAGGTATTGAAAATAAACTTATGAATAACTATACTACTAACTACGTTTGAATATCTTAAGAGGGAACGCGGGGTGTACCTTTCCATACAAATGTATTCCCCCGTTTTCTCGCTGGAAAATGCTTTTAGAGCAAAATTTGTTATTTCTAAATCAAGGTCTGCTATACATTGTACGCCCCTATAATTTGCTTCTTTTGACCAACCAATTGTATATGACGATATGTGTGACTTAATTAGTCGATTATGGCACAGCTTGAAGTTAGCACCCGAGCGCCGTGCAATAATAGACAACTTAAGTCACGAGTATCGTATATTATTTTATATATATAAAATTCTCGTTTTATATAAAATTCTCGTGTCACAGTTTTCGTTGCCATACTCCTCGGAAACGGCTTGACCGATTTTGATGAAATTTTTTGTGCTTATCCGGTATCTATGAGAATCGGCCAACATCTATTTTTCATCCCCCTAAATGTTAGGGGTAGTCCACCCCTAAATTTTTATTTTTATTTTTTAGACAAAATTTTTAATTTCTATTTTTTTATGATACAACATACAAAAATACATACAATCCTCAATTTTCACCCTTCTACGATCAACCCTTATTTTTTAATAGACATTTTAGTAATTTAATCGTTTTTCCTCTCCGGTCGCAAACTGATCAATCGTCATTTAATTAGTTAATTATTTATATGGCAAAACAGCGTTTGCCGGGTCAGCTAGTTATTTTATAGAAATAGCAGTGTGACATAAACCTGCACTTTACGCTTACTCTACGCTTTTCCGTTAAATAGTCCATTATTTTTTAATGGCGTTTTTAAACGCCGTTCAATAATCAACTATTTAAGTCACGGAAAAGCGTGCGTAAAGTGCACTTTACTGTTTAGGTCACACTGTGCTATCTAATACCCTCCTAAGTCCCCGGTACCAAATTTTGTACAAAATAAAAGTGGCCCTTCAGTCCCAGCTATAAAAAAGTGAGTATAGTAATAAACACCGACAGTACATATTTTGGTACAAAATATTCCGATGCCCTGTACTTAAATTTGAATGTTCGCGGGTTTAGACCCAAAGTGCATATTTTTGTACAAAAGATAGGACTATTCAATTTATGTCATCGTGGTCTTTACAAAACGTACATACATGTATAAAATGTATAAAATGTTTGTAATAAATGTACCAGGACTGACAGCAAATTTTTATTTTGTACAAAAAAATGTACAAGCGGCGCCTAGAACTTCGATGTTAAAAAAAATCTGGGTCTTAGGAGGATACTATAAGACCGATTCGGCTTTTACTTCTTTGATGTCTTTTATGGTAGAAAAGTTCTTACAACATAAAAGTTTTATGTAAATAATAGAAGTCTTTAACGCGGGCGAAGCCGCGGGGCACTTCCTAGTAATAGTATACTACGATACGTGTGACTTAAGTAGTCTATTATTGCACGGCGTGAAGTTACGCCGTGCAATAATAGACTATTTAAGTCACGGAAAAGCGTGCGTAAAGTGCGTGTTTAGGTCACACTGTGCTATAAAGAAATATAAGCCTTCTAATCTCCCTTTTAAAATGTATGTATGGTCTTATTTCTAATTGCAATATAGTCTAAGAAAGTGATCCCTGGATCCCACACTAGGATAACCTGTGTTGTGGAAACCAGTTTCTTTCTGAGGTACTTACAAAATTACTGTACACACATTTACATATTATTAAAGATAATATTGTTTAATAATATAAGATCGTATAAAAAACTAAAAGAACCGACTTCAATGCCGCGCTATTAATTTTCAGTACCAATTTTGGGGTGTTTATCTCCATATCTCTGGAGATACTTATCAAACCTCGATAAAATTACCATGAACTACCATACCACACTTGGGATATCTCCTTTCCAACAAAAAAATAATAATCAAAATCGGTTCCCGAAATTTCGTTCATTCAATGATTTCGTGATCAGCACGCTGGTCTCGATGAAATTACAATGGTACCACATCTCCTTTCCAACAGAAAATAATCATCAAAATCGGTTCATAAAAGACGAAGATATTCGCAAAAAAACATAAATAAAAATAGTAAGTAAGTAGTACCTGTGTCTTTCGTCCCGGCGAGGCTCCCGCTTGTCGCGGCGGTCTCTATCACGCCGGTCGCTGCGCTCGCGGCTCTCCGCTGCAATCATATACATCATTCATATGTCTATCCACTGGATAGATATCTCACAGACCTGCTACATATTAAACTTGATCGCATACACCGGCTCCCATGAGACCGACCTTGAACGGAGTTTGTCCCTTTCTTTTGTATAGACAACTTATATATACATATATATATTTAACTATATATATATATATATATATATATATATATATATATATATACCATACATATAGTATAGAACATATATAGGACTATCAGGTTGTTAGACGAGGATACACTCCCATCCTGGTGTCTCTCAATTGGGATGTTTTGTTACAAAGCAATTACAACCTTATTGTTAAAACATACGGATTAAATTGATTTGTCAAAACATCTGCAGTGCACTATCCTTTTATATTACATCTAATACTTACTATAAGAATCGTTGTCCTGACATACTGACTGACTGACTCACTGACAGACAACGCACAGCCTAAACCGCTGGTCGTAGAGACTTGAAATTTGGAGGGTATATTTGTCTTAGTACGTAGGGGTGTACTAAGAAAGGATTTTCCAAAATTCACCCCTTAAGGGGATGAAATGGGGGTTTTGTATGGAGAAACAAGATTAGATAGTCTTTTCTATCCGAAACTTCACACAAGTGCTCCAGTAAAAAATAAGTAAATACGTGTTTCAGGTTTTTTTGAAAATCCACCCCTAAGAGGGTGAAATGGGGTAACAAAGTGTGAAAATCAATATTGTTTTGGATTGCGCTGAAATTTGGCACGCAGATAGTTATTACAACGTTAGTTACCCCTGAAAAAGGATTTTCCAAAATTCATCCCTTAAGGGGATGAAATGGGGGTTCAAAGTTTGTATGGAGAAACAAGATTAGATAGTCTTTTCTATCCGAAACTTCACACAAGTGCTCCAGTAAAAAAATAAGTAAATACGTGTTTCAATTTTTTTTTAATTACACATCTAAGAGGGTGAAATGGGTTAACAAAAGTGTAAAAATCAATATTGTTTCGGATTGCGCTGAAATTTGGCATGCAGATAGATATTACGATATAAGTTCCCTCTGAGAAAGGATTTTCCAAAATTAACCCTCGAAGGGGATGAAGCGGGGGTTCAAAGTTTGTATGGAGAAACGAGATTAGATAGTCTTTTCTATCCGAAACTTCACACAAGTGCTTCAGTAAAAAAAAAGTAAATGTGTTTCAGGTTTTTTTTAAATTCCACCCCTAAGAGGGTGAAATGGGGTAATAAAGTGTGAAAATCAATATTGTTTCGGATTGCGCTAAAATTTGGCATGCAGATAGATATTACGATATAAGTTTCCTCTGAGAAAGGATTTTCCAAAATTAACCCTCGAAGGGGATGAAACGGGGGTTCAAAGTTTGTATGGAGAAACAAGATTAGATAGTCTTTTCTATCCGAAACTTCACACAAGTGCTTCAGTAAAAAAATAAGTAAATACGTGTTTCAGGTTTTTTTGAAATTCCTCCCCTAAGAGGGTCAAATGGGGTAATAAAGTATGAAAATCAATATTGTTTCGGATTGCGCTGATATTTGGCATCCAGATGGTAATTTTGACGTAGGTATCCGCTAAGAAGGGATTTTTCAAAATTCACTCTTCAAGGCATGAAGTGGGGGTTCAAAGTTTGAATAGTCATTTTATTCGACATTTCACACAAGTACTTCTGTAAATAAATAAGTAAATACGAGTTTCAGACTTTTTCAAAATGCCACCCTAAGAGAGTGAACTGGGGTGAATAAGTCTGAAAATCAATATTGTTTCGGATTGCGCTTTTATGGGTTTTTCGGGTTTTATAAATATGAATCCTGATTTGTCTTAGTCACGCAATAACATGAAAACAGGTGAACCGATTTGGCTAATTCTTATTTGATGTCTTTAATGATAGAATCGTTTTTACAAAAGAAAAGTGTTAAGTAAATAAAAGGAGTTTTTAACGCGGGCGAAGCCGCGGGGGACTTCTAGTCTATGATATATCTAGATGACTATATTTTGAGTGAACTATTTTTAAACCCAGACATAGAAAGAAGGGTGTTAAAGTTTTAGGTATCTGTGTATGTGTATGTCTATCTGTGGCATGGTAGCTCCCAAACATATGAACCGATTTTGATATCGTTTTTTTGTTAATTAGGTAACTTAGCAACAGGTAAGATAGTGGTCAAACGCTAGCCTATAAGATATATAAAAAAACTTAATCTAATAACTGTTACAAGAAAATATGAAGGCCCGGTGGCGTAATCGGGAGAACGGTCGGCTTTGATGCCAGAGGTAGCGAGTTCAAACCCTGCCGTGCACCAATGGATTTTTCTATCGAAAAATGTATGTGCGTTTTTCACAGTAGCCCTCCGGTGAAGGAAAAACATCGTTAAGAAACCCTTAACCCCGCATGGTGGTAGGACATTATCTAGTGTCCGGCTGGCCAACTACCACCCTCAAGTTAGAAAATCTGTCGCCAAACATCCATCCATATGTTCCGGCAGCTATCAATGAAAGCCAGTTACCATTCTAGGCATAGCGTGCTTACCATCTCTTAGTGGTCAAACGCTAGCCTATAAGAGATATAAAAAATATATTTATATTTAGTAATTTGAAGATTGCGAGCCCTTTTTAACCGACTTCAAAAAAAGGAGGAGGTTTCTCAATTTGACCGTATATATATATTTTTTTTAATGTTTGTTTGCGGATAACTTCGTCATTTATGAACCGATTTTGATTATTATTTTTTTGTTGGAAAGAAGATATCCCAAGTGTGGTACCATGGTAATTTTATCGAGGTCTGATAAGATCTCCAGAGATATGGAGATTAACACCTCAAAATTGGTACTGAAAATTAATAGCGCGGCATTAGAGTCGGTTATTTTTAGTTTTTTAAACGATCTTATCTAGTAGAAGATGCTTTGAGAGCAACTTTCATAGGTCTAATCAATACTAAATTCGGTATTCTGTAACTTTAATGACATTGTAACAACATGCCTTGACCTGGGGCTGGGGAATCTCTTGGAATCTGCAGAGAACTAAATTCCTCACCAACAAACAACGGATATGTCGTGTTATTCGCATACTCGAATAGTCTCAATGAACAGATTATACATAGAGATATAGTAAGGGGCTTAAAGCAGACGACAGATTTTCTCTCTCTCTCTCTCTGTGTGGTGTGAGTGTGTCTGTGTGTGAGTGTGCGCGTTGAGTGTGTGTACATTTAAAATAAACTTACATGAAGTCCTTCGCTGGTCGCGACGATCATGCCTATCCGGTCCGGGCTCCGCTTGTGGCAGCTCGGGCTCCGACTCGGCCTGGGAGTCCTGCGCCAAAACATGGACACTCTAAATAACTACATCACTATGAATGCAACTATGACGTTTTATACTTCATCTGTTTTCTACAATCGCTGTCTATATCTGGATTTGATGTAAATATTGGAATTTTATATCTTAAAGAACTAATGTCAAAATTATATCTCCAGTATCAAGAAATTCCGTAGATTTTAATGACCCAGACTAATTTAATATTATAAACGGCTCCTACCCTGTAAAACTGCAGAACTTTTATTCATTATTAGTTTTAAAATACTGTTCCTTAATAAACAAATTATTATTATAATGTAATTTGCTAAGGTCATCTCTAACACAATACAATAATCAATCAATGCAAATTTTAATCAAATTGTTGCATTAATTACATTAATTATGCTCATAAGCGCTTCTAGGTGAATTTAAATTAGTTTTTAGGATATGTATGATAACAAATATAATTAATTTGATATCCACCTAAGCTGAGCTGAATAGATATTTATTGAGTCATAAATATCATTTATCAACCAATACAATTTTACCATAATGTCAAATCCTGCAGTGTCATAAAATTCTATAGGTTGTGAACACACGTCTCCTGCTTTGTTCGGAACCAGGTTTAAGATATTTTATGATGCAAATATTTTTTATTATAGCTTTCCATGTGGGTTGCACAATACTAGTATTCTTGTTAACCCATCCAACTAAGCTAAATACGCTTGTGTCTGGAGTGAGTTCACATCAATAGTGCTATGGGTGGAGATCTAACTTATATCCTTGAGAGCCAATTCCCATTCTAGGCCTAGCATGATTGCCATCATCGACCGCATCCACAATTATCAACAGGTGAGATAGTGGTCAAACACTAACCTATAAGATTTATTTAAAAAAAAATAACCCCTCAATAATTCAGTTAAACTCATTCAATTCACAAGATGATGGGTAATTTTTATTATTGTTGCTATAATAGCTACTGTTACCATAGTTTCCATTCCAGTTACTAAAATATTTAATAGTTGGATACATTTAATTAAAAATAACTATAAACTTGTATTATTTGGAACTGATTAATTCGAGGTGCATTCAATAAGTACCTAGCCTCATCGCCAGAGGGCGCTGTAGTTTCAAAAGAGTTTTACCACAGTGTAGCACATTCTTTTTTAATTCTTTTTTCAAATTTTCATTCCAATCCCTTCATTTGTTTTATTTTGACAACTTATGGAAGCGAACGTATCGATCGGTTTTACAAAAATGGAAAAAGAGCAATATCGTTCGGTGATTCGATTCCTTTTTTTGGAAGGGAAAACGCGCATCGAAATCAAAGAGCGCTTGGATGCTGTGTACGGTGACTCTTCTCCATCGATGGCCACCGTCAAGAATTGGTTCAACGAGTTTGCACGTGGCCGTACGTCGGTTTTTGATGAATGTTTTTGATGCTCCAAAGAAGGCGAAAACTGTAAAATCGGCCGGAAAAGTTATGGCCACCGTTTTCTGGGATTCACAAGGTGTGATCTACATCGATTACCTCGAGAAGGGTAAAACAATTACAGGGCTTTACTATGCCGATTTATTAGGCTGATTCGACGCCGAATTAAAGAAAAAACGACCACGACAACGCACCGGTTCACACGTCTGCCGTTGCCATGGCCAAATTGGTCGAATTACGCTACGAATTGCTGCCCCATCCACCGTTCTCCAGATTTGGCCCCTTGTGACTTCTTTCTGTTTCCGAATCTTAAAAAATCTCTCGCCGGGAATAGATATGGATCAAATAAGGAGGTCATCGCCGCCGCGGAGGCCTATTTTGCAGAGTTTGACAAAAACTATTTTTCGGACGGGTTAAAAAAGTTGGAGCATCGCTGGGCTAAGTGTATCGAACTAAAAGGAGACTATGTTGAAAAATAAATTGCCACTTTTCCAAAATTTTCGTTTACTTTTTGTAGGCTAAGTATTTATTGAATGACCCTCGTATAATTATTTGTATATTTTGTACTTTATAGGACCCTGCAATCCATACTAATATAATAAAAACGTTTGTAACTGTCACTCTGCCTGTTTGTGACCTAATCACGCCTAAACTGACAAATTTGATCTTACTGAAATTTAACAAAGTGATACTTTATACCATTAGGATGAACAAAAACTACATTCTCGTACATGTGGACGAAGACGCAGGTATCAGCCAGTCTGCATTATAAAAGCAGTGCAAACTAACAACCAATTTTGTTTATATTTTACACAATTTAATATTGAGTTTGACATGAAACTGCTTAGGAATATAGTTATTGCCAGTAGTAAGGAATTCAAATTGTTCAGATGATGAGATAATAATGTATGAAAGTAGAAGAAGGCTGTGAAATTATGTTCTCGTACAACTTAAAACAGTCAACACATCATAAACCATTTTCATCTTCAATTTATTATTTCATTAAATCTATCGAAATAAATGTGTTTGCAATTTTGTTTCTGATTTTAACAGGTTAACAAGAATACCTGTATATCTAAAAAATATCTTGATCTAAATATTGGACTAAAACCAAAGCAGCTGTGACCCCACAGAGTTTATGACAGGCGAATCAATGAATTACAATAGAAGTATCAGTCTCGTGTAATCACGATGACCATGAGAAAGTTATGGTGCCTAAACAAAACAATTAATAAGCCCTTTTTAATTACACCACACAGCCAGCCCTGACATCTATTTAATCTTGATTGTAAAATTATCGTGAATTTGTAACATTATTATTGTTATATACCGGCTGTAATTCACGTACCTTTAGTTGAATTATCTCGACCTAGGTTTCGAGCGAGTCAGTCGCTCTTCCTCGGGAGTGAGGTCACGCGATGAGATCGCGATGTTCACTGAGGAAGAGCGACTGACTCGCTGGAAACCTAGGTCGAGATAATTCAACTAAAGGTACGTGAATTACAGCCGGTATATAACAATAATAATCTATTTAATCCATAAGTATGCTAGACATGATGAACTAAAACTGAAAATTTACATCAACATGGTTTGAACTTGAATAATTTTTTGTTTTATCAGAAACTTACACCACATTCTGCTGTCATAGGACGGAAGTGACTTTATAATTGTTTCTCATTGTTTATTAATCTTTCCACATATACAATACACTTAGACACGTCATATATAATTAAATGTTTAGAAATTAAAAATATGTCTTTAGCAAATGTCAATAAATCAAAATTACAACTAACAATGTAAAATATATAAATTAATAATAATCATAAACAATCTCAAGGTATAAATAAATTCTTATCTTCCATTGCATAACTTAGTGTGTAAAAGCTTTTATGCGTCAAATGTTGTTTAAGAAATTAAAAAAGTAATCATTTTTCTTATTTTTTATCAATGTCGGAATTTTATTACATAATTTTATGCCATTGCAGTAAAAGCTTTTGGAAATCTTTGATAATCTAGTCTTTGGTCCAATTAGTCTATCCTTATGTCTAGTGTTATAGCTATGAATGTCCTAATATCGTGTCATTGTATTAATATTTTCCCTTACATATTTTATACACTGCATAATATATTCCCCCGTCATGGTCATTATATTGAGCTCTCTGAATTTGTCCCTACATGATTCTGTTTGTCTTAATCCAAGCATATATCTCATAGCACGTTTTTGTAAAACAAAGGCCCTGTTGGATTCTGCAGCTGTTCCCTAAAAAAGTATACCATACGTCATTACAGAATGAAAAATGTATTTATATTATTACAAGTAGATAATCAATTTTATTAAGACATTTATATTTTGACAAATGGTCATCTTCCTACACTTAGCCCACTGAAGTGGGGTCGGTGCAACATGTCATTCTCTTCCATTTGGGTCTATCATTTTGACAAATATAACATTGATTAAAATAAATATATTATGTAGACGTGTGTAACTCAGGTCAGAGCCAGTTCAAATACTCAGATCACAGAGACTTGAGTCACTGAGCTGCGACTCAAATGCAAACTAGACGGCTCACGGCTCACAGTAGCTCACACTTACAGTCACGGCTTGCAACTCAATAGCACAGAAAACTAAATACTCGGGCCTCGGGGAGCGCAATACGGTAATAGTGAGTGCTAAGTTGTCAATTTGAGCTGTTTAATGTAGTTGCTCTGCACTCGCGCACCAAGCCGAGGTAACTACCACAAAAACCCGCCAAGTCGAGTTGGATTCGCCCACCGAGGCTTCTGTACCAACGTTGGTTAGTACCAATTAAGCTAGACCTCTAAATTGCATGAGTGCTCATATAACTCAGAGGCCTATCTTTATTGGCAAAACTATGTATGTATGGGAACACCCTTTAATTTTCAATTATTTATATTTTTTAGAATTTTTCCTTTATTTGTACTATAAGACCTTGCTTCTTGTCAAATTTCATGATTCTAGGTCAACGGGAAGTACCCTAGGTTTTCAGCCCAAAACCTATAGGGTACTTCCGGTTAACCTAAAGGTGTCAATTTTGGTTAAAAGCAAGGTCTTACAGCAAAATAAAAAGGATAAATTCCGGAAAAAAAAAAAATAATTGTGACACACAGACAGACAGACAGACAAGAAAGTGATCTTATAGGGTTCCTTTTTTACCTTTTAAGGTGACCAATGAGCTGACCTGTGAGCCAGCTCACAGCTCCGGTTCAAGTGCATGAACTGTGATCTGATCTGCGGTTCAAGCATATTTGTTGAGTTACCCATGCCTATATTATGCTGATAAAGAATTATTTACGTACATTTCTCATTTATAACTTACCCTACTTGAAAGGAATGAATAGTAACCATTTTCCATAAAATATTTGGTTCTTACGTCTATGTACTTACATGGAGGCTGTATGTACGGAGCGTGCAGAAGCGTCATCTTGGAGCCCTCAGGTTGGTCGCGGGGGGTATTTGACTTTTGTTTTGTGTCAATTTATAAATGGGTAACATATAAAATAATAAAAGTGTTAATATCATCGTTGAACACAGCTGATAGCTTTGGATGGATATTCTAATTACTTTTGCTACATTTTTTAGAGATACTATACATTTATAATAGAATTTATATATTAATGAATCACAGAAGGATCTACGACTAATTACTTGACTAGATGGAGTGTGAGAGCAAAAACGGAAGACTCATTTTGGAATATTTGATCAATGCTTAGAGTGAATAAGCAAGATTGAATTACATCTATTTTGATGGATCTTGCAGAATGTTGGCATGTATCGTAAGCTAGTTACCTCGCTCATGTCCATGTTTACGTCATCGTAGTTGGTGTCGTCTTCACGGCGACGCGACGAGCCGGGGGCTCCGCTGTGGTCCACCTATAATATCATTCTATTGTCAAGCAGAGAACACAGATTAATATCCGTAACTCGCAAAAACATATATCTAAAGAATTAAACAGTATATGTAATTAGTAATAATATATGTCGAGCAGTGCCAAAACTATTACAAAATCGCGAAAAAATCTCAAGGACGCCAAGGCGTTTCAACTTACCGCAGATTGCTGGCCATCATAGCGTTCATTTTCAATTTCATCATCACTTCCATACCCAATAAGAGAATCCATTGTTTTATTTACTAATAGAGTAATTAGAATCTTTCGCTTTGTTGTGGCTGTTATTTTCTTTCACGCACTCCAAAATCCAAATTCCAATCCAATAAAATATAAATAATTAATAAATATGGCGGATAAATGAATGAAATGAATGAATTAACCACAAACAAACAAATCAATCACAAATGACGAACGAACCACAGAGAGACCACAGATCACCTAATGAACACAGACTAAGTAGAGATGCTACGCATAGTATGAAGTACTTAGTATACACTCACGCACACCATTGACGTATATATATGGACATGAAATACAAAAACAGGTGAATGAGGAAAAAGGTAATTTGTGGACAATTACCTTTTTCCTTTTACCTTAGTCCATATCTAGGGTTGTGTCATTCAAGGTCATCAATGGACCAATAGACAATCAATGGCAGCCATTTTAAGTTCCATTTCAGGCGTAAACGATATATTTAAATAGACTTGGCATTAAAATAACAACATTAATATGAGAAGGATAAAACTATACAATTACTAGTATGAGAGAGCGAGACGGACGACACTTTTTTAAATTTTTCTCTGCATATGCGATTTTATTGTTTGGCTCCAGCAGGCCTATCACGAAATTTGATAGGGATTGAAATGACAGAGATGAAACTATACAGCTTACATAGCTGCGTCCTCGTCATTTAGTTAATTTCTTTCATTCAATGATCAACTGTCGAGGTTCGTGATACGGGGGCTAGGCTATGCTGTAAGCTATCTCGACAGCGGAATCCGCGGTGAGATTCGAATGTCGTACTACGAAATTTAACCGTATTACGAACGTGATACGATCTGCTCTGCCTCCAGCTCTAGTAGCGCCCATTGGCTTTCACTCGCTGTCATGTATGACCCGACCAAATAACCTTGTTCATTTTATCTTAAAGCTGGCATATGTATCACGTGTTCATCATTTTAATCAGGTTATGTCTCTATAGCTATTTCAACCTATAGGCTTATGTCTTGTCGTTTTAAAATCCCGTCTACGCGCACCTCATTTTGAAGTTATTTCCATACAGGCAAATGTGTCGCGGCGCCTCTTTGTTTGTATTTTTTTCCTACCTCCATGACGCACATCCAATAGAAAAGTTTTCTGTGGTCACAACATAGAGAAAAAATACACGGGAAAATTGTTTATTTGTTGAGTTAATTCGGATACACTCTTCGTTTACCATTACATTTTTCAAATGTTCATCAAAAGATTTTAAATAAATGAATCCCTAACTACATAAACAACGTCACTTATATAAATTAAATAAAAACAGATAGAAAAATAAATACATTTACATTCAATCTTAATTGTTACTTAATTTAGGATTTTCATTTCAGTAAAGATAAATATTAAGTGCATGCATATCAAGTGTATCCGATACTGACAATTCTTTCTTTTATCTATGAATTTTTTAATATGGCGGAATCAATGACCGCCGTTCGGACGTCTGCATTTTTCCTGTTCGCGAATTTATTTAGGACGTGTTTCTAAATTGTGTAAATGTGAGAGAATTATAACAATTAAAGTGTGTGCGTACAATTGTGATCATAAAATATTTGTTACAATAGCCCAGCGTACCCACATTCAACAGAAAAAATGGTAATGATAGTTTTTTGTTTTGATACTTTTTTACAAACTTTACTCGATTCACGATTGTGTTTTTCGCATTTTTCTTTAAATAAACATGTAATTTATACATTTCTAATGTAGGTTTTCAATTCTGCTTCATTTAAAGGTCAGAAAAACGAGATTTTTTCCATTTTTTTTCTTTGTTTTCAAGTTTTCTAACCAAAAAAAAGTGTCCTAATGTGGTGTCGATCTCACATGTGATATTATTCCAATGTTTCTTCCCAAATTGCAGTATTTCTCGATAGCATTGATGAGTTAATTATGCAAGCTGGGTGTGGCTGTATTGATTTTCTTGGAAGGTTCTAGGCACAGGCTTAGAATACGTCTTAAACATGGTGCAGTGTTAGACACAGTATTACAATGCGGTTTTGAAGTTCTAGTTGAATGTTTGATACTGACGAGACTTCTAAATGGTCTGTAACGGCTGTGAATAATGTTCTGAAACGTAAAAAAACCTTAAAAATGCAAATAGAGTAATAAATTTAGTGCATCTGAATGTATGTGTGCTATTGTAGAAATTCTACAATGTCACATGAAATTGAAAGTAAAAATGTAATAAAAGGGCAATATAAAACGCATGTTATCGCTTATATAAGTTTATGTGTGTAGAGGTTTACTTGGCAAGTGTGGAAATGAAGAAATAAGTAGTTTAGTGCCAACACAAGGTTCTTGTTCTAAAGAAAGAATTGTCTATCACATCAAAAGAAGCAAACGGCAAAAATGAATGTAATTATTCACTAATACTATTATTACACTATAATTAATTTGTATTTTTGATGCATAACATTACAATCCAAAAATATATGTGAATGATTCAAGGCCAAACAATGTGGTGATCATTAAAAAGTTGATTATGAATTTTGTACACTACTGATATCAGATAATTGCATTTAAAAGCTATCTCTGTGAAATTATGTTAACTTTTAATGCTTCTAGATGATAAAGAATACTTGAGAAAAAACTACCAGGAGAGCATGTATCAATTATGCATTGTCATTAAATTTTAATCATGGATTATCTTGATTTTTAGCTCTTTGTTTACAACCATTGCCGGCTACCTTGTGTATATCATCTCTGCACCTAACTGAAGGGCATCCTATGCATCCTTTAGCGAGCTGTGGTCTCCCCTCTAGATCATGTCTACCCTAATGTTTGTCAGCTTTACGACAAATGGGACTTGCCCACTGCCACTGCTGAAGGTCAAGCTCAGCTGCATGTCATAGGAGAAGCCTATGCACTAACTAAAAGTTTAAACTAGCTGCACCCTTAGTACGAGTTTTCATCGTAAACACTTTTGACAGATCTCACATTGTTTTCGACATATTCTGGCTCACTGATTGATCAAAATTTAGTGATGTGTGAACGTGTGTCAAGTGTGACCACAAGAGGCCCTGTACTGTTTTTGAAGTTATACTTCTTTTGGCGCGATAGAGAAAAATATTGAGAGTGAATTTTTACGATGCGTACACCGATACCTAAATTTAACATCGTGAAGTAAGTTCTAGGTGGTATGATGCGCGCGCACACCGACACCTAAATTCTACACCGTGAAGTTAGTTCTAGGTGGCATGACTATGTTCAAGTTGTATATGTCATATTTTTACGTTAATAAAACCTTTTTTATTTAAATAAAATCTTTTTGATTAATTTTAATATTTAACGTTAATCACTACTGCATTTTAGTTATTTTTTTTCCATACGCCACAGAAGTATAACTTCTAACGCGTGAACATAAGTACACACACTCTTATTTTTATACAAAATTTGTTTGACGTACTATATTGAGTTTAGTATGAAAACTCTTTCTAAAGATAGTATTAGTGATAATGATGATGAATAAAATATAATTGTTTGATATAAATAATAAATATTCCACAAGTCCCAGTGTCCCAGAGATCTTACTAATCAGTAGGTGTTGGTCACCCTATGTGATTTGACAGTGTAGTGATTGTTGACATGCTATATTG
This sequence comes from Cabera pusaria, assembly GCA_954871355.1. Taxonomy (NCBI): domain Eukaryota; kingdom Metazoa; phylum Arthropoda; class Insecta; order Lepidoptera; family Geometridae; genus Cabera; species Cabera pusaria. The sequence goes on along the minus strand of OX940906.1, from coordinate 2,224,761 downwards.
TAATGGTAATGGTACCCAAGAGAGGACACTAGAAGACAGGGGTGTCGGTAAACAAGATGGAAAGACGATATCCGCCTAACCTTGACGCCATACTGGACCAGAGTATCAGATGATAGAGCTTGGTAAAGAGAGCTGCCAGAAGGCACACCGATTTGCGAGACATACTATAACAAATGGAAATAGAAAACATGTATCATCAAAGTTGCAGCAAATTCGGAATAAAAGGGCTTTAATTTTTTTAACCCGTCCGAAAAATAGTTTTTGTCAAACTCTGCAAAATAGGCCTCCGTGGCGGCGATGACCTCCTCATTTGATCCATATCTATTCCCGGCGAGAGATTTTTTCAAATTAGGAAACAGAAAGAAGTCACAAGGGGCCAAATCTGGAGAATACGGTGGATGGGGCAGCAATTCGTAGCGTAATTCGACCAATTTGGCCATGGCAACGGCAGACGTGTGAACCCGTGCGTTGTCGTGGTCGTTTTTTCTTTAATTCGGCGTCGAATCATCCTAATAAATCGGCATAGTAAAGCCCTGTAATTGTTTTACCCTTCTCGAGGTAATCGATGTAGATCACACCTTGTGAATCCCAGAAAACCGGCCGATTTTACAGTTTTCGCCTTCTTTGGAGCACGTTCCCCGGTCTGGATCCATTGTTTTGATTGCTCCTTGGTCTCTGGTGTGTACCAGTGGATCCAGGTTTCATCGACGGTCACAAAACGACGCAAAAACTCCGCTGGATTCCGCTTAAACAGCGCCAAACACGTCTCCGATGTGGTCTCACGGTTGCACTTGTTTTCCGGTGTGAGTAAACGCGGCACCCATCGCGCCGACAGTTTTCTCATGCCGAGTTCCTCGTGAAGAATATGATGCACTGTTCCTTCTGAAATGCCTACAGTCTCAGCTAGCTCCCGAACCTTCAATCGGCGATCTGCCAATACGAGATCATGGATTTTTTTAATTTTTTCCTCCGTAGCAGCTGTTTTCGGTGCACCTGGACGTGGTTCATCAAAAACCGACGTACGGCCACGTGCAAACTCGTTGAACCAATTCTTGACGGTGGCCATCGATGGAGAAGAGTCACCGTACACAGCATCCAAGCGCTCTTTGATTTCAATGCGTGTTTTCCCTTCCAAAAAAAGGAATCGAATCACCGAACGATATTGCTCTTTTTCCATTTTTGTAAAACCGATCGATACGTTCGCTTCCATAAGTTTCAAAATAAAACAAATGAAGGGATTGGAATGAAAATTTGAAAAAAGAATTAAAAAAGAATGTGCTACACTGTGGTAAAACTCTTTTTGAAACTACAGCGCCCTCTGGCGATGAGGCTAGGTACTTATTGAATGCACCTCGTATCATAAAAGACATCAAAAAAGAATTAGACAAATCGGTTCACTCGTTTTCATGTTATTGTGACTAAAGAACATCAGGATTCATATTTATAAAACCCAAATTTTCAGACTTTGTTACCTACCCCATTTCGAAATATCCTGCAACACATACTTACTTATTTATTAACAGAAGTACCTATGTAAAGTTTCGAATTAAACAGACTATCTCATCTTGTTTCCCCATACAAACATTGAATTCCCGTTCTGTATCCAGGGGGAAATTGAAAGAAAATCCTTTCTTAATGGATACCTACATCATAATAATTATCTCCATTCTAAATTTCAGCGCAATCCGAAACAATATTGATTTTTAGACTTTATTCACCCTCTTAGGGTGGCATTAAAAGCCTGAAACTCATATTTACTTATTTATTTACAGAGGTACTTGTGTGAAATGTCTAATAAAATGACTATCCAAATTTTGAGCCCCCGCTTCATCCCATTCCCATTCTTTTTAGAGTTAATTTTGAAAAATTTTCTTAGCGGATACCTACGTCAAAATAACTGTCTGCATGCCAAATTTCAGCGCAATCCGAAATAATATTGATTTCAGAATGTTACCCCACTTCACCCTTTTAGGGGTGGAATTTCGAAAAAGCCTAAAACACATATTTACTTTTTTTTTTTTCAGAAGTACTTGTGTGAAGTGTCGAATATAAAAGACTATTTAATCTTGTTTCTCCATACACACTTTGAACCCCCATTTCACCCTCTTAAGAGGTGAATTTTGGAAAATTCTTTCTTAGTACACCTTTACATACTAAGACAAATATACCCTCCAAATTTCAAGTCTCAACGACCAGCGGTTTAGGCTGTGCGTTGTCTGTCTGTCAGACAGTCAGTCAGTATGTCAGGACAAAGATTCTTATAGTATTAGATAGATAGATATATGTACAACTATATCACATATGAATGGAATCTATTATGTGGAGGTGTGATTAGGTAGGAATATATATATTACCTGCACTTATATCCTGCACAATCTTATTTATGTTTATAGATTTAAAATCGGGAATTTAACGTGACTTACAGGTTGGCAAATAGAGTAGAAATAAATAGGGGCGCCACTATATACTAGTAACCCCGATAGCAGAGAGAGTAGCGGTAAACATTAAAATTACTTCTTTAGTGGAACTACGGATAGTCTTATTCATGTTAAAACATCTTTAAGTCGCGTAGGTTACGGAAAATATTAAAATACTACTATTAAGTTGCACAAAAAAACTTTGTTCATAAATTTTCAGTCTCTGACCACAGTTAACATAGAAAATTTTATCACAGATTAGATTATTGCCAGGCCAGAAAAAAAAGTTCCGTTTCAAGACGTTTTTGCCAACCTGTACGCGATGTCGATATAGCAATTGACATATGTTTCGGCGTCATCCGGAGGCCTTCTTCAGGATGTTGAGAGCGGGGCGCGGGGCGCTCGCCGACGTGTTCAGCCTCGCACTTATTAATGTTATTTATAATTTTTAAACACCTAATTAATGGTCTAATTGTAGTTTTCAGTGAGTTTTTGCATTTTGATTTTTTTTTGTGTAGTTTAAATGAAGGTAAATTTAGAGTTTATTTGATGTATCGAATCTGAAATAAGATGATCCAACAAAGAACTAAAGTCATCAACATAGCTCAGCTGATTAACAAATTGAAGTGGCAGTGGGTAAACAACAAGTTCTTGAATAGAGACTAAGGATCGGCAAATGTAGACATCCTCAGACTAAGTAGAGCGTTGGTCTGGAATCACAAGCTTTGCTTGGTTTTTGTGTAAAATTCTGTTTATAACCGACTTCACAAAAGAGGAGGAGGTTCTCAATTCGACTGTATTATTATTTTTTAAATGTTTGTTACCTCAGAACTCCGTCAAATCTTGACTGAGTTCAAAAAATTAAAGAAAAAAAAATGTACAAAATATTTTTTCGTTATAGAGATTATGCCACCCGATTGGTCCCATTCAAATTTTATCGAGGTATGACAATTATCTCCGGAGATATAGAGATAAACATTTCAAACACATTACATACCTTGACGACATATGCATTTGTAATACTTTGATGACATGATAGTACTGGTTATTTTGACTATTGCGGCATGTGAAGTCTATTATTTTCGTTTTTTAAACGATCTTAAATTATCATTAAAATGGCAACTACAACGGTAAACATAAAAGCAAAACCCTATCTAAATACAAAATTTTATACATATCTTTAGAGCTATTTCCGAGGTACACAATTACAGGTCTATAAACAAATATTATGTCTATAAACATTGGATACAGTATATATACTTCAGATTCAAAGAACTGTTTCAGTAGTTAGAATTATTTTTATAGTGTCTTCATCATCATCAGCCAATTTCCCTCCACTGCTGGACATAGGCCGCTCCTATGGCACACCACTGTGAAGTATGTCTTACTTTATAGCAATTTCCTTTATTTTTTATTATTTTGATTTATTTATTGTTGTAAAAGCAAAATTTACAAGGCTTCTTCGTAACTTCTAAGTCTAATTCTAGGAAACGTTACAGCCTTATCTAATAATTAAATCCCTAGATCCTGCACTAGGACTATCCTGTGTCGCTGAATCTAGTGACTTCCTTTAAAGCATTCTTAAATATGACATGAACAGCAATGCAACAATTACAATTTGTTGTAACTTGATAAACAATGCACTATAAAAAAAATAATAAAGGTCTGCTAGAAAAAAAAAATTATGTTAAAATATCTTCGAGCATATACCAATGAAGATGTTAACGTAGTAATCTGCAAAAAATGTTTCTGCCGATACTTACGGGGGACGAGGTAAACATGCATTGCACACACACAAATCACTCACTTTAACGATCCCGCACACTAGCTTGAAACACGCACACAGTATTGAAAATACATACGCACGCTCATATGGCCAAAAATGGCTATATGGCCAGCAGAGGGGTACGCCTTGCGTTAACATCTCCATTGGTAAATGCTCGAAGTAAAATATTAAAAATTGTTGTGGTGATACTTGATAATAGAAGAAGATAAAACCTAAATGAATTCTTAATACCTATAATGAATTTACTAATAATCATATAGGTTAAACAGATAGATACCAACAATTACATCACAATTCAGAAAGTTGAATTACATATTATTCATTGACCATTACTAATTTTATGTATACTTGTTACAACAAGTATTTCTTTAACAAGAGACCAAGGGCATATTGTAAATTTTGTCCATATTTTATATACCTACGTTAATAATAATAATCAAAACCAATTTAATAAATGCGAAAGTCAGTTTGTATATGTGTTTGTTTGTTTGGGACTTCTGTATGGTCAAACGGCTGGACCGATTGAGCTGAAATTTTGCACAGGGATAGCTAGTATTATGGATTAGGCTATAAGATACTTTTTAACACAGGCGAAGCCGTGGGGCACAGCTATTAGGTCATATTCTGGAATTCAGTGTCACAATTAGCACCGTCACTTGTGTTGTGCAAGTTCTCCATTTTGCTAAGAAGTTGGGATTGCTTGTAGAATATACAGTTGTACAGTTGCACATGTTAGTACAGGCTTACCACTGGAAGGGAAGTTGGGATTGCTTGTACAATATACAGTTGTACAGTTGCACATGTTAGTACAGGCTTACCACTGGAAGGAAAGTTGGGATTGCTTGTACAATATACAGTTGTACAGTTGCACATGTTAGTACAGGCTTACCACTGGAAGGGTTATGCTAGACCCAGAGTCATGCTGGGGTGGGTGGCTTGGGTAATCGTTGACATGGGGAAATGCATAATACACCCTGAGCGGGGCAACAGTGCAGGTCTTGTCGCCCCCATCACCAATTATAATGTTAGTGTAGATTGCCTTTCTTCGAAAACTATAATTAGGTCATCTAGTTTGTACGGCATGTTATGGTGGTGTTCTAGAATGATACACAGGCACCGATTTGCCCTTGGCAGGGAGTGGAGCCATTCAATTTGTTAACTAGGTGAGATTTAACCCAATGAATGTCTTTATTCTGTGCTAAAGGGTTGGCACCTAAGCCTCATTCTATAATATTTAAAAATAAGCTGGCCTGGCAACTGTAGGGTTCCGATTGAACAAAATTTACAGGAACAATAAGTTATTTGTATGGGGGCCTCTTTAATTTTTAATTTAATTTAGTTTTTATTATTTGGTGTTATAGCAACCATTGTAATACAAAATTTCAAGTCTCTATTACGGTTTGTAAGATCGACCATTAAATTCCTCATAGTCATACATACTATACTATGTGAACATTTCAAGTATTTACCTATTATGGCTAGGGAGATACCGTCCTGTAAAGTACGGACAGACAGCGAAGTCCCAGTGATAGGGTTCCATTGGTACCCTAAAAACTAATGGATACTTTAATAAGAGTCGGAGAAATTGGTTCAAGTCTTGGCATTTCCCACTTATTGCTTGTTCTTATCTGTATTCCCCAGGTTATTGACATTCCAATTCTTCCTTAAACTTCCTGCACACATTAATAGGTACTAATACATTTGATTAATAACTCACTGAAGTGGCATCAATTCAATTCTGTTTACAAAAACATACCTAAATTCTGTGAATAAGAGTTATATAGGAAGTTAGTGGTTTTATTTTTAAGTTAATAAATGGAGTCACATGCTTGGGTATGGGACTGCGAATGAATCAGTGGGGATTGCCCATTGTTAGTAAATATTACGATATTTATAGTCCATTGAACTGGGGAGCAATTTCTGTGTTAATTTGCATTGCTATTTGGTGTCTTCATGACTCATTAATTAAGTTAAAAGTTGGTGTCAGTCTCAGGGTTCAAATAAAAATTAAAGTTTATAAGGTTGAATATACTATATATATTTATAGTATATTCAACCATACATGCTTTGCTTTAATTAAATTACAAAATACAGCCAGGTCATTAGGTGTTAGGTTATGTATGTAATATATATTTATGGAGGTGGTAAGAGCATTGAATATAACGATGTTCTGGCTGACTTGCTTTCAAAAAGTAGCTTACCAACTTTAAAAGAGTAAATTTGCTGCCATAAACTTTTTTGCAGAATGCACCCATTATTATGATCGCTTAATGTATTTATGTTCAAATGTATTTTAAAGCCATAAGTAATTGAAATACTAACAACATAATTAAGATAGTTTAAAAATTAAAACAACCGATTTCCATGGCCCGGGCGAGTCAGTTTCAGTAGCAAGTTTGACACGTTTATCTTCATATCTCTGGACATACTTATAAGATCTCGATGAAATTACAATGAGACCACCTCGGAAATGTACCCGACCAATTAAAAAAAAATCATTCAAATTGGTTCACAATTGACAGAGTTATCGCGAAACATACATACAAAAAAAAAACATACAGACTAATAGAAAACCTCCTCCTTTTTGGAAGTGGGTTGAAAATACCTCAGCGTCAGGTATTTGAAATACCAATTACAAATTACATTTTTAAGGAGTAATTGATATGATGATTGGTACAAATACAACATATGTATTTGTATTTCAATTGCGTAATTTAATTACAAGTAATTCAAATACTGTCGAACCCTGCCTACAATCATTTAGTTCTGGGAATTTGCTGTCTGAGCTAGTCTTGTAGTACCAATAAAATTCCAGTTAGGGAAAACGCGTGATTGTTTGTGATTGGGGTTCCCAAGATATAGCCTGTTTTCAGACGCTACTAAGTTATAGATTGCAAAATTTTATTTTTATTTGTCTTGTAGATTACATTGTATCTTTAGTTAGTTTAGTGAATACACTCCAGACACAAGCATATTTAGTTTAGTTGTGCAACCCACATTGCTAGTAAGATTTTATATAAAAAAAAAGTTGTAAGATGTTTCAACCTTTCGCGTATGATTTTTTTTTTTAAAATAAATATTACTATTATACTATTTCTATTATAATGGCCTCTCTTTTTTCATCTTTCACTGCGCCACCACCAATTTCTCTGCACCTCCATGACAATTGGTAGAAAATGCTATTTGATAGGAAGTCTCCGTGTACGAGTTTTGTGTGTAAAATTATAAATAAATAAGCATGCTCTTCTATATATAAATACTAGCTGATTCCCGCGACTTTGTTCACGTACACCAAGAATGTAATCACTGTAAAGCCGGCGCCAGACACAAACAAATGTTTGACAAAGACTTTGTCACATACTTTGTCACATATTTGAGAACTTATTTGCGGTACCTGCCACACATACTTTGCAAACAACACTTTTTGCAGTTTCGAACTTTGAACGCTTTGATGTGCGCTCGAAAAACCGACACCAAATGGCAAAGTGCCAAACTTTGTTCAAACTTTGAGCAAACTTTGAACAAATACTCAAATACCCGTGCTTCACATGTGCTCAAATGTGTGTTCAAATAAGTGCCCAAATGTTTGAGCTATGTCTGGCGCCGGCTTAAGTCTCTGTCAAACAACATTTGTGTGATCGGAGTTATTTAAGTTGTGTAAAAAAAATCTTCAATTTCAGTAAAAGGAGTAGTAGTATACCACACTGAATCACGTTCCCTAACTCCTTAATCAGGGAGGTGTAATAAGACAAATGCAGTAAGGGTCACTAATTAGGGAGGGGATCCGGTCCGTCTATATACGTGCAGTGTGATAACACAAGACGTTAGGTCGCCTAATTAGGGGGCACACCCACCCTTAATTAGGGACTCTTGATTCAGTGTGGTGTAAGATCAGATCACTGTCTGTTACCTATTGTAAACTTTGAATTTGATTTGAACACATAGTTATACATATGTATGTTTACATAATCATGTCTGGTATGTTTGTAGTCAAAACGGGCAGCGTTCGGTGACGACGAGGACAGTCCGCCGACACCCTCCGACGATTCAGACTTTGATGATGATGAAGATCCAGATAAAATTGAAGTACCAGGTATAAGTAGACTCCTGTTTTACTTTTAGTGGTCGGTTTCTGAGGTCGGTTTATTGAGAATTTATCTACTCAATTGTACCGTTATTAAATAGATAAACTTTCAATAAATGTACTCAGAAACCGGCTATAAGTGCATTCAGACTACGTTATACTATTCCGCTATATAGCACAGCATGACAAGCTTATTACAAGTAGACTGGCTGCTATATAGTATAGCTAAGTGTGAACGTGTTCTAGGCAAATGTATGGTGAGAGATATTGTTGTGCTATAAACTATATGCTATAAGCAATTATTTATAGCGTAGTCTGCAATGAGCTTTAGTGAGTGTGCTTTCAACTATTCTTTTGTCTTTGGCACGCTAAAGCACGTACCTATCTCCTAAAACTAAGATTATTGAACAGAGCTTCGACTAATTTTTATTAGGTTCACCTGTATGTTTGTAACCGACGTCGTTGGGCGCGATTTTGACCCACTTTAAACGGCCAGATTTCGTTCAAACTTTGTAGATTTATCGAGGACCGATGACAATACACTAATTTGATAAAAAAATATTCCATTTTTCAACTAAAAAGTAGAAAATAAATAATAGTTTAAAAATACTAAAAAACACGCTTTTTATAAAAAACCGCACTAAAAAATTAAAAATAATTTTTAATAAATTTAAATTAAGAATAGTGTCATATAAAAAGCGTGTTTTTAGTTTTTTTAAACTATTATTTATTTTTATATCTGATAGGTTAGCTTTTGACCACTATCTCGCCTGGTGGTAAGCGATGATGTGGTCGGAGATGATGAACACACTAAGCCTATCAGTACTTCCGTTGCCATCCATTTTCAGGTAAGCACGGTGAAAACGCGCTTATCTAAAAATGGAATGCATCGTCACTTAGCATCAGGTGAGACAGTAGTGAAAAGTATGTCTGCCCGGAATTAAAAAAAAATCTATTATTTTATTGTACCTAAGCATGTCACTTGATTACGATCTCCCCTGATGAAAACTGATGATGTCTTCTGTAATGAAATGTGAAATTCAGTATAGTTAAGAGGGATTCGGCGGTTTCTAAAGATTTAAATAGATGTAAACGAAATAAGACGAAAAGTAAGAATACATTTTTTTGATATCTCGCTCAGTTTTCGAGATATTGATATTTGGTACTCAATAATCGAAAAATGAATTTTTTTTGATGGAATTCCAAAGATTTATAGTTGAATGTACCATTGTAATTTCATCGAGATCTGACAAGTAATTCCAGGACATAAACACACCTCAAACTTAGCACTGAAAATTACTAGCGCAGCTTTTGAAGTTGTGTCTTTTCCGTTATCTTTTTAACCGACATCACAAAAAAGGAGAAGGTTCTCAATTCGAGGGTTTTATTTTTTATTTATTAGATTTTATAATCAATCAAATAAAGACATTTTATGTATTCGAATAATCGGTGAACATTCGCCGATTATTCGAAGATGCCTGAACCGATTTGGATTTTTTTTTTATTTCAAAGGGTACCCTTCCTAGTGGTTCCATATACATTTTTATCGAAATCGGGGGAGCCGTTTTTAATATATCAACATTGTATTACGATGCATTTGTATACCTCGATGACATGATACTGGCTATCTTGACTAGCGCGACGTTTGAAGTCGGTTCTTTTAGTTTTTTAAATTATTTTATCGGGATCTTAAATGTTTATGTACTCAGGTGGAGGCAAGAACCTGGCAGCAGCAGCCCAGCTCACCAAGAAGCTGGCGGTGCCGGCTGTCGTGAAACCCACCACCAACCCACTCGCCGGTGAGTTCATCTCTTATCATGCTGTGACAGGTACTGAAGAACGATACACACGCATACTTTTTTTAAAATATCACATAGGCTAGCGTTTGACCACCTAAGTGATGATGCGGGTGGTAGCTGGCCAGGCAGATACTAGATAGTGTCCTACCACCATGCGGGGTTGGAGGAGGCTTCACTGGAGGGCCACTGTGAAAAGCACGCAGTGTACTCTTGTATTACTAAATGACTATATAAATACTGACCATCAATAATAGTGTGGTACCCCTTCTATATCATCGCGCTTCAGCCTTTGTTAAACTCGTCGCTAAACCATATCCAGTGCAAGTAAGTAAATTTCACGAAAGACTGAAATCAAAACTTAACGGTGTTCTGGCAGGACAGTCTTGTAACAAAGAGGGTATGAAATCGACTTCTACAGGTCTTACGATTCAAAATGTGGTATCTTGACACTTCAACGATATGACAATGACAAGATAACCTTGATCCTAAGTTTTTTTAAATGTTAAAGTGTAGTATAAGATCGTTTAAAAAAACTAAAATAACCGACTTCAAAAACCGCGCTATTAATTTTCAGTACCAAATTTGAGGTGTTTATCTCCATATTTCTAGAGATACCAATCAGATCTTGATGAAATTACTATGGTACCACCCCTAGGATATCTTCTTTTCAACAAAATTTATTAAAATCGGTTCATAAACGACGAATTTATCCGCGAACAAACATAAATATATATATATATATACGGTCGAATTGAGTTACCTCCTTTTTTGGAAGTCTGTTAAAAATGATATATTTTTCTCCCACAGCCGCATCGGGCACAGCATTCGGGCAAGTTGCAAACGTGAAACCTATCAAAATTCCAGCAAGCTCTCTCACGAAGTCCATCAACCTGGGCAATATTAACAACCTGGGCAGTCTGGCCAATCTGAACAACCTCGCTAATCTGGGCAACTTGGGCAATCTGAGTAGCATCGCCAATCTGGGCAATCTGGGCATCGGCAATCTCAGCACGATGGGACGAGGCGCTGCGCCCATTAATAAGCAAAAAGGTAAATATTATTGTGCTATTTTTTGTTATTTTACTGTATTCTGTTTCTGTTGTTATTAAACTATTTTTTCCCACAGCACTAAATTGTCGTGTTGTCTCTATTTAACGTGAGTGGTGGAACAAGGATAGTAACATTTTAGTGCCGTCAAATTTCGTTTCTGTAAAGCAATAACGGAATTGGTACCATTGTGGATTTATGCAATGTTATAAGATAGATATAAACCGGTTTCGAATCAAGTCTACAAACATCTGTTATATTTACGAAGAAGACGATTTAAAACAGCAAAAAGGCAATAAGTATCCAGCTGTCACTTTTTAAAGCTATCCAGAACGAATTCCTAAGGTAATAAGGTAATAAAACATAATAAAAACATAAATAAGGTAATATAGGTAAAGGCCTGGAAAACCAAATGTATTTTCCTTTACAAATTAAATACTTTTCAAGGAGTGTTCTACCCAATATAAAGCCAAAGCTGTATTATACAGTATCACATGGATCACATGATGAAAATGAAACAAAGTTCAAATAATTTTTTCGGTATGTTAAGCACATATACACGTCTAAAATCATAATTAATAATAAATTGTAATAAATTATCATGGAAACATAGTAAAAGCATTATTTAAAGCTTTGAATTTAAGTTAATTTAAACAAATAAACAGTTTTATTTAAACTGAATATTATTTAGAAATCTGGGACATTTTGCATATGACGTTTCGTCGTAAAAAAATAAATAATATTCAAACGGTTTTAAATTAATTACAATACAGCCTTGGCGAGGACGCATATAAAATCTAGTTATGTGTCTACAACACAGATATGTCGCTTTCTCTAATAAATAGGTAAATGCATCTAGAAATCGAACGAACTTTAGGGTTTTTTGGGCCTGTAGCGGACGATACGTTTATTACAAAAGCAATACCTAAATAATTTTAAATTGGTAATATTTCAGTCATACCATGCTATAAAGTTATTCAGACTTATGTATTACGATCTGTGCCCCGCGGTTTTACCCGCGTAGACATCGTTCCCGTGAGAATATAGGAATAAAAAGTACCTATGTGTTATTCCAGGGTCTAGGCTACCTACTACCTACATACCAAATTGCAGCTCAATCGGTTCAGTAGTTTTAGCGTGAAGAAGTAACACACATAGTAAATAATACATAATACGTATACACAAAAACTTTCGCCTTTATTATATTAGTAGGATGTAGGATTTATTTTGTTTTCTCATATATATAGTTTTATTATATTAGTAGGATGTAGGATTTATTTTGTTTTCTCATGTATATAGTTTTATTATATTAGTAGGATGTAGGATTTATTTTGTTTTCTCATATATATAGTTTTATTATATTAGTAGGATGTAGGATTTATTTTGTTTTCTCATGTATATAGTTTTAATATATTAGTAGGATGTAGGATTTATTTTGTTTTCTCATGTATATAGTTTTATTATATTAGTAGGATGTAGGATTTATTTTGTTTTCTCATGTATATAGTTTTATTATATTAGTAGGATGTTGGATTTATTTTGTTTTCTCATGTATATAGTTTTATTATATTAGTAGGATGTAGGATTTATTTTGTTTTCTCATGTATATAGTTTTATTATATTAGTATGATGTAGGATTTATTTTGTTTTCTCATGTATATAGTTTTATTATATTAGTAGGATGTAGGATTTATTTTGTTTTCTAATATATATAGTTTTATTATATTAGTAGGATGTAGGTTTTATTTTGTTTTCTCATGTATATCGTTTTATTATATTAGTAGGATGTAGGATTTATTTTGTTTTCTCATGTATATAGTTTTATTATATCAGTAGGATGTAGTATTTATTTTGTTTTCTAATATATATAGTTTTATTATATTAGTAGGATGTAGGATTTATTTTGTTTTCTCATGTATATAGTTTTATTATATTAGTAGGATGTAGGTTTTATTTTGTTTTCTCATGTATATCGTTTTATTATATTAGTAGGATGTAGGATTTATTTTGTTTTCTCATGTATATAGTTTTATTATATCAGTAGGATGTAGTATTTATTTTGTTTTCTAATATATATAGTTTTATTATATTAGTAGGATGTAGGATTTATTTTGTTTTCTCATGTATATAATTTTATTATATTAGTAGGATGTAGGATTTATTTTGTTTTCTCATGTATATAGTTTTATTATATTAGTAGGATGTAGGATTTATTTTGTTTTCTCATGTATATAGTTTTATTATATTAGTAGGATGTAGGATTTATTTTGTTTTCTCATGTATATAGTTTTATTATATTAGTAGGATGTAGGATTTATTTTGTTTTCTCATGTATATAGTTTTATTATATTAGTATGATGTAGGATTTATTTTGTTTTCTCATGTATATAGGTTTATTATATTAGTAGGATGTAGGATTTATTTTGTTTTCTCATGTATATAGTTTTATTATATTAGTACTATGTAGGATTTATTTTGTTTTCTCATGTATATAGTGTTATTATATTAGTAGGATGTAGGATTTATTTTGTTTTCTCATATATATAGTTTTATTATATCAGTAGGATGTAGGATTTATTTTGTTTTCTAATATATATAGTTTTATTATATTAGTAGGATGTAGGATTTATTTTGTTTTCTCATGTATATAGTTTTATTATATTAGTAGGATGTAGGATTTATTTTGTTTTCTCATGTATATAGTTTTATTATATTAGTAGGATGTAGGATTTATTTTGTTTTCTCATGTATATAGTTTTATTATATTAGTATGATGTAGGATTTATTTTGTTTTCTCATGTATATAGGTTTATTATATTAGTAGGATGTAGGATTTATTTTGTTTTCTCATGTATATAGTTTTATTATATTAGTACTATGTAGGATTTATTTTGTTTTCTCATGTATATAGTTTTATTCTATTAGTAGGATGTAGGATTTATTTTGTTTTCTCATGTATATAGTTTTATTATATTAGTAGGATGTAGCATTTATTTTGTTTTCTCATCTATATAGTTTTATTATATCAGTAGGATGTAGGATTTATTTTGTTTTCTAATATATATAGTTTTATTATATTAGTAGGATGTAGGATTTATTTTGTTTTCTAATATATATAGTTTTATTATATTAGTAGGATGTAGGATTTATTTTGTTTTCTCATGTATATAGTTTTTTTATATTAGTAGGATGTAGGATTTATTTTGTTTTCTCATGTATATAGTTTTATTATATTAGTAGGATGTAGGTTTTATTTTGTTTTCTCATGTATATCGTTTTATTATATTAGTAGGATGTAGGATTTATTTTGTTTTCTCATGTATATAGTTTTATTATATTAGTAGGATGTAGGATTTATTTTGTTTTCTCATGTATATAGTTTTATTATATTAGTAGGATGTAGGATTTATTTTGTTTTCTCATGTATATAGTTTTATTATATTAGTAGGATGTAGGATTTATTTTGTTTTCTCATGTATATAGTTTTATTATATTAGTATGATGTAGGATTTATTTTGTTTTCTCATGTATATAGTTTTATTATATTAGTAGGATGTAGGATTTATTTTGTTTTCTAATATATATAGTTTTATTATATTAGTAGGATGTAGGATTTATTTTGTTTTCTCATGTATATAGTTTTATTATATTAGTAGGATGTAGGATTTATTTTGTTTTCTCATGTATATAGTTTTATTATATTAGTAGGATGTAGGATTTATTTTGTTTTCTCATGTATATAGTTTTATTATATTAGTATGATGTAGGATTTATTTTGTTTTCTCATGTATATAGTTTTATTATATTAGTAGGATGTAGGATTTATTTTGTTTTCTCATGTATATAGTTTTATTATATTAGTAGGATGTAGGATTTATTTTGTTTTCTCATGTATATAGTTTTATTATATTAGTAGGATGTAGGTTTTATTTTGTTTTCTCATGTATATCGTTTTATTATATTAGTAGGATGTAGGATTTATTTTGTTTTCTCATGTATATAGTTTTATTATATCAGTAGGATGTAGTATTTATTTTGTTTTCTAATATATATAGTTTTATTATATTAGTAGGATGTAGGATTTATTTTGTTTTCTCATGTATATAGTTTTATTATATTAGTAGGATGTAGGTTTTATTTTGTTTTCTCATGTATATCGTTTTATTATATTAGTAGGATGTAGGATTTATTTTGTTTTCTCATGTATATAGTTTTATTATATCAGTAGGATGTAGTATTTATTTTGTTTTCTAATATATATAGTTTTATTATATTAGTAGGATGTAGGATTTATTTTGTTTTCTCATGTATATAATTTTATTATATTAGTAGGATGTAGGATTTATTTTGTTTTCTCATGTATATAGTTTTATTATATTAGTAGGATGTAGGATTTATTTTGTTTTCTCATGTATATAGTTTTATTATATTAGTAGGATGTAGGATTTATTTTGTTTTCTCATGTATATAGTTTTATTATATTAGTAGGATGTAGGATTTATTTTGTTTTCTCATGTATATAGTTTTATTATATTAGTATGATGTAGGATTTATTTTGTTTTCTCATGTATATAGGTTTATTATATTAGTAGGATGTAGGATTTATTTTGTTTTCTCATGTATATAGTTTTATTATATTAGTACTATGTAGGATTTATTTTGTTTTCTCATGTATATAGTTTTATTATATTAGTAGGATGTAGGATTTATTTTGTTTTCTCATATATATAGTTTTATTATATCAGTAGGATGTAGGATTTATTTTGTTTTCTAATATATATAGTTTTATTATATTAGTAGGATGTAGGATTTATTTTGTTTTCTCATGTATATAGTTTTATTATATTAGTAGGATGTAGGATTTATTTTGTTTTCTCATGTATATAGTTTTATTATATTAGTAGGATGTAGGATTTATTTTGTTTTCTCATGTATATAGTTTTATTATATTAGTATGATGTAGGATTTATTTTGTTTTCTCATGTATATAGGTTTATTATATTAGTAGGATGTAGGATTTATTTTGTTTTCTCATGTATATAGTTTTATTATATTAGTACTATGTAGGATTTATTTTGTTTTCTCATGTATATAGTTTTATTATATTAGTAGGATGTAGGATTTATTTTGTTTTCTCATGTATATAGTTTTATTATATTAGTAGGATGTAGCATTTATTTTGTTTTCTCATCTATATAGTTTTATTATATCAGTAGGATGTAGGATTTATTTTGTTTTCTAATATATATAGTTTTATTATATTAGTAGGATGTAGGATTTATTTTGTTTTCTAATATATATAGTTTTATTATATTAGTAGGATGTAGGATTTATTTTGTTTTCTCATGTATATAGTTTTATTATATTAGTAGGATGTAGGATTTATTTTGTTTTCTCATGTATATAGTTTTATTATATTAGTAGGATGTAGGTTTTATTTTGTTTTCTCATGTATATCGTTTTATTATATTAGTAGGATGTAGGATTTATTTTGTTTTCTCATGTATATAGTTTTATTATATCAGTAGGATGTAGTATTTATTTTGTTTTCTAATATATATAGTTTTATTATATTAGTAGGATGTAGGATTTATTTTGTTTCCTCATGTATATAGTTTTATTATATTAGTAGGATGTAGGATTTATTTTGTTTTCTCATATATATAGTTTTATTATATTAGTATGATGTAGGATTTATTTTGTTTTCTCATGTATATAGTTTTATTATATTAGTAGGATGTAGGATTTATTTTGTTTTCTCATGTATATAGTTTTATTATATTAGTAGGATGTAGGATTTATTTTGTTTTCTCATGTATATAGTTTTATTCGGTAGTATTCGTTCGTTAAAACTATTACGATTATTATCGTTATTAGTTTCATTGAACACTTGGAAGAACAATGTGTAACACAAAATGTGTAATTTATGCTGGAAAATGATTGAAATTCAATTACCTATTTTTTTTGTGAAGGAGACTAGTAAAATATGTTCCATCTTAATCCGAATAACAGCAAAGTATGCTGGCAATATGCTCCCCATTTAATTAAGATTTTCGTATTACATTCGTATTGACATATTGAGGGTCGCCACTCGTAAGCGTTTTAATGTTGAATACAGTTCTATGACCGTAATTTAATGATCATTGTCGTGGGCACAGAGACAGACCTTTAGGCTATAATAATAGTCAGACCTTCGCCTTAGCTAAAGCTTAGCAGAGTATAATATTGTACCTTACATACTTGAATAGGACTAAAAATAAATACGGAATACATCGCATAGCGATTTCAATCGCGACTTTATAAAACATCTGTACTCGCGGCTATTATTGGTGCCTTTTCTGAGCTGTGATTGGTTGAATATTGACGTAGCTAAAAGTCAAAGGTAAGGTTAATTCAATGGTTTCACTGAACATACTTACTTGTTGGTAATAGCGGCCGCTCCGGCTCCGCCTGGGCCTTCGCCCTACGCCGCGGGATCCTCGGCCGCTTTCAACGCTGCCTCGCTACTCGCCCAGAGTGAGTTTAAGGGCGTCCTTTGCGAACGAACCAAAGCGCACTTTTCTACTTTCATTATACACCTTCGACTAGTTGCTATAAGGCGACAATTCGCTTGACGAGAGCGATTCGACTCTGAGCTTGCCGATAATTTGTGCAATATTTTAGGCCGGTATTTAAAGAACGAGTCTCAAGCGTAGTACTCTTCAGCATGGAATGAAGCCATTTGATTGGTTGAAATCGCGCTTAAACAGTTCTTGAAACTTGAGCATCGTTGAATAATACCGGCCTTAGTAAATGTATGAGAGAGAGGTGGATAATTGCGCTTCGATTGGACTCGCAAATGGACGCAAACCTTTAGTGGCCCTTGTTGACGGCATGTTAGATTGCACCACTTAGATGTAGACCTTTCATAAGCTTGGATTTTAATTAGCGATTGCGGACCGAGTAGTTTCTTGGATGACTATTTGGATGCTGATAGTTTAATCCCCTCATTCCCCTATTGAACACCTTTCCCTAACATCTCCTTTTATATCCTATCACTGCATCATCAAGCATTAAACCTAAGAGGGTTGCAATAATATTTGACTGGTTCTTATTAAATTCCGCCATTTTTCGTCTATATATAAAGCGCTCTGATTGGCTAGTCGCCGAGAAAGTGCACTTGAATGAAATCTGATTGGCTGGCGCTTCTATTTATAAGTGCAAAATCACTAACGTTTTGTGGAATGGGGCGCGCATCCAATACAACTCTTATTAAATTTAATTGTTAACGCTCAACCTACAGTCTACCTCCTACCATATCAACGTGATTGTTTATATGACTATGTAGCTTGGATGTAGCTTTAGGCCTAGCGCGCACTGCGTTGCGTTTCGTTTTTATAACGCATGATATTCTGTAAAGTACAGAATTTCGTAGAAGTGAGCATGTGCTCACTTCTACGAAATTGCGGTAGAATAAACGCATCGGCTTCCACCGCAACGCAGTGTGCGCTAAGCCTTATCGCCTCTCTAATATACCTTCTCTATTTTTGTAACGTTTAGGTATGGATATGCTAAGTGGTCATGGCACAGCGGATTCACTTAGCTTTAAATTCACCAAAAATAAAATGGCGTAAACGGTAAATTATATAACAATGAATACCTACATGTGTGCGAATTGATAAGTTGATATCGTGTTGAGAACTCAACGTTTACTTCTCACTCAAATGTTTAATTGTACTGTAAATAATTAGGTATAAAGTTGACATTTCAATACATTAGATATGGGCTGAGATAATGTGACCTAGTAAAAACATCCCTACGACGCTTCTATGAATGAGGCGCTTATCGATACTAACAGTATTAGATCTTATCTCTATTATCGATTTGAATTTAATAATAATTATGTGTGGATCGGAAACGGAAATAGAATACACAGAGAATGTTTCTGTCAGACTGACCCAGAAAACCAGACGGTGTCGATTTAATACAAAAAGTTCACGTTCATTTTACACTTTTATGGCTTGAAAAGGGGAATTTAACGTGACATACACGAGGTTGATGAAGTTGAAAGAGTTGTCGATCACAATAGCGACTTTGTGTAAGTCACGTTAAATGCCTGTTTTTACCCGACTGTCAAAGGGAGGGTAATGTGTTTTGCGCGTATGTATGTGGGTTCGGTCTTTTATATTTTGCGAGACTTCCTTACATTTTGTACGAAAGTCCAATTATAAGATACCACGTCCGTGCCCCGTCTTCGCCTTAAGCCGGGTATCCACTAGAGGCAAACTCGGGTCGAGCAACCTCGACTTGAAGCAAACAGCCTCAAACTGAGGCTGTTTGCGAATCAGCAGTCATTGTGGATCAGCTCAAGGCGAGTCGCCTCAGCTGGATCCAGCAGTTTAAAGCTAAAACGCGATGGCACCAGACGCGCGTCAAGTAGCTGCTGTTTTAATAGCAATTGAAATAATTAAAAAAAAGAGGAAGCAACAAAAAGCTATACAAAAGCATAAGCTATACGGAAGCATCAAAGCCGGTTATCCACTAGTGGTTTCGTTGTCCATTGCGATCCGAGGCGACACGCCCATCTCCATCAAATGCACGGCTCGGACTGAGGCTCCTTTGAGCACGACAAAATATGGCTCGGCTCGCGGCAACAAATTTGCCTCGTGACGCGGCGTGCCTCAGGCAGCGTCTCCACTTGCGCGGCGTCGGAGCGAGGCAGCCGCTTGACCCGAGGCTGCCTCTAGTGGATACCCGGCTTTACGTCTTACTTAGAAGACATATTTAACTGCTGGAGTATACAGTTAGATTCTGTAAATAGATGTAAATCGCATCAGAGATGTGGTAATAAAAAATATATATACAAAAGATTTAAAAAAGAAGCAGTAAATTTCCTTTCAGCGAAATTTGATAACTTTAATATTTTTTTTCTCGGTGTCCCGTTTATTTTTACCACCCTTTATAATTTAACAAGAAAGGTGTTTAGTAGATGCATCAAGCTACTGTATTTGCTGAAGATGTGATTACCATAGCATGTCCTATTTTCATATGCAACGATTTGAGGCCGATTCTTCGCCTTGATCCTTTATCTGATCCGTTGCATTGTGTCCGTCCTATTCTAAAATGTGTATACATTCTTGCTTGTTGTAGTATAGAATGTATTGCTTGTTGTAGTATGTAGTGTAGAGTAGATTTAATGTGTGTAATTTTGTATCTTCTGTAGAGCTAATAAACATATTTTGCTATACATTTTGTGATTATTGTAGTGGTTACTTTTTTATGTTGTTTGAAAATTTTTGATGTAAAGCAGAAGCTGTGTCAATTTTAATCGTAGCTACGCAATGATATTAGCATAGAATTTTTTTTTTTATTGGGGTGTCTGATCATGATCATTATATAATCTGCAGCTGTCCCGATACAGTTTCTGAAATAGTTCTACTAATGATGTTCCGCCTAACTTGCTACCAAACGGTAGCGTACCGCCATCAAGGAGAAGCCTGTCGTCATAACCTTACAGTGTTCAGGCAGCACACAGCGCTGAAGATTTAAACCATTCTAGGTCTAGCGTGTTCACCATATTCGTCCACATCATCGTTTACCACAAGACAAGATAGTGGTCAAACGCTAGCCTATCAGTAATAAATAACTTCCCTTAAGGGAAGAACCCTTCGTGAGCGAGTCCGACTCGCCCACGAAGGGTTCTTACTACTGGTTCACTTAGCAGTAGATGTTTTTAGAAAATCAATTTAATCCGTATCTTCTTAATTGTACTATGTACATTAAAGCAGCCCAGACGAAAGGAACCTAGATAGCAGTGTGTCCTTGTCTAACAACCTGCCAGTGCTATATATGTACTATACTTCCTAGGAGTATTGTGGAGGCTCTTACCCTGAGTAGCTTTAAGTGCAAGCTCAAGCGCTGGCTGATTGAGCAAAGGTTCTATGATTTTAACGAGTTTAAAATAATAAAATAATGTTATGAATTGTGATTTACTTTTAGAATTGACTTTGACTATACTAGAATTTTTACTTTTATTATTATTATACTGTATTGTTTTTATTATAATTGAGTGTATACTTATGTACATAAGTAGCATATTATTTATATATAATTAAGTTACTTAACAAAACCACAAACAAATGAAGTGTAAATGAGTTTTATCATTAAATGAGTATTTGAGTATATAATATATATGTGGTCCATACAAAAGAAAGGGACAAACTCCGTTCAAGGTCCGTCTCTTTCGGGCCAATAGTGCACCGTCATATAAAACGTGTTTGAGTATTGTATGTGTTTGCAGTGGAGATGGTGGGCATGCCGGGCATGACCATGAACCCGTACCTGCTGCAGAACTTGAATCAGATGCTGGCGTCGGGGCTGGGCGGGCCGCTGGCAGGAATGCTGGCGCAGTACCAGCTGCCCAACATGTGGGGGCAGCCCAAACCTGCCATGTGGCACCAGGACAAGGTACGCATTTGCAAAACTTGCTGTCTCGCTCTTTATCTTGTCTGTTTAATAGCTATCCCTTTTTTCCCATGGCATTTGCTTCTTTCCAGTCTTCTGCTGTTAATTTCTTCGTCTGTATACAATTCCAAAAATGTTCCTTCCCTATTTACGTACATAGATTGTACAATGAACTTTCAATCCTTAGACTCCCGAATTGCTGTCTCAGGAGCCAGTGGTAGTTTTGAAGATAATTGTTGATGTATTTCAATAATAGAGAATAGAGAGAGAGAGAGAGAGAGTATCCGTCACCATGATAGAAGTGACGATCCAGGTAAATATAGAATCTATGTAGAGATGACATCTACTGTACCCTTAGTACGAGTTTTCATACCAAACTCGATATCGTATATCGACCAAATTTTGTATGAAAAACAGTACAGCGCCTCCTAGTGGTTACTACACATAACTAAATTTAGACCAATCAGGGAGCCAGAATAAGTCGAAAACTATGTGAGATCTGTCAAAAGCGTTTACGATAAAATCTCGTACTAAAGGTACTGAGATTCTGGAGAACTAGATGAACTGATTGGCGACTCCATTTGTTTTGCAAGATTGTTTAAGCCATGGCCAAAGTCCTACCGTCAGCGGTCACTCTTTACCACCCCAAAAGTCAACGTGCAAGATTGAGCCATGATCTCCAAAGTCGTCTATTGTAAAAATGATGCAACAAACTTTCATTGCAGATGCCAGGAGACGAAGAAGAAGTAGACGATGAAGAAATGGGCGTGGCCGAAACATATGCAGACTACATGCCTCCTAAATGTACGTTTATTTGTGTTACAGTGATATACACTTATCTAAACTAGTATTGTAAAGAGGAAGGATTTGACTTTTTGTTTGTTTGTTACGATTTAACTCGACTACTGGACCGATTTCAAAAATTCTTTCACTAATGGGAAGCTATATTATCAGTGAATAACATAGTATATGTATTTTATCCATGTATTCTCACAGGAATGGGAACTACACGGGTAAACCGCGACGCGCTACTAGAAAAAAATAAACTGGCCAAGTGCAAGTCGGACTCGCACTCGTAGGGTTCCGTACCACACTACAGTATTTTATAAGATCGAGCATAAAATACCACTATCATTTTTCGAGAGCAAAAATAATTAATAACCATTTTATTTCTTGTATGGGGATTATTCTCTATTATTTTTTACTTTTATTCTGTTTTTATTATTTGTTGTTCTAGCGGCAACAGAAATACATCATCTGTGAAAATTTCAGCTGTCTAACTATCACGGTTCATGAGATACAGCCTGGTGACAGACGCACAGACAGACAGACAGACAGACAGACGGACAGCGGAGTCTTAGTAATAGGGTCCCGTTTTACCCTTTGGGTACGTAACCTTAAAAATGACATTGACATTTCGCGAAAATTTTAGCACACTAGCGCCGCTAGCAAAAAATTCACACACGATAAGCCCACATTTACGCCTATTTAGATATCATAGAAAGCTCTTGCCATACATTTAGTAGAAATCAACGGAAGAGATAACTACATTATACAGTTCCATCTCAAAGTCTACACATATATTGTGGCATCAATCATCATTCACTTGAATTTCCCGTCTGAGTCTGTGTTTCCGATAAGATACAATTTCGCGAGTGAATATGTATCTCTTGCGATAGCGCGCTACATTAACGACCGCATCATCACTGAACATTAGATGAGATAGTGGTCAAGCTACCCATTGCTGCATAAAAAAACATTTGTTTTGATATATTATTGAGAATTTGCTTAATCGAAATAAATGATCAATAATTCATCCATGATGTATATGTAAAGATAACTTAAACCAATCTTAACTAATATTATAAAGAAGTTTGAATAAATTATAAAAAATATATAATTTAAAAAAATAATATAAATTTGTAAGAAAAAAATATATTACAAAGAGGTTGTTTTTTTAAGAGGTTTGATTTGATTTTTTGTGTGTTTGTTACGATTTAACCCAAAAAATACTGACGGATTCCAAAAAATCTTTCACTGAAAAGCTGGCTGTTGCTACATTATCAGCGAGTAACAAAGGCTATATTTCATCCCCATATTTACACGGGCAGGAGAACTACGCGGGTGTTACCGCGAGGCACTTTATATGTATATTTAAAAGATAACTTAAACCGTCAATATTTGCAGTAAAACTGGGTCGCAAGCACCCCGATCCGGTGGTAGAAACAGCGTCGCTATCGTCCGTGGAGCCGGTAGACGTGACCTACCGAGTGAGTCTGCCGGACGAGACGATACGCAACGGTCTGCTGTCCGCCTTACAGCTGGAGGCGGTCGTGTACGCCTCGCAGGCGCACGAGCACGTGCTGCCCGATGGAACCAGGGCGGGCTTTCTTATTGGTGAGATATTACTTGTTACACTCACCGAGTGACTGTGTCAAACGACACGATACGTAACGTTTTTTGGCGGACGCTTCCGCAGCCTTATTTGTATACATACTAACGTGTCATGTCAACTGCTATCAAAGTAGCTAGCTGCCATAGCTACATGTAAACAAAAGTTTCACTTGCATCGTGGTTTTATAAAATACCACACCACACTTTTTGTTTTATTTTGTTTATGTACATTCACCGATTACTTCAAGACAGACTTCCAAAAAGTGGGGTAGGTAAGTAGGTTGGGTACATTTTCAAGGATCTCGATGACAATTAAATGGATGGCCCCATTTAATTGTCATAGAGATATGTTCAATATTTCCAGAGATATGGATATAATGACTTCAAATTTAGTACTGAAAATGACTAGGGCGACGTTTAAAGTCGGTTCCTTTAGTTTTTAAAACAAACTAAAATGATTGTACTCTCAGGCGACGGTGCGGGAGTGGGCAAGGGGCGCACCATAGCGGGCATAATATTCGAGAACTACCTGAAGGGACGCAAGCGTGCCGTGTGGGTGTCCGTCTCCAATGATCTCAAGTACGACGCCGAGAGAGACCTGCGGGACATCGGCGCCGGGATCGACGTGCATCCTCTTAATAAGGTATATACGAATGATGTAGTAACATCATTCGTTTAATGAAGGTATGCTTCACATTAACATCATCATCTCGATTCAAGCGGTCATTTCTCCCATACACTTGTAAATTGTGGAACGAGCTGCCATTTGCTGTTTTCCTGCAGAGCTACAACATGGAGTCCTTCAAAAGAGGTGTTAAAAGAATATTGACAGGTCGGCAACGTATGAGTGACACCTCTAGTGCTGCAAGTGTTCATAGGTGACGGTGACCACTTCCCATCAGGTGGGCCGTCTGCTTATTTGCTACCTATATCATAAAAAAATACTTATCTATATATTATACTATTGCGGATTTTTTGTAGGTCTTATTAAGTTCTTTAACTTTTCCATCGACACTTTTCTTACATCTTTTTCCGTTTAAGCTGCGTTCGCAAAAAACGTGTTTTCTCGACCGTTTCATTGTCGACTTAGGTGCCACGAATGTACCTATGATTTTAACGGCATAATATAGACTATTTTCATTCCATTCTATATATTAGTGGTTTTTTTTAAATCAGTCCAATTGTTTTTGATTCCAACGATGTCTACGTGGGTAAAACCGCGGGGCACAGCTAGTTAATAGTAAACTTGTTTATAACCCCCCTCTTTCTCCCACAGTTCAAATACGCGAAGATCTCGTCAGCGATCAACGGCAACGTGAAGAAGGGCGTGATATTCAGCACGTACTCTGCTCTGATCGGCGAGACATCCGCCACCACCACTAAATACCGCACGCGGCTCAAACAACTGCTGCAATGGTGCGGGGAAGACTT
Organism: Cabera pusaria; assembly: GCA_954871355.1. Taxonomy (NCBI): domain Eukaryota; kingdom Metazoa; phylum Arthropoda; class Insecta; order Lepidoptera; family Geometridae; genus Cabera; species Cabera pusaria. The sequence goes on along the minus strand of OX940906.1, from coordinate 2,199,360 downwards.
CGATGGATGTGTATCCTTTATTCCTACTCTAATGTTGATAAGGGGGGCAGGGAGGGGCAGCTCCCCCCCTCTTTCCCTCCCCCTCTTTCCCTCCCCCCTAGAGATTAAAATAAATGTAGCCAACTGGAAAGAAACCAAAGTCCTAAGGCCGTGCAATTGTCTTGCTTTGCCGATAAATCCCGCACGACTCGCGCTACAAGTGTAAAGCTTCATGCTCTTGACTTGGACCTGGGCTATGGGCCGGCTACGGTCTTGATTGTTGACCAACGCGCGACCCACCCTGGCTTTGTACATATTTGAAGTTAAACTTTTTTAGGCGCATTGGGGCAACATTTGACGGATGTGACGTAGCGTCACGGGCCGAAGGCAGCGGAAGTGACGTAAGCAGCATGCAAAGTTCCGGATAGCCATAGTGTTGCATGTTACTGCACTGCATATGTTACCTCGAGACAAAGAGAAGTTTTACATCATGCCCTGTAATTTCAATTCCATACAAAATAAAAGTAAAATTACCAACCAAATAACGGACACTATTCAGCTTTCGAAAAATTAAACATCTTTCTCAAGAGATGATCCGCAACCATCAACTTCTGCTGAAGAAAGCTTCATCCCGTCAGATTTTGTCCATGACCAACAAATATCACAATCTCAAACTATTAACATATCCAAAAAACACCTGTCCCTAAAATTTGAAAATTGTTCTCATTTCACTACAAATTTTAACTAATAAAATGTTTTATTCTTGTAATGCCGCTTATAATAATGTTTTTTTCTACTTACCTCACAATCGAGATGTGAAGCAGAGTAGTTAGCTCGGGTGTAAGCATCGATTGCACCCTCGAACTATAGGCGTGCGCCTAAATATAATAATAAATAAATTTCTTTATTGCAGACACAAAAAAGTGATTCATATACATATCTTAGAGAAAGCAAAAGCAAAAAAAAATAAAATATATGAAAAAATTACATCAAATTTGTAAAATATTTAAAATTGTATTTTTTTTTTAAATATCACAATTTACGTCATCAGGTGGCAATCGACACCCAACGTCTATACATAGGAGTGAGCATAACTCTTTCTGTCAGACTTCTTATTATCTGGTTCCTAGAAGATCCAATTCTGGTCATAAAACCTGCGATTCTCTTTCGTTGTATGGCATTAAAAGAGTCAACCCTAGCGTTAGTGTACATTTCTGAAGCGCTGCAGTAACGCTTTAGACCCATGAGGTGTCTGAAGATGTTATTATAGGTCACTCTTATGCAATCATGAGACTTTTTTGAATATTCTGTCCAGAGCTGACATGTATAAAATGTCTGACAAAAAGACCTAAACAAGGTAATTTTCACATCAGGCGCCACTCTGCGGAACTTTCTGGCGACCATATTACCGAGCACACACAAAGCTCGACGCTGTCGTTCTATACCCGCATCGTCAGTGAAGCGAGATGTCACGATGTGGCCAAGATACCTGAACCCGTCCCCTATTCGACAGGCTGTCCGTTGAGGTACAGTGGGGGGACGTGTTGAGGCCCCTTACCCGATCTGAATATAACCATTTCCGTCTTCTTTACGTTATATATTAAGTCATGCTCTGTTGCATATTTTTCGCATATTTTCATTAATTTGCGCAACCCCTTAATCGTAGGGCTGAGCAGCACCATATCGTCCGCATAACTCAAGTTGTTGACATATCTGCCGTCCAACTTGAGGCCGACTGGAGTGCTGCTCAGCTCCACGATTAGGTCATTCACATATACATTAAACAGATCGGGCGACGTGAGCCCACCCTGTCTCACTCCACATGACAGCTGGTAACTATCCGATAATTCAGAGCCCCGTCTGCCGTTGTTGGTCTGATTGCGGTACCAGTACCCAAGAAGATCAACAATATCAGAAGCGACTCCTCTCTCGCGCAGCTTTTCCCAGAGAAGGTTGTGATTCAGCGTATCAAAGGCACGGCTCAGATCTAAGAAACAGGCATAAACAGTAGTACTATGCTGTTTATAGTAGCTTACGACCTGCTTTAATTAAAATATAGCTGTGTCTGTAGATACTTCTCGCCGAAAACCAAACTGGCCATCATCTAGTGTGATGTTACATAGGTGAGTCTGGACCACACGTTCAAGTATCTTGGCCACGACAGTGGCCAATGATATAGGCCTATAGTTGGCCGTGCTCGAGACATCACCGGTTTTATTTTTAGTGATCGGGACGACTATGGTTCTGATAAGTTCCGTCGGTAAGTAGCAATGCCTCAAGCAGAGATTAAAAAAACGGGACAGTATCCCACATATGTGCTGGCCTGCATAAAGTAAATGTTCTATGCTAAGACCATCATGGCCCGGGGACTTACCACGCTTCATATTCCTAAGGATCGACTCGATTTTATTCGGGGTAACTGATACATGGCAAGTCACCGGGCCACGTTGTGGTCGGTTGATGTTATCATTTAAATTACAGTAGTCATCAGGCTTAGGCATAGCGTTAAAATTATTTTTAAATATATTGCTGATATCCTTTTTATTTGTTTCACCCTCTACACTAACAGGCAAACTAATTTTACTGTCTAATTTCTTAGTTTCTTTCCAAAATTGGCCGAAATTTTTTGCAGAGTGATGTCGAGCCAGAATCTCCATTTTAATTTTATTTTGATTATGTTGAACATATTTTAGCGCGGATTTAAATTCTCTGCGTGAGGCAATCATATTATCATAGTAATATCCCGAGCTCGGCCTTCCAAACTGCACCCACATTAGGAAATGCTCTCTGGCCTTAAGATGAAAGCGCCTGACGTGAAAATTCCACCTCACCACATTTCGTCTTTTCTTTATAACCTTACAATCAAAACTCTGTTCCGCTGCCGATTGCAGTACCCCTAGTACGAGTTTTTATCGTAAACGCTTATGACAGATCTCACATAGTTTTCGACTTATTCTGGCTCCCTGATTGGTCTAAATTTAGTGAAGTGTAGTAACCACTAGAGGCGCTGTACTGGTTTTCATACAAAAATTGTTCGAAATACGATATCGAGTTTGGTATGAAAACTCGTACTAAGGGTACAGCCCACTTACAAATTCAAGATACAGGTCGTTAATATATTTATGATGGTCACAGTCCTCACACAACAGTTCTGTCTGTAAACAATCTAAGATTGTATACTTATTAACTATATCACCTAATTTCTTATCACACAACTCTGAATATTTAAATATCTGTCTCTCTAACACCCCAGAGATGTTTTAAAACGTTCTGTTTCTGTAGCACTGCAATGTTTTGGTCTTATCAAATTAACATTACAGTTAATGACTATAGTCCCCGTCACGAGAAGCTATAAATTATGTAAACAAGTGTTCAGGAGTTCACAACATTTGGACCAACAAAAAAAATGAATTTGTGAAAATAAACTCGAAACTCGAATGACGCGTTTATTTCAAAATGGCGTCCCGATAGTTTACAATCCCTGCGTCCGGTACCAAGAAACACAAACGATAGCGCTTTGCGTCGTTAAAATTTGATCCGACTAAATTAAATAGGTTGTTACTTTCATATAACCCGTCTATATTTCATGTCGATTGAATATGGTCAATTTATTATTATCTCGCAGTATAAAATGTTTACTTAGTAAAAGATGTTTGTTTACATAATTTATAGCTTCTCGTGACGGGGACTTTAGAGGGAGGTGGTCGGACCACAAAGCGTCATACTTCACATAAATATCCGTCACTAAACTCGCCGCGGCATCAGTCACCAGGCAGCGGTCGAGCCACCTGCACGTGCCGTGCGCCTCGCTTACGAAGTGTATGTAGTCGAACCGAGCCTCTCCTGATCTATACATCGTAAAGATTGCTCGCCACAATAATGCACCAGCTCTTTTCCAAAAAGAGTACCCGGGTGCGCGTTGAAGTCGCCTAACATCAATGCACATTCCGTGTCCGAGTTTTCGATGACCGCACTGATAAGCGCAAGACACTGGGTAGATTCCGGTAGATTATCCTCACAATCTGTAGGCATATAGACGCACATACTAGTAGGCTACGATTACTGTACTATTCTGTCACTGTCGCAGTGCACTATCTCAGCTGCGGTCAATAAGTTCGGGCGCCACATGAGCGCAGTCCCTCCGTAAGGTCGCCCACGCAAAACACCTATAATATGTATTGTATGACATTATACATGTATTATATTGCTATGTATGTGTTATATGTGTTATATGTATATATTGCTATGTGTGTATTAAATTACATAAATTATATGTACCTTTTTAATTATGTACATACCTATTATTTTATTTTATTGTTATTTATTTATTTTTTATTATTATTATTTTTTCTACACCTATACCGCCATGTATGCTAATATATTCCTTTCCACTTTAAGGTTGTCTGGAAGAGATCGCTTTAAGCGATAAGACCGCCTGTTGCCACATTGTTTTATTTACCTTTTTTTTTTACTTTTAATTTGTATGGTGTAATAAAGTGTTTATCTATCTATCTAACACCAGCCGATGTATCGACAGATGACTTCGCACAGCAGCCAAACTCCTTATCGATTTCGTTTATGAAACCTAAGTCGTGCGGCATTAGCCAAGTCTCCTGTAGGGCTACGATATCCGAATCCGCACACAGATCTCGAACGTGCTGAACAGATCTTTTAACCGACTTGCAATTAAAAGAGATAATTTTCGATAATATCTCGGGCTACAATTGATGCCTTACAGCCCTTGGCTACTGAGCTACTATTAATAGTCTGACGTCAACGACTGGATGACAGCTGAATGGTTCATTACTTTTGTTTTTTTTTTAAATTCAAAGCGTTAAAATTCTGCTTTTGCTATGTTTACTTGATAATTGATTATGATTTATGATTTTGACGTGTATATGTGCATATATTAATACTGCCTACATACTGAATAAATGCTTTGATTCTTCTTGAAACCTATGTCGAGACCTAGAGGTACGTGAATTACAGCCGGTATAAAACCTTAATAATGAATCTAAATCTGAACACATTTAAAGCTATCACTCCCTGCATAATGCCACCAATGTCCCCTAACTGAGCCGTACAGATCGTATTCGACGAGTGTCACAAGGCCAAGAACCTCTGCCCCGTGGGTTCCACGAAGCCCACGAAGACAGGTCTGACGGCCCTGGAGCTGCAGAACAAGTTGCCGCACGCCCGCGTGGTGTACGCCTCAGCGACGGGCGCGTCGGAACCCAGGAATATGGCGTACATGGTGCGACTCGGCATTTGGGGCGAGGGCACGCCTTTCCCCACCTTTATGGACTTTATTAATGCTGTTGAGAAAAGGTTAGTAGCATATTCACTAGTACTCGTTTGTTGCCTAGTGGTAGAAATTACATCACACCCTTTTTCCGTCGGGGTAGGCAGAGACTACTTTCCACATGCTACGATCCTGACATGACCTTTCGCTTGTTCCACTTTCATGAGCGTCGGCATTAGGTCAACAGTTGCTACTGAACTCGAATCATTGCAACTACATACAAACTCTTTCGTAAGGATGTTTTGAGAAGAACATTGAAACAGTAATTTGGAGGGGCGGACCATGTCATCGTAGTAAATCTCTACTTTATCTTAATTAAATGTTTGTTTTTCTTTTGTTTCTGTATACAGAGGCGTGGGCGCCATGGAGATTGTGGCAATGGACATGAAGCTCAGAGGAATGTACATAGCGCGACAGCTCTCATTCCACGGAGTGACCTTCAAGATAGAGGAGGTGCCGCTCTCTGACTCGTTCAGAGAGACGTATGATAAGGCTGTGTCCCTGGTAAGTACCTTTACACCCTTCAACATTTTCCCCCACCTTCGACATAAACGTGGTGTCCTGTCTCGGATGTCTCTTAAAATTTATTCGAGCCACAAGTTTAATTTTCGTGGCTTGTTGTAATACGGACAATCGAACTGTTCACGTGAGTTGATCCGTTAAATCATAAAACAGTTGTTCTCTATTCGAGTTGTTCAATAAAGACAAATGTTCCCTTGTGTTTTAAATGATACAAACATTCATAAAATCACGCCTTTTCCCTTTGAGGTAGGCAGAGACTACTTCTTTCTTTCTTCTTCTAAATGGTAGTACAATAATAATAATATCTTTTTCAGTGGGTGGAAGCCATGCAGCGGTTCACGGAGGCAGCGGAGCTGATCGACGCGGAGTCACGCATGAAGAAGACCATGTGGGGACAGTTCTGGTCTGCGCACCAGCGGTTCTTCAAGTACCTGTGTATTGCTGCCAAGGTATGTAGTCTACAGTTAGTTAGCTGATACCCTCGACTTCTTAGTAGCCTATGTTCATCCTCATGCTATAAAGTAACTTCTTGTTAAATTTCAGTAAGATCGGATCGTCCGTTTAGGCGTGATTAGGTAACAAACAGACAGAGTGACAACAATACATTTTTTGAGTTACAAACAATATTAGTCTGGGACTAACGAAACTAGTTCACCCATTAGATGTCACATGTTCTCACATCTTCCGTTTAAAAATCATCATCTTTGTCTACTGCTGGACATGGCCTCACCTAGATCTGGCTAGATGGAGCGATGACATACGCAAGCTGGCTGGCAGCGGTTGGAAACAAAGAGCTAAAAATCGAGCTCAGGGGCGTGCCATATGTGAGGCCTATGTCGTTCAAAAATATTTCGATTGCTTTATATAGTTGTTTCTCCATTGTGGCAGGTGAACCACGCAGTAGTGACGGCGCGCGAGGCAGTGAAGTGCGGCAAGTGCGTGGTGATCGGTCTGCAGTCCACCGGCGAGGCTCGAACCCTGGACCAGCTGGAGCGAGACGACGGCGAGCTGTCTGACTTCGTCTCCACTGCCAAGTGAGCTTGTCTCTTTTATCCTTGTTGATGTTATATATCGGCTCTAATTCACATACCTGTAGTACAATTTTCTGAACCTAGAATTTAATGGTTTTTCATAGACAGCATTTTCAAATAGAATTGTATTGTATAGTTTTACCATAGGAGAGACCTATGTCCAGCAGTGGACAAATACTGGCTGCTAATGTTGATGATAGTAACTTTTAAACTTTCGCGATTTACACACATAATTATATTGTAATACGGGACGTATCGCGCTAAAAACTTAATTTTATTTAGTCTTCTCGTGACCACGGTCAATGCTACTTGATCGAAACGTCGAGGTAAATAAAATTATGTTTTTAGCGCGATAAGTTCCGTATTACAATATAATTAAATGTTGATGATTTTCAAAGTCCTTATCAAAAGAAGACTGTAATTTTTTATTTAATTTTTGTGAGTATTTATCATGATCATTGTATCAATCTAAGGCGATCAATCAATAAAAGGCGGCAATAGCCCAATTGATAGGGTGTCGGACTGGCGGTCGGAGAGGTCGTGAGTTCGATCCCCACCACACCCATTGCACTATTGACGTGAACCCACTCCAGACACAAGCATATTTGGCTTAGCCCCAAAGGTTACCGGTTCTACGACAGAATAGAATAGAATATCATTTATTAACTTCAAAATGTTGGTACATGAGATGTTACATATTAAAATTAGTGCGTTAAACATTTTGACATGTTAATTTTGGTAATAGTAATGAGAGCTGTGACCAGCCCATTGCCATTTTAATTTGCTAATCCATCGAGCTATGTCGATAACTTTAGTCGTATATCTTTTAGAATATCATTGGTCGCAATGAAATCCCCTGACATTATTGTTTTTTATTGTAGGGGAGTATTCCAGACGTTGGTAGAGAAACATTTCCCGGCGCCGGACCGCGGTCGCATCAACCGTCTGCTAGGACTGGAGTCGGCTGTCAAAGTGAAGCCAGCGCCGCCGCCGGTCGTGCTACATAATGGGAACGGTGTCGACGACAGTGCCAGTAAACGTAAATGTAGGTTCCTAGCTTCAACTTAAAGTCATCTGTTTTATAGTTGAGTAAACCTAGCTTCAAGTCAAAGTCAAACTGTTATATAGTTACGTTAACCTAGCTTCAAGTCAAAGTCAAACTGTTATATAGTTACGTTAACCTAGCTTCAAGTCAAAGTCAAACTGTTATATAGTTACGTTAACCTAGCTTCAAGTCAAAGTCATCTGTTATATAGTTGACATAATTTGAAATGGTTATACCGCCATTTGTCGGTCGCCAGAGCCCCGTTCGTTGTTCAGCAGGATGCACCACGGGCAGGTGGGGTTGGCTGGAGCACTTAGATGGTATGTGTGCTCCCTTACATCCCTACAAAAAAATACTGATGCAAAAAAATGTAGGCATATATGCTCTACCCGTGAAAAGCCGGGGCGCGGGTAGCTAGTAAAAAAAGGAAAAGAAATATTGCATGCAGGGTAATTACCTCATTAACTTTACTTTTATCCTCCCCAGTAACCGCTCGGCAACAAGTGAATGTAGCGGCAAAGCGCGCGCGCGGCGGCTCTTCCTCGGACGAGTTCGCGCGCGGGGACGACTACGAGCTAGGGCTGGACTCGGAGGAAGAGCGCCGCCGCGCCTCCGACTCCGAGCTGAGTGACTTCAACCCCTTCAAGGCTGGCTCCGACAGTGATGACGGTCAGTACCCCCCGGTTACACCCCCGCACCTAGTGAACGTGCCTGGACTCGGAGGACGAGTGACTCCGAGCTGAGTGACTTCAACCCCTTCAATGATGGCTCCGACAGTGATGACGGTCAGTACCCCCCGGTAACACCCCGGCACCTAGTGAACGTGCCTGGACTCGGAGGACGAGTGACTCCGAGCTGAGTGACTTCAACCCCTTCAATGATGGCTCCGACAGTGATGACGGTCAGTACCCCCCGGTAACACCCCGGCACCTAGTGAACGTGCCTGGACTCGGAGGACGAGTGACTCCGAGCTGAGTGACTTCAACCCCTTCAATGATGGCTCCGACAGTGATGACGGTCAGTACCCCCCGGTAACACCCCGGCACCTAGTGAACGTGCCTGGACTCGGAGGACGAGTGACTCCGAGCTGAGTGACTTCAACCCCTTCAATGATGGCTCCGACAGTGATGACGGTCAGTACCCCCCGGTAACACCCCGGCACCTAGTGAACGTGCCTGGACTCGGAGGACGAGTGACTCCGAGCTGAGTGACTTCAACCCCTTCAATGATGGCTCCGACAGTGATGACGGTCAGTACCCCCCGGTAACACCCCGGCACCTAGTGAACGTGCCTGGACTCGGAGGACGAGTGACTCCGAGCTGAGTGACTTCAACCCCTTCAAGGCTGGCTCCGACAGTGATGACGGTCAGTACCCCCCGGTAACACCCCGGCACCTAGTGAACGTGCCTGGACTCGGAGGACGAGTGACTCCGAGCTGAGTGACTTCAACCCCTTCAATGATGGCTCCGACAGTGATGACGGTCAGTACCCCCCGGTAACACCCCGGCACCTAGTGAACGTGCCTGGACTCGGAGGACGAGTGACTCCGAGCTGAGTGACTTCAACCCCTTCAATGATGGCTCCGACAGTGATGACGGTCAGTACCCCCCGGTAACACCCCGGCACCTAGTGAACGTGCCTGGACTCGGAGGACGAGTGACTCCGAGCTGAGTGACTTCAACCCCTTCAAGGCTGGCTCCGACAGTGATGACGGTCAGTACCCCCCGGTAACACCCCGGCACCTAGTGAACGTGCCTGGACTCGGAGGACGAGTGACTCCCGAGCTGAGTGACTTCAACCCCTTCAATGATGGCTCCGACAGTGATGACGGTCAGTACCCCCCGGTAACACCCCGGCACCTAGTGAACGTGCCTGGACTCGGAGGACGAGTGACTCCGAGCTGAGTGACTTCAACCCCTTCAATGATGGCTCCGACAGTGATGACGGTCAGTACCCCCCGGTAACACCCCGGCACCTAGTGAACGTGCCTGGACTCGGAGGACGAGTGACTCCGAGCTGAGTGACTTCAACCCCTTCAAGGCTGGCTCCGACAGTGATGACGGTCAGTACCCCCCGGTAACACCCCCGCACCTAGTGAACGTGCCTGGACTCGGAGGACGAGTGACTCCGAGCTGAGTGACTTCAACCCCTTCAAGGCTGGCTCCGACAGTGATGACGGTCAGTACCCCCCGGTAACACCCCGGCACCTAGTGAACGTGCCTGGACTCGGAGGACGAGTGACTCCCGAGCTGAGTGACTTCAACCCCTTCAATGATGGCTCCGACAGTGATGACGGTCAGTATCCCCCGGTAACACCCCGGCACCTAGTGAACGTGCCTGGACTCGGAGGACGAGTGACTCCGAGCTGAGTGACTTCAACCCCTTCAATGATGGCTCCGACAGTGATGACGGTCAGTATCCCCCGGTAACACCCCGGCACCTAGTGAACGTGCCTGGACTCGGAGGACGAGTGACTCCGAGCTGAGTGACTTCAACCCCTTCAATGATGGCTCCGACAGTGATGACGGTCAGTACCCCCCGGTAACACCCCTGCACCTAGTGAACGTGCCTGGACTCGGAGGACGAGTGACTCCGAGCTGAGTGACTTCAACCCCTTCAATGATGGCTCCGACAGTGATGACGGTCAGTACCCCCCGGTAACACCCCGGCACCTAGTGAACGTGCCTGGACTCGGAGGACGAGTGACTCCGAGCTGAGTGACTTCAACCCCTTCAATGATGGCTCCGACAGTGATGACGGTCAGTACCCCCCGGTAACACCCCGGCACCTAGTGAACGTGCCTGGACTCGGAGGACGAGTGACTCCGAGCTGAGTGACTTCAACCCCTTCAAGGCTGGCTCCGACAGTGATGACGGTCAGTACCCCCCGGTAACACCCCGGCACCTAGTGAACGTGCCTGGACTCGGAGGACGAGTGACTCCGAGCTGAGTGACTTCAACCCCTTCAATGATGGCTCCGACAGTGATGACGGTCAGTACCCCCCGGTAACACCCCGGCACCTAGTGAACGTGCCTGGACTCGGAGGACGAGTGACTCCGAGCTGAGTGACTTCAACCCCTTCAATGATGGCTCCGACAGTGATGACGGTCAGTACCCCCCGGTAACACCCCGGCACCTAGTGAACGTGCCTGGACTCGGAGGACGAGTGACTCCGAGCTGAGTGACTTCAACCCCTTCAAGGCTGGCTCCGACAGTGATGACGGTCAGTACCCCCCGGTAACACCCCGGCACCTAGTGAACGTGCCTGGACTCGGAGGACGAGTGACTCCCGAGCTGAGTGACTTCAACCCCTTCAATGATGGCTCCGACAGTGATGACGGTCAGTACCCCCCGGTAACACCCCGGCACCTAGTGAACGTGCCTGGACTCGGAGGACGAGTGACTCCGAGCTGAGTGACTTCAACCCCTTCAATGATGGCTCCGACAGTGATGACGGTCAGTACCCCCCGGTAACACCCCGGCACCTAGTGAACGTGCCTGGACTCGGAGGACGAGTGACTCCGAGCTGAGTGACTTCAACCCCTTCAAGGCTGGCTCCGACAGTGATGACGGTCAGTACCCCCCGGTAACACCCCCGCACCTAGTGAACGTGCCTGGACTCGGAGGACGAGTGACTCCGAGCTGAGTGACTTCAACCCCTTCAAGGCTGGCTCCGACAGTGATGACGGTCAGTACCCCCCGGTAACACCCCGGCACCTAGTGAACGTGCCTGGACTCGGAGGACGAGTGACTCCCGAGCTGAGTGACTTCAACCCCTTCAATGATGGCTCCGACAGTGATGACGGTCAGTATCCCCCGGTAACACCCCGGCACCTAGTGAACGTGCCTGGACTCGGAGGACGAGTGACTCCGAGCTGAGTGACTTCAACCCCTTCAATGATGGCTCCGACAGTGATGACGGTCAGTATCCCCCGGTAACACCCCGGCACCTAGTGAACGTGCCTGGACTCGGAGGACGAGTGACTCCCGAGCTGAGTGACTTCAACCCCTTCAATGATGGCTCCGACAGTGATGACGGTCAGTATCCCCCGGTAACACCCCGGCACCTAGTGAACGTGCCTGGACTCGGAGGACGAGTGACTCCGAGCTGAGTGACTTCAACCCCTTCAATGATGGCTCCGACAGTGATGACGGTCAGTATCCCCCGGTAACACCCCGGCACCTAGTGAACGTGCCTGGACTCGGAGGACAAGTGACTCCGAGCTGAGTGACTTCAACCCCTTCAATGATGGCTCCGACAGTGATGACGGTCAGTACCCCCCGGTAACACCCCGGCACCTAGTGAACGTGCCTGGACTCGGAGGACAAGTGACTCCGAGCTGAGTGACTTCAACCCCTTCAATGATGGCTCCGACAGTGATGACGGTCAGTACCCCCCGGTAACACCCCGGCACCTAGTGAACGTGCCTGGACTCGGAGGACGAGTGACTCCGAGCTGAGTGACTTCAACCCCTTCAATGATGGCTCCGACAGTGATGACGGTCAGTACCCCCCGGTAACACCCCGGCACCTAGTGAACGTGCCTGGACTCGGAGGACGAGTGACTCCGAGCTGAGTGACTTCAACCCCTTCAATGATGGCTCCGACAGTGATGACGGTCAGTACCCCCCGGTAACACCCCGGCACCTAGTGAACGTGCCTGGACTCGGAGGACGAGTGACTCCGAGCTGAGTGACTTCAACCCCTTCAATGATGGCTCCGACAGTGATGACGGTCAGTACCCCCCGGTAACACCCCGGCACCTAGTGAACGTGCCTGGACTCGGAGGACGAGTGACTCCGAGCTGAGTGACTTCAACCCCTTCAAGGCTGGCTCCGACAGTGATGACGGTCAGTACCCCCCGGTAACACCCCGGCACCTAGTGAACGTGCCTGGACTCGGAGGACGAGTGACTCCGAGCTGAGTGACTTCAACCCCTTCAATGATGGCTCCGACAGTGATGACGGTCAGTACCCCCCGGTAACACCCCGGCACCTAGTGAACGTGCCTGGACTCGGAGGACGAGTGACTCCGAGCTGAGTGACTTCAACCCCTTCAATGATGGCTCCGACAGTGATGACGGTCAGTACCCCCCGGTAACACCCCGGCACCTAGTGAACGTGCCTGGACTCGGAGGACGAGTGACTCCGAGCTGAGTGACTTCAACCCCTTCAAGGCTGGCTCCGACAGTGATGACGGTCAGTACCCCCCGGTAACACCCCGGCACCTAGTGAACGTGCCTGGACTCGGAGGACGAGTGACTCCCGAGCTGAGTGACTTCAACCCCTTCAATGATGGCTCCGACAGTGATGACGGTCAGTACCTCCCGGTAACACCCCGGCACCTAGTGAACGTGCCTGGACTCGGAGGACGAGTGACTCCGAGCTGAGTGACTTCAACCCCTTCAATGATGGCTCCGACAGTGATGACGGTCAGTACCCCCCGGTAACACCCCGGCACCTAGTGAACGTGCCTGGACTCGGAGGACGAGTGACTCCGAGTTGAGTGACTTCCACCCCCTTCAATGCTGGCTCTGACAGTGATGACGGTCAGTATCCCCCGGTAACACCCCGGCACCGAGTGAACATGCCTGGACTCGGAGGACAAGTGACTCAGAGCTGAGTGACTTCAATATTAACCTCTTCAAGGCTGGCTCCGACAGTGATTGATGGCGGTCAGTATTCGAACCAACATCCAGGGGTACGTTCACGTCCTTTAAATGTCGGTTGTTTAGTTTAGCGACTCGCTCGAAGGTCCGGAACCTGACATAAATTTCGAGGTTGTGTTCATAAATTATCGCGCTACTATTTTTAGTATTAAGTTTGAGGTGTTTATCTCCATATCTCTGGAGATACTTATCAATAAAATTACAACAGGATCAGAAGGGAAACATACTCTCTAGAAAAACAAAACAATATTTCTTTAAAACGGGCATTGCAGTGGCTGAGTTCTGAGGTAAATACGGGCGAATTGAAAACATCCTCCTTTTTCTTGAAGTCGGTTAAATACAACAAAATCTAAACATCTACATCAAATTCCAGAGCCATGGGTAGGGCGACAGAAGAAGAAGGTGGTAAAAAAGAAGAAGGCGCCCACCGCAGCATCTCCGAAGAAGAAGCCGTCTACCACTCAGGACAAGATCGAGACGATGTTCGAGCGCAAGAACCACGCGACCACCAGCGCCGTCACAGTCACCACCAACTCCGGACAGAGTCTGACGGGCACGCCTGTCGGTACTAATGGATTGTATATAGGTACCTTGATTCTCTTTTTTACCCACGACGGAACGGAGACTGTATATGCGTTTGGGGTGAGAGAATGTTTGTTTGTGTGTGCAAATCCATGTTGCCATTTTTCTCCAAAACTACAAGTCCGATTTTGATACAATTTTCAGTTATGGGTTCGGATGTAATTGGTGCATGTTTTTGGATAGGTACTACGGTGACAACTCACCAAGGGGGCGCTGCAGTAATCATTTGTTGGTGCAAATCAATGTTGCCATTTTTCTTCAAAACGACTAGTCCGATTTTGATGCAGTTTTCAATTTTGGGTTCGTTTGATTGGTGCATGTTTTTTGATAGATGTTACGGTCTCAACTCACCAGGGGCGCTGCAGTAAACATTTGTGTGTGCAAATCCATGTTGCCATTTTTCTCCAAAACTAGTTGATTTTGTCTTTAAACGGTTCGTAATTAATCAGTGGTGGTTCTTAGATAGATGTTATGACGGTAATTTTCTAAAGGACATTGTCGTGGGTTTACATACAATTTTTTTATTTTGTTACTTATGCGAATTGAATCGCTAGATTATTTTATTTAATGCGAAGATAGGTAGCGCCTGACCACTATCTCACCTGATGTTAAGTGACGATGCGGTCGATGATGTAGCGCGCTTACAATACAATACAATACAATACAAAAACTCTTTATTGATTACCAATTAAACAAATTGTACAAAAACAAAACAATAAAATAAAATATATCTGAATGGCAACACAATCGGCGGTCTTATCGCTTGAAGCAATTTCTTCTAGACAACCTAGTATGGAAAAAATAAAATAAAAACAAAACATGGCGGTAGCGTACAATTTATAACTGAAATAGATAAAAATAGAATAAATAAATAATAGACAAACACAAAATGTTATATACAATATAATAATAATAATATAATATACTTATACATACAAATACATACAACCTATATATTAGATATCAAATAATATTATTATATTACAGCAGTGTGGTACTTTTAGCTCTGTTCGGACAAATAATGAGATTTTACCATTGTTTTAACGATTGCTAGTACGCTCGCTACCCGTAGAAATAAGGCGTGCGAAATCACGCACGCCTTATTTCTACGGGGAGCGCGTTCCACAAATGAACCGCTTGCACTGTAAAAGATTTTTCATAGACGTGCGAAGAATGGACAGGAATTTGCAATTGTAGGGTTTCTGTGGACCGAAGAGAACAAGGATGAGAGAGATGTAGAAAGGTAAAACGTACGCTTACCCAAAAGATACCTATTTACTCTCGACTTGAAGACCCCCAAGTTGAAGTGTAGATTCTCTATGGTTTTTTTAGGAATTAAACAAACCCACAGGTGGCAGGAGCATATTAAATCGATGTTCCGCCTGACTTGCTACAAAAAAAGTAGTTTGCCACTTGCCACTATCAAGAAGAAAATCTGCTGACAAAACCTTACGGTATTCCGGCAGCACACAGCCCTTGAGAGTCAGAGTATCCTCCTCTCTGCCCATAACTTGTGGGTTTTCGATTCTTCTTCAAATTATATTTGCAGGCTAATTAACGGAATCCATAAATCCATACATGGTGGATATTCCAGTGAGAACGTAACAGTAGTAACGTAATAACGCACTAAACGTTTTGATTTAATTTTCATAATACGAAATGCAAAATAATGGAACACAGCTGACTTGTTTCCTAGTAGCTATAACTTGGATCTCTTCATAATCATAATAATTTATTCATATAACAAAATACACGTCATTTACAAAAATAATAAAAAATCCGAAATAAAATAATAATATTAATAAATTGAATAAAAAATCATAAAAAATAAAATAACACTATCAATAATTTAATTCTTACTAGAATTTATAAATTCATCGTATGAATAGAAGGCCTGGTCGATAAGCCAGTTCAACCTGACTTTAAATGAAGAGTCAGTTCAAGTCAAGAGTGAACAGGTATCTTCTAGACAATCATGCTACACCCTCGATCTCTTCATCACTTTCCACCAGGTGAGATGTAGTCAAATGCTTGCCTATCTACAATAAGAATAAAAATTTCATATATTTTACAAGTGAAATGTTATCATTGGGATATTCATATTCATTTGTTTTCATCATTCATTGCGAATACAGGTCAAAGTGGTCTTAAAATAAATAAAGTAGTACTGCTGTATCACATGGCATGCATTTTTTTTTTAATGTAATTACAAATAGTGAGTTCATCATTACGTTCATATAAATTACTAAACATTCAAAAACAAATTTTATGATTGATAAATTAGTAACCAATTTCCTAAATTTACAACTTTACACTCATAATCATTATTGTCATTAGTAATACCATAGTGCCAAATAAAATTCAGTCATCAAATGTCAAAACCAATTAAATGTCAAAAATACAAATACCTAGCCTAGCAATTAAATAATGTCAAAATAATAATTGAAATTAACATAATTAATTGTATACAATGTACCAGAAAATTTCACGCAGTCATTTTTTTTTTTTTTTTTTTATACCGAACTGGGTAGCACTTGATCACTATCTCACCTGATGTTAAGTGATGATGCGATCGATGATGTAGCGTGCTTACCCAGAAGATACCTATTCACTCGCGATTTGAAGACCCCCATATTGTACTTAATCGGAAACACGGACTCAGGCAGGGTATTCCATTCCTTAGCGGTTCGTATGATGAACGAAGAAGCAAATCGCTTCGTTCGGGTAGATGGTATATCCACCATAAATCGGTGGCGCCTTTTAGTGTCTCTGGATGTCCGATTATAAAATGGGGATGGTGGAATCAAATCATGCAGTTCCATTGCACACTCTCCGAAATGTATCCGATAGAAAACCGATAAACAAGCGACTTTGCGGCGATGCGCGAGACTCTGGAGTCTCTTGCTTACTAATAGGTCATCGCTGATGAGTTTTTTGGCTCTCCTCTCAATAGCTTCCAGTGTCTCCAGCTGGTATTTAGCAGAACCATCCCAAAGGTGAGAACAGTACTCCATACACGACCGGACTTGTGCTTGGTAAAGA
Source organism: Cabera pusaria (assembly GCA_954871355.1). Classification (NCBI taxonomy): domain Eukaryota; kingdom Metazoa; phylum Arthropoda; class Insecta; order Lepidoptera; family Geometridae; genus Cabera; species Cabera pusaria. Next base: position 2,182,189 of record OX940906.1, on the reverse strand, counting down.
TTAAGCAACTGTCCCGGTGTTATAATACGTCACAATGGAATTTATCATTTAAGTATTCATTTATACAGTAGTATGCCTTATTTAACAACAATTTATTTTTAAATATATTTATATTGGAACAGTTAATTAAAGCTTTGGGTAAATGATTGTAGATTTTTGATGCCATGCAGAATACACTTTTATTAAACTGCATTGATCTATTACGAGGGCAACAAATTTTCTATTGATGACGCTTACTATTTAAATGCTCAAACAAGTTTTGATTGCAATTAACAAATACTATTGTTTCATATATATAGAAGCATGGTAATGTCAAAAAACATTTATATTTAGAAAACATTTTATTTATAATGTCTACAAGTACCCTTAGGGTCGGCTCACACCGCGAAGCGACGCGGCGCGCACTTATTAAGAGAGTATTACAAATAACTGGCCAAGTGCAAGTCGGACTCGCACTAGTAGGGTTCCGTACCACACTACAGTATTTTATAAGATACAAAATAATAATATATACAATAAGATAAAAAAAAAAAAAAAAAAATACCACTATCATTTTTCGCCAGCAAAAAATAATAATTAATAAACATTTTATTTCTTATAACGCCATCTAACAAAGGAGTTAGGGATCGACATTTCAATATAACGCCATCTATAGGACTTTTACCTAACTAAGCGTTCATAGATGGCGTGAAATGCCGAAAAAAACACGTTTCTTGTATGGGGACCCTCTATTATTTTTTAACAGTTCTGTTTTTAGTATTTGTTGTTATAGCGGCAACAGAAATACATCATCTGTGAAAATTTCAAATGTCTTACTATCACGGTTCATGAGATACAGCCTGGTGACAGACGGACAGACAGACAGACAGATAGACGGACGGACAGCGGAGTCTTAGTAATAGGGTCCCGTTTTACCCTTTGGGTACGGAACCCTAAAAAGAACTTTATTTACTATACACAAAGATACACATTTCATTGAGTTAAATCGGTGGCTTCAGGCTAAACCGCGCGGCGTCTTGCTGCGCCGCGCAGCGTTGCGCTGCACCGCGCGGCGCAGCGGGATAAACAATTGAACCGCGTGACAAACAATTTAACTTTATTAACTACACAATGAGATATAAATTGCATTGAGATAATTTGGTGGCGACGCGCGTTTTACTGCGCCGCGCGGCTTCTGGCTGAGCCGCGCTGCGCACTGCGACTCCTAATGCATCGTCGCGTCGCATCGCGGTGTGAACTGACCCTTAGTATGATTTATTATCGTAAACTCTTTTGACAAATCTCACATAGTTTTCGACTTATTCTGACTCCCTGATTGGTCTAAATTTAGTGAAGTGCAAAAACCACTAGAGGCGCTGTACTGTTTTTCATACAACATTTTTTCGATATACGATATCGAGTTTTGTATGAAAACGGTAAAGGTATATTTGTTTAATCCCTCCAGGCCCCACAAGAAATCAACCCCCACCTCGATCAGCGATAGAACGAGCTTGCAGCATGAAGGAGGAACTACTAGCCGCCATTGAGAAGCTCGGTAAACGTCTACCGCCCAACACGCTCGACCAGCTTGTTGATGAACTGGGTGGTACTGAGAATGTTGCCGAGGTGAGCTCTGCTTATATTGGTCGATGACAACGACCTTTTACTTTATAGAACTTGACTGTGCAGTAAGCGCAAAACCAGTCCAAAAGATACCGACAATTGAACGGAGTTTGTCCCTTTCTTTATTTAGATTATTAACCATGAAGTGCCGGTGAATGTGTGCGAGTGTAGGGAAACAGCACGATGTTGAATAGCGTGTCATGCGTTCTTACCAAAATTCCACTGAAAATCTTCAGTAAAGTCCAAATATCTACTGAGGGGTATGACTTGGACTAGACTATGACTTCAATTGGACCTGAAATGTGACTTTGACTCAACTTTGACTTACAAAAACTTGAACAATTTTATATTTGAAACTGGCTAAATACACTAATCGTGTGAAGCCATATCGAAACAAAAGAATTATAATAAGATTAAAAACTGCAACAACCGACTTACATGACGCGCGAGTCAGTTTCAGTTGCAAGTTAGAGACGTTTATCGACGTATCTCTAGAGATTCTTATCAGATCTCGATGAAATTACAATGGTACCACCCTTGGGATAACCCTGTTCCTACAAAAAAAGAACCATCAAAATCGGTTCATAAACGACTAAGTTATCCTCGAACACACATTAAAAAAAATATATAATATACGGTCGAATATAGAAACATCTTCCTTTGTTGAAGTTGGTTAAAAAGTGAATATGTCGGTATGTGTCAGATGACAGGCCGCAAGGGTCGCGTGGTGCAGACCGAGGAGGGTCAGATCCTGTACGAGAGCCGGTCGGAGGCGGACGTGCCGCTCGAGACGCTCAACCTCACGGAGAAGCAGCGCTTCATGGACGGAGAGAAGGACGTCGCCATCATCTCCGAGGCGGCTTCCTCCGGCATCTCTCTGCAGAGCGACAGGAGGTAATGTTACCACTACCACCGATCAACATCATATCACCATCATATCGTTTCGAAAGTCAGATTGTGTATTTGCTTATTTGTTACCACTGCACGGTCAAACGGCTTGACCAGTAGAGCTGTAATATCGCATAGGGATAGCCGGTATGGAGGAAAATGAAACAGGTAACTCTTTACAATAAGTACAATAAGGGGGCGCGGCTGATAGAGACAAGTAATAATGATCATCTGTGACACCCCAACCCTCTCCCTCACTCTATCCTACTTTGGTCACGGTAAAAGTAGCCTCTGTTCTAATGGTTAAAGCAACAAAAATAAAAATATTATTTATATCCACAACATTAATGATTATTGTCCAACAATATAGTCTCTGAGTAACTTTTTTGTCCTCAGAGCGAGAAATCAAAGACGGAGAGTACACATAACGTTAGAGCTCCCGTGGTCAGCCGACAGAGCCATACAACAGTTTGGTAAGAACTTGTACATCGGACCTTTATATTTACAATTGTATTAACTTGATTTACTTTATTAATAAGGTATTCCACCCATTTTTGAAAAGTGTCTCAATTAAATTCTATTGTACTAATGAACCAAAAAAAAAACTCACAACATTTTTATTCAATCGTTAAGTGCCATAAAAATGCATTTAAATTTTACATTTTAAAATTTCGCGCGTTATTTGTCAAAAACGCTGGACGCAGTGAACTCCATATTGATTCAGTCATGGCGTCAGTTGGCTGTGTAAACAAATGCAGTGATGTGATAGTTGATAGTTGACACTTCCAAGTTTACATTATAATGCCTTATGACGTAATAACATGGCGACTACTATTTAATGGTGTTATGAAACAGATTAAAATAAAACTGGCCAAGTGCGAGTCAGCATCGCGTCTCTTATCGCACACTTAGTGAGTGTTCCGTACAATACGAAACATAACAGAGTTTCAACCTCATGTATTTGATTAATTGATATAACCCAGAGTATTTGGTTTGGTCGCGATCTAGAAAGACGGGGCTCGTTTACTATCGCCATCTATGTCATTTTGCCGAAACTAATTAGATAGATGGCGTTTAAAACACGTTTTTTTTGTATGGGGACCCCCTTTAATTTTTAATTTTATTTTGTTTTTAGTATTTGTTGTTATAGCGGCAACAGAAATACACCATCTGTGAAAATTTCAACTGTCTAAATATCTAACTATCTACTAACGAGTCTTAGTAATAGGATCCCGTTTTACCCTTTGGGTACGGGACCCTAAAAACTGAAACCTTTGCATTGAATTTTAAAATATAGTTTGCTATTTTTTCAACTAAAACTAACGTTTTCCGACTGCTTTTTGCCTAAGCTATCTATTTAATATATTTTTTCTCATGTAGACTAAAATACCCTATTACTAGCAGCGCCCCTCGGCTCTGCCCACATTTAATCCTGTTTATAAATCTTCTACTGGAATCCACTCTTATCTATCGCTGAAACTGCAGTAAAATCCGTTGCGTAGTTTAAAAGATGTAAGTGTACACACAGTGGGAAGTGATTGTGTTGTATTCTATGTAAAGCTACGAATAAATTATAAGATTTATTCGTAGATAGATGTAAGGGTTGATAAATAATAGATGTAAGGTAAGGGTTTTTTGGCGGGAACGTGAAAAGTTTGTGCTCTCATTGTATTTTTTTCCTAAAAGTTGTGTTCTTCCGCGAGTTAATCTAATACTATAAGGCCCACTTGCACAGACCAGAGTTAACACATATTTTTATAACCCAGGGTTAAGCAATACACAAGAATGCCACAAATCAACATAGAGCGACAAAATAAGATATTTCTACATAAATATTAATAAAAAGGATTGACTTATCTACAATATTGTCACGAGAAATAGAGAAAAACATTGCAATTTCTCACATAAAATTCGATTGTAGATATTGCATAACCCTGGATTATAAAAATATGTGTTAACTCTGGTCTGTGCAAGTGGGCCTAAGAATCTTTGTCCTGACATACTGACTGACTGACTGACTGACAGACAACGCACAGCCTAAACCGCTGGTCGTAGATACTTGAAATTTGGAGGGTATATTTGTCTTAGTACGTAGGGGTGTACTAAAAAAGGATTTTCCAAAATTCACCCCTTAAGGGGATGAAATGGGGGTTCAAAGTTTGTATGGAGAAACAAGATTAGATTCTATCCAAATTTCTATCCAAAATTTCACACAAGTGCTTCAGTAACAAAATAAGTGAATAAGAGTTTCAGGTTTTTTAAATTACACCCCTAAGAGGGTGAAATGGGGTAACAAAGTGTGAAAATCAATATTGTTTCGGATTGCGCTGAAATTTGGCATGCAGATAGTTATTACGACGTAAAAGCCCTCTGAGAAAGGATTTTCCAAAATTCACCCCTGAAGGGGATGAAACGGGGATTCAAAGTTTGTATGGCGAAATAAGATGAGATAACGTACGTGTTGTAGGATTTTTCGAAATGGGGTAGGTAACAAAGTTGTAAATTTAGGTTTTTAAGGTTGTATAAATATGAATCCAGAATTGCCTTAGTCAAAACGGGTGAACCGATTTGGCTAATTCTTATTTGATGTATTTAATGATAGAATCGTTTTTACAAAAGAAATTTTAAGTAAACAGCGAAGCCGCGGGGCACTTCTAGTATGTAATAAATGTGGATGGTAAATAACCAGTAACATATATGCACTCGCAAGTGTAGGAAAACAGCACAATGTTGAAAATGTTATTTGCATTCGCACCAAAATTCCTCTGAAAATTTTCAGTAAAGTCCACATCTTTATCTGAGGGTACGACTGTTTTTACTAAGGCATGACTTGGACTAGACTTTGACTTAAAACTGGATCTCATATGTGACTTTGACCCATCTTTACGACTTGAATTAACAAAAACTTGAAGAATTTTAATACTAGACACTGGCTAAATACATTAATCGTGTGGAGCCCCAATAAAACTAAAAAAAAATCTTATGATTAATATGTATTTCTGCGTTCCCCAGGTCGTACCCACCGATCTAATCAAGTGAACGCGCCGGAGTATATATTCCTAATATCGGACCTGGCCGGCGAGCGACGCTTCGCCTCCACCGTGGCCAAACGGCTCGAGTCACTGGGCGCGCTCACACACGGGGACCGCCGCGCCACCGAGACCAGGGATCTCAGCCAGTTCAACATTGATAACAAATATGGTGAGAATACCCAACAGGCAAGAAAAGAAGAAGAACATTAATTTATTTGCATTAAAAATAAAATATTTATATCATGCGCGAGCAGGTCACAACACGGTTCATCATCATCAGCCTTTCTCTGTCCACTGCTGGACATATAGGGCTCTCCTATGGCACGCCACTGAGCTCCTTGTTTGCAACCGCTGGCAGCCAGCTTGCTTATATCATCGCTCCACCTAGCTGGAAGGCGTCCGACGATTTGTGGAGTTGAGACCTTGGCTCGATAAAAGCTATGGTATGGTTCTACGAGAGATGTGACCAGCCCACTGCCACTTCAGCATGCTAATCCTTTGAGCAATGTCGATAACTTTGGTTCTCTGTCGGTTGACTTCATTTCGAATTCGATCCTTCAGAGATACTGCGAGCATAGCCCTCTCCATAGCTCGCTGAGCGACTTTAAATTGGTGAACCAGTTTCACTGTCGGTGACACGGTTAAAGGTGCGTTATCTTGATGCTAAAAGTAATAACTAAAACAAGAAAAAAACATGAAACATTGTGGGGAGTCAAACAGGCTTATCTCAGCACACATATATCTTGATTTACACCTGGACGCTGAATTTCCGAGAAGCCTGCGGGTGAATACGTTTTTTTTTCTGTCTGTACGCTTGAAGCCAATGAATTCTTGTGAATGAACGAGATTGAACCAGTTTGAACGGACAGGAATAAACGAGGTCTGGTTCGCTAATACTAAGCACGGATACACTGACTGACGGATGTTGCATAACAGCCTTTACCTGGGTCTAAAACCTTACGTAAATACACATCACCACTAATAATTTGGAAGGTATTTCGTGTCCATATATATATATATATATATATATCAAAGCTTAACAGCCAGTATAATCCGGTCAGGTCGCACGGCGTTAGAGGCGGTGATGCGAGCGATAATGAAGTACGAGACGCCGCTGGTGGCGCCCCCACGCGACTACGCCGGGGACTTCTTCCAGGACGTGGCCTCCGCACTCGTGGGGGTCGGACTCATCGTTAACAGTGAGGTGCAGCCCGGGGTGCTGTCTTTAGATAAGGTACGCACTTAACTAAACTAGAGTCTGCAAAAAGAGAACCCTCGTAGAAATCGAGGTCGCGTCGGTCGTTAGTGATTTTTATTTACTGTTTTTGTTGTATTGATCAATCAATCAAATAATTTATTTGCTTTAGAACAAGGTAATACAAGGTACTTATCTAATTACATAGTTTCACTTATTCTACCCTTTCGGGTGTGCAAATCTTTATGTTCTTGTGTAGTTATTTCTAATTCAAAACAATCACTCAATATTATTGGACTAACAAAATTAATTTTACCACAGTAATTAAATAATATATAAAAAATTAAAAAATGTTCAATCAATCAAATATTAATGTTTACAGTAAAATGTCAGTGTCAATGTCAAAATTATAATAAACTAATCCATGAATGTCAATATTGAAATTAATGCCAAACATTATCGCTTAAATGTCAAAAATTTCTCTACACTATAAAAGAGATTGATAACACTGCTGTCATTACTAGTACGACTAAAAATGTTTGATACTTGGTATGTACCTACTCTCATCATTATCGTGTGCTACTAGGTAGGTATGTACCGTCCTTCCTTACCTTTGACTGTTAGTTCATCGTAACGTCACGACGGTTCTCTTTTGGCACAGACTAATGTAGATTTATAATAATATTTCATAGTCAATATTTGTGACATGTTTTGTGTGGAATTTGTCCTGAATTACACTTCCTGACTATTTATTCGTAGTTCAAAATACGCTACACGCCTCAAAGGCGACCTTGAATTTGCGTCACATAATAAACTAATAGTAACAGGGAACCGCGTGATACGCACCGTAAGTCCACTCGGCAAGAGTCTGTATCACTCCGTCGGCTCGCGGGCCGTCAGCTGTCTCTTACTGCCAGGTTGAGTGTTGTGAGAAAACTAATTGAATAGTAAAATGAAGGCGCGCGTCCGATCGAAAGCGCGCGTGACACTACTGACTAAACCTTTAACCCGTGGACTGCCGCGGAGGTACTAGCATTTTCATAGCTACCGCGCGGATTTCGACAGGCCTGCTTGAGAGAGTTTTCTGATAAGATGCGAGGTATAACAGAATGCAGAGTACAGGAAGCATGTGTGTGTGTTGCAGGATTACAACAACATGTCAAAGTTCCTGAACAGGATACTGGGCATGCCGGTGGAGCTGCAGAACAGGCTGTTCAAATACTTCACGGACACGCTCGCCGCGGTCATGGAGCAAGGTACATCATTACATTATTCAACCTGTACATCGACCGCCTGATCCGTGAGCTCAGCACCAGGGATGCTGTGCTGTAGAGGACAAATTTGTGAATAATATAAGTTATGCCGACGAAATGGTGCTGAGCCCATCGATCAGTGCTCTTAGAAAACTTATACGTGTCTGTGAACGGTATGCGTGGGCCCATGGACTCTGATACAACACTAGCAAGAGTGAGCTGATGGTATTCCAGGCTGGCACCAAAACATACTGTTACGCCAGAACGTTGTAGAAAACAAGAAACCGTGGGAAAAAAATAGACTTATTACACCCGACTATTTACCCGCCATAAACACCCGACTGTCATAAAAGTAACCTTCCTGGAATTCCGACCCCAGTCAATGTACCTAGTTTAGTAGTTAAGATTGAGCCTTATTCTTAAGTCGTTAGAGATCAAATTAGCATGTATGGTAAAGTTGTTTTCATCTGATGTTCAAAGGAAAGCCGCGTATTGTTCGTGATTTTTATTGCTCTGTTTTGAACGTCTTTTGTTTTCGAGTCAATGCTGGAATGTTCTGTAGAAATATTCTCGTCCTATATAAGACGTTGATTGAAACCGCGGCTTGAGTCAGTCATTCTTTGGAAGCGACAGTGAAAACATTTAGATGTCTTCACTTGGCCAAGTGAAGTGAAGTAGCAAAGTGTTATCAGTACTAGTTCACTAGTGTTGTGAACAGTGAAATGCGAATTGTGAATTACCGACGACCTCGTGTGTGTAACGGACATTTGATCATTGTGTAAGACGATTTGGACAACTACTGTGGAACATTGTGCTAACCTAGTGAAAAAGTGTTGTAATTGTATCATTGTAAGTGGAAATAAACGTTCATCTCATCGGATTGGAATTTTAATACCACCCCGCACGTAACAATATCATACTTAAATAATGGTGCTCCTATCAAGAGAGTGTCAGAATTTAAATATCTAGGTCATTGGGTCATTGAGACGTTAACGGACACCATGGATATGGAGAGGGAACGCAGGGCGTTATCAGTCCGGGCGAATATGTTGGCCCGTAGGTTTACGCTGTGCACTGCTGAAGTAAAAATCTCTATTTTCAGAGCCTTCTGTCTTTCTATACGTACAACCTGTGGGTTAATTTTACGCAACGAACTTTTAACGCCAGGGCACTTTTGAAGTTGCCCCGCTTCTGTAGTGCGTCAGGAATGTTAGCAGAAGCACGCGTCGATAGCTTTGCAGCAATACTCCGCAAACGGACCGCATCCCTGATGCGCCGGTGAGAGGCAGCTCCAACAGTTACCTGCAGCTTATTGCAATAAGGATGGACGTTGACTGCCCTATAATGCAAATGTGGCGAAAATTGCATGTTGTTGGACTTCGTAGCAAATATGGCATTAGGTAGTTAGGTTTCTATATTAATTTGAATATTTTAATGATTTTTTTTGTGTGTGTACCGAATCGGCTGTAGTAGTTTTTAATATATGGACATTATAATAATAATATAGTCTGAAATAAATACATTGAATTAAATTGAATTATTAGCTGTGCCCCGCTCTTTTACCCGCGTAGACATCGTTCCCGTAGGAATGTCGGGATATAAAGTATCTTTTGTGTTATTCCAGGGTGTAGGCTATCTACATACCAAATTTCAGCTCAATCGGTTCAGTAGTTTTAGCGTGAACAAGTAACAAACATACACACAAACTTTCACCTTTATAATATTAGTAGAATAGATACATACGTACATTAAATACCGCCTTTTCCCGTTGGGGTAGGCAGAGACTACTTCTTTCCACATGCTGCGATCCTGACATACCTGTTTAGCTTCTTCCACTGTTATATATTATAGTATACAGATGTTAACCGTTTGTTTCAGCTAAACGCAGCGGTCGGTTCGACTTGGGTATCTTAGACCTGGGCAGTTCGGGCGAGTGCGTGCGCCGCGTGAAATGCGTGCGCTTCCTCAGACGACACGCTACGGGACGTGCGCCTGTTGAGCTACACACCGTGCATTCTGAGGTATTGTACTAATCTATTCCAGAGATATACAGCTGGGCTAGGCAGCATTCGGAAAACTCCGTCGAGTCTTCTCGTCGCCTATACCGCAGTGTCTAAAGACAAAAGTCTTTAACCAGTGCGTCCTACCTGTGATGACACACGGAGCCGAGACGTGGACACTCACAGTTCGACTGGTCCACCAATTAAAAAGTCGCTCAGCGAGCTATGGAGAGAGCTGTGTTCGATGTTCCTCTGCGGGATCGAATCCGCAACGAAGTAATTCGCCAGAGATCTTAAGTGATCGACATAGCTTAACGGATTAGCAAACTGAAGTGGCAGTGGGCTGGTCATATCTGCCGCAGGACTGATAGGAGATGGGGGTAGACTGGTTCTAGAGTGGAGACCGAGAATCGGAAAACGTAGCGTAGGACGTCCTGTGACCAGGTGGAGCCACGATATACGCAAACCGGTGGGCAGTGACTGGGTGACATGGTGAAGAGTGGACCTTGAAATTCGATTTTAGTTTAATCCACTAATCGCAACAATCCTAAACCATCAGTCCAGTACTCAGTAAACCAATTAGACTAGATTTGGATTCGCTTCCACGGTCGAAGACACCAGTACCCTTAGTACGAGTTTTTATACCAAACTATCTTTTGTTTTAAAAACAGTGCAGCGCCTCTAGTGGTTTTCACACTTCACTAAATTTAGACCAACCAGGGAGCCAGAATAAGTCGAAAACTATGTGAGATCTGTCAAAAGCGTTTACGACGAAAACTGGTATTAAGGGTACTGTTGTCACTTGATGTCTACGAATAAATCATAAGTCAGGAAAAGTAACTGCGTTATAAAAATGACCCAACAAAAGTCGTGTCTAAGCAGGCGGGGTTAAAAGTCGTGTCCAGCCCGTAATTAGTCGGACATATGTCTTGTTTGACTCAACTGTCATAACAGACATTGCAGCACATGCGCGAACCAATCCCTGCTTTTGTTACGAATTAAAATCAATCTCCAAGCCAATTATTTGTAACTTTCAAAGAGATTCTTATTTTGAATCTACGTCGTATTGGTTTGAAAGAGGGCCGGGCCACTTTTTGTGTGGAATTTGTTCTGAATTAGAGTTCCTGACTTATGATTTACTTTGTAGCTTGACGCCCATCTGGCATCACCCACGTACAAGACTAAAATTATAAAAGCCTACGAGGATGTTGAGCGAATTAATGAAAACTCTTTATGTTATTGTACACCATACATTAAATAAAAAGGTTCAAATAAAAATCTTACACTTGTTCTATGTGCGGTGTTATGTAATCGGTGACATGATATTATTATCTATCTTATTATATGCTAGACGAACACGCTTTACGTTTGTAAAATTGTTAACAGCGCGGCATGGACTGGGCTGAGGCGCTAGAGAAATGGTCAGAACTAACGGGACCAAAGGAGGGGTTCTATCTGTCTCACCAGCCGAGAAACAACAAGTACACGGCCGTGCTGTGCGTCGCGGCGGTCACGCAAAACAAGAACAAGCTTAGCAAGAAGGAGACTATGTTTCAAATCTACAGGTAACCTGCCTCTACTAAAATTGTTTATGACATCTATGTAACATCTTACAGCTATGGAAAGAGCTATGCTCGGAGTTTCTCTGAAGGATCGAATTCGTAACGAGGTGATTCGACAGAGAACTAAAATCATCGATATAGCTCACCGAATTAACAAGCTGAAACAGGCCTCCCTCACTCGCCCATAGCTTTATACCTAAACTTTCGTCAACGCCGGCGGTACTATCTGCCAGTCGGTTGTCACTGCTCACGCGCGCCCAACGTATATGACGGGGTAACTGCGCATTCGTATTCTATATTAGAAACGATTTAAGTTATTCATAGTCATTTTGCGGGTTTGACAAAAAACAAGCATAATATTTACATATTCTATATATATTCACTTTCTCGACTTCAAATTCGACTCTTAGTTAGGAATTTTGACGTTATTTTGTGAGGTAAATAAAAATAATTCGTTAACTTTTATTTTATTTTATTGAGTCAACCCTTTACTGTATCGGGCGCGCTCCAGTACATCGCGCGCTGAACGAAGTAATAACAACGCTAGGTCGAGCGCCTTAGACACATTTTTGCTTGTATTGTCTGAAATAAACGTAGGTATTGTGTTTTTGTAGGGGAGTGAAATATCTGTTACGAAATAACTATTATATAATCTGTGGCTGAAGTGGCATTAGGCCGGCCACATTAGCCGAAGAACCGTCGACTGTTAAGGTAAATAAGTTCTAGAGTGTAGACGTATTAGTTACGCGTATCGGCAAACGTAGCGTAGAACGTCCTCAGACTACGTGGAGCGATGATGTTCGCAAGGTGGCTGGAAAGAGCTGGATGAGAGTTGCCGAGGATCTCTCTCATCATCAATCGTTCTCAGTGGCGTGCAGTTAGAGAGGCATATGTCCAGCAGTGGACAATTATAGGCTGATAATGAATGATCTTACTTCTACAAATGTTGGTTCAACATTTAATGTTGTTATCATAAAAACAAAAAACATTTCACGATGTCTCAAACGCCACCTTCGCATGGTGGCGTTTGAGGCTGAATTCGTGCGGAACCTACAGAATCGTTTCAGTTTGTTATTCATTTTTAGCGATATTATTTATTATTTACTACCTGTGCCCCGCAGTTTTACCCGCGTAGACATCGTTCCCGTGGGAATATTGGGATAAAAAGTAGTACCCTATGCCCTATGTGTTATTCCAGGGTCTAGGCTATCTACATAGCAGAATTCAGCTCAATCGGTTGAGTAGTTTTAGCGTCAGAAGAAGTAGCAAACATACACAAACTTTCGCTTTTATAATATTAAGTAGGAAGTAGGATAGGATTGAAGCAATCGTCGTTTAAAAACACAAATGTTTAAAATATAGAGAATAATGATTTACTTACGTAATAAGTAGTCATAGATGGCGCCACCAATGCATAATTGGGTTATCAAACGCAATCCGCTAATTTCGTCGTATTGATACTTCGCACCGTGGCTTAATTGGCAAAGCACCGGAACATGTTATTCCGGAGGTTGCGGGTTCAAGTTCCGTCGGTACGATGAAATTTTGGATTGTGTTTAACAATTTCCAAAAATTATAAACTGTGTAACATTTTTAGTTTGAAAGTTTACGCGAAAATTATTCATTTTAATGTGAACGTACCGGCTTTTGTTCGCGTGTATTTACTTCGGATGTGCTCCGACCAGGTTTCAACCTAATACGTAGGTCATCGTCTGGGAGCGGCTAGGATGGCGGCAACGCACGTCGTATCGCTCGCGCTTCCCGGCGCAACTGACGACTCGAAACAGGCACTACCATTGGCAAGGGTGGTGTCGTAGATCTTCGGGTGCGCTCGGGTTCTGCGTTCGGCTCTGCCTCCGATTCGTCATCGCTATTTAATACCGTTATGTTAGGTTGTAGGCATACTGTGCTGATTGTGTCCACTGCATGGTAGCCTTGTTGAATGTTGGCATCGGGGTGGGAAGCGCCCAATGTTGGCACCCATGCCGGCGGTACTGTCCACCCACGATCCCGGTTAAAATTAGGATACCTGTTGATTTCGAAGGCCTCCCGTACTTTACGAGGAACGAAAAACTTCTCCCTCGCTAGCACAGAGACCTTATCGAACCGTAGGTAATGCCTGGTGTCCGAGATGTGAGCGTGTTCTGCGACCGCCGAGCGAACGGTATCACCATTTTTGACGCTTCTAATATGCTCCTGAGTCCGTGTCGCGATGTTTCTTCGTGTCTCACCGATGTAGCATTTGTCACATTCACAGGGAATCTTGTAAAGTGGTTCTTGATCCTTAGGTGAACGCAGCAGTCGGCGGAGTTGGGAGAACGGGCGGAACGTCGTTTTAATATCAAACCTACGTCTCAGGTAGTGGCTGATTTTATCAGTCACGCCTTTGACGCACGGTAGATAGATCGGCGATCGTTCTAATGTAACCTGTCTCTTTTTTTTCGCTCGCGTTCGCCCATCAAGAGCTTTGCCGCCAGTTATAGCCATTGCTCTCAAGGACATCTCTGACATGCTTCAGCTCCGTATGCACATGTTGAGGGTCGCAAATCTGGATGGCTCTATTGATCAGCGTTCTAGATACTGATGCGAGGTGTGGGGGGTGATGGTGCGAGTCTGCCCGCAAGTACTTATCCGTGTGCGTCGGTTTTCGGTACACGGTGTGGGCCAATCTGCCATCTGGCTTCCGTATAACACGCACATCTAAAGTTATAAGATTTCTGATTAATGTAATGGAGTCCGCTACTGGTACATTGGTGAAAAGTGACGTGACGTCAAAACTCACCATCAATTCCTTTGGCTGGATTTGTACATCCTCTATAAGGTGGACAAACTGTCGTGAGTCGACCACGGTTCTGCTACTTTTGCCAGTTAGAGGCTGCAAAATGGCTGCCAGATGCTTGGACATTTTGTAAGTAGGTGCATCAATTTGGGACACTATTGGTGGTGAGTGAGTGAATTGATGGTGAGTTTTGACGTCACGTCACTTTTCACCAATGTACCAGTAGCGGACTCCATTACATTAATCAGAAATCTTATAACTGCCTCCAACATACCTACTGCGTACATTGAATGGACAGAGTTCTGCCTGAAAAGTGGTTATTTCGTCTGGCGAGGAGACCATTATCGACAAGTGGACGGAGTGGCCATGGGTTCACCGATAGCTCCAGTAGTGGCTAATATCTTCATGGAGTGGTTTGAAGACAAGGCGATAGAGGACGCTCCTATGAAGCCACGATACTGGTGGCGCTATGTCGACGACGTGTTCGCCATTATCGATAAAAACGCGCTTGAAAACTTTGCGTCACATTTAAACACAGTGCACAGAAGTATCCAGTTCACTGTTGAGGAAGAGAAGCAGGGGAGTTTGCCCGTTTTAGATGTGCGTGTTATACGGAAGCCAGATGGCAGATTGGCCCACACCGTGTACCGAAAACCGACGCACACGGATAAGTACTTGCGGGCAGACTCGCACCATCACCCCGCACACCTCGCATCACTATCTAGAACGCTGATCAATAGAGCCATCCAGATTTGCAACCCTCAACATGTGCATACGGAGCTGAAGCATGTCAGAGAAGTCCTTGAGAGCAATGGCTATAACTGGCGGCAAAGCTCTCGATGGGCGAACGCGAGCGAAAAAAAGAGACAGGTTACAGTAGAACGATCGCCGATCTATCTACCGTGCGTCAAAGGTGTGACTGATAAAATCAGCCACTACCTGAGACGTAGGTATGATATTAAAACGACGTTCCGCCCGTTCTCCCAACTCCGCCGACTGCTGCGTTCACCTAAGGATCAAGAACCACTTTACAAGATTCCCTGTGAATGTGACAAATGCTACATCGGTGAGACACGAAGAAACATCGCGACACGGACTCAGGAGCATATTAGAAGCGTCAAAAATGGTGATACCGTTCGCTCGGCGGTCGCAGAACACGCTCACATCTCGGACACCAGGCATTACCTACGGTTCGATAAGGTCTCTGTGCTAGCGAGGGAGAAGTTTTTCGTTCCTCGTAAAGTACGGGAGGCCTTCGAAATCAACAGGTATCCTAATTTTAACCGGGATCGTGGGTGGACAGTACCGCCGGCATGGGTGCCAACATTGGGCGCTTCCCACCCCGATGCCAACATTCAACAAGGCTACCATGCAGTGGACACAATCAGCACAGTATGCCTACAACCTAACATAACGGTATTAAATAGCGATGACGAATCGGAGGAAGAGCTGAACGCAGAACCCGAGCGCACCCGAAGATCTACGACACCACCCTTGCCAATGGTAGTGCCTGTTTCGAGTCGTCAGTTGCGCCGGGAAGCGCGAGCGATACGACGTGCGTTGCCGCCATCCTAGCCGCTCCCAGACGATGACCTACGTATTAGGTTGAAACCTGGTCGGAGCACATCCGAAGTAAATACACGCGAACAAAAGCCGGTACGTTCACATTAAAGTGTGTAACAGTGTAAAGTGTGTAAAACTTCAAAGAAACATAATATTTGATTTACGCAGTGCAACATCTCTCGTCAGATTTGAAAACTGCAAAGGTTTCTTCCGAATTATTTACTTACGTAATAAGTAGTCATAGATGGCGCCACCAATGCATAATTGGGTTTAATTGGCAAAGCACCGGAACATGTTATTCCGGAGGTTGCGGGTTCAAGTCCCGTCGGTACGATGAAATTTTGGATTGTGTTTAACAATTTACAAAAATATAAAGTGTGTAACACTTCAATGAAACAACACTTGTGTGAAGTTTCGAATAGAAAAGACTAATCTTGTTTCTCCATACAAACTTGGAACCCCCATTTTATCCCTCATCATCATCATCATAATCAGCCGGTATCAGTCCACTGCTGGACATAGGTTCTCCCAAGTCATGCCACTAAGCCCCTGAGCCACCCCCTAAAGGGGTGAATTTTGGAAATTCCTTTCTTAGTACACCCTTACGTACTAAGACAAATATACCCTCCAAATTTCAAGTCTCTACGATCAGCGGTTTAGCCTGTGCGTTGTCTGTCAGTCAGTCAGTATGTCAGGACAAAGATTCTTATAGTATTAGATATTGAATTTGTTTTTTTTTTCTATGGTCGAGCCACGACCGTATCACCAGCGGTTACTCATTTCTGAGTCAACTCCCAGTGATCCGTGTTTATTAAAGTTTAAGCTTACGGAGAATGGTAAACGTATATACGCGATAACCTCTGATTGCCATTTCTTACTCCCAAATTAATAAGTCTATTTCCTTTCTAGACCAAATACAGGACTGCAAATAAGGCAAGAGTCTCTCGCTGAAGTAGAGAAGAAGTACAAGAAAGTGGAGAGCACAGAGGCGGAGAGTTGGTGGCGAGCTCAGTACACCGCCTCGCTGCGCGTGTGTAGCCACGCGTACTGGCGGGCCGTGTGTAGAAACCAACAAGACTGTGAGGTACGTACGAACACTAGACAGGCATGTTAGATAGTTGTATCGAGCTCAGTACACGGCGTCGCTGCGCGTGTGTAGCCACGCTTACTGGTGAACCGTGTGTAGGAATTAGGAGGACTAAATGCACGAAGTATATTAAAAAAGTCTATCAGATATTTAAAAAACGGTATGCTTTAGACCACAAGACATAACTGAAAATAATATCAGAGCAAGGTTAATAATACTGTTACGTGCGGGGTGGTAGAAAAATGCCAATCCGATTAGATGAACGTTTATTTCCACTGAACACTAGGTTAGCACAATGTTCCACGGTATTTGTCCAAATCGTCTTGTACAATGATCAAAAGTCCGTTAACACACACTGAGGTCGTTGGTAATTCACAATCACTTATTACACTGTTCGCACTTTACAAACACTTGTTCACTGATCACACTTTACAATCACTTGGTCGCTATCCGCGCTTAGATGCTTACACTGTCGCTTCGAATGACTGACATAACGCCGCGGTGCGACGCTTTATATAGGGCTACAGTATTTAGCTAGATCCTTGCAGCATCCAGTAGAAACAAAATAAAAGTAAACGGAGCAATAAAATCACAAACAATAGCACGACTTTCCATTGAAACATCTGATGTAAACAACTTTTACAATACATGCTAATTTGATCTCTATATACTTAAGAATAAGGTTTAATCTGTGTACTTAATAACAAAACAAGGTACATTGGACTAGGGTCGAAATACCAGGAAGGTACTTTTATGACGGTCCGGCGTTTATTTAGTCTATTTTTCCCATAGCTGTTCTCTAGAAAGTTCTGGCGTAACAATACAAAATTCCCTTGGTCGACGTAAGTCGACTTTACATGAACGAGTTTTTCATAGCCGAGCGTGACGACTCAGTTTCATGCAATACCCTCGAAATAAAATGCTCAGCGCGCCTTCTTTCGTCATTCCTTACTCCCCTGTATTACTAGCCGCCCCTTATTTAAACCGCTGGCACAGACAATCCTTTTGCGATTTTGTCGTTGCCATCTATATATATTATCTATTTGTAATATTATAGTTGCCGTCTATATTTTATCCTGTTGCATGTTATCGTTGCCGTCTATATATATTATCTATTTGTGATATTATAGTTGCCGTCTATATTTTATCCTGTTGCATGTTATCGTTGCCGTCTATATATATTATCTATTTGTAATATTATAGTTGCCGTCTATATTTTATCCTGTTGCATGTTATCGTTGCCGTCTATATATATTATCTATTTGTGATATTATAGTTGCCGTCTATATTTTATCCTGTTGCATGTTATCGTTGCCGTCTATATATATTATCTATTTGTAATATTATAGTTGCCGTCTATATTTTATCCTGTTGCATGTTATCGTTGCCGTCTATATATATTATCTATTTGTAATATTATAGTTGCCGTCTATATTTTATCCTGTTGCATGTTATCGTTGCCGTCTATATATATTATCTATTTGTAATATTATAGTTGCCGTCTATATTTTATCCTGTTGCATGTTATCGTTGCCGTCTATATATATTATCTATTTGTAATATTATAGTTGCCGTCTATATTTTATCCTGTTGCATGTTATCGTTGCCGTCTTTATATATTATCTATTTGTGATATTATAGTTGCTTTCTATATTTTTATCCTGTTGCGATATTATCGTTGCCGTCTACATTATTATCTTTTTGCGATATTATCGTTGCCGTCTACATTAATATATTTTACGATATTATCGTTGCCGTCTATGATATAATGAAGTGTCACTCTGTGTACCGTCGAGTGTAGTACAATGATATGTGGTGATGTAATAGGTGGGTCTCCGCGTGCGCACGTACCACGTGCTGTCGGGCTCGGTGCTGGCGGTGTGGGCGCGCGTGGAGGCGGTGCTGGCGGCGCGCTCCATGCTCAACAAGATGCAGGTGGTGCGCATCAAGACTGACGACCATCTCAAGATCGTAGGTACGTGCGGCTACCGATACAGGTATCACTCGCATAAGGTTAAAAGAACGCTGGCGGTCAAGCTGCGGTCGGATCACTTGTCGGCGCGCTATTGGTTCGTCAGTCGACCTTTGCTCTCCCGCGCTGTGTACACATTCGTGCGCGAGTGTTCACATGCTCAAACATGCCCCCTTACAAACATGCACACTCTCTTTCAGCGTTCTTTTTACGTGCGACCGTTCCATTGACGGCAAACCTTACTGAAAGCGAATAAGACTGAGAAAACCTTTCGTCAACTACAGGTTCTTTTTTATATTGTATAGGCTAGCGTTTGACCACTATCTCACCTGTTGGTAAGTGATGATGCGGTTGTAGATGGTAGCACGCTAGGCCTAGAATGGTAACTGGCTCTCAAGGATAGCTGCCGGAACACATTAGATGTTTGATGACAGATTTTCTAACTTGAGGGTGGTAGCTGGCCAGGCGGACACTAGATAGTGTCCTACCACCATGCGGGGGTTGTTGGTTTTTTAACGATGTTTTGCTTCACCGCAGGGCCACTGTGATAAGCGCACATACATTTTTAGAGAAATCCAATGGTGCACGGCGGGGTTTGATCTCGGCACCACGGCATCAAAGCCGGCCGTTCTCCCGATTACGCAACCGGGCCCTCAAGCAAGCCCTTCCTCCTTGCTTTGCCTTCTTACTAGCTCCTGAATGCGAAACCTTTCTTCATAAAACTTCGGCTCATAAATGTAACTAGGCCCCTAGACAAAATCTGATTTCCTGTTTCCATTCACGCTAACGCATGTTCAAAATGTATGGAATGACATTTATGTTTCCGCAACAAAGATGTAATACACATACATTTTGAAGTAGCGAAACAGGAAATTGGATTTTGTCTAGGAGCCCAGGGCCGTCTTTTTTTTACAAGCACGCCGCTTGCCTGATTGTAAGCGATGACGTCTGACAGACTTTCCAAAGGGTATGAAATGTATGTCTTGAGAAATAACTTTGTATATACCTACTCATACTGACGAAAGTGTAATATTCCCCAGGTACCGTAATTCCAAAGAACTGCGTGGAGCCGCTCAAAGAAGCTCTATCCAACGACGCCGTGTCGGTAAGCGAACAAACGTTCGACCAGCCGGATGCAAAATGAAACCTAAACGCATAGGCATAAAGCATAGTTTAGCGCGGACCCCACTATAGTTCCTCTATCTCTCTTTATTTTCGTTCGGGACCACAGCTGACGGTAAAATGAAGGGTATCGCCCGACGCGGGCGGGGACGGGTCTCGGACTTAGTCAATTATGGGAATGGACGGAAAGGTTGCGAATGGCAACCTTAACTTGTGTGGTTGTAAATGTTGACCTTTAAAGTTATACGTGACAACCTTTACCTAAACGGCAACGTTAAAGGCTTACTTTAGTGAAGGTTGCAGGTGAAACAAGCTAGCTTTCGGGCGGAGGTAGCAATATTGCTAACAATTTAGCTAAACACCGTTGTAAATGGGTACTTTGAAAAGGTTGCACGTAATTTAGCTAATGAGTTTGTTTTAGGACATTCTGGTTGCATATGACCACCTGACGGGTATATCGTGCAACCTTTAGGTTACACTTGACAACCTAATGTGTATATTTAATGTGAAGGTCACGAAGGAGTTATGATATTAGAATAAGCGCCACCTACCGAGTGGACCCATGAATTATATGATCTTACACGTAAATATAAAGCGATTACATGCAGTTTTTGTTTCTGTTTGTAATGTTTTGACTACATGAGCTTCTTGTTTATTATGATTTAGGTGTTTTTGTTAGGTTTGGAATTTACAAGAGGTTGTAATCTCATACAAAAATGTGTATGTAAGGATATGAAAAGACTTGGTTTTGATAAATTTGATACGTAAACTATATAGACAGTATAGATTATATCAGTTTATATGCATATTATATGTGTGTATATGCTTTATATATAATCGTTATTTTTTTGTATTTTATTGCAATCTCTTGAATTTCAAACCGTCAGCTTTTTTATAGGAGTTGTATACGAGCTGTCGAATTATATTTTTTTGTACAAATAAATTAGTTATTATTTAAATTCAATGTTATAGTTGAATGGTTTGTGATTGCGGTATTAACTGGTTAAATCTGAATTATACCTGTAATATAGTGTTATAATTATATATTAGCCAACTATATTTGTATCGAATATTATATAATATGCATGATCGTGCAATAGATAAAATGTAAATGTTATTGAAAATTAAAACAAAATTTCTTGTTGTAATAAATGTTCAGTTGATGTTAGCACCAAAGTTTTGTATGGATCCTGTGATAGAGAGAGAAAGGAAAAAATAACAAATAAAATGTTGTTTTGTGGAATCAATTACTTGTTTTTATTTTCTACTTACAGAGTTTTAAGAGACGCGTGTGCATCACATAATCTTGGAAATCAAAGAGAATAAGCAAGGTTTGCCCTTGTACAAAAATATTGCTACTGCACAGTAGTGCTGCCACTACATTAACTGAAATGAATTCTAATGTGTACATTTCATTTTTATGTTCAAATATTTATTGAACGACTTTGCGATAACTTTAATCCGCGAATTTCGTTCATTGACCTCTCCCGTTAATCTTTTGGGCTTCCACATTAATCGATTTGGAATTGCGAGTATAGCCGCATAGCCGTACTATTTGTAAAAGTGATACTAAATAATTTCAGGATCATTGTAGGTTATTTTTCATTCTCGGCCGTTTATTTCGCTGAACATTTATTGTGACAAGGATGAGGCCACCGGTTAAAACAAGTGCATGTTAAACAATGCTAAAATAATCAATGTGTATTTGTTATTGGTTTTAATTTAGTTAATTAACGACGTGCATTGTACTTAGTAAGTGATTATTTACTCGACTCTCTTGTTCAGATTCAAGAATCAAGAATATAAAGCGGATTTAATATGTATCACCGCATATCTGAAATGAAGACAGTACATTTTCTTTTGTAAATTCAGAATTACAATGTGGTTTTTCAGCTATATCTTCCTAGCTTCTTCTCTAAAACTGTTCTTTTTAGGCTTTACAAATTATCATTAAGCATCGATTGACACGAATTAGCAACGCACGTTTTGAAGCCAAATTGTATATTGGATTTAACCAAATTAAATATTTAGTTTTAAGTGACGTCGACAAATTAAATTGACTTGCCAATGCGTTTTCTAGTATTTTTTTAAATTATTTATGTCATAGCGGTACTAAATTGTATCGCTCCTAATGTAAACAAGGTGCTGGGGTGAAAGACATTGAATATGTAAGTGAGAGAGATATAGCGTATAGCTCGCTGTTATACGCCCACTACCCCGGCACAAGTTAAGGCCATCGCTCACTGTAACCACTCATAACAAACTCAAAAAAGAGCTACGCGTTAGAAGTGAAACTTCCAAGTTCATTCAATTTATTTCTCAACATCACATTTTTTTTTTACAACTCCATCTGTTGAACTTTAGCGAATACGTCTTCTTAGTTACGCCGCTCTACAATAGAGGGCGTTTATAAATGTAAAATATAACATGACGCCTACGTCACTTCCGCTGCCGTCGGACTGTGACGCTACGTCACGTCCGGCAAATTTTACCCGATTATACCTAAAGAAGTTTCACTTCAATAATAATAATTGAACGATATAGAATAAATAGAAATTATTCAAGTGACGTAATTAAAAACTGAGATTTTTCACTTAAGCACTTAATTCTCGAGTGTGTCAGGGAGCTTAGTAATCAAGGTGTAATCATTGATCACTTTCAATAAACTAAATATTTTAAACGTGACAACGTCTAATGACTTATAAATCGATGAACGCCGGCTGCATGCATGCACGAAAAAGTGTCTCGTTGCGTTCATTGTCCCGTTACGCTCATTGTACGCATGCGCCGATTTCATCAATGTTTTGTTGTATGAATGTCATCATGAACATGGACATCAGTGATTTGTTGTAACGTTATCACGTTAAACCATCGCCCGTAAACCAACTTTACAGACAACCAATATTTTTTACACAAATGTATGTACAGAAATGTTAAGAATATAAAATTGTAAAATTATTAGTGCGAAATCCACATATTTATGTGAAATTGGCACATATTTTCTAAACAAGTCGATTATGTTAGTGGTTACATTCAGCTATGACCATAATAATGCCCTCTGGTTAAAATGTCATTACGTCTTTCGCTACAGACAGGGTATATAGATGCTAATCATGGAACTTTAAATCTGGCGTCATCTCCTGGCATTCTCGTTCACTTTGTTTAGGTAGGGTATATAGCTTTTTTATTATTTAATAATTTGTGGTCAAATAGAATAAATAAAGCAGTTGACGTTTTATTAAAAATTGATAAAATATGACAAAAATATAAGTCGTTAGTGGACATGGATATGTTTGTATATTTTTATGATCTTTTAATTACTCGTCTTCCGTTAGGCCTATACAATGTATTGAACATGTAATTTCTTCTCATATAAATAAAACTGGCCAAGTGCGAGTCAGCATCGCGTCTCTTATCGCACACTTAGGGAGGGTTCCGTACAATACGAAACAGAACAGTTTCAATCTCATGTATTTGATTAATTGATATCACCAAGAATATTTGGTTTGGTCGCGATCTAGAAAGACGGGGCTCGTTTACTAGCGCCATCTATGTCATTTTGCCGAAACTAATTAGATAGATGGCGTTTAAAAACACGTTTTTTGTATGGGGACCCCCTTTAATTTTTAACTTTATTTTGTTTTTAGTATTTGTTGTTCTAGCGGCAACAGAAATACACCATCTGTGAAAATTTCAACTATCTAACTATCACGGTTAATGAGCTATTGCCTGGTGACAGACAGACAGACAGACTGACGGACAGCGGAGTCTTAGTAATAGAGTCCCGTTTTACCCTTTGGGTACGGAACCCTAAAAATTATATGATTGCTGTATATATTGTATGTTGTCAATATCAAATATGTCTTAATAAAATATAAAATGTATCGCAACAAAGATATTATTAGGTTTACAAAGTATTTATTCTATATAAATGTATCCATGTACAATGCGCCTTTCTTCATTAAATATTAACATAATTTATATAACCTGTGAGGTTTTAAATTGAGCCGATATTACTACGATTATATATGTGTAAGATAACTGTCACACACATTCTTAGTCCTTGTCTCTACACGTTTTGTTTATATTATAAATTAAAGACAGATAATAAATGTATATAGAAGTAAATACGACACTTTTATTTCCACTAATTTGTAGTTGAACCTTAACAGTAACTCTAAATGAAAATAACTAAATATTAGTGGGCATTTTGCATGCCCCTGTATCTGTAATAGGAAGTCATCGGCACATTAGTGAAGAAAAGGTACGGAGACAAACCTTTTTTTTTTCTTTTTTTTTTACTTTCTTTATGGCTCCACACGATTAGTGTATTTAGCCAGTGTCAAGTATTGAAATTTTTCAAGTTTTTATGAATTATAGTCGTTAAAGATTGGTCAAAGTCACATTTCAGGCCAGTTGTCAAGTAAAAGTCTAGTCTAAGTCATACGTTCAGTAAAGATGTGGTGTTTACTGAAGATTTTCAGTGGAATTTTGGTGAGAACGTAAATAGCATGTTTTTCAACATTGTGCTGTTTCCCTACACTCGCACACATTCACCGGCACTTAATGGTTAATAATCCACATTTATTACATATTAACACGCGGAAGAACACAAGTTTTAGGAAAAAATACAATGAGATCACACACACTTTTCCACGTTCCCGCCAAAACTCCATCAGATAAACCTTCTAAGGAACGTACAAAACGTTTACCTATTCTTGTAGGGTTGGTACAAGAAAAATCCTCATCGTAATAAAATCCTCTTTCAAGTAAACATGATCTTCTTTTATTTTCAAGCTTCATCATTGTCAACTACGATCAATGTCATGATACTTCATTAAATGTCATGTTTTGTCATGAAATGTCACAAAATGTCATGATATTTCATGAAATGTCATGTTAAGTCACGAAATTTCATGAAATGTCACGAAATATCATGTAATGTTATGAAATGTCAAGGAATTTCATTGAACCTCTTTAGACAGGTCACTATAAAAGAACATTAATAAGCCAAAAATAAAAAAATATTTTCCTGCCCTAGGGCGGAAAATACCTACTTTGCGCGCACTTATCGAGGAACCAATCATCACTTTTCGAATAGATGGGATGAAAAATACTATAATATAACGTGATGCGTCGCGAGCGACAGCCCTGTGTTAAAGCACCAGCCGAGCCACTATAAGCCGGTTTCACTCCGTACGTGACAGGCGGCACACAGGCCGCTAGTGCTCACGCACACACGCGCGTCTACGTCATCATCACAGCGCAGTTGTATGAAGCTTTGTCTCTGTGCCTTTTCTTACTCATGTGTCATCGGTTACGATGGTAAGCGATGACGTCTACCTATTACAGGCGAGCGAAGTGCTTGCCATGTTACCTTATAAAAAATAAACTGGCCAAGTGCAAGTCGAACTCGCACTAGTAGGGTTCCGTACCACACTGCAGTAATAAGATCGAGCAAAAAATACCACTATAATTTTTCGCCTGCAAAAAATAATAATTAATAAACATTTTATTTCTTATAACGCCATCTAACATCTAACAAAGGTGTTAGGGATCGACATTTCAATATAACGCCATCTATGTGAAGTTTACCTAACTAAGCGTTCATTTAGGCGTGAAATGCCGAAAAAACACGTTTCTTGTATGGGGACCCTCTATTGTTTTTAACGTTATTCTGTTTTTAGTATTTATTGTTATAGCGGCAACAGAAATACATCATCTGTGAAAATTTCAACTATCTAACTATCACGGTTCATGAGATACAGCCTGGTGACAGACGGACAGCGGAGTCTTAGTTATAGGGTCCCGTTTTACCCTTTGGGTACGGAACCCTAAAAACGATTTAGAAGATATAGGGTAAAGCAACCAAATTGTTAACACTGCGCCAGTTATTAGCAGTTAGATGTAAATCAACACTACATGTTTTACATGTATTTTACCTTTGGAAATGCTAAAATAATTAAATCAGTATTAAAATGTAAGTAAGATTAATCCTAGGATATCAGCGACGTTTTACTATAGCGAACTAAACTGCAAAACCGGTCCGCAAGAGACCGATCTTGAACGGAGTTTGTGCCTTTCTTTTGTATGAACCACATATACATATAATATAGTACATATATAGCAATAGTTCATTTACTTATGTGGCAATTCATATGGTGATATGTATATATATATGATATAATAATTATCATCAGGTGAGATAGTGGTCAAGGTTTGACCAGTCAAGCGATACTCATTATCGCATAAAAAAATGACGTGTGTAAGTGTAAATTTTTAATTAGCCCATATAATGAATAAATGCTTTGACTTTTGACGTTTGATCTGCTGTGCACCATCTTGAAGGCTTTGATTATAAACATGTCGTAGGATATGCAATGAGTAATCCATACACAATAACTCGTGATTTTAATCTCAAGTGCTAATAGTATGCAGTGTTTAAAATTCGTTTACATGTTTATAGGCCGTATAGCTCATAGGGTTATAGTATCGCGCTACGCTATTTAGGCCCTATATTCACAGACCTCCCATTCACTACGTTACGTTATATAGTGAATACCTAGGATGATTTATTATAATCCATCATCCTAGGTGAATACCTTATACTGGCTAAATACACTAATCGTGTATAGCTAAAATGAAAAAATACTTAATGTCATATATGACAACTGTCTGATGACCAGTCCCGCGACACTGCATACATAATTAAATAACTCAGAATTATGAAAGTACTTTGTACCAACCAACATTGCAAAAAAAATAATTGTAAGCATAATACCACAGATTATATAATAGTTTGTACGGAAATAATACTTTCCGTTGTTAGGTTGGCTACACAGTGCTTTCATAATTCGGGTATCAACAATGTAGGGAAGTGCCAACTCTTATAACGTAGTAGAGTGCTCTGTGTTCAGTACTCTGTGTGACAGACGACAGAATCAAAACAAATCAATTTTATTCTTATTTCCAGTGTTGCCGTTTTGGAAGTTTTATTGCTAATTTTGGCATATATTCAAACCTATTAGCATGAATAAAACACATTTAGCATATTTTTAAAACTAATCAATAATATTTCACACAACATTTTATTTTATTCAATAGATGGTTTCAAATCAAAGTGTTAAAAGATGCGTGAAGAGTCAAAGAGTCATTCTTAGAGCAGGTAGAATTTTGAACCGGAACATAGATAAATCAAAGACTTTTCGATTTTGACAAAAAAATAAAACAAATTAAACATAGAGTCTGTGCAAAAACAGAATCGTCGTAGAAATTGAGGTCACATCGGTCGTCGGTCGTTTTAATCCTACCCATCCCCTCACTTACCCTCCCCTCCCTCCACTGCCCTCCCCCTCCACTCCCCCTCCCCTCAGACAGACAGACAGACAGAGTTACTTTCGCATTTATAATATTAGTAAGGATTTTGATTATTATCTTTTTGTTGGAAAGGAGATATCCCAAGTGTGGTACCATGGTAATTTCATCGAGTTCCAAAAATTGGTTCTGAAAATTAATAGCGCGGCATTTGAAGTCGGTTCTTTTCTTTTAGTTTTTTAAACGATCTTATCATATCAAAACGTACTTTTCGAACCAACTTTTGGTTACTTTTGAGGACAGACATTGGCAACACTGCAAGCAACATTGCAGCTCAGTCAGTCCACAGAGTACTGAATCACTCTACTACGTTATAAGAGTTGGCACTTCCCTAGATTGTTGATACCCGAATTATGAAAGCACTGTGTAGCCAACTGCCAACCTAACAACGGAAAGTATTATTTACGTACTAACTATTATATAATCTGTGGTATTATGCTTATAATTATTTTTTTGCAGTGTTGGTTGGTACAAAGTACGTTCATAATTCTGAGATATTTAATTATGTATGCAGTGTCGCGGGACTGAGTCAGACAGTCAGTGGTCAGTCAGTCAGTTTGACTCACTGTTCAATTCAATGATCAATCCCGTTCAAGTTCAATTTTATTTAAGTTTTAGAAATTCGTGAGCGAACATTTTGATGTCGTATTTTACTTATTTCTGAGTAAAAATTGTGAAATTTTTGTGTAAAATGACCGAAAAAGAAGTTACAATGGAAGAATTGGAGGTGACGGTAAGTAAGCAGTGATATTCCAGTTAGAAATTTAGGAAATACGTACAGTTCAGCGCGGGGTGTGAATATAGGTCAGCGAGCCGCTTCCTATAAATAATAAACTCTTCGATTTTAGGTGCAGAAAAGGGCAGAACCTCTTGATAATTAACGTAAATGTCTGAAGGGCTTGGCAGGGTCAGTACTCAATAGACAGTCGGGTGTAGACACAGTTTGTTCTAGCGGCTGAGGTAGATATATTTGTCTATCGTAGTCAAATATATACTTAAGATAAACAGCGAGGCTCGCCTTTGTAGGCTTCATTATGTACACAAATATAAGAGGGGAATAGTATGAGTTTCCTCATTTACACACAGAGGAAAGTCTATAAATGATTAAGTGTTTGAAGTGCTTACTTAATATGCACTGACTTTTAAGTTTTATTACTGACTAAATTAAAACTGTTATTATTTTAGGTAGTTACTTACGTCTTGATTATACACATCCTTAGTTTCTACACTTCCTTCTTAATTAAAAAAAAAATTAAATTCTGTATTTTATTGAAGTTACAATCAATTAGTTTGTTTATACCTATAGTATATTACGATACGTGTGACTTAAGTAGTCTATTATTGCACGCCGTGAAAGACAACTTAAGTCATGAGTATTGTATATTATTATATTGATAGCAGTGTGACTTAAACCCGCACTTACACTACACTTTTCCGTCAGTTCTGACTATTTATGTCACGGAAAAGCGTGCATAAAGTGCGGGTTTAGGTTACACAGTGCTATAAAAGTACATCATTACGTCCTGATAATTACTTTGTAAAACATGTTGTCACCAAGCATTGTTGCTCTGTTAATTATGTTAATTTGCATCTTTTATACCAGTGTGTAACTCACTGTTTTTTGTTTCGAAGGTTTTTTTATTAAAATATAATATCTTTACTATTATTGTGACACCTTCAAACTTAAGAAGTCCTTTATTTGCAAGAATTAATACTAACATTTTAAAAACGTTTGTAACTCTGTCTGTTTGTCACTCCTAAACGGACGATCTGATCTTCATCATCAGTCTATATTAGTCCACTGCTGAACATAGGCCTCTCCCAAAGAACGCCACGTGGCTCGATCTTCAGCTTTCCGCATCCAGTAGCCTTTCGCAGGTCGTCACTCCACCTGGCTTGGGGGCGTCCTACGGTATGCTTGCCTATCCGATCTTACTTATAATATACTTTAGTATTAAATTATGATATTTTGTAGCATGAGGACAAACATCTAGGCTACTAAATTCTTGGTGTACGTGCACAAAGTCGCAGGTATCAGCTAGTGCAGTATAAATGTTCTTATTATATTACGTAGGTCAGTGTATTCAGCCTGCAGGCGGGAATGCAAATGTTTACAGTTAAATGTCAAATATGAAAGAGAAATTAAATAGATTCTTCGTTTCCAGAAAATAATGCATCATTAGTTTTTGTTGCACGTGAACCTACTTTCCAGGTGAAACGCACAGACGAGCAGCTAGACTTGATGGAGTGGAAGATGGACAACATGGAGAAGGAGCTGGTGGAGCCCCTCGACACACAGGACGTCTGCGTCATGCATCTACTCAAATCTGTCTCCGAGGTGAGGATACAACAACCTATATGTTAATATCATGCTTGATTTTGACGTAATGAGTTCTAAATGAACAGAGGTTCAGATAGCTTACCTGTACAGGCTGTACGGTTGTATAGCTGAATGCTGAATCTCTGTTTTGTTTAATTAAACATAACAGAGATTCAATTAGTTAACAATTGTTAACTATGGAATTTTCATATATTGTTCGGACCTGTTAGGGTGTTACCACACCAATCGATCGATCGACGATCGATGTCCGATCGATTGTCGATCGATGTCTGATTGGTGGGTGCTCGACTGATGTAGTAGGTATGAACTATCAATCGACTTCATTCTACCATCAATCGATGGCGTCGATCGATAGTCGATCGATTGGTGTGGTAACACCCTTACTGTTCTTTTTTTAAAAAGAAAAGAAACAAGTGTGGTTCATGTTACTTTTCTTTTTTTTAACAAAAGAAAAGTAACCAGTTTTATTAATAACCAGTAACTATTAAGTCATACTAGTACGTAGGTAGACGATGCTGATATTGAGTTTATTATTATTTATCTTTGCTGGAACTGTATGCCAACTCCAGAGCAGAGTTTAAATACATTGTATATACACATGCTCAATGCTGCAGCAAGAGTGTATATAATATACAGTTATAAAAATTAATAAAACACTGCTTTTATGACAAGTCTTGATAAAGTATATATGAGAGTAATGCTTAATGGTGTAGAATAACTTTGAAACTAAATTATATTCTAACACTAACTTGTAAAACTAACTATATTTATATCCTAACAATACATTTGTAGTGCACCATGTTTTATGTGTATTTGTAGTCTTTAGAACTATTGTCCTTTAAAAGCAGTTGCTATAATGTCAATGGATTTTACAGCCATTACTATGCTAATATATTAGATATTTCCATTATATTTTTAAATTTTTTGTTTTTATCTCCATAAATATGTAGGTTATACCTTGCTGTTCAGGAAACAGGTATTTGAAATCCATATTTTGAAACCATTTATGTATAGGCTATAACGCTAAAGATATGTGTACAACCCTAGGAAAACAATATCAAATAATAATTAAGATTAGAACTAAAACAACCGACTTCCGTGCCCCGCGAGTCAGTTTCAGTAGCAAGTTTGAGAGATCTCAAAGAAATTACAATGACCACCTCGGAAACGTAGCCTACCGATTAAAAAAAGAATCATTCTAATCGGTTCACAATTGACGGAATAATCGCGTAACATACATACAAAAAAAAATACATACAGACGAATTGAGAGCTACTTTTTCGGAAGTCGGTTGAAAAGATAAAAACCGCAATGTTGCACTGTGTACAAAACAAACATTCAATTATAGACAGAATTAGTTCCGCCGTACATTTTCCTGAAACAATTATTAGTGTAACACTATTGTTAGTGTAGGTAAATTCTTAGTAAACATTCAAAAGGAAGTGACAAAGGAAGATTGTCTATTTAGCATTCACTAGAACTAGTAGTGAGTCGCATAACAACAATCTGTGACATCACAGCATGTGTTGGTAATTCAATGAACTGTGATAACAATGATAAGTGGTCATTTGTGAGGCATAGCTTAGCTAACTTTTGTGTGACATAACATGTGTAAACACATATCAAATACATCTTTAAATAGTTGATATTTATTCATTGTGTAGTGTGACATTATGGCAGATAAATTATAGTATGACTAGCTATGCCCCACGGCTTCATAATACTGGCTATCCCTGTCCAAAATTTAAGCTAAATCGGTCCAGCCGTTTGACCGTGAAGAAGTCCCAAACAAACAAACAAGCTGACTTTCGCATGAATAATATTGGTCTTAACTAGATGTTTCAGTCGTCCCAGAACATTTATCTTAAAGACAACTCCCCCTCATTGGATAACCCTGTGTCGAACCCAGACTCGGAACAATAGTGAATCACACATAGGACGTCCTCATTGTCCGTATGTGTTCGTTATCGAAACCATGACCTTCGGTCCCGTGAGACAGGCTCACTGCTAGACTGGACGAATTGAAATTATTAACTAAGTACCAACTTTATAGCTTACTTTACGTTTGTACCTTAGTTGGTAGGGTAGATATGAGAAGCTCACTGACCAATGAGGTTTAAAGAAGTATAGGCCTATAGGTGTCTTAAAGTAGAGCCATGAAAAGGTTTGTAAATTTATTTAACACTACTTAAAACAGTGCAAGCTATAAACAAGAGTTACAGTTATTATTATTTCTCAGAGACAAATTACTATGTATGTAAAACATACAAATGAATGAAGGTAATTTGGAACTATTCCCTTACATGCTAGGTTATAATAAAATATTGAGTTTCTATTATTCTATATGTTATCTACACTTTATATTTTTGTGCAATATTAAATACAATCCAAAATTTCGCCGCCAGGGGGATTCTAACTTGGGCGTGTCAGAAGCCGTAGACGCGCAGGTTCGAATGCTGCTATACGGTGACATTTTGAATTGTTGAAATTGTTGTATATGTAGATTTAAAAATAACCAGAACTGCTAATACACAGTCTGACGTATGCAGATTGAAATGGTGATGAAAACTAACAATAGATAGATTAAACTAATTCCTAACTAACTTTTATTTGTATGTATCTATAATATAAAGTGATGCCAGCTGAAAGTCTGCCAGCTTCCCCTACCCTTGAACTTTAGAGCAGTGAGATGTAGGCATCTTGCGGTATAAAGCCTGAGTCACACTGAAACTTCAGCAACTGCTAACAGCTTTTTTATCTCTTTAACAATACTGATCTATTATCAAATGTATTGTGGGTTGTCGGGAAAAATATATCTAATCACTGAATTAATCAGGCATTTACATATTTGAGATAGAGATGCATAAGATTGTCACAGTTACTGCAAGCAAGAATTTACGTAAAAAAGCTAATAACAAATATGTGAAGCCTTAACGAGCCGAAGATCAAGCTCAGTGGCGCACCTTGGGAGAGGCTTACGTCCAGCAGTCGACGGACACCGGTTGACAATGATGAAGCCTTAACTAGGCGATGTGTTTGGGGCTTCAAAGTGAGTAACAACTTGTTTTACAATTTTTACAATAATGATGTTAAATGTAAAGAATTAATTTAAAGAGAATCAATTCACAGACACTAATATCAATTAAAGATAATCCAATTGTTAGAAGTAAAGTAAGTCTATAAGAGATAGATACCTGCTGCTACAGACTGCTGTCGTTTTTGTGTGAATAGTTCCTTATATGCAGTATATAAGCTTTATATTGGACATATAAATATATGATACGTTTATGTTTTCAGCGAGTTGCGTTGTAGTGTTGATATACCAGGTCAGAATAACAATATGTACCAACTTTACCTTCAACTAATGAAGTCCTTGTCGGTTATAGCTTGTCATTTTTCTTATTTTGGTTTTAACTGTAAAGATTGCCCCTTTGGTCATATACTATTATAGTTTCATATATATCACTTCCTTTCCCCACTTTCTTTTCTACTAGAAGTCTAGTCGAGTCTTTTCATCGCCGATACCACAAAGCCTAAAGACGAAAAGTCTTTAATGAGTGCGTCCTACCTGTAATGATATACGGAGCCGAGACGTGGACACTGACAGTGCGACTGATCCACTAACTCAAAGTTGCTCAGCGAGCCATGGAAAGGGCTATGTTCGAGTATTTCTGAAAGATCGAATTCGAAATAAAGTCATCTCTCAGAGAACCAACGTTACATAGTCGAAATAGCTCAAAGGATTAGCAAGCTGAAGTGGCAGTGGACTCGTGACATCTGTCGTAGAATCGATAACCGTTGGGGTAGTTTGGTAGTAGTAGTAGTTGGGGTATTCTAGAGTGGAGACCACGGCTCGGTAAACGAAGCACTCCTGCTAACAGCTATGGAGCTATGCAGGTGGAGCGATGAAATATACGCTAGCTGGCTGGCAGTGGTTAAAAACGAAGAGCTAAAGATCGAGCTCAGTGGCGTGCCGTAGGAGAGGCCTATGTCTAACAGTGAACAGAAATTAGCTGATAATGATTTCCCCTAGAAAGCGTGTTCAAATGACTCCAAATTAACATTTCCTTGTATTTACCAATGTTTTCAGACATTGGATATATGTATTTTAAGTTCATTAAAGAGTTTAAAACAAGTTTTTAAATAATTTGTCATAGCCACTTTACATTTTCATATCAATAAGTAAAAAATATCATCTATTTCTGAATGTTTTATGTGCAGAATTTCTTACAACCTCTTTCTTACTAAAACCCTTACACACAGTCCAGTAATGATTTAAAAAAAAAAACAGAAAAATGACAAGCTATAATGATCATGCTTTTCGACATAACTAGCTAAACCAGGGCTTAAATGTGGTACAAAGTTTAAGTCCCTATTTCCAAAGCCCTAAGAGCAGGGCCCAGGGTAACCGCTTTATAGGGCTTCGTATATACTTTGCCGAGGCTACCAGCGACATTATGTATACATTTGTATTTATATAGCTTTATTTATTAGTTATTTATTATCTGTGTACATTTACCATATGGATACTTCAATGGGTCTACCATATCATGATCATGTTAAGTCTCCATCGAACAGGCGTACGTACCTAACGCGACATCAGGGCGTTCAGTACATTTTCCTGACGCAGCGTTTTATACGCCAGGAAAATGAACGTATCTTTGAGGTCGCGTAAGTTCGTTTTCTGTTTGGCTGAGCCTTTAGATCGTATGTTACTCGTGTGTAATGGATGATGAAGCCGGATGGTTACATAGTAGACGCTAATTATATAAATAAGACAATAAAATAATTGATTGAATAATGCTGTTGGTACCTACGTGCGGCCATAGGCGTGGATTTCCACGCCTATGGCCGATACAATATCGTCGATACCATTTGGTATCGACGATATTGTTTGCTCGCTCGCCATCTCTGGTAACAGCTAGGCTATTCTGTAAGCTATCTCGACAGCGGAATCCGCGGTGAGATTTGAATTGCGTATAACGAAATTCAACCGTATTGCTAACGTGATACGATTGAATTTCAAAGTACGAAATTCGAATCTCACCGCGGATTCCGCTGTCGAGATAGCTTACAGAATAGCCTAGCAGACCCATCTCATGAAGCTCCGAAAATAAAATGTCTACATTTCTAAATTTGCGATTGAGTCGAGTCAGATAAGTCACATGGCCTGCAGCATTTTTTTGGCTTGCATCCAACTTACTGTGAAACTTAACAACAACATTTATCTCCGGCTTCATCATTCAGGATCATTGTCAAAAACTTTATTGAACATAAAAATAATATTGGTTTACACAACTACTATGCTCAAAACGTTTCAGTATTAGAATGCTGTAATTTGTGCTTATGCGGTCGAGTACATATCTATGTGTAAATCAGTCATCATATTTATTACAGAGGCTGACTATTACAGATTATTTAAAAATATTGATGAGTGTCAAATCAATCACTACAGTGATTTTGGTGATACGATGTTTGAGTACCAAACTCAAATGCATTTGTAAATATCCTATAAGCTAAAATAATAAATATACAATAATAATATAACATATCTTAACTCGTTCGCTGCTAAAAACACACACCGTGCGTTTTTTCGATTTTTGGTATCGGAAGTAAAATTTAAAAAAATATATAATACATGTTTATTTTAAATTATTTTTTTCACAAAGGGTGCGTGTGACCTTCTGCTGTTGGATTTTAGTTCTTATTTGATGCCACACCTACGAAAAAAAAATAATTTAAAAAATGAAAAAATATGCGAAAAAGTTCCGCAGTCAAAGTGTTAAAGGCCCTTGAAATATGTTTTTGACAATGGCCCCTACGCGACACCGAGCAATGACATCAATGAATACCTAAATGGTTTTATAGTCGTCTGTACCTATTACCTACTTCATTCAT
Source organism: Cabera pusaria (assembly GCA_954871355.1). Taxonomy (NCBI): domain Eukaryota; kingdom Metazoa; phylum Arthropoda; class Insecta; order Lepidoptera; family Geometridae; genus Cabera; species Cabera pusaria. Next base: position 2,146,521 of record OX940906.1, on the reverse strand, counting down.
TTCACGTACTCACCGGAAAAACATGCCTCATTGGTGAGCGTTTGATTGTATTATTACCCAGCCGACCACCGCTATGTAACAGTCTGTATACATGGCAAAAACAAACATATTGGCAATCAGTCGCACTGATAGATATATGCCTTCCATCTCATGTTATCGTGCCTTTATTTTATAACCAGGTTCTAATTTAACCCTACTTCTGAGCACGTAATCTCTGGCTTGAATCCAAATGTAATTGTAAGTGCATATATAATCGACGAAGTTTCTCGAATTTATGTTATATCCGCATGCATGTTTTTGTCCAAGTTCCCTTGTTGAGAAACTACTATAAAATAAATAGAGGTAAAGATCTTAGTTATTTTGGGATACTACCCTAACTCCCTACAAAGTTAAAAGGTATACAATCCCGATGAAGTGATGTAAGAATGAAAACAATTATATTTACTAAGAAATGAATGGCAGTTAGTAGCACACAATCCTCTTGTTGAGATGAAAGGCATAAATATATCTATGCGAGTGTACTCGTAGGCTGACTCCCCCAAAACAGACGACTTTAAAGCCATCATCGTGCGCCCCACATCTCACCACCTCCGTCCATCAGGTCCGATCAGACTACCAGCAGCTACGTCGCGAGCTGGTGGAAGTCCAGGCTCTGCAGCGGGAACTGTCTTCGAAGCTCAGAGCTCAGCTTAGACTGGTGCACGGGAAGTTCGCTAGACTGCGGCAACGGATCGCCGCCGCTTCACCACCACGCTAAGTTGACCCCACCTCTCATGTCGCAACACATTGGAACCTGTAGTATAGATTATTTACTCAAGTACCTCAAGGACTGGGATGATATTGGCCAGGAAGGATAAGCAAATTATTCTATTTATTTGGTAATGGAATAAGCGGCTGACGGACCCACCGTGAGCTTTTAGACGCTGGGTGTACTGTGTTTTGTATGTATTGTGTTTTATATTTCTTATTTCTGACGTCATTCACTACCTACTCTAAGCTTTAGATACAGAGAAGAGACATACCGAATTGCTTATTTACCCTGTACGTACGTGACGTACCGATCTAATTCGTAGGAAATCAGTCTCTTTTTTCCGTCTAACAGTGACTTACTACAACCAAGTTAGAAATTATCTGTATTACCATGAATCTTATTATTTTTGTAAGGGTAGACGAAAAGTTAATTTAAAAAAAATCTATTTAATCTTACGGATGTTAGTGCATCTAGGCGAATCGAATACGTTGTTATGTTTATATTGATTTGTTAAATTTTACATTGTTAATATTCTGATGTATAAAAGTGAAGACGTGTCAATAGTGTTCTAATATAAAATAAAACACTATCACGTAAATGATTGTTTGAGAGAATTGGAAATTAACGAACGTTTGTCTTTGAGGCCTAATATATATTAAAATTAAATTGTATGTTTTACAAGATAAATGTAGGCATGAGAGGAGAATACTTAAATTACTGCGTTTATATAAACTCATAGCAAAATATAGGTCCAGGAATAAATATATTATCTCATTGTGATCGTTCACACATATCCATTCAGTTGTTTAGTCTGTTCCAGTGCTGAGTCCAGTGCGACTGGAACGAAAACTGTCCAGTGTGATGTTTACATTTATTCATGTAATTAACTCAATTTTTACCCACGTCTGTCAAATTACATTTTGCTAACTTATGCCCCAATTTAAATGTGCCAAATTTATAAAGATATTGATCCATGTTTGAAATGACCTAGCACAAATACTGGCACTTTTATATTAATAAAATAATGTTAGTGTTAGATAGATTTTGATCTCATGTATATTGGGAGTGTGTGGGGGTTCGAATTTTTTTTTTATTCAATGTTTATCTTTAAATATTTCAGAAACATATATAGGGTAATCAGGCCAATTTTAGCATTGGTCCAGTTATTGGCACATTGAGTTTTACATCAGAACTATAAGTAATTGTGCGTAAATTTTACATTTCAAAGTTTAATAGAAGCAGAAATTAATTTTAGTTTGAAAGTTTTCGCGAACATTATTTATTTTAATGTGAACGTAACTTCATTTTAATGTGAAAGTAACTCAATACGCAATACGACGTGCGTTGCCGCCATCCTAGCCGCTCCCAGACGAAGACCTACGTATTAGGTTGAAACCTGGTCGGAGCATATCCGAAGTAAATACACGCGAACAAAAGCCGGTACGTTCACATTAAAACAGAAATTAATTGTATATTTTAGCACTTCAATAAATAACTAACAGATTTTTTTTACAACTCGGGTACTAATTTCCGGATCAGTGTCATTGTTTGGTCTTTTCACCTTATGTTAATTTTGTATTGTTTTAATACAGAAATTTAATGTCGTTTTACAGATACTAAATTAATTGTAGGTTATATATTTACAGTTTGTTGTGACGTTATCTTTATTGTTGTAATATTTGAGTTGGATGCTTCCGTGCACGACCCAGTGACTAGTCCGTTCTAAAGTGACTGTTTAAGTTGTTATTATGATTCTACTAACTCTGGATCTCAATATGCTGTCTCTATCGATACAACGATTGGTCTCTTTGCAGCTTTTAAATGACATTAGAGTCGATTCTGATGCTGCCTATACTAAGTAAAACTAAAAATAATTTGTCATATATTTGTAGTAAAATGGAGATGACAATAGTTTTACCAAGTTTATAATTTTCTTGCGCATTGCTTAGCGCAGCAGAATCGCCACAGTAATAATTGCGCTTATTATTTGAATTTGCATGCAGCGTTTCCTGCATCATCCACAGTTGCATATAAATAAGTACAAGTAATTTATTTGGATTTTCATATGCATAGGTATATTGTGTAGCAAAATTTACTGAGGTTCGGCGGTGAAGATATCAGACTGTCAAATAATTAAACAAATAGAAAATTTAGGATTTCTCCAGCAGTTTCATTCAAGAATAACTGCAAATGTAAACAAAAGCGCTCAAGAAAAGCTGGTAAAAAGTAATCTGAGGTAGTTTACGACCACTTGTATCGATCGACGGTATATTGCGAGGCGGACCACTAACACTGTAGATATAATTTGTGCGGATAATCGTAAGATGGTGCTATACGGAGCTCGGGAGATGTCTGAAACTAGATCTGTTTGCTTCGGAAATTATATAGGTATGCTGCTGAAATTACACCGAGACAGTTACTGACTCGAGTCAACTTGGCTTAGTTTATTATTAGAAGATAAGCGTGGTGGACTGACGTTAACTTTGACAGTTTGTTTGAATGATGATTTTACTAATAATTGACTAATGATTTTAGCTTCTACTGGCCTTTCCAACTTTGCCGGAGGTTATACAAATTATATTATATACTTGACCAGGTTTTAGACCCTCTCATATCGATAGTTATTGACAGATCTGAGGGCTAGTCAATACCCAATGTATGTTAGAGTTCCCACGTCAAACGTAACTAATTGAGATGTATGGAAATGATTTTTCTTTTTCCTCAACAAATGTCATTGTCAATTTCATTCCCAAATATTTTGAAGTTGGATTTTGTCGAGGTGGTCTGGTAAAGCACATAATTTCACTGTGATGGTGAACATATTATATATTCTTTACATATTTTATTTATTAGGCGTTTCCATTTTTATGAATATTTTCTGTTTAACTCGCGTGGTGTGATTTCAGCATATTCACGTCATCGGTATCGAATTTACAAACGGAAAATTGATAATAACTATGAATGTCTGTAGATTTGTATAATTAGCCTTTATTTTTGCTTCGTAGACTGAATCATTTACGTAGTTTTTGTAGTTACTCTTTAGAATTAATTATTGCACTTGTTACTATTTTAGTAATGTCGAACTTATTTTGAACGAACAATGTCTAAGTAGAAGATATAATTTTATTAGTAGAGACGTAGAGTACTTCGTTTTTTTTTGGATGCATTTAGTATTAGCATTTATATCCATAGTTCATAAAAAATTACGAATAAATTCGGACTCCAAAATATTTTGACTTACCTAGAAATGTTTTGAAGTCCTCGCCTAAATAAAATAAGTCATTGATAAAGCACTTGGTAATTTTCGCACATATCACGCACTGCATGTTTTGAATGTAATATTTTAATCTATTTAGTAAAGTAAAAGTCAGTAGAATAATGGTTAATCTATTGTGTTTTAAAATACGATTTCACGAAAAAAATTAGAGAATGAAGTTAATTTAATTATGGTCATAAAATGAAGAGTAACATGCATCCTTTATGGTAAAATACCAGTTTCGCCGCAAGCCCAAACGATTTGCACTTTAAAGCATTTAAATACAGCTTAGTGCTAATATGAAATGAAACCCACGTTATTGTTTTGTGTTATTTGAATGTAATATGTAAAATTGTTGTTAGCGTTGTCATATAGTATCACCATGCCCAAGAAACAATAATTAAACAATTGAGGTTGCATGTATAATCAACTTTTCAAGACTAAAAATATGCCCTTTTTTTGATTTTGCTCTTTTCTGTAATATTACGTTGATTGATAGATAGTTTGATAGATGCTCTAACGGTTAGTGTGAGCGAGATAGAAAAATAGATGGGATGAATAAATTTGTCTTCACTGCAATGTTTTGCACTGTTTACCGTGCAAAGTCTAGTTAGTTGCAGCGTTTGTGACCATGCTGCTACAATAATCGAGTGAAATCTTATTTAAAAATACACAAGTAGACAGTTTGACCAGCTGCCTGTCTTGTCGATTAGTTCTAGAAGTAGTCGTAAGGAAAATACATGTCTGAAACTATGTCTAAGTCGTATGTCTAAATTGTCGTATACCTGAACCCTAGGCTAGGTCGTTGATAGGTCCTCGGTGTTTTTATATAGTTTTACATAATATGCGTTGTCTTTTGAGATATTTAAGACCTTTTCGTTATAGAAATCTTAAAATAAAATAAAAATTAAAAAAAAATAATATAAAATTATTAGGATCGTAAGTATTGAAAAAAAGTCATGAAAATTAACATAAATCAGTATTTTCATCTTTCGGTAATTCTTATGCTCAAATCTAGTGCAACTTGAATGAATGTGATTACGATGACTGATAGAGGCCTCGTTCGCACGAGGGCAGTGCCACCAAAACACTATTATTGTAACGATTTAAAAATAGCGACTGGATCCAGTCAATGTGCTCGTGTGAACGGAGCATAATTGAAATATATTTTCAGTAGACTGTTAGTTTTTATTTCAAAGCATGTTTTGTGAATTTCAAATTGAATGCATGGAGTAGTCATACATATAGGATACAAATAAAGCAATAGTTGACCATAGTGGGCCAAAATAACCAATGTTATCAATATTAGGAGGCTAGAAAAATATATTACTGATCATCAATTATCTTAAATTATTTGATCTTCATCGTACTTTGTGGGTAGACTTTATGCTCGCCTATCATGGTACATACAATCATAAATACAATAATACCCATAGATATAAATATAAATTGTTTAAATTAATACCGCACGTCCACTCAAACTTGAGCACAAATTATGGTTTAATAACAGCGTTGTGATAGTTGTGATTTATATTAATTATACAAATACATACTTGCACAATTTTGATTGTAAAACTGTACGCCCGTTTGGATAAAGAGAAAAGCTTAGTAACAACAAAATCTATGCTATTTATCGACCACGTATTTTCTTCGATCCAATAGTAGATATGTCAGAAATTAGTTAACTTAGTCAGTCCCATTCTAGGCCTAGCGTGCTACCATCCTTGACCGCATCATCACTTACCAACAGGTGAGATCAGATAGTGGTCAAACGCTAGCCTACATCATATAAAAAAATACATATCTACAATATAAGTAGGCATTGATATTTCAGAAAACTTTAAACACAATAATTAAACATTGTTACAGGCAAAATAATTGTGAGTCGCTGGCGTATACGATATTAAAAAATTGTTTTGTTGTCCCTAACACCTTGATTTGTATTTACTTTACTTACAGCTTTCTATTTATCCAAAAATGGGGAACGGCAATTTATCGGATCTATAAGTACCTATATCTACAGTTTCTTTAAACATTGATTTTACTTTTATAATATAGCATCACCGACTCTATGTCCAATGTAAGACAATATGTATTGCACTATTCCTATTTACTGGTAGATTAAATTAATTTTATAATGTACTCTTCATACTCTTGTATGTTTTTATCGACGCAGTTTTTATCGATGTCGGAGGTCAACTGAAAAGATTCGAGTGTTTTTCAATGACCACTTGAATCAATCGAAATGAATACTAATTGGTGAAGATAGAAGTGGTATGTACCTGCTCTGAACTGAGATCGAATGAACTTGGGAAAGACTTCTAATGGTACTTCACTTGTTTGGCTTTAACGAGCTACCTATTCGGACGTCGATAAATTCTGTGCGTATTTATGAACTTTTTTTTACATTTGTAATATTATTTCGTTCGTTAATTGAGTATAGAACAACTGAGATACCTTTTATCGGTACCCTGTGTCGAATTTGTTTTTGAATATATAATATTTTTCGGATTTATGTGGTTTCATTAATATAGATTAGTTAATTAAAATTCAGGACCTTATCAACAGCCTGGCAAAGGCAGCCTCTCTGCAGGTTGGTGCCGAAACGACGGAATCCTACACAATCTCAAACCAAAACACTGCGAAATGTTTGGAAATGCTATATACTCTGTTTAGTGGAGGTTTATTGCACGGTAATAAGAGCTCGCGAAGTCTACAGTTCTCGCAGAATCACTAGTTTATTCTTGGCCATTATCTCACCTGAAGTTAAGTAAAGCGCGTGCGTCTGCATATTATGTGGTGCGTGATTTGAATTAGAAGATGGCAGTGAGACGAGGGGCTGGATAACTGACTAGTTTTTACAACAGCGCAACTCATCCAAACCGGCGTCCCATAGATTTTTTTATATATATGTTAAGGCCTATAGGCCTACAAATCTATATATATATAAAAGAAAGTCGTGTTAGTTACTACACTTATAACTCAAGAATGGCTGAACCAATTTTTATGATTCATGTATTTTTGGAATTGTCTTTGTCAGGAATAGGATTATCCTATTCCTGACAAAGACAATTCCAAGTAAAAAAAACAATGAATAATTGACCTAAAAAAATTATATAAGAAAAAATATTTTGCCAAAATGTTCCTGGGTTTCAAAACTGCCAATCATTTGATGTTCAATTGTTTATCCCGTCGATACGGTAAACCGCAAATTAATAAGGGTCATTGCTCCAAACGATTAGTGTATTTAGCCAGTGTCAAGTATAAAAATTCTTCAAGTTTTTGTGCATTAAGGTCATGTAGATTTTGAAAATGTTAATAAATTTTAAAAATGTTAATAAATTTTAAATACTGTCAGTAATGACAATTGTATGACATATTTATTGATTATCAAATATGCGTGCGTTCAGAAATGTATGCTTACAAGCAATCAAGACAATAATTTTTTAATATCTAATAGGCTAGCGTTTGACCACTATCTCACCTGTTGGTAAGTGATGATGCGGTCGAAGATGGTAAGCACGCTAGGCCTAGAATGGGAACTGGCTCTCAAGGATTGCTGCCGGAACACATTAGATGTTTGGCGAGAGATTTTATAACTTGAGGGTGGTAGCTGGCCAGGCGGACACTAGATAGTGTCCTACCACCATGCGGGGGTTGTTGGTCTCTTTTTCGATAGAAAAATCCATTCGTGCACGGCGGTTTGAGCTCGGTACCGGTACCTCTGGCATCAAAGCCAACCGTTCTCCCGATTACGCCACCGGGCCCTCATACGGGCCACGGGCGCTAGAAAGTAGGTAAATACAGAGATATGCAAGAATGTGATAGCCAATTTATGAGTGTCGTATACAGTCTTATCCATAAGGCAAAAAATATCAGACAGTTTTTCATGAAGTAAGTATACTTAATTATTCAGAATTAAAATTAAGATCAAATAATTAAGATTTATTAGATTAATTAATTCAGATTATTATTCAGAATTAAAATAAAATACTGGTGATTATATGTTTATAAAATTAAAGTCAGTCGAACTAATGTCACGTTAATAACTTATCTATAAAGCCGGCACCAGACACAAACAAATGTTTGACAAAGACTTTGTCACATATTTGAGCACTTATTTGCGGTACCTGTCACACATACTTTGCAAACAACACTTTTTGCAGTTTCGAACTTTGAACGCTTTGATGTGCGCTCGAAAAACCGACACCAAATGGCAAAGTGCCAAACTTTGTTCAAACTTTGAGCAAACTTTGAACAAATACTCAAATACCCGTGCTTCACATGTGCTCAAATGTGTGTTCAAATAAGTGCCCAAATGTTTGAGCTATGTCTGGCGCCGGCTTAACAATAATAACATTGTTTAATTCCATCATGTCTTGCTGACACGCGGTTGAAGTACTTGATTATATTGTATTTTTATTCTATAACTGTATTGCCACAATACATTACTAAACTTAATATATCTTTTGTATTCATTGTATTACGTTCATAAAAGCCTAAATTAAGTTCTTCTTAAAGGAAACACGAAGTACATTGTCTGTTTGGTGGTTAGTGGTACGGTGGTTCGCCGGGCCAGCTAGTGTTTTATATATTAGTCTTGCTTCAACTATAAGTCCGAAATATATAAACTAATGTACTTAAGTACATATGTTAAAGCTTGATATATGCTATATAAGTTAAAGAGTCTACCGTAATGCCTTTCTAGGATCGTTTTTAGTAGTGACTTATAATTTTCTTTATAGGATTACTTTGCTTGTTGGGTAGCGTTTGACCACTGTCTCACCTGTTGGTAAGTGATCATGCGCTCGAAGATGGTAAGCACGCTAAGCCTAGGATGGGTCCACCCATAAGAGTGAAATGGGGTACGATATTGTTTCGGATTGCGCTGAAATTTAGCATGCAGATAGTTATTGTGATGTAGGTATCAAAAAGCTCTCGAGGATAGCTGCTGGAACACATCAGATTTTTTGGCGACAGATTTTACAACTTGAGGGTGTAGCTTGCAGGCGGACATTAGATAGTGTCTTACCACCATGCAACAGACATCATGACGTAATGTCGGCATTTAGCAGACCGATTGACGACACATGTCTTTGAGCGTTTGTCCACAGCACCGCGCCGATCTACTCGAAATATCGGCGCGACCGCTAGAAACCGGCCAGAGATTTTGACGGGCCGATGTGCCGGCATTGACTCGCAATACAAAACACGTTTGGTGATTAACTGATTATTGGTAGCAAGTCAGGCGGAACAGCGATATAACATGCTCCTACCACCTGTGAAATCCGAAAACCTCCATCCTGCTGCACGTAAATTATGACTGTAAATCTGTGACGACTGCTTCAACCGTGGCTGTCTTTAACTTTCTTGATTGTCCGGTGGGTGATGCGCCACCGGACAATCAAGAAAGTTAAACAGCGTTTGAGCGTTTGTCCACAGCAACGGCACCGGGATGTCTCCGGCACCGAGATTTTTTCAGGCCGGTTTGAAAATGATTTGCCGGCGATCGTTTGTCCACCGCCACCGATTCCGATGGTTCTGTTTCTTCTAGCTGTCATGCGTGGCAGATGCGTTTCCATAGAAATAAAACAAACAACCTCATAAAAAAACAATACGCTGTAACAGCGTTTTAGAGAAAGTATATATATACATATATACTTTCTATGTATATATATGCTAATGATTATTAACGCTAATGTTCTCTCTACATTAGCGTATGCGAATCAAATAGCTATGGAGATATAACCCGACTAAAATGATGAACACGTGATACATATGCCAGCTATAAGATAAAAATGAACAACGTAATTTGGTCGGGTCATACATGACAGCAGGTGAGAGCCAGTGTGTGCACTAGAACTTGGTTCCAGAGCTGGAGCCAGTTTGTAAAATCACATACGCAGAGAGGAACATAGAAATTGTTGTTTATCTCGCTCTCTCATACATGTGATTGTATAGTTTTATCCTTCTCATATTATTATTGTTATTTACATGCCATATCCACTTAATACTCCATCCAGTATCTACGCTCTTAATATTAGACATGTGTCAGCTATAGCGAAACGTAACTGAAATCGGTTGCCACTCCTCTAACGTACCATATCGATATTGACATAGCCAGCAACGGTTTTATGGTTACCAACTACGGCAACTATACATATAGTAGTTAGGTACAATAACTAAAAACTACGATAGCGCGCGCGACGCTGACAACAACTGGCAACAACAACCAAAATAATTATGCCTTCTCTTTTATTCTAATTGATTCATCACGTACAAGACAGGGACAGAGCGAATATTGGCTATAGCCAAAATCGCCATAGTTACCATTATCCAGCAACATTTCACTACTATTGATGAAACCAAAGACGACCTTATCTCTACTACGCTAAGGCTTAAAAAATGAGGTTCGTTAGATCGAACTGTAATGGACAGTTGGTTTTTGCAGTTGCACATTATAGCTTCAACAACTATACATATAGATTACTTAGGTATGTACAATAACTACGATAAAGCGCGCGACTAGGGTTACCATTACCAGATGAAAAAATAAAAAAAAAAACGAAAAAAAGACCGGAGAAAAGGCCTGTTTTCTATGGAATAGTCCTGAGATTTTATACAATTTTCACCAAAAGAAGATTTTTTATCGACCGACTTCCAAAAAGAAGGAGGTTCTCAATTCGTCTGTATCTGTTTTTTTGTATGTTACGCGATTACTCCGTCAATTGTGAACCGATTCGAATGATTCTCTTTGTACTCGGTAGGGTCTTACGATCCCGAGGTGGTCCCATTGTAATTTCATCGAGATCTGATAAGTATCTCCAGAGATATGACGATAAACGTTTCAAACTTGTTACTGAAATTGACTCGCGGGGCATTCATGTCGGTTGTTTTAGTTTTTAAGCTATCTTCATTATAGTTTGTTTTACTTGGATAAATAAGTATCGATTTTGACTGTTCAATTGTTACCAAAAGAAGTTTTTTTTTAGATTGTTCAACTTTTAATTAATGTGATCTTTTAAGTGTAAGCTGTGTTTTATTGAAAATCCTGAGATATCACGAGATTTGCAAATTCCGGCCGCAATCCTGAGGAAAGTCGAAAAATCCTGAGATGTGGTAAACCTACGCGCGATGCTGCCAACAACAACCAAAATAATTATACCTTCTCTTTTATTCTAATTGATTCATCACGTTCAAAACAGAGACAGAGCGAATATTGGCTAGCGATAGTTACCATTATCCAGTAACATTTCACTACTGACTTACTATTGATGAAACCAAAGACGACCTTATCTCTACTGCGCTAAGGCTTAAAAAATGAGGTTTGTTAGATCGAACTGTAATGGACAGTTGGTTTTTGCAGTTGCACTTTGCTTTGCGCATGCGCAAAACCGTAAAGCGTTCATTAAAGCTTGACCTTTGGCAGGTTTTTATATTTACAACTTTGCACCTTACCGCTTTCAAAATAAGGTCGCAATAACTTTACGATAACTAGATAGAAGAAATGTAGAATTGGTTTTTAAATGCGCGCGCAGGTAGCGGTTCGCGCCAAGACGCGTGTGTTTGTTTTCAAACATTTTTTTTAGGATTGAGTGTGTTATTGATTATTGACTAATTAAAAATGCAATTTAGAAGAGAGATTTCGAAGATACTGCCCTCTGACAGACGGACGGACGGACGGACGGAATGGACGGACGGAAGGTAAAATTTGTAAATAATTTCTTAGGGAAAGTAGAGTTAGAGAAGTTGTTAGCGCGCCTTGTATATAAAATCATTCTATACCTATATGGCGATTTTTAAATGCGCCACAATTTTTGCACTACAGGTAAAAATTGTGCTAGTTCTGAGTCCTAAGCCTAGAAAATCATGAAGGAAAATCGCCAATATCATACCTAGTAATCTTTTTAGTAGTTGTAGTTAGTAGTTCGCCTGCGGCGGATTTCTATCTTATTTTAATTAAGTTACTATTACTACGTCTTAATTACGAAAATGAAGCGCGAATTAGTTAGTTGAAATCTGGCTTTGATATCGGTATTCGGCAACGGTTAACAAAACCGATATTGACTCCAAATATCGGTTAGAAAACCGTAGCCAGAAATAGCCATTAGCCAATTACGGCCATGTCTACTTAATATTTCGTTCTTTCGTTTATTAAGTAAAATAAAACTGGCTAAGTGCGAGTCAGTCTTTCAGAGTCGCGTTTCGCATCGCACACTAAGATTCCGTATTACAGTACTGTACATGTCATTGCGATCCTTCAAAGTTTCAACCTCATGTTTAATTATTTGATTACCATAATATCACGAATGTTTTGATTGGTATATAATACGAGTTCACGGAGAATCTCGACACCGCGATGTAGAAAGACGGGGCTCGTTTACTAGCGCCATCTATTTCATTTTGCCGAAACTAATTAGAAAGGTTGTTAGCTTAACAAACACGAAGAAGTTGTTAACACCCAGATGACACCTAGATAGATGGCGTTATACTAAAAAACACGTTTTTTGTATGGGGACCCCCCGTTACTTTTTTACTTTTTGTTTTTGTTTTTAGTATTTGTTGTTCTAGCGGCAACAGAAATACACCATTTGTGAAAATGTCAACTGTCTAACTATCACGGTTAACTAGCTGTACCCGCGACTTCGTCCGCGTGGAATAGTGTCTTAGGGTAGCATTTTTAAATATTTAGGCTAATTCTTTTACAAATAAGACACATGCGTATCCCACCTACACCGCACCGTACCACGCCGTGCAAATCCCCCTCCCCTCCCCTCTCCCTCCACCCCTCCCTTCCCTCCCCTATCTCTTCCCCTCCCCTCTCTTATCCCCACTCCCCTTCCCTCACTTCCTCTCCCCTGCCCTTTCCCCCTCCCCCTCCCCTTTCCCTCACCTCCAATCCCTCTCCCCTTTCCCTTCTCCCTTCCCTTTTCCCCTCACAAACTTTGAATGACATTAATTTATATTGAATCAACAACCTAAACAATAAGTTTCAAGCTTCTAGCTTTAAAAATAACGATACTTCCATACAACTTTTAATCCCCCTTTTAACCCTTTACAACCCTCTTTTCGCAATAAAAAGTAGCCTATGTCTTTTCACAGGCTCTAGTGAACTGTCTAACTATCACGTTAATGAGATACAGCCTGGAGACAGACGGACAGCGGAGTCTTAGTAATAGGGTCCCGTTTTACCCTTTGGGCACGGAACCCTAAAAAGTAGAAAGGCAGCTCATGGGCGGCAGAAAATAGAAGCAATTAGGCAACAATTATTGCCCACCATTTCAACGTCAACTAAGACTATAAATAAATAGTGACCTGCCATTCTGACGGACACGCCCATGGAGGTAAATAAAAAATGCTTTGTGTAGAATATATTCAATTTATTTGTACTTATAAACAAATACAAAACGCATGGAATGCAGGAGACGGAATTCTCGTTGCAATGAGGTTAACGTGTTAATCTTACACCTATCTTAGTGGCAACCGAGTGCCGTAATACTTGTTATTGCAGTGTTACCAACGAAACGTATCACAGATAATGTAAAACATGAGCGACCTGTTTTAACAACATTTATGTGTAAAAGGAAATACTAAGTTTTTCTGATCAATTGCATTATTTTTACTTAATGGGTGTTTCATGAAAATAATCACAAATTCTGAATTAGTGGTCTTTACGATAATTAAAAATAAGAATTTTACACAAAATTGTATTGGAAAAGATAACATTAAGCAGATGGTCCTTTAGGCCTAAATCGATAAAGGCTTGGTAGACTGTGTAACCGGTCATCGGTGTTAAAAAAACAAGGTGCGTAGAAAGCTACGCGTTAGAAGTGAAACTTCTAAGTTTATTAAATTTATTTCTCAACATTACTAATTATTTTTTTGTACAACTCCATCTGTTGAATTTTAGCAAAAAAGTCTTCGTAGTAACGCCGTTCAAAAATAGAGGGCGTTTATAAATATTAAATATAACACGACGCTTACGTCACTACCGTTGCCTTTGGATCGTGACGCTACGTCACTTCTGTCAAATTTTATTCCAGTGCGCCAAAAGAAGTTCACTTAAAAAAATTGTCTTTAGGAGGATAAAATACAATTAATTTTACTGACAAATCAACCCCCATAAGTAGTTTTTCTCTCACCATAACAAAATGACATGCAGCTTGTTTTTTTTTAAATCGAAGCACGAGTGGTTATACTAATTTTGCCATAGCTACTCATGCAGAGGTCCTAATAAGATCGTTTAAAAAACTAATAAAAACAACCGACTTCAATGCCGCGCTATTAATTTTCAGTACCACTTTTGAGGTGTTTATCTCCATATCTCGGGAGATACTCATCAGACCTCAATAAAATTACCATGGTAACACACTTGAGATATCGCCATACCAACAAAAAAAAAATCAAAATCGGTTCATAAACGACGAAGATATCCGCGAACAAACATAAAAACAAAATAAAAAATATATATATACGGTCGAATTGAGAATCCTCCTCCTTTTTTGAAGTCGGTTAAAAATACAAAATAAGTCTGGACCTAACCGGACGCACTGTATAAAACTAGCAAATCATAGCTCAGAATAAGACCAACTATAAATAATAACAGTAGTTACATACAGATCATTTAAAGTCTGGATTTATGCAATTTATAAAAAAACAAGCTGCGCTTCATGGCTTCGCCCGCCATTAATCCTAGTTATAAACGTTCGTCTTGAATCACTCTATCTATTGCTGAAAACCGTATCAAAATCTGTTGCGTAGTTTAAAAAGATCTAAGCGTACAGACAGCGGGACGCGACTTTGTTGTATACTATATAAAGATGTATACTGTTAGTTATTCCCACAGACTTTGTTGAGCAAAGTTTTATCGATTTAGACCTTTATAAATTCATGCTTTTACAACACTCTAAATTGTATTGTACATCGCGAGATTCACAAATCACAAACTAAACAAACACTATGTAAACACATGGCACCCTGTCCTAATTATACCTTCAGACTTCTATCGCATGTCTTATATACATACAACTAACGCTAGCAAATTGAAAACGTTATCTTGCTTAAAATTATACAAAATGTATTGTAAAGAAATAAGATAGTTTAAAAACTAAAACAACCAACTTCCATGCCGCGCGAATCAGCTTCAGTAGCAAGTTTGAGACGTTTATCTTCATATCTCTGGAGATACTTATCACTTTTCGATAAAATTACAATGGGACCACCTCGGGAGTATTATTTTCGTCTTAAAAATATTTTCTTAAATTGGTTCACAATTGGCGAAAATAACGATGAACAAACATTAAAAAAATACATACATGAACATAAAACCTCCTCTTTATTGAAGTCGGTTAAAAAATACCTAAAACTAACGCCCGGTTACTGGCGCGTTAATCAAACCTAGAATCAGCTGACAAGCTTGTCATGTTAATACAATCATCGGACACAAGGCGTATGGATTTTTAAAGTTGTATTGTGTTTGGAAACGGAAATTTAACGTGACTTACGCGATTTCGATATAGCGATCTACATTATATGTTTAGACTCAGCTTCATGTAAAAGTCTCGTGTAAGTCAAGTTAAATTCCGGTTTTAAACATAATACATTTCGAAATGTACGCGAGTTTGATAGCAACATGTTTGATATTATTTATAGTCGTTTTGTGAAATCCATGACAAATTAATGAGAAAAGTATTTATATAAGTACCTAGTTTTGGCAAAGAAATATAGAGAGCGACTATCACGTAACATAATTCATATAATTATCTCACACTAACAGTTAAACCGATAAAATACCAACGTTATCGGTTTAAATCAATATTTTTGAGAGTTTTCTCTAAATGATTTCTAATAAGTAATATATCTACTTATAACGTATCTCATAATAATATTTTTAATGTATAATGTATGTAACGTATGCTATTCTATAAGGTATATATAAATATGGGCGAATGTTTTAACCTTTTCAAAATGACTGAAATAAAAAAATGTATTACGACTATATGTGAATATAAAGCAAAATTTTTACTTACATGACACAATATAACTTTTACAAAATGTTGTCTTTAATTGGAAAGCAATATTTAATCTATGAATAATATAATATTGATTTACAAAATGGTATAAAATGTACAATCATATTACAATATAACTCAACTTGTGTATACTGATTGCAAGGCTGAGTATAACGATCATCTTCCCCCTTTTACATCACTACAGGCACGTATCTAGGGAACTAGATGAGGGCCAATTCCTATCAGCCTGATTAATTGATTAAAGAAACCCTTTGCGGTTTAACTGTTTAAGATTTAGTAAAAAAAAAGTATTTTTTGCAAAATCAAAGTGCTTAATATATATACAATGTTCGTGTACATTTTTACAGGCGTGTCTTCAGCTCAGCACCACTGTGCAAATAAGTAAATACTATTAAGTATATAAAACCACACGCAGCGATTCTTTACTTGCTTTTAGATTTTGTATCTCTATTCAAGCGTTCAATGGACAAAACCAATTGGCATACTATGAGCATCCGTGCAGTCTTCTCTACAAGGCGTGGAACATTGAACACAGACATTTCTTACTAATGTTGTGTGTCGAATTGAAGCACCAAACACATGCAAAGCTAAGCTAACAGTGCATATATTAATCTATATATTTATTATCTTTCAAATGCACAGGTTTCATCGCCTTGTACGCATCTCCAGTACATAATATAAACTCGATATTTTTATAGTACATATTACCGAAGTGTTTGATAATGTTTTGTTAACTGTTTAGCTTATAATAGAAGGTATTTGATTATTGGCAGTAAGTGAAATTGACGCACATCTCATAGATATTAATTACCCTCAAAATATTACTCACTAATGTTTACATTTGTCAGATTGTAATATCATACGCATAAACGCTTATAAAAACTGTTTAACACTAAGCTTAAACTTCAAACAATATTTATAAGCAGAAATTAGTGGGAGCAAAGCATTAGCCCCTCTTCGAAATCTTAATCCGTCCCTGGATTCATATAACGATTCAACAACTGTATATAAACACGTTCAACATGGCAAGAGTATACTGGAAACTATATTAAAATCTACATTTATGGAGAATTCAGTGTTGCACGTGGAATTTTCGTGACTCACTAAGTAAAACCGACATTACATTAAAATAACTTATTCAAACTCTGCTGCAAAGTCAATTTTTTATCTCTTAATAGGTCCCAGAGACGATTAAGAAACGCACTTGAAAAGCCGTAAACGTTAAGTTACATTGCTGTGCCCTTCCAGGGTCAATAAGGAACATTTTATTTAAGTCTTTATCGATACTTTTATAGATGCAATCGAATACTGAACATTAAACTGCTTCACGGTAGCATCGAGTCAACGCGGTAAACGATGAATGTTAGCTTCAATCAAGTAGCCTTGTCAAGATCACTCGATCGTCTCCGGGACGCACAATGTACACTCAGTGCCCAAAGTCAAAACATGCGACGTGTGTAGAACACCCATTTTAAGTATTTTCTTACTTGCGATTCTTCTCTGCAATCATAAAAATATTCATCAGAAATTCTGTTTTAATTGCATGAAATAGGTGAGCGTCCTATACGACACGCTCGGCCGGCGAGCTGTCCCGGGCGTCCCCGGCAGGCTTCCCTTCCATCTCCTTCTTGGTGTTAATCTTCAGGTTGGCCAGACTGACGTAGTTACTCCGCGAGATGGCAGGCTCACGCTTCTTAGGTTTCTCTACTTCAGCGTCCGTTATCAAAGGAGGCAAGCTCTGAGCGCTGCGGATTTTCTTCTCGACCGAGGATATCGGAGCCTTGATTCTGTTCCGACCGACGTCCACGAATTTCGGCTCGGACATCTTTTGCTCGTACTTGTTCCGCCTGTCTCTGTAACTGAACCTGCCATCCGCGAACTGAGGTCTCTCGGACGGCAGGTGTCGGCGGAATATCGGCGTCATCGGCTTGCCCAAGTTGGCCAACTTTATATCTGTCTTGATGACGTCGCTGTGGTCCTTCTTGTCCGTCATCCGTCGGTCAATCTCGTCCACCGGCCGGACTCTGTAGGAAGACCGCGCGGGGTTCGGAGACGCAGGCTTCTGGACGAAGAATTTGCTTCGCGATTTGTCGTCCTTGTCTTCGTTTTCAAGTTTTTCAAGTTTGTTGCGCACGAGCTCGCCCGCGTTGTGCTTGAACAGTCGACTCAGTGTAGGCGAGAGCAATTTCTTAGCGAAGAATCCGGTCTTCTCGGGTCTGTCGTTTCTCTGACCTTGCGCTTCCAAGGTCTTCGGTATGTTTTTGATCCCCTGCGCCATCAACGGACTTCTATTGACGTAGTCGATATTATATCTCCTCCTATCTTCTTCGAGTATTTTCCTCTCGCTCGTCAAGCAGTCGGGGTTGCGGAGCTTCACGTCAGGTGTTTCAGGTTTTTTGGGTTGCTCCTTTTTGGGTAGGAAGTCTTTTTTGGCGTCTATTTTCTTGGAGTTGGAGACGTGAGCGTACCAGTGGCAGATGGCGTCGTCGGAGGAGTCGCTGTCTGCGTCGAGGTCGGGGAGGGGGGAGGGAGGGTGTAGCCCCTCCGCGGACTGGTTGCGGGTGAAGGGCAGGCGGGCTAGCGCGGGGCCCTTCTGCACGTCGGGGGGGAGGCAGTTCAGCTGGGCCGCGGGGGAGGCGCGCTTAAGGGGGGGAGGGGAGTCGAGCCACTCTGTTATGTCGTCCACCTGGGAGAGAACATTATAACTATGAAATATTTTGTTATGAATAAACATTTAGCAGTGACGTTCTTCTTAAATCCTTGTTGAATTTTATTTAATTGTTTTATCAGTTTGTTTTGTAACAGAAGCTCCTCGATAAAACAAGAATAGCCGTGGAAAAGAACAGACTAATAGGTGGTCATACAATATCCGACCGTCACAAAACTTTTCTGGTATTTCGACCCTAGTCAACGCACCTAGTTTTGTAATTAAGTATAAGATTGAACCTTATTCATAAGTCTTTAGAGACCAAAGTTTTACCATACATGCGTACGGTAAAAGTTGTTTACATGAGATGTTTGAATAGTACGTCTTGCTATTGTTTGTGATTTTATTGCTCTGTTGTTATTTGTCTATTGTTTTGGTTCTAATTGATTCTGGAATGTTCTAGTTGATAATATTATATAAGGCGTCTAACCGCGGTGTTCAGTCAGTCATTCTTTGGAAGCGTAAACATAACCTTATGAACCCGGCGCGCGAGAGGTGACTAGTACACATGTATACATAACATACACACCTCAGTGATATGTATCCTGGCGTGGTCGGCGCGCAGTATGAACCCGGCGCGCGAGAGGTGACTAGTACACATGTATACATAACATACACACCTCAGTGACATGTATCCTGGCGTGGTCGGCGCGCAGTATGAACCCGGCGCGCGAGAGGTGACTAGTACACATGTATACATAACATACACACCTCAGTGATATGTATCCTGGCGTGGTGCGCAGTATGAACCCGGCGCGCGAGAGGTGACTAGTACACATGTATACATAACATACACACCTCAGTGATATGTATCCTGGCGTGGTCGGCGCGCAGTATGAACCCGGCGCGCGAGAGGTGACTAGTACACATGTATACATAACATACACACCTCAGTGACATGTATCCTGGCGTGGTCGGCGCGCAGTATGAACCCGGCGCGCGAGAGGTGACTAGTACACATGTATACATAACATACACACCTCAGTGATATGTATCCTGGCGTGGTGCGCAGTATGAACCCGGCGCGCGAGAGGTGACTAGTACACATGTATACATAACATACACACCTCAGTGATATGTATCCTGGCGTGGTCGGCGCGCAGTATGAACCCGGCGCGCGAGAGGTGACTAGTACACATGTATACATAACATACACACCTCAGTGATATGTATCCTGGCGTGGTCGGCGCGCAGTATGAACCCGGCGCGCGAGAGGTGACTAGTACACATGTATACATAACATACACACCTCAGTGATATGTATCCTGGCGTGGTCGGCGCGCAGTATGAACCCGGCGCGCGAGAGGTGACTAGTACACATGTATACATAACATACACACCTCAGTGATAAGTATCCTGGCGTGGTCGGCGCGCAGTATGAACCCGGCGCGCGAGAGGTGACTAGTACACATGTATACATAACATACACACCTCAGTGATATGTATCCTGGCGTGGTCGGCGCGCAGTATGAACCCGGCGCGCGAGAGGTGACTAGTACACATGTATACATAACATACACACCTCAGTGATATGTATCCTGGCGTGGTGCGCAGTATGAACCCGGCGCGCGAGAGGTGACTAGTACACATGTATACATAACATACACACCTCAGTGATATGTATCCTGGCGTGGTCGGCGCGCAGTATGAACCCGGCGCGCGAGAGGTGACTAGTACACATGTATACATAACATACACACCTCAGTGATAAGTATCCTGGCGTGGTCGGCGCGCAGTATGAACCCGGCGCGCGAGAGGTGACTAGTACACATGTATACATAACATACACACCTCAGTGATATGTATCCTGGCGTGGTCGGCGCGCAGTATGAACCCGGCGCGCGAGAGGTGACTAGTACACATGTATACATAACATACACACCTCAGTGATATGTATCCTGGCGTGGTCGGCGCGCAGTATGAACCCGGCGCGCGAGAGGTGACTAGTACACATGTATACATAACATACACACCTCAGTGATATGTATCCTGGCGTGGTGCGCAGTATGAACCCGGCGCGCGAGAGGTGACTAGTACACATGTATACATAACATACACACCTCAGTGATATGTATCCTGGCGTGGTGCGCAGTATGAACCCGGCGCGCGAGAGGTGACTAGTACACATGTATACATAACATACACACCTCAGTGATATGTATCCTGGCGTGGTCGGTGCGCAGTATGAACCCGGCGCGCGAGAGGTGACTAGTACACATGTATACATAACATACACACCTCAGTGATATGTATCCTGGCGTGGTCGGCGCGCAGTATGAACCCGGCGCGCGAGAGGTGACTAGTACACATGTATACATAACATACACACCTCAGTGATAAGTATCCTGGCGTGGTCGGCGCGCAGTATGAACCCGGCGCGCGAGAGGTGACTAGTACACATGTATACATAACATACACACCTCAGTGATATGTATCCTGGCGTGGTCGGTGCGCAGTATGAACCCGGCGCGCGAGAGGTGACTAGAACACATGTATACATAACATACACACCTCAGTGATATGTATCCTGGCGTGGTGCGCAGTATGAACCCGGCGCGCGAGAGGTGACTAGTACACATGTATACATAACATACACACCTCAGTGATATGTATCCTGGCGTGGTGCGCAGTATGAACCCGGCGCGCGAGAGGTGACTAGTACACATGTATACATAACATACACACCTCAGTGACATGTATCCTGGCGTGGTCGGCGCGCAGTATGAACCCGGCGCTCGAGAGGTGACTAGTACACATGTATACATAACATACACACCTCAGTGACATGTATCCTGGCGTGGTCGGCGCGCAGTATGAACCCGGCGCTCGAGAGGTGACTAGTACACATGTATACATAACATACACACCTCAGTGATATGTATCCTGGCGTGGTCGGCGCGCAGTATGAACCCGGCGCGCGAGAGGGCGCACGTGCTGCGCGACACGCAGCTGACGGTGACGCGCGGCGCGGGCCCGCACAGCTGGCTGGCAGACACGCACTTGCCCAGGGCGCGCCCGCCGCCCTCGCCCCACGAGGGGCGCCGCGGGGGCGCTTCTAGGGTGACGTTGGATTTTGACTGGAGAGGAGATAGTACAATATTATTTGATGGAATTTAATTTCATATAAGTGTTAAATTGGAATGTCATATACATTACCATTAAGTGGTAAATTAAAAAAGAGGGTGCGTAGAAAGTTACGAAACTTTCAAGTTCATTCAATTTATTTCTCAACATCACTAATTATTTCTTGCACAACTCCATCTGTTGAACTTTAGCGAATACGTCTTCGTAGTTACACCGTTCTACAATAGAGGGCGTTTATAAATATAAATTATAACGTGACGCTTACCTCACTTCCGCTGCCTTCGGACCGTGACGCTACGTCACCTCCGCTAAATGTTGATGTAAAACCCGAGTGTGCCTATAGATGTTTTACTTCAAAAGCATAGTATGAGCACTCCTAAAACTCAGGAATCGGTGGATTTTGTCATATGTCCATAGATATTTTTTTTACACCATACTGGTTAGGACTTGATCACTATCTCACCTGATGTTAAGTGATGATACGATCGATGATAGAGCGTGCTTACCCAGAAGATACCTATTCATCCGCGATTTGAAGACCCCCATATTGTACTTAACCGGAAACACAGACTCAGGCAGGGTATTCCATTCTTTAGCAGTTCGTATGATGAACGAAGAAGCAAATCGCTTCGTTCGGGTAGATGGTATATCCGCCATAAATCTGATGATATAATTTAAGCAGCATTTATTTATTAGGACAGTAAAATTTATAACAAAGAACGCAGACAATGCATATAGTAAGCAATACAGCTGTTAGGGTTTTTATGTTTCTTTAAGTGTTAACACTTTAATTTTTTTTGTACCTACACAATCCTTGAGTGTCAGAGTATTCTAGGCCTAGCGTGTTCACCATCTTCGACCGACATAATCGCTTACCACCAGGCGAGATGGTCAAACGCTAGCCTATCCAAACTTATATTATAAAAACGTTTGTAATTCTGTCACTCTGTCTGTTTATTACCTAATCAGGCTTAGGCCAGATTATGTAACAAACAGACAGAGTAACTAACTAAACTAAAAAAAAAAACTAAACAGATGATCCGATCTTACTGAAATTTAACAAGAAGATACTTTATAGCATGAGGATGAACATAGGCTTCTAAATACTTGGTGTACGTGAACGAAGTCGCGGGTGTCGTGTCAGCTATAAGATATAAACTAACCTTGACGACCCCCGCGTCAGGCAGCACAAAGTCCTCGCTGCCCGCGTTGCTGGGCATCCTGCGCACCGCGCACGCGCACCGCCGGTCGCCGGCTGCCGCCTGACAGCTGTCAGCGTGCTGGTGACAGCTGTCACACACACACGTGTCCGGTGACAGCTGCCCCGGGGAGTGCTCGGAGCCGGCGCGGCTGCACGGGCTGGGGTTGTCCTCGCCGCCGGGGTAGCTTTGACCGCTCTCCTGAAATTATGTTACATGGGTTAACTATGTCATAAATCAACGAAGATAAATTGGTTTCAGAGAAATCCGCTAGATGTCACTAGGTTTTAACACCCATCGTAACAGTTGCGCATCTGTACTGTCACGTGTTGACAGCGCGGGAACCAAACGCGCATCACTGTCGGATTGATCTCAGTCACGCGAGCACCCGCGATCCTCGCTACGGCCTTCAATCCCGGCAAACAGGCCTCGACTTGGCTGATAATGATGATGACATCTAAAGTGTCACGTGATCGGCCAGTAACTCTACAAGGGGACATACATAATGTAGTGTGTATATATACCTGGCTACACGTCCTGCGGTACAGACAGGCGGGGTGGGTGCAGGGCGCGTGCGGGTGTCGGTAGCGCAGGATGTCTGCCAGTAACGAGGGGGGGGGGGACATATATAATGTAGTGTGTACGAGGGTCATTCAACAAGTACTTAGCCTCATCGCCCAATGGCACTGCGATTACAAAAAAATTTTACCATAGTACAGTGCAATGTTTTTGAAGCCTATTGTCAAAGTTTTAAACAATGACCTCTATTAGTTTTGTTTTAATAGCCTTTGAAAGCGAACGTGTCGGTCAGTTTAACAAAAATGGAAAAAGAGCAGTATCGTTCGGTGATTCGATTTTTATTTTTGGAAGGGAAAACGCGCAGTGAAATTAAAAATCGCTTGGATGCTGTGTACAGTGACTCTTCTCCTTCCAAACCTGAAAAAGTCACTCGCCGGAAAAAGATTTGGGTGAATGAGGAGGTCATCACCGCCACGGAGGCCTATTTTGCAGACTTAAGGAAAACGTATTTTTTAGACGGGTTAAAAAAGTTGGAGCATCGCTGGGCCAAGTGTATTGAGTTAAAAGGAGATTATGTAGAAAAATAAATCGGCACTTTTCGAAAATTTTCGTTTTTCTTTTGTAGGCTAAGTATTTATTGAACGACCCTCGTATATATACCTGGCTACACGTCCTGCGGTACAGACAGGCGGGGTGGGTGCAGGGCGCGTGCGGGTGTCGGTAGCGCAGGATGTCTGCCAGTAACGAGGGGGGGGACATATATAATGTAGTGTGTATATATACCTGGCTACACGTCCTGCGGTACAGACAGGCGGGGTGGGTGCAGGGCGCGTGCGGGTGTCGGTAGCGCAGGATGTCTGCCAGTAACGAGGGGGGGGGACATATATAATGTAGTGTGTATATATACCTGGCTACACGTCCTGCGGTACAGACAGGCGGGGTGGGTGCAGGACGCGTGGGGGTGTCGGTAGCGCATGATGTCTGCCAGTAACGAGGGGGGGGACATATATAATGTAGTGCGTATATATACCTGGCTACACGTCCTGCGGTACAGACAGGCGGGGTGGGTGCAGGGCGTGTGCGGGTGTCGGTAGCGCAGGATGTCTGCCAGTAACGAGGGGGGGGACATATATAATGTAGTGTGTATATATACCTGGCTACACGTCCTGCGGTACAGACAGGCGGGGTGGGTGCAGGGCGCGTGCGGGTGTCGGTAGCGCAGGATGTCTGCCAGTAACGAGGCGGGGGGAGCCTCGCACCGAGACAGGTGCATCACGAGGCTCTCCAGCCAGATCTCCATCACTTCGAACGGTGGTCTGTGGACAATAAATATTCATTAATTCAACATTGACAAAGACCGTTTATTGTACACCAACATAAAAAGAAAAAAAGAGGGAACGTAGAAAGTTTAGCGGTAGAAGTAAAACTTGTAACGTAATTAATACGTTACATAAACGTTCTCGTATCATAACATAAAAAATATTAGCATCATAATCTTTAATCAAACGAATAATTTACTAAACATATTCAATAATAACGTATATTATATCAATAATAAAGTAATAAATACGTTACATAAACGTTCTCGTGTTATAATATAAAATATAACATCATAATATTTAAATAAAAATATAAATTACTATATACATTTAATGATATAACCTCCTATCTTCGCCCCGCCATCGTCGGGTAAAAATTAAAGTAAACAAATACGGTTCGTCAACGGGACGCCGGCCTGATGACGCCTGTACCAGACGAAGGGGGCGGGGCTAAACTTGCCCGCAGCCACTCGCTTCCTCGTAGGAGAGGAATATTCATTGCTAAAAACTATAGTAGTGAGCGGACGCGTACATGTAGCTCCCAACCCGCTACATTACGGCGGCAAACGTAATGCAAGCCAATTAATACATTTAAATATGTAACGTAATAAATACGTTAAAATAGTGATGTCATAAATTCCGTGCTACATGTGAATTGTGAATCGACCCCGATCTAGGCACACCCCGGACACTCGACTAAATCTCCATACAAACTCGCGATTTAACGACCTATTTACACAGACACTACACACATGTCGTTTTTCTACAGGCGCAATTGTGTGCATGAAGTCTAAGGATGTCACCGTAAGAACCTACTTCATTTTGAAGTCGGTTTAGACTTGCTAGCCAGTACTTCGCTATGGTTTCAAAAGTATATAGATAATAAAATTATTCTCATTTACTCAACGCGATTCGCCATAACTAAGACACTTGTCTCGCTGCGAACGAAGAGAACGCGTGCGAGTGAAACAGTTGCGAAAGTTTTTGCTATATAACTATAATTAAGATTATGATTTAAAAACTAAAACGAGCGACTTCCATGCCGCGCGAGTCAGTTTCAGTAACAAGTTTGAGACGTGTATCGTCATATCTCTAAGATACTCATCAGATCTCGATGAAATTACAATGGGACCACCTCGGAAACAAACCCTACCGATTAAAAAAAGAATCATTCAAATCGGTTCACAATTGACGGAGTAATCGCGTAACATACACACAAAAAAACATACAGACGAATTGAGAACCTCCTCCTTTTTGAAATATCGGTTGAAAATCTTATAAATATTTGTCTACGTTATTCGAATAGTGTAGAGTTAGGTAGGGGGACATTTCATATACTTAAGTTACTTGATTTGACAAAGTGACAAAGATAAATACATTATTAAGAAAGTGTTTATTCAATATTTAAATCTAAGGTTTATTTACGCACGAGTATATCGTTGTTTCATTTATGAAATTGAATTCTAAAATGCGAATTACGAGTATATAGTTAGGTATACAAATATAAGTGTATTAGTATAAATGTATAATGTGTTTTTTATCTTTAACAGGTAACTGGAAAGGCGATTTGGTGAAATACTGTAATGCCTCTCTAGTATAATATTTAAATAAATAAATAAAAATATTATATAGAAACTACGTAAATTAGAACCTCCTGTGTCTACCTCGTCCCACAGAAATATTCCATAATACTTATTATTAATTTATCTGTGTTTTATATTCATACATGTATGAAGTTGATGTTCTTCTCCTTGTGAGGTAGTATTGTTCTGTAGTCGTGCGCGTGTGGCGTCCTTGCTCACACTAGCTCCTCGACAGCTCCAGAATCGGTGGCGGGGTGAGGTAGCCCGGATTGGTGGGGGAACAGAGTGTCCGTTCTATACGTAGTATTATTATCTTTTCTATGATCTAGGGTAAGTTTTTGAATGGCATTTCATACCAAAATTGCTATCTAGATAATGCAGATCTTACTACATGTTTTGATTTGTTATTCTAGTGCAGTTTTACTGCATATATTTAACTTGTGTGTACTTAATTATTGTATAACTTATATTTGTCTTTTCGTAACTCCGTTCTGGTAGTCTACCACCACGTCGACTTCGACAAATCATCTTCCGATGATCCCGTGGTTGGTGGTAGCCCAGACCCTAGAAAGACCAAGTGTTAAATATCTGGTATTATCGCTTCCAGGGTATGACTTCCTGATAACAATTTCCTGAGTACAAGGAACAGAAATGTAAATTCCGACTATAACCTTCGAAACCCGGCTTCGCCGTGTTTCACGAGATTCGTCATACAACCTAGACGTCATAGTACGAAAATCGTGCGCATCCATTGCTGAGCAAGACTTCCCGGCCGCCGAATACCAGGACACTGGGTGCTGCCGTGCATACAAGGAAGGTCACCATCTACCCTGGCCCCGGATCAGAGAGTGTCGCGCTACACAGCAAAATCAGATAGGCCGTGAACCCCACGACTCTAAATACATGTGGTGCTCACCCACCTATTCAAATTTTAACTGTAAAAATTGACAATATATCATTACTATTATTTTGAGATACCGAATTTTATTTCTCACCTATAAAGAAATAGGTAGGTGTCGCAAACTTCCAACTGTTGAACTTTAGCGACTACGTCTTCGTAGTTACGCCGTTCTACAATAGAGGGCGTTTATTATAATATCGTTTAAAAACTAAAAAAGAACCGACTTCAATGCCGCGCTATTCATTTTCAGTACCAATTTTGAGATGTTTATCTCCATATCTCTGGAGATACTTATCAGACCTCGATAAAATTACCATGGTACACACATATATATACATATATATATATATAGGTAACATGGTATACACTTGGGATATCTCCTTTCGAACAAAAAAAATATAATTAAAATCGGTTCATAAACGACGAAAATATCCGCGAACAAACATAAAAATATATATATATATATATATATATATATACGGTCGAATTGAGAAACATCCTCCTTTTTTTGAAGTCGGTTAAAAATAACATGAAGTTAACGTCACTTCTGTTGCAGTTTACCCCAGTGCGCCAAAAGACATTTCACTTCAAAAATAAAAATAAAATATAATTATAATTAGGTTACACTGGGCAATCTTATTGCTAACAGCGATCTCTTCCAGACAACCTTCAGATGGACAGAGATACAGGACGGTGGTGTACAATAAATAAACGTAGGCTCATTCATTACACGTTTACCACAACGGTGATGGAGAGATCTATAAGAGGTTCCCGGCTTAGTGCGCTGGATACAAGTGTTGGGCTTGCTTGTATCAATCTGGTAATGGGCATTTCATGTTGGCAGGTGTTTCATGATGTTAAAAAGTAAAGTTCTCTGACCTGGCATCAGGGTCCAGGTGGCAGGCCCTGAAGGCGACCCTGTAGAAGGGCTCGGGGCAGGGCCCGGCGGCGGCGCGCCGGCAGAACTTGTCCACGAACACCGCCTCGTTCAGACCGAAGTCCGAGCGGCGCGGCAGGAAGTCAGGGTCGGCTGACACGCGACCTATTATCTGCAATTACATACATTAGCTGTAGGGTGTGACGTAAAGAGGTGGGTTCCCGGTGCACACAAACCGGTACGGGTAATATTCCAATGTTATTATATGCGCTCACATAGGTTGGACAAAATGAAGAAACAATGGAATATTTTACCGGCTTATCTGCAATTGAATTAAGTCAAACATGAATTACGTGAGGGGATTTGGAAGATTTTTCAACCCCGCTATCCCCTTGGTGACATGTGAGATTTGAACCCCTCTCCCCTTCCCTAATCTAACGTGAGATTTTTCAAACTGCTTAATTTTATTAGATAATCTAAGCTTACTTGCGTTAGATTTATTTAAAAAAAGTTTACTTAATAATATAGCATGAGGATGAGTATAGGCCGTTTTTTGTGAAAATAAAATCATAATTTTTACACATAATTTGAATAACTCAGCTCACAAACATGTTGATAGAAGAGCTTTACAGTGATATTATTAACTTTTTTTCACGTACACCAAGGTAAGTTAAAGAAAAAGCGGATATCAGCTGTAGAGTTTAGAAGTATATTGTGTGGCATACCTCGCAGAGTATGATCCCGAAGGAGAACACGTCCACCTTCTCATCGTACACGTTACCGTTCATCATCTCCGGCGCCATCCAGTACGGGTTGCCCACCACCTGTGTACACACACATATATTATTATACTGATATTTCTAACAATATTATATGCCATGATGTGTCGGCTTATGATGAATAGGATCACGTATTCAAATAAAGGTTCTTTTAGAGTTCCGTACCTCAAAAGGAAAAAAGGAAGCCTTATAGGATCACTTTGTTCTCCGTGTGTCCGTCTGTCTGTCCGTAAGTACGCCCTTTTTCTCAGTAACGCGTACAAATATCAAGTTGAAACATATAAAATATTCGGGTCTACGGTATCTTCCGGCTGTGAAAAATGAAAAAGATATGACCGTTTATGTCGCATATTTTATGATTAACAAGGGAATTAAAACATGATCATCGAGTTCATAATGTTCAGTGTCATTCAGATTGGATAACGGGCTGAGAAATAAGGCACTAGGTGGGTTGAATCAGAGTCAGATGTCTTGCACTTCATCTCACTGATCTTTTTCCAATGCCAGTGAAGCGCGATTCCATCTTATAACGCATCTCCACTATGATCAGGTCAAGTGCTCCACTGTCCAACATCTCCACTATGATCAGGTCAAGTGCTCCACTGTCCAACATCTCCACTATGATCAGGTCAAGTGCTCCACTGTCCAACATCTCCACTATGATCAGGTCAAGTGCTCCACTGTCCAACATCTCCACTATGATCAGGTCAAGTGCTCCACTGTCCAACATCTCCACTATGATCAGGTCAAGTGCTCCACTGTCCAACATCTCCACTATGATCAGGTCAAGTGCTCCACTGTCCAACATCTCCACTATGATCAGGTCAAGTGCTCCACTGTCCAACATCTCCACTATGATCAGGTCAAGTGCTCCACTGTCCAACATCTCCACTATGATCAGGTCAAGTGCTCCACTGTCCAACATCTCCACTATGATCAGGTCAAGTGCTCCACTGTCCAACATCTCCACTATGATCAGGTCAAGTGCTCCACTGTCCAACATCTCCACTATGATCAGGTCAAGTGCTCCACTGTCCAACATCTCCACTATGATCAGGTCAAGTGCTCCACTGTCCAACATCTCCACTATGATCAGGTCAAGTGCTCCACTGTCCAACATCTCCACTATGATCAGGTCAAGTGCTCCACTGTCCAACATCTCCACTATGATCAGGTCAAGTGCTCCACTGTCCAAAATCTCCACTATGATCAGGTCAAGTGCTCCACTGTCCAACATCTCCACTATGATCAGGTCAAGTGCTCCACTGTCCAACATCTCCACTATGATCAGGTCAAGTGCTCCACTGTCCAACATCTCCACTATGATCAGGTCAAGTGCTCCACTGTCCAACATCTCCACTATGATCAGGTCAAGTGCTCCACTGTCCAACATCTCCACTATGATCAGGTCAAGTGCTCCACTGTCCAACATCTCCACTATGATCAGGTCAAGTGCTCCACTGTCCAACATCTCCACTATGATCAGGTCAAGTGCTCCACTGTCCAACATCTCCACTATGATCAGGTCAAGTGCTCCACTGTCCAACATCTCCACTATGATCAGGTCAAGTGCTCCACTGTCCAACATCTCCACTATGATCAGGTCAAGTGCTCCACTGTCCAACATCTCCACTATGATCAGGTCAAGTGCTCCACTGTCCAACATCTCCACTATGATCAGGTCAAGTGCTCCACTGTCCAACATCTCCACTATGATCAGGTCAAGTGCTCCACTGTCCAACATCTCCACTATGATCAGGTCAAGTGCTCCACTGTCCAACATCTCCACTATGATCAGGTCAAGTGCTCCACTGTCCAACATTTAAGAAAAACCTTAGGTAGTAATATATAAGTAGTATAACAAAACGTACGAGCACACGTGCTCGTGCTCACCGTGTACCGCTTCCTGGTGAGAGTGTGCGAGGCGGCGCGCCGTCGCTCCAGCGTGCTGGAGGCCGTGCGCTGCACGATGCGAGCCAGGCCGAAGTCTGCCACTATCACGGTCTTGTCCTGCACAGACACACCGACACCATGTTACTGACATACACATTGTACGCATGAACATTCTAGTACAAATTGTACAGTACATTGTGGTACAAAGGCCCAGTTTCACCGTTTCCTGCTAACCCTATGAGGAAAATAATTATATATAATCTGCGCTTTATACAGCAAAAGTCTTTAACAGAAACTGTCTGTTTTAATCGCGAATGAACAGGTATCTTCTAGGCAAGCGTGCGACATCGTCGATCACATCTTCACTTAACATCAGGTGAGATAGTGGTCAAATGCTTGCTATCTAAAATCTATCAAAAAAAAATGTGACGTGAAGTAACGTCTCGCCTTATTGAGTTTTTGGACGCAAGTTTAGCCTTCGACGCGATATGATCGCGGAACTGCAATGAGACAGAAATATCAACGCTCAGGATATCGATATTCTCGTGGCGTAGGGTTCTTGGTTAACATATATAATATAACATTTTATGACAATGTTGTAGTCTTCTGTGCAAATTATCACAGCTGACCTATTTTTGTAAGGATACGTTAACATTACTTTAATTTCTGTTATTGTTAGTTTATGCTGTAATGGCTGTATGTTCATTGTATGGATTTTGTAAAGGATTGTATGAATGTGTAGTGCTAGTAGTAAACTGTAGACAGGTTTTATTTAAGAACAAACCCCTTTCTAAGACCAGCGGGGTAATGTTACGTTATGCGTTACATCCTATTTAAAAAAATATAAATTTATAAAAAAAAATTAACATTGATTAAAAATATATTTAAAACTTAAGAATTAGCCAATATATAAATTAAAAATTACTATAATTATGGACAGTTACATTTCATCAACACGCTTGTATTAAATCAGCAGCATACTAGGTGCCTACAAGTTAAAAAACTTCCATTGTTCTATCGGCGCGGCCGCTCCCGCTGCGCTTGCGCTGGCCACTGTCTTCAGAAAGAGATCGATTCCAGGCGTAACGCACGCCTCTCTGCACCGCGGTCTTTAACACACGAAATT
Organism: Cabera pusaria; assembly: GCA_954871355.1. Taxonomy (NCBI): domain Eukaryota; kingdom Metazoa; phylum Arthropoda; class Insecta; order Lepidoptera; family Geometridae; genus Cabera; species Cabera pusaria. The sequence continues at coordinate 2,114,495 of OX940906.1, read as the reverse complement.
GTAGTTATTTGCGTGATCGTGGTCAGAGGCGTCCCTAACGTTCACCTTTGGAAATGTTACAACATTTGTTGTTTTTAACAGGATAATTTTACCCCAGATCTGGGGTCCAAGGTCCACACAAGAAAGCTGCTGGAGCCTTTTTCTTTGACCTTCATTAACGACTCCGACCTGAGCCTGGCCATCACTTCTAGTGCGCCCACCTACACCAGCGGCGTGTGACGTCAGGGGAGTGCAAGTCTGGAGGAAGAAAAATGAACCACATTGCTGTATAGGCATATATATATATAATCCACCTATATCCCACCAACTGAGCTACTGTGCCCTTTGGCATCATTAAACTGTTCACCATTAAGTATAACCGACCTCTTTTATTTACATATCCAAATAGGTAAGGTAGGGCCTTAATAAACTTAACGGGACAAAGTTTCGAGTGTGTTGAGCAGGGTTGCGTACCTCGTGATCAAGCTGACCGAGAGGTATAGCCTCAAGGTTGTGCAGGTTTACGCACCGACCTCGGCACACTCGGACGATGAAGTGGAAGATATATTTAGCGCCATATTAATGGCCTTACACTTCACCACCAACGCCCACTAGATCGTTGTCATGGGGGATTTCAACGCCAAAGTGGGAGTACAGAACTGCGGCGAATCGGTAGTAGGATCCCATGGCTATGGTTGCAGGAATCAAAGGGGGCAAATGCTAGTCAACTTCCTCGAAAAAGAGGGGCATTTCGTGATGAACTTATTCTTTATGAAAAAGCCCCAAAGGAAGTGGACATGGCAGAGCCCCGACACTATGACAAAAAATGAGATCGACCTTATCATAACGGACAAGAAGCGTATATTCAGAGACGTCTCAGTGATCAACAGGTTCAACGATAGAAGTGATCACCTACTTGTACGAGGTTCACTAAATATCAAACTTTAGCTTGAACGTGTCCGTTTGAAGTTCAATGCAGCATCGTTCAGATCCCACTATAGTTTGGAGCAGGTTAACCTGCTCCAAACTATAGTGGGATCTGAAACGTTCCAGTCAAATTTGGAGAACCGATTCGCTGCCTTGGAAACCACAAACAGCGTTTACATTGACCAGACCCTTGAGAATGTGGTCGGAATCCTCAGGGAGGAAGGTGTGAGATTTGGTGAAATGCAGCGTACAGGCAGGAAGTCGAAATTTTCGGAAGAAATACTCGGGCTTATGAAGGAACGACGTGAAAACCCACCACTTCGTCAGACAGGCATACTCTAAACAAGAGAATTGGCATTCTGATACGACACGACCTTCGATGCTCAAACACTCGCTCTATGCAAGGAGCAATCGAGTAAAGTCGGGGGTTCAAAGTTTTTATTTTTCTCCAATCTCTTGGGAGAAGCCATCGCACAAAGGTGACCACCACAGATGCTTCCAAGCCAAAAGTTTTTTCGGAGATTGAAAACTACTATTTATTCGCTTCGTATGCATCTCAGCCACATTGACGCGTCACTGCCTGAAGTCTGCCTCGACAAAACGGGATGGAACGACTCTTAGACAAATTAGAAATGGAAAAGCCCCCGGGGAGGACGGTATTACTACTGAGCTCTTGAAGTCTGGTGGTACACCTGTTATGAAAGCGCTCCAGAAAATTTTCAATACTGTCCTCTTTGATGGGAGAAATCCAGAGTAGTAGGAGTGGAGTGGAGTAGGAGTGTTGTCGTGTAGTTCTTTAAAAAGGGTGACAAGACCCTTTTGAAGAACTACCGACCAATTTATCTCCTAAGCCACGTCTACAAGCTGTTTTCAAGAGCTGTCATTACGAACCGTCTTGGGCAAAGACTCGACGAGTTCCAGCCTCCGGAGCTCGGAGATCGGAATACGGAACATTAGACCACGTCCACACAGTGTGGCAGATTATACTCGTAAGTTTGTGGACTATAAAAAGGCCTTTGACTCCATCGAAACCTGGTCTGTTCTCGAATATTTGCAGCGATGCCAAGTCGATTAGCGATATATCCAAGTGTTGAGAGGTCCTATACAATGCCGCTACCATAGTTGTCCAGGTCCAGAACAGGCAGAATGAACCTATCCCCATGCATCGTGGTGTGAGACGAGGGGATATAATATTCAATAAACAGTGTTAGTCCAGCATTCATTTCTTTCACTGGTGCACCACCCGAACCGCTCCTATTGCAATATCTTATATCCCCCAAATTGTTCACAAATGCTATAGAGGATATTATTATGTTCAAAAAGCTGGACTGGGATAGAGACGGACTTAACATCAACGACTAGTAAACTCTCACAGTTGCGATTTACAGTATATGTACAGGGCAGTTCTCTAAGTTGTTAAGAAGTACGTTTACCTTGGGCAAGCTCTGCAGTTGGGTAAAAACAATTTCGAGAAAGAAGCCAATACTACTGTAGAATACTGCTGGGCTGTGCAACATATGGGAAACTACGTCATGTTTTCACATCGCAAATTATATATATATATATATAATTATAAAAGAAAAGAGAAAACAGAGAAAAAAAATGGCATAGCTCTAGATGCCCAGAAGACAAAAGAAAGCTGAATAATCTCACCGCTAACCTAAGCAGACAGATTAAGAGTTATAACGACGACAATACAAACATGTACCTCGAGAAACTAACCAGTGATAAAAGCACAGACTACTCTTTGTGGAAAGCAACTATAAACGCAAAAAAGCCAACCGTACAAATTTCGCCTCTTAAAGAAGAAAATGGAACGTGGGCTATTAATAACGAGCAGAAAGCAAAAAGATTTGCTGAACATCTAGAAAGTATATTCAGACCAAACGATTCTGAGATTACTTGCGAATCCTTAACCTTAGAAGTAAACTCTACCAACTTAGACGAACCGAAATACATCAAATTAGTGACGCCAAGAGAAGTTCTACGAGAAATTAAATATAGTATAAGCCCAAGAAAAGTCCCTGGATATGATATCGGCGGAAATACTGCGAAACTTGCCGAGAAAGAGCTTGGTAAAATTAACAACAATCATAAATGCCTCATTTAGATTGAAATATGTACCGGATTTGTGGAAAGTTGCAGAACTAATAATATAAGTTTTTAAGTTTTCATGGTCACATTCACACTCACAAGATATTTGAACGGGATATTTACCATGTTTTTCATATATATTTGTGAGCTTCAGATATTTCGGCGCTGTTGCAAGCACTATGTTCACGGATAAACTGTCGATTGCGGGTAAACGGATTGTTTACGAAAACACGAAGCGGTCTACCCGCTGTGGCGTTCTTTTTGCAGGTTCGCCGCCCCTACTACTCGCTTCCGCTGGAACTCGATTGCGACACACTACACTGACAATATCTTCGCGTTTGTTATTTTTCTTCGGACATTTATATGATCTACAAAGAAATATCGGAACGAAATATGAAATATCGGAAGCTCACAAATAATGAAAAACATGGTAAAAATATCCCGTTCAAATATCTTGTGAAAGAAGTAATAATGATAGGAAAGCCAGGCAAGCCACCACATTTAACATCATCCTATAGACCAATATCTCATTTGCCGATAATGTTCAAACTATTTGAAAATGGGATGTAAGGGAGCACAAATACGACCTCGGTGCTCCCAGCCAACCTCACCTGCCCGTGGTGCATCCTGCTGACCAACAGACGGGGCTCTGGCGACCGACAAATGGCGGTATAACCATTTCATATCTATGGCGTAGCCAAATTCTACAGGCCGGTGACGGGCAGCAGCGTCACCGGTGCGAAAAGCTACGTCCTGCGATCGCCAACACGCCTGCCCAGCATGGCGATTAGGGCATATCCCTCCCAAGGGATGAAAGAAGGATGGAAAGTCACACAATGCCGCGGCCCCCAGTTCCCGGCCGCCCTGCTATTCCTGACCACGGCGGCGGTCACGGTAACGGCAGGGCAGGGGGTGCTAAGAATCCCCGGGTTACGGTAGGCCGCCAGAACAAACTGACCCTCGCAACGTACAATGGACGCACGATTCGGCTGGACGATCATCTGGCGCAGCTAGAGGAGGAGCTGAAACACATAAGATGGCACATTCTGGGGTTATGCGAAGTCCGAAGACAGGGAGAGGACACCATAACCTTAGAATCGGGCCATCTTATGTACTACAGAGAAGGAGATCAGCTATCCCAAGGCGGCGTCGGGTTTCTGGTCAACAAGGTTCTCAGTGACAACGTTGTAGAAATCTCCAGTGTGTCGACCAGGGTAGCGTACCTCATAATTAAGTTAACCAAGAGGTACAGCCTCAAGGTTATCCAGGTCTACGCACCGACCTCGACACACTTGGATGATGAGGTGGAGAGCATGTATGAAGATATCTCCAGAGCTTTACACACCACCTCCAAGGCTCACTACAACGTTGTCATGGGAGACTTTAACGCCAAAGTGGGAGTACAAACTTGCGGCGAATCGTCTATAGGACCACACGGATTTGGGAGTAGGAATCACAGGGGACAAATGCTCGTCAATTTCCTCGAGAGAGAGGGGCTTTTCTTGATGAACTCGTTCTTCAAGAAACAGCCCCAAAGGAAATGGACGTGGCAAAGCCCCGACTTTGTGACTAAAAACGAGATTGACTTCATCATTACGGACAAACGGCGCATATTCAGAGACGTCTCAGTGATCACTAGGTTTAATACTGGAAGTGATCACCGACTTGTACGAGGCACTCTGGATATCGACTTTAAAGCCGAGAGATTCCGATTGATGAAGTCTACGCTCCGCCCGAACCTACTCCAAACCGTTGTTGGGTCCGAAACATTCCAATTAAAATTGGAAAATCGATTCGCTGCCTTGGAAACCACAGATGACGTAGACCAGAAACTCGAAGAAGTGGTGGAAATCCTCAGGGATGAAGGGACGAAGTTTTGCGAGAGCAAGCGTACGGGCAAAAAATCCAAACTCTCGGCAGAAACACTTCGGCTAATGGAAGAGAGACGAACAGACCCTTTGTCAGCTTTGTCAACTAACCTGGTGCGCAACAAATCCATAAAGAAGCTGGTACGACGCGACCTCCGATCCTCTAACACGCTCTTGATTAAAGAATCAATTGAGCAGAATCGGGGGTCGAAAGTGTTCGTCCAGCCTCTGGGTAGAAGCCACCTCACAAAGCTGACAACGTCAACGGGGAACGTCGTCGCATCCAAGCCGGAGATTCTGTCGGAAGTTGAAGACTTCTACGGCAAGCTCTACGCATCGCATGCTTCAAGGCCCGAACCCGATACTGAGGATTCTAGAGCCACCTTAACCCGCCACTTCACAGAAGATCTGCCCGAAATTAGCCGAGACGAAATCGTGATGGCCCTTAAACAACTCAAAAATGGAAAAGCCCCAGGAGAAGACGGAATCACAACGGAGCTTTTAAAAGCCGGAGGAGCTCCAGCAGTTCAACAGCTGCAGCAGCTATTTAATTCCGTACTTTTTACTGGGAGAACTCCACAGGCATGGAACAGAAGCATGGTGGTTTTGTTTTTCAAAAAAGGAGACAAAACCCTATTGAAAAACTATCGCCCGATTTCGCTTCTGAGCCATGTCTACAAGCTGTTTTCAAGGGTCATCACGAACCGTCTTGCGCGAAGACTCGACGAGTTTCAACCTCCGGAACAGGCCGGGTTTCGAAGCGGTTACGGCACCATAGACCACATCCACACGGTGCGGCAGATTGTACAGAAGACCGAAGAGTATAATCGGCCCCTGTGCTTAGCATTTGTGGACTATGAGAAGGCCTTTGACTCAATCGAAACCTGGTCTGTTCTCGAGTCCTTGCAGCGTTGCCAAGTCGACTGGCGATATATCGAAGTGATGAGATGTCTATACAATGCCGCAACGATGACTGTACAAGTACAGAACCAGCGAACTAAACATGTCCACCTGCGTCGAGGAGTGAGACAGGGGGACGTCATATCCCCGAAACTGTTCACTAACGCCTTGGAGGATATGTTTAAGACGCTGGACTGGAAAGGTCGTGGCATTAACATCAACGGCAGGTACATCTCTCACTTACGATTCGCAGATGACATCGTCATAATGGCAGAGACGCTGCAGGACCTACAAAGGATGTTGAATGGCCTAGCTGATTCTTCTCGTAGCATCGGTCTCCGGATGAATTTGGACAAAACCAAAGTCATGTACAACGAGCACGTTGTTCCGGAACCGATTGCCGTAGATGGAATCCCACTCGAAGTTGTCACTAAGTATGTTTACCTAGGGCAAACGCTCCAACTAGGCAAACATAACTTCGAGAAGGAAATCCAGAGAAGAATTCAGCTGGGCTGGGCAGCATTCGGAAAACTCCGTCGAGTCTTCTCGTCGCCTATACCACAGTGTCTAAAGACAAAAGTCTTTAACCAGTGCGTCCTACCTGTGATGACATACGGAGCCGAGACGTGGGCACTCACAGTCCGACTGGTCCACCAGTTTAAAGTCGCTCAGCGAGCTATGGAGAGAGCTATGCTCGGTATTTCTCTGCGGGATCGAATTCGGAACGAAGTAATTCGCCAGAGAACTAAAGTTATCGACATAGCTCAACGGATTAGCAAGCTGAAGTGGCAGTGGGCTGGTCATATCTGCCGCAGGACTGATAACCGTTGGGGCAGACTTGTCCTAGAGTGGAGACCGCGAATCGGGAAACGTAGCGTAGGACGTCCTGTGACCAGGTGGAGCGACGACATACGTAAAGCGGTGGGCAGTGACTGGAAGAGAAGAGCCGAAGATCGGGCTCAGTGGCGCATCTTGGGAGAGGCCTATGTCCAGCAGTGGACTGATACAGGCTGATGATGATGATGATGATGATATTTGAAAATCTGTTACTCAAAAGGTTAAAACCAATCATAGATAGCTCTAACCTCATCCCTGTATACCAGTTTGGATTTAGAGAAACACATTCGACAATTGATCAAGTCCACCGAATAACTAACATTATAGAAAAAACTCTCGAAGAAAAGAAGGTATGCTCAACTGTATTTCTTGACGTGGCGCAAGCTTTTGACAAAGACTGGCACGAAGGCCTTGTGCATAAGCTTTAAAAGTTCTTACCGAAGCCGTACTCGGATATCCTGGAATCTTATATTTCAGACAGAATGTTTAGGATAAGACAAGAAGAGGCTCATACAGAATTAAAACAAATCAAAGCCGGAGTTCCGCAAGGAACTGTACTTGGTCCGGTCCTGTACCTTCTGTACACTTGCGATATTCCCAAATTAGAAGACAACACAATAGCGATGACACAGCTATCATGGCCGTAGGCAGCACTCATGAAGAAGCGGCTGCTTAAGTCCAAAAAGCTATTAATAAGGTTTATAACTGGACAACAAAATGGAGGATCAAGCTTAATGAATCTAAATCCATCCACATCAACTTTACCAACAAATATGAAAAGTATTGTGAAGTTTTTCTCAATGGTAATAAAGTACCATATGAGAATACAGCCAAATATTTAGGCATGACGCTTGATACGAAATTACGATGGAAAGCCCATGTGAAGAAAAAAAGAGATGAATTAGACCTCCGCTATAAGAACATGTATTGGTTGCTTGGAAAACAATCTAAACTATCAATACAAAACAAGATTCTTATATACAAACAAGTCCTTATGCCCGTCTGGACTTATGGTGCGCAGCTATGGGGCTGCACCAAACAAAGCAACATTGCCATCATACAGAGATTCCAAAATAAAGTACTGGGGGAATAGTTGGAGCACCCTGGTATATACGCAATGATTGACCTCCATCGGGGACCTTCACATAGAGGTTGTCGCCAGCACCATCAAAAAAATGCGCAGAAACTCACGAACGAAGGCTTCACCATCACGTGAACGTCGAGGCAATACAACTCCTCGACAAATATAGAGAGAAGACTGAAAAGAACTAAACCGTTCGAATTAGTGTAGTGATAGTGTATAGTGAACCTTAGTGGAATATAGTGTAAGTGCTATGCATAAGGAACACGATAACAATGTGTCTTCACCTTAACAATAGAGACTATAAGAAAAGTGCTGATGAGCACATTCTTTATTTATGTCAATTTATAAGTTTATGATAGATTTAAATTACGTATTAGCCTACCTAGGCTAGATTGTAGTATGATAACGCGATACAATACTTTTGTAAATTGTTAAACACAATCCAAAATTACATCGTACCGACGGGACTTGAACCCGCAACCTCCGGAATAACATGTTCCGGTGCTTTGCCAATTAAGTCATGGTGCGAATTATCGTTACGACGAAATTAGTGGATTGCATTTGTTAACCCAATTATGCATTGGTGGCGCCATCTATGACTACTTATTACGTAAGTTAATCATTCGGAAGAAATCATTACAGTTTTCAAATCTGACGAGAGATGTTGCACTGCGTAAATCAAATATTATGCTTCTTTGAAGTGTTTCATACTTTATATTTTTGTAAATTGTTAAACACAATCCAAAATTTCATCGTACCGACGGGACTTGAACCCGCAACCTCCGGAATAACATGTTCCGGTGCTTTGCCAATTAAGCCATGGTGCGAAGTATCGTTACCACGAAATTAACAATTTACAAAAATATAAAGTGTGAAACACTTCAAAGTAACATAATATTTGATACAATACTTGTATTGTGGATCCTAATATTAAAAAAAAAGAAAAACATCGCAAATTCCACACAGTCTAATGACGAAAGCCTTCAATCAATGCGTCCTACCCGTCATGACATACGGTGCTGAAACGTGGACACTTACGGTCGGGCTGGTCCACAAATTTAAAAACAGTCAGCGAGCTATTTAAACTTTGAAGGATCGAATCCGAAATGAGATGATACGACAAAGAACTATGTTCTCGACATAGCTCAGGGGATTAGCAAACGGAAGTGGCAGTGGGTCGGCCATATTAGCCGAAGGACCAACAACCGTTGCGGTAAACGAGTTCTTGAGTGGGGACCGCGGATCGGCAAACGTAGCGTAGGACGCCCTCAGACTAGGTGGAGCGATGGTGTTCGCAAGGTGGCTGGCAAGAGCTGGATGAGAGTAGCCGAGAATCGAGGATCGTAAGTGGCGTGCAATTGGAGAGGCCTATGTCCAGCAGTGGACTATACAGGCTGATGATATATCTTTTGACCATATTTATATTTTTTATCTGAAATTTTATGTAAGTCAAACAAAATTGTAATTTATCTTCGACAATAATATACAAGATCGCAGTCATAAATTATATAAAACTAGTAATCGTAAGTACCTAATAATTGTTTCGAATCGCAGCCATAGATTATATAATAGTTATGTCGCAACTAGCAGTATTACTTATAAAAATCTGTTGATCAATCGCTGAACTGCCTCTCAGCTGAGAAGCTCTCAAGGACTTGATCATTGCTTAACTTTTTTTCACTCATAAACGTTAGTCAGTCGTTGCTTGGTTGAGACACGACATAGATATGCTCCATGGGCTGCTGGAACTGAATATAATCAAATTAGTCGACTAAAGAACGATTCCAGCCCGCAGATATTCATTTCTTATCTGTAACGGGCTGCAGATTTGACAGATCATCTGACAAAAAAATACCGCGAAATCCGAAAATCGATAAAATATGTATCAGCTGATCGGTTCTGTCAACGCCAACTTGCCTCTCAGCAAGTGCTTAACTTTGAGAGCTGTCAATGCAATGCTCAACGACCTCTCAACTTTTATTACCGTTTATGAGTGAGATGTTCCTTGATCAATAGTTCAGCAATAGCTCAAAATTTGAGACACGTTTATAAGTAACACTGTAACAATCTGTACGGCTGACGAGGCTGAATTTTTGATGGAATTGATTACTGAATAGCACCGTTTTATGAACCAAAATTGTAACTAATAAATAATTTCATTGAATGTGTGAGATATACCTCTCTGACGAGACAGTTGTGCGAGTTGAGGTCTCTGTGTATGACGTTCATGCGATGCAGGTACCCCACGCCGGCCGCCACGTCGCGCGCCAGCCGCGCGCGAGACCGCCACGACAGTGACACGGTCGTATCCTGCAAATGTTAACAAACAAACAAATAAAATACATTTCTTTAGCACAATAGGTACACTAACATAGAACAAACTTGCTAGTACACGTAGATATAACTAATACAACAAACAAATAAAAAAAAAGAGGATGCGTAGAAAGCTGGGCTTTAGAAGTGAAACTATTAAGTTCATTCAATTTGTTTCTCAACATCACTACATACATTTTTTGTACAACTCGATCTGTTGAACTTAGCGAGATGCTGATAGAACGCCCGAATGTTAGCGAATACGTCTTCGTAGTTACGCCGTTCTACACTAGAGGGAGTTTATAAATATAAAATGTAACATGACGCTTACGTCAGTTTCGCTGCCTTTGGACCTTGACTCTACGTCACTTCCGTCAAATTTTAACAGTTGAAAGAGTGTGCCCCCGCGACGTACTCAGTGACCAGATTTAACCGTTTGACCTAGTACAGCACGCCAATGAAGCGCAGCACGTTCAGTATATCTGTTACCTGTATCAGTTGAAAGAGTGTGCCCCCGCGACGTACTCAGTGACCAGATGTAACCGTTTGACCTTGTACAGCACGCCAATTAAGCGCAGCACGTTCAGTATATGTGTTACCTGTATCAGTTGAAAGAGTGTGCCCCCCGCGACGTACTCGGTGACCAGATGTAACCGTTTGTCCTTGTATATCATGCCGATGAACCGCAGTACGTTCAGTATATGTGTTACCAGTATCAGTTGAAAGAGTGTGCCCTCCGCGACGTACTTAGTGACCAGATGTAACCGTTTGTCCTTGTATAGCATGCCGATGAACCGCAGTACGTTCAGAATATGTGTTACTAGTATCAGTTGAAAGAGTGTGCCCCCCGCGACGTACTTAGTGACCAGATGTAACCGTTTGTCCTTGTATAGCATGCCGATGAACCGCAGTACGTTCAGTATATGTGTTACCAGTATCAGTTGAAAGAGTGTGCCCCCCGCGACGTACTTAGTGACCAGATGTAACCGTTTGTCCTTGTATAGCATGCCGATGAACCGCAGTACGTCGAGTATATGTGTTACCAGTATCAGTTGAAAGAGTGTGCCCCCGCGACGTACTCAGTGACCAGATGTAACCGTTTGTCCTTGTATAGCATGCCGATGAACCGCAGTACATTCAGTATATGTGTTACCAGTATCAGTTGAAAGAGTGTGCCCCCCGCGACGTACTCAGTGACCAGATGTAACCGTTTGTCCTTGTATAGCATGCCGATGAACCGCAGTACGTCCAGTATATATATGTGTTACCTGTATCAGTTGAAAGAGTGTGCCCCCCGCGACGTACTCGGTGACCAGATGTAACCGTTTGTCCTTGTACAGCACGCCGATGAACCGCAGCACGTTCGGGTGGCTCAGCGACCGCAGCACCGCCACCTAGCGGACAGATACTCTATTATTTATAAGTCAATTATGACACATAATGTAAAGAAATGTCATTTCCCGCCGTCCGTACCTCCCTCTGTACGCTTTGATCTTTTAAACTACGCAACGGGTTTTATTAAGGACATGCACAATTCTGGCTATCCAGAATGTAGCATGTTGCTGCTGTAATAGGTAGACGTCATCGCTTACCATCAGGCGAGTGTAGCGTACCTTATATAAAAAACATCTAATAAATGTTGATCTTTGATTAATATTGTCTTACCACCCTCTGAGAAAAGATTTATGAGGAGGTATTTACTCCTCTTGAAAGATGACAGCAAAAGACCAGTAATCTCTACTTGAAGAAAGTTGAAGAAATAGTCCCTTTACTGACTGACCTCTTTAAGACCTGAACAAGGTTAAAGAGATAGTCCCTAAGGTAGAAGGCACAGTCCCTTCCTGACTGACCTCTTTAAGACCTGAAGAAGGTTGAAGAGATAGTCCCTAAGGTAGAAGGCACAGTCGCTTCCTGACTGACCTCTTTAAGACCTGAAGAAGGTTGAATAAATAGTCCCCTCCTGGCTGACCTCTTTAAGACCTTAAGAAGGTTGAAGAGATAGTCCCTAAGGTAGAAGGCACAGTCCCTTCCTGACTGACCTCTTTAAGACCTGAAGAAGGTTGAAGAGATAGTCCCTTTCTGACTGACCTCTTTAAGAAAGTTCCGCTGCGCGTCGTCGTCGACCCTGTACAGCTGTTTGAGCACCATCACCTCGCCCGTGTCTCGGTGGGTCACCTTGTACACCTCGCCGAAGAAACCTGACCCGAGGAGTTCACCCTGATGGAAACAGAACGATACAATAATATACTTTCACATTTTAATTCGATATTTGTAGAACTTTAAGTGTAACTAAGCCTCAAGACTTTAAGGATTTAAGTAGAAACATACGAATATGGCATCTTTCACTAATTGGGATCAGAAAATTCAGAAATTAAGGAAATAAGACATTTAAAGAATGGAATCAACACCAGTATTATAAATTCTAAAGACAGTTTGTATAGTTTAATTGTTTGGGACTTCTTCACCGTTAAATGGCTGGACCGATTAACCTGAAATTTGGCACAGAGATAGGCAAACCTGTAAGAGGTCGCAGGGCGCAGAACACATTGGCGGCCGGCTCGTCCTCCGTGCGGAAAGAGCGCGCTCTGCTCAGGTCGCACAGCACTCCGCTCCATCTAATAATACAACATGGTTACAGCAACCTGTAAGAGGTCGCACGCGCGGAACACCTTGGCGGCCGGCTCGTGCTCGGTGCGGAAGGAGCGCGCTCTGCTCAGGTCGCACAGCACTCCGCTCCATCTAATAATACAACATGGTTACAGTAACCTGTAGGAGGTCGCACGCGCGGAACACCTTGGCGGCCGGCTCGTGCTCGGTGCGGAAGGAGCGCGCTCTGCTCAGGTCGCACAGCACTCCGCTCCATCTAATAATACAACATGGTTACAGTAACCTGTAAGAGGTCGCACGCGCGGAACACCTTGGCGGCCGGCTCGTGCTCGGTGCGGAAGGAGCGCGCTCTGCTCAGGTCGCACAGCACTCCGCTCGGCTCCTCTCCATCTACGCTGCTGACAAATATATTATCATGTTTTATTTACGTTAAGGACTCTTTCAATTTAAATATGTAAATAATATGAATGCATGACCACGATTATTGAAGTAAGTATGTTATTTACACTGAAAAGTGCACGAAAATTAATTCGGAATTATTTTCGTTTTATGTAGGTAAGTTTTATGGTTGAAAATATATGAAGAAACCTAGACGAACGCTAAGTCCCAATAAAAGCATCATAATTGCTGCAAATGAAAACTGTAAATTTAAATGATTTTCATATTAGGTACGTTTGTATGGACAAGTCGTTCGTCACAGACCTCTAACCTCGGGAATACCTACTATACGGTTGGCAACAAGGTGCGCCAACCAGGTTATGTGACTGGTTACCAACCGTATCGCACAATTCTATAAGACATAAAACAACATGTCGCCAAGGACATTTGGTTCGCGATTCTTGTTTTCAACTGTGTAATTGATCCCGTAACAATTAATATTTATTGTGTACTGTCACAATCATAGACAACAATAGAAATGGTACATTGACAGTCGTATACACGCCTGACAAAGTTTGCACACCCGACACGGCAAGGTTAGTGAGCATTAATATAAGTACATCTTTGTTCCTTATTAGAAACAAATTATTGTTTGATTGATCGATTTATGCAGAAATAATTAAGATAGTTTTAAAACTAACACAACCAACTTGCATGCCGCGCGAGTCAGTTTCAGTAGCAAGTTTGAAACGTTTATCGTCATATCTCTGGAGGTACGTATCAGATGAAAAACTTTAACACTTACACATCAAGTAATTTAGACATGCTACTGCTTCTCTCCTTCTCCCCCAAAAGCGGCGACGTCGGCGTCTGTCTTCTTTTAATCACTCTCCCTCTTCCATCTTCTCCCTTCCTCTTGAACAGCCTTTCCTTCTTACCCTCCCCCTCTAACAAGTCCCCTTCTGTCTGTCCCTGTCTGTAATCTTTGCTCTCTTGCTTATTCCCGTTAATTTCTGGTATTTCGTCTCCTTTCTTACGTTTAAATTCTTGTTTGATTTTGTCTATGGGAGATGTGTCGTTGTTTTGCGTTTGTATTTCATTGTCTATGATGTTGCACATAATTCTGTTGTTATTGTTGTTTTTCGTAGTTTCTGGATTGTGTTCTATTGTTAACTGTGGAGAACAACATGTTTGTAATAGATATACTAGTAGGTATTCTTGGTATTAAAATAATTGTTCACTTTGTTTATTTTCAAGGATTTTATTATTGGTATTTAAAGGTGCCTAGAATTAGTGCTTCACGCACATCTTACATTTGAACATACATAAAATCACGCCTTTTTCCCGTTGTGGTAGGCAGATACTACTTCTTTCCAAATGATACGATCCTGACATACCTCTTTCACTTCTCCCACTTTCATGATCGTTTTCATACATGCTCGCCGGTTGTAGGTACTTTAGACTTGGCCTTTCTTAAAACGTCTCCGATCTGGTCATCACGACCAGTATAGACCAATATGTTTACACCTATTTCTTCACATCCAAAAGCTACAAAACTACCCATATTTTATGTAACAAGTGAAAATAATTTAAAATCATACAATTTTTAAATATATCTTATAGACTAGAGTTTGACCACTATCTCACCTGTTGGTAAGTGATGATGCGGTCAAAAATGGTAAGCACGGTAGGCCTAGAATGGGTACTGGCTCTCAAGGATAGCTGCCGGAACACATAAGATGTTAGGCGACAATTTTTTTTACTTGAGGGTGGTAGCTGGCCAGGCAGACACAAGATAGTGTCCTACGACCATGCAAATTCAGCTCTTCTGGAACAAACAATTGGCGTCCTCTAGTCGGAACTAACAGACAGTTTCGTTTCCCATGAGTAAGCTGACAACAAGTAGAAATAATTACCTGTACGACAGCCGTAGAGTGCTGATCTTCTAAAGCTCGCCTGGTGGGTGCTCCGTTGATCTCGAGTATCCGGTCTCCGATGTGCAACGTGACCACTCCGCACATTGAATCAATCCTGCACATACACACTACAATATACCTTATATATATATATATTCTAATAGAGACTACCTAAAGAGATACCTGAATATTAATTCCAAGCAGCGTTCTCATCACTAGGTCTGAAATATTCTTAATTCAATCTTACTTCGATAGTGAACGGTTAAAAGGCCGTAAATTGCAGCATCTCAATCAATCTTACATAGCAAGATATAAAGCGCATTTCAGACTACGCTATAATAAAATAGCTTATATAGCATATAGCACAACAAGATCGCTCACCATACATTTATTTAAAACATATTCACACTAAGCTGCTATACCACTATAGCTGTATACGTAGTATTATTATCTTTACTATGGCTATACTATAAATGTACCAGCTTGCTTGTAATTTGCTTGTCACGCTGTTGTACTATATAGCGGAATAGTATAGTGTAGTCTGAAATGCACTTAAGAATGTTTCAGACAGTGGTAAGCTTCTACTTTTACGTCACCAGAAAAGTTACAAGAACATGATGCGTGTCACCACTGGACTGTTATTGTATTGTGATTCCAATTAAAGTATACGTTGGCAAAAAGGTGATGCTAAGATGGCAGTAAATACATTTTCCATAGCGTTCCTACCGTGTCCATTCAAGACGCATTATATTTTGAGCGAAGTTTGAAATTGTACTTTTGGGTAGGTACTTCATTTTTCCATCACCGAAATATTAATATTTGCATATCATATCTAATTACACTAACGATAAATAATACTAATGAACCCACTCCAGACACAAGCATATTCAGCTTAGTTGGAGGGGTTAACAAGAATACTAGTAATGTGCAACCCACATTGCGAGTAATCTTTATAAAAAAAAAAAAAAAAAAAAATACAGTCAAACACAATCATATATTATTTACAGTCAATAGCCTAATAACTGAGGCCAGCCTGGCAATGGGCAGGTCGTGAGTTCAATCCCCATCCATTGCACTATTGACGTGACGTGAACTAACTACAGTCAAAAGCATATTTAACTTAGTTAGAGAGGTTAACGAGACTACTAGTGATGTGCAACCCACATTGCTAGTAAGCCTTTTTAAACAAAAAAGAAAAAGTCATGCAAATTATTAGATAAACTATAAGTATCCACTATAAGTTTAAAACCACAACAGGATAATAATGTTCTAAATTTAAACAACACAACAATATTACCTAATTCTAGTAAAACTCATTTAAATCACATAAGCTTAAATGCTCCAGAAATCCCAAACATAGATTTAACACACTTATAATAAAAACACTACTACATGCAAAGCTAATCCAGACTAATAACAACAAAAAAAAAGTATTATTATAGAAAAAAATAGTTCACATCACAAAAGCGTCTTCACAGCACAATATACTATCAACAACTAAGAGTTCCATCAAAGTTCAAACTCTAATACCAGGTTCAGACCAGGCGATTTTAGTTGTTCATCTCCCTAGAGATCTACGATACGAGTTACAACAAATACTCATGCGATACTTTTCTATCGATTAAATCGCGCTTGAATAGCCAATCAAATAGCTTAATTCCAAACCTTATTATCGCTCTATAATGTCAGCCTAAATGTTCTTCCGATACAAATAATTGAGTAACGAGACGAGTACTTTTAACTAGTACCTACTCAGTGACGATACAAAAAGTACATGGAATCGAAAGAAAAGTACATTCCTAGGAACTTGACCAACATAAATCGCCTGGTGTGGACTCGGCATAAGGATAAGCGACAAACAGGACAATGTTGGTGACGTGTTGACAATATGGAAACATCGACCGTGACGCTGTGACGTCATCTTACGTGAGGATACGCGACGGGAATAATTATGACGAGGTGCAGCTTTTAATGCAATATTCTCGTTGTATAGGATTTAGAGTAAACGAACCCGGGAGATTTTTATGCCGCTTAAGCTAGCGTTTGACCACTATCGCGAATCTATTGATCATTATACTTTTCTGTAATTAGTGAGACGGTACGACATGTAGATATCTGCAACCAATAAAATCATAAAGGATTCTCCATGTCTCAATTGTGAAACTCGCAGCACGCTTACTGGCTCACTGGACTTAAGAGACTGAATGGTTCTTATCGAGATAGATAAACTCTTTATTTGCACACCAAAAGAACAGAATCAATGTGAAGAGACAAACTCTAAGTTTATTACTATATAGCTATGCAAATGGCAGTCTTATCGCTTACAGCGATTTGACGACGAAATAGACGAGGAACACTCGAGAATTTTACAAAGAATTCTATTTATAATACTGCATACAGTCCGGCAAGTATAACTTGGCGTGCCTGTGCGCCACTGTGGTTTTACTTTGTACTTTGATAACAGTTTCTCTTAAACCACTTTTAATTACTTTTGCCATTATTGAACTATTTTAACGTAGCAGATTTATCAACAATAATGTCGCGGTAATCTCTCAAACGTCAAACTCACACTTTCAATTAAAAGAATTAGTTCCAAAAACTACCACCGCCAAGTTATACTTGTGGCACTGTACGTATCATTTTTTCTTATATCTTATAGACTAGCGTTTGGCCACTATCTCGCTTGGCAGTAAATTATATAGTCCAAGATGGTAGAACACCATAGACCAAGAATACTCTGACTCTCAAGGGCTGTGTGCTGCCGGAACACTAGGTTATGGCGGCAGATTATCTCCTTGATGGTGGTGGGCTACTTTTTGGTAGCAAGTCAGGCGGAACATCGATATAGCTCCTGCTATCTGTGGTAATGATGATAAGGGTTAGATGAAACATCAAATGTGCTGTTGATGGCATGTTCACCGTGTATATGGCCACATAATGAATAGTAAAACTAAGGTGCATACATCAGTACCCTTAGTACGAGTTTTCATACCAAACTCGATATAGTATATCGAACAAATTTTGTATGAAAAACCGTACAGCGCCTCTAGTGGTTACTACACTTCACTAAATTTAAACCAATCAGGGAGCTAGAATAAGTCGAAAACTATGGGAGATCTGTCAAAAGCGTTTACGATAAAAACTCGTACTAGGGGTACAGAAGTTAAGCTGTCGGATAGAAGATACTAAATGGCGGTATCAAGTATGAAAAGTTTCACTTTATCATGTACAGTACTCCATTTCCACTCAAGCTGTATACGGAAGCATCCATATAAACATTATAAATTATTTAATAGTGTTCGCGCAGTAGGTTCCCAAAAAATATGTATTTCTGTCTGTCGTTGGCTGCCGCAATTATAATATGGCACAATAAAATTTGATTTTTTATTTGCTTGTTACGATTTAACTCAAAAACTACTGGACGGATTTCAAAAAATATTTCACAATGGAAAGCTGCATTATCAGCGAGTAACATAAGCTGTATTTCATCCCCGTATTCTCACGGGGAGGGGAATTACGCGGGCGAAACCGCGAGGCGCTGCTAATAACTAATGTAATTCATAGACAACATTAGTCACTCAATAAATATTTTGGAGTTAATAATCGTGGAGTGGAAAATGTGTTTGTAAGACCGTAGAACAATGTGATCGTAATATTAATGGGTGCTAACGACGTCAACTTATCGATAAGGACAGGTGGTCTTATCGATAACATACATCACTACCAGAAGTAAGCCATTGAATAATAAGTTGTATGAAGGAAGTGAAAGCTAAGGAAAAATGTCGTTGGGAAACTTCCTCAAGCAATACAGATAATACAATTATTTTCACTGCTTTTTATGTAACAAAATTACTGTTACAGCGATGAAATATCACAACACACAATTAGCAATAAAACAGGCCAAGTGCGAGTCAGAGTCGCGTCGCACTAAAGCTGTGTCGAACCGTATGTATTCGTTACTAAGTAACGAATATACTGCCTGACTCGAAGTACCGAATCGGTACTCTCGAATATGTTTCGTTCCTCGCATCATTCGCATGTGTCGGTATTCGGAACGAGACGAGACAAATGTTCGACATACGTACGTACGTACGTACGATCTCTGTCTCTGTCTAACAGCCTATGAATGACAGAGCGGCAATTGTTTTGCAACATGTTTTCTGTGCAGTGAAAACATACGGTAACACTGCATCTGTAATTTTTATTCTCTATCCGCACGACAGGCAAAAGTTTAGTTAGTATAAAATCTTTTTCTTGGCTGGCACCGACTTCAAATAGATAAATGGGTATCGCTTATAATAATTATATTAAGTAATTTATTTTTCGCTTTTGAGTGACTGTTAATATACATTGTGAAAATTTCAGGTATGTCTAACCTTCTTAACCTATAACGGTTAAGAAGGTACATCTGTAAAGTGCGCACATATAGACACACGGACGGACGGACGGACGAACGGACACCCGTACTTTTAAACGGACACGGTACCCTTTGGGTTTGGAACCCTAAAAAATTGACTTTAAATGTCGTGAAAATATTCACTAGTTATAATGATGTCATCAAGATATCAAAGAACAATGTCCAAAATGGCCCTGTGCAATAAAAGCATCTGACACACACGATAATTAATTGTCTATTTTATTACAATAATTCCAAATGCTTTTATAACACGGACTAGTTGTATTCCAAAATGAATATTAAAAAGTATTATTTGCGATTATTAACATTAATTGCCGCCATATGGCCCACACAGTCTGAATCACTCACACAGTAACTATTATATAATCTGTGGTATTATGCTTAATTTTTTTTTGCCGTGTTGGTTGGTACAAAGTACGTTCATAATTCTGATTTATTTATGTATGCCGTGTCGCGGGCGGGACTGATATGGCCGCCATCTTCGCCAAACGTCATGTCATGTCAAAACATATTAGGTGCTCAAAAACTTTGCACATTAACAAGACTTTGCCTGGTAGAACATTCCTGTGAAGACAATTTCGTTCTACCCACCTTTGTTTCTATCTCGCTCTCAGTTACCGTAAGAATATCTGTCAATAATACTTAAATTAAAAAAATTAAAACCACCCCCGACTGATTTGTATATGTAATCCGAGTTTATAATCAAAGCATATGTATAACTTTGTACATTGAGACCATTCCAAGGAGATGATCTCAGAATTAGATCAAGCTTACCATATTTTTGCAATATCATTGAAGTAACAAGATACTGCGACAGCGCCATTTTGATTTTTTGACGTCCGCGGTCAAAGGACTACGAGCTTACGAAAGTTTCTATCGTAGTTTTTTTAACCAAAAACGAGCTGATAATATTTAAACGGCTGAACAGATTTTCATGAAATAAAGCTAAGAACACTCTCGACGAAGACAAACAAAACAAACTAAATCAAATTCGGTTCATCCGTTTGGGCGCTACGATGCCACGATGACAGACACACAGATACACACGTCAAACTTATAACACTCCTTCGTTTTGCGACGAGGGTTAAAAACCAAAATCAATGTGAAGAAAGATGTAAAAACATTGTTCAAGATCATATTTTTTAGTCTTCAAAAGTATATGCAATAGCAACCTCCATTGTGTATAATCTTCTTGGGACTCTATATTAATTTGTTATACTAAAAACACGTTTTTGTACGGGGACCCCTTTAATTTTTAACTTTATTTTGTTTTTAGTATTTGTTTTTCTAGCGGCAACAGAAATACATCATCGGTGATAATGTCAACTGTCTAACTATCCCGGTTACTGAAATACAGCATGGTGACAAACGGACGGACAGACAGACAGACCGACAGACGGACAGCGGAGTCTTAGTAATAGGGTCCCGTTTTACCCTTTGGGTACGGAACCCTAAAAATCATGAAAATATAATCCCGTAAAATTATCAGCCCACGCTATCAATGTGGTAAAGTAGAAATTATAATAAAAGTTAAATGAGATAGAAATAGTTAGATATTACTAAAATTAGTGATAAATTTTTTAAATATCTGATGCCCTAGCGTATGACCATTATCTCGCCTGGTGGTGAGCGATGATGAGGTCAAAGACGGTGAACACACTAGACCTAGAATACTCAGACTCTCAAGGGCTGTGTTCTGTGGGAACACCGTAAGGTTATGGCGGCGGAGTTTCTCCTATTTATGATTTCAGCAATAGACTGTTCAATACGTATAGAATTTGTATTAATAACTTCAGAGGATAATATTATTAGCGTATGGCTTACGTTATGCTTTTAAGGAAAAAATGCATTTACTACATCTACATAGTAGTTGCTGAATATATCGTATATATTATAGGTACCGGCTATCCGGCTGATATTTGTTTAAATTGTATTGTTGTGAGTTTGATTTTGTGTAATTTGTGTTTATTGTTGCATTGTATGTGGGTTTATATTATAATTATAATCTCGTATGTCAGTTTTAGGCAAACATCTTACTGTTTTTGTTGATTATCTGTGTTTTTGTACTAGCAATATTTTCGATCCTTTCCACACAAAAGTTGTCGTGAAAAGATCGCTTTTAGCAATACTCGGTATTATATATTCCCTTTGTAAAACCTAAAATTTAATCTGTTTTATTGTTAGCACTAAGTTTATATCATTGGTGTGATGTGCATAAAGTAGGTATCTACTATATTATTTTATTTAATGTGTTTAAGAAATGGGATGTAAGGGAGCGCAAATATCACCTCAGTGCTCCCAGCCAACCTCACCTGCCCGTGGTGCATCCTGCTAACCAACAAACGAGTCTCTGGCGACCGACAAATGGTGGTAAAACCATTTCAAATTATGGCGTAGCAAAATACTACAGGCCGGTGACGGGCAGCAGCGTCACCGGTGCGAGAAGCTACGTCCTGCGATCGCGAACCTGCCTGCCCAGCGTGGCGATTAGGGCATACCCATCTCAAGTGGCGTATCTTGGGAGAGGCCTACGTCCAGCAGTGAACTGACATAGGCTAATATTATAATATGCATATTATTAATAGGCATATTATTATAATTTTCCTTTTTACAACTATAAATTTAAACTGTGTTATAGTTAGGACTAAGGTTATATAATTGGTGTGATATGCATAAAATAGCCATCTAACATATTATTTTTTTTAATGTGACTAAATGTGTTCAAGAACAGTGGTCTGAAAAATCTACTTCTCTGTTAGATTTTAGACTCAACTGTGGTGGGTTACGGAAAAAGCAGTTGTACCTAGGTGACGGGTCAGGTGTTATAATTTAATTGACCCTGTAAAAATATTTATATTAAATTAACTCTTACTCTAAATAAGTACATATACAGAGGTGGCTAATGCATGCTCGGTGTTATTAGGAAAAGAGTATAAGAGGAAAATTAGATAAATAAATACAAATGCATGAACAACATCCTACCAACCAGGTAAGTCATTCACTATTTGACAGCTCGCAACAAAATAGCTGACGTAACGTACGAGTAACTATTACAAGCTGCCTCAGGATTGAATTTAATAGGGAATTAAATGAACGAAATGATGCTATACAGCCCGCATAGCTGCATCCCTGTTATTAAGTTCATTCAATAATCAAGCAAAATGTTGGCAGTCCAGATTTTTGCATGTCACTGTACTGTGCCTGTTACCTTAATTCATAAAAACTTGAAAAATTTCAATACTTGACACTGGCTAAATACACTAATCGTGTGGAGCCATAAAGACAAAAAAAAAAGTTGAGTCTCACATGCCCTGTAATTTCACTGGACATCTTGCTATAAACCATAGATCAAATTTTGCATTTGTATGTATTTATTTATAGTATGTATATATATATATATATATATACCAATATATATATTATATAAAATGTAATATATATTGGTATATATTACATTGTATATAATATTTACATTTAAAAAAAAATATATTCGAGCTAGTCCATCACCCGCAGGCTTAGCTGAAAACCAGCGTCTAGGTGTGTAACCAGACATATGTGCTGAGTTCAACCTTTTTGGCACCTCACCTCATTTTCATAAAAATATATTAAAATCTGTTTTCTTTCTTCTTTCTATGTTTTACATTATAATAGTTTATTAAATGTGATTTCATGTTAGTTTTTGCCAAATAAACAATTCTTTCTTTCATTATAACCGAAAAACATTCCTATTTCACGGCTGAAAATTAATTGGCAAAGTGGTGGTACCGCCCCAGGCGGACTAGCAGAAGTCCTATATCTATAAAGATCTTATCTATTTATATTCATATATAGATCTTATGTTTTTAAATATAAAAAGGGTATATATAGGTAGGTAGGTGTCAGCCTAGTCGTTGAGTCCTTTGACCGTAAATAGATAACAAACAAACATACAAACAAACTTTCTCATTATTTATACAATTCTATATAATAATGTTTGGTGTTTGATTGAGTGACGGAGTATTTCTTGCTAAAAACTATTTATTATTATCACCAGGCGAAATAGTGATCAAACGCTAGCCTAGCAAATATAAATAGATATTATCAGATTCTTAGTAATTTAAACAATATACGTGTATATTTTCGTAGTAGTAGTAGTTTAGTAGTATATGTCACTTACACAACATATCGGGCACTCAACATATCCACAAAAAAAAAAAATTCAAGATATTCTATGAATGACTATTATAAACAAAACACTATGTTATGTCTGACAAACACGTATATTCCAGTAATTTTGTTTCTATAGCTGCACTATTAATTTAACTTGACACTAAAAAACGGCACGTATTTAAAACTTTATTGTATTATTATCTATAAATACGAGTTAATGTAAAAGTACTGATTAGTTTGAATTAATTGGAAACAAACACAATGCACGTCACTTAAAATCCTAATGTTTACATTTTCAAGACAAGTTAAGTTTATAACACGGCACAATTTCGGTTACAATAACGTAATTTATAAAATTAAATTAAGGAAATTAAACAACATGCGCGTGAGTTGCATCGCACGACAGTGGACACTACGCATATGAATCACTCATTAAAGCACGGTCATACTGCAATGGCTGTATCTTGGCTGTCTTATACAGGGTGGAGTATTTTACCGTAAGGGTAGGTACAACTTCAAGAGCGAACGCGGGGTGCAGTTTTCCATACAAATGTATTCCCCCGTTTCCTGCCTGGAAAATATTTCTAGAGCAAAACTTGTCTGTACAAAAAATCAAGGTCTGCTGTAGCTACCCCCTATCAATTGCTTTTTTTGACCAACCAACTGTTAATTTAGAAGGCTTATATTTCTATTATATTTTTTATTATTATATTTTCTATAGCAGACCTTGATTTTTTGTACAGACAAGTTTTGCTCTAGAAATATTTTCCAGTCAGGAAACGGGGGAATACATTTTTATGGAAAACTGCACCCCGCGTTCGCTCTTAAGTTATCTGAAAGACTTTCCATGAGTTTCAATATCATTCCTGTTCCTTTAAAAGCCCCCCTATATAGTATACCAGCCAGCAACATAGACAAACCACAGAAACTGTGTTGAACCGGGAGATTGGAGCAGCACAATTTAATTCTATTTGCATGGGGTAGTAGGACACTATCTAGTGTCCATCTGGCCAGCTACCACCCTCAAGTTAGAAAATCTGTTGCCAAAACATCTAATGTGTTCCGGCAGCTATCCTTGAGAGCCAGTATCCATTCGTGCTACCATCCTCGACCGCATAATCACTTACCAACAGACGAGATAGAGGTTAAACGCTAGCCTATACAACATTAAAAAAAACTAGATTAATGCGAGCCATGGAAGACTAGAGAAGACTATCATTTACTAATATTCGTGGTCTTGCTTAACCTGTAACTTATACAGTAACTACATGCGGCGGTAAAAAATGCACTTCGAGAAGACGCTTTACGAAGCCTAAACTAGCTGACTATCTCCCTGTGCATTAGCACGGGCATTAGTTTATTGCCGCCGGATACTGACCTACATACTAATAAATAAATAAACTGGCCAAGTGCAAGTCGGACTTGCACTCGTAGGGTTCCGTAACACACTAGAGTATTCTATAACTTTGATTTTTCGCAACTACAAACATAACTTTGTTTTTCATAGTGTTTGTATGAAAAACAAAGTTATACTTGCGGTCGCTATATCTCAACAACTGCTGACTGTATCTCGTTCAAACCAATTTTCGTTGAAAGTTTTTATTGAGATCTACAGAATATATATAGGGGGACACACACATTTTACCACTTTAGACACGCCTATCTTTTAAATGATTGACATTGAGAAAAAATGATTTTAGAAACCTCAATGTCATTTTTAAAGACCTATCCATAGACGTATAGGTTTGAAGAAAAAAATTTTTTTTGTTCCATTTCTATTTATGGGATGCAGATAGACAGACATACAGACATGGCGAATCTATAAGGGTTCCGTTTTTCCGGAACCCTAAAAATCATACTAGCTAATACCCGCGACTTCGTTCACGTACACCAAGAATTTAGTAGCCTATGTTCATCCTCATGCTATAAAGAATCTCCTTGTTACATTTCAGTAAGATCGGATCATCCGTTTAGGCGTGATTAGGTAACTAACATTCACACAAACATTCGCCTTTATAATATTAGTAGGAAGGATTATAGCTCGGCTGTCTTATGAAACATTTTGCAGTCTAAAAGACTAAAACAAAAGGCGGGCATCACAAACCCTAATACAAAAATACTTATTACATAATAATATCGTTTAAAAACTAAAAAAGAACCGACTTCAATGCCGCGCTATTCATTTTCAGTACCAATTTTGAGATGTTTATCTCAATATCTCTGGAGATACTTATCAGACCTCGATAAAATTACCATGGTACCACACTTGGGATATCTCCTTTCGAACAAAAAATAATAATCAAAATCGGTTCATAAACGACGAAGTTATCCGCGAACAAACATAAAAAATATATATATATATATATATATATATATATATATATATATATATATATATATACGGTCGAATTGAGAAACCTCCTCCTTTTTTTGAAGTCGGTTAAAAATAAAGCTAATCCGTGTTTGTATCAAGTTTGTTTGTTTAGTAAATATGTAAAGAACGCAATGGTCGGATGTTTAGTTTGACACACGCGTAAAAACCGTAGAACGTCAACAATGCTCAACACCACCACTATGAATGTACCTACATCAGGGCACTAAGGAATTATACACTGACGGACTCATAAACTGCATCAAAGTCATAGACCTATAACCTCGAGACTGAACATCTCGAACTGGCATTGTCGAACACCGCAAAGGAGCTGGCCGGCTTCTTCTCACTCACACGTAGCTCGGCACTCAAAACAACAACACGCGCGTTATGAAAAAACTTGCGTATTCGAAATGCCATCGTGTGTCCTCAGATATTGTAAAAACCAAACGGGAAAAACTAACAAAAGCGACGGAGTCACTTTTCATAAGTAAGTTCAGATTTTCGAATAAAACACGCTAAAATAAAACATTATTTTGTCAAATTGTAATGACGACGCGGCGCCATGTTCTGTTTGCACGCGCAGTTCATAGATTGTGTAAACAGATATGACATTATAGCTAATTTAAATTTCCTATTAACCTTTGGAGAACAGTTTCACATGTGTGTAATTCTGTAATTTACTGTATAGGTTATTTTACTCTATATGAGAAATCTAAAAAATCTATTAATGTATTATTGAGATAGCTTAGGCAAAAAGCAGTCGGAAAACATTAGTTTTAGTTCATAATATGTTAAATTAAATTTTTTTAAATTCAATTTAAAGGGTTCAGCCTTTTTACCCGACTGCGAAAGAAGGAGGGTTATGTTTTTCGAGTGTATGTATGTATGTTATGATTAGTACCTATCCTATCCTAATATCGTATCCTATCCTCCTTTTTTTTAACAAAAAGTACTTTAGTCGTCGTTGGTATCTCGGTATCGACGGTATGGCGATAGGTAGATATTTAATCTACAATTTGTCACATCTGTTTGTCGGTTTTATCTATGGCGGCAACCGCTACCCCCTGCCCCGGCGTGAATGATAACCGTTCGACAAAATGTACTTGGGATAGCGAGTCTTTTGGTTTAACTCTATGATCAAAGTTCAAGATTACTTTCGAATTAATTGAATGGTCCTTTCCAGTATACAAACATACACTTAAGGATATGATACTACGCTGTTATGAAGTTAACGAACCAAACTATAGGTTTCAAAATTTGTACACTGACGGACTCGGTAAGGACCATTCAATGAATTCGAAAGTAATCCTGAACTTTGATGCAGTTTATGAGTCTGTGAGTGTATTTACACGGGAATCACTTACTCATAGATACCTAACACTATAAGAATCTTTGTACTGGCATACTGACTGACTTAGAGACAACGCACAGCGCCTAAACCGCTGGTTGTAGACTTGAAATTTAAATTTACATATGTCTTTGAGTATTCCGCGTTCCAGGGGTTAAAGTAAAACGTCAACAAACCTACCACATACGATGTATAATAACTTAGTTTTTGTATTATTATATATTCTGTGTCTGTGGTACCTGCCCCGACATTCCCGGCAGATATCGTGCGATGTCGCGACACGACTCTGATTCACGCGTGACTCACTCGTGCTCGCTCACTGAATTACAGTCTAACATTATAGTAGGTACTCTTTGATCACGTACGCCATTTTATGAAAGGGAAGTGATTTTAATTTAACGATTAATTATTATTACACATTTATCAACAGGTTATAGGAGCATGTTCACTGGTAGGAGCATATTATATCGATGTTCCGCCTAACTTGCTACCATAAAGTAGCTTACCACTGTCAAGGAGAAAATCTGCCGCCAAAACCTTAGTGTTTCGGCAGCACAGCCCTTGAGAGTCAGAGTATTCTAGGCCTAGCGTGTTCACCATTTGCGACCACATCATCACTTACCACCAGGCGAGATAGTGGTCAAACGCTAGCCTATAAGATATCCTAACTAATATTATAGATGCGAAAGTAACTCTGTCTGTCTGTCTGTGTCACTTTCACGCCAAAACCACAGAGCCGATTTAAATGAAATTTGGTACACAGATAGTCTAGAGCCTGAGAACGGACATAGGCTACTTTATAATGCGAAAAGAGGGTTGTAAGGGGTTGAAAGGGGGGATGAAAAGTTGTATGGAAGTATCGTCAATTTTAGAGCTAGAAGCTTGAAACTTATTTTTTAGGCTGTTGATTCGATATAAATAAATGTAACATTCAAAGTTTGTAAAAGTTTTACCCCCAAGGGAGTAAAATAACAATAGGGATGAAAGTTTGTATGGAAATATGTAAGGTTTATGTGAATGTTCTACTTATCGGATTTAAATTAAATTTGGTACACAGATAGTCTAGAACCTGAGAAAGGACATAGGCTGAAAAGGGGGGATGAAAAGTTGTATGGAAGTATCGTCATTTTTAAAGCTAGAAGCTTGAAACTTATTGTTTAGGCTGTTGATTCAATATAAAAGTTTGTGAGGGGGAAGGGGGATGGGAGGTGAGGGAAAGGGGAGGGGAGGGGGAGTGGGGGAAAAGGGGAGGGGAGAGGGAAGTGAGGGAAGGGGGTGAGGGGGAGAAAGAGGGGGAGGGGGATTTGCGCAGCGTGGTACGGTGCGTAGTAGGTGGGATACGCATGTGTCTTATAAGTAAAATAATTAGCCTACATATTTAAAAATGCTACCCAAAGACACTATTCCACGCGGACGAAGTCGCAGGCACAGCTAGTTAAAAATAAATTAAAGCAAACTAAACGCACTATTGTGCACGGTGTAAATTAAAAAAAAAAACAACAGACAACTGAGCGTTTATTTTTTATACAAGCTAGCGTTTGAAGTTTTATATATTTACAGTAATGTTTAATTATTTATCGTTATGACTTTATCACCTCTTCAAAGTGTTACAATAAGCTCCTTCCTTCCCTCCTTTCTTCTCTGATGGGAGTACTTCCGAAACACCAGTAGATTCAACAGTCAATCAGTTTTCATCTTTTGTTTGCAGATCTAGGGTTGCCTGTTACGACGGTATTATGCGGCTGATAGTCGGACAATCAGTTCCATTCGGAACATGATTTGTACTGCAATTAGTCTGCGTTTTATTTATCTATTATGTTTCATTATTTCACAATTTTTTGGATAAAAATTGTCTGAAGTACTGAAACATGCACTGGGTTGCGGGTGCACGTAATGGTACGGTTGGCAACCCTACATTAATAAGGGGAATTAAACATGTGTTTTAAGTGTGACGTTCGACGTCTAGATGAAAGCTGAATGGCTCAATACCTTTGTTTTTTTTTTTTTGTAAATTCAAAGCGTTATGTTTCTGTTATATCTATATTTTTTGTTGAATATGATCTATTTAATGTTATTTGACGTGTGTAAGTGCTAATTTTTAATTTGCCCATATACTGAATAAATGCTTTGACTTTGACTTTGACTTTGCTCCAACTATGGTCATAGCACGAAGGAATTTATGTGAAATATTCAAACAAGCTCATTAAATAAGCATATCAAGATTTTAAGAATGTTCATATTAGTGGTAATACTATTGACCTACCGACATTTTTCAGAATAATTTAACCTTAAATGGTGTGTTAAGATATTGTTATTTATTTAAATTTGTGACATCAACCTACTATCGACGACCTTAGTTCGGGAAATGGGATAAACTGAAAATCCTACGTAAACTTAGTTTGCGCTGTATTGTATAGTGCTGAGTTTATTCCTATTGCCAAATATATGTGTTAAAATTTTATTTTTTGTGTAATAAAATGTAATATTTATTTTCTGTAATTGGCAATAAATGTGTTTGAATTGTATTGTATTATTAACTGACCACCTCAGATTACAGATCTAATTTGAGCTGACCACTATCTCACGAAATGTTAAGTGATGTCGACAAACGATGTTGACTGTTGTAGTTCTGTAGTTCACACCATGCATAATAGTGCGTTTTGTTGGCTTTAATTATTTTCTATATCTTATACGCTAGCGTTTGACCACTATCTCGCCTAGTGGTCATCGCTTACCACGATGTGTGGTCGAAGATGGTAAACGCGCTAGTCGCTAGGTCTAGAATACTCTGACTCTTAACCCTTCGTATGCCGGGATTTCAGACACAATGAAAATTCTATTATGTCTCGCGTGGATCCGCGTTTCTTTCGGCATACAAAGGGTTAAGAGATGTGTGCTGCCGGAACACCGTAACGTTATGCCGGGCCCTCAAAAAAGTGGAGTTAATAGTTTGTAAAAGATTAATTTAAATAGGTCTTATTATAAATATGTAGTGACATATTATAAAACAAAGTCTGTTCGCGATCAACTCAAAAACTACTTAACGGATTTTCACGCAGTTTTCACCAAAAGACAAAAATAAATTTATAAGGAAGGTTTAGGTGTATAATTCGAAGATGTTAATTCATGTTTCACGCAACAAATGATGCAAAAAATTTAGGCGTTTATGCTCTATCCTTGCGAAGCCGGAGTCGGGTCGCTAGTGTAATAATAAAGAATTATAGCGCTAATATAAGAAAATAATAAACGAAGCGTAGGACGCCCTCCAGCTAGGTGGAGCGATGATATACGCAAGCTGGCTGCCAGCGGTTGGAAACAGAGAGGGACAGCACTATACGCCTGTAGATGCATCTACTTCAATTCGCCATTTGTTCGCTCTTGTTCCCTTGATATGGACCCGGCATAATTCTCGGTTGAGATAGCAAACAAGCAAGCACAAAGCAATGCATACTAAAATAATTAAATGGTAGTTAAAAAATAAGCTTAAATGATCATAAACACTATCCACAACTAGATATTTGAACAGGGCGTTATTCTGTAAGCTAGCGAACCGCTAAATAGCAAGTCAAACGCATCTCGCTCGCCGATTTTGACAGCGTGCGTAGTATGTAAGAAATGTACAGCAGCACAATCGCTTCGTGCTAGTGGCTATATGCTAGAGAGCAGATAGGCCTAGCTTAGTAGGGAAGGCCTTAGCTTACAGAAATTGAAATTTGATAATGGAAAAAGGCCCCAAGATATTTACAGATTGCATTTGAAATATCGGCAAATCATAAATAATAAAAAATAGGCATATCTCCTTTCAAATATCTAGTAGAGAGTGAGATACGTATAATAACAACGTTATAGTTAGTACCTATGACACGTGATGTGAATGCAGAGTGCGAGCGCAGCACGCAGCAACGCGCGGGCCACGCACGACACCTTGTCGCCGCACGAACTGATGCCATGTGGGGGTAGTTACATATTATGATGGTAGTTATTCTTGTTAGCGAGGGAGTTATGAGAAGGGTGTTTGGTTCGATAGATCGTGGACATACTGGTGTGTTCCTAAGTAGCCGGCTCGAAGGATCAAAACAATATTTGCAAGATATTGGTTATTGGCCTTTCAGAATGTATATTATATGTTTGTGAGCAAGGGGTTAAGAGCTAAGGCAGATATTTAGTTCAACAGATGTGGATGATACGATATTTTGTTCTTAAATATCCGGCTCGAAGGACCAAAATATTTACATGTTAATAATTGACATCTTTAAATATGTCTGTGAGAATGGGCTAAAGCAGATGTTTGGTTATACAGATCGTGGAAATTTTAAATGTCTTCATAAATTGCTGGTTCACAGGACAAAAAATAAATGTGTATGTAAACAATCGGCCTTTCCGAAAACGGAACATAACTTAATCTTCCTACGAAATTTTTATTAAATAACAGTCAATTTATTTTTTATAAAATATAAGTCTTATGATATACAATGATATAATGTGT
Organism: Cabera pusaria; assembly: GCA_954871355.1. Taxonomy (NCBI): domain Eukaryota; kingdom Metazoa; phylum Arthropoda; class Insecta; order Lepidoptera; family Geometridae; genus Cabera; species Cabera pusaria. The sequence goes on along the minus strand of OX940906.1, from coordinate 2,082,818 downwards.
TTGACAATGATATAAGTTATGCGCATTTCCGACTACGCTATAACTATGATAGCATATAGTTTATAGCATTATTTAGAACAAGTGTTCACTTAGCTGCTATACTATTTAGGAGCTGGAATATACCATTTAGGATTTTGCTTGTCACGCTGTTCTATATAGTAGAATAGTATAGCGTAGTCTGAAATACGTTTAATGCTATAAATTTAACTTAATTATAAATATTAAAATACGGGACTTATCGCACTTAAAACATTACTTTTTATTTAACTCGACGTTTCGAAGTTGCATAAATATAATAATAATTAATGTGTTAAGCGCGACAAGTCCCGTATTTAATATTTGTAATTATGTGTTCAAATCGAGAATGTTTAAAGTTTACATAAATGTAACTTGACTTAGGTTTATATGACTCACTGAGTGGGTGCCAACGCCGGGGTGCCGGGTAGCGGCGCGTGTGACACGGAGGCGGGTGACACGTTCACAGCTCGGATGCAGTGCGTGTCGGACGTGCTCGCCGGGCTGGATTGGTAGCAGGTATCACTGGAGGAAACGAGAGTATAAAGTCTTTGTTTATCCTACTAAAAACTCGCGTCACGTAATAATTACGATAGTTTAAAAACCCAAACAACCGACTTCTATGCCCGCGAGTCAATTTCAGTTCAGACGGTAGATTCAACAGCCATTCAGTTTTCCCCTTTTGTCCGCAGATTTTCTTTCTAGGCTTGCCATTTTTATTTTTTAACCGACTTCAAAAAAGGAGGAGGTTTCTCAATTCGACCGTATATATATATATATATATATATATATATATTTTTATGTTTGTTCGCGGATAACTTCGTCGTTTATGAACCGATTATGATTATTCTTTTTTTGTTCGAAAGGAGATATCCCAAGTGTGGTACCATGGTAATTTTATCGAGGTCTGATGAGTATCTCCAGAGATATTGCGATAAACATCTCAAAATTGGTACTGAAAATGAATAGCGCGGCATTGAAGTCGGTTCTTTTTTAGTTTTTAAACGATATTATATTTAAACAATATTATGCAGCTGACAGACGGACTATCAGTTCCATTTGGATCGTGATATGTACTGTGATCGGTATGCGTTTCTCTATGTTGTGTTTCACTATTTCACTTTTTTATTTTTTTTATATAAAAATTGTCTGAAGTACTGAAACACACAGTTACATGTATGGTTGGTTTTAACCTACTTTAATTTTTTTTAAATATTCTGACGTAAACGATTGGATGACAGCTGAATGGTTCATTACTTTTTTTTTCTAATTCAAAGCGTTAAATTCTGCTTTTGCTATGTTTACTTGATAATTGGTTATGATTTATTTTATGATTTATGATTTTGACGTGTATATGTGCGTATATTTATACTGCGTACATACTGAATAAATGCTTTGATTCTTTGATTCTTTGAGTAGCAAGTTTGAGACGTCATATCTCTGGAGATACTTATCAGATCTCGTTGAAATTACAATGGGATCAACTCGAAAATGGACCCTACCGTTTAAAAAAATAATCGTTCAAATCGGTTCACAATTAATAATCGCGTCACATCACATAAAAAAAACAACAACATCAGACGCATTGAGAACCTTCTTTTTGGAAGCCGGTTGAAAAGAACACTGTCGGTCAAGCTGCGCATGCTAGGCGATTTATCTGTGTAAATACACAGATGAAGTGGTATGAGGATGTCGCGGGGCGGGCGGGTCATTTGTCGGCGCGCTATTGGTTCGTCAGTCGACCTTTACTTTCCCGCGCTGTGTACACATTCGTGCGCGAGTGTTCACATGTTCAAACATGCCCCCTCCACTCTCTTCTGTCTCTAACGGCGAAAGTGTGTGTGTGTTTGTAACTTCTCCACGCTAAAACTACTGAACGATGAGCTGAAATTTGGTATGTACAGTCCGGCAAGTATAACATGGCGTGCCTGTGCGCCACTGTGCTTTTACTTTGTACTTTGATAACAGTTTCTCTTAAACCACTTTTAATTACTTTTGGCATTATTGAACTATTTTAATGTAGCAGATTTATCAACAATAATGTCGCGGTAATCTCTCAAACGTCAAACTCACAGTTTCAATTAAAAGAATTAGTTCCGAAAACCACCACCGCCAAGTTATACGTGTGGCACTGTAGATAGCCTAGACCCTGAAATAACACATAGGGTACGTTTTATCCTGATATTCCCGCGGGGACGATGTCTACGCGGGTAAAACCGCGGGGCACACGTTTACACATAAATATCAGATAGAGGTAATTAATTGTTTGTTGGTGTGGGGTCGTCATAACTCAAATAGGCTAGAATTGGCCCGCTATCTCGCCTGGTGGTAAGTGATGATGTGATCGAAGATGGTGAACACTCTCAAGGGCTGTGTGCATTTTTTTACGATGTGAAAATTTTTTTTTTGTTTGAGTGTACTCACCAGTACAGGTTGGAGCGCTCGAGCAGCACGTAGGGCTCCCCGTCCTCGATGGGCGCTCCGCAGGCGCCGCACGAGAAGCACTCCGGGTGGTAGCGGTGCAGCCCGGCCGACATCACCGGCCCAGTTATCACCTGCACACATACTTACATTAAACAAACATTCTTATTTTACAACAGTCAGGCCAGTTCCCATTCCAGGCTAAGCGTGCTATCATCTCTGACCATACCGTCACATACCAACAGGTGAGATAGTAGGAACTTTATGCGTATTATTCTATTATTCTATACACATAATAATACCATTTTGAAGGTCCGGTGGCGTTATCGGGAGAACAGTCAACTTTGATACCAGAGGTGCCGAGTTCAATCCCCACCGTGCACCAATGATTTTTCTATCGGAATATTTATGTGCGCTCTTCACAGTGGCCCTCGAAAGAAGGAACATTTAATAAACCAACAACCCCCGCATGGTGGTAGAACACTATCTAGTGTCCGCCTGGCCAGCTACCACCCTCAAGTTAGAAAATCTGTCGCCAAAACATCTAATGTGTTCTGGCAGCAATCCTTGAGAGCCAGTTTCCCATCCTAGGCCTAGCGTGCTACCATTCTCGACCGCATCATCACTTACTAACAGGTGAGATAGTGGTCAAACGCTAGCCTATAAGATATGAAGAAAAATAAACTACTATCATATCCTTTTAATATTATAAAGGAGAAAATGTATGTATATGTTTGTTACTTCTTCACGCTAAAACAACTCGACTGATTAAGCTAGAATTTGGTATGTAGGTAGCCTAGACCCTGGAATAACAGATAAGGTACTTTTTATCTCAAAATTCCCACAGGAACGATGTCTACGCGGGTAAAACCACAGGGCACAGCTAGTGACAATATAGTCTGAAGTACTGAAATACACAGTTACATGTATGGTTGGTTTTAACCAACTTAATTTTTTTTAAATATTCTGACGTAAACGATTGGATGACAGCTGAATGGTTCATTACTTTTTTTTTCTAATTCAAAGCGTTAAATTCTGCTTTTGCTATATTTACTTGATAATTGGTTATGATTTATTTTATGATTTATGATTTTGACGTGTATATGTGCGTATATTAATACTGCCTACATACTGAATAAATGCTTTGATTCTTGATTCTTTGATATAAAGTATCCAACCTGTGCACATTGATGACAGCTCTCTCCGAACCTGGCCCAGTAGTCAGCCTCGCAGTACAGCAGGCCACACTTCTCGAAGTACCACGTCGACAGAGACACATCGCATGCTGAGCACCTACGTACGCATCACATATTAGTGTGGACACATTCACTGACTATTTGTATTATATCTCTAAGGGTCAGCTGTCACCGAGACGCGACGCTGCGCGCACTTTTTAAGAGAGTGATACAGAATTATACAGATGTTTAAGTACCATGTACTGATTGATTTTGATGCGCTTTTCAGTGTCCCTCCAGTGAAGGAAAACAACGTTACGAAACCCCCAACCCCGTATGGTGGCAGGACACTATCTAGTGTCCGCCTGGCCACCACCAGCCACCATGCCAGCCAGCTATCATGTTAGAAAATCTGTCGCCAAACATCTAATGTGTTTCCAGTTCTGGCAGCTTTCCTTGAGAGCCAGTTCTATTCTAAGTCGAGCGTGCTACCAACCTCGACCGCATCATCTCTTACCAACAGGTGAGATAGTTGTCAAAGGCTAGCCTATATGATATATATGAAAAAAATCAACATTTAGATACTAATCATCAGGATAGCTTTATGTTTGTACTGTTAACTGATATCATATAATTAAGATGGTTTAAAACTAAAACAACCGACTTCCATGCCCCGCGAGTCTATTTCAGTAGCAAGTTTGAGACGTTTATTATATGTATGTATATGTATATGAATATAGCAAGTAGCAAGCAAGTAGCGTCATATTCATATGATTGCTTTAGAACGTGCTCAAAGAGCTGTCTTAAAGGTCATGCTGGGCAAACCTCGCCGCTATCCCACTGACAAGCTTTACAAAAACACCTCAGTTCTAAGGGTGCGGCAACAGTTCGTTATGCGAGCAGTGCTAAAAAGAGTATCTTACCCGACCCGACAAATAAATTCACAAAAGATACACAAAACTGCTAGACAAATGCTTCCTAAATTAAAAACTGAATTTGCTAGACGCCTACCGGAATACGTTCATATATTCACATTTAATGCCGCATGCAGAGAGAGATAGAAATACGCAATTCAAATTACTGGGAAGCTAAAAGCAAAATAAAAAGATGGCTACAATCCCTCTCCTATACAGAAACAGAGAGACTTGTTAAAATTACAGACTAACGAAGGACATGCTTAGATATGACGACCGCTCGCAAATACACACTCACACACACACATGCACAAGTGCGCCCACGCACAAACACACACACACACACACACACACAGAGGGAGACGCACACAGAGGGAGACGCACACGTAGGCCCACACACAAGCACACTTACGTGTACCAATGAGAATTGATATTAATTATAAATCTATCAATAATGCTTATTGCAATCATTTATAAATAATTTATAGATAATAATTTTATACAAGTCAATAACATTACATAAATGGGACCGATAAATCCATGATTTAAGTCACTTATATAATGTTAATATTATTTAAGCTCCAATAGTTCTAACGATAACTAACTGTTTAATGATTTAAACTGTCTTAGTTAATTATAGCTGGAAATCGATAGTCTTATTACGACTTAATCAATCAAATATGATGCATGAATTATTTGTTTTTTATAAACACACAAAACTAAAATAATGGACAGTGTAGTAGAGATAACCGAATAATTTTATTATCGCAATACTTTTTATTAACATAATTCTCTGATTTTTTATAATAAGTAATCGAGATGTACAGTTCCTGCGCTCACCGTTCGAAAACAGAGTGATAGTACGTGCACCCAAAATACAGGCCTAACCTAGTTTGGGGCTCGTAGCGATGATGGACCAGCCATTTATTATGTACCTACTTATAATAATTTTTAATTTTCACGTCCAATCTGTATTGTACGATTTTGCATGTGTAAATAAATAAATTAATTAATATTAAACGATCAGCTTTGTGTTGTTTGCTTATAAGCAAGCTTAAAATAAAAATAAATAAATAAAATATCTCTGGAGATACTTATCAGATCTCGATTAAATTACAATTGGACCACCTCGTTAGTGTACCCTACCTATTAAAAAAGAATCATTCAAATTCGGTTCACAATTGACAATTGACGGAGTAATTGCATAACATAAAAAAAATAATACATACAGACGAATTGAGAACCTCCTTTTTTTTGGGAAGTCGGTTGAAAATATATCCAGATTGGCTATGCCAAATAACAATCAATGCCTGTGCAAAATTTCAGACAAATTGGTTGAGTATTACAAACAAATACTCAAACAACAAATAGACTTTGACTTTCACATTTATTAAAAAAAACCACAACCAATATTTGGTTGTGGTTTTTTTAACTGAGTTTTTTTTTTAATTCTCCCTTCATGTAATTATTACATTAACTGTTTTAAGACAGTATAGGTTGAATGCTCATAAACAGTAATGTACTTTGCCGATTTATTATAAAATAATGTCGGTAAGACTAAGAAGAATGTTCTTATCACAACTTCACTTCTGATACAATTGCTACTTATTTCATTGCATGATTTGCAATTTAGTTTTATCCAGTTTAGGATTTAATAATAACTTTACCTAAAACAGTCTTTATGCCAGTCTTGTTGTAATGCCGTCACATAGTCATCGTCACCAATGTCATTCAAGCACCCGGCACATTTGATGGTATCTGAAACATAGTATATTCTATGAAATTGCATGTTATAGGAATTTATTGCAGTTTTAATCCGACAGTTATTCATACCTCATTTCAGTTGTAGACTCAATCAGAATAGTTTAAAATACTACCTATGCACTAATGAAATTGTTTAAATTTAAATTCATCTGTTTGTTATATAATATTTAGATATTTAGGGTATTTAAGAGTACCTAATTCAGATATTTTAACAGGTTTCAAATATATAGCCTATGGAACAAATTATAACCATAAACTACCCAATGATTAATTCCAGGTTTGTACAATACCAAAAATGTACCTGAAAGAACAAAATAGTCTGACCTTATCAACCTGCTTGTAATTAATTATGAAATTAATATGGTTATAAAATTGCACAATAGAAGGCAGTTAAAAATGTAAAATCCTTCAACTTAGATACTTATTAGAGGCGGAAGCAAAAAGTTTGTCTTTAAAAAATATTTTATTCTTCTATACAAAATAAGATAATAAGTACCAACGACTCTTGCGTTATTGGTAAATAGTAGAGCATTTAAAATAGAGCTAAGTAAAAAAGTCAGCGATTTTATCAGACAATAGTTAGGTAAAGCACGGACTAACAAAAGATTCAAGAATCAAGTATCGCCCACACAAAATATCAATGACAAATACATGCAATCAAAACATAACTTAAACTTTAGTAAAACTGCATTATTCAGTACTATTATGATAAAAACTACTAACCTTTACTTTTCGATTCCTCCATTTCATTTCAAATATGTTGCGTTTCATTAATATATTTAGTTTTATTGAAAAATAATGAAATTACTTTACGTACATAGTGCGACTTCAAAATCCACTAGTGTTGGGTTCATGGGTTAGATTTTCAAATATCGAAATCGATGTTATTCTTCTTAAGCCGGCGCCAGACACAAACAATTGTTTGACAAAGACTTTGTCACATACTTTGTCACATATTTGAGCACTTATTTGCGGTACCTGCCACACATACTTTGCAAACAACACTTTTTGCAGTTTCGAACTTTGAACGCTTTGATGTGCGCTCTAAAACCGACACCAAATGGTAAAGTGCCAAACTTTGTTCAAACTTTGAGCAAACTTTGAACAAATACTCAAATACCCGTGCTGCACATGTGCTCAAATATGTGTTCAAATAAGTGCCCAAATGTTTGAGCTATGTCTGGCGCCGGCTTTATTCTTATGGCTTCTAAACAAATGAAACGATTATTATGTTTCTTTGAAGTGTTACACACTTTATGTTTTTGTAAATTGTTAAACACAATCCAAAATTTCATCGTACAGACGGGACTTGAACCCGCAACCTTCTTGATAACATGTCCAGGGCCCCTAGACAAAATCCAATTTCCTGTTTGCCTTCACGCTAACGCAAGTTCAAAATGTATGGAATGACATTTATGTTGCCGCAACAAAAATGTCATTTTGTCATGTCAAATTGGATTTTGAAAATGTCATGTCAAATTGGATTTTGTCTAGGGGCCCAGGTGCTTTGCCAATTAAGCCACAGTTCGATATATAGTTAAGACGAAATTAGTGTATTGCATGTTTTTCTACCCAGTTATGCATTGGTGGCGCCATCTATGACAACTTATTTTTAAAAGTTAATCATTTGGAAGAAATCATTACACTTTTCAAATCCGACGAGAGATGTTGCACTGCGTAAATCAAATATTATGTTTCTTATCAGTATAAAAATCCCGGATAAAGAATTAATATTATGAATTTATGATGGTTAATTATTACAAACTAATACTAATATGTATTATACAATAAAACTAACAATAAACGGTGTAAATACAAATGAAAGAAGACACTTTAAGACACCTAAGGATTTTGGTCTATATTGTAGACGTAGAGGTCTCAATGATGTCATTCAGTCATTCTCTTGTCAAAACAAACAATCATGAGTGTCATGACCACATAATAAGAAAATCCTATATCATGTCATGACTCATGTTGCGCCATGCTGTCATGCACAAAAAATATCGAAAATCGATATTTTACACAGCATGAATGAAGATACAAATTAAGAAATCTAATCAACATTTGTTGAAGTAATCAAAACTGAATAATAATTTGCCTACGTTAAATATGCGTCTCTTAGCATTGGTACTGATTATAACTACAAAAATTCAAGACTAGAAACACCGTGCAGAATCTCACCCAAATTGGTTAAAACTGATAAGATAACTATGAGTTAAACAAATTTACCATATATATTAGTACACAGTTTTCAACAATAAATATATTATGATTTTGATTTTGAATGTATAACTTTTGGATATACAATTAAGCACAGTTTTATTTAATTTGTCGACAGTTAGAGTATCTATGGATTAACTTATCGATATAGTTCGAACATCTCTATTGGTGTAAAATTACGTCATGCCTTGACTGACACATTGTAAAAGAATTGCCAAATGCCACCATTAATGAAACTACCATAATCTATCTAATACTATAAGAATCTTTGTCCTGACATACTGACTCACTGACAGACAACGCACAGCCTAAACCACTGGTCGTAGAGACTTGAAATTTGGAGGGTATATTTGTCTTAGTACGTAGGGGTGTACTAAGAAAGGATTTTTCAAAATTCACCCCTTAAGGGGATGAAATGGGGGTTCAAAGTTTGTATGGAGAAACAAGATTAGATAGTCTTTTCTATCCGAAACTTCACACAAGTGCTTCAGTAAAAAAATAAGTAAATACGTGTTTCAGGTTTTTTTGAAATTCCACCCCTAAGAGGGTGAAATGGGGTAACAAAGTGTGAAAATCAATATTTTTTCGGATTGCGCTAAAACTTGGCATGCAGATAATGATTACAACGTTAGTTACCTTTGTAAAAGGATTTTTCAAATTTCACCCCTGAAGGGGATGAAACGGGGGTTCAAAGTTTCTATGGAGAAACATTATTAGATAGTCTTTTCTATTCTAAACTTCACACAAGTGCTTCAGGACATAAATAAGAAAATACGTGTTTTAAGATTTTTCGAAATTCCACCCCTAAGAGGGTAAAATGGGGTAACAAAGTCTGAAAATCAATATTGTTTCGGATTGCGCTGAAATTTGGCATGCAGTTATTACGACGATAGTTCCGTATGAGAAAGGATTTTCCGAAATTCAACCCTGAAGGGGATGAAACGGGGGTTCAAAGTTTGTATGGAAAAATAAGATCAGAGTCTTTTCTATTCAAAACTTCATACAAGTGCTTCAGTAAAAAAATAAGTAAATACGTATTTCATGTTTTTTTGAAATTCCACCCCTAAGAGGGTGAAATGGGGTAGCAAAGTGTGAAAATCAATATTGTTTCGGATTGCGCTGAAATTTGGCATGCAGACAGTTATTACGACGTTTGTTCCCTCTGAGAAAGGATTTTCCAAAATTCACCCCTGTAGGGGATGAATCGGGGGTTCAAAGTTTGTATGGAAAAACAAGATTAGATAGTCTTTTCTATCCGAAACTTCACATAAGTGCTTCAGTAAAAAAATAAGTAAATACGTGTTTCAGGTTTTTTGAAATTCCCCCCCTAAGAGGGTGCAATGGGGTAACAAAGTGTGAAAATCAATATTGTTTCGGATTACGCTGAAATTTGGCATGCAGATAGTTATTACGACGATAGTTCCCTCTGAGAAAGGATTTTCCAAAATTCACCCCTGTAGGGGATGAAACGGGGGTTCAAAGTTTGTATGGAAAAACAAGATTAGATAGTATTTTCTATTCAAAACTTCATACAAGTGCTTCAGTAAAAAAATAAGTAAATACGTGTTTCAGGATTTTTTTGAAATTGCCCCCCTAAGAGGGTGCAATGGGGTAACAAAGTGTGAAAATCAATATTGTTTCGAATTGCGCTGAAATTTGGCATGCAGATAGTTATTACGACGTTAGTTCCCTCTGAGAAAGGATTTTCCGAAATTCACCCCTGAAGGGGATGAAGCGGGGGTTCAAAGTTTGGATAGTCGTTTTATTCGACATTTCACACAAGTATTTCTGTTAATAAATAAGTAAATACGTGTTTCAGGATTTTTTTGAAATTGCCCCCCTAAGAGGGTGCAATGGGGCAACAAAGTGTGAAAATCAATATTGTTTCGAATTGCGCTGAAATTTGGCATGCACATAGTTATTACGACGTTAGTTCCCTGTGAGAAAGGATTTTCCGAAATTCACCCCTGAAGGGGATGAAGCGGGGGTTCAAAGTTTGGATAGTCGTTTTATTCGACATTTCACACAAGTATTTCTGTTAATAAATAAGTAAATACGAGTTTCAGACTTTTTCAAAATGCCACCCTAAGAGGATAAACTGGGGTAACAAAGTCTAAAAATCAATATTGTTTCGGATTGCGCTGAAATTCAGAATGCAGATAGTTATTATGACGTAGATACCGCTCAGAAATGATTTTCTGAAAATTCCTCCCGGATACGGAAGGGGGATTCAAAGTTTGTATGGCGAAACAAGATGGGATAAAGTACGTGTTGTAGGATTTTTCTAAATGGGGTAGGTAACAAAGTCTGTAAATTTAGATTTTTAAGGTTTTATAAATATGAATCCCCAATTGCCTTAGTCACGCGATAACATGAAAATGGGTGAACCGATTCGGCTAATTCTTATTTGATGTGTTTAATGATAGAATCGTTTTTACAAAAGAAAAGTTTTAAGTAAATAAAAGGTTTTAACGCGGGCGAAGCCGCGGGACACTTCTAGTGATAGAATAAAAACAATTGTTGCACCATGTAATTTATTTAGCATTTTGATTTTAACATATTTTTTATATTAGTTTATACTCATTCGAAAATAGTATATTTCATTACAAGTGCGGAAAGGCTGTCATTGCAAAGAGTTCCGATAAATGTCAACCCGAGCCGAGGCGCAGCCGAAGGCGAGGGTTGACAGTCGGAACAAGTTGCAATGACGGTTCCGCACGTGTACTGAACGACCAAAGAGAATATAAATACTATGAACGACTATTTTTAATACAGTTGCGAAAAAACGAAGCAATTTAATAAAATAATAAAAACACAATAAACTCAACTAACTTAACATTTATTTTTTATAAAAGTTATAATTCACATATACATTGAAATTGATACAGTTTTTTATACTAACTGGCGTTTTCTCTTCTCTCCACGCAATAAATTCGTCGTACTATGTAGATATGTAGCGACTTTTTGACTTTTCCGGTAAAATGTTCTCCGAAGCATTTTGTGCAATTATACCGGTTCCGGTGATGTTCATTCAAAAAAACTACGGTCAAAATTACTCATTTTTTGCAACAAACAACTAAACTCGCAAAGAAAAATTCTGAAAAATGGCGCCAACTGTAGTATATAAGCAGAGTTTTTTTTTCTTCACCTATTCTGGTAAGCAAAGGGAACTATGCCCATACAGCCAAGTCTTCAGTAGATTTTTTTTATTGATATGAAATGAAAATGAAATTTAAGGAGATGAAATGAAATGAAACCTTACTTAACTCATTCAATCAAATCATGAAATCTGATATTGAAACAAATTAGTAGCTTCTTTTTAGAAATATACGCATTTGCATGAATCATAAAAACTTCTATGAATTTTTTTAGTAAAAACTTCATGGTTGGTTTTTCTTTTTAATAGACATTATTTTGACAGTTGGGAAAGAGAACGCACGAGTTCGGGAAAGGTAAAAAAAAAGCACGAGTATGTAATAGCCCACATCCCGAACGCCCCGAACGCTATACGTCCCTGCAATACGCCACTTATTGAGCAACTGTATTAAAAAAAAATCTACATATCATACATATCCTAATACATGTCATAGATTTGGAAAAATATTAGATGTTCACATAGCGTTCATAAAGTTATTTAACTTAATGTAAACGCATTTAATTACAAAACTTTAAAGAAAAAAGAAATAAAGCGGTCGCAGGTATCAGTTAAAGGTAATAAAAAGTTATTACTTGGCTTAGAGTATATTAAAGAAAACAATTAATCTGTATCATTATATATATTTAAATTCGTTATTTGACTTATTACAATTTATCGACGCATTTGATTTTGATTTTCCTTTTAACGTTGTTATTAATTTTGACCTTAACTTTGACCTTAATAATAAGTTTCTTCAGGAGCTCGGACATTTCTGGGTCCTCGTCCGAATCTTCATCACTGTCTTCTTCTTCCTCTTCTGGTTGAGGAGTAGTAGTAGGTAAGGTAGTGGGTGGTTGGGTAGTTGGCGCTAGGGTAGTAGTTGGCGCTAGGGTAGTAGTTGGCGCCAGGGTAGTAGTCGGCTGAGTAGCTTCCGTGGTTGTAGTGACCGGTGCTACAGTTGATTCATCTTCCTCGTTTAGGTTTTCGAAATCAATACCACTGACTTCCTTGAACCAGCCTAGGAAAGGGCCAGGTCGAATAAAACCTGGAAATAATAATACAGTTTTAAGATAAGGTGTTAAAGTAAGTTGCTATCGGGTTAAGAAAAAATTGGCAATCTTTACGTCTTACGTATTCAGTTTTTGATTAATTTATGCCATAGTTCGTTTTTTTTGTGTTATTTTAGTGAGTAAAGGTGGATGGATGTTTGTTACTATTTCACGAAAAAACGGCACAACAGATTTGGATGAAATAGATGGTGTATAGTATAAAATCTAGGATACAGATTTTTTGATGAGCAGTTGTTAACACATCTGATCTATCATAAAAAAACCGACCGACCTACGTACCTAGTATTATTCTATGCATGACCTATTTAATTTTAGTTTGAAATTTGATTTCCAATGCATGAATATTTATTAAGAATCAATATTATACACAAGAGATCATCTGGAAGAGAAGAGGCGAAGATCGGGCTCAGTGGCGCATCTTGGGAGACGCCTACGTCCAGCAGTGGACTGACACAGGCTGATGATGATTATGATGATGATGATTATACACAATATTAGCGTACCGAAATGAATTAAATTTCAATTTAAACCTAGATTGAAACAAACGATATTATATATTATTTTATTAATAATTAACGCGGGCAAAGCCGTAGGGCACATCTACTTATAAATCAGGAATGTAGGTTATTTATGGTCATTATCTCATAAGAACATTGACTTACCAGCGGGGAGACCAGAGTGGCAGCCAAAGTTGCCGCCAGCCACGAAGGACGCTACTCCGACTAGGATTGGTTGGCCATCACCGTTCACGTGCACTAGAGGGCCACCACTGTCACCCTGAAAATATCATTTTGTAGTGTGTTGTGTATATAAAAGTAGGCACTACAACAAAACTTGTATTCGTATTTTATAAGGTAGGTAATAGGTAGTTACGTAATATAAAAACTATAAAATCAAATCTAGTTAAAATTCGCTGTCTATAGGAATCCTAACATCTAGAAATTCTCAGTGCACATTTGTTACAATATACCAAAGATATTATGGGTCACTTTTAATTGTTATCTTATTGTTTTTGCCGCGCCTTACTAGGTGTACTCCGGGCTTATGGGTTTTGGGTCTTAAGGTCCTTTTTTACCTGGCAAGTGGACTGCGAGGTGACGTTGTACCAGCCAGCGCAGATAGCGTTGCTGTTGATGAGTGCGCTACCGAAAGTGAGGGCACACGCGGCGTTGCTTACAGCACGCAGGTACACCCAGTTCAGCACCTCTGGTTGAAGACCTGTACATGGGAAAATGATTTGTTAGTTTGTTTGTGGAAGCGATGATGAATAGCTCACAGCAAGACACGTGACGTAAGAGGTAGGTACTTACGCGAGTTATGCATGCAAAATTTAAGTCAAAAGTATTGGACAGCTAATAGCTTTACAAATAATGAAATTTAAAATATACATAACTAATAAGCTGTATGTTTTAATTTTTAATGATACGCACCATCGGTCCAAAGCCTGCCCCAACCGCTGGCGACGACCACTTCACTATCGTAGTTCTTGAACGCCTCGAACGAGGGCTGGATGCGGATGGGTTGGATTTTATCTGGTAAATAATATTAACATTGTATCCTATGAACCACCTACGTAGTTGTTGGTTACAGAGTGTAACTCCGGATCAAGCCGGACCCCGAACCTCCGAAAAAGCATGACGTACTTTGAGAAGCTACATCACGAAGAATAAGTGAGTATAGCGTTTCTAAATCCAGGGTTACAAGAGGAGAGTGGAGTAGATAAGCGTGGAGGCCCATCACCGTCAAATTGAAGATGGTACCAAAAAACCAGGCAGAAAGATAAAAGGCTAAGTGAATAGGTAGTAAGTATAAAGTATAAGTAAATCCGAAGGATACTAAACATATTGTTATCAGAATATCTACGATATCAACCTTGATTGAGAAGTACCTAATACTGCGACAGCAAGAATTATATTTTTTTTTATGCGAAAATGGGTAGCGCTTGGCCACTATCTCAACTGATGTTAAGTGACGATGCGGTCGATGATGTGGCGCGCTTACCCAAAAGATACCTATATACTCGTAATATATGATGAAGCATATTTTGTCTGATAACGTAGGTAATGTCCGGATTGAAAATTATTTTGACTTTTTAAACTCATTTTCTGCAATGCTACTACTACTACAGGCAGTCTCAGATTTCTAAGTAACGGTTTATTTAAAGCACAGACCTAGGATTCACTAAAGATTCGGCCACACCACGGCATCTTGCGTGCGCGATCTCGGCGGCGATCAGATAGCGCAGTTGTATAAACTATTAAGCTTTACTGTACGGACTGGTTCACACCAAACGCGATCTTCGGCAATTAGAAAACGATTGAAAATCAGATCGCGAACGCAGGACGCATGACGCCGCGGTGTGGTCGCACCTTAAAACGTAGTGAATCCTAGGTCTGTGATTTAAAATATAAAGGTATAAAATATTAGTAGAGTATAAAATATTACTAGAGTAGGTGACAGGGCGCTGCAACTTGATAATGGAGATATCGTTGATTTGCACAGTAGCGACATTGTTGTTGTCATACGTGGGGTAGTTCCACCATTCAGTTGTCTCGAAGATGTACTCAGGAGTGGTCAGGCTGGTGACACCGGCACGGACGACCAGCGTGATACGACTACAGAACAGAACAAATTAAACATTACTTTCGATGTCAGTTCAGTCATTCAATTCAAGTATGTCAAGTTTAAGTGCTATTCTTAATTTGTAAAGTATGAAGTAAAAATAATGTTCAGTAGACTCGTTAGGGAGAGCTTGGTTGATCTATAGAAGTATGATCAGTATATTTTAGCAAATTTGAAGATGGTTTTAATGAACTATCCTGATATTTTTATAGTCTGCGATATGCTTTCGTATTACTGAAATATATATGATAATGATAGTATTTAATATTGTGGTAGCAGCTGCTTTATTAATATTCAATCATAAAAGTTGTCTTAAATCGTAACTAGCACCTCGTCTCTATTCTCGTCCTTGTCCGAGAAAAAACATAGAGTGACTGTTCCCACCCAGATTTTGGAAATGTCTTCTTAACCGGGTATAATACCCGGTACTCGCTGGGTCGATAGGCGTTATGTTATTACCTAGCTGTGCAGTGGGCAGCAGAGATGAGCCAGCTGCGAGCGACCACGGATCCTCCACAGGCACTGACACCGCCAGCTGCATCCACCATCCTCAGGGAGACCTGGTGAGGGTGCTGTCCAGGGACGGCCTCCCACCCTGACACGATGCGCTCATTGCCTAGGGACGCTTTGGTACCTACGAGAAACATTGTATACAATACAGGTTTTCTTTGATAATATATATCTTACTTCTGAGCACAACACTCGTTCGAGTAAATTGTAATGGGTAGGTCTGCTTTGACAATTATTACGATTCTATAGACGAAGAATGCACAACGAATTTGAAAGAAAATAATGTAAAATATTACTCTTTATACTGGAAGGATAGCTTTACAATTATCATATCGGTAACGCTCTTGGCGAAGGAAACATCGCGTCAGCTTAATGTTAGTGATCGATGTAAAACCCGCTGCCGGCAAAACTTGGCAAAGCACAGGATCTAAGATGGTTATTGCCGTGTTTTATTTAAGTAAATATGTCTTGTCTGTCTTGTACAGCTTGTCTCTAAAGATGATAACGAATGATAACATAACCAAGAATGTTGAACTGATCATCTGTGTAGGTATATATTATATACCCTATTTATTGCTATAAAATCACTCAAATCAAATGTAAGTTAAACAATATTATTAAAAAAATCTTAAAATATTATTAAATAATAAATAAGTGAAGTTATAGGTTGTTCTGCCGATAGTTTGGAACATTCCATAACATACCTGCCGCCAGAGCATCTTCAATGAAGACAGGCTTCGCAAATTCAGCTGGCACCTGTAACAATTCGTAAGAAGGTTTATTTTTTCAGTCACCAGACACGTATACATAACACTTTAAATAGGTATTATAAATCTCATAAAAAAAGTTCTTTTAAAATAACCATTAGTCACTGAATCACAAAACGAATATAGGTACGTACCTGTTATATTTTAATGATTTTTTAGGTTGCAAACAAACAGGCCTATTTCTCCTGAGCAAGTGACGACTAATAAACAAATTGCTTTAATCCAGTCCACATAATGTTTTTTTTTTTATTGAGGAAATCCTTAATGGTTAGGTACCACTCGCTCGGGGGAGCGAGATGGTTATGTGGGAGTCACTGCTTGGAATGCAGCATACTACTAAACATCTGGGGTGAGCAATTCTACACTGAAGTGGGGTAAGATGCGGTCGCGCTAGCATTAATCTTGTATTTGTTCAGCGAGGGGACTAAGCCACTGCTATCCAAGTTACTATCCAAGAAATACAGCGGGAATACTAGGACCTATTTAAAAATCTCGTAATATTGTTATCAAAAATGTTAAACAATATGGTAAGTAGGTAGTAAGTGGTAAAGTCGTATTTTTTATAAAGCCTTAGAAACTCCTAAACTACACGTGATAAAACCGTCGTATTTATGCTCGTTTGATTTGGCTTGACTTACTTTGGTTCTTTGGTTGGATCATAAAAAAACTTTTTTTAAAAATATTAAATGTTTCATTTTCAAAGAATGGAGTATACTGTTAATATCTTGTTAACAAAAAAATTAAATATGCATGGTTCCTTACCTGGCCAAAAGCCAGTGCCGCTAGTACTAGGCCTGTTGTCCAAAACATTTCTGCCGGCACTGAGAGGTAGCGGAATCATCGCAGCTATAAAATCAATTATCGCAGATCAGCGGAGCGGTGGAAAACATACGAAATCAAAGCAATCGGATCTAATCACCGATAACAAACTCATTAAATCATAGTATACACTCTATTATAATCGCTGATAACGACAAATGTGACAGATGATAATTACCGTGATTCGCATTTCAATGCTACTGAAATCCACTTTGCTGCTTTGTTTAATTTTTGCTAAGCATCATACCCTTATTTGCAGATTATATAATAAGGTATACCTAAACTTATCTGATTCTATAGATCCTAAGGCTGAGCACGCACTACGCTTTTATTCATTGCGAAATAAAACCGTAGTGTATTATGTACAAAATATACGAACGATTTTCTCCGTAGTGCGCGGACTTAAGCACATTGGTGTTGTTCACAGATTGACAAATCAAAATTGCAGTGCGTGCAGACAGTAGTTCATCTATGTACATCCCTAGAACAGAGCCGCACCGCTGACGCTGCGGTGACGAGGTATATAGAGGCCCAGTTGACACTCTAATCTATTTATCAGTTACCTCTTAATCATCTCATGTAGTCATGCATTTCTCGAGGCGACTTTAAGGTCAGCCGATTATTTTGAGATTTGTATGTCAGATTATTTGTGTCGCCCGCCGGTGCCACCCCGCCGCACATCACACGTTCATGGAAAAACCATCGATTTGTATCTCTACTGCCAATAACTAATGAGAGTCAAGCAAGAAATCGAGAAAAAACGGTCGCAAATGATCAACAGAAAAGTCTTTCATCATGATAACGCCAGACCACACACATCATTGGCCACAAATTATAAATTGAAAGAGCTTGGTTGGGAAGTGTTAATGCGTTCACCATAATATAGTCCTGACCCCCCAGGAGGTCGCGACCCACACGTTGAAAAACACTGGTTTAGAAGAAGCAACTTTTTCCCTGATCTTATGTAAGTATAATAATAAGTAGCGAAAGGAACATACATAAGTAGTTCCTACCGAGTGTCCCGCGACACCTTTTGCTCTATTTTTTCTAAAAAAATGTTCTTTTTGTTACCCTTCCCAAAATAATTATTACGTATCTTGTTTATATTAATTAAATACTTACTTGGGAAAAAACGCAATATATCACGTCATCCCTTATCTAAATTAAATCTTATCTTAGCCACTAATTTTATCAGATTTAGGGTGAATGTAGACTGCTTTAGTCTTGGGACTCACGTGTTAGATTATTGGGTCGAGATAACATTAAAATAATAAAATTGATGTTACATGCCTTGTTATTTTCAATCCAAACTATCTAGGTACGTGGCGGTCTAGCAAAATTATTGTTGACAGGCACGCACTTGACCATTGGCCCACAGTGGCGATGCGGTCTACGCTGGCATGGTGATAGCCTGGAAGTGGCCTTGAGACAAGGAGGTGGAGAACATCCACCGAGTGTAATCTGTCTGGCATCATAAATGTCCTTGTTCAATGAGTGACTCGAGACACGTGCGAATGCAACCACCATTTTGTTTTTCATGCGTTAAATCACGATGTTAATCTTTATTACTTACTACTAATTTAATACTTACTACTGTCAAATGTTCACCGCCTCATCTTACTGGGGCACAACACAACAGATTTAAGATTTTTAGATGTAACATGCATGGCCTAGGAAGATAGATTGTGATCCATCATTCTAGAGCATGGCAGTAACAGCGCTGCAGAGTAGTAGAGTAGGAAGTGACATTTTAAAGCTGTGCTTCTTAAAGATTTGTGCCATTTCATGCGTTCACTGGAGGTAGTTAGGTTATTTTATAAGTGCCTGTATGTCACTGTAACACATTTTATGTAGAAGCATGCAGTAGGTACACGCAACACTACATTGAACACACAACACACTTGAAACAGATGCAGACGACGCCGCGCGGCCGTCTGATAGTAAAATTATTCTCACAAAAGTAACACATGACAGTCACCCTCACAATTCAGCAGAAATTCAAACGCATCGACGGTTTTCAGTAATTAATAATTATTTGCTAGGTTTTGGGTAAAAGATAAAATGTACGTCATTATGTTTCGGCTACTTACAAGATAGCATCTCGAGCCCCTGACTTTGATTCTTATAATTTAAAAAATATATATTAGGATTTAGAAAAAGCAGATTTATATCAGTGTGATTAGGTTATTTTGCTTCTACGATATAATAAGATTAGGAAATTACGGATCTATTAAATGCTGAATCTGTTTGTCGGCTTTTTTGAAAAGATTTGTCTGCAGATTCAGATACTTTAGTCAGATAGTTTGCAGGAACCTACCACGTACTGTATTTATTAAAAACTAGCTGTGCTTCGCAGTTTCACCAGCGTAGACATCATCCCCGTTGGAATATCGGGATATACACCCCATGTGTTATTCAAGGGCGTCGCCAAGGGGAGCAGGCGCAGCGGAGCACCTCCTAGAAATTAAAATAAACCCGGCTAAGTCGAGTTTAACTCGCCCACCGAGGTTTCCGTACCAACCAATTAAGCTAGACCTCTAAATTGTATGAGCGCTCATATAACTCAGAGGTCTACCTTAATTGGAGCTAACTATGTATGTATGGGGACATCCTTTAATTTTCAACTTTTTCTATTTTTTGGAATTTTTCCATTATTTGTGCTCTAAGACCTTGCTTATAACCAAAATTGACAATTCTAGGTAAACCGGAAGTACCCTATAGGTTTTGGGTCGAAAACCTATAGGGTACTTCCCGTAGACCTAGAATCATGAAATTTGGCAAGAAGCAAGGTCTTACAGCACAAATAAAGGAAAAATTCCAAAAAATAGAAAAAGTTGAAAATTAAAGGGTGTCCCCATACATACATAGTTTACGCCAATTAAGATAAATTAAGAAGGCCTCTGAGTTATATGAGCGCTCATACAATTTAGATGTCTAGCTTAATTGGTACTGACCAACGTTGGTACGGAAGCCTTGGTGGGCGAGTCCAACTCGACTAGGCCGGTTTTATTTTTTAGTAATGTCCCGTTTAGAGTGAAAAATAAATGGTCACGTTATCTATAAGGATTTTTTATTAAGAATCGGATAACATCATATTGCCCATCTCGATAGCGATACGGCACCGAATTATTATCGCAATATGTGTAAGTAACTACGTATTTAAATAAATATACTCGGTAACTACCATTCATTAGTCTTAATTCTAGTAGAAATATGCGGATGGGGTACTGGCAATACCTACACCTTCGCCTGATATTTTTTATATCATAGGCTTTTCATACTCACCAACGTAACTTAATATAAAAGTATCTAGATGGCGCTGTTCTCCTTGTTAATATTGTCTAAAATTTAGACCACAATTTAGACGCAAACAAGATCTCATACCGGAGGGTCAACTCAGACCGATACGCGACGCGGCGCACACTTATTGAGAGTTATACATTAAACTGGCCAAGTGCAAGTCGAACTCACACTCGTAGGGTTCCGTACCACACTACAGTATTTTATAAGATCGAGCAAAAAATACCACTATCATTTTTCGCCAGCAAAAAATAATAATTAATAAACATTTCGTTTCTTATAACGCCATCTAACGTCTAACAAAGGTGTTAGGGATCGACATTTCAATATAACGCCATCTATGGCACGTTTGACACTAATGGTTTCCAGAGGCCACCATCAATAAACAGTGAGTTACACACATATTAATCACTACTGAAGTACGAAAACTATACTGGAATGAGTAACTTATCATTCATTTCGAATTATAAACAAACACAGAGAGTAAATAAAAAGAAAGCAGTTACGTTTTTAAAAAGAGTATAGAGGGTACCTAACCTGTCAAACGAATTCAAAAATCTAACTCCCACTATTTGAAGTTAATACAATTGTTATTATTACTGCCATCTACTGAGAAGAATTAACAAGGTCTGCCTAGGTGACCGAACAGGTCGCGACATCTACCAAAACTCTAACGAACTAATTTGTAGCATCGCTATTAAAAAATCGAATTATACGAAGTTTCACTTAAAGTACTACAGAGTGCGCTGGTAGTGGCATAAAAGTATACAAATTACAAAATAAATAGAGGGCGACACTAGTAGCTTCAAAATGTCAGAACAAGCAATGACAGAAATGCTTAACGCGCTTAGAATGCAAATTAGAGAAGATAACGAAAGAAGTTTGGAGAAAGTGCAAGAAAGTATAACTCAAAATATATACAAGAAAATAGATGAAAAGTTTAATAGAATAGATATGGAGATTAATAATATGAAGGAAAATCAGGAAAATCATGAGCGGAGGCTGGACGAATTTGACAAGAAACTCAGACAGAGAAACCTCATATTTTTTGGCATTCCCGAGGAAAAAAACACTTATTCAGAATTAGAACAAATAATTTTAAACATTGTAAACTTAAAAATGGGCATTGAATGCATAAGACTAGAAATTGAGTACATAGGAAGAATAGGCAAGAAAAACACTAAACCCAGACCTATAACATTGACACTCACTACGCTTGGCAAGAAAATACAAATTCTTCAAAAAAAAACAATGCTTGATAGCTCCGGCTTATACATCAAGGAAGACTATCCGCCAAAAATATTAGAAATAAGAAAAAATTTACAGCCACAGCTCCAAGAACAAAGAGAGAAGGGAATAAATGCCATGATTAAATACAATAAAATTATTATAAAGGAAAAGAAAAATAATAAACGCGCTTTGCCAAGTAGCCCAACTAATACATTTTCGGAAACTAAAACACAACAAAATAAAAAGTTTCAGTCTTTAAAGACAAACAAAACTGCTTACTCTACTAGTCCTACAATTAAAACTAAAACTAATGGGTCCTGCCAAAATATGAGCAACCAGACTATTGCATCCTTTATAAAGAGAACAACACCCCAAGCAGAAAAGGCTCACTCATCACAAGAAAAAGATTAGCAACTAACATCGGCACCCAAACCCAAAAACGAAAGAACCACTCTACGGAACTCGAATATAAAGGGTAAAAAAATGAATAACAACAACATAATTACTCTCCCAATACGGGTGGTCGCCGCGGGAGTTACAGACCATAACCCTCCATACAAAACCAACGCAACAAAAAACAAATGTTCATTATTATTATGCACTTACAACATACGCTCTCTTAAATCCAGCAACCGGATTATAGAACTAGAGCACGCCTTGAAGAACATTAAATACGATATTATTGGTTTATCGGAAATAAAAATTACCGGTGAATGTATAATTGAAAAAAACTAATATATTTTAATGTACAGAGGAGACAAACGCGGAATTAACGGTGTGGGATTTCTGATTAAACAATACCTTAAGAAATATATAATTGACTTCAAAACATACTCCGATAGAGTCGTAAGATTAGATCTCAATATAAACGAAACCACTCTGACATTAATTCAAGTATATGCACCAACAGAAAAGGCGAAAGATAGAGAAATAAATACATTCTACAACGATTTACAAAAGGCTTTAGTAAATACCGGACGAGATACATTAATATTAGGCGATTTCAACTCAAAAATAGGACAACCGCTCGAAAAAGAAAGTGAAATATGCGGCCCCTATGGGTACGGCGAGAGAAATGATAGAGGAGAGGCACTAATAAACTTCTGTCAAGAACAGAGATTAACAATTACAAATACAATTTTTATAAAAAATACAAAACAAAAATGGACTTGGAAATCACCGGATGGAAAGACAAAAAATGAAATTGATTTTATACTTGTAAAAGAAAGAAAAAAAGTTATGTATTTGGATATTATTAAAACAAATTTCTCCACCGATCACAAATTGCTTCGAGTCACCTACGACATTCACATGATCTAGAAAAAAATTCGGACAAAAACAAAACAACTACACTCCAATAGAGACCGAGTACTTGAAAATTTTAATGGAAGCGCAAATTGAAAATATTACCACAGAAAACATTAATGAATCATATAAATCGACTATATCTGCAATCCAGCATTATGTAGAGCAGTTACCAAAACATAATAATCTACCCGAACAAATTATGACAACGGAAATAGAAACACTAATTCAAGAAAGAGAATCGTTAAAGGAAACAGCTTCTAGGTCCCGAGAACAAAGACTCCGACTTAAAACGCTGCACCGAAAAATTCAAAAGAAAGTGAAATCTAACAGACATAACATCAGAATGAAAGCAATAGAAAACGAACTAAAGACAAGAAGCTCTACAAAATTTAGTAAAAAAATATTTGACAATAAACGAGAATGGATCAAGTCTGTAATAACAAAAAAAGGTCATAAGACGACAAATAGAAAAGAGATTTTAACAACAGCTACATATTTTTACAAATCACTTTATTCTAATAACGATGGCCATGTAGAGGATATACAAGAAAACTTGGAATCTACCGCGCAAATGGAAATACCAGCTTTCCTCGATTCAGAGCTAGAGCGCGCCATAAAATATCTTAAAAAGAATAAAGCTCCAGGAAAAGACAAAGTAAGTTCGGATACTATAATTGCGATGATAGAGCCTTTAAAGGCACACTTAACCAAGATGTTCAACAACATTATCTTGCAAGAAACAATCCCCGATGACTGGCATACTTCAGTTATAACCCTGCTCTATAAGAAAGGAGATCCCTGCCAAATTGACAACTACCGACCTATAAGCCTTCTACCAACAATTTATAAACTTTTCTCATCGGTATTACTATATAGAATGACAAAACTCCTAGATGATCAGCAGCCGTGAGAGCAAGCCGGTTTCAGAAAAAGGTTCTCTACAATAGACCACATATTTACTTTGACTCAATGCATAGAGAAGTATAATGAATACGGAAAAACAATGTACATAGCTTTCATAGATTACACCAAAGCTTTTGACTCTATTTTGCACTCACACCTATGGGAAAGTCTAAAGGAACAGGGCATACAATCTAAATACATATGTATGCTCAATCACATATACAATCACGCTTCTGCTAAATTGAAATTAGAGACGATAGGACCACAATTTAAAATAAATCGAGGAGTTAAACAAGGAGATCCTATATCGCCAAAATTATTCACCGCCATCCTTGAGAGTATGTTCAGAAAACTTGAATGGAAATATCACGGAATCAATATCAATGGAGAACGACTTACTCACCTTAGATTCGCGGACGACATTGTATTGCTCGCAAAAAACCACGACAGCCTACAGTACATGATCTCTACACTGGACAGCGAGAGTCGCAAAATCGGGCTACATATGAACTTCTCCAAAACAAAAGCCATGACAAATGGAAAACACATACCGATACTCGCAAATGGTACGGTAGAGTACGTCAACGAATACGTCTATTTAGGACAATCAATATCTTTTGCCGATGCTTCAGCAAAGGAAATCACCCGACGAATCGCCATATCATGGAAAAAATACTGGATGAACAAGGATGTATTCAAGAGTAACCTACCCGTTGCATTAAAAAAGAAACTGATGGATAACACTATCCTACCATCACTTTTATACGGATGTCAAAGCTGGGCCATTACGAAGTCTCTGGTTTCGAAGATAGCCACCTTCCAAAGAGCCGCAGAAAGATCTATGCTAGGCCTAAATCCTAAAGACAGAGTTAAAAATACAGACATCAGGAAAAAGACAAATATTATTGACGCTGTGGAGATGCTCTGCCATCTGAAATGGATGTGGGCTGGACATGTAGCTAGAACCAAAGACGGACGATGGAGTGAACGAGTCCTAAACTGGTATCCACGAGAAGACAGCAGGCCGAGAGGACGTCCGAGAAGGTGGTGCGACGACATTGTCAGTGTCGCCGGCAACACTTGGACAAGACAAGCTCAAGATAGAGACAAATGGAAAAGTATGGAGGAGGCCTACACACTCTTCTGGGTGCCCGAGAAAAAATAATTATTTTAATTGTATTAACTTCCTTTGTAAATATAATATTACTCGGAAATAAAGGCTATATATATAAATAAATAATGGGACGTTTACCTAACTAAGCGTTCATAGATGGCGTGAAATGCCGAAAAAAACACGTTTCTTGTATGGGGACCTCTATAGTTTTTAACTTTATTCTGTTTTTAGTATTTGTTGTTATAGCGGCAACAGAAATACATCATCTGTGAAAATTTCAACTGTCTAACTATCACGGTTCATGAGATACAGCCTGGTGACAGACGGACAGACAGACAGACAGACAGACGGACAGCGGAGTCTTAGTAATAGGGTCCCGTTTTACCCTTTCGGTACGGAACCCTAAAAAAGAACTTTATTCACTACACAAAAAGATCACAATTCATTGAATTAGTTCGGCGGCTTCCCGCTGCGCCGTGCCATAGAAAAGATAATAATACTACGTGGCCGTGCGACGCAGCGGGAAGCCCCGTGATAAGCAATTGAACTTTATAACTATACATAATAACATACACATTGCATTGAGATAATTTGGTGGCGTCGCGCGTTTTGCTGCGCCGCGCGAAACCAAAAGCATCGTCGCGTCGCGTTGCGGTGTGAACTGACCCTTAGACTCTAAATGTATGAGATCTTTCGTCACGCAAACGATATTTTCCGTGATGTTAGAACACGATACACTTGCTTCCTCGTCAAACATATAAAAAATGTGAACTTTATAATTTATAATATTAGCAGGAAGTTGGATAAGCTAGCGTTTGACCACTACCTCGCCTGGAAGGAAAGCGATGATGTGGTCGATGAAGGGTGCACATGAGCACGCTAGGCCTAGCTGGAGAATAGGTACTCTGACTCCATGCGCTGTGTGCTGCAGGACAACAGTACGGTTATGCACATTTTGCATAATGTATTCATGATGGTAGTAAGCTGCTTTTTGGTAGCAAGTCAGGCGGAACATCGATATAATATGCTCCTACGACCTGTGTACGAACACCCGTGCTAGGATTCGAGCCGGCGACCTCTCGCTTCGAAGTCAAGACATCTGTCCTTTACGCCGACGGTTAATAAAAGTGTTAACGTCTGCATACATAACAGTTGTGGAACGTAACTTTATTATAACTAAAGTTAGGTAGGTATTAGAAATGAAACATAGGATGTAGTATTGGATACATTTATAAAACACTCAGTGCAACAGACCTAGTCAATGAGTTAACGCATATCACATCTATCCTGCTCTCGCAGGGTTATGGCCGGGACCTGACGACTGTCACTTGCCAGGATAGTAAATATCACTTTTTAACCGACATCACAAAAAAACGAGGAGGTTCTCAATTCGTCTGTTTTTTTTTTTTTAAATAGCAATGCTTGAAATATAAGTTTACAAAGAGGACGCATACCTGGACAACATTTTTACCGCCCATTTTTACGTCAAAATCCTATCAATTCACAACGAATTAGCCTAGCCTATCACATTATAAAAAGGTCATATATAAAGGTTTCAAAAAAGTTTTCGGCAGAATTACGACCATTCATGTCACGAGATAATAGAAATCTTGGAATAATAGAAAATTGGGTAAACATGCTACATATTATAATGCATAAGAAAGTTTCCAATTTTAGTCGATTGTTCAGTTTCTTAATTTAGCTTCAAAATATGGGTCGCCAATGACACTGTCATTTGTCCAGTAGAGGAATCAAAAAGCCTAGAAAAAAATTACCATCGACGACCTAGTCGTTTAAAAAAAAACCCCGCATTGACAGCCGTCAGTGGCCAGCAAGCATTTATCAAATAAACTACATTAAAATGACATCAACACTGGTAACATTCCGCACATTAATATTAACATCACACTATCTTATCGTACCATACGACATACATCGACCACATAGGAATAGAAGACACTCAAAAAAAACACACGGCCGTTTTTTTGATAATTCTTGACGAGGTATGAGATATAGTTATAAATATTAAAATACGGGACTTATCGCGCTTAAAACATTGATTTTTATTTAACTCGACGTTTCAACCAAGTTGCATTGAACTTGGTCAATTTGATCAATTTGAGGTATGAGATTGTATGTAGCGTGTCTTAAAGGTTGTCGCCGACTAGTCCCGCACCGTTCCCATCCGGCAAAAAATGTTCATTAAAATGTAAGCCTTATGACGTTCACTGTACTTTCACAGACTTTAGAAAGTCTGTCTACAGTGAAGATTTTAATAAACATTTTTTTGCCGGATGGCAGCGGTGTTGGACTAGTCGGCGACAACCTTCATCCCGGTTGACACCAAACCAAAAAGAGGAGATAGAATCAATACAATTAGGTCGCGTTGCGTAATATGACAACATTGACAACATGAAATAAATAGTATTGGTTGTTGGACACATGCTCTCTTCTCTGGTCTTTTGTTCATCATTCGGTGACATAGTTCTACTTAATGCTACATCCAGAGGCAAAAATAGAACTATGCCAACAAACAAACACAACACTTTTCTTGACTAATAATATTGAATTGATATTAAATTAATAATAATAAATGTTCCAAGCCCGTTACTAAGTTATTATGACTAGCAACCAAACCCGGATTCGCACATCTCACACTTCACAAATGCGCATACGTACGAGATAACGGCAAGCTTCTAATCACTCATAAAGATAACGACAATCGTCAAGAAATAACCAAGAAACTAAGTATGTATGTCTCTATAACATTAAAATCAAAATCACAAACCAAACATTGTAATATTCCGTCTTGTATTTATATTTAATGCTGCAATGAATACCGGCCCAAAAATGACCATCGAACGTATTACGCCCAACAAAATATAGTTCAAAAGTATATTTATCCTACCAATAATACAATTAATTACCTGGAAATTCTTGGGCCATTCTATACGCAATACAATATAATATACAAAATATCCATTGAAAAACTTGTCAAACATTAAAGTCATCAAATAGCACTTTATTCTAAACATATAATAATTTCAAAAGCGGCTGCAACGACAGGTAACACACATTTATTTGTAGCTAATAATAATGACAGATTTTTATACAAATAAAATGCTTTGTAAATGCACAATATACATAACTATGTAGGTACCTACAGCGCTACTTCCAGTAACTACTGCTAATTTTAAAAAAGTATAAAAACATTGGAAGAATACAGTAAGCTCATTGCGGAAAACTTCTATCAATAAATTACCTAATAAATATTATAACTACATAATATTATAATCACAAAACTGACTTCAAAATTTGCACAAAAATATCGCTCATCTAAAAATTAGGCCACTTGTGGGTGGATATAACAATATGAAGGAAAGTATTATACGGGGTCCACACCGGGCCGAACGATCCAGAACGAAAGCTCAATAGAGAGAGATGGAGCTATACGCCTGTATAGTTGAGTCTCCTTCCATGAGCCATTCGTTCTCCAGCAGGGCTAGCATGGCAAGGGGACTATTTTGTCTTTCCATCTATCCGTGTTTTGTTTGGTGAAGAAGGCAAATTATAAGTAAAGTTTTTCGACAATTATAAACGCCCGTTGACTTTTAATCAATTCTTTTTCTAAACTTTTTAATACGAAACAAAATCAAAACTCGGGGTTAAACTTCACCAAGCGTTTAAATAGTTGTGTTGATCTCCTGTCAGTGGCGAAAATAGGGAAATAATGTTGTCTTTCCCCCGGGGATAAGGCCATGCTAGCCCTGCTGGTGTGGACTCCGCATTAGACTCGGTTAATGTCACAGACATCAGATGCAGATTTGAGCTTAGGGCATATACACACTATTACGACCAGAAAAATCCTTAACTGGTCATTTAACTACAGGCTTTCTGTACTATTCTCTTATATGTGCATAGAACTGGTAAACTAACATATTATTTACTGATAAATAAAATATTTTGATTTTTTATTTGATAACGAGCCACGTCTAATATGTTTTTGTTATAGCTGTTTGCTTTTTTGGATCATATGTACTTTGTATTTCGGAATATAGTTTAACAGCGACGGGTGTGTTAGTCATAGCCGTACCAGTGAGGATCTACCTTAAAATATGAATATAATTATTATTATTATCATTATACACAATCCAAATATTCGCCGTCAGCGGAACTAGAACCTGCTCCTCCAGGATAACTCGCCTACACAGACCGGGACGGCATGGCAAGGGACATTCAAACGTATCGATATAACAAGTCAATCATTGAAAAGTACAAAAATCCCGACTGCGTGAAAAATAGGTTTATTATAATTTCCTATTCCAAACTCCAATAAGTTATATATATATTCGTATTCGTAATATATATATTCGTAATCACCGTTAAAAATTCTTTATTTTGATACCACACTCGATGTATTTTGAAAAAATAAAATATTTTTTTGGATTACTTTATTATTTTGTTTTTTTTTGTGTATCAGTGTCACTCTCACGACTAAGACGAATCTATTGACACCACTTACATAAAAATACGACAAGCTCTTTAGGCTCTAGGGCGTGCCAAAGAAATATACATACATATACTCGAAAAACATAACCCTCCATCTTTCGCAATCGGATAAAAATACGACATAAATTGCTGATGCTGATTGCTGATACGTTTGAATGTCTATTAGTAAAAAATTAAATCCCTTGCCATGCCGTCCCGTCATGTATCCCTTGTCTGCTTAGGCCTTAACACGCCTTATTGGATTCTATATAATAATATACAAAAATATACAGTGTAGATACGAGTAACACTTATAGAACATAATATTACGTCACACAGCAGAAGCAAACTTAATAATGTTAACAATAATATTAATGTTTAAAAAATAACAAGAAAGTATTTGTCACGAAAAAAAAACTCCATTAGTAAAGATCGAAAAGTTGAACTATATTGACAAACGCAGATTATTTCATAAGCCATTTGTTCAAGTTGGAGAGCGATAAAAACTCAAATAAATGTTGATTTTTATTAACGAAATGGCTTCCTATCTAGAAAGGCAATTAATAAAATAAATGCTTTGATTTGATTTGATCTAAGGGCCAGATTCACTGCTTCCTGATAATGCGTTAGATAGTAGTCTGACGCATGACGCCATATAAAAGCTGTCAAAAATCTGTCAGATTTATTCATATTAGCGCACAGACCTGCTACATATTAAACTCGATCGCGTACACCGGCCCCCATGAGACAGACCTTGAACGGAGTTTGTCGCCTTCTTTTGTATGGACAATGTATATATATACCATACATATAGTATAGACCATATATAGGACTATCAGGTTGTTAGACAAGGACACACTCCCACCCTGGTGTCTCTCAATGGGGCCGTTTTGTTCTACAAAGCAATTACAACCTCATCGTTAAAGCATACGAATTAAATTGAATTTGTCAAAACATCTGCAGTGCAACATCCTTTTTATTATGTCTATGTATTAGCGCTATCAGTAACCGGTGAAACTGGACCTAAGTGTCATAATTATAATTATTTAATCTGTCTAAATACGGGGATTATTCTCTTATCAAAAGCTATTGACAAGTCAGGGGCCGAAACGCAATAGCATTACCTTTTATTACCTACTATTAAACCGAAAAGAATATTTGAGACTGAAGATTTCCATACTTCTACTCAAGATAAAAAGAGATGCCACTAAAGTGCCGTATATCAGCATCTCACTCTAGCCACAGAATAAATAATATTACAAACTATAAGCCCTTGTGATTGGCCCTTTCAAGACATCAAAAACTGTGGGTACTTACATTGCTGTTTTTAGCTTTCTTTAGTCATTAACAACTGCCAAGAAATGAAATTCCTTGCCGGTGTCTGTGTTTCCCGGTATATACTCGTACTTACAAGCAGGCCATCTTCAAATCGCGGGTGAACAGGCATCTTCTAGGTTAGCGTGCTACATCGTCGACTGCATCATCACTTGACATCAGGTGAGATAGTGGTCAAACACTTGCTAAACTGGTATAAAAATAATTTAAGATCGTTTACAAAACTAAAAAACCGACTTCTAATGCCGCGATAGTCAAAGTAGCGAGTAGTTATAAGTATGTCATCAAAGTATACAAATTTGCTTTTATTGTTTATCTCCATATCTCCGGAGATAATTGTCAGATCTCGATAAAATTTGAATGGGACCAAACGGGTGGCATAATCCTTTAAACAAAACATGATTTTTTCAAATCGGTTAAGATTGTACGGAGTTCTAAGGTAAAATAATAAAAAAAAAGAAGAAAAAAACAAACTAGTCAACAATAGGTCCTAACCTAGTTTACTAGTATATATTGTGATCGGTATCCTGTTACTTTATTCTAACATGAAGCTCTGCAGTAAGGCTCTATACAGACGATCAAGCAAACACGCTACAACTGAATTGTAGATTTACGACATTCGTTCTATGTCAAGTTGTTTTGGTCAACTCTCAAACAGTTAGGTACTTTTATATCGCCCTGATTAACCACTCATAACTGCTGTTTGCATCATTATGTCAAAACCACTAAAATTACACATTTACAAAAAGTGTGGTGTGGTTTTATGAAACCACGATGCAAGTGAAACTTTTTGTTTATGTGTAGCTATGGTAGCTAGCTACTATGACAGCAGTTGACATGACACGTTAGCATGTATACAAATATGGCTGCGGAAGCGTCCGCCAATCACAGCTAGACCTAAAGGTTATATATCATATCCACCAATCAGCACCGGATGTAATGAAACATGCATGTCGGTAACATGCGATAAATGGACGAAAAAATGTGGGGTGATGTAATAACAGTTTCACTTTAAAAAATCTGTATCATATATCTATAAGAATATTTTTCTACAAAAGCGTGTTAAACGAACGGTCTGTATAGAGCCTAAAGTTTTCGGCATATATTGAAAACTACATTCACAAGTAGGCACAATCTTAAGTCCTTATACAAAAACATCATCTAGAACATAACTATCGAGCGCTGTCTCATTCTCTCTTAATATTCAAATATGAAAAAGAAAGAGACAAAGCATTCCATAGAAAGGTTTTAACATAGAATTGTTTAATCGGAAATGCATACTGTGAATATACCTGATTAGATAGCTAAAAACTCTTGCTATCCTTTTCTTACTTCTTCTTATAGGTAAGAAAAGGATAGCAAATAGCATTTGCGAAGCAGTAATAAGGTTTTATCTTTCGATAGTGTACGTTGTTGTTCATCAAGAGCGTTATTTTACAAGGACAAAATACCAACATTCCATGTATCCCAAACTTTCATACTTTAAATCTAACATTCATATATATCTTTACAACATTTAGAAACAACTTTTACACTATGGGCCTTTAAATATATAACAATATTTTTGAAATATTACATAGTCATGGCACCATTTGTTTTCTATAACAATTTACACGTAATATGGGGTAGTAGCGAAGTTGAGCTTCTTTTGCCAATAAGAATTGATATCATACAAATTATAAAAATCTCATAATCGTAATAATAAGTAATGTCGTGTGTGATTATGACATTTTTATGATTTTAACGAACTAACTAATTTTAATAACCTGTCAGTAAGTTGGTTATCCAGGAAGAATCAAGGGGTTCATACCAACAAAATAATAATCTAGCACCCTACCAACACCAACATTTAATTTAGAAACGTTAGCCTCAATGTAATAACAACTATGTAAAAAAAAAAGAGTGTGTGTACTTATGTACACGCGTTAGAAGTTATACTTCTGTGGCGTATGGAAAAAAAATAACTAAAATGCAGTAGTGATTAACGATAAATATTAAAATTAATCAAAAAGATTTTATTTCAATAAAAAGTTTTATTAACGTAAAAATATGACGTTAAATATGACATATACAATTTGCAAAGTCATGCCACCTAGAACTAACTTCACGGTGTAGAATTTAGGTGTCGGTGTGCGCGCGCATCGTACCACCTAGAACTAACTTCACGATGTTAAATTTAGGTGTCGGTGTGCGCGCGCATCGTAAAAATTCACTCTCATCATTTTTCTCTATCGCACCAAAAGAAGTATAACTTCAAAAAAACAAAAAAATATGATTCAACAGATTCAACTTATACTTGTACGAGTGTAATAAGAAGAATTTTTATTTTATTTTTATTATCTTTAATATCTCTCGAAATTTACTCGCTTGGGGCGCTCGGGAATATTATATATAAGTTATATTATTATTGACGAAGTTATTTATGTAAATACATCCCAGTATTATGTAGCGCATAGTTTTTGTGCACAGTTCGTAAAAATACTCCATTATATAAATAGACATTGTAATAATCTAAAGTATTTATAACTTACAATATAGTTATATATTGCTATCCCCTTCTTTCTATTATAGTAAGAAAGAAACGGCAATTCTCGTTACTTAATTTTTGACAGTTCTGGAAACTGCTGTCTTTTACTTTCTACTAAAGTTGGAGAGAGACAGCAATAGTTTACAAACTTGTCTTTTATTAATTTTTTATTTGTTTTTTTTTTTTAACACGGAGTTCAGTATTTTTCACAACGCAACAACAACTGCTGACACTGCACAACTGATGAGCTTTCGTGTGACCACTATCTCGCCTGGTGATGAGCGATGATGCGGTCGAGGGTGGTTAACGCTATCCCTAGAATAAATAGTCTAATCGAAATTGGGGTCAAAATATTGGGTATTTTTATTTTATCACATTATTTACACATAGATGGAAAATTATTTATGAAAAAAAAACAATGCAATATATGAAAAGTTCAACAAGTAACACATTCTTGGAGATTCCTAATAGATCTAAATATATTTTTTCCGTCGATATAATAAATAAGTGGAAGCATCTCTAAGAATTAATTCGTTAAAATGTACAAAACTATACTAGATAATAAATAACATAACAGCTACATCAGTTTACGTCAACATCGTCAAATGTAAAATGGATTAAAAGCTGTTTAAAGGAGCATTCACACTAAATATGACATAAAATGACTTGTATGTACCCATCGCACACCTCGTCAATTCTACACAAAATCATATCTATGACGACTGTCATTGTACGTATTACTTCATTTGGGCATTTCTAATGCCTCTCTGACTTCTAGTTAGAACGTAGTGGTTTCCACAGGCTCTTGGTGTGAATGCACCTTGATGAATGCACAATGCAATCTGTGTCACACAATTTATTATCCTTGAGCTATTTTATTACACATTAAATTTTAATAATTACACTTCCTAAAAGTCGGTTTTGAAGTTAAAAAAAAAAGCTGCTGGAAAATTCATACATAAGAAATGGATAGTGGAACATTGTTAAGATGCTTACACAAAGAAAACAAAGCGAAACTTTAATTTCGGTCTTATTCAAATACAAGTATGTTTTTTTAAAGTTTAAACAGGAGACTCGAGTTCCTTTCTTAATAGTGTGCGATGCGTCTGTATAAAAGTATACGAAATTAAATTGTTGCACTAAAAAGGTATGTAAACTTAACGCCCGTAGCACACCGCCGCGAAACCGTAACAGCGGAGCCGCAGTAATTTCGCCATGTTCTGTCTGTTGTAGGAGACGCGGAACTGCCTGTTCTAACGCATAGATTTGACTATAACTCTGTCTCATTCTCCGCGTGGTTTCGCGGTTGCACCAAAGTCCCGCCATTTTTTTGCGGTGCCCATAGCATACCAGTCCCGCTACAGTTCCGCAGTTCAAACTATTCAAACTACACTTGATCGCGGCGGAATTCATCCAGCGGTTTCGCTATTCGATTATGTTTCGAGGTGTGCTATGGGCGTGATTGCAAGAATCTTTCGCGTCATTTTTGTGTGAAGTTTTTCATTAGGTCCTAAATGTCCTGTAAATTAATCGTTTGTACCATACCGGTCATCAACCACCTGTGGTCGAACACTTATAATATAATGTGACCGCAGAGAGTGAAGCAGAGAAAAAGGTAGAGAAGTAAAGCTTAATTAATAGTACGCACGCTCGAGAAACGCACACATAGACAAAACTCACGAATACGAAGTCCTTGAACATGTCGGAACAATACAAGCGCGAATTTTTACACGACATTTTTCGTATAAAAAAGGGTGTAAAAACGAATCTTCGAGAAATGAAAAGCAGGATGGAATCACATTTTCATCACACCATCACAAAGTTTTTACTGCATGGCAACACTCACTAAGTGCACACATGTTTACGAAACCGGCCTCAGTGCGTTGTTCAGCGGTGGGGGTCTAGACTTGTTATTTGGTCTGAGGGTCCAGTCTACTGCATTTGAAAAATTGCTCAAGATACATACTTAGTGATATTCGATTTTTATAGTATTTGTAAAATATCACAGCCCTAGCACGATCGCCGAGCATAGCTATAAATAATTTATGATCGTACAAAACAAAAAACCGACTTCACATGCCGCGATAATAAAAATATCGACTAGTCATAATCATGTCATCGAGGTATCAAATTTGTTTATATTGTTTATCCTCATATCTCCGGAGATGATTATCATATCTCGATAAAATTTGAATGGAACCAAACGGGAGGCTTAATCTCTCAATACAAACAAATAACTGGCCAAGTGCAAGTCGTACTCGCACTCGTAGGGTTCCGTAACACAGTTAAGTATTCCATAACTATGATTTTTCGTAACTACAAAATTAACTTTGTTTTTCATAGTGTTTGTATGAAAAACAAAGTTATCTTTGCGGTCGCTATATCTCTAAAACTGCTGACTGTATCTCGTTCAAACCAATTTTCGTTGTTAGTTTTTATTGAGATCTACAGCATATATTTTTTGTAGATTTTTCACTCCCATACTTTAAAAGTTAGAGGGGGGGGGACACACATTTTATCACTTTAGGCGAGCTTATCTTTCAAATGATTGACTTTGAGAAAAAATGATTTTAGAAGCCTAAAATGGCTGTGACATACGGACGGACGGACAGACAGACAGACAGACAGACAGACATGACGAATCTATAAGGGTTCCGTTTTTTGCCATTCGGCTACGGAACCCTAAAAAGAATTATTCATATCGGTTTCAATTTCTCTATGCTTAAAGCTAGCGTTTTAATTAGTTTTAAACATTGCAAACCTAGGGGTTAGTTTCACCGGTTCTTGACACAGACTCACTACGCCATATGAAGTTTCCAAAAATCTGTCAGATATGTTCTTAATAGTGGTACCAATCAGCCACTGGTGTCTCCTTAATATTTAAAACACAAATTTATCTTAGCAAGAAACGAAGCTTCGAAAATAATTGTTTTCTTTGTCTAAGCACCGATTGAAAAATCACACCAAATCATCCGACATTCTTAAAGTTACGTCTTTCTTACTTTATTCGGGATTGTGTAGTGCAAAAATTGCACTATATCTAATATAACAGCTAAAAAAAACTCGTGACGTCCCTTTCTTACTCGAGACGTGAGATAAGGGTAGCATTACTTTTGGACCTTTTCGGGAAGTTTCTAGTAACACTGATTCACAAATTTAAGGTTATTCAACGAGCTATGGAGAAAGCTATATAGCTATATATACATACAGTATTTCTCGACTATCGGATCGTATTCGAAATAAACATAAAAAACACGATCAAAAATAGGCTAAAGGTAAATATTGAAGGTAACATTCGTCGTAAAACCGATGGTGTAAATCAGATGTGTTCTGCAGTTGTAAATTAAGCCCAGTCTGAAGGATCTAAAGATAGTCGCTGTCTTTATCTCACTTATGAAGAAAGAAAGAGACGGGAAGAGTTTAAAAGTCATATTTATAGCCCACCATAGATCAAAACCCTTAGAAATTCTATTGTATGGAAATCTGCGGATTAAAGAAAGAAAGACACATACAGCATATATATCTATCAACCTATATACCTGTCCTTCACTCTAGCGTAACAATAGAGAGAGACGACAGATATCCTGTTCTACTCTAACGATCACACTATAAACACGTATTATATCGTCGTTATTGTTACAACACCGAGGATATAGATTTACTCAAATTTACAGAGAGACAAAATAACATTGTTTGTACATCATTTAAATTAAATAACTATTAACAAAGAAGAAAGAAGATGGGAACGAACGAATTTCTATAGGCTTTTGGCCACCACACAACAAGAGATAGTATCGATGTTCTGTCTGACTTGCTACCAAAAACTAGCTTACCACTATCAAGAAGAAAATCTACCCCATAACCTTACGGTGTTCCGGCAGCACAGCCCTTGAGAGCCAGAGTATTCTAGGACTAGCGTGTTCACCATCTTTAACCACATCATCGTTTACCACCAGGCGAGATAGTGTCCAACGCTAGCTTATCAAATTTAAAAAAAAAACACCAGAAGTAGGAACTACAACGGCTAAAATTAATAAATGTCAAAAATATTTGTTTTGTTATTTAAGCAACTCTACAACCCTGCACAAATGAAAAGTGGATATAAAAACCATAGATAGAATGTAATGCTTTTTGTATTAAAGTTTTAGCGTTAAAAACCTCCCAACTCAATTGAGAACTTGTTATATTCATCCGTATATTAACAAAATTAGCAACAATAATATAAACGACAACAGAGATGTGACATGTAGAGATATAGTGGTAAAGCGTTACCCCCATGTTCACATAAAAAAAAATAACAAAATCTTAGCTTGACCCGTTTCCCCGGCAAAGCGTCGACCGTTCCAACTAAACTTTATACACTGAATAAATTAATATAGTAGAGTATAACATAAAACTTAATTTCGCGAACGAAAGCTAACAAAGTAAAATCGAAGCATAATATTAAGTTGCCTCCTTAAAAAAAATAATTGTAAAGTCAAGAAAATCCATACCCACAGTGTTGCTATTTCAATGGACGACAAGTCAAAAGTAAGGTAAGATACAAACACCTACCTAACGCTTTGGTACATTATTGCCGTGTTTATAACGGCGGCGTCGGCATCAACTGCGCTTGTCGTCGCCCCCCGACATGCTCGCGAGCTTGTTCGCCGACAAGCTGGCGGACTTGGGTTTGTCCGAGCTGAAGAATAACTTGAGCGCGCCGGCTGACATCAGATAGAACCAGTATAGCTGGGGCATTAGCAGGATGCAAATGGAGATCTTGCAGCCCGTTGGGAGGGATCTCACAGCCTGGAACAAACATTAGGGGGCGTCCATTAATTCATCATCAGCGTAAACTAGTCCACTGCTGGACATAGGCCTCTCCAATGGCACGCCACTGAGCACGATCATCGGCCACTCTCATCCAGTTCTTGTCAGCCACCTTGCGAACATCATCGCTCCACCTAGTCTGAGGACGTCCTACGATACGTGGTCTTCATTGAAGAACTTGTTTACCCCAAAGGTCGTCGGTTCTTCGATTAATGTGGCCGGTCCATTGCCACTTCAGTTTGCTTATTCGGTGAGCTATGTCGGTGACTTTAGTTTTCTGTCGGATCACCTCGTTACAAATTCAATTCTTCAGAGAAACTCATAGACTAAATAAAAAAGATGGTGCACTGCAGATGTTTTGAGAAGTTCAATTTAATCCGTATGTTTTAACAATACGGTTATAATTGTTTTGTAGAACAAAACAGCTCAATTGAAAGGCACCCGGGTGGGAGTGTGTCCTTGTCAAACAACCTAGTCCTATATATGTTTATTTCAACTAGTATTTACAAATGGTACATAATATAAAACATAAAAATAAAAAACCGGCCAAGTCGAGTTGGACTCGCCAACCGAGGCTTCCGTACCAACGTTGGTAGGTACCAATTAAGCTAGACCTCTAAATTGTGTGAGCGCTGAGAGGCTTGCACTCGGAGGCCTATCTTAGTTGGCGTAAACTATGTTCGTATGGGGACACCCTTTAATTTTCATTTTTTTTATTTTTTGGAATTTTCCCATTATTTGTGCTGTAAGACCTTGCTTCTTGCCAAATTTCATGATTCTAGGTCAACGGGAAGTACCCGGGAAGTAGTTTTCGACCCAAAACCTATAGGGAACTTTCGGTTGACCTAGAATTTTCAATTTTGGTTAAAAGCAAGGTCTTATAGCACAAGTAAAGGAAATTAAATCCGAAAAATAAAAAAATAGTTGTAAATTAAAGAAAAATTTTGTACTTACAAGTCTTCGTGAAAATCTAAATTTGCCCATATCTTTTAATCGTTTTGACTCAGGACCTTCATTTTTATACACCTAATAGGGACCTTTAGGTAAAAAAGGAACCCTTATAAGATCACTTTCTTGTCCGTCCATCCGTCTGTCCGTCCGTGTGTCCCCACCAATGTTCCCAGGAACGGGTGGACCTACCAAGATGAAATTTATACCTAATACTGAAGTATATAGTCTCTATTGGGTGTATAAAAACACAATAAAAAGATATGGGCAAATTTAGATTTTCGCGAAAATTTGTAATTACCAAAATGTGAAAATTTGTTAGTACCCTTAATTTTCAACTTTTTTTATTTTTCGGAATTTTTCCTTTACTTGTGCTGTAAGACCTTGCTTTTGACCAAAATTGACAATTCTAGGTCAACCGGAAGTACCCTATAGGTTTTGGGTCGAAAACCTATAGGGTACTTCCCGTTGACCTAGAATCATAAAATTTGGCAAGAAGCAAGGTCAACAGCACAAATTAAGAAAAAAATCCAAAAAATTAGAAAAGTCGAATATTAAAGGGTGCCCCCCCCCCCCCCATACATACATACTCGTAGTTTACGCCAATTAAGGTAGACCTCTGCGTTATATGATCGCTGATACAATTTTGAGGTCTAGCTTAATTGGTACATACCAACGTTGGTACGGAAGCCTCGGTGGGCGAGTTCAACTCGACTTGGACGGTGTATTTTTGGAACTCAGTTGAAAAATGAAATATAAAACACAATAATGTACCTGTATATAGGAGAGGCCGACATTCGTGCTGTAGATGTAACAGACGTAGGGCAGCGACACCACGCGGCACAGGAAGAATGTGGCCAGCATGAGCAGACCGTTGGCCAGGTAAGCTGGGGACTCCTTGAGCCGCAGCCGTGCGAGGATACCGCGGAGGGACACGAAGGGAGTCGACAGCTCCATGAGGTAGACGAACCCGAAGGTACAGTCCCCTAGGTTGCCGCGGAAGTACTGCAAACAAAAACGAAAACAATTAGGACAATTTTCGTAACGCTCTCGTCACGCATTCACCAGCTTACTCTCCAAACGTTCGCCTCGCCCGATCACACTTTGCGTAACATTCTCGTCACGCATTCACCAGCTTACTCCCCAAGCGTTCGTTCGCCTCGCCCGATCACACTTTGCCTAACGCTCCTGTCACGCATTCACCAGTTTACTCCCCAAGTCAAGCGTGCGTAAAGGAGTTTTACTTCAAAAATATTGGACACGTATTTTTTTATTAACCGACTTCAAAGAAGGTTTTCCAATTCGAACGTATATATTTTTTAAAATTTTGTTCGCGGATAACTTCGTCGTTTATGAACCGATATTGATGATTCTTTTGTTGTTGGAAAGGAGAAATTAATAACGCGGCATTTGAAGTCGGTTTTTTTATTTTTTTAAACTATCTTATTATTTGTAAGAATGTTACGGAACATTACGGAGATATGCTAAGATATTTGAGACAAAAAAGTTGCTTGGTACAAGCAACTTTTTTGTCTCAAATATCAAGTATCAAGTATCTCAGTATCAAGTATCTCAAGTATCTTCTTGTGTCTCTTGTGTCTTCGCCTTTAGGCAAACAAATATCATATAGGTATAAAATAATTGCATACAACTTTCGAAGTAAAATACTTAAGCGCACTGGGGTAACATTAGACGGATGTGACGTAGCGTCACGGTCCGAAGGCAGCGGAAGTGACGTAAGCGTCATGTTATGTTATTTTTATCTATAAACGCCCTCTGTTGTAGAACGGCTTTACTACGAAGACGTATTCGCTAAAGCTCAACAGATGGAGTTGTATTAAAAGATAATTAGTGATGTTGAGAAATAAATTGAATGAACTTGGAAGTGAACTTGGTATATATAACTTCTCTCCGCAAGGACGAGGGACCCGAACCCGCCTCAAAACAGATAGTGCATGAGTATGACGGGTTCGTGTTGACAGTACAGCAGGAAAAAGGGGTGGGGTATGTATATAACTACTCACCGCAATAAAGTGAAGAATTCGAACCCGTTTAAAAACAAATGACGCCTCAGAATGACGGGCTCGTGTCGACAGTACTGCCAGAGAGGGGGGAGGGGGTATATAACTACTCACCAATGACGAGGACCCCGAATCCCCGTATAAACAGATGGTGCATCAGTATGATGGGCTCGTGGCGACAGTACTGCCAGAGAGGGGGGAGGGGGTATATAACTACTCACCAATGACGAGGACCCCGAATCCCCGTATAAACAGATGGTGCATCAGTATGATGGGCTCGTGGGGACAGTACTGCCAGAGAGGGGGGAGGGGGTATATAACTACTCACCAATGACGAGGACCCCGAATCCCCGTATAAACAGATGGTGCATCAGTATGACGGGCTCGTGGGGACAGTACTGCCAGAGAGGGGGGAGGGGGTATATAACTACTCACCAATGACGAGGAACCCGAATCCCCCTATAAACAGATGGTGCATCAGTATGACGGGCTCGTGGCGACAGTACTGCCAGAGAGGGGGGAGGGGGTATATAACTACTCACCAATGACGAGGAACCCGAATCCCCCTATAATCAGATGGTGCATCAGTATGACGGGCTCGTGGCGACAGTACTGCCAGAGAGGGGGGAGGGGGTATATAACTACTCACCAATGACGAGGAACCCGAATCCCCCTATAAACAGATGGTGCATCAGTATGACGGGCTCGTGGCGACAGTACTGCCAGAGAGGGGGGAGGGGGTATATAACTACTCACCAATGACGAGGAACCCGAATCCCCCTATAAACAGATGGTGCATCAGTATGACGGGCTCGTGGCGACAGTACTGCCAGAGAGGGGGGAGGGGGTATATAACTACTCACCAATGACGAGGAACCCGAATCCCCCTATAATCAGATGGTGCATCAGTATGACGGGCTCGTGGCGACAGTACTGCCAGAGAGAGGGGAGGGGGTATATAACTACTCACCAATGACGAGGAACCCGAATCCTCTTATAAACAGATGGTGCATCAGTATGACGGGCTCGTAGCGACAGTACTGCCAGAGAGGGGGTAGGGGGTATATAACTACTCACCAATGACGAGGAACCCAAATCCCTCTTTAAACAGATGGTGCATCAGTATGACGGGCTCGTGGCGACAGTACTGCCAGAGAGGGGGGAGGGGGTATATAACTACTC
Organism: Cabera pusaria; assembly: GCA_954871355.1. Taxonomy (NCBI): domain Eukaryota; kingdom Metazoa; phylum Arthropoda; class Insecta; order Lepidoptera; family Geometridae; genus Cabera; species Cabera pusaria. Next base: position 2,040,217 of record OX940906.1, on the reverse strand, counting down.
ACCACTATGACGAGGAACCCGAATCCCCCTATAAACAGATGGTGCATCAGTATGACGGGCTCATGGCGACAGTACTCCAAGAATGTACCCCCCCGTTTAGGCAGGGGGGAGGGGGGCAGTTGGGCAGCTCCGTTCTTGGCCTTTTGAAGCTTCGACTTTATGTAGTTGGCGTTTTCTTTTGTGTTCATTTCTAAATGGACCTGTAATGATAAATAAGCTATTTATTATCGAATATAGGAAAAACAGCACAGGAATAGTATAGTGCGATAAAATAAGTGCGAGGCTGGACGCGTCGGCGAGCGCCCCGCACTCGAGATTCTGAAGATGGCCTCCGGATGAGGCCGAAACATTTATCGTTCGCTATATCGGCATAGCGTAAGTCACGTTAAATTCTCTATTTTAAATCTATAAGGAAAAGTATACTTCACGGTTAAGCCGGGAACAGAAGAACCCCTTTCTGGACTTCGTATCTCTTCTATGTCTGCCCACTGGCCGCAGATCAGTCAGTTTTCACACGAGTGCACCTCTAAAGCCATCATTAATTTACTCCATATGACCAAGCCATCGCAGTCTATTAGCTCCTATCGGGCTCTGGCCTAATCCATTTATTCAAACAGCCGTTTGTCCGTTATGATGGTCCCATAATTTTGCGTAAGATCTTTCTTTGCAACGATACTTACTGACTCTAGCAAGGAGCAATGTACATATTTCCATGACATTAGTTGCGGAATAAGTAAGTTAGACGTTCAGTTAATGAACAACATTAACTTCTGCCAATAACAAACATTGAGGCAAGCAATTATCTTTTTCCAAATTTCTACTGTGAGACTATCACTGCACTGAGCTGTCACCCTAACACATCTACAAATGTTCAGTCTCATCCGTTTTGTTCCATTACCTGGACCAACTGCTTAAATACTAGTCAGGAGGCACAGAGATAGCAGACATAGCTCAATGGTTAGAGCGCGTCCTAGCAATCGAGAGATATATAGACCCACATTGCAAGTAAACTTAAAAAAAGAAGAAAAAAGAAGAGGTCGTGAGGTCGACGATTGAATTGAACTCACAACAGACTCCAGACACGAGCATTAGCTTAGTTGGAGGGGTTAACAAGACTAATAGTAGTGTAGTAATGTGCAACCCTCCCTGTTCATCATACGACTCGCCAGGGAGTGGAATGCCCTGCCTGAGTCTGTGTTTCCAGCTAAATACAATATGGGGCTAAATACAATATAATATTATTACAAAGCACAAATTCGACCACACATGGAATATTGCTCGCACCTCTGGAACGGCGCTCCGAGCTACCTGCTTCAGCCTCTTCACTCCTTAAAGCGAAGAGCCACTAGAATTGTCGACGATCCCGAGCTCTGTGAAAAACTGGAGCCAGTCAGCCTCCGTAGAGACGTCGGAGGGCTATCCATCTTTTACCGTCTCTATAATGGGGAAAGCTCTGAAGAGCTTTTTGACCTGATTCCACCATCGACATTCTTTCTTCGTACTGCTCGGCACCGTCAAAAAGCTCACCCTCACATCTTACAGACCTGGACATCTCGAACTACCCGTTTTAACCGAGGATTTTTACCGCGTACCTGTAAGATGTGGAATGATCTACCCTCCGCGATCTTTCCATCTAGCTATAAGATGGAGTCTTTTAAAAAGAGTATCCACAAACTCCTCAAAAGTCGGCAACGCATCAACAGCACTCATGGTGTTGCAGTTGTCCATAGGCGACGGTAACCGCTTACGATCAGGCGGGCTGTCTGCTTGTTTGCCAATCAAAACATTAAAAAAAAATTAAAAAATGGGGGTCTTCAAATCGCGAGTGAATAGGTATCTTCTGGGTAAGCGCGCTCCATCATCGACCGCATCATCACTTAACATCAGGTAAGATAGTGGTCAAATGCTACCCAATTCGATGTAAAAAAACCCACAAAGCTTTCTAGAACAAAATAAAAAAAAATTGATGCTGATTCTGATTGTACATGTCAATATGCCAAGTGAATATTACCTGATACATGGACCATATGTCGTAGAAGAAGTAGGCTGCCCCGAACCAAGCGTACGCCTCCGACATGTAGTGCGAGGAGCGCATGAAGTCTCGCGTGCACGACCACAGACACACCACCGCGCCCGTCACGCAGCAGAACGCTGCCTGCACTGCTGACACCACCCTGGGGATACCACACATTCTCATCTAACATCACCATTCATCATCATCATCAGCCTATACTGCTCCACTGCTGGACATAGGCCTCTCTAAGGGAGCACAAACCACCTCAGTGCTCCCACCCAGCCAACCTCACCTGCCCGTGGCGCATCCTGCTGACCAACGAAAGAAGCTCTGGCGACCGACAAATAACGGTATAACCAATATGAAATGATGGCGTAGCTAAGTCCTAGAGGCTGGTGACGGACAGCAGCGTCACCGATGCGAGTAGTAACGTCCTACGATCGCCGGCCCGTCTGCCCAGCGTGGCGATTAGAGCATATCCCTCCAATAGATGTCAAGTCACATACGAAGAGCTGGAGATCAGGCTCAGTGGCATATCTTGGAAGAGGCCTATGTCCAGCAGTGGACTGACACCGGCTGATGATGATGAGCACTATCCTCGGCTTGCGAACATCATCGCTCCACCTAGTCTGAGGGTGTCCTACGCTACGTTTGCCGATTCGCGGTCTCCACTCAAGAACTCTTTTACCCAAGCGGTTGTCGGTTCTTCGGTTAATGTGGCCGGTATATAGCCACTTCAGCTTATTAATTCGATGGGCTATGTCCGTGACGTCACCATTATTGAAGTGAAACTTGTTTAGGTGCACTGGGGTAAAATTTAACTTAACGTCACGGATGAATGCATCGGATGTGACTTACGCGGGATGACTCATTCCGAATGCAGCGGAAGTGACGTAGGCGTCTTGTTATATTTTATATTTATAAACGCCCTCTATTGTAGAACGGCATAACGAAGACGTATTCGCTATCATTCGGGCATTCGACTATTGTAATCTGGCAATCTGGAGGCAGAGGCATCCAAATTAACAATGCAATCCAGAGAAACAATTTGCCTGAAATTGTAAGACTCTAGAGCCACTAGGATAAACGTATTCCATGATTAGTCACTTTTGCATAGCTGAAGCATTTAAGGGTCATAATTAAGATAGTTCCTTCTGCCATGCCGCGCGAGTCAGTTTCAGTACCAAGTTTGAGACATTTATCGTCATATCTTTATCAGATACTAGCAGCCCGCCCCGGCTTCGCACGGGTAGAACATATATGCCTACAAAATTTGCATCAGTTTGTTGCATCGAATATAAAATATGAACATATTTAACAATAATCGTCATATTTCATACAATTCACACAAAACCTTAACAAATTATGCACCTAAACCTTCCTCATAAACACTCTGGCTATTGGTGAAAACCGCATGATAATCCGTTCAGTAGCTATTGAGATTATTGCAGAGCAGACAGACAGACACAGTGATGGACTTTGTTTTATAATACTTACGTAGTGATATTGGACGGCCCTTTAGCGTAAAGGATAGTTACCCTGATTCTGACCCGACGGTCGTTGGTTCTAATCCTAGCTATATACCTACCAATGAAAGTTTTATGTGCATTCATGAATCATGAGTTTTCGTACAGTGGTAGTGGGATCATTAAATCTACCAAAAAGTAGCTTACCACCAAGGAGCCCGGGCCCGGTGGCGTAATCGGGAGAACGGTCGGCTTTGATGCCGTGGTACCGAGTTCAAACCTTACCGTGCACCAATGGATTTTTCCATCGAAAAATTTATGTGCGCTTCTCACAGTGGCCCGTCCGGTGAAGGAAATCATCGTTAAGAAACCAACAACCCCCGCATAGTGGTAGGACACTATCTAGTGTCCGCCTGGCCAGCTACCACCCTCAACTTAGAAAATCTGTCGCCAAAAACATCTAATGTGTTCCGGCAGCTATCCTTGAGAGCCAGTTCCCCAGTCTAGGCCTAGCGTGTTTACCATCTTCGACCGCATCATCACTTACCAACAGGTGAGATAGTGGTCAAACGCTAGCCTATAAGATATTTAAAAAAAAGTTGAACATCTGCCGCCGTAACCTTACGCGTTCCCCGACGCAAAATGTAGGGGTAATATACGTTTAACGTGTGCATCTGTGTGTCTGTCTGTAGCATCTTAGCACCTAACCGGATGAACCGATTTTGTTTTTATTATTGATAGTTTTTTTTGTTTGATAGATGTCTTCATCGAGAGTTTTCTTAGCTTTGATTAATGAAAATTCGTTCAATCGTTATAAAACTATGAGCTTTTTTCTAGTTAATTGCGCTATGAAATCAACTTTCATAGGTCTGATCAATTCGAAAATCTTCTTCTTCAACGATATTGTAAGAACATGGAAGCATTGACCTGATGCTGGGACATCTCCTAGACTCTACAGAATACTTAAATCCTCACCAACTTACAGCTCAGATTTTAAATGTCGCGTTTAGAGTCATTGGAATGCTTTTAATGAAAAGATTATACATAGATCAGTCGGGGTGGTTTAAAATATTATATTATTATATATATAGATGAATATTATTTTATACAATAGATCATATTATTATACTATATTGACTACAAATTGATTGTGATCGGCGGGGATCTACAGCATAGCTAAGCCTATAATAATATTTTCGTAGTAACTATGACCTAAGCTGTGGTTTCACTGCAAATATTTTATTAATTTTGCGATGTGTGTATGTGCAATTCGTGATATCTTCTAGAGTTTTCATTTGAATTAAATACTGTAAAAGACAATATTATTTGGATAAGGATTAATATTATATACTTGAAAATAGCCTTGGAAGTTATGTAATATTTTTTAACAAAAATTTTAAGATTAAAATGGTTACTGTGAGTCAACCTTAAGAGATAGACATATGCTGTCGCGGACTTTTTGTAGGTCTTATTAAGTTGTACAACTCTTGTATAGAAAATATTCTTCCATCTATTTTCAATTAAGCAGCGTTCGTAAGAAACGTGTTTTTTCGACCGTTTTTTTGCCGACTTAGGTTGCAAATTAGGTCTCCACGAATGTACCTTTGATTTAAACGGGATAATATATAGCCTATTTTCATTCCGAAAGTCCATTCTACGTATTAGTGAAAGAATTTTTTAAATCGGTTCAGTAGTTTTTGAGCCAAATCATTACAAACATACAAAAATACAAATGTTCTCTCTTTATCATATTAGTATAGATTAGTATAGATTATTTTCAGATACTTATCAGATCTCGATGAAATTACAATGGGATCGCCTCGGAAATGTAACCTACCATTAAATAAAGAATCATTCGAATCGGTTCACAATTGACGGAGTAATCGCGTAACTTACATACAAAATAAACATACAGACAAATTGAGAACCTTCCTCCTTTTTGTAAGGCGGTTGAATCTTCTCATTGACAAAAAGCACCAACTAAAGAAACCAACAGGTCCATTATATTTTAGATTTATAGTTTGAATCATGATTATAAGTGGTCGTAGCGATCTTGTTGCGTGAATTGCCGAGGGAGTGCATCGGACATACACGAAACTTAGGTCGAGAATGTTGACAACATATAGTAGTGAGTATAATAGTTTGTACTTTTTTTATACATATATCTAATAGGCTAGCGTTTGACCACTATCTCACCTGTTTTGATTGCGATTGAGCGATGATGCGGTCGAAGATGGTAAGCACGCTAGGCCTAGAATGGGAACTGGCTCTAAAGGACAGCTGCCGGAACACATTAGATGTTTGGCGACAGATTTTCTAACTTGAGGGTGGCTGCTGGCCAGGCGGACACTAGATAGTGTCCTACCACCATGCGGGGGCTGTTGGTTTCTTAAAGATGTTTTTCCTTTACCGGAAGGTCACTGTGAAAAGCGCACATACATTTTATGATAGAAAAATCCATTGGTGTACTGCGGGGATTGAACTCGGTACTGGCATCAAAGCTGACCATTCTCCCACTTACACCACCGGGCCCTCAATGATCGTTGCGATCTTGCTGAACAAACTCCCATGGAAGTGCATCGGACATGCACGAAACCTGTTGACAACATATTATAGTACTAGTGAGTATAATAGTGGGTACTTTTACAATGACAGTTCAATGATACTAACTTGTTAATAATATCGAGTATATCCCCGTAGCTGAGCGCGTACTTGCGTCTGAAGCGGGCGCCAGCTCCCGTGCACATGGCCAGCATCGTGAGAACCTCGAACAGCGACATAAAGTACACGAACCCGAGGGCTGTGATCGCGCCGCCGCGTCGCATCGATATCCTGGAAACAGCAGGATACCATAATCAGTGTCCACTTTCTTCATTCAGTGCTATATTCTACCTAGAGCCTATAAGAAAAGCTATCATAATTTAAGATCGTTTAAAAACTAAAAGAACCATCTTCGAACGTCGCGCTAGTAGCTAGTAGTGAATATCATGTCATCGGGGTATATAAATGGATCGATGATTTGTTGTTGATATCGACCGATTTCGTTAAAAATTTTAATGAATGGGTACCCTTTCAAATAAAAAAATAATAAAACCAAATCGGTTTAGGCATCTTCAAGTAATCGGTGAATATACAATAAAAAAAATATTATAATAAATCCGACGAATTGAGAACCTCCTCCATTATTGTGAAGTCGATGAATAAATACGTAAAATAACGCCTTTTTCCAATTGGGGTACGCAGAGACTACTTCCATGCTACGATCCTGACATACCTCTTTCGCTTCCATGAGCGCTTTCATATCATACATGCTCGCCGGTTATAGGTACTGTTTGACTTGGCCTTTCTTTAAAACGTCTCCGATCTGGTCGTGATACGTTCGGCTAGGTCGGCCTCTACCGGCTGGCCAATTCACACTCATCTCATAAATCTGTTTCGTCAATCTTCCTTCATCCAGCCTCTCTAGATATGATAATACATAGATTATTATTATAAACGTGAATTATCCTAGTGCACAGCAAAGTCTACTCTTCACGTCTTCGTCTTCAACATCACCATCATCATCTTCATCAGCAGCAAAACCATGCTACATCATGGATTGCCTACATAGTCGTTTAACATCAGATGAGAGTGTGATCAAACGTTGCTTTGGATTAATACTTTGAGGCTGAGTTATTCTACTGCAAGCATAGCATAGAACATATTGCACTTTCGATACCCTTCACTAAAGGTTCCTATAAAAGTGAGCCCTTAAATGGTTGACCGTAACGATGGCTCGTCGATTATACCTTAGTAAAGCACGCGACTGCAAGAGTTATGGTGTAGCGGCATGCAAACTGGGGCCTAGTATGAGCGATGGTGGATGTGTTCGATACGACACGGGCCCGTATCTACCAAGGCTGAGTTGAGCGGACATGGTGTCAACAACCACCTCACGCTGTCAAATCACGCAGCACGACGATATCCTATAGGTTAAACATTATGTTTCTTTGAAGTGTCACACACTTTGACATGACATCGACATCTCTCGTCGGATTTGAAAACTGTAATGATTTCTTCCGAATGATTAACTTACGTAATAAGTAGTCATAGATGGCGCCACCAATGCATAATTGGGTTAACAAATGCAATCTACTAATTTCGTCGTATCGATGGATCGAACCGTGGCTTAATTGGCAGAGCACCTGGACGTGTAATCCGGGGGGTGCGGGTTGGAGTCCCGTCGATACGATGAAATTTTGGATTGTGTTTAACTATTTATCCTATAGGTTTTTGATTGTTAACACACACCTTACTTCTTCTCAACGTTCGTGGACACGAACCCACATTTAGATGTTGAGAAATGCACTAAAATAATCATTCATTTCATACGTAGTAAAAGCTAACATACAAACATATCGCCCGAGTTATGGCTTTACTTTTTTACCGACTTCACAAATATGGAGAAGGTTCTCAATTCAACAGTTTTTTTACATTTTTTATGATTGTTACCTTAGAACTCCGTCAAATCTTGACCAATTTCAAAATTTCTTTTTTTTTGGAGATATAGAGATAAACATCTCAAACACATTACATACCTTGACGACATATGCATTTGTACACCTTGAAGATACGATACTACTGGTTATTTTAACTATCGCGGTATGTGAAGTCGGTTTTTTTTGTTTGTAATCTTTATACGTACTTACTGCGTAACCTTAAATTATTTAATCCTTTCTATCTACAACTTACACATATCTAATACTATAAGAATCTTTGTCCTGACATACTGACTGACTGATGTAGTTATTACGACGTTAGGTCCATCTGATAAATGATTTTATAAAATTCACCCCTAAAGGCATGAAACGGGGATTCAAAGTTTGTAAGAAGAAACAAGATTAGATAGTTTTTTCTATTCCAAACTTCACACAAGTGCTTCAGTAAATAAATAAGTAAATACGTGTTTTAGACTTTCGAAATGCCATCTCTAAAACGGTGAAGTAGAGTAACAAAGTCTGAAATCAATCATGTTTCGGATAGCGCTGAAATTTGGCATGTAGATAGTTATTTTGACGTAGGTATCCGCTAAGAAAGGATTTTTCAAAGTTCACTCTTTAAGGGGATGAAACGGGGGTACAAAGTCTGTATGGAGAAACAATATAGATAGTTTTTTTTCTATTCGACAAGTAATTCAGTAAATAAATAAGAAAATACGTATTTCAGGCTTTTTTGAAATGCTAACCCTAAAAGGGTGAAGTGGGGTAACAAAATCTGAAATCAATATTGTTTTGGCGTGCGCTGAAATTTGGCATGCAGATAGTTAGTTATTTTGACGTAGGTATCCGCTAAGAAAAGATTTTTCAAAGTTTAATCTTTAAGGGGATGAAACGGGGGTTCAAAGGTTGTATGGAGAAACAATATTATACAGTTTTTTTCATTCGAAACTTCACACAAGTGCTTCAGTAAATAAATAAGAAAATACGTGTTTCAGACTTTTTTGAAATGCCACCCCTAAAAGGGTGAAGTGGGGTAACAAAGTCTGAAATCAATATTGTTCCGGATTGTGCCGAAATTTGGTATGCAGATAGTTATTTTGACGTAGGTATCCGCTAAGAAAAGATTTTTCAAAATTCACTCTTTAAGGGAATGAAACGGGGGTTCAGAGTTTGTATGGAGAAACAAGATAAGATAGTCTTTTCTATTTGAAACTTCGCACAAGTACTTCAGTAAATAAATGAGCAAATACGTGTTTCAGACTTTTTCGAAATGCCACCCCTAAAAGGGTGAAGTTGGGTAACAAAGTCTGAAATCAATATTGTTTCGGATGATTGCTCTGAAATTTGGTATGCAGATAGTTATTTTGACGTAGGTGTCCGCTAAAAAGGATTTTTCTAAATTCACTCCTTAAGGGGATGAAACGGGGGTTCAAAGTTTGAACCGATTTCGCTTTTACTTCTTTGATGTATTTTATTATGGAAATGTTTTTACAAAATAAAAGTTTTAAGTAAATAAAAGAAGAACGCGGGCAAAGCCGCGGGGCACTTCTAGTTTAATATAATATCGGTGTAGGAGCATATTTAAAAGATATATTTTTTAAATTATTTTACGTGAAGCTCCCCCCTTACAATAAAACATAATACATATTTGAATTGATATTTAATTGTATGTACACTTTACCTTCCTGTTTACAAAAATAAAATTACATAATACCCTAAAAATACGTCGAATTTTAGTAATTAATTAACCTTCATGTCTATAACGGGGCAGTTCGAATGTCAAGGTGATATCGAATTACGGACTGTGTTAACTTATATGTTCGCTGCTATTTAATATGAACTTATGTATCACCTATGAATAATGCACCGTAACTGTTAGGTGACAAGGTTGATGTTCGAGATTGAAGTACAATAAGTCATTTAAATAATTACATTAATTACTGTTGTATTACATAGTGTTTGTAATTGCAGATAAACACACTAATTAGAGGTGGCAACTGGCAAGACTTTGGACAGGTCTAAATTGTCTTATTTTCTGTGCAAATAAATTCTTATATTCGGCTCAAAGTGAATAGGTTAGAAAACTCCATACCGAAAGACCAAACGAACAGCGAGTAGGAGATCTAGCTGTCAAATTTATGGTAAGATTCTTCTATATTCCGTACGTTAGGGATCGTTGGATCTGAATGTTGATCAAAAGCCAAACCAAACGTATGGCACTTTGACTTAAACCAGAACTACACATTGTACATCAATAATACTTTCATTTAAAATTTAAAACCTTCCACTACTGATCCATATTGCGCATCCTTAAGCGCTGTCCTATTGCTACGTAGTATTACTGTTCTATGTTATTGCCATCGATCGCGCGATGATGCGATGCGATTTTATCGCACGATGAAATGATGTTGAATTTCATCGCATGATCGTACGACCTTCAATAGGACATTCATTAGATATCAGTATACTTGAACGCACGGTTGCACGACGGACGCACACTCATCGCGCGAACGATGGCAATAGGACAGCGCCATACACTTTCAAAACTACCCATCCGTTGATTTTTTTTTAATATCTTATAGGCTAGCGTTTGACCACTATCTCACCTGTTGGTAGATTTGGTTGGGGGGGTTGTTGGTTTGTTGACGATGTTTTCCTTCACCGGAGGGCTTCATTGTGAAAAGCGCACATACATTTTTCGATAGAAAAGTCCATTGGTGCGCAGTGGGGTTTGAACTCGGTACCTCTGGCATCAAAGCCGACCGTTCTCCCACTCACGCCACCGGGCCCTCTAATGCTAACTTAATAATAACTTAGCTTTGCGTTATCGTGTCGTATAGCTATCTCTATCTTTACGTTATGTTATGGTACTTGTACTATACATTATTCTGTGGTTATGGTAATGAAAGTGCCATAATAGTCCTTATTAAGCTACTCGTCTATTTAGCTTCTCATTATATGAAAACTAGCTGTGCCCCGCGAGTTTACCCGCGTAGATATCGTCCCCGTAGGAATATCGGGATAAAAAGTACCGTATGTGTTATTCCAAGGTTTGCTTTATACATACCAAATTTTAGCTCAATCGGTTGAGTAGTATTATCGTAAAGAAGTAACAAACATGTTTACACACAAATTTTCGCCTTTATCGAATTAGTAGGATGTTGATATATAGAGGTCTGTCTAATAATAGCATTTGACCCAAGTTTGCAACTCCGTATCTTAGCAACGCCACCCCACTTCGGTGTTGCGATAACCTGGAGATAAGGGACCGACACTTCGATGTTCAATGACTGCTGCCGCTCAATATCATTGCATCGCTTACTCTATTGTCTAGCCAGGTCTGGAAATATCATCATCATCATCAGAGAATAAGTGAGGACCACACGACTAAGAAACGCAATGGACATGAAAGTAGTCATCTATAGAGGAAGATGAAAACCGAAGAAAGTGTGGATGGACTGTATGGTGGAAGATATGAAAGGATGAAGAGTGTAAAAGATAGGATACAAAAAATACCACAGATAGACCCAAGTGGAAGAGGATGACATGTTGCACCTACCCCACTTAAGTGGGATAAGGGTAGGAGATGACTCTATTTTCTTGATCGATAAAGTCAATGAGAAAATATGTCAAGTGTCCATAGGTAGGTGATGTTACTGATGACGATATTACTTAAGGTATAATTCGATTGGGCGCGCATCATCAACCGAACAGACATGTTGCTAATTGGTTTATAGAGTCCTAGCATGACATCACATGTAAATATAAATGATCTCAGATATGGAAAACAAATCTCAATACTCAATACTTTATTGCTTCCATAATATTTTGTACATAAGGTTCTTAAATCTAGGTACATGAGGTCATTATGGACACATGCAAAAATATATCTCAATAAATCATCTTTAAGATCTTTTGTAAACACAGTTTTGAGCAATAAATACTTTTATATTGTATTCATCCTGTTACTTCAATTATATTGCACATTGCAGTTGAAGGTTACCAACCTTGAACTGCTGCTGCTCAACTCCTCACCAACTTACAGCAGACATGTCGTGTTTTGCTCAATGGAATGGTCTCAATAAACAGTTTTAAGACGGTAATTTTGTCCTGATGCTGAGGCATCTCCTAAATTCTACTTGATACCCAACTCCTCACCAACTTATAGCAGAGGTTTACATTTTATATTTCAGCTAGCGAGCCGTCCCGGCTTCGCACGGGTTGAGCATCTATATGCTCACAGTTATTATATGCCTACAGTTATTGCATCAGCTTGTTGCATCGAGTACGAATTAACATCTACAACAAACATCGTCATTTTTCAACCAATTTACATAAAACCTAAACAAATTAGGAATTGATTTGTTTGCTATGATTTTTGTTTTGCTAGTGATTTTACGTTATTCGCCAACGCTCTGTGTTATATAACTAGTCCGTAATTAGGATATCTGGAAGAAATTGCTTTATGCGATAAGACCACCGATTGTAAAACCGCATTATTTTTTGTTGTTATTTTATTTTAAGTTCTTTTGGTTTGCAATAAAGAGTTAACCAGTCAATCAAATTATAGGTACACCTAAACCTTCCTCATGAAATAATCTATCTATCGGTGAAAAACATGAAAATCTGTTCAGTAGTTTGCGAATAGGCAGACAGACGCGGCGGGGGTCTTTGTTTAATATTATGCAGTAATGTTTTGATGTTACATCCTATTTTCCCTTCGAATGTTTCTGTTCTTGGTGACATCGGTTAACGGTTATTATGGAGCTAAGAATTTTGTTATCTTATGTAGTTACCGTGACAATGTAGATGAGTTCAGTGCGTGTGTACTGGCCGATATGAAAAGATTTACTCGTTATAATGTTTAAATGAGTTTAAGATAACTGCTTTTGAAGTAGGACATATGATAAGGCAGTTGTGTTAATGACCTATTCAGAACTAAACTAGAATGTATATTAACTAGCGTGACTATTATTCTCCCGACATAAGTGCCCCACGGGCCACGGAGAGCGATAAACCTAAATGCTTTGCTGTCTTTTATGTTTAGACATACAAAAATAACTGTACTGTACACACACGGGGCCTGAGATCGCTAGGATCGAGGGATCCACTAATACTAGACGGAAAATAATTTTATAAGAAATTGTCGATTCCAGCATTTTACGAATACCCATCTTTTGGCTCTACTATCCCAGGCGCTTTGAAGATCTGGCTCCGTTGACAAAATCCATCCTTGAAAATATATGGGAATGACAACTTTGTTGCGGAATAATAAATATCATTCCCATACATTTTGAATTTGCGTTAGCGTGAATGGAAACAGAAATTGGATTTTGTTTAGGGGGGCTGCTCCTTGCGCTATTAATATTGTCTGACTGTATATATCTTTCTCGCACTTTTTTCGGAAATACATATTCATAGTCTAGTTCCGAAAGCAACTATTCCAACGTGTATACCCATGTAATTAGCCCTAGATAGTGATTAAGCACCAGTTTTGTTATTATGTATGTAAGGCTTAAGAAATACATTTATTTATTTATTATTATTATTATTTATTATTATTCTCAAACTAGTTCTGGAGAGGGATTTGGCAAACGTAGCATTCATAGGTAACAACAATCCAGCTATGTCTTTTTTACATCGAACTGGGTAGCACTTGACTATTATGTCACCTGATGTTATGTAATGATGAGGTCGAAGATGGAGCGCGCTTACCCAGAAGATACCTATTCACTCGCGATTTGAAGAGAGGAGACTCAGGCAGAGCATTCCATTCCCTGTCGGATCCTATGATGCACGAAGATGCAGTAAAATGGGCTATGTGGAGTAAATGCGAATCGAAGAGAATTGACTGTTGGTAGCGATTGCAAAAAAATCGCCGAACGCTCGGTCTCAGTGGAGAGCTAAAAGGTTATCACTCACAAATACGACTACGCTCCCATCCCATCCGGCAACAAACTTTCATTAAAATGTAAGCCTTATGACGTTCACTGTAGAGAGACTACATAGATAACACAAAGAGGAGATAGCGCTGTCTGCGTGTTGGTGAGTGATAACCAGATTATCTTAACTGCAGTATTCCCATATCTGCCTCTCCTCGAGATGAAATAGAGAAATGTTAGTCGTTGTGGTAAAACCTCTTTTCACAGATCTAAAACACGTGTCGAAGAAGGCTTCATCAAGTAGAGGCTTGATGACCTATAACTTGATGTTGTTTATTGAAACTTGAATCTAATGTCAGTTAATTTCAAACTGTCAGGCAAGCGGCAGTTCCTACGAAGTGGAAACCGTACATATTCATGAGGCTTTTAATTGCATAAATTAACTGATACCAAGACATAGTTCGATGTTTTGGACACGGTATTAAACGCAACGTTAAAAGGGTAAATTGGTCATAGGCTTTTTTTGAGTATAATTTAATCATTTTTGATCGTACACGAAAAAACCGACTTCACATGCTGCTATAGTCAAAATAGCCACTAGCCATAATCATGTCATCAATGTATACAAATTTGTTTATATTGATTATCTCCATATCTCCGGAGATGATTATCAGATCTCCATAAAATTTGAATGGGACCAAACGGGAGCCATAATCATTCAAGCAAAAAAAGATTTTTTCAAATCGGTTACGATTTGCCGTATTTCTGAGGTAACAAACATTTAAAAAAATACAGTCAAATTGAAAACCTTCTCCTTTTTTGTGAAGTCAGTTGAAAACTACGATTTGAGATTGAGGATTCAAATCCTGCCGTACAACAATGGATTTTTCTATAGAAAAAAAATGAGCCCTTTGGTGAAGCAAAACATCATTAAGAAACCCCCAGCTTATTAAGCAAGATGTGTTTCGGCAACTGTCCTTAAGAGCCAGTTCCCATTTTAGACCTTGCGTGCTACCTATCACCCTCGACCGCATCGTAACTTACCAGCAGGTGAGATAGTGGTCAAACGCCACCTTTCTCTACACCGGATATTCCGTAAAGATCCTGTAACCTGTTCATCCTTACAAAAAGGAGATTAATTAACAGAAATAGTCAGAATCTTTTTTTTAAAATTTGTTTATGTATGTTTACCGATTGCTCGAAGATGCCTGAACCGAATTGGGAAAATATTTTTTTTGTTTCAAAAGGTACACTTACCAGGTCGTCGTATTTAAATTTTAACGAAATCGGTACAGCCGTTTTTAATATATCAACATTTGTATTACGATGCATTTATATACCTCGATGACATGCTAATAGCTACTTTGACAAGCGCGACGTTTGAAGTCGGTCCTTTTAGTTTTTTAAAGGATCTTACATTATTTGAATAGTAAAGTACATATACAGTAATTACGTTCAAGGCAACATCATCATAAAACAGTTATGGCACGTCGATCATTGACGTAGCTTTAGTAAACAGAACCAAATAAAGCGCTGCAATGAAATGGATACATTTGAAGGAAACTTGGCATTTTCCCCTCAGACTAATATAGAAATGTTTGTGGAAAGTTCCAGCATTTTCCAACGAAATATATAATCGTAATTAATATTTCATAGGGATATTTGATACTCTTTTGATTAAAATATGGTTTATTATGTTTGTTTTTTACAAGCTTTTATTCAGATTCACCTGTCTCTTTGTTTGTCATCAAATCTTGCAAATTAAATTTGATTCACTTCCCGGTTACTGATTGAGCTGTGAAATTTTACATACAATCAACATACAATCGCGTGACAATGCAATATTATGACATGGCACTGATCTGATTATGGAGCTGGAAGTTGGCCAAAGGAACTCCTAAACTGTACATGTTATACCTGTCTTGCTTAAGCTCGTTGGATTTGTCTTGACTTACTCTGGTCCTAGGTTATGTTAAAGCTTGTGTTTAAAAAAATTTTTTTTTAAATATTACTTGTTTAATATAAAATTGTTATAACAAAAAATATAGATATATATAATAAGTTTTTATTTGTTAAATATATTATTTAATAATAATGATTTTTAATACCTTATAGGCCAGCGTTTGAGCATTATCTCGCCTGATGGTAAGCGATGATGTGGTTGAAGATGAAGAACAAGCTAGGCCTTCTGACTCTCAAGGGCTGTGTTGCCGGAACACCGTCAGTAAACTGTAGGCATTATGGCTGTATTAGCCAGGAGTTCCAAACTCCTTACACAAATTAGATGAGCTGGCCAAAAGGATTTTTTATAATTTATGCCCTAAATAAATTAAATATATAGTGATTGACAGTTCCTAACTGTTACTATTTGTACTAGGTATTATTAATTTTGTGCTGTTACCACATGAGTAAAGAAGGAATTACTCATGTGCTGTTACTTAGCTTTTTTTAAGCTTTCATCTGCTCAGGTGTTTTGAAAGGTCTAAAACTTTATAGCCAAGCCCATAGGAGAGGCCTATGTCCAACAGTGGACGAATACTGGCTGTTAATTATGAATAATGATGATGAAAACATTATGGTATTAAAAGCTGCCTTAAAATTCTGAAATAAATAAAAGCGAGCGATTTAACGAAATCCTCATTTCCTAAATTGAAGGACACACTGTAGCACTTTTAGATACATAATATGTTCATTACTACGTAAGTCTAAATTTCATTAGCAATCCATTCCATCTAGAAACAAGACATCTAAATAGATTAGCAACGAGCGCAGCAGAGATAAAATCGAATTGTAGCATAGTGAAGATCATGTAATCAGCGGAAGTACCCGCAATCCTACATTTTGTAAATCACTTCGGTACTGATGGAACTCTAATTACCATTCGTGAAAGCAGGGCAGCGCAAGCCGCACCTCGCTCTCAGCTTTGTGCGCATTTCTGTTTGAATTTATGTGCCTGAAGAAATTTGAAAACTAAAAAGCCTAGTTACCTAATTAACAAAAACTAAATTCATCGTGGTTTGGTTAAAAATGTAGGTTTCAGCAGCTGCTGGAATTAGGCTGCCGCCTATATCTTATTGGAGAAACACTTAAATTTTGCGCTGGCTTAACCGCTTTAGTGACAATATTTTCGGTTTACCATGTCGGAACTATACTTCAGAGGGTGTTCCTGTTCATGTCACCCAGGAACCACGTCTGGGAGTTAAAAGATCCTAGAGCTGAAGGTCACATTTAATCACCAAAATAATGTCAATAAACCTGCAGCAACAAAATACCCTGACGCTTACATGGATGAAGGTCGAATCTAAAGTTAATCTAAAGATTACTATCAGATCTAAATTATTCGCTTCCCAAATTGCATGTGTGATTGCTATCGCCGCCTATTCATAGTACGTAATTAGTAATGTAACGATTAAGTGGTCCCATATCACCGGCCGTTACCGTGCGTGACTGTTATTGGTAAATTATGACCGCACTCGTATCGTCGCAGTTTGGTAATGTCACAGAATAATGAATAGTACAAGTAATGTTTTTACTAGTAAGGGTTCGAGTTGAGGGTTTAGATATAGTACAGACCATAGTAAGGCTGGTTGATTGATAGATATGGCACTATCGTAGCCAATGAAAACTGTATTGTAAATATTGAAAATGACGACAACGTAACAACAATAATAATAAATACATGACGAAGGATTCTCGTAATAGTACAAGCTGTGCCCCACGGATTTACGCGCGTGGACATCGTTGCCGCGGGAATATCAGGATAATAAATTACCCTATGTGTTATTCCAGGGTCTCGGCTATCTACATGCCAATTTCAACTCAATTGGTTGAGTAGTTTCAGCGTAAAGCAGTAACAAACACACACACAAACTTTCGCCTTTATAATTTAGTATGAAGTATGATAGTAGGATCAACATACGAGTAAACATCTATAGAATTGAACTTAGAAAGAAGTATTTGACAACACTGCAGCCTAGCTATAACAGATCATTAAGTCTCTTAGGGGAGTTGAGTTCATCGTCAAATCATCATCATCTACCTATACTGGATCCACTGAAGGACATAAGCCTCTTCACCAGCACGCCACTGAGCACAATCCTCGGCTACTCTTATCCAGTCCTCTCTCAGTCCAGCCACCTTGCGAATATCATCGCTCCACGTAGTCTCCAACGCTATGTTTGTTTTTGCAATATTTGCGGTCTCCATTCACACGTTTACTCCAACTAATGTGGCCCGTCCACATCTTACTAATATCATAAAAACGTTTGTAACTTTGTCACTCTGTCCTGTTGTTACCTAATCACGCCTAAACGGACGATCCGATCTTACTGAAATGTAACAAGGAGATACCTTATAGCAATGCATGAAGATGAACATAAGCTACTAAATTCTTGGTGTACGTGAAGCGAAGTGAAGTCGCGGGTATCAGCTAATTTGATATGCTTCTCAGATTTTACTATAGTTACTTATACTATATATGTACGTAAGCATGTTGGCAGACAACCAAAGAGGTCCAGAAATATAGGTCACCGCTTCGGTTATCAAGATAATAAATAATAAGTAGGTCTTACTCGAGTTTGCTAAATAAAAAATATTTCAAGATTGTATTGCCGAAAATATTTATAGGTTAAGACTTTATAGCTCATAAAGTCGCCTACTTAGCTATAGTCATGGTAATTAATTATTTAGGTAAGACTAGCAGCCCGCCCCGGCTTCGCACGGGTAGAAAATATATGCCTACAAAATTTGCATCAGTTTGTTGCATCGAATATAAAATATGAACATATTTAACAATAATCGTCATATTTCATCCAATTTACACAAAACCTTAACGAATTATGCACCTAAACTTCCCTCATAAACACTCTGGCTATTGGTGAAAACAGCCGTATAATCCGTTCAGTAGCTATTGAGATTATTGCGAACAGACAGACAGACGCAGTGATGGAATTAGTAGTAGTATTGGACGGCCCTTTAGCGTAAAGGATAGTTACCCTGATTCTGACCCGACGGTCGTTGGTTCTAATCCTAGCTATATACCTACCAATGAAAGTTTTATGTGCATTCATGAATCATGAGTTTTCGTACAGTGGTAGTGGGATCATTAAATCTACCAAAAAGTAGCCTACTACCAAGGAGCCCGGGCCCGGTGGCGTAATCGGGAGAACGGTCGGCTTTGATGCCGTGGTACCGAGTTCAAACCTTACCGTGCACCAACGGATTTTTCCATCGAAAAATTTATGTGCGCTTCTCACAGTGGCCCTCCAGTGAATGAAAACATCGTTAAGAAACCAACAACCCCCGCATGGTGGTAGGACACTATCTAGTGTCCGCCTGGCCAGCTACCACCCTCAAGTTAGAAAATCTGTCACCAAAAACATCTAATGTGTTCCGGCAGCTATCCTTGAGAGTCCGTTCCCCAGTCTAGGCCTAGCGTGCTTACCATCTTCGACCGCATCATCACTTACCAACAGGTGAGATAGTGGTCAAACGCTAGCCTATAAGATATAAAAAAAAAAAGGTGGACATCTGCCGCCGTAACCTTACGCGTTCCCCGGCGCAAAATGTAGGGGTAATATACGTTTAACGTGTGTATCTGTGTGTCTGTCTGTAGCATCTTAGCACCTAACCGGATGAACCGATTTTGTTTTTATTATTGATAGTTTTTTTTTGTTTGATAGATGTCTTCATCGAGAGTTTTCTTAGCTTTGATTCATGAAAATCCGTTCAATCGTTATAAAACTATGAGCTTTTTTCCAGTTAATTGCGCTATGAAATCAACTTTCATAGGTCTGATCAATTCGAAAATCTTCTTCTTCAACGATATTGTAAGAACATGGAAGCATTGACCTGATGCTGGGACATCTAGACTCTACAGAATACTCAAATCCTCACCAACTTACAGCTCAGATTTTAACTGTCGTGTTTAGAGTCATTGGAATGCTTTTAATTAAAAGATTATACATAGATCAGTCGGGGTGGTTTAAAATATTATATTATTATATATATACATGAATATTATTTTTACAATAGATCATATTATTATACTATATTAACTTCAAATTGATTGTGATCGGTGGGGATCTACAGCATAGATACAGCATAGATCTAAGCCTATAATAATATTTTCGTAGTAACTATGACCTAATCTGTGGTTTCACTGCAAATATTTTATTAATTTTGCGATACGTGTATGTGAAATTCGTGATATCTTCTAGAGTTTTCATTTGAATTATATACTGTAAAGGACAATTTTAATCTATAATATGTTGCCAAGCTAATTAACGTAATTATTTGGATAAGGATTCATACTATATACTTGAAAATAGCCTTGGAAGTTATGTAATATTTTTTAACAAAAATTTTAAGATTAAAATGGTTACTGTGAGTCAACCTTAAGAGATAGACATATGCTGTCGCGAACTTTTTTGTAGGTCTAATTAAGTTGTACAACTCTTCCATAGAAAATATTCTTATATCTATTATCAATTGAGCAGCTTTCGTAAGAAACGTGTTTTTTCGACCGTTTTTTTGCCGACTTAGGCTGAGCGCAGACTATAGACAAAACAGTCTTAACGGTCTGTCTCAAGACAGTTTTGTCTATCACCCTGCGCACACTGCGAACAAAACTTTTTTGTCTGCGAGGATGCGACACAGAACAAAATATAGAATGGACACTTTGATCACTCCACCAATACATGTATTGTGTACCTACCTACAATTTGTCTTCTTCAGTTATACAGTAACTAGATATCTACTTTATCATTTCTAGGGTTCCGTTTCTCAAAAGGTAAAAAAAGGAACTGAGCGCTCATACAATTTAGAGGTCTAACTTAATTGGAACCAACCTTAAAATATGTTAATAAATAAAATAGTGCTATTGAGTGATTTATTTACGTCGCGTCGTTCGCGTGTGGCGCGTCCTTGCTCAAGTTAGTTCCTCGACAGCTCAAAATCGGTAGGGAGGTGAGTAAACCTCGATTGTTGGGGCGAACAGAGTGTCCATTCTATACGTAGTATCTGTTCTGTGTTGCATCGTTTTTCTTTGTCGGCACCGAGAACAAATAATAATACTACGTATAGAATAGACACTCTGTCCCACCCACCAATCGAGGCTTCCTCAACTCGCCTCTGATTCTGGAGCTGCTGAGGAGCTACTTTAAGCAAGGCACCACACGCGGACGACAACGGAACAATAATACTACTCACGTGAAAATTAACGTCAACTTCATACATATATGTTGGGACCAGTACACACAAGAGGTTTAAATTTACGTAGGTATAATATAGAATTATATATAAAAACCAGCGATTTTGCTGGTTTTTATATATATTGAATATATTGAACTCGCCCACCGAGGCTTCCGTACCAACTTCTCAGACTAGTTTAAGGGACAAATTTATCTTTGTAGTTCGATCCATATAGGAAATGTATTGCAACAGCTACAATTAATCATAAGTTAAATATTATGTTTCTTTGAAGTGTTTCACACTTTATATTTTTGTAAATTGTTAAACAATTATTTGTTTAACAATTAATCATAAGTTTATAAAAGTAAATTAATCGTTTTTAGGGTTCCGTATCTCAAACGGTAAAAAAGGAATCCTTATAAGATCACTTTCTTATCCGTCTGTCCGTCTGTATGTCCGTGTGTCACCACCAATTTTCTCAGGAACGGGTGAACCTAGCAAGTTAAAATTTATACCAGATACTGATGTTTATGGTCCTAATTAGATATATAAAAATCAAGATCCAGAGTCAACACGATAATAAGATATAGACATATTTAGATTTGCGCCGAAATTTGTAAGTACCTAAATTTACCTTAATTTTCGACTTTTTTATTTTTCTGAATTTTTCCTTTACTTGTGCTGTAATATCTTGATTTTGACCATAGTTGACAATTCTAGGTCTACCGGAAGTACCATATAGGTTTTGGGTCGAAAACCTGTAGGGTACTTCCCGTTGACCTAGAACCATGAAATTCGACAAAGAGCAAGGTCTTACAGCACAAAAATAGGGGAAATTTCAAAAACGAAAAAATTATTAAAGTAAATGGTGTCCCATACATACATAATTAACGCCAGTTAAGATATGCCTCTGAGTTATATGAGCGCTCATACAATTTAGGGGTCTAGCTCAATTGGCACCAAACTTAAGTTTGGTGCCAATTGATTGAGCCAAATACATAAGGTAAATATGTAACTAAAATTGTGCTTCTGTGTAATTTATTTTATTCATAGTTGACGCTAATTAAGATAGGCCTCTGAGTTATATGAGCGCTCATACAATTTAGATGTCTAGCTAACCAACCTTAAAAAATGTAAATAAATAAAATAGTGCTATTGAGTGATTTATTTTCGTCGCGTCGTTCGCGTGTGGCGCGTCCTTGCTCAAGTTAGTTCCTCGACAGCTCAAAGTCGGTAGGGAGGTGAGTAAGCCTCGATTGTTGGGGTGAACAGAGTGTCCATTCTATACGTAGTATCTGTTCTGTGTTGCATCGGTTTTCTTTGTCGGCACCGAGAACAAATAATATAATATATAAAAATACGTATAGAATAGACACTCTGAACCACACACCAATCGAGGCTTCCTCACCTCGCCTCTGATTCTGGAGCTGCTGAGGAGCTAGTTTAAGCAAGGTACCACACGCGGACGAAAACAGAACAACAATACTACTCACGTGAAGATTAACGTCAACTTCATACATATATGTTGGGACCAGTACACACAGGAGGTTCAAATTTACGTAGGTTCTATATTATATATAAAAACCAGCTAAATCGAGTTGAACTCGCCCGCCGAGGCTTCCGTACCAACTGCTCAGACTAGTTTAAGGGACAAACTTAACTTTGTAGTTCGATCCATAGGAAATGTATAGCAACAACTACAAATCATAAGTTTGTAAAAGTAAATTAACCGTTTTTAGGGTTCCGTGTCTCAAAAGGTAGAAAAGGAATCCTTATAAGATCACATTCTTGTCCGTCTGTCTCTCTGTCTATGTGTCTGTCTGTCCGTCTGTCTGTCCGTCTGTCCGTGTGTCACCACTGATTTTCTCAGGAACGGGTGGACCTAGCAATTTGAAATTTATACCTGATACTGAAGTCTATAGTCCCTATTGGGTGTATAAAAATCAAGGTCTTGAATCAACACAATAAAAAGATATGGGCAAATTTAGATTTTCGCGAAAACTTGTTAGTACCCAAAATGTACCTTAATTTTCAACATTTTTTATTTTTCGGAATTTTTCCTATACTTGTGCTCTAAGACTTTGCTTATAACCAAAATTGACAATGCTAGGTAAACCGGAAGTACCCTATAGGTTTTGGGTCGAAAACCTATAGGGTACTTCCCGTTGACCTAGAATCATGAAATTTGGCAAGCAGCAAGGTACAGCACAAATTATGGAAAAATTCCAAAAAATAAAAAAGTTGAAAATTAAAAGGTGTACATACATACATAGGTTACGCCAATTAATGTAGACCTCTGAGTTATATGAGCGCTGATACAATTTAGAGATCTAGCTGAATTGGTTCGTACGGAAGCCTCGGTGGGCGAGTTCAACTCGACTTAGCCAGTTTTATTTTTAACTTTATTTTAGTTTTTAGTATTTGTTTTTAAATCCCCATAATAATACATACTTAGTGAAAATGTCAAGTATCTACCTATTACTGTAAAGGAAATACAGCTTTGAGAAAGGCGGATAGACAGACGGACGGATGGACAGCGAAGTCTCAGTAGTCCCTAGGGTCCCTTTGGTTTCGGAACCCTAAAAAATGTCTGATTTGATAAAGGTGCGTACAGACTATGTAACATGTTATTTAACTTGTGTTATATAAATATATTACAGTAAATATATAACACGTCCACACCATGTAACCTTGTTATTCAACATTGCAACCCAAAACATTACTGTACACATTAGAATAACAATGTTATTTAACAATTATCGTTTGTCGTTCTCGGTTAGTAGGCTTGGGTAACTCCGGACACATCTATATCTTCGGATTTATCTTCGGAATATATACCCATCATTCCACTTCCCGAAACCTAAATACTAGTATATCCCATATATCCGGTATACCTTTATGAAACACAAAAAAAAATGTGAAATCGGTTAAAAAGTAAAGCCGTAAGTGAATAGGTATTTTCTAGGCAACCTTGCCATATTATTTTGGATCACGTCATCATCACTAACAACGGGTACAAAAACAATGCAAAAACACAACAGGTACGGTCTTATAATGTTACATAATATCGGTTATGAAATGCGGATATTTTTTATTTTGGATATGGGATATACTAATCATTGAAGTATTATTTATCTATTTATCTGCAAAGTCTGAAACACATTTCACATGGATATACCGAACATACTAAGCAGTTATACTAAGCGGATAATATATTAAGCGGACATACTAAGCGGATATATATCCTTACATGGAATTATATACGATGTACTCACTCCTCTGTTGGATATAGTTAGCCCAAGCCTATTCAGTAGTGTACACGTGTTCCGTCGATGGACGCGGCCTCTTTGAACTTTGCCGCAAAAGGCGAAGCGGCGCTTTGACGACTGTTTCGCGAATATTAGGCGCGGTTTATACAGAAGAGACTTGGCGAGGGCTTGTGGCGTGGCGCCAACTTTTATCACGTAGTTTCGTAAATTATACTGAAGTGGCGGAGACACTTGGCGCGATACGGCTAGTGTGACCATATGTGGCAGGTTCCTACCTACCATTTTGGCAGTATTGGCTTCTTATTTTAGCCTCTGACACGATCGGCTAACGTTTTAAAGAACCGGGCGCAATTCTCTTTAAGCCAAAAATTACTCTATATTACGCACTATAAGGTTTATATTGCGTTACTTTGACTATCTACCTCCGCCATCCGTCCGCGCCCTCCAGCTAACGACTCAATACCACGAGGCGCCCCCACAGTGCACCGTAGGGGAGGAATAGGAGGGAGAAGAAGGAAGAGAACGCGAAGGGAGGGTAGACCAGAAAGCGCCGCGCCCACGGCAGCATCCACCTCGGTACCCCCGTCAATGCGACCGGCCAACTTCACACCATTCCTGCCCAAGATGCAACCACCACAAGACCCAAGGCTACTTGCACCCACAGTAACCTATGGGCCGTCTAGAGCCTCCATGGCGCACTACCCTCCACTACCCGAGCCAGCAACAACCAGACCTCGCTCAAGGTGGAGATCCCCAAGAAGACGGCAAGCACCTGCTAGTACGCCAGCAGGAGAATCGGACACTGCGACAGAAGGGGCACCCCTGCAACACCAACCGCAACAGCCCACCACTAATACAACAGAAGTACCAAGACCAGCACAAGCACTAACAGAGACCAGACCGAGACCAGAGTCACGAGTCCACTTCGTGCCAGTAACTCAGGTTGTCACGGGTACCACCACCACAGCATCGGCAGTGACTAGACCCACACCGAGACTGGCCAGAGGGACCACCAGGAGCACCATACTATATGCAAGCAGGTGCGAGTGCTTTTGCCCAGCCACGCCCACGCTCTGCAGCAAGGTTTCCTACAAGACCCATGCCAACAGGTCCATACCCATGGGCCCCACCATACCAGCCACAAATGACAGCCGTCTTTACTCAAGCCGGATACCCCTGCTACCAAGCAGGTCAACAGCAGAGTACCTTCCCGGAACCCATCTCAGCATTGGTGGGAGCCCTGGTGGGCCTACTTGCAGCCATAGCAGCCGGACGATCTTCGGACGGCAGCTATGCGAGGACTGTCCGCACTATCCCGGTTCCAGTATGCATAGATAAGACCTCCGCATACTGTACTGGTACCCGGGCGGCATCAAGACCAAGACCGACAACTTACGCATTCTCACCCATTCGCAGGATGTTCATATCATCCTCCTGGGTGAGACCAAGCTGAAGAAGACGGAACAATTTAAATTCGCCAACTACTTCGTGTACCGGCATGACGATGTCTCACCCCAGGGCCGACCATATCGTGGAACGGCTGCCTTAGTGCGGAGGGACATAGTGCACGACGTAGTTGGTGACCTAACCAATCAAATCACCAAAACCACTGCCGTCGTGGTCCAACTTGGAGGACACGATGTGAAGATATTTGGCGGATTTCGGCCACCGAACTCCAACTTCGACCCTGGTGATATGAGGCGTATCTTTATGGACGCCACTCCAACCCTGCTGGCAGCGGACCTCAACGCCAAACATTTGGTGTGGGGGTCCAGAGTCATTAATACCATCGGAAGAAAACTCCAAGAGGATACGGAGAGGAATGGTTACGAAGTAATCGGCCTAGACTCTCCTACCCACATACCATCCAATCCACGCCACAACCCGGACGTCATCGATGTAGTAGCCCACAAGAACCTGCCAGCCCCAATTCATCTGGAGGTCCTCTACGATCTGGATGAGCAGCACCTACCACTGCTCATCACGGTTGGAGCTTCGGCAGAAGCAACTCTTTGTCGGGGTACTTACACGAAGACCAATTGGCACCAGTTCCAACAACGACTGATGACGATGATAGTAGGCCGATTAACCACATCGGAGGACGTGGAGAGATGCACGGCTGAAATAACTGCCTCCATCAAAGAAGCAAAAGAAGCAGCATCTACTACTGAACCTCGAACAAGCTGGCGCGAAGAACTCCCAGGCCGCTTAACACGTTTAAGGGCAAAGAAACGTGCGATGCGTGAACTATGGGCCCGCACCCGCTGCCCAACAACAAAAGCACGACTAAATGCTATAACTGCAACGCTCGCCAATGAAGTCAAGAAGTGGAGAGGTGACGCATGGGATTCTCGTATCGCCCAAGCCACTGAAGACGAAACCAACCTCCATGCCCTGAATAGGAGTTTGTTAAGGGCTAAGATACCAGTCTACCCACTAACGGACTCATCAGGAAGCCGGAAATTTGCCCCAGCGGAAAGAGAACTGTTGGTTGATTATTTAGAATCACAGTTTCAGCTGCATCCCGTTCCTCTCAATGCTGAACCTGTTGTCGTGCCCCACTACAACGCAGTATCCGCGGAAGTAGTCCAACTGCTGCAGACTTCGGCGCCCCCGCTGGGAGGGGATGATTTCATCTCCCCAATGGAAGTGGCACGAGCTGTACGCTATTTACAGACGAAAAAACGCGGAACTCAAGCAGATGCCGCGGAGAAGTCTGGTGTGTATAGACAGACTCTTCAACGGTATCTTAAGAACAGTAACTTTCCCGCAACGTGGAAGACAGGGAAAGTCATAGTACTACCCAAACCCGGCAAGGTCCGTCGTCTACCCTCCAGCTACCGCCCTATTACCCTGCTGTCACACCTCGCCAAGCTGTTCGAGCGATTACTGCTGCGGAGACTGCGCCCTCACTTCACCGCACGTGAGGAGCAGTTTGGTTTCCGCACGCGTCACTCCACAACGCTCCAGCTGACGAGGGTGATCCACCAGCTCACCAGTGAACTGAACCGAAATAGTAGAAGCGTCGCCGTGTTCCTGGACATCGAGACGGTCTTCGATAGAGTGTGGCACGAAGGCCTAATCTACAAGTTATCCAGGACACCGACTCCAGCGGCGCTAATCCACATCCTCTCATCGTTCCTGAGAAACCGACAGTTCTGCGTGTCCGTCGAGGGCGCCACTTCCGGCAACCGGCAGATCGCAGCGGGAGTCTCCCAGGGGAGTTGTCTCTCACCGTACATGTACGCGGTTTACACAGACGACATACCGGTTCTGGCGGACGAACACCTTGCACCAGGAGAACGAGGAGTAACACTAGCATTTTTTGCCGACGACAGTGCGTATATAACGTCCTCTGTCAAAGCTACTATAGCCGCCAACAGAATGCAGAAGGTTCTGGACATCCTGCCAGTCTGGCTGGACAAGTGGCGCATGGCCGTCAACGTGAGGAAGACGGCCACGCTGCTGACCAGAGCCCAAACCCATCCTACCACCTCCACTGCAGCTCCGAGAACAAGACGTCAAGTGGGAAACGAGTACAAAGTACCTGGGCTTCTACATCGACCGGACGTTGAGGATGCGCCCGCACGTGGATCACGCAGTCCACCAAGCAAAAGCCGCTAAGGCCCTCCTCCATCCGGTCCTCCGATCGAAGCTGCCACTCTACACCAAAGTCGGCATATACAAGACGTATATACGCACGAAGATGACGTATGCTGCTCCTGCGTGGTATGCCCTATGCTCGGAAACCCAGCGCAAGCGTCTTCAGATCATTCAGAACGTCACCCTGCGGATATGCACGGGAGCCGGTCGATACGTACGCAATGACGCCAACGCCCGGGACGTGAAAATTGAGACGGTGAGGGAGTTCGTGGTCCGGTTGGCGCGCTGTCAATATGACCGTGCAGACAACGGACCACACCCTCACCTCCAGAACATTGCACCGCACCACGCCCGGCCGCCTGATGGCGCTGTATCGACCTGGCGTGCACTCCCACGCGACTTAGTCCCGGTGGATGAAAGCAGCAAAGAGGAGGAGTAGCGGTTACCACAGCAGCACAAGACCACCATGCCAAGATGGCCAACATGACCACCACGCCCAGATCTGGCCAACGACCATATCGGACCACTATAGGGCTGATTAAAACCCGCGCGTACCCCGAGGGTAGTTGCCCCAGAGCCCAACCAGGGTAAGGAGGCTCGCCTCGAAACCCTCACACGAACCCAGAATGGGAACGAACGTCCACACTGACATCCGTCCGCGCCACGTTTCTTCTGTATAAACCGCGCCTTACCGTGTACACGTGATTCGCCGATGGAAGCGGCCCGCTTTGAATTCTGCCGAAAAGCGAAGCGGCGCTTTGACGACTGGCGATGTTATTTGAACATGTTTTATGAGTGTCCAAATCATCTGAAACATGTTATCTCACCATGTTGTACAATACATTATGTTACATAGTCTGTACGCACCTTAACAAATGAAATAAACGCATCCTGTTTGACGGGTACGAACAACTTGTATGGAAAAAGAAAAACTATTTATTTTATTTTAATCGACTTCAGATTAGATCGTTTAAAAACTAAAAGAAACGACTTCAAACGTCGCGCTGGTCAAAGTAGCCAGTAGACGTAGTAACTATTATATAATCAGTGCCAGTAGGTAAAGTGCCAGCCAAGTAGTAAGTCGTCGAGATAAGTAAATGCGTCATAATACAAATGTTGATATATTAAAAAGGTTCGGCCGATTTCGTTAAAATTTAAATGGAACCACCTGGGAAGGGTATGTTTTGAAACAAAAAAATAATTTTCCAAATCGGTTCAGGCATCTTCGAGTAATCGGTGAACTAAAATAAAAAATAAAAAAGATTCTTACGAATTGAGAACCTCCTCCTTTTTTGTGAAGTCGGTTAAAAAGAACCGACTTCAATGCCGCGCTATTATTGAAATTTTCAGTCCCAATTTTTAGGTGTTTATCTTCATATCTCTAGAGATACTTAT
Organism: Cabera pusaria; assembly: GCA_954871355.1. Classification (NCBI taxonomy): domain Eukaryota; kingdom Metazoa; phylum Arthropoda; class Insecta; order Lepidoptera; family Geometridae; genus Cabera; species Cabera pusaria. The sequence continues at coordinate 2,010,919 of OX940906.1, read as the reverse complement.
CAGACCTCTTTATATATATCTCCTTTCCAACAAAAAAAAAATAATCAAAATCGGTTCATAAACGACTTGGTTATCTGCTAACAAACCTTAAAAATGTATATATATATATATAATAAATACTAGCTGTGCCCGCGACTTCGTTCGCGTGGAATAGTGTCTTTGGGTAGCATTAACAAATAAGACACATACGTATCCCAACTACACCACGCCGTACCACGCCACGCTACTCCCCCTTTCCCTCCGTCCCTCACATGCTCTCCCCTCCCCCTACCCCCTCACTTCCACCTAAACCCCCCAACCTCCCCCTCGCTTACCTACCCTCCCCCTTTGCTCCCCTACCCTCCCCCTTCCCCTCACTTCCACATCCAATCCCCTCCAGCTATCCTTCCCTCCATGTATCTCCAGAGATATGGAGATAAACACCTCAAACTTTGTACTGAAAATATAGCGCGGCATTTGAAGTCGAATGTTTTAGTTTTTTAAACGATGTTATTCGTTTATTTTGTCTTCTCTACAAACTTTGTCTTGGCAATAACAAGTGACTACGACTCACCACTAGGCTATAATATCATTTAAAAACTAAATAAGATCGTTTAAAAAACTAAAAAAGAACCGACTTCAATGCCGCGCTATTACTTTTCAGTACCAATTACGAGGTGTTTATCTCCATATCTCTGGAGATACTTATCAGACCTCGATAAAATTACCATGGTACCACACTTGGGATATTTCCTTTCCAACAAAAAAACAATAATGAAAATCGTTCTATAAACGACGAAGTTATCCGCGAACAAACATAAAAAAAAACATATATACGGTCGAATTGAGAAACCTCCTCCTTTTTTTGAAGTCGGTTAAAAAGAACCGACTTCGATGTCGCACTATTAATTTTCAGTACCAATTTTGAGGTGTTTATCTCCATATCTCTGGAGATACTAATCAGACCTCGATAAAATTACCATGGTACCACACTTGAGATATCTCCTATCCAACAAAAAAAAAATAATCAAAATCAGTTCATAAACGACGAAGTTATCCGCGAACAAACATAAAAAAAAAAAAACATATATACGGTCGAATTGAGAAACATTTGAAGTCGGTTAAAAATGAAGCGACAAAACGAAAATAATAACACAAACATGTTTCACCGGTCGCCGCCGACGGACGCGGCCCCTTTGATTTTTGCCGAAAGGCAATGCGGCGCCTGTGGCGGCGGTATGACTGAGTGCGTGTAGTTCGCCAAGAGCGAGTCGATTTATATTTTTTTAATATATATTTTTTTACTGATTTCTTTACATGGAGTATACATACCCCTGCAAATATGGTGGGAATTCAAAACTTTGTATATACAGATCTGATAGTATTCTCGTCTGCAATTGACGAAGCTTTTTGAAAACAAGAATTATCTTTTTAATACTTGCTGTTGACACCACTAACATAAAAATACGATAAGCCATTCAGGCTCTAGGGCGTGCCAAAGAAATATACATACATTCATACATTTATATGTATATACAAATGTATATATAATATATATACGGTTAATATATATATAATATGTATGTGTATATATATATATATATATATATATTAACCCTCCTTTCGCAGTCACCGGACTGCGGAAGAAGGAGGGTTATGTTTTAAAAACAATCGTCTCGTAGCGTCGTCCGCGTGTTGCACGTTCTTGCTCAAGTTAGCTCCTCGACAGCTCAGAATTGATAGGGAGGTGAGAAAGCCCCGATTGGTGGGTGGTACAGGGTGTCTATTCTATACGTAGTATTATTATCTGTTCTCGGTGCCGACAAAGAAAACCGATGCAACACAGAACAGATACTACGTATAGAATGGACACTCTGTTCGCTCCAACAATCGAGGCTTCCTCACCTCCTTACCGATTCTGAGCTGTCGAGGAACAAACTTGAGCAAGGACGCGCCACACGCGAACGACGCGACGAAAATAAATCACTCAATAGCACTATTTTATTTATTTACATTTTTTAAGGTTGGTTAGCTAGACATCTAAATTGTATGAGCGCTCATATAACTCAGAGGCCTATCTTAATTAGCGTCAACTATGAATAAAATAAATTACACAGAGGCACAATTTTAGTTACATATTTACCTTTTGGCACCAAACTTAAGTTTGGTGAGCTAGACCCCTAAATTGTATGAGCGCTCATATAACTCAGAGGCATATCTTAACTGGCGTTAATTATGTATGTATGTATGGGACACCATTTACTTTAATATTTGTTTCGTTTTTGAAATTTCCCCTTTTTTTGCTGTAAGACCTTGCTCTTTGTCGAATTTCATGGTTCTAGGTCAACGGGAAGTACCCTACAGGTTTTCGACCCAAAACCTATATGGTACTTCCGGTTGACCTAGAATTGTCAACTATGGTCAAAATCAAGGTATTACAGCACAAGTAAAGGAAAAATTCCGAAAAATAAAAAAGTTGAAAATAAAGGTAAATTTAGGTACTTACAAATTTCGGCGAAAATCTAAATATGTTTATATCTTATTATCGTGTTGACTCTGGATCTTGATTTTTATATATCTAATTAGGACCATAAACATCAGTATCTGGTATAAATTTTAACTTGCTAGGTCCACACGTTCCTGAGAAAATCGGTGGTGACACACGGACATACAGACGGACAGACGGATAAGAAAGTGATCTTATAAGGATTCCTTTTTTACCTTTTGCGATACGGAACCCTAAAAACGATTAATTCACTTTTACAAACTTATGATTAATTGTTAAACAAATAATTGTTTAACAATTTACAAAAATATAAAGTGTGAAACACTTCAAAGAAACATAATATTTATCTTATGATTAATTGTAGCTGTTGCAATACATTTCCTATATGGATCGAACTACAAAGATAAATTTGTCCCTTAAACTATTCTGAGAAGTTGGTACGGAAGCCTCGGTGGGCGAGTTCAACTCGATTTTGCTGGTTTTTATATATAATTCTATATTATACCTACGTAAATTTAAACCTCTTGTGTGTACTGGTCCCAACATATATGTATGAAGTTGACGTTAATTTTCACGTGAGTAGTATTATTGTTCTGTTGTCGTCCGCGTGTGGTGCCTTGCTTAAAGTAGCTCCTCAGCAGCTCCAGAATCAGAGGCGAGTTGAGGAAGCCTCGATTGGTGGGTGGGACAGAGTGTCTATTCTATACGTAGTATTATTATTTGTTCTCGGTGCCGACAAAGAAAAACGATGCAACACAGAACAGATACTACGTATAGAATGGACACTCTGTTCGCCCCAACCATCGAGGCTTACTCACCTCCCTACCGATTTTGAGCTATCGAGGAACTAACTTGAGCAAGGACGCGCCACACGCGAACGACGCGACGTAAATAAATCACTCAATAGCACTATTTTATTTATTAACATATTTTATGGTTGGTTCCAATTAAGCTAGACCTCTAAATTGTATGAGCGCTCAGTTCCTTTTTTTACCTTTTGAGAAACGGAATCCTAAAAATGATAAAGTAGATATCTAGTTACTGTATAACTGAAGAAGACAAATTGTAGGTAGGTACATAATACATGTATTGGTGGAGTGATCAAAGTGTCCATTCTATATTTTGTTCTGTGTCGCATCCTCGCAGACAAAAAAGTTTTGTTCGCAGTGTGCGCAGGGTGATAGACAAAACTGTCTTGAGACAGTCTTGAGACAGTCTTAAGACTGTTTTGTCTGTAGTCTGCGCTCAGCCTTAGGTTGCAAATTAGGTCTCCACGAATGTACCTTTGATTTAAACGGGATAATATATAGCCTATTTTCATTCCGAAAGTCCATTCTATGTATCAGTGAAAGAATTTTTTAAATCGGTTCAGTAGCTTTTGAGCCAAATCATTACAAACATACAAAAATACAAAAATACAAATGTTCTCTCTTTATAATATTAGTATAGATAAACCTTTGTTTTTTGAATGCGTAAAATTGCACTTTTGTACTATATAAGTGCGAGCGCGCACAGCGTTGCGGTTTATTCTACCGCACGGTAGAATATCTATCGTGTTTCACTTAATCTCGGAATCTGAATCTGAATCTCGGAAACGGCTCCAGAAATTAAATAAAATTTAGTAAATAGGGGATTTCGGGGGCGATAAATAGATCTAGCTAGGATTCATTTTCAGAAATGTTGTTTTATTCGTGTTTTCAATAATCAACTTAAAATATGACTCCTCCCGACATCTATTGGCTAGTAGAAGTAGCCTTTGGCAAAGCTCGGTGTTCAATCTGCAATCAACTACGAATAACTTACCTGTGTTTGCAATTAATTCACCTCGACGCAACTACGAGTAGATGGCAGAAGAAATATAAATAATAAGGTATTTATTCATATTTCTGTGCATGTGACGAACGTAACGATATTGCTTAGATTTTGTCTAAATACGATAAGTACGGGTTTTGTTTTATGACATGTAAAGTAAGAAAACTCTTTGCATAAAGATGATATAGCATATAGATGTTTCAGCCTTCGAGCATTTACCAAAGGAGATGTTAACGCAAGCCGTACCCCTCTGCTGGCCATATAGCCATTTTTGGCCATATGAGCGTGCGTAACTACGCTGTATTTTTAATACTGTGTGCGTGTTTCAAGCTAGTGTGCGGGATCGTTAAAGTGAGTGATTTGTGTGTGTGCAATGCGTGTTTACCTCGTCCCCCGTAAGTATCGGCAGAAAAAAATGGTTGCGGATTACAACGTTAACATCTCCATTGGTAAATGCTCGAAGGTTTCAGCCGATAAGAGTTATTTTAGTGTTACTACGCCGAGCATTGGCGATATAGTAGAAAGCTATAATGGGTGATTGCCGATTGGGCATGTCATCTCTGTCTCAAGCGTTGTACTTGTAAGACTAAGTTACTTGTACTATTCATTATTCTGTGCTAAGGGCTAGTTTCACCGGTTTCAGATAATGCGTATGCTAGTTATCTGACAGATGATGCCATATAAAATCTGTCAGATTTCTTCATTTTAGCGCTATCAGGAACCCTGAAACTGGCCCAAAAATATCGTCACAGAACAGATAATAATACGTAATCAAAAACTTAGAAAAGGAACGACAAAAGATATTTTCAGGCTTTTTACCATAGGATCTTCTTGATAACGTTTAGTCGGAGCGCGCATTGCACTGCATTTGTGGTGCCTTTATTCTACCGCACGCATATTCTGTGAAGTATCATCATATTTTGAAGTGAAAACTAATTTAGCGGCGTTGTGCACTTTTCTTGGGATGGGTAAAAAATGTTAAACTGATCGTAAGACGAAATTTCGTAAGACGGAGCGCAGGGCGCTTGCGGGAGGTGTCATTCCAAAATATTCTATAAAACTGGCCAAGTATATAGAAGATATATTAATAATAACTGTACACTGCAACATGCTAATCTTAAATAAGTAAACAAATTGACCGAGGCCCACAAATTTAACAAATGAAACACTTGCGCGTGCTAATTTTTCCTGTGCTGCCATCTACTCGTAGTTGCGTCGAGGTGAATTAATTGCAAACACAGGTAAGTTATTCGTAGTTGATTGCAGATTGAACACCGAGCTTTGCCAAAGGCTACTTCTACTAGCCAATAGATGTCGGGAGGAGTCATATTTTAAGTTGATTATTGAAAACACGAATAAAACAACATTTCTGAAAATGAATCCTAGCTAGATCTATTTATCGCCCCCGAAATCCCCTATTTACTAAATTTTATTTAATTTCTGGAGCCGTTTCCGAGATTCAGATTCAGATTCCGAGATTAAGTGAAACACGATAGCGCCATCTATGAATCTTCATCTATGAAGTTTTATTCGTGTTTTCAATAATCAACTTAAAATATGACTCCTCCCGACATCTATTGGCTAGTAGAAGTAGCCTTTGGCAAAGCTCGGTGTTCAATCTGCAATCAACTACGAATAACTTACCTGTGTTTGCAATTAATTCACCTCGACGCAACTACGAGTAGATGGCAGCACAGGAAAAATTAGCACGCGCAAGTGTTTCATTTGTTAAATTTGTGGGCCTCGGTCAATTTGTTTACTTATTTAAGATTAGCATGTTGCAGTGTACAGTTATTATTAATATATCTTCTATATACTTGGCCAGTTTTATAGAATATTTTGGAATGACACCTCCCGCAAGCGCCCTGCGCTCCGTCTTACGAAATTTCGTCTTACGATCAGTTTAACATTTTTTACCCATCCCAAGAAAAGTGCACAACGCCGCTAAATTAGTTTTCACTTCAAAATATGATGATACTTCACAGAATATGCGTGCGGTAGAATAAAGGCACCACAAATGCAGTGCAATGCGCGCTCGGACTAAACGTTATCAAGAAGATCCTATGGTAAAAAGCCTGAAAATATCTTTTGTCGTTCCTTTTCTAAGTTTTTGATTACGTATTATTATCTGTTCTGTGACGATATTTTTGGGCCAGTTTCAGGGTTCCTGATAGCGCTAAAATGAAGAAATCTGACAGATTTTATATGGCATCATCTGTCAGATAACTAGCATACGCATTATCTGAAACCGGTGAAACTAGCCCTTAGCACAGAATAATGAATAGTACAAGTAACTTAGTCTTACAAGTACAACGCTTGAGACAGAGATGACATGCCCAATCGGCAATCACCCATTATAGCTTTCTACTATATCGCCAATGCTCGGCGTAGTAACACTAAAATAACTCTTATCGGCTGAAACCTTTGAGCATTTACCAATGGAGATGTTAACGTTGTAATCCGCAACCATTTTTTTCTGCCGATACTTACGGGGGACGAGGTAAACACGCATTGCACACACACAAATCACTCACTTTAACGATCCCGCACACTAGCTTGAAACACGCACACAGTATTAAAAATACAGCGTAGTTACGCACGCTCATATGGCCAAAAATGGCTATATGGCCAGCAGAGGGGTACGGCTTGCGTTAACATCTCCTTTGGTAAATGCTCGAAGGCTGAAACATCTATATGCTATATCATCTTTATGCAAAGAGTTTTCTTACTTTACATGTCATAAAACAAAACCCGTACTTATCGTATTTAGACAAAATCTAAGCAATATCGTTACGTTCGTCACATGCACAGAAATATGAATAAATACCTTATTATTTATATTTCTGTGGTCACATGATTTACTTTCATGTGGAATATTATAGATAGTCATGTCATATCATTTAATTTTTAACCAACTTCACAAAAAAGGAGGAGATTCTCAATTTGACTGTATTTTTTTCTTCTTTTATGTTTGATACCTTGACGACATGATTACCACTAGTGGTGGTCGGTTTTTTTCGTTTTGTAAACGATCTTAAATTATCTTTACCTAAACAATAACAAGAGAGGCCTATGTCCAGCAGTGGACTGATACCGGCTCATTATGATGATGATGAAACAAAAACAATATTTTGAAACGGGCAGCTGATTATATATGACGTGTTTGCAATGCGACGCGAGGTGCGAACTTTGGCGATATTTGGAAGGTTATGTTATCTTTATACAGGGTGTCGGGTTTCATATGGTCCAAACGAAAACCATCGAGGGAGGACTCCAAGGGCTACCCAGAAAACCCCCCCATGTATGTTCCGCGAAAATCTATTGTTTTCGAGAAAATTGCGTTTTACATGTTTTCGAGTTAGTCCCCGAAATGTTGCAATTTATTTAAATTTTCTCTCAAACTATAAAGGCCAGAGCCCTAGTTTTTTGTGGGACTATGAACAATGAATAGGTCTTTCAGGGAAAACTACAGTTATTTATTTAGGCTTATTATTTTCTGAAAAAAAAAACATCACATTTTTTTATGTAGACGATATTTGAACTTTTTCTTTGGGCAGGTTTTTTTCCAAAAAAATCACAGAATAAAAAAAGTTACAACGGATTTAAAAAAATTGTCTGTTTTATGGACCTGCTGCTTGCCAAATTTCATATGGCTACGACAAGAGGTTCCTGAAAAATACGTTTCTTGTAAGGGGGGTCCCCTTACAGGAAACGTATTTTTCAGGCAAACTGTTCAATCGGAACCCTGCGTGTGCGGGTCCGACTTGCACTTGGACAGTTTATTTATATTCGCGGTACGAAGTTCCGTTTTCTGGTAATGAAAAACTCCTACAATATAATTAGAATAAGAAGGTAAATTTCGCCATTGCTACATTGTTACGATAGCTCAGTGGGAGATCGATCGGATGGCGATCAGAAAGACCCCGGCTCGAGTCCAGACGAGATGATTAATTTTTCCAAGTTTGTTCTTTTGTAAGAAGACTATTACTGGGAGCCAAAAAATTACATATACACGATTTACAAAGAAAAAAAAAATGCGAGCAAAGCTCGGTCATCCAGATATTATTATAATATAATACCGTGTCAATTCCAAACATTATTAAGACAGGAGCCGCGTGGTTATTCAGTACAACGCCATCTTACGAACACTTAACGCCAACTAAGTGAAAGTTAACACATAGGTAATAAATATAATTAATACAGTCAAACATTTATAGATAGCGTTATAGTAATATGCCGAAAAACACGTTTCATGTATGGAGACTCTCTTTAATTTTTAACTTTATTCTGTTTTTAGTATTTGTTGTTATAGCGGCAACAGAAATACATCATCTGTGAAAATTACGGACGGACAGACGGACGGACAGACGGACAGACGGACGGACGGACGGACGGACAGACGGACAGACGGACAGACGGACAGACGGACAGACGCACAGACGCACAGACGCACAGACGGACAGACGGACAGACGGACAGACGGACAGACGGACAGACGGACAGACGGACAGACGGACAGACGCACAGACGCACAGACGCACAGACGGACAGACGGACAGACGGACAGACGGACAGACGGACAGACGGACAGACGGACAGACGGACAGACGGACAGACGGACAGACGGACAGACGGACAGACGGACAGACGGACAGACGGACAGACGGACAGACGGACAGACGGACAGACGGACAGACGGACAGACGGACAGACGGACAGACGGACAGACGGACAGACGGACAGACGGACAGACGGACAGACGGACAGACGGACAGACGGACAGACGGACAGACGGACAGACGGACAGACGGACAGACGGACAGACGGACAGACGGACAGACGGACAGACGGACAGACGGACAGACAGACAGACAGACAGACAGACAGACAGACAGACAGACAGCGGAGTCTCAGTAATAGGGTTCCGTTGGTACCCTTTGGGTTCGGAACCCTAAAAATCAATTGCTGTTCGTTAGTCTCGCTAAAACTCGAGAAGACTAAACGGTGAGAAAATATGGAAAAATTGCGAGGACGATAGTCGATAATAAAAAAACAACAATTTCATTTTCCCATATAAACTGTTCTATAGTTACTTTCCTGTCAAACATTTGACGTTCGTCCCTTCGGTACGGTAGGAATTTTGAAGCACGTATTAAATAAAGGTGTTTGAATCGAAAACATAATACATCCACATTACTCGGATTATAGCGTAAGTATTTAAATTTTAATATTTTGAATTTTAATGGTTGTCCCAGGTTGTCATTGTTGGTTCGGTCAGACATTTTTGTCATCGTATTGACATTAAATTAAATTATAAAGGGGGTCCAAAAATAATACAAGAAACGTGTTTTTGAGGCTTTTTATGCTAGATCTTACAAACTTATATAGATAAAGACTTGAAATTTACTCATCGTGTGTATTGCAATGGCTGCCATAAGATCAAATAAATTAAATTAAATTAAATAATAAAGGGGGTCCCCATACGATAAATGTATTGTTCCGTCAAATATTGTTCAATCGGAACCCTGCGTGTGCGGGTCCAACTCGCACTTGGACAGTTTATTTATATTCGCGGTACGAAATTCGCCGGGTCAGCTAGTACCTAATATCATTCAGTATTTGTATTTTGTTTTAAATCTAGAGCGGAAAACAAGCTAGCGGCCCATTTAATGGTAAGTAGTCACCGCTTCCTATTGACATCTGCAATATCAGAGATTTTGCCACTTTTAGCCAGTGTGTAGCGTCTCCTAATTATCTATAACAATGTGGCACTCAAAATGAAGATTAGCAGAATTCCGCTCGTATTGCTGCATTATTGCATCTCGGGAAATCTTTAGAAAAATGTCTAAAAAGACATCAACATATTGATTCTTAAGCCCCGTTGACATTGTGTACATTTGTTTATAAACATGGTTGCGTAAACATGATGCTGAGTTGCTGTCAACATATTGCGGGCAACAATTGTGTTGCGGGCGTTGATCACGCCGTTGTTGCAGAGTTTACGCCCGGTGAGCGAAAACATTTTTGTTGCGCAGTTGCGCAACAAATGTTTACCATGAATACGGGGCTTTAAACCCCGTATACATTGTGTACATTTGTTTATAAACATGGTTGCATAAACATGATGCTGAGTTGCTGTCAACGTGTTGCGGTCAACATTTGTGTTGCGGAGTTGATCACTTCAAGCTGAAGAGTAGCCGTTAGGGTTGCGACAACATTTTTAACCGACTTCACAAAAAAGGAGGAGGTTCTCCATTCGACTGTTTTTTTTATATTTATGTTTGTTACCTCAGAACTCCGACAAATCTTGGCCGATTTCAAAAAAATTTTCGTTTGAGTGAATAATCACTAGCCTATGATTTTGCCTTATGATTATGCCGATTGGTCCCATTCAAATTTTATCGAGGTATGACACTTATCTCCGGAGATACAGAGATAAACATGTCAAACACATTACATGCATTAACGATATATGAATTTTATAGCTTGACGACATGATACTACTGGCTATTTTGACTATCGCGGCATGTGAAGTCGGTTTTTTTTCGTTTTGTAAACGATCTTAAATTATTGATGTTGAGAAACTTTGTTGTTGAGCAACAGTTGCGCAACAAATATCTACAATGAATACGGGGCTTTGCTGTGGCTACACTGTCACTGGATTTTTAGGGTTCCGTATCTCAAAAGGTAAAAGGAAGTCTAGTTGTCCGTCTGTCCGTTCTCCGTCTGCAGTCAGGACCTTTTTAACTGACTTATAAAAAGAAGGAAGTTCTGAATTCTCCGAAATCTTTTAATTTTTATGTATGTTACCCAATTACTCAAAGACGCCTGGACCGATTTGGAAAATTCTTCTTTTGTTAGAAAGGGTACTTTCTAAGTGGTCCCATTTAAATTTAATCGAGATTATGTTCAGTACTTGGTAATGAAAATTACTAGCGCGGCATTTGAAGTCGGTTCTTTTAGTTTTTTAAACGATCTTAAATTATTCTTAGGAACGCGTTACGATCATCATGTTCAAACTTATATGTATAAAAAAGGCCGTGTCCCACGATTTACATATTAATAAATTTGTACATTCCGTATGTATAAAAAATTGCAATGCATCATAATCATAACAAAACAAAAGTCAAGTATTTATTCAGTATATGGGCAAATTAAAAATCTGCACTTACATACGTCAAATAACATTAAATAGACATATCACTAATAATTATTCTAAATATACCAAAAACATAACTTATTACTTTGAATTAAAAATAAAATAAAATAATAAAAATGGCCAAGTGCGAGTCAACATCGCGTCTCTTATCGCACACTTAGGGAGGGTTCCGTACAATACGAAATATAACAGAGTTTCAACCTCATATATTTGTTTAATTGATATTACCAAGAATATTTGGTTTTGTCGCGATCTAGAAAGACGGGGCTCGTTTACTAGCGCCATATATGTAATTTTGCTGAAACTAATTAGATAGATGGTGTTTAAAAACACGTTTTTTGTATGGGGACCCCCTTTACTTTTTAACTTTATTTTGTTTTTAGTATTTGTTGTTCTAGCGGCAACAGATATACACCATCTCACGGTTAATGAGCTATAGCCTGGTGACAGACGGACAGACAGACAAACAGACAGACAGACAGACGGACAGCGGAGTCTTAGTAATAGGGTCCCGTTTTACCCTTTGGGTACGGAACCCTAAAAACAAAAGTAATGAGCCATTCTCAACGTTGAAGGTCACACTTAAAAAAAAATTGTAATTCCCCTGATTAATGCAAAGTGACACGCTACATTTTAAAATTAATTTCATCAAAAGATAAAGAGAGATCCATCAGTCAATTCCGTTATCAGTTACAGGCCAATTAGCGCGGATGTGGCGGATGTGGTGACCTTGTACGAGATTATGTACATATCGTGGCATGCCTGACTTTACACCATCGATGTATATGTACTACGAGATGTGGCAAGGCGCACTAGCTCTACCATCAAATAAAAAGCAGTGCTGAATCTACATCTCGCTTAGTTTAGCGTAAGTACTCCACACGCCCGATCGCGCGCCGCTCGGCACGTAAGTCTGTATATGATGGGCGCCACTGGTTTACTGGGAATTATCATTTTTTTAACTCCTGACAAAGAGCTGAAGATCGAGCACAGTAGCGTGCCATAGGAGAGGCCTATGTCCAACAGTGGACCCAGTGGGGTGGCAATCTGATTAGCGACCTGTCTTTATAAGGTGGATAATGATTGATAAATAATAATGATGAATGCGCCATCAGGATTTTTTATTTTACTTATTATTTACAAAGCTATTGAGGTTTGTTTTTCACAAGAATCCGTATACATTTATGGAAACAGCACTAGAAATATTACATAATGTCAATCTCGTACGCACTCCATTCTCAGACGCCCGTGCCAACCTTCGAGCATTTACCAATGGAGATGTTAACGCAAGGCGTACCCCTCTGCTGGCCATATAGCCATTTTAGGCCATATGAGCGTGCGTAACTACGTATTTTTAATACTGTGTGCGTGTTTCAAGCTAGTGTGCGGGATCGCTAAAGTGAGTGATTTGTGTGTGTGCAATGCGTGTTTACCTCGTCCCCCGTAAGTATCGGCAGAAAAAAATGTTTGCGGATTACAACGTTAACATCTCCGTTGGTAAATGCTCGAAGGTGCCAACATACATATTACTATTAAGTATTCTGTGCTAAAACAGCACGATGCGTGGCGTTTCATAGTCATACTTTCTCACTCACTCACGCCAAAACTATCATTGAATGCTTAGACCTTTCAAACAAAGGTCTAAAGGGCCCCACTGACTATCAGTATGCCAGCAGTCCCTGGTCGTATCAGGCAGCCAGCCATCAAACGTCTGCATAGCCAGCCCACTCACTTAGTGATCATTGGCTACCGGCAGCCTGCCAGCAATGATCGAAAACCGGCGCTACGTCCGAGCCGGTATAGTCCGGCTCTCGGTTGGAGTTTGTCGTCAGATGGTCGTCAGTCCGAAACCTGAAGCGAAACTGTGAGTGTGTGGCCTGTTGTGATTACCGATATGATAGTCCGATAGGAACTGATAGTCTGTGGAGCCTTTAAGATTTAGCGTCGTTGGTCGGTCTCTGGCCAACTACCGGGCGGGCGGCACTCAATGACCAATTCTTTTGTTGGGATAGTCAAGTTTATATGTTATGTTCTAACTACATAATATAATATCACTCCTTGCCGTTTTAGGCTATGGCGACCGTTACATGCAATTTTTTTAACCGACTTCAAAAAAAGGAGGAGGATTCTCAATTCGACCGTATATATATATTTTTTTTAATGGTTGTTCGCGGATAACTTATTCGTTTATAAACCGATTTTGATTATTCTTTTTTTGTTGGAAAGGAAATATCCCAAGTGTGGTACCATGTTAATTTTATCGAGGTCTGATTAGTATCTCCAGAGATATGGAGATAAACATCTCAAAATTGGTACTGAAAACTAATAACGCGGCATTGAAGTAGGTTATTTTTAACCGAATTCAAAAAAAGGAGGAGGTTTCTCAATTCGACCGTATATATTTTTTTTTTATGTTTGTTCGCGGATAACTTATGTACCTTCGTTCATATGGCTGATGTACCCTATTTTTGCTTTGAAAATGCGTAGGCATGTGTAACAGGCATATGTTCTAACAACACACTTATGTGTCATCAATAAGAGTGACTGATATTTATAATTTTTTATGTAGAGGAGTATAGGCCAGTGGTCGACCACTATCCCCCTTTTAGTAAGTGACGTCTGACGATGCGGTCGAGGATAGGACCTGGATGACCAGCTTTGCTCAGATTTTTTTTGGTAAATAATGCTTTTTGGATTTTTTTTGCTCCCATTAATAGTTTTTCTCACAAAAGAAAGAACTTGAAAATAAAATGGCTGTGACATACGGACGGACAGACAGACAGACATGACGAATCTATAAGGATTCCGTTTTTTGCCATTCGGCTACGGAACCCTAAAAAGGGGAAAAAATAATCATCTCATCTGAACTCGAACCGGGGTCTTCTGGTTTCGGGACCGCCCGATTTCCCACCGAACTATTATAACCTTATAGATGGTGGCGAAATTTACCTTCGTATTCTAATGATATTGTAGCATTTTTTCATTGCCTGTTAACACGGATAAAACGAGGTTTTCTAAATATGAAAACTAGCTAGATCGATTTATCGCACCCAAAACCCCCTGCATACTAAATTTCAGTAAAATCGGTGGAGCCGTTTCCAAGATTCAGATTATATATATACAAGAATTGCTCGTTTAAATGTTTTTTTTTTAATATACGTTATAGGCTAGCGTATGACCACTATCTCACCTGTTGGTAAGTGATGATGCGGCCGAAGATGGTAAGCACGCTAGGTCTGGAATGGGAACTGGCTCTCAAGGATAGCTGCCGGAACACATTAGATGTTTTTTGGTGGCAGATTTTCTAACTTGAGGGTGGTAGCTGGCCAGGCGGACACTAGTTAGTATCCTACCACCATGCGGGGGTTGTTGGTTTCTTAACGATGTTTTCCTTCACCGGAGGGCCACTGTGAGAAGCGCACATAAATTTTTCGATAGAAAAATCCATTGGTGCACGGCGGTTTGAACTCGGTACCACGGCATCAAAGCCGAACGATCTCCAGATTACGCCACCGGGCCCTCAAAAAGATATTAGATATATTATTAGATCGATATGAGAATTCGTGTCGTATGTGATTCAATTAAGTAGCCAATAATAGTCCACTAACTTGTCTTCAGGGTTGAGGATGATGACCAGGTTGACGGCTGCGATGAACGACCCGATGTTCAGTGCTGACAGGAACAGCACCACTGTTCGGAAGTGTTTGTGCTGGAACAAACAATACTATCTTAGTTAGCATATTTAGCTTAGTTGTAGTTTTTTAAGTTTAGACTTAGTTTAGTTTTAGTTGCATGGTGGTAGGATACTATCCGCCTGGCCTGGCCAGCAACCAACCTCAAGCTAGAAAATCTGTCGCAAAACACCTAATGTGTTCCGGCAGCTATCCTTGAGAGCCAGTTCCCATTCTAGCGTGCTTACCATCTTCGACCGCATCATTACTTACCAACAGGTGAAATATTGGTCAAAATATGGCCTATAAGATACATTAAAAAAATATTTGGAGGGGTTAACAAGACTACTGGTAATGTGCAACCAAAGACTTAGAACGTCGATGTGTGCAACCTACATTGCTAGTAAGCTTTAAAAAAACAATAATATCAGTGTCATGTTCAGAGCAGCCGCAGACGCGGCAGAGGCCGTCAAGCGGAGGAAATATGCAGACATTGGAGACAATTACGCATTTCTTCCGTTTGGGGTCGAGACCATGGGCTCGTGGGGTCAACAAGCACGCGGTTTTGTAAAGGAGTTGTCCAGACGTCTGATAGATGTGTCCCATGATCAAAGAGCTGGCGCGTACCTCGGCCAACGAATTAGTCTTGCAATTCAAAGAGGTAATGTCGCCAGCTTTTTGGATACCCTACCAGCGGACAGCGACCTTAATTCAGTTTTTTATTTGTAGATTTTATATAGTCTGTATTATAGTATAAGGAGTAGTTTATATTGTATATATAGTTATACATTTATTTTACAATAGCATTATTTTATGTGTCATGTCCATGGCTGAATTAATAACACTATAGAAGGCTATTAACAACATCCCACTTGACATCCCGAACATATGAACTGAGGAAGCTCTTACTGAATTTACGGGCAGTTTTGTATTACCTTGTATCAACCTACTGCTGCAGTATGTAGAAAGGAGATAAATTTAACTACAAGTAGTTTGGTCGCAGCACGGCCAATAAACAGTACGAGCCAGTTTTACTTGCGCTTATTTATCTCCGGATAAGCCTCGGTGGAGCGATGATATACGCAAGCCGGCTGGCAGTGCTTGGAAACGAAGAGCTGGAGATCGAGCTCAGTGGCGTGCCATAGGAGAGGCCTATGTCCAACAGTGGACGAATACTAGCTGTTAATGATGGTG
This sequence comes from Cabera pusaria, assembly GCA_954871355.1. Classification (NCBI taxonomy): domain Eukaryota; kingdom Metazoa; phylum Arthropoda; class Insecta; order Lepidoptera; family Geometridae; genus Cabera; species Cabera pusaria. Next base: position 1,994,598 of record OX940906.1, on the reverse strand, counting down.
ATGATAATGAAGCTTCGACCTTGTCCCGGTACAAAGGTATTCTCTGGAAGTGAGTGGACCAAAATCGTAGATTATATTTGTGTGAATGAGTGACTAACATTCATCAATACATCCTTACAAACTTATTTTTTTTGTTTATACTAGATAGGCAAGCGTTTGACCACTATCTCACCTGATATGTGATGATGCTATAATGATTAATATAGGATTCATGGATTCATTCCGGCGAGCGTGTATAAATGCGCTCATGAAAGTGGAAGAAGCGAAAGAGTTATGTCAGGATTGTAGCATGTGGAAAGAAGTCGTCTCTGCTTACCTCAACGGGAAAAAGGCGTGTTTGTATGTATCTAAGATAGGATTCATTTTAATTTATTGTGCAAAATTCACAGAAAGTTCAGACCGTTATACATTCGTATCTACACATTATCTAATAATGTGGCAATAGCCCAATGGATAGGGTGTCGGACTGGCGATCGAGAGGTCGTGAGTTCGATCCCCACCCCACCCATTGCACTATTGTCGTGAACCCACTCCAGACACAAGCATATTTAGCTTAGTTGGAGGGGTGAACAAGACTACTAGTAATGTGCAACCCACACTGTGAGTAATCTTCAAAAAAAAATTATCTCATAGTCTTAAACATTCAGTATGTTTGCATCTAATGCTCCCAGATAATACATAATACAGTACAAGAGATAAATCTATTAGTTCGGGTACAGAATCAATAATAGTACAAGGTTTAGGGCAGGGCATCCTTAAGAGCGAACTCGGGGTGCACTTTTCCATACAAATGTATTTCCCCGTTTCCTCCCTGGAAAATGCTTCTAGAGCAAAATTTGTTTCTACAAAAAATCAAGGTCTGCTGTAGCTACGCCCCTATCATTTTCTTTTTTTGACCAACCAATTGTAAATAGAAATATGACCCTTCAAAAATCTCAAAGAGGAGATTAAAAGGCTTATATTTCTATTTACAATTGGTTGGTCAAAAAAAGCAAATGATAGGGGCATAGCTACAGCAGACCTTGATTTTTTGTAGAAACAAATTTTGCTCTAGAAGCATTTTCCAGGGAGGGAGTTCCCTCTTAACTCAGCATATTTATATACAAATCTATGATACTCTGCAGATGGGTGCTGACTTATAACTAATTCATCACACCTGACTTGAATCATCTTATTCAACAAGTTTACGCAATCCACCACTCTATTGTCATCGCATAGTGACTAGATTCGTTCGAAGATGATATGTTACATAACACTTTACGAATATGTTCTGGTCTGATTAACTGAGGATGTAGTGTAGTGTGTCTTTAATAGAAGCAATGTCATAAACTAAATTATTCTCAAGTAGAAGCTGTCTTGCGTTTCAGTTACGTATTGCTATATAGGTGATATTTTTATTATATCTTATAGGCTAGCGTTTAACCACTATCTCACCTGGTGGTTAGTCGAAGATGGAGAACACATTAGGCCTAAAAATTGGCGTCTAGATGAAAGCTAAATGGCTCAATACCTTTGTTTTTTTGTAAATTCAAAGCAATAAGATATGTCTCTGTTATATCTATAATATTTTTTATTGAATATGATCTATTTAATGTTATTTGACGTGTGTAAGTGCAAATTTTTATTTTGCCCATATACTGAATAAATGCTTTGACTTTTGACTTTTAAAATACTCTGACTCTCCAAGGGCTGTCTATGTGCTGCCAAAACACCACAAGGTTATGGCGGCAGATTTTTTCCATAATATTGGTAATCTACTTTTTGGTAGCAAGTCACTACTGAACGGATTATCATGCTATTTGCACCAATAGAGAGAGTGATTTAAGAAGAAGGTTTAAGTGTATAATTTTAAGGTTTTATGTGAATTGGTTGAAATATGACGATGATTGTTGAAGATGTGATGTGCTTCATGGTTAATGTGTTCCGGCAGATATCCTTGAGAGCCAGTTCAAATTCTAGGCCTAACGTGCCACCATCCTCGACGGCATCATCACTTACCAACAGGTGAGATAGTGGTTAAACGCTAGCCTATATAATATAATATTTAAAAAAAATGTCTAATCATACTCGACGCAAAAATTTGATGCAAAAAATGTAGACATAAATGTTCTACACATGTGAAGACGGGACGGGTCGCTTGTTTAAAATAAGATATGCACTCAGGATACATAACCACTAGAAACATAAAGATTATGTCAATAAAACATTTCTATCTTGTAGCTCTTCACAATCTTGAATAATATATCTATACTGGTTAAAGTTGTAAATACCTTTAAAAACAGTAGATAAACATGTTATTCCTCAAAGTCATGTGTCTATTTTATTTCTAGTCGGTATATACTACTATTATTTATTCTGTGGCACAGTATACAAACATAACAAACAAAAAAAACATAACATTACTCTTCAGTGGATCAATGGTCACAGCGGATCTAACCTGCATCCCGCAGGAGAAATTACGGGTCACTGCTCACTACACAAACACCTATTTACTATAGGTGTCACCGACAGCCCTCTGTGCAGAGGATGCATGGAGGCTGAGGAGACGGCCGCGCATGTGCTCTTGGAGTGCAGTAGCGTGGATGCACAACGTCGCTCCTCGGGTCCCTGACGACGATGCGAGAGGCCTGCGCCGGCCTCAGCGAGCTGCTAGCCTTCCTTGCAGACATCGGATGGCTGGACTGATGCGCCAGCAACCACACGCAGAAAGGGCCGACATACATCCTCGTTGCGGAGAAGAGCCCGCGCACCAAGTACCAAGTAACAAAAAAAATAACCAAAACAAGACAAATGTAGTAGCAGCAACTTAGTTCAACAACACAGTCTAGATGTCAGGTTTAGCCTGGATGCGAAAGGTACATTATTTAAAAGATAGAGAACAATACACGGAGGTCACAAAAACTATAACATCTCAAAGAGGTAGTCTCACCAAACAAAATTTCCGTTCAAAAACGGTAATTAACAACACCGGCGTTCCACAAGGTAGCATCATAGGTCCACTGCTCTTCTTAATTTACATAAATGATCTCCCTGAAGCTACGCCACACAAGTGCATTCTTTTTGCACGATGACACTACCATAGTTGTAAAATGCGATAAAGGGAAAACCCAACAATCCTTAAACACAGCACTAAAAGATGTGATCCAGTGGATGGTAAATAATAATTTGAATATAAATATAAACAAAACTAAACTTGTACATTTTGACTCATATAACACAAATCCAATTTCATTTGACATAAATTATAAAAATGACAAAGTAGAACAACTAGATAAAGTAAAATTTTTAGGTATAGTAATAGACAGACACCTAAACTGGAAATCTCATGTCGATGAGGTGTGTCACTTGAGCGCTACGTTTTTGCACTGAAAAGAATCAGACAAACAGTCTCCAAAAAAGCCGCATTAATGGCATATCACGGCTATGTAGCATCCCTTATTAGTTACGGGATTATTATATGGGAAAATTCAGTGGAAGTGGAGAGAGTCCTTAAAGTGCAAAAGCGTCGCGTGAGAGTTATTAGTAAGGCATGGTTCTTGGATTCATGCAGACCCCTTTTTAAAGCATGCAATATTCTTCCTCTGCATTGCGTATACATCAGAGATTTGTGCCTTTTTGTAAAGACTTACCCAGAGTACTTTGTGAAACGAAATGATATATTTACTAGACAAAATAGAAAAAAGTTCTAAAATCTACTGTATCAGCCACCTTGTCACAAATACAATTATCAAAAAAATGTATTCAACATGTGTATACAAGTATATAATTTGATCCCTGACAACATTAAGTTGTTAGAAGGTAATACATTTTATAAAACATTATGTGACTGGCTTCAAAGAAACTGCTTCTATGACATCAAAGAATTAATTGACCTTAGTAAAAATAAAAATGTGACTAAATAGCTTACGTTTTACACGATGACTTATTTAATGATTGAAACTATTGTATACGTAAAGATAAATTTAAATATTTGCGCGTCTGCTTGCAGGCAGAATACTTGCACAAACCATATTTTTAAGAAACTAAATGTTAAACTGTATTCTTGCAAATAAATACTTGACTATGATTATGATTACAAAAATTATGTGATTTACTTAAAGTAGGCAGAACAAGTTGTGTCAAATAAAAAAGATACATGAAACCTGAAGGCTATTATTATATGTCTACCCCAACATTTATCAATTCTACGAGACTTGAGAATTGGGAGACTGGCTTGGCTAATTCTTTTTTCATTGTGTTTGTAACTGTTAAGACAAGGTTGTTATAAAAGAAAAGTTTAAAATAAATGAAAGTAGTTTTTAACAAAAGCCGCGACTTAATAAAGCTGCGGGGTAAAGCTAGTTCAGAAACAATTCTTTTCAAAATAATGTTTAACCTATTTGCCATATTAAATTTTGGATTTGCTATTCTGTATTTGCTAAAAGGCAAGTTAAAGAGCAGAATTGATATGTATGTAATTTTTAGAACACTTTTTCAAATCCTTTCAGATTTTTCTTTCCAGATTTCCTTTTCAGAATTGAATAAGTGTTTGAAAAATTTCATACATTTCAATTCTGCTATAAATTCTGAATAACTATGGCAGACAAGCAGTTCTGGATTTGTCAATAGGTTGTATAGGCTGCAACGGGCAACCTAGGTGTGGAAGCATCCTAGCGGTGGCAGATTTCAGAGCACGCCCACTCGATTTAAGAGGATAAAGGTAAAAAAAAAGGTACATGGGGCGGCGGAAATAAAGTGGCCTACACTCATAAAAATTTAAATCCGGCACTGCACACAAGATATTGGACCATGCTGGATCGAGACGAAGGTGCCATAAAGATGGGCCAGACCTATACCCAGCAGTTGGATCAAACAGGTATAGGATTATAATAATAAACTCCAGAAAGACAAACATTGTTAAGAAACCCCTAACCAAAATATGGTGGTAGGACACTATCTAGTGTCCGCCTGGCCAGCTACCACCTTCAAGTTAGAAAATCTGACACCAAATATCTCATGTGTTTCAGCAGCTATCCCTAAGAGCCAGTCCCCATTCTAGGCCTAGCGTGCTTATCATCTTCGGCCGCATCATCACTTACCAACAGGTGAGATAGTGGTCAAATGCTGGAACATAATTAATATATTTAAAAAAATAATAATAATAATTTACACCTAAAAGTAAGTAGGTATTGGTATGTACTATTCATTATTCTGTGGTATTGGCTGAATGGCTAGTGTCACCAAACCACAATGTAAACATCAATTATTAGGTCATAAGGACACACACAGTCATCAAACAAAATACTGGGCTGAGAGTTGCACCGGATTAAGTGATTCATATGATCAATTCCCTTATGTTTTATGAAATAGATGTATTTGTAAATACTTTGTCTCCTTCTATCACAATGGCCCTACAACGTATGCAAACATTTATCCAATTCAGCCCAGCCATTTAGCCATGAAGAGACAAACAGACTTGCCCATGTATTATAACGATGTTGATGATAGCACCTAAGAATAAACAAATAATTTCTTAAAAATAATACATAGCATTTTCCAAGTGGGAGAGTTACATTCTGCAATCACCCAACCCACCTGCTCAGTGTGGGTGATTATGGGTATTCCCTTCTTAGGCAGAGGCACTTATAAACAAGGCGCTGAAATGGAGCTCAGTGGCATGCCATAGAAGAGGCCTATGTCCAGCAGTGGATGAATAGTGGCTGCTAATGAATGATGAGTACATATCAAAGGCACAATTTATTGACATGAAAAGAATCCTAACAATAACTCAAAGTTAGCCAAGTGAAAGTAAGACTAATTCTTAAGTAGGGTCAGTTCGCTAGTTTGCGGCCTTTTAGTGGAGTTCCCTACTTCGTCAAAGGTTTTCATATAGATACTAGCTGTTAGCCGCGGCTTTGCCCGCGTTATTTGTGTCTATGACCATTGAGGCCTAGATCGATGATCTCTTAGGCCAAGTCACCATAGATGACCCTCAAAGTCGAACTCAATATCCTCTATTGTTAAAGTCATTAATCATTTTGCTTAGGTATACGAAGTTGTGCTGCTTATATTTTTGACTCAACACAACAGTTCCTGAAACATTTCTTACAAAGAAAATAAGGTGAATAGCTGCGCGAGCGTAGCGAGCGCTATTATTGGGCGAGTGAACATTTTTTATGGCTTTTTATAACCCTGACAGTTTAATGACCTAATCATCAAGTCAATATAGATGACTCTTAGGTCGAACTCGATATCGTCTATTGTTAAAGTTATTAATCATTACTTGGTAAACCTTGGTTAGGTTTACCAAGTTTTTCTGTTTAAGTATTTGAGTCAGTCTAATGTATGAGGCTGTTAAAACACGCTATTATACGCTATGTAGCGTTATTACTGCGCAAGCGAAGTGAGAAACTTTTTTATGACTTTTTATGACCCTGAAAGTTTTTAAGACCTACTAAGTCAACACCGATGACCCTAAGGTTCAACTTGATATCCACTTATTTTAAGGTAAAAAATCATTATGAATATTGAAGGTTGTACTGTTTCAATTTATGACTCGTTTTGATGCATGTGGCTATTAAAATACAAAAGTTGCTGAAATGTTTCCTACAAAGTAGATATAACAAATGCTTGCGCGACCGGAGCGAGCGCTATTACTGCGCGAGCGAAGCGAGCGCGAAATTCGTCATTTTATGATCCTGACAATTTTTATGACCTACTAAGTCAAGACTGATGACCCTAAGGTTAAACTTGACATCTACTTATTTTAAGGTAAAAAATCATTATGATTATTGAAGGTTGTACTGTTTTAATTTTTAACTCGTTTTGATGCACGTGGCTATGAAAATACAAAAAATGATGAAATATAACCTAAAAGTAGATAAAACAAAGGTTTGCGCGAGCGCAGCGAGTGCTATCGCTGCGCAAGCGTAGCGAGCGCGAAAAATTTTTACTACCTTTTATGACCCTGACAGTTTTTATGACCTACTAAGTTAACACTGATGACACAAAGGTTAAACTTGATATCCACTTATTTTAAGGTTAAAAATCATTATGATTATTGAAGGTTGTACTGTTTCAATTTATGACATGTTTTGATGAATGTGGCTATTAAAATACAATAGTTGCTGAAATGTTTCCTACAAAGTAGATATTACAAATGCTTGCACGACCGGAGCGAGCGCTATTACTGCGCGAGCGTAGTAAGCGCTATTACTGCGCGAGCGTAGTAAGCGCTATAACTGCGCGAGCGAAGCGAGCGCGAAAAATTTTTACGACCAATTATGACCCTGACAGTTTTTATGACCTACTAAGTTAATACTGATGACACAAAGGGTAAACTTGGTATCCACTTATTTTAAGGTTTATCATTATTATGATTATTGAAGGTTGTACTGTTTCAATTTATGGCCTCGTTTTGATGCATGTGGCTATTCAAATACAAAAAATGTTGAAATATTACCTGCAAAGTAGATAAAACAAATGTTTGCGCGAGCGCAGCGAGCGCGAAAATTTTTACGTCATTTTATGACTCTGACAGTTTTATGTCCTACTAAGTCAACACCGATGACCCTAAGGTTAAACTTGATATCCACTTATTTTACGGTAAATTGTACTGTTCCAATTTATGACGTCTTGATGAATGTGGCTATGAAAATACAAAAGTTGCTGAAATGTTTCCTACAAAGTAGATATTACAAAAGCTTGCGCGACCGGAGCAAGCGCTATTACTGCGCGAGCGTAGTAAGCGCTATTGCTGCGCGAGCGAAGCGAGCGCGAAAAATGTTTACGACCTTTTATGACCCTGACAGTTTTTATGACCTACTAAGTTAACACTGATGACACAAAGGTTAAACTTGATATCCACTTATTTTAAGGTTAAAAATCATTATGATTATTGATGGTTGTACTGTTTCAATTTATGGACTCGTTTTGATGCATGTGGCTATTAAATACAAAAGTTGCTGAAATATTACCTACAAAGTAGATAAAACAAAGATTTGCGCGAGCGCAGGGAGCGCTATCAATGCGCGAGCGAAGTGAGCGCGAAATTTTTTACTTTTTATGACCCTGACAGTTTTTATAACCTACTTAGTCAACACTCATGACCCTAAGGTTAAATGTGGCTGTTAAGACACGAATGCTTTTGAAATACTTCCCACAAAGCAGATAAAACACGTTGGGCAAGCAAAGTCATCGCGTAAATTTTGATGACTTTTAATGACCCTGACAGTTTTAAGGCACTTATTAAGTTTAGTCATTATCTATGAACCTAAGCTCAAACTTTTATGATTATGCAAACTCTATGTAAAGTTAAAAAAATATATAGGCACCCACACTTAACTGCCGAAAAAAAATATTCTTTGCCCTTTTATGCCCTATTAAATGTCTGTACAAAATTTCATCTGAATTGGTCAAGCCGTTTGGCCGAAAAGAGGCCACACATTTACAAAATTCCATAATAAAAATATAGAATACCGAAATTTCCACCCAAAAAAAAAAGTATTCGTTGCCCTTCTATGTCTTTTTGATTGTCCGTGTACAACATTTTAGCTTAAATGGTTAACCAGTTTGACCGAGAGTAGGCCACACATTTACAAAGTTCAATTTAAAAATTCTGGACAACTGGACTCGACTGCCAGAAAAAAAGTATCCTATGTAATTCTATGCAATATGAACTGTAATATGTATAAAATTTCAGTCCAATCGGTCTAGCTGTTTAGCTGATAAGAGGCCACACATTCACAAAATTAAATAAAAAATATCTGGACCCCCTGACTCGCCAGCCAGAAAAAAAGTATCCTATATCCTATTCTGCCCTATGACATGTATTCATACAAAATTTCAGGCAAATCGGTCAAGCCGTTTATTCGAGAGGAAGTCTTATATTTACAAAATTCAATTAAAAATATCTGAACCCCCTGACACGATAGCCAGAAAAAAGTATCCCATATCCTATTCTACCCTATGAACTGTCTTTATACAACATTTCAGGCAAATCGGTCAAGCCGTTTATTCGAGAAGAGGTCTTATATTTACAAAATTTAACTAAAAATATCTGGACCTCCTGACTCGATAGCCAAATAAAAAGTATTCTATATCCTTTTCTGCCCTATGTACCGTCTTTATACAACATGTCAGGCAAATTTATTTGAGAAGAGATCTTATATTTACAAAATTCAATTAAAAAAAACTGGACCCCTGACTCGACAGCCAGAAAAAAAGTATCCTATATTCTATTCTGCCCTATGACATGTATTCATACAAAATTTCCGGGAAATCGGTCAAGCCGTTCATTCGAGAAGAAGTCTTATATTTACAAAATGCAATTAATAATATCTGGACCCCCTGACTCCATAGCCATAAAAAAAATATCCTATATCCTATTCTGCCTTAAGTTCTATCGGTCAAGCCGTTTGACCGTGAAGAAGTCCCAAACAAACAAACAAATAAACAAACTGACTTTCGCATTTATAATATTGGTGTTGATTTACTTAGAAGTACTTGTGTGAAATTTCGAATAAAATGACTATCCAAACTATGAACCCCCGCTTCATCCCCTTGAAGAGTGAATTTTGAAAAATGTTCTTAGTGGATACCTAAGTCAAAATAACTATCTGCATGCCAAATTTCAGCGCAATCCGAAACAATATTGATTTCAGACTTTGTTACCCGACTTCACCCTTTTAGAGGTGGAATTTCGAAAGAGCCTGAAACACGTATTTACTTACTTAAGTACTTGTGTTAAGTTTCAAATATAAAAGACTATCTAATTTTGTTTCTCCATACAAACTTTGAACCCCCGTTTCATCCCCTTCAGGGGTGAATTTTGGAAAATACTTTCTCAGGGGGAACTTACTTTGTAATAACTATCTGCATGCCAAATTTCAGCACAATCCGAAACAATATTGATTTTCACACTTTGTAACCCCATTTCACCCTCTTAGGGGTGTAATTAAAAAAAAACTGAAACACGTATTTACTTATTTTTTTACTGGAGCACTTGTATGAAGTTTCAAATAGAAAATACTATCTGATCTTGTTTCTCCATACAAACTTTGAACCCCCGTTTCATCCCCTTCAGGGGTGAATTTTGGAGAATCCTTTCTCAGAGGGCTCTTACGTCGTAATAACTATCTGCATGCCAAATTTTAGCGCAATCCGAAACAATATTGATTTTCCCACTTTTTTACCCCATTTCACCCTCTTAGGGGTAATTAAAAAAAAACCTGAAACACGTATTTACTTATTTTTTTACTCGAGCACTTGTATGAAGTTTTTGAATAGAAAATACTATCTAATCTTGTCTCTCCATACAAACTTTGAACCCCCGTTTCATCCCCTTCAGGGGTGAAATTTGAAAAATCCTTTTACAAAGTTAACTAACGTTGTAATCATTATCTGCATGCCAAGTTTTAGCGCAATCCGAAAAAATATTGATTTTCACACTTTGTTACCCCATTTCACCCTCTTAGGGGTGGAATTTCAAAAAAACCTGAAACACGTATTTACTTATTTTTTTTACTGAAGCACTTGTGTGAAGTTTCGGATAGAAAATACTATCTAATCTTGTTTCTCCATACAAACTTCGAACCCCCATTTCATCCCCTTAAGGGGTGAATTTTGAAAAATCCTTTCTTAGTACACCCCTACGTACTAAGACAAATATACCCTCCAAATTTCGAGTCTCTACGACCAGCGGTTTAGGCTGTGCGTTGTCTGTCAGTGAGTCAGTATGTCAGGACAAAGATTCTTATAGTATTAGATAAAACTCTCAGCGCTCTGAATTTTTGCTTTGTTGTAGTATATATAATCTAGTTTGAATTAGATATAAAAGAATCATGACTTTATTATAAGAAATAATGTATAATTAATTAAACATTGAAAAATGGGCAAAACGACAGTTTGCGGCCGCTTTTTTCAGTATACGACCATCAATATGCTAGATCGCGGCCGTAGATAACTTAATCGCTATTTCAAAAAAATAAATGAAAATGCTCTAGTTAACATTACAATCAGCTATAATATAACTAAAGGAACATATTTTCATTATAATGAGGTAATCTTATGTTTTTAAAACAATCAGTAACATGATTTTCAGTGATTATCTACGTTTGGCCTGCATGAGCTAGGAAGCTGGACTAGGAGTATGCAGGACCTCGATAGTGAAGCGCTTGTGGAGGCTTCAATTGTCCAGGCGTGGTCTAACCCTCCCCACGGTCTAGTGGAGGTCGAGGAGGAGGCGGAGTGGCGGGACGCTGGCAAATCCCAGGCCATGGCACGTCCTCCTACGGTCAACTGGTGGAACCAGGCGGTCGCTGACCTACGCATTAGTTCCGCCTATGCAGGTAATCCAGGCACCGGAGACTTAGACACCGGGGCGAAGTGGTGGAGAGTCAGCTGTACGAGTCCTATAGGGGGTACGTAAAGGACCTACAGCTGGCTATCGTCAAAACCCAAGCGAGGGAAGAGCATGGCAGCTGGAGACTCTCAGCCACAAATAGTGGGTACGACCCTGCAAAGTCGTCAGGGGGAAGTTCCGCCCATGGACGATCCCCCCTCCCTACATAGAGTTATCTTCCTCAGCTTGTGGAGGACGTTGTGTCCATACGCTTTCCAAACAAGGTGGAATATACGCTTAAATGTTAACCGCCCGAGTGGTGGGGCAGAGTAAAATGAGCGAGGACGTGCCGGAGGTGTCGATGAGCGAGTTGGGCGCTGCCATCTTAAAGGACTGGGCCAAAAATCGTTCTCCGGGCCTGATGGCATACTTTTAACCACGTCTGGGTTTGCTTTAGGCGCTGGGTGAACGTTATCGCAGGCTTCTAAGTGCCTGTTTGGAGACGGGAACGTTTCCAACAATTTGCAAGACGGGCAGTCCTTCTGAGGAAGGATGTTCGCCCCGCAAAATCTTCTTCCGCCAGCCGCCACATAGTGATGCTTGATGAGGCCGACAAGGTCAAGGAACTCCGAGATGTGGTTCCCTACCTGTCGGATGACCAGTACGGTTTTCGGTTTGGCAGGTCGTGTATTGACGTGATTAAACGCGTTAAGGCCAGCTCGGACGAGGCCGTAGCGGGGGCTGGAGTGCTGTTGGCGGTGTCCTTAGACATCGCTAATGCATTCAATTCCCTGCCGTGATCGTGCATGGGGGAGGCACTAAAGTTTAATGACGTGCCTCCCTACTTGAACCGCATAGTCGGGGCTTACCTGTGCCTATCTGGTACTCAGGGCGGGATGGCCGAATTCTTCATAGGGAGATGTCATACAGTGTTCCGCAGGCTCGGTCTTAGGGCCACTCCTGTGAAACATTGGTTAGGTACGACTGGGTGTTGTGGGGAGACCTCCACACTGCCGATAACTAACTACTTTAAGCTTCTTGGCATCTCTTTAACACCCACACTCAACTTTGGATCCTACATTGAGTCCAAGGCCCAGTTGGCTTAAAAAAAGCTTGGTATTCTGGCTAAGGTGAGACTGTAGTTCACACCGGGACAGCTGCTCAATTTGTATCAAGCACAGGTCCGATCGTACATGAGGTTGCGGGTTCAAGTCCCGTCGGTACGACGAAATTTTGGATTGTGTTTAACAATTTACAAAAATATAAAGTGTGAAACACTTCAAAGAAACATAATATTTGATTTACGCAGTGCAACATCTCTCGTCGGATTTGAAAACTGTAATGTATTCTTCCGAATGATTAACTTACGTAATAAGTGTCATAGATGGCGCCACCGATGCATAATTGGGTTAACAAATGCAATCCACTAATTTCGTCGTAACGATACTTCGCACCGTGGCTTAATTGGCAAAGCACCGGAACATGTTATTCCGGAGGTTGCGGGTTCAAGTCCCGTCGGTACGATGAAATTTTGGATTGTGTTTAACAATTTACAAAAATATAAAGTGTGAAACACTTCAAAGAAACATAATATTTGATTTACGCAGTGCAACATCTCTCGTCGGATTTGAAAACTGTAATGTATTCTTCCGAATGATTAACTTACGTAATAAGTGTCATAGATGGCGCCACCGATGCATAATTGGGTTAACAAATGCAATCCACTAATTTCGTCGTAACGATACTTCGCACCGTGGCTTAATTGGCAAAGCACCGGAACATGTTATTCCGGAGGTTGCGGGTTCAAGTCCCGTCGGTACGATGAAATTTTGGATTGTGTTTAACAATTTACAAAAATATAAAGTGTGAAACACTTCAAAGAAACATAATATATGTATTACCTTGTAATGAAAGTGGTGGGAAAAGGAAAGGGGGACCCTCCCTTACCCCCCCATCACCTCATCCTCCCCTTTTCGTGCCAAACGATTCTAAATTCTTACTAAGTGAGGTTATGATTTTGCAAAAAAATCATAACTCAAAACAAAAAACATAAAAACTATGCATTACCTTGTAATGAGAATGGTGGGGTAGTGAAAGGGGGACCCTCACCTACCCCCTCCACCCCTCCATTCCCCCTTTTTCGTGCCAAACGATTCTAAATTTCAACCGAGAGGAGCCCTGCCGCGTGAAACGCATCTCACCATCAGCGACGCCTGAATCGGGGTTGGGTCCTCGATAAAATATTTCGGACTCGTCCTCGACAGCCGGTGGAACTTCCACAAGCACTTTAAGCGCCTCTTCCTCCGACTGATTGGTGCGGCAGCCGCCTTAAAGCGGTTGTTGCCCAACTTCGGGGGCCTAAGACGAGTGCTCGCCGCCTCTATGTGGCATTGTCCATGGCCCTCAATGGGCCCCAATTTAAAAACCATTGCCCTGCTCAGATCTCAGAGGGTGGTGGCTGTGGGGGTCATCCGTGGATATCGCACTGTCTCCTTTACTGTCACTTATTCACTCTCAAACTTTCGCATGTGTAATATTAGTACGATAGAATTATGTACTAATTACATAAGATGAACCTATCGTAACAATTCTATTATAAGTAAATATCTCAACATATAAATTAATAAAAAAATACATTTCAAATATCCCGTTACTTGTTGGGTGGACGCAAAATGACATATTGGCTGGCTGTGTTTAGATGGCGGCCACCATATTTCCATACATTTTTACACGGCCGTAACCTGACACGGAGGGTTTAGAATGCGGCCCCTATATATAGTTTTTTGACAAATTTGGGAGATATTGGCGGCCGTAAACTAAAAAATAATAACATCAGATTGCCACCTACATGAAACAAAAGTTAATGATATAATTATATGTACGTAGAAAAAGAATGTGGGAAATTAAATTACTCGCGAGGCGTCAGTAACCCGGCCGGCCGGCCGTAAACTAACACAATTATATTTTGCCTAATTCACTAGGCGACCACCCAATATTTTGCACAGTTGTTTAATTAATACACAATATTCATAAAAAAAATTCAATATAGAATTCATAAGCTCGTAGTTAAATCCACTTATCACCACAACAAATGATTGTATTACGATATTACATACCTTTGAACAAGTATGTGTCCGCTATTTTTTCCATAGTTTCGGCAACGTGCGGGCACGTGTCGAGACCGCTGAATTGAACAAGCTTTTGTTGCTCCCGCTTTATTATTATTCTAGCGATTTCAAAAGATTGGGTACCTAGTGTTATCCAACTTCATAATAAAGTTAAGTTATATTGAAAAAAATTAGATGGCAGTCCTATTTTCAACCATTATCTAAACAGGCTGCCTTCAAAGGCCGCAAACTAATGAAGGGCCGCAAACCAGCGAACTGACCCTACTAAAAATTTATATAATAATATGAATAGTGAATTTCATTCATAACAACGATGAATGGACTATAATTATATCGCTATATCTGTAGACTCGGTCGCAACACCTGCATAGCATTTCTAGGAACTTGAAACGGTTGGTTCAATAAAACTAGTTGCTATACCTGGAATTGGTGTTACACCTAAACTTTCTATAGCATTGTTTTCCTCTGAAAATATACTTAAAAATTTAAGGGGCTTAACCCCTCAGGGATCGGGAATTTAAAACAAAAAAAAAAATTTATCCACTTTGAAAATGTGTGCAGTAGCGGAATGGCGCGAACGTCGCGTCGCGTAATTCTTCGCATGCAAAACTAATCACACCATATTTTCTTATTCTGTAAACTGTGCTTTATTTTGTAATAGATTTACTTCATTGTTGTATAAAAATAAAGTTTATATTTAGTTTTGTTATTTTTTATTTACACCTCAAAACCCCTGAAATGTATATCTTGGATCTTTGCCTGAATATGAGATACTCAAAACCGAAATATTAAAAATACAATACGCAAATCAAAGTTCTAGAACCCAGCTACCACTATACACAAAGAATTCGGTATCCTATTGCGTAAATGTTTATAAAAACCGAGCTCGAAACCCGACCCACTTGAAAGGGACTAAGTAGGTACTTACGTTTTTTACGATTGTATAAACATTCGTCAGCATGACTCATACCATCCTGAATTGATTTCTTGAATTTATTTAGTGATTCGTCTACTTATTTGCAATGATATTCGAAATGCTTATTTCATTCATTATTTTCACTAATTTCACTTTTTATTCAACACAGAAACTCGAAATTGCGGGAAAACCGCCACTTGGTAGAAAACCCGACGATCACACAAATACGATGATATTTCTAGAATTCAATAGCTAAGATGGATTCACAAAACACAAATTAATAGAATTTACACTAGATATATACTAAAAACTAAAATAAACCAACAGAAAATAACATTTCAAAACACAATCTAGCGTCAGCATTCCAAGCGTCAATGGCGTCTATGGTCGACCTAAGGCGGTTTCAGTAGTTTTTCGTAAGTAGTTTTCATGGTGCGGGGAAGAATAAAATACAGTTCAAAATGGCATTTTATAAATAGAATATTTCTTCATCAAGCATTTAAGACCAAAAAATGGTTACAATTTCTAATATTAGGCGCTGTAAATATAGAAAAAAAAAGTTGGCTAAGCTGACCCACCGGTGGGTCCGTGAAGCTTGACGGAATTGCTTGTAATTGTTCTTGACCCACCGGTGGGTCAGCGATCCCTGAGTGGTTAAGTGTAAAGTTGCTATAACCAAAAAGTAATTTAATTTGTTTAATTAAAACATCTGTTGAGACAGAGAAGAGAAGCAGAAAAACGTTTGCTTGGGCGTAAAAGTAATCATTAAAACAGAGGATGGTTAAGATGATTAATTCACTGTATGTATATTTAATAAAATATCATTTTTCTAAGTCTACATGAAATAAAGTAAGTTTTTTAAAGCGACTAAGACATATATATAGAATAGACACATGGAAGCATAAAAGTATTATGGCATAAATGCGAATTTGCAATAGCTGAAATTCACCACAAGTAATAATGAACCTTTTACGTACATTCTGATGTGGAACCAAATAAAAAGACTATTTTTAATAAACAGTATTTTTGTATACAGGCCAAAGCTTTTGAAACTCTAATTTATAAATCTTGGGAAAATAAAATGAGCGACCACTATTTGAAAGAGAAACTAAAATAAAATAATAGCCTTATTTTCATTTGAGCGCACAACGACATCATGACTTACTCTGTAATGAGAATCGGCGAGCCACATTTTTTAAATAGTTCGTCAACACTTCACCTAGATTTAATTTAGCACAATACACTAATGCAATCAAATTTGGTAGATAATTTTATTTAAATTTTAAATTATTTCTGAATTCGGACGCAAACAAATTATTCTGACAACTTTTTTTAGAATAACTTTTTTTGAAGTAACATGACGTGATGTCCGACCGATGACTTACATTTACATGACATGACGGCATTGACAACACAAATGACAGTAATTCTTGACAGTGACACTGATTGAAAATACTAGGAGTACACCAGAGAGATTCCGCTACACCACTCAATTTCATCATCAACTGACATAACGAACGAGTTACATTTTAGAATACGCGCCGCAGCCCGACGCCGCCGAGGTCAGAGCTGACCTATACGATATAAAATCCGAGGTCTGTGCAGTAGTATCTTAAAACAATTTGCTATTTTAATTGTTCTGAGAGTAGTATAGCTCTATGTCCCTCTATTTTCCTCTATTTCACTTTATTTATTAAAATTGGTTAATTAATTTAATGGTGTAGAATCGATTTATCACTGGCATAGTACACTCAAAATGTTTGTCTACCCTCCATTAGCCCACTTAATTTTGTTCGACGTTACCTACCGTTATGCATTCTTCATTTTGATGCGAGAATCGCACCCACTAAGTATGCAGTTAATAATTATTGCAAATTAAGATTAAATGAAAGTGTAATCATAGGTCAACCTAAGTAAACAATTTAAGTTAATTTAAGTACTAAAATCTCGAAATGGAAATAGACGAGGTAAGTGTTTTCTTAAAAAATAAATACAGGCTAAGGATCTAAACAGAATGAATGTAAAGATTTTTTATATTTTTCAATTTCAATACATATGCATTTATTTCGAAGGGAGTGAAGAGACACAATAGTTTCACTAGTCCACGATGCCACAAAAGAGTAAACCATGGTAAAGCTGAAATTTACTTAGGCCGAGAACGTTGTCATAGTTATCACGCTCCGGCTCCTCAAGAATTCAAAATACCTCATGCTACCAATCCAAAAGTGAGTATAATTATTACATTACTACATTAATCAGGGGAATTAAACATGTGTTTTAAGTGTGACGTTCGACGTCTAGATGAAAGCTGAATGGCTCAATACCTTTGTTTTTTTTTTGTAAATTCAAAGCAATAAGTTATGTTTCTGTTATATTTATAATATTTTTTATTGAATATGATCTGTTATATGTAATTTGACGTATGTAAGTGCAAATTTTTAATTTGCCCACATACTGAAAAAACTTGTGTGTACTTATGTACACGCGTTAGAAGTTATACTTCTGTGACGTATGGAAAAAAAAACTAAAATGCAGTAGTGATTAACGATAAATATTAAAATTAATCAAAAAGATTATATTTAAATAAAAAAGGTTTTATTAACGTAAAAATATGACGTTAAATATGACATATGTGAATGTACCTACATTAATATAAACATAATTATATTACTTGTAAAATTACTTGTAAATGTGGCTTATAATAAACTGTTATTTATTTATTTTTATTTATATACAACTTGAACATAGTCATGCCACCTAGAACTAACTTCACGAAGTAGAATTTAAGTGTCGGTGTGCGCGCACATCGTACCACCTAGAACTAACTTAACGATGTTAAATTTAGGTGTCGGTGTGCGCGCGCATCGTAAAAATTCACTCTCATCATTTTTCTCTATCGCGCCAAAAGAAGTATAACTTCAATAAATGCTTTGACTTTTGACCTTTGACAGTGAAATGTTTTTTGGATGGCATTTTGGGTTGGATTTAGAATCGCTTGGCACGAAAAAGGGGGGGAAAGAGGGAGGAGGGGAGAGGGGAGGGTCCCCACTTCCCTTATCCACCAGTCTCATTACAAGGTAATAGATAGATAGATAGAAACACTTTATTGAACACCTTATTAAACATACAGAGTAATTACTTAACAAATAATTATAATAGTGTAACAATAGGCGGTCTTATCGCTAAAAGCGATTTCTACCAGACAACCTTTAGATGGAGAAATATGTTGATAGATACGGCGGTAATGCATAATTTTTGAGTTATGCCTATTTATGTTTGGTTGGATTTTAGATTTTTGGTGCCGCGGCAGCGGCCTGGGAAGCGTTAAAAAGTCTGTTTTCTGTTACACATCCAACAAAACAATAATATTGATCAGCGAAGTGTGTTACAAAAAAGTGAGGTTATGATTTTACAAAAATAGGCATAACTCTAAAACTATGCATTACTTTGTAATGAAAGTGGTTAGAAAAGGAAGAGGGGACCCTCCAGCCGTATAAAAAAACCTTGTGACAAAAATAAACTAGAGATTGTCATGTTTTGGCTTAGCTTAGGCGTCCATTACACGATAGGTTTTGCCGTCAGTTTGCTCACAGTCACGGTTTGCTGTGACTGATGGATATGGTAGGATTATGATAGTGATGGATGGGGTAGAACCCTCGCCTTAACCCCCCGCCCTTCAAAATATATTAATATTTTAAAATTTTGAGGTTTAATATGAAAAATTTACCAATAATTAGTTTAAGGCTAGAGAGGGGGGAGGGGGTTGGAGGGAGTCGAGGGAGAGGAACGAGGGAACATTATCAAGTTGCTTATAAGTGGGGTAACAAATAAGGCCCAGTACAAATTTTGCTGTGGCTATTTTCACGATAAAAGGATATGATGTATAATTTTAAAATGCTAAGTTATAATAAATAATGTTAGTGTATACAAGCTTAAAATATTTTTTGAGGGCCTTATGTTGAAGCTATAAGCGATAAAATGGTGATGAGATTGATAAATTATTGGTTTTACTTAACGATTTCTATGGAATATTTAGTTGGCGTTGTAAATATGACGAATTAGTTTATTAGGAGCTAATTCATTTTACCGTGGCTTATTCATAGAATTAGAAGTTTGATCATGTGGCCATGGTTTGAGCATGTATTCCGTCTGAGGTGTCCAATAAATACATTTGTATCTACGGTGGCTAGTTATATTTTCTCGTTAAAATTTACCTGGCCCACAGAATAAATAATAAGACCAATGCCTTCAGTAGATTTTACGAACGCAGTTTAAAATATGTCACATTTGACATTAGTTTGACAAATATAAAATGCGTTCCGAATAATTAGATTACAACTCAAAAGGAATAGTATTTTCCTTATTTTAACTTGTCTTAAAATTCTAGCTTTATTTTTATATTACACTGTTAGATAGGACTGTTCAATTAACATGATAATATAATGTGCTTCCACTCACATTTCTGCTAAATCAGCGAGTTTAAATAGTGACTGCAGGCATTACCAAATATGGAGTTTGCTCGTTTTCCCAACCGTCCTCCCTTCGATCCTTAGTAGCTCTCAGTTTTTATTTTTTATTAAAGTTATTTAGTCAAATGTTTTCATAGTATTTATAAGTTAAATTAATAATAGATATTTTTATTATAAAACGTGAGTTTATGTTCTATTATACTCATAGTGTCAAAATATAGGTCACAGTGGGAGCGTATAGGTTATATATTACAGTGAATTTATTCAAATAAAAGTTTGTTTTTATTGTTGTTGAAGTGGTGTTTGTGGTTGCAGATGTCGTTTAGAGTGGTGCGTAGTTCAAAGTTCCGGCACGTTTATGGGCAAGCCCTTAAGCGGGAGCAGTGCTATGATAACATCAGAGTGTCCAAGAGTTCTTGGGACTCTACGTTTTGTGCGGTGAACCCTAAGTTCCTGGCTATTATCGTGGAATCCGCGGGAGGCGGTGCCTTCATAGTCTTGCCACACAACAAGGTGAGTCCTTCTTATTTTAATATATAATGTTTCATTCAAAAATGAAGAGGCATTTCAGGCATCAACTAATACTCTAGTTCAGGTTTTTGTTCAATACTGATCGAGTCATAATGTTTATTCAAACCTAATAACAATAATCCTGCTTCTATCTTCAAATAGAATTATTCTGTTTGTAAACATTGATAGATGGTCTAAATCACCAATCAAAGATCACCTATTTGGGTCAGACTAACTTACTGATGTGAATTATCTGACATTGTGTTTGTTTTTCCTTATTAAGTATTACATATTGTAAAACTTAATAATAATAATATTGTTTCGTTAGATATTCTAGCTTAGTTATTTGTCAGTATATACTTAGACATTACTAGCCAGTGTCAGAATTTACTGTAGCTTTAACTTATTATTTGTATGTATACTTTGATCAATCAGCTGGTTAGATGTATGTATGATTGTTAGTTTATTGGTGATCTTCAGCATGAATATTGATGATTATTGTTTATATTATTCTTCCTCTCATCGCTAGATATTTTATCATAATTTCTGTGGAACTAAAAAGTTTTAAAGTATTTTCATCATATACAGTAGAATCCGTTTATTATGACTCCGCCTATATTGACCAACCGGTAATTATGACGTAACTATACTACGAAGTTTGGTTTTCATATGAAATTCTTTATAAATAGTCGGATATAATGACTTCCCACTTCCCTTACAGTGACATATCGCTTATTATGACCCATTTTTAATACAAAAATGTAAATTATGTCCGGTTATAATGACCGACATGATTCTGTACACCTTCGGTAATGTTCGTTGATTCCCGATGACGTTCGGCACGTGGCTCGTTTTTGTTTTGAACTATGTTTATATATTAAACTACTTAAGTACATTCATATTTACATAAAAAAGGTTTTTCATTTCACAAAACGCTTTGTATGACGTCCGCTTATTATGACTTGTTTGTCAGTTCCTTTCGATGTCATTATAAACGGACTCTACTGTATTTAAATTTAGCAGGTTTTCAAAAATGTATTCTGTTTGTATTTGAAATATTTGACCTTTCCTTATAATCTCGTAAGCCTAGGGACCTGACCAGGACCTCATACCATAACTTGTATATTGTAGGGTCTTTTCTTCTCTGATGGGAGTATTTCCGAAACACCGGTAGATTCAACAGCCATTCAGTTTTCCCCTTTTGTCCGCAGATTTTCTTTCTAGGCTTGCCATTTTTATTTTTATTTAAACAATATTATGCAGCTGACAGACGGACTATCCGTTCCATTTGGATCATGATTTGTACTGTGATCGGTATGCGTTTCTCTATGTTGTGTTTCACTATTTCACTTTTTTTATTTTTTTTATATAAAAATTGTCTGAAGTACTGAAACACACAGTTACATGTATGGTTGGTTTTAACATACTTTAATTTTTTTTAAATATTCTGACGTAAACGATTGGATGACAGCTGAATGGTTCATTACTTTTTTTTTTCTAATTCAAAGCGTTAAATTCTGCTTTTGCTATGTTTACTTGATAATTGGTTATGATTTATTTTATGATTTATGATTTTGACGTGTATATGTGCGTATATATATGCTTTGATTCTTGATTCTTTGATTCTTGAAAAGCACCAAATGTTGATACCGGACCACTTATTAGCACCCAAGTTTTAAATCAAAAGTTATATAGTAGTGAGTTATTGTGCATGATTTTTGCATTTCCAAGTAGTACAATATACATAAAATTAGTACCTGCCTATATAGTAATAGAAAGAAAGAAGAAAGAAATAAAAATCTTTTATTCAGCCATCCTCAAATTACAGATGATACGAAAATATTTGACATCTTGACAAAAAAACTAAATAAAAACATAAAAGGAATGCAATATGAGGTGCTGAAACAGACCAGTCTCAGTTACTTTTTATTGCACGGTCGAATAAAGCGTGTGTGACTGGATTATTCGACAGTGCTGCAATGTCAGCAATTCCGATATATGGTGATAAACTGGCCAAATGCAAGTCAGACTCTCACTCGTAGGTAGGGTTCTGTAACAGTAGAGTATTTTATAACTATTATTTCTCGCCAGCAAAATATGGACTTAGTTTTTCATAGTTTCTTAATGCAGTTTTGGAAATGTGCTATATCTCGTTCAAACCCATCGTTTATTGAGATCTACAGCATATAATTTTTAGATTTTTCATTCCCTAAAAGTTAAGGGGGGAGGGACACACACATTTTCTATGTAGGGGATTATTTTTGTATGAAATCGTAAAACGGTTTACAGAATACATCTACCTACAAAGTTTCAACTGTGTCGACCTAATAGTTTCGGAGTAAAGTGTTACATACGGACAGACAGACAGACATGACGAATCTATAAGGGTTCCATTTTTTGCCATTTGGCTATGGAACCTTGAAACATGGGAAATATCCCATTAATAGTTGTAATAATCATTATTATTCATTCATGAATTTGATGCTACAAATGTATGGAGTGGTCAAAGAATGAGTCACAGTGGATCTAGTAACATGATATCAGTCTCTAGGGACAAGGCCTCAGATAACATATCTATGTTTACTAATACTCCACATTACTGATAATATTCTATTGTTACTACAAATGCATTCACTACAATATATTGTTTATATTATCTATACTGTATATATGCAGCGAAAACTTTGTACCCTTATTTAAGAAAGTTGCGCAAACAGATGAACCTCAAATTTCACACAGTTAAAGTTTATATGGAGAAGAAGTGGATAAAGGTTTATAAAATGCATTAGAACTGCATAAAAAAATTAAATTAACTGTGGTCGAAATTTCGACCACTGGGCGACCACTAGTACAATTTAAATGAGCAATTATTGTTTATATATTTATTGCGCATATCTTAGGAATGACTCTAATGGACCTATTGACTGACCCTATTGACTTAATTGAAATGTCGCTGATAACAGTGATAACCCAAAATTATAACTACATTATAAACTAGCTGATACCCCCGACTTTGTTCACGTACTACACCAAAAATGTAGTAGCCTATATTCACCTCATGCCATAAAGTATCTCCTTGTTAAATTTCAGTAAGATCAGATCGCCAGTTTAGGCGTGATATAAATTGACTTCCGGGGCATGGAAGTCGGTTGTTTTAGTTTTTAAACTATTTAAAATATTTTATTTTCGTACTGTTTCGCAAATATTTTGCACAAAGTATAAAACCGCGTTATTTTTTTATAAATCGTCTTTATAGGAATTTCTAAAAGAAATGGCAAAGAAGACCATAAACCAAGAGCTCAAAAAATGACAGGGGTTACCATCACTATCATTGCAGCTATAATAATTAAGATAGTTTAAAAACTAAAACAACCGACTTCCATGCCGTGCGAGTCAGTTTCAGTAGCATGTTTGAGACGTTTATCGTCATATCTCCATTGGGACTACCTTAGAAACGTATCCTACCAATTAAAATAAGAATCATTCTAATCGGTTCACAATTGACGGAGCAATCGCGTAACATACCTACATATAAAAAAGAAAAGAAAAAAACCTGCAGACGAATTGAGAACCTCCTCCATTTTCGGAAGTCGGTTGAGAAGACCATTAGTCAAGAGCTCAAAAGGTTAAAGATGGTTACCATAATTGCAGCTAAAATAACCGGCCAAGTGCGTGTCGGGCCACGCGCAGTGTAGGGTTCCGTAGTAGCCTGTTATTCAATGCAAGTCTTTACCCGTTATAAAGAAGCGACTAGGTACTACCGTCTATGTCACTTTAAAGGATTTATTCTAAGGATTTTGTATTTGGTATAAAATTATCTAACACCCAAGTTCAAAGACTATTACTGCTATAATTTTCCTTTAAAGTTCATAAAATGAGCTATTATCACGATTTTTTTCAGATTTTTCAAGCCTGCAGTTTAGCTTTTAGGCGCGTCCCCCCCCCACCCTGGGGGGGGGGGGGGACGCCCTACTGGAAGAAAAATTTGCACTTTAAAGTTATAAGGGTTACTTGTCAGGACTACGGAACCCTAAAAAGGCATAAAATACACCAGTTCTCTGGGGTAACATAAGATCATCATACTAGATTATCTAGCAGGTAGTTTTATGTACATATATGGTCATGATAAAATCGAAATACAGAATTTTTGAAATCGGTCCAGAATTTTTGAGATAAATCGTAACAAACAAACAAAAAATAAAAGCTTTCCTCATTACATTATTAGTTTGGCAAAGCTAATTAATATTAGTTGTTTTCTTTAGGGTTTTAGAGGGAATGGGGGGGGGGGGGTGTGGAGGTAGCTGTCATCTGAGAACTTTAACAGGGGTACGTGGAGCAATAATTTTGAGAAACCCTGTGCTAGAACAAAGAGATCTCGAGTATCTTTATTATTATATTACCGTGTTTACATGGCTCCTGCCCCTCAAACTCACTAAAGCTTATAGCGCCAAGTGAAAGAAAGTATCGTTAATAAAATACCAAGGTCTATGCCAAAGGCTATATCAGCAGTATGATGTCATGGCTCTCCAACGGTAGCGAGTCATTGTAATCAGGTTATCAAGTAACTAATTACGATACGTCGACCGATAGCGGCGCGCCGTGCTGTCGGAACAATGCACCGGTCGTCGGTCGATTGTACACCTTACGAGGAACAATGCTGGTACCTGGCTGGCGGGTTAAGACTGCGGCGGACGCTTTCTGCTGCAACTCAGAGACAGGTGTTACGTTATGCCAATTTTAAAAACATTTTTCATTTTTCACATTGGTTTTGAGAGCTAAACTTTAAACTATAGCTGTGAAAAATGTCATGTACTTTTCACTTAATGCACTCACGCGTTAATAAATGTAGAAGTTAGAAATAATTGAGACTGACAGACAGAGACTGATGATGAGACGAATTTCTAAAAAAATATGTAGCTACTACATTACCCTGCATATTATTAATGAAATGTTAACAATCTATAATTTAGTAATATCACATAAAATAGGGAGTCCTCTCCTTTTTAACCCCGACGCAAAAATAAGAGGTGTTATAATTTTGACGTGTGTACCTGTGTGTCTGTCTGTGGCATCGTAGCGCCCAACGGATGAACCGATTTTGATTTAGTTTTTTTTGTTCGATAGGTGTCTTCATCGAGAGTATTCGTTTCATAAAAATCAATTCAGCCGTTTAAATATTATCAGCTCTTTTTTGGTTGACGAGACTACGATAGCAACATTCGTAGCTCTTTGACTGCGGACGTCAAAAAATCAAAATGGCGCTTCTGCACATTACTTACACGCCACTCTGCCGTCTGTTTAGCGTAGTTTTTTATTTAATTTGAAATTCGGCAGATATTGCAAGAATATGGTAAACTTGACATAATGCTGAGACATCTCCTTGAATCTGCAGAATACTCTCAACTCCTCCTCTGAGATGTCATGTTTAGGCTCATTGGAATGGTCTCAATGAACAAGTTATACAAATACAAATCAGTCGGGGGTGGTTTTAGATTTAAAATTTAAGTATTATTCTGTGGTAATATCGAGTTAGAACAATTACTAATATTTTCGTTTTTAACATAAAAAGATCACAAAGACAATGTGCCTCTATTAATTTTGGAAATAATATTTTGATGATTTGTAAGAGCCTAATATAAATACTGTCTTAAACTGAATCACAACATTGTGCGGAAACATAATTACTTTAATATATGTGACGCCGAACCACGTCAGGACGAACCTAGAATGCTTCAGTAAACGCAGCTCGGCGTACACCTATAACACCCGCGGGAAGGACAAGCTTCTCAGTGTTTCGAGGTCTCTCGAGAAGACCTCTAAGCTAACACATGTCATGGGCCCGACGATAATAACAAGTTGCCAGAGCACATAACAGCTGCAAATAGCCTTTCCGGTTTTAAATTTAAATTAAAAAGATTGCTTATACAGCACTCATTTTATTCATTTATTTAATTTTGTAATAAAAATGGCAATCTATGGTAATTAATTTTTAATTTGACATGTATGACATTATTATTATTTATATTATGTAATTATTGATTTGAACTTGCTAAACTATATACAAATATTGTACAAATTATTTGACATTGTAATTTTTTTTATTTAATTTGAACATTGACGTGTAGATCTGACAATTTACCACTAAATGAATATGAATATTATGCTCTTATATTAAATGAATATTATTTATTTTAATATATTGTCTTTCGTCTTAGGGCTCTTAAGCTTTAGGTGTTAACGCGAGGTGCTAACTTGCTATGTATGCCGTCTGTTATTATGAGAAACAAGAATACACTGTCACTCGTTTATTCTTGGAATGTTCAGAAGACGGCTTGCGAATTGCGAAAGTTACACTATATTAATTTTAGTAATTGCCGGCTGACTTGTTTCCGAGTAGCTATAACTCGAGTCTCTTTGAGTCGAGAGTGATCACGTATCTTCTAGGCAAGCGTGCTACTGCCCTTGATCACATCGTCACTTTCCATCAGATGAGATAGAGGTCAAATGCTTGCCTATCTGCAATAAAAAAATAAACTACATCTGGATTGAACGAAATCAAGTTGTTAAGCGCCTCAATCGCTACCGTCTGCCACTTCCAGACAAACAGATTTTTTTTCATCTTAAGCCGCTTTATTAATTTGACAGCAGGTGGTAGTTAGGTGCTTGACTGACACCAATAATGTATACTTAAATGTAAATGTTTGAACCTCCCCCCGATTGATCTATCTATGATCTGTTCATTGAGACTCTTTTAACGAGCCTTAACATGACATTTATGTTGGTAGTTGGTGAGGAGTTGAGTATTCTGCAGATTTCAGGAAATGCCACAGCATCAGGTCAAGGTTAACATGTTCTTGCAATTTAGAATCGATCAGACCTATGAAGTTGATCTCATAGCGTCATCAACTAGATCTTTAAAAAAACTAAAAGAACCAACTTCAAATGCTGCGCCATTAATTACGATATAATATCGTTTAAAAACTAAAAAAGAACCGACTTCAATGCCGCGCTATTCATTTTCAGTACCAATTTTGAGATGTTTATCGCAATATCTCTGGAGATACTTATCAGACCTCGATAAAACTACCATGGTACTACACTTGGGATCTCTCCTTTCGAACAAAAAAAGAATAATCAAAATCGGTTCATAAACGACGAAGTTATCCGCGAACAAACATAAAAAAAAAAAAATATACGGTCGAATTGAGAAACCTTCTCCTTTTTTGAAGTCGGTTAAAAAGAAAGAGGTTCTCAATTGGTCTGTATGTTTATTTTTGTGTATATTACGCGATTACTCCGTCAATTGTAAACCGATTTTAATGATTTTTTTTTTAATCGGTAGGGTTTGTTTCCGAGGTGGTCCCATTGTAATTTCATCGAGATCTGATAAGTACCTACAGAGATATATCGATAAACGTCTCAAACTTGCTACTGAAACTGACTCGCGGGGCATGGAAGTCGGTTGTTTTAGTTTTTAACCGACTTCAAAAAAAGGAGGAGGTTTCTCAATTCGACCGTATATATTTTTTTTTTAAATGTTTTTTCGCGGATAACTTCGTCGTTTATGAACCGATTTTGAATATTCTTTTTTTGTTCGAAAGGAGATATCCCAAGTGTGGTACCATGGTAATTTTATCGAGGTCCGATAAGTATCTCCAGAGATATTGAGATAAACATCTCAAAATTGGTACTGAAAATTAATAGCGCGGCATTGAAGTCGGTTCTTTTTTAGTTTTTTAAACGATATTATATTTTTTAACCTATCTTAAATATTATCTAATATTATTATTCTTATCTATATATTATTATTGGAAATTTAACTTACCAAATAAAAAAAAACATTCGAATCGGTTTACAATTGACGGAGTAATCGCGTAACATACATACAAAAAAAATATTAAAAAACCATACAGACGAATTGAGAACCTCCTTCTTTTTTGAAGTCGGTTGAAAATATATACAGATTTATAATATCATCCATACTCCATACTAATATTATAAAAACATTTCTAAGTAAAGTAACTCTGTCACTCTGTCTGTTTGTTACCTAGGATGAACATAGGCTTCTAAATTCTTGGTGTACGTGAACGAAGTCGCGGGTATCAGCTAGTATGTCCTATATCAATTATAAATATCACCTTTTCATCGATGTATTTTTTTAAACAAGTACTATTTTAAAATACCTTTTTTAACATAAACTTTTACATAACTTACTCTGGTCCTAGAACCAGAGTAAGTCAAGACGAATCCAACGAGCCCAAACACGACGGGTTGTAGTTTAGGAGTTCCTTTGGCCACCTTCCAGCTCCATCATCAGATCAGGCACCATGTCATCATAATATTGCATTGTCACGCGATATACACATGTATGCAAAGTTTCAGCTCAATCGGTAACCGGGGGGTGGATCAAATTTAATTTGCAAGATTTGATGACAAACATCTGGACAGGTGAAACTAAATAATACATACATGCATACATACATACAATCACGTCTTTTTGCCGTTGGGGTAGGCAGAGACTACTTCTTTCCAGATGCTACGATCCTGATATACCTCCTTCGCTTCTTCCACTTTCATGAGCGCCTTCATACATGCTCGCCGGTTATAAGTACTTATTACTAAATAATAGCTTGTAAAAAAGCAATGTTCAGATGAATTTAGATCATATAAAACCTTTGTAATTAAATATTCTGTAAATAATAACAATAAGCGTACTCAGCAATGGAGCGGGTGGTATCGTCCGCACTTCGCCGTCCACCGCGGCATTCCAGCGACGTGCGTCACGGGAGCTTGTGTCGCGTGCTACGGGAATAGGAATGAGGCATGCTGTCTCCATGCAGACCATTCATTTAACCTTTTGTTTCATATTCATAATTAATTGTATGGGAAATTCGTTACATTATTTACCTATAATATATTAAATAATACCGGCCAAGTGCGAGTTGGACTCGCCCACCGAGGCTTCCGTACCAACTTCTCAAACTAGGTTAGAAGACAAACTTAACTTTGCAGTTCGGCCCCTAGACCGATGGCTAGACACTGTTAATAGTGTTAATGCACAAATCCCAAATAATAAGTTTGCAAATAGTAAATTAGCTTTTTTTGTCTGTCAGACAACCAAAAAACTACAACTTAACGTTTTTCAGATTTTTTTCCTATATAAGTGCTGTAAGGCATTGCTTCTTGCCAAATTTCAAGATTCTAGGTCAAGGGGAAGTACCCTATAGGTTAAGATTCCTAGATCTGATAAGTTTTGAAATCGCAAAATATGTGAAAATATGATACTTAACGGTCATGTCTTATGATCGCGTTGACTTACAAATTTATTTTTTTCATAGTTGAAAGATACTGTAGACCCGAGCTTTTGATTTAAGTTTTAACTTGATACCTTTACGCGTTCCTGAAACAAAAGGGTCTTGACAGACAGACGGAAAGACAGACGGACAAAAAAAGTGATCCTATGAGGGTTCCTTTTTTCGTCTTGAGGCACGGAAACCTAAAAAAAATATACAGCAGACCATTATTTTACCAGAATTATATTGTCTATGTTAGAGAGAGGAACCTAGCGAGGTTCTTTATATCGAGTTTTCGTCACGGTATTACATTACCCTGGTTTCATCGCTGTCATTCCAGACAAGTCTGTTTTAGTCTTCAAAAGTGATGTTCCGATCATAAAACGCAGTCAAAACAAGCAAGAAAGCATAACTACAGATCAACCTACATGGTACAACGATGAACAACCGTCATACGAAGACCTCGCTCCATAAGGCCACCGTGTCAAGTTCGCCTCGCCGAAACCAGTAAAAATAGCTATAAGCAGACGAGTGATACTGCCCTCAGACGGAAAATAGACTCAAGGAGGCAATGATTCTTGACTAAGAATTAGGCCATTCGTATAACATTATAATCTCGGGATTGAGACAAAGAAAGACCTTCCTCAAGATGATTTGAAATTCTCGAGTGACGAAGCTGCTTTTGGCGTCAGTGTTGCTAAATAGTGTACGAAGGTGAATGTCGCCATGTTATGTTTAGCACGAGCTTTGGGTATATACGAGTATTTCATACCAATATCGACTCGTATAAAAAACGATGTAGTCAATTTTACATTTTGACAGTCTAAGAAAAATACCTATAATTCCAGTGAGCCCAAACACGACATTTTTGCTGAGGTGAAATTGGTGAGGAATTGAGTATTCTGCAGGTTCCAGGAGATGCCCCCAGCATTAAATCAGCACTATCATGTTCTTATAATATCATTGCAGTAAGAGGACCGAATTTCGAATTAAATTGATCGGACATATGAAAGCTGATCTCATAGCGGCACAAACTAGAAAAAAGCTCATGATTTTCAAACGGCTCGGCCCGGATTCGTCATAATCAGCCGATATCAGTCCACTGCTGGACATAGGCCTCTCCCAAGTCACGCCACTGAGCCCGATCTTCGGCTCTTTGTTTCCAGTCACTGTCCACCGCTTTGCGAATGTCGTCGCTCCACCTGGTCACAGGGCGTCCTACGCTACGTTTACCGATTCGCGGTGTCCACTCTAGAACCAGTCTACCCCAACGGTTATCGGTCTTACGGCAGATATGACCAGCCCACTGCCACTTCAGTTTGCTAATCCGTTGAGCTATGTTAATAATCCGGCCCGAATTATTATGAGTCAAAGCCAATAATGCCTAATTAATTCAACTATCAGACAAAAAGAGACACATGTCAAACTTATAACACCCCTGTATTTGTGTCGGGGGTTAAAATATGTACTGTATATTCAATGGAAAAAAATCATAGTCAAGTATACAGGATACATACATTTCAAAGGACGTCAGCATATCTCGATCGACTGCTCGACAAAGGCCTCTCCAATATCCTGCTAATTCGATCATCGCTAAATGCTTAAAAATTAATTAATTAATCATAGCTCGCATAAATGTCATCTCGTAAATTTAAAGCATCTCTCAGCTCTCTGACTTCAAAGTCCATGAATCTAAATCGTGGTGGTAATGTTCACATGCCCACAAACATATTCTCTCAAATAAACAGCACACTTGTTGGATATAAAAGACTTGTTGTGTAATGATTTATTCAGCGACAGAATGCTTTGTACTTTTTATCACTAGTGTTGAAAAGTGGTTACGACTTACGTTACGAGTTACGACCCCTTTTCTACAGTTCGTAGAGCTTGCTTACTGGCTAGTACGGAGATTTAGATCAAAGGTCTATCGTGATTCAGAGGGCAAGGTCAGAAAGGCATTTTGTTGGTCATCACTGATTTCCACTTATTCGCCTTTGATTTCATCCACTTGGTGCGTTGACCCAGGTTGGAGCGAAAATTGATTATATCGACGGCCTCGATGTTTCTAAAGCATAGCAAAAAGTTATGCAGCTGTCATGTGCACGAAGAGACAGCGTTGATCAGCCTGCATTTGCACTTCTCGTCAATCGTGAGGAGCTGATCTCAAGGATTACTCCAGCTTCATTCATGCTGCAGTCTGTACAGAATAGTGTATGTTTTAAAAATATTCCTTATCAATTTGATTATTCAAAGATCTTCTACAAACAGATATAACATAACAATATTGCACATATAAAGAATCTTACAATATTCTCTTGCCCTTGTCCCTTTTGAGCAACCAAATTCATGCCTTTTTCTTTAATATCTGCACATAACATCAGTTTTACGATTGTAGTATATACTAACCGACTTATTGGCTATTATTTATTTATTATTATATTTAGCTTATTTGGCTAATATAGGGATATTTTTTTTTGTACTACATACGTAAGCGCTTGACCACTATCTCACCTGACGTTATATGATGATGTGGTCGACGATGTAGCACGCTTGCCTAGAAAATACCAGGCCCCCTAGACAAAATCCAACTACTGCTATTCACGCTAACGCAAGTTCAAATTGTATGGGAATGACAACTTTGTTGCGGAAAAACAAATGTCATTTTCTAGGGGGGCTGTTCACTCCATGACCATGGCATCAGTATTGCAGAATATGATAGGACAAATACAACCGCGAGCCAAGCCGCGGGACGCAACTAATGTCAGGATAAAAAAGAACTTATTATTAGCAAAGAGAACAATAAGACAATGGCTCATATGCGACGAGCATATTATGACTAACAAATAAATCGATATTTGGCTATCGAACTGCAAATGAGTGTCTTACATTACTATAATCTGATTCACGCGTCGTTATGTTCCACTAATAGCACTTTATTTATGACAGGTTTCTATTTTTATCTCGTCTTGTCGTAAATTTTAGCGGGCGAGCTGTGCCAATCTGCTTCCGATGCAATAAAACTGTATTTTGGGATGTATACTGTATAATTATTCCGATTTGGTCGGGGATATGAATGAGAGAAAGCTTTGTGTTTCCTAGAGATATAATACGGAGGTTATAGTATTTTTATACTAGATATTGGCTAGCGTTTGGCCGTGAAACCGAATTCATGATGTAGCACGCTTACCTAGAAGTTACCTGTTCATACACGATGCGAAGACCCCCGGGTTGTAGTTGCCGAGAAATACTTACACCGGCAAGGAATTCCATTCCTTGGCTGTACGTACGTATGATGAATGGTACAAGTTAAGCAACACGTTTCGTTCGTGTAAATGGAACATCCACCATAAAGTGTTGTTATTAAGCATTTGATTACGATTATGCTGATGTCATTTAGTGACGATGTAGTTGTATGAGGTGTGGATGAGACATAAGATGAAGAGCGCTTGCAAGAAAGACCGGAAAGAGTCAATAGAATAAAGTACTGGATTACACTCATTACATCTCCTAATATTGCGATTCTTTCAACTCGTCTTTAGAATTGGCTACACCGAATATGCTAGAATTCAACTCGTTATTTCTAGAACAATCGGCAAATCTAACACACCCTAAAACATTTCTTGAATACGTTTTGGCAGAGTTCTGGTCGGGACAGCCAGGCTATTCTCTAAGCTATCTCGACAGCGAAATCCGCTGTGAGATTCGAATTTCGTACTACGAAATTCAATCGTATCACGTTCGTAATACGGTTGAATTTCGTAATTCGAAATTCAAATCTCGCCGCGGATTCCGCTTCCGAGATAGCTTACAGAATAGCCCTCCAGTACTAGTGAATTGTAGAAATTGTCACATTGGGCCTGTTCTTACTACCTACCTACTTCCACTTTAAAAAAGTCATGTATAACCCTAGATCGCATTATTACTTTCCATCAGGTAAAATGTCCATAACTGTCTCAATATTTAAGTAGACTGCAAATAATTTAAGATCGTACAAATCCCCATCCACGGGAAATGTCAATGTGGATTTGTGGAATAACCCGTTTAAAATACTGAAAGAACCGACTTCCAATGCCGCGTTAGTCATTTTCAGTACCAATTTGAGGTGTATATCTCCATTTCTCTAGATATACTGATCTCAATGAAATTTTAATGGGAGCACTTGGGAAGATGGGAAGATACTCTTTCGAACACAAGAAGAATTTTCCAAATCGGTCCAGGCGTCTTAATTAATCGGAGAACATACATAAAAAAGATTCCGACGAATTGAGAAACTCCCCCTTTTTTTGAAGTCGGTTAACAAATATTGTAAATCCGCACGCGCAGACATGAAATAGCAGACTCATTAATTCGCCTGCAGTTATTTTTACCCCGATTATTATTGACAAATATTCTATTTGTGCTCGGTATTGGGTAATACTCGCGGTCTAGCAGAGCGCACGCGGATCGAGGGCCCGCCCACGCGCTCCGAGAAAAGCTTCGCGCTTCGTGTGCAACAGTACTGTTCCAGGGTAGACGGTGGAGTCACCACTCGATTCTGAATGTGTTTACTCGACACATGTTGGGAGAGGGTCATGTCGATAACTAGCTTTCTTAAAAAAAACACAGGTCTACTTATTCTGGTACCTATATATATTTTTTCAACCGACTTCCACAAAGGAGGAGGTTCTCAATTCGTCTGTATTTGTTTGTATGTATGTTACGCGATTACTTTGCCAATTGTAAACCGATTTGAATGAGATTTTTTTTCATAGGTAGGGTTCATCTCCAAGGTGGTCCCATTTTAATTTTATCAAGATCTGATAAGTATCTTCAGAGATATAACGATAAACCTCTCAAAATTTGTACTGAAAATGAGTTGCGCCGCATGAAAGTCGGTTTCTATGTTAATTTATTTACCTTTTATTTTGATCATAACATCAGGCGTTAATTGGTAGTTTAGATTATTATTATTTGTTTTTGAGGGTATACATGCAGAGTAGGTGATGTGATTGGATTTTTTGGAGATGTTATAGCATAACTCTTCGATACGCTACAGATCGATCGATCTCGCAGGGATGTTTAAAACATGCATTGATTTATAGAATACTAGCTGACCCTGCAAACGTTGTTTTTCTAAAACCCAAATATCTTATGGAACCCTTTTCCAAAATAAAATTTAGCCTATGTTACTCGTGGATACTGTGGCTTTCGAATGGTGAAAGAATTTTTAAAAACGGTCCAGTAGTTTTTGAGCCTATTCATTACAACCAAACAAACAAAGTTTTCCTCTTTATAATATTAGTATAGACTACGAGTAGCTGTACCCCACATGTGACATCGTTCCAGTGATAATATTGGGATAAAAAGTATCCTATATGTTATTCCAGGATCTAAGCTAATCTACATATCAAATTTCAGCTCAATCGGTTCAGTAGTTTTAGCGTGAAAGAGTAACAAACATACATCCATACATTCTTATAAACTTTTGCGTTTATAATATTAGTAGGATAGAGATGGCGCTAGCGTAGACTTTAGTAGCTTTCTTTTAAAAATTGCCTTAATGTATGAGATCCTGCATCGCGCAAACGATATTTTCCGCGATATTGGAACTGATGCACTTGCTTCGTGATTAAATATCTCATAAGTTGAACTTGTTACAAAAAGTTTTCATTTTATAATATTTGTGTGGATAGTGCATATCTGAAAATGGAAGACTGTAATAACGGTATCAATCGGATGCATTCGAATTCGAAAGTGTCATTTTGAATTTCGAATATTAATTATTCCGTGAGCTATTTAGTCGCGGAAACCTTTCCGATTAGAATCACTGGTTTTTTTCGAATTTAAATTTCAAAGTTATGGATTAGAACATTGTGAATTGGTAAGATCTGATTTGAAGGATAGACTGTTTCGGAATTCGAATTTGCTTTAGAATGATTGAGAATCAGGGGGCAGGACTTGTTCGTCTTCTCGACTGCAAACTGCATCAACATTAGCTTGCTACATACGAGTATCTGTGGTCAAACATCTAATAGCGATATCAATACGTTATCATACCAATTTATTAACGAGTTTTACACGATGGCCAAAAGCCGCATTGCTAGATTTGACACAAGTTAGAACAAGATAATTATTGATTATAAAACAACGACTATTATACTCACTACTGTTTGTTGTCGACTGTCTCGATAATAATATAATATAATATAATAATATAATAGTCGGTGTTTTATAATCATGATTCAAACTCACGATAACTATAAATCAAAGATTTAGAGAAAAGATTTAAATTATTAAGAAAAAATCAGATTGCGTGAAAAAAAAATCTATTATTTGTCACTCCAAAGTTCCGAACTGAAAAAAATTCAATTCAACCATATAGATTGTATATATTGTCGTACTCGCCTTATAAATCTCTTTATTTTGCTACCCCGTTCGTAGGACCAGGAAAAATTTAGTTTGCACATTAAAGCGTATAAAATCCGCGGTATTGATTTTTTTAAGCATTTTATGAAGCCTATGACACTCGTGCTATAAAGACGAATCATATGGCGTATTATTTATCAAAATCGCTTGAGCCTTTGAGTAGTTACGAGCGGTCATATGAACGGTCAAACATATAACCCCCCCGTTTTAGTCTTGCCGCAGTCGGGTAAAAAGTTTAAACAAAATGAATGTTTTATTATACAGCTATATATTCTAAGAACGCCTCCAAAATAACTTGGAGCACGTGTTCACCAAACATAATACCAGGTTCAGACCAAGCGAATTTTGTCGTTAAACTGCCTAGGGATGTACGATACGAGCTACAAAATATTCTCATTCGATACTTTTCTATCGATTAAATCGCGCTTGATTAGCCAATAAAATAACTTAATTTTGCACCTTATTATCGGTCTATAATGCCAGCCTACATTTGCGTAGTAACTATTATATAATCTGTGCCTAAATGTTCTTCCGAGACCATTTCTGATTCGCACAACTCTCACATTCCACAATGATGATTGTTTTTGTTTGTCTTTTTCTGTATTATAAGCATAGCCTTATTGGCTATTTATGACAAATTATAAAATTAATTAGTTCAAACCGCTTTGTTGTATATATGCCTTTAAAATTGTATCTTATATTCATAGTACTACGTACTATTATTGGTAAAAAATAATTAAAATTATATAAGCTATTGTAATTATTATGTAACATTATAGGAATATACTGAAATACACAATACAGGATTCCAGTGTATGTTTTATGAAGCTATGTTTAGTTCATAACCTTAAACTGTGTCAAACCTTTTAATTGTGTTTTCGAAATAAATTATTATTATTTACGTAGTGCCCCGTGGCTTCGCCCGCGTTAAAAACTCCTTTTATTTACTTAAAACTTTTCTTTTGACAAAACTATTCTATCATCAAAGACATCAAATAAGAATTAGCCAAATCGGTTTACCCGTTTTCATTTTATCGCGTGACTAAGGCAAATCGGGATTCATATTTATAAAACCCAAATTTTCAGACTTTGTTACCTACCCCATTTCGAAAAATCCTACAACACGTACTTACTTAATTATTTACAGAAGTACTTATGTGTAAAGTTTCGAATAAAACAGACTATCTCATCTTGTTTCGCCATACAAACTTTGAATCCCCGTTCCGTATCCTGGAGGATTTTTTAGAAAATCCATTCAGAGCGGATACCTACGTCATAATACTCGTACTATTCATTATTCTGTGGTCATAATAACTATCTGCATTCTACATTTCAAAGCAATCCGAAACAATATTGATTTTCATGCTTTGTTAACCCAGTTTACCCTCTTAGCGTGGCATTTTGAAAAAGTCTGAAACTTGTATTTACTTATTTATTTACAGTGAAATGGTCGTTGGTGTGAACTCGGCATAACTAACAACACTGGGAGTAATGACTTGTCAATTGTAATTATCGCTATACCTAATTGTTCGTTCACCAATACCTAATGTATGTCCGCCATTAGTCATCTAGGCGCTGTGAGTGATGTGCCGCCGTCGTATCTATTGTTCGGGGGGGTATTGTAGCTTGCCATTCTTTGGTGGGGGTCTCGAAATATAGTTTGACTTGATTATAGTAATTAGTTACAGCTTTGCGTCTGATCCTGTCGTTAGTTCTGAACTGTAGATATTCACCGATATCATAAGTTTCACCGGTTCGTGATAGCACTAATATGAAGAAATCTGACAGATTTTTTGGCAGCTTTTATATGGCGTCATGCGGCAGATAACAATCTAACGCATTATCAGGAACCGGGGAAACTGACCATTAGTCTTGCTATTAAAAAAAATTAGAGGACTTACGACTATAAATGACTTACCTGGATGGTCGGTTATTTATCAGATACATTTGGGAGATTTAAGGCATGTTTCACCTACTCTTAATAAAGTTTCAGATCTGTCAAAACTGTCAGATAAGTTTCTAATAGGGCTATTAGGCATCGGTGGATCTGGCCCTGAGCGTTTTGATTGCATCAATTAATACCGTCATCCCCCTTCTTCCATCGGACTACTAGACGTTACATCTAGTACTGTATACAATTGCGCTATCGCCACATGGCAGAAATTCCACAGAAACGAAGCGTCTTGATTCCACTTTTACAATACTGTAATGCTAGAAATAAATTAGAATTCCTTACCAGCGTCTATGTTTCCAATACGTATAATCCACTTCTAGGGCTTTCAGATCTAAATTGAACAGGTATGTTTTAGACAAGCGTACTTTGTTTTAATTTTTTTAATCGTATAGGCTAGCGTTTGACCATTATCTCACTTGTTGGTAAGTGATGATGCGGTCGAGGATGGTAGCATGCTAGGCCAAGAATGGAAACTAGCCAGTTTCTCAAGGACAGCTGCTGGAACACTTGGATTTGATGTTTGGCGACAGATTTTCCAACTTGGCCAACTACCACCCAGTTGGCCAGGCTGACACTAGATAGTGTCTTACCAACATGCCGAGGGTTGGGGGTTTCTTACCGATGATTTTCCTTCACCGGAGGGCCACTGATAAATGCGCACAAACACACTGCAAATGTAAATCATATACATAAAGTTCAGTGAAATTCCCACGATCTTCTCAGCAAAGATATGGCTTCTGATGGTATGTAGTCATCTCACTTTTCCATATCTGTACAAACCGGATTATTTCGGGAGCGTCCGCAGTCCTTTTAGATAAGTCTCCACTTTTGGTTGGTCAATTTTGGCTCTAAAAATTGTTTTGGATGTGTCAATAGTGTCAACGTATTTGGAAATTCTTCCTGTAACAAATTAGTTTTACCCTTTTTAGGCTAATTCTGATGTCAGCGTAACTGTTTATAATTAAATTGGCATTCAAATTTATGTTAAAAGGAAATCATTCTTTACCAAATAGGTGCATACCTTAATGTTGCAATGACGATTTATTTTAATTGAGGACAAGACTAGATCTTGATATCTATCTTACCTGGTGTTAAGTGACGATGCGGTCTAAGGTCAAATTGTGCTTGTCTTTTAGTAAAAGGTGGCAGTGATAAAGTGTTGGTAAAATAAATCCTTGCTCTAGCCGCTAGTAGTTACTCAAACCATTACATCGTACTGTTGAATCATTAACATATCAGCTTACTGGCCAACCCATGTCCAATGAATCTAACTGAATGATATTAACAGTAGACGGGGCCTGAAATCACGTCACATTTGGCTGCGAGCCATCTCAAACAATGACCAACGTTGGGCCTATCTTGGACCTTGGCCGCCACGCCAACTGAGCTCGGAAGTCGGATAACGATAGGAACTTCCTGTGACGAAATTTCTTATCTTCCTGAACGGAGCTGTATTGAATTTATCGGTGGAAGCACGACGAAAATCATTATATGATTTTAAGCCAAAAACTAATTTATCTCTGCGTTTTCTCAACTTCACAAATAGTTTTGGTTGTTTTGGGGTAATACAACTTCGAATCCCACGATACAGTAACTTGTTTAGAACTATTTACAAGACGCTTTTTGCTCAATTTATTTGGTATTAACAAACTATACAACGTGGCTTAAGTGTATACAATCTATTTAGAAACTTGAGTTTTCTTTGTCGATACTCAAATTTAGCCCAGTATATTCGTTGGAGTCGTTTCTCAATTACCATAGCAGATTTTTATATTGTCTTATGTCCCTTTCTTTAATTTTGCAGTTGTCGAAATGTCGAATTCTTGTCCAATAATTGTACACACATCACCAACATTGGCTCCAATGGCATCGGATATAAAGCTGGGAATTACTGCCCACCTGGCCAGTGATGTAACTCCCGCGCAGGAAGTATTCGCTTATTGGAATAGAAACATGTGTATTTGAGGCAATCTTTTGGCTAGGTTATGGTAATTTATGCTAGGCTAGAAATAGGATAGAATCTAATTTTAATGTA
This sequence comes from Cabera pusaria, assembly GCA_954871355.1. Lineage (NCBI taxonomy): Eukaryota > Metazoa > Arthropoda > Insecta > Lepidoptera > Geometridae > Cabera > Cabera pusaria. The sequence continues at coordinate 1,954,568 of OX940906.1, read as the reverse complement.
TCCAATTGTAGTTAGTCGTTATAAGGTGGTTATAAATGAAATGGAACTGAATGTAATGTAAAATCATTTGGTTTTGACGCAAGGTAAAATTTTGCTGAAAGATTTATTCCTTCAGTACTCATAAGTAAACTAATTGTCAATAACTAAACTACTGAAATATATTTGTACTACTTGTACTTATTCTGTTCTTATACTTATGAATCTTTTGAGGTAACTTTCATTAAAGAATTTTAGGTCAAAAATAGGTGTACTATTTTTGGTAAAAGTAAATAAAAATATCGGTATTTTTGTGATCACATCTTATTCTACTTTCTTTCATTATCTTGAAGTTGTAGCACTGGCAACCTTACTGTTTTTTTTTAAATGTATTCTTGCATTATACATCATTTGGAGTTGGCTCAACATTAATTAGTCTTGCAATATGTTTTGGTAATTATTTAATGGAAGTGCCAGCAAATAGATCCAAGACGCTGCGATACGTCCTTGGGCGTCAGTCCACTCTTATCAGGAAATCCGTCGTAATTTATTAAATTTATTACAGTCGGTTGGTTACCCATCAGTTCTGAGTTACCACATGTCGCAAATTGCACTTGCAAATAAACACAACTCTCATAATTCAGCTCTAAGTGCTCTGCTATATACATCAACTTCCAAAATTTGAGTAGGATACATTTATTGCTTATGTCTCCACCTATGTAGAAATAGAGGAGTCATGCTACATTATCTAAATAGTTACCTACAAAATCAAGCTGAAGTAGCAATGGAATATTGTCTTATTAGCTGAAGAACGACACCCACTGGGGTAAACGAGTTCTTGAGACTTTGAATTGCGCACACGTGTACACCCACTTCACCATGTGTGGAGTGATGGTCTTCGCAAGGTGGCTGGCAAGAGCAGGAGGAAAGTAGCCGAGGATCGTGCCCAGTGTAGTGACCACTATAAGCCAAATCTGTCTCAAGATAAAGAACTTATGATAATCTTTATAAGTCACGCAGAAATTTGGTAGTCGTCAGAGCTTTGCGTCCCGGACCCATTTTATTGACACACCTCGTATCTTCATTCATTCTTAATTTTAAAAAGCTTACTCGCAATGTAAATTGCACATTACTAGTAGTCTTGTTAACCTCTCCGACTAAGCTATATGCTTGTGTCTGGAGTGGGTTCACGTCAATAGTGCAATGGGTGGGATCGAACTGACGTCCTCTCGATCGTAAGGCCTTAGCCATTACGCTAATGCCTTAAACGGTCTAAGGTCTAAGAAATTATTCTTGTGTAGAAATGTTTGGCAGAAGATGTTGTATAGTATAGACATGTCACAAAGAACTGATCTGACCTAACGCACATAGTAACACTGCCTCAACTAATCTTCTGAAGTGACCGTCGACATGTCTCATATTAAACTTGCATAGTCAAGCTAATTGTGGCTCGTATTCCCTCGAATAGATCACTCAGTTCGCGACCCACTTTGTGAGATTTATCGTTGCGCGGCGCCAACACATTTAATTATTTCTATGCAAACAGAGGGTAACTGGAACTTTCACTTAGTTTTACACGGGGAAAGTTTTTTGTCGGATATTTTTTGTTTTGAAGTGGAGGTTACTCTTACTTGCAGCCTTATTACGCTATAATTGTAATGTACTTCGAATAAGAAGTAGTGAGCCATAAGTATTGTATTCTCTTGGTAGTGAGCATTCATTATTATATAAATGTATATCTGTCTCGCCGACTGGGTTGAGGTAGTTTGTAAAACAATTTTATAATCTCTGGTGGAAGGTAGTTCAGTGTGGCTTACTAATTTCATTTTGGGGCTTTGTTTTACAAATTACAATTACGTGTAGAATCAAAACTTTTCCTTCTAATCTGTTCTGTTTACAAAATTGAATTGACTTTACTTACCACAGATTACTATACGACTGACTTGACAAGTTGACACTGACATCTCTATTATATCACTGTTGTTTTCAATACTTTTATTGACTACACACGTTGTGAGTATTCAGCCAGTGATATAGCCAAGATATTTTATTTACTTTCCATCGTACTTAATTTTTATTACCGATCTAAGCGTAAATTTCCTTCGATAATTACTTTATAGTTAATCTACAAAACGTTTAGTTATTGCAGTTAGGGAGTAAGTTAACCCAGTCGGACCAAATATAATTTAAGTTTTTGCCTAGTGTTCTTTTTTTTTATATATATATATATTTTATTTGTAACTTTGTTTTGTTGTTACACGACTTTTTTTGTCGTTATTTTATTGTATTTAGTAAATTAGTACAAGTAGTGTAAAGTCTTGACTTGATTAAGTAATATTTTATTAAACGAATCTCTTAAACCGCACAGCTGGCAGGTGGACAGGTGTTTTGATAGTTAAATAAATACCTATATATAATATATATATATTTATAATTATTGTTATTATATCTATATAACAAGATATTTTTATAGTTGTATTTTCAGTAGATCATTATTATGAGTGATAATAGTGAATATTATAGCGAGTGTGATGAGTTTGTTTCACCATATTCTACTTTGTCTAATAGTAGTTGTGACAGCTTCAGTAGTTTTCCAAGTCTATCGCATACGATAGACTCACTGCTATTGGATGCTTCAAAAAAATTTAATGTATTCCATATTAACGCCCAAAGCATTCCGGCTCATTTTACTGATATGTTGGCATCGTTTGAGCATAATAGTATACACGCTATTTTAGTCTCAGAATCCTGGTTAAAGCCCTGTCTCCCTTCGACGCTGTATTCTCTTCCAGGGTTCGAATTAATTCGTAATGATCGTACTGGTAGTGGTGGTGGCGGTGTTGCCATATATCTCCGATCACACTTACAATACTCCGTGCTTAATATGTCAACTCAGCCTCCTCCCCTGAATGCTGGTGAACATATTTTCCTTGAGGTTACTTTATCTCACTCTAAACTTCTTCTCGGCGTGTATTACTGTCCCTCTCTTCGCATCAATTTTTTTAGCTCTCTTGAAAATCTTTTAGAAAATTATTGTCCTTCTTATGAGCATACTATAATTATGGGTGACTTCAATACCTGTTTGCTCAAAAAAGACACCCGGGCATCTTGTTTTGAATCCACTATTATTTCAAATAATCTGACCATACTTCCATTAAACGCTACACATAACTTTCCTAACTCCTCACCTTCTCTACTTGACTTAATTCTAGTTTCTTCACCATCTCATGTCAGCGGACATGGTCAGTGTGCGGCTGATATCTTTTCTTTCCATGATATGATCTACCTCTCATATAATATTCGTCCACCCAAAACAAAGCCCAAGATTCTTTTACAGCGCAACTTTAGTGGTATAAAATTGGAAAACTTACGAAGCTATGCTCGTGATATTGATTGGTCAGATGTAGTAAGTGCGACTAATATTGATTTAAAAGTAAATTGTTTCAATCGTATAATAACACACTTTTATGACACACATGCTCCATTGAGACCTGTCAGAATGAAACATCTGCCTGCTCCTTGGCTCACAGCAGATATCCGTAAATCTATAAATAAGAAGATGACAGCCAAGGCGCGGTATAAATGTAAGCCTACAGAAGATAATAAAAATAGGTATTATAAGCATCGTAACAACTGTAATAAGGTGTGTAGAGACGCACAACGCCGACACATTCACAAAAACTTAGAAAATGAAAACCCCGCGAAAGTGTGGAAATTCCTACGGTCATTAGGAGTTGGTAAGTCACGACAAAATAGCATCCCTAATAATTTAAATATTGATATTCTCAACCAGCACTTCTCTTCGTCTGCCAATTTTGATGGCCCTACAAAAGCTACTACTTTACTTCACCTATCTAGAATACCAACTCCGGACCATGATCCTTTTGTTGTTAACGAATTTACCGATCGTGATGTTAAGGCGAGCATACAGTCGATATCGTCAGATGCAGTTGGCTGCGATGCTATTAGTCGGAAAATGATTGTACCTATCTTAGATGAGATTGTGCCTGTGATCAAATACATCCTTAATGAATCCTTGTCTAGTGGCGTGTTTCCTTCCATATGGAAGGAAGCCCAGATAACCCCACTCCCTAAAAAAAGCAATCCCTCTTCACTATCTGACTATCGCCCTATTTCTATTCTTCCTTTCCTGTCTAAAATCCTTGAACGCCTTGTTCATCAGCAACTTACCTCTTTCCTCATCCGAAATAATCTAGTAAACCCTTTCCAATCCGGATTCCGTCCTGGTCACAGCACAGTCTCAGCTCTAGTCAATATAACAGACGATATCCGACAAGGTATGGACGATGGACAGCTAACAGTTCTATCGCTGTTAGACTTTAGTAATGCGTTCAACAACGTTGATTTCGATATACTGTTGGAACTGCTGCGCTCCCTTAATATATCTCCGACGGTATTTTCGTGGTTTCGCAGTTACCTGTATGGACGTCGCCAACGTGTTCGTGTCGATGATACTTATTCTTCGTGGTGTGATACGACGGCGGGCGTCCCTCAGGGCGGCGTTCTATCCCCTCTTCTCTTTTCAATCTTTATAAATACAATTTCACTTCAACTCTCTTCGTCCTACCACCTTTACGCAGACGATCTGCAAATTTACACGCAAGCTTCTCTCTTACAATTATCTGATGCAATCCAGACCACAAACTCTGATCTACAGAAAATCTCCAACTGGAGTAAATCCTATGGTCTGACGGTTAATCCGACTAAGACACAATGTATTGTTATAGGCAGCTCGAGATTAATATCGAAAATTGATTGGTTTCACCTTCCACAAGTCATTTTTGATGGGACAATTGTAAAAATTAGTGACACTGTAAAAAACCTTGGTATTTGTATTGATCGCAAATTATCCTGGATACCACAAATCGCAGAAACCAGTCGCAAGATGTTTGCTTCCGCCTCTTCCCTCAGAAGACTCCGGAATGTTTTACCTATAACCACTAAAGTTGCGCTTGCACAATCTCTATTACTTCCAATACTCGATTATGCCGATGCCTCATATCCAGACTTAACCGAGGAACAGCTCAATAAACTAGAACGCCTTCAAAATTTCTGTATCCGCTTCATATATGGTCTGCGAAAATTCGACCACATTTCCGAATTTCGAAAAAAGCTGAACTGGTTACCCATTCGTCTGCGCCGGAATGCTCACATCCTTTCTTTATTATACTCTGTCCTTTTCATTCCTTCTACTCCTCCTTACCTTAAACTACGTTTTCAATTCTTGCATAACTCACACTCCCTATCCTTACGCTCCGCTGAAAACTTAGTTTTAAAGATTCCTTTTCATTCTTCTGAATATTTTGCCAATTCCTTTGCAGTACAAGCTGCACGACTCTGGAACGACTTACCTTTGGACATACGAAAAGCCAAATCATTAGCAATTTTTAAAAACAAGTTGAAAACTCATTATCTCTCACTTGTGTAACTATACATAAACTGGCATTTAAACTATTGAAAGTATAATGTATTGTTATTTATTTATTGGTATGTATTGTAATGTATGTATTGTATTGATATAGAGTATGTTTTATATGTGTAGTATATATGTTTGAGTTATTTATATTATTCTACCATTTAATGTTGTACATATACTTATTATTGTACACCACCGTCTTATTCTTCTTGTATATCTGTCCATACAAAGGTTGTCTGGTAGAGATCGCTAATAGCGATAAGACCGCCCATTGTAATACCACATAGACATAATTTTTTTATTTTTGTAATAGATATGTACCTAATTGGTTTGCAATAAAGAGTTTTTGTATTGTATTGTATTGTACTTCATATTTGTTCTTAAAAGCTGGACCCATAAATATATCCTATTTCCATTCCATTTTTAGGGTTCCGTACCCAAAGGGTAAAACGGGACCCTATTACTAAGACTCCGCTGTCCGTCTGTCTGTCTGTCTGTCTGTCCGTCTGTCACCAGGCTGTATCTCATGAACCGTGATAGTTAGACAGTTGAAATTTTCACAGATGATGTATTTCTGTTGCCGCTATAACAACAAATACTAAAAACAGAATAAAGTAAAATTTAATAGAGGGTCCCAATACAAGAAACGTGTTTTTTTCGGCATTTCACGCCATCTATGAACGCTTAGGTTGGTAAACGTCCCATAGATGGCGTTATATTGAAATGTCGATCCCTAACACCTTTGTTAGACGTTAGATGGCGTTATAATATAAGAAATAAAATGTTTATTAATTATTATTTTTTGCTGGCGAAAAATGATAGTGGTATTTTTTGCTCGATCTTATAAAGTACTGTAGTGTGGTACGGAACTCTGCGAGTGCGAGTCCGACTTGCACTTGGCCAGTTTATTTTCCATGGATAATTTAATTCCCGTAAATTCAAGATAAATAACTGCCACAGCCGAATATCATGTCGTTGGCAAATTCACAGCAACGAGTCAGTAATATGCTGTGATTATTATTTTCTATTTTCTATACATTTGATAACTATTCAATAACTAGCTGACAGACTGTGCTGTGTCTTTTTACATTATAGATAGATGTAAGATGGCCTAGCCCTCGTCAAATATACCTAGATATTACCACGCCTTCATTTCATTAGGTACACGTATTTTAGAGAATGATTTTTTAAAGTGAAAACGTTTTTAGCGGCGTTGTGCACTTTACTTTGGATGGGAAAAAAAAAATTAAACTCACGTCAGGTCACGTGTCCTGATCGTGAGACGAAAATTCGTAAGACGGAGCGCAGGGCGCTTCCGCGAGGTGTCATTCCAAAATATTCAAAAATGTCATGATCAAGTTTTCACTTCTGCCGGCACTCCCGGAGTGCACCTGTGTTTTTTTAGGGTACCGTACCTCAAAAGGTAAAAAAAGGAACCCTTTAAGATCACTTTCTTGTCCGTCTGTCTGTCTGTCCGTCCGTCTGTCTGTCCGTGTGTCACCACTGCTTTTCTCAGGAACAGGTGGACCTAGCAAGTTGAAATTTATACCTGATACTGAAGTCTATAGTCCCTATTGGGTGTATAAAAATCAAGGTCTTGAGTCAACACAATAAAAAGATATGGGCAAATTTAGTTTTACGCGAAAACTTCTTAGTACCAAAATGTACCTTCATTTTCAATTTTTTTATTTTTCTGAATATTTCCTTTACTTGTGCTGTAAGACCTTGCTTTTAACCAAAATTGAAAATTCTAGGTCAACCGGAAGTACCCGGTTTTGGGTCGAAAACCTATAGGGTACTTCCCGTTGACCTAGAATCATGAAATTTGACAAGAGGCAAGGTCTTATAACACAAATTAAGGAAAATATCCAAAAAATAAAAATAGTTGAAAATTAAAATAATAATTAAGTTATATGAGCGCTGATACAATTTAGAGGTCTAGCTTAATTGGTACATACCAACGTTGGAACGGAAGCCTCGATGGACGAGTTCAACTCGACTTGGCCGGTTTTTTTTGTCTGTGAATTGAAACTGTGTTTGTAACTCGTGGATGACTACGACACTAGAATTTGCTATTAGCATTGTGATTGTTTGAATTACTCTGATCTAGTGGTCTTGCACTCTGTTCTAAGTGCATTATAAATACCTACGCATTTTAGAACAGGGAATTTTAAATTTAGACGGGATTCGTTCTAATTATGTATACCGTATACCTCCTATCTTTGATATTTTCGTATCGTGACGCTACGTTATTACAGTCAAATATTATTAAAAAAAATATTTTATTTCAGTTAAAAAAACCTGTGCGCTCTAATTTCCGTAGAGAATAAAGACAGCTCATAATGGATTGCTCAAGAAGATCATCATCACTGAATGATCCGACCAATCTTCCACAAAACTAAGTCTTCTCAGTATGACAACAAAGTATGTTTTTGTTTGCAGGTTGGACGCATCCCAGCAGATCACCCACTTGTGGGAGGTCACAAGGGCCCAGTGCTGGACATAGCGTGGTGTCCACACAATGACAATGTCATCGCAAGTGGCTCTGAAGACTGCGTCGTTAAGGTAAGACTAGACTAGACTGAAATAATTTCAATAACATCTAAGGGTAACATAAAGAGGCGATCACGACACGATGTATGTCAAGTTTTAAACAGTGTAGAACTTAGGGTGAGGACATAAAGAGGCAGGTTCCCTGAAGACAACCGGTACCGACCCGTACTGGTAAAATATTCCAATGTTTCTTCTTTTTCTCCAACCTGCATCTTTATGTGCGAGCACATTATATCACACTAGCAGCCCGCCCCGGCTTCGCACGGGTAGAACATATATGCGTACAAAATTTGCATCAGTTTGTTGCATCGAATATAAAATATGAACATATTTAACAACCATCGTCATATTTTTCCAATTTACACAAAACCTTAACGAATTATGCACCTAAACCTTCCTCATAAACACTCTGGCTATTGGTGAAAACCGCATGATAATCCGTTCAGTAGCTATTGAGATTATTGCGAACAGACAGACAGACGTAGTGATGAACTTTGTTTTATAATACTTACGTATTGATATTGGACGGCCCTTTGGCGTAAAGGATAGTTACCCTGATTCTGACCCGACGGTCGTTTGTTCTAATCCTAGCTATATACCTACCAATGAAAGTTATATGTGCATTCATGAATCATGAGTTTTCGTACAGTGGTAGTGGAATCATTAAATCTACCAAAAAGTAGCTTACCACCAAGGAGTACATCTGCCGCCGTAACCTTACGGCGTTCCCCGACGCAAAATGTAGGGGTAATATACGTTTAACGTGTGTATCTGTGTGTCTGTCTGTAGCATCTTAGCACCTAACTGGATGAACCGATTTTGTTTTTATTATTGATAGTTTTTTTTTGTTTGATAGATGTCTTCATCGAGAGTTTTCTTAGCTTTGATTCATGAAAATTCGTTCAATCGTTATAAAATTATGAGCTTTTTTCTAGTTAATTGCGCTATGAAATCAACTTTCATAGGTCTGATCAATTCGAAAATCTTCTTCTTCAACGATATTGTAAGAACATGGAAGCCTCCTGGACTCTACAGAATACTCAAATCCTCACCAACTTACAGCTCAGATTTTAAATGTCGTGTTTAGAGTCATTGGAAAAAGCTTTTATACATAGATCAGTCGGGGTGGTTTAAAATATTATATTATATTATTATATATATAGATGAATATTATTTTATACAATAGATCATATTATTATACTATATTGACTTCAAATTGATTGTGATCGGTGGGGATCTACAGCATAGCTAAGCTTATAATAATATTTTCGTAGTAACTATGACCTAATCTGTGGTTTCACTGCAAATATTTCATTAATTTTGCGATGCGTGTTTGTGAAATTCGTGATATCTTCTAGGGTTTTCATTTGAATTATATACTGTAAAGGACAATTTTAATCTATAATATGTGACCAAGCTAATTAACGTAATTATTTGGATAAGGATTAATACTATATAGTTGAAAATAGCCTTGAAAGTTATGTAATATTTTTTAACAAAAATTTTAAGATTAAAATGGTTACTGTGAGTCAACCTTAAGAGATAGACATATGTTGTCGCGGACTTTTTTGTAGGTCTTATTAAGTTGTACAACTCTTGCATAGAAAATATTCTTCTATCTATTTTCAATTAAGCAGCGTTCGTAAGAAACGTGTTTTTTCGACCGTTTATTTGCCGACTTAGGTTGCAAATTAGATCTCCACGAATGTACCTTTGATTTAAACGGGATAATATATAGCCTATTTTCATTCCGAAAGTCCATTCTATGTATTAGTGAAAGAATTTTTTAAATCGGTTCAGTAGTTTTTGAGCTTACTCATTACAAACATACAAAAATACAAATGTTCTCTCTTTATAATATTAGTATAGACTAGTATAGATTGGAATATTTTACTAGTACGGATCGGTGGTACCGGTTTGTCTGCACAGGGAACCTGCCTCTTTATGTCCTCACCCTAAGTTCTAAACTGTTTAAAACTTGTCATACATCGTGTCGTGATCCCTCGATGCTGGTCAGAGGTGACCACTTCATATACTCTTGATCGTTCGGAGTTCCGGCATGATGGAGTCTTCCACTCTTGAGAGCCAGTGGCGCAGTAGATGAATCGTAAGCTTTGACGACAGAGGTAGTTTGACCACTATCTCACCTGTTGGTAAGTGATGATGCGGTCGAGGATGGTAGCACGCTAGGCCTAGAATGGGAACTGGCTCTCAAGGATAGCTTGTAACGAAACGGATCGACCACGTCCGGCTAGCACTTATCTACTCGGCCGATCCGCACGTTCATACCTGAAGGAACCTAGGAACCCATATGGAAGAAAACGGATTAAAAAAGTTAATATAAATTATATTAACTTTTTAACTGTAAACTACTAAATGTTCGTGGCGGAATGGAGACGATTTGGGAGTTAATTGGGACTTCACTATTGGGGAATCATACGGCACTACTCTGGCTCTTCGTGCTCCTTGTATGTATTCTCAGAATCAGAAGCCACGATGATCTTACATGCTTATCTTCGTATTGATATAAGATAAAATAAATATATAATAGAATGGGTTCTAACTGTTCCTTTGCAGCGTTTAGTCGCTGCTTATAGTATACGACTACTACATCACCTTTAACAGCGGTACCCATTGGTACCGTCCGCAGATATTCATTTGCTCTTTTAACAGGCCTTCACGAATTCTCAACTTGGAGTCTCCATGCTTGAGGAGGCAATATGACTAGGTGTCAGCCTATTTCTTCTTAGTTTCATTTAAAATTCCTTTTTTACCCATGTATCTTTTCTAAGACATCAGTAATCGGTACACAGACTGACGTCACCGATATATTCCGCTGTCATCCCGTAATTTAAAATTTTGCGCAGCTATGCTTGAGAACACTGGCTCTCGCTGCGCAAAATTTTATGGGAACTGTCCCATTTTAGGCCTAGCGTGCTACTGTGCTCGACCGCATCATCATTTACCAACAGGTGAGATAGTGGTCAAACGCTAGTCTATAAGATATTTAAAAAAAAAATCGTTTCAATCGTCAGTCGAAAAATAAAAAGATTAGTAGCCTGCCGCCATCTTTGAATCATTGCCTTACCAGAGATTATATAATAGTTACTACGTAAAGCCTTACTATTGAAACCTCTTTGGGGCACATCCGTTGAATGGTTTCAAAGTCACATAGGTAAAATTAATTGTGTTTTTGTTTATAGTTTTTCTGTTGAAAAGAATTATCTTAAACAATTTGAAAAAATATTTTTTTGTTTAAAAAATTATGCTTCCCGTTTGGTCCCACTCAAATATTATCGAGATCTGATAATCATCTCCGGAGATATGGGGATAAACAATATATAAACAAACTTGTATACCTTGATGACATGATACTGGCTACTGGCTTTTTTGCCTATCACGGCATGTAAAGTCAATTTTTTTCGTTTTGTACGATCTTAAATGATCTTTCTTTGTTTGTTGCATGTAGGTGTGGCAAGTCCCGGACGGCGGGCTGTCCCGCACGCTGACGGAGCCGGTGGTAGACCTGGTGTACCACCAGCGGCGCGTGGGGCTGGTGCTGTGGCATCCCACCGCGCAGAACGTGCTGCTCACTGCTGGATCAGACAACCAGGTCTGTATTCACACTACCAGCAGTAGGGCTATTCTGTAAGCTATCTTGGAAGCGGAATCCGCGGCGACAGGCAACAGTTGAATTTCGTATTACGAAATTCAACTGTATTACGAACGTGATACGATTGAATTTCGTAGTACGAAATTCAAATCTTACCGCGGATTCCGCTGTCGAGATAGCTTACAGAATAGCCTAGCTGGCGTCATTCACTCTCGTTTTTTTTCTACAGCTTCGCGTATCGTGGACGATACAACCGACGACGGTCGTATTTTGAACGTTATCGACGTTGTAACTAGGTTTAATCTCGCATGTTTGCTGTTAGAGAGTGCATGTTCTGCCCGTAGGACTATTATCTTTTCTGTGCTACCCGCGTAGTTCCCGTTCCCGTGAGAATACGGGGATAAAATAGAGCTTACTAGCTGTGCGTGGTTTTACCCGCGTAGACATCGTTCCCGTGGTAATATCGAGTTAAAAAGTGCCCTACGTGTTATTCCAGGATCTAGGCTATCTACATACCAAATTTCAACTCAATCGGTTCAGGGCTGCGTTCACGACCTACGCTCGGAGTGCAACCAAACGCTCTAACCCCGTTCACGACCTCAGAGCGTCGCACTCGGTTGCAGCAACTGTGTCGTTCACGACCTCGGTTGTTTCACTCCAGTTGCAACTTTTTAACCATCAAATTCGATAGTTAAAAAACGCTCTGACGTTTGTGACAGTAAATTGGGCGGGAAAAGCTGTCATTTTTTTACAGATTAAGGGGATCGGAAGAAATTGGCATTGTCGAGACAAAGACGTGATATGACGAGACATTAATCGTAAAAACAAACAGAAAATATTCTCAGAACAAGAAAAATAAATGAACATAACCTCGAAATTCGAGTCTGCGCAAAATGTCAATGTCACAATTTGATTGAAAAACACCCGTGGTCGTTCCGGACCTTCGAGCGAGTTGCAAAACAACCAAAACACCTTCTCCGGAGGATGTGAACGAAGCCCAGTAGTTTCAGTTTTAGTTTTTAGTTTTAGTAGTTTTAGCGTGAAACATCCATAAAAACTTTCGCATTTTTTGTTGTTCGCGATTTATTGTCTCTAATTAAATTAAATATGCTAAGTATTACATGATATGAACTTGCACGCGTATGCACACTACCGTATTATATTACCTTACTATAAATATCTATGTGTTAGTACTTAAGCTACGTCATACACACACTTCACCGTGAAACTGATAGATAAATTGAATGTTCCAGATAGCAATATGGAACGTGGGCACGGGCGAGGCTCTGATCACGCTGGACTGCCACCCTGACCTCATCTACTCCGCCTGCTGGAACTGGACCGGCTCCAAGCTGCTCACTACCTGCCGGGACAAGAAGATCAGGTCAGTGCCAGCTATCCTTGAGAGCCAGTTCCCATTATAGGCCTAGCGTGCTGCCATCCTCGACCGCATCATCACTTAGAGAATGTGGTCAATAGCTAGCCTCTATGATATAAAAAAAACTGGCTAAGTCGAGTTGGACTCGCCCACCGAGGCCTCTGTACCAACTAGGTTAAGGGACAAACATAACTTTGTAGTTACTACTACACCACACCTCACATAATAAGATTGTAATAGTAAATTCACCTTAGTTTTGTTCATCATCATCATCATCGTTATCAGCCGGTGTCCGTCCACCGCTGGACGTAGGCCTCTCCCAAGGTGCGCCACTGAGCCCGATCTTCGGCTTTTATTTTCCAGTCACTGCCCCCCGCTTTGCGTATGTCGTCGCTCCACCTGGTCACAAGACGTCCTACGCTACGTTTGCCGATTCGCGGTCTCCACTTTAGGACAAGTCTACCCCAGCGGTTATCTGTCCTGCGGCAGATATGACCAGCCCACTGCCACTTCAGCTTGCTAATCCGTTGAGCTATGTCGATAACTTTAGTTCTCTGGCGAATTACTTCGTTCCGGATTCGATCCCGCACAGAAATACCGAGCATAGCTCTCTCCATAGCTCGCTGAGCGACTTTAACTGGTGGACCAGTCGAACTGTGAGTGTCCACGTCTCGGCTCCGTGTGTCATCACAGGTAGGACGCACTGGTTAAAGACTTTTGTCTTTAGACACTGCGGTATAGGCGATAAGAGTAACTACATATTTACGGTTTTTAGATTTATTCCTTTATAAGTGCTTCAAGCCCTTGCTTCTTGCTAAATTTCATGATTCAAGGGCAACAGGAAGCACCCTAGGTTCTGATTCCCTTCTGAAATCGCAAATTATGCTAAAAATGCTACTTAAACGGTAATATCTTTTGATCGCGTTGACTTACAGGTCTGATTTTTTCACAGGCGAAAGATATCGTAGACCCGAGTATCTAATACTATAAGAATCTTTGTCCTGACATACTGACTGACAGACAACGCACAACCTAAACCGCTAATTTGATATAAGTTTCTACTTGATACATCTACGGGTTCCTGATACAGGATACAGTGATACAGGGTCTTGACAGACGGACAGATAAACAGACAGACGGACAACAGAGTGATCCTAAAAGTGTCTTTTTTCCTTTTAAGGTACGGAACCCTAAAAGTAACTTACCATCATCAAGGAGAACATCTGTCGCCATAAGCTTACAGTGTTCCGAAATCACAGCCCTTGAGAGCCAGAGTAATTCAGCCTTTAGGCCTAGCGTGGTCACCATCCTCGACCACATCACGTTCACGTTTCGTTTACTACGACGATAGCGTCTGACCACTATCTGGCTTTTATTAGGCGAGGTAGTTCTCAAACGCTAGCGTATCTGTTACTGACTATACACAGTCCTAAAAGCATTCTAAGAACAGAAGCGATACAATTCGCCTGTCATGGAGCGCTTTGTGCGTGTAATTGTTAACAGAAAGCGATCAGTGTATGTGTAGAGTGGTTTGTTCTCTTCTTTTTACATCTTTAATTTTATTCATTTGAATTTGTACTAACATATTTCTAAGCTAATTCATCATTATCAGCCGCTATCAGTCCACCGCTGGACATAGGCCTCTCCCAAGTCACGCCACTGAGCCCGATCTTGGGCTCTTTGTTTCCAGTCACTGCCCACCGCTTTGCGAATGTCGTCGCTCCACCTGGTCACAGGGCGTCCTTCGCTACGTTTGCCGATTCGCGGTCTGCACTCTAGAATCTGTCTACCTCAACGGTTATCGGTCCTACGGCAGATATGACCAGCCCTCTGCCACTTCAGTTTGCTAATCTGGTGTTAAGCTAATTAATTACTTACAAATGGATGTGTCTGATCTGAAAATATTGAATTGAATAATGTTTATTTCAGAATAATCGACCCCCGTAAAGGCGAGGTGGAGTCTGAGGCGATAGCACACGAGGGAAGCAAGGCGTCGCGCGCTATCTTCCTCAAACATGGACTCGTGTTTACCACGGGGTAAGTGTTCATACAATATCTTCCTCAAACATGGACTCGTGTTTACCACGGGGTAAGTGTTCATACAATATCTTCAATATCAAACATGGACTCGTGTTTACCACGGGGTAAGTGTTCATACAATATCTTCCTCAAACATGGACTCGTGTTTACCACGGGGTAAGTGTTCATACAATATCTTCAATATCAAACATGGACTCGTGTTTACCACGGGGTAAGTGTTCATACAATATCTTCCTCAAACATGGACTCGTGTTTACCACGGGGTAAGTGTTCATACAATATCTTCAATATCAAACATGGACTCGTGTTTACCACGGGGTAAGTGTTCATACAATATCTTCCTCAAACATGGACTCGTGTTTACCACGGGGTAAGTGTTCATACAATATCTTCAGCTTTTACTGTATTGGCCTGGTGTTGAAGTCGGACATACATTTTTCTAAATTTAGCTCTTGCCAGCCAACTTTTAAATTTGACGGTAGTGACATAAGCGTCGTGTTATATTTTATAGAACGGTGTAACTACGAAGACGTAATCGTTAAAGTATAATAACATGTATAAAAGAAGTAGGTAAGAGCCATGGTATTTTGGTTTGTTTTTGCTGTCCCGCTCATCACTAATTAAACTAGCCCGACGACCATCTCAATTCGGGCAATGGGGTGGCCTGAAAATCAGCCCTGCGTAGACCCCCGTCCATGCAGAACAGTGCTGAGGCTTCTCCAATTGTCAAATTATTATTTATAGTTAGAATTGATATGTTTGTATGTAAATGTGTAAAATTTTTGGCAATAAATTTATTTATTTTTATTGATTTTTTTTTTAAAGTTGAGATGGAGTTAAAAAAAAATATGAGTGATGTTGAAAAATAAATTGAATGAACTTGAAAGTGTCACATCTAACGCGTAGCTTTCTGCGCACCCGCTTTTTTCCGATAGTTCCAGGGCTTAATTTTTTTTATTTGGTTTACAGTTTCAGCCGCATGTCGGAGCGTCAATACTCGCTGCGCACCCCGGACGCGCTCAGCGAGCCCATAGTGACAGTAGAGATCGACACATCCAACGGAGTCATGTTCCCCTTGTACGACCCTGACACCAACATGATATTCCTGTGCGGCAAGGGAGACTCGGTCATACGGTACTTTGAGGTAACGACTGTGTGCACTCACTGGGTGACAGTAGAGATCGACACATCCAACGGAGTCATGTTCCTATTGCCTATAATATTCAATTTATTTATTTATTTGTTCTCCATACCCTGGAACATGATCCTGGGTCTTAATACTGTATAGCTAGCGAATAGCTATATAGCAAAGCGCTCACATTTCGCTCACTGACTTTTACAACGTCCATAGTCTCATAAGGTAATCACAATTCAGTGATCACAACAGTGCATTCATACCGCACTGGCTCGCCTGTTCTATCGCCCTGCCCTGGCTTGTTTTTGTAGACAATAAAGAAATTTACAAAATAAGTATTAATTATAATCAATCTTTCTTCTCTTAATAAAGAGGAAAGATTTGATTTTTTGTTAGTTTGTTACGACTATTTAACTCAAAGACTACTGGACCGATTTCAAAAATTCTTTCACTAATGGAAAGCTACATTATCAGCGAGTAATATAGGCTATATTTTATCCGCGTATTCTCACGGGGACGGGAACTATGCGGGTGAAATCGCGCGGCGCTGCTAGTTGTTTATAAAGATAATGCTATAGTTATGCTTTATACAAAGCTTTAGTATAAAAACAATACATAATTTGCAGGTAACACCGGAGCCGCCATTCGTTCACTACATCAACACCTTCCAGACGCCGGACCCACAAAGAGGTAATAACATCATCATCCTACAACTAATCTCGTATTCACCTCTATTACTGGCTACAAGGAACGGAATTCCTTGCCGTTGTCTGTGTTTCCTGATAGCTACAACCTGCGGGACTTCAAATCGCGAGTGAACAGGTATCTACTAGACGTGCTACATCGTCGACCGCATCGTCACTTAACATCAGGTGAGATAGTGGTCAAACGCTTGCCTATAGCTAGGCGACACTCTCTTTTTTAAACGAAAAACCACACACAGCAGACCCAAGATGTTGGCAGCAACAGCTGTCAAAATTTGAATTCGACACGTCACTTCACGCGATACCCTCTTTGAACAACGTCATATTTTTAAAATGAAGGTACATAATATCGTTTAAAAACTAAAAAACAACCGACTTCAATGCCGCGCTATTCATTTTCAGTACCAATTTTGAGATGTTTATCTCAATATCTCTGGAGATACTTATCATACCTCGATAAAATTACCATGGTACCACACTTGGGATATCTCCTTTCGAACAAAAAAAGAATAATTGAAATCGGCTCATAAACGACGAAGTTATCCGCGAACAAACATAAAAAAAAAAAAAAAAAAAAAAAAAAAAAAATATATATATATATATATATACGGTCGAATTGAGAAACCTCCTCCTTTTTTTGAAGTCGGTTAAAAATGACTGCAATCCACACTACATTGTGCTACACAAAATCCGCACCAATAACTTTGTGTTCAGGTCGCGAACGTTCAAAGTTTACTATAATCCAGCTCTATCAGATATATTCTGTCTCATCTCACCCGATGTGGGAAGATGCTGTCTAGAATGGAATAGTGTTTGTCTGAAACGGGGGCTATCGCGTGTGAATTTGCCACTAGGTGCGCTAGCGATCTACGAGTTACGTGAAATGTCAGATATCCCAAACTGACATTGACATATCGTTGCAATTGACATTTCAATAAAAATGTATGGCTTGACAGCTGTCATCGGGACCATTTCACTCAACGGTTCTACCTGGTGAACGAGAAAACGATAGCCCCATTAAAAGACTCTGTAAGATGAAGCGCTGGAAAACTGACGAAGTCGAACCCACAGAGCGCAACTATCCCAACCCTTCTTCCATTCCATATCGTACGTAGACCTTCGCTCCACCTCGGCAGAATACGTCGTCCATACTTCCAGACAAGTATTATAAAAACGTTTGTAACTCTATCACTCTGTCTGTTTGTTACCTAATCACGCCTAAACGGACGATCCGATCTTACTGAAATTTAACAAGTAGATGCTTTATACCATGAGGATGAACATAGGCTACATTTGTGAAAATAAAATCGTTATATTTTCATACATAATTTAAATAAATACCACACAAATATTGATTGACAGAGCTTTACAGTGATTCTTAGTGTACGTAAACGAAGTCGCGGGTATTAGCTAGTATGCTATATTTGCAGTTATTGAAGTGAAACGAACGTTTGACGGAAGTGACGTAGCGTCACGATCCGAATGCAGCGGACGTGACGTAAGCGTCATGTTATATTTTATATTTATAAACGCCCTCTATTGTAGAACGGCGTAACTACGAATAAGTATTCGCTACAGTTCAACAGATGGAGTTGTACGAGAAATAATTAATGATGTTGAGAAATAAATTGAATGGACATGAAAGTTTCACTTGTAACGCGTAGCTTTCTACGCACCCGCTTAATTTTCCAAAATAACAAATACTATATATTCACATGCCCACTCATCACAGCCCTAATTTATATCATCATCATCATCAGCCGGTCAGTCCACTGCTGGACGTTGGCCTCTCCCAAGATGCGCCTTTAATTTATATATAAATCGTATATAAATTATTGTGCAGGTATCGGCATGATGCCGAAGCGAGGGTGCGACGTGGCTACCTGTGAGATATCCAAGTTCTATCGACTGAACAACTCCGGACTGTGTCAGGTCAGTTAGCTTTATTTTAGTTTAAGTTTATGTACAATTGTTTTATTATGGTTTTATAATTTATTTCACGTGTTTTGTGTTTGTTTCTGTGTTTCTATTTATTACTTTTATTGCCATTGTAATGCTTATCCTAAGTTCAATAAATAAATAAATCTTTGGGTACGGTTAAAGTCACGTGCAATGGTCGACAGTCTGTAATACCAGGTTCAGATCAGGCGATTTTTGTTGTTCAACTACCTAGGGATGTACGATACGAGTTACAACAAATACTCATGCGATACGTATCTATCGATTACATCGCGCTTGATTAGCTAATCAAATAGCTTAACTCTAAATCTTATTATCGCTCTTTAATGCCAGTCAATGTTCTTCCGAGACAAATAATTCAGTAACGAGACGAGTACTTTTAACCGTTACCTACTCAGTATCGATACTACAAGTACTTGGTTGGAATTGAAAGAAAAGTACATCTCTAAGAAGTTGAACAACAAAACTCGCCTGGTATGAACCTGATATTAGACGTCCGACCGGTTTCAGTGCGGGCGCGGCGCTCGCCGGGAGCACCCGCACTGACCCATGATGATGAGGCACCGATTGCCTCGAAACCGGTCGGACGTCTAACAGACAGTCGACTATTACACGTGAGTTTAACCGTAACAAAATTAAAAACGAATAATACTCACGATTCGTTCAGTAATTAAATGACTATATCACTCCATTGCTTGCGCGCGCTAATTACCTACCGACCGCCGGCGGCCCTTATTCATTGCCGCTAGCCGCGTGGCTTCATTGGTTATAGCGCCAGGGCATGTTTCCCAGGAGGGTTCGAATGCCGTCGGCACGATGAAATTTTAGATTATATGTAACAATGTACAAATGAATCAGTGTCAATAAGAAAAATACAATACAATACAAAAACTCTTTATTGACACCACCAATATATAAACAAGAAATAAAAAAACAAAATTGGCATAACTTAAATTAGATGTACAATGGGCGGTCTTATCGCCAAGAGCGATCTCTTCCAGACAACCTTTGGGTGGATATGAAACCTATGATAAGCATGGACGGTGGCATGATAAATATATCACATAAGAACATTTGTAATATAGCCTTAATATAAACCAAAAGCTGTTTTAATATATTCTCTCCAATTGGCAGGTGGTATCGATGACCGTGCCACGTAAGTCGGAGCTGTTCCAAGAAGACCTTTACCCCGACACATTGTCCGACGAGGCCAGTATGACGGCGGACGAGTGGCTGGCCGGGGAGGACGCTGAGCCTTGCACCATGTCGCTCAAGGTAACCTCACCCCTCACCTCCTGGGGATAGGGGGCATTTTCCTCTGACTGCTGAACAGAGGATAGATGACAACTCGCTAGGCTTGTAGTGTTTTTTTTTTTGTATTTATAGCGTTCAACGACGTTGTACTATATTAAACTCGACTACGAACTAAACCGCAAAACCGGCCCGTAAGAGACCGACCTTGAACGGAGTTTGTCTTTTTCTTTTGTATGGACTACATATATAAATACTATACATACATATATAACAATGGCAGGTTTTTAGACAAGGACACACTCGCACCTAGGTGCCTTTCGTTTGGGCCTTTTTGTTGTACAAAAGAATTACAACCTTATTGTTAGAGCATATGGATTAAATTGAATTTGTGAAAACATCTGCAATGCACCATCTCTTTATATTACGTCTATTATAGCTTTGAATCCGGCGATCCGCCGAAATTTGCTGTACACAGTCATATACCATCATGTCAATGTTTATACATCTTTACTTTAAGCTTAGGAAATGCTTGCACTGGCTAGCATGGGCTGTCTTAGGCTGTAGTTTTAGGTTTGGTTAGTTTAATTATTGCTGCTATTAAAAATACCTATCATAAAATACGCATACATATGATATAAGATATAATATTATAAAAGCGAATGTTTGTATGTATAGATGTTTGTTACTCTTTCACGCTAAAACTACTGAACCGATTGATCTGAAATTTGGTATGTAGATAGCCTAGACCCTGGAATAACGCATAGGATACTTTTTTAAGTTCGTTTGGCGCAGTCCGTAGGATAATCAAATCTGGTTATTATAATAAAATTGTACTGTGTATATTATTTGTGTATATCTTAGGTTGACAAGTAAGTAGCATGAAATGAATGGATTTTTTTAAGTGTTTACTAATTGTTGAACATTAGATGTATCTCAGTACTCGAGAGATGTAGATCTTCACTAAAAATGTCCTACTACTCTGTGTTACTTTTAAATGTGTCTTAAATACATCCAATGATTCCCTAATATTCGACATTGGATTTTTATTGTTAACTAACTGCGCCCCGCGGCTTTGCCCGCGTTTAATGCTGGTTATAAACCTTCCTCTTGCATCACTCTATCTATTGATGAAAACTGCATTAAAATCTGTTGCGTAGTTTAAAATATCTAAGCGTACAGAGGGAGTGATAGACGACGGGAAGTGACTTTTAGTTATGCTATGTAAAATATTTGTATATTCACAATTTTTACTGCATACTCAGCGTTATAATTGTATTAACCGACTTCACAAAAAAGGAGGAGGTTCTCAATTCGTCTGTATGTTTTTTTTAAATATCATATAGGCTAGCGTTTGACCACTATCTCACCTGTTGGTAAGTGATGATGCGGTCGAGGATGGTAGCACGCTAGGCCTAGGATGGGAACTGGCTCTCAAGGATAGCTGCCGAAACAATAGCGTTTAAATAATTTAGTTCATAAGTTTTTCTTTGATGTGTAAGTGAAACCAAGATATTTAAAACTATATTCCGATCGCGGAAGATCCATTTTTTTGTATGAAGAAATGGCCATCAGCACAACACTCTCACATATGTTACACGATTACTCCGTCAATTGTGAACCAATTCGAATTATTCTTTTTTATATTGGTAGGGTACATTCCCTAAGTGGTCCCATTGGAATTTCATCGAGATCTGATAAGTATCTCCAGAGATATAGAGACTAACACATCGAACTTAGACTAGTGCCGCCATTTGATTTGAAGTCGGTTATATATTTTTTTAGTTTTGTCAACGATCTTAAATTATGTATGGTGTCTGTCATATGCCAGAACTGATTTTTTTTTTGCATATGTTATTGGCTAGCGTTTTACCACGATCTCACCTGGTGGTAAGCGATAATGTGTTAGAAGATGGCGAACACGTTAGGCCTAGAATACTCTGGCTAGCCCAGAGTAATTACACTGGACACTTTGATCTATAGTTTAAATAGAATCTTGGTATCATATACATGATGTAACATTGTTATCTAGCGTGTGTCTTGATTGATGAATTGTTGGCTTTCTCTAACTTCTAACCTGTAATCATTATTTGATGTTGTGTGTGGTGTGATCCCTTAACCTTTGAAACATAATATTCTGATGATTTGAAAAAGCGCCGGTAAATTTAAAAAAATATCAGTATGGCAGCCCCAACTGCGAAGGAAACTATTACTTTGAAGGGTAGATAAAAAGGGTAATAAAAATAGAGTCGTGTACCCATTATCGAGTATTTACCCTTCAAAGTCGAAGTTTCCTTCGCAGTTGGGGCAGTCAGTTATACTGATATTTTTTTTATATGCCGCGCTTTTTAGTCCCTACTTTTGTTAGCCAGACTCTAAGGATTTTATTGTGTTTTATACATTAAAACATAATATTCTGATGATTTTATTGTGTGTTATTACTAACAAACATTGAAAAGTTAACTTCGTAGTAAATGTGTTTTCTGGAGACATTAAAAATAATAGTGATTTTGATTATTTATTGTTTCTATTATAATAATCTCTTCTTTGTTTCTTTTGGTTAATTAAATGTAGTATAGAACTTACTGCTGTTAAAAAGGATTCTATACTTTGGGATTAAAAGTTGCTTTGTAATAATTACAGTAAAGTGTGAAATTCTAAAACACTATGATTATTCTTATGAAGATATCTTATAAAAGTTACAAAAAAAATTATAACTGTCTTACTATATAGTTTCTGATCTGAACTGAACCATAAATTATTCACTGCATCATTCAATTAATTAAAAAAATAACCAGCTAAATGTTTACGAATAAAATAAAAACTACCCTCTCGTTAGAGCAAAACAAATTACCCGTTCTACCCTCACAAACACCAAATTCTGAAGTTGATATAACAGTACAACCAAGTCCAACATCCTCCAATATGTATCAACAAGCCAACATTCTCGAACCAAGACAGATGCTAACGCTAGGGGGCTCCCTAACCAAACTACAGGAGCGTGCTCTTGTCGTGCAGGGCGGGTACGTGTCAGGGCGGGCGGCCACGCAGCTCCACGTGACAAAGAAGAACGCCCTCGCCGGCGGGAAGGACAAGGACAAGGATAGATCTCCCACTCCTGGACAGAGGAAGGATGACAGTCACGCTGGCACGCCTGCGTCGGCCACGCCCCCGCCGGCTGTTACTGCTGCTATCGTGAGTAGACCATCAGTAGACCAATATCATTGCCAGTAGACATATCATCTGTTTTTAACAGACTTCAAAAGAAGAGGTTTCTCAATCTGACCGTATTTTTTTTTAATTTTTGTTCGCGGATAACTTAGTCTTTTATGAACCGATTTTGATTTTGATTTTTTTTATTGGAAAGGAGTTATCCCTAGAATGGTACCGAGTGGTAATTCCATCGAGATCTGATAAGCATCTTCAGAGATATTGAGATAAAAACCTCAAAGTTAGTACTGAAAATTAATTGCGCGGCATTTGAAGTCGGTTCTGTTAGTTTTTTAAACGATCTTATTGAGTCTCATCTTAATAAGATTGGCCCATGTGAAAACTTTCATGTTGACTTATTTTAATATTTATATATTTTGAAGTCGTTCTTACGTGATTTGGCTAACCTGGACCATAGACCAAAAATCACTCATATCCAAGCTATTTAAGCAAATTGTACGTATTATGTTTCTTTGAAGTGTTACACACTTAATATCTTTTGTAAATTGTTAAACACAATCCAAAATTTCATCGTACCAACGGGACTTGAACCCGCAACCTCCGGAATAACATGTTCCGGTGCTTTGCCAATTAAGCCATGGTGCGAAGTGACGTTACGACGAAATTAGTGGATTGCATTTGTTAACCCAATTTTGCATTGGTGGCGCCATCTATGACTACTTATTACGTAAGTTAATCATTGGCAAATTGGCAAAGCACCGGAACATGTTATTCCGGAGGTTGCGGGTTCAAGTCCCGTTGGTACGATGAAATTTTGGATTGTGTTTAACAATTTACAAATTGTACGTACTTTATACAACAGCCAAAGAAAAATTGGTTCTCTGTAAAGTCGGTTTACGGGCGATAATTTTACGTGATAACATAATACGATCGTGCTTCTCTATCGCTTGCACACGGAACGTGATAATTTTTCGTGCGTGCAGCCGGCGTTCATCGATTTATAAGACGTTCATTCATCAATTTACTTCGAACGCCAAACCGAAAACTAATTCAACATCTATCTTTCTCTAGGAGAAACAACTGTCCGACCTAGTGGACGAGATCCGCAAGCTGAAATCCGTGATAGTGAAGCAAGAGAACCGCATCCGCGCGCTGGAGGCGGCGGCGAAGGCCCCGCCCACTCCCACGCCCACGGCCACGCCCTCGCCGCGCCCACCCTCGCCGGCGGCCAATCACGACGCGCCCAACGACGACGGCATGGCGCCCGATGAGGTTTGAACTGTTTCTTGTAACGGGAACGGGGAGGGTAACGTCTTTGACAGCGAGCTGACGTATGATTTATTCTAACAGTGACGTTGATAGATTTTTTAAAGGCAATGCTGTGTTGCTAATATCAGTGTTTTAAATTGGGTCGCATAACTTTGCATCGCAATAAGTATAATTTAATAGCGTCCTAGATATATTTGAGTCAATTTCGAAAGTCTTGGTTTGTTTCTATATATTTCACATCTACAATTTACATTTGACAGAGTTGTTAACGTAATTTTTGAGTGAAACTATTTATAAAAATAACTATTATATTGGGCACTTGCCGAATATAAAATAGTTATACGTATACATGTACGAAAAAGTTAACTCTAAAAACAACAAAAGAATTCGCAGTTTGATCCTATCGTCAAGTCATTAAAACTATATTATTGTATTAAAGTGTAGCGCGCTTTTATTTATTTAGATAATTATGTTAATAGGTCACAAAATATTACTAAGAATAAACAACCCAGGTATTGAACAGCAGTTTTAACAATATAATAAATGTCTTTATATCTCACTGTACAAAGACGTTAAACTCAAACCATGGTTCACGCGCACAACACCGTTCCCAAAAGATAAGTTGTTATTTAATCTGTAACAGTTTATATACTCGTATCTTTACAATAACGCCATCTGCAGCGATCTATGTGAACTTTTGTATCCAAAAACTGACGACAAATGTATTGCAGGCGGTTATTATTCAAGAACCAATATTAGAGTAATTGAAGCAATAATTTTGACAATAATTTTTGTAGCGAATTTAAGCATAACTTAGCGGCCTATGTCTAAAATGTTGCGTTTTTAACTTTATCATGTGGCTTCTCTTGTGCGATCCAGTATCCTTAGTACCAGTTTTCATCGTAAACGCTTTTGACAGATCTCACATAGTTTTCGACTTAATCTGGCTCCCTGATTGGTCTACATTTAGTGAAGTGTGACAACCACTAGAGGCGCTGTACTGTTTTTCATACAAATTTTTTTCGATATACGATATTGACTTTGGTATGAACTCTTACTAGCAGCCAGTATCTATATTTGATCGTTTCGGATTTTCTTCACTAGAAGATTGCATTTTGACATTACTTCTATGAAATATTATGTCAAATTCAATCTCAAGTCGTGTGAAACCCAGATAGATCGAATATAGATAATTGACGTAAGGGTACAGAACGTATGCTTATTATGTTTATTTTGAAATAACGCCTTAAAATACGAGAACTGGAATTCGACTTAAATAAATTACCTATTAGACGGAAATGGTCGGAAAATAAATATAAAATTAGACACTATGCAAAAAGTTTTAAGCGAAATATTGGACGAATATGTGGCCGGCCAACTTAAGAACGAAAATGTATTGATATTCAGCCTGTATAATGGCGATATTTAATTTATTTATATAAATGATTATTGTAAATATTACTTTAGTGGAAGTGATAAGACGTTTGTGCCTTATTTTCATTAAATAACCGTTACAGGTAGACGCATTAAAGTAAGAAAATTTATAAATTCTAAAAACTTTGCACACGACCGATCTCTAACTGTTGGACGAACCATTGCAATGTTGACTATTATAACAAATCCTAATAGAAGCGTAAAAGCGAGCTGAAAGAACAGATGTAGCAACTTAAAAATTATTTTACTGGTTTATAAAAATCCAGCCAAGATTCTACTGCCATCATATATTATTACTAGCGTATCTATCAAAATGTCAAATGAATTTTGGTCGGATTGAATGATAAGCTAAACCGACCGACGGAACCGAATGTGATTCGTAGTAGGAAACGCCCGATAATTTCGGCCGATACTACGGCTTACCACTTCGGAGTAGGCCTCCTGGGCCTTTGTAAAATGGTGGCAAATAATCAATCGACGATTTCTTATAAAATTATTTTCGTCTAGTATAAGTGGACCCCTGGATCCTAGCGATCTCAGGCCCCGTTCAGTTATCATGTTCATGTTCTCTTGGCCAGGTCCTTTTATTTATATCAATGTCTACAATGCACGCTTCTTGTAGTCATTGAATAGCGATTATTTAGAATCTAAACTAGGTAGTAAAATGTTGAATGGTTGTCAACCAGAGGGCATTTTCATACTACCCTCGTTGTCGTGTGCAGAGGTACGTAGCCGTTGGTGATGTACATTTTTTGCATTTAGCTCAGTTGTAGCGCCCTCTGTATATCTAAGTCTCGAAGTTTTGTATAGTCACTCGATATACCTTTACACGCTATCCCTATATTATCATCGTACTATCATTTAAAAATAATTCGATAATTTTGAAAAAATATAAACAAAATCAGAGATTTTGATTTCGTTGTATTTTTTTAAAAATAATTTTGTAATAATTAAAATAAGGGAACTTTTACCAAACTAGACATAGTGCATTGTTATTAATCAACGGTTCTGTATGCAAATATGAACTTTGCTCGTTTGTAATAAGTGCTACATTTCTTTATGATATTTCTATAAAAAGGTACTATTTTAATCGGTATATCGCTACCTAGCTGTAAGTGTTTCTAATCATGTTTTATTAGTTATTATTTATTTGTATTCTATGTGTAGGTAACTGCCCAGTCTTAACAACACGGTTAAAATTACATTTAATTGATTCAAAACTTTATATAAAAAAAAAAACTAAAATCTTAAAATTCTCGTCTTGTTCTAAAGTTCAAGGTGCTGTGCGATTTTTGGAGTTGAAAGATTTAGTTTAGTTAAATGAACCTATAAATTAGAAGTAAATTCTGTATAATTTTTGATTCAACTGTAATTGAAATAATGACAAGTTAACCGTAAATTGAGTGCCAAAAGTTCGATGTCAAATTCAATGTATTTTTTTATTTGGATTATTTTAACGTATCTGATATAAACGAATTCAAAGATAAATAAAATTAACTTTCAAGTTAAATGGAAAGAAGTGGCAGTTACCAAGCTTCTTTTAATCCTTTTTCACACCAAGCTAGTAGTACTGGATCATGTTACTGTTGTCAACAAAGAAGGCTGGTAATGCTGCGTTCACACATTGCTAGTTATTGATCAAGTGGCTTGGTTTAATACTATGCTCGTGTGGAGAGGTCATTATTTTATTCTTAGTGTATAAGTATCCAGGAACTTGGTGCTTTTTATATTTGTAATACCCACATATTATACGCGTACGCTTCTAATAATCACTGGCTCAATGCGTTATTATTATTAATTATAATATTTTATTACAATTATGAAATATAACCTTGTTGTTTCCGTATTACCAAACTTATGAACTGTTATAAAACTATTCTTATGAAATGTATTCTAAATTCGATGTTGATAATATTGTAAATTGCAGATAATTATTTGAATTTATAAATAATTCTAAATGTATTATTATAATAATGTCATCATAGTGTTAAATTGTCGATATTTTGTATGATAACAAGATATAATAAAAGTTTTAGATGTTTTTCATGTTAAAAATAACCTGTTGTGGTATTTTTGACAACTAGTCAAATCACTAATGAATTTTGACATTTGACAGGTTTTGGCTCGTTTAGATCGATCCAGTAAACGCGTAAGCTTGAAGAGATAATACATCTTCAAATAACTAGATGACATGTTGTAGTAATATGCCAGTTACTATTCTGAAAATATGTTAAAACAATCATGTGACTGGATTGGTGTAAGCGAGCCATTAACGCTGTGTTCACACGCAGCAAGTATTATATTTAAACTAAAATAGTATTATTTCTTTTTCATTAATTAATAAGATGGCGTAATTTAGATGTTCGTTTTTAAGATCATGACAAAGCAATGAATGTTTTTTTTAATTGTGTATGAAAATGCTTGATTTTTTTTATTTTTGAAGTGTATTTTATGTCAATTTCATTATTATCTTTGTATGTGAAGCTTCATTTTAGAGTTTTCAAGAGCTTTTTTAACCTATTTTTAATTGATGGACGCGCGTGCGCAGTGTTTTTAACGTTTATGTGTCAGTCGCGGCGTACTTATTGACAATAAATATAATGTTATGTTGTATTATTGACGTTAGATATTTATAATGGTGTTTCCGACCACCGCACCACCGCTTACATGCTTCCCTCATTAATTATGTTGTTGAATGTCATTCGTAACAAGAGTTTTATGTGCCACTATCTCTAGGCTCAAAGTCACATTTCTGTCACCCATTTTTGTGTGACACACACGAAAGCGTTGAGCTCAATTAATCGAGTGTTTCTCGGTGACAAGAGTCCACGTAAAACTCGTTTTTATTGTAAATATTCTGTACTCCTTTTGGTTAGAAAACGCGAGAACACAAAATCGAAAATAGTAAAATTATACACATAAAATTACGCACAAAAATTCTTGCAAAGCAAATGTTGTTATTGCTTCTCGCTCAATAAAATTTAGGAGATTTGAGAAATGGATTTGAAGAAATATTGGTTAAATTAGTAGCTGTTAAATTAACTTGTTAAATACTGAAGCCCTAAATAATTTTATTTATTTATTTTTAATGTGTTGTGCCCCGCTAACACTTCGGTTACAAAATACTTACATTTATTTAAAACTTTTCTTCTATTAAAAACTTCAAACACAACAATAAAATAATTAATCAAATCAGTCTACTCGAGTTTAGCACTTAGCAACACATTTCGCGATAATTTTTTTTTTATTTATAAAGTTTTTATATCATTAAATTTCTACCTGTGTCAAATACTAATTTAATTTAAAATCTTATTCTTATTTGCTCCTCATCATAACTCGATTGTCGTTTATTGACTTTTGGCATAATCGAGAAATTATAAAAAATAAATAAAAAATAAACATCAAAATTCCTTTAAAATTGTCTTAAAAGTTTCAGCATTTAGGGCTTCAGATTTCGCTTGAAATTATAATTTAAAGTGAAATGATGGTGCTAGCATTCTATCGTGCCAAATACACGGACGACCAATGTATTTAAAATTGTTAAAACAAGGTGACCTTCTTTGCAACTTCCTAAAAAATAGAGAGATAAAATAGAGCTAACTTATTTGTGATATTATTTGTTTCAGTTATTGTTGATCAATGAACATTTTACGTGTACTTAAGTTGATGCTGAGATGTACTCTGTAAGTTAGGGTCAATTCATACTAGAGCAGTGTCGAAGCGCATCGATGCGTCAATCTGAAACTTTAAGGGTCCCCACACACGGGCCACCAGCCACAACCACAAAACGCCGCCACCGGCATATTTCCTATAGTTTTCATACATTTTATCATGTAGCGTGTGGCGGCCACCGGCGTCAACCGTGTGCGGCGAGTCCATATAAAATGTATGAAAACTATAGGAAATATGCCGGTGGCGGCGTTTTGTGGTTGTGGCCCGTGGCCCTTGTGCGGCCAGGCTAACATAGCAAAAGAAAGATATATGAAATTCCTTGAAGCGATTAGCGGAGTTTCTTGTCGCTAGCAATAACAGAATGATAATGTACCTATTACCAGTAACTCGCCAACTAACTTTGCTGAATTGTTAGAGACATACCAGCTTAAATCTCTGTATTGCCAACAATGTAGCGACACGATTGATTATGCAATAATTTTGAACAAAATGTACCACAAGTAATGAGTCAAAATGTCTACAGTGTACATTTAAAGTCCTTACCTACTTTAAAGCTCTGAAGTGTGAAAGTATACAGTTTCGCGCGGGTCGCCTTGTATTGTACTGTAGTGCCTAGTTTT
Source organism: Cabera pusaria (assembly GCA_954871355.1). Taxonomy (NCBI): domain Eukaryota; kingdom Metazoa; phylum Arthropoda; class Insecta; order Lepidoptera; family Geometridae; genus Cabera; species Cabera pusaria. Next base: position 1,924,356 of record OX940906.1, on the reverse strand, counting down.
CATTTTGTAAGTAATACTCAATGTTGCTATTGCGAGTTGAACTGGAATAAAATGTCTATTTTACTATTTTCATTGGTCGTATTATTTTAGCATTAAAACCACATATTTATAGATACCTTAAAATGTATAAACAATTAAATAATTAAACCAAAGAGCTATAATTACTAAAGTACAGAGCGCGGCTACTCGAGCTCGAACAGTTAGCACGGGTCAGAACATCGTCGCTGTCCACCGGCAAGCGCGAACAGTCGACATTCTGAGTTCGAGCGGAGTGCGTTTAGTAAGATCTTATTTAGTTTTTGCCGAGAAAATGGTGAAATGTGCGGTGCCAACTTGTCAAAATGACACAAGGAAACACACGAAACTAAAATGCAACATAACATTTCACAGGTAATTCAGTTTTTCATACTTTTAAACGGATATACTACTATATGATAGCGGGGGTGAAGTACACGTGAGACGTACGGTTGCGAGTCGCGTCCCACTACACCGCCCGCCGCTTCGGCGGTGATCCGTTGAGTAGTGATGTGCGTGCTGTCGATATAATTTACGACATTTTTAACGTTCAAGCGAAGTCGAAGTAAGGAAATATTCCGATGCTCTAAAGTGTTAATGTTGAGATTTTTGTGTGGTTAGTTACTAGCTGTGCCCCGCGACTTCCCAACTTTGTCCGCGTAGTATTTTTAATTATTTAGGCTAATTATATTACAAATAAGACACATACGTAGCCCACCTACACCGCGCCGTACCACGCCTCGCTAAGCCCCCTCCCCTCCCTCTTCCCCTCTCCTACCCTACCCCTCCTCTACCTTTCCTCTCCCGCTTCCCCATCCCCTAACTGATAATTATAACCTAACTAAAACTTTTACAAACATTGAATGTCATATTTATTACTCGACTGTGAAAGAAGGAGGGTTATATTTTTAGAGTGTATGTATTGATATATGTATGTATATTTATTTGGTACGCCCTAGAGCCTAAACGGCTTGTCGTATTTTCAACCTATTTCCAAAAAGGAAGAGGTTCACAATTCGTCTGTATGATTTTTATGTACGAGTATGTTATTTAACTTACGCAATCTAAAACTTTACTCAATTTTAATTGAACGTCACGTATTTTAGTATAACTGTAGTACTTTTATCATACCTCGACATTAAACATTAATGTAGCACTTATTATCAGTAATGTACTCATTACATTGTTCTACCTTAGAGTATTCTTCTACCAATTAAAGGCTTCAACAAGTTTTCTCATAACATTCAACCCTATAGGAGAGGCCGCGAGTTGACCGAGTTATTCAGACTTTTTGGTGGCAAACTTTTATGTAGTTATAAAATACTCAATTGTGTTACGGAACCCTACGAGTGCGAGTTCGACTTGTACTTGGCCAGTTTATTAGCCGTTGGGCTACGGAACCCTAAAAACGGGTTAGTATGTAAATAAGCATTTCATTTTCAGGTAAAATTTTATATTATTTCATTTATTATAACATCACAATAATATTATTTTAAGTGCTCTTAGGTACTCTTAATTACAATAATACTATCACTTTCGTGCATTTAAGATACTTATATAATGACTGACAAATCGTAGGAAACAAAAACAGCGTATCTTGAGATTAATATATAACATTCCTCTCAATGTATAAATATCCTATATTCATTTTTGTCGTCACGTGTCACCCGCTTCATCGACAAGCGCGCGGGTGTTTGCAGGCATCCCTACGCAAGACCTATATATCAATTTACGTAGCTATAGCACATCTGCTTACAACTCTCAGCAAGGTGGCGGGCTCATAGCCGCGCTCTGTACTTTAGTAATTATAGCTCTGTGAATTAAACCTTTAAACAAGTAATTCTTGTTATATATGTATACATAGGATGTCCCGTTAATCAACGGCAAGCGGGCACGGGGTGAGAGGGGGGGTCACAGCAGTCCCGGGAAAAATAGAAAAAAAAATCCTTATCTGTAAGTTAAATTTTAACTGGCAAATTTATAAAAAATTTGACACCTTAAATCTTTAGGTCCTGTGACCGCAAATTTCACAATTTTACGTTGTTTTTATTACTTACGTGGTGCTAAATAAACGTATTAACGATACGCAGTCACAAATCAAGCAAAAAAGGTTGAAAAGTTAGTTAAAATTAACGTAGTCTCTTTGATTCGAAGTTGAAAAAATAATATCACCTAACTTTTGACTAAATACTACTTAAATAAAACAAAAAAACATACTGTACCACCCTCGACAAGTTACGTCAAAAGATGGCCCATTTAGAATGGTGCAACACTAACCACTTTCCTACTCACAGCAATTATTAAAAAACATATTTCAAAACGTAATCGTATTAAAAATCAAATACTTAGGTCATTAATACTTGTTTGCGCTCAAATATTCGGAGATATTTAACAATGGACAAACGTGTGGTGGCCGCCAAAAGATTTTTTTCTGCTTTTTATAGGCTAGCGTTTGATCACTATCTCACCTGTTGGTAAGTGATGATGCGGTCGAAGATGGTAAGCACGCTAGGCCTAGGATGAGAACTGGCTCTCAAGGATAGCTGCCGGAACACATTAGATGTTTTGGCCACTTTAACCACTGATATTATTTATGGTCGTACATAACGAAAAAAAATCGACTTCACATGCCGCTATAGTCAAAATAGCCATTAGTATCATGTCGTCAAGATATACTAATGCACATATGTCATCAAGGTATGCAATGAGTTTGAGATGTTTATCTCCGGAGATCATTGTCATACGTCGATAAAATTTTAATGGGGCATAATCTCTTAAACAAAAAAGAAAAGAATTTTTCAAATCGGCCAAAATTTGACGGAGTTCTGAGGTGACAAACATAAAAAAATCTTTGAGAATTTGAGGAGGAGGTTCTCAAGAACCTCCTCCTTTTTTGTGAAGTCGGTTAAAAAAGATGTGATAAAGCGAAATAAACACATTCCTATGCGACATGAATGTAGGCGGCAAACAATTCGAACATATAATACATTTGATTATGACAGACATGTTTTCTTTCAATAGGGTTCCGTACCTCAAAAGGTAAAAAAAGGCACCCTTATAAGATCACTTTCTTGTCCTTGTCTGTCTGTCTGTCCGTGTGTCACCACTGATTTTCTCAGGAACGGGTGGACCGAGCAATTTGAAATTTATACCTGATACTGATGTCTATAGTCCCTATTGGGTGTATAAAAATCAAGGTCAAGGTCAAGTCAACACAATAAAAAGATACAAAGAAAAGGGCAAATTTAGATTTTCGCGAAAACTTGTTAGTACCAAAATGTACCTTAATTTTCAACTTTTTTTATTTTTCGGAATTCTTCCTTTACTTGTGCTCTAAGACCTTGCTTATAACCAAAATTGACAATTCTAGGTAAACCGGAAGTACCCTATAGGTTTTGGGTCGAAAATCTAAAGGGTACTTCCCGTTGACCTAGAATCATGAAATTTGGCAAGAAGCAAGGTCTTACAGCACAAATTAAGGAAAAATTTCAAAAAATAAAAAAAGTTGTAAATTAAAGGGTGTCCCCGTACATACATAGTTTGCGCCAATTAAGGTAGACCTCTGAGTTATATGAGCGCTGATACAATTTAGAGGTCTAGCTAATTTGGTTGTTACGGAAGCCTCGGTGGGCGAGTTCATCTCGACTTAGCCGGTTTTATTTTTAATTTGAGTTTCTTACACATATAGGCTTAGTTGCACCATCTTACTTTAACTATAACAAACGTCAAAAAGCTGTCAAAATCCATACAAAAACACCGGTTAATAGTTATAGTTACGGTTAAAGTAAGATAATGCAACTCAGCCTAACAGCGTTTGTCCACAGCAATGGCACCGGGACGTCACCGGCAACAAAATGCCGGCGCCGAAGTACCGGTATATATGTATGTATGGCAGCTTGTCCACAGCATGTTCGGCACCGGGCGACGTCAACCCGGCCGCCGATACTTCGAGTAGATCGGCGCGACCGCTAGAAACCGGCCAGAGATTTTGACGGGCCGATGTGCCAGCATTGGCTGGCAATACAAAACACGTTTGATCTTGTCCACACACTGTCGGCGCCCGGCGCCGTTCGATCAGTTTTTGTTTTTTTGTCTGAGGTTGTTTGTTTTATTTCTATGGAAACGCATCTGCCACGCATGACAGCTAGAATAAACAGAACCACAGGAATCGGTGGCATGGACAAACTACCGCCGGCACATCATTTTCAAACCGGCCTGAAAAAATCTCGGTGCCGGAGACGTCCCGGTGCCGTTGCTGTGGACAAACGCTCGTAGGGTTGAAATTTTTTACATTATGTTGTTGTGTGGAAAGAGAAGAAGAAGAGTCCAAATGAGATAATTATTTTTTCAAGTTCCATCTTATGTGAGAAAACCTATTATTGGGAGCCAAAAAAATTCCAAAAAAGACGATTTACAAATAAAAACTAAGCAAGAGCATAGCTCGGTCATCCAGGTAGAAGTAGATACAGTGACCCAAATAGTCTATTATTGCACGGCGTGAAGTTGTTAGCGTCCGAGCATTGCAATTGGAAGAAATCGCTAAGATAAGATAAGACCGCCATTTGTACTCATTCTTATAATTTGTGTCTGTTTCTATCTGTTATATTTTCTTGGTGTGCAAATAAAGAGTTATTGTATTGTATTGTATAACAACAACGGTAGCACAACTACATAGAGCTAAAAGAAAACGAGTTTATAAAGAATATATACTTTTGTTTTTATTCGACGTTAAACTCTTTATCAAACTGTTCTTGTGTTATTTTCCGTTTCTTCAATTTATTTATTAATTTAACATCTTCAGCTAATTCGTCTAGTTCTTCCTGCGTGACTGTCCTTCTCTTCTTCCCTTTCTTTCCTTCTGGGAGATTCTTCTTCACTTCTTTCCGCTTCTTTTTACGCTCTTTTCGTTCTTCTTTGTTCAGTTTCGCTTGCTCCCAAGGTTTTGATTGTGTCTGAAAAGAATACGCGATAAATTAGTTGTAGAATAAGATTGTAACTGCCCCGCAGCTTCGCCCGCGTTCAAAACTACTTTAATTTGATTTAAAACTTTTTGAACACAAATCTTGTTCTGACAATTACAAACATAAAGAAGAATTGGTTAAATGACTTGTTTCCCAGTAGCTATAACTTAGGTCTCTTCAAGTCGAGAGTGAGCAGGTATCTTCTAGGCAAGCGTGTTACACCCTCGATCACATCGTCATTTGCCACCAGGTGGAAAGTGGTCAAATCCTTGTCTACCTGCAATTAAAAAAAAAACATTCCAGCCGTTCTGAAGTGATGCTCTTATCTACATTCGGCTAAGCAGAATGTAGATACTATTCTACTAACAGAATGTAGATATTTCATGTATTGCCTATAACATAAAAAAGGCACACATCTTATGTTTGGAAGACAGGTTGGTACAGTTATTTCATGTCATTTTGACGGAGAAATTAAGTGTCCAGCGTCTCGTTTCATTTCGTTTTTAGCGTTTTCTGTTACATTACGCTTTTGCAATATTTAGAATGTAATTGATATTATAGTTTTATAACCTATATTTTTTCTGAAGATAGAGCTTATTAGTGTCGTGTCATAGGTGAGGCCTATGTCCAGCAGTGGACAGAGATAGGCTAATGATGATGATCTTTTTAACGATTTTTGATATGTGTATTGTATCTTAGTGCAGTATTCTGCTTCTGTTATACGGAAACTGATATATAGAATAAATTTTAAAAATATAATTCAGTACTTTACAGTTCATTGAACCTAAATGTTTTTTATTGTTAATTGAACCTACAGCAATAAATAACCGCAACCTCCGGAATAACATGTTCCGGTGCTTTGCCAATTAAGCCACGGTGCGAAGTATCGTTACGACGAAATTAGAAACGAAATTAGTGGATTTCTCAATTGTGAGTGTTTAACAATTTACAAAATATAAAGTGTGAAACACTTCAAAGAAACATAATATTTGATTTACGCAGTGCAACATCTCTCGTCGGATTTGAAAACTGTAATGATCTCTTCCGAATGATTAACTTACGTAATAAGTAGTCATAGATGGCGCCACCAATGCATAATTGGGTTAACAAATGCAATCCACTAATTTCGTCGTACGATACTTCGCACCGTGGCTAAATTGGCAAAGCACCGGAACATGTTATTCCGGAGGTTGCGGGTTCAAGTCCCGTCGGTGCGACGAAATTTTGGATTGTGTTTAACAATTTACATTAAATAACCGTTTTATTTCTTTAAAGGTATTTAAACTCACCATTTTCTTTTTCTTCTTAGTAGGCCAGACTCCGGTCTTCCGGTACTCGTCTAGTTTCTGCAGCCGGCTGGCCTCCCGCTGCTTGTCCTTGTATGGAATGCTGTTGAAGTCTATCTCTAGTGTGGGGCCGAGGAACTGTGCCTTGTGATCTGCTGTCAGCTCTGGCATCAGCGGCAGTTTTAGTAGACCGTAGCTTGTTGCTATATGACCTGGGAGGAGGATTATAAAATACTAGCTGTGTCCCGCGGTTTTACCCGCGTAGACATAGTTCCCGTGGTAATATCGGGATAAAACGAACCCTATGTGTAATTCCAGGGTTTAGGCTATCTTTATCCCAAATTTCAGCTCAATCGGTTCAGTAGTTTAAGCGTGAAGGAGTAACAAACATACATACACACTTGCGTTTATAATATTAGTTAGGACTTGCGTTGGACTTTTATTGTAGTGCTAGGACTTGTGCTAGTCCGCCTGGGGTAGTACTATAACCTAGCTAATTAATTCAGCCATTAAATAGGAATGTTTTTTGGTTTGAATGGTAAAGTGACCAGTGAAATTACAGACCATGTGAGACAACATCATTATGTCTCGAGGTAACAAACGCGTACATGCATGCCGCTGTATCTGTAATAGGTAGACGTCATCGCTTACCATCAGGCGAGCGTCATGCTCGTCCTGTTAACCTTATATCATAGAAAAGGGTACCCGACGTGTGCTACTACGCTAAATATAGAAATGTGTTCGAAATTATGATATACACGTTACCTAGAGGTAACTCCTTGAACTGCAGCAGTATGTTACACTCGTGTTTGGTGTACGCTCGCATGTGACTCACGAAAGCGCGCTGACCCTTGTCCAGGATCGAGCGGTCGCTCTTCTGGAGGTTGTGTATTATTGACAACACCTGGAGACGATTCATGTTCACACTTTAACTAACTCGAGTTGCTGTGGGTCATTGAAAGTGGAATTTCAAAGAAAAACTTAAATATAAAGGAGCTGGTTGATTGGTCACTTTAGCGGTTTGAGGTCTGAAGCGGGAAAGGTCCGTGCCACGGTAATATAATAAAACAGTATTGTAACTCGATACAAACGGTCGGAACACGAGTCATGCCTACGCGCCTCGAGTTCGGTACACACTCGGTACCCACCTCACAATAAATGTAATATAATTTTTAGATAATTTAATTTTATTAAATAAAAAATATAATATTTACAATCACAAAAAACTAAAAAGATCGTCAAGAAGTTGATGAAATTAAAATACTGTACACGGGCAGCCCTATCGCGTGTTTATGTACCGAGCTGAATGCTTGTATTGATTTAAAGGACAGGGCCGAGTCACAAACTGTAATTTATTATTTTATTATTACCGTGACTGCGCGTCATCGAATCGGCTCTTTCCGGGGCCCCGATGACGCCCGGTCAGTTCCCGCCTCAGACCGGGCCCGGTGGCGTAATCGGGAGAACGGTTTGCTTTGATGCCCGAGGTACCGAGTTCAAACCGCCGATCACCAACGGATTTTTCAAACGAAAAATATTATGAGCGCTTTTCACAGTAGCCCGGAGTTCACCGGAAAAACATCGTTAAGAAACCAACAACCCCCGCATGGTGGTAGGACAGTATCTAGTGTCCGCCTGGCCAGCTACCACCCTCAAGTTATAAAATCTCTCGCCAAACATCTAATGTGTTCCGGCAGCTATCCTTGAGAGCCAGTTCCCATTCTAGGCCTAGCGTGCTTACCATCTTCGACCGCATCATCACTTACCAACAGATATAGTGCTGGTGAGATAGTGGTGAAACGCTAGCCTATTAGATATTAAAAAAAAAACAATAACCGGCCAAGTGCGTGTCGGGCCACGCGCAGTGTAGGGTTCCATAGTAGCCTGTTATTCAATGCAAGTCTTAACCCGTTATAAACAAGTAACTAGTTACTCCGTCTTTGTCACTTTAAAGGATTTATTCTAAGGATTTTGTATTTGGTACAAAATTATCCAACACCCAAGTTCAACGACTATTACTGCTAAACTAATAAGACTATCCCGCTATAATTTTCGTTTAAAGTTCATGAAATGCGCTATTATCACGAATTTCTCTAGATTTTTCAAGCCAGCAGTTTAGCTTTTAGAGCCCCCCCCCCCCCCTCTCTAAAACGCCCTACGCCCTACTGGAACAAAAATTTGCACTTTAAAGTTTAATATTTCGTAAATGGAGCATCCAATCGAAAAATGGTATTTGCAACCCTTAAGTCATTTTAAAAGACCTATTCAACGATACCCCACACGATGGGGTAGACGATGTAAAAAATCATCCCCACTTATAATATAGGGGAGCTACACAAAAAAAAAATATTTTTCAAAATTTTATTTCAGCACTAAGTCGGCGTCATTTATTTACATTCCCCCACAAAATTACAACTTTCTAGTATTAAGGGTCTCTTAGCAAAACCTCGGACAGACAGACAGACAGACGGACATGACGAAACTATAAGGGTTCCTTGTCAGGACTACGGAACCCTAAAAAACGTAATTGACCTTACCTTATCCCTTAACTTCTCAGTAATTTTAATCTCATCGCCAGACTGCTTCCAATCATTGAGCTCCACAAGCTGATTAGTCTTTATGAAGGGTACGTAGGAGTCCTCAGTGGGTAGCAGCGGCAGCAAGGAGCACCCGGGCGCTCCGGCGCGGGCCGCGCGCCCCACGCGGTGCACCAGCGCGGCCGGGCTGGCGGGTGGCTCCCATTGGAGCACCCACTCTACTTCCGGGATGTCGAGGCCTCTGAGGAGAGACAAGCCCATTTGGTTTCATGGTGATTCATTATTAACCGACTTCAAAAAAAGGAGGAGGTTTCTCAATTCGACCGTATATATATTTTTTTTTTTTTTTTTTTTTATGTTTGTTCGCCGATAACTTGTCGTTTGTGAACCGATTTCGATTATTCTTTTTTTGTTCGAAAGGAGATATCCCAAGTGTGGTACCATGGTAATTTTATCGAGGTATGATAAGTATCTCCAGAGATATTGAGATAAACATCTCAAAATTGGTACTGAAAATGAATAGCGCGGCATTGAAGTCGGTTGTTTTTTAGTTTTTAAACGATATTATTTTAACAATATCACAGAATAAATATAGTACAAGTACAGAAGATGCACTCACTGATAGCAAAAATGCGAGAAACCTAGTTACAACGTCGGTAATGTTCAAAATACGCTACACGTCTGAGATGCGACCTTGAATTTGGGTCACAGAATAAACTAACAGTAACGGGGCAGGGACGTAAGTTCGTGCGGCGAGAGTCTATATTACTCGGTCAGTTCGCGGGCCGTCAGCTGTCTCTTACTGTAAGGTTGAGTGTTGTAAGAAAACAAATTGAATAGTAAGTAAAGGCGCGCGTCCGATCGAGAGCGCGAGTAAGTTACGCGCGCTCTCTAAATGCTAATGATAAATGAAAATGCTAGTACCTCCGTCGTCCGCGACACCTCGCGAGTGACCAGTTCAGTCAGTAGTGTTACGCCGCGTAACACTAGTTCAAGTACTAGCATTTTCATAGCTACAGCGTGGAGTGCGATAAGCCTGACAATATTACAGCCGGTATATAACATTAACAGTAGAGAAGTTTTAATCTCAAGCATTTTTTTTATGCATGTTGTTGCTACTTTATATATCTTGCCACTATTGACCAATGTGGATGATTATATTTTGGTTTGATATAAACATAAATGGATGTTCATACTAATTTTAGAAAAATACTATGGGAACTGAACTATGTCTATAGAAACATGGGGCATTACAATCTCAACTAGAGAATCATACTAAGGCTATATGTGACACTATGTGTGACGTAGGAATTCGGACTTTTGAACATTTTCAAACAATACCATAATACTGACAAACCGGGGCCATACTCCGGTATGTAAGAGAGCTGGGATGGCAAGACTTGGGAACAGCGCAAGCAGGACATCAGTGCAGATCTCAGCGCCTCCAACACCAATAAGAATATTATTGTGGATTATCACTAGCTCAGCCCCACGGTTTTATCCACGTAGACATTGTTCCGGTAGGAATATCGGGATAAAAAGTACCCTATGTGTTATTCAAGGGTCTAGCTAGGCTATCGAAATACCAGATTTCAGCTCAATAAGTTGAGTAGCTTTAGCGTGAAGATGTGACAAACTTACTTACACGCTCACAAACATTCACCTTTATAATGTATGTAGGAAGTAGAATTCTCACCTGGACAACAAATCTGTACTCAATAGAATAGTATTTTCCGCCTCCCGGAACTTCTCCAGAACTTTACTCCTCTTTAGCTTCATCTTGCCATGTATTGCAAACACCTTTATGTCCGGCAGGAACACTGGCAACACATCAGCCCAATAATCCACACACGCACACGTTGGAAGGAAAAATAAACCTTTCACCATCTTTCGATTACGTATAAAGTTTAGAAGCACTAAGAATTTGTCTTGTGGTTCAACTATGATGAAGTAATTCTTCAGTAGAATCGGTGTGCTGATACTAGATTTTTCTTTAACGCTGACTACGACGGGGTTCCGCAAGCCTGCTCGAACGAGGTCCTGGAGCTCTTTAGTCTGTGTGGCGGAAAAGAGTCCAGTGCGGCGCTGTCGTGGCAGGTACTGTAGGATTGTAGTGAGGGTGGCAGTGAAACCCATATCGAGGAGGCGGTCGGCTTCATCTAGGATTAGTATTTCCTGGAATATGATAGTATTGGTATTGGTTAATTGTAGTTTGAAATAAGTTAGATATAGTATCTCTGTCTGTCTATTACCTATCCACAGTTTAATGGTTGAACTAATTTGGCTGTAAGATTACACAGTTATAACCAGTAGAATAGAACAGGATATAGAATACTTTTTAATGCAGCAGCAACACCGCAGGGTACGGTTGCGATTTTTTTAAGCTCGATCCGATATTATGGATCGTACTGGATCGCAACGTCTCGATCCGATCCACGGATCGGATGACATGCAATTGATCCGATTTTCAAAAATCGATCCAAAAAAGTTGACATTTATTTCAAACCAAAAAGGGTTTGTTGGTTCAACAAGGCATTAGGCAACATAAATTGTATTAACTTGAAAATACTAATGTCTAATTTAATCTTATTAAAATTAACTTTCAATAATTTAAGGACATACGAGTACATTTGTATGTCTATGAAATATAAAATCCACACAACGAAACAATGAATTATGTAATAATATTAGTAATTATTGATAATATACTTTGTGTCCAAATTAAAATACATTACAGTGTGTGTAAACCAGAAAGTTTGGATCGCAATCCGATATTTGATAGAGTTGAATCGATCCGCGATCGGATCAAAACCATACGATCCGAAAATCGATTGGATCGTATGCCTTCGATCCGAATTTCGAAAAGATCGGATCGGCGCATCGCTATCGCAGGGTACAACAAGTAGTAAATAAAATGTTAACTTACAAGTTCTTTACATCTCCCAGCCAGGTTGAGTTGTTTCCTCTCAGCTAATAGATCTCCGAACCTGCCTGGAGTGCAGACCACGATGTGACCACCCTTCTGCAACGTCTGTATGTCGAGCTCCACAGCACGCCCGCCCACCAGCAATGCGAGGTTTATGTGGGACAACTCAGGCTCTTTCAGGAATGTTTCTATAACCTATCAAATCTTATTACCATTACTTTATTCAACACATACAATTGTAAACATCTGACACTTGTATATGTAGGGTATATTAAGGGGAGGTAAAATATGCTACACTAGAATTTATAACTTTAGGAGTGAGTTACGTTTAGCATTACATTGAAGTACAGGCATATTTTAAAAACGTTATTTACAATTTTAGTCAGATAGGTTACCTTAAATATTTGAGTAGCAAGCTCTCTCGTAGGTGATATGATGACTGAATACACAAAATCCTTTCTCAACGGACTATCCTTTTCCTTTTTCTTCAGCATTTCCAGCAAAGGGACCACGAACGCGAGCGTTTTCCCTGATCCAGTGACTGCTTCGGCCACCACATCTTTACACGATAGAATTAATGGTATTACAGCCGCTTGGATAGGAGTCATAGATTGGAATCCCTGCTTATTTATGCAGCTGAGCACGGGCTTTGATAATGCGGGTGAAACTTTTGTCCAGTCTTTGACAACCATTGTTGAAGTTTAATTACAATTTACACTATTTTTTTACCACAAGTCACAACATCCATCGGCCACTGCCATGTGGTTTTGACGTTTGATTGTTTACGTTTTGTTTTTTCTGCATCTGGGAGCCTATGACGAAATTTGAAATTTGATCATTGAATGAACGAAATGAACTAAATGACGGGGACGCAGCTATGTAGACTGTATAGCCCCATCTCTGTCATTTCGTTCATTTCAATCCCTATCAAACTACGTGATAGGCCTGCTGATCTGTCTAACATTTTATACTATACAGTGGTTCTAAAATTTATAAAGATTATTTATTATTTCAAAAAACTATAATAAACGTAGACGAATAATAAATGAAGATAGATAGATAGATAAGTAGATAGATAAAACTTTATTGTTACACCACAAATAAAACTTAAGTATTTATACACAATAGCTTATATTATAGTGTTACAATGGGCGGTCTTATCGCTAATAGCGATCTCTCCCAGACAACCTTAGTATGGAAAGAATCTGAAAAACTGTCAACAACAGGGTGCATCTAATTAAAGTAAAGAAAAAAAAATAACTAAACAAAAACACAAAGTTTACCTAATATAACATAACTATAAACTAACTTACTACTAATAAACAATAAACAATTATATATATAATTATAAACAAAAATAAAAACAAAAACAAAAACATACCTACAATCTTCAATAAACAATAAGCAATAAAACAGCAGGACACAAATCATAATGAAAGATACAGTATCTTGAATTAAGCGACATTTGAACGTATTTTATAGAGTTTGTGAAGATTTAATATTTTCAGGAAGTGAGTTTCAGAGTCGAACAGCCTGGACAGTGAAAGATTTGTCATAAAAAGTGGAAACATGAGAAGGAAAATTAAGGGTAAGGTTTTCTGATGACCTTAGAGAAAGAGAGTTTGAGACGTGAAGGTAGTTAAACCGTTCTTTGAGATAACGAGGAGTATAAGGATTGAACAGTATATTAAATAGAAAGGAAAGGATATGTGTATTCCGGCGAAGGCGAATGGGAAGCCACTTGAGCTTTGTACGAAACTGAGATACGTGATCGTATTTACGCAGACCAAATATGAACCTTATACAAATATTTTGTAACCGCTCAAGTTTATTAAGCTGATCCTCCCTAAGATTTAGATAGCAGACGTCAGAATAATCAAGAATCGGATGTAAGAGAGACTGAGCGAGGGCAATTTTAGTGGATGTAGGCAGAAAATTACGTAGTCTTTTTAGCGACGCTGCTGCTGCATATAGTTTGCGACTGGTGTTTTGGACTTGTAAATCCCAAGTCAAGCATTGATCAATTATTAATCCTAGATTATTAACAGATGTGCTAAAGGGTATATCTATACCGCCGGAAATTTACTTTTGGTAGTACTTGCCAGTCCACTTTAGAAATGAGCCTAGAACTTCCAGCTATCATAACCTGCGTTTTTGTAGGATTGACCATAAGTCCAAATGCTTAACTCCAGTCTGATATACGCTGCAGGTCTGTGTTCGTGGAAGCAATAGCATCAGACAAATTGTCAAGAGAGGCTTGGCAATATATTTTAAGGTCGTCTGCATACAGGTGGTAGGAAGAAGAAAGATTTTGGGAGATGGAATTTATGAAAATAGCAAAGAGAAGAGGAGAGAGAACACCGCCTTGGGGAACACCAGCAGACGTGTTACACCACGATGAAAATGTTTCATCAAAGCGAACCCGCTGCCGGCGCCCGTACAGATAACTGTGAAACCAATCCATTACCATTGGAGATACATTAATAGAGCGTAGTATCGCTAGCAGGATGTCAAAGTTAACAGTGTTGAAAGCGTTGCTAAAGTCCAACAGTGTTAGTACCGTAAGTTTCCGATTGTCCATACCCAGACGGATATCGTCTGTGATTTTGACCAAAGTACTGACGGTGCTGTGGCCTGGGCGGAAACCGGATTGGAAGAGATTGAACAGATCATTAGAGGAAAGGAATTTACTAATTTGATTGTGGACGAGTCGTTCAAGGATTTTGGATAAGACAGGAAGAATGGAGATGGGGCGGTATTCGGAAGGTATTTTAGGGTTGGCTTTTTTAGGTAAAGGAATGATCTGAGCGTCTTTCCAGACGGACGGGAAAGTGCTCTGATCAAAGGAGTTGTTGAAGATAAAACACAGGACAGGAAGGATATTATCAAGGATTGGTACTAACATAACATACTTATTGCGACTTATGCAATCTCCACCTACTGCATTGGAAGTAATGGACAATACGCTCTTCTTAACATCACAAGTGGATAATCGATTAAAAACAAAAGAAGGATATTCGGAAATTGGTAGATTCGATAGTTGAATTAATGTACTAGTTTTATCTGAGTCAGATATGCCAGATGAAGAAGAGAAGTGAGAGTTAAGTGAATCTATGTCTAAATTAAGTGGGACAGAATTTTGACGATACTTACCAATGCCGAGTGATCTGAGGAATTTCCAAACCTTGGAAGGATCCTCATTATCAACTGATTCATAAACATGGCGACGAAAAGCATCCCTACACACCGTATTACAGCGATTTCTAGATTTTATATATTTCACCTTATTTGTTTCATTTGGACGACATTTATATTTATGCTTAGCAACATTTTTCTTGTGCATTCACTGCCTAATTTCACTAGTAATCCAAGGAGCTGGCAAGTGCTTTAGTTTAATGGCTCGTAGCGGAGCATGTTTGTCATAAAGCTGCATTATGATTGAATTAAATAGAGATAGTTGATCATCTACAGCTTCAGATTCAAATAAAAAAAAAGATTTGTATTTGTAATAGTATTAGTAATAGTTGTATTAGTATTAGTAACTAAAACATTGGTCTTGTAAACCAAAATTAATAATTTTCTTTAAAAACTTCAAAGAAAAAGAAATGTCTTTATCTATAATCTCCAAAATTATAATTTTGTCTAAACTATTCTTTGAAATAACAAAAATATTTTTATTTTTATCTATAATAATAATTTCAATTATATATATTTTTTTAAAATCATTCTTTATCAATTGTATTAATCATTTTAATACAAACTATATTAATATGTCTTTTATCAGGAATATTACACATAATTATAATATTATATTATTTTAAAATAAATAATTATTTTAAAATAAGAGTTGTACATATTATTAAATTCAAATTGTCACACATGAAAATTTACGTATGGCTTTGGTTTCCGAACAATTAGTCTATGTCTGTGCGAACAAAGCAACTGAAGAAGTGAGCCTAAGCTGCGTTCTAAATCAAAGTAGTACAGGTTTGTTAATTTAATTAGCACATTTCCTTCGTTATGAACATAAGTGAATGCCCTACTTTAAATTCTTAATTATCGTCAGATCCAATTCAATTGTATGAAAACAGTAAAAAAATAGTGCTCTTTGTTGAAAGAAGTGCTTAGAGAAATTTTATTTCTTATTATTTTCCTGCATTAAAAATACTTTTCAATCGGCACTGTGTTTAGCCAGCTTCCAAACACACGCGGTTTGACTGACCCAGGACCCCCCTCTGGCTCTGTCTTTACGTAGTCTCTGTGGACTTTTACGGACTAATATACAGTTATCTGTGACTTTTACAAAATCAATATGGCGCATGTTGATATGACAAATTGACAGCTGTGTTTTGTCTCATATGAAAATTGTTATGTTTATTTCTCATCTCCAGACGGTTTAATTATCAATATCAAAATGACTCGGCCTTTTGGTAACAGTGAAAAGCGTTTTTCAATCGACGATGCGTTCGAAGAGGAAACCGACGAGGCGATAAAAGTGTACGGCGCAACTGGCAATAGATCGCCTTTGCCGAATAAATTCAAGAACGGGGGCGACTTCATATCCAGGTACATAAAAGATATGTTCACGTATTTAATTTAACTCAGCAAGTATTGCATCAACAATTAGTCTCAATAGTGATCTTCTTTGTGTTCCTGTGTGATTCCGATGTGTTCTTGACCTTTTCTGAGTCACATTTCCTGAGTGGGGCAAAGGCGGTTGAACCTGCCTGCTCGAGTTAGCCACAGATCGCGCTCCATAGTTAATTAGCCGCTAATATTTGATAATGAATGTAGAACACTAACCTACTGCCTGGTTCTGATACTGTACAGGTACAGTATGAGACAGTAGGTTATTGTACCTATTAGCAGATTAGTGTGAATCTAATTATTATTCATCTAACCACGCTACATTTCCTGCTTGCCGCGTGATATGATGCTTATAAATTAATTTAATTAATAAATTATCATAACTTACTTTACTATATGCTGGTTGTTTAGAAAGCTTATTATTTTATACTTAGTTTCACTATTTAGTGGCATGACCAGCAGTGGACTAGCATATGCTGACGATTATAAGTTTCACTAACTGAAAAAAAAAAAATACTAGGACTGTGACAGACTTTCAGAATGTAGTATTTTTTTAATGTTCAATGATTCAATTCTTTGTTTCATGTTTAGTGAAAGTACAAAATGTCATTTGTATAAATAACTAGAAGTGCCTCGTGGCTCCCCTAAGTTAAAAACATTTTTTTTAACTTTTTTACCATAAAAATCTTGTCTGACATTTACAAATACAATGATAAAGAATTATAAAAATTCGTCCACCCATCCATTCTCAAATTATGATGTGACCAAGAGAAATGGGATTCATTTTTTTAAATAAAGATTAAACGTGAAATTAACCAAGGTATGCACTTTGCAATGTTGTTGTTAAAACGTATCAAGGCAAGCTCTGTATATGACGGACAGTATGCCACCAGTCTGTGTTAAGTAATATTGCATATATTATTGTAAACATAGTTATAAATATTAAAATACGGGATTTATCGCTCCTAAAACATAAATCTTATTTACTTTTTTATATTGAAGCGATATTTAGAGTAAATAAGATTTATGTTTTAGGAGCGATAAGTCCCGTATTTTAATATTTATAACTTCGTGTTCAAATCGCGAAAGTTTAAAGTTATTGTAAACATTTGTAACTACTGCATAAGTAGACAATGTTTCTGTTCTTCCCCTATAACATAGGTCATTTGAATTGATAATGATATAAAATTATTGTTTTGTTAGCTTCGAAGCATCTTGTCTACACTTCTTCTTAGCTCAGCATAATTATTAATACTTCATTTGATACATCATTATTGGCATTTGCTGTGGATTAGTCCTCTGGCATTTGCCTGCAGCTAGATGCTAGATAGATGCTGGGCATGCCTGTACCATCTAAAATTTTGTGTAATGGGTTTGACTCAAGTGAGTGAAAAATATAACACTCGTACAGACTAATATTATAAAAACTTTTATAACTCTGTCACTCTGTCTGTTTGTTACCCAATCACGCCTAAATGGACGAACCAATCTTACTGAAATTTAATAAAGAGATACCTTATAGCATGAGGATGAACATAGGCTACTTTTAGTGAAAATCAAATCATTATTTTTACACAGAACTTAAATAACTCAGATGACACAAATGTTGATTGACAGTAAAGCTCTGTCCGTAATGAAATTCTTAGTGTATGTGAACCAAGTCACAAGTATCAGCTAGAATTGATATATATTTGCTATTTTACACTGTAGGTATATATGTATTACAATCGACAGATACACAACATCGTAAACATTTTGGAATGTTATGTACTGCTACTCCACGGCAAACATTTAAAATCTTTCCAATCCTAGCTAATATAAATGATGTGATATTTTCCAGCAAAACATACAAATGCACAGAGGACACAACATCACGGGACTCAGATTCACTCATACACGAATATATTGAAGCGACACAGTCCATGTACTGCTGGAACCATCCCAAAGTCAGAGAGAACTGGAAAACGGTATGTGCTGCGGTCGTCTTACTAGTTGTCGGCATTGGACTCATTGGAATGGGAGCGTTTGCAGTCGCTGAACCTGAGAACGGTCTCCAAGGCGCAGTATTCTTCGTGGCCGGTATGATCTGCTTTGTACCCGGTGCGTACCACGTAGTTTACATCTGGCTCGCAGCCCGAGGACAGAGAGGCTACGACTTCTACCATCTTCCGTTATTCACTTGATTCATTTTATGTTAAGCTTGTTATTTTAAGCGTGTTGTAAAATGAGTTGAATGTGAATGTGGCAGAAGGATGGTCGAATACTCAAAGTTTGTTCAAAGAATTTTTGTCTCGAAGGAAATGCCTGTGTCGTTGTTTTTATGTAACGATGCTATGTACTGTATATTAGGTGTGTTGATTCACTCGTCTCGAATGTATTAGTCATCACTGTGCCTCCGAATTATGTCAACGTTCCGACCGTCCTTCTATCCCTATCGATATAGTGTTAAGTCTGGAGATGATGAATGAATTGACAAAGCTCTCTATTTAAAAAAAATGCATAATATTAAATTTTAAAGTAAACAAAACTTGATATTAGCATGCGATAAATTGGCTTTTAAGATGAATAGCGTAATCATGAGGTAAATGTTTCTCGCTTTTGTCAAAAATAAAAATATTTATTTACATATTGAGAGGCATAATGTATGGGCAACAATGTTATCTTTCAAATATGCTGTACCTACCTATTGTTCATTGACCACAGAGAACAAGGAAAATGGTTATATGAATCACATCATTTCAATAAAGTATTGCTTATACTTTGTTTTCAACCAACTTTCAAAAAGGAGGAGATTCTCAATTCTTCTGTATGATTTTTATTGTTTTGTATGTATGTTACGCGATTACTCCGTAAATTTTGAGCCGATTTGAATAGTTTTTAATTAGTAGGGTACATTACCGAGGTGGTCCCATTGTAATTTCATCGAGATCTGATAAGTACCTTCAGAGATATGACAATAAACGTCTCACACTTGCTTTTGAAACTGACTCGCGGGGCATGGAAGTCGGTTGTTTTAGTTTTTAAACTATCTTAATTATTATGATTCAAAAAATCATTTTTGAAGTCCACATGACCACAAAAGAATATACATTATGTCTCTTCTGTTAAACAGCTAATAATAAATAAATCTATGTACTTCTTAAGAATTTAGAATCTGTCCAAATATTTACTAATTCCAGGTAAAGAAAAATCTGTAAATAACCCACATATTTATATACTATACTGCTGTTTTGAAATGTTACTACTTACTATTAAAAGTAATGAAAATTGATTCCCTCTATTTGAATAAAATGTCGCTTTGGAACCAAAGTTAAAACTGACACAAGTCAAAATAATCAATACAAGGCAGCTTTTTACATTAATAAATTATTATTTAGACTCATAATGTTAAATCCTAAATTGACATATTTTATGTTGTAAGCATTATTGACATTCAGTACATACCAATACAAAAACATAATAGGTATCGTTTTATTCAAATGATGAATTGAAAATTGAGACAATAGTTATTTTAAGAATAGCTACTCACGCATGGCATGGTTAATCATAATAACAAATGGTATAGAACCATTGATTTCATACATTAACGATGAGTAATTCTACAAAATAACGCTGATATAAGTAAGTACATACCACAATGGTTTAGTGGTGTATATTATAATTATTGTAAAACAAGAAGCTCCTCTTTCTATCTAATATATATAAAACAACATTTTTCTACCTATGTCTGTTCTAGACATTGATACCATCCAAATGATGTGCCCTAACCGGTTTTATTAGAAAGGCATTAATGCGAAAACAAAAACAATACAATGGGCACATTCGGTCATTTATTTTTTTAGTGTAGTCGCAAACGCCGGGTTATCTGCTTGTATAATATAAATATTCTTGTCATAACAAAAACTGCAATAATATTATAAATGAGAGAGATGGAACTATTTTATAGCCGCATCTGCCTCATTAGTTAATTCTAATAAATTTGTCAATAAGGCGACATTCCCCAAAACCCTATAGGATATAGGTAGGATAGTGGGATTTCACAATACAGCAAACAATCAGTTTTTCGAAAGTTACAGTGCTTCATCTAGATTTGATTAGCACCACGGTAAATCAAAGTTGTCTAATAAAGACACAATTATTATGACAAACTAAGCAGAGCCTCGCGGTTTCACCCCCGTAGTTCCCGTTCCCGTGAGAATACGGGGATAAAATATATATTATGATACTCGCCGATAATGTAGCTTTCCATTAGTGAAAGAATTTTTGAAATCGGTCCAGTAGTTTAATGATTTATATCATAAAAACAAATGTTTCCTCTATATATTATATTAGTATATTAGTTTATATGTATATATACTATATTAGTTTAGATAAACAGATTTTTTGTTAATAGGCTTTGGTTCCAAAGCACTCAATGATACAAGTATGTTAGTAAACTACGAAAGTGCCTAGTTGCATAGAATTAGATAAAAACTATAAAGTTAAATGTTTATGCACTCATTCAGCTTTTATGTACATTTTGATAAGTAAATCATTTATTAAAAATTAATTATTATGCCTAGAGTTTATGTTCAAATTATTTTAATGATCTCATCATTTTTTTTCGAACGAATCAACGAAAAGTTTTTTTTTATCAAGGAACATTTATAGTCATTATTAAATCCAGACTAATTCATATAAATATGTATACCTTGAATTGTGATTATTATCATGAGAAAAACATATTTTCTGCAAAAATCTAACATTTTTGTGTTTGATAGTTTACAAAGTGTTGTCTATCGCTACATAGCATGCTCTTGCGCATTGAAGGACAAAGTTGGGCAGTAAAATTACATTATGCATAATTTGACCTGAGATCTAAAAATTATATAAATAATATCTAAAAGTGACTGATCAATAAATTTCAGGATGAGAGATATAGGGCAGTGAAAATCTAATCTAATGTATGCAGATATTTTTATTTAATGCCCTTATATAAGTTATAATAAGCCGTTACTGACTGCTGATTTGCTTGTCTCAGCCTTTTACAAAGGATAATGTTGTAATATCAACAATTTTTCAAGAATGCTCTTATTTTGCGTTGTTTATTATCCAACTATATGTACTTTATTGATTGATTATCTTGTATGCCTTATATTTGCCTTGTACTCAATTGTTATCTATTGTGCAAAGAGATCCAGTGAAAGCCTAGTACATAATCGTAAACAAAGTGTGATGTATGCATAATGTATATCTTACTGATAAGAGCACCTTGAAAAATGTGGCAATGATATTTGGCACAATCAATAGAGATTGTAATTTTACGTGTGTCTTGAAAAGGAATTTGTTTTTTTTATGACATGTTGTAACAATGCAAGCAAGACGTTTATCTATAACAAATACTATGGCACGCAGAACTTTATTGCTAGATTTCAGCGTGTCATTGTACCGCACCTGTTAGTCTGAGACAGAAGATAATTTCATCTCTAACATCCTGTAATTTTTATTGCCTGGGAGCCATTGCAAACCACCAGTGGTTGCCGAGTTTACCACTTAGTAATACAATAAAAAATTAATCTGCCTACTAATAAAGTATTGTCTATTTTTTAATTTGCAGGAGCTATGTTAAGTAGAATACTGGCTGGACACTTTTATAAACTATTATCAGAGTCTGGTACTGACTCTGATAATAGTTTATAAAAGTTTTTAAATTAGTAGTTTTTAATAGGTATCTTTAACATAAAACTTCAATAGAATAATAGATAAAATATAATAAATATTTGAACTTATGCCAATTGTGTAGGCACTCTGTATTAGTCTGGATTATAAATTTTATTACTATTGCAAGGTTGTATTTTTTTATTTGAGTTGTGCTTAAAATATTATTTTTGTGTTATCGCCATTATCAACTTGAAAATTAATTAATTATTGTAAATTAAAGTAATTGTATTTATTGTATCATGATTATTAGGTCAATATTTGATAATTTAAAATGTTTTGTAATTGTAATATAATTTTATCAATTTCAATGGATTTTATAATGTAAGTTACTATCTCATTAACTGGTAAGGTGTAGTTCATACAAGGTTAATTAATAATGCTTAGTATTTGTGTCACTTGAGAGACTCGGAGATCATTTATTGATGCTGACTATATATAGTCAGCATCGATAAATGATCTGATAATGATGCTAGGTCACATTGCAACTGTTGGTAATGTCAGTCTACCCATATTGGGCATATAATATACAATATTTAAAATCATTATCAGCCGGTGTCCGTCCACTGCTGAACATAGGCCTCTCCCAAGGTGCACCACTGAGCCCACTGCCCACTGCTTATATATTCAAAATACATTATACTATATAGGCCTTCTCATAATGCATGTGCGACATTATTAAACACAGGCTGAGTTGTGCACCGTCTTACTTTAACCGTAAATATAACTATAAACTGGTGATTTTCTATTGACTTTGACAGATTTTTGACGTTTGTTATTGTTAAGTAAGATGGTGCAACTCAGCCTTAGAATCAATGTCAAATTAAATGCAATATACACAAAATATCAGAATGTCAAAAACTAACAATGATTGTTATTAATTACATGTTATACCTACCTTATAGGTACCTAAGATTTGAACTGGTCTAGTGCAGATAATAGGTTTTTGTATGATGTTTAGGAAAATCTATTACGTCCCATACTCATAGCATTTTAATACACGTAAACAAGTTAAATAGAAACTTGGTTTTAACTCTCTGCCAAACTATGTAGTACATTTGCTGCAAACAGGATTTACAGCTTTGTTTCCCATTTTGAAACTAGTGTGGTGCTGATTAAACTATCATTATTATTTTACTATACTAACCAAGAAGATCATACAGAAATACTAAGTAATGGAAAATATTATGTTTGATTTTCAGTATTAGTTTTTGACTTTTTTTTTTGTGGTTACATTAGACAATGTCCAAATAAACAGTGAGAACATGAAATGCATCTATATCACAGAGTAGCAGCATTTGTTTCGCCAGTCTGTGTACTGCCTAAGCACAAGTACTAAGCATTAGTATTAATTGCATGTGTATTAGGCCTTAATAATCAATATTGTAATAGTTGTGTTTGTAAATTTGTGATGTGACTGAGTTACTGTTACATATCAGTTATCATAAGCTTATCTGGGTTCAGTGATTGTTTAGCTTGATGTTCCTTGTGCTGATCCACTTGTATGGAAACTTGTACATATTTATTTAATTAATAAAATTAGATTGTATGGTTTCTGGGTTTTTTTTATAACCTAGAGCTCCCCTAAGAGCCTTTATGTTATACCCTATTTATAATGGGAAGACTGAAGAACTTTTTTTTTTTCACTCATCAACATTTTATCAAGACTGACTTTGCTCACATCTTGATCCTTGCGGTCATTTCTTCCTTATACTTGTAAAATTTAGAACAAGCTCCCGTCAGCTGTTTTTCTGCAGAGCTATAATATGGAGTACTTTAAAATGAATCTTGAGACGTCGGCAATGCACGAGTGATACCCCTAGTGTGGCAAGTGCTCGAGAGGCGAGATGTGGTCTTAAGCCTAGAATATACTAGGGGACAAACGGAGCGACATGTTGCTCGGCTACTTGAATGACCCGAGAGAAAATGTTGTGGAACATTTTGCGTGCACTCGCTCCAGGAGTGGGAGCAAGCAACATGTCCCGTGTCATGTAATATGTTGCGGGGCACTATGCAACGTTACAGCGACACATAGATTGAGTGCTGTGCATCATGTTGCTAAACAAAATGTCCCTTAGTGTAGTTAGTAGTTTCTTAGTTTATGGCTTCTGTGGCTTGTCTCAATTCTGCCAATGTTTGTTTGTGCTAGTCCGAGGCTTTATGCTAGCCTACCAGATACAAAAAACCTACCTACAGTACTATCAGCCTACCTACCCAGTACTTATATATAAAGCACAGAAAAGGTTGATAAATAAAATTAATAAATACTTCATAAACTATATTAAATGTTTCTTAGCAAATCTTCTAAACTTGAAATGTTGCAAAAACCTCAGTTCTCCATTCCATTTTCTCAATACATCCATTTGTTGAACATCTAGGAAGTCTGGAAGCTCTAAGCCGCACGTTTCGAATTCGTCAT
Source organism: Cabera pusaria (assembly GCA_954871355.1). Taxonomy (NCBI): domain Eukaryota; kingdom Metazoa; phylum Arthropoda; class Insecta; order Lepidoptera; family Geometridae; genus Cabera; species Cabera pusaria. Next base: position 1,899,928 of record OX940906.1, on the reverse strand, counting down.
GTTCGTTTTTCTTCGTGATATTGATAATATCTTCCCGACTGGCGTGCTGGCGGTTTTTTCTCTGTCCTATGGAATTCTTCAAAGCTATTTGTTCCAACTCTTCGTCGAACCTCAACAGATATGTTTCTATCAACTCGAATACTTTTTCCTTACTTAGCACTGTGCAGTCTTCGGGAATTCTCTCTTTAAACCAGACTATTTTCTCTCCCAAAAGGTTCTGTTTTATATGCGTACCAAGTTTGCTCTGGTTTTTTTTCTCATTCCTATTTAACTTTTTGGCGAGGGTCACAGTTTTTCTACTGTTCGGGTGCTTCAGTTTGTCAAGGTTTCTTTTTATTTTAGGCATTCTTGTTCACCTTTTAGGCTTTTACAAAATAAATTAAAATAAAATTTTGTACGATGCTACACGTGCGTCACAGACTACTAAGGAGATACTACGTATACGTGCGTGTTTGACACAACTTTGACATCACAGATTACTTTGTGTCAGAGATTTGACATTTCAAAATATATATTGATGGATTTGCAATTTGACATTGACGACAAGTCAGAACCACATTGACATTTATTTGACTGCCACCGACTAAGTAGACATGCGTGGACGGAAAATTAAACCGTCAAGACATTAGCGTATGCGAATGAAATAGCTATAGAGATAGAACTCGACTAAAATGATCACGTAATAGGTCGCAAATCTGGTGTGATAGGTGACACGCGTGTTTTCAAAACAATTTTAGATTTAGAGCCTTAAGCCAATTATTTCGGGGTGTTCTGAGTTCGGGAATATTCTGTGTCGGTGTTGGTGAGTTTTAGATACTAACACTTACTAATTTTGGGGGAAATGGATCCCATTTCCCCTGAACCCCCTGACCCACCGGACGGTGAGGTTGCATCCATGGATGTATCGCCGGACATTGGCGTTACGTCCATGGAGGCAGCTACAGACGCGGCCCCGTGGGTCCCAGCCCATCCACCTAGTAAAAAAAGACAAAGAGAGATGTCTGAACGAGAAACTGGACCGGTCAAAAAAACTATTGTGGATAAAGAATTAGCGACAGCTTCCATCCAAACCGTTTTTACTGTTCCCGAAATGTCGATCCTCGGCATTAGGCAATACGAGGACTGTGATTCCGGTCCTTACATTATTCACGTATCACGTGCAGACCCTGACCCAGCCTCAGGCATTACAATTAAACCGATTAAATTCGGACAATTTCTATACAACAACAAAATTGAAAATATCTGTCAAGATGGTGTCAAGAAGGTTGGTAGAAATAAAATAGCCATTACATTTAAATCTGCTACGGGAGCAAATAATTTCATTGAAAACCCAATGCTCAAGCATTACAAATATGAGGCCGCCATCCCTGCATATAATGTCACACGGATGGGAATAGTAAGAGGAGTCCCCGTTGAATGGTCCATGGAGGAATTTGTGCAGTCGGTCCGGATTCCTGGCTATGGCATTAAAATTGTCAAAGCGAGGCGTCTTAACAGAAAAGTTAAAGAAGGAAATGAAATCAAATGGCAGCACACCCAGACAGTTGTATTGACATTCAGAGGACAACAGCTTCCCACGAGAGTCTATTCATATTATTCCTCATTACCAGTTGAAACCTACCACTTCCCAACCATCCAGTGTATGAGTTGTTGTAGATTTGGTCATATCAAGGCACAGTGCAGGTCCAACCCGCGATGCTATAGGTGTGCCCAACCCCACAGTGGGGATGGATGTGCCATCCCAGAACAGGAGGCTTCTTGCCTATACTGTTCGGGACGACACTTCTCGACAAATAGGTCCTGCCCGGAACAGGAGAGACAGAAAGCCATTAAAGTTATTATGTCTAGAGATGGTTTGTCATATGAAGAAGCCTCCACACAGATGCCAAAATCTATGAGAGCTTTCAATAATGTCACAAAAGACAATCCCCAAAACTCTGATACACTAGCTCATAGTGTACATAATCCACCTTCAACAACTCCCTCCCGATCCTACAAAAAAACTACATACTCAATTCCATCTCCTAGAGTTCTTCGGGAGAAGTCGTATGACAGAATAGCTCACAATTCCCTGATATCAGAACCTCGCCCATCCCTCCCTAATGGACATTGCCTTCAAATTTCCCAACAAAACCCAAACCCTCTCCACAACGAACCTCAAGATCAGCTGTTAATTCAGCTCATTACTATAATTATCGACCTAATCACAAAAAATAATCATAACCTACCGTCCAACGTTGCCCACATGATCACCCAACTCTCCTCTATCCTGTCCCATAAATATGGATCAGTCCACCCGACTAATCCAGTGGAACTGCAAGAGTCTTCGTCCAAAGACTCATGAGCTTTATCACCTGATAAGACAGTTTTCGCCCGTCCTGGTGGCCGTCTCGGAGACATGGCTGGTTCCCAATACTCACTATCGAGTGTCGGGTTACTCCTGCCTTCGGGATGACCGTCAGGACGGGTATGCAGGATGTGCGTTACTGGTCAAGCGTAGCTTGACCTTTTCGCAAATAGCCCTGCCCTCTCACAGCTCAGACATCAACGCTGTTGCTGTCAGAGCATTTAATATTTCCTTCCTATCTATTTATATTCCCCATCCTCATTCCTCTTTGATCCCCGATATCCTTCTCATCTTCTCCTCCATTCCATCTCCAATTATAGTAATGGGCGACTTTAACGCTCATCACACCTCCTGGGGTTCTGCTAGTTGTGATATGTTTGGATACACACTGTTAGATGCTATTGATGAGGTCAACCTATGTGTTATCAATGACGGTTCTCCAACGCGCAGGGTCCTTCCTACTCAAAATCCTAAAAGTGCAGTTGATCTAACTATCTGTTCCTCTTCCCTCTCCTCAATCCTCACCTGGGAAATTCTCCCACTATCATATGGCAGTGACGACTACCCTATCATCATCCAGCTCCCTCATAGATCCCCACCCTTAAACGTACCCCAATCCCTTCTTATGCACAGACTCTCGGGGGCAGACTGGGAGGCGTACTCTTCGTCTCTGGAAAACAAAATTTCTTGCCTTCCCAACAATACTAATCCCATTTCATGTTATGATGAATTAGCCAAATCTATTTTACAATCAGCAAACGAAACAATTCCCTTAAAAAAACAAAAGCGGATATCATTTTCTCCACCTTGGTGGGACCAAGAATGCACAGTTAGGGTAAGGTACCGAAATGAGTCAGAACTGGTCTATAATTCAGATATGTCCCTTAGGAATTATTTAGCATATCAAAAACATGCAGCAAAAGCCAGAAAAACTCTGTCAACAAAAAAGAAATTAGGATGGACTAAATTCTGTGAAAGCCTGGCACCGGATACTCCACCTTCTCTCATCTGGAGGCAGATACGTAGGTTCAGAGGATATCATAACTATAGGAATATTTCATCAAATGACCCTTCTTCATGGTTAGAATCATTTTCTAATAATCTTGCCCCCCCCTTTGTACATATGACTCTTTCCTTCAACATACCACCTAACATCACCCCTTGTAACTCAGACTCATTAGATATATATTTTTCGTTTGAAGAACTAGAGTTGGTGCTGGATGGAATGGAGGATTCCTCTCCAGGCTTAGACGGCATCACCTATTCTTTCATAACAAAATCCTCAACAAATACTAAAAAATACTTTTTATCACTAATCAACCAGTTTTATGAAAATGGATTAATCCCAGAATCATGGAGTACACAAATAATAATTCCAATTTTGAAACCTGGCAAAAATCCCACTAGCCATAATTCCTATAGACCCATCGCCCTATCATGTGTCCTGGGCAAAATTACTGAGCACCTCATCAAGAATAGATTAGAGTGGTACGTAGAGAGGAATGGCATCTTAGCGAACTCACAGTACGGATTTAGAAAAAACATGGGTACAATAGATAGTCTTAGCATAATCACAACAGAGATACGTAGCGCATTTGAGAGCAAGGAATACCTCACAGGGGTCTTCCTTGATATTGAAGCAGCTTATGATAATGTTTGTCTTCCGGCACTCAGAAACAAAATGTTGCAGCTGAGTATACCTGAGAGGATTATTCGCATTATTTTTTGTTTCCTTATGCAGAGAACTGTTATAGTAAAATCCCAAGATACAAAATTGCCCCCTAAGACAGTATGGAAAGGCCTCCCACAAGGTTCTGTCCTCAGCCCCCTCTTGTATAACATTTACACCTATGACCTTGAACTTACTGTTAACCCCTTTTGCAACATTCTTCAATATGCTGATGACTTGGCCATTTATTGTACAACGAAAACAGCTATTGAAGCTGAAGATTGTCTAAACAAAGCTCTGGAATACTTGGACAACTGGCTGTTTGACCATGGTCTATCATTGTCAGCTTCCAAAAGTAGGTTTGTTGTCTTTACCAAAAGACGGAGTATACCCATTTTAAGCTTCAAATCCATGAGGAAGACATCCCCCAAGAAAATTCTGCAAAATTTCTTGGTGTGTGGTTAGACACAAGACTATCTGGTGCTCCTCATGTTAATTCTATTGTTGATAAATGTGAAAAAAATATCAACATTCTTCGTGCCTTATCGGGTGCTTGGTGGGGATCACATCCTTTTTGTCAAAAAATCCTATATAATTCAATTATCCGTAGCCACTTAGACTATGCATCCTTTTTATTAGACCCTTCCAATAAAGCTAGCCTTGATAAACTTTCCAAAGTTCAGTCCAAATGTCTCCGCATCATACTAGGTGCAATGAAATCATCTCCAATCAATGCCATGCAGGTAGAATGTGCGGAACCCCCCTTACACCTCCGAAGACAATACCTGTCAGATAAATTCATTTTTAAACTGCTACAAAATACCAACCACCCACTTAAAAGTAAACTGGAAAATTTGTATGCAAAAATTAGGTCCAAACCAGAAATAAGTCTCCCTTGTATAATTCGCAGCTACGTCAAATTTACTCAGATCAACAGCCCAGTTGCCCAATTTCCTCTCAATCCCCTATTTACCTCTAGCTACTTTGCCATAATCTTCCAACCTAAAATCATTCTAGACTTCGGAATAGATAAATCCACACTAGACCCTTCCTCCAAATTTCAGGATACCTTCAGCACTCATTGGCATGATTGGCTTACCTTCTTCACAGATGCTTCCAAATTAACAAAAGACACAAATGTTGGTACAGCAGTATGGCTCCCTAAATATAAAATTATAATTGCTCACAAATGCCCACCAGAAACATCCGTCTTCACAGGAGAAGCGGTTGCGATTTTAGAATGTATTTTATACATACTTTCTCACAGAATTCACAAAGCTCTGATACTTTCTGACAGTAAGAGTTGTCTCCAGGCCATTAAAGCCAACCAATTAAAAACTAAAATTAAACTCCCCATTATCATTAAGATCAAAGAAGCTCTATTCAAATGCCATCAAAATAGTATTAGTGTAGTGTTAGCCTGGATTCCTGGTCACTCGGGAATTTCAGGCAATGAAGTTGCAGACTCCTGCGCCAAACAGGCAACTTCAACTGGTAACATGGACCACTACAAAATTTACTGCCATGACTTAGCTAACATGTGCCAAACAGAACTATTATATACAATACAACTATTATATATTAACTATTATATATATTGAACTATTATATATTGAACTATATGAACTATTATATACTATACAAGAATTGGGATACCCTTTGGCAGAAATCTAGAATGATTAAGGGCAAACAATATGGATTCATACAAAAGGACATACCTCACAAACCGTGGTTTTTTAAGTTAAAAAAACTTGACAAAAAAACAACATCAATAATTTGTCGATTGAGGTTGGGTCATGTCTGCTCACCTGTCTTCTTAGCCAAAATTCGTGTAAGAGACCACTCAATTTGTGAATGTGGGCTAGCTGAAGGGGATCTAGACCACATTTTTTTCAATTGCTCGAAGCTGCGCTACTCTTTATATGATACTCTTCCACCTGAAATACCCCGTCCTACAAACTTTGTTTCCCTATTATCCTTGGTTTCCACTCCTTTTATCTATACTATATCTAACTTTATTAAAATTAATAAAATAAAATTATAAATAATTCATAATCTAATTAAATAACAGTAATATTATCATAAGTATTGTGTATATAGTAATATAACTGTGTTGTCTTGTGTTGTCCTTAAATGTTTATTTCCAGATCTCAGACAAATTCAACCGATCAAAACCAGCATACCGGGCATACTTATACGCTTGTTGTCTACTCTATCCACGCGACATTGGCAAAATTGCGGCAACACTGCAAAAGCCAAAAAAGAAGAAGTTGAAGTTGAAGTTGATCACGTAATACATATGCCAGCTATAAGATAAAATGAGCAACGAAATTTCTGTCGTACATGGAAGCGGGTGAAAGCCAATAGGCGCACTAGAACTGGGAGCCAGAGCTGGCTCCAAGCAATAAAATCGCATATACAGAGAAGGATAAAAAAATGTTGTCCTTCTCGCTCTCTCATACTAGTGATTGTATAATTTTATCCTTCTCATATTATCATTATTTTAATGCCAGGTCTATTTTAATATACTCTGCCTACGGTAGAGATGTTACGCATCCATAGATAAGATTATATACATGCATGCATGTGCATCACTGCATCTCTACCATACGTAGTATCTCCTTAGTAGTATGTGATCTCTACTTAGTCTGTGCAAAGTTATGTTGAGTGAGGGAGGTTATACTTCTGTTTACCAATAAATATCAAATAAATATACTTTTGTGTTTATCGCAAAAACCAAAGAGAATATAAATACTACGTAAGCAAAAGCCAAAAACAAAGGAAATAATAATAATAATACTTTTGTACGTTTTGCCGACTGCCGTAGTTTTTCAAAATGATACGACGACCAAAACCCGGTGAAGGAGAAGAAGAACTACTTCGCATGCAGGAAGAGTATTTACAAGAAAAAAGTAAGGACCCAAACTCACGACCAGCTGCCCAAGTTACAAACTTGCGATGGACGGCACCGTCTACAAAGAGGCATCAGACAGAATCCGGTACCAGAAAGCCTTCGAAATATGCCCAGTCGAAAGGGCTTACACACTCAGAGAAGCGGCCTCGCATCGAAGCCTCCACAAGTTCTGTTATTGGTGATATCTTGGAGAAAAACATAGGAAAACCTTGTGAAAATGAGCCTGCCCTCGAAGACGATAAGGTATACTTTCCCATCGTTATGCCTTCAGTCTTAGGGAACATTGTAGAGAAAAATGTTGATGTTGATATAGATTTCAATATTTATGAGATGCCATCTCAAGGCTTTCCTGAAGTAACTAAAAGAGATCCTACCATAGTTCCTGGACAGAAAAGCATACATCGACAACATTACGAGATGCGACATGGGGACACTTCTAAAATGGAAGTAGATCATAAAGTAACATCCATTGCTAACAAAAATATTGAGATACTTGACAATTTACCAAAACAAAGCTATATGACCTCATCCAAAGACGCTACAGACATCCATACTGAAAATGTGAAACTATTGAGTTCAATGACACAAAATGAGATTTTAGAAGAACAACAAAAGTTACTGACTACATTGGATCCTGGAATTATCAAGTTTTTAAAAGCAAAACGCCAAATGAAATCTTCCACTAATGTTAAAAGTAGTTATCCTACTGAGACACCTATTCAAGAAATGGATATATCAGTCCCTCCAGATGACCAAAAAGAAATTGAAGTGGTGGAATCTTATGAAGATATTTTAACACGACAGCAAAAAATACTTACAGCTCTAGATCCAGTGCACTGTCCAACACTGGAGACAGCTGCACCTGACCCCAAGTCTACAGATGACTATTTGTGGGACAATGATGTTTTGACACATCCACAAGTTAACAAATGGCTTCATTTTGATTCTCTGGAGAAAGACAAGTTGGAATGGATGAGAAGTATTGAGGAAAGCAAAAGAATTAAACCTGATGAGCCTTTCGAAGCAAGATTTGACTTCACTGGATATCTTCTACCCTACACTGTGGAGTACACAGAAAAAACCAAAACGCTGTTCCACCACGGCAGTGAACCACACAGACCGGGCTATTCACTGACAGAGTTGATTGAACTGACCAGGTCTGCCGTCACTCAGCAACGGGTGATGGCTCTCAATACCATCGCTGGGATATTAGAATATAATGCGGGAACATACAAAGATATTATAGAATTACCATTGAGTAAAATATTTTTCATTATAAGAATTGCCATGGATGAAAATAAAGTCATTGTTCTGGAGCCAGCATTGAAAGCTATGAGGAGTTTGTTGTACAACAGGATAGATGAAGCCTGCTTGGATGCACTGGTAGGTTTCGAAGAAGGCACCAAACAGCCTTGGCTGGAAAATGATAAATCTGAGATAGAGGAGTTGGAGTCCAAAGAGTCAGAATTAAAAGACTTTCATCTCGCTGAAATAGACCTCATAGCAGCCATCTTGAGGACAGATATCCTTCAAAGGTTGTACTACATACTGGAAACGGTAAGACCTACTTTCAATTGTGTGCAGTATGCATTGCAAATATTGACAAGACTAGCGAGAGATTCACCTGAAACCTCAATGAGAATTATCCAATCTGAAAATTTAATGACAACCATATTTAAAAACTTCATACCAACCACATCCATTAATTTTGCATTCGATCCACAAATGATCTACAAAGGAAAACCAGTGCTGGCCGCCGTGAGACTGCTAAGAATACTCTCTGTGAAGTTTGGTGCCGGAGAAGCTGGCCAAATCTTAATAGAAAAATATAGGATACTTGAACCTATAGCGGAGTACATATCTTCTGGTGTCGATGGAACATATGGCCTGAGGATACAAATAGAAGCGTATTGCTTGCTCGCCAATTTACTTAGTTACAGGATATCAGTGGCTTCAGTGTTTCCTGTTGTGATAACCACCCTGTACAAGCATGTTCAAGGAACTGATATATCTGTCACTTCCTCAATCATATCAGCAACACATGCAGCCGTGGTTGTGCAGCTTATAAACAAGATCCTCATATATCATCACCCTACTGATGATATTGCAAGTTACAAACAACAAATATACCCTTTGCTGTTAAAAGGCATGGAGAAATGGATCAAGCAAGTCTCACAGGCTGATGCCTACACTTGTGCACACTTGCGCCTGGTGACTTCTATCATCGACTGCAGCACAACTGTCTTGTTGATGGAAGATGTTCCAATAAAACTACTCAATGATTCACTGATGCATTTATCATCATCACAAGGCTTCAAAGCAATGCTCAGAAATCTTGAACCCAGCTCCAATTTGTTGTCAGGACTTGAAAATAAGGACCTCCATGTGACTAAAACCTTGATGAGTCTCAGAGGTGCCGTTGTAGATTCGGCACAGAAAGTGCTACCAATTTTGAATGTAACTTCCCCACTGCCTTTCTTTGCCTCACTTTTCAAACTCCTGGCTCAGATTAAAGACAAGAAGATCGCAGAATGTTTCTTACAACATGTTACTCCATATTTAAAGAAACTGACAAATAAAGATCCAGGTCTGGCAGATAACTGGTTCACTAGAATGGAGGTTGACTTTGTATTCAATGTGTTGAAACTAGCAACACAGACAACAGTTCCTGAAAGTAGCAAGGATTTGTTTTATGCTGTAGCTAACAAAATGTGCTTTGTCTTGAGAACTGACAAAATCTCAGAAATCAATTTCCTGTTTGATCAAATAGTGTTCAACAAATTCTGGTTCCCAGCTGACAGAATGTTCAATATGTTGAGTCTTACAGATGCCGAGTTATCTGATGATCGAGCTTTCCCACTGGATAACATAAGATGCTGTTATGAACGAGTAATAAACTTGAATCATGTCAACCTTGAACAGAATGTACGTCTATTAGCTTGGCAGGAACCTATCCTCCCAAGAGATTGGATTTACATGCCTATTCTGGCATTATACAGCAGCCGCCATGATGCTGAAAATGCGCCCAAAGTTGTCGGCGATCACGCAAAGCGGATAGAAGCGCAAGCTGCCGAGGAAAAGAAATTCATTGTATGCTGTAGCTTAGAATGGATTCTCTTCAACGAAACGTGTTTCCCAGATCTGCTGAATGATATCGATGTGACGGACAGATTTTGTAGAATAATGTGCGTTTTCCTAAGCGATGACTCTTTATTTTTGGATCCGAAAATAAGTGGACTGCTCCGTAAATGTACGCAGATCCTTTTCAAGAAGAATACAAAGTTCAATTTCGATAAAGAGCTGGTCGGATTGCATAACTTTGAAGATTTTTACACAGAGATTTTGCAACAGTTCCAATCGGTTAGTTATGGCGACGCTACGTTTGCGGCGTGCGTTTTGGTGCCTCTCGCTCAGAGACATAATGTGAAATGGCGTCAGTTGATATGGTATGAATATGTTGGATGCCTCAGGTACCTCGACTGTCCTGAAGACCTCCTTTGCTACTCCATGAAGGAGTATTTGCAACCAGAAGAGACTGACAGAAGAGTCTTGGAATCATATAATCGAGCACTCAAGATGAATTTCCTTAGACCAAACACTACAGCATATAAAATTGCTGTACATCATTTGGAGAATTACAAATCTAGGAAGTCTCAAGTCAACGCTGGTGCTTGAGTTATATACTCTATTATTGTACGAGTATTTACACACACGGACTCATAACTGCATCAAAATTCAGGATTACTTACGAATTAATTGAATGGTCCTTTCCACTATACAAACATACACTTAAAGATATGATACTTCGCTGTTATGAAGTTAACGAACCAAACTATAGGTTACAATTTGTATAAAAAGTTGTAATACTTGGTTAAAATGTTTATTTCAAAGGTGTCTTGAACATTGGTGCAGTTTACACAGAGTCCGTCAATGTAGGTCAATATTATACATAATGCTCTTGACCATCATAGATTTAAATGTTCTAATTATAAGGTTAAATGTACAATGTTTGTAAATAAAATATATATAATGTGATATAATATTTTAATATATTCCTCTTTGATTATAATATACTTCTTGTACACCTATTTTATCCCAATACATAATTTTAGGGTAGGTAAGGTAAGTAGGATTCACAGTAGGATTGATAGAACAGTACCATGGCACAAAGTAATGAATAGTACAAGTAACTATGTAATGAATAAAGTAATGAATAGTACAAATGGATAGACAGAGCCACTGTATATTTTCACAGTAGGATTGATAGAACAGTACCATGGCACAGAGTAATGAATAGTACAAGTAACTATGTAATGAATAAAGTAATGAATAGTACAAATGGACAGACAGAGCCACTGTATATTTTCACAGTAGGATTGATAGAACAGTACCATGGCACAGAGTAATGAATAGTACAAGTAACTATGTAATGAATAAAGTAATGAATAGTACAAATGGACAGACAGAGCCACTGTATATTTTCACAGTAGGATTGATAGAACAGTACCATGGCACAGAGTAATGAATAGTACAAGTAACTATGTAATGAATAAAGTAATGAATAGTACAAATGGACAGACAGAGCCACTGTATATTTTCACAGTAGGATTGATAGAACAGTACCATGGCACAGAGTAATGAATAGTACAAGTAACTATGTAATGAATAAAGTAATGAATAGTACAAATGGATAGACAGAGCCACTGTATATTTTCACAGTAGGATTGATAGAACAGTACCATGGCACAGAGTAATGAATAGTACAAGTAACTATGTAATGAATAAAGTAATGAATAGTACAAATGGACAGACAGAGCCACTGTATATTTTCACAGTAGGATTGATAGAACAGTACCATGGCACAGAGTAATGAATAGTACAAGTAACTATGTAATGAATAAAGTAATGAATAGTACAAATGGACAGACAGAGCCACTGTATATTTTCACAGTAGGATTGATAGAACAGTACCATGGCACAGAGTAATGAATAGTACAAGTAACTATGTAATGAATAAAGTAATGAATAGTACAAATGGATAGACAGAGCCACTGTATATTTTCACAGTAGGATTGATAGAACAGTACCATGGCACAGAGTAATGAATAGTACAAGTAACCATGGACAGACAGCATATTTTCAACCGACTTCCTAAAAGAAGGAGGTTCTCAATTCGTTTTTATTTTTTTAATTATGTTACGCGATTACTCTGTCAAATTATGAACCGATTTGTACGTTGCCGAGGTGGTCTTATTGTAATTTCATCCAGATCTGATATGTATCTCCAGAGATATGACGATAAACGTCTCAAAATTGCTACTGAAGTTGACTCGCGGTGCATGGAAGTCGGTTGTTTTCGTTTTTAAACTATCTTATATCTGTAACTTTAATCTGTATAGCGTTTTTTTTGTGAATAAATAAATAGGTGAGGATTATGTCCAGCAGTGGACAAAGATGATGATGAATTAAAGCAAGCCACAGTCATCGATGCATATGTACTACTATGTGTCGCGTCGCGAACTAGCTCTACGTTCAAATAAAAAGCAGTGCTGACTCTACATCTCCCTTAGTTTAGCGTAAGTACTTCTCACGCCGGATCGCGCGCCGCTCGGCACGTAAATCAGTTTATGATGGGCGCCTCTGGTTTACAGGTACCTCGATGGCCACAGTCAGTTATTGTTATCACCTACCAACAGGCCTTTCTCATAATTTTGGCAATTTGTAGGCTAAAGTTAAAGGTGTCCTAAATTGGTGAGGAAAAGTGAAAACTCCGATAATGTTAATATGAATAAGATATATTCACCTAAATTCTCAATATTTATAGCTTCGAGGGCGTGTCTCGATTCATAAAACACGTTGGTGAGATTCTGTAACTCCCTATAATTACCCGCCCGTACTACGGGATAATTAATCTTCTCTAAGTAGGTAACGGCTAAGATTCGTTTGTTCTGATAACGTTCGACTAATGCAGCGTAAACAATCCGATAATTATTTGCGGTAACCGGAATTCCTTTCACTAATGACAGCGCAGGACCGGATAAACACGAGATGAGATAATGATATTTTTCTATATCGGATAATGTATTGTTTTCATGGATCAGAATTCATTTATTTGTTCAGAAAGCTTCTCGTATTCCTCGCGAAAGGAATGTATGCGCTTATATCTAGATTTAAACGACGATTCCTTTGAACGATCTTGAATCATCTCCCGTGATAGATCGTACAGAATTTGAATGTCCCGGAACACATATTCGCGTTGAGACCGCAACAACCTAAGTTTATTTTTCTCCATACTCATAAGATAGATAAAGATAACAGTAAAGTAAGTTAACTGCGAGACCGGTCGGTCGATCGCTAAATGAGTTGAAGGTAGATACAACTTGATTACGACTGTGATTAGGATTATTTAATTTAGTTATGAGTGTAGTTAGAGACGATTATTATGTGTATTAGATGTTTATATATGTGAGTTATAACGATATTTTGTTTAAAATTACTAGAAAATAAAAGATGACGCAATTTTGAATAGGAAACCTAGTTAACTTGACATATGAAACCGAGTAGCCTGTATGTAAAACCGGGCCAACTTAAGTTGGTTGCTTGTTGATTTTGCCGGTTTTACTATCAGATTTTCTAATGAAATTTAATAAAGAATTTGACGATAATTCCATAAGAATCGCGCTCTGATAGGACCACAAAAAATGGGAATGTTAAGGCTTCAGCTAAGATTAATGGAAAATTTGAAATGGATGGAAGGGTACTCACATGCAGCTCTCGTTTGATACACGCACATTAGTAAATATCCTGTTATGATTTAATGTGTTTTGAATAGTTAAGATGATAACACAGCACTTGACGGGGAATTCTCACTGCGGAAACTTTTATGCACACAAAATTATGTTTTTTTTTACATTTTCATTGCTGTAGATTGATTTCGCGACTTCAGTGCGCAGGAGCATTTTGCCGCAAGTTTTAAATGCGGAGTTGGATAATGGTAGTGGAGGGACGTTGGCGGGAATAAGGAAAGTGGACTGTAAACTTAAGCCTGAACAAATTCTAAAATACGAATATGTAGGTAGGTATACTAATATAATTAAGTGTTTATTATATACCTACGTAATAAGAACCTACGTAAATTTTAACCTCCAGTGTCTACTGGTCCCAACATAAATGTATGAAGTTGATGTTCTTCTCTCCGTGAGTAGTAATTGTTCTATAGTCGTACGCGTGTGGCGTCCTTGCTCAGCGCAGCTCCTCGACAGCTCCAAGTCGGTGGCGGGGTGAGGAAGCCCGGAATTGGTGGGGGGAACATAGTGTCCGTTCTATACGTAGTATTATTATCTTTTCAATGCCCTGAGTCAACACGAAAAAAAAAATGGGCAAATTTAGATTTTCGCAAAAACTTGTAAGTACCAAAATTGACCTTAATTTTCAACTTTTTAATTTTAGGAATTTTTCCTGTAAGACCTCGTTTTTAACCAAAATTGACAATTCTAGGTCAACCGGAAGTGAAGTACCCTATAGGTCGACCTAAAACCTATAGGGTACTTCACTTTCGGTTGACCTAGAATCATGAAATTTGGTAAGAAGCTAGGACTTAAAGCACAAAAAAGGGAAAATTCTAAAAAATAAAAATACAAATGAAAATTAAAGGTTGTCCCCATACATACATAGTAAACGCCAGTTAAGATCTGAGCTTAAAGGGGCGCTTATACAATTTAGAGGTCTAGCTTAATTCGTACCAACCAACGTTGTACGGAAGCCTCGGTGGGCGAGTCCAACTCGACTTGGTCGGTTTTTTTTAACTCAGTTAACAAAGCGGAATTTGATAGATATAAGGTAAGTTAATAATACTTACTAAATTATTTCGCCAATCGCAATGAACGCATCTTTATTTTTGGCGGGAATCATTATTTTGACATTTTGAATTTGACAGAAGCAGCAGGTGTTCGAGTACTTCGAGTCGAATTCAAGTTTTCGCTATTGTGTTTTGTATTCGTTGAACTTTGTTACAATTAACATAATAATTCTAACGATGAATGCTAGTAATTAAGATAAAGAACTACGTCTATGACGTCTCAAAATGTTTGTGGAGGACCTCAAGAATGACTTCTACAACCTTCTTCTGGGCAACGTAAGTAATTCTTTCCTACTTACAGTTTGATTTATAACCGTAAAACAACTTAAACAATCGTTGTTTCTTTACAGAGGGTGTTATTACTGGTTCATTTCGACGTAGACGCGATATGTACTTGTAAAATCCTTCAAGGATTGTTTAAAAGTGACAATATTTCGTATACTTTGGTGCCCGTGGGGGGTATATCGGAATTGAAGACTGCCTACGAGGAAAACAACGAGGAGATCAAGTTTGTGGTGTTGATCAACTGCGGAGGGACGATAGACTTAGTGGATATCCTTCAGCCAGAGGAGGATGTTGTATTTTTCGTGTTAGATGCTCACAAACCCACAGATGTGTGCAATGTTTACAGTGATGGCCAGGTAAGATGCATTTATCCTCTTATTAATTGAATATAAACAAATGGAGCCTTTTTTAAGATTCACAGCAACCTCAATTATTTATCTTTAGCTACAGCATTATCTGTTAGAACTTAGAAGCTGTGTCAATCATCCATGGAATATACAAGAGATTTATTTTAGAATTGGTTGTTCTTGAATGACCTTATCATATTAACCAGGATCAGCAGGCAACTGATTAAAAAGCTGCTATAAATAGGCTATGATTGTGCTAAATGTTACCTACAGTGGTTCAGCAGTTTGCTAGAGTAAATAGTAGTTGTATAATAAAGGCTGCAGGAATGAGATGATACTTCGATGTGTTGGTTATAAAAAACAGACTTCATCGTAGCCTTAATATCCTTAGAGAATCTGACAAAAATAAAAAATCATTCAGTATACCACCATTATTTAAACTTTCTATTGTCTGTTTATGATAATTATTGCTGCCCCACACAGCTTACAGTAACTGTGCCTCTATCTCTGCGTGAAAAATATTGGTTTTTATGAAAGATCACATTTTCTTTTATACTAAACTACTGGTGTACTAAATTTTGTTTTCTGATTGTTTAGTTAGTGCAGCTGAATAAATGTACAAATTGACACCTTGTTGTAACTCTAAAATACTTTTATTAACGTCTGAAACACAAAATACTCTATGATTCCATTGGTTTAGATTACTACAAGTGAATGAAGAACTAGTATAATATTAGTAATTGTCTATGTCTGAGTACATCTACTGTCTCTATGTTTTCAGGTAAGGCTGGTGTACAAAGACAGTGAAGAGAACATTCCTAATTTTGATGATATATTCAGAGATGATGAAGATGATGATGAGGTAATATGAATAAATAAAAATATATTTATTTCAAGTGTCAAAGACAAAATATGCTACCGGATGTCTGGTAACACTTCACTGTTACCTATGCCTTGGTGATATTTTTAACATTCTCTGGCCAGCTGGTGATGTGAACCGATGCAAATGATTCTTTTTTTAATCAGTAGGGTACATTTCCGAGGTGGTCCCATTGTAATTTCATCAAGATCTGATTAGTATCTTCAGAGATATGATGATAAATGTCTCAAACTTGCTACTGATACTGACTTGCGGGGCATGGAAGTCAGTTGTTTACATTTTTTTAATATCTTAATCGTAATATTATTTTTTATTGGCTCAAGTGAAATGCTATCCCTAACCACCATCTTATAAAAATCTCTCTCTCTACCCCCATCTACCCCGATTCCCATCCCATCTCTTATAACCATTGTTGTGTTCAATGTATATCAATTATTTATTTTATGTTCGTACTGATATTGGAATTTTTAATGTAATGTAATTTATTGATGTTCATAAGTGTACAATGCACCCAAATTAAATAATAAAGAAATGAAATTAATTTAGGCCAATCTACATTCATATTTTAATTTATAAAATTACCTAATTTGTTTATCACTTTGTTTCTGATGTTTCATTGTTTTGCTGACATTTTAATAAATGCTTTTTTGATTTTAGTCATTGATATCCAATAATTAACCGACTTCACAAAAAAGGAAGAGCTTCTCACTTCATAGGATTAAAAAAAAATGTTTTCTGATTATTGAACACACCTAAACCGATTTGTTTTTTTTTTGTTGAAGGGTTATCCTTCCCAGGTGGCCCCATTTAAATTTCGTCGAGATATGTTAACTATCTCCAGAGATATGGAGATAACACCTCAAACTTAGTGCCTAGCGCGACGTTTGAAGTCTGTTATTTTAGTGTTTTAAACAATTTGAAATTATTTTAGTTTTTTAAACAATTCATCTGTATGTTCATATTAAACAATATTTACAAATAGTACATATATATACAACTTAAAACTAAATTAAGATAAAAACTATTTAAACTGATACGTAAAATGTTATAAATAAAAAACAGATCCTAGGTCGCAGCTGTCTGCCGGTAACGTTCCCAAAAAACTGGCGACGTTACCTCGTTGAATTGCTAGGCTAATCCCTTAGCCAAGGTAAGCGCCAGCTCTTTGGTCACGAGTGATGTCTATTAATCGTCTGGACAGCTCCTTTACAAAACCTCGCGCATCTCGACCCCACGGACCCATTGTTTCGACCCCAAACGGAAGAAAAATGTAGCCATCACCAATGGCAGCATATTTCTTCCGTTTGAACGTTTGTTTAGTTTTTTAAACAATTTGAAATTATAATGTGTACAGGCAGAAGAGCCGGAGAGCGGTAGAGAAGGTCTGGAGGCGATGGTGGAGCGCCGCCGCGAGCGGAGAGCGTGGGAGGAGAGACGGAACACTCTCATGTTTAACTACACACAGTTCTCTTACTATGGGAAACCTGTGAGTATTTTTAGGGTTCCGTACCTCAAAAGGTAAAAAAAGGAACCTTTATAATATCACTTTCTTGTCCGTCTGTCTGTCTGTCCGTCTGTCCGTGTGTCACCACTGATTTTCTCAGAAACGAGTGGACCTAGCAAGTTGACATTATACCAGATACTGATGTCAATAGTCCCTATTAGGTGTAGTAAAATCAAGGTCCTGAGTCAACACGAAAATATATGGGCAAATTTTGATTTTTGCGACAACTTGTAAGTACCAAAATGTACCTTAATTTTCAACTTTTTTTATTTTTCGGAGTTTTTCCTTTACTTGTGCTGTAAGACCTTGCTTTTGACCAAAATTGACAATTCTAGGTCAACCGGAAGTATCCGGAAGTATATAGGTTTTGGGTCGAAAACCTATAGGGTACTTCAGGTTGACCTAGAATCATGAAATTTGGCAAGAAGCAAGTTCTTACAGCACAAATAAGGGAAAAATACCAAAAGTAAATAAAAGTTGAAAATTAAAGGGTGTCCTCATACACACATAGTTTACGCCAATTAAGATAGACCTCTGAGATACATTAGCGCTCATACAATTTAGAGGTCTAGCCACAGAATAATGAATAGTACAAGTACAGAAATTGCACTCCCTGAGAGCAAAAATGCGAGATTAAACCTAGTTACAACGCCGGTAACGTTCAAAATGCGCTTCACGCCTCGAGTGCGACCTTGAATTTGCGTCACAGTATCAACTAATAGTAACTATGAACCGTGTGTTGCGTACAGTAAAATGCACCGTAAGTCTGCACAGCGAGAGTCTGAATAACTCGGTCAACTCGCGGCCTCTCCTATAGGGTTGAATGTTATGAGATAACTTATTGAAGCCTTTCATTGGTAGAAGAATACTTTAAGGTAGAACAATGTAATGAGTATATTTCAAGTGCTAAATTCATGTTTAATGTCGAGGTAGAATAAAAGTACTACAGTTACAAGAAAAGGCCAAGTCAATTCAAATAAGTAGGTAGGTAGGTATAACTTTGTTGGTTCCAGCTGTGTACTGATATGTCAGTCAATCAGTCAGTCAGATTTATTCTTTTAGGTAGGTAGTTTACCTATAGGATCTACGTAAACTACCTACAGTAAATAATAAAATAACCTACCAATTTCAAGTAGGTTACAATTAATATTTTGCAAGATGTAATGTCGATCGAAATTCCCTAAAGATCTTAACGTGAATTCCCTTGCAACATGAAACTCAGCTGACTTATACCTACCTACCATTTTATGTGTGACATTCTTTGCTTTTTACATAAATACCTACATGTGCAGCGCGACGACAAAATTAACAAATAAAATGAAAATAAACTGGCCAAGTGCAAGTCGGACTCGCATTCGTAGGGTTCCGTACCACACTACAGTATTTTATAAGATTGAGCAAAAAATACCACTATAATTTTTCGCCAGCAAAAAAATAATATTAATAAACATTTTATTTCTTATAACGCCATCTAACGTTTAACAAAGGTGTTAGGATCGACATTTCAATATAACGCCATCTATGGCACGTTTACCTAACTAAGCGTTCATAGATGGCGTGAAATGCCGAAAAAACACGTTTCTTGTATGGGGACCCTCTATTATTTTTAACTTTATTCTGTTTTTAACCGACTTCAAAAAAAAGAGGAGGTTTCTCAATTCGACAGTATATATATATATATATATATTTTTTTTTTTTTATGTTTGTTCGCGGATAACTTCGTCGTTTATGAACCGATTTTGATTATTCTTTTTTTGTTGGAAAGGAGATATCCCAAGTGTGGTACCATGGTAATTTTATCGAGGTCTGATAAGTATCTCCAGAGATATTGAGATAAACACCTCAAAATTGGTACTGAAAATGAATAGCGCGGCATTGAAGTCGGTTCTTTTTTAGTTTTTAAACGATATTGTTAGTATTTGTTGTTATAGCGGCAACAGAAATACATCATCTGTGAAAATTTCAACTGTCTAACTATCACGGTTCATGTGACGCGCGCTCTCGATCGGCCGCGCGCCTTACTTGTACCTACCTCATTTTTATATGCCTTGCTTACGATATTAACATACAAAAATATTATTCAGTATGTCTAAACGAAGGGCTACAAAGCTTTGCGTAGCATACGGATGCTTAAACAACAACGGGAATGACGACATTACATTTCATACACTTCCTAAGAATCTCGAGCGGTAAGACATTCATAAACTTATATTATTTATAAGTAACGTACATCTAGGTAGTAAGGCTATCTAGGTACTTTTTGTTTAACGATCCGGTCGTTTAGTAGTAGTTTTCGACTTTTTTTCGCGTAAAAGTCAATGACCTTAAAGATTGTTCACTGTAAGTAGACCTCCCGGGTACTAGTGGCCGCCTTCTAATGCAGGGTCAGTGTATACTAGTTTTAGTTTAATACTATATTAATTGAACAATAAAAGAAAGGGATAGAAAATGTCATTTTTTTTTGCCTTTTTAGGGTTCCGTACCCAAAATAGGGTAAAACGGGACCCTATTACTAAGACTCCGCTGTCCGTCTGTCTGTCTGTCTGTCTGTCCGTCTGTCACCAGGCTATAGCTCATTAACCGTGATAGTTAGACAGTTGAAATTTTCACAGATGGTGTATTTTTGTTGCCGCTAGAACAACAAATACTAAAAACAAAATAAAGTTAAAAATTAAACGGGGTCCCCATTAGTTTCGGCAAAATGACATAGATGGCGCTAGTAAACGAGCCCCGTCATTCTAGATCGCGACCAAACCAAATATTCTTGGTAATATCAATTAATCAAATATATGAGGTTGAAACTCTGTTATGTTTCGTATTGTACGGAACCCTCCTTAAGTGTGCGATAAGAGACGCGATGCTGACTCGCACTTGGCCAGTTTTATTTCGGCATTTCACGCCATTTATTAACACTTAGTTAGGTAAACGTCCCATAGATGGCGTTATATTGAAATGTCGATCCCTAACATCTTTGTTAGACGTTAGATGGCGTTATCTAATACTTTAAGAATCTTTGTCCTGACATACTGACTGACTCACTGACAGACAACGCACAGCCTAAACCGCTGGTCGTAGAGACTTGAAATTTGGGGGGTATATTTGTCTTAGTACGTAGGGGTGTACTAAGAAAGGATTTTTCAAAATTCACCTCTTAAGGGGATGAAATGGGGGTTCAAAGTTTGTATGGAGAAACAAGATTGGATAGTCTTTTCTATCCGAAACTTCACACAAGTACTTCAGTACAAAAATAAGTAAATACGTGTTTCCAGGTTTTTTTGAAATTCCACCCTTAAGAGGGTGAAATGGGGTAACAAAGTGTGAAAATCAATATTGTTTCGGATTGCGCTGAATGATATATGCATGCAGATAGTTATTACAACGTTAGTTACTTCTAAAAAGGATTTTTCTAAATTCACCCCTGAAGGGGATGAAACGGGGGTTCAAAGTTTGTATGGAGAAACAAGATTAGATAGTATTTTCTATTCGAAACTTCATACAAGTGCTCCAGTAAAAAAAAAAGTAAATATGTGTTTCAGTTTTTTTTAAATCCACCCTTAAGAGGGTGAAATGGGGGAACAAAGAGTGAAAATCAATATTGTTTCGGATTGCGCTAAAATTAGGCATGCAGGTAGTTATTACGAACCTCTGAAAAAGTATTTTCCAAAATTCACCCCAGAAGGGGATGAAACGGGGGTTCAAAGATTGTATGGAGAAACAAGATTAGATAGTCTTTTTAACCGACTTCAAAAAAAGGAGGAGGTTTCTCAATTCGACCGTATATATATATTTTTTTTTTATGTTTGTTCGCTGATAACTTCGTCGTTTATGAACCGACTTCGATTATTCTTTTTTTGTTCGAAAGGAGATATCTCAAGTGTGGTACCATGGTAATTTTATCGAGGTATGATAAGTATCTCCAGAGATATTGAGATAAACATCTCAAAATTGGTACTGAAAATGAATAGCGCGGCATTGAAGTCGGTTGTTTTTTAGTTTTTAAACGATATTATATATTTGAAACTTAACACAAGTACTTAAGTAAGTAAATAGGTGTTTCATGCTCTTTCGAAATTCCACCCCTAATAGGGTGAAGAGGGGTAACACAGTCTGAAATCAATGTTGTTTCGGATTGCGCTGAAATTTGGCATGCAGATAGTTATTTTGACAAAGGTTAAGAAATAATATTTCAAAATTCACTCTTCAAGGGGATGAAGCGGGGGTTCAAAGTTTGGATAGTCATTTTATTCGACATTTCACACAAGTACTTCTGTAAATAAATAAGTCAATACGAGTTTCAGACTTTTTTTAAATGCCACCCTAACAGGATAAACTGGGGTAACAAAGTCTAAAAATCAATATTGTTTCGGATTGCGCTGAAATTTAAAATGCAGATAGTTATTATGACGTAGGTATCCGCTCAGAAAATATTCTAAAAATTCCTCCCGGATACGGAACGGGGAATCATAGTTTGTATGGCGAAACAAGATGAGATAAAGTACGTGTTGTAGGATTTTTCGAAATGGGGTAGGCAACAAAGTCTGAAACTTTGGGTTTTTCGGGTTTTATAAATATGAATCCCGAATTGCCTTAGTCACGCGATAACATGAATACGGGTGAACCGATTTGGCTAATTATTTTTTTATGTCTTTATTGATAGAATCGTTTTTACAAAAGAAAAGTTTTAAGTAAATAAAAGAAGTTTTTAACGCGGGCGAAGCCGCGGGACACTTCTAGTCTATATATATAAAAGAAAGTCGTGTTAGTTACTTCACTTATAACTCAAGAACGGCTGGACCAATTTTTATGATTTTTGTATTTATGGAATTGTCTTTGTCAGGAATAGAATAATAAGTATTAAAAACAATTAATAACAGACCTAAAAAATATATATCAGACAAATTATTTTGCCAAAATGTTCTTGGGTTAAAAAACTGCCAATCATTTGATGTTCAATTGTTTATCCCGTCGATACGGTAAACCGCAAATTAATATCGCTCACATCATCGCTCCACACGATTAGTGTATTTAGCCAGTGTCAAGTACAAAAATTCTTCAAGTTTTTGTGATTTCAAGTCATGTACATTTTAAAAACGTTAATAAATTTTAAATACTGTCAGTAATGACAATTGTATGAACTATTTATTGATTGTCAAATATGCGTGCGTTCAGAAATGTATACTTACGAGTTTTTGGTGGGAACGTGGAAAAATGTATGTGATCTCATTGTATTTTTTCCTAAAACTGGTGTTCTTCCGCGTGTTAATGTGTAATAAATGTGAATTATTAAGCATTAAGTGCCGGTGAATACAGCTGGGCTGGGCAGCATATGGGAAATTACGTCGAGTCTTCACATCGCCAATCCCACAGAGTCTAAAGACAAAAGTCTTCAATCAGTGCGTCCTACCCGTCATGACATACGGAGCCGAAACGTGGACTCACGGTTGGACTGGTCCACAAATTTAAGGTCGCTCAGCGTGCTATGGAAAGAGCTATGCTCGGAGTTTCTCTGAAGGATCGAATTCGTAACGAGGTGATCCGACAGAGAACCAAAGTCACCGATATGGCTCACCGAATTAGCAAGCTGAAGTGGCAATGGGCCGTCCACATAAGCCGAAGAACCAACGATCGCTGGGGTAAACGAGTTCTTGAGTGGAGTCCGCGAATCGGCAAACGTAGCGTAGGACGCCCTCAGACTAGGTGGAGCGATGATATCCGCAAGGTGGCTGGCAAGAGCTGGATAAGAGTAGCCGAGGATCGTGCTCAGTGACGTGAAATTGGAGAGGCCTATGTCCAGCTGTGGACGAGTATAGGCTGATGATGATGATGATGAATGTGTGCGAGTGTAGGGAAACAGGACAATGTTGAAAACATGCTATTTGCGTTCTCACCAAAATTCCACTGAAAATCTTCAGTAAACACTACATCGTTACTGAAGGTATGACTTAGACTTAGACTAGACTTTTACTTGAAAACTGAGTTGAAATGTGACTTTAACCCATCTCTACGACCAAAATTGATAAAAACTTGAAGAATTTTAATACTTGACAGAGACATAATGAAACTTAAAAAAAAGTATGCTTACAAGCAATCAAGGCATAGTAATCAATGCCTAATCAATTTTATATTTTGTCAGCATGTAGGTAAATACAGAGATATGCAAGAATGTGATAGCCAATATATGAATGCCGTATGTATACAGTCTTATTCATAAGGCAAAAAAATTCATGAAGTAAGTACCTATACTTATTCAGAATTAAAATTAAATACTGGTGATTATATTTTTACAATTAAAATGAAACTCAATCGAACTAATTTCAAGTTAATAACTTATCTATAACAATAATAACATTGTTTCATTGCATCATGTCTTGCTGACACGCGGTTGAAGTACTTGATTGGTTGAAGTATTTTTATTATATTTCTGTACTGCCACAACTTTGATTATTTACTTGATAATCAAAGTGCCATAATACATGATTAAACTTAATATCTCTTTTGTATTCATTGTATTACGTTCATAAAAGTCTAAATTAAGTTCATCTAATAGGTAACACGACATTCATTGTCTGTTAGGTGGTACGAAGTTCTCCGGGCCAGCTAGTAAGAAATAAAATGTTTATTAATTATTATTTTTTGCTGGCGAAAAATGATAGTGGTATTTTTTGCTCGATCTTATAAAATACTGTAGTGTGGTACGGAACCCTACGAGTGCGAGTCCGACTTGCACTTGGCCAGTTTTTTTTTTGTTTTTTTATTTGTTATTGATAATTAGAACGGCAAAGTACCACTTACACTAATTAACACAATAGGTGAAAAATATTAATAACAATATCAATAACAAATATTTAAAAACTAATTACAACATACAAAAATAATAATAATTACATGCAAACTACATTTCATAATTTTACAAATACCTATGTCAAATTATAAAAGTCAAAAGGCTGAGTTAATACAATAAAATAAAGTCACAACTTGTAAAATTAAATAAAATGGTCATAATTAAATGTCAAACTAGTAAAAATAAAAAATACATTTTAGATTCTAAATTCAATCAATTTCGCAAAATGTCTGACAAGCAGTTAATACAACTTTCCATTCGTCCGCGAAAAAATCTGTCAGTATTAGCTACGAGCAGATCGTTGAGTACAGAGAGGGAGCGAGGGATGGGTGAGTTACGACGTGCCACCGTGCGACTCGGTGGCACGGCGAACAGCTTGTGTTTCCGAGCCCGGCGATAGTTGTTCGGAATATACAATTGAACCAACTCATTATGAAGATCGGGGACATCGATAATGTTTCGAAAAAAATTGAGTATGGTTACTAACTGATAATTTGCTCTTTTTGTTTTAAGCGAATTGTAACTGAGGTATCCCAGGAGGAACGCAGTGGGGTACATGAATGGGTAATATCCGAATGGATGCTTATATAAATATCTTAGAAATGCTTTTTGCACTTTTTCTAATAAGAGCGTTTATGAAGACTCATAGGGACTCCAGATACACGAGCTCGCCTCTATCTTACTGCGGACCAGTGCACTATAAAGTAACCGTATTACAGATTCAATCTTAAAGTCGCGCGAGGTCCGGAGTACAAACCCTAACCGTTTAAACGATTCTTTTGCAACCGTATGCATATGCTCATGAAACGTAAGCTTTTGGTCGAACGCGACACCCAAGTCCTTCATAATCAAAGTTCTGGCCGAGATAGTGTCACCGATTTTATAGTCATAAATGATTGGGTGTCGCCCTCGACCAAAACTCATAATATAGCATTTCGAAAGATTAAAGTTCATTTTGTTTTTGACGCTCCATTCATGTACCACATCAACGTCCCCCTGGAGTGCCAAGCAGTCCGCTTCTGATTTTATTTCAGCAAAAAGTTTCAAATCATCCGCGTACAAAAGACATTCGGCATGCCTGAGAACTGCTGGTAGGTCGTTCACCATGAGCAGAAAAAGCAAGGGTCCCAGTATTGAGCCTTGACTCATGCCTGAGCGAGTGTGGTATGGCGAGGACGCATATAGTCCGCCAAAAGCCTCAGAAGTGCAGGAGCGAATCCAATTACACTCAACTTTTGCAAAAGTACGTCATTATCGACTCTGTCGAATGCCTTACAAAAGTCGAAATATAGCACATCTACTTGAAGTCCTCGATCTAGACGTTTTGAAATATAATCCACTAGGGTACTAGATTAGTGTTCACAGATCGCCTCGCTCTGAAACCATGCTGGGCATTCGAAAAGTATTTCTCCACCTGGAGGTAAATGTGTCTATGCAGAATATTCTCAAATACCTTCGCAGGTGACGAGAGAATAGCAATAGGTCGGTACTCTTCGACGTTCGCTTTGTTAGATTTTTTGGGTATTGGTGTAACTCTCGATACTTACCATTGAGGAGGATACAAACCAGTTTCTAATGATACATTAAAAATATGGCATAATGGACCACAGATAACGTTTTTTGAATTTTTGAATATTATTGGGGGCATATTATCTGGCCCAATAGAGCTACTGGTTTTTAATTTATTAATGCCATTTAAAACGTCTGAGATTTCGAATTTGCGAATATCTGATCCTCTGATCTCCATGTCAGAACCCAAAGTAGTATAATTCAAGCTTGGTATATCTGGTGAGAATACACTTGCAAAAAAAGTGGCAAACGCTTCAGCAGCCGCAACACCACAGAAAGAATCGCCTTTGTACGTTACAGTAGATTCAAACCCACCCTTGGATCGCAAACTATTAACGTGCCGCCAGAACCTTTATATTGTTACCTATAAGAGTCATGTGAGTGTTATACGCTTGAGCTACCCGACTTTTTAGCGAAGTTCTAACATCTTTGAATGATTTGTACACCTCATCTGACTTATTGAGCTTCCAGGCCTGATTCAGGCCTGGAAGCATCAATGCCGCCTGATGCAATTTCAATTTCAGCTGTGTGTCCTTTATGATATCTTGCGTAAACCAGACCGGATAGCGGTGGCTTTTATCTGCCCTGCGTCGTTTTTAAGGTTCCGTAGCCGAATGGCAAAACGGAACCCTTATAGATTCGTCATGTCGGTCTGTCTGTCTGTCTGTCTGTCCGTCCGTATGTCACAGCCATTTTATTCCGAAACTGTTAGGACTAAAAAATTGAAACTTGGTAGGTAGATGTATTCTGTGAACCGCTTTCCGATTTTTATACAAAAATAAAAATATAAAAGTTTAAAGGGGGCATCCCATACATAAAACTGAAACAAAAAAAATTTTTTTCTTCAAACCTATGCGTGTTATGTCTATGGATAGGTATTCAAAAATGACATTGAGGTTCCTAAAATCATTTTTTCTCTAAGTCAATCATTTGAGAGATAGGCGCGTCTAAAGTGGAAAAATGTGTGTCCCCCCCTCTAACTTTTAAAGTATGGGAGTGAAAAATCTAAAAAAAATATATGCTGTAGATCCCAATGAAAACTAACAACGAAAATTGGTTTGAACGAGATACAGTCAGCAGTTTCAGAGATATGGCGACCGCAAAGATAACTTTGTTTTTCATACAAACACCATGAAAAACAAAGTTAATTTTGTAGTTGCGAAAAATCATAGTTATGGAATACTTAACTGTGTTACGGAACCCTACGACTGCGAGTCCGACTTGCACTTGGCCAGTTTATTTTTTAGGCATGCAGGCATTAAAAATATAAATAATGTCATAAAAACATTGTGTTGCTTCTCGCGGATGGAATGATTGAAATACATTCTGCCATGAAACATAGAAAGCAAATGATACAGCTTAACGTAATCACACTTGTTCAAATTCCAATCATTGGTCGGATCTATGTTACTTGGAGGGATAACGTCTGAGTTATGAGTGGTATTGATTGTTACTGCAACATCTAAAGCCGGATGATATGCATCAATGAGAACTATGGCTTCAGTGCGAGCGACTACCACCTCACTACGTTATCACACATTATTGACACTCTCTCGAGCTAGCACAACATCTAACTTACCACCGTATTCATTCAGTACATTATTATATTCTAATAAATTACAAATTGATAAGAAATAACAATAATAATTATTGACTGTAAGTGACGCACTATTTAAATTAATATCTCCTAATATGAGTACATGTCCCTTCAAATTAATAATAAGATGTTCTATTTTCTGTACACATATTATTATTTGTTTATTAATACTTTGAAGACTATTCCTAAAAGAAATGTATTTACTTCCAGAGTGCCTGTGTGATGCTAGATCTAGCATGGCGAATGTCTCGATGCGGCGTACCCGCCGTATGGGCAGCCAGTGTAGCCGCCGCCTCTATGAGTACGCTCTACAGACGTACGCCCGCCCAGTGTCTCCTAGACACAGACCAACTGACACATCACACCACCGACCAGTCTCAACGTGTAAGTGTACTTATACCGCCGCCTCTATGAGTACGCTCTACAGACGTACGCCCGCCCAGTGTCTCCTAGACACAGACCAACTGACACATCACACCACCGACCAGTCTCAACGTGTAAGTGTACTTATACCGCCGCCTCTATGAGTACGCTCTACAGACGTACGCCCGCCCAGTGTCTCCTAGACACAGACCAACTGACACATCACACCACCGACCAGTCTCAACGTGTAAGTGTACTTATACCGCCGCCTCTATGAGTACGCTCTACAGACGTACGCCCGCCCAGTGTCTCCTAGACACAGACCAACTGACACATCACACCACCGACCAGTCTCAACGTGTAAGTGTACTTATACCGCCGCCTCTATGAGTACGCTCTACAGACGTACGCCCGCCCAGTGTCTCCTAGACACAGACCAACTGACACATCACACCACCGACCAGTCTCAACGTGTAAGTGTACTTATACCGCCGCCTCTATGAGTACGCTCTACAGACGTACGCCCGCCCAGTGTCTCCTAGACACAGACCAACTGACACATCACACCACCGACCAGTCTCAAAGTGTAAGTGTACTTATACCGCCGCCTCTATGAGTACGCTCTACAGACGTACGCCCGTCCAGTGTCTTCTAGACACAGACCAACTGACACATCACACCACCGACCAGTCTCAAAGTGTAAGTGTACTTATACCGCCGCCTCTATGAGTACGCTCTACAGACGTACGCCCGCCCAGTGTCTCCTAGACACAGACCAACTGACACATCACACCACCGACCAGTCTCAAAGTGTAAGTGTACTTATACCGCCGCCTCTATGAGTACGCTCTACAGACGTACGCCCGTCCAGTGTCTTCTAGACACAGACCAACTGACACATCACACCACCGACCAGTCTCAAAGTGTAAGTGTACTTATACCGCCGCCTCTATGAGTACGCTCTACAGACGTACGCCCGCCCAGTGTCTCCTAGACACAGACCAACTGACACATCACACCACCGACCAGTCTCAAAGTGTAAGTGTACTTATACCGCCGCCTCTATGAGTACGCTCTACAGACGTACGCCCGTCCAGTGTCTTCTAGACACAGACCAACTGACACATCCCACCACCAGACATTTTTTTCATAAATAAGCTTTAAATTAAAGTTCTACTAAAGCGAAATTGTTAGCACTTGATAATAGGAAAGAAGAAAACTCGAAAGGTGGGTACACTGCCTACTACTGTCTATTTGTATATTGTGTGCCGATATATTTGGTGCTCGAGCATAGCTACCGCGAACTTTTACACAATTATTTAACTTTACAACATTTTCAAAGAATTAATTTAATATACTTGTATGTTTACACGAGTGATGCTGACTAAAACTTTAGGCCATGGCAATATCTATGAATGTAACGCAAATCTTCTGTCTCCAGGAAAGCCGGGTAACATTAGAAAAGGACCTCTCCTTACCTCTCTACCGGCGCTGGTCGCTGGAAGCGTCGCTGAGACATTGTCCTACGTTGGCGCCACAACTGAAAATGCACGCGTTACACGGAGCTACGAGACTGAGACAACTGCTGGCCGATGTGGGGTGAGTACATACTCGTAGTTGTAGAGCCACGAAGAGCACGGCTTAGTGTCATCAGCCGCCAGGTAAAAAAAACTGGTGCTAAACATCTTATGTGTCCGACAGCTGACCTTGAGGGCCAGTTCCCATTCTAGGGCCCCATGATACCATCCTTCGCAATATCGTCACTACCAACAGGTGAGATAGTTGTCAAACACCTATATGATATTTAAAAAAAAAAATGCTGTATTGACCTGACTGTTTGTCGACTGTCTGTCTTGACCTGAGTGTCTGTATTTATCTGACTGTCTGTATTGCCCTGCCTGTCTACCTGACTATTTTTAATAGTAAAGACAAATAGTGAAAAAAGCGCGCGTGACACTACTGACTGAACTTGTAACTCGCGAGATATCGCGGAGGTACTAGCATGTTCATATAGCTACAGCGCGGAACAAGTGATTAATAAAAAGTCGTCAAGTCGTTAACAAAACGAAAAATATTATTAGATTTAATTTTTCTGTACAAAAATATTAAATAGCCATATAAATTACCCTCAACTCTTGCGAAAATTTGATTTGAAAGTACCGCGTAGATATCCACGGAAACCAGTAAAGCCGTTAGCACCACCATCTCGAAGGACACCTCTAGGTCATAACTCACCAGTCCCGAGACTATGCAAGCTTCTTAAAGATTGCAGCGATCACGTCGATTTATTCGGAGATTCTCTCTTTACATTTCGGAAGGATGTTATGTCCTACCTCACTGATAAATAGCATAGTTAAATAAATATTTGTAGTAGGTAGATACGAAAACAATATAAATATGTAGCATTTATTTATTCCCCTTTTTTGTTAATTTCAAGAGCATGTAGTGTTTACTTATAAGAGATTGTACATTTAGCAAGTAAGTTCTGTTTTTTTTTTATATATTGTGAATGTTTTAATGTAACAATTGTTGGTGAACCAAAATGAAATAAAATAAAAAAATAAAGTATTAACTTCTAGCATCCCGCTCCAACAAGCCCGCCAGTCCTACCGCACCATGGACGTAGAACTCCGCCGCTCGCTGGTGGGGGCACTGGAAGCGGCCGCACCGCACCACAAGCTGCCCGCTCCCACTCACACCACCTTCGTGCTCCACCGGGCTCACTCCCCGCCCATCTCGGCCACCGACAACGTCTATATCATCATGGGACTCATTGAACATGTCAGTATGTATGTATATATGTATGCATGATATACATGTACATTATGGACTCTTTTTTTGCATCAAATCACAGAATAATGAATAGTACAAGTACAGAAAATGCACTCCCTGCGAGCGAAAATGAGAGATTAAACCTAGTTACAACGTCGGTAACGTTCAAAATACGCTACACGCCTCGGATGCGACCTTGAATTTGCGTCACACAATAAACTAACAGTAACTAGGAACCTCGTGTTGCGCACCGTGAAATGCACCGCAAGTCCTCGCGGCGAGAGTCTATATCACTCTGTCAGATCGCGGGCCGTCAGCTGTCTCTTACTGTAAGGTTGAGTGTTGTGAGAAAACAGATTGAATAGTAAAGTAAAGGCGCGCGTCCGATCGAGAGCGCGCGTGACACTACTGACTCAACTTGTAGCCGGCCGGCTGCCTGCTACAGCGCGGAGTGCGACAGGTCTGACCAAACTGGGTAGCTCTCGACCGCTATCTCACATGTACCCTTAGTATGAGTTTTCATACCAAACTCGATATCGTATATCGAACAAATTTTGTATGAAAAACAGTACAGCGCCTTTAGTGGTTTTCACACTTCACTTAAATTTAGACCAATCAGAGAGTCAGAATAACTCGTAAAATTATGCGAGATCTGTCAAAAGCGTTTACAATGAAAACTCGTACTAATGGTATGTTAAGTGATGATGCGATCAATGATGAAGCACGCTTACCCAGAAGATACCTGAGATATTTACTTACTATTTAGACGGTTGGTAGAGTCTGTGCGTAAAGAGAACCGTCGTGGTGTTACGATGAACCAACATTCAAGGGTAAGGAAGGAAGGTACATACCTACCTAGTAGCACACGATAATGATAAGAGTAGGTACATACCAAGTATCAAACATTTTTAGTCGTACTAGTAATGACAGCAGTGTTATCAATGCAACAAAAATAATACATTAAAACGACCGACGACCGACGTGACCTCATTTCTACGGCGGTTCTCTTTTTGCACAGAGTCTAGTGGTATTTTATAGCGAGATTCAATGTCTATTTCGGCGTGGAATTTTCTTTTGACCGTTACTGTTACTTGCGTAGATAAATGTGAAATGTACTTTTATTTACTCTCATATCGTAAAATTCGAATCATAAATTTAAAAACCAGTTTATATTTACGAGTATATAACAAACAGATGTTGAATGAGCAACACACATGAACTGCATGATTTGATTCCACCATCCCCATTTTATAATCGGACATCCAGAGATACTAAAAGGCGCCGCTGATTTATGGCGGATATACCATTTACCCGAAGGAAGCGATTTGCTTCTTCGTTCATCATACGAACAGCCAAAGAATGGAATACCCTGCCTGATTCTGTGTTTCCGGTTAAGTACAATATGGGGGTCTTCAAATCGCGAGTGAATAGGTATCTTCTGGGTAAGCACGCTCCATCATCGACCGCATCATCACTTAACATCAGGTGAGATAGTGGTCAAGTGTTAACCAGCTCCCTACGTGTGTCATCGTGGGCCAGACATATTGGTTGGACAGACGGGTTTAAAAGCATTTTTCGCGTTTTATTAAAGGCAAGAGGCATATTTAAAGTTTCAAATTAAAAAAAGAGGGTGCGAGGGATGGAGACTTACGCGTTGAGTCGCTGCGCAAACGTAGACACTTTTAGTTTCCAGTTACCGACACCGAACACTTTTTGACCGTCATGAGTATGTGTTAAGTGGAAGCAATTAGACACAAAATCTGTTCACGTATGCGCAGGGAGTGGATGATTTCATGCTGGTTATTAGGCTTGTTCTTGCTCGGTCATCAATTAGTACAGTAGTTCATAATTACTCAATTAAAAATAGTCCCTATGACTGTTACCATAATGTTCAAAATAGCTGTTGAAAATAGCATAGAGGGCATCTCACTCGTTCGTTCACTAGTTACGCTAACCCATTCATTCATCGTCCTTTTCATTCCGTGAGCATAAGCCATAGAGAAAGTATATAATATGTAATATACAGTCCGGCAAGTATAACTTGGCGCGGCTGTGCGCCACTGTGTTCAATGACAGTGTTGCCACTGCACAGAAGATGACGCGAAAATTGGGAAAAAAATGAAATGTAGTTCAATGATTTACGGATTTACTTGAGGAGTATTATGATAACAGACCGAGAGCCCATGGACGCCAAACCTTCGTAATTTTATTATTAGTAGTATTTATTTAATTTACTTGACTGTCTTTGTATTAACAGAAATATTAAAACATAGATGAATACTGATATGTTTTTAACTAAGTTAGAATTAGAGGTAAGTGTGTTGGGGTTGGCCAAAATAAAACAGTTTTTGTTAGTACATTATTTATTACTAGAATATGTGTGATCTAATAAATGATCTTCTAGATCTTAGCCGTTATAGTCTGAAAAGCATCTTGTGCCAGACCCAATATTTCCGATTTCG
The DNA here is from genome assembly GCA_954871355.1 of Cabera pusaria. Lineage (NCBI taxonomy): Eukaryota > Metazoa > Arthropoda > Insecta > Lepidoptera > Geometridae > Cabera > Cabera pusaria. The sequence continues at coordinate 1,866,520 of OX940906.1, read as the reverse complement.
ATCGGCCCACATTAAATTCTGCCACCTTGCGCTTTACCGACGCCCAAACTAGCTCTATCGGGTTCAGGTCGCAATGATAGGGCGGTCACAACTTGGATACAACTGGACGTCGATTTGCACTCTCTCGATTTGCTTTCAAAATTCTCAAGTAACGAGACCTCCATGCTGCTATGTCATATCTTGAGAACTTTTCGTTTTGATTGGCATTTCCGGAATTTAAACCCCAACCTGAAATATTGAGTAGATTTGTTACAATCACATTGTTTAAGTTATATCTATAAGTAAAAAGGCTATGGTTAGTCAAATGCACACTTTCGAAGACCACGTCATTGCTAATCTTATTGTTTATTTATACTTATCAATACATCTCTAGTCTAGGAGTCCAATAAAGATATTTAGGTAGTTAAAAAATAAAAACTTTCGTCAATGCAATGAAAAATTTGAAACCACCAGGTGGAGTGTAACGTCAAAATTAAAAATAGTCACCTTAATATAATTTTTCACAAAGCTTCACGGCTACCATCAAATTGAATATCATTTCTTAGTTCCACCAAAAGCTTCGGTAATGTCGGAATTTCTTTTTTACGGTATAAAATTGATGTATCTTTCTCCGAACTACACCCAAATCAAAGTTATCCAAATTACACTTGGTTTCCAGTCTTTTTCTTTTTTTTCCTGGTGTAACAATTTTTGACGAGTTAGCTTCCGTTTGTTTGCCTTCTGCAACAATTCTTTGAACAGAACGTTCAGAAACACCTGAAACAAAATATGTATAAATGTAACCATGAAATTAGATTAGGTAGGTAAATTTATAAAGTTTCCATAGCATTATAATTATAATTCATCATTACCTATACACAACCACATTTTATTTAACCACATATTAGACATAAACATTTCGTTATACCCACGGGTAATATTTACGTGTAATGTTGGCAACACTCACCAGTCATTGCCGCCACCTTTGCATTTACGGATTTTAATGGTACGAGTATAATCGGTTCGTTCTTTTCATATTCCTGTGTACAGAACGAATGTACTTTTATAACTGCTTCTCTTGTACCACTTTTTATCACTTTAGGCATGATGATAGCACAGTAGTTAACAAAATATTCGCAACAATGTTTACTATGAACTCGGAAGTGTCAAAGTGAATTTTCAAGATGGCCGTTTTAGTTCCTCAAATCGCCACCGCCAACTTATACTTGTGGCACTTTAATATTTAATCCATGGCATAAGCAGATGCAGCAATTGAATCACAGACAATAATCGCGAACGAAGTACAAAATGTACTAAGTACTATTAGGCTTACGGATTAGTTCATTCTAGTTCAGTGTCAAGTATTCATTCATATTAGTGCTTAGTACATGTACTACACAAGGCTACTGGTTATATAGAAATCAAATATTCTTCGGTAGCTTGTGTCTGACACTAGACTCAAAAGTGTTCACGTTTGCGCCCTGCCCGAAGTGAAACTTCCTTCACTGAGTGGGAATTCAGAGTATTAAGTTCATTCAATTTGTTACTCAACATCACTAATTTTTTTTTTGTACAACTCCCACTGATGACCTTGCGGGACGAATGCCCGAATAATAGCGAATACGTCTTCGTAGTTACGCCGTTCTTCAATAGAGGGCGTTTATAAATATAAAATACTAGCAGCCCGCCCCGGCTTCGCACGGGTAGAACATATATGCCTACAAAATTTGCATCAGTTTGTTGCATCGAATATAAAATATGAACATATTTAACAATCATCGTCATATTTCAACCAATTTACACAAAACCTTAACGAATTATGCACCTAAACCTTCCTCATAAACACTCTGGCTATAGGTGAAAACCGCATGATAATCCGTTCAGTAGCTATTGAGATTATTGCGAACAGACAGACAGACGCAGTGATGGACTTTGTTTTATAATACTTACGTAGTGATATTGGACGGCCCTTTGGCGTAAAGGATAGTTACCCTGATTCTGACCCGACGGTCGTTGGTTCTAATCCTAGCTATACAGTGTGGAAATTAAACTCAGGCCCTGGAGGGAAACTACTTTAAATCCTTAAGCTAGCTCATTTTACTTAAAGGAGACATTCCTTTATATTTGAAAAGAAACAAATCTGCATTAAAAGATTTTTTAAAACTCGCTTGCTTCGCCCGGGACTCGAACCAACTAAAATTAAAAAAAATAAACACTCTTTATTTTATTATACTAATCGGTAGTATTAATATTCAGGATAAAGTTTCTCTAAAAAAATGTTTGGTTACTGGTCACTTTTAACAAGTAAAAGACACGTAACAGTTCTGTTATCTCTCCAACACTCAAAGACTTCGTATGAAGTACACGCTTGCTAATTTATCGTTAAGTACCTTGTTGAAATCTTCGATAAGAAAATTGTTCAATGGTGGTAATACCTCTATGCACATTTCCTTCTTACATGATCCGAGGCGTTCAGTGGAGAAGTTTAAAAATGGAACGTTTGACTTTGTTTGCAATGCGGGACAATAATTTTAAGTGTTACAAAATTGATAGTAAAATAAAGTTGATGTTAGATATAACGATTATTTTTATTTTTAAGACCTAATGTTTGTTAGAGAAACTTTATCCTGAATATTAATACTACCGATTAGTATATTAAAATAAAGAGTGTTTATTTTTTTTAATTTTAGTTGGTTCGAGTCCCGGGCGAAGCAAGCGAGTTTAAAAAAATCTTTTAATGCAGATTTGTTTCTTTTCAAAAATAAAGGAATGTCTCCTTTAAGTAAAATGAGCTAGCTTAAGGATTTAATGTAGTTTCCCTCCAGGGCCTGAGTTTAATTTCCACACTGTATACCTACCAATGAAAGTTTTATGTGCATTCATGAATCATGGATTTTCGTACAGAGGTAGTGGGATCATTGAATCAAAATCAATCAAATCATGGGATCAAAGAAGGGTTATTATACGTTTAACGTGTGTATCTGTGTCTGTCTGTAGCTTCTTAGCACCCAACCGGATGAACCGATTTTGATTTTATTATTAATAGTTTTTTTTTGTTTGATAGATGTCTTCATCGAGAGTTTTCTTAGCTTTGATTAATGAAAATTCGTTCAATCGTTATAAAACTATGAGCTTTTTTCTAGTTAATTGCGCTATGAAATCAACTTTCATAGGTCTGATCAATTCGAAAATCTTCTTCTTGAACGATATTGTAAGAACATGGAAGCATTGACCTCATGCTGGGACATCTCCTGGACTCTACAGAATACTCAAATCCTCGCCAACTTACAGCTCAGATTTTAAATGTCGTGTTTAGAGTCATTGGAACGCTTTTAATGAAAAGATTATACATAGATCAGTCGGGGTGGTTTAAAATATTATATTATTATATATATAGATGAATATTCTTTTATACAATAGATAATATTATTATACTATATTGACTTCAAATTGATTGTGATCGGTGGGGATCTACAGCATAGCTAAGCTTATAATAATATTTTCGTAGTAACTATGACCTAATCTGTGGTTTCACTGCAAATATTTTATTAATTTTGCGATGCGTGTATGTGAAATTCGTGATATCTTCTAGAGTTTTCATTTGAATTATATACTGTAAAGGACAATTTTCATCTATAATATGTGGCCAAGCTAATTAACGTAATTATTTGGATAAGGATTAATACTATATACTTGAAAATACCTTGGAAGTTATGTAATATTTTTTAACAAAAATTTTAAGATTAAAATGGTTACTGTGAGTCAACCTTAAGAGACAGACATATGCTGTCACGGACTTTTTTGTAGGTCTTAGTAAGTTGTACAACTCTTGCATAGAAAATATTCTTCTATCTATTTTCAATGAAGCAGCGTTCGTAAGAAACGTGTTTTTCGACCGTTTTTTTGCCGACTTAGGTTGCAAATTAGGTCTCCACGAATGTACCTTTGATTTAAACGGGATAATATATAGCCTATTTTCATTCCGAAAGTCCATTCTATGTATTAGTGAAAGAATTTTTTAAATCGGTTCAGTAGTTTTTGAGCCAAATCATTACAAACATACAAAAATACAAATGTTCTCTAATATATATTAGTATAGATAACATGACGCTTACGCCACTTCCGTTGATTCGGACCGTGACGCTACGTCACATCCGTTAAATGTTACTCCAGTGCGCATAAACAAGTTTATTAAAAAAATTATCGATAACGTTTACGATAACAACAAATACTGAGAATATTAGTGTGAGCGAAGCGAGCGCAATTTTTTTCGTAAATAACCCGAGAAAAACTTTTTTAGCACTCGATGAAGGGAAAGAAGGCAACTATTCAGTGCACTAACATTGCGAGCGCGAACGTTTTACACAATTCAGCTGTAACAACAATTTCACACAAATAAAAATGACGATAATGTCTATAATAGCAAATCTGACACGCTAGCATTTGACCACTATCTCGCCTGGTGGTAAGCGCTGATGTGATCGAAGATGGGCACGCTAGGCCTAGAATACTCTGACTCTCAAGGGCTGTGTGCTACCGTCGTTATTCAGTATTATCATCATCAGCCTGTGTTAGTCCACTGCTGGACATAGGCCTCTCCCAATGCTCGCCACTGAGCCCGATCTTCGGCCCTTCGCATTCAATGACTGCCAGCTACCTTACGCAGATCGTCATTTCATCTCGCCGGAATTATTCCGCATACGAGTTTAAAAATAAATATTTAACTTATATATTCCCAGGAAACAATATCAAAAGAGTAAAGAAATATTATAATTTGGAGCCCAGTGGTGTAGTGGTTCAATGGTCGGCTTTAAAGCCAGAGGTACCGAGTTCAATCCCCGCTGTGTACCAATGGAATTGTATCAAAAAAATTATGTGCGCTGTTCACTGTGGCCCTCCGGTGAAGGAAAAACATCGTTAAAAACGCCCTAACCTCTCAATAGTGGTAGGAAACTATCTAATGTGCCCTGGCCAGTTACCATCCTCAAGTTAGAAAATCTGTCGCCAAACCGCATCATCACTTACCAATAGACGAGATAGTGGTCAAATGCTAGCGTATACAATATAAGAAAGAATACATGTGTAACTGAGTTTATAATTCCCAGGAAACAATACCAAAAGGAGAAGGCTTCCAGCTGGCTCTATCAGCCTTAGACACTGAGAGCGGAGAGAACGAAGCTCGCCGCATCGGGACCACGTCAGCACAACACTGCCTCGAGGCAGTAGCCCGGGCAGTCAACTCCATCATCAGCGGACGGCAGTTACTGCTCGCTGGACCGTTCAGTTACTTCATCGTGCAAGAGGTCAGTTGGTTTATTTATAATCATCATCATTAACAGCCGGTATTCGTCCACTGTTGGACATAGGCCTCTCCTATTGCAGGCCACTGAGCTCAGTCTTCAGCTGTTTGCTTCCAACCGCTGCGAGCCAGCTTGCGTATATCATCGCTCCATCTAGCTGGAGGGCGTCCTACATTACGTTTGCCGAGCCGTGGTCTCCACTCTAGAACACGTCTACCCCAACGGTTATCGGTTCTACGAGAGATGTGACCAGCCCACTGCCACTTCAGCTTGCTAATCTTTTGAGCTATGTCGATAACTTTGGTTCTCTGTCGGATGACTTCATTTCGAAGGAGATCTTTCAGAGATACTCCGAGCATAGCCCTTTCCATGGCTCGCTGAGCAACTTTTAATTATTAGATCAGTTGCGCCGTCAGTGTCAGTGTTATTTATAATATTAATTGTTTATTTGCAACTTAACACTTTAATAATACAGTTTCAGAAGGCTTGTTTTATAAAACAAAGCGTATGAGCTCTGAATCTCACACTAGAGAAAACCCTGTGGTGTAGACACAGTCTCTTCCTTTTGATTCCATTCATTCAATTTATATTTTTCTGACAGTACTGAAACTAGTTTTGGCGGGCACGTGAACAAGTGTGTGCTCTCCATCGTATTTTTTCCTAAACTCTTCTGTTCTTCCGCGAGTTAATGTATATAAATGTGGATTATAACCATTATAGATATATAACCTTTTAGTGCTGGTGAATGTGTGCGAGTGTAGGGAAACAACACAATGTTGAAAAACGTGCTATTTGCGTTCTCATCAAAATTCCTCTGAAAATCTTCAGTAAATTCCACATCTTTACTGCGAGTATGACTTGGATTAGACTATGACTTCATCTTTGCATGAAATGTGACTTTGACCTATCTAATGACTTGAATTATCAAAAACTTGAATTCACAAGAATTTTAATACTGGCTAAATACACTTATAGTGTGGAGCCATATTGAAATTTTAAAAAAAGTACTGTAACCCAGATTACATTGGTCAAACCGTACAATCGTCTCCCAGTACTCTTATCTAGGCGTATCGTGCTGCTGTCTCTTCGAACACATCGTCACTTATCACCGTACGAGTTTTCATACCAAACTCGATATCGTATATCGAGCAAATTTTGTATGAAGAACAGTACAGCGCCTCTAGTGGTTACTACACTTCTCTACATTTAGACCAATCAGAGAACCAGAATAAGTCGAAAACTATGTGAGATCTGTCAAAAGCGCTTTCAATAAAAACTCGTACTAAGGGTACAGGTGAGATAGTAGTCAAACGCTTGCCTTGAAGGTGTAAAATAAAAACTTCCAAATCATCAGTTTTCTTCCTTAGCTCTGGTGGATACGCACCCTAAGCCTTTGTTTTCCACGTGAGCTGCTCTGAGCGCATGCTAAATGAAGTCTTACTGTTGCTTAATTTTCCACACCAACCGCTAAACTTTCTCGCACTGTGATTGATCGCACCCTAACCATAGATAATATCGTTTAAAAACTAAAAAACAACCGACTTCAATGCCGCGCTATTCATTTTGAGTACCAATTTTGAGATGTTTATCTCAATATCTCTGGAGATACTTATCATACCTCGATAAAATTACCATGGTACCACACTTGGGATATCTCCTTTCGAACAAAAAAAGAATAATCGAAATCGGTTCATAAACGACGAAGTTATCCGCGAACAAAAAAAAAAAAATATATACGGTCGAATTGAGAAACCTCCTCCTTTTTTGAAGTCGGTTAAAAAGATAATAATAGTACGTATAGAACGGACACTCTGTTCCCCCCACAAATTCCGGGCTTCCTCACCCCGCCACCGATTTTGATTTGTCGAGGCGTCAGTCTGAGCAAGGACGCTACACGCGTACGGCTACAGAACAATAGGTACTACTCTCTAGGAGAAGAACATCAACTTCATACATTTATGTTAAGACCAGTAGACACCGGAGGTTCAAATTTACGTAGGTTCTTATTATGTAGGTATATTATAAATACTTATATACCTACCTATATATTCATTTTCATAAATGAAACAACGATATATACTCGTGCGTAAATAACATTTAGTTTGTAAAATATTAAAAAAAACTTTCACGGTAAAACATTTTTTGTTAATGTTTCTGTAGACGATGGTATACGAAATAGCGACTAATATTTTTAGTGTTAAAAGCTTTTTGGGTAGGTGTACAAAAAATATTCATACGGTCAGTACGTAGTACGTATGTACGTAGTAACTATTATATAATCTGTGATACGGTGATTACGGGCGACAACCTTAGACATCACGCACACAAATGCACGTATAGAAAAACGACATGTGTGTAGTGTCTGTGTCGGTGTCACAGTATCGGTCGTTAAAACGCTAGTTTGTATGGAGATTTAGTCGAGTGTCAGGGGTGTGCCCTAACACAACACCTAAACCACTCATGGCCGGTTTCTGAGGTGAGTTTATCTACTCAATCGTAGCGTTATTGCGTTAATAAACTCTCAATAAATGTACTCAGAAACCGGCCGTCATCCGATTTAAATGAATGGGCGATTCGTTTTTTTTTTATGTTTAAATACTTCTTTTTTTGGCGCGTTTGGAAAAATTATAAGAGAACATTTTTACGATGCGCTCGCACATCGACAGCCAGAAAGCGACATGATGAAGTTAACTGTCTCTCAAATATTCATTTCTTTTACAAACAAAGAGTAGCACACGGGATGGAATCTAGATATTTAAGTTTTGTTACGCCAGAAGTATATCTTCTTACGTACTTACGTACATACCTACACACTCGCGTTTTTTTTAATTTATTGATAGGGAAGCTTGTAGTTTAATGATAATAAAGTGTATAACGTTGCAGGGTATACCCGAAGCTAACTTCATGAAGGGCCCGCTGTGGCTGGGCGTGGCGGCGCGCTGGGCGGGCGCGGGCGGCTCGCGCGCCACGCTCGCCAGCTGCGCGCGCGGACAACACGCCTTGCTGCTGGGCGTGCCGCCGCGCGCACACAGCGACCCGCGCAAGTATGTACACACACACACACTCACCACGCTCGCCAGCTGCGCGCGCGGACCACACGCCTTGCTGCTGGGCGTGCCGCCGCGCGCACACAGCGACCCGCGCAAGTATGTACACACACACACACTCACCACGCTCGCCAGCTGCGCGCGCGGACCACACGCCTTGCTGCTGGGCGTGCCGCCGCGCGCACACAGCGACCCGCGCAAGTATGTACACACACACACACTCACCACGCTCGCCAGCTGCGCACGCGGACAACACGCCTTGCTGCTGGGCGTGCCGCCGCGCGCACACAGCGACCCGCGCAAGTATGTACACACACACACTCACCACGCTCGCCAGCTGCGCGCGCGGACAACACGCCTTGCTGCTGGGCGTGCCGCCGCGCGCACACAGCGACCCGCGCAAGTATGTACACACACACACTCACCACGCTCGCCAGCTGCGCGCGCGGACAACACGCCTTGCTGCTGGGCGTGCCGCCGCGCGTACACACATATAAACACATACACACTCGCACAACCACTGACTAACGTAACGTAACACACAAACTAAATCCTCTCACACAAATACTCAAACCCCTGTCTTTCACACGGTGTCCTATTCATTCGCATAACGTTTTTTGTCCTAAAGTTTTTCGGCATACAGCATTTGTCATAATACGTTTTAGTCCTATTATTGGATGCGCATATTTTGTCATAATAATTATGCACCATATTTTTTGCTTGTCATATTATTAATGAGAATAATGGTTATAATTCTTATACTTTTTGTCATAATATTTGCTTATCATATTGGTAGTGAGCATAACGGTTATTAGTCCCAATGTTTGTCGTCATAATATTTTTGTGTTCATACACAAATTATTTCAAAGAATTATCTAGAACAGCAAAAAACTGTAGGGCATGTTAAGATTAAATAAAAACAATAATTATTATATTAATGTATTTTATTATTGTAACATAAACAATATGTCATATGTGTATTCATGCAATTAATTTAATTTGTTCTCATACTTAATTTTATTATTAATTTTACTAAATTACTACTAATCACTGAATTTATAGGTTGTTTTATAATAAAATAAAAATGATTTTATTTTTGCAATTTTTTTACATATCTTATAAACTAGCGTTTCACCACTATCTCACCTGATGGTAAGTGATGATGCGGTCGAAGAATTATATTAATAATTTAAAAAAAACAGTTTTAATGTTAAATACCATTTTGTTCAATGATGTTCAGTGAACATCGCGAACTCACCGCGTAACCTCACTCCCGAGGAAGAGCGACGGACTCACTCGAAACCAAGGTCGAGAAAATTCGACTAAAGGTACGTGAATTATGTACCTTTAGTCGAATTTTCTCGATGCTTTTAGCATTACGTCCTCCTTTTGTACTCATTTTGTGCAATAAAGAATTTACAAACAATTACAGCCGCTATATAACATTCATGTGTAAGTGGCCCGAAATAAAGACATTTTATTTTTTTATTAATAATGTTACAAAATCACAATAATTAAAAAAAACAGTAGGTTGTGGTGCGGCGGCGTAAGCCTTACGCCGCATGTATATAATAATTAATGCTTGTCACCACAGAAGAAACAATAGGTTATAGTAAAAATCTGATTTGTATAGCAAGTTACTTACTTAATTGAGGTACATTATATCATTATGAGGTGAAATTTTATAGTGGTTGTTAGGGCAAGAAAGTTTATGAGTTTCAATTATTATGAATACTAACATTAGGACGAGTTGTAGTTAGCGCATGATACGTTATGAGTTACAAATGTTATAACTATTAACATTAGGACAAGTGACAGTAGGGGTAAATAATATTATGACTACAGATTATTAGTAACAAGTAATATTAGGATTTAAAATTTATGACTTTCATAAATAGAGCTGAAAATGTTATGCGAATTACACACACCTTACACACACATACTTATGCACATACACATGCAATACCCTTTCAGGGTCATATGTTGACGTTGAATACCTATTAAGACCTGTATTATTTACATATGAAAGCCATAATCGATTGAGTACTTAACTCTCTTACACATAAATACTCAAACCCCTCTCTCACACATGCATACACACGCACTAACCCCTCACACACAGATATACGCACTCACACCTCACACACCCCTTTACACACACATTATTTACCCTCTCTCTCTCACACACACACATGCTCACATTTTAGTGAAGCCAACTAGCTCCGAAAGTACCTAAGGTCGCTGAAGCCGATTATGGGAACAGGAGGGCTGGCTATTGACGATAATTCCATAACAAATTCTAATTCGGAAACTGCGTCTCCTTTGACTCGGCTCTTTGCAATTCGCAATATTCCGATCGGAAACATTTGAATTTCAATTTGAAATAAGATTGTATAAAAAACGAAAACAACCGACTCATTCAAATCAAATGCCACGCTATTATATCTCAGTACCAATTTTAATTTTAATTTTTATTCATTATAGTCAAGCGTTTAACCACATCTCACCTGATGTTAAGTGACGATGTGGTCGACGATGTAGCACGCTTGAAAAAGGGTGAAGGGGAATAAGTTTGTGCAGTTGGGAGGCACACTCTCCGAAATGTATCCGATAAAAAAAACGATAAACAAGCAACCGACCTTTTTAAGGTGTACAATACTGTTGTACATTATTTTTTACCATTGCCACTCGAAAAAGAGCACTTTATTCATCGATAGCAGTGAATAAAACGCTTTTTTACTCACTCGGTGAATAAAAACATTTTGAATTTGGAAAAAGCGCGAAATACGAATTATGGTTAAAAAAAAATCTTGCTGAAAGTGTCTACTGGCTGGCTAAACGAAGGTATATCATAGAAGCTATATAATGAAATAAAAATAAAAATCCCGCCAATTTTGGTTAAATTCTTTTTTGTTTTCACTATGGCTCTACACGATTAGTGTATTCAGCCAGATTCAAGTATTGAAATTGTTCAACATTTTGTAAATTAATGTTATAATGTTGAGTCAAAGTCACGTTTCTGGCCAAGTTGAAGTTATATTCTAGTGCAAATCATACTCTCAATAAACATGTGAACTTTACTGAAGATTTTCAGTGAGTTTTTGGTGAGTATACAACAAATAGAATATTTTTCAACATTGTGCTGTTTTCCTACACTAGCACATATTCACCGGCACTAAATGGTTCATCATCAGCCTGTACTCGTCCACAGCTGGACATAGGCTCTCCAATTTCACGCCACTGAGCGCGATCCTCGGCTACTATCATCCAGCTCTTGCCAGCCACTTTGCGGATATCATTGCTCCACCTAGTCTGAGGGCGTCCTACGTTACGTTTGCCGATTCACGGCCTCCACTCAAGAATTCGTTTGTCCCAGCGGTCGTTGGTTCTTCGGCTTATGTGGACGGCCCATTGCCGCTTCAGGTTGCTAATTCGGTGAGCTATATCGGTGACTTTGGTTCTCTGTCGGATCACCTCGTTAAGAATTCGATCCTTCAGAGAAACTCCGAGCATAGCTCTTTCCGTAGCACGCTGAGCGACCTTAAATTTGTGGACCAGTCAAACCGTGAGTGGTTGGGCAATGGTTAATAATCCACATTTCTTACACATTAATAATAAAATATGATAAATATACTAAATACTATACAACTATTTATTTTCTCGCACTCAATGGCAAAAAGAAGATTACACGACTCGTGAATAAAAAATGTAATCTCGGTCCTTGTACTCCTTATATTCTAATCTAGAATCCTTCGCTGCTCTCGGGATCCAACTTAGTTCCTCGAATTAAATTGCCTTTTTATTCACTTGTTGTATAATCTACTATTGATATCTATCTATCTATCTATCTATCTCGTATCTATCAGCCAGCGTTTGCAATGTAAGCTCAAAAAAGTGTTTATTTACGAAATCACACACAGAAACTTGTAAAATGATCAGTGTTTCTCTACTATATCATGCATGTATTATACATATAAACCCTCCTCTTGAACTATTACCTACTACTAACTATCTATTAAAAATATACCGCATCAAAATACGCGTTGCGTAGTTTCAAAGATGTAAGCATACATAGGGACAGACAGCGGGAAGCTACTTTACTTTATAGTAGCGATACTCGGGTCTACGGTATCTGTAGGCTGTGAAAAAATCTAACTTGTAAGTCAACGCGACCAAAAGATATGACCGTTTATGTCGCATATTTTGCGATTTCATAAGGGAATCGAAACCTATAGGGTACTTCCTGTTGACCTAGAATTATGAAATTTGGGTTGAAACAAGCTCTTGCAGCACTTACAAAGAAAAACAAACTTATTATTTGCGGTTAGTTCATGGCCAGTGTCTAGGCATCTTTCTAGGGATCGAACTGCAAAGTTAACTTTGTTTTGACGAGTTTGTACGGGAGCCTCGGTGCGCGTGTCAACTCGCACTTGACCGTTTTTTTTTTAGGCGAAAACTTCTTTAGCTGCTTTGTGCACTTATCGTGGGATGGCTAAAAAATTTTAAACTCGCGTCAGTTCACGTGTCCTGATCGAAAATTCGTTAGACGGAGAGCAGGCCGTTTGCGCGAGATGTCATTCCAAAATATTCAAAAATGTCGTGTTCAAGTTTTCACTTCTGCCGGCACTCCCGGAGTGCAACCGTTGTTTTTTTTTTATATCTTATAGGCTAGCGTTTGACCACTATCTCGGCTGGTAGGTAATCGATGATGTAGTCGAAGATGTCGAACACGCCAGGCCTAGAATAGGGATGTGTGCTGCCGCAACACCGTAAGGTTATATAGCGGCATATTTTGTCCTAGATAGTGGTAAGCTACTTTGAAACTTTGCCACGCGCCTAGATCCGTGCCGGGGAGTATATCTACTCGTTTTAAAATTGTGCTAACTAAACTAATTCTCTATTCCAGTCTATTCGGCGCAGCGTTCGAGCAAGCGGCGACTCGCAGCGGAGCGTCCGTGTCTCTCGACTACATCGACAGCTCCGTCATAACGCTGCCCGTCTCACAGCGCGCACAGTTCTTGGACGCTCTCACTGCGCTGCTCGCCTAGAGGAGATATGTACCTGATTTATATTATATTAGTAGTATGGAGGGTAGAGGTTACGAGGATGAGCTCTGTGTATGATAATTAAGATGGTTTAAAAACTAAAACAAATATAGTACAAGTACAGAAGAATGCACATACAAAGATGCACTCCTGATAGCAAAAATGCGAGATCAAACTTAGTTACAACGTCAGTAACGTTCAAAATACGCTACACGCCTCGGCTGCGCTGCGACTATGAATTTACGTCACAGAATAAACTAATAGTACCTGGGAACCGCGTGCTGCGCACCGTAAAATGCACCGTAAGTCCTCGCGGCGAGAGTCTATATCACTCGGTCAGCTCGCGGGCCGTCAGCTGTCTCTTACTGTAAGGTTGAGTGTTGTGAGAAAACAGATTGAATAGTAAAGTAAAGGCGCGCGTCCGATCAAGAGCGCGCGTGACACTACTGACTCAACTTGTCACGCGCGAGGTGTCGCGGAGGTACTAGCATGCTCATAGCTACAGCGCGGAGTGCGACAGACCTGCCTACACTAGCAGAATTCTGATCGTTTCTTGGACTACATTTTGCTTGACACTACAATTTTTGTGCGTTACAGAGAGACGGCCCTCCCTACCTCTATCCTCCATAGTGTAGGTAGGTGTGGAAGATTCATGATGCGACATTAATAGTGAATAATAATGGTGTCCTCTCGAGCATTTTGAACGTGATAATAAGACAGTTGTGATATGTATTGTACTAATGTGGAAGCCCTGTTAAACCAGCTCAATTTTTAATGAATACAGTTTTTGCCAGGAGTACAATAATAATTAGCATTTTGGCATTCAATCGATGATATTTTCTAAAATGTATGAGTTATGGGATTTGTAAGCAATGACAAATTTATATCCTAAAATGTAATGTTAATATCATCATCATATTAACAGCCAGTATTCGTCCTATGTTGGACATAGGCATCTTCTATGGCACGCAACTGAACTCGATCTTCAGCTCTTTGTTTCATATATCGACGTCATAGCAATTAGACCCCAAACATTATTGGCGCGCGGTACAATCTATTCCGCAACTGGCCGAGGTATGCGGTCGCGGGGAACTGTTTGTGATTGGCGCTTCCCGCTAGTTTTGACGGGCGGACTAAGGCCCGTAAGATCAATGACAGCTTAAACTAGGGTTTATCTAATCTTCGATCATTTCAATGTGGATCGATCAGCTAAACTTCGATCATTCTTTTCGACATGGCAACTTTATCAAGTAAAATATTGTTTGCTGGCTCGTTTGACATTGACTTTGGCATTATCCCGCGTGATCTGTCAATTTTGAGTGGTGTCACAGAATAATTAATAGTACTACGTAGTTAGTCTAGGACGATGGATTATAATATCGTCCTAGTAGTTAGTTGTGTTTCAGTCAGTACTTCGTTGTTTGTTTGTTGTTTTTTTGTGAAGTTTGTCATAAAATTACCTTTTAATTTAAAATTACTTTCATAATTAAAATGACTGACAATAATCCAAGCAAAAGAGTACCGAAATTTTCGTTCACTGAAACAGATCTTTTAACAACATTACTTATAAAAATTATCACGTTTTGGGAAAATAAAACAAATAATTTCAATATTCGAATCTGAGTCATTATTATAAAAATCCATTTATCAATTCGAAGGGAAAAAACTATTCTTTAGTTCAGCTAGCTTCAATGTTTACTAAATTATACAATCCCATCATCCATCCACCATCGATGACCAAAACAGATCGCACAAAGCAGCCGTGTTGAAACACATGTCCCAAATGTGAAGATTAACCGTTTACTGGGAGTTTAACCCAACTCCAAGGGTAGTTTAGGCAGAACCGTATCTCTGTTATCGGTAGATTAACAGACATTGATATTAACAAATAATCTAAGCATAGAGGTTAAACTCTTTATTGCGGTTTAAACTGCCATTGATCTTATGGGCCTAAGTCATAAATCTCAGATAGAGATGACCATACCAAATTACCGTAAAAAAATATCGATAAAAGTTTAGTACACTATCGACATGGACGTATATAGTAAAAATATATAAGTATAGAATCAAGAATCAAAGCATTTATTACAAACATCAGGTGCACTATCAAGGTTTGGAGAAATCATAATATATAAGTTAACTAAAGTAGCTGTCAGCCTAAACTCATAGATTTGGTAATTATCCTATTTAGCGCGAGAGCAAAATTAATATGAAGGTAGGAATGTACTTTACCTGACATCATTTAAGGGGCGGGAGGAGGAGGGGAGGGGAGGACGGGAGGTGTAGAACTTCCCCCTTGAAGGAAAAGTTGCGAACCCCCCCCCCCCTTTGGAAGATATGACTATATTAAAATTCTGAGATTAAGTACTAAAAAATGTATCAATAATTCGATTTTAGGGGGGGAAAGGGTGGAAGAGGGGGGAAGGGGCAGAACCCTGTCGCAAAATCTGTACGTCGCGAACGTTTACTAACTACCTCTGTGCCAATTTTCAAGTTTGTAACAAAAATGAAAGGCTTTCGTACAAATACAAACTTGCAAGAGCCCTTAGACCTCCTGAATCCAGCCCTGTCACAAAATTCGTTCTTAGCGAACGTTTACTAAATACCTCTGACCCTAATTTCAAGTTTGTAGCAAAATTCACCACTAAAGGGGATGAAATGAGGGTTTAAAGTTTGGATAGTCATTATATTCGACATTTCACACAAGTACTTTTGTAAATGAATAAGTAAATACGAGTTTCAGGTTTTTCAAAATGCCACCCTAAGAGGGTGAAGTGGTAACAAAGCCTGAAAATCAATATGGTTTTTCGGGTTTTATAAATATGAATCCCTATTTCCCTTAGTTTCGCAATAACTTGAAAACGGGTGAACCGATTTGGTTTTTACTTTTTTGATGTCTTTTATGATAGAAAGGTTTTGAGCAAATAAAAGAAGTCTTTAACGCGGGCGAAGCCGCGGGGCACTTCTAGTTATCAATAATTATTAGACCGCACCTGTTGTGTTTTGAACTTGCAATGTTTTTGTACTTTTTGTTAGTGATGATGCGATCCAAAATAATGATATAGCACGGTTTCCTAGAAAATACCTATTCACTTACGGATTGACTTTTTAACCAATCAATCAAGATATATCGGATATATGGGATATATTAAGCTTTCGGCAAATGGAATGAAGGTTATATATCCCAAGATATAGATGTGTCCGGAGTTACCCAACCTTACAACAAACATATGCATAAGTACTATTATGCCATTAAAAATTATGCATTAACTGTTTGGTAAACTAAAGAACTACGTAGAATTTACGAAAACTTGAACAATTTTAATACTGGCTAAATACACTAATCGTGTGGAGCCATATTAAAACGTAGTTACTCTGTAGATCTCCACAAATGGTCTGTGGGATCAGGAGACACACTACATCCAAATTTACAAATTATACCTAATTGTAAAATGAATGTCGATAATATTCCTAGTTTATCGATATGTATCACTGCAGCAGAGGCGCAACACTAAATTCACGCAAAAACGGGATAGAACCATTAAAGATCGCCCGTGACAAAAAGAGATAGTGATTGAAGACAACTGCCGACCGACAAATATATCAAATATTTGTCGGTATATAGCAATACTGAGCTTTGCCTAAAATGTATTTTTGAAGATTAGATACATTTATTGACTTACCGTTGAAATGTTATACCGTTTGCTTTAAAATTTGAGTTTGTACTGGTTTTTCCACACCATCTTACACTACAAGGAGCCATCACAACGTACTTTTTAAGAAATTTAAGTATCTGCGCGCGGAGGTGTTTACAGGTCACACCGTACTGGTCGAAACACATCGCGTTTGTGGGCGTGGATTTATATAAGACTTATAAGTCCGATGATTTAGCGGAAAGTGCTCGCCTTTCAAGCGGGGTCATTGTTATAACGTCGATGATCGTGGTATACCCCATTCTTCATTATGGTGAAAGGAATGATCTCTGGCTTGGGGTTTATGGTTAGTTTTTTTCTTCGTAACCAAGGCAACTTTATAAAATGAGGCTAGGCTTGAGGTTGCTGCCAAAGAGTGGTGTTTTTTTTTTAAAGCTTACTAGCACTGTGGGTTGCACATTACTAGTGGTCTTTTTAACCCTCCAACTAAGCTAAATATGCTTGTGTCTGGAGTGGGTTCACGTCAATAATGCAATGGGTAGGGATCGAACTCACGACCTCTCGAGCGTTAGGCCGACACCTTAAACCGTTGTTCTATTGCTGCATTATGTGGCACAAGCTATATTTCCTTAAACTTTTTAATGGTTTACTCCCAATCGCCCCCACTATTTTAATTGACAGTTAATTAGAGCTTGTGTAACCGGGCCTTCACATTAGTACAGCGCTAGCAGTTGTAGGTAATTCTAAAATGTTTTGTTTATTTCAATATTGAGGATAACTGAATATTATTATATTTAGATGAATTTTTCTCTTTGTAACTTGCTAAGCCCGTCATGCATTTAAACATTGTTGTAATTATAATTTTGCTGGTCATAATTAAATGCTATGCTATGTATGTAATGTAAGATGTAAATATAAAAGTTTTTGAAATAATGATGTCTTAATTTACGAGTAAAACAATGATCCTTAGTAGTTGAATTTTAGTTTAAGAGTAACTTGTATAAATAAAATAGACATAGTTTGGTACATTTTTTAGCACATTGATTTATTTACATTACATTAAAGCCTAATCTTAATGAATATTTCCTATCACTTTATACAGTTAATAAACAGATCAATATTACAAATTTATCAAAAAAAGTTTTCTTAAAATCAATCTCCCACCAAAATCCTATTCTTTTTTGATTTATTTACTTTAACTTAGTGTAACGTAGCAGTAATGTTATTTATTAATAGAAAACTGAATAGTGCGTAAAATAAAAGAGTTCTTTACTGAAAAACTTATTTTATTTCTTAAAAATAACTTAGTGACTAAATACAACAAATTTTAACATTTCCTTTCCTATATAAATTTCAAGAAGTGTTAGACTTTAGTTAAATATTTCTTTATAAGATTCAACGTCCAAACTGGTTGGTCTCTGGGAACCATATGACCCGCATCCCTGACTAGGATCTCCGTGAGGTTTCCAGCTGTCTTCACGTACCCCGCAATATCCCGTCCAACTCTCCAAATATTTCTCGGAGCTTTCTTATACTCCTCCGATGCTGAGAATGTTAACTTGCCCAGAAAATTCTCAGTCAATGGATATGCTACTATAATGTCTAATTGTCCATTATAAAATACAATGCGGTAGTGATCCAGAAGCTTCGATATTACCGGGGCAACAGATTTCAACATGTCAAAAGCTAAATTCAATGCCGCCAAAGTTCCATCGTTAAATGTGCAATTGCCGACATGGATGCTGTTTCTCACTGTAACATTTTCGAGAAGATTTTGGAAGACGGAAACATCAATATCAGATTCTGGTTCTAAAAAGTTGTAAGCATTGTCCAATCCTGTGAGTGAGCTGAATAAGGAATCGTTGTAAATGTTCCCATCCATCAATTGATCCATTAAAATATCTGCTTCCAATAAATTATCGTTTTTGATTTCAAGAGCTATTTGTTTCTGATATTTCAAGAACATTTTCAATCCATTATCATCTAGTAATCCATGCTGGTACAAATAATTTCCATAGTCCAATTGGTTCACCGGGTCACAGTAGCCGTTTCCTATCGCCATGCCCTTGAGATTGATCTTTAGATAGTTATGAACAGTGTCAGCATTCATTTTATGTATTTGCATGCCTAAGGATGGTATGTATTTGCCAGCATAAGACTCCCCTGTGATGTAAAAGTCATTATTTCTAAGATATGGAAATAGTAGGAAGAATTGATGTACACTGCTATAGAGACTGGTGGCAATGCATTGTTCATTCTTGCAGTAGCCATCATCTGTGTCCGTGAAGCTGAAGCCCGCTCCCACCGGGTTGTCTATGAAGATCAGGTGATGGTCCAGTGCCCAATGGTACTTTCTCAAAGCGAGCCCTTTTTTTGTAGCCACTAATGGACCGTTCTCAGTAAAAAGTCCAAAGAGCGAGGTGCCACCGGGCCCGCCCTGGAGCCATAATATCACCGGCGCGTTTTTCCTCTTGGAAAATGGAGGAAAATACCAGAAGTAATGATTGGATTTAGAAATATCGTCTACAGTAAAAAAGCCGGCATGACTTCTAAATCCCATGTTTTCTGTGATCGGCACTCGAGATAATTTCTGTGCCATTTTTATGGAGCCGTTGCGAAGATACGGCGTCAACATCAGAGGTTCGCCGGCGTCGCCGGATACATCTCCTGTCTTGAGCCGGGGGTACACTTTGAGGAAGGAAAACGAGTTTCCGTGGTTGACCAACGACAGAAATGCCAACGAATACAAAGTTAAGCTCGTGAACTGATAAACCATTTTATTTTTCTTAAATTGTATTAGTTAATTGATCTTTTTTATAAATATATTTCACTATTTGTTATTTTTATTTTATATTATCAACATTTTTGAAACGTATTTGTTTACTAACCACTTAACCACAGATTACCATATTATAAGATAAATTTACTAAGATCACAGAATAAGAAAAGATGCTACGCATACTACTAACTAAGGGGCCTTATTCACGATCCATCCCGGCTGTACGTCAAGGCCGCGGCGCTGGATGTAGCATACTGACTATCATGCGCACATCAAGCGAGCAGAGTTAACTGAACGAAAAATATTTTAAATTATATATGTATATTATATGCATATCTGGTCCTCGTTTCTCCAGTTTGACCCGACTTGTCGTGTTCTCATAAATGTTTTTCAAAATATTTATGTATTTCTCGTGTATATTACATTTGTTGAGGGCTTTCCAAATACCAATTCGTAGGGGAGTAAGACAGGGGGATCCTCTATCACCAAACTCTTTATAGCGGTACTGCAACACATTTTTGACCATTTCGACTGGAAATCAGAAGGAATCAGAATAGCGGGAGGTCGACTTACCCACCTAAGATTCGCGGACGACATCGTTCTATTCGCTGAAACAAGCAAGAAACTGGAACACATGATTTGCACATTAAATGAGGAAAGTGAAAAAATAGGTCTTAAAATGAACGAAAGTAAGACGAAAATAATGACAAATAGCAATGAAAACACAATTAATCTGAATGGCAAGCCACTAGAATACGTAAATACCTACATTTATTTAGGAAAACAAATATCATTCAGGAACAAAAACGAGGAAGAAGTAGTTGAACGCCGAGTAAATATGAGCTGGAATAAATACTGGTCTCTCAAAGAAATCCTGAAAGGCGACTTCTCTCTTCACCTAAAGAAAAACATTCTGGAAACCTGCATACTGCTGATTCTGACATATGGATACCAGACATGGACATATAATCCAGACTAATATTATACAGAGAAAACGTTTTTAAACGAGTTCAACTTTCGAGATGTTTAATCACGCATTAAGTGCATCTGTTTCAATATCGCGAAAAATATAGTTTGCGCGATGCAGGATCTCATACATTTACGTTCACTGTCCATCTGCACGACGTTCGCGGTGGTGGGGGTGCTCGCTGGATGCAAAATCGGTCGTGCAAGTCTAGCAAACAATTAATAATAATTATCGACGTACGTCAAGTCTATTCACGGAACTTTTGCATCGTGCATGTCCTTGGCGGGACGTACAGCAAAATGGATCGTGAATAAGGCCTTTAACATCCGTAGAGGGCGTAAAGGGAAAATTAAATAGATAGAAGATATGAGTGTATGCATATGTGTATGCGAATGAAATAGCTATAGAGATATAATCCGACTAAAATGATGAACACCCTGACGTGATACACTGATACATTTCAGGCATTATGTATGCCTGAAATGTTATACTTGACACTGGCTAAATACAGTAATCATGTGGAGCCATAATGAAACGGCTAAATAAATCAGCTAATAAAAAAGTGGCTGTGACAATTGACATACGGATCGACAGAAGGGCTTCGTTCACGTCCTCCGGAGAAGAATTTTTGGTTGTTTTGCAACTCGCTCGAAGGTCCGACGACCACGGGTGTTTTTCACTCAAATTGTGACTTTGACATTTTGCGCAGACTCGAATTTCGAGGTTATGTTCATTTATTTTTCTATTTCTAAACATTTTCCGTTTGTTTTTACGATTAATGTCTCGTCATGTCACGTCTTGGTCTCGAAAATGCAAATTCCTTCTGATCCCCTTAATCTGTAAAAATATCCCGCCAAATTTACTGGCACAAACGTCAGAGCGTTTTTTAACCATCGAATTTATTGGTTAAAACGTTGCAACCGGAGTGAAACAACCGAGGTCGTGAACGACACAGTTGCTGCAACCGAGTGCGACGCTCGGAGGACGTGAACGGAGCCCAGGGCTTCGTTCACATCCTCCGGAGAAGGTTTTTTGGTTGTTTTGCAACTCGCTCGAAGGTCCGGAACGACCACGGGTGTTTTTCACTCTAATTGTGACTTTGATATTTTGTGGACACTCGAATTTCGAGGTTATGTTAATTTATTTTTCTTTTTCTGAATATTTTTCGTTTGTTTTTACGATTAATGTCTCGTTATGTTACGTCTTGGTCTCGAGAATGCCAATGTGATCCAATTCCCTTAATCTGTAACAAAATTACAGCTTTTCCCGCCAAATTTTATGTCACAAACGTCAGAGCGTTTTTTAACCATCGAATTTGATGGTTAAAAAGTAGGTCGTAAAAGCCCAGAGCAGACAGAAAATGACATCACAGAGTACTGAATCATTCTACTAAGTTATAAGAGTAGGCACTTCCCTACATTGCTGATACCAGAATTATGAACGTACTCTGTAGTCAACCTAACAACGGAAAGTTTTATTTACACAATAACTATTATATATTATGTTTCTTTGAAGTGTTTCACACTTTATATTTTTTGTAAATTGTTAAACACAATCCAAAATTTCATCGTACCGACGGGACTTGAACCCGCAACCTCCGGAATAACATGTTCCGGTGCTTTGCCAATTAAGCCACGGTGCGAAGTATCGTTACGACGAAATTAGTGGATTGCATTTGTTAACCCAAATTATGCATTGGTGGCGCCATCTATGACTACTTATTACGTAAGTTAATCATTCGGAAGAATACATTACAGTTTTCAAATCCGACGAGAGATGTTGCACTGCGTAAATCAAATATTATGTTTCTTTGAAGTGTTTCACACTTTATATTTTTTGTAAATTGTTAAACACAATCCAAAATTTCATCGTACCGACGGGACTTGAACCCGCAACCTCCGGAATAACATGTTCCGGTGCTTTGCCAATTAAGCCACGGTGCGAAGTATCGTTACGACGAAATTAGTGGATTGCATTTGTTAACCCAATTATGCATTGGTGGCGCCATCTATGACTACTTATTACGTAAGTTAATCATTCGGAAGAATACATTACAGTTTTCAAATCCGACGAGAGATGTTGCACTGCGTAAATCAAATATTATGTTTCTTTGAAGTGTTTCACACTTTATATTTTTTGTAAATTGTTAAACACAATCCAAAATTTCATCGTACCGACGGGACTTGAACCCGCAACCTCCGGAATAACATGTTCCGGTGCTTTGCCAATTAAGCCACGGTGCGAAGTATCGTTACGACGAAATTAGTGGATTGCATTTGTTAACCCAATTATGCATTGGTGGCGCCATCTATGACTACTTATTACGTAAGTTAATCATTCGGAAGAATACATTACAGTTTTCAAATCCGACGAGAGATGTTGCACTGCGTAAATCAAATATTATGTTTCTTTGAAGTGTTTCACACTTTATATTTTTTGTAAATTGTTAAACACAATCCAAAATTTCATCGTACCGACGGGACTTGAACCCGCAACCTCCGGAATAACATGTTCCACTTTTCCATGAAACACTTCAAAGAAACATAATATTTGATTTACGCAGTGCAACATCTCTCGTCGGATTTGAAAACTGTAATGTATTCTTCCGAATGATTAACTTACGTAATAAGTAGTCATAGATGGCGCCACCAATGCATAATTGGGTTAACAAATGCAATCCACTAATTTCGTCGTAACGATACTTCGCACCGTGGCTTAATTGGCAAAGCACCGGAACATGTTATTCCGGAGGTTGCGGGTTCAAGTCCCGTCGGTACGATGAAATTTTGGATTGTGTTTAACAATTTACAAAAAATATAAAGTGTGAAACACTTCAAAGAAACATAATATTTGATTTACGCAGTGCAACATCTCTCGTCGGATTTGAAAACTGTAATGTATTCTTCCGAATGATTAACTTACGTAATAAGTAGTCATAGATGGCGCCACCAATGCATAATTGGGTTAACAAATGCAATCCACTAATTTCGTCGTAACGATACTTCGCACCGTGGCTTAATTGGCAAAGCACCGGAACATGTTATTCCGGAGGTTGCGGGTTCAAGTCCCGTCGGTACGATGAAATTTTGGATTGTGTTTAACAATTTACAAAAAATATAAAGTGTGAAACACTTCAAAGAAACATAATATTTGATTTACGCAGTGCAACATCTCTCGTCGGATTTGAAAACTGTAATGTATTCTTCCGAATGATTAACTTACGTAATAAGTAGTCATAGATGGCGCCACCAATGCATAATTGGGTTAAC
This sequence comes from Cabera pusaria, assembly GCA_954871355.1. Lineage (NCBI taxonomy): Eukaryota > Metazoa > Arthropoda > Insecta > Lepidoptera > Geometridae > Cabera > Cabera pusaria. Next base: position 1,842,481 of record OX940906.1, on the reverse strand, counting down.
AAATGCAATCCACTAATTTCGTCGTAACGATACTTCGCACCGTGGCTTAATTGGCAAAGCACCGGAACATGTTATTCCGGAGGTTGCGGGTTCAAGTCCCGTCGGTACGATGAAATTTTGGATTGTGTTTAACAACTATTATATAATCTGTGGTATTATGCTTATACAATATACATTTATTTTTACAGCGTTGGTTGGTACAAAGTACGTTCATAATTCTGAGTTATTAAATTATGTATGCAGTGTTGCGGGACTGAGTGACTGAATGACATGACCCCCCGTGTACACTGATGCGAATGAATGTAATTTACTCTAGATTTAGAGTAAAATTGAGGTGACAGGGTAATTTTTAGGGTAAATAATTGTTTAGGGTAATCTTTAGGGTAATCAAATCCGGCTTTAAGTATAAGGCACAATTCCGTTCTTTAGGGTAATCAAATCCGGCTTTAAGTATAAGGCACAATTCCGTGAACGTACCCACAGAGTGCGGTTTTTGTCATTTTTAAATAATTAAAAAAAAATATATGAGAGTTTAGGGTATTTTTTCTAAGAAACTGCAAATCTAGGGTAAAAGATGATGGAAACTAGGGTAAAGTGAAAAATAGACCTGGCAATACTGCCCGTGTATATATTGTTCTGTGGACATGACAATCATGACATGACGAATCTCTAAGGTAAGGGTTCCGTTCCGTTTTTTGCCATTCAGCTACGGAACCCTAAAAATGGGAAATAAAAAACAGAACGAATTTATATCTAAAATTTCAGAGCAACGTCATAACGCTTTAATTATAGACAAGTATATAATCAAAGGTCATATGCAGAATTGGATCAGTCATTCTCAATTTCTCATTCAATTGTTTCGTTTCATTATTGTAGCATAGCAAGTAGCAACGCTACCGGCGAGGGCTCGTTTCGCAATGACGCGTATTTTGGTTGCCCTAGTTGTTTTGCAGTTATTTTCTGCAGAAGGAGTCCTTCATCGATATCCGGAGATTAAGCTCGGTCGACGTGATGTAGGCGACGCTGGCGAGCCCCTGTTCCTGACGCCGTATGTTGAAGGCGGGAACATCACTGAGGGCCGGCGGCTCGCGCGCGTTCCCTTCACGGAGAGTCTACGCATCAAGAGCTTCGCCGGATATTTCACGGTAAACAAGACCTATGATTCTAACCAGTTCTTCTGGTACTTCCCGGCGATGGTCCCGCAGGCTAAGGACGCTCCGGTCATCGTGTGGCTCCAAGGAGGCCCGGGAGCAACGTCCCTGTACGGTCTCTTCACTGAGAACGGCCCGCTCAGAGTCAGAAAAGGTAAATTCGAGAGGAGGAAATACAACTGGGCACTGAGCCACCACCTCATCTACATCGACAACCCCGTGGGCACCGGGTTCAGCTTCACCAAGGATCCTAAAGGTTACTGCACCGATGAGACTCAAGTCGGCGAGCAACTGTACTCCACTTTGACACAGTTCTTCCAACTGTTTCCGGAACTGCAGAAGAACAAATTCTTTGTAACGGGGGAGTCCTATGGAGGCAAGTATGTACCGGCTTTAGCTTACACTATTCATAAGAAAAATCCTACCGCTAAAGTCAAAATTAACATGAAAGGCATCGCTATTGGAAATGGTCTCAGTGATCCGGAGCATCAAATGGTTTATGGGAAATATTTGTATCAGCTTGGTCTCATTGATGGAAACCAACAGAAGATCTTTCAGGATTACGAAGTGAAGACCATCAACTTCATACAGCAACAAAAATGGGACGATGCTTTTGATACATTCGATACACTTCTGAATGGAGATATGACTGGCAGTAAGAGCTTGTTTGCCAACATGACAGGTTTTGATTTCTACTTCAACTACTTGCACACGAAGGACTACACCGCATACGAAGACTTCGGACCCATGTTACAGAAGAGCAATGTGCGTAAATCTATCCACGTTGGTGACTTGGAATTCCATAATGGAACTGAAGTAGAAAAGCATTTAAAGCAAGACGTCATGAAGTCCGTGGCCCCTTGGATATCAGAGTTATTAGACCACTATTACACGGTTATATACAACGGGCAACTCGACATCATTGTCGCGTATCCTTTGACTGTCAATTACCTGAATAATCTCAATTTTACTGGAGCTGAGGAGTACAAGACAGCAAAGAGATACATCTGGAAGGTGGACGGAGAAGTGGCCGGTTATGTCAAACAAGCAGGTAAGCTTGTTGAGATCTTGGTCAGAAATGCGGGACATATGGTGCCTGGAGACCAGCCCAAGTGGGCACTGGACCTGATCACCAGATTTACCCACGAGAAGACATTCACACACCCTAAGAAACCTCATTTAGGTTACTAAACATATTTTAAAAGTCTAAGGTCAGGGAAAACATTCAATGTGACTTATGTATTTTAAGAATAACTAGTTTTTAATTGCTCACAAAGAAGTTGTATACCTGTTTTTAATAATTATATTAAAATGTCTTTTCTTTTTATAGTTCATATTTTCCATCCAACCGAATTTTGTCCTGGAAGAATCAGAATCAGAAAATATTTAATGCATAACTGTGTTATCAAGATGGTTACATGTTAATTAGTTTCAACAGCTTGCCCATTTTGAGCGTGCAAATAATAAAGAGAAGACTTTGTGACAGATGTAGGTACATTTGATGATTTCTTTTGTGATGTACCTAGGTTAGTGTCTACATTCATCTTACAGTAAAGTGTGTATACTATACTCAATAAATTTTAGCATATTAATTATATTAATAATTATAAGCACAGAATAATAATAGTAAGTACTACGTAATATTTAAGTTAGTGTATTGAAAAGGTACATATCGGAGCTAAAAATCTACATATATATATATTTTTTATGTGGTAGTTTTATGTACCTACCTAACTGTGCATAATATATTTTAAAAAATGCAATAATCGCAATAAAACCTGCTCAGGTGTTTTAGATGATTCATGTTAAACAATGTAAATGATTAATGTCTAAAGTGACATTTTTAACTTTACTGTACATATATCAATGTGAATAATGTGTAGTTACGTTTAATGAAATCATATTTAATGAAGTTTTATTGTTACCATACATACTACACATATTTATGTAATAAAATAGATAAGAAATAACTTCTATTGTTTTATTTATTACCTATTATTGTACCTAAGTACCTATTTTAAGTTAATGATTCAATATATGATCTTAATTTTTTTGTTTTTTTTTGTTTTGCTTGTTATGTGTCTTGTTACGATTATCATGGAATAAGGCATTGTGTTATCTGGGATAATAAGTTAAAATATAACATACCTACATATATGCCCAATAAGTAGACTCTTAGTAAATTCTTTATTGTACCACCTCTATAAAGCATAACAAAGACTAGCTATCTTGGTAACTATAGTGTTACAATAGGCCTTAACGCTAATAGCGAGACTCTAAAACATTTGTCGGTGGTTTTTAACAAAACATACTAATGTGCTATATATAATAAACAATATAGGTACTAAATTTACTTACCATCTAAATACCTACACTAATCTAGTCTAGCTAAACGATTTTCGTATTACTTACTTAAAAACTATTACATTTTATACACCTATTATCAATATCATAAGTAGGTAGGTACCTCACCGTAAATCAAATATCGAAAGACGGTACTGACACGAGGCTTTTTTAACCGACTTCAAAAAAAGGAGGAGGTTTCTCAATTCGACCGTATATATATATATATATATTTTTTTTTTTTTTTTTTTTTTTTTTTTTTATGTTTGTTCGCGGATAACTTCGTCGTTTATGAACCGATTTAGATTATTCTTTTTTTGTTCGAAAGGAGATATCCCAAGTGTGGTACCATGGTAATTTTATCGAGGTATGATAAGTATCTCCAGAGATATTGAGATAAACATCTCAAAATTGGTACTGAAAATGAATAGCGCGGCATTGAAGTCGGTTGTTTTTTAGTTTTTAAACGATATTATTGAGACCAAATCTCAATCCATACACCTACATTACGTGTCTGTCGAGTGTCGACAAAACTATTCCCCTCTTTCCTCTTTCGAATCGGCTGGGCTCCGTTCACGACCTACGCTCGGAGTGCAACCAAACTCTCTAACCTCTACCACATTTACATTCGCGTACGAGCCGCGAGGCGAGGGACGAGGCGAGGGGCGAGGTGCGAGTGTGAACAGACGCTCGTAGCTCGCCTCGTCCCTCGCCTTGTCACTCGCGGCGCTCGCGTCCGGAGCGGTTTTTGGGGCACGAGTCAAAAGGACCTCGCGTCGCATGCGAGTGGAAACAGGCAACTCATTTACCATCGATCAACACGAGCCTCGCACGAGGAACGAGCGAGCCACGAGGCGAGGGACGAAACGCGTGAGTGTAAAGCCGGTATAACTCGTTTAGCGAATGTGACGCTCTGAGGTCGTGAACGGGGTTAGAGCGTTTGGTTGTATTCAGAGCGTAGGTCGTGAACGCAGCCTTGGCACCAGCAGGGCTTCTCACAATGATTTGGATTCGGAAACTGCCTCTCCTTCGTCTTGTGTCCTTGTAAAAAAATTCTACTCTGATCGGTAACTATGATACTTCTATACGAAAAAACCGGCCAAGTCGAGTTGGACTCGCCCACCGAGGCTTCCGAACCAACGTTAGTACATACCAATTTAGCTAGACCTCTAAATAGAATGAGCGCTGATATAACTCAGAGGCCTATAATCAGAAAACATTCCGCGACTACATAGCTCACGGAAATTCAATGACGCTTCCGAATACGTTAAACTCGGCGATCGATTGGTGTCATACATTTGTTCAGTGGGTGGTTCAAGTATCGCCTAGCGTGTTTACCATCTTCATTTAGCGTGTTTACATCATCGCTCACCACCAGGCGAGATAATGGTCAAACGATTAAAAAATATATTTGGAGATACTTATCACATCTTTAAAATATGATAATATTTAAATGGGACTACGTTAGTAGGGTTCATGCTACCAATGAATAGACTCCAGTGGCGTAGCGTGCCTTGGCGGGGCCTCGTATAAAAATTTGTTTGGAGGCCCTTATGAAGGGTAAAGTTTTCGCACAAAAGAAAAAAAATGTTTGCTTAAAATTTCAAGCAAACATTTTTTTCATAATCATAATTATGATAAAATTAAAAGAAATATTTATTCATCATCATCATCTGTCACTTTTTCCAAAACTTTTACAAACAATTCAAATTTATTAGTTTTTACTTACGCACATCGGGGGCTCCCGTGGCCCCCGTATAATTGATACAGCAGATACGGCGGTAGCTACGCCCCTGCAAGAATCATTACAATCGGTTCATAATTGCCGAAGTAATTGCGTAATAAAGAAAACAGACGAATTGAGAACCTTTCCGTTTTGGAAGTTGTTAAAAAATTACATATTAGGTACCACACAGCACACTACCTACTTAGCTTCCAGGTTGATTTTGATAGGTTTATTCCCAATGACCCCTACTAAAACGGGCACCAGTGGGGGACGTTAGGACCAATTATTAATATTTGTGCCAATGACAGCCATTGGTGGTTGATACAAGCTTTAGTTGTCTTGTCAGCAGTTATTTGAGTCATGCTATTGTTCAGTTCTTGAAACCAAAACAGAATAACAGAACCCCAGCCATATATTACATAACAACTGTATAAACAGATTGCTTTGTGTCAATGCAATATTTTTTAATCTCATGTAGGTAGTATAAAGTAATTATGACTTTTTTGCTGTAGAACCTAAAATGAATCATCATTATCTGCTGGTATCAGTCCACTGCTGGACGTAGGCCTGTCCCAAGACACGCCACTGAGCCTGATCTTCGGCTGTTTCCAGTCACTGATCCCACTTTAGTCCACCTACTTACAGTGAGGGCATGCTACGCTATGTTCCACGTTTACGTCTCCACTCTAGAACCAGAAAATCATGAATTTTATAAAATAATAAATTACCTAATTCTATTCTGCTCCTAATGGTTACTTTACAGTAAGTGTAGTATTATTAATTGGTATAGGCTTGCTTAGGCATAGTTTTACAATATGGATTGTATAACTGTGGTGTCAGGTCTGTGAGCAACAGACCTGAAATCATGCTAAGCTACCTCGAAAAGTAATACAATCCTTATTTAAAGGGTACCTCCAAAATAATAGGCAGAAATCACAATTATCAAATGTCGGTTTTAATTAAGTGTATCCTAGAATTAATTTGTATTTGGACATAAGCTTGATGCCTCCATGTACAATACAACGCAGACTATCTTAGCATAGGTTGACTTACAATTATGTATAAACAGTAACACTCATTGTTAGAGGCAGAGATCTGCACAATATCTCAAAAGGAATGGAAAAGATAAATTTTAAATCTATCGACCCTCGATATAAGTAGAGAGCTCAATTTCTTCCGGAAGCTCCGTGATGTTAACGTCGAAGCGGTCTTGAACTTCGTTCAGGATCTTAGCGTCATTTTCATCTGATACCATTGTGATGGCGAGGCCCTTGGTACCGAAACGACCAGCGCGGGCAACCCGATGCAAGTATGTGTCAGAATCTTCTGGCATGTCATAGTTGAAAACAATGTTCACTCGCTCAATATCCATTCCTCTTCCGAACAAGTTAGTTGCTACCAAGATACGCTTCTGGAAGTCTTTGAACTGCTGATAGCGGGACAGACGCTCATCTTGAGTCATACTCCTGTGAATACCGATGGCGGGGAAGTTCTGGTCTGTTAGAAGTTGAGCTAGAGCAATGCATCTTTGCACCGACTTGACAAATATCACAACTTGGTTAAATTCGAGAACATCAAGGAGCTCAAACAGTTTCTTATTCTTTTCATTCTCCTTCAGTTTGACGTAGTGCTGCTGTAGGCCGTGCAGGGTCAGCTTGGCTTCGTCGTCCACATACACCTCCATGGGGTCTTGCATGAACTTTTTGCACACCGGTCGGATCTCTTTGCTGAGTGTGGCGGAGAACATCATCACCTGCTTGCCGTGGGGAGTGTTGCGGAAGATCTCTTGCACGTCGCGTCTCATGTCCAGAGATTCTAACATTTTGTCGCACTCGTCAAGGATGAAATGCTTCAAGTGCTTTAGATTCAGTTTCTTACTGTTGACTAGTGCAAGGATCCTGCCCGGGGTGCCGACGACGATGTGCGGGCAAGCAGTCTTCAACACCTCCTCGTCCTTCTGGATGGGCATACCCCCGAAGAACACCGACACTCGCACCCCTGCCATGTATTTGGAGAATCGCTCGTATTCTTTGCTGATCTGGAAAGCTAACTCTCGCGTGTGACACATCACGAGCCCGTAGACGTGGTTCTCCGAAGGCTCCAGCTGTTGCAGAGTGGCCAAAACGAAAACAGCGGTTTTGCCCATACCGGATTTCGCTTGGCACAAGATATCCATACCGAGTACGGCTTGCGGGATGCACTCATGTTGTACTTCAGACGGGTGCTCGAAACCGCAGTCTACGATCGCGCGTAATATCTCGGGCTTCAGCAGAAAATCACGGAAGCCGGAGCTGTGGATTGATACGTAGGAACCCTTAACCTCTTTCTTAGGCGCCGCTTCCGTTGCTCCCTCCGCGGTCTGTTGTTCCGCTTGCTCTTCGTCTTCGTAGTCGAGAAGGTCATCGTTGTCCGCCATTATTTGGAGAAGTTATTTGTGATGAGCTTCTACAGAACCGTATTAAACAGCACGTGAAATATATTTTGAAATATCAATTCCCAACAACAATGGCGGCTAGAAAATTTGGCGTCAATTTTGTTTTTTTTTGTGAGTGTAGTGAATGAATGAATCCCACAGGCAATAAAATAAAAAAAAAGCATGCTTGATCTTCTCCGAAGTACTTGATGGAAATAAATAGCATAAGATTTTCTATCTCACGTTCATTTTACTTGTGTGATAAAGATGCAACATATTTGAATATTGATAAAAATAAAACAGCTACTCGACACCAGATGACGCTATGCAAAATATTTCAAATTACAAGAAATAATTCCAATTGCATTCGCTATTAACTTGTGACGCTTTTTTTTGATGCTGAACATTTTTAGACGTAATACATATATAGGTTAGTTTGTTTAGTTTTCTTTGCGAAGATATTTCTTATATCATTACGTACGGGGTTGTATTATTTTTTATAATAAAAATGCCAATTCGATGAAATGTGTTACTTTCAAATATTTTGCCAAACATACCTTCTAATTCTGCTGTTCCACGAAAATAAAATTATTTTACAAGCTTTTATTTAACTTGCAATGTTTATATGTACCTATGTACATATAGTCGGTTTAAATGAGATGGTGGTCAAACGCTAGCCTATATATGATAAAAAAACCGGCCAAGTCGAGTTGGACTTGGCTTCCGTACCAACTTCTCAAACTAGGTTAACAGACAAACTTAACTTTTAGTTCGATCCCTAGAAAATGTATTGCACCAACCACAAATAATGTATTGCACCAACCACAAATAATAAGTTTGTATTAGTAAATTAACTTTTTTTTATCTTACTAAATGTCTGTACTGTTATCTTACTACATATGTAGGTACGGTTTTCCGATTTATTCCTATATAAGTGCTCCAACACCTTGCTTCTTGCCGTATTTCATGATTCTAAGTCAAGGGAAGTACCCTATAGGTTTTGATTCCCTTGTGAAATCGCTAAATATACGAGTAAGTCATATCTTATGATCGCGTTTACTTTACAGCAGTGTTTTCAACCTTTTTCATGACGTGCCCCCTTACTTTTAACTATAAAAAAAAAATCGCGCCCCCCTACTTGTACTGTTTATAACCTGTATTTTAGTATATTACTAGCTTTTGTGTAGTATATTACTTACCCGCGGCTTCGCTTGCGTGGCCTACTGGAAACAAATTACATATTTCTTTTTAGGAACTAATATGAGTATGCGCTCTCACTCTCGCCCTCTCCTCTCTCGTTTTTTTCATTTACTGAGGCTTTGCGACTCCCCTCATTATGTTTCATTATTTCACAATTTTTTGGATAAAAATTGTCTGAAGTACTGAAACATGCACTGGGTCGCGGGTGCACGTAATAGTACGGTTGGCAACCCTACATTAATAAGGGGAATTAAACATGTGTTTTAAGTGTGACGTACGACGTCTAGATGAAAGCTGTAATACCTTTGTTTTTTTTTTGTAAATTCAAAGCAATAAGTTATGTTTCTGTTATATCTATAATAATTTTTATTGAATATGATCTATTTAATGTTATTTGACGTGTGTAAGTGCAAATTTTTAATTTGCCCATATACTGAATAAATGCTTTGACTTTTGACTTTTGACCCCGCAACCCCCTCATAGAGCCTCATAAGCCCACACGTTGAAAAACACTGCTTTACAGGTTTTAATTTTTTACAGCCAAACGATATACCGTAGATCCAAGATATTCTGACAACTATAAAATGACCAATTTTTGTAAAATTTTTGTGGTTGGCTATGACTGTGGAAAATTTGTTTTTGCAAATTAACAACACTGATCATTATCAGTGTTGTTAATTTATTATTATATTGATTTTCATGCATTCATGTCAATATACATTTTAATTATTTTTATTTTATTTTAGTAAAATTAAAAGTATGATCAACGACCTGAACTTGTGAAGCCTCGTGGAGGGCTTGACGATGAAATAAGCTAAGCCATGGCAAGATATAACTGTGAAGCCAAGCTTATGACAACGTTATGCACTAACATAATCCTGCATCATGACTATGTTACGCCTATGTAACGTAGTTTAGACATTGACGGAGTTAATTGTTAAACACAATCCAAAATTTCATCGTACCGACGGGACTCGAACCCGCACCCCCCGGATTACACGTCCAGGTACTCTGCCAATTAAGCCACGGTTCGATCCATCGATACGACGAAATTAGTGGATTGCATTGGTTAACCCAATTATGCATTAAAAAAAATAAAAAATAAATAATAATAATTTATTTGGAATCAAAAGCTACAAAATATGTACAGAAGAAAATAATGTTCACAATAATAGTTGTTGACAGACAGTGGATTGCATTTTTGCTAACCCAATTATGCATTGGTGGCGCCATCTATGACTACTTATTACGTAAGTTAATCATTCGGAAGAAATCATTACAGTTTTCAAATCCGACGAGAGATGTTGCACTGCGTAAATCAAATATTATGTTTCTTTGAAGTGTCACACACTTAATATTTTTGTAAATTGTTAAACACAATCCAAAATTTCATCTTACCGACGGGACGCTAACCCGCACCCCCCGGATTACACGTCCAGGTGCTCTGCCAATTAAGCCACGGTTCGATCCATCGATACGACGACATTAGTGGATTGCATTGGTTAACCCTATTATGCATTGGTGGCGCCATCTATGACTACTTATTACGTAAGTTAATCATTCGGAAGAAATCATTACAGTTTTCAAATCCGACGAGAGATGTTGCACTGTGTAAATCAAATATTATGTTTCTTTAAAGTGTCACACACTTAATATTTTTGTAAATTGTTAAACACAATCCAAAATTTCATCGTACCGACGGGACGCGAACCCGCACCCCCCGGATTACACGTCCAGGTGCTCTGCCAATTAAGCCACGGTTCGATCCATCGATACGACGAAATTAGTGGATTGCATTGGTTAACGCAATTATGCATTGGTGGCGCCATCTATGACTACTTATTACGTAAGTTAATCATTCGGAAGAAATCTTTACAGTTTTCAAATCCGACGAGAGATGTTGCACTGCGTAAATCAAATATTATGTTTCTTTGAAGTGTCACACACTTAATATTTTTTAACAATTTACAAAAATATTAAGTGTGTGACACTTCAAAAAAACATAATATTGATGGAGTTGATATTGAATATGTCCATGAGTAGGAGCTACGATGAGGAGGGCCACTGTAAAATGCGCACGACGAGATTTAAACCCACACGACACATGAATACAATAAAACAACAAAATTGAGACTTCAAAAATTACTTGTTTATTGTTAAAACTAGAAATCTACTTACAGCTAAGCGTCAGCATCTCTAAACTTTAAACAAAACTACATTCTTAAATAAACTAGGTGTACTACTAGTAAACTAGGTGTACTACTAGTAAACTAGGTGTACTACTAGTAAACTAGGTGTACTACTAGTAAACTAGGTGTACTACTAGTAAACTAGGTGTACTACTAGTAAACTAGGTGTACTACTAGTAAACTAGGTGTACTACTAGTAAACTAGGTGTACTACTAGTAAACTAGGTGTACTACTAGTAAACTAGGTGTACTACTAGTAAAAAACTAATTTTTACAAAATTATTAAAATCATGTACCTACCTAAGTGGCTGACAAATCTAGCCGATAAAGCGCACGTAGCTTTGCTCTTTGAATCTGCGTTTGTTCGCCTGCGAACGTTGTCAATATAATGCATATGACGCATTGGGAACCTTTCCGTGAGCATATTGTTAGCTAAGCGCAAAATTCCTCGCGCGTTTTTCTGCTAGAATTGTCATAAGCCTACTTAAATTATTAGATAAGTTTTAACTGAAATTTAACAATGTCTTATTTTACGTGACGACAAATCTTGGTTTAAAAATATTCTGATATAGTATCTACTGAATCTAACGACTAGCGATGTCAAATAACAACTAAAGCTGGATCAGATAAGATCGTTAAAAAACTAAAAGAACCGACTTCAAATGCCGCGCTATTAATTTTCAGTACCAAGTTTGAAGTTTTTATCTCCAAATCTCTGAATATACTTATCAGATATCGATGAAATGACTATGGTACTATTCCAGGGATATCTCCTTTCCAACAAAAAAAGAATCATCCATATCGGTTCATAAACGACGAAGTTATCTGCGAACAAACTTAAAAAAATATTTAAAAAATGTTTACGGTCTATTTGAGAAACGTCCTTTTTGAAGTCGGTTAAAAATAATATCTAGAGGTCATGAGGACTTTTGTAACATTGTGATTATTCATAATTTCCTATAGTATGAAATGTGGGTTATTTTTCTTAAAACATAGAGTTCGCTATGTAATGTAGCCTAAAAGGTCATCATGGTCTTAACTGATACATTTTTAGCATCAAAGATTCTAGTTTAGTTCATTCGATTTGAAAAAAGTAGCTGATAGTAGCTGCGAGTACAAGCACATGAGTAAAGAACCGTTTCTTTACTTACGTGATACAAGTAGGTACCTACCATCACACAATTTATAACAGGTTGTTTTCAAACTTCGGTAAACTGAAAAATCCAAAGACGTAAAAAGATGGTGTACTGCAGATGTTTTGACAAATTCAATTTAATCAGTACGCTCTAATAAGGTTGTAATTACAATTCTACAAAGTAATTGCTTTGTAGAATAAAACGGCCCAAACGAAAGGCACACGAGTGGGGGTGTCCTTGTCTAACAACCTGCTAGTGCTTTATATGTTCTATACTATATGTATAGTATATAATATAATATATATATATATATATATAAGTCGTCCATACAAAAGAAAGGGACAAACTCCATTCTAGGTCGGTCTCATGAGGGCCGTTTTGCGCAGTCAATTTATATTACGTCTATGGAAAAATCAGACCATCAACTTTTTCAATTAAGTATTTTATTAATTATATCAACGGCATGACGCGATCACTGCGATCCTGAACATTTTAAAGCTTGCGGATGGAGCTGAAACAATGCCAATCACCAAAATCGACATAATGCAATTTACACCTCGTTTAAAAATATGAAAGTTTTAAATACACGTGAGAAAGAGTTAACTTCATGAAATTTTTGTACATTGTTATATACAATCCAAAATTTTGCGTAATGACGGGATTCGAATCCACGCTTCCGGGAAACATGTCCGGCGCCGTACCAACTCAGTTACGCTACGATCCTATCGATACGACGAATCTAATGGAATTCATTAATGTTGTTAAACTAGGTGTTTATTCATCATTAACAGCCAGAATTCATCCACTGCTGGACATTAGCCTCACCTATGGCACGCCACTGAGCTCGATCTTCAGCTCTTTGTTTCCAACCGTTGCCAGCCAGCTTGCGTATATAATCGCTCCACCTAGCTGGAGGGCGTCCTACATTATGTTTGCCGAGCCGTGGTCTCCACTCTAGAACACGTCTACCCCAACGGTTATCGGTTCTACGACAGATGTGCCAGTCCCCTGCCACTTCAGCTTGCTGATCCTTGGTATTTATAATTAATTAACATTTCTCGGTGTAAGGTTTGAGCGGTTTGAAGTCAGCGTTCCCGCTGAGGTAGGTGTCCACGAAGTTCTGGACGGAGTGCGTGGTGATCTCCGCACCGAAGGTCATGGTGACCATGCGCTGCTTGGGGAAGTCGATGGAGGTGAGCAGCGGGACGGCGTCGTCCAGGCTGATGTGTTCCCGGAGCATATCGGCGCTCTCCGTGCCGTCTATACCTGCGGGGGACGAGCTGGGTTGACATAGATAATATTTTAAGATCGTTTAAAAAACTAAAAGAACCGAATTCAAACGTCGCACTATAAAAAGAAGCCAGTAGACCAGAAGTGAGTAAGTCATCAAGGTATATAATGTATCATAATAAAAATGTTGATATATTAAAAACGGCTCAACCGATTTTGTTAAAATTTAAATGGGACCACTTGGGAAGGGTACACTTTAAAACAAAAAAAGAATTTTCCAAATCGGTTCAAGCATCTTCGAGTAATCGGGGAACATACATTAAAAAAAAAGGTTCCGACGAATTGAGAACCTCCTCCTTTTTTGTGAAGTCGGTTAATCAGTAAAAATTCATTCGCAGCGGTAATCAGCACAGAAATATCAATAATTAGCTTATTGTTCATATTCCTGTGGCAATCAGAGTAAGTTGTTAGATATAAGACTATTCTGAAATGTAAAAGTGCGTACAGACTCTGTAACATAACATATTATACAAAATTGTTATTTAACATGGTTCAGGTAATGTGGACACGGAATGTTATAAAACATGATATAATAACATGTTTTTAATGTGCACAAAAATGTTATATTGGTCACGTGTACTCACTAGCTCTGAACATTGTTATCCTAATGTGTACAGTATTGTTTTATATTGAAATGTTGGATTACAAGGTTACGTAATGTGAACGTTTTATAAAACACAACTGATATAACATGTTACATAGTCTGTACGCACCTTTTAAGTTACAAATAGCAAAATGTGTTAATTATGTTGTTATCATTTTAATATTTCCACGTTCAGTAACTTGACAGTCAGAGGTCTGTCTGACAGACACCTTATAACTGACTGAATGTTCTACAGTCATTACAAAGAGTATAATAACTGATCATTGTGAGGTCAAACTGAAAATACCATTGACCTATATCTTAGCTCGATCGAAAATAGGTATATGACTTGGCAATACACATATTTTTTCTTCATCGTGAGACACTACACACCTTCCGCAGTTCGCTTCAGGAACAGCATTGTCCTATTTAAGACGTACCATTACTTTCCATCAAGTGGGATCGTGGTCAGGTTACCTGTATAATTTAAATAAAAAAACTAAGAAATAATAAAGACATTCATGTCACGGCATCTTACCAATAAAGAACATGACGTGTTTAAAAGGTTTCTTCTTAATCCTGGAATGCTTGGAGGTGGGGTAGTCGAAGTCCATGGACTCGTCGTCGGAGCTGTTCTGGTAGGGGCAGAAGCCTGGGTACTGTATGCTGCACTCCTCGTAGTACGACTCGGCAGAGGGCGCCAGGACTGACTCCGCAAACTCTATCTCCGAGTCTTCGTCGTCTGGAACATGACATGGAGTTAGAGGTTTTACTTTATTTTACTTAATATTATCTAAAAAGAACCTTAATAGGTTTGTTTTATACAAGGTTTAAGGTTAAAGTAGTTAGTTTAACTTTAAGGTTATTTATCTTCTCTAGTTTATAAAATTCTCGTGCCACAGTGTTTGTTATCGAACTCCTCCGAAACGGCTTCACTGATTTTTATGAAAATGTTTGTGTATAATTTGGTAGGTCTGAGAATAGGTCGTAGGCTATTTTTATACCCCTAGGTAATATAAGGGCGGTTCAGACGCGGGCAAAGCCGCGGGAGGCAGCTAGTAATGTAATACTACATAATCATACTAAATGTGTCAAGTGAACGTACTTGATACTTCGATATCAATTGAGAAGTAAGAAGTACACTTTCTTCAAACATCACTGAAATTTAGCGTAATAGGGTGAATAGCATCATCTATTTGAAACTACCAAAAAATGATATTTGGACTGTTAATAGAACAAAGGTGTCTATTGTAACTTTGGGAGAGGCAAAGAAGTACGCTTGATACCTAAAAGCTGCTTATTGTTTTGAATTGAAACTTCTTTAACCGCACTGGAGTAAAAATGCAACGGACATGACGTAGCGTCACGGTCCGAATGCAACGGAAGTGACGGACGCGTCATGTTACATTTTTTTATTTATAAACGGCCTCTTTTGTAGAACGGCGTAACTATGTAGACGTATTTGCTGTCATTCTGGCATTCGTCCCGCTAAGTTCAACAGATGGAGTTGTACAAAAGAATTTCAACTCTGTGAATGAAGTTTTACTTCTAACACGTAGCTTTCTGCGCACCATCTTTTTACCTATATAGAAGATACTTTGCGTACCATAGACAGCTTTGTTGTAACTTACCAATAAAGAGCACGACAGCTGGATGTCTGGCCATCTTAAGCAGAGCTTGCTCTGTGAGCACAGACACCGGCCTGTGACCCCACGGGAAATTCTGTAACAGACGTTATATCCTGTACAGAAACTTCTTCATTCGTGCTGGGGTAAAATTTGTCGGTAGTGACCGTACGTACTTTATGTCACTACGTCTGTAGGCAGCGGAATTGACGTAATCGTCATGTTACATTTTATATTTATAAACGCCCTCTATTAATAGAACGGCGTAACTACGAAGACGTATTCGCTAAAGTTCAACAGATGGAGTTGTACAAAAACATAATTAGTGATGTTGAGAAATTAATTGAATGAACTTGAAAGTTTCACTCTAACGCGTAGCTTTCTACGCACCCTCTTTTTAACCGACTTCACAAAAAAGGAGGAGGTTCTCATTTCGCCTGTCTTTTTTATTCATTTATGCTTGTTACCTCAGAACTCCGTGAATACTTAACCGATTTGAAAAATTTCTTTTTTTGTTTAAGAGAGTATGCTTTCCGTTTGACCCCATTGTAATTTTATCGAGATCTGATAAGTATCTCCAGATATAGGGAGAAAAACACTTCAAACTTAGTACTGAAAATGAGTAGCGCGGCATGTGAAGTCGGTATTTTTTGTTTTGTAATTATGTTTATTGTGCGAGAGATGACTCACCAGTCCCAGCGGGTCAGCGGAGAGATGCCTGCGTCCGTCCGCAGCCAGCACGTCACCGGCTGCGGTGGTGATGACCAGCGCTGGGATGCCGGCCACGCCCAGCGCTGAGGGCAGCTTCAGCCGCGCCTCGCTGGCCGCCCACGGGATGGAGAGCGCTCCGGCGGAGGACACCGACTGTACTGTGCGGTTGTATGATTGTTCACTTCTGTGCACAAAAACATGGAACCTGATTAAAAAGTTAGTAGGTACTGGATTACGCAGACGTTGGAATGGTACTTTTCCCACAGGTGGTATTTTGGCATTGGTAACTAGGAGCATATTAGTTATAAATAAAATATCTAACTGAAATATTTAACTGTAATATTTAACCGAAACACTCAACTGAGCATATTATATCGATGTTCCATGTTCCTGACTTGCTACAGAAAAGTAGCTTACCACCATCAAGGAGAACATTTTCCACCATAACTTAATGGTGTTCCGGCAGCACAGAGTCCATAAGAGTCAGTTGTCAGAGTTTTCTAGGACTAGCCTGTTCACCATCTTCTATCACATATATCTATTACATATACACATAACTATCACATAATCGCTTACCACCAGGCGATATCTAGTGGTCAAACTAGTGGTCAAAGGCTATAAGATATAAACAGAACTTACGGATGTACAAGGTGTTTGGGGAGTTTATAATTATATGAATGTAGTTGGAATGCGAGATTGTCAAATTAATTTCTGTATTTCCTACGTTTACCGTACACTATGAACATATCTGAAGAAAAACTAAATCACTGCGTGAAATATTGGCATGCTGGATGTCCCCATATTTAGAAAATTAATAAACAGTCATGTATAATCACTCAAATGTGTATAATAAATTCAAGCACACATTTTGGAAAATGTTAAAAGGCCGGTTCCGAATGACTTAACTTAGCTGAGCTTAGTAACTAATATATTAGCTGTGGCTGAGTTTTACTAGGCTTTACTCCAAATGTAGGCTTATTATGCCCAAACTATGCTGCAAAAGTCAATCTCTGACCAACCTGTGACCAATTAAATCTGTCGCCAAACAACTTATGTGTTCCGACAGCTATCCTTGAGAGCCAATTCCCATTCTAGGCCTAGTGTGTTACCATTCTCGACCGCATTATCACTTACTAACAGTAACAGAGACTGTGGTCTAAAAAGATATAAAAAAATAATAGCGTTTGACCACATCTCACCTGTTGGTATGTGATGCGGTCGAGGATCCTAGCACGCTAGGCCTAGAATGGGAACTGGCTCTCAAGGATAGCTGTCGGAACACATTAGATGTTTGACGACAGATTTTCTAATTTGAGGGTGGTAGCTGGCCAGGCGTGCTGGTGGTAGGATACTAACACAGAACACTATAGATACTGTCCTACTACCATGCCGGGGTGGGGGTTTCTTAAAGAGGGTTTTCCGTCACCGCAGGGCCACTGTGAAACGCGCACATTATTTTTATTCCAAGAAATTCTAATGTTGGTAATTGTCAACGACCTTATTTCATAAATACTAATAAGTAAACATGACATTAAAAATGATTGGCATCAAAAGCCTCCTATCGAGTGTTGTGGAACTATTTTTCAGAGTCAAAATCTCGTATGATTTCCGCTCTCGACTTATTAGATTAGAAACGTGACTCCATTGCCAAACGCCCAAAACAAGTCAAGCAGTTATATAAATCAAAACTTTTTAATATTCTATGAGAGCGCCATACAAACTGCAATAAATTCTGGCCGCCATTTTTATGAGTAATGTTATGGATAGCGCACCGTAATGAGATGGCGTTTTACGACCTAAGTTTATCCATACGGGTATCCGAAGTCCCGACTTTATCCCGGATTGCGGAATCTTCCCCCAAGGGCACAATCAATTAAGACCGGAAATTGTTTATATAAGCCTCCAATGCGAATGCAAAATAAGAATTAGATTTAGAGACAGAATTGGTACAATACTAAAAGTGCATATTTGTAGTTTTGAAACAAAAGAAAGCGAGATCAACGGTATTCATGATGCAAATAAGCTACCTATGTTTAAACTATTCAAAGTACTTAATATTTTAATCTAACAAGCCCGTGAGTATAGTCTAGAGTCTAGACAAACTTTTATGCTAATTTAGTCCGGGAAGTGGCAGCACTGTCGGAAGTGGCCTAGGCTCGTGCCGTGCGCAATGAATGAGAATTATACCGGGATTAAGGACACTCCGGGAATCCTGGTACCCCGGGATCACGGGATAATTGCTCGAATGAATAGCTGTTTGTTTGTTCGGCGTGTGGAGAGGCCGATGTTATTTGATCAATGGAAGGATTATTGCTGGCCGCATGGTGTTACTCTTAATTGGTACTAGTTGATAGTGATAAAGTTTAACAATATGCCTAGTTTTGATGGGAAATTTTGGATGGGAAAAGTTGTGATGATAAATTTAAATTTCTTTATTGTTTCATTTGGGTACATTATACACTTGTAACGTCATAACTAAAAAAATCTAATATTGGTATTAAAGGTAATGTATAAGTAAACATTTCAGTATCAGTATGAAACGAACGTATGTAAAATAGAGTTCAGAAATAGACTTTGACATTTTTATTATACATCAGTAAAATTTGTATTATAAAGAAGACGGTAAGCACGCTAGCCCTAGAAAGGGGACTGATAGATAGTGACCACCATGCAAGGGTTGTTGGTTTCTTAACGACCTTTTTCCTTCACCGGAGGGCCACTGTGAAAAGCGCAGATAATTTTTTTGATGGAAAAATCCATTAGTCCACGGCGGAGATTGAACTCGGTACCTCTGGCATCAAAGCCGACAATTCTCCGACTACACCACCGGGCCCTCATTGTCATTGCTTTTGTCCATTGATACTTTTGTCTATAATAATGAAAAATCTCTAGATTTCAACCTGTGTTAATAAATATAAGTCAATATACAAGCATAAAAATGTACCTACGTACGTAAAGTTCAGCATCGTTTCTTCATCTCATGAAAGTTTGAGTACAAATGGCGAATGAGCATTCGCCGAGTTAATGCGAAAAGTTTGAGAAATGCGATCAAAGTGAATGCCAAACTTGGGGCAAAGGGGCGTTGTTTAAGATTTATGTTATATGCGGTGTTTAGTTGGTATTCTGATGGTACGTGGAGGTATTTTTAGTGTGCCGCTAGATTTAAAATTTGGGAGTAATTCAGTACTGTGTACCTATTATTGGGCTTAAGGAAGTAAAATTTAAATTATTATTAATTATGTGTACTTAAATCATAAATACGTTTTAAAAAGGATATTTTGATTTTTAACTTTATATGTTAATCAAAATATGTAACTTTTTCGAGATACGTGTTTCTTGTATAGTTCAAATCCTTGCTGCTGGAATTTGACGTTAATTCTCGAGACGAAAATGTGACTGTCTGTATTGCCTTATGAAAGGAAATCTCAAGCCGGGAATAATGAGTGAAATTAAAACCTAAGGTCATCTAAATCAATAATTTTGTACTTTTCTTTTGTTATGAATGAAATACAATTGAGTTTTTATTGGACGAAATCATCGCTAAACACTGGCCAAATGTAAGGATTCAATTACCGTCATTTACAAATCTATCAACTCCATACGTTTTCAATAAAACAGGTAGCCATAAATTGCTCTCACAAACCAATCCAGAAAAGCAATGTAATTTCGTTGCGCAGCAATCTAATACTTCAACCTCATCAAACACGGCCAAAATGTCAGAATCTGGCAGCATTACCAACATTACTCCGGAAATTCATTTCAGTGTTGCCATCGCGAGATATTTCCCGCCATAATTCACCCGCGCTTCATTGCGCCCGACATAAAACAAAATGGCCGACGGTGCGTGTCAATAGGTAATTTTCTAAAGTAGTGATTTAATCAACGTTTTTGGGTATCATAGGTAGTGTAGTGGTATACCTAATTGATTGTTTGTTTTGGTAGCAAAGCTTATACATCCAACGAATATCAATACTACTACACGCTATTCCTGTAGAAGTTTAGCTGAGAAGGCGTTTTATCAACCGACTTCCAAAAAGGAGGAGGTCCTCCATTCGTCTGTATGGTTTTTTAGAAGTAAAAACTTCTTTAGCGGCGTTGTGCAATTTTCTTGGGATGAGCAAAAAATGTTAAACTTGCGTCAGGCCACGTGTCCTGATCGAAAATTCGTAAGACGGAGCGCAGGACGCTTGCGCGAGGTGTCATTCCAAAATATTCAAAAATGACGTGTTTCAGTTTTCACTTCTGCCTGCACTCTCGGAGTGCAACCCGTTGTTTTTTTTTATTTGTATGTATGTTACGCGATTACTCCGTCAATTGTGAACCGATTCGAAAGATTCTTTTTTAAATCGGTAGGGTATATTTCCAAGGTAGTCCCATTGTAATTTCATCGAGATCTGATAAGTATCTCCAGAGATATAACGATAAACGTAACTCGTAACCTCGTAAAGTGTTACCAACCCTCACCAAAATTTACCCCTAAGTTTTTTTCTGAATCCCCCTAAAAACCCCTAAGTATAGAATTTTATATGTTAACTTATTTCGTACCTAAATTGTTTTGTAGCTCATACAACAAAACGTTACATATCAAGTTGGTTGATTCGTTGGTTGAAAGAACATTGATTGACCAGTACGCGTCAATCAATATTCTTTCAACCAACACGCCGCGCATTCACTCGTTTCCTATCGTGCGTTCCATTCTACGCACAAAACTGTAAACAAACGCTTTGTTTTCGATTATATTACTATTTTTGATTATGTTTTAAGGCCCTAAAAAGTCCCCAATCATTTCAAGCCCCTAAAAATGTCCCTTTTAACACTTCAAGCCTCTAAATTTGGGGGCAAAACCCCTAAGTTGGCAACCGTGCTCGTAACTTGCTACTGAAACAGACTCGCGGGGCATAGGTCGGTTGTTTTAGTTTTAAACTATTTTAATTTATTCACACTAAAACTCAACCTATTGAAATGAAATTTGGTATGTAGATAGCCTAGATCTTGGAATAACACTTAGGGTACTTTTTATCCCGATATTCCCAAGGTAATAATGCCTACGCGGGTAAAACCACGGGGCACAGCTATAAGTAAGAAATAAATGATACAATCCCATCACTGTTGACAACAGTACCTGTGACTGTGTAGGGTAGCCGGGTCGGACAACTACACTTTATTAGCGGGGAACGAGTCGCTGGGAAGGTTATTTATTTCGTTGTTTTTTGTAGGAGATTATATTTTCGTATTTCGTAGATAAGGCAGCAGAAATGTTTCGCAAACGGTGATAAGTACCCTCTATTTACTGGGAAATAGAGGCCGCTTTCAAGATAAGGTTTTCGTGAAAGTCGAAAAAGATACGAGAAAAGAAAATACAAAAATGAGAATGCCTTGAATAAATATATTTTTATGTATATTATTTTTGCTCTAATGATACACGTGCGTGGTAATTGTGAAACTATTTAGATGTTACATACATATAATATGGCTTGATATTTCAAAAACAAAAGTACTTCAATGCCTTTACAACAATGGGAACTGGCTCTCAAGTATAGCCGGAACACATTAGATGTTTTGGCGACAGATTTTCCTACTCGAGGGTGGTAGCTGCCCAGGCGGACACTAGATATGTCCTACTACCATGCGGGGGTGGTTGGTTCTTAACGATGATTTCCCTTCACCAGAGGGCTACTGTGAAAAGCACACATACATTTTTTTAAACTTTTCTACCTAGTTACTAATACATAAATAATAGGTACGACCGAAACCTAATACAAATTGTCAGTCTTGTCCCTTTCCCGTTCATAAAAAAACAATGAAAAAGATCAGCTGTCTTTCGATTTAAAAACTATTATTAAATCCCAGGATCAGACTTAAAATCTTTTAAACCCAAGGAATCCTTTTAACCCCCCCCCCCCTCGCTTTCAATCACTATCTCAAAGGGCTGCGCTTATTGGATGGAGGTTATTTGCTGTCGATGCATAATCAGGTCGTTTGATTGCAAATCTACTGCTGAGACGATCGACCTTTGTGATAGGGGCAACCGGTGCTCGACACCCCTACTAATGGCAAGAGAGCGGGGCTTTTGGCAAAATATATTTAGCGAAAATGTTTTGTTGCGTTGGTATAGGCAGTATTGATAAATGAATACAGCCTAAGTATATTGATTGAAACTGTTGTACAAAAAACAAAGTGGAAATGTGGTAGTAATTTAAACAGATAATAAGCGACCCTGTATTAGGGTGTGTACAGACTATGTAACATAACATGTTATAACATCGTTATTTAACATGTTTCAGATAATGTGTTTCACTGAATGTTATAAAACATGTTATAATAACATGTACCCTATCACGTTTTATAACATTCCGTGTCAACATTGACTGATACATGATAAATAACAATGTCATAACATGTCACAAAGTCTGTACCCCTTACACATGGAAGCGAGACCAGTTCTCTTACCCAGAATCACAGAGATAAACTAACCAAGTGCAAGCGGGCAATGAAGAGAAGTATGTTGGCGATAACACTTAATGATAGGATTACCTCAACTGAAATAAGAAACACAAGCAAAGTCATACAAAGTCAAGACTTACTTACAAATGGCGTTGGACTGGCCATATGTTACGTTAGGGCCTTAGGGCCTTACTGGACCAGAGTTGAAACCAACAGAGAACAATGGAAGCAGTTGGAGGAGGCTTTTGTAAAAAAACACACCGTACTGAAGGACATTATATAGCAGCCTAAATATGTAGATAATTTATAATTCAAACAGATAGTCAGTTCGGATCAGAAAGTGTTCGTCCAGCCTCTGGGTAGAAGCCACCTCACAAAGCTGACAACGTCAACGGGGAACGTCGTCGCATCCAAGCCGGAGATTCTGTCGGAAGTCGAAGACTTCTACGGCAAGCTCTACGCATCGCATGCTTCAAGGCCCGAACCCGATACTGAGGATTCTAGAGCCACCTTAACCCGCCACTTCACAGAAGATCTGCCCGAAATTAGCCGAGACGAAATCGTGATGGCCCTTAAACAACTCAAAAATGGAAAAGCCCCAGGAGAAGACGGAATCACAACGGAGCTTTTAAAAGCCGGAGGAGCTCCAGCAGTTCAACATCTTCAGCAGCTATTTAATTCCGTTCTTTTTACTGGGAGAACTCCACAGGCATGGAACAGAAGCATGGTGGTTTTGTTTTTCAAAAAAGGAGACAAAACTATCGCCCAATTTCGCTTCTGAGCCATGTCTACAAGCTGTTTTCAAGGGTCATCACGAACCGTCTTGCGCGAAGACTCGACGAGTTTCAACCTCCGGAACAAGCCGGGTTTCGAAGCGGTTACGGCACCATAGACCACATCCACACGGTGCGGCAGATTGTACAGAAGACCGAAGAGTACAATCGGCCCCTGTGCTTAGCATTTGTGGACTATGAGAAGGCCTTTGACTCAATCGAAACCTGGTCTGTTCTCGAGTCCTTGCAGCGTTGCCAAGTCGACTGGCGATATATCGAAGTGATGAGATGTCTATATAATGCCGCAACGATGACTGTACAAGTACAGAACCAGCGAACTAAACATGTCCACCTGCGTCGAGGAGTGAGACAGGGGGACGTCATATCCCCGAAACTGTTCACTAACGCCTTGGAGGATATGTTTAAGACGCTGGACTGGAAAGATCGTGGCATTAACATCAACGGCAGGTACATCTCTCACTTACGATTCGCAGATGACATCGTCATTATGGCAGAGACGCTGCAGGACCTACAAAGGATGTTGAATGGCCTAGCTGATTCTTCTCGTAGCATCGGTCTCCGGATGAATTTGGACAAAACCAAAGTCATGTACAACGAGCACGTTGTTCCGGAACCGATTGCCGTAGATGGAATCCCACTCGAAGTTGTCACTAAGTATGTTTACCTAGGGCAAACGCTCCAACTAGGCAAACATAACTTCGAGAAGGAAATCCAGAGAAGAATTCAGCTGGGCTGGGCAGCATTCGGAAAACTCCGTCGAGTCTTCTCGTCGCCGATACCACAGTGTCTAAAGACAAAAGTCTTTAACCAGTGCGTCCTACCTGTGATGACATACGGAGCCGAGACGTGGACACTCACAGTCCGACTGGTCCACCAGTTTAAAGTCGCTCAGCGAGCTATGGAGAGAGCTATGCTCGGTATTTCTCTGCGGGATCGAATCCGGAACGAAGTAATTCGCCAGAGAACTAAAGTTATCGACATAGCTCAACGGATTAGCAAGCTGAAGTGGCAGTGGGCTGGTCATATCTGCCGCAGGACTGATAACCGTTGGGGCAGACATGTCCTAGAGTGGAGACCGCGAATCGGCAAACGTAGCGTAGGACGTCCTGTGACCAGGTGGAGCGACGACATACGCAAAGCGGTGGGCAGTGACTGGAAGAGAAGAGCCGAAGATCGGGCTCAGTGGCGCATCTTGGGAGAGGCCTATGTCCAGCAGTGGACTGATACAGGCTGATGATGATGAGTCAGTTCGGAATATGAGGCTATCTTATTTTTACTATTAAACGACCTAATTAAACTTAACGCATATATTGTGGTTTTTGATTTAAATATAATTATAGATATTTGGTTTTTTAAAAATTGTCTGAAGTACTGAAACATCCACTGGGTTGCGGGTGCTCGTAATAGTACGGTTGGCAACCCTACATTAATCAGGGGAATTAAACATGTGTTTTAAGTGTGACGTTCGACGTCTAGATGAAAGCTGAATGGCTCAATACCTTTGTTTTTTTTAGGGTTCCGTACCCAAAGGGTAAAACGGGACCCTATTACTAAGACTCCGCTGTCCGTCTGTCTGTCTGTCTGTCTGTCTGTCTGTCTGTCTGTCTGTCTGTCTGTCTGTCCGTCCGTCTGTCACCAGGCTATAGCTCATTAACCGTGATAGTTAGACAGTTGAAATTTTCACAGATGATGTATTTCTGTTGCCGCTAGAACGACTACTAAAAACAAAATAAAGTTAAAAATTAAAGGGGGTCCCCATACAAAAAACGTGTTTTTAAACGCCATCTATCTAATTAGTTTCGGCAAAATGACATAGATGGCGCTAGTAAACGAGCCCCGTTTTTCTAGATCGCGACCAAACCAAATATTCTTGGTAATATCAATTAATCAAATATATGAGGTTGAAACTCTGTTATGTTTCGTATTGTACGGAACCCTGTGCGATAAGAGACACGATGCTGATTCGCACTTGGCCAGTTTTATTTGTAAATTCAAAGCAATAAGTTATGTTTCTGTTATATCTATAATATTTTTTATTGAATATGATCTATTTAATGTAATTTGACGAGTGTAAGTGCAAATTTGCCTTTTTTATTTAATTTGCCCATATACTGAATAAATGCTTTGACTTTGACTTTGACTTTGATTTTGTGTCCAGATTTTTTTCAAGTGTATATTGTATGCTTGGTTTCAGATTAATTTTGTTATTTTATTAATTAGATCTAAGATTTCTCAAGTTTTAAAGTAATAAAGAAACATCAATTGACAAACACAACATGCTGGGTATGTTGTGTTAGGATAGGGGCAGGCGAAGGAACAAGCAGGTTCACAGTTCGCAGTCGAAGGGTTGATTGACCCACTGTTAGGGGTGTCTGATGTTAATAGTGTTGACTATCACAAAGCACCACATAACAACAAAGGGCGAGTCTCAGTCTCCCTGCATTACGATCTCGGCTTCTGGACTAGTTGCAGATAAGATAGCATTAACTTTGATGGCTATAAAGTTAATTGGAATTTACATTTGGTATGTTTTAATTATTTTGCATGGTGGCAGGACACTTTCTAATGTCCGCCTGGCTAGCTACCACCCTCAAGTTAGGATATGTGTAGCCAAATATCTAATGTTTTTCGGTAGCTGTTCTTGAGAGCCAGTTCCTATTCTAGGCCTAGCGTGCTGCCATCCTAGACCGTATTATCACTTATCAACAGGTGAGATAGTGGTCAAACGCTAGCCTATAATATATATAAAAGAGGTAAATGAGGAAAGACTTATTTCAAACGGGTTACACTATCAAGAAATCCGATGAAGATCGATAATGTATGATAATAGCATATTTTTGTTCAGTATACGCAGGCCTATCAAAAAACTAGGATAATAAAGTATGACCACGATGATCATGACAATCTGTAAGTTTTTGCTACCAGTACATATAAATCTATACTAATATTATAAAGAGAGAACATTTGTATTTTTGTAATGATTTGGCTCAAAAACTACTGGACCGATTTAAAAAATTCTTTCACTTTTATATAGAATAGACTTTCGAAATGAAAATAGGCTATATTAATATATAGCCTATTTTCATTTCGAAAGTCAGCGGTGCACTGTGACGTCACAAACGCGAGCGAAATTTTGGCAGAGTTTTAGATACTTCATATTTTTCAATGCTAAAACTATATTTTTTTTAGCTTAATTTGAACACTTTCAGTATAATTTCATTTTTTACTGTTTTAAATGGATGTAATCAGTGAATTAAAAATATTTAAAAAAATCAAGCATATTCCCTATTATCGTAACATTTCAACCAATTTACACAAAAACTTAACGAATTATACACCTAAGCCTTCCTCATAAATCCACTCTATAAACCACTTCAAAGTCCGTTCAGTAGTATTGGAGTTTATCGCGAACAGACAGACAGACGCGGCGGGGGACTTTGTTTTGTAATGTGTAGTGATGTGTGCACTAACGACGTACTTGATGGTCTCCTCAAGATAAAAACACCTGCACCATTACCGTAATGCGTGTAGTGCTCACTGACGCGTGACGTCGAGAAAACACTCGCATTTTCCTGTAGGTGGGAGCTGGGAGTATTCATGTCATTGCAAGTAGGTGACGGACGGAACATTTTTAACCAACTGCACAAAAAAGGAGGAGGTTCTCAATTTGACTATTTTTTTTATTTATTTTATGTTTGTTACCTCAGAACTCCGTCAAATCTAAACCGATTGAAAAAAATATTTTTTTGTTTGAGAGACTATGCTTCCCGTTTAATCCCATCCAAATGTTATCGAGCTATGATAATCATCTCCGGAGATATGGAGATAAACAATATAAACAAATTTTATACTTTGCTGAAATGATTATGTATAGTGGATATTTTCACTATCCCGGCATGTGAAGTCGGTTTATTTCGTTTTGTACACGACCTTAAATTATATTTTGTGTGATTAATTTTGTGAACATCAGGTACAACATTTTCACGAGAAAATAATTTTTTTTTTTTTTTTTTTTTTTTTTTTTTTTTATATTGTTTAGATGATACTTTTATAAATATGAAATAACTATCCCTACTACCTCTTCTAGTATTTTACGACCTTGCATTGTCCATAGGGTGGTACTTAGGAGCATATTATATCGAATTTCCATCTAACTTGCTACCAATAAGCAGTTTACCACCACCAAGGAGAAAATGTACCACCATAACCTTACGGTGTTGTGTTCCGGCAACACAGGCCTTGAGAGTCAGAGTATTCTAGGCCTAGCGTGTTCACGACCATTCACCATCTTCGACCACATCATTGCTTACCACCAGGCGAGACAGTGGTCAAACACTAGCCTATAAGAAATTCAAATAAATGTAGCTACCTACCTTGAAACTAAAAGTGTTACATAGTTATAAATCTAATATATAAAATTCTCGTGTCACAGTTTTCGTTGCCATACTCCTCCGAAACGGCTTGACCGATTTTGATGAAATTTTTTGTGCTTATCCGGTATCTATGAGAATCGGCCAACATCTATTTTTCATCCCCCTAAATGTTAGGGTAGTCCACCCCTAAATTTATTTTTTTATTTTTTAGACAAAATTTTTAATTTCTATTTTTTTATGATACAACATACAAAAATACATACAATCCTCAATTTTCACCCTTCTACGATCAACCCTTATTTTTAACCGACTTCAAAAAAAGGAGGAGGTTTCTCAATTCGACCGTATATATATATTTTTTTTTTTTTTTTTTTTTTTTTTATGTTTGTTCGCGGATAACTTCGTCGTTTATGAACCGATTTCGATTATTCTTTTTTTGTTCGAAAGGAGATATCCCAAGTGTGGTACCATGGTAATTTTATCGAGGTATGATAAGTATCTCCAGAGATATTGAGATAAACATCTCAAAATTGGTACTGAAAATGAATAGCGCGGCATTGAAGTCGGTTGTTTTTTAGTTTTTAAACGATATTATTTAATAGCCATTTTAGTAATTTAATCATTTTTCCTCCATACATACTTACAATAAGTAAGCTTTTTTTTGTCTACACTAGAAATTACTACGAAATTATTTATATGGCAAAACAACGTTTGCCGGGTCAGCTAGTATGTTTATAAAATCAGAACCCTGTTTAGAAATTTGCACATACTATGTAAATACCTATAGGGCAGTAGGTTACATGATACAAACATAAAAAGTTAAATATTGATCGCTATCTAAGAAAAGGATTATTATCATTTCCAAACATTGAAAGACCCAAATAAAGCCGTCTGTAGAATCTCGTAACGATATCCGCATCAAAACCCCGATCCTCGGCTCAACCGTAGAAAACCGGATAAAGTAGGGTCAAATACTTTAGCTTTTACGTAAAACCTTCCGTCCGAAAATACTTGATCTCAAGTAGATTCACAGATTGTGAACGATAGTGAACGTCCTATCCGGGTCTATGGTCGTCGATTTATATCCGGGTCCACGATACCGGGAATACCGGATTTCACGCCTGACTAAACTTATACGAGACTCTTTGTGCAGTTCCTGTCGCATTTGCTCAGTCGTCCGATATACGGGGTTTAGAATAATTCAGTATAATATAACTAACTATACTACATTACCCGTACGAATACTTCGCACCGATAGTCATTGCAACAATTATGTTATTTTTTAACAAAACCTTATATTTTAAAGTGTAACTTTTATCATCGCCTCAATTTTTTTTCGTCCATCTATCGCATTACAGCCGGTGCTTTAGCATGATTGGTGGATATGATGTATGACATTTAGGTCTAGCTGTGATTGGCGGACGCTTCCGCAGCCATATTTGTATACATACTAATGTGTCAAGTCAACAACAACAGGCATAGCTACACATAAACAAAAAGTTTCACTTGCATCGTGGTGTCATAAAACCACACCACACTTTTTTGTAACATTTGTATATTTTTCGTCAAAAGCGGCACACATAAGTTTTAAAATGGTGCTTATATAATTAAATTTGACGAATAAATACATATGGTAATGTCGTCCCCAAAAACACCTTTGAAAAATAATATGTATCTAAATATTACGAATATACAGTGTGGAAATTAAACTCAGGCCCTGGAGGGAAACTACTTTAAATCCTTAAGCTAGCTCATTTTACTTAAAGGAGACATTCCTTTATTTTTGAAAAGAAACAAATCTGCATTAAAAGATTTTTTAAAACTCGCTTGCTTCGCCCGGGACTCGAACCAACAAAAATTTAAAAAAATAAACACTTTATTTTAATATACTAATCGGTAGTATTAATATTCAGGATAAAGTTTCTCTAACAAACATTAGGTCTTAAAAATAAAAATAATCGTTAAATCTAACATCAACTTTATTTTACTATCAATTTTGTAACACTTAAATTATTTAACTGATAAATTGTTCGAAATGAGCCCCGTCGTTCCGGCTACACAACATTAGTCGCCGTTGAAATTCATTTCTTGTAGCCTTCAGCAAAGTGTTGTGGTGTATGCCCCTAATAACATTTTCTATCGCAATCCTTAGCTCTTGAACGGTTTCATAGCAAGTTTCATAAACAACATTTTTTACATGACCCTTGTTAAAAGTGAACTTGTTAAAAGTGAACAGTAACCAAACATTTTTTAGAGAAACTTTATCCTGAATATTAATACTACCGATTAGTATAATAAAATAAAGAGTGTTTATTTTTTTAAATTTTAGTTGGTTCGAGTCCCGGGCGAAGCAAGCGAGTTTTAAAAAATCTTTTAATGCAGATTTGTTTCTTTTCAAAAATAAAGGAATGTCTTCTTTACGTAAAATTAGCTAGCTTAAGGATTTAAAGTAGTTTCCCTCCAGGGCCTGAGTTTAATTTCCACACTGTATAGATATAACACGTAAGTGGTAGATACAAAAGGTAATATGTATAGATATATTTTTTGGTAGTATGTATGTGTAGGTTTCTTAGGGTCAGACTCGACGCGGCGCGCACTTATTAAGAGAGTGATACAAAAAAGAACTTTTTTACTATAAAAAAAGATACACATTTCATTGAATTAGTTCGGCGGCTTCAGGCTGCGCCACGCGGCGTCTCGCTGCCCCACGCTGCGCCGCGCGGCGCAGCGGGAAGCCGCGTGATATACAATTGAACTTTATTAACTACTCAATACTCAACGGGGAACGTCGTCGCATCCAAGTCGGAGATTCTGTCGGAAGTTGAAGACTTCTACGGCAAGCTCTACGCATCGCATGCTTCTAGGCCCGTACCCGATACTGAGGATTCTAGAGCCACCTTAACCCGCCACTTCACAGAAGATCTGCCCGAAATTAGCCGAGCCGAGATCGTGATGGCCCTTAAACAGCTCAAAAATGGAAAAGCCCCAGGAGAAGACGGAATCACAACAGGGCTTCTAAAAGCCGGAGAAGCTCCAGCAGTTTAACAGCTTCAACAGCTCTTTAATTCCGTTCTTTTCACTGGGAGAACTCCACAGGCATGGAACAGAAGCATGGTGGTTGTGTTTACAAAAAAGGAGACAAAACCCTATTGAAAAACTACCGCTCGATTTCGCTTCTGAGCCATGTCTACAAGTTGTTTTCAAGGGTCATCACGAACCGTCTTACCGTACAGAACCAGCGAACTTAACATGTCCACCTGCGTCGAGGAGTGAGACAGGGGGACGTCATATCCCCGAAGCTGTTTACTAACGCCTTGGAGGATATGTTTAAGACGCTGGACTGGAAAGATTCTGGCATTAACATCAACGGCAAGTACATCTCTCACTTACGATTCGCAGATGACATCGTCATTATGGCAGAGACGCTACAGGACCTACAAAGGATGTTGAATGGCCTAGCTGATTCTTCTCGTCGCATATTTGGATATAACCAAAGTCATGTACAACGAGCACGTTGTTCCTGAACCGATTGCCGTAGATGGAATCCCACTCGAAGTTGTCA
Organism: Cabera pusaria; assembly: GCA_954871355.1. Classification (NCBI taxonomy): domain Eukaryota; kingdom Metazoa; phylum Arthropoda; class Insecta; order Lepidoptera; family Geometridae; genus Cabera; species Cabera pusaria. The sequence goes on along the minus strand of OX940906.1, from coordinate 1,810,941 downwards.
CTAAGTATATCTAAGTATGTTTACCTAGGCCAGACGCTCCAACTAGGCAAACACAACTTCCAGAAGAGGAAGAAAATCCAGAGGAGAATTCAGCTAGGCTGGGCAGCATTCGGAAAACTCCGTCGAGTCTTCTTCGCGCCTATACCACAGTGTCTAAAGACAAAAGTCTTTAACCAGTGCGACCTACATGTGATGACATACGGAGCCGAGACGTGGACACTCATAGTTCGACTGGTCCACCAATTTAAAGTCGCTCAGCGAGCTATGGAGAGAGCTATGCTCGGTATTTCTCTGCGGGATCGAATCCGGAACGAAGTTATTCGCCAGAGAACTAAAGTTATCGACATAGCTCAACGGATTAGTAAGCTGAAGTGGCAGTGGGCTGGTCATATCTGCCGCAGGACTGATAACCGTTGGGGTGCGGGTCGGAACACCTCCTCGTGGTGTACCCTGGGTATCGGCCGACAACTTTTCCTAGTCTACTGGGCTAAGTTGTCGACCGATAGCGAAGTTCCGACGTGAGGGGCTCCTCCGCGTGTCCTTCTGATATTAGCAGAGGGCACAGTGTGACGGAGCAGGGCGGGCTCGGTGGTGGGAGCCGCCCGGTGGTGGGGCCGAGCATATGCTCGAGCCAAGTGGAGGGGCTGGTGACGGCCGATGGAGGGTTTCTCGCATGCCATTTTGGCGTGCGAGGTGGACGGTGGACAGTGTGCGAGTAGGGGTATGTGCCCTTCGCACACTAGTCATTTGAGGGACGGAGGGTGTGGGGCGTTGCACATAAGTCCGCGTGCCGCATTCCTCTGTAATAGAGGGGTGCATTTGTGTACCAGGCCGTGGGTCCAATGGGCCGAGTGGTGGGGCCAGCGACGGTCGAAGAGTGGGGTCTCGCATGCCACTGGCACTGGCATGCGGGTCGAATAGCGGACGGTGTGCGAGTAGGGGTATTTGCTCTTCGCACACATGTCATCAGAGGGACGGAGGATGTGAGGCCAGGTGCCACACTCCTCTGTCATTGTGGGGTAACTGTTGGAGGGTCGGGGGACTCTCCAACGGCTTGCACTCCCCACATGACGGTTGAGGGTTAACCTTGGTGAGCAGGGTCAGCCCTCCGCAGCGGCAGAGGCCCATTTGGGTCTGCCACCGGGGCAAGTTGGTGAATGCTAGCGCAACCCCATCTTGCCCCACCACGGTGGATGACGGCTCACCCCAGGTTTTTAGTGGGTATACTGCCCTTCTGGCAGTGACTCCCACGTAACCATCTCGCTCCCCCGGGCGATTTGGTATCCATAAAGGATTTTCCTGGGTCAAAAAAAAAAAAAAAAAAAAAAGGACTGATAACCGTTGGGGTAGACTTGTTCTGGAGTGGAGACCGCGAATCGGCAAACGTAGCGTAGGACGTCCTGTGACAAGGTGGAGCGACGACATACGCAAAGCGATGGGCAGTGACTGGAAAAGAAGAGCCGAAGATCGGGCTCAGTGACGCACCTTGGGAGAGGCTTACGTCCAGCAGTGGACGGACACTGGCTGATAATGATGAACTACTAAATAAGATACACATTGCATTGAGATAATTTGGTGGCTTCGCGCGTTTTGCTGCGCCGCGCGGCGTCGGGCTGCGCCACGCGAAACCTAAAGCATCGTCACGTCGCGTCGCGTTGCGGTGTGAACTGACCCTAAGGGGTGGTAGGACATATAATGTTTTATTAATTTTCTAAAGTTATAAAAAGAGGAAATTTCCATTTAAAGCTTTCCTGAATATATAGTTCGGATATTAGCCTGGAGGCCCTACAAAGTAGACATTGTCCTTTACACATTTTTATCACTGCTATAGATTTTCCTCTCCCTTTATCATCATAGTAGTCATAAACACATAAATGCATTTCGAAACCAAAGACAAAACAACAATGTTGTTCTTGTTGCACAATCTTGCTCACTAAAGGTACGGACACACCGCAGCGTCCTGCGTGCGCAATCTAGGCGGCGATCAGATAGTCATCATCATTATCAGCCAATTTCCGTCCACTGCTGGACATAGGCCTCTCCCATGGCATGCCACTGAGCTCGATCTTCAGCTATTCGTTTCCAACCGCTGCCAGCCAGCTTGCGTATATCATCGCTCCATCTAGTTGGAGGGCGTCCCACACTACGTTTGCCGAGCCGTGGTCTCCACTCTAGAACTCGTTTACCCCAACGGTTATCGGTTCTGCGACAGATGTGACCGGCCCACTGCCATTTCAGCTTGCTAATCCTCTGAGCTATATCGATTACTTTGGTTCTCTGACGGATGACTTCGTTTCGAATTCGATCCTTCAGAGAAACTCCGAGCATAGCCCTCTCCATAGCTCGCTGAGCGACTTTGAATTGGTGAACTAGTCGCACTGTCAGTGTCCACGTCTCGGCTCCGTAGGTAATAACAGGAAGGACGCACTCGTTAAAGACTTTCGTCTTCAGGCTTTGTGGTATGGGCGATGTAAAGACTCGACGAAGTTTTCCGAATGCTGCCCATCCAAGCTGTATCCTTCTGCGAGCTTCCTTCTCGAAATTGTTTCTGCCCAATTGCAAGATTTGCCCAAGGTAGACATATTCGTCAACAACTTCGAGAGGGACTCCATTTAAGGCAATCGGTTCCGGAATAACATGTTCGTTGAACATGATCTTGGTCTTATCCAAGTTCATCCGGAGACCGATGCGCGCAGAAGAATCAGCGAGGGTGGTCAGCATGTATTGCAGGTCCTGCACGGTTTCAGCCATGATGACGATGTCGTCCGCAAATCTCAAGTGTGAGAGGTAATTGCCATTGCTGTTAATGCCCCGTCCTTTCCAGTTCAGCGTTTTGAACATATCCTCTAGAGCGTTTGTGAATAATTTGGGGGAAATAACGTCTCCTTGTCTAACTCCTCGATGTAAGTGGATATGTTCAGTCTGCTGATTTTGTACTTGGACGGTCATAGTTGCGGTGTCATATAGACCTCTCAACACTTGGACGTATCGCCAATCGACTTGGCACCGTTGCAGAGACTCCAGAACAGACCAGGTTTCAATGGAGTCAAAGGCTTTCTCATAGTCCACAAACGCTAAGCACAGGGGCTGGTTATACTCTTCAGTCTTCTGTATAACCTGCCGCACTGTGTGGATGTGGTCTATGGTGCCGTATCCTCCTCGAAACCCAGCCTGCTCGGGGGGTTGAAATTCGTCGAGCCTACGCGCGAGACGATTTGTGATGACTCTAGAAAACAACTTATAGACATGGCTTAAGAGCGAGATAGGTCGATAGTTCTTCAAAAGGGTTTTGTCTCCCTTTTTGAAGAACATAACAACCACACTCTTACTCCATGTCTTCGGAGTTCTCCCCGAAAAGAGGACGGAATTGAAAATACGCTGAAGCTGTAGTAGCGTAGGAGTTCCACCGGCTTTTAAGAGCTCCGTTGTAATTCCATCCTCTCCGGGGGCTTTTACGTTTTTAAGCTGCCTGAGAGCCATCACAATTTCATCTAGGCTGATTTCTGGCAAATCTTCGGTGTAGTGGCGGGTCAGAGTGGCTCTAGGATCCTCGATGCCGGGTTGGGGAAGGGACGCTTGTGAGGTGTATAATTGGCTGTAGAAGTCTTTTACTTCCCTAAGAATCTCCGGCTTAGAAGCGACGACACTCCCGCTAGAAGTGGTCAACTTCGTCAGATGGCTTCGGCCCAGCTGTTGGACAAAGACTTTTGACCCCCGGTTTTGCTCGATCGCTTCTTTAATTGAGCGTGTGTTGGAGCTCCGGAGGTCACGTCGTACCAATTTAAAAATCTTTTTATTTAGGGTCCGTTGATCTGACGAAGTGACTGCAGGGTTATCACGTCGCTTTTGTATTAGCTGCAGAGATTCCTCTGAAAGCTTGGACTTCTTGCCAGCACCTCGCGTCTCACAGAATTTTGTCCCTTCCTCCCTGAGGATGTCCACCACATGGTCGAGATCCTGGTCAACGTCAATTGTGGTTTCCAGTGCAGCAAATCGGTTTTCCAGTTTCAGCTGGAACGTTTCAGACCCGACCACGGATTGTAGCATATTGGGTCGGAGCGTGGACTTCATTAGACGAACACGTTAAAGTTTGCAGTCAATATCTAGAGAGCCTCGGACTAGTCGGTGATCACTGCCGGTTTTAAACCTAGTGATCACTGAGACATCCTTAAATATGCGCTTTTTGTCCGTCATAATGAAGTCGATCTCATTTTTGGTCATAGCGTCGGGGCTTTGCCACGTCCACTTCCGCTGGGGATTTTTCTGGAAGAAAGAGTTCATTAGAAAAAGCCCCTCTTTTTCTAGGAAGTTGACGAGCATTTGCCCCCTATGATTTCTGCTTCCCAATCCGTGTGGTCCTACTACCGATTCGCCGCTTGTTTGTACTCCCACTTTTGCGTTGAGATCCCCCATGACAACGTTGAAGTGGGCCTTTTGGGTTCTGTGCAAGGCTTTGGAAATGTCCTCGTACATTTCCTCCACTTCATCGTCCGAGTGTGCCGAAGTCGGTGCGTATACTTGGATAACCTTGAGGTTATACCTCTCGGTGAGTTTAATCACAAGATACGCTACCCTTGTCGACACACTGGATATTTCTAAAACGTTATCAGAGAGGATCCTATGGACCAAGAACCCGACGCCACCTTGGGATGGTTGTTCTCCCTCTCTGAAATACATAAGATGGCCTGATTCTAGGGTAACGGTGTCCTCCCCCTCTCTTCGGACTTCACATAATCCCAGAATATGCCATCTTATGTTTTTCAGCTCTTCCTCCAGAAGTGCCAAGTGTGTATCGAGCCGTAGCGTGCGTCCGTTAAATGTAGCCAGGGTCAGTCGGTTTTGGCGGCCTTCCGTCGCCCGGGGATTCTTAGCACCCCCTGCCCCGCCGTTACCGTAACCGCCGCCTTGGTCAGGAATAGCGGGGCGACCGGGAACTGGGGGCCGTTGTGTGGTTGTGTCTGCCATGAAGGGTTTGCCCAAATAATCACCACGCGCTGGGCAGTCGGGTTGGGTGATCGCAGGACGTAGCTTCTCGCACCGGTGACGCTGCTGCCCGTCACCGGCCTGTGGTATTTAGCTACGTCTTATCAGATAGTGTAGTAGTATTTTTACCGACTGGTTCACACCAAACGCGATCAGAAAACAATTGAAAAGTACTGAGATCGCGCCCACAGGACGCAGGACGCCGCGGTGTGGCCGTACCTTAATGATTAGTACAAAAACGCTTGTCACGTCTGAATATAAAAAAAAACTGGAAAGGTTTTTAATGACCCACAGAGCCATTTCGCTAACATCCATCTTTTATTAAATTAAAACTCTTCTTTCGATAGCTGAATATGCCATTTCATTAGTGCCTAGGGATACTTGTACCAAAATAAGAGTTGTCTTCGTACTCCAAATACTTAGTATACACGTACTGTAATAAAACTATTGTAGTGTGCTTTATTTACATAAAGCTAAAGATAGGTAGTATCCACAGGGTCGCTATCTCTACTACTTTACGAGCGAAGTCACCGGCGGACACTAAAGACCTTACACGTGGCGATACTGCCAAAGAACCGAAGTTTTGTGTTGAGATTTCCTTATGAACTTATGAGACACTACCCAAAAACGACTGAAATTGACATTACGGTGCTACGCAGTGGCATAATGTAGTCATTTTCGTAGAGCATCCCACTGGTAGCACTCGTCGAGTGCGTAGATTGTAGCATGTGGGAATAATGGACATAATTTATTAGTAGTCTAAACTAACTATTATAATAATAAATCAAAATAAAATTTAAATCAAAATAAATAAATAAATATAAAGAGGAAAGATTTGATTTTTTGTTTGTTACAATTTAACTCAAAAACTACTGGACCGATTTCAAAAATTCTTTCACTAATGGAAAGCTACATTATTAGCGAGTAACATAAGCTATATTTTATCCTCGTATTCTTACGGGAACGGGAACTACGCGGGTGGAACAGCGAGGTGCTGCTAGTATTGAATAATAACAGCGACGTAATCTGAATATATAAGCACTACTTGATTTTTAATTGAATAAAGTTCGCCAGCTGAATTTCAGTCGTAACTTGCGAAGATATTAGTATTTTATTTAATATATCTATGAAATATGGTGACCAACATAAAGTATTTTCTAAGGCACGCAGTGAATATTTATGTATTTCTTAGCTGGGCGTTATAATCGCTGCGTGTAAAGACTCTAAGCCGTAACAGCTCGAGTTTATTCGAGACGTTTCGTGAAAAGATAATTTTCGCATAAAAACGAATGTGCGCAGTAAAGAGCTTTAATTCAATGCGAGGTCACGCAGTAGCTCATCTGCATACGGGATGCCGAGTTTTATGTAACAGTACTCATACAATATGAGCTTTGTCAATGTTATTTTATAGGTTTTATGTACAAAACTTGATCATATGGAGCAGCTACCCGCTTTTTATTACTATTAAGTGGTTTAGTCAAAGTTATACCGCAAGTTTTATTTGTTTATATCATAAGTTATACGCTAGCCTGATAGTAAACTACGAAATCTCCCTATAACAGACCTCAGGCATGAAAATCTCTCGACACAACTGCAATGCTCACGTTACACTGAGACATCGAACTGAGACAGAAGCTACTGGCTCCTGAAACACAGCTTGGCTAGTTCGGGAGCCTATGGATTCCATAAAAATACGTGTACATTTATTATGTTAATAAATATATTTTGTATCATTTTGTATCGATATAGATGTCAAGTCTTAGAAGTCCTGTAATTTCATTTGTAGATACTTCCTTCAAATAACTGACGGTGGTGCCACCCCAAACGGACTAGCTGAAGTCCTGCCACCACACCTACCCAACTTAAGGTACGGACACACCGAAGCACCCTGCGTGCGCGATCTAGGCGGCGATCTGATAGCGCAGTAGTATTTGTACCGACTGGTTCACACCAAACGCGATCAGAAAACAATTGAAAAGTACTGAGATCGCGCCCGCAGATCGCAGGACGCCGCGCCGATCTCTGGCACCTCACATAATATTCCGCTGTTTAAGAATATAACTTTATTGAACGTATCGTGAGTATAATTAATTACTACTTTTTACCGGTAAACTACTCTGAGTGCGAGTGTGGCGCTCGCAGAGAGCACGCGTACTCGCCGTTGATCTTCATCAACCCCACTCCTTCAAGTGGAGTCGCTATCAACTTTGACCTTATTACGTCAGTAGTTTGAACTAGTTTGTCAGTAGGCTGTCGAAACACCGCAAGGTTACGGCGGCAGACTTTCTCCTTGATGGTGGTAAGCTACTTTTTGGTAGCAAGTCAGGCGGAATGTAAATATAATATGCACTTACAACCTGTAGACAAACACCCGTGCTAGGATTTGAGCCGGCGATATTTCACTTAGAAGTTAAGTCATCCTATACGCAAACGGGCTCTCAGACTTGTGCAGACCTGTTTTACTGTTACCACATCAACAAAGGCAATATCGTCTGTATTCCCTCCCCAATGCGGTATTGTACGATGTATCGTTAATTTAATTTAGAATTCCTTTTTACGGACGGGACCGCTTTGAAGGCTTACTTTTTTAATTAAATGTACATAATATTATACGCAATAATATTTCTAATTGCCTATTACAGTTTGTGTGCTTCAGGGAAATGAGTTAATTGTATGATTTGCTTTTGGCAATTTTACTTGTTTACTTTATTATATTTATTTATATAAAGCAACCCGCCCCGGCTTCGCACGGCCTTAAATGTGTATTATAATACACTAGTTATAATAATATAATATGAACAATTGATGACAAGAAATATGATTATATTCTATTTTATGTAACAAATATTTATTAATCAATTTTGAATTAAATGTTGCTGAGTAAAGCAGCGCGCCATCTGCAATGTTTGCGCGCCCGGCAAAACATGACGATCTCTTAAATTTTTTTGTCACAACTTTTTGTTATGCGTACGCATGTTTTACGCCCATTTTTATAAAGTCGACCGACAATTGAATTCGCGCAGCCGAAACTGTAGTTAAGTAGTTGTTTAGCTAAACATTTATTTCCAGGTTACTTCAACCTGGTATTTTGGACTACCAGTATTCGTTTGGAAGGGGGAACGGACAAAACAAACAGTACAATGGTTTTGGAGAGTGTAATCAGAGACCTGCGGGAATCCACACTTAGTATATTTGAGTATATTTGAGTGTTTTGCTATTTGACAGATTTGCTGCGTGCAGTTTGAAGGATTCTATTTAGGTGATTTTTGGATGATGCGCTCGTGAACATTTAAGGGTTATGAACTTATGATTGTTGCCAACATATTTTAATTGTTCTTTCTGTCATTGCATTGTGGTGTTCATTAATCTTTATAAGGCTAAGGGCTAAGTACAGCTTCTTCTTCTTGTATGTAAATAATTGTGGCTACGTGGCAACTTTTGTTGATCAAATTACGGACTTGGTAGTACAGTAGCAATTTTGTTTTAGGGTATAACTAGGCTGTAGCGTAGCCATGTAAATAATATATTACTTATCTGTATGGTTAGAGATTATTTTGCATAGTGGTAACCCTGTGTGTATCACTATAACAGATAGCGGACAGTGATAAAGGAAGAAGCCAGTTCTATCCGTTAACTTATTCTAATATGGAATCCAAATTATTGGATTTTGATGCATGTGCGTCTCAGACAATAATTGATAATGCTTTTTCGATCTGACTCATATCGGGACATGAGGTATGCTAGTTAGGAGAATTACTTATTCTCTGACGAAAAAGAAACGAGACGTAAAAAAGGTTCGTCGTTAGCGACATCTAGTTAGTTCTGTCTGTGTGAATGGTCATTTCATAATTATGATAGTTTAAAAACTAAAACAACCGACTTCCATGCCGCGCGAGTCTGTTTCAGTAGCAAGTTTGAGACGTTTATCGTCATATCTCTGGAGATACTTATCAGATCTCAATGAAATTACAATGAAACTATCTCGAAAATGTACCCTACTAATTAAAAAAAGGAATCATTCAAATCGGTTCACAATTGACGGAGTAATCGCATAAGATACCTACAAAAATAATAATAATTAAAAAATAAAACTGGCCAAGTGCGAGTCAGACTTTTGTCCCGCACACGGAGGGTTCCGAATTTCCGAAGTCCGAACGCCACGAACTTCTACCACCAACTAAGCAAATATTAACTCAAAGGTAATTAATATAATTAATTAAATATCTGGAAGACCGAGTGTTCGTACGACTAATTTTCTACTGATTCTAGCTAATTGAAGCTCTTGAAGTACAAAAATTGAAGATATATTATTCAATACTGTACTCTACATTTCTGCAAATTAAATTAAGTAACAAATCGACCAAGGCCCACAAATTTAACAAATGAAACGCTTGCGCGTGCTAATTTTTCCTGTGCTGCCATCTAGCTGCGTCGAGGTAAATAAATTTCGTATTGTATCGTATCGTAAAAAACACGTTTTTTGTTTTAAACCCTTTAATTTTTAGGGTTCCGAACCCAAAGGGTACCAACGGAACCCTATTACTGAGACTCCGCTGTCCGTCTGTCTGTCTGTCTGTCTGTCTGTCCGTCTGTCACCAGGCTGTATCTCATGAACCGTGATAGTTAGACGATTGAAATTTTCACAGATGATGTATTTCTGTTGCCGCTATAACAACAAATACTAAAAACAGATCAAAGTTAAGAATTAAAGGGGGTCCCCATACAAAAAACGTGTTTTTACTATAGCGCCATCTATGTACGATTGTTTACCAGTGTTTCTCAACCTTTTTCATGACGCGACGCGACCCCCTTAGTATGAAAATGAATCGACCTACTTGCGCTGTTTATAATTTGTATTTTGTTATATTTCTAGCTTCTACCCACGGTTTCGTTCATGTGGCCTACAGGAAACAAATTACATATTTTCTTTTAAACCAAAAATTATAAGCACTCTCAGTCAAAACACCTACTTTACTCACTCTTTAATTAATATTTTCTTTAAAAGTATGTTTTCAAACTTTGTTTTTTTCTTTTACTGAGGCTTCGCGACTCCCTTATAGAGGCTTTGCGACCCCCCAGGGGTTCGCGAGTGGCGCGACCCACACGTTGAAAAACACTGGTTTTTTGTGTTAACTAGAGATGCGCTGAATATTCGTTTGGTATTCGGTATTCAGCGTATTCGGCATCTTTTCCATTATTTGTATTCTGCCAAATTATTCGGTTTTGTTGCCAAATATATTCGGTTCAAGCATTTCTATTTTCTTGGCTCATGTAGCCAAGGTGTAGAACTAAAAGACAAAACTTCTTATATAAGACTTATGTTATATTATAAGTCAAAGAAAACATATTTACTTCTTAACCTATAGTTAGTAGGTATAGTCAACATTTATTTTAAGCCTTAAATCAACATTTAATTTAAAACTCGCAACAATATTTATTTTTAAACTTTAAATCAACATTTATTTTTAAACTTAAAATCAACATTTTTATAAACCTCAATTAAATCCATCCAAGTTCCTAATCTAACCAGCAGCGGCACGGAGCGCACATGCTAGAACTTGTTTACGCGGCAAAACAATGTAATGGTAAACCGAATAATTCAGCCCAATATCTGTTTCGGAAAAGGTTAAACCGAATAATATTTGGTATTCGGTAATTCGGTGAAACCACTATACGGCGCATCTCTAGTGTTAACGTTCACTTAGTTGGCGTTAGAAGTTCGTTAGACATTCGTTAGATGGCGTTGTAGTAAATAAGCATGTTTAGTATTGACCCGGTATTTATATTATCGATGTACTTTGTACTTTATTTTTCCGGCAAATTTGGTTAAATCGGAACCCTACTTGTGCGGGTCCGACTCGCACTTGGCCAGTTTTTATTTACTTTATTCTGTTCTTAGTATTTGTTGTTATAGCGGCAACAGAAATACATCATCTGTGAAAATTTCAACCGTATAACTATCACGGTTCATGAGATACAGCCTGGAGACAGACGGACAGACAGACAGACAGACAGACAGACGGACAGCGGAGTCTCAGTAATAGGGTTCCGTTGGTACCCTTTGGGTTCGGAACCCTAAAAACATACAGACGAATTGAGAACCTCCTCCTTTTTGGAAGTCAGTTGACAAATGGACAGGAATCATAAATTTCCCCCTTGTAAACATATTTCAACCTAACGGACATTACGCCCAATCGGGCATTCCCGACAGATCCCAAAGCAAGGGGTTATTTAATGAACGCGTCGGGAAAATGGAGGCACGGGAAACTTTTATGGTGACCGAAAAAATAAATATGTGATGGTGAGGGTCCATTTTACATCAAAGTAAAGTGTTTGTTTGTTTTTCCTTTATCACGTTTTAGAAACTCTTGTAGGGTTAAATTTTACTCTTTCATGGTAGATTCATCTGCTGGATCAAATATGTAGAAACAATCTAACGCCATTATAAAGCGTGAGTTAAATCGAAAAACAAATTGAAAAACGAAAAACGGTGAGTTGAATTCGGAAGTTCACGGGTACAGCTTAAATGCCAACGTTTGTTGCGTCGAGTATGATTTAACATCTTCAATAATAATCGTCATATTTCACCCAATATACAAAAAACCTTAACAAATTATACAACTAAACCTTCCTCCTGAATTGCTCTGTATTTTGGTGAAAACTACATGAAAATCCATTCAGCAGTTTTTGAGTTTATCGCGAACAGATAGACAGACAGACGCGGCTGGGGACTTTGTGTTATAATAATTGTAGTGTTATTCCAAATAGACTATTTTATCTGGCCGAGCGCACGATGGAAAATACTAACAACAATAGGGAATATGCATGTGGTATAAATTTACTTGAAATCATTTATTTTCGAATCATTATTGTTCTGGTATTGTATGTTAAACATTTTTTTTATAAATAAAATACTCCTAAATTGGTTTAAATATTATATGAAAAATTCAAAACAAGCGTGGGATATTTTAATTTCCAAAACACATAACCACCTGTCAATTAGAAAGTGACGTCACAACATACACTGCTGTCACCACAGACTAAATCTTTGTCATAAAAATAGTATGCACTGTTGTACGAATACGTAATTTAATTACAAAGATTTAATCTGTGAGGACAGTGTGGTGAGCTGTGATGTCACAAAGGCGCGCGAAAATTTAGCGGCGGTTGACCGCCGCAAAATTTTTATTCTTTATTTTCGCGCGCCTTTAATACCTATTATAATAAATAAATAATAATAAATTGAAAAAATATGAGATGTCTAACTCTTTATTATATTTTCGCGCGCCTTTAATATTGAATAATAAATAAATAATAATAAAGTGAAAAATTATGAAGTTTTTCAATGCTACAATTATTTTTTGTAGCTTAATTGGAACACTTTCAGCTTTATTTAATTTTTTTACTATGTTAAATGGATGTAATCAGTTAAATAAAAATATTTAAAAAAATATGCATTTTCCATATTACGCGCGCTCAAATCCTTCCAATATGTCCTCAACCGTGGGTTTAGTTATTTCGAGTATTATTTAGAGTACCTTGGCTGTACTGTATGGTTTTATCTTCCATTCATACTCGTAGATCCGCTTAATTTAATTGGCTCCCGCGTCTCGCTGAGTGCTCTCTCCACTTGTTCACAAAATGGAGATTTATTTGCGCAATTTGGTGAAGGCTTTGTAGAATTTTTTGACGGAATAATAATATTAAAAATACATGCTTATGTGTTAATGGCTTTAGGGTTAAAGCCCGTAAAATATTGTTGTTTATAGCCTAGCAAGAAAAAAAAACAAGGTGAAAAGAATTTGTTTATTATTTCATTATTTTTTTTCTAACTTTGACATTTTTATTTAAGACTAGTGGTCGCCAAGTGATTTAAAATTCGACCATAATTAATTTAATTTTTGAATGTATTTATAATGTATTTTATGTAACAAATAAGTGATATAAATGTAATTTTAATAGTCGTAAGTTTGTTCTGAATAAAACCATTCATTCATTCATTCATTCAAATAATAGCTTTCGTTTCTCTATATTAACTTTAACTGTGTCAAATTTCACGCGCAGTGTAGGGTTCCGTAGAAGCCCGTTATTGAATGCAAGTCTTTACCCGTTATAAACAAGCAACAAGGTACTTCGTCTTTGTCACTTTAAAGGATTTATTCTAAGGATTTTGTATTTGCTACAAAATTATCTAACACCCAAGTTAACGACTATTACTGCTAAACTTATAAAGTTATCTTAACCTCTATAGTTTTCCTTTAAAGCTCAGGAAATTTTTTCCAAATTTTTAAAGCCAGTAGTTTAAGTTTTAGAGGGGGCGGGGGGGGGGGGGGGGACGCCCTACTGGAACAAAAATTTGCACTTTAAAGTTTAATATTTCGTAAATGGAGCATTCAATCGAAAAATGGTATTAGCAGAACTGAAATCATTTTCAAAGACCTATTTAACGATATCCCACACGATAGACGACGAAAAAAAAATCATCGCAAATTATCATGAGCTACCCTAAAAAAAATATTTCAAAATTTTATTTCACCACTTTGTCAGCGTAATTTATATACATATACAACACCTACCAAATTACCCTCCTAAAACCCTACAAAATCACATCTTTCTAGTATTAACGGTCTCTTAGCAAAACCTCGGACAGACAGACAAACGGACATGACGAAACTATAAGGGTTCCTTGTCAGGACTACGGAACCATAAAAAGGGGTACAAAGTTTTCGCTGCACGTATTAATATATAGATTGCTCACATTTAAGAATTACTCTTAAAGAGTAATAAAGATGTTGCTATTGGCAAACATAGCCTTATCTAGTTCTTAGTATAAAGAGATATAGGTTAGCTAATATGTACCACTGTAAAACCTTTTCTGAACGGACCCAGAATAAAATCAATCATTACACATCACATGGACTTGGTAATTTTTTTTGCCAACTCATAAAATTACTTCCAACTCTCCCTTAACAAAATCTTTCGTTGAACAGAATCAGCTACAAACAGCAAAGCTTAATAAAATTACCGTCTACCCTCTGAGCATACCGAATCAGTTGAAACTTATAAACGACCGCAATTCCGGCTGAGTTATTTTGTAAAAAATAATTCTATCTGTCTTATACCGATCTGAACATTCGAATAATTTAAGATCGTTTAAAAATCTTAAAGAACTGACTTCAAACGCCGCGTTAGGGTCAGTTCACACCGCAACGCGACGCGACGTGACGATCTTTTGGTTTCATGCAGTGCAGCGGATCACCTGGAAAATATAACCCTTGCAAATAAAAAAAATATTTTCTAAATCGGTTCAGGCCTTTGAGTAATCGGTGAACATACAAAAAAAAAAGTGTGACGAATTGAAACCTCCTCATTTTTTGGGAAGTCGGTTAAATAAATGAAGTCGCAAAGGATTTTCTAAAGCAACGGTTAATGGCGCCTCTTCACAATCGGCGATCATAGACGATCACACGCGAGCACGATCGTGTAGAAGGGCTACTCGCCTGTAGTCGGCCATCGTCGTCCTTATTCGTCGTCATGATCGCGGCGATCGGTGACTTGTCGGTTTTTCGGGCACGCATCAAAGGGAATCGTTTGTAGTTGGGAAGCGCGTGCCCACACGATCGCCGATCATTCATTCACCGGAGGACAGCGGAGCCGTGCGTACGTCGCGTCGTTTTTTTGTTTTTAAATACAAGTTTGCCGCTCAATAAATGATCACGGACGATCGTGTGGATGCTTGCACAATGATCGTGACGATTACCTTGCCGATCGCAGACGATCAACGAGTGTCGATCATCGCCGATTGTGAAGAGGCGCCATAAAATAAGATTTTTTATGTCGTAACATTTTGTAGAGATGACTGATGCCCCCTCGTAGCACTCGTAGACGTCGTAGCATGCGTCGTAGAGGGAACGGAAGAGCCCATCAGTATTCAACCAACTTTTATTTATTTATTTTATTTTATTTATTAATTTATTACCATTACGATAATCAATTTAGTAAACAGACAAATCATCAATAAACAGCTCTTCGTTTACAAAAGTGATGTGTATACAAAGAGAACATGCATAGAAGTAGCGAGTTATTATGACTTTGTGTTTGTAGTGTGTACAAAATGATTGTTTTATGTTTTGACCAATGGGTCCCAAACTAGGCTTTGCCTGTATCTTGGTGACCCTAGATGTGTCTATTACGAATTTGGAACATTTTTGTAGGTATTGTTGTTCAGATAATTCCCATTCAGTGCCTAGTTGCGTGTACTTGTGTGTGTGTGCGTGTGTGTGTGTGTGTGTGTGTGTGTGTGTGTGTGTGTGTGTGTGTGTGTGTGTGTGTGTGTGTGTGTGTGTGTGTTTGTGCGTGTGTGTGTGTGTGTGTGTGTGCGTGTGTGCGTTTGTGTGTGTGTGTGGTGTTTTTATACATCCGACTTTATAATATATTTTCAGTCTGTTCGTATGTTAATGACAATAACCATTTGGTGACTTCTATTTTGGTTTCTTTTAATGTGCGTGGAATAATATTACAGTGGTTTGTGATTTGGTTGTATATGTAAATGCCCTTGTACTTAGGCAACTTCCGAGCAAATTCGGTTCGAGTTTTGGGCAGGGATATTTTAGAATATCTGTTTCGTTTCCTAATGCTTTCGTGTTTCTGCTTGTGTTAAGTGTTGCATTAAGGATGAATAGTTGACGAACTCTTAAAACTTGTGAATCTTTATAGAGCATATCTGTGCTGTACATTCTAGGCTTTCCCAGCACTTCCAAAAAGGAAGAAAGGAAGTTCTCAATTCATTTTCACATGCAAAATGAAGCAAGTTTTTTTTCTCGTTTTTAATTCTAATAATTACTAATACTTATTTGTAAAAAGTTTCGCGCTTCACCTGTCCTCAACCTTCCTGACGCTCGAACGAACGAAACTAATACAAAATATCCTTCCTGAATTTTTGATCTCGCGGTAAAGAGGGGTAACTTGTGCCTCCAAATATACATACTTACTATTCTACTAGAGCGGTGTTAGGTTAGATAAGGAGAGGGTAGTTTTATAAATAAATAATCCGGGTTTATAGCCGGGCAGCTTTGGATAGAAATCGCGGCCGCAATGAATATTGTACTGAATGGCAACACTAGTGGGTAAATAATATCTATGGGTTTTGGATAGACATGGGTCAGCTATAGCGAAACGTAACTGAAATCGGTTGCCACTCCTCTAACGTACCGTATCGATATTGACATAGCTAGCAACGGTTTTTTGGTTACCAACCAAACCAACTACGGCGGCAACTAAAACTATACATATAGTATTACCTATTATTGTATGTTCTATACCTATTATTGTATGTTCGAAATGAACAAACTGTTGAGACATATTATGTATTTTAACACCTTTTGTACACAGTTTTCACAATAAATATATTCTATTCTATTCTATAGTAGTTAGGTACAATAACTAATAACTACGATAGCGCGCGCGACGCTGCCAACCACTGGCAACAACAACCAAAATAATTATGCCTTCTCTTTTATTCTAATTGATTCATCACGTACAAAACAGGGACAGAGCGAATATTGGCTATCGACATAGTTACCATTATCCCAGCAACATTTCACTACTGTTGATGAAACCAAAGACGATCTTATTTCTACTGAGCTAAGGCTTAAAAAATGAGTTTCGTTAGATCGAACTGTAATAGAGAGTTGGTTTTTGCAGTTGCACATTATAATTTATAGCTTCAACAACGATACATATACATACATATAGGTAGTTAGGTACAATAACTACGATAACGCGCGCGACTAGGGTTACCATTACCAGATGAAAAAATCAAAAGACCGGAGAAAAGGCCTGATTTCCATGGAAAAGTACTGAGATTTTATATAGTTTGAGAATTTTCTGTTCTGACTGTTATGAAAATGTTCAATTTTTACCAAAAGAAGATTAAGTATCAACCGACTTCCAAAAAAAAGGAGGTTCTCAATTCGTCTGTATGTATTTTTTTTGTATTTTACGCGATTACTCCGTCAATTGTGAACCGATTGAAATGAAAATGAAATGAATGATTCTCTTTGTAATTGGTAGGGTACGATCCCGAGGTGGTCCCATTGTAATTTAGAGATCGAGATCTGATAAGTATCTCTAGAGATATGACGATAAACGTTTAAAACTTGCTACTGAAATTGACTCGCGCGCGGGGCATTCATGTCGGTTGTTTTGTTTTAGTTTTTAAACTATCTTAATTATAGTTTGTTTTACTTGTATAAATAAGTATTGATTTTAACTGTTCAATTGTTACCAATAGAAGATTATTTTTGGGTTGTTTAACTTTTAATTAATGTGATCTTTTAAATGTAAGCTGTGTTTTATTGAAAATCCTGAGATATCACGAGATTTGCAAATTCCGGCCGCAATCCTGAGAATAGTCGAAAAATCCTCAAATCTCTCGACACGACAAAACCTGAGATATGGTATGGTATGGTAACCATACGCGCGAAGCTGCCAACAATAACCAAAATAAATAATTATGCCTTCTCTTTTATTCTAATTGATTCATCACGTACAAGACAGGGACAGAGCGAATATTGGCTATCGCCAAAATCGCCATAGTTACCATTATCCAGCAACATTTCACTACTATTGATGAAACCAAAGACGACCTTATCTCTACTACGCTAAGGCTTAAAAAATGAGGTTCGTTAGATCGAACTGTAATGGACAGTTGGTTTTTGCAGTTACACTTTGCTTTGCGCATGCGCGAATTGGCGCGAAACCGAAAAGCGTTCATTAAAGGTTGACCTCTGACAGGTTTTTATAGTTACAACTTTGCACCTTACCGCTTTCAAAATAAGGTCGTAATAACTTGACGATAACAAGATGATAGAAGAAATATAGAATTGGTTTTTGAATGCGCGCGCAGGTGGCGCCAAGACGCGTGTGTTTGTTTTCAAACTTTTAAACTTTTAATTACTTCGTTCGGTTGCTTTGCTTTGAGCGATTGATTTGTGCGTGCGGTGAATTCCATATTTTTTGTGTTAATTGCTGTGTTGTGTTTTTTAGCCCCTAAGTGATTTAATTTTGGATTGAGTGTGTTATCGATTATTGACTAATTAAAAATAGTACATAATTGTGTGTATATATTGTTTGAATATAGTTGTGTGCAACATACATATAATTATTTAAGTGTTAAGTGTCTTATTATAAAAAGAAAGTTCTAGTGAGTAAGTGAAATTAGTGTTGCTGTGTGTTGTGTAAGTTGTGTTGTATAGAACCTAAAGTGTATATATAAAAAGAAAGTTTTAAATAGGTAAGTGATATTAGTGTTTTTGTGTGTTGTACGGAATATTAAACGTTTTTGTTGTATAAAAATGTCTGGCAAAAAGGGTGTAGTGTAGACCCATTTTGAGAAAATGGATGATATTTTTGCTATTTGTAAATATTGCAAACAGACTTTGTCATACAAAACCTCGACAGGGAATTTAAACTCTCACCTTAAAAAGGCTCATGCGTCTATTTTTTTTGCACAACAAACTGACCTTAGGCAACCACCTTCAAATAATGAGAATTAAGTCACAAACGAAACGCGAATTAGCTAGCTGAAAACTGGCTTTGATACCGATATTCGGCAACGTTTGTCAAAACCGATATTGACACCAAATATCGGTTAGAAAACCGTTGCCAGGAATAGCCAATAACGCCCATATCTAGTTTTGGATACCAGCGCCAAATGAAATCAAAACCATGTACACGTCAACAAACAATACTAAAATAATAAATTTAGGTCTAGCTGTGATTGGCGGAAGCTTCCGCAGCCATATTTGTATACATGCTAATGTGTCATGTCAACTGCTGTCATAGTAGCTAGCTACCATAGCTACACATAAACAAAACGTTTCAACTGCATCGTGTATTCATAAAAAAAATTGGTTGTTTGTAAAGTTGGTTTACGGACGATAGTTTACCGTGACAACGTCATAACGAAATATTGATGTTATCCATATTCACATTCATACAACAAAACATTGATGAAATCGGCGCATGCGTACAATGAGCGTAACAGAACATTGAGTGTAACGGGACACTTTTTCGTGCAAACATGCAGCCGGCGTTCATCGATTTGTTAGACGTTGTCACGTCAAAAACCACAGTACATTTTTCGCAATAAATGACGTGAAATATGAATGTTTTTCGGCTTGAATGGCAAGACTTATGCCGCGTTTATATCAACGCTAACTTGAGTCACATGTTCCCGTTCCATGTTGTATCGAAACCGGTAGTAGGTACCATGTATATTTTTAATTAATTATTTTTACGGTTAAACCTACAGTACGTGCAATGGTCGACTGTCTGTTAGACGTCCACCAGTCGACCATTGCTAGTGAGTTTAACGTAAAAATAATTAAAATTGAATAAAGGTACGGCCAAACCGCGGCGCCTTCGATCTGCGGGCGCGAACTCAGTACTTTTCAATTGTTTTCTGTACCGCGTTTGGTGTGAACCAGTCGGTACAAATACTTCTGCGCTATCTGATCGCCGCCTAGATCGCGCGCGCACGACGCTGCGGTGTGTCCGTACCTTAATACTCTCAATTCGTTCAATAATGGAACCGTATGTATATTATTATGTTACCCTCACTTAGCATTTTCCCGGGTGTTTTCCCGCAGTCTAGACGTGGGTTATTTATGAACTACATTACGTGCCACCAAGCTGTTCTATTGACTGTGATTTATGTGTTTGTTATGAACGCTATTTTACGGTAAGATGAACATTTTAAACTTGTAGAATTTCAGAGCTTTTAAGAAATTAAGTATATTTCTTGTTCATATGGTGCCTAGTCCTTTTTAACTATCATAATAATGCATCTGGTTAGATGTATTTAGCTAATCTCTATTTGTTAATATTTTCACTTCTTTCTTTATGATTGATATTATTTATGATTATTTTTTTCGA
Organism: Cabera pusaria; assembly: GCA_954871355.1. NCBI lineage: Eukaryota > Metazoa > Arthropoda > Insecta > Lepidoptera > Geometridae > Cabera > Cabera pusaria. Next base: position 1,791,021 of record OX940906.1, on the reverse strand, counting down.
CATCCATATAATATTTTATTCGTCACCCAATATAATTTTATTATTACTCAATGGCTTCACACGAATAGTGCATTGTTATGTGTTCAATCTAATACTATAAGAATCTTTGTCCTGACATACTGACTGACTGACTGACTGACAGACAACGCACAGCCTAAACCGCTGGTCGTAGAGACTTGAAATTTGGAGGGTATATTTGTCTTAGTACGTAAGGGTGTACTAAGAAAGTATTTTCCAAATTTTTCAAAATTCACCCCTTAAGGGGATGAAATGGGGGTTCAAAGTTTGTATGGAGAAACAAGATTAGATAGTCTTTTCTATTGTGAAATTGGTGAAATGGGGTAACAAAGTCTGAAATCGGTATTGTTTCGGATTGCGCTGAAATTTGGCATGCAGGTAGTTATTACGACGTTAGTTCCCTCGAAATGGTTTTCTAAAATTCACCCCTTAATGGGATGAAACAGGGGTTCAAAGTTTGTAACGAGAAACAAGATTACATAGTTTTTTTCTATTCGAAACTTCACACAAGTGCTTCAGTAAATAAGTAAGTAAATAAGTGTTTCAGACTTTTTCGAAATGCCACCCCTAAAAGGGAGAAGTGGGGTAACAAAGTCTGAAATCAATATTGTTTCGGATTCCGCTGAAATTAGGCATGCAGATAGTTATTTTGACGTAGGTATCCGCTAAGAAAGGATTTTTCAAAATTAACTCTTTAAGGGGATGAATCGGGCGTTCAAAGTTTGTATGGAGAAACAAGATAAGAGTCTTTTCTATTCGAAACTTCGCACAAGTACTTCAGTAGGTAAATGAATAAGTAAAAACGTGTTTCAGGCTTTTTCGAAATGCCACCCCTAAAAGGGTGAAGTGGGGTAACAAAGTCTGAAATCAATATTGTTTCGGATTGCGCTGAAATTTGGCATGCAGATATTTATTCTGATGTAGGTATCCACTGCGACAGGATTTCAAATCAAAATTCACTTCTTAAAGAGATGAAACGGGGGTTCAAAGTTTGAACGCTTTTACTTCTTTTATGTCATTAATGATCGAAAGGTTTTTACAAAATATAAGTTTTAAGTAAATAAAAGAAGTCTTTAACGCGGGCGAAGCCGTGGGGAACATCTAGTGTATTATAATTTTATGAATGTTATTATTATCTTTCATATTTTTTACGTATTTGATGTATTTTTTAACGTGTACAATGTACCCAAATGAAAGAATAAATGAACATAATAATATACTAACGAGTCTTGAAATACTATGATTACAATATCTAATAAGGTTTATCTAATGTAGATTGAAGTAGGTATTCACGATACAGGCTTGCCTAGTGTGAACACCACAAATCATTTGTTTTTATTAATACTAAGCCACCGGTGGTGCCGCTCTACAGAAATTATTCCAAGTAATCCCCTTCGTAAAATAATAAAGTCATGTTATTGTTTAGGTGTAAGACAACCCTGAAGTTGACTGTACCGCGGGAGAGTCTTGTCATCATCAACATCATCATCAGCCGGTATCAGTCCACTGCTGGACGTATAGGCCTCTCCCAAGATGCGCCACTGAGCCCGGTCTTCGGCTCTTTTTTTCCAGTCACTGCCCACCGCTTTGCGTATGTCGTCGCTCCACCTGGTAACAGGACGTCCTACGCTACGTTTGCCGATTCGCGGTCTCCACTCTAGAACAAGTCTACCCCAACGGTTAGGACAAGTTTACCCCAACGGTTGTCTGAGAGTCTTGTGATCAATATAAAACAGATTTTCTTACAAACATACATATATCAGGCAGTCTCACATAGTAGCTCACTTATTTCCACATACAGTCATACTATCAACTATTTTGAAGCATACTTTGTGAAGATAAATAAATGACTTTTATTGAAGTTATACTTCTTTTGGCGCGATAGAGAAAAATGGTGAGAGTGAATTTTTACGATGCGCGCGCACACCGACACCTAAATTCTACACCGTGAAGTTAGTTCTAGGTGGCATGACTATGTTCAAGTTGTATATGTCATATTTAACGTCATATTTTTACGTTAATAAAACCTTTTTTATCTAAATAAAATCTTTTTGATTAATTTTAATATTTATCGTTAATCACTACTGCATTTTAGTTATTTTTTTTCCATACGCCACAGAAGTATAACTTCTAACGCGTGTACATAAGTACACACACTTTTTTTTATATTTAGCTCTGTGTAGCTTTCTAAGCGGTTGTAATTCAAAGTAGATATTATGATAATAAAAGAACACCCGAAAATTGGTACGTACTTACAAATTCCTAATAATTTAATAAGAAAGCGTTTACTCACTACACCGTAGTATTATTAATTATTCCGTATTACACCATCGTAATAAATAATCGATAACAGCCGAGATCGCAACAAAGAACTGGCAACAAGACGAAAACAAAACTCGATGAATAATTCATTTATCTACCACTCGGATCTGCGATTATTTAGCTCCGAGCCATCTGCATAAACATGCCGATTGTTTAGCGTGTCGATTTGTATAATCGAGAATTAGGGATGTTTGCCAAATCGATTATTATAAACATAAAACGAAATGAGAAATATTCGATTACTGTTTCATACATAATGTCTTTTGCTATAGATATCCGTAGAATTATATCTTGAGATTTCTCTTACTGTGATTATTCTCTTGATGTTGGATAGTTAGGACCACCTAATGTGGAAAATCTGTCGCCAAACATCTAGTATCTACGGACAGCTTTTCTAGAAAGCCAGTTCAAATCGCGAGTGAACAGGTATCTACTAGGTAAGCGTGCTACATCGTCGACCGCATCGTCACTTAACATCAGGTGAGATAGTGGTCAAGCGCTTGCGAATCTGACATAAAAAAAGTTCCTAGCGTACTACCATCCTCGACCGCATCATCATTTACCAACAGCCTCGGTGAGATGGTTGTCAAATGCTAGTCTACTCGCATTTATATGATTGATATTTTATTTAAAAAATCTTATACAAGATTTGTTGCAGCATGCGTTTGACCACTATCTCACCTGATGTTAAGTGATGATGCCATCAACGATGTAGCACGCTAACCTAGAAGATGCCTGCTCACTCGCGATTTGAAGACCCCCGGCCCCCGGGTTGTAGTTAACATAGACACCGCCAAGGAATTCCATTCCTTCTGAACCAATATAACACTGATCTGATCTTCAATCTTTGATCTCTCACTTTCTTAGTAAGTACAAACTGCTTAATTATATCTATTATCTCAAGTCTCCCGAAAATAGAATCCATCTTAAACTTAAGAAGGAAGTTAGAAGTTCAAGTTAAGAACATTCCAGTCTTAATTTGAAACAAAAAACTGTTTTAGCCAATTACACGTACCCATCGATCTAAGCTTCAAATTAAACAAAAATGGGGTAAATCCTCGAGGGACGAGTCTAGTTTCCAAGTTCTCCGTAAAAGGTAGATTTCGGATTGATGCACCAAGTCTTTCATTTAATTCATCTTCGACCACATCATCACTTACCACCAGGCGAGATAGTGGTCAAACGGTAGCCTATAAGATATAAAAAAATGTAGTTAATTCTTAATGAAACTTGTGCCTAAAATAATATTAATAATTTTATTTTAATTACGCAACTAGAACAAATCCAAAAGGTAAGATAGTGTATTTAGCAGTCAATGTATGTTTTTATTCAAGTAATAAAGCGCCCAGCTCATCCGATTTTGATACATTAAATGTGATGTCAATCGATTCGTTATTATATCCGGGTTACAAAGCGGGTTACAAAATACAATTTAATCATGAATGTGTAGATTAAATATTATATTTTGTGTTTGTTTTAAGTAGATATATGAACCTGTATGACTTTAAATTGGTCGAAATAAATGAATTATTATGCACATTATTTATTAATATTTCTTAGGTATAGGTTTTTTTATAATAAAGATATCAAAACAACAATACAAAATCATTATAAAATAAACAATATTATAAAAAAACCTAAACCTAGGGTGCCGCCAGCAGCGGGGCAGGGCCCAAGCTACCGGTGGTTAGGGCTGCAGAGAGAGGAACCTGACGATGCGTGCCTTATGTATCTGGCCCTTGATCCAGCCGTCTAGCGAGAATCTCTTGAGATGTTGGTCGAGACTCTTCGCTATTAGGCCGTTCTTAGAAACGACTATCGGGACAATGCTAGTCGAGTCAAAATCCCACATGGCGGTAACCTCATAAGACAAGTCAAGGTACGTGCTGATCTTGTCCTTTTTTTGGTTGTTGTCCTTGAGGTTCTCGTATTATTAAAGCCAAATTAATTTTCAAAGTCCAGTTTTAGTTTCAAGTTATTTTTGAATTTTTGATCATGTCTGAGTTTCCTATTACGCAACATTAGCTAATCCTATGCGAAATTACTTTTACATTTAGAATACGACGAATAAATGGCGAATAGATCTATTCAGCGTTCGTTCTCATCCGTTCGGCCCGGTGTGTACCCCGCATTAAATGTACCCTAATGAGACTGTTTCTTTGTAATATAAATCTTACTGCTTTCTCTCCTCTCAGAATACTCTCATTGGTTTTTCTATATATGCATATGCATGCTTATATTATATGCAACAAACAAATACCAACGCCAAAATAAAAAATCTACCCTTAGTAAATTGGGTCCGTCGGCGTAACCAAATCCCAAATGACGAGGTGAAACTCGGTAAGTTATGTTTAACTAATGTTATGTCAAAGTCAAGTCAAAGTCAAAGTCAAAGCATTTATTCAGTATATGGGCAAATTAAAAATTTGCACTTACACACGTCAAATAACATTAAACAGATCATATTCAACAAAAAATATTATAGATATAACAGAAACATAACTTATTGCTTTGAATTTACAAAAAAAATAAACAAAGGTATTGAGCCATTCAGCTTCCATCTAGACGTCGAACGTCACACTTAAAACTCATGTTTAATTCCCCTGATTAATGTAGGGTTGCCAATCGTACTATTACGTGCACCCGCAACCCAGTGCATGTTTCAGTACTTCAGACAATTTTTATCCAAAAAATTGTGAAATAATGAAACATGTAAAGGGGAATGTTTGATAAAGATCATGCAGACGAATGGCTTTGGTCTATACTATACTGTGGGTCTACGAGGTTGTTAGAGGCTGAAACTACAATATGAAACAAGTGGAGTTTGCTCGCTTTCTTCTTGTCTGCGTTTAATAAAAAATAAACCGGCCAAGTGCAAGTCGGACTCGCACTCGTAGGGTTCCGTAACACATTAGAGTATTTTATTACAATGACTTTTCGCCAACAAAAATAAAACTATGTTTTTCATAGTGTTTGTATGGAAAAAAAAGTTATATTTGCGGTTGCTATATCTCAAAAACTGCTGACTCTATATGTATATATATTTTTTATTCAGAAAATATGTGTTATTTACGCATTGTATAATTTTCCGGGAATCGATAAACGGCGCGCCGCACGTGCCTCTCCCTATTGCACCGATGATTCATGGCCTCGCGGGCAGCGAAGGTTTGACACGAGTATATACATCAGATTAACAAGCGCAGTGCGGTATATACCTTATCAACAGTACCTTTAGTATGAGTTTTTCATCGTAAACGGCGTTTTTTGATAGATCATCTCACATAGTTCTCGACTTATTCTGGCTCCCCAATTGGTCTAAATTTAGTGAAGTGTGGTAATCACTAGAGGCGCTGCACTGTAACATCCAGACCTCGACCACAGATTATACAACTCTTACTACGTAACCTCGGTGTAGTTGGTGATTGGATTCCGTCGGGTCCGGTAGTTTAGGACACGGGTCTTGTTTTACTTCATTAGAACAATATTCTATTAGTTTGAGTTTAAGTTTCTTTTGTGTTAGTTTCGAGGCTAACTTAGGTAACTATTCTGATGCTAGTTGCAATAGCTGAGCTGTTTTTCGCTGTCTTTTATTGTATATAGTTTGCTTTTGTTGGAAAACTTCTGAGGGCCCGGTGGCATAATATGGAGAACGGTTGGCTTTGATGCCAGAGGTACCGCCGTGCACTATCGAAAAATGTATGTGCGCTTTTCACAGTGGCTTTCCGGTGAAGGTTAAATCAATAATTAACATCGTTAAGAAACCCAAAACCCCCGCATGGTGGTAGGACACTTTCTAGTGACCGCCTGGCCAGCTACCACCCGTAAGTTAGAAAATCTGTCACCGAACATATAATGTGTTCCGGCAGCTATCCTTGAGAGCCAGTTCCCATTCTAGGCCTAGCGTGCTTACCATCTTCGACCGCATCATCACTTACCAACAGGTGAGATTGTGGTCAAACGCTAGCCTATAAGATAATTTAAAAAAACTACGTATGCATATATTTTTACTTCAACATATACATACGTGGATTTACATCCTACTAATATTATAAAGATGAATGTTTGTGAGTATGTAAGTATGTTTGTTACTTTTTCCCGCTAAAACTACTATATGAGGTATGTAGATAGCCTAGACCCTGCAATAACACATGGGGTACTTTTTATCCCGATATTCCTACAGGAACGATGTCTACGCGGGTAAAACACAGCTAGATACCTAATGTACAAATTACACATTTATAAATTATACACATTTTAGATTTCATTTTGATCTGATTAATCATGTATAATAATTTAAAATCGTTAAAAAAACTAACAAAACCGACTTCAGATGCTGCGTTAGTCATTTTCAGTACCTACCAAGCTTGAGGCAGAGATTATATAATAGTTACTACGTAACTTGAGGTGTTTATCTCCATAACTCTGGATTTTCTTATCAGTAACAAAGACAAAGAATTAAGGACCGCCTTCTTTTATGAAGTCGGTTGATTATATCATTCTTTTTTTAGGGTTCCGTAGTCCTGACAAGGAACCCTTATAGTTTCGTCATGTCCGTCTGTCTGTCTGTCTGTCCGAGGTTTTGCTAAGAGACCTTTAATACTAGAAAGCTGTAATTTTGTGGAGGTATGTATATATATTACGGCGACAAAGTGCTGAAATAAAATTGTGAAACATTTTTTTTTCATCGTCTACCCCATTGTGTGGGGTATCGTTGAATAGGTCTTTTAAAATTACTTAAGGGTTGCTAATACCATTTTTCGATTGAATGCTCCATTTACGAAATATTAAACTTTACTTTAAAGTGCAAATTTTTGTTTCAGTAGGGCGTCCCCCCCCCCCCCCCTCTTAAAGATATTGCTGGTTTGAAAAATCTGGAAAAATTCGTGATAATAGCGCATTTCATGAACTTTAAAGGAAAATTATAGCGGTTGAGATAGATTTATTAGTTTAGCAGTAATAGTCGGTTGGTTAAACTTGGGTGTTGGATAATTTTGTACCAAATACAAAATCCTTAAAATAAATCCTTTAAAGTGACAAAGACGGAGTACCTAGTTGCTTGTTTATAACGGGTAAAGACTTGCATTGAATAACGGGCTACTACGGAACCCTACACTGGGCGTGGCCCGACACGCACTTGGCCGGTTATTTCAGGTAGGGTTCATCACCAAGGTGATCTTAAGTGGTTTATCAAGATTTGGTAGGTATCTCCAGAGATATGATGATAAACGTCTCAAACTTGCTACTGAAACTGACTAGCGCGGCACTTGAAGTCGATTTTTTTTGTTACCTGTCACTGGAGACCAGTATGAGGAGGGTGTTGGCATACTTGGCTCGACGGTTGCGCACCGCAGCCAGCGTCGCGCACAGACTGGGCGAGAACGTGCGGCACGGGGGACACTGCAACAACAACACACACTCTACTGTCTAGTCTACAGTTACGTAGAAAAGTCAAAAGTCAAAGCATTTATTCAGTATATGGGCAAATTAAAAATTTGCACTTGACACACGTCAAATTACATTAAATAGATCATATTCGATAAAAAAAATATTATAGAGATAACAGAAACATAACTTATTGCTTTGAATTTACCAAAAAAAAAACAAAGGTATTGAGCCATTCAGCTTTCATCTAGACGTCGAACGTCACACTTAAAACAAATGTTTAATACCCCTAATTAATATAGGGTTGCCAACCGTACTATTACGTGCCCCCGCAACCCAGTGCATGTTTCAGTACTTCAGACAATTTGTATCCAAAAATGTGTGTAAAAATGTTGTATTTTTTATTGAATATGATCTGTTTAATGTAATTTGACGTGTGTAAGTGCAAATTTTTAATTTGCCCATATACTGAATAAATGCTTTGACTTTGACTTTGACTATAATGATTATATCAAATAGTATTGAGTATAATAGTCTGTACTTTTATATGCATGATTCAAACTCACTACTATAACTATAAATCTAACGTTAAGATTATCTTCGTCACGGTAATATTATAATATTTATTATATTACCGTGTCTTCGTATGCGAGCGAGCGTCGTGCATATCCTAAAAACACATGGTGCCTGTTTGACACTCAAATCATTTTACTTACTCTCCTTCTGACAAAAATAAACACCCGTTAAAACGGTTATAAGACCTGTCGTTATGTATGGATCTGAGTGTTGGGCCATGAAGAATGTGGTAGAGATGCGAATGTTAAAATGGATGTGTGGAGTTACAAGAATGGATAAAATTCGGAATGAGTATGTAAGGGGAAGCTTGAAAGTGGCACCAGTGACAGAAAAGTTAAGAAACAACAGGCTAGCCTGGTATGGCAGCACATTATGAGAAGTGAAGTCCACGTGACTAGAAAGGCAATGAACATGAAAGTGGACGGCTGTAGAGAAAGAGGAACATCGAAGAAAGTGTGGATGTACTGTGTGATGGAAGATATGGATGTAAAACGAGTGGATGTGGAAATGATTGTGGATAGACCCTATTGGAAGAGATTGACATGTTGCGCCGACCGCACTTGAGTGGGATAAGTGTAGAAGGATGATGACTCACCCAATGAGCAGCGAAGTAGAACACCCTTAAAGCATCAGATGGCAGGTCCTCATACGCCCTGGTCTCGTTTCCTTCCAGGTGGATGCCTCGCAGCACCTCGTTGAGGGGAGGCGCCGGCCAGGGGAACCTCTCCCCCAGGGGGTCATCAAGGAGGGCGTCGCGGACTGCCCTACCTCGGATCACGAGGGTCGGGACTCCGACTGCTATGCTGTACTTCTGGGTTAGCCGCCGCTGGGGACAAGGAAAAGAACTCCTTGTAGGATTTGCAAAATCTTTGGGCAGTGAGGAGCTTCAGAATAGTACATCTATTTATTTATTTATTATGTACACATCACAGCAAACAGAACATACATTTTTAAGTAAACTTGACCGATTTTGTACACCACAAGTTACATTCACATGGTTTTACAGCATTGGAAACTTTATTCTATAAAAAAAAAGTGATACTCATTTAATAAATTAATGTCATTACAATATTTTTATTCTGATCATGTATCTTATATCTTCATACGAGTATCGTCGAGTCGAGACGAACTAAGAAGAATTTGACCACTACTTGACCTAGTGTATGCCAGCTAGCATACTCTGGTCACCCGAAGATGCTTCATAAACCATCAAGAGCAGTATTCCCATGGAGGGTTAGTGAGAGGTGACCTACATATTGATATTACATAGTTACATACAATCCAAAATGTTCACCGCCGGGACCGTACATACATACCCGTGTCTCCTGGGGAACATGCCCAGGCAGGCGCTATATTGTACATAACAACAATGTCATCATCATCATCAGCCAGTGTCAGTCCACTGCTGGACGTAGGCCTCTCCCAAAATGCGCCACTGAGCCCGATCATCGGCTCTTCTTTTCCAGTCACTGCCCACTGCTTTGCGTATGTCGTCGCTCCGCCTGGTCACAGGACGTCCTACGCTACGTTTGCCGATTCGCGGTCTCCACTCTAGGACAAGTCTACCCCAACGGTTATCAGTCCTGCGGCAGATATGATAGTCCACTGCCACTTCAGTTTACTAATCCGTTGATCTATATTGATAACTTTAGTTCTCTGGCGAATTGCTTCGTTCCGGATTCGATCCCGCAGAGAAATACCGAGCATAGCTCTCTCCATAGCTCGCTGAGCGACTTTAAATTGGTGGATCAGTCGAATTGTGAGTGTCCACGTCTCGGCTCCGTGTGTCATCACATGTAGAACGCACTGGTTAAAGACTTTTGTCTTTAGACACTGTGGTATAGGCGACGAGAAGACTCGACGGAGTTTTCCGAATGCTCAGCCCAGCTGAATTCTTCTCTGGATTTCCTTCTCAAAGTTGTGTTTGCCTAGTTGGAGCGTCTGCCCTAGGTAAACATACTTAGTGACAACTTCGAGTGGGATTCCTCTATCTACGGCAATCGGTTCCGGAAACACGTGGTCGTTGTTCATGACTTTGGTTTTATCCAAATTCATCCGGACACCGATGCGACGAGAAGAATCAGCTAGGCCATTCAACATCCTTTGTAGATCCTGCAACGTCTCTGCCATAATGACGATGTCATCTGCGAATCGTAAGTGAGAGATGTACTTGCCGCTGATGTTAATGCCACAATCTTTCCAGTCCAGCGTCTTAAACATATCCTCCAGGCGTTAGTGAACAGTTTCGGGGATATGACGTCCCCCTGTCTCACTCCTCGACGCAGGTGGACATGTTTAGTTCGCTGGTTCTGTACTTGTACAGTCATCGTTGCGGCATTGTACAGTCATCTCATCACTTCGATGTATCGCCAGTCGACTTGGCAACGCTGCAAGGACTCCAGAACGGAACAGGTTTCGATTGAGTCGAAGGCCTTCTCATAGTCCACAAATGCTAAGCTACAATAATAACAACAATGTACAAACATATAAAGTGTAAACAACACTTAAAGAAACATAATACCTATTAATTATTGGACCGTCCCTAAATAGTTTGAGACTTGGGGAATTAGAGAAAGAAAACGGAAATTGACTAATTAATTATACTTTTGAACTGCAAAAGGTTGTATGTAGCATAGCATAGATCCGCCAACGAATATATAACTCCGTAGATAGACGCATATTGAGCTACCATAATTAAGATAGTTTAAAAACTAAAACAACCGAATTCCATGCCCCGCGAGGTAATTTCAGTAGCAGAGGTTTGTCCTCATATCTCTGGAGATACTTATTACATTACGATAAAATTACAATGGGACCACCTCGAAAATATACGCTACCGATTAAAAAAAGAATTATTCGAATCGGTTCACAATTGACGGAGTAATTGCGTAACATACATACCAAAAAAAAAGAAAAACATACAGACAAATTGAGAACCTCCTCCTTTTTGGAAGTAGGGTGAAAATAAATCAGGACTTCATAATTTAAATGCTTTCTACAAAAAAAATTTCTCAGTATGATTAAGCACTGAGTGCTACTGACTAAACGGATATTTGTATGTAATGCAGGTACCACTTGCCCAAATTGCTTTGCATTCAACTCGTTACTAATTCTAAGTACGCACCATATTCAATAAATAACCTCGAGTGACCTCAATGGCCAAAAATAACATAAATGTCATGAGACATTCCAGAAATTTCATGGCAGACTTCTATAGCCTACCGCCATGCAATAAGGGCGACCGTCCACCGCAAGAGAGCTACGCTACGCATGCCGCCTACGGTTACGTAGTCTTATTGTGTACGTGGCATTGAATTGCTGCATGTATGACTATGTCTAGCAGTGGACTGATAGCGGTTGATTGTGATGATGATGATGTAAAGCTACGTGAATATATCTTCGAGAACTACGTACGCTCAAACACAGTACTCAAATGTGCTCAACACACTACATTAGAGTCGCGTACAACGACGTAACGCTAGGTTTCATGCATGTTAGGCCATAGCTACCTATAAATAAAGTTTCCAATAAAGTAAACTCATTTTGCGTACCTTATCCGTGTGCTTTATTTGTGTTTTATAAAAGACTAGCAGCCCGTCCCGGCTTCGCACGGGTAGAACATATTTGCCTACAAAATTTGCATCAGTTTGTTGCATCGAATATAAAATATGAACATATTTAACAATCATCGTCAAATTTCATCCAATTTACACAAAACCTTAACGAATTATGCACCTAAACCTTCCTCATAAACACTCTGGCTATTGGTAAAAACCGCATGATAATCCGTTCAGTAGCTATTGAGATTATTGCGAACAGACAGACAGACGCAGTGATGGACTTTGTATTATAATACTTACGTAGTGATATGGACGGCCCTTTGGCGTAAAGGATAGTTACCCTGATTCTGACCCGACGGTCGTTGGTTCTAATCCTAGCTATATACCTACCAATGAAAGTTTTATGTGCATTCATGAATCATGAGTTTTCGTACAGTGGTAGTGGGATCATTAAATCTAACAAAAAGTAGCTTACCACTTGCTTGGTAACCAAGGAGAACATCTGCCGCCGTAACCTTACGGCGTTCCCCGACGCAAAATGTAGGGGTAATATACGTTTAACGTGTGTATCTGTGTGTCTGTCTGTAGCATCTTAGCACCTAACCGGATGAACCGATTTTGTTTTTATTATTCATAGTTTTTTTTTGTTTGATAGATGTATTCATTGAGAGTTTTCTTAGCTTTGATTCATGAAAATTCGTTCAATCGTTATAAAACTATGAGCTTTTTTCTAGTTAATTGCGCTATGAAATCAACTTTCATAGGTCTGATCAATTCGAAAATCTTCTTCTTCAACGATATTGTAAGAACATGGAAGCATTGACCTGATGCTGGGACATCTCCTGGACTCTACAGAATACTCAAATCCTCACCAACTTACAGCTCAGATTTTAAATGTCGTGTTTAGAGTCATTGGAATGCTTTTAATGAAAAGATTAGGTATACATAGATCAGTCGGGGTGGTTTAAAATATTATATTATTATATATATAGATGAATATTAATTTATACAATAGATCATATTATTATACTATATTGACTTCAAATTGATTGAGATCGGTGGAGATCTACAGCATAGCTAAGCTTATAATAATATTTTCTCACTAGCTATGACCTAATCTGTGGTTTCACTGCAAATATTTTATTAATTTTGCGATGCGTGTATGTGAAATTCGTGATATCTTCTAGAGTTTTCATTTGAATTATATACTGTAAAGGACAATTTTAATGTATAATATGTGGCCAAGCTAATTAACGTAATTATTTGGATAAGGATTAATACTATATACTTTAAAATAGCCTTGGAAGTTATGTAATATTTTTTAACAAAATTTTTTTGATTAAAATGGTTACTGTGAGTCAACCTTAAGAGATAGACATATGCTGTCGCGGACATTTTTGTAGGTCTTATTAAGTTGTACAACTCTTGCATAGAAAATATTCTTCTATCTATTTTCAATTAAGCAGCGTTCGTAAGAAACGTGTTTTTTGCCGACTTAGGTTGAAACTTTGGTTTCTGTTAATGTGCCTTTGATTTAAACGGGATAATATATAGCCTATTTTCATTCCGAAAGTCCATTCTATGTATTAAGTGAAAGAATTTTTAAATCGGTTCAGTAGTTTTTGAGCCAAATCATTACAAACATACACAAATACAAATGTTCTCTTTATATAATATTAGTATAGATTTATCTTACGTCAATATTTGTATTGTTTTTTTTTTGTTGCTGATGAAATGTTACATTTTAGTGAACATTTTACAAGGTAACTGATTATGTTGCGCGTGCAGTAGCTAGTTTAATACAAAGCAAAGCTAAATCAACGTGCGTAACTTAGCTGTGAGTGGCGGTGTACGTTCGGCTTAAGTTGGGCTTACATTTACACTAACATGCGGCTCACGTGCGTGGACACGTGGCTATCACACGGACGGACGGACGCAGATTGCTTATATTTGGAGTGGAATCTTTTTATACTTGCCCATTTGGAGTGATGGATGGTATTCTAAAAATACTCCAGAAAAGTGTGCGTAAGGAGACGTATTAATGTGAACTAAATAAACTGGCCAAGTGTGAGTCGGACACGTAGGGTTCCGTTTTGCAGTAGGGTAATAAGATTGAACAAAATTTGCCGGAAAAATAAGTTTCTTATATCCCCCTTTAATTTTTAATATAATTTAGTATTTGTTATTTAATGTTATAGGAACCATAATAATACACACTACGAGCAAATTACTAGTCTCTATCTATTAAGGTTTATAAAATCTAGTAAAAACGTCTGAAAAACACGTTTCTTGTATGGGAGATTATGATATAATTTCTGTGCGCTCAATGCTACAAGCTGTTACATTAACCACCACATAATTACACCTTGTCTGCTAGTCATATGTATGTACATATATTTGCTACTCTTATATACGCGATTATATCAGATTGTCCAGTATCTGTGAAAATCAGTGAGTCTCCATTCACACCACGTACGGGCCGGGCCATGATACGCGGATTGTCAGATTGGATCACTTCGTAATGGACGCCGGTAATGACATCTCATGCAAGAGGAAGTTCTGCTAGGTTAAGGTACGGCCACACCGCTGCAATCTGCGATCTGCGGGCGCGATCAAGTACTTTACAATTGTTTTCTGATCGCGTTTGGTGTGAACCAGTTGGTACGAATACTACTGCGCGCTATCTGATCGCCGCCTAGATCGCGAACGCAGGACGCTGCGGTGTGTCCGTACTTTTATTCTCAATCTTTCGAATGCAAATTTAGATTCGGAAACTGCCTTTACTTTGACTTGGATATTAGCAATTCACAATGCTCCGATCGGTTACTTTCTTTGAGTATTCCAATACTCAAAGGTTACTTTTGATATTTTAATTAAATTAAATTAAATTTAAAATTAATTAAATTTTAATTTAAAATTAATTATGATTTTAATTTTAATTTACAATTAATTACATTTTTATTTTAAAATTTTAATTATTCAAATAGAATCACTGATTTTTTAGGGTTCCGTAGTCCTGACAAGGAACCCTTATAGTTTCGTCATGTCCGTCTGTCTGTCTGTCTGTCCGAGGTTTTGCTAAGACCCCGTTAATACTAGAAACCTGTAATTTTATGAGGGTATGTATATAAATTACGCCGAGAAAGTGCTGAAGTAAAATTTTGAAAAATATTTTTTTTGGTGTAGCTCCCCTATATGAGAAGTGGGGATGTTTTTTTTTTCATCGTCTACCCATCCCATCGTATGGTGTATCGTTGAATAGGTATTTGAAAATGATTTAAGGGTTTCTAATACCATTTTTCAATTGAATGCT
Source organism: Cabera pusaria (assembly GCA_954871355.1). NCBI lineage: Eukaryota > Metazoa > Arthropoda > Insecta > Lepidoptera > Geometridae > Cabera > Cabera pusaria. The sequence goes on along the minus strand of OX940906.1, from coordinate 1,775,850 downwards.
CCATTTACGAATAATTAAACTATAAAGTGCAAATTTTTGGTCCAGTAGGGCGTCCCCCCCCCCCCTCTAAAACCTGAACTGCGGGTTTGAAAAATCTGGAAAAATTCTTGATCATAGTGCATTTCATGAACCTTAAAGGAAAGCTATAGCGGTTAAGATAACTTTATTAGTAGCAGTAATAGTCTTTGAACTTGGGTGTTGGATAATTTTGTACCAAATACAAAATCCTTAAAATAAATCCTTTAAAGTGACAAAGACGAAGAACCTAGTTGCTTATTTATAACGGGTAAAGACTTGCATTGAATAACGGGCTACTACGGAACCCTACACTGGGCGTGGCCCAACAAGCACTTGGCCGGTTATTTATCAGTGATTCTATTTGAAAAGGCCAAAAGGTCCGCGAAAAAATAGCTCACGGATTTTTCACAGTTAAAAATAAAAATTAAGCTTCCGAATCCGAATAGGTTTTCAAATCATTGAGAATTAGGGGGCTGCTGCCAATATTTATTACACTTATTACCGTTTTGTAAGTATCTTAAAGGTTTACCACTAGGTAGTAAGCGATATACCTATGTGATTGAGAACTTCCTCCTTTTCGAAAGTCGGTTGAAGACGAGTAGGTAAAACCGCGGTAGTGACTAATGACACAATGCCAACATCAAACCTTCAAAAGATCGCTGACCTACACGGTAATGCGTGTCGTGTCGTGATCCTACGCAATGTTCTATGTACTGTCCGTATGTTAACTCGTTCAGACGGATAGAAGCGATTAGTGTCGTCTGAGAGACAGATATATTTTTATTTTAAAACTGACTGCGTGCCGCGGCTTTGCCCGCATTTAATCTTCTTGAGTCACTTTATCTATTGACTAGCAGCCCGCCCCGGCTTCGCACGGGTAGAACATGCCTACAAAATTTGTATCAGTTTGTTGCATCAAATATAAAATATTAACATATTTAACAATCATCGTCACATTTCAACCAATTTACACAAAACCTTAACCTTAACCTTACTTACGTAGTGATATTGGACGGCCCTTTGGCGTAAAGGATAGTTACCCTGATTCTGACCCGACGGTCGTTGGTTCTAATCCTAGCTATATACCTACCAATGAAAGTTTTATGTGCATTCATGAATCATGGGTTTTCGTACAGAGGTAGTGGGATCATTGAATCAAAATAAATCAAATCATGGGATCAAAGAAGGGGAAAGAATACGTTTAACATGTGTATCTGTGTCTGTCTGTAGCATCTTAGCACCCAACCGGATGAACCGATTTTGATTTTATTATTGATATTTTTTTTTGTTTGATAGATGCCTTTATCGAGAGTGTTCTTAGTTTTGATTCATGAAAATTCGTTCAATCGTTATAAAACTATGAGCTTTTTTCTAGTTAATTACGCTATGAAATTAACTTTCATAGGACTGATCAATTCGAAAATCTTCTTCTTCAACGATATTGTAAGAACATGGAAGCATTGACCTGACGCTGGGACATTTCCTGTACTCTACAGAATACTCAAATCCACACCAACTTACAGCTCAGATTTTAAATGTCGTGTTTAGAGTCATTGGAATGCTTTTATTGAAAAGATTATACATAGATCAGTCGGGGTGGTTTATATATAGATCATAACTATATTATACAAAAGAATTTTATACAGTAAAAATATATTATTATACTATAATGACTTCAAATTGATTGTGATCGGTGGGGATCTACAGCATCGCTAAGCTTATAATAATATTTTCGAAGTAACTATGACCTAATCTGTGGTTTCCCTGCAGATATTTTATTAATTTTGCGATGCGTGTATGTGAAATCCGTGATATCTTCTAGAGTTTTCATTTGAATTATATACTGTAAAGGATAATTTTAATCTATTATATGTGGCCAAGCTTATTAACGTAATTATTTGGATAAGGATTAATACTATATACTTGAAAATATACGGTCGAATTGAGAAACCTCCTCCTTTTTTTGAAGTCAGTTAAAAATAGCCTTGGAAGTTATGTAATATTTTTTAACAAAATTTTAAAGATTAAAATGGTTACTGCGCGTCAACCTTAAGAGATAGACATATGCTGTCGCGGATTTTTTTGTAGGTCTTATTAAGTTGTACATTCTTCCATAGAAAATATTCTTCCATCTATTTTCAATCGAGCAGCGTTCGTAAGAAACGTGTTTTTTCGACCGTTTTTTAGTCGACTTAGGTTGCAAATTAGGTCTCCACGAATGTACCTTTAATTTAAACGGGATAATATATAGCCTATTTTCATTTCAAAAGTCCATTCTATATATTAGTGAAAGAATTTTTTAAATCGGTCCAGTAGTTTTTGAGCCAAATCATTACAAACATACAAAAATACAAAAATACAAAAATGCAAAAATACAAAAATACAAATGTTCTCTCTTTATAATATTAGTATAGATGAAAACCGCATCAAAATCCGTTGGGTTGTTTAAAAGATCTAAGCGTACAGTCGCGGGAAGCGACTTTCTTTTATACTATCTACTTATTAATGATTATTTAGAATTGAGTGAACAAAGCCAACATACTGATGTTCAAATTCCAAAATGTTCATCTGTGGTCAAGTTCCTGTTTATGGAGTCATGAAATAATTGGTTCTTATAATTCGGATAAAATAAAAAAACAACGGGTTGCACTCCGGGAGTGCCGGCCAAAGAGTAACATATATATACTAACTGTGCCGGCAGAAGTGAAAACATGAACACGTCATTTTTGAATATTTTGGAATGACAAATCGCGCAAGCGCCCTGCGCTCCGTCTTCCGAATTTTCGATTAGGACACGTGACCTGACGCTATAGTTTTAAAATGTTTACCCATCCCAAGAAAAGTGCACAACGCCGCTAAAGAAGTTTTCACTTCAATCATTATATTATGCTCGCTTGCGAAAGATGTATCTGTGCTGACGAATAACGATTTAGATTTATTAAGACGATGATTAAAGCCGCTTAATTACATGACCATTTGGTGGTTAAACTTTCACAGCAAATAAGAGTGGCCACAGTAAACGCGTGGTGTTTGTATGTCAACAGTTTATGTTTACCCTCAAAGGGACGGAAATAGTGAGCGGCCACCGAGACTTCCGGCGCCGGCTGTTCGCTCCAACTATAGTACCTACAAGTTGATTATATTTGCGGTTCTGTAGTAAGGAGTTTGGTAAGGAGGTAAGTAAGGAGGTAAGTAAGTAAGGAGGTTGGTATACTCCAATTAACCACCATTCGTCGGTCACTTAAAACCATGTTACATTGGTGAAAAGTGTAATATCGAAAGATTTTGCTTGCTGAAACTAACTATGGCTACTGTAAGTAGGTAAGTACTATCCAGCAAAGGTAGATTGATACATAAAACTTTATTGAACACAATAATAGTTAAACATAAACATTCTTTTCTTACAAACAGTGTAACAATAGGCGGTATTATCGATATAAGGCGATCTCTTCCAGACAACCTTGGGGTGTAAAGGATTAACTGAAATATATATATATGGTGTTAAAAATATTGCTACGGTATAAAGGTCCTACAAGCTGGCTGGCAGCGGTTGGAAACAATTAGCTGAAGATCAGCAAGCTCAGTGGCGTTCCATAGGCGGGGCCTATGTCCAACAGTGGACGAATACTGGCTGTTAATGACGATAATGATATAGGTCCTATGTGCTGACTTCACACGACCAAACACTTTTGAACTGTAGTCATTGTCATTAATAAGTCAGTCATTAATAAGGCTGGTCAAAATGGCAAAGCAAATATATTAGCAAAATAGCAAAGGCAAGAATAAATACGAATCGCGTGGAAAGGGTTCAAATAACTAAATATTTACACACCTAAATAAAATATGTGCAAACTTTTACATCCACACAGCAGTCCTGCGTCCGCGTGCTCGTACTGATTTTCAATCGTTTTTTGATCGCCGTAGATCGCGTTTGGTGTAAACCAGTCGGTACAAATACTACTGCGCTATTTGATCGCCGCCTAGATCAGGCATGCAGGACGCCGCGGTGTGGTTGTACATGTATACATATATACATGCAGAGTATGGATCGATTTTTTAGGTGTGTTACATCTTTAATTCTTAAAGCTCTTTTAAATTAATATAGCTATCTTGGAAACAACCATAGCCGGGTAATAGGCTATGTATATAAATAGATAGATGCATGGTGGTAGGACACTATCTAGTGTCCGCCTGGCTAGCTACCACCCTCAAGCTAGGAAATCTGTCGCCAAACATCTAATATGTTCCGGCAGCTATTCTTGAGAGCCAGTTCCAATTCTAGGCCTAGCGTGCTTACCATCTTTAGGTGAGATAGTGGTCAAACGCTAGCCTATAAGATATAAAACAAAAAATAGATTCATTCTTATTGCTTATATGATATTCTTCATTTTCACACCAATTTTAAATAAACAATGAACATAAAAATACTAGAACCAACACTTTGCCAATTAATTCAGCCGCGAAATAGAAATGGTTTTCGTTTTGAATGGTCCAGTGAAATTACACGGTCGCTTACCATCAGGCGAGCGTCGTGTTAGTTCTGACCTTATATCATTAAAAAAAAACCGGCTAAGTCGAGTTGAACTCGCCCACCGATGCTTCCGTACCAACCAATTAAGCTAGACCTCTAAATTGTATCAGCGCTCATAGAACTCAGATGTCTACCTTAATTGGCACCAACTATGTATGTATAGGGACACCCTTTAATTTTCAAAGTTTTTTTATTTTTTTGAATTTTTCCTTAATTTGTGCTGTAAGCTTGCTTCTTGCCAAATTTCATGATTCTAGGTCAACGGGAAGTACCCTATAGGTTTTGGGTCGAAAATACTTCCGGTTTACCTAGAATTGTCAATTTAGGTTATAAGCAAGGTCTTAGAGCACAAGTAAAGGGGAAAATCCGAAAAATAAAAAAAATGAAAATTAAGGTACATTTTGGTACTAACAAGTTTTCGCGAAAATCTAAATTTGCCCATATCTTTTTATTGTGTTGACTCAAGACCTTGATTTTTATACACCCAATAGGGACTATAGACCTCAGTATCAGGTATACATTTCAACTTGCTAGGTCTAAGAAAAAATCAGTGGTGACACGGACAGACGGACAGACAGACGGACAGAAAGACAGACAGACGGACAAGAAAGTGATCTTATAAGGGTTCCTTTTTTACCTTTTGAGGTTCGGAACCCTAAAAATAGCTCAAAGTCATGTTGGGCGTCTTTTTAATTTGGCTGTAGAAATAAAATATAATGTGAACATGTGCAAAAGTTTCACATCCCCTGCTCTAGTCGCCAGGGTTCAGTGACTGTCACAGGACAGTAGACAGTAGACAGGGGACACGACCGGGCAATCATGCTAAAAGCATACCCTCGGCATGTCTGCAGGCTACCGAGGTATCCCGGGGCGGGCTGTACATAATGTACAACTCTACAAGCGCAGAATAAAACTACAGCTTTAACATGCTACAGTTAAGATGTAGTGGAACCGCCCGTCACAGTCATTCTCTGTTTCGTTGTTAAGAAGAAATCGATAAGCTATAAAACCGCCTTTTGAATTACTTAGAATGAGTATTTTATGTTATATTTCCTATGTTTTTTTATATCTACAACCACAGAATTAAATATAGTATTACTATACAACAGACCTACAGTTTTACAATCAATGGATTCAAATCCAATTATGAACAGTTTTTTTTTAGGATAGCGTTTGACCATTATCTCACCTGTGTGTAAGTGTGGATGCGGTCGAGGATGGTAGCACGCTAGGCCTAGGCTGGAAACTGGACAAGGACAGCTGCCGGAACACATTAGATGTTGTGCGACAGATTTTCCATCAGGGTGGTAGCTGGCCAGACGGACACTAGATAGTGTACGGTAGTACACTATCTAGTTAATAAACCCCCATGCAGGGGTTACCACCATGCAGGGGTTGGGGGTTTCTTAACGATGTTTTCCTTTACCGGAGGGCATTGTGAACTCACACTTGACCACTATTTCCTCGATGTTAACTGTTGTCAGTCACATGCCAATGACAGTCCGCCCCAAAATCGGTAGTTCAGAATTAGAACTCGTTTTAACTGTAACCACGTTCAGTTTGTGGTGGTGAAATGCAAAATGCCGGTTTAATCTCAGTTAAACACATAAACCAAGTTCAAGTCGACCTGATCGCGTTTATATTCACAGGTGAAATCGGCCCTAAGATGGACTTCAGTTTATTTCGAAGTGGAAGATGGTATTTTATTGTATTAACAATCTGCAGAATTAATAGTGAACGGAAAAACAAATCTTGACTTAAAACTTGTAAGTTCTTCTAAAAGACTTGTAAACTTGTAAGCTGTAGGAGCTACATTGTAGGTAATCGTCAAACCGGCCCGTACCGGGAAGGTTATATTAGCCATTCTCATGGTAATAGGCTGCAAGGATTTGATGAGCCGACTCGCGGGACGCAGAATTTTAATGTGATCGTTCCGAGATGCGAGGGAGGTATAATGTATACATGTGTGTTTCTATCCGTCTAGTGTTGTTGTATAGATAGGGTTACCAAGGGGGTTACCGTGATAGGTAGTAAAGAAGCGCTGCATCTCCTGATTCGACGGAAATTATAATGTACTAAAGCTTACGATAGTCCTCTAGAAATTTTAATTAGAATGCACCGCCTATTATCATAATATTTTGGCGCCTGAGCATTGATTATGTTATTGTGTTCCGATTCATTGCAACCTAATTAACCTCTCCCCCTCTCCTTTCCCTCACCCCCCTCTCTCTTCCCCCCACTCCCCTCCCCTTCCCCTCACTTCCCTCTCCAAGGGGCAAGGGGAGGCTTGCCCCTCACCCCCTCTCTCTCATCCCCCCTCCCCTCTCCCTCCCCCTCCCCTTTCCCCCTCACAAACTTTGAATGTCATATTTATTTATATCGAATCAACAGTCTAAACAAGAAGTTTCAAGCTTCTAGCTTTAAACTTTTTATCCCCCCTTTCAACCCTTTACAACCCTCTTTTCACATTCAAAAGTAGCCTATGTCTTTTTTCAGGCTCTAGACTATCTGTGTACCAAATTTAATTTAAATACGTTCAGTAGAACATTCACATAAACCTTACATAATTCCATACAAACTTTCATCCCCAATTACCAATTCTTATTTTTCCCTATCACCCTTGACGGTAAAACTTTTACAAACTTTGAATGTCATATTTATTTATATCAAATCAACAGCCTAAGAAATAAGTTTCAAGCTTTTAGCTCTAAAAATGACGATACTTCCATACAATATTTCATCCCCCATTTCAACCCCTTACAATCCTTGTTTCGCATTAAAAAGTAATCTATATCCGTTCTCAGGCTCTAGACTATCTGTGTACCAAATTTCATTTAACTCGGTTCAGTGGTTTTGGCGTGAAAGTGACACAAACAGACAGACAGACAGAGTTACTTTCGCATTTATAATATTAAGTTAGGATATATTTTTTAAGTTTAATTTTATTAGGTTTTCAAAAAAGATTTATCGATCTATCTAATTTCCCTGGTTATTGCAGCTCGGCTCGGCCCCATGATGCACCAGTCGCGTCATCGCCCTCCTTTACACTAGGCGACACGCTACCGTAGGACTACTATCTTTTCTGTGACGCGTCAGCGACTAGACGCTTATTCAGACACTTATTTCATATATTTTGTTCAAAGCTCCGCATACTTGGCGTCAGAGTCGCGGAGTCGCAACGACAAGCTAGGGGAGTCGCGGGCGCTCGCTACTTGTCGCCGCGTCTAGTCTGAGGAAGGTGCACATTACTAGTATTCTTGTTAACCCCTCCAACTAAGCTAAATATGCTTGTGTCTGGAGTGGGTTCACGACAATAGTGCAATGGTTGGGGTGGGGACCGAACTCACGATCGCCAGTCCGACACCTTATCCATTGGGCTATTGCCGCCTTAAATTGACAGCGTTTGTGAATATATTTTAAGGTTAAAACATCTATAATTTTCTATTCTGTACATGTATTTCCTGTATTGTAATACTCTTAGTCTTTAAGATGATTTGACGCCATCTCTCCATTTATGTAAACAAAAAACTAAATCAATTGCACACCACTGTCAGTATTGGTAGAATGTAAGTCCTTCTAATGTATTTACATCTTTATTATATACCTACTACATTCAGCAATAAAAGACTTTGAATTTTGAATTATGTATATCATAATTTCAATATTTTATGTCAAACTAACTAAGAAAAAAAAATCACAGTAAAAATTACCAGTTTTCACGTATTACTAAAAAAACTGAAGTGGCATTTCCATCGCTGCCAACATAATGAATGCGTCCAACATTAAACCCTGCATTAAGCTATACAGCGGTCCCTGGCTGCGCCTGAATGCAGCCCTTCTAGCGTGTTTAAGCGCTCCTGAAAGGCTGAAGAAGGGCGGAGGCCCTGAGTGGAGAGGCCCTTAGCGAGACGTCAACCTTACCTTACTTATATTTCGAAATAGAGAAATATTGCAGGTTTTGAGACGGTAAGGAAAGTACTCACGGTTATCTCCCAGGTAAATTAGCGATGGATAGCAAAGAGAATATAACCACTACGTTAAGTGGATACTTTTGATGCTGTTTTAGATTACTTTAGTTCTATGTTAAGCCATTTCAAAATAACATTTATTTCCATATAAAACAATATTTACAAATATTACATATATACAACTTAAAATTAAATTAAGATAAAAACAATTTAACTGATATAAATAAGTAAAATGTTATAAATAAAAAAAATCCATATTGCATGCATTGAAATTTATATTCAAAGGCCATTATATATATATATTATTATATTATATATTTACATATTATAGTATATAGCCAGTAAATTCTTTTTTTTTTATCATATGGAGTGGCAAATTAGCAAGCGGCGGCCCACCTGATGGTAAGTGGTCACCGCCGCCTATTGACATCTGCAAAACCAGAGGTATTGCCGGTGTGTTGCCTACCCTTATTAGAGAGCAGTCTCATTACTCTTCGCTTAAAGCTACTCAGATTAAATGTTTCTGGGAAGGTTTCAGATGGGAGGTCATTCCACATCTTACAGGTACGTGGGAAGAACAATCGTGTAAAACGAGTAGTTTGTGATGCCCACGTATCTATAATGTGCGGATGTGCTTCTTGATGGTGACGGGAGTTTTGATGGTAGAAACGGAACGGAGGTATGATATTAAAAAGCTCTTCAGAACAACAAGCAACGTCGCGTCGAAGACGAATTTCATTTCAATGTATCAGTTAGCTTGGGGTCGTCAACAAGTCTAACGGCTCTTCTCTGGAGTCAAGTGGTTGCAATTGATATTTCGGTGCACCATGGTCATTTCGGTCCATAGATGAGAACAGTACTCCATACGTGGCCGAACCTGCGCCTTACACGAGAGACGCTGGCTCGGGGTGAAGTACTGTTTGGCTCTATTTAGTACACCAGTAAGTTCAATAAGCAGTATCTCCAGAGATATGACGATAAACGTCTTAAACTTGCTATTGAAACTGACTCGCGACGCGAGGCAGCTAAGTCAGTTGAAAATATTTGTAAAAATCCAATTAAAAAAAAAGTAATGTCTGTGAGAGCATTATAAGTAGCAAGAGTCTGGAGGCACTCGCAGGTGCTTGGGGTACACTTGTTCCGGTCTGCCGGTCTCCCCACCTGCCGGTGCCGGACACTCGAACCTTCATGGAGATTCGTCCACTGATACGAGGAACATTACAATAGGCATGGCGCCAAAACGCCGCGACAATATACGTTATCTGAAGGTAGTCTTTCTTTGTTTGTGCAAAGTATTAGAAGATGTTCTTTTGATTCTGCAGTTTCTAATTGTGTCACAAGTTGTTACAGCATATTAACCAGTGTTAAGAATGTACGAGTGCGCAATAAGTGCAAGTAACTTGTCTTATACGTTTTATAAGATGCTCGTCGAATTATACTAAAATATTAAGTATTATTACATTCCAACTGGATTACAGCAAAGATGTGGATAATGTAAGGACTCAGGTATCTGAACATAATAATATAGAATAGAACAGACATACCAAAAATTACCTTACTATACATATCAATATGTGTTGCAGCGTAGTTAGTAACATAGCTTACTATAATCTTAGTAATGATCTCATCGCTAAAAACAATCCCACCAGGCAATATCTTTACATAGTACATATAAAACACCGTCACTTACCGCTGTCGGTACGCTTAGATCTTTTATTTAAACTAGGATTTTAATGCAGTTTTCAGCAATGTATAGAGTGATTTAAGAGGAAGATTTATAACTGGATTTAACGCGGGCAAAGCAGCGGGTTATATGTATATAATATATGATAATTCAATTAAAATTTAAGAGAACTCCCATTCAATAGATTTTTTTGCCGCTTTTTAAGCGACTTCAAAAAAAGGAGGAGATTTCTCAATTCAACCGTATATATATATATATTTTTTAATGTTTGTTCGCGGATAACTTCTTCGTTTATGAACCGATTTTGATTATTTTTTTTGTTGGAAAGGAGATATGTGTATGGAACCCTTCGTGCGCGAGTCCGACTCGCACTTGACCAGTTTTTATTTATATTAATATATATATAGTAGAGTACATTTCCGAGGTGTTCCCATTGTAATTTCATCGAGATCTGTTAAGTATCACCAGAGATATGACGATAAACGTCTCAAACTTGCTACTGAAACTGACTCGCGCGGCGCGGATGTCGGTTGTTTTAGTGAATTTTCGTATTTTTAACATTGTTCTCGATTAAGTTACGTGTAGCCTGCCTGTGTCTTACAACACCCACAATCTGATTGTGGTGCATCGATTTGTGTGCGTCTCCCCTCGCCGGCTTATAATATATATATAGGTAGACGTCTACCTTTAATTACCTAAACTGTTTAATGCAGGGGCGATGACCCGCGTCACTGGCACCCGACGATAACGGGTAAATCATGGACCCCGCTAACTTAAAGAAAACTGGGGGGCCCAGTGGTGTAGTGGGAGAAAGGTCGGCTTTGACGCTAGAGGTACTGAGATCAATCCCCGCCGTGCACCAATGAATTTTTAGGGTTCCGTAGCCGAATGGCAAAAAACGGAACCCTTATAGATTCGTCATGTCTGTCTGTCTGTCTGTCTGTCTGTCCGTCCGTATGTCACAGCCATTTTATTCCGAAACCGTTAGGACTACAGAATTGAAACTTGGTAGGTAGATGTATTCTGTAAACCGCTTTCCGATTTTTATACAAAAATAAAAAATATAAAAGTTTAAGGGGGGGCATCCCATACATAGAACTGAAACAAAAAAAAAATTTTTCTTCAAACCTATACGTGTGGGGTGTCTATGGATAGGTCTTTAAAAATGATATCGAGGTTCCTAAAATCATTTTTTCTCAAAGTCAATCATTTGAAAGATAGGCGCGCCTAAAGTGGTAAAATGTGTGTCCCCCCCCCCCTCTAACTTTTAAAGTATGGGAGTGAATGTATGCTGTAGATCTCAATAAAAACTATCAACGAAAATTGGTTTGAACGAGATACAGTCAGCAGTTTTAGAGATATGGCGACCGCAAAGATAACTTTGTTTTTCATACAAACACTATGAAAAACAAAGTTAATTTTGTAGTTGCGAAAAATCAAAGTTATAGAATACTCTACTGTGTTACGAAACCCTAAGAGTGCGAGTCCGACTTGCACTTGGCCAGTTTATTCTATCGAAAAATGTATGCGCGCTTTTTACAGTGGCCCTCCGGTGAAGGAAAAACATTGTTGAGAAATCCCCAACCTTCGCATAATGGTCGGGTAGTAAATGAACAGGTTAGTGTCCGCCTGGCCAGCTACCTCTACTCTACTCTACTCTCAAATTAGAAATTCTATCGCCAAACATCTAATGTGTTCCGGCAGATATCCTTGAGAGCTAGTTCCCATTCTAGGCCTAGCGTGTTACCATCCTCCGCCGCATCATCACTTACCAACAGGTGAGATAATGGACACACGCTAGCCTATATGATATTAGAAAAAACTTGTAAAATTGTAGGAGTTTGATGGTCTTCCGTTTGTATTGCTACTGAAGAGTTTCACAAAGTCCGTCACAAGAGGCATTTAAAAGACGGGATAGCAACGGATGATTGATGGAGGGTGGAGATACCCTGAATGATTGACACCCCGAGTCACAGAATAATGAATAGTAAAAGCCCGAGTGTTGTATTGTAAAGTCTTACAGACTTCAGCTACCTCTTCATGAGCAGGGTTATTATCAATCAATGGAAAGCAAATTCTTATTCGGAAACTGCCTTTACTTCGACTTGGATCTTTGCAATTCAAAATGCTCCGATCGGTTAGTTCGAAAAAATCTGTGATACTAATTGGAAAAGTTTCCGCGACCATATAGTATCACTCGCACAGCATTTGAAGTCGGCTGAAAGATTTCTCATCCTAAGTAGGTATATAGGAATCAAAAACAATATTGCAAAACATTTTTTTATGCATATGTGGGTAGCACTTGACTCACCTGATGTTAAGTGGTGCGGCCGATGATGTAGCGCGCTTACCCAAAAGATGTTATGATGATGTGGATAGGTATATCCACAAAGACCCCTTAATTGTATCAAAAAAACACAGACACACACACAACAATACGGATATCTAGCTGGTTTTGCATCGGTGTGCAAACCTGTTTAAATATGCATCCTGCCGTCAGATGTGCAGTTTACCTATATACGGTATATATATATACGGTCTATCTATACAATGTACTAGAACCTATGTGTACTTGTATTCCCTTTGATGTGTACTGTGATCTGTGTATAGTACAGTCCCTTGATAGTCAGAATAGCTGCTAGCCGTCCAATTTTATAAGTTGCCGATAAATTCAGCAGCTGTAGTATATTGGCAATGTAGGCGGCTGACAAAGATTTTTGCTTGAAATAGACCTCGATTTTTTCTGATGGGAAATGACGATGTGGTGCTAAGTGGAGTTATGCTTGTCGGAAAGTGGAAGACGGTAGTGTAATGATGCGCTGGGATATTTTATTTTAACCAATCCTCATACCACTTAATGCAACTACTTGTCCCAATCCCGTTACGTGGTCCGAACTGACTACCCCTTCTATGAGTCAAAAGCTAAGCAGTTCAAAAATCAAAATAAAATAAATTATGATCGTACAAAACGAAAAAACCGACTTTACATGCCGCGATAGTCATAGTACTGGCTAGTTATAATCATGTCATTTAAGTATATACATTTGCTTATATTGTTTATCTCCATATCTCCGGAGATAGTTGTCATATCTGGATAAAGGGAAATTGGAATTGAATGGGACCAAACGGGAGGCATAAGATCTCAAACAAAAAACATTTTTTTCAAATCGGTTAAGATTTCACGGGGTAACAAACATAAAAGAAAGAAAATGGTCAAATTAAGAACCTCCTCTTTTTTTGTGAGCGACTCTCTGTGTACAGAAACCGATACAAGATGCCGAAAGTAATGAAAAGTGTTTCAAAAGAAACTATTGTCAAAGTACAAAGTAAAAGCACGGTGGCACACTTGAACGCCAAGTATAATTCCGCCATTAGTAAGTACATGTCATCCCCATGTCCCGTAAACTACCATAAACAAGTACACAGGGGAAAACAAAAACAGGATGTCATTGTCATACACATATCAGAAAAAAGCTACAAAAGTGCTCTCAAATCCCCTAACGGCCCAATATGACAGGAAAATCCCGTAAGTCTTCTATTTGCAACTTTGCCCATCCGGCATCTACCCACGGTCGCCGTTTTTAGAAGCGACGTCATCTAATACCAGGTTCAGACCAGGCAATTTTTGTTGTTCAACTTTCTAGGGATGTACCTACGATACGAGTTACAACAAATACTCATTGGGTATTTTCCTATCGATTAAATCTTGCTTGATTGGTCAATCAAATAGCTTAATTTTAAACATTATTATCGCTATATAATGCCAGCCTAAATGTACTTCTGAGACAAACAAGTGAGTAATGAGACGAATAATCGTATCCGGTACCTACTTAGTAGCGAAACTAAAAGTACTTGGAATCGAAAGAAAAGTACACCCCTAGGAAGTTGAACAACAAAAATCGCCTTGTGTTAACTCAGACTCAGACAACTCAGAAAAATGATAATTATTTGTTGAAGTGGGCTGGGCAATAACGAGATGTTCTATTAAGGTACGGACACACCGCGGCGTCCTGCGTCCTGCGTGCGCGATCTCAATACATTTCATTTGTTTTCGCGATCAGAAAACAATTGAAATGTACTGAGATCGCGCACGCAGGACGCCGCCACAGTTTTACAATCATACAGTTTGGAATCGAATGTACTTGCGCAGAGCAACGGCGGGGTACTCGCGGGGAGGCGGGCGGCGCGGACCGGCGTCCCGCAATCTCGCTTAGTTTGTGGGATCGCACGAGGGACGCCGTGAACGTGTTAATGCACGAGCGAGTTTTAGCTACGAGTTATATTGGTGGACACTTGTTCTGTGTATATATGTTCCGACTGCAAAATACAACAAGGACTTACGATTTCATCTATTAAATTAATACGATGTAATATAAATATTTATTTTTTATAAATTAATAATTACCCATACCGTACGTATTTAGTAAAATTGAGCTGAAAGGAGATATGTGTATGGAACCCTTCGTGCGCGAGTCCGACTCGCACTTGACCAGTTTTTATTTATGTTAATATATATATATATATATATATAGTAGATATAGTACATTTCCGAGGTGTTCCCATTGTAATTTCATCGAGATCTGTTAAGTATCACCAGAGATATGACGATAAACGTCTCAAACTTGCTACTGAAACTGACTCGCGCGGCGCGGATGTCGGTTGTTTTAGTTAATTTTCGTATTTTTAACATTGTTCTCGATTAAGTTACGTGTAGCCTGCCTGTGTCTTACAACACCCACAATCTGATTGTGGTGCATCGATTTGTGTGCGTCTCCCTTCGCCGGCTTATACATAACGCCGTACGGCGTTTTATATATATATAGGTAGACGTCTACCTTTAATTACCTAAACTGTTTAATGCAGGGGCGATGACCCGCGTCACTGGCACCCGACGATAACGGGTAAATCATGGACCCCGCTAACTTAAAGAAAACTGGGGGGCCCAGCGGTGTAGTGGGAGAAAGGTCGGCTTTGACGCTAGAGGTACCGAGATCAATCCCCGCCGTGCACCAATGAAGTTTTAGGGTTCCGTAGCTGAATGGCAAAAAACGGAACCCTTATAGATTCGTCATGTCTGTCTGTCTGTCTGTCTGTCCGTCCGTATGTCACAGCCATTTTATTCCGAAACTGTTAGGACTACAGAATTGAAACTTGGTAGGTAGATGTATTCTGTGAACCGCTTTCCGATTTTTATACAAACATATAAAAGTTTAAGGGGGGGCATCCCATACATAGAACTAAAACAAAAAAAAAAAAATTTCTTCAAAACTATACGTGTGGGGTGTCTATGGATAGGTCTTTAAAAATGATATTGAGGTTCCTAAAATCATTTTTTCTCAAAGTCAATCATTTGAAAGATAGGCGCGCCTAAAGTGGTAAAATGTGTGTCCCCCCCCTCTAACTTTTAAAGTATGGGAGTGAAAAATCTAAAAAAAATGTATGCTGTAGATCTCAATAAAAACTATCAACGAAAATTGGTTTGAACGAGATACAGTCAGCAGTTTTAGAGATATGGCGATCGCAAAGATAACTTTGTTTTTCATACAAACACTATGAAAAACAAAGTTAATTTTATAGTTGCGAAAAATCAAAGTTATAGAATACTCTACTGTGTTACGAAACCCTAAGAGTGCGAGTCCGACTTGCACTTGGCCAGTTTATTCTATCGAAAAATTTATGCGCGCTTTTTACAGTGGCCCTCCGGTGAAGGAAAAACATTGTTGAGAAATCCCCAACCTTCGCATAATGGTCGGGTAGTAAATGAACAGGTTAGTGTCCGCCTGGCCAGCTACCTCTACTCTACTCTACTCTCAAATTAGAAATTCTATCGCCAAACATCTAATGTGTTCCGGCAGATATCCTTGAGAGCTTGTTCCCATTCTAGGCCTAGCGTGTTACCATCCTCCGCCGCATCATCACTTACCAACAGGTGAGATAATGGACACACGCTAGCCTATATGATATTTGAAAAAACTTGTAAAATTGTAGGAGTTTGATGGTCTTCCGTTTGTATTCCTACTGAAGAGTTTCACAAAGTCCGTCACAAGAGGCATTTAAAAGACGGGATAGCAACGGATGATTGATGGAGGGTGGAGATACCCTGAATGATTGACACCCCGAGTCACAGAATAATGAATAGTAAAAGCCCGAGTGTTGTATTGTAAAGTCTTACAGACTTCAGCAACCTCTTCATGAGCAGGGTTATTATCAATCAATGGAAAGCAAATTCTTATTCGGAAACTGCCTTTACTTCGACTTGGATCTTTGCAATTCACAATGCTCCGATCGGTTAGTTCGAAAAAATCTGTGATACTAATTGGAAAAGTTTCCGCGACCATATAGTATCACTCGCACAGCATTTGAAGTCGGCTGAAAGATTTCTCATCCTAAGTAGGTATATAGGAATCAAAAACAATATTGCAAAACATTTTTTTATGCATATGTGGGTAGCACTTGACTCACCTGATGTTAAGTGGTGCGGCCGATGATGTAGCGCGCTTACCCAAAAGATGTTATGATGATGTGGATAGGTATATCCACAAAGACCCCTTAATTGTATCAAAAAAACACAGACACACACACAACAATACGGATATCTAGCTGGTTTTGCATCGGTGTGCAAACCTGTTTAAATATGCATCCTGCCGTCAGATGTGCAGTTTACCTATATACGGTATATATATATACGGTCTATCTATACAATGTACTAGAACCTATGTGTACTTGTATTCCCTTTGATGTGTACTGTGATCTGTGTATAGTACAGTCCCTTGATAGTCAGAATAGCTGCTAGCCGTCCAATTTTATAAGTTGCCGATAAATTCAGCAGCTGTAGTATATTGGCAATGTAGGCGGCTGACAAAGATTTTTGCTTGAAATAGACCTCGATTTTTTCTGATGGGAAATGACGATGTGGTGCTAAGTGGAGTTATGCTTGTCGGAAAGTGGAAGACGGTAGTGTAATGATGCGCTGGGATATTTTATTTTAACCAATCCTCATACCACTTAATGCAACTACTTGTCCCAATCCCGTTACGTGGTCCGAACTGACTACCCCTTCTATGAGTCAAAAGCTAAGCAGTTCAAAAATCAAAATAAAATAAATTATGATCGTACAAAACGAAAAAACCGACTTTACATGCCGCGATAGTCATAGTACTGGCTAGTTATAATCATGTCATTTAAGTATATACATTTGCTTATATTGTTTATCTCCATATCTCCGGAGATAGTTGTCATATCTGGATAAAGGGAAATTGGAATTGAATGGGACCAAACGGGAGGCATAAGATCTCAAACAAAAAACATTTTTTTCAAATCGGTTAAGATTTCACGGGGTAACAAACATAAAAGAAAGAAAATGGTCAAATTAAGAACCTCCTCTTTTTTGTGAGCGACTCTCTGTGTACAGAAACCGATACAAGATGCCGAAAGTAATGAAAAGTGGTTCAAAAGAAACTATTGTCAAAGTACAAAGTAAAAGCACGGTGGCACACTTGTACGCCAAGTATAATTCCGCCATTAGTAAGTACATGTCATCCCCATGTCTCGTAAACTACCATAAACAAGTACACAGGGGAAAACAAAAACAGGATGTCATTGTCATACACATATCAGAAAAAAGCTACAAAAGTGCTCTCAAATCCCCTAACGGCCCAATATGACAGGAAAATCCCGTAAGTCTTCTATTTGCAACTTTGCCCATCCGGCATCTACCCACGGTCGCCGTTTTTAGAAGCGACGTCATCTAATACCAGGTTCAGACCAGGCAATTTTTGTTGTTCAACTTTCTAGGGATGTACCTACGATACGAGTTACAACAAATACTCATTGGGTATTTTCCTATCGATTAAATCTTGCTTGATTGGTCAATCAAATAGCTTAATTTTAAACATTATTATCGCTATATAATGCCAGCCTAAATGTACTTCTGAGACAAACAAGTGAGTAATGAGACGAATAATCGTATCCGGTACCTACTTAGTAGCGAAACTAAAAGTACTTGGAATCGAAAGAAAAGTACACCCCTAGGAAGTTGAACAACAAAAATCGCCTTGTGTTAACTCAGACTCAGACAACTCAGAAAAATGATAATTATTTGTTGAAGTGGGCTGGGCAATAACGAGATGTTCTATTAAGGTACGGACACACCGCGGCGTCCTGCGTCCTGCGTGCGCGATCTCAATACATTTCATTTGTTTTCGCGATCAGAAAACAATTGAAATGTACTGAGATCGCGCACGCAGGACGCCGCCACAGTTTTACAATCATACAGTTTGGAATCGAATGTACTTGCGCAGAGCAACGGCGGGGTACTCGCGGGGAGGCGGGCGGCGCGGACCGGCGTCCCGCAATCTCGCTTAGTTTGTGGGATCGCACGAGGGACGCCGTGAACGTGTTAATGCACGAGCGAGTTTTAGCTACGAGTTATATTGGTGGACACTTGTTCTGTGTATATATGTTCCGACTGCAAAATACAACAAGGACTTACGATTTCATCTATTAAATTAATACGATGTAATATAAATATTTATTTTTTATAAATTAATAATTACCCATACCGTACGTATTTAGTAAAATTGAGCTGAGGTTAAAGAATCAAGAATCTTTTTGAAAAAAAATTACTATCGGCATCATTTATAGGTATTTGGTATGAAGGCAATAATCTTTTATATAAATTAAGGTTTGTAAGTACATACGCATCGCTATGATCTTGTGTGAACCAGAGTCATAGTTTTACAATCATATTACAAATCAATAACAATTTTTGTCTCTTAATATTATCAGCTCGTAGAATTTTTTTGACAACCCTTGCACATTTGCGGCTGATAGCGTAAGTATAACTACCCACTCGCGCGGCGGTGTCGTCTAACATCAAAGGCGATTCTCAACTGTATGATTGTAAAACTGTGACGCTGCGGTGTGTGCGTACCTTTACTGATGTAATTTTGATGTAAATGGATGTAATATAGCTTATTTGATATGCATTATTGAGTTCAAGAAAGAACAATTTACAAGCATAAAACTGAATGTAGAAATAGAAAACAAATTTACAGAGCTAACAATGGATTTATGCAGAATGGGCAAGCGAAAAAATAAAGATTTACTAGCAATGTGATTGCACATTACTAGTAGTCTTGTTAACTTCTCCAACTAAGCTAAATATGCTTGTATCTAGAGTGGGTTCACGTCAATGGTGCAATGGGTGGGGATCGAACTCACGACCCTCGATCGCTAGACCGACACCCTATCCATATATATTAATAACCGGCCAAGTGCGTGTCGGGCCACGCGCAGTGTAGGGTTCCGTAGTAGCCCGTTATTCAATGTAAGTATTTACCCGTTATAAAAAAGCAACTAGGTACTTTGCCTTTGTCACTTTAAAGGTTTAATTCTAAGGATTTTGTAGTTGGTACAAAATTATCCAACACCCAAGTTCAACGACTATTACTACTAAACTAACTATCACGAATTTTTCCAAATTTTTCAAGCCAGCAGTTTAGCTTTTAGAGGGGGGGAGGGGACGCCCTTGTGGAACAAAAATTTGCACTTTAAAGTTCAATATTTCGTAAATGGAGCATTCAATCGAAAAATGATATTAGCAACCCTTAAAGATGGGGTAGACGACGAAAAAAAAATTCATCCCCACTTCTGATGTAGGGGAGCTACCCTAAAAAAAAATATTTTTCAACATTTTATTTCACCACTTTGTCGGCGTAATTTATATACATACCCCTACAAAATTACAGCTTTCTAGTATTAACGGTCTCTTAGCAAAACCTCGGACAGACAGACAGACATGACGAAACTATAAGGGTTCCTTGTCAGGACTACGGAACCCTAAAAAAACAGCTATAGTAAAAAAAACGTTTTTTGTATGGGGACCCCCTTTAATTTTTAAATTTGTTTTGTTTTTAGTATTTGTTGTTATAGCGGCAATAGAAATACATTTTCTGTGAAAATTACAACCATCTAACTATCACGGTTCATGAGATACAGCCTGGAGACAGACGGACAGACATACAGACAGACGGACAGCGGAGTCTCAGTAATAGGGTTCCGTTGGCACCCTTTGGGTTCGGAACCCTAAAAAAGAACACCATCGTAATTTAACGTATAATACAAGTAGCATGACATAAATATTTGAGAAGGTACCGGTGGACAGACAAGGGTCAGCGCTCGGTTACGTTGTATACAACAATGGACACAAATAATTTGACCGGACAATACAACACACTGTCATGTACCGGACATGTCGTTTGTGGATGGGAATCTGACTTTGTTTCACATTTTGTTAATTTTAAATATGTAGGTAATTATCTCACTAACATATTTTGAACATTTACTGCATATCACATTTCAATATACTGTGTAATACAGGTTCACAAAAAGTTTTTAACAGCATAGTTATTCTCATTTCAATCGGATACATACGAATTTGGAAGCGTCCGTTGGATTATTCCGTTTGAAATCACTGATTTTTTCGAGTTGGAAAATCAAAAGTTATGGATTATACGCATTGTGGGTTGAAAAATCTAAATCGAAGTAGAGGCAGTTTCTGAATCAGACTTTACTTTCGATTGATTGTTATTGGCCCTGCTGCAGTTGAAGTTCAGAATTGCATTTTGCTGTTCCCCCGGAAATCGGAATTCGACTGTGTCCGATTGAAATAAGAATCAGGGTTCTGAAATTCTTCAGTTTCACATAACGAACAAAGCGAGTCTGCAAGAATCAGCTAATCTAATGTAAGCATCATATAACCCCCCCGGTTTCCTGAGATCATTAGTTAAGCTATCGGACTATCGGCCCTCTCTCAGCCTCTAGAATGGGTCGGTTAAGGTCAGTAGGCATTGGAGGACGTAGACCATTATTTTTATTGATTGTCGAGTGGAGAGGCGGGATTTTATATGGATCTAGGGAAATGGCGACGTCTTACCAGTTAACGGTTTTATGGTTTCATAGCTTTGGGTCTTCAGGCATTTAAAAAAAAAATATCTATACTTCTATACTAATATTATAAAGAGAGAACATTTGTATTTTTGTATTTTTGTATGTTTGTAATGATTTGGCTCAAAAACTACTGAACCGATTTAAAAAATTCTTACACTAATACATAGAATGGACTTTCGAAATGAAAATAGGCTATATATTATCCCGTTTAAATCAAAGGTACATTCGTGGAGACCTGATTTGCAACCTAAGTCACAGAATAATGAATAGTACAAGTACCTAAGTCAGCAAAAAAATGGTCAAAAAACACGTTTCTTACGAACGCTGCTCAATCGAAAATAGATAGAAGAATATTTTCTATGAAAGAGTTATAGAACTTAATAAGACCTACAAAAAAGTCCGCGACAGCATATGTCTATCTCTTAAGGTTGACTCACAGTAACCATTTTAATCTTAAAATTTTTGTAAAAAAATATTACAAAACTTCCAAGGCTATTTTCAAGTATATAGTATTAATCCTTATCCAAATTATTACGTTAATTAGCATGGCCACATATTAAAGATTAAAATTGTCCCTTACAGTATATAATTCAAATAAAAACTCTAGAAGATATCACGAATTTCACATACACGCATCGCAATAATATAATATTTTAAACCACCCTGACTGATCTATGTATAATCTTTTCATTAAAAGCATTCCAATGACTCTAAACACGACGTTTAAAATCTGAGCTGTAAGTTGGTGAGGATTTGAGTATTCTGTAGAGTCCAGGAGATGTCCCAGCATCAGGTCAATGTTCCATGTACTTACAATATCGTTGAAGAAGAAGATTTTCGAATTGATCAGACCTATGAAAGTAGATTTCATAGCACAATTAACTAGAAAAAAGCTCATAGTTTTTATAACGATTGAACGAATTTTCATGAATCAAAGCTAAGAACACTCTCGATGAAGACATCTATCAAACAACAAAAAAACTATCAATAATAAAAACAAAATCGGTTCATCCGGTTAGGTGCTAAGATGCTACAGACAGACACACAGATACATACGTTAAGCGTATATTACCTCTACTTTTTGCGTCGGGGAACGCCGTAAGGTTAAGGCGGCAGATGTTCTCCTTGGTGGTAAGCTACTTTTTGGTAGATTTAATGATCCCACTACCACTGTACGAAAACTCATGATTCATGAATGCACATAAAACTTTCATTGGTAGGTATATAGCTAGGATTAGAACCAACGACCGTCGGGTCAGAATCAGGGTAACTATCCTTTACGCCAAAGGGCCGTCCAATATCACTACGTAAGTATTATAAAACAAAGTCCATCACTGTGTCTGTCTGTCTGTTCGCAATAATCTCAATAGCTACTGAACGGATTATCCTGCGGTTTTCACCAATAGCCAGAGTGTTTATGAGGAAGGTTTAGGTGCATAATTCGTTAAGGTTTTGTGTAAATTGGTTGAAATATGACGATGATTGTTAAATATGTTCATATTTTATATTCGATGCAACAAACTGATGCAAATTTTATAGGCATATTTGTTCTACCCGTGCGAAGCCGGGGCGGGCTGCTAGTTTTAAAATAAAAAAGATTATATAATAGTTACTTTACTACGTAACCGCGAGCGAGCAGCGCGGCAGAGCCACTTGTACTTGTACTATTCATTATTCTGTGGCAGAGCGAAGATATGTGTACTTCGCGCGGCCGGGTGGCGCCCGCGCTCGCGCGTCCCTTTTCCCGCTACATAGAAATATTATTGCATCGAATAGGCATGACGACAGTATCAAAATACATATTAAAGCAATTTAAAACACTTGTTTATTTTCGTATAAAAAAATGAGATAATTAAGGTTTTCAATAAAATATAACATTAAAATACTGCAATCGGCCATTTTGATTGAAACACCAATCACAGCGCATGACGTCACGCCTATGTCCTCTTATGAAGTTATCTTGAAAATGTTATAAAATTTTGGAAGACCCATGTGTATTCATTGTCACAGATTATATAATAGTTATTACGTTAAGTATGTCATTAACGTAAGCGTGACGTCACAGCCGACGCCGTGACACATGTGAGCTGTTTTTGCGCACTATTGAAAAAATATTAGAAAAATTGTTTTAAACTTGGTTAAACTTAAGTTAATTACCGAAATATAGGTTTTTTCGTGAATAGTAAATGTATTCCCACATTACGAAAGAGGATTTCAAAATCTTTCGTCACGCCTATTATAATAATTCGATGTATTATTGATTGATTGATTAACAAGGAGGATATTTAGAAGGATTTCTTTTCTTTGTGTAGGTAAGGTTGTGAGTATAGATCATAAAGTAAGGAAATATAGAGATTTGGGTAGCGTGGCCACATGAGATAGAAGATTGTAACAAAACACTCAGTAACTATTATATAATCTGTGACATAACCATATATGTATTTAGAACCCAGTACACATAGCAATAAAGGTCAAAGTTCGTTAAGCTAAAAACGGCTAACTACGTTACTGATCCTGTAAAAACCGGCACGCACTGAGAGAGGGAAATATTATAGCCTTGTCCTTTTCCCTTACATGGAATAACTCCATAGTATATCCTATTTCATGTGGGAAAGAGACAGAGCTACCCGCGGTCTATTTCTATTATTTTCTCTGTCTACGGTATAGATGGATCGATGGATATATTTATTACTCTATCACGCTAAAACGGCTGAACGGCTTGAGATAAAATTTAGCATGTACTGATACTTTTGAACCTGGATTATAAGTCATAAGATAAGATTGACTTTTAAACGCGGGCGAAGCCGCGGGGTGCAACTAGTATGTGATAAAGCTATTTATTTTCTACGGGTTTGCCCAATGGAAGCTTCTATAAATAAATGAATTATTTTTTAAATTGTAAATCACCGCCGATACCTAAACAAAAGTAGACCCAACAAAAGTGCCCCCTGATTATCAAATTATTCGAAAACC
Source organism: Cabera pusaria (assembly GCA_954871355.1). Classification (NCBI taxonomy): domain Eukaryota; kingdom Metazoa; phylum Arthropoda; class Insecta; order Lepidoptera; family Geometridae; genus Cabera; species Cabera pusaria. The sequence continues at coordinate 1,751,726 of OX940906.1, read as the reverse complement.
TATTCGGATTCGGAAGCTTAGTTTTTATTTTTGAATGTTGATAAATCCGTGAGCTATTTTGTCGCGACAACCTTTTCACAGATTTTTAAAATTGAAACATCAAAAGTAACCGATTGTGAAGTATTGTTAATTGCAAAGATCCTAGTCGAAGTAACGACATTTTCCGAATCCGAATTTTTCCAAAATGTCGAATGATTGAGAATAATCCTGCTGTATATTTTAACTGTATAATATAGAAATAGCATAAATAATATAGAATAACTGTATTGTATAGCAAATGTTACACGGATAGTGAAAACTTTTCAAGAAACCCAAGTACCTATATAATTAATAGTGATAAAACAATGCGGGCATGGATGGAGACACAATAGTATAATAACTAACAACCAACATCCTGACTATGGCGTACATACCTTTAACACGTACAGCTCAGCTTTGTAGGCACATTGGCAGACATTGCAGAGATTGCAGTTTGTGCAACTAAACATAACTGACTTTATACAATGAGTCTGTTTACCAGTCTCGGAGACTTTGAGGTGTGAAATATTGTATTTTTAACGACAAATTACTATATTTAATCTAACCTATCTCAATATTTAATTTTACAATTTTTAAATCATTTTTTTAATGCATTTTTTATTCTGCAATATGATAGAGGACATTTTGAATTGTGGCTGTAATAGTTTTAATGGTATTAGAATAATAAACGATACTTAGAATCGATTTCTAATTCCGTTCTTTTCACTGGGAGAACTCCACAGGCATGGAACAGAAGCATGGTGGTTCTGTTTTTCAAAAAAGGAGACAAAACCCTCTTGAAAAACAACCGCCCGATTTCGCTTCTGAGCAATGTCTACAAGCTGTTTTCAAGGGTCATCACGAACCACGAACCAAGTTCCAACCCTAAGAACAGGCCGGGTTTTAAAGCGGTTACGGTACCATAGACCACATCCACACAGTGCGGCAGATTATACAGAAGACCGAAGAGTACAATCGACCCTGTGCTAAGTATTTGTGGACTACGAGAAGGCCTTCGACTCAATCGGAACCTGGGCCCCTAGACAAAATCCAATTTCCTGTTTACATTTACGCAACTTAAAATGTATGGAATGACATTCGTGTTTCCGCAACAAAAATGTCATTTCCATACATTTTGAACTAGCGTTAGCGTGAATGAAATCGGGAAATTAGATTATGTCTAGGGGCCCTGGTCCGTTCTGGAGTCCTTGCAGCGTTGCCAAGTCGACTGGCGATACATCGAAATGATGTGATGTCTGTACGATGTGCCGCAACGATGAATGTACAAGTACAGAAACAGCGATCTAAACATATCCACCTGCGTCGAGGAGTAAGACAGGGGGACGTCATATCCCAGAAACTGTTCACTAACGCCTTGGAGGATATGTTTAAGACGCTGGGCTGGAAAGATTGCGGCATTAACATCAACGGCAAGTACATCTCTCAATTACGATTCGCAGATGACAACGACATTATGGCAGAGATTATGGCAGGATCTACAAAGGATGTTTAATGGCCTAGCCGATTCTTCTCGTCGCATCGGTCTCCGGATGAATTTGGATAAAACCGAATTCATGTACAACGAGCACGTTGTTCCGGAACCGATTGTCGCAGATGGAATCCCACTCGAAGTTGTCACTAAGTATGTTTACCTAGGGCAGACGCTTCAACTAGGCAAACACAACTTCGAGAAGGAAATCCAGAGAAGAATTCAGCTGGGCTGGGCAGCATTCGGAAAACTCCGTCGAGTCTTCTCGTCGCTTATACCGCAGTGTCTAAAGACAAAAGTCTTTAACCAGTGCGTCCTACCTGTGATAACATACGGAGCCGAGACGTAGACACTCACTATTCGACTGGTCCACCAATTTAAAGTCGCTCAGCAAGCTATGGACGAAATTAGTGGATTGCATTTGTTAACCCAATTATGCATTGGTGGCGCCATCTATGACTACTTATTACGTAAGTTAATCATTCGGAAGAAATCATTACAGTTTTCAAATCCGACGAGAGATGTTGCACTGCGTAAATCAAATATTATGTTTCTTTGAAGTGTAACACACTTAATATCTTTGTAAATTGTTAAACACAATCCAAAATTTCATCGTACCAACGGGACTTGAACCCGCAACCTCCGGAATAACATGTTCCGGTGCTTTGCCAATCAAGCCATGGTGCGAAGTAACGTTACGACGAAATTAGTGGATTGCATTTGTTAACCCAATTATGCATTGGTGGCGCCATCTATGACTACTTATTACGTAAGTTAATCATTCGGAAGAAATCATTACAGTTTTCAAATCCGACGAGAGATGTTGCACTGCGTAAATCAAATATTATGTTTCTTTGAAGTGTAACACACTTAATATCTTTGTAAATTGTTAAACACAATCCAAAATTTCATCGTACCAACGGGACTTGAACCCGCAACCTCCGGAATAACATGTTCCGGTGCATTGCCAATTAAGCCATGGTGCGAAGTAACGTTACGACGAAATTAGTGGATTGCATTTGTTAACCCAATTATGCATTGGTGGCGCCATCTATGACTACTTATTACGTAAGTTAATCATTCGGAAGAAATCATTACAGTTTTCAAATCCGACGAGAGATGTTGTAACGAAGCGTTACATGAAATAGAACAAATACTATTTCTTATCATAATATTAAAATTAAAACTATATAGATATTGTTATTACTAAATTCAACAATTCGTTTTATTTAAAAATTCGCGCCGTGCGCAACTTCAAGCGCTCTGCGCACGAGCATCCGCATGGAACAGAGGGGAACCGACGCGGGCGACGGGGGGGAAGCCCCGGTCGACACCGCGCGCCCTCCCACGCGGCGAGCCGCTCGCCACTCGCCAGTCGAAGCTAGACCCGTTGGACAAATAGTCCACGCCGACGTTCGCAAATCCGTGCGCTCTAGCCGGTGCGCGATCTACGATTTAAAAATATAATGTTTTATTTTACTTATTTTAATATTTAAATTGCAATAAATGTGCACAACTGCACATAAAAGTGTATTCCCGCTATAGGGTAAGTTTCAATAGCACACAAAACTCTCATTTTTTTGTAATTAGTTTTTTTATATGGTTTAATTGTATTTTTAATCATTTTTTACAGCTTTTAAATTGTTTTACTGTTTGCTATTTTACATCAATACCACATTGCAAGTTTAAATGATATTGCATCATCTTTTTATTTTTTACTCATACCTTCATTTTTTTTACATAAAAATTCTGTTCTAAAATCTTTTATATTTTAATTTAAACTCATCATTTGTTCTTCTTTTTGTATACAAATTGTAAACTCCGTTCTGAAGTACTCCACCACGGCAATACTACTACGCAGGTTTTTCTGTCCTGTCGCGCTGTTGTGGGTACCTCAGATCGGATGTCTCATTTAACAGGCCTTAACCCTACGGTTTTTGTGCATTCCAGGAATAAATAACGAATTAAATAAGACATTTAAACTGAAGTTCGGTCTACGACCAACTTCCTGGATCCAACCAACCGAGCTACGCCTGACTGACCGTGACGAGGAATATACCCGGGGCAGTCATCGGCCGGACACTACCACGGCGAAACATCCATCTTCACGCCTGGACTACCAGGACAGTACCTGAACTGCGAAGCATAAACAGATAGGCCTTACAACCACGACCTACAAATTTTGTGTTGCCCTACCACTGTAGCAGCGGGATAAAAAAAAAATATAGTAATATAGATCATATACCTATTTTTATTTCTAGCTTCCTCTATGTAGGTTAGAGATAGATTAGGGCAGGCGACACTGGCGCCCTTACCGTGGTTAATCTGTTTTTGCTTCGTAGTAAGTAGTTAGTAATTGCACGGTTGTGTTTTTTTTTTCATTCTTGTAAAACGCTTTACATTTTTGGTTTGCAGTAACTGAGGTGAATTTAGTGTGTCTAATCATTTCTTTGTTAATATAAATTTAGTAAAAAAAAAATATACATACAGGTTGTTATTTTATTCATATACATGGTGTAAACTCAGTTTTTTTTTATGTTTTGTTATTCTGTGAGAAATCCATAATTTTATATTCTTGTATTTTATAAAGCTAGCTTCACATCAGTTACATTTTTTTCTTTTATTTGAGTTTTATATTTTCTCTACGCATGTTTTCAGTTCTCATTCATCATCTCATTATAAAATCAAACCAAGGCGTTCTGTTAGAGTTTTTGTAACAGAACGGAGTATATATTTCACGGTCCATCGTTTTGTGTGCTATTTATAACTTACCAGTAGCGAATAACTTTATTTTTAACCGACTTCACAAAAAAAGGAGGAGGTTCTCAATTCGATTTTTTTTTAATTTTGTTAATTATTTATTTGTTTTCTTTGGTCATATTTTGAACTCAAAATGGCGTATGCGATAAAGTTCTTGTCTTTACAAAAATCGGAGCTGGAGTATGAAGTAGCCGTTAGAGGCGAAACTCCTGCTAGTACTGTTGCCGATCTTCGAAAGCAGATTAGTAAGCTCAGTCAACTTATTCCATCCGAAGATATTTTGTGTTCCCATCTGGACCCTCTTGAGGATCTGCACATTTCTTTAGAATTGTTGAACAGAATCAAGACAAGCATTGATGCGGATATTTCAGACAAGAGTACTTTGTCTCGTATTGAAAATATCTTTCACCACCTTTATCATAGGCTTAACAGAATTGAAGTAGAAGAGAAAGTGCTTGAACAACATGAAGAATGTACTTCCCAATTCAAAGAGTACTTTGAACTCTTTCAAGCATTAAAGAAGAAGAGCGTTGACACTTTGTCTATCGTAGGTTGTAGTTCGGAATCACACACCCCTTCGACACCGATACACGTTTCGGTGACTTGTGACGGTAGCAGTAGTAGAACACCAGACTTAGGTAGGCTTAAATATGATGGAAATTCGTGCGTGCGTACTTTCATCCAGCGCGCTAACGAGTTTAGCGAAGCTCGTGGGATTACAGGGACTAGGCTGCTCTCTTTTGCAACCGAAATTTTTGTAGGTGATGCTTTACACTGGCTTAGAAGTGTTAAAGGCCAAGTATCATCTTGGGATGAGCTTGTCGTCCTTCTGAAGCAAGATTTTGACAGATCTGATTATGATTTTCGGCTTTTGTCTGAGATTCGGTCTAGGACTCAGAGTGATACGGAAAACATAACAATATATCTAGCAATTATGTCAGGCATGTTTGCACGTTTATCAAAACCTTTGTCTGAGGAAGATAAACTTGAAATAGTCATGCACAATATAAAACTTTGCTATGCCAGTACTATAGCTTCAGCAACTGAAATAAAGTCCATTGAAAAGTTGCGTACTATATGCAGAAATTTCGAAATTATTGAATCACGTTTAACACAATGTCGTCAACCGTCAAATGCAACACTAGCACCTGAATTTTCTAGTAAACAGAAATTAAATACTTTTAATAAATATAATCAGGCCACAAGCTACCACAATTTTAACAATAATAATTCAAACTACATTAATTATAAACACAAACAACAAAATTCAAATAAGCCTAAAGAAAATCATAACGTCAACGAAAAATATTTACATACTATGGCTGCGAATATTTCTGATACGACTAAGAAATTACCGTATTGCCCAAGATGTCGCAATAACTCTCATAGTTTGAAAACGTGTCAGAATACTGAAATTATGTGTTTTAAGTGTGGAAATAAGGGAGTTAAGAAGCCGGACTGCCCGAAGTGCACTATTTCAAAAGAACTAGAGGAGCAGAGTCGTAGTTGTTCATCTTCAATAAACTGCCGCGAGGATAAGGAAGATTGGAACAATTGGTTAGAAACAGTACGTTTGTTTTTTACTACCTACAAAACAGCTTCAATTCTGCAAAGTAAACCTTCGAATGACACGCGGCCATATATTAATATTAAAATAAATGACATTACAGCCTCAGGTCTCCTCGATTCTGGATCAGCGGTTACCATCTTGGGTGATAATGCTCATAGTACTTTACTGAGTCGTGGCCTTATACTATGCACAGACGATAAAGTTCATATCGTTGCTGCAGGTGGACAAAGTTTTGACAGTATTGGTTATATTAATTTGCCAATTAAATTTGAGAACCAATTTCATATAATCAAGACATATGTAGTTCCAGAAGTACAATCTTCGCTAATTCTAGGTATAGACTTCTGGCGCGCTTTTCATATATGTCCGAAATATCTAGGTTCTCTTCAACTGTCAAATGTGCCACTGATGGATTTAAACGTTAATAGTCCACAAACATTTATTAAATCCTACGATAACTTAGATGTATCTCAGAGAACTATTGCTGATAATGTCATTAATCAGTTTAAGGACATTTCTTTCGAATGCAAGGGTTTAGGTCGAACTAATTTTATAACGCACCACATCAATACTGGTGATTCGCCTCCGGTAAGGCAGCGATATTATAGGCTTTCTCCAGAGAAGCAACGCATACTTATCGAGCAGGTTGATGAGATGTTAAGTTTAGATGTAGTGGAACCCTGTGAAAGTGCTTGGCAGTCTCCCGTGCTTCTAGTCACTAAGAAGAACGGTCAGCCCCGTTTCTGTCTCGATAGTCGAAAGTTAAATTCCGTAACGAAGAAAGATGCATACAATTTGCCATACATATCGGAAATTTTGGATAACTTACGGGACGCCCATTTTCTTACTAGTCTCGATTTATCCAAAAGTTTTTGGCAGATTCCTATTGCTGAAGAGGACAGAGACAAGACCGCATTCTACGTCCCAAGCCGCGGAACACTTAGATTTAAAACTACCGCTTTTGGCTTGACAAATGCTCCCGCAACACAACAACGGTTAGTTGATGCATTGCTGGGTAACGTAGATCACAGAATATTTGCTTATCTTGATGACATTATCCTGGTGAGTAGCACTTTCGAGGAGCACGTATCCCTTTTACTTAGTGTCCTGCAAAAGTTACGTGACGCAAACTTAACTATAAACCTAGAAAAGTGTGAATTTTTCAGAAGTCAGCTTAAATATTTAGGCTATGTTGTCGATGCAAGCGGCCTGCGTACCGACCCGGAAAAAGTTAATGCCATCCTTAACTACGCAACTCCTACCAGTAGGAAGGAGCTTAAGCGGTTTCTAGGCACTGCTACTTGGTACCGTCGGTTCGTTCCAAATTTTAGCACGATCGCAGGGCCACTCAACAAGCTAACTTCTCATAAGAAAAATTCACCACCATTTGAATGGTCTAACGAAGCTGACGCTGCTTTCAAGATGCTCAAGGAATGCTTAGTGTCTGCTCCTGTTCTTTCTTGCCCAGACTACAATCTGCCATTTGAGGTGCACACGGATGCGAGCAATTATGGTGTAGGTGCTATGCTGACTCAATCCATAGATGGTAAAGAGCACCCAATTGCGTATATGAGCAGATCTTTAACGTCAGCAGAGAAGAACTACAGCATTACTGAGCGTGAGACCTTAGCAGTTCTAATTGCACTGGAACACTGGCGATGTTATTTAGAGAATGGGAAAACGTTCACCGTATACACTGATCATAGTGCGTTAAAATGGTTCCTTTCTTTAAATAACCCTACAGGCAGACTCGCACGCTGGGGTGTTCGTTTATCAACCTTTGATTTTGTTATCAAGCATCGCCGAGGAGTGGATAATGTCATCCCCGATGCCCTCTCACGAGCTGTACCTGTCTCATCTATTGTCACTGCCCAATCTATTGCGACTACTAGTGATGATTGGTATAAAAACATTTATAATAACTGTATGCATAGACCAGAGAATTTTCCAAATTATTTAATTAAGAATGACACCCTTTTCCGTCTTAGTAAAAATAAGTGTCATTTAACCAATGAATTTTCATGGAAGGAGGTAGTTCCATCAGAACTACGGGATAAGGTTATTGGAAACAACCATAACGAGCAAACAGCTGGTCATTTAGGCATTTTTAAAACCTACAAACGTATTGCGCTTAGGTACTACTGGCCAGGTTTGTATAAACAAGTAGCAAAATATGTTGGTTCTTGTTCTACTTGTTTGCAATATAAGTGTCAAAACCATACTACTCTTGGGGAAATGGGACGACCAAAACAGTGCTCTCGACCTTACCAGATGTTGTCGATTGACCTGATGGGCCCTCTTCCTACAACACGGAAACAAAACAGTTACATTCTAGTTGTAACATGCTGTTTTTCCAAGTTTTGCCATATTTTCCCTATTAAGAAAGCTACTTCAGAAATCATAGTTAAAATCTTAGAGGAACAAATTTTTCTAGTTCACGGCGTTCCACAGAGCGTTTTTATGGACAATGGAAGCCAATTTATCAGTGGCCATATGAATGATTTTTTCAAGACATATAATGTCCCGAACATATTCTTCACGCCTAAGTATACCCCTCAGGTAAATACTGTAGAGCGGTACAACAAAACTATAATAACATGTATTTCCACCTTTGTAGAGAACGACCACAGATCCTGGGATATATTTATTCCAAAGGTCCAATTCGCGATGAACAATTCAATAAACGAAGCTACAGGATTCACTCCATCTTTCTTAGTTTTTGGAAGAGAACTTGTTTCTTGCGGTTCTCATTATTTAGATGTAGACTTAGGAGATGAGGTTTTGTTTTTACCGCGTAATATATATGCAGAAAACCTTGGTTGTTTAGGCACAATATTTGACAAAGTTCAAAAGTCTCTATATGACGCTCATGTAAAGAACACATCCTACTACAATTTGAGACGTAAGGCTTTTGAATTTAATGTTGGCGATATTGCTTATAAGCGAGCCTACGTATTAAGTGACAAAGATAAATTCTTTAGTAAAAAATTAGCACCAAAGTTTATCAAATGTAAGATTATCCAAAAGTTATCCCCGTTAGTTTACGTTCTCGAAAACATGGCAGGTAAAAATTTAGGTACATGGCACATAAAGGACCTGAAATGTTCTGGTCACAATTAATTATAAATGTTTCGTTATATGCCGCCACTCCGTTTACATCATTTAAAACATTTTTACAAAAAGTTATTTGTCGAAATGCTATAGACTCATGACTTTCAGTTTTGCTAGGGAACGTCACATAATTTTATATTGTTTGATGTTTATTTTAAATGGTTGAATGATAAGAGATGTATATTAGTATTGTAAAAGGTCGAATGAAAGGTTCTTGTAAAAATTGATACGCATTAGGTTAAAATGGCGGATTTTATTATTAAAATAAAATCCTTATGAGGGACCGGCGGGTAATGTAACGAAGCGTTATATATAGATATTGTTATTACTAAATTCAACAATTCGTTTTATTTAAAAATTCGCGCCGTGCGCAACTTCAAGCGCTCTGCGCACGAGCATCCGCATGGAACAGAGGGGAACCGACGCGGGCGACGGGGGGGAAGCCCCGGTCGACACCGCGCGCCCTCCCACGCGGCGAGCCGCTCGCCACTCGCCAGTCGAAGCTAGACCCGTTGGACAAATAGTCCACGCCGACGTTCGCAAATCCGTGCGCTCTAGCCGGTGCGCGATCTACGATTTAAAAATATAATGTTTTATTTTACTTATTTTAGTATTTAAATTGCAATAAATGTGCACAACTGCACATAAAAGTGTATTCCCGCTATAGGGTAAGTTTCAATAGCACACAAAACTCTCATTTTTTTGTAATTAGTTTTTTTATATGGTTTAATTGTATTTTTAATCATTTTTTACAGCTTTTAAATTGTTTTACTGTTTGCTATTTTACATCAATACCACATTGCAAGTTTAAATGATATTGCATCATCTTTTTATTTTTTACTCATACCTTCATTTTTTTTACATAAAAATTCTGTTCTAAAATCTTTTATATTTTAATTTAAACTCATCATTTGTTCTTCTTTTTGTATACAAATTGTAAACTCCGTTCTGAAGTACTCCACCACGGCAATACTACTACGCAGGTTTTTCTGTCCTGTCGCGCTGTTGTGGGTACCTCAGATCGGATGTCTCATTTAACAGGCCTTAACCCTACGGTTTTTGTGCATTCCAGGAATAAATAACGAATTAAATAAGACATTTAAACTGAAGTTCGGTCTACGACCAACTTCCTGGATCCAACCAACCGAGCTACGCCTGACTGACCGTGACGAGGAATATACCCGGGGCAGTCATCGGCCGGACACTACCACGGCGAAACATCCATCTTCACGCCTGGACTACCAGGACAGTACCTGAACTGCGAAGCATAAACAGATAGGCCTTACAACCACGACCTACAAATTTTGTGTTGCCCTACCACTGTAGCAGCGGGATAAAAAAAAAATATAGTAATATAGATCATATACCTATTTTTATTTCTAGCTTCCTCTATGTAGGTTAGAGATAGATTAGGGCAGGCGACAATGTTGCACTGCGTAAATCAAATATTATGTTTCTTTGAAGTGTAACACACTTAATATCTTTGTAAATTGTTAAACACAATCCAAAATTTCATCGTACCAACGGGACTTGAACCCGCAACCTCCGGAATAACATGTTCCGGTGCTTTGCCAATCAAGCCATGGTGCGAAGTAACGTTACGACGAAATTAGTGGATTGCATTTGTTAACCCAATTATGCATTGGTGGCGCCATCTATGACTACTTATTACGTAAGTTAATCATTCGGAAGAAATCATTACAGTTTTCAAATCCGACGAGAGATGTTGCACTGCGTAAATCAAATATTATGTTTCTTTGAAGTGTAACACACTTAATATCTTTGTAAATTGTTAAACACAATCCAAAATTTCATCGTACCAACGGGACTTGAACCCGCAACCTCCGGAATAACATGTTCCGGTGCTTTGCCAATCAAGCCATGGTGCGAAGTAACGTTACGACGAAATTAGTGGATTGCATTTGTTAACCCAATTATGCATTGGTGGCGCCATCTATGACTACTTATTACGTAAGTTAATCATTCGGAAGAAATCATTACAGTTTTCAAATCCGACGAGAGATGTTGCACTGCGTAAATCAAATATTATGTTTCTTTGAAGTGTAACACACTTAATATCTTTGTAAATTTACAATTTACAATTTACAAAGATATTAAGTGTGTTACACTTCAAAGAAACATAATATGTGTATATATGTTTATAACATGATCCCTAATGACATGAAACTATTAGAAGGAAATAATTTTAAACGGATAATTTTAAATGACTGGCTTTTACATAATTGTTTTTATAGTGTAAAAACTTCAATCGTGAGGACGGGTTCAAACTGTCGAGTATTTGGCATCCAGTGGTAGGTTTATGTAAATCCCGAAAAAGCCCGCGGAGTGATAAAAAACAGGAAGATACTGTGAGTGTTGTGTGTCGCGATCGAGATCCAGTGAAAGCAAGTGGTAGTGGTGCCGAGCGTTCAAAACGAGAACGAAAGAAGGTAGTCCGTTTCGTTTGCTCGTAAACATTACTTCGACCCGCAATCTACAGTTCATCCGTGATCATGGCGCTTGCAACAGAGCCGAAATATCGGAAACTCATAATAAATAAAAAACATGGTAAATATCCCGTGAGTAGTTCTAATAATAAAAATACAAATGTTCTCTCTTTATAATATTAGTATAGATGAATCGACTTCGAGAAAATTATTCCCATTTAGGTTACTCTCATAGACTCGAAGAAAATTATGTTTTTGATGTAGTGTCTCATAAGAGATCCTAAGTGTGTTTGACAGATTTATTCAGCGTGGTAATGATAGATCACTGGGTACATTTGTAAGCCACCTGTTAAGTCTCCAAGAACGAACAATATTTTTTAAGAAAACGACTCATATGTTCACGAAAAAAACGAAGGTTGCACGTCCCTATTCGTGTTGGCATGAAATTAATGTTTACCTACTCCACATAAAGAAATGGATCAGTTAAATGTTCTATTCTATTGGCCAAATATTTAAATCAATGTGGTTTTGTCCAATAACCAGGATTATAGCATCTTTTTAAACATTGTGAGAGGAAGGTCTCTTATGTATACCTTAATTTACATAGAATGTAATAAACAAGTATATACAGGCATACAGGTTGAAATTTTCAAGTGGGCGTGCATGACAAAATCCGAAACTATGAGGAATAGCGAAAAGTACCCAAAGAAGTCTTGGGCCGGATTTTGATGAAAACTGCATCATTGGATTTTAAAATAATCAATATTCCTAGCCAGGAATCGAACCCGTTGATTTTGAAAAAAAAAATGCACCGTATTATTTCACCTTTTGATAGTGTCGCTAATAAGCAACAAATTATGGGTAGTAATGACATACCTATAAATACAGAGTATTCTGTATGAGGGCCAGCTTCACCGGTTTTAAATAAAGTTTCAGATAGTTATCTCACAGATGACACCATATATTAAATAAGCTATCAAAAATCTGTCCGACAATTTCCCGATACGGCTATCAAGAACCGATGAAAAGTACTATAAGCTACCTCTATGAAATATCCATATAATTTGGAAAAGCCAAGTTTGGTTAAGACAAAACAAACAAACAAAACAGACCTTCTCATTTATATCAATGGCGTAGATTTCCTCTTTAAAAACAACGTTTATTTAAAAGCTTCACTAATATGAATATTGCATTAAGTTTCATATTATGGCAATAAATAAACTGCAACCCAATTCACAATGAACAGAGGAAGTTCACGAGTGAATTTTGCACGTGCACCCATCGTGCACCCTTTTTATAGAAAGCTTGTTCCTTATCACCGCCTCTAAAGCCATAAAAATAAAGCTCGAATTGGCAATTAAACTGTTTAATAACCATTTTTCTATAGTTCCCATGCACGTGTGTTTTATATAAACGAAATAAAGTTCAAATTGAGAGTGAATATTTAGTGTATGGAATCGCAACGGTTTGCAATTGCATGGGCACTTGGCCAGAGCGATCGCCTTAATTTCCGTGACATGAGTTTTTGTTTAGTTGCCACCACACACACCGCTGATATTTTTATTACTACATAGTATAAAACAAAGTCGTGCCCGCTGTATGTACGCTTAGATATTTTTCGCAGTTTCCAGCAATTATGTTTCTTTGAAGTGTCACACACTTTATGTTTTTGTAAATTGTTAAATTGTTTAACAATTTACAAAAATATAAAGTGTGTGACACTTCAAAGAAACATAATATTTGATTTATGCAGTGCAACATCTCTCGTCAGATTTGAAAACTGTAATGATTTCTCCCGAATGATTAACTTACGTAATAAGTAGTCATAGATGGCGCCACCAATGCATAATTGGGTTAACAAATGCAATCCACTAATTTCGTTGTATCGATGGGTCGAACCGTGGCTTAATTAGCAGAGCACCTGGACGTGTAATCCGGGGGGTGCGGGTTCGAGTCCCGTCGGTACGATGAAATTTTGGATTGTGTTTAACAATTTACAGTTTTCAGCAATAGATAGAGTGGTTCAACAGGAAGGTTTATAATCCTGATTAAACGTCCGCAAAGCCGCGGAGTGCAGCCAATGTACTATAATTTTGGGTGGCAAAATAAAAAGTACCAGGCATGTTAAACGTAACGGTTGGAAACAAGGAGCTGAAGATCGAGCTCAGTGGTGTGCTATAGGAGAGGCCTATGTCCAGCAGTGGACGAATACTGGCTATTAATGATGATGTTAAACGTATCAGGCCTCATAGGCATGTAAAGGACAGACATATCACCTACGTTACAAAACGCTTGGGGTTTTGCTGCTGTCACAAAATTGGTTACAGATCGTTATAAAATGTATGATTAATGTACCTATATTAATGTACCTATATTAATGTACCTATATTAATAACACTTAAATTCAAGATCTACAACGACCCACGACTGATCTATGTAAGTGGTATCTATTCATTGAGACCATTCCAATAAGCCCAAACATGACATCTCTACTTAGGTACTGTAAGTTGGTGAGGAGTTGAGAAATGAAATGAAATGAAATAGTATATTTTGCATGAAATATGGTAGGTAACAGTTGTTAACTAATTTTAAAAATGTTCGACACATTTCGCCAAAATATGGCATGCAAAATTGTACAGTGGTATCAATTAATTGTTCATTATAAATAATTCTTAATACACAATCCTAGTCCTCAGACAGGGCAATTGAAAATATAATTATTTTGATTAGTTTTACATTCAAGTTATACTCAAATAAATGATGGCTCTGGGTGCCAAAATAAAATAATAATTAATCAAATCAAATGTCAAACTAGAAAATTAAGTCAATATGAGTATACTGTAGATTCCAGGAAATGTCCCAGGTACCTATGTCCTATGTGTCCTAGGTGTCCTATGTCCTATCTACAGACAAGTATTTGATGTTATGTATGCTTAACACATGATAATCCTTATAAAATGCTTATTGTAAAAGAAAAGACATTAAGACATTTTTCATAATTTCTGTAGTAAAAGAAAACTGCTTCACTTCTAGATTGGCATTAAGTACAACGCACCTGTGTCGAGTACCACTACGAAACACGTAAAAAGCCCCCTAGGGGGAAGTGTAGGGTGGAAAGTAATTTAGGGTGATACATGGTATTGACGGAACCCTCCCAGTTATTACGGAACCCTCGGTGCAGAGCCAGTCTAGGATGAAAGCACAAGTCTTATAGCTTGCATTTTCTTTAAACTGAACTCTTTTAAAAAAGTTTAATACTACGTGTTTTTTTAACCTTCTTTGAACACGAACGTAATTAAAATTTTGCTTCAATTCTATGTTTAGCGGTGGAGAGGAAATTCCGAGCATAGCGGTAGGTTATCAACCGACTTCCCAAAAAAAAAGGAGGTTCTCAATTCGTCTGTTTTTTTTTGGTATGTATTTTATGCGATTACTCCGTCAATTGTGAACCGATTTTAATGATTATTTTTTTAATCGGTAGGGTACATTTTCGAAGTGGTCCCACTGTAATTTCATCGAGGTCTGACAAGTATCTCCAGAGATATGAGGATAAACGTCTCAAACTTGCTACATGAAATTGACTCGCGGGGCATGGAAGTCGGTTGTTTTAGTTTCTAAACTATCTTAATTATTGTTACTGAAAAGTTTTGCTTACGTTTGATATTTTACTTACTTTAGCAAATAGGTAAATTTTTATAAATTTGCTGTGGAGACTTTTCCTTTAATTTGTTCCAACAATCATGTTTATTAGAATTAAACACATTTACCGAGAAAGCTAGAGAACAACAATGACACGAGGAGAGCTGTGGGAAACATAACGATGTGACCCAAATATTTTCCATTCATCATGAAGGATTTGCGATGGAAAACTTTTTACAAAGGTCCCCAATATGAAAAAGTTTAGAGTACTTTGGTTTTCCGTTTGAAATGGATTTAAGTACTTTAAAATATTTTCGTTATTAGGTAATTACTTTAAAGTTGCAGTTATACTCATATACATTTATGTGTACCTACTTACTATTGTAATTTGTAAATATTACCTAATATATGTATTATTATATTTTCTATGCTAATATGTAAACGATTTAAAACTATATAAGATACTAGCAGCTCGCCTAGGCTTCGCACGGTAGACGGTAGAACATATATGACTACAAAATTTGCATCAGTTTGTTGCATCGAATATAAAATATGAACATATTTAACAACCATCGTCATATTTCATCCAATTTACACAAAACCTTAACGAATTATGCACCTAAACCTTCCTCATAAACACTCTGGCTATTGGTGAAAACCGCATGATAATCCGTTCAGTAGCTATTGAGATTATTGCGAACAGACAGACAGACGCAGTGATGAACTTTGTTTAATACTTACGTATTGATATTGGACGGCCCTTTGGCGTAAAGGATAGTTACCCTGATTCTGACCCGACGGTCGATGGTTCTAATCCTAGCTATATACCTACCAATGAAAGTTTTATGTGCAATCATGAATCATGAGTTTTCGTACAGTGGTAGTGGAATCATTAAATCTACCAAAACGTAGCTTACCACCAAGGAGTACATCTGCCGCCGTACGGCGTTCCCCGACGCAAAATGTAGGGGTACTTAATATACGTTTAACGTGTGTATCTGTGTGTCTGTCTGTAGCATCTTAGCACCTAACCGGATGTTTTTGTTTGATAGTCATCGAGATATGTCATATGTCTTCATCGAGAGTTTTCTTAGCTTTGATTCATGAAAATTCGTTCAATCGTTATAAAATTATGAGCTTTTTTCTAGTTAATTGCGCTATGAAATCAGCTTTCATAGGTCTGATCAATTCGAAAATCTTCTTCTTCAACGATATTGTAAGAACATGGAAGCCTCCTGGACTCTACAGAATACTCAAATCCTCACCAACTTACAGCTCAGATTTTAAATGTCGTGTTTAGAGTCATTGGAAAAAGCTATTATACATAGATCAGTCGGGGTGGTTTAAAATATTATATTATATTATAATATATATAGATGAATATTATTTTATACAATAGATCATATTATTATACTATATTGACTTCAAATTGATTGTGATCAGTGGGGATCTACAGCATAGCTAAGCTTATAATAATATTTTCGTAGTAACTATGACCTAATCTGTGGTTTCACTGCAAATATTTTATTAATTTTGCGATGCGTGTTTGTGAAATTCTTGATATCTTCTAGAGTTTTCATTTGAATTATATATTATATTTGTAAAGGACAATTTTAATCTATAATATGTGGCCAAGCTAATTAACGTAATTATTTGGATAAGGATTAATACTATATACTTAAAAATAGCCTTGGAACTTATGTAATACTTTTTAACAAAAATTGATTAAAATGGTTACTGTGAGTCAACCTTAAGAGATAGACATATGCTGTCGCGGACTTTTTTGTAGGTCTTATTAAGTTGTACAACTCTTGCATAGAAAATATTCTTCTATCTATTTTCAAATAAGCAGCGTTCGTAAGAAACGTGTTTTTTCGACCGTTTATTTGCCGACTTAGGTTGCAAATTAAGTCTCCACGAATGTACCTTTGATTTAAACGGGATAATATATAGCCTATTTTCATTCCGAAAGTCCATTCTATGTATTAGTGAAAGAATTTTTAAAATCGGTTCAGTAGTTTTTGAGCTTACTCATTACAAACATACAAAAATACAAATGTTCTCTCTTTATAATATTATTAGTATATTAGTATATTAGTATATTAGTATTAGTATTAGTATAGAATAGATTAAGATTTTTAACTGATTTAAAAAAAAGGAGGAGGTTTCTCAATTCGACCGTATATATATATATATTTTTATGTTTGTTCGCGGATAATTTCGTCGTTTACGAATCAATTTTGACTATTCTTTTTTTGTTGGAAAGGAGATATCCCAAGTGTGGTACCATGGTAATTTTATCGAGGTCTGATAAGTATCTCCAGAGATATTGAGATAAACACATCAAAATTGGTACTGAAAATGAATAGCGCGGCATTGAAGTCGGTTCTTTTTTAGTTTTTAAACGATATTATCATTTCATTGTTGATACTAATGACGCATTAAGAGTCAACAATAAGTATTTATTATATTGTAATAGTACTTAAAAGTTTTTTGAAATGTTGGTAGGTATACTAGCTATGCCTCATGGCTTTACCCGCGTAGACATCGTTCCCGCGGGAATATGGGGATAAAAAGTACCCTATGTGTTATTCCAGGGTCTAAGCTATCTACATACCAAATTTCAGCTCGATCGGTTCAGTAGTTTTAGCGTGACGAAGTAACAAACATACATACACACTTTCGCCTTTATAATATAATATATATATTATTACTAGCTGTGCCTCGCGTTAAAAAGTGTCCTAGACCCTAATCCATAGTACTGGCTATTACTATACAATTTTAGGTAAATCAGTACAGCCGTTTGACCGTGAACAAGTTCAAAACAAATAATCAAAATGACTTTCACATTTATAATATTGGTGTTGATTAGAAAGTAGGATCCTAGGATAGGATATACTCACTTTGGTGTCGACGTCGTGGAAGGGTACCGCGAACCAGGGCTTGCCGGTGAGGGTCCGGCGGAAGCCCGCGTCCCTCTCGAGCGGGCCCTCGGGCGTGCCCACGTGCGCCCACAGCACCACCTCCACCACCCTCAGCCGCGGCTGCACCGCCCGGTACACCTCCTCCAACCTCACTCCGAAGTCATCACTCTCATCACTGATGTTGGCGAAGGAGAAGTATATCCCACAGACCACCCCCTCCCCTGCCTCCACACATTCAGCCAGCGCCTCAACCGTTGGCACGGTCTCCAACTGACCACCCCCATCACTCTTCACCACCACTTTACCGAAAAGTTTTTCGCGCCAATCCATCTTCCCGACTCGTCCCTTCAGAGCTGCTCCATAGCTCCCCGAGCTATAAAATATGTTAATTTGCTTATTTTTTAAGTAAATATTTTGCCGAGAAAGTCGTTGAACCGGTCGCGATGTTTATTTTCGCTTTCGTTCTAAATGATAAATCATAATCATAGTTTTTCCAACTAGTTTACACAACACCGAAAGTTTTCTGGAAGCTAACGTAAGTTATTTGGTATCCTAAGTTATGACGTCGAGTTGGACGAAATTTTAATTTGTGAAATTCGTTCGGCGTGTGTATGAGGAGCAACGACCGCACCTCCTCGCAAACAAAGCCAGACTGGAGGGCGCGCGAGGGGGCCCTCTGCTCTGTCCCTCGCAGTCAGAGTCACCCAGACAGAGCAAACATTCAAGAATAAACAGACAAGGATGAAAAAACGAGCATAGGTTATGTTTGTCGACAAATACCGATTTAGAATTGTAAACAATGCACAATTACCGAGGCGGAGTAGTGGTCTCAGTGCGGAGCCTTGTGGCACGCCGCGGTATGTCTCGGGAAAGTATGCTGGAGATATTACTTTAAGTACTTGTTTGTATACAGTTCATACGCGCGTTTTAGAATTATCTTTTGAAAAGTTATTACACCTAGCTATATTGTCTTTAAGTGACATACATCAATTAAGACACATTTTACTTGTGACTTATTCCCTCAATATAAGTATTCCAATGTAAGTGTAAATGTATGGCCGTGTCCATGCAATGGTAAGGTCTTTCCTCTATGTAGGTATAGATTTTTATTGAAGAACTATTTTGTGAAGGTAGGTCATAAAAAATCGCGAGTGAACAGGGCCCCTAGACAAAATCCAATTCCCTGTTTGCCTTCACGCTAACGCAAGTTCAAAATATATGGAATGACATTTGTGTTTGTGAATGTCACTCCCATACATTTTGAACTTGCGTTAGCGTGAAGGCAATCAGGAAATTGGATTTTGTCTAGGGGCCCTAGTATTTTCTAGGCAAGCGTGCTACATCGTCGATCGCATTGTCACTTAACATCTGGTGAGAAATAGTGGTTAAATGCTTGCTTATAACGTATTAAAAAATAACTTATAAGTAAAAGGTATATATAATTATAGACAACAATACAACATCTGCAACAACACAACACATTCAATACAATGTTGCAACAATTTTTATTTTATGTCTGATAGACATAAATACTTGACCGTTTGATGTTGAATGAAGACGCGTTTTATGGTGGTATCATGCTTATTGGAATTTGAGGACGGCATTGGCTCTGACCAACTATCCACAGAGCGCAGCTAATCCCACTGAAATATTAATGTGCTTATTCCCATCCCGTCTTCCATACTGGCTGGCACTGAACATCATGCTGGAACTTGGCGAACCATGTCTTTTTCTAGAGATTCAGTTGGTTTATTTACTTCCATCAAAACACGGCATACACCGGTTTAGCATAAAGATATGGGATACCTATACACAAAGATTTTTTATCTACTTAAATACTAATAACATAACTATTAACCATAGAGTTTCTTGGTGTTTCTTCTCTAATGGGGGTACCTATTTCCGAAACACCGGTAGATTCAACAGCCATTCAGTTTTCCCCTTTTGTCCGCGAGTTTCGAGGCTTGCCATTTTTATTTAAACAATATTATGCAGCTGACAGACGGATAATCAGGTCCATTCGGATCATGATATGTACTGTGATCGGTATGCGTTTCTTTAAGTTGTTATTTCACTTCTTTTTTTATATAAAAATTGTCTGAAGTATTGAAACACACAGTTATGTGTATGGTTGGCTACTCTACTTTAATATTTTTTTAATAGTCTGACGTCAACGATTGGATGACAGCTGAAAGGTTCATTATATTTGTTTTTTTTTCAAATGCAAAGCGTTAAATTTTGCTTTTGATACGTTTACTTGATAATTGATCTTGATAATTTTATGATTTGACGTGTATATGTGCGTATATTAATACTATGACTGCCTACATACATATTTTCTTATTAGCTACATACTGAATAAATGCTTTGATTAAGTTTGATTTGATTTGATTGATTAATAATTGATATTATTGCCATCTATGGAGAAACGGCAGCGCTAGTTTAATGCATAGTTTTAGTACTGGATGATAGATGGCGCGATTTTGGATGCAGTCATGCTAAAAATATTAACTATTCTGGAAACATAGTAAATGAATGAACGAAAGGCGAGTAGGCAGTGAGAATTACACTCTGTGGATCAAGATTGTATTATTATCAGTGTGACCATTTGTGGCAGATTTCTGCTATTAAGCAGATTTGGAACCTACATTTTAACTCTGGCATCTTAAGCTGACGATTTCAAAAAGTGGCAGATTTCAAGGATCTTTATGAATTTTGAAATTTAAATAGAATTTTGACAATTTTCTGTTTCTAATTGAAGTATAATATTTTTATTATGCATATACACATGCATGGTTGGAAATTTATGAAAGTTTGATTGCCTAGGTATACACTTTATTTTTATGCCTTATATTATAACTTCCCCCCCTCCCACCGCTCTCTATAATGCAATAATATGATGGCATATTTTATGCATTTTCTGGAGTTGGTGGTTTGGCAGATTTTTTGCCAATGTCGAGCAGATTCGCCATTTTTGAGATGGTCACCCCTGATTATAATGTCATTGTCAAATAAATATTTATTGATTATTGATATCCGTGAGTAATAGTGTTCTGTGATTGATATACATACGGTAAAATTAAGAAAATAATAATAAAGTAAAATTTAATTTTTCCTCTACACGGGGAAAATTCATTTTTGACTGTTATTTCTCGAGTCGAGTCTTCTAGATTCTTCGAGTTTATTTCGTTGTATAATTTTATTGTGTTGTAGTGGAATATCCGCAAAAAGCCAGCAATTAAATTTAGAATTGAGTTGAATTGTGATTCGTGCTTTTAATTAGCATGGCACTGAATTTTGAGTGAATTTGCTGAGAACTTTTTTAAATTTACCTTCTAAAATGCCTCGCCGCCGCAGAGGCTCTAGGGCTTCAACATCATCGGAACAAAGTGTGAATTCCGATCACAGTGAGAGTTTGACTCTTTTAGATGAATTACCGGACCCAGGCCTACCAAAAAGTAGCGCTAAAGGTAAAAAAAACTTATCAATATTGCTGTGGACATTACCTACATGTCTTTGGTTTAACACATTATTATTCATACAATTTGGTTTGGGAGCGTCACTTACACATTACTCTGAACAAGCAAAATTCTCTGTGTGATATGGTAGGTAAAAAATCTGTTTAGGACAATAAATGAATTCTAAAAAAGTGCTTCCTAAACTCCAACAATAGGTACTACTAAATTAAAAAATTGGTTCATCCTTTTGAGGTTTTTGATGTCACACACACAAAGGGTATATATATATAGTAGCATAGTAAACTAATATGCATGGTAGGTGCATGGTAAGCTAAAAATTGTTTAGTTGACATATATAAATATATATTTGGTGTTGAAATAATTATTATTTCTTATTTAAACATAATAAAAATCCTGTGTATTTTGACTAAATAATTAAGATAGTTTAAAAACTAAAATAACCGACTTCCATTTTCAATCAGTCAATTTCAGTAGCAAGTTAGAGACTTTTATCGTCATATCTCTGAAGATACTTATCAGATCTCGACGAAATTACAAATGGACCACCTCAGAAACGTACCCTACTGATTAAAAAATAATGATTCAAATCGGTTCACAATTGACGGAGTAATCGTGTAACATACACACAAAAAAAAACATACAGACGAATTGAGAACCTCCTTCTATTTGGAAGTCGGTTGAAAATAAATAGAATATAACAAAGCTTAAGGCATGGCTCACTGCATTGCTTCTACGAAACTGTGGCAATTGCTTGATAAAGTCTGTGTACAGAATTACTTGATTTTGGAGATTCCTAGGAAACTGATCAGGTATGTTAATTTTTCTTTTTAAATGTACTAGTAATTACTGAATGTACTAATTTTATAATTTGCATAGTAGCAATTGCTTTTTGTTCTGTGAAAAAGTTAAAATATGACTTGATCACAGATGTGAAGGATAAGAAAAGAGTGTCATTCAATTTTCCTGTCGAAGTGATCACAAAAGATGGGAAATTTACAGGAATGGGCACAATAGACCTGATGGAGACTTCCGCACCATCAGGTAATATTAAATGTACATTAAATAGCAGAATTCATATATTATTTTTATTTTAAAATGTTTATATGTAAAAAAAATTGATGCTGATTTAAATGCAACAAAAAGTTATGTTTAGGTTTATACTTATTGTATGTTTTTACCTATAACTTTTTGTTGCATCTAAACCTAATTCACAAATTGTTTTAAATCTTAAATTTATATGTAAAGAATAAAGTGTTCAATAACAAATGTTTATTTTACTCTAATAGCAAATTTAGTATAAAGTAATTATACAGTCATGTTCACTATTGTCTCTTCAACCACATCATTGCTTGATAGTGAGATAGTAGTCGGACGCCTGTAACATATATAAAAAAAAGTAGAGATCTAAATCAATACAAAAAATATTTTTAGTATCTGAATTATACATGGGTTATAATTCTAGCATATAGTTCAGTGTAGGTACAATAAAAGAGGAAGTAAAAAAATTCACAAAGGCACTAAAATAAATTACTACCTAGCTGTATGTTTTTCTTTTTGTAATTAATCCAATAATGTAACATTCGCAGACTTAGCGAAGCAACGAAAAAAAGGCAAAGAGATCATCTACGACCTGACCTTAGATGATAAAAGACCGAGCATACATAAACAACGAGACGTATCCAACGACAGGGCTTCCAGGAACGATGGAACAGAGCAAAATCCGAATAGTAAGACAAAGCAGGAAAAGAAAAGGCAGCCACCAAAAAAGCCAATTGCTAGAGTGGACCGTAAGTATAATAACTTTATTATAATTTATCTTATTTTAATTTGAGGTTATGTGCTAAGTGCTTGTTCAGAATATGGGTTAGGTTAGTTTTTTTTAAATTAAATAATTTAAATCATAAACATGTTGTCAGCAATAAGTACATATATAAAGTTAAAATGGTAATTCAAAGTAAATGTACCAACACTTTGTCTTACTGCTATCTTCAGCCTCCAGAAAAGCAAGATTTCATTATAACTTAACATCAGGTGAGATGGTGGATAGTGTTTGTAAATCGGTAATAAAAAGTCCTCATGTTTATAATTGCATCTTCATCATCATCAGCCTGTGTCAGTCCACTGCTGGACGTAGGCCTCTCCCAAGATGCGCCACTGAGCCCGATCTTCGGCTCTTCTCTTCCAGTCACTGCCCACCGCTTTGCGTATGTCGTCGCTCCACCTGGTCACAGGACGTCTTACGCTAAGTTTGCCGATTCGCGGTCTCCACTCTAGCACAAGTCTGCCCCAACGGTTATCAGTCCTGTGACAGATATGACTAGCCCACTGCCACTTCAGCTTGCTAATCCGTTGAGCTATGTCGATAGCTTTATTTCTAAGTATGTTTACCTAAATCAGACGCTCCAACTAGGCAACCACAACTTCGAGAAGGAAATCTAGAGAAGAATTCAGCTGGGCTGGGCAGTATTCGGAAAACTCCGTCTTCTCGTCGCCTATACCACAGTGTCTAAAGACAAAAGTCTTTAACCAGTGCGTTCTACCTGTAATGACATACGGAGCCGAGATGTGGACACTCACAGTTCGACTGGTTCACCAGTTTAAAGTCGCTCAGCGAGCTATGGAGAGAGCTAAACTCGGTATTTCTCTGTGGGATAGAATCCGGAACGAAGTAATTCGCCAGAAATGCATCTTGGTGCTTATTAATTTTACCAGAACTATTATTTTATTGTGTAATACCAGGCCTGTCGCACTCTGCGCTGGAGCTATGAAACTATAAGTACATACGCGGCAGCCGGCCGGCTACAAGTTCAGTCAGTAGTGTCACGCGCGCTCTCGATCGGACGCGCGCCATTAGTTTACTATTCAAACTGTTTTCTCACAACACTCGACCTTACAGTAGAGATAGCTGACGGCCCGCGAGCTGACCGAGTGATACAGACTCTCGCGGCGAGGACTTGCGGTGCATTTTACGGTGCGCAACACGCGGTTTATAGTTACTATTAGTTTATTATGTGACGCAATTGCAAGGTCGCAACCGAGGCGTGTAGCGTATTTTGAATGATACCGACGTTGTAACTAGGTTTAATCTCACAATTTAGCTCGCAAGGAGTGCATCTTCTGTACTTGTCCTATTCATTATTCTGTGGTAATACTTATATATGTGTACACTTATATGGATTCATATTAAAATGTAATATAATAGTAGTTCCCGACACTATAAGAACTGTGTTTCCGCCACCTCTTGGTTGTGACTGAAAACCAGCACTGCGTTTATACTGTCTAAGCACTCCGCATTATGCTGAGTTTCGACCTTTTCACCACCCATTCAATTTTTGTTTAGTTTTGTATTAATCATGAATCCTCTATTCTGTGTTCAGTGTTCAATAAATGAATTTTCTTCCTTTCATTCTTCTTCTACTTTCAGCATTAATACCCAATAATATGGACAAGAAGAAAGAGACAGAAGCTCAGACAGCAGCCGACAAGAAGCAAGCCGAGGAGGAGAAACAAGTTGCTGCTGACCTTGAAGACATGATCAAAATATACAAGCCCGGAGAGTGTCTTAAGGTAATAAATTAGTAATCGTGCAATATTATAAATATAATATAACCACTTGCTGTTTATACATAGTTCATCACTAACTTCTCATTCTCAAGCCGTTGCCTTATTTTTAGCCAATTTCACAAAAAAGGAGGAGGATCTCAATTCGTTGAAATATTTTTAGGGTTCCGTACCCAAAAGGTAAAACGGGACCCTATTACTAAGACTCCGCTGTCCGTCTGTCTGTCTGTCCGTCCGTCTGTCACCAGGCTCTATCTCATGAACCGTGATAGTTAGACAGTTGAAATTTTCACAGATGATGTATTTCTGTTGCCGCTATAACAACAAATACTAAAAACAGAATAAAGCTAAAAATAATAGAGGGGTCCCCATACAAGAAACGTGTTTTTTCGGCATATCACGCCATCTATGAACGCTTAGTTAGGTAAACGTCCCATAGATGGCGTTATATTAAAATGTTGATCCCTAACACCTTTGTTAGATGTTAGATGGCGTTATAAAAAATAAAATGTTTATTAATTATTATTTTTTGCTGGCGAAAAATGATAGTGGTATTTTTCGCTCGATCTTATAAAATACTGTAGTGTGGTACGGAACCCTACTAGTGCGAGTCCGACTTGCACTTGGCCAGTTTTTATTTAAATTGGATTGTGGAGCCATTCTTTGATATACTTCAGAATCAAATTATTAGTTGAATGTTGATAAGTGTACTGTGTAACCAAATGAAATAAATTAATGAATTATAGTTATTTTAGTTTTTAAATTATCTTAAATGTTATTATCTTTATATATGTTACCGGAAATATATAAAATCTAGGAATTGTATACAAATCCTAGGAAATTTATACAATGCCGAAGCTATTTAGGAAATGTATAAAATATTGTTTCAAAAACGATTTAATGCATAAATGTCCTAGAAAAGTGTAAAATTTCTAGGAATTTTATATAATTCCAATATTGGATTAGGAAATGTATAAAAATAATGCTTTCTGTAATAAAACACGTTGTTAAAATGAGAATGATCACTCTTTGAGACAACAACAACCTAACCTAACCTAACCCCGCGTACCCATTGATATCTCAAATATTTTACTTTTCCGATTGCTATTTAGGAAATGTATAAATTTCCTAGGAAATGTGTCTAATATAATTTGTTTTACACATTTTCGTGCGATTTTAGGAATTACATACATTTCCTAGGAATTGTATACAATGACGGATTACATACATTACCGGTAACATATATATAATTCTACTGTACGTGTGCATGTCACTGAACTCCCCCTAAACGGTTGGACCGATTTAGATGAATTTTGGTGTGTGTGTTTGAGTTAGTCCATAGATGGTTAAGATTCACAATTGGACCCGATAGGTGGCGCTGCGATCGGGCTGGACAACGTCTGCCGGATCCGCTAGTTTATTTATATATTTCTTAGTACATGTCAGTGGTGATGCATCCGGAGTTGGCAGAGCAGTGGTTCATGGAGGATGTGAAGCTGGAGCTTGAGGCCATGGGGGTGCCACTGGTGGTCACGCGGGACGTGTGTGACCCCGGCGCTGTGCTCTGGTACAGGAACCTGCCGCACAGGCTGGCCAATGATGGAGGGAAGGTAACAAAACTATCATGTATTCAGTTTAGTATAATTTACGAATCATCATCATTGTCATAATCAGCCGGTGTCAGTCCACTGCTGGACGTAGGTCTAGTATTTTATGAATGATGGTGATAACTGATGATACTTATGTAAAACCCGAGGTCGATTCGATCGATGTGGATTGATTACAAACCTAACTTTCATATATTTAAACTCATGATGTATGGATCAAAGTTTCAAATGAATGTGTTTTTAGGGTTCCATAGCCGAATGACAAAAAATGGAACCCTTATAGATTCGTCATGTCTGTCTGTCCGTCCGTATATCACAACCATTTTATTCCGAAACGATTAGGACTACAGAATTGAAACTTGGTAGGTATTCTGTGAACTGCTTTGCGATTTTGATATAAAAAATATAAAAGTTTAAGGGGGGCGGGCATCCCATACATGGAATTCAACAAAAAAACATTTTTTCTTCAAACCTATACGTGTGGGGTGGGTGTCTATGGATAGGTCTTTAAAAATGACATTATTTTTTCTCAAAGTAAATCATTTAAAAGATAGGCGCGTCTAAAGTGGTAAAATGTGTGTCCCTCCCCTTCTAACTTAAATTAAATAAAAATTTACAAAAAATATATTTTTTAGATCTCAATAAAAACTTTCAACGAACTTTGAACGAGATACAGTCCGCAGTTTTTGAGATATAACGACCGCAAATATAACTTTGTTTTTCATACAAACACTATGAAAAACAAGGTTAATTTATTTGTTGCGAAAAAGCATAGTTATAGAATACTCTACTGTGTTACGGAACCCTACGAGTGCGAGTCCGACATGCATTTGGCCAGTTTATTTAAAGTGTCAAGATAATTCAATTATTGTAATAGTACACTCTAGATGGCGCTGATAGTATCACATACTCTCCCTAGATGTGTCTGACTGCGCGGCGCTGATAGTATCACATACTCTCCCTAGATGTGTCTGACTGCGCGGCGCTGATAGTATCACATACTCTCCCTAGATGTGTCTGACTGCGCGGCGCTGATAGTATCACATACTCTCCCTAGATGTGTCTGACTGCGCGGCGCTGATAGTATCACATCCTCTCTCTAGATGTGTCTGACTGCGCGGCGCTGATAGTATCACATACTCTCCCTAGATGTGTCTGACTGCGCGGCGCTGATAGTTTCACATACCCTCCCTAGATGTGTCTGACTGCGCGGCGCTGATAGTATCACTTACTCTCCCTAGATGTGTCTGACTGCGCGGCGCTGAAGTATTACATACTCTCTCTAGATGTGTCTGACTGCGCGGCGCTGATAGTATCACATACTCTCCCTAGATGTGTCTGACTGCGCGGCGCTGATAGTATCACTTACTCTCCCTAGATGTGTCTGACTGCGCGGCGCTGATAGTATCACATACTCTCCCTAGATGTGTCTGACTGCGCGGCGCTGATAGTATCACTTACTCTCCCTAGATGTGTCTGACTGCGCGGCGCTGATAGTATCACATACTCTCCCTAGATGTGTCTGACTGCGCGCCGTCAGCGCTGTCCGCGCGCTCTGTACATGATGGGCGGTCACGCGGCGCTGTCGTTGTGCGACGCGCGGCAGGGCACGGCTGCGGGGGAGTGGGGCGCGGGGCTACGCGCGCACGTCACTGAGAAGCACCGCGTGGTGGGGGGACGGGTCACGCTCGTTATATTCGGAGCTAAAGAGCTCTTCAAGTAAGATTTTTAATCATCATCTTTGTAGGTTTAGAGGATGCCTATTAAAGCATGTTCCAGACGTATGTAATCCATCGTCCCAACAGAGGTGACCTTGATTGTTCTAATAGAATAATCTAATCGAATAATCTAGACTGCAGATGTAATCCAAATTTTGATATGACCTTTAACGTCCATGGAGTATCGCAGTTGGAGCGCGCGGATTACATCCATCCAAAGACAGTCGCGCTGTGACAGGCAGCGGCTGCGCACGTATGCGAGTGAAAAAGTCGTCAATTGCGCATAAAACTACTAAACCAACGCTCACTTTTTGAAAGCTGGACAAATTATGAGCCATTTCCACATTACGATACGAATACGTGATTTCACGCCTGAAGACAACTCGCGACTGATTCGCTAGCGTGTTGGCGCGTGGATGACTTCCGTGTGGCCAAAACACAATCCGCAGATGAAAACTAAGTTCCCACCAAGGTCACCTCTGTTGGGACGCTGGGTTACATCCGTCTAGAATACGCTTAACCTTTCAAATGAATAGTGTTTGAAGAGGAGAGTTTTTGCGTGATCGTGAAACAGTTTGTTTGCTCTCATTGTATTTTTCCTTAAACCTGTGTTTTTTGCGAATGAATGTGTAGTACATGTGGATTATTAATCGTTTAAGGCCGTTGTCTTGGAAAATTGACTCGCGGCAAAATATTTGTGCAGCGTTACTATTTTTTTAAAGCAAAGCCACTTAATATGAACAAATAAAAATTTATGTACATAAATATTCTGGACATAAGTTATCGCTACATATTTTTTTAAGGAACATCACGAAGTATTATGGTTGGTAAATCAAACGCTAAACAGGACTCTGCCGTGCCTAACACCATTTTGGGTTAGGTTTGAATACCTAGTATATGGAAATAAATAAAGAAATAGCAAAACTTTTCAGATCATACCTTGAAAAACATCTTCATATTGAATGTATACTGGATAGATTTTTCTTAATATCTATCATATTCTTAATTCACATGTTACAAAATCGTAAAGTTTTTAAGATATCGTTGTTTTTTAAATTGTTTTTTCTTGATAATAAAGTGACGCATTTACTTAAAATATTATGTTTTAAAATGCCTATGATTTAATTCAATAACCATGTAAAAAGTAGCTCGTATTTGATTATTACTCAAATAATAATAACATGGAGAAAAACTAAAAAATGCAGTTTATAAACAAGAATCGCGTGAAAAATTCCTCAGTGGCGGCCAAGCAGTCGTCTCGATCAGACGTATGATCCATGCCGAATTTTGAGCGTACCTCTCGCTCTATCATTACTCTCGCTTTACCTTGCTCAAGCTTTGTTACGCATCTAAAGTTGCTCTACTTTAATAAAATTCTAAAACTGAACAAATATTAGGTATTATGATATAATAAATTACAAACTATTATTTTTAAGTTGCAATATCGTGCTATTATTTAAAAAATGCAAGTTACAACTTGTGTGGTCTGATGATGGAGACGGAAGGTGGCCACGGCATCTCTGTGATAAAACAACATAACTCCACCGACTTTGGGCTCGATTGATTTGTCTTTAGGAGGACTTTACACCTAGATGATATCCAGGGTCTGATGATGAAGCCGGAAGGTGGTCACGGCATCTCTTTGATAAAACAACATAAACCCACCAAGTTTGGGCTCGATTGATTCGTATTGAGGAGGACTATATACCTAGATGATATTATCCAGAGTCTGATGATGAAGCCGGAAGGTGGCCACGGCATCTCTTTGATAAAACAACATAACCCCACCGAGCTTGGGCTCGATTGATTCGTAGTGAGGAGGACTTTACATCTAGATGATATTCAGGGTCTGATGATGAAGCTGGACGTTTTTTTCCGAATGGAATGGAAACGGAATGGAAATGGAATGGAATGAAAATGGAATAAAAAGTGTCTTTAAAACGATTGACTATGAGAAAAAATAGTTAAAGAATCCTCAATGTCATTTTTAAAGACCTATCTATAGATAACCCGCACATAAAGGACCACTCACCAAGGACTCTCCACTCTCCACTCAGAAAGGAAAAAAAGGGTTTATTTAAATTCCATCCCTAAGAGGGTAATACGGTAGACACATTTTAAAACGGACTTAAAACGGGAAAAAATATTGTCAGTTTTTAGGGTTCCGTAGCCGAATGGCAAAAAACGGAACCCTTATAGATTCGCCATGTCTGTCTGTCTGTCTGTCTGTCTGTCCGTCCGTATGTCACAGCCATTTTATTCCGAAACTGTTAGGACTACAGAATTGAAACTAAGTAGGTAGATGTATTCTGTGAACCGCTTTCCGATTTTTATACAATGATAAAAAATATGAAAGTTTAAGGGGGGGCATCCAATACATGGAAATGGAACAAAACATTTTTTTTTCATCAAACCTATAATGGGGTGTCTATGGATAGGTCTTTAAAAATGACATTGAGGTTTCTAAAATCATTTTTTCTCAAAGTCAATCATTTAAAAGATAGACGCGTCTAAAGTGGTAAAATGTGTGTCTCCCCCCTCTAACTTCTAAAGTAAGGGAGTGAAAAATTTAGAAAAAATATATTCTGTAGATCTCAATAAAAACTAACGAAAATTGGTTTGAACGAGATACATTCTGCAGTTGTTGAGATATGGCGACCGCAAGTATAACTTTGTTTTTCATACAAACACTACGAAAAACAAAGTTATTTTTGTAGTTGCGAAAAATCATATACATAGAATACTCTACTGTGTTACGGAACCCTACGATTGCGAGTCCGACTTGCACTTGGCCAGTTTTTTTATTAATATAGAGGAAGTGAGAGCGCTTATAAAATTTTGTTTCTCAAGAAAAATAAGTCTTCGGTTTTTATCGTCTGGCTATTTACCTTGGTCAGGCCATAACTTTAGAACGGGTGAGCCGATACGAAAAAAAACTGACTTCACATGCCGCGATAGTCAAAATAGCCAGTAGTATCATGTCGTCAAGGTATACAAATGCATATGTCATCAAGGTATGTATTATGTTTGAGATGTTTATCTCTATATCTCCGGAGATAAGTGTCATACCTCGCCTCGATAAAATTGAAATGGGACCAAACGGGTGGCATAATCTCTCAAATAAAACTGGCCAAGTGCAAGTCGGACTCGCACTCGTAGGGTTCCGTAACACAGTCATCATCATCATCATTGACAGCTCATTTCCGCCTACTGCAGGGCATAAGCCTCCTCCCTCTTTACGCCACTCATCCCTGTTTTGAGCTACTCTTGGCCAGGTCCTATCTGCGTACTTTTCGATGTCGTCGACCCACCTCTGTATTGGTCTGCCACGGCTTCGTTTTCCTACACGAGGTCACCACTAGTCCACTTTCGCACTAGTCCAACACCCGCAGGCTTAGCTGAAAACCAGCGTCTAGGTGTGCAACCTCAGACATATGTGCTGAGTTAAGCCTTTTTGGCACCTCACCTCATTTTTATCTGTTTTATGTTCTTGTTTTTTGTATGTTTACATTATTATAATATTTAGTGTTTTTGAATTTGTTATCATGTGAGTTTTTGCCAAATAAACGATTTTCTTCTTCTTCTTCTTCTTCTTCACCATTCTGTTAGGGACTTACTCCACCTGCCATCACCACATCTAGCGACGTGTCCAGCCCACTGCCATTTCAGTTTAGTTATACGGGATCCGATGTCTACCACCTTGCTTCTCTTTCTTATCTCCGTATTTCGAACTTTATCGCTTAACGTGATGCCTAACATGGCACACTCCATGGCCCGTTGTGCGACTCGCATCTTGTGCACAGTTTCCTTGGTGATCGTTCATGTTTCTGCACCATACGTCATTGTGGGTAAAACACATTGATTGAACAGACGGGTTTTCAGGCATTGCGGCATTTTTCGGTCTTTTAGGACATCATCGAGTTTTCTGAAAGCAGCCCATCCCAGCTGAATGCGTCTATGTATCTCTTTCTGTCTATGCTCTCTGCCAAAAGATAAACAATGTCCAAGGTAAGTATACTGAGTAACTACCTCCAGTAACTCACCGCCGACTTCAACAGTAGTCGGTGATACGCCGGAAACATTAGTCATAACCTTAGTCTTGGACATGTTCATCTTCAGGCTCACTCCTAGAGAAGCATAGTATAAGGTCTTTAAGCATTTCTTGGAGATCTGATACATTTTCACTGATAAGAATCAGATCATCTGCAAAACGGAGATGTGATAGGTGGACACCATCTATTAAGATTCCTTTATTCTCCCAAAAGATTAGCTTTAAGACGTCTTCCAAAACTGCTGTGAATAGTTTGGGTGATATGGTATCCCCTTGCCGAACACCACGTTTAATGGGGATTGATTCGGTGAGAGCATGCATTCGTACTTGCATCGACGCTGATTGGTATAAATTTAGGAGGACATCAACATACCGTGCATCGACTTGGCAACGATGAAGAGAATGGAACACGGCCCAGTGCTTTACGCTATCAAAAGCCTTTTCGTAATCTACGAAAGCAAAGCATAAAGGCCGGTTAAGCTCTTCGCATTTCCCCATCAGTTGCTTCACGGTATGGATGTGGTCTATAGTTGAGTATCCACTCCGGAAACCTGCTTGTTCGACAGGCTGGCATTCATCCAGTTGTCGGGTAATTCTGTTGCAAAGAACTTTAGCAAAAAGTTTATACGTTTGAGGGAGGAGGCTTATCGGTCTATAATTACTTAATTTTGAACTGTCTCCTTTCTTATATAATATTGTAACTATGGCGTTTTTCCACGCGTTTGGCGTGTGACCGCAATCCAGAACTTTATTAAAGAGTTTTACGAGGACTTTTAAGACTGGTTCACCACCAGCTCTAAGAAGTTCTACTGTGAGGCCGTCTTCACCAGGCGCCTTCTCAGATTTCATTTGGCTGAGTGCCCATACCACCTCAGAAGGTAGTATAGGAGGAAGTTCTTCTTCTGTTCGACATTCCACGGGTTCTGCTCTATGTTCTATTGACAAATCTTCTGGTATGGTTGAAGCATATAAATCTGTGTAAAACTCTTTAACTATTTCCAGCATTTCGTTAAGATTATTAGTTTTTATGCCATCTTTATTGACTAAGCTTATTATTTGTGATGTTCCGGAATTTAATTTCTTTCTAAATACTTTGGGTCCTCTGTACTGTTCTATTGTCTTAGTTATGGTTTCCTTTTTGTGCGTTCTTGTGTCCTTTCTAATAGCTTTTTGTACAACTTTGTTGGCTTTTTCCAATTTTCTTTGATCTTCAACTGTATTTAGTGGTAATTTGCGTCTATTTTCTATCAATGCCATTGTTTCTGGTGTTAATTTTGGTTGTTTTTTGGGCACTTGACCTACTTGTTCTTTCGCAATTGTAAGGATGGTGTCTGATAGTTTTTGATTCAAGCTGTCGATATCTATATTCAACTCATCCAATCCCTCGAACTTGTTCTTTAACTCTATGCGGAACCCATCTTGTAGAAGTGCAATGTCCCTTTTCTCGTACTTTTTAGGTGTTTTTATTAATTTCATCCTTTCCTTAAACAAGTTAAATCTAAATCCAGCCCTGACCAATCTATGATCACTGCCAGTCTTGAACCATTTGAGTACGGAGACGTCTGTAACCATGTGCCTCCGTGAGGTTATGACGTAATCATTTTTGGTACAGCCATCAGGACTAGCCCAGGTCCATTTTCTGGAAAGCCTTTTACGGAAAAAAGTATTCATAGCGTAAAAGTGGTGTCTTTCCAAGAAATCAACCAGTGTTTGTCCTCTTTTATTGCGGATGCCAAGACCGAAAATTCCAATTGATTGTTCTGTGTCGAGACGTGGGCCTATCTTAGCATTAAAGTCACCTATTATGGTATTAAAATGACAAGGTTTCTGATTGAGAGCTTTTTCTATGTCTTCGTAAAACTGTTCGACTTCTTCGTCTGCATGAGTAGAAGTAGGTGCGTAGACCTGTATAACTTTTAATGAGTATCGTTTATTAAGACCGTAACACAGTAGTATTCTATAACTTAGATTTTTCGCAACTACAAAAATAACTTTGTTTTTCATAGTGTTTGTATGAAAAACAAAGTTATACTTACGGTCGCTATATCTCAACAACGACTGACTGTATCTCGTTCAAACCAATTTTCTTTGAAAGTTTTTATTGAGATCTACAGAATATATTTTTCCTAGATTTTTCACATCCTAACTTTAGAAGTTAGAGGGGAGATGATTGATGATTTTTTCTCAAAGTCAATTATTTAAAAGATAGGCGCGTCTAAAGTGGTAAAATGTGTGTCCCCCCCCCCCCTCTAACTTCTAAAGTATGGAAGTGAAAAATCTAAAAAATATATGCTGTAGATCTCAATAAAAACTAACAACGAAAATTGGTTTGAACGAGATACAGTCAGTAGTTTTTGAGATATGGCGACCGCAAAGATAACTTTGTTTTTCACACAACCACTATGAAAAACAAAGTTAATTTTGTAGTTGCGAAAAATTATAGTTATAGAATACTTTACTGTGTTACGGAACCCTACGAGTGCGAGTCCGACTTGCAGTTAGCCAGTTTTTTATTTTTGTATAAAAATTGGAAAGCGGTTTACAGAATACATCTACCTACCAAGTTTCAATTCTGTAGTCCTAATAGTTTCGGAATAAAATTACTGTGACATACGGACGGACAGACAGACAGACAGACAGACATGGCGAATCTATAAGGGTTCCGTTTTTTGCCATTCGGCTACGGAACCCAAAAAAAATGTTTGAAATCGGTCAAAATTTGATCGACTATTGTGGTAACAAACATTAAAACAAAATATATATACAGTCGAATTGAGAACTTCCTCCTTTTTTGTGAATTCGGTTTAGAAACAGTAACAATTCAGCCTACCTTTAGCTTTTAGCTTTTACGTTACAAACAATATAAAATAACAATTACAAAGTAGAGCAACAGTAAACTTTTCATTTATTTCATTATGATTAACGGGGTAGCGAGAGTTCAAGCAGAGGGAGCAAAGAGATGTAAAACTGGTATGTATTCTGTGGCGCCACGTCGAGCGTGATTTTGAATTTTGCATAGAAAGAAAGCCTGTGAATATGTAGGAGTGTAGGTAAACAGCGTGATGTTCAAAAACTCCGTAACTCCGTAGTATATATCCGCGGTAGTTCAGTAGGTGGTTATTGGGTGTTCTACTCCAGCCACATCTGTTGATTAAACGATATACCCAACTGCGTTCGCTCCGCTTGCTGCGCTCACTTGTTGCAGTTGGGTATATCGTTTAATCAACAGATGTAGCTGGAGTAGAACACCCAATAACTAAAAATTGATTATCTCTCACCACTTGTGTTTTAGAACTCAAAGCCTCCGGTGTAATAATTTTGATCGACGTGTTTTAGAACTCTCAATGACCCCGGAGTAATAGTTTTGATCAACTGTGTTCGTAACACATACGGTTGGATGATCCATGGTAAGTATCATCCTGAGAGCCCAAGGTAGGATTATCTCTCACCGCATACGATGTCTCAGCACATACGGTTGGATAAAACATGGTAAGTATCATCCTGAGAGTCCAAGGCAGGATTATCTCTCACCGTTTGCGATGTCTAAACACAATCGGTTAAGTGATCCATGGTAAGTTTCACTCTGGGAGCCCAAGGTCGGATTATCTCCACCGATTGCGATTCCTAACCTACCTGTGTTTTGAGCATATCGTATAGTCAGATAAACCTGTTCTACTACTTCTACTAAAGCCGTAATGACTTTTTGTTGGAATACTTACGATAAATTATCGCGCCCTAACCTACCTGTGTTTTGAGCATATCGTATAGTCAGATAAACCAAAAAATATTACAAAATTAAAATCTGCTACCCCTAAAGCACCAACTTTTATATTTTCTGTGCTTTAAAGAAATGTGTGTATATACGTTAATAAAAATTCAAGCGTAGTCACTCACCATTTTCATCTAAAGGATTTTAATTTATTAAATTCATGAAGATCTCATTGTCCCTGCTGCTTGTCGTTCCTGTAAAATATAAATTGGTACACATTAGTTTAAAACTAAGAATACACAATTTAATTTAAAAAAATCTTTACTCAGAATAAATCAAATTAAACTTGGAAATAACTAAACATTAAATCAGTGTGTAGTTAATATAAACAGCAATCGAAAAATAATCATTTTTATGTAATTTTTTAATATTATTTTCTTTACATAACATTTACATAACATGTTCAAAATAATTAGGATCGTTTAAAAAACCGACTTCAAATGCTACTGTATTCAATTTGAGTAGCAAGTTTGCAGTTATTATCGCCATATCTCTGGAGATACTTGATAAATTTACAATGAGACCACTACAAAAGTATAATCTTTGAAATAAATATATAATTAAAAAAATCGGACCACAATTGACAGAGAAAAATAAATAAAAAAAATTTACAGTGAAACATAGAACATCCTCCTTTTTTTAAAGTCGGTTAATAGGGCTTTTTGTCGTATGAAGACCTATTTTATTTTTTCGATTTCTAGTTATTGAGAAAATCTTTATTATATAATACGTCAGAAACTTGGTTTTTAATTTTATTTTCGAATCAACCAAAAAAGAGTACGTTGCAAAATATTATACAATAAAAGCTAGGTACTTACTTGTTATTTCCAAATAGTTACAGAACTACACTCACCGATACACTCACCGACACCACAGCCGACACCGTACACTTATATAATGAATGATTTTGTTCACACGCTAGATAGTAGGTACAAACGTATCAAGGTAAAATGGATTGAATAACAATTATGTACATCGTAAGCATTTCTTTTAAGGGTTCGCATACACGTTCGTTTTTAACTCTGCGATTGAACTGTTCTGTAGGTACAGATAAATTTTTATACCATTAAGTTTGCACTGTACAGTTAATTAAATGCTATTTTAACCGACACCTAACCGAGGAGTAGGTTCTGAATTCGTCGGAATCTTTTTTTTATGTATGCTTCTCGATTACTCAAAGATGGCTGTACCGATTTAGAATATTTTTTATATTTGTTTGAAAGGACATACTTTCCAAGTAATTTCATTTAAATTTCATCGAGATCTCATGACTATCTCAAGAGATATGGAGACAAACACATCAAACTTGGCACATGACTAGCGCGACATTTGAAGTTGGTTCTTTTGGTTTATTAACGATTTTAAATTATAATTATTACCATTCAGTTAAACTATCATTCATATGTATAGTCACACTATTTAGTGAAAACGAGCAGTTTAAACTCAAGGTGTGTAGCGGCCTTAGGACAAATTACTTTTTAACCGACTTAACAAAACGAGGACTTAACAGATAGCGTTTGTACGAATTACTTTTTTGTTTATTATATCATAGCTCAATCATTTATGAACTGATTTGTTTTTTTTTTTTTTTTTTTACTGACTTCACAAAAAGGAGGATGTACTCAATTCGTCTGTATAATTTAATTTTTGTGTCACTTCAGAACCTCATCATTTATTAACTGTGTGTGGATTTGGAGAATGTTTTTTTTTTATTTTTTTACCGACTTCAAAAAAGGGAGGAGGTTTCTCATTTCTACCGATATTTTTTATGTTTGTTCGCGGATAACTTCGTCGTTTATGAACCGATTTTGATTATTCTTTTTTTGTTCGAAAGGAGATATTCCAAGTGTAGTAGTACCATGATAATTTTATCGAGGTCTGATGAGTACCTCCAGAGATATTGAGATAAACATCTCAAAATTGGTACTGAAAATGAATAGCGCGGCATTGAAGTCGGTTCGTTTTTAGTTTTTAAACGATATTATTATTAATAGAATATGTTTACAGTGTAGTTCCATTTTAATTTTAACGAGATCCGATAAGAATCTCCAGAGATATGGAGATAGATACCTCAAACTTAGTACTGAAAATGACTTGCGCTGCATGTGAAGTCGGTTTTTTTGTTTTGCGAACGAACTTAAATTATGTAAGAAAGTAAATAGTAATACTTCCCGTGTGGTGTATTGTACAGTTCAAATAATTAGATACCGTCTTATTATCTAAACACATAAAATATGATTGTAATATTTTATGCACTGACTTTTAATTTTTCTATCTTTTAATCTATCGTAGTCGGGTAATGGTGTGAGTTTTTATATTGTCATCCGAGTAGGCGGAATCTTTCTTTGATCCGATTTCAAAGGTGGTGCGACAAAGGTGGTGCGACCATTAGCTTCAAATTTGCTTGTTTTGTTAAAGTACGGGTACTTAATATCTTTTGAATTGGAATATTATTTGCTGACACATAAAAAGTATTTGCTATAAAATCGCGTAAAATTAGAAAACTGACATATTCTTCGCTGGTTCATCATCCTCGAGAATCTTGCTGCCTGCCAGACCCTGCCAACCGCCCGCCACCCTGCTCAGCCACCGCCTGCCACCCTGCTCAGCCGCCGCCTGCCACCCTGCTCAGCCGCCGCCTGCCAGACTCCGCCAGCCACCGCCAGCCCGCCTGCCGCCTGACATTGCGCAGCCACGACACTTCGAGAAAACATCTACAGAAATATGTGAGTGAGTATTGTCTTATTACGTGTTTTTTAAAATCTTTGTTCCATCCATACTCATTTTTTATTTTTTTTCTCAGGTCGGACTCTGAATACGAATCTGAAGCAATCGTGGCCACAGCACCGTCGGTGTTGTCGCAGCCTACCAAGAAGCCAAAAGCCTCAAAGCGCAAGATCACCCCCGTCGTTAACGCTGCTGCCCTTGCTAAGCGCGGTCATGCATCATATTCACCATCCTTCACACCACCCGATTTGCAAGAGCCGGAATTTTCGTGGTACGTATATATATATATATATATTATATCTGATAGGTTATCGTTTTTATCGCTTGGTGGTAACTACTACTAGGTACCGATGCAGGGCCCCAACCGTACTATAATTAACGTACCGTACTATAATTAACGTATATACGATAATTTAGGCCTCCGTATTATGTACGCAAATACACGATAAATTCCATACACCACAAAGTTTGAGAATTACGCTCATATTCAATAAAAAATTGAGATACTATTGTTTATTGGTAACAGCGCCAGCTTATTTCTTAATTTCAAAACGTTGGTACGCTTATAAAATCTGTGTACTGTGGTCTGTCTTCTCAGCCCGTCTGCCTGTATGGAGTTAAATATACATTGATTCTGTTCTGTATACACAAACAAAGTGTAATAAAAATTATCGTTTTATATGATTTTTTAATGTATTTTAAGCCATTATACTGAGTGTACGATAATTTTGCTCCAAAAACGTCAAAATACGATAATTTCACGGCCCTGGTACTTTCCTCGCTTCAGGTTGGGATCCCTGTACCGATGATGATAATAATTATTTAACAATAATGTATATTGTATGGAGTGAGCAACGTTAAATGATTATTTAACTCTGAATCTAATTATGATGATAAAAGTTCCTAAATATTATCATAACAGTATTTCATCATATTTTATTTTCTTTGTTTTACAGGTCTAAAAAACGCAAGTCAGACATCTTTTCGATTCTGAAAGGGGAAGAAAGCGTTGCTGCATCTAACGCATCACAAAGCGCCGGAGGCAACGTATCGACTTCTTCCTTCACGACGAGGGTTTCCGGAGGGCAGAGCCGACGCACCGCAACAGTCTCCGAAGGCGACTTTTACGTTGAGGTGAAGCTTTACAACGTCGTCGACGTTCAAAATACGCCTCCTCAAGAACGCTATAAAAAAGCGTTGACGAGTGTAAAGCTGCGTCTCAACGAACAAACTAAGGAGTGGGAAATTTTACAAGAGTTTCTCATTACGGTGTTTAAATTATTTAAAGATTCTAAACCATCAACATTTAGTGATAAGATTAATTTTAAATAAACAAAACGTGTGCATAGGTTTATTATGGTTTTTATTTTATTAAATTAAGTTAGGTTCATAAAGGTAGATAGAATTATTATAGTATGTTTTGATATATGTAGTGTAGGTAGACTATATTAAACTCTCAAAGTAATTTTTTTAATTAATTTGAAATAAAAAAGAAAATTAAAAGCGTATAATATTATAATACTGACTTTAAAAAATAGGTAACTTTCTATGTAGGTAGGTACTTAAATTAATAATTATATCTAGTAGGTAAACAAGCAAGTAGCTTCTACAATGCCATTCTGTTCAGTTTGTAACACATCTATAAGCGGTAGGCGCTGGACAGGTCATTTGCGAAGTAATACACATAAACAAAACGTTTTAACTGTACCGCATATCGATGTGGAAGGCGTAGATATTGTAGCGACAGCATTTCAGAACCGAATAATATCTTACAGGATTGCTGCGCAATACGCAAATGAACATTCTATTGATGTATTTTTAGATTCAATACGAAACAAAGTCAAACTCATTTTAGATGAATGCATAAAAAAACATATTTGTGTCAAAGTCAACTTCGAAATATTCTCAAAGTTTTTACTTTTCAAAAATAATGAACAAGAAACTAAATCGTTTATGACAAAAAATATCCCTGTTTATGGAAATTATAATTTTGAGCATTTATATTTAAATGTAATCAATACAATACGCACAAAAATTGACCAATTCGAAGAGCAAGATTCGGGTTGGACTTTTCTTAATTGTATGCATATTGAGGTTAATGTTAATAAATATCAACCACTTCGCGGCTCCACGTATATTGAACTACCAATATTCATCAAGAAAAAGAAAGCATGTTTAAATATTCAAAACAACGATAAACACTGTTTTCTGTGGAGCGTACTTGCAGCCCTCTATCCAGCTAAAAACCATCCTGAAAGGGTTTCGTCATATGTACATTTTCGCAATGTACTAAACACTGAAAACATTTCGTTTCCAACATTATCTGATGTTAAAATATTCGAAGAAAACAATCCAAACCTAAGTTTTATCATTTTTGGCTTAAAAAATAACAAGACTGTTGTAGGCCCGCTTTATAAATCAGAAAGCCATGAAAATAAAAAAACGATTCACCTTCTTTGGATAGAAAACAACACAACATCTCACTATTGTCTCATAAAGAATTTATCGAGACTGGTGAGAAGTCAAATAACGAAGCATAAAGGACAGATCTATTTTTGTGACACTTGTTTGTTGTTTTTTAAAACGGTTGAGGATGTAGAAAGTCATACCTGTAACGGAATTGTCACTGTCCTACCGGAAAAGGGGTCAGTAATTAAATTCAAGAATTTCGAACGCAAACAAGACATTCCTTTTGTAATTTATGCTGACTTTGAAACTATGCTAGAAGATGTAAGCAAAAGTGAATCAGATCCTCAAAGTTCTTATACGCGCACTACACAAAAGCATACACCTATCGCATTTGCTTACAATGTGATTAATTCTGTTGACCCTTCTTACAATAAATTCGTAATCTTTAGAGGTCCTCATTGTGTAGAAAAATTTGTTAGCTCTCTTTACAAAGATGTTCGGGATATCCATGCAGTGTTATCACAAAACGTTCCCATAATTTTTAATGCAAACGATGCAGTTGATTTTAGGAATGCAGTTCGATGTCATATTTGTGAGAGTTTTCTATTCGGAGATAAGGTCAGAGACCATTGTCACCTTACTGGACAGTATCGGGGTGCAGCTCATAGCTTATGTAATTTACAGTACAAAGTTCCAAAGTTTGTGCCAATTTTTTTCCACAATTTAGCAGGGTATGATTGTCACTTGTTTATAAAAACACTTGGTGAAGCGCCTGGACCAATAAAAATAATTCCTAAAACGAAAGAAAATTATATCTCTTTCACAAAATTCATTCCAATATCAAGAGACGAGTTCGTTCAGTTAAGATTTGTAGATTCGTTCAAATTTTTAGGAACCAGTCTAGAAAAATTGGTTAAAAC
Organism: Cabera pusaria; assembly: GCA_954871355.1. Classification (NCBI taxonomy): domain Eukaryota; kingdom Metazoa; phylum Arthropoda; class Insecta; order Lepidoptera; family Geometridae; genus Cabera; species Cabera pusaria. The sequence goes on along the minus strand of OX940906.1, from coordinate 1,709,527 downwards.
CATGAAAACTCATGAGTTTACTCATTTAAGGAATATTTACCCAAATGAAAATGAGTTTTCCCTTCTAACTCGTAAAGGCGTTTACCCTTACGAGTACATGAACGCATGGGAACGTTACAACGAGCCATTTCTGCCAAGCAAAGAAAGTTTTTATAGCTCTCTCAACAATGAGCACATATCAAATAAAGATTATGAGCACGCACAGTCAGTTTGGACCCAATTTGAAATTCGGAACCTAGGCGAATATACCGATTTGTATTTAAAAAGTGATGTGTTGTTGTTAACAGATATATTTGAAAACTTTAGAAAAACTTGCAAACATTACTACAACTTGGACCCTGCATTCTATGTTACAGCACCGAGTTTATCATTCGATGCTATGCTTTATAAAACAGGCATTGAGTTAGAACTAATAGATGACTTTGCTATAGTAGATATGTTACAGACAGGCATACGAGGAGGTGTGGTAATGGCAGCACATAGGCATGCCAAAGCAAACAACGAATTTATTTTCGACCATGATCCTTTGATGCCAGAATCATTCATAGTCTATATAGACTGCAATAATCTTTATGGATACAGCATGTGTCAAACATTGCCCTTGTCAAACTTTAGGTTTCTTGATCAATCAGAAGTTAATAAACTGGATGTGAATAATGTATCTGATGATGCAGAGTTCGGCTTCATTCTAGAAGTCGATCTCATTTATCCAAAAAAATTACATTGGGAACATAATGATTTACCGTTTTGCCCCGAAAAAGATATTCCACCGGGTGGAAAAAATGAAAAGTTAATTCCAAATCTTTATGACAAATTTAATTATGTTATACATTATGTACATTTAAAAACCTGTTTAAGACATGGTTTGATCTTGAGACAAGTACATCGTGCTATAACGTTTCGACAGAGTGCATATTTAAAACAATACATCGATCTTAATACAAATTTGCGTCAAAAAGCAACGTCAACTTTTGAGCAAGACTTTTTCAAATTGCTCAATAACAGTGTTTTTGGTAAAACGTTAGAAAACAACCGCAAGAAGGTCCATGTTGAGTTGATAAATCAATGGAATGATCAAAACAATAGAACTAAAAAAAGAAATAACGCAGAAAAATTAATCGCGAGTCCAAACTTTCACAGTGCTTCAGTTTTTACGGAAAGTTTGGTTGCGATTCAATTAAAGCCTAATCGTATAGTATTGGATAAGCCACTGTATATCGGATTTACAGTTTTGGAATTATCAAAATCACATATGTATGATTTTCACTATTCTATATTTAAACCATTTTACAGGGACCGCTTGACGATGTGTTATACTGATACAGACAGCTTTATTTATCACATCCAAACCAAAAATTTTTATCAAGATGTGAAAAATACGTTTTTGGAGTATTTTGATACCAGTAACTTTTCTGTTGATAATTATCACAAATTACCAATAATTAACAAAAAAGTACCAGGACTTTTCAAAGATGAAATGGGTGGAAAAATAATCACTGAATATGTAGGATTACGCTCTAAATTATATTGTATAAAAAATACTGACACTGAAATTAAAAAGGCTAAGGGAGTAAAATCATGTGTTGTTCGAGATCTTAGTATCTTAGATTATACAAACACATTGCTTACATCAAATACACTACGCAAGAAAAACATATTGTTTAAAAGTATAAAACATGAAATATTTACACGTTCTGTAAACAAAATTGCGCTTTCTAGTAGCGACGATAAACGATTTATTTCGCAAGATAAAAAATCAAGCAGAGCTTGGGGTCATATTTCAATTCTTGGGGTCTAATCTAATGTAAGTAGCTTAAGATTATCTGTAAGATGAAATAAATATGTAATATAATAATAATAATAATGTTATAATAATAATGTAAAGTGAACCTTAAGTAAGAATATAGTGAATAAACGAATTTCATTTAGAATACTTGTTGTTTTTATTTTATTTTACGAGCCTTAACATCTAGCTTAAGTTAATAATGCAAAATCAATTTAATGTTTGTGAAAAATTTTGTGTAAGCTATTCCTGTAATCTACGTAGATACTTCAAATTCACTAACGCAGCATAAACTTTTAACACCGACGCAGGTGCACTGACATGTCACTACATGATTTTGCACATTCGACAAATATTGAATAAAATTCATCATGCCCTGCTCATTATACCCTGTTCGAGCGTCGCAGTTAACACACATATTCACATACTTTCAAGTCGACTTAAGACGTAAGTTTTGAACTTTTATTCGTTTATTTCTATTTACTCGATATTATCCATAAAAATGACCCTAATAGTTTTCTATTTTGTTTCAGATTATGACAGACATTGTAATAAATAATAACAGTGAGACTCAAGATGGACTTTTTGGAATTAATACCCAAGACCTTCTTTTCCACTGTGCGCAGAATCCATTAGAAGGCTTTGACGAAATTTTTCCAATCACTAATCAGAAGAAATCGTCTCCAAAACGTCCAAAACGGAAAACAAAGAAGACACCTGGTGAAACTAAGAATCTTCGCAATAGTATGCGGCGATCATCATTTGTTTTAAACCGTGAAGCATGCAAAGGGAGACGTTTGATTCAGATCAAAATAATAGACATTAGTGGTGATAACAGTGACACTGAAAGTGATGTTGTAATATCGGCTCAATATATAGTAAAAGATTTTACGGACAGAATATTAGATCAAACCGAAAGAGTGATTAAAAATATATCTGAAAATATAATAAGTGATTCTGACTGATGAGACGCATAATTGAATAAAATTATTTTTAAATAGATCAGTTAAATTAAATTAGAAGTGATTCTTAAGATGTTTAATCAAATCAGTAAGTAGTATCTCCCTGAATGCATTGTACTATTTAATTCATTAAATTTAAGATATGTTTTAATTTTCGATATTATATTAAAAACCTATTCAAATATCTGCTGTATTTTAATTCCTAAATACTCACCACTTTAATTCGTTAAAATATAATTTGGTAGAATAAAACAACAACCAGTTTAGGCAATAATTATTTTATTTTATTTAAAACATTAAATTAAATTCTTAGCTTACATTGAATAAATGTATATTATTATTATCATACCACTTTTTTAAGCACAATACATTTTTTAATGCACACATTTTCGTGTGTTGTACACAATTTAAATTTATATTAGGTTTTTCATAGTCGTGATATAATTTTAAAAAATTAGGACATCCTTTTTCTCCCACATCTATTATTTCACAGTTCTCACAAAGGCCTTTGATCCACATAACTTTCTCAGTTCCTTTTGTTAACACTTTTTTCTTATTCAAATATGGTATTATAATTCTTTTGAATTCCCTGTAGTCAATGTGGCCTTCACTCCAGAAATATCCTCGATTTGCTTCTATCCACCGCACTTGTTTCTTTTCTTCGATCGATAAGTTTTTAAATGGATAGGGGGGCTTGACAAGAAAGGTTTGGGTATTTTCTTCGTTTAAAATAGACAATTCTTTTATAATAAAATTATTTTGTGTATCTTTGAATCCTTGTACATCCACGAATATATATTTTATTCTGCAAGGATTCATATTTTAAGATATTTTTTTTACTATATTACTCAACGGTCTGTACTCGATGATGGAATCGTTTAAAATAAGACAATATGCAGCTGTCTGATCAGGTATTTCTGAATGACATTCAAGTTCCACACGTACGCTAACTACAGGACCTGACTTAAGGTTTTCGCTTTGTCTAGAGCAATCGATTACAAACAGCGGTGCTTTTTCTTTGAATTCAGAAGTACTTAGCAGTGGTTCACTTCTGCGTCCATAATAAGATGTCTGAAACCTGACATATTGCTCATACAATAATGAATATTTATGATCATCAAGACTAATATTCAAGTTTTCATATGGAAAATAGTTAGAGTTAAGATATACTTTGACATCTCTTAAATAACAAGGGTCGAATTTTGATATATCGCGATCAGCTAAATTTTTTCTATTTGTTTGTAAGCCTATGATTACATATCTTGGCTTTTCAATCTGTGAGGACGTTTTAATTGACCAAGTATGCTTAGTTGTTTTAGGTAATAAGGGATACTCATATAAATCCCAATTTCTAAAAGCCAAATATAGAGAACGATCCTTTTCCAATAACTTTAGTAAATTAACTTTTTCTTTATCTGATACCTTGACGTGTGGAACGCGCCAAACTAACTTATTTATTATTATATCTTCAAGAACCTCACCAGATGGAACTTTCAAAGAATTCAAATTTGTATTACTGCGTAATAATATCAGTTCATGTTTACAATTCATAATTATTTTCTTATAATCTTCAGCAAAGCCCAAAATATTACTAAGAGGTATTGAGGCAGAAAAACTATTTCCATGGGTTGTTTTTGTTCCATTTATATCCCAACCCCAAGCTTTTGCTATCTTAGCTTCATTTTCATTAAATGATACTAAACTCTTCATTGTTGTAGTCATTCCAGCATTTTTGATTCTATCTATTTCAACTCCATTTAGTTCATAACGAATATCTTGAAAAAGAAACAGTAATGGATTGTTTGTGAATTCCACAGCAGTAACTTTTAGTTTTGTATCCTTCTTTATGATGTTTACTGTTCCTTCTAAATAAAGGGTACTTGCTGATGGTAGTATGTATAAATCCTGCTGATTGATAGGTATGCGGATTTCATCATTCCTGTTAAAACTTGTTACGTAAGGTTTATATGAATGATATTCGATACCGTCTATGGTGTTATCGTATGCTGGTGAACTTGTTATATCCAAAATGTTCATTTTAATAGACCAATTAATTTCAGGAACTTTTTATTTTCCCTGGTCAATTTAATTTTTTTCTTAGTTGTTCCTTTTCGGATTGTTCGATGAGTACTGATGTGTTTCATTATTGAATTACTACTTTTATTGAAGTCGATCATCTTTTCCTGATATGCAAATATAATTGAACTTCTTCACCGCGTAGATTTATTAAATTATTATTAATATCTAATAATCTAATATTAATAGTGCTGACGTCAATTTGATTGACAGGAAAATAAATTATATTCTTTGGCACTTCTATTATTCGGTATCCTGCAGGCACGTTAGGAGCAAATTCATAAAGAATATGGCTTGGTTTTCCATTAATATATGATCCGCTCACTATATCACATTCGACTCTTACCACTGTTGTCGATAAAATGTTAACTGGGAGTTGCGACTCGTGTATTATATTGGCTTTAAGAGTTTTATTACCAAATCCTAGTAAAGTTCCTGGAGAATTAGCTTTTTCAAAATGGATATCTTTAGAGCAGAAGATAAACGATTTCAACGTGTTATTATTGCAAAATAAATTAAAAGCGACTCCTTTTTTTACGTTTGACTTTAGATAATCAGAAATATCTTGCAGTTCGTAAGTGCCTTCTGGTATGTCTACGACTTCGTTATTGTCATAATAATATTTATTGTTTCTGTTATCAATGTTAGGTATTGAATTGAATGTTGAGAAATATAACAGAGCACACTCGTATTCATCATCAAATTGTAAAGCTGGATAATAGGTAGTGGATAAAATAGAGGTGTTGCCTGTTATTGACAGCGTGAAAGACATTTTAGAAATGATGGTAATAAAAACACGTTTATAAATATATAGTCACAATACTTTATTAGAACATTTTATACAAATAGTATTAGCATAACATTTTTTCCAAAATTCACTTAGGAACTTTAAACATAAATGACCACAATTAGATGTATTAAAACGTTGATATCTACAATAATTGTATGTTATATTAAATTTTAAATATCTTATTAACTCAATTGGTGGATTTAAATCACCAAAGCTATCAAAATACTCGCAATAGTTAAAATGTTTTACATAGGCTACCCAATGGGTTCCTTCATTCTCTGAGCTATCTAAATTAACAATCGCACACTCAATGTCCTTAGGCTTTGGCGGCAATTCATTTCTCATGAAAACACCTCTAAAGTAAGGTATGTGTTTAGTAGCATACTCTAATATGTCTATATCAGTGAGAGCACGCTTGGGTAACCTTTCTATTAGTTTTTTGAACTATTTACAAAAAGACCATTGCCTTTTTTATATGGTTTTATATATAAGCCTTTTCCTAAGGCGATACTTTCCATCGTTTTATTATGACGTTGGGCTTCTTCCAAATTCTTTTTAGCTGCTTTATGATCATTTACAGCTTTAGTAATACCTGCTGCACCTCCAACCAATGCACCTAGAGCAGACAGTCCTGCGAATATTGGTATAAGTGGTAAAATACCACCTGTTTTTGGTAACGGTATTACACGAGGCAGACACACTCCTTTTTTATTTTTTATCAGTTTTTTCGCAGCTGAATATGCAGCTTTAATAGCTCTAGAATTGCTTTTTGGTTTTAATTTTTTCAGTCGTTTATGTATTGTAGAGACGATCGATTTAAATGTTCTCACGCCAGCACCATGCTTCATTTTGGTTTTCATCACTTTGCTCACAAGCCACGAAGACAGTTTTTCTCCTCTTCCTGCATTTTTCGATTTCATCCGTTGCTTTGCCATATTTAATAATTCTAAATCAGCTCTGTGTCGATCTTCCAATTTATTTGAATTATCGTATGCTATATCGTGTCTCATGCAAGCATTATCAAGCTCATTAACTCCTTGATCACCTCTCAATAATCGTTTTCTTAATCTGGTACCAGGTCCACAGTAATTGTACCCAGGTAAATGCAATTCAAATGGTAAGTTATTTATGATGCTGTTAACGAGTCCACCACCATGCATAGCTGAGTTATAAATGAGATAAAATATCTAAATAGACTTAATTTTATATACTTAGGTATGTAACTCTATAGAAAAGATAATCATACAATTGCTCGTTTTTCAATCCAACTGTTTTCAGTACTAGGTAGACCTAACCACTTTACGAATAATTTATTACCTTTTTTTCTTATAACCTTTTCAATTAGATACACATTAGGACACTTAGTTTTTTGAAGTTCTTGTTCATAAAAACTTCCTAAAATTGGTTGATAGTGTAGATCTTCTATGGAATAAGTGATAGGTTTAGAACCATGAACTTTTTTAATCAAAAACAATTCCGTAGACCAGTTTGGGGTGTATCCTTTTTCAAAGTTACCTTTATATTTACTTATACGAACATGGTCACCAACTTCTAATTTTCTGGTCTTTGACAGACAATTAATTTCCTGTGATTTGATTATATTTCTCAATACTTCACTTTGGTTTGATTGGTTAACATCGTTTGGTTTATATTTTATTGTTCGATGTATTGTGTTATTGTATGTTGCCATAACACTTTCTAAAAGCTTTCCAATCCATTTATAACTACCATTCAAACTAAAATTTTTATACAACTTGTTCTTGAGAGTTTTGATTAGTCTTTCTACTATAGAAGCCTTTTTTATGGAATATGTAGAGTAATGATTAATTTTATTTTTTAGCATAACTTTTTTAAATTCATCGTTATAAAATTCTGTGCCCATGTCAGTTTGTAAGTTAACTGGCTTTCGATAATTTTTAAATAATAGCGAACTAAATGCATTTGCTATTTCGGATTTAGTCTTCGTTTTAACAGGGATAGCCCAGGAAAATTTAGAAAAACAATCTATTACAACAAAAATATACCTATATCCATTATTACAACTTTTTATATTTTGAAAATCCATAAGATCAGCTTGCCATAAATCATCAATTCCTCTTAATATTACAGATCGTCGAACAAAGTTTTTACGAGCTGTTTTATGAATTTCATTTACTATTTGTAGCTTACTCATTTCTTTGATTTAATGATTTGGTCTAATTCAGCCTTTGTATAATAATCTGCTTTTAAATTCTCAATGCCTTTTTTAACATCTGCTTTTAAATCGTTGAATATTATATCGACTTCTTGTTTTTTTACAAACAATTGAGATTGGCTGTCTACGTATTCCTTGTTCACAGCATCGGTATTTTTCAATGGAATTGTAATCCCAGTCAACCTTGTATTTTGTAAATCGAACTCTCCGGTTTCAGTTCGCATCAAGACTTTATCAAAATTTTCTAAAAAGTCTGGTAAACGCAATCGTTTATGAATATGATGTCCAAACTTATCCATTATTGTGAACTGATGGGTGTTGTTGACAAAGATCAAATGATACTATTTTTAGAAATGTATGCTATTTATTAAGGTATAATGTTGCTTTCGCGCAGTTCTTCTATAATAGATATTATTTCATTATCTAACCCAGTGTTACCAGCATCTTTTGAAGCAATCAATAGTTTTAATCTTTCAACCAGTTCATTAGGATTGTCCCAGTAAACGTAGTCAACATTTTTCTTCCACTGTTTCAACAGAGGTAGTCCTTTTCCTTGATGAAGTAAATCAGGTTGACTACTGTCAGTGCTCGCTGAAACTTTACGCAACTTAAATAGCGGTTTTATTATATTCAAGTATTTTCGACCTCTGTTACTTCTGATTGGTTTATTTGGATCGAATTCTCTTCGGTGCACATTTGTTTCTAGTAACATTATTTTATAATGTCTCAAATCTTCATCAGTTATTGCAGATATATTAGGTACTTTTTTAAACAGAAGTTCCTTTATACCAGGAGTATATTTGTACTTGTTTGCACCAACTTGAATATAATCATCAAAAAGAGTTACACGCGAAGATCCCATCATGTGTTTACCTCGTTCATTTCTCACGCCAAACGGAACATCTTGTAAAGTTTTGGAAGACATGGACCACGAAGAAATTTCTTGATCACTTGAACCTGATTGCACTGATTTAAATGATTCCTCATTTTCTTCATTATCAGATTTTTCTGAATTCTCATAGCTTTCATCTGAATCATTAGAGTCTCTTGGACTAAATACGTCGAACTCGATGTTAGAATCTCTCTTAAGAGTTTTGTCCTTGTCTAATGGACTTGAAGTTTCAAATTGTACTCCTTTAGTTTGGGAACACGTTTTAGATTTTTCCACCATTTCATTAAGAGGACTTGTAATTGGTTTAAAAACAGATTCCAAAATACTATTGTTTTCCATTTCAATATCTCGCATCTTTTTAACCTTATTTTTAACAGCTGCCGCAGCCTTTACAATTTGTCTCTTTAGATTTTTTTCCATATCTTTAAATTGAATTTCAATTGATTGAACTATTGTCAGTGTTCTCACGAAAGTGATAACATATGTTTTTACTTCAGCTATTTATAGTAGGCTAGCAATAGAGTATAATCAGAAATACAATCGTGTTATATTGGCGAATACTCGCCTACAAATTGGACACTTATTACCAATGGAAAAAGCACACTTTGCACAAGCCGCAGCATGACCACAAGGTAAAAAACAAGTGTTAAGCTCTTCTTCTAAACAAATTTTACAGATTATTGAAGATGATGTATTTACTATCAAAGGTAGATCATCCAGTGGAGTCTGTTGGCAATTTTTTTTAATTTCTTCGTATACATAATTTTTCATGCTCTTAACGTAGTCTTTTCCTTTCATTACTAAAACATACGGACATGACTGGAACCAGCGCGCGTGCTCTACCCATGGTTGATCTTCGGAGTTCCAGTCTTTAAGCCTTCCATCGCAGTAAAAACAAATAACTCTGTCGTCACAGCCTGCATAAAAAAATCCTGCTTCAGCCATTTCTTGTGGTTTTTGTGTTAATCCTCGAGGCCAGGTATCGAAACTTCTTAAACGTTTGTATACAGTGGAGTATATACGGTTCACAGGATTATTAAACATGATTTCTATATTTAATTATTAAGTTTACTGCTATTAGCTGTTTACTTTTCAACACCTCGACAAGCATTGACATATTTACGACATACATACTAATGAAACACAACAAACGTATCGAATTTCTTTCGGTAACATCCTTTGTTTTTTTCACAATCCTTGTTAATCACTACATAACTGTAGGGTTCTTTCCATATATTTGCACACATTTCTCTAAATTCCTGCCACGTCATATCTGTATTGACGTGTTCATCATAAATATGTCTCATATTTATATCATCTTGCTTAAAGAGAACAATTAAATTTGCATTATCTCTCACTAACTGTTTTGGTATTTTGCTATAAGTCTGATTTAGATAAAAACAGTCTATATATTTATGTCTTCCCATTGCAAAATAGTCGCGCATATTATTTTGATTCTCACACGCTACGTCATCGAATATAATTATTGAGTTACATTTTGCTGCCTCTGGAGTAAGAACTTCTTCATTTTCATGATACTTAGAAAAAGTAACACCAGGAACCATTCGTAATACCTGTTCCAAATACATGTATCTCGGTTGATAAAGAGTTTTTGAATAAACATAAACATTTTTAAATTGCAAACCATTTTCATGTAAGATGAGTCCGATAGCCAAATTAGTTTTTCCACAGTTCGACGGGCCACATATTATACATCGTATTGTATTTGGTAAAAGCTTTCCATGACGAAAACTGCGTTTTTCAGAATTAATATTTATATTTTCGAATTTTAATGATATTGGCTGCTTAACGAACTTCATTGCAAGAGCGCTTTTCGCAGAATGATAAGTAATGTTTAGTAACCACATTAATAAACATTATAATTTTCACCGGAGGCTTTGAGAGTTCTAAAACATGTTGATCAAAATTATTACACCGGAAGCTTTGAGAGTTCTAAAACACAAGTGGCGAGAGATAATCAATTTTTAGTTATTGGGTGTTCTACTCCAGCCACATCTGTTGATTAAACGATATACCCAACTGCAACAAGTGAGCGCAGCAAGCGGAGCGAACGCAGTTGGGTATATCGTTTAATCAACAGATGTGGTTGGAGTAGAACACCCAATAACCACCTACTTAGTTCCATTATCACAATCAAACATATCATCGAAATCTAATAACTATCTCCAGAGACATGGAGATAAACACTACAAACTTGCTATTGAAAATGACTCGCGCAGAACTTGTAGTCGTTATATATAACTCCAATAATGTTACAAATTCACGATAATATTGTGAATGTGTATGTATGTTTGTATGTTTTAGCAAGCTGCCGACCCTCGGTGGGCAGGGCGCTCGTATGAATAAGGTGATGTTCGGTAAAGCGCTCACCGACTTACAAATGGGTACGTAGTTAGTTATATTATACAACAAGCTAGCCCCGCGCCTTCGTCCGCGTGAAAAAGTATCCTATAACCTTATCTTTAGTGCTGGGTATCCCTGTGCAACATTTTAGCTAAATCCGTCCAGCCCAAACGGCTGGACGGATCGTGAAGAAGTTCCAAACAAATGTGCAAACTGACTTTCGCATTTATAATATTGGTGTTTATTTACAACGGGTATCGGCGGCTAACTTGAACAATAAACTGGCCAAGTGCAAGTCGGACTCGCACTCGTAGGGTTCCGTAACACAGTTAAGTATTCCATAACTATGATTTTTCGCAACTACAAAATTAACTTTGTTTTTCATAGTGTTTGTATGAAAAACAAAGTTATCTTTGCGGTCGCCATATCTCTAAAACTGCTGACTGTATCTCGTTCAAACCAATTTTCGTTGTTAGTTTTTATTGAGATCTACAGCATATATTTTTTTTAGATTTTTCACTCCCATACTTTAAAAGTTAGAGGGGGGGGGACACACAATTTACCACTTTAGACGCGCCTATCTTTCAAATGATTGACTTTGAGAAAAAATGGTTTTAGGAACCTCAATGTCATTTTTGAAAACCTATCCATAGACACCCCACACGTATAGGTTTGAAGAATTTTTTTTTGTTACAGTTCTATGTATGGGATAAAAAAAACTTTTATATTTTAACTTTAACTTTATTTTTAACTTTTCTTTTTTTTTTTACTTTTACTTTTATTTTTTTTTATTTTTTTTTATATTTTACTTTTCTTTTTTTTTTTTTTTAACTTTTTTATTTTCCCTTAAACTTTTATATTTTTTATTTTTGTATAAAAATCGGAAAGCGGTTCATAGAATACATCTACCTACCAAGTTTCAATTCTGTAGTCTTAACAGTTTCGGAATAAAATGGCTGTGACATACGGACGGACAGACAGACAGACAGACATGACGAATCTATGAGGGTTCCGTAGCCGAATGGCAAAAAACGGAACCCTAAAAATGGCGGATGCTGAGTATTAGACTTTTAGATACCAGCGGGGGACGCGCAGCGAGTACCGACCACATGAATGGTCGAACATTCTTTCTTCTCTCTCTAACCTGAGTCCATGCGATCCATGCATCCCGTTCCGTTGAAACTTACCCCCTACGTCAGTTTTTGTGCAAATTAGCTGCCGGTATTTGTACTACTACAGACAATATTCTAAGATATATGTAATGGAAATCATGTCAAAGCTATCATCATCAGCGTTAACTAGTCCAGTGCTGGACAAAGGTATCTTCAATTACCCTGTATCTCCGCTAATCCTCCAGCCAGCCCCTACAGTCACCTAGTGAAGAAAATCTCTATGTCTAGTCTAAAAGCGTTTGTGGGATGAGAGCTGGTTTCTTTTAACATCATATTTATGTATCACTCAGTTGAATCCGGTCACCTATCGAACTTGTATCTGTTAGTTTAAAAATATATATATTAATATCTTTATCTCATCTATATTTTATTTATCTGCTCATATACTGAATAAATACTTTAGAGTTTGAGTTTATTTATGTATTTTAAGCGACGAGCTGTTTAAGTTATACATTAAAGCAGATTGATTGATATTTGTTGGTATCTGCAGAATATCAACACTTAGTAGTAACTGTTATCTCACTGTAAATATTTTATTGGTGGCGATGCGCATAATTTTAAATTGTGATATCTAATGTATCAACCGTAAAAATATACATAGGGGATTGCGGACTTTTTTATAGGTCTTTTCTACATCTTTTCCACAGAATTTTTTCTTGTCTTCTCATACTGTTTAGTAGAATTTAGTAGCCTATGTTAATCTTCATGCTATAAAGTATCTTCTTGTTGACGAGACAACGTCTAATAAATCGATGAACGCCGGCTGCATGCGCGAAAAATGTCCCGTTACGCTCATTGTCCCGTTACGCTCATTGTCCAGTTACGCTCATTGTCCCGTTAGGCTCATTGTCCCGTTACGCTCATTGTCCAGTTACGCTCATTGTGCCGTTAGGCTCATTGTCCCGTTACGCTCATTGTCCAGTTACGCTCATTGTCCCGTTAGGCTCATTGTCCCGTTACGCTCATTGTCCAGTTAGGCTCAATGTCCCGTTACGCTCATTGTACGCATGCGCCGATTTCATCATAGTTTTGTTGTATGAATGTGAATATTATGCATATGAACATGAACATTAATGTTTGTTATGACGTTGTCACGTGTAACTATCGTCACCCAGTAACTATTATATAATCTGTGCTATCGTCCGTAAACCAACTTTACAGACAACCCATTTTTTTTCAGTAAGGTCGGATCGTTGGTTTAGGCGTGATTAGGTAACAAACAGACAGAGTGACAGAGTTACAAACGTTTTTATAATATAGTATGGATGATTCCAGAGCTGATGGTCCACCACGGCATAGAGACGGCATTGACGGAACACTCGAGCGAGCTTGCCACACTTATCACCCAGTACACGAAGGCGTTAGCTGAAGCGCCTTACAAGTATGTACTACCAGCTATGCCACGCGGCTTCGCCCGCGTTAAAAAGTATCCTATAGCCTAATCCATGGTACTGGTAGGGGGAAGTGGGGCTGATTCGTACAAGGGGCACCGTCATACACTAGAGATATCTGTTGTTAGGCGCGCATTAACTGAACGACTTATGCGTGTACGCGTGACTTACTTATGTGTGTGTTGGCTCACGGAGTTTGACAGCAGTCAGTTTGAAACTCGCGACGAGGTGACACCGAACGTGATTCGGCCACGCATAAGTAATTTTATAACCGCACTTTTAACATCTAATTTTAATAAAAGCTTTTATCTAGATTAATCATTACTATTTTATTTCAAAGATAATAGGTTCAAGTTTGTTAATTGATACGTGAATATTGATATATATGGTTGGTTTTTTTATAGGAATATGTTTATTTAATTTTCTTTTGATGGGGTAGGTTCATACATCAGTAAGCGGGGTACATTCATACATACATACTCTGTATGTATAGTATGAGAGTGCCCCGCATGGGGGTACATTCATATATTTCTGTTCATCATATATTCATAGAAATTATATCATTTATTTTTAACTTTTATAAAATAGCCTCACATGTGTATATTTACACAAATTACATGTTTTTGATACAAAGTCAGATAGTTAGAGTAATAGTTTTTATTGAATCTTTACAGATATTGATACCAGAGAAAAGTCTATAAGACGAAATAAGAAAACTGTATAAGGCTGCCCCATAGCCTGTATGAGAGTGCCCCGCATGTGGAGTACATTCATACGTTTCTCTTTTTTTTAAACTTTTATAAAAAGCCTCACATGTGTATTTACACAAATTACATGTTTTTGATACAAAGTCAGATAGTCAGAGTACTAGTTTTTACTGAAAAAACTGTATTAGGCTGCCTCACTTTCCCCTACGTAGTATTATTATCTTTTCTATGGTACCGGCTATCCCTGTGCAAATTTTTTGCTGAATCTTTCGGATGGAACGACTGTTGACTGTAAATAAGTCCCAAACAAACTTATTTCAATTTCAAATAATTTATTTCCAATTAGGTACATGGTACACTTTTGAAAGTCCTAAATATGACATGTATTATTTTAAGCCATAAAACGATTCAATTAACAATCTTATAACTTATGTAAAATTAAAATGCTGTGTTATATTGTCAAATGTCAAATTGAAATTAAAATTAAATAAATTTCGCATTTATAATATTGGTGTGGATCATCGATATAAAAAGGTAGATGCGGTACTCACTCCTATGCCACGTAAACATAATGGAACTCGAAACAACTACATGAAAACACGAATTTCTAATGTCGAGCTTGATGTGATTATTGCTAATCATTTAAATAGATCTGCGATAATTGCACATGTAATTCTGTACGTGCCACACAAACGCCAGGTCGATTGTGACTAAGGTAAAATTAGGTTCGCGAAGCCAATTCATACGGTCCACATTGAGGAGCGGGATCCCTTATCTACCTTTTTTTCTATATATCGATGGTGTTGATAGTATAGCGTAGTCTTAAATGCGCTTTATTGTATTTCAAACCATTTGAATGTTCCAGACAAGCAAAGCGTGAGATCGAGGAACAAGCCGAGTTCTACATGGAGGGAGACAACAAGAAATGTGTCACTGTTGATAAAAATGGTAAAATCGATAAAACATTTTTTTTTATTATTAATAGACTTCCAAAAAGAAGGAGGTTCTCAATTCGTCTGTTTTTTTTTTGTATGTATGTTACGCGATTACTCCGTCGATTGTGAACCGATTTGAATGATTATTTTCTTAATCAGTAGGGTACGTTTCCGAGGTAGTCCCGTTGTAATTTCATCGAGATCTGATAAGTATCTCCAGAGATATGTAATAATATGACAACAAACTTCACACACTTGCTACTAAAATAGACTCGCGGGGCATGGAAGTCGGTTGTTTTAATTTTTAAACTATCTTAATTACAATCATAATAAGACTTGATTAAAGTTTTGACTCGAGAGCAGATGTACTCAATATGTGTACCCAGTTTGACCTTTTTTTACCGACTTAATAAAAAGGAGGAGGTTGTGAATTCTTCGGAATATTTTTTTTATGTAAGTTTTCCGATTAATCGAAGAGCCTGAACCGATTTGTAAAATTCTTCCCAGGTAGTTCCATTTGAATTTCATCACGATATGTTTAGTATCTCCAGAGATATGGAGATAACCACCTCAGAATCGGTACTGAACATTACTAGAGCGATGTATGAAGTCGGATTTTTTAGTTTTTTAAACGGTCTTAAAACATTATTATTGTTATATACCGGCTGTAATTCACGTACCTTTAGTCGAATTTTCTCGACCTAGGTTTCGAGCGAGTCAGTCGCTCTTCCTCGGGAGTGAGGTCACGCGGTGAGATCGCGATGTTCACTGCGGGCCGCCGCTCGCTGCGCTCGGCTTGATAGCCGGGGTGGGGGCGGACTCGGCGGCGATCGGTAACGGCTGTTCCTTTTCGGTACCGAGGATTCGGGCTATCTCAGGCATCCTCGGTACAGAAAAGGAACAGCCGTTCCCGATCGCCGCCGAGTCCGCCCCCACCCCGGCTATCAAGCCGAGCGCAGCGAGCGGCGGCCCGCAGTGAACATCGCGATCTCACCGCGTGACCTCACTCCCGAGGAAGAGCGACTGACTCGCTCGAAACCTAGGTCGAGAAAATTCGACTAAAGGTACGTGAATTACAGCCGGTATATAACAATAATAATGTTACAAATTCACGATAATTTTAAAAGGTCTTAAAACAGTTATTAATGTAGTATTACATATCCGGCTTTGTTAGTTTCTAGTCCATCTCGGTATCTCACAAATAGTATAAAAATCATAATACGATACAAAAACCAACAAAACAAATAGTACAAAAACAAAACAACAAAATAAAATATAACTGTATGGCAACACAATCGGCGGTCTTATAGGTTGAAGCAATTACTTTCAGACAGCCTTAGCGTGGAAAAAATAAATTAAAAACTAAACATGGTTGTAGCAATTTATAACTGAGATGTGTGAAAGTGATCTTTAATTTCTGTATATTTATATGAACCATAACATCAAGTTTTACACCTAACTGGGTAGCACTTGACCACTATCTCACCTGATGTTAAGTGATGATACGATCGATGATGGAGCGTGCTTACCCAGAAGATACCTATTCACTCGCAATTTGAAAACCTCCGGATTGTACTTATAGAAATAATTAAGATAGTTTAAAAACTAAAACAACCATGACTTGCATGCCCCGCGAGTCAATTTCAGTAGCAAGTTTGAGAAGTCATATCTCTAGAGATAATTATCAGATCTCGATAAAATTACAATGGGGCCACATCGGAAACGTACCCTACCGATTAAAAAAATAATCATTCAAATCGGTTCACAATTAACGGAGTAATCGCGTATCATACAAACACAAAAAAAAGCATATAGACGAATTGAGAACCTTCTTCTTTTGGGAAGTTCGTTGAAAATAAACGTAATAGGAAAACACTCGGCTGGTGGATGCGATGATTTGTAAAATGTAACGTTATAATTTCAGGTAATGGACTGAGTCGGCTGTGGGAACAAATGCTGGCCGTTCTACCGAAGTCTAGTCTCGAGATAGCGCGCTGTGTGGGCTCTCACTATACCACGCCGAGGGCTTTGACTGAGGTAACACTGTCATATGACTCTTATCCGGTAATTAATATTATCTTCAAATAATGTATGGATCAATGCATTTATTTTCTAAGCCTACACAATCTGTCACCAAAACATCTAATGTGTTCCGGCAGCTATCTTTGAGAGCCAGTTCCCATTCTAGGCCTAGCGTGCTTACCATCTTCGACCGCATCATCACTTACCAACAGGTGAGATAGTGGTCAAACGCTAGCGTATAAGATATTTAAAAAAAAAACAAAAAACATGTTTACCAGTTTATTATGCTTTGTCTAATAAACGTAGAGGGAAAATTAAATATAGAAAACATTAACGTTTGCGAAAGAAATAGCTATAGAGATATAACCCGACAAAAAGATGAACTCGTGATACATATGCCAGAGTATATTAAAATAGACTTGTTCTTAAAATGATAATAATAATACGAGAAGGATAAAACTATAAAATTACTAGTATGAGAGAGCGAGACGAACAACAATTTTTTATCCTTCTCTGCGTATGCGATTTTACAAACTGGCTCCAGCACTGGCTCCAAGTTCTGGTGCACCCATTGGCTGTCACCAGCTGTCATGTATGGACCCGACCAAATTACGTTGTTCATTTTATTTTATAGCTGGCATATGTATCACGTGTTCATCATTTTAGTCGAGTTATATTTCTATAGCTATTTCATTCGCATACGCTAATGTTTTCTCTATAGATATATACTTTCACTATGGATAAAATGAACAACGTAATTTGGTCGGGTCATACATGACAGCGGTTGAATGCCAATGGGCGCACTCGAACTAGGAGCCAGAGCTGGCTCCAAACAATAAAATCGCATATGCAGAGAAGGATAAAAAATTGTTGTCCATCTCTCTCTCTGTCTATCATCTCTCAGGTGAAGGAAAACATCGTTAAGAAACCAACAATTATGAAAATATAAAAAACTAATTATGTTATTTCAAAGTCAAACTGATTATCGATAGAATTTGGTGTGGCACTTTACTAAGTGGGCCGTCTATGAAGTACGACACTACTGTACTAGATTTTACCGGAAATAATACCAACCTTCATGGACGTGAGCTGAAAAATATATCATCCTATAATAGACAAGGTATAATTGAACGTATCGTGAGAATCAAACTTAATATTAGTATTTAAAACATACAATAGTCATGTCAAACGATGTTTTAAAATATATGTCTGAAACTATCTGGAGCGTGGACGGAGTATTAAATGGATCTGGCATTTAAATAACAATAATAATATGAGAAGGATAAAACTAGACAATCACTAGTATGAGAGAGCGATATGAACAACAATGTTTTATCCTTCTCTGCGTATGCGATTTTACAAACTGGCTCCGCAACTGGCACCAAGTTCTAGTGCGCCCATTGGCTCTCACCCGCTGTAATGTATGACCCGACCAAATTACGTTGTTCTTTTTTATTACTTGTTAATTTTATCTTATAGCTGGCATATGTATCACGTGTTCATCATTTTAGTCGGGTTATATCTGTATAGCTATTTCATTCGCATACCCTAATGTTTTCTCTCTATATACTTTCTCTATGATTTGGAGCAATTCCAATGATATAACCCGTTAGTGTACAACCGTTTCAAATTGTATACCGTTTTAACCACTTTGCTAGTAAGCTTTTTTTTTTAAAAAAAAAAAACAATCATATACCAGAGTTGCAAGCTTACGAAACAACATATTTATGGTAGCTTTATTTCATCAGGCATTGCAAGAACCGGATGGCGTGACTAAAATAGCCGATATGGGAGTGAAACGCATGAATGTCCCCGGTGCAAAACCGCGTCGACTAGGACCGGAATTTACAAGAAAACTGCACATGTTGTTCACGACTGAAGATGGTAATGTGGTCATCGAGTAATTTAAGACCTTAAATAACAAACATTTTTTTTTTACTATTTCTACATGTACATTTTAGGTTTAATCAGTTTTTGACGTGATAACGTCTCTTAAATCAATGAACGCCACTGCACGCACGAAAAAGTGTCACGTTCCGCGTGCAAGCGAGAGTGCGGAACAAACGATAGAGAGGCACGATAGTATGACGTTATCACGTGAAATAATCGTCCGTAAACCGACTTTATAAAGTCGGTTTACGGATACATAAAAAAATTGTAGTCTATAGACTACAATTTTTTTATGTATTAATTTTACATTTAAAAAAAATATTATGTTTCTGTTAAGTTCTGTTATCTACGCTTTAATTATATATTTTTTTCATTTACAATTTATTAGTTTCGTCGTATAGTTAGGATCGTATCGTAGCTAAGTTGGAACAGCGCCGGGTTTGTTTCCCGGAGGCGCGAGTTCCAGTCCCGTCGTTACGATAACATTTTGGATTGTATATAACAACATCTACATAATTTAAATTAAATTTAAACTATAGCTGTCATATACTATATATCTACTATATACTATCAAAACTATTATACAGACTATAATCTACAAATATAAAAAAAACTGTAAATTAGATATTGCGTTAAGTATAAGTTTTTTAAAACTGTGCATTTACGTTTCTTATTTATGTTTCTTGAAGTGTTACACACTTAATATTTTTGTAAATTATTATAGGTACACAATCCAAAATGTTGTCGTACCGACGGGACTCGAACCTGCACCCCCCGGATAACATGACCAGGGGCTCTGACCAATTAGGTCACAGTCCGGAATCAGAAGAATCTGAAGTCAGTGCGGGTTCAAGTCCCGTCGGTACGATGAAATTTTGGATTGTGTATAATAATAATACTATGGATTTATTTTAATTAAGGCTTTATTTTTTATGTTATTTAAAATTAAGATAATGATCTCCTTTTTAAATTAAGAACATTTTATTGTATGATGTGTATATTTGTACGTTTTTTTTTAAATCATGTATAAACATTTGTTTTAATTAATGTGATCTCCGTGTAATGTCTTGTTGTTATGTTAAAATAATATCTCATTGTCATTTAGTATATTACGATACGTGTGACTTAAGTAGTCTATTTTTGCATGGCGTGAAGTCACTTGACTTAGGGCCGATTTTTCATTCCTCAGTTACACGACCAGATAGGGTTTATACCAATGATAGCATATTTTCGCATTTTTCAATAGACAGATAGAGGTAATCCAGGGAATAAATTCCTTACCAGAGGAGTTAATTTATCTGGCTCTATGTGCCTCAGATAGCTGACTATTCTTCTGTGGTATAAATTAAGTTTGTGACAAGCTATGACGTCAAGTCTTGACGTTATGTCATTATTTTTTTAAAATTTCATTAGGCAACACTCAATTGGCCAGAAACTGGCTAAATACACTTATTGTGCGGAGCCATAATGAAACAAAAAAATATTATTATTAAAAAAATCTAAATATTTAAAAAATCGTGCTTGGCAGAATTAAAAATCAAATTTAGAATCTCCATGAGTTAAAAATTTCAAATGGTTGTAAATCTTCGCTCTCGCTCTAACATCTATAGCACTGCGCAAGATTATCTCTTTCCCACACTATTGGCGTGAAGATAGTTACAAAAAGACTACAGATATCAAACTGACTGATAAAACCACATTGACAAATCTAAAGTTTTATACGGTAGTTTATATGGGCAGATAAATATATTGCATTGGTAACTATCTGGCCATTCTTCTAAGAATTGAAAAATCGGCCCTTATTCACGAGTATCGTATATTATTTTGTAGCTGTCAGTGTGACATAAACCCGCACTTTAAGCTTGCTACGCTTTTCCGTCAAATAGAACGTGCAATGATCGACTATTTAAGTCACGGAAAAGCGTGCGTAAAGTGCGGATTTAGGTCACACTGTGCTATAATAATATTATAGAATAGCTTGTGGGAGAAAGCAGCATGGTTGTTGATGTTAAGAATAACAAATGAAATAAAGGAATATACAACATTAATATGTTGGTATGTTTTTAATTTCGGGAATTATTTATTTGAATCCTACTAATATAAATTACGTAGAAGTATGTTTGTGTTCATTCCTCAATTTACGAGAAAACAGAGTGGATTTGGATAAAAATTGGTACTTGTTTGCCATTTCACACCAAAATCCTACTTAAAACGATCGACGAATGTGAATTTGACCTGACTTTAAGACTAGCATTTACAAAAACTTGATTTTTATTCTAATATCTTGATATTGGCTAAATACAGATACACTAATCATGTGAAGACATTAAAACAAAAAAAAGTCAAACGTGATTAGGGATGGTAAGTGAGAAAAATATAATAAATCGATATGGTATCGACATTTTAAATGTATCGGTAATTATCGAGTGAAAAATATCGATAAATCACCAGTCCTTACATGATCATTAATAAATTAGCATCAATCATATTCCCAAAACATTCTAGCGTACTAGTATCTATTCAGTTCTGTATAAAGAAGATCATAGACAAAACCAAACCAAATGAATGAATGCTTTTCAAAGATTAACACAATTTCAGCGCGTAGCTGGTCAGCGCCGACCGCCAGGGCAAGCGAATCGTTTTAGTTTCGATCGTGCTGATCGCCGCGTAGTACAGACGCGAACAATGAGAGTGATTTGACATAACGGTTCCTCGCCGGCGCGTGCATTCAGCTCGATACTAAACTACAATTTTTACTAAAGACAGGCGCGTGGCCGGCGGCCGGCGCTGACCACTCAGTGACGCTGACACGCAGTGCGTACGGCCGCGCACCGTTCAGCGCTGACGAGCTTAAGCGCTGAGTGGTCGACGTTATTCTAAAACCATACATATTCAACCCGTCAGCGCCGACCCTACGCGCCTCTACGCGTGACACTAAAACCAGCCTTGCTGTTATATTCCATATAATTTTCATGAATATTGTGGCGGGATTTTTAAAAGTAAACGTTGAGTATGGAACATGCTAGGAGTATCTAGTAGGTTATTTTAGATACGAAGCCAGAGTTTTTCATAATTGATCCGAATTCGATACTGTAAAATAAGTATCGAATGTCGATAAATCGTGATAAAAATATCGATGATATATCTATCAATCGACGATGTATCTCGCTCTTTCCATGCTTAACCCCAATCAAATGAATTCCGTTCCCATGTCTTGTGAACTCTTGTCCGATGTCAATGTCATTGATGTCAAAAAAATCAAAATAATATATATAATAGTTCCAGTCTACCGAAACTGCAGTACAAAAAAAAAGATCTATGAAAACTAATGAAAAGGGGGGCGCGTCCGATGGAAGTCTATATTCGTCTCACTCACTATTTCTTACTTTGACGTCGTTACTTCTCGTTTTGACATTTCGCTATTTGGTCAGTTTGCTCTATGGGAGTCCCGACTCTTCTTAACGTAGTGGTTATATTCTCTTTGGTTCTCCGGCTCGAGCAAGAAGTAACCTCAAATATTTATGTAACAATTTCAATAAACCGTAAATAATTGCAAAGCAGTCCAATAACTTTATTGAACCTCCAAGATGACGGTGTACTTATCAAGAATTGCTTTTAGTTCTCTAAGAACTGCTACAAGATGTTTGAACTCGAACCTGCTCACCGAGAGTTTATCGCCGAAAACTGCAGTTTTCTCCTCGAAGAATAGATTTGTCTCTCTAACAAGTGTTGTAGCTGTAAGGAGATACTCCAGTGATACTATAGTTCCGCCTCAGCCACTCGATAATGCGAGTATGCCGTTGAAAAAGAAGATAACTCACAAGAAAGTTTCAGCCGAAGTTTTGAGTAACAAAGAAGGACATTTCCTAACTTTAGCGTATGCAACGGCGAACGCGTATGATCTGAAGAGTTTGAAAGACGGTCTGGTGCAGCAGAAACTGTATTCACCAGAAACGTAAGTATCTACTTACATTTTAAACTTATTATTTTAAGAAAGAATTATTGCATCATCTATACCAAATGTAACTACAATAATACCTACTACACTATTAAGTAATAAATCGGTAAAGTAGACCTATAGTAGAAGAGTAGGATAGGATAATATTTGTCACAGTTCTGTAATTGAATAGCAATATTACAATGCGCATATTAAGTGAGTTCTGTGTGCTTTTGTGTAATTTTGGGTCATATGGTTGTCAGTAGAAGACAACCTTTACTAATTTTACAAGCATGTAAAATTGTACCTATGTGGAACTAATGGTATATAGTACTACACAATAATGACTGGAACCTACCTAATTTTTAAACATAAGGAATGTGAAATTCTCAGAAACTTTATTATATAACTCATATCTAAAATAATTATAGAAAAGGTATTATAGAACCATCCTCAAGCACAGATAAACTCCCAAGGAAAAAACCTGCCACCATAACCTTACGGTGTTCCGGCAGCACACAGCCCTTGAGAGTCAGAGTATTTCAGACCTAGCGTGTTCACCATTTTCAACCATATCATTTTTAACCAGGAAGTGAGATAGAGAGGTGGTCAAACACTAGCCTATAAGATAAATAAAGCATAAATCATTATGCAGCAGGTCTTATCACACCTTTGTTTTACCTGTCTGTCCAATGCCATCACAGTCTCACTATATATATACAAATTATTATCAATTTCAGTCTGAAAGCACATGAAATAGGAGATGTGCTGATAGCAAGTGCAGTGTACCAAGTGGGCGTAGAACCTCGAGAGATCATATTCTTCCGAGACGGAGCTGTGGTCTTCTGGAACTGCACCGAGTTAGAGGCTAGCAATGTTCTGGATTTTGTTAAACAGTGAGTATGTTTTTAGACCACTTTACTAAAAGAAAAGTTCATAATTCGTATAAAATTTATATTGATGTTACATTTCGGTTGTACTAACAGCACTCAGTCTAGTTACTAATTTCTTTGGGAATGTTAACATATTATTGGTTATGATCATCGATGTATATGTACTATGTACCAGATGTAGCGTCGCGAACTAGCTCTACGTTCAAATAAAAAGCAGTGCTAAATGTACATCTCCATTAGTTTAGCGTATGTACTCCTCACGCCCGATCGCGCTCCACTCAGCACGTAAGTCAGTTTATGATGAGCATGGGGTGCCTCTGGTTTACATGTACCTCGACGGTTATGATCTATTACTTTATTGTGTTAACTGATGGCAAACTGATAGTAATATTGATGTTATTTGACAAAGCGATCTAGCCTACCACTACTTTTGCCAAAGCTAAAAGCTAAGAGATCTCTTCACTTTGATCAGTCACTAAAAGTACATAAAAAAAATCTATTAAAATTCAAAATTCGAATTAGTTTATTTGCTAAAAAGAAGGTAACAAAAGTTGTACTTATAATATAATGGTTTCACTTCTTATGCCCTTTCGGGCGTGCAAACATTTTCTCATAGCTTATATGATACATTACACATCCATTTGAATTTTCCAGTACTATGATTGAATAATGGACATAGTTTCACCCTGAATCCTATAGGCTCTAAGCCTTAAAGCCCAGCAAGCAGCTTACTTGATTTATTCTGATATAAATTATTGGCAAAGGCCGGAGGAGGCCTTTATATATATATATATATATAATATATATAAAGGCATATATATAATATGTATAATATATATATATATATATATATATTATACATTATATTCTATAACTTTCAGATATGAAGTGGAGAGCTACCCCAGAGAAGTTGTAGAGAAGGAGAGAGAAATCATGACTTATATTTATGATAAAAATGCGTAAGTTCATCTTTAAGGTAAAAAAAAGTTGTCTTTAGTAATTCCATCTTTACAGCCAAAACAATGGCATATCGATTGTTTTACCTAACGATAGAAATATAATATACTTAATACAAATTATAATAACCGGCCAAGTGCGTGTCGGGCCACGCGCAGTGTAGGGTTCCGTAGTAGCCTGTTATTCAATGCAAGTCTTTACCCGTTATAAACAAGCAACTAGGTACTCCGTCTTTGTCACTTTAAAGGATTTATTCTAAGGACTTTGTATTTGGTACAAAATTATCCAACACCCAAGTTCAACGACTATTACTGCTAAACTAATAATCTCAACCGCTATAATTTTCCTTTAAAGTTCATGAAATGCGCTATTATCACCAATTTTTCCAGATTTTTCAAGCCAGCAGTTTAGCTTTTAGAGAGGGGGGGGGGACGCCCTACTGGAACAAAAATTTGCACTTTAAAGTTTAATATTTCGTTAATGGAGCATTCAATCGAAAAATAGTATTAGCAACCCTTAAGTCATTTTAATAGACTTATTCAACGATACACCACACGATGGGGTAGACGATGAAAAAAAAATTCATCCCCACTTCTCATATAGGGGAGTGTTCTGTTATCACATAACGAAAGGGTCGGACAATAAAGTCGATGTTCCTTCCACACTCGCGGTACATACGAAGCAACAAAACGCAGTTGTCAAACCAACTGTCATGCGGCACTCATTCGTAATACGTTGGAGCGAACGCAACCGTTTGTTTTACCGCTAAAATCGGCCGTTGTGAAAATCAGATAAAAACCACAAAATATCCGTGCTCGGTGTCCGCGTTGGTCATATTTTGGCTTAAAGGGACCAAAATTACTCATCCTACCTTGCACGGTCACTACGAGAAGCAAAATCTCCTCATCACACCTACTACGAGCTGAAGGTGGAAGGTCAACGAAGAGCAGACGCAGTCCAAGGTGAGTGCTCGCATTCTATTTTGCTGCTTCTGCCACTCTGAGTTGGTTGAAACATCGATTTATCTCGTATCGTTTTATCCCAGTGTAGTGTAAAAGCCACCACCTACTTCGGCTTTAGGTGCGTACGCTACAGGGAGCTACCCTAAAAAAAAAATTTTTCACAATTTTATTTCAGGACTTTGTTGGCGTAATATATATACATACTCCCACAAAATTACAGCTTTCTAGTATTAACGGTCTCTTAGCAAAACCTCGGACAGACAGACAGACAGACAGACGGACATGACGAAACTATAAGGGTTCCTTGTCAGGACTACGGAACCCTAAAAAATGTAATACAATATGCATTGTGAATAAAACAATACGCAATATTTCTTGACATTAAGTCAAGAGTCAAGAACCCTAATAGAGTTGTAGGTAGAAACAAGATGCTATCATCATAATCAACACTCAAATCATTTAAATCTAATGTATCATATTTGTTTTATTTAGGCCCTTTTTGTTTGGGTCAAATTTAGTAATTGAAATTTTACCCCCTTCCTGAGGTAAGATTGATCTGATATTTGGTTAACTATAATAAAATTTGATCTCCCAGATTTATGTATGTATATTGTATATATTATTATGTATATTTATCCCTAGATTTATGAGGAGAGTGGTTGATGACTCGTATGTAGGATCTACTGAATTATGTCTTAGCTTTCAGTACATTATCTACATCATTATTATTTTTAATAAAACCGTGTAACATTAAACAATTTTTGACTTAATTTACTTTGTACATTTTATTGCAGAAAATCTTGCCACTTACAAGAATCTTGTTTTGTGATGATGCCAGTAAGAGACAACGCTTTGGAGAGGTATACATTTAGGTAAGATTTTTTTTTACAATCATACAAACGCTTTACTACTATCTCATCTATTTTATTTATTATGTAGGTAGCAAACAATTAAACTGCTCACCTGATGGGAAGCGGGCACCGTCGCCTATAAATCAAGAATCAAAGCATTTATTCAGTATGTAGGCAGTATTAATATACGCACATATACACGTCAAAATCATAAATCATATGAAATGAAATGAAATGAAATATATATTTCACAAAAAATAGAGTACAATTTGATGGATTTATTTCGCAAAGTTCTTTCTATTTCGCTCGTAGGTGAGCATGTGAAATCAGTATAGCATTATAACAATTATACAAAATTAAAATATATTTAGAGCTTATAAGTCAGATTATTATATGTCAAGATTATGAGTCATACAACCACACATTTACAGCACACGACATTTTAAAATTATAATTATAAATAGTCTTGTAATGCAGTCATTCATTAAGCATTTCTCTTACTGTATAGTACATTTTGTTGAACAGCCATATTTTTAAATGCATCTTAAATTTAAAATTTGAAAGCTTTTTCAAATCATTAGGCAATTTATTGAATATTTTTACACACATTGCAAAACAACTATTACTAAATAGTGCTATTCTTGGTGCTAGGCCTAGAACCAGTCGTTCTCCATTCCTGGTGTTTCGAGGGTATAAGTCTTTCGCCTGTAGAAATAGCTCAAAATTGTTTCTGACGAAAACACAAATTTCGAAAATATATATGCAAGGTAGAGGTAAAATTTCAAGGTTTTTGAAATGTGGCCTACATTTTTTTTGGGCTATAAAAGCTCTGGGAAAGTCTGTAGAGTTTCCCCAAAGTATTACACCATATCGTAGCACTGACCCTATATAGCCATGATATGCTAACAAAACTGTACTTAAAGATGAAGTCCTTCTTAGTTTATTTAGACAGTAAACAAAACTATTCGTTTTCTTGCAAACATTATCAATGTGTATTTTCCAATTACAGAACCTGTCTAGTGTAAGACCAAGAAATTTAACATTATTATTTTCATTTATTTTTGCATCATTGTAAACAATATTTCTTGGTTTTGGGTCAGAGCCACGGGTAGTAAATTGAATAATATTAGTTTTAGTCAAATTTACGTGCAGATTATTATGATTTAACTATTGTATAACGGAGTCAATAGTTTTATTAATTTCAATGTCAGATTTTGCAAGGTCAAAATTATCAATTAAATTAAAAATTTAAATATTAAATATTTAAATATTAATAATAATTTAAATTAATTATCAGTCAAAATTATCGAAATGTCATCAGCGAACAATGTGCATTTATGATGTGTTATTTCCGGCAAGTCATTAATATAAATTAAAAAGAATAATGGTCCCAACACGCTTCCTTGAGGAACTCCGTATGAATTTATTAAATAAGTTGACCTTTCGGAAGTGACAACTGAATTTTTATCTATTCTTGTTATTTCTACACACTGTTTTCTATTTGTTAGATAACTTTTTGCCCACTCCAGTGCAGGTCCCCTAACGCCATAGTTTTCCAGTTTTGTCAATAAAATAGCATGTGAAACATAGTCGAAAGCTTTCGACATGTCGAAAAACACTCCAATTGTTGGATACTTTTTATCTATACCAATTAAAATATTATGCGTGAGGTGGAACGACGCAAGAGTGGTGGACTTTCCTTTCTGGAAGCCATTTTGTTCACTTTTTATAACATTAAATTTATTAAAGAATTTGCCTAATCGATCATGCATGGCCTTTTCAAAAATTTTTGATAGAATTGGTATCAGTGTGATAGGTCTGTAATTGTCAATAGTACATTTATCTCCCTTCTTATGTAAAGGTTTTACAACTGATATTTTAAAACTTTCTGGGAACACTCCTTTTTCAAATGATAAATTTATTAGAAATGTCAATATAGGTGCAATAACATCAACACTTTTTTTGAGTATGTTTGTCCCAATTTCATCATAGCCTACTGACTTTGTATTTTTCAGAGACATGATAATATTTTTTGTTTCGGTGAAGCCCAAAGGTCTCAAAAAGATACTACAGTTAATATTGTTTTTATTAGTGTTGTGGACGTTTGGGTTTATTTTATTTGTCAATTCGATTAAGTATTTGTTAAATTCATTCGCAATTTCCTTTGGCTCATTAACTGCTTTGTCACCTACAGTAATAGTCTCTATAAAATCATGTTTATTGACTTGCATGGTGTCGTCATTGATAAGTCTCCATGCTGCTTTGCACTTATTTGTTGATGAATTTATTATAACCAATTATCAAGCAAACATAGCAAAAGCAGAATTTAACGCTTTGAATTAGAAAAAAAAAACAAAAGTAATGAACCATTCAGCTGTCATCCAATCGTTTACGTCAGAATATTAAAAAAAATATTAAAGTAGCTTAAAACCAACCATACATGTAACTGTAAAAAAAAATATAAAAAAAGTGCAATAGTGAAACACAACTTAAAGAAACGCATACCGATCACAGTACATATCATGATCCGAATGGAACTGATAGTCCGTCTGTCAGCTGCATAATATTGTTTAAATAAAAATATAAATGGCAAGCCTAGAAAGAAAATCTGCGGACAAAAGGGGAAAACTGGCTGTTGAATGTACTGGTGTTTCGGAAATACTCCCATCAGAGAAGAAACACCAAGAAACTCTATGGGGCTTGTCTTGTCATTTTCTCTTTTTTTATAAATTAATTGTACATGTCAGCTTTAAAATTTTAACAATATATTAATAATTATTATACAATTTATATTTGTTCTTGGAGCTTGGGGCATTCAGGCCATGCATTTTTGTCATCCATATAGTCCTATTGTATAGTATGATTTTTTCATCAAATTGGATTTTACATAGATTTTAAATTTGCTCATAGGCAATTGATCAATATCTTTGGGTAGCTTATTGTAAAAGCGTACACAGTTCCCCATGAATGAACCACTAACTTTCTGCAGTCTGAAACTAGGTATAATTAATCTATTTTTAAACATTTCTTAATTAACAAAGTCAAAATATGGTTAAAATATAAAATCACCATTTAATTAGCTCGTTACATGAATTATATATCTATTTTTATGTCTTTTATTAAAATTATGTACATCAGACCTTTTCTTATAATCATTAATATTCTTGCGTATGAACATAATATTTTCATAAATGTATTGACACGCCACTGTTAGAATTTTAATTTCCTTAAATTTTTCACGAAGTCAATCTCGTGACCTCATACTATATATAGAGCGAATATCTCGTTTCTGCAAAAGAAATTTTGATTGGATTTCAGCGGCTTTCCCCCACAATAAAATGCCATAAGACATTATACTGTGGAAGTAGCTGAAATAGACCAATCTTGCAGTGGCTTCGTCCATTAAAAATCTAATTTTACTTCTGTAGGTTAATCTCTACTGCGTATGCAGTGGAGATTAACCTACCTGCTAGAACCGATATTTGAGAAGCCCATTGAAGCTTTGAATCCAGGGTGATGCCCAATAATGTTGTGGATTCAACAAGTTCTAATGGATCTAATAATACATCATTTATTAATATACTTCTATTTAGGATACCCTTTCTTACATTTGGTAGAGAGAGATAAATTAATACATTTAGTTTTTTTTGCGTTTAACAATAAGTTATTGGTTGTAAACCAATTCAGAACCTGTGTTATTGATATGTTTACATCGTCAAAGTTAGGTGTAGTCCTATCTATTTTGAATATCAAGGAAGTATCATCTGCGAACAAAACAATATCACATAGGTTCTGTACGAATGACGGTAAATCATTGATATAAACTAGAAATAAAAAAGGTCCTAGGATCGATCCCTGCGGGACTCCCATTTTTATGAGGGATCCAGATGACCTGACGCCATTGACTTCGACCATCTGTGTTCTATTACAGAGGTATGATGATACCAGATCAAGTGCCTTACTTTCAACACCATAGTATTTTAATTTGTAAATTAGAGTTTCATGACAGACACAATCAAATGCTTTTGATAGGTCACAGAACACGCCAATAACATCTTGTGCTTTCTCCCATGCATCAATTATATGTTTTACGAATACTTACGAGTACAAGACTAGAGATGTCAGTTAGCGTTGCAGACCTGTCAAGGTTCTTTAAACGCCTCTGATCAGTCAATAAAGAGTGATTGTGTTGTTCCAGTCACGCTATGGTCCAGTCAGCTCGGCTAGGAGCGTGGGAGGCGCGGCTCGAGGCGCTGGCAGCCTCCGTGCGAGAACATACCGCCCTGATGGAGAGAGACGGCACTACCAAACTTGAGAAGAAAGAGGTACGTTGTAACGTTCCAGTCACTATGGTCCAGTCAGCTCGGCCGGCTCACGCCGAGCGTGGGAGACGTGGCTATGAACTTATATTTATTTATAGCACAGTGTGACTTAATCCCGCACTTTACGCACGCTTTTCCGTGACTTAAATAGTTGAGTATTGCGATACCCGAGCGCAGCGAGGGTGCTAACTTAACGCGGTGAAATAATATACTACTTAAGTCACACGTATCGTAATATACTATTATATTTTCTTAAATTTATTTTAATATCTGTATCATAGGATCGACTTCGAAACGAAGTCATCAAACAGGGAACCAATGTTATCGACATAGCTGAAAGGTTTAGCAACCTGAAATGGCAGCGGACTGGTCACATCTGTCGTAGAACCGATAACCGTTGGGGTAGACGTGTTCAAGAGTGGAGACCACGGCTCGGTAAACGTAGTGTAGGACGCCCTCCAGCTAGATGCGATGATATAGGCAAGCTGGCTGGCAGCGGTTGGAAACGAATAGCTGAAGATCGAGCTCAGTGGCGTGCCGTGGGAGAGGCCTATGTCCAGCAGTGGAAGGAAATTGGCTGATAATGATGAAGATGATGATGACCGTATCATGGTATTGTTCCAAGTTACCAGAACTACATAATGATGTGCAGGTGGTGCGCAAACTCGGCGAGCTGTTCTCGCTGCGTCACCGGCTGACCGTGGAGTCTGACCTGCTGGACACGCCGGACTTCTACTGGGAGGAGGAGCAGCTGGAGAGACTGTACTCCGCCACGCTGGCATACTTCACCATCACACGCCGCACCAGGGTACGTCTGATGTATTTTTAAGTTTCCAAACCCATGCCCTCGTGCAGTATTTCGTTGTAAATCTACATGCTGAGCCTCGTAACATAGCCGGCGCTCAAGTCGGACAAAGGGTACCAACGGAGCCCTATTACTGAGACTTCGATGTCCATCCGTCCGTCCGTCCGTCTGTCTGTCTGCCTTTCCCAGGGCTGTATCCCCTTAACTGTAAAAGGTAAATACTAGAAATTAGCTCAAAGTATGTAATCCTATGTGCATTACAACAACTTTGTCCGGTGGCTTGTCCGATATCCTTTAAAAATTCCTTTCATTACTATTCCAGGTGTTAAACGAGCGCCTTTCCCACTGCGTGGAATTAATGGAACTAGTCTCAGGCTGGGCAGCTGACAAACATCACATCCGACTGGAGTGGATGATCATAGCGCTCATCTTAGCTGAGGTGTGCTTCGAACTACTGCACCTCGCTGACAGGTATCTGGGTGACACTAGACACTAGACACTAGCACATCAGACAAACATTACATCCGACTGGAGTGGATGATCATAGCGCTCATCTTAGCTGAGGTGTGCTTCGAACTACTGCACCTCGCTGACAGGTATCTGGGTGACACTAGACACTAGACACTAGCACATCAGACAAACATCACATCCGACTGGAGTGGATGATCATAGCGCTCATCTTAGCTGAGGTGTGCTTCGAACTACTGCACCTCGCTGACAGGTATCTGGGTGACACTAGACACTAGACACTAGCACATCAGACAAACATTACATCCGACTGGAGTGGATGATCATAGCGCTCATCTTAGCTGAGGTGTGCTTCGAACTACTGCACCTCGCTGACAGGTATCTGGGTGACACTAGACACTAGACACTAGCACATCAGACAAACATCACATCCGACTGGAGTGGATGATCATAGCGCTCATCTTAGCTGAGGTGTGCTTCGAACTACTGCACCTCGCTGACAGGTATCTGGGTGACACTAGACACTAGACACTAGCACATCAGACAAACATCACATCCGACTGGAGTGGATGATCATAGCGCTCATCTTAGCTGAAGTATGCTTCGAACTACTGCACCTCGCTGACAGGTATCTGGGTGACACTAGACACTAGCACATCAGACAAACATCACATCCTGTACATTTCTGATTCCATTTTTCTTGTCGACCGTTTATATTGTTAAATTTTGCTTGAAATGTAGTCAAAAATAAGGTACTGTCTCGTCAGAACTATTACTGTAGCTACAACGGAAGAGTTTTACCTGCCCTTACAGACCCAATTCAAAATTTCTCCCTGTAGGTATAGTAGGTATTAACCGTAGAATATCTAGATATTATGTAACATGAAACATTTTCTAATATTTTTTTTCAATCCAGCTTAATTATGGTTAGTTGTAAGAGGTAAAACAATAATTGAATTTTCTGTGATAATTATGTATGTTTATAGTGTAAGGGACGATTCACACTGACGCAGTCAATACGGAGCGTAAGACTTTTAAAAAGCATTCATAAAATTTATTTCCACATCATAATGTACATATTACTACTTTTGTTTTGACGGTATGACTTGGACTCGACTTTGACTTGGACTTGACTTGACTTGAATGTAATTTAGACTAGACTTAATGACTTGAATCCACGAAAAATTGAACTATTCTTATACTTTAACACTGGATAAATACACTAATTGTGTGGAGAATAAATAGCTGCGGCCGATAGGCTATGAAATAGAAGAGAAAATTAAGTAAAAAATGTATTGAAAACCCCTTAAATCTTCCTGGTTTTAGCTATGATAAAAAAATCGTTTTTATTTGAGGGATTTTGTGCTTTATTGTTGCTAGGGGTATTGTTGCTCTGTAGATTTTATTTTTATTTTGTTATATTTTTTTAATCGATTGAATTTGGGTTTTGCTGGGACTGTGTCTTGTTCCTCAGTGTGAATTGACATTACTATTTACAATAGAGTTGCATTTTTGCATGAAACATTGTTATTAAATTAGCCTTATTATCAAATAGGTACAATAACAACATACGCACGACATACGTATATATATTTAGAAAGGTTTATTGTTCTTACATTACTTTGTGTTATAAAAATAATTTATCTATACTCTTATTT
Source organism: Cabera pusaria (assembly GCA_954871355.1). Taxonomy (NCBI): domain Eukaryota; kingdom Metazoa; phylum Arthropoda; class Insecta; order Lepidoptera; family Geometridae; genus Cabera; species Cabera pusaria. Next base: position 1,675,496 of record OX940906.1, on the reverse strand, counting down.
ATAAGTGTCATGTTTGTAAAAAGAAAGTGTGTAATATATCCCTTACTTACAAAATTATATCTGTAAGTCCTATATGTTATTTATTGTATCAAATAACGTATATAGTATAAAGTAAATAAGTATAAAGTACATACGTAAAATATATTTTATATATTATAATGTAAAGAGTTGTGTAGTACTACTAGTAAATTTAAATACCTGCAGTACCTTTTATTTACTAACAGTTTAAAATGTGACCTGTAACAGAAACCCGACGTTTTAAGCATACGAATGGTTACTTTTAAATAAGATACCGACAATCACTTGTCCACTGTATCAGATAATGTTAAGTCAGGGTGCGGTCTAAGATGGTAGACGGTTATGGAAGGTTGTCTAAATATGGAGACAGCAGTGGAGGACGGTAGTTGTTAGTACCAAGGACAACCGACTTTAGTGAAATCCACATAGTGCATACCTTCCGTCGACCTAAAATCATGAAATTTGGCAAGAAGCACTTTTTTAGGGTTCCGTACCCAAAGGGTAAAACGGGACCCTATTACTAAGACTCCGCTGTCCGTCTGTCTGTCTGTCTGTCTGTCTTTCTGTCTGTCCGTCTGTCACCAGGCTATAGCTCATTAACCGTGATAGTTAGACAGTTGAAATTTTCACAGATGGTGTATTTCTGTTGCCGCTAGAACAACAAATACTAAAAACAAAATAAACTTAAAAATTAAAGGAGGTCCCCATACAAAAAACGTGTTTTTAAACGCCATCTATCTAATTAGTTTCGGCAATATGACATAGATGGCGCTAGTAAACGAGTTCCAAACCACATATTCTTGGTAATATTAATTAATCAAATATATGAGGTTGAAACTGTTATGTTTTGTATTGTACGGAACCTGCCTAAGTGTGCGATAAGAGACGCGATGCTGACTCGCACTTGGCCAGTTTTATATTATTTTATTTATGTCTTATAGGCTAGCATTTGACCACTATCTCACATGTTATTAAGTGATGATGCGGTCGAAGATGGTAGCACGCTAGGCCTAGAATGGGAACTGGCTCTCAAGGATAGCTGCCGGAACACATTAGATGTTTGGCGACAGATTTTCTAACTTGAGGGTGGTAGCTGGCCAGGCGGACACTAGATAGTGTCCTACCACCATGCGGGGGTTGTTGGTTTCTTAACGATGTTTTTCCTTCACCGGAGGGCCACTGTGAAAAACACAAATACATTTTTACTTATGTTGGAGTAAATCTGAAAACCGTAAATATGTAGTTTAATAACAAAAAAGGTGAAATTACTATTATTTGCGGCTGGCTGGTGCAATACATTTTCTATGGATTCAACTGCAAAGTTAAGTTTGTCCTTTAAGTCGGTGGGCGAGTTCAACTCGACTGGCTGGTTTTATCCGTAGTTCTTTTTTTATTAGCTTCACCTGTATGTTTGTATGTTTGTAACCGACGTCGTTGGGCGCGATTTTGACCCACTTTAAACGGCCAGATTTCGTTCAAACTTTGTAGATTTATCGAGGACCGATGACAATACACTGATTTGATAAAAATTATTCCACTTTTCAACTAAAAAGTAGAAAATAAATAATAGTTAAAAAAAACTGAAAAACACGCTTTTTATAGAAAACCGAACTAAAAAATAGAAAATAAATTTAAATTAAGAATAGTGTAAAAAATTTCAATAAATATAAATTAATAATAGTGTGGATAAAAAAAAAATATATTTAAAAAAAGCGTGGGGTGCTTTTAAGATATTATTAAAAACGATAATCACTCTACTCATATCTGTCAATAAAATATTTATAACTATTGACACCATGCACCTCACGCTTTTTTGAAAATAAAATTATTTTGTTTTTATTTTTAACACTATTCTTAATTTAAATTTATTTTCTATTTTTTAGTTCGGTTTTCTATAAAAAGCGTGTTTTTCAGTTTTTTTAACTATTATTTATTTACATTGAAAACAGATAAGCATGTTCTCAAAGACATAGAAGAAATTGAGGATATTTTAGCTGATATTATGTAAGACGGGAATCACTTTTGTTTGGAAGCAAGACTACACTCAGACATGCCTCCCATAGACAAAATCCAATCTCTGTTTCCATTCACGCTAACGCAAATTCACGCAAATTCGATATGTATGGGAATATAATTTATTTTCCCGCAACAAAGTTTCATTCCCATAGATTTTTTTGCGTTGGCGTGGATGGAAAAAGAGATTGGATTTTGTCTAGGGGCCCAAATGCTGGGCTTCTGTAATAATACAATATGTCCATCTATTCCAAATTGCCTAACTAACCATCCCCTCTGCCGAACTGCACCGAACATAATGTCGGCACTTAAGTTGGTCCTTCGAGCCAGGACCACTATCATCGGATGTTAACCGGCTTAGTAAGCTGGTAGGCTACGGTGTTGGGCGAGCTTGTACAGTATAGTAATGGCCCCTGCATGGTTTTAGGACAGTATTTAGTGTCCGCCTGGCCAGCTACCATCCTCCAGTTAGAAAATCTGTCGCCAAACATCTAATGTATTCCGGCAGCTGTCCTTAAAAGCCAGTTTTCATTCTAGGCCTAGCGTGCTAACATCCTCGACCGCATCATCACTTGCCAAGAGGTGAGATAGTGGTCAAACGTTAGTCTATCACATCGACGTCAATGGTCTATCTGTACCCTTAGTACGAGTTTGCATCGTAAACGCTTTTGACAGATCGCAGATGGTTTTCGACTTATTCTGGCTCCCTGATTGGTCTAAATTTAGTTGTAGTGTAGTAACCACTAGAGGCGCTGTACTGTTTTTCATACAAAATTTGCTCGATATACGATATCGAGTTTGGTATGAAAACTCTTACTAAGGGTACAGATATATATAAAAAAAACGGTTGTCACTAAAGCAGCACGAGGTCCCCTGTTATGTACCAAACCTGTCCCTGAGAAATGTGGGTGGTGTTGCTCTTGCTACCATCCTCGACCGCATCATCACTTGCCAACAGGTGATATAGTGGTCAAACGCTAGTCTTATCAACACCAATATTATAAATGCGAAAATCAGTTTATTTGTTTGTTTAGGTTTTCACGGTCAAACGGCTGGACCGATTTAGCTGAAATTTTGTACAGGGATAGCCAGTACTATGGATTAGGCTATAGGATACTTTTTAACGTGGGAGAAGCCGCAGGACACTAGTATGATATTAAAAAGTGAGGCAAGTTTCTCTCTTCAGAAATTTATAACTTAAATTCCAAGAAAAATATTAGTATGTAGTTACTTTTATTTTTTCAGATACGTGTTTGCAGCGAGACAGCAGCCACGACTCGTGCCGAAAGAACTAGAAGAGACTGTTCTACAGGACATAGCCATCATCGACACTTAGTGGATACAAACAGACATACAGACATATTTATTGTGTACAGTTAATACGGTAGGAAATTCATAATGTAAGTCTTATTTTTCCATGTTGATCAAACATTTTAGAATTTGAAGTAATTGCAAAGAAGTCGTAAGAAATAGTTAAGAATATTAGTCGGCATATATACCTTACGAATCGTACGTACAAAAAAAAACTTTAATTTCCACAGCATTTCACAGTTGCAACGCCAATACACATATTTTCACCATTTTAAGAATATTTTCGCACTTTTAATTCTGAAACAAAATTAAAGAATTTATAATAAAAAACAAAATTAGATATCCTATTTCTCATAAGGACCCTAAAATCTTTAGACTAAGTTGTAGATAAGAAAATATTATGTACCTACCTTATATTATGTATTCCTATACTGAGACTGCTAGTATATAAGATTTACTTTTAAACATTTGTATTTTTTGGTTATTAAACATTTGTAACAATTCTATTTCTCTTGTTTTTCTTATAGTATAGTCAAGTTAAGTTCTTCCAAGTTTTTGTAAGTTCAGGTCATAAAAATGTGTCAAAGTCACATTTCAGGTCAGATGAAGTCATGGTCTAGTCCTAGTCATACCCTCGGTAAAGAACTGAACTGAAGATTTACAGTGAAATTTTGGTGAGAACACAGAGTCTGTGCAAAAAGAGAACCGTCGTGGCGTTACGATGAACTAACGTTCAAGGTAAGGAAGAAAGGAATATACTTATCTAGTAGCACACGATAATGATAAGAGTACTTAGGTACCTATAGATCTTCTACGATAACATGACCCTCCCCTCCAAAATTCAAAAACGTTTGAAAGTATTTGTAAAAGTATTTACAACGCACCACCACGCATGTGTGCGTACTGGTACTGCCGGTTCCGCGACATTGCATACATAATTAAATAACTCCTAATTATGAACGTACATTGTACCAACCAACACTGCAAAAAAAGTTTCTATGAAATTTATAAGCAATACTTTCCGTTTAGTAAGGTTGGCTACAAAGTACGTTCATAATTCGGGTATCAACAATGTAGGGAAGTACCTACTCTTATAACGTAGTACAACATAATTACAACTACATTCAAACTCTTTCGTAAGGATGTGACTACACACATTAAAACAGTAATTTGGAGGTGCAGGCCATGTTATCGTAGAAGATCTCTACCAAGTATCAAACGTTTTTAGTCGTACTAGTAATGACAGCAGTGTTGTCAATACAACAAAAACAGTAAATTAAAACTACTGACTTTTTGCACAGACTTTAGCATGTTTTTCAACATTGTACTATTTCCCAACACTCACACACATTTACCGGCAATTATTCGAAATCACATTCGGATTCAGAAACTGCTTTTACTCCGACTTGGATTTTTGCAATTACCAATGCTCCGCTCGGATACTTTTGATATTTCAATTCGAAAAAATCAGTTATTCTATTTGGAAAGGTTTCCGCGACAAAATAGCTCACGGATTTATCAATACTCAAAATTATTAATTCAGTTTTATTATAAAAACTCACGTTCATTTTAAACTTATAGATTTGAGACGGGAATTTAACGTGACTTACGCGATGTCGATATAGCGATCGACATATGTTTCGGCCTCATCCGGAGGCCTTCTTCAGGATCTTGAGTGCGGGGCGCCGCCGACGCGTTCAGCCTCGCACTGCGAAGATCCTGAAGAAGGCCTCCGGATGAGGCCGAAACATATGTCGATCACTATATCGACATCGCGTAAGTCACGTTAAATTCCCGTCTCAAATCTATAAGTTTATTAATTCACCTTCCGAATTCGGATATGATAGGTTTTCGAATGATTGAGAATCAGGGATTGTAATACTTAAATTTAAAACAACCCCCGATTAATTCATGTCTGTTCATTGAGACCATTCCAATGAGTCCAAACAGGATATATCTGCTTCGAATTGGTGAGGAGTTGAGTATTCTGCTGATTCCAGTAGATCAGAGCCATGCTGAAAGTAGATGTCATAGTGACATCTGTTGGCGACCAGTTGATCAATATAGCCTTTTTGATGGATGTTCTATTTTTAATTTCTGTTTTGTTAGCTTTGTTTTTTATATGTCAAAATTCTAGTTCTGTCTGCAATATACTTTTAAGGGAAAAACAGTGGTTTTTTATTTTCTCATGATAAAAGCTCATCTAGCAGGCTCAAGATATTTTAAGGTAGGAGTTCTCAACATATTTTGGTGTCAGAAGTGGGATATTAATGTAACATGCCCATTACTAGGTCTATAACTAAAGCCTTTAAAGGCCAAAAACCTGTTGCGAGTAGCGCCTTGCAGGGACCATCCTCTTCAATAGCCGACGTCTCTATTTGTCCCACGCCGACTCTCTTAGATGGAACTCTGCCGTGCGCAGCTACTCATGACTCTGTAAGCGTTTCTGTGCCGGAACCTAATATTACCATAGCTGGCGTCCCTATTTCGCCTACGCCAGCTCTAGACGATACCCTACAAGACAAAGTGCCTTTTAAAAGACCGCCGTCTTCCAAGGCTTCTAGCATTAAATCTAACAAGTCTACAAAGGCTCAAAAATTAGCTTTAATAGCTCAACACCATCGACGTCTCGTTGAAAAGGAGAAAGAGGTCGCAGTCTTAGAGCTGGAGGCTGAGATTGCGGCATTGGATGCCGCGGCGTCCGAAAGTACGAGTTCTACTAGAAAATGGTTGGTAGAATGTAATAATAATACTTTCAATATGGAAAATAACCAACGATTCTGTTACAGTGACCCACAACCTGCCCCCGGATGTACTTTACCAGTTTTTGATGGTGACTGTACCCGACAAAATGAGGAAGTCCCGGCCGTGTATAATACACCAGCCGACGTGCATGCGGCCCAGGGTGGCGTTAAAACTACCGCCGCCAACGGTTCGTTTCCTGGTGGCGCCTTCGTACAAGGAAATACTACACATGCATGTCTATTAGGCACTCAACATTCTAGTTTACATAATAATTGTTTCGATAACACAAATAAAACTATTGATTTAGGAACACATAATCCTTTATTACACCTGGCAGAAGTCATCGACAACGCGAGCAGACGGTTACAGGTTAGTGGTAGAAGTACACTTCCTTTTTTTGATGGCCGTGCTTCTGAATGGCTACGTTTCAAGAAAACGTTTACGCGAACAGAAGCTAGTTTTAGCCCTGATGAAAATTTGGCACGACTAGACACTGCGTTGCAGGGCACCGCTAAAGAAGCTGTCTCTGCACTTCTGATGACTGCCGTTCATCCACGGCTTGTGATGAGCTCCTTAGAGACACGGTTTGGTAAGCCACAGTTCATCATCCTTCATGAGCTCTCAATCTTAAGATCACTTCCTAGGTTATCTTTAAACGAATCTGCTCGTGATCTCAACGTTTTTGCATGCCGCATTCGGAATTGTGTGGAGATTATCCGTGAGCTTCGTCAGCCGGAATATTTGGCGTCTCCAGAGCTCACACAAACTATATTAGGTAAGCTCACGCCTTTATTGCGATACAGGTGGGCAGACTATGCGGCATCAAAAGACTCTAGTAAGTTTAAGTTAGAAATCTTGGCAGATTTTTTGGATGCAGAATCAAATAAATTAATCAGATTTAGTTTATATCATTCACATGAAACGAATATAAAAAATCAATTTATTTCCGTTGCCAAGCAACCTGCCAAAGATAAAATATATTACGCTAACCCTTCAAAGTTGTCAAAAACTTGTAGATTTTGTTTGGACGACTCTCACGAAGTCGTTCAATGTAAAAAGTTTTTATCACTATCTATAGATGAACGTTGGCAATGGGCAGTTAAGAACAAAGTATGTTACCGGTGTTTGTCGAAGGGTGGGCATAGGTACAATGTATGTCAAATTAAATGCAAAACGGACGGCTGTAAGTATAATCGTCGTCACAATACATTACTACACAGACCATTGGCAGAAACTCACATGTCCATTGAAGAGCTCGAGGATCAGATAGTTCAACCAAATGAAAAACTCAAATTGAAGAAGGAACCCGTAGTATCAGTGGTATCCCATTGTTCTCAACTAGTAGGACAGAGACCATTGCTCAAGATTGTTCCGGTTACTGTCAGCGGCCCTCAAGGTACCTTAGATACGTTGCGCTTTTAGACGACGGTGCCACCGCATCGTTTATTGATCAGTCTGTAGCAAACTCCATTGGTGCTGAGGGGCCCAAGGAGTCTCTCCAGATTAATTGTATCGGTGGTCTCAGTAAGGAAATGAACGTAAGTTTTGTAAAAATTAAAGTGAAAGGTTATCATAGCACAGATGTTCACGAGATAGTCGTGCGATCAATTTCAAATTTAGCAATTACAAATCAATCGGCCCGTTCAGATTTAGTAAAAAATTGTGAATATCTTAATGATATACGTGATTTTCTGTGTTACGAAAATGCAAAACCTACACTTTTAATAGGAATAGATAATTGGCATCTCTCGTATTCGAAAGCGATGCGATGTGGAACTCCATCGCAACCTGCTGCCGTCTTAACACCATTAGGTTGGGTTTTGTATGGTTCTGCGTCAAACGTATCAAAGTCAATAGACTTTGTCAACCACATCACTGAGGAGACCACAACAGTTGACCGTACGTTGGACCAGCTTATAAAAGAAAATTACAGGTTAGAATCAATTGGAATTCAAAATAAAGACTGCCGTTCCCTAGAAGATGAAAGAGCTCTGAAGTTGTTGGATGAAACCACTCAACGCCTACCTTGTGGTCGTTTTCAGACAGGTTTGTTATGGCGGGACAACATAGATCACATCCCAGACAGTCGTGGCCTTGCTTTGTCACGTTTTAGATCTTTGGAACGCAAGTTGAACAAAGATTTAGAATACGCACAAGATTATAAAAAAAACATACAAGGTATGTTAAGCAACGGTTACGCTGAGGTATGTTCTCATATCCAACCATCACCTACTGGCATAACTTGGTATCTTCCACATTTTGGAGTGGTACATCCCAAGAAGAAAAAACTCCGCGTTGTCCATGATGCTGCTGCTAAATGTGACGAGGTAAGCTTGAACTCTTTACTTTTACCGGGCCCGGATCTGCTTCAGCCTCTTCTGGCAATTTTGATGAGATTTAGGGAGGGACGAGTGGCCCTTTCAGCAGATATTAAGGAGATGTTTCCTCAAGTGAAGATTAGACCGCAAGATAGAGATGCTCAACGATTTTTTTGGCGAGATGGTAAGGAGATATTAGAGTATCGCATGTCTTCGATGATATTTGGCGCAGTATTATCACCCTGCACTGCTTTATATATTAAAAATAAAAATGCTATTGATCACCAAAAGGTGTATCCTCAGGCAGCAGCTGCAATCATAAGCGACACATATATGGATGATTATTTGGGTAGTTGCGATAATGAAACTGAAGCCGCACATTTATGTGCTGACATTGTTGCAATTAATTCGGCTGCCGGTTTTGAGATGAGATCCTGGGTGTCAAATTCTCCCAAAGCCTTGTCCATGATACCACCTAATCTGTGTGGAAAAGATATTACAGAGGTAAGTGTAAGTTCAATCTCTACAGACCAAGTACGAGTACTAGGTGTCACTTGGAATGTTGTGTCCGATTCTCTTTCTTTGCCAAGCAACTCCTTGGTGAATTTACCTCAAAAACTTACTAAACGCATAGTACTCTCAAATCTAATGAAAGTATATGATCCGATTGGTTTTCTCACGCCTATTATCATAAAAGGTCGTGTACTATTTCAAAAGACATGGAAATTAGTAACCTCTTGGGACGAGGCTTTACCCGATAAATTCTCTGTTGAGTGGGTTATATGGTTTCAAAATCTAGAAAAAATGACAAATGTTTCAATTCCACGTTGTTACATTGATTCTTTGGAAAAAGTTGAGTCTATCCAAGCTCATTTCTTCGCGGACGCTAGTGAGCGTTCTTATGCATGCGTAGGATATTGGCGCTTTTCGTTTCTAAGTGGAAATATTAAACTGGCTTTAATCGGTAGTAAAGCCAGAGTTGCTCCTTTGAAACCAACCACAATTCCAAGATTAGAGTTACAGGCAGCTCTTATTGCAGCACGTTTCGCCAGTTATGTAATTGAAGCGCATAAACGTAAGCCAGATAAAATTTATTTCTGGTCAGACTCTCAAACGGTTCTGAAATGGATACACACTGACCCGAGCTTGTTAAAATCTTTTGTTGCTCACAGAGTCTGTGAAATTTGTGAAATCACTAATATTTCTGATTGGAATTATGTGCCGTCATCTCTTAATATCGCAGATGACGCAACACGATTCAAAGATGAATTTACTCCTTCTGCGCGGTGGTTTACTGGGCCACCATTTCTTCTTTTATCTTCAAAAGAGTGGCCCTCTAAACCAAAAACTGATGTTTTACCAGCTCTTGAACTGAAAATGACTCAGGACCTGGTAGGACTAATAGTCACACAATCATATGATTTACCTTCACCGGTAATTACGGAACACCAGCGTTTTAGCACTTGGTTACGTTTTGTTCGTGCTACTGCACGTATCCACCAAGCAGCATCTGTTTTTCGGAATTCCTCTCAAAATTCTAAATTGTCATTACTAGATCGCGATAATGGCTTGTTACCTTTAGACGTTTTTTTTTATTTCATCAGCGGAACGTCACATTTTTTTGCGCGTTCAACTTGATTCATTTATGAATGAGTACATTGCAATTGACACAACACGCCCCGTTTGTAAAGAGAGTAGGTTAAAGAATATTTCGCTTATCGTATGTGAGGATAGGATCCTTAGATTATCAGGCCGCACAAATGCATGATAGTACTTGATGGAAAACACAGAATAGTTCGCTTACTAATCCATTCTTATCACGTGAAATTCAACCATGGAAATAATGAACTTGTTGTAAATGAAATGCGTCAACGTTTTTACGTTCTCGGATTGCGCCCCGCTGTAAGAAGTGTTTCAAGTCAATGTCAACTATGTCGGAATTCTAAAGCGAAACCAACTATACCACCGATTGGTGATTTGCCCGATGTCAGAATGGCTGATCATACTCGTCCTTTTACTTTTGTTGGTGTGGATTATTTTGGGCCATTACATGTCTCAGCTGGTCGTCGCAAAATGAAAAACTGGATAGCCTTGTACACATGTTTAACCGTTCGAGCTGTACACATAGAAATTGTAGAATCGTTGTCATCGGATTCTGCGCTAATGGCTCTTTGTCGTTTCATAGCCCGCCGAGGAAGTCCTACACGCATCTATTCAGACAATGGAACCGCATTTGTTGGCGCCTCCAAGATCCTAGCTGACCTCTACGATTTTTCTGTGAACAGAGGCATACAATGGAAATTTATTTCACCATCTTCGCCTTTTATGGGTGGCTGTTGGGAACGTTTGGTGAGAAGTGTGAAGACTTCGTTAAAGGTCACATTAAAGGATCGAACTCCAAGACTGGAGGTTTTACACACATTGTTACTAGAAGTAGAGGCGATAATTAATTCACGACCTCTAACACACGTGGGAGTTGACGCAGACAGTGAAAAAGCTCTTACCCCTTTTAACTTCCTTATAGGAACTACAAGTAACGATCTGCAACTGCGCGAGTTTTCAGATGTGGACCTAAGCAGACGAGTGGATTGGCGAAAAGCGCAACGTCTAGCGGATCATTTTTGGCAGCGATGGGTCAGAGAGTATCTACCCCTATTGATCCCGAGACAAACCGTATCGCCGCATCAACCAGTGGATATTGGAGATTTGGTGTTGATTGCAGATGGAAATCTTCCGCGCAACCATTGGCCTCTAGGTAGAGTTATTAAGAAATATCCAGGTAGGATAGATAATGTTACTCGAGTTGTTGATGTAGCCACAAAAGGGGGTGTGTTGCGTCGGCCTGTCAGAAAACTGGTTCGCCTTAATGTTTAAATGGTGCTCCACACCGCTCGGGGCCATGTTGGCGACCAGTTGATCAATATAGCCTTTTTGGTGGATGTTCTATTTTTAATTTCTGTTTTGTTAGCTTTGTTTTTTATATGTCAAAATTCTAGTTCTGTCTGCAATATACTTTTAAGGGAAAAACAGTGGTTTTTTATTTTCTCATGATAAAAGCTCATCTAGCAGGCTCAAGATATTTTAAGGTGAGTTCTCAACAACATCATCTAGAAATAAAACCGGCTAAGTCGAGTTGAACTCGTCTACCGAGGCTTCCGTAACATCCAATTAAGCTAGACCTCTAAGTTGTATCTGCGCTCATATAAATCAGAGGTCTACCTTAATTGGCGCACACTATGTATGTATGGGGACACCTTTTAATTTTCTAGGTTTTTTATTTTTGGAAATTTTCCTTTATTTGTGCTGTAAGACCTTGCTTGCTTGTATGATTCTAGGTCAACGGGAAGTACCTTATAGGTTTTCGACCCAAAACCTATAGGGTATCTAAAATATATATCCGGTTTACCTAGAATTGTCAATTTTGGTTATAAGCAAGGTCTTAGAGCACAAGTAAAGGAAACATTCGGAAAAATAAAAAAAGTTGAAAATTAAGGTACATTTTGGTACTAACAGTTTTCGCGAAAATCTAAATTTGCCCATATCTTTTTATTGTGTTGACTCAAGACCTTGATTTTTATACACCCAATAGGGACTATAGACCTCAGTATCAGGTATAAATTTCAACTTGCTAGGTCCCACCCGTTCCTGAGAAAATAAGTGGTGACACACGGACAGACAGACAGACAGACAGAAGGACAAGAAAGTGATCTTATAAGGGTTCCTTTTTACCTTTTGAGGCACGGAACCCTAAAAAGCTCATAAATCTTACAGCTAAATTAATTAAGGCAAAGAAATTAATATTTCTTTACGCCTGTCACTTTTATATGAGCAATGTCTTTGAAAAGCTCGCTACCAAAATGAAAGAGCAGTTACCTACAGGCACAGAATAATGAATAGTACTACTTACTACAGGTGTTAGTAATATCACCACAGATTATATAATAGTTACCGCGTAAATATTACTCCTTTTTGCGAGCAAATGACATAATTTCATTACAAATGCTTGTGATGATTAAAAATTAATTGAACTTAAAGCTACAAGCTGTATTACGAAGGCGTAAAACAAAATATAAATAGCATCTCCGCCTGTAGATACTGTAGTGGTCCACAGCTGGACATCGACACGGTCTCTCAATAAAACAAACAGGTTTTGCTGTTCCGTGGGAACGACATTGATCGAAATTTTCAGCTATACTGTTCCAACCGCGGCCTGCAACTTATCGGAGAAGCGAATGTAATCTAGGTGTGCGAATATCGTGGTTACATCTACTTAGAAGGCGTCCATCGCTGCATTTGTCGAGTCGAAAATTATGGAACTATTTTTTTTAATACTCTGTTACATACAATGTAAGATTTCAACCGCAGTGATTTACTTCTGAACAGTAATTATAGATGGCGCCACAAATGCATAATTGGTTAACATGCAATCCATTAGTTTTGTCGAATCCATAGGACCGTAGCTAAGTTAGCACAGCGCCGGTCATGGTTCGAGTCCCGTCGGTACGATAAAAATTTGGATTATATATAACAAAGTACAGAAAAGTGTAGGTAACACTAAAAAGAAACATAATAAAGGAACTCATTGTCAGATAATTTAAATATACGTAAAGCGATGTGCAGTGACTGGAATAGAAGAGCCGAAGATCGGGCTCAGTGACGCATCTTGGGAGAGGCCTACGTCCAGCAGTGGACTGACACCAGCTGATGATGATGTTAATGATGATTGACTTTTTTCTTAGTAGCTTGGGTAACGTCAAATCAAGAATGAACATGACTAGATAAGCGTGTTACACCTTCGACTGCATCGTCACTCACTATCAGGTGAGATAGTGGTCAAGAGTTTGTCAGTAAGCAATAAAACATTAATTACAAATAGGCACTAATACTTAACATTAAAAAAATTGTCGATGTAATCAATCGCAAAATACTAATAAAGAAAATTGTCATTACATTATTAAAATAAATTACTTAGTTGCCAATTAGCGAAGTCAGTTTATAGTTGCAAACATGCAAACGAAATAATGAATATGTACCCGCTCGATATTAATTACATTACATTCGATGAATATCTTTTCTTTTCATTAACATAATAATAAATTACTATGATATTATCTGTGCAGATGTGTTTAAAAGAATTACATTTTTGTGCAATCATCATCATCAATATATTATTAATAAACTGGCCAAGTGCAAGTCGGACTCGCACTAGCAGGGTTCCGTACCACACTACAGTATTTTATAAGATCGAGCAAAAAATACCACGATCATTTTTTGCCAGCAAAAAATAATAAATAAACATTTTATTTCTTATAACGCCATCTAACGTCTAACAAAGGTGTTAGGGATCGACATTTTAATATAACGCCAACTATGGGATGTTTACCTAACTAAGCCTTCATAGGTGGCGTGAAATGCCGAACAAAACACGTTTCTTGTATGGGGACTCTCTATTATTTTTAACTTTATTCGGTTTTTAGTATTTGTTGTTATAGCGGCAACAGAAATACATCATCTGTGAAAATTTCAACTGTCTAACTATCACGGTTCATGAGATACAGCCTGGTGACAGACGGACAGACAGACAGACAGACGGACAGCGGAGTCTTAGTAATAGGGTCCCGTTTTACCCTTTGGGTACGGAACCCTAAAAATCAATGCCACTTATCGTTGTAATTTCATAAGTCAAGGACGGGCTCACCTATCCAAACCAAATGTTTAGGCTTTGTTCGGACTATTTAGTAGATGGTTTATGTAAAGTTTGCACAAAATCGGTCGAGTCGAGCGGTTCTTCATTTATCACATTTCACGAGGACTCAACGCGGGCAAAGCCGCGGGGCGCAGCTAGTTACCTATGTAAAGAAGCTTCAATTGTTCAGCTATAATTTGCTTCACCATCCGATCGAAGGTCTGCAGAATACAATCTTAAAAGTAAGTACATGAATTTCGTTTAAGATAGAAGATAAGATTTAGGTACCTACATTAACTACATACATTAAACATTTTAGGTGGTTACAGTGTAAGGGTGACCCTCCCTAACCCGTGGTGACCTCCCTCCCCTCCCCTCTTTTTTACTATTTCATGTTAATTACCTGTAGCTTGTATGTATGTTATTACTGGTACCTGTTAGCATGTAACGTGACGTCGCCGACCGGCATCACCGGAAGACCAGCGCTGGTCATTAGACCAACAGTTATGTTGAGGTGAGGCCGATTAGTGACACTTTTGTCAAAGATTTTTACGCATAAATCTTAAGTTTTTTGTATAATTATTTCGTACGTTTTTATAATACCTAGGTGTCATTAATAAACTTTTTCACTTTCACTTTCCTCCCTAGGTTGGTACTGAAATAAAAAAAATGTAGTACTTCCAATGTACTTTACAAACTCTCAATCCATAACACAATGCTATCAATGTCACGTAATGTAAGGTAAAGAGCATACATGCATTATGTTCGTTACATATTTTTCCGATGACCTGTAGGTGTGCTGTAGGCACGGCATAACATCTCCATTTAAAGGCAGGAATGCCATGAATCAGTGTTGACGCCTTTTCTGGCTATTTGGCTCTTGAGTTGTATTCGCGGCAGATTACAATGTTGCTTATTAATAAGTTACGTAGTAAAAGTTGTTATTATACGCAATCGCTATAAGGTGCACTATTCCATACAAATTTGCCCCCGTTGCCTCCATGGAAAAAGCCTCGAGAGCAAAATTTGTTAGAGCAAAAAAAAAGGAAATATTAATCCTTCTAAGATTTGAAGGGTCATATTTCTATTTGCAATTTGTTGATGATGATGATGAAAGTACGAGTCAGACTAACGTCTGACGACTGACGAAAAACAGAAAAAAATAGTAAATACCTAGTACAATACAATACGAGCCCAAATCCGATACCGGTACCATTTCATCTAGATAGTTTCACTCGTTATATCTCGGCTACATCAGTCAGCTCGTAGGTACCATAATATTTTCACCGAACTTAAATAGATAAGATAAGATTCGGTATTGCGACCCCTAGTAAGGTTCGGTATTGCGACCCCTAGTAAGATTCGGTATTGCGACCCCTAGTAAGGTTCGGTATTGCGACCCCTAATAAGGTTCGGTATTGCGACCACTAGTAAGAACCCTAATTTCTGCTCATTTTCAACCGACTTCCAGAAAGAAGGAGGTTCTCAATTCGTCTGTTTTTTTTTGTATGTATGTTACGCGATTACTCCGTCAATTGTGAACCGATTCAAATGATTTTTTTTTAATCGGTAGGGTACATTTCCGCGATGGTCCCATTGTAATTTTATTGAGATCGGATAAGTATCTCCAGAGATATGATGATAAACGTCTCAAACTTGCTACTGAAATTGACTCGCGGGCCGTGGAATCGGTTGTTATAGTTTTTAATCTATCTTAATTTTGATGGATATATTAGGTAGGTATATACGAAGTTAAATAAAAGCTTGTAAAAACAAGAACATGCTGAAGCTCAAAAAACGAACATGAGATGCGTGCGCCCGACCACCATTGTGTCTTATGTCGCGTGCCGCATGACGCGTCGTGTCGCCGTGTCGTGTTGTGTCGCCGGAAGTCGCATGTTCTGCGTTCACCTGAATGTGCTCGGAATATTAAGTAAATTAACCTCATTTGTATATTTAAATTTGTTTCCAAAGAACGGTGAAAAGCGGAAACAGCACATTCAGAAACATTCGAAAACATATTTGGATTCGGAAACTTCCTCTCCTTTAACTCCGATAGTTGCAATCCACAATTGCTCTAATCCATAACTTTGATATTTCAACTCAAAAAAACTCAATGATAGTAATTGGAAAGGTTTCCGCGACCTTGTACCCTTAGTACCAGTTTTCATCGTAAACGTTTTTGACAGATCTCACATAGTTTTCCACTTATTCTGGCTCGGGTTTTCGAATGATTGAGATTCAGGGTGCTGCACTCTGATTCTCAATCATTCGAAAACCCATTCTCAATGCTCCGATCGAAAACTTTTGACATGAAATTCGGAAAGTCTTGTGACTAAATTCGAAAAGTATTCCGCGAGCAAATAGCTGGCGGAATCACATCCGTGATACATTTTTTTGACCTAAAAGTTTTAAAAGGTCTAATAATTAGGACTTTATATTTTATTTGAGACATATTAGAGAAAATACTGAATTGAAACAAGAGATTGATTCGTTTTATTTGCTCATGTTTTTGAGGTTAGGACCTATCTATTTACTATACCTATCAAGAAATGGCGCTGGCGTAGGTTTCACAGTTCACCATACATCCTGCATCGCGCAAACGATATTTGCCGTAATGTTAGAAGCATTGCATATACTATATTACATATACATATGTGAAATTCTTAAAATTGTAATTAATTTCTTAATATTTAGCATTTATAATATTATTATATACCTACCTACTTATTAAATGGGATATTTACAATTTTGTGTAAATTGTACCCATTTGCACAATTTATTAATAAGTAAGTAGGTACCTACTTACTTACTAATAAATTGTAAAGCCTCCTTCACAATTTATTAGTAAGTAGGTAGGTACCTAATAGGTGGCAAATAATAGAAAAGTATTCAAGAAGTACTTTTACTGTAATACTTAAAGTAACAAACTGATTGGTCTAAATTTACTGAAGTGCGAAAACCACTAGAGGCGCTGTACTGTTTGCATACAAAATTTGTTTGATACACGTTATCGAGTTTGGTATAAAAACTCGTACTAACTAAAGGTAAGTACAGGCTCACGGAATAATAAATATTCGGAATGCAAAATGACGCTTCCGAATTCTAATGTATCCGATTAAAATGAGATTAAACTATGCTGAAATGCCTTTGTGATTATAATGCAGCTTTTCGCTAGCAAATTATGCTAAATTCTATAATTTTTTTAACGGTATGTCTTGCTAGTCTGCCTGGTGGTATGTCCTTTATTATTATTTTTTTTTAAAGCTTACGAGCAATGTGGGTTGCACATTACCAGTATTCTTGTTAACCCCTCCAACTAAGCTAAATATGCTTGTGTCTGGAGTGGGTTCACGTCAATAGTGTAATGGGTGGGGATCGAACTCACGACCTCTCGATCGCCAGTCCGACACCTTTATCCATTGGGCTATTGCCGCTTAATTCGCTGCCGCTATTCATTGTAAAATAGATTTTTAAACCAGTTTGAAGGGGAAAATGTCCAGTGCAATTACAGAGCATGTGAGACTACATCCAATAGTTGCAAGGTAACGGGCGTAGTGCAGTGACGCGCAAAATTTTGTTACCTTAAAGTTTTGCGTGCCAGTGCCCGTATATGGTTCCGTTACCTCATGCAATACACATTAGCAAACGAGGATTTGTAACCAATTGAAAAATAAGATCGTTTAAAAAACTAAAAGAACCGACTTCAAATGCCGCGCTAGTAATTTTCAGTACCAAGCTTGAGGTGTTTAACTACATTACTCTGGAGATACTAGTCCGATCTTCATAACTCCATTCAAACAAAAAAGAATCATCACATTCGGTTTAAAAACGACGAAGTTATCCGCGAACAAACATAAAAATTAAAAATATACATATATACGGACGTATTGAGTAACTTCCTTTTTTGGAAGTCGGTTAAACAAAAAATGTTCTATAGACTTACTTCGAAACACACATATATTAATAATTAATCATATTTCTGTGTTTCGACAGAACTTGGTGTCCTGGGGCCTTATTCAGTATGACTAATGAGATAACGCGTTCCTTAACGCGCCACGTCACGTTATTGAAAAATTGTATTCTGTATGCCACACGATAGGTAAAATATACAAAACGCGCGCGTTACACGTCCTCATATTTCACGATTATTTTGACAGCTCAAAACGCGCTCATAACCTTACCCTACCACGTTTTAAGTGGCATAGAGAATACCATAACGCGGAGATAACGTAACACGGCACGGTAAGACTTTAAAATGGTCATACTGAATAAGGCCCCAGTTAGATCTCACTTATTTTATTTATTAGGGAAGGTACTTATCTTGCCGCCAAAAAGGAGGATGTTTTCAATTCGTCTTTATTTATTTATTATTCGCTACAGCTTCGCCAAATTATGAACAGATTTGAATGTTTTTTTTTCATTGATAAGATTCATCTTCAGAGTGGTTCCATTTATAAAAATCTTATCAAGATCTGATAAGTATCTCCAGAGATATGGCGTTGAACATCTCAAACTTGCTATATTGAACTTGCTACATATATTGAATCTGAACCCCGTGACACGCGAAGTCGGTTTTCTGATTTTAAAATTATCTTTATTATTCCGGTTATGAACTTTACTTTCATTCACATTTATGTTTCATAAATGTACCCCACATAACATTTTCTCGAGATGCAATTGAAATATTCAGAGTTAAGCAGCGAAACATTCTTCCACTGCTGGACACAGGCCTCACATATGGCGTGCTACTGAGCTCGATCTTCAGCTCTTTGTTTCCAACTACTGCCAGCCAGCTTGCGCATATCATTACTTCTATCATCATTCAAATATATACTAAATTGGAATGGACTAACCCATTCAGAAACGGTTGCTTTTTAACCGACTTCAAAAAAAGGAGGAGGTTTCTCAAATCGACCGTATAATTTTTTTTTAATGTTTGTTCGCGGATATGTTCGTCGTTTATGAACTGATTTTGATTATTCTTTTTTTGTTCGAAAGGAGATATCCCAAGTGTGGTACCATGGTAATTTTATCGAGGTTTGATAAGTACCTCCAGAGATATTGAGATAAACCTCAAAAATTAGTACTGAAAATGAATAGCGCGGCATTGAAGTCGGTTCTTTTTTAGTTTTTAAACGATATTATTATTAAGTATCTTGTTTGATATGATGAGGCCTTATGAAATGTATGTATAATTTACGAAATAAATAATTTAATTAATTTAATTAATTACTATTACCGAACGTTACTATTTCCCAAACAAAAGGCATTGTATTCCTCTCTACGACGTAGCTAGGTCTGACTGAAGTCCTTGTACCGTGCCCTAGCCTGCGTGATTCAGACAGACATATCGATTTGTTGTTATTAGAATTAGTCCTTCAGCCACGCGACGGGGTTTCCCAGCCTTGCCGCACTTTAGGGAAATTTTGTACACAATTACCTAAGTGTAATTAGTAAGTACATATGGCGGTGATTATATCCAGTCTAATATAATAAAAACGTTTGTACCTACCTAACTCTGTCGCTCTGTCTGTTACCTTATCACGCCTAAACGGACGATCCCATCTTCCTTAAATATACCAAGGAGATACTTTATACAAAGCATGAGGATGAACATAGGCTACTAATTTTTTGGTGTACTTACATACGTGAACGAAGTAGCAGGTATATAAATGTAAGACTAGGTGTACCTGCTGTACCTTCATGGTACACGGTATTAGCACAATAAATAGTACAAGTGGTATTAGGTATTTATCTGCAAAATATCAATCAAATCGCAGTAATTTAGTAATTCAGATGGATTTCGTCACAAAATAAGTATATTTAACTGACTTCACAAAACAGGAGGAGGTTCTCAATTCGTCAGTTTTTTTATTTTTTTTTTATGTATTACTGCACCGATTACTCGAAGATGCCTGAACCGATTTGTAAAATTCTTTTTTGCTTCAAACAAAGGCTATCATTTCCAGGTGATCCCATTTAAATTTAAACGAAATCGGCCGAGCCTTTTTTAATATATCAACATTTGTATTACGATGCATTTACTTATCTCGACGACATACTACTAACTACTGACACAGATTATGTAATAGTTACTGCGTCTACTAGCTACTTCGACTAGCGCGACGTTTGAAGTCGGTTCTTTTAGTTTTTTAAACGATCTTAATATATTTGTTAACAATGTCTTCTTTGGTAGTGTTATTAGGCAGCGACGAGCACCAAAGCATACCGCTTTAGTAATTTGATTTCAATATGACCAATATTTTCGTGGAGCCCTTACAAAAGCTTTGCCGAGCCCTAGGGCTCCGTGGAGCACACTTCGAGCATAGCAGATATAGACAGTCAAGTGGCCCATATTAAAACATAGAATATAATTTTCATTAACCCTTCTCACCCCTAACGGCTCTAACACTCTTAACCGTAATCACCGACACTTTATTTCATTTTCACACCGGAACTGCGGAGTAAGAGACTATCTCTCTCACTTGACTTCACTCGCACAGATGGCTGATAGCCATGGATTGTGGTCTACACGGGATGAGGGGTCAATACCGATGTGGGTTGACAAGAATTTTATCTTAATATCATAAACGATGTGATAAAAACAATGTAATTTTTTTATAGCATAAGGTATCGTAGCATGTGGAAAGAAGTAGTCTCTGCCTACGCCAACGGGAAAAAGGCGTGATTGTATGTATGTATGTATGTATAAGGTAAGAGGACAAGCACGTCGCTCGCCTGATGGTAAACGATGACGACTGCCTATTACAGCGGTAATAATATGAGTAATATAATTATAATATTCATAAGAACAAATTAACATTAAAATAAAACTAAAATAATAATTATGACTAATAATTTTAAAATATAAACTACAAATAAAAAACAGAATTTTAACTGCTTTCTGTAAGTATAGTACTCAAAAAGCTGGCGACATTAAATACTAACTAATTGATTTTTTTCCCAAATAAATTAGGGACCATCGGGTGTCATCAAGTTTTTTTATTTGCTTGTTAATAGAACACGACTTCAAATGCCGCGCTAGTAATTTTCAGTACCAAGCTTGAGGTGTTTAACTACATTACTCTGGAGATACTAGTCCGATCTTCATAACTCCATTCAAACAAAAAATAATCTTCACAATCGGTTTAAAAACGACGAAGTTATCCGCGAACAAACATAAAAATTAAAAATATATATATATATACGGACGTATTGAGTAACTTCCTTTTTTGGAAGTCGGTTAAACAAAAAATGTTCTATAGACTTACTTCGAAACACACATATATTAATAATTAATCATATTTCTGTGTTTCGACAGAACTTGGTGTCCAGTTAGATCTCACTTATATTATTTATTAGGGAAGGTACTTATCTTGCCGCCAAAAAGGAGGATGTTTTCAATTCGTCTTTATTTATTTATTATTCGTTACTGCTTCGCCAAATTATGAACAGATTTGAATGTTTTTTTTTCATTGATAAGATTCATCTTCAGAGTGGTTCCATTTATAAAAATCTTATCAAGATCTGGTAAGTATCTCCAGAGATATGGCGTTGAACATCTCAAACTTGCTATATTGAACTTGCTACATATATTGAATCTGAACCGCGTGCCACGCGAAGTCGGTTTTCTGATTTTAAAATTATCTTTATTATTCCGGTTATGAACTTTACTTTCATTCACATTTATGTTTCATAAGGGGTGCATTACATTTTATCGATATGCAATTGAAATATTCAGAGTTAAGCAGCGAAACATTCTTCCACTGCTGGACACAGGCCTCACATATGGCGTGCTACTGAGTTCGATCTTCAGCTCTTTGTTTCCAACTACTGCCAGCCAGCTTGCGCATATCATTACTTCTATCATTATTCAAATATATACTAAATTGGAATGGACTAACCCATTCAGAAACGGTTGCTTTTTAACCGACTTCAAAAAAAGGAGGAGGTTTCTCAAATCGACCGTATAATTTTTTTTAATTTTTTTTTTAATGTTTGTTCGCGGATAAGTTCGTCGTTTATGAACCGATTTTGATTATTCTTTTTTTGTTCGAAAGGAGATATCCCAAGTGTGGTACCATGGTAATTTTATCGAGGTTTGATAAGTACCTCCAGAGATATTTATCTCAATATCTCATACCTCAAAAATTAGTACTGAAAATGAATAGCGCGGCATTGAAGTCGGTTCTTTTTTAGTTTTTAAACGATATTATTATTAAGTATCTTGTTTGATGGATGAGGCCTTAAATGCTGAAATGTATGTATAATTTACGAAATAAATAATTTAATTAATTTAATTAATAACTATTACCGAACGTTACTATTTCCCAAACAAAAGGCATTGTATTCCTCTCTACGACGTAGCTAGGTCTGACTGAAGTCCTTGTACCGTGCCTTAGCCTGCGTGATTCAGACAGACATATCGATTTGTTGTTATTAGAATTAGTCCTTCAGCCACGCGACGGGGTTTCCCAGCCTTGCCGCACTTTAGGGAAATTTTGTACACAATTACCTAAGTGTAATTAGTAAGTACATATGGCGGTGATTATATCCAGTCTAATATAATAAAAACGTTTGTACCTACCTAACTCTGTCGCTCTGTCTGTTTGTTACCTAATCACGCCTAAACGGACGATCCCATCTTCCTTAAATATACCAAGGAGATACTTTATACAAAGCATGAGGACGAACATATGCTACTAATTTTTTGGTGTACTTACATAGTCAAAGTCAAAGTCAAAGCATTTATTCAGTATATGGGCAAATTAAAAATTAGCACTTACACACGTCAAATAACATTAAATAGATCATATTCAACAAAAAATATAGATATAACAGAAACATAACGCTTTGAATTTACAAAAAAAAAACAAAGGTATTGAGCCATTCAGCTTTCATCTAGACGTCGAACGTCACACTTAAAACACATGTTTAATTCCCCTTATTAATGTAGGGTTGCCAACCGTACCATTACGTGCACCCGCAACCCAGTGCATGTTCATACGTGAACGAAGTAGCAGGTATTTAAATGTAAGACTAGGTGTACCTGCTGTACCATCATGGTACACGGTATTAGCACAATAAATAATAGTTTAAGTAGTATTAGGTATTTATCTGCAAAATATCAATCAAATCGCAGTAATTTAGTAATTCAGATGGATTTCGTCACAAAATAAGTATATTTAACTGACTTCACAAAACAGGAGGAGGTTCTCAATTCGTCAGTTTTTTTATTTTTTTTTATGTATTACTGCACTGATTACTCGAAGATGCCTGAACCGATTTGAAAAATTCTTTTTTGCTTCAAACAAAGGGTATCATTTTCAGGTGACCCCATTTAAATTTAAACTAAATCGGCCGAGCCTTTTTTAATATATCAACATTTGTATTACGATGCGTTTACTTATCTCGACGACATACTGCTAACTACTGACACAGATTATATAATAGTTACTACGTCTACTAGCTACTTCGACTAGCTCGACGTTTGAAGTCGGTTCTTTTAGTTTTTTAAACGATCTTAATATATTTGTTAAAAATGTCTTCTTTGGTAGTGTTATTAGGCAGCGACGAGCACCTAAGTATACCACTTTAGTAATTTGATTTCAATATGTTCAATATTTTCGTGGAGCCCTTACAAAAGCTTTGCCGAGCCCTAGGGCTCCGTGGAGCACACTTCGAGCATAGCAGATATAGACAGTCAAGTGGCCCATATTAAAACATAGAATATAATTTTCATTAACCCTTCTCACCCCTAACGGCTCTAACACTCTTAACCGTAATCACCGACACTTTATTTCATTTTCACACCGGAACTGCGGAGTAAGAGACTATCTCTCTCACTTGACTTCACTCGCACAGATGGCTGATAGCCATGGATTGTGGTCTACACGGGATGAGGGGTCAATACCGATGTGGGTTGACAAGAATTTTATCTTAATATCATAAACGATGTGATAAAAACAATGTAATTTTTTTATAGCATAAGGTATCGTAGCATGTGGAAAGAAGTAGTCTCTGCCTACCCCAACGGGAAAAAGGCGTGATTGTATGTATGTATAAGGTAAGAGGACAAGCACGTCGCTCGCCTGATGGTAAACGATGACGACTGCCTATTACAGCGGTAATAATATGAGTAATATAATTATAATATTCATAAGAACAAATTAACATTAAAATAAAACTAAAATAATAATTATGACTAATATTTTTAAAATATAAACTACAAATAAAAAACAGAATTTTAATTGCTTTCTGTTAGTATAGTACTCAAAAAGCTGGCGACATTAACTACTAACGAATTGATTTTTTTTCCCAAATAAATTAGGGACCATCGGGTGTCATCAAGTTTTTTTATTTGCTTGTTAATAGAACAATCAATATTCCTGACACCTAGATGTTGAGTTTCAGTTTCACATTCCCTGTAATTCACTGGACACTTTCCCCTTCAAAACCGCAAAACTTTTCTCTTTTATATACCTAACTTACAATGTCCTGGTAGCAAGCAAACATCAAGTTACTTTACCAAGAGCATCGATATTTCAAGTCAAGATCCTATTCTACCAACTAACATCCCACTGGCTCTCCCCGCGATATCTCGACATCACACAACATTCTAGCCAAATTTTTTTATCATCCCCCAAACGACCCTTGGCGCATGCGCGGGTTTCCTACACCTCAGTCAGCTGTCAAGCGCGGGGGGTCGAACGTCGAACGCGTCTTATTTGAGGTTATAATAATATCATACGTTCGAATTTAGAATCGTTTTTTTTTTCTAGCAAAAAGTGGCCTATCTATTCCCCGATATTTAGTTTTTTGCAGTTGTTTTTGCTGGTTTTTGACGCATTGCGGATAAGTTGCAGTATTGAGAAGCGGTGTGATATTTTGTGATAGACAGTGTATTGGAAATAGACTGATTTGGAGCGATATGCACTAGTTATTTGTGGTAAGTTTTAGAATAAAAATCAATTTTTTACATCTAATTAATTAAGTGACTGACTTTATTTGTGTTCTTACATTGCCTTTGTGGAGGGAGGTTTTGCGTAGGTAATAAATTTTCTTTGTCGCCTGTCTGGTTTTGTAGACGGTCTTATGACAATGGGATAGAGTCTAATATCAAATTTTTTTAATGGCTATGTATTTACGTAGGCAGCCGGTCGTTGTGTAGAGTTTTCGTAGAACGTGCTACGGGAATTCGGCGTGAACAGAAATTTGGCTAGGAGATACTTTTTTTTTAAATTATATATCTATTCTTTTAAAAATATGTATTTAAAATAATCTAATAGATAACACAGTGACGAGAAAAGAAGGACAATTACCCGATGGTAAGTAGAGAGGCATAATTACAATCCCCATTCTAGAATCTCCATATAGAATATTTAGAATCCCCATGCCCATGTTGCGGTGTACGAATAGTGCAGTTTCGACACATGAGTAAACATTTACTCATGTGATTTCTTTAGGGCTTATATTATTCAAGGTCGTTTCTATGTGTATTATCATTATTTTACACAAAAATAGGTTAAATATGTTCATGTTATAAACGTAGGCAAAACAGACTTTAAACGTTAAGTAATTCTGTAAAGCTACGATAAACACTCTTTTGCGCTTCCGTAGTCGGTTAAGGCAAGCTAATATAATACTACCCGCGTAGAGAATTAAAGAGATTTAAATATCCAGCAAAATGTAGGAATCGTAATAAATGGAGGGTTCTTGATAATCCTCTTTGAGTTATGATATGACTTCTGCTCTATAGTCTGTAGGTACATATATTTCTCATTTAAACTTGATAAGGTAAAGTTTAAATTTAGATGTGGTGTAGTGGGAGAATGGTCAGCTTTGTAGCCAGGGGTACCGAGTTCAATCCCCGCCGTGCACCAATGGATTCTTCTATCAAAAAATGTATGTGCGCTTTTCACATTGGCCCTCTGGTGAAGGAAAAACATCGTTAAGAAACCCCCAAATCCGCATGGTGGTAGGACACTATCTAGTGTCCGCCTGACACTAGATACCATCTTCGACCGCATTATCACTTACCAACAGGTGATATAGTTGTCAAACTATAATATAAAAAAAAGATGGCAGTAGGATTGAATTTGGTGTACCTATAACTTATTTATTCTGTGCTATAACTTAGATCTATTATTGAATGTACAATCACTATAAGTCTTCTGCGCTTGTTGTCCCAATTTATGTGTGGTCAGTACAAATGTTAATTTTTCTTCCACCTGCCACTGGTGTTTTAAATCATCTGCACCTTAAAATATTTTCAACCGACTACAAAAAAAGAGGAGGTTCTCAATTCGATTTTTTAAAAGTTTGTTACCTCTGAACTCCGTCTTTTATTAACTGATTTAGAAAATGATTGTATTGTTTTAAAGAGTATACTTTTATTACTATTTCCAGTTCTTTCATCTAGGCACTATCTTACCTTTTGGTATGTGATGATGCGGTAGTTGCTTGTATCACATTAAGCCTAGAATGGGAACTGGCTCTCAAGCATGCCGGTACTTATTAGTGGCGACCACAGAGTAGCGAAAGATTATGCAACTTTAGGATGGTAGCTGGCCAGGTGGACACTATAATACAGTCTAGTGTCCACCTGGCCTCGTAGGACTATGTCTAGTGACTAGATAGTGTCCTACCACCATGCAGTACGGGTATGTTATACAAGGCAATGTTAACCTCGATCTCTGCTTCAACACAATGTCAAGGATCCATGTATGTATGTGTAGGAACTCTCCTCGGATCGATGCTTTTGTACTTATTGTTTTTGTGTTTTGAGTACAAGGCTGCACTATTTACTATACCTATATGTGTATACTATATACACATAGCTACGTCAATGAATCCTGTAATTATTATACTGCGCTTATTGAGTAATCCGCCACAGACTTCTAATTAGTTACCTTTAGATCTTAGATCTATGGTTTCGTCTCGGCACAATTTGTATTTTGTTTGAAACAAGTAACAAAATTTTGAGGGCCCGGTGGCGTAATCGGGAGAACGGTCGGCTTTGATGCCGTGGTACAGAGTTCAAACCGCCGTGCACCAATGGATTTTTCTATCGAAAAATTTCTGTGCGCTTCTCACAGTGGCCCTCCGGTGAAGGAAAACATCGTTAAGAAACCAACAACCCCCGCATGGTGGTAGGACACTATCTAGTGTCCGCCTGGCCAGCTACCACCCTCAAGTTAGAAAATCTGTCACCAAACATCTAATGTGTTCCGGCAGCTATCCTTGAGAGCCAGTTCCCATTCTAGGCCTAGCGTGCTTACCATCTTCGACCGGATCATCACTTACCAACAGGTGAGATAGTTGTCAAAACGCTAGCCTATAAGATATAAAAAAAATAATTAAAATTTTGATTAACTACCCACGACAGCATCCTTTACAAAGTTAACGTCATAACATCTATTTAAGAACCACCACTGATTAATTACGAATCGTTTAAAGAAAAAATCGAACTAGTATTTATGGAGAAAAATGGCAACATGGATTTGCACAAACAATGTTTGCTGCAGCGCCACCTGGTGAGTTGTCACCGTAACACTTATCTAAGAACAAGCACCAATCAAACACGCACCCATAAGTGAAAACTGCATAAAAATCGGACTAGTCGTTTTGGAGAAAAATGTAAACATGGATTTGCACACACAAACAAACATCCTCTCACCCCAAACGCATATACCGCCTCCGTTCCGTCGTGGGTAATAAAAAGTCAAGACACAAGTAGGCGCTGTATCTGGTTTTACCCGAGTGCGGAGTGCGAGTTTATTTAGATTTATTTACTTGTCGTTGACGTTAAAGAAAACGCAGATTTGTATGGTAATAACAATGTCACCTCTTATGCACACTAGATGGTGCTTTTTAACACAAATCTTTTCTTCAGCTTCAGACGTAACATCGATGTAATATGAGGAGCATATTACATCGATGTTACGTCTGACTTGCTACCAAAAAGTAGCTTACTAACATCAAGGAGAAAATCTACCGATATAACCTTACGGTGTTTCGGCAGCACACAGCCCTTGAGAGTCAAAATTATTCTAGGCCTACCGTATTCATCATCTTCTACCACATCATCGCTTAACACCAGGCGAAATAGTGGTGAAATGTTAGCCATACTGAAATGAAAAAATCTTAGTTTACAATAACGTCACAGTAATATGTATAATCTATAAATGTGGTGAGGTACTCGTATACCTAGATCTTCTACGATAACACGGCCCGCCCCTCCAATTTACTGTTTTAACCTTCGAGCATTTACCAAAGGAGATGTTAACGCAGGGCGTACCCCGTACTGCTGGCCATATAGCCATTTTTGGCCATATGAGCGTGCGTAAGTACGCTGTATTTTTAATACTGTGTGCGTGTTACAAGCTAGTGTGCGGGATCGTTAAAGTGAGTGATTTATGTGTGTGCAATGCGTGTTTACATCGTCCCCCGTAAGTATCGGCAGAAAAAAATGTTTGCGGATTACAACGCTAACATCTCCATTGGTAAATGCTCGAAGGTTTTAATGTGTGTAGTCGCATCCTTACGAAAGAGTTTGTATGTAGTTGTAATTATGTTGTACTACGTTATAAGTGTAGGCACTTCCCTACATTGTTGACCCGAATTATGAACGTACTTTGTAGCCAACCTAACTTAACGGAAAGTATTGCTTATAAATTTCATAGAAACTTTTTTTGCAGTGTTGGTTGGTACAAAGTACGTTCATAATTAGGAGTTATTTAATTATGTATGCAATGTCGCGGAACCGGCAGTACCAGTACGCACACATGCGTGGTGGTGCGTTGTAAATACTTTCACAAATACTTTCAAACGTCTTTGAATTTTGGAGGGGAGGGTCATGTTATCGTAGAAGATCTCTACTTTTATTGAGATTTTTACTTTATTCTACTCAATTGTACCGTTATTGAATAGATTCTTTTTTATTATGCGAAAATGAGTATCGCTTGACCACAATCTCACCTGATGTTAAGTGACGATGCGGTCGATGATGTAGCGCGCTTACCCAAAAGATACCTATTCACTCGCGACTTGAAGACCTCTATGTTGTATCTAATCGGAAACATTGACTCGGGCAGGGAATTCGATTCCTTGGCAGTACTTATGACGTATGATGAAAGAAGAAGCGGATCGCTTTGTACGCGTACGACCACTATCTCACCTGTTGGTAAGTGATGATGCGGTCGAAGATGGTAAGCACGCTAGGCCTAGAATGGGAACTGGCTCTCAAGGATAGCTGCCGGAACACATTAGATGTATGATGACAGATTTTTCTAACTTGAGGGTGGTAGCTGGCCAGGCGGACACTAGATACTGTCCTACCACCATGCGGGGGTTGTTGGTTTCTTAACGATGTTTTCCTTCACCGGAGGGCCACTGTGAGAAGCGCACATAAATTTTTCTATAGAAAAATCCATTGATGCACGGCGGTTTGAACTCGGTACCACGGCATCAAAGCTGACCGTTCTCCCGATTACGCCACCGGGCCCTCAAGTAATAATAATAATTAGATACACTCTCAATAAATGTAGGTACTCAGAAACGGGTCATAAGTAAACCAAGCTAAAGCTAGGTACTCATACTAACTAGGTACTCTGATTAATATACTAGAAAATTACTATTACTACTACTCTCTATTCCCTGTGCTGCTCCCATACTCGGGTTTGTTTTTCAAGTATTTTTTGTAGTTTTTTAATTCGTACTGCGGGTGTGATAGCACGTTCTGACTAAACAAAGGTTCAGGAATAGTGTTCCGTGAAGAGATATAGGAACCGTTCAAACTTTGCAGAAGGTAGGTACAGTTATTTTTTAATATTGTTAGTCGGAATATTATTAGTCCGTCTCGCGTGTCCAATACAATTGTAAAAATACTTACATTACATATTTAAAGTTTTATTCACCATGAAAACTTTAAACTTACACTTATTATTTATGATCTTACAAAACGAAAAACCGACTTCACATGCCGCAATAGTCAAATTAGCCAGTAGTCAGTATCATGTCATCAAGGTATATAGATTCGTCGATTTTGAGTTTAAGATGTTTATCTCCATATCTCCGGAGATAATTATTAGATCTCGACCAAACGGGAGGCGAGTGAGAGATTATCTCTCAAACAAAAAAAGATTTTTTTAAATCGGTTAAGATTTGATGGAGTTCTGAAGTAACAAACATAGGAAAAAAACAGTCGAATTGAGAACCTCCTCCTATTTTGTGAAGTCGGTTAAAAAGCATTACATTATTTTTATACGGGTCCCTCTGTCTCATTCCCTATTCACCCCTGTCGTCTGCCAGGTAGTACGGGCCTCCCACCGTTGATTTAACCTTTACCTACTGTTACCTAATCTGTGCACCACTGTGCCCCCACAATGGGTGATATTTCATGGTTAGTATCGGGGCATACACCATCTAATACGATTTTTTGTTTACTTTTTTATGAAAAAATACCCTGAGAAATGAGCTGAGAACTATTTTAAATGGTCCAGTTTATTCCGTTCGTAACACGTTCGTAATCAAATTTGTTCAGGCGTTATTTTTATAAATGCTTTGAAGGTTTGCATTTTATGATATTTAAATCTTATATTACATACTAATTAATTTATTATTTCTATTATATGTAAATTCAGAATTATGCATGTTAATGATCTAAAGAGTTGACATACTTTTACTAATATGCAACAAACAATATTTAGCTACAAAATGCCAAAAGAATGATTGCGACCTTGCCAGGATTCGAACCTGGAATCTTCTGATCCGTAGTCAGACGCGTTATCCGTTGCGCCACAAGGCCTGTGATAGAAATGCCGAAAATGAACTATACTAAACGTTAATTACCGACAATATCTTATTTTTATTCTAATCTATTCAAAGAAGTTAGTTACATATGTAACCTTCCTCAGTTCTGTTTGTAAACATCTTAGCATTGTCCGAATAAAATAGATAGAGGGCGCTACTAGTAATTAAATTCGTTAAATATAGGTAAATTACGTGTCTGTATATAATTAAATAATATATTCTTAGTTTAAATCATTTGTAATTTTTTTAGGTGTGCACATACCTAAAATGTTAGGGTGTACCTACTATATATATACTTACTTAGTTGGGTAGCACGTAGTAATCTTTTTATGTTATTCGTGATGTTTATATTTACTTTATACTAAAATGATACGAATGCGGACTTAAACAAAACAACCTTAATATAAGGCTAAATAAACAGACGCGCTGTAAAAAAATGTGTCGTTCTGAAAACACTCGTCATTATGTACAATAGCGGTCACCAGGGGGCGCTAGTAGTCGCATCACGCGATACGGCTACGTGTTTCTAGGAAAAGTTGTTTACAATTTAATTGTGGAGAACGACAATTGCCGATTAGATTTTAATTAGAAAATCGTGTATACATCAAAATGGATGTAATAATTCGTAAATACACTACTTTCTACGTATCTACTTTATATGTTATGGATCATTTTTCCTGTAGGGTTATTCTCAATCGTTCGAAAGCAAATTCGTATTCGAAAACTGCCTTTACTTCGACTTGGATTGGATCTGTGCAATTTACCATCACGGTAATATATTACCGTGTCACAATGCTCCGATCGGTCACTTTTGATATTGCAATACAAGAAAAGCAGTGATTCTAATTGAGAAGGTTTCCGCGCCAGAAGAGCTCACAGATTTATCTATATTCAAAATTTAAAATGAAGCTTCCGTATCTGAATTGGTTTTCGAATGATTGAGAATCAAAGAATTGAGAAACCTATAACCAGCGAGCATGTATGAAGGCGCTTGTGAAAGTGGAAGAAACGAAAGACGTGTGTCAGGATCGTAGCATGTGGAAAGAAGTAAGTAGTCTCTGCCTACCTCAACGACATGGGTTAGTTAGGGTGTCCTACCCCAGGTAGGCCTACCCCAACGGGAAAAAGGCGTGATTTTATTAACCGACTTCAAAAACAGGAGGAGGTTTCTCAATTCGACCGTATATATATTTTTTTAAATGTTTTTTCGCGGATAACTTCGTCGTTTATGAACCGATTTTGATTATTCTTTTTGTTCAAAAGGAGATATCCCAAGTGTGGTACCATGGTAATTTTATCGAGGTCTGATAAGTATCTCCAGAGATATTGAGATAAACATCTCAAAAATGGTACTGAAAATGAATAGCGCGGCATTGAAGTCGGTTCTTTTTTTGTTTTTAAACGATATTATGTATGTATGAGAATCAGGGGCTTATTACTACTGAGAGATGTTGTTTCTTAATTTCAATAAAAAGGAGCAATACTTTTATTTAACGCAATCTACTGTCTATCGGACTACACATTAATAAAACTATAAACATATTTTTTTAAATATCTTATAGGCTAGCGTTTGATCACTATCTCACCTGTAGGTAAGTGATGATAATAAATAATAATTAAAAAAAAGAAAATCTTCAACGCTTGGTGACATGAATAAATAAATAATGTTACGCAATAAATATTGTATTTGAATGAACTTTATCTCTTACCGATCTTTTTGATTCGGCACTGTAGCACATAATAAATAATAGAACTTACAAACTTTAAGCAATACAGCACAGTAAAAATGACTTTAAAATAAAACTTTTATTATATCGCTTTAATTTGTTTCGTCCATCTATCGCGTGTCACTGACATTAATGTCGCATTTACTTCCGGTGCTGATTGGTGGATATGATGTTAGACATTCAGGTCTAGCTGTGATTGGCGGACGCTTCCGCAGCCATATTTGTATACATACTAATGTGTCATGTCAACTGCTGTCATAGTAGCTAGCTACCATAGCTACACATAAACAAAAAGTTTCCCTTGCATCGTGGTTTCATAAAACCACACCACACTTTTTTTTTTAATAATAAGGGTCATTTTCTGCTCCCCTAACAAACGATTCAATTAAAATTCCACAGTGAAATATCCCGCATATTCTCGGCACTACAAATTGACCCTCGTTCTTCTAAAGGCCCCTACACACTTCATTTAAGCCCACTTTATCCCTAACTTGCATTCACAACTTGCACTTCCGGTCAACTTAGGACCCTTTATTGATTTAGTGATGCGACGCTTACGTCAAAGAGTTTATCGATTTTCGAGAAATTTTATCGATAGTCAGGCCTTGACAGTGAATTGAAATATTACTCATATCGATTAATGATAAGCGTGGTTGTAGAAAATAATTGTGTACATAGATTACCTAATAGTTATTATATAAATGTAGTCGATTTTTTTGTACTCTGTATTTTATCATAATAGATAAGGTAATGGCACGCCCCGCCGCGTGGTTTATTATCTAAATAAAACCTAAGACTAATAAATTATAACAAATTGTTTTATTATTTCGCGGATTTTATCTGCCAAAGACTTTCGCCGTACATTTTCTTTTCGGTGGCATTATTAAATTGTTAACGGAATTATCTTATGTTTAAATATTATTTAGAGATAATTTAGATACTCAATTGTTTCTTCTCACATGTTAACATTTCCTCGACCACATCATCGCTCATCACCAGGCAAGATAGTGGTCTTGCTCATTGGATATGAAAAATACTCTTATTGTTTTTTTCGTTAAAAACGTCGACACAATTTCATTCATTCCATCCTACGGAAGCTTATAAAAATATAATTTACGAACTATTTAACAGAGTATTTATTGTATGTTTATAGTGCTTTTACACTTTTTCAGACAGCATTTTTTAGGGTTCCGTACCCAAAGGGTAAAACGGGACCCTATTACTAAGACTCCGCTGTCCGTCTGTCTGTCTGTCTGCCTGTCTGTCTGTCTGTCCGTCTGTAACCAGGCTATAGCTCATTTACCGTGATAGTTAGACAGTTGAAATTTTCACAGATGGTGTATTTCTGTTGCCGCTAGAACAACAAATACCAAAAACAAAATAAAGTTTAAAATTAAAGGAGGTCCCCATACAAAAAACGTGTTTTTAAACGCCATCTATCTAATTAATTTCGGCAAAATGACATAGACGGCGCTATTAAACGAGCCCCGTCTTTCTAGATCGCGACCAAACCAAATATTCTTGGTAATATCAATTAATCAAATATATGAGGTTGAAATTCAGTTATGTTTCGTATTGTACGGAACCCTCCCTAAGTGTGCGATAAGAGACGCGATGCTGACTCGCACTTGGCCAGTTTTATTATTTTAAATAACATAATATTCTTATCATAAATACTTTTGAAGTTTTTATGTAGGAAATCGAAATATTTAATAGGGTGTAACGCTAAATTGTTTATTTTATGTGGGAGGTGGAAATGAGGGGAAGGGGGATGGGAGAGTATGTGAGGGGAGGAGGGAAGGGGATTAGCGTGGCGTGGTACGGCGCGGTGTAGTTGGGATACGTATGTGTCATATTTGTTAATACCAAAGACACTATTCCACGCGTACGAAGTCGCGGTCACAGCTAGTGTTATATAATACTACATAAAACACGATTCAAAATCCGATGAGTAGTTATAGGGTGGCACATACGTAAGATACAAACCTTTGCATGGTGGTAGGACACTATCTAGTGTCCACCTGGCTAGCTACCACGCTCAAGTTAGAAAATCTGTCGCCAAACATCTAATGTGTTCCGGCAGCTATCCTTGAGAGCCAGTTCCCATTCTAGGCCTAGCGTGCTACAATCCTCGACCGCATCATCACTTACCAACAGGTGAGACAGTGGTCAAACGCTAGCCTATAATTTATGAAAAAATATCGACTGTCAGAACACAATATGCCGCAGCATACGCAGCTCTGGATGCAAGGGCGATGCAGATGGTAGGAAATGAACGAAGGAAATTAATGAAGGAATGTTAGTCGAATAGCGATTGTAACGAGATGTTTTGTTTTGTTTGGTTCTTGTTTGAGGATGCGGATATTGTTTGTTGGATTGGGACAAAGGAAGTTAGCATGTTGGTTAGTGGTAGGTAGCTCTCGACGATTGAAGGGTCCGGTAATTTTAAAAGTTTACGATTTAATTGAAGTAGAAATAATGTTTTTTGTTTAGAATTGTTTGTTACTACATATTAATACCCCATCATAAGCAATGTGTTAAAGCTATATAGTTTTGTTAACTTTCCAACCATTAGTTTAACACCCATTTTCAACCGACTTCCAAAAAGAAGGAGGTTCTCAATTCGTCTGTATGTATGTATTTTTTTTGTATGTATGTTACGCGATTACTACGTCCATTGTGTACCGATTCGAATAATTCTATTTTAAATTGGAAGAATACATTTCCAAGATAGTCCCATCGTAATTTCATTGAGAGATGATAAGTATCTCCAGAGATATGACGATAAACATCTCAAACTTGCTACTGAAACTGACTGATGGTGAAGGTTAAAAAAAACGAAAACAACCAAACTTCCATGCTATGATGGAAGTTTGGTTGTTTTCGTTTTTTTTAACCATCGGTACCAATTTTGAGGTGTTTATTTCCATATCTCTTTAAATACTGAACATATCTCGATGAAACTTAAATGGGACTACCTGGGAATTATTCTTTTTTCCAAATCAGTTCAAGCGTCTTCGAGTAATCGGTGAACCTACATAAAAAAACGATTCCGACGAATTAAGTAGCTCCTCCTTTTTTGAAGTCGGTTAAAAATAGTGTACAATCACTTTCCACGAGTATTCCCACGTGGCACCCTATGTGACGGTTGGCACGTACGCACTGTCTCTCCAGTAACCGATAATAATTAATCGCCTTTTTACAACACTACGTTATTTGCGAACGTATTATCTGAAGATAACATTCCGTGATTAGTTGTAGTACCGGGTAAAATTGATTGGAGTAAAATGAGGGTGAGAATGAGAGTAGATTTTTTCTTTTCGTTATATCTTATATGCTAGCGTTTGACCACTATCTAATTACGTGGTAAGCGATGATGTGGTCGAAGATGGTAAAATAGGTTTAGAACACTTACTCTCAAGGGATGTGTGATGCCGGTACACCGTAAGGTTATGGCGACAGATTTTCTCGTTGGTTGTAGTAAGCTATTTTTGCCGACTTCACAAAAAAGGAGAAGGTTCTCAATAGGGCGGAATCTTTTTTAAAATTATTTTGTATGTATGTTGACCGATTACTTGAAGATTCCTGAACCGATTTGGAAAATTCTTTTTTTGTTTCCCAGATGGGGCCATTTAAATTTTAACAAAATTGTCGAGCCGTTTTTAATATATCAACATTTGTATTACGATGAATTTATATACCTCGACGACATCCTACTAACTACTGGCTTCTTTGACGAGCGTGACGATTGAAGTCGGTTCTTTTAGTTTTTTAAATGATTTTAAATTATTGGTAAGCAAGTCAGGCAAAACATCGATATAGTATTCTCCAAAACCACCTGTGATTTAAATGGAGATTCAATTATACCAACATTTTTTGTAAAAACTTTCGACGATGGTGATGTGAGGAGATAAGCGCTAACACAAAGTTGACATGTATAGATTTAAATATGGTGTTGTTCAACTTTGTAAAATAATTTAAGATCGTTTAAAAAACTAAAACAACCGACTTCAAACGTCGCGCTAGTCAAAGTATTATAGCCTGTAGCATGTCGTCGAGGTATATAAATTCATCGTAATACAAATGTTGATATATTAAAAACGGCTCAACCGATTTCGTTAAAATTTAAATGGGCCCATCTGGGAAGGGTACCCTTTGAAATAATAAAATAATTTTCTAAATCGGTTCAGGCATCTTCGAGTAATCGGTGAACATACTAAAAAAAAAGATTCCGACGAATTGAGACCTCCTCCTTTTTTGTGAAGTCGGTTAATGAGAAGGTAAATGAAATAGCTATAGAACAGGTATTTCCATATGATCGTATCCGTTTCCACAGGAACATTATATCAATGTTGCGCCTGACTTGGCTACCAATCCGGGGGTGTTTAAATCGCGAGTTGAGTGAACAGGTATCTTCTAGGCAAGCGTGCTACACGTCGATCACATCTTCACTTAACATCAGGTGAGACAGTGGTCAAACGCTTGCTTATCTATACTAATATTATAAAGAGAGAACATTTGTAATTTTGTATGTTTGTAATGATTTGGCTCAAAAACTACTGAACCGATTTAAAAAATTCTTTCACTAATACATAGAATGGACTTTCGGAATGAAAATAGCCTATATATTATCCCGTTTAAATCAAAGGTACATTCGTGGAGACCTAATTTGCAACTTAAGTCGGCAAAAAAACGGTCGAAAAAACACGTTTCTTACGAACGCTGCTTAATTGAAAATAGATAGAAGAATATTTTCTATGCAAGAGTTGTACAACTTAATAAGACCTGCAAAACAGTCCGCGACAGCATATGTCTATCTCTTAAGGTTGACTCACAGTAACCATTTTAATCTTAAATTTTTTGTTAAAAAATATTACATAACTTCCAAGGCTATTTTCAAGTATATAGTATTAATCCTTATCCAAATAATTACGTTAATTAGCTTGGCCACATATTATAGATTAAAATTGTCCTTTATAGTATATAATTCAAATGAAAACTCTAGAAGATATCACGAATTTCACATACACGCATCGCAAAATACAGAAGAAAATACAGAAACCACAGATTAGGTCATAGTTACTTCGAAAATATTATTATAAACTTAGCTATGCTATAGATCCCCACCGATCACAATCAATTTGAAGTCAATATAGTATAATAATATGATCTATTGTATAAAATAATATTCATCTATATATATAATAATATATTTTTTTTAAACCACCCCGACTGATCTATGCCTTATGTATAATCTTTTCATTAAAAGCATTCCAATGACTCTAAACACGACATTTAAAATCTGAGCTGTAAGTTGGTGAGGATTTGAGTATTCTGTAGAGTCCAGGAGATGTCCCAGCATCAGATCAATGCTTCCATGTTCTTACAATATCGTTGAAGAAGATAATTTTGCGAATTGATCAGACCCATGAAAGTTGATTTCATAGCGCAATTAACTAGAAAAAAGCTCATAATTTTATAACGATTGAACGAATTTTCATGAATCAAAGCTAAGAAAACTCTCAATGAAGACATCTATCAAACAAAAAAAAACTATCAATAATAAAAACAAAATCGGTTCATCCAGTTAGGTGCTAAGATGCTACAGACACACACACAGATACACACGTTAAACGTATATTACCCCTACATTTTGCGTCGGGCAACGCGTAAGGTTACGGCGGCAGAATTTCTCCTTGGTGGTAAGTAAGCTACTTTTTGGTAGATTTAATGATCCCACTACCACTGTACGAAAACTCATGATTCATGAATGCACATAAAACTTTCATTGGTAGGTATATAGCTAGGATTAGAACCAACGACCGTCGGGTCAGAATCAGGGTAACTATCCTTTACGCCAAAGGGCCTTCCAATATCACTACGTAAGAATTATAAAACAAAGTCCATCACTGCGTCTGTCTGTCTGTTTGCAATAATCTCAATAGCTACTGAACGGATTATCCTGCGGTTT
This sequence comes from Cabera pusaria, assembly GCA_954871355.1. Lineage (NCBI taxonomy): Eukaryota > Metazoa > Arthropoda > Insecta > Lepidoptera > Geometridae > Cabera > Cabera pusaria. The sequence goes on along the minus strand of OX940906.1, from coordinate 1,636,892 downwards.
TCACCAATAGCCAGAGTGCTTATGAGGAAGGTTTAGGTGAATAATTCGTTAAGGTTTTGTGTAAATTGGTTGAAATATGACGATGATTGTTAAATATGTTAATATTTTATATTCGATGCAACAAACTGATGCAAATTTTGTAGGCATATATGTTCTACCCGTGCGAAGCCGGGGCGGGCTGCTAGTCTACTATAAAAAAAATGTAATTTAACACCATCGGAGAAAATCTGCCGCCATAACTTTACAGAGTTACGACAGCACAGCCCTTAAACGTACGGCCAAACCGCGGCGTCCTGCGATGTGCGGGCGCGATCTCAGTACTTTCAATTGTTTTCTGATCGCGTTTGGTGTCTACCAGTCGGTACAAATACTATCGCGCTATCTGATCGCTGCCTAGATTGCCCACGCAGGACGCTGCGGTGTGTCCGTACCTTTAGAGTCACCATTCCTAGGCCTAGCGACACTATCTTCGCTTACCACCATGCGAGATGGTTGTCAAACAGAAACACTAGCCTGTCAGATCAGATGCGTGGAAAGAATACGCCATTTGAATTGCTCCAACTATAATTAAGATAGTTTAAAAACTAAAACAACCAACTATCATAACCCGCAAGACGTTTATCGTCATATCTCTGAAGATACTTATTGTATCTCGATGAAATTACAATGGAACCTTTTATGTTAGTGGTCAAAATTAAAAAGTCAACGCATTTATTCAGTATATGGGCAAATTAAAAATCTGCACTTAAACACGTCATCATCAACAGCCTGTATCGTATGACGTAGGCCTCTCCCAAGATGCGCCACACGTCAAATAACATTAAATAGATCATATCAATACTAATTATTCTAAATATTAAAAATGCATAAATTATTGCTTTGAATTAAAATAAAGAAACAAAGTTATTGAGCTATTCAGCTATCATCCAAACGTCAAACGTCACACTAAAAACACATGTTTAATTCCTCTGATTAATGTAGGGTTTAAGGGAGTGGATTGATTTTATGTTATATACGAGTAGTTTAGATACATAGTTAAAACTAAAACAACCGACTTCCTTTCCGCGCGAGTCAGTTTCAGTAGCAAGTTTGAGAAGTTTATCGTCATATCTCTGGAGATACTTATCAGATCTCGATGAAATTAGAATGAAACTTAGGAAATGCAACCGTTTAAAAAAAAAAAAATCAACGAATCGGTTCACAATTGACGGAGTAATCGCGTAGCCCTCCGTCGTTTTAAAAGTTGGTTGAAGAATTATAAAAATAATCCAATGAAGAATTAAGAGTTTTACTCTAACTACAATATTTCTTTCACCCCCACCTTTCCCCACCACATTAACTAAGTTAATTTTCAACACGTGCTCGTAATGACTGAACGAAAAAGTTATTTGATTTTATGATATAATGTTACCCGGGGGATGCGCGCACGCCGGTCTATTTTCAATCCAAGTTCATTAACGTCTCCCCTTTTGGAACTAGGGATGGGACGTATATCGATAGAATTTTAAGTATATTTGTATAGAATTTATCTTCATTGATTTAATGACTGTGTCTGTCTTTCTGTGGCATCGTAGTGCCCAAAAGGCTTTTGATTTTTAGGGTTCCGTACCCTAAGGGTAAAACGGGACCCTATTACTAAGACTCCGCTGTCCGTCTGTCTGTCTGTCTGTCTGTCTGTCTGTCTGCCTGTCTATCTGTCTGTCTGTCTGTCTGTCTGTCTGTCTGTCTGTCTGTCTGTCTGTCTGTCTGTCTGTCCGTCTGTCACCAGGCTGTATCTCATGAACCATGATAGTTAGACAGTTGAAATTTTCACAGATGATGTATTTCTGTTGCCGCTATAACAACAATACTAAAAACAGAATAAAGTTAAAAATAATAGAGGGTCCCCATACAAGAAACGTGTTTTTTTCGGCATTTCACGCCATCTATGAACGCTTAGTTAGGTAAACATCCCATAGATGGCGTTATATTGATATGTCGATCCCTAACACCTTTGTTAGACGTTAGATGGCGTTATAAGAAATAAAATGTTTAAATGTTTATTATTATTTGCTAGCGAAAAATAATAGTGGTATTTTTTGCACGATCTTATAAAATACTGTAGTGTGGTACCCTACGAGTCCGAGTCCAACTTGCAATTGGCCATTTTTTTTATTTTTGTTTGTTAGGTGTCGGTATCAAGAGTGTTCTTATCTCTAATTCATGTTAGATGTTCACGATATTGTTAGAACTTGTTAGCGTTGACCGGATGCTGGGACATCTGCTGGAATTTGCAAAATACTCAACTCCTCACCAACTTACAGCAGAGATCACTAACGATTATAAACAGATCAGAACTCAATTAACAGATTAAGAATAGATTCGTCAGGGGTGGTTGAATTTAAGTATTATTTCTACATAAAATTCTTCATAACCAATAATTAATTATAACTCGTACTGACTTATTAAAAATTAAGAACAATTACTTAATTATCGATGAAAATATTTAAACTACTGATCGATCAGTCCTTCACGCCAATTTTAACATCACGACCGGATCCGGAACTAAAGGCAGGAAGAAATTATGTCAGCATAGGTTAATCAATGGTAATTATATTCAGAGTGATTTATGACGGGCAAATACAGGCTGTCAAATTGCACGACCATATTTACATAAACAAGATCGGCCATGTTAGTGTCGGGTCACGCGCAGTTTAGAGTTCCGTAGAGATTTACTACGATAAAATGGCCCGCCCGTCCAAATTACTGTTTTAATGTGTGTAGTCACATCCTTACGAAAGAGTTTGTATGTAGTTGTAATGATTCGAGTTCAGTAGCAGGCCGGCAGTACCAGTACGCACACATGCGTGGTTGTGCGTTGTAAATACTTTCACAAATACTTTCAAACGTTTTGAATTTTGGAGGGGCGGGTCATGTTATGGTAGTAAATCTCTACTGGCCCGTTATAAAATGCTACCAATAATATGGTCAACGGTCGTTTCCTTTGTAATCAACACCAATTTTAAAATGCAAAAGTCAGCCTGTATCTTTGTTTGTTTGGGATTTATTCTCGGTCTGCCCAATTTAGCTCAAAATTTGCAGGAGGATAGCCAGTATTGTGGATTAGGCTATAGGATATTATTAAACGTGGGCAAAGCCGCAGTGCACAGCTAGTATGTACTAGTCTTTATTTTTTTAAACAACTATCTATCGAGCTGGCAGAGTCAGGGACATTACACGAATATAACGAAAATGTGCACTTATAAGCTTAATATTTCGCTAATTAATCTAAAAATACATTTTAGCAAACACGATTGTTCGGTTAAAAATATAGAATTTTTAAACAAACAATCCGATGACACTACATACGAGTACCATGGCATAATTGAGGTAAAAAAGTCATAGCTACTTTACATAAAGGTTACAAACTATATATATATTTTTATTTTTTCCTCTATGACCAAGTGCTATAATTATCACTCATTCTAAAAAATTACAGCTTTCTAGTACTAAAATTATCTGAGCTGAGCCACGGTCATACAAACACTGTAAGGATTCCTTGTTTACTACCGAACCCTAATTAAAAGTATGTAGATATGACACGTCGGTTAGGCAATTATTAATGAACTAGATATGAGTTACACAATATGGCTTCTGTAAAAAGCAATTTTGTAATTTATTTATTTTCAGATATATTTCTAGGAAATATACTTGATGCTACACAGAAATATTGTGTAAGAAGTAATATAAAATCCATGTTTTTGCCAAGGTAACGCTTATAATTTTATTTATTGTGTGAGGGTTGATAAAAACGTGCTAAAGAGTTATTCAGGCTTTTATGCTAATATGTTTCTTGTGCAGATAACACGTTGCACTGAATGGACATGTCATTGTTTGTGTTTTATTATATTGATAGAAAAAAAAAAACATTAATGTTTTGAACAAGGACTATCAATTTACTATAATTAAGATAGTTTAAAAACTAAAACAACCGACTTCCATTCCGCGCGAGTCAGTTTCAGTAGCAAGCTTGAGACGTTTAACGTCATATCTCTGGAGATACTTATCAGAGCTCGATGAAATTACAATGGGACTACCTCGGAAATGTACACTACTGATTAAAAAAGAATCATTTAAATCGGTTCATAATTGACGGAGTAAAACCAAACATACAGACGAATTGAGAATTTGAGAACCTCCTCCTTTATAAAAGTCGGTTGAAAAACAACGTCACATACAGATAAATTGAGATTAGAATAGAACCTCCTCCTTATAAAATGTCGGTTAATTTATTTAATTAGTTAAAGGGATCAGATCCCTACCCAAAACCAAAAACAATTAAAATTAACAAATTTGTACGGAAGCCTACGGCACTAGCCTTGTGTAGTTCATGTACTAAGTACTAATATGAATGAATTCTTGACACTGAACTAGAATGAACTATTCCGTAAGTCTACTACTACATAGTACATTTTGTACTTCGTTCGCGATTATTGTCTGTGATTCAATTGCTCATGCTCACGGAATGAAAAGGATGATGAACGAATGAGTGAGCGTAACTAGTGAACGAACGAGTGAGATGCACTCTATGCTATTTTCAACAGCTATTTTGAACATTATGGTAACAGTCATAGGGACTATTTTAATTGAGTAATTATGACCTACTGTACTAATGGTACTAAAAGTCCGAACTAGTACAACTGAAAGAATGTACTAGTTCGGAGCGATATTTTTATTGACCGACCAGGAACATGCCTATACGGTACGGTTAAAGTTCATTCGTCTGCCGTCTGTCAGTTTAATTTATGTTTTTGTTACTAGTACCCGTCTTTAGCAAATGAAACGATAGCGTGTTTTAACGGTTGCCAACGCCATCTAGAAAAATAAATTATTTTTATAAAATAATAAATATCCATATATATGGTCACGCATATTTTCTTCAGTAATTAGATTTAGACTAAATCTTGTAATATTATATGTTTTGTAGGCAAATGTAAAGGACCTAGTAGTTTTCTTTTATATTTTATAGGCTAGCGTTTGACCACTATCTCGCCTGGTGGTAAGCGATGATGCGGTCGAAGATGGTGAACACGCTAGGCCTAGAATACTCTGACTCTCAAGGATCATTAAATATGTCGAAATGAGAACCTCCTCCATTTTTAAGTCAGTTGAAATAATATCGTTTAAAAACTAAAAAAGAACCGACTTCAATGCCGCGCTATTCATTTTCAGTACCAATTTTGAGATGTTTATCTCAATATCTCTGGAGATACTTATCAGACCTCGATAAAATTACCACAGTACCACACTTGGGATATCTCCTTTCGAACAGAAAAAGAATAATCAAAATCGTTTCATAAACGACGAAGTTATCCGCGAACAAACATTAAAAAAAATGTATATATATATATATATACTCGTATATATACGGTCGAATTGAGAAATCTCCTCCTTTTTTTGAAGTCGGTTAAAAAGACCATTAATTATTAGTTATCAATAACCAATGCCACTGTAGGCTTACAGTTATTACAAATTTAATTAAACTTGTCAAGTCCTGACTGAGACAGATCAGTTATCGTCTCGAACAACTTTTATTAATCAAGATCTCTATCAGACCAATTTTGTCATCGACGTTGGACATTAATATTAATTGTTCAAAAAAACTTACTGTTACGTTTAATTGAAAATTGTTTTTAACCGACTTACAAAAAAGGAGGAGGTTTCTCAATTCGACCGTATATATATATATATATATATATTTATGTTTGTTCGCTGATAACTTCGTCGTTTATGAACCGATTTTGATTATTATTTTTTTGTTCGAAAGGAGATATCCCAAGAGTGGTACCATAGTAATTTTATTGAGGTATGATAAGTAACTCCAGAGATATTGAGATAAACATCTCAAAATTGGTACTGAAAATGAATAGCGCGGCATTGAAGTCGGTTCTGTTTTAGTTTTTAAACGATATTATGTATTTTTTATTTTGTTTGGGCTATATTGTCTAACAGGCAGGCTTTAGATAACTATAACTATCACTTATACATACATATATTTACACATGTATACAGTGAACCGAAATAGTGAGTGTGGATGTGTAATTATGTAGATATCCAGGGTTAAAATATGGAATAACAGTATGTGGAATAATTTTTATAAGAAATTTTTAGTTTTGTAGTGACAATGTTTAAATAAACTCAATGATATAATATATTTTTTTATATCTTATAAGCTAGTGTTTGACCACTATCTTACCTGTTGGTAAGTGATGATGCGGTCGAAGATGGTAAGCACGCTAGGCCTAGAATGGGAACTGGCTCTCAAGGATTGCTGCCGGAACACATTAGATGTTTGGCGACAGATTTTCTAACTTGAGGGTAGCTGGCCAGGCGGACATTAGATAGTGTCCTACCACCATGCGGGGGTTGATGGTTTCTTAACGATGTTTTTTCTTCACCGGAGGGTCACTGTGAAAAGCGCACATACATTTTTCGATTCGAAGAAATATCCATTGGTGCACGGCGGTTTGAACTCGGTACCTCTGGCATCAAAGCCAACCGTTTTCCCGATTACGCCACCGGGCCCTCTATATAATGTGGGCAGCCCTTAATTCATCTTAAATGTATTAATATATTTTTTTCATATATTTCATTCGGGAAGGTTTATTGGTGTATTGGCACCTATCAGCCAACAAATGATCATAAATTTATATATACTTTTGCATACGAACGATAAAATCATCAAATCAAACATTTTATTTGCCAGAATACCTACCTGCTCCTTTTTGGAATACGGTGGGAAATATAAATAAAATATAAAATAAATAATAAATAATCGGATACTTATTTACGCGGGAAAATCCGCAAAGCGCAACTTGTATCTATTTACTATAGTACTGTTTCTGCATGTGGTATGTTAATATTTTTGCCCCTGAGTCGTAAATATCGTTTCGTCATAGATAAGAAAGAGAAGGATCCATCGAAAGCGTGCGAAGGGCGGTCAGTAGTGATAATCGATATTATTGGATTAGCTGATTTCTTATCGTAGGATTTAGTACGATGAGATAGCGGGTTTCGCTCGCACACTATGATGACATTATAATTCCATTCAGAATTATATAAAGACTTGTTGTTTTTGGAATTTCGATACCAAACATTTATTGCAACAGTAGTAAATATATTATTGCGCTTCTGTGTGTGCGTAAACAAGAATGTACTACGATGATTTCGTGGCTGAAACAATTTACGAAATAAATACAATTACAAATTATTTTACCGAGTTCTGGTGATTTGGAAAACGGGATTAGATACCTAGTAGTTGAGATAAGTGAATTTAAATCATACTTGCATTGTCTCACTAATAATGGTGATGCTAAGTGCTTGTCTTTTCCCATTAAAAACAAAAATTAATGATAACAAAAATTATGTAGGCACGCATTTTCTATCCTATCATAGGTCTGAAGCCATAGCTGCCTACACATAATATCCGTTCTCTCAATTTAGTATTTATTCATATTTTAGAATATGCTATTCATGATTCACCATACGTGCTGCCAAGTAATGAAATTCCTTCTTTAAGTCGGAAGTGAATCTAGGTTCCTTATAGGCAAGTGTGCTACATCTTAGACCACATCGTCACGTAACATAAGGTGAGATAGTGGTCGAACGCTTGACTATCATACTACTACTTGACATAGATAAGTATCCTAAGCAGTAGGTACCGTCTCTAGGTGCTCTCATTTCATCGATATAATCCCACCCCTACTTTAATATCAATACCCGGGATACCAACGACTAGCCGCCGTGATAAATCACGCGCATGCTTGCATTCAAGTGCAGGATATCAGTCTGTAAACAGAGGGTCTTTCAAACCATCGTCATATAGTTATATATTAGTAAAACATAATGTTTTAACAATTATATGATGAATCGATGTTTTGGGATTTAAACAATTCTACGCTATACAAAATATTCCATAATTCTCGTATGTATACTTTGCAACGATTTAATTCTTTATTCGATCGATCCTGTTTTTTTATTCCTGGAGATTGCATTTTGTCATTACACACATAAAATCACGCCTTTTTCCCGTTGGAGTAGGAGATTCTTTCCCCATGCTACGATCCTGACACACATCTTTCGCTTCTTCCACTTTCACGAGCGCCCTCATACATGCTCGCCGGTTATAGGTACATTTGAATTGGCCTTTCTTGAAAACGTCTCGTCCGTCGTGATAATATCACGACCAGATCGGAGTCATTACTTCTATACAGCTTTATAACAATTTCAATCTTTAGTCGCGTGAAGTCCAATTATAAAATCCCCCTGTTTGACTTCCCCATTTCATCGACATATCTAGCGATACGATCCCATCCCTACTATAATCTCCGGACCGGGACGTTAACATCTCGTGATGAATCACGCGCATGCTTGCATTCAAGTGCAGGATGTCGGTCTGTAAACAGAGGGGTGTTTCAAACCGTCGTCTTATAGCTAATATTGAACTTCATTCAGATCATCGATGTATATGTACTACGTACCAGATGTGGCGTCGCGAACTAGCTCTACGTTCAAATAAAAAGTAATGCTGAATCTACATCTCGCTTAGTTTAGCGTAAATGAGGAGTCACGCCCGATCGCGCGCCGCTCGGCACGTAAGTCAGTTTATGATGGGCGCCTCTGGTTTACATGTACCTCAATGGTTCAGATATTTTATACAGATGGGTTTTGGTTAGTAAACCGTCTAGTTGTTTAAAAAAGGTGAAGGGAAAACGCATGCAATTTCTTTACGAACTGTTTGTTATACGAGATTTCGGATCTGGCTTTAAAAAAAAACTAACTTAAAAACTCGCGACTTTTCTTTAAGGAAAATAGAAGGTTATAATAAGTTCGCGAGGTAGATCCTTACGGAACCGCTCTAGTCAGATGACGTGAATAGACTGGCTTCAAGACCACTCTAAAGTAAAGACTAAACATGAAATACTTTTAGTACTGCTGACTATAAGATGTAAGTTGCTAGCAAGGGCTATGGCCCAGGGTATAACAAAACGATTGAGGCCTATTGTTACGATTTCAAATTACACATAAAAACGTATAGTTACCTATATCCTACAATAGTTACCTATATCCTACAATAGTTACCTATATCCTACAATAGTTACCTATATCCTACAATAGTTACCTATATCCTACAATAGTTACCTATATCCTACAATGGTTACCTATATCCTACAATAGTTACCTATATCCCACAATAGAGATCAATACGTATGTGTATTAATTGTACTACTTATGAACCGACTTCAAAAATGATGAGGTTCTCAGTTCATCTGTAACAATACAGACGAACTGAGAACCTCAACATTTTTGAAGTGTTTACACATTTTTCTGTCAATTGTGGGGGCCAATAAATTATATTTTTATTACATTTTTTATTCGAAAGAGAAGAAGAGAAAGAAAGTTTAGAAGAAAGAAAGAAGAGTTATGATGAGTATCTCCAGAGATATGGAGAACAAATCCTCAAACTTGCTACTGAAAATGCGGCATTGAAGTCGGCGACAATTTCGGGGCAGCTGAAATTTTTGTGAGTCAGACGGCCCGTTGGCGTAAAGGATAGTTTGACTTGGAACCCGAAGGTAGCCGGTTCAAACCCCAGCCGTGCACCAATGCATTTTTTCTATGCACATTCTTGGGTGTTCGTCCATAGGTAATAGGAACATTATACCAATGTTCCGTCTGATTAGCTACCATACCACCATCAAGGGGAAAATCTGCCGCCATAAGTTTGCCGTGTTCCGACAGCACAAACCTTGAGAGTCAGACCATTCTTGGCCTCGCTTGTTCACCTGCATCCTCAACCAAATCATGGCCTGCCACCAGACGAGATAACGATCAAGCTCTAAGTCTAGCACTAGGCTTCGCTCGCTTTAATAAACTGGCCAAGTGCAAGTCGGACTCGCACTAGTAGGGTTCCGTACCACACTACAGTATTTTATAAAATCGAGCAAAAAATACCATTATAATTTTTCGCCAGCAAAAAATTGTAATTAATAAACATTTATTTCTTATAACACCATCTACCGTTTAACAAAGGAGTTAGGGATCGACATTTCAATATAACGCCATCTATGGGACGATAACTTAACTAAGCGTTCATAGATGGCGTGAAACACCGAAAAACACGTTTCTTGTATGGGGACCCTCTATTACTTTTAAATTTATTCTGTTTTTAGTATTTGTTGTTATAGCGGCAACAGAAATACATCATCTGTGAAAATTTCAACAGTCTAACTATCACGGTTCATGAGATACAGCCTGGTGACAGACGGACAGACAGACAGACAGACAGACGGACAGCGGAGTCTTAGTAATAGGGTGCCGTTTTACTCTTTGGGTACGGAACCCTAAAAAGTATCCTGTAACCTAATCCATAGAACCAGCTATCCCAGTGAAATATTTCAGCTAAATTGGTCCAGCCGTTTGACTTTAGCATTCATAATATTGGTGTTCAGAAATAAATGCTTAACTTTGTTTTATTTCTAAATCCAAAAAAATGTAAGGTACAGACACACCGCGGCGTCCTGCGATATGCGGGCGCGATCTCAGTACTTTTTAATTGTTTTCTGATCGCGTTTGGTGTGAACAAGTCGGTACAAATACTACTGCGCTATCTGATCGCCGCCTAGATCGCGCACGCATGACGCTGCGGTGTGTCTATACCTTTAGATATACGCAATAGCTAGATACAAACATAAAAGAAAAACTTCGTAAATTAAATATTGGACCTTAAACTCAGCAGTTCAAGGCAGTTTATTCCCTGCTCGAAACAAAAGCCCATATATTTAGGGCTTAATTGTACCAACATGATAAATATACTTTGTTTGACATAGCGTGATGCCAAAGGGCACGCGAGCCCACCCAGTAAGTGTATATACCTTTTCTAGATGATTTATACTACGCCATCTGACGTCCTTTACCAGTAAGTAAGTTGAGAAAATGCTCTAGTTCTTTTTCCTACTTCACAAAAAAGAAAGGTTCTCAATTCGACTGTTTTTTTTTAGTTTTTAGGGTTCCGTACCCAAAGGGTGATACAGGACCCTATTACTAAGACTCCGTTGTTCGTGTGTCTGTCTGTCTGCCCGTCTGCCTCCAGGCTGTATCTCATGAACCCTGATAGTTAGACAGTTGAAATTTTCACAGATGATGTATTTCTGTTGCCGCCATAACAAAAAATACTACAAACAAAATAAAGTTAAAAATTATAGGGGGTCCCCATAGAAGAAACGTGTTTTTTTTTGGCATTTCAATATAACTCCATCTATGAACGCTTAGGTAAACGTCCATAGATGGCGTTATATTGAAATGCCGATCCCTAACACCTTTGTGTTAACTTTAACTTAGATAGCGTTGGACGTTAGATGGCGTTATAAGAAATGTTTATTAATTATTATTTTTGGGTGGCGAAAAATGATAGTGGCATTTTGGCTGAATCTTATAAAATACTGTAGTGTGCTTGGCCAGTTTATTTAAATGTGTGTTTGTTACCTCAGAACTCCGTAATTGATTCACCGATTTGGAAAATTATTTTTATGTTTGAGAGAGTATGCTTCCTGTTCGGTCCTATTGTAATTTTATTGAGATCTGATAAGTATCTCTAGAGATATGGAGATAAGCACCTCAAATTTAGCACAAAAATGACTATATAGCGGGACATTTAAAGTTGTTTTTTTCGTGAACGATCTTCTCTTATCTTCGCTTGAATACTCAAAGTATCTGCGAAATTATTATATGTTTAAAGAAAACTTCAACGACTGTCAAAATTATCTGAACTTTTAGTAGAAGAAGAAAAACATTATCTGCACAAGTTAAGTAGGAAACTCTTCTTTTGAAAACTTCGGTCAACTGTACCAAAGTTACTGTGTAATATAATATTTATGTACTAAGCCATATTATGTTTAAACATTAAACGTAACCAGATTGTAAAACATGCCGTTAACTACGTATGCAGTTAAATATGCAGATCTAATTTAGGAAGGTGTTAACTGACGGATATTAAATCACAACATATACATAAAAACCCCATAAACATAAATACAAATGCACGCAGCGTCTGTTGCGTTTTTGGGCTAAATTTTACACTATTTGATCAGGGCTGTCGCGTAAAAACTGTGAGGGCTGAAATTTTACAGGTGTTTATAGAAAATCCAGTATCTGAATACTAGATTTTCTAGCATTATATTATATATCATCTAGATTTTCGAAGCAATTTAATTTTATTGTAAGCCCTTTTAACCGACTTCACAATAAAGGAGGAGGTTCTCAATTCGTCGGTATCTTCTTTATTTTGTTTTATTTATGTTCACCGATTACTTTTAGACGCCTGAACCGATTTTGGAAATTCTTTTTGTTTGAAAGGTGGTCACAATAAATTTTCATCGAGATATGTTCAGTATCTCCAGAGATATGAAGACAAACTCCTCAAACTTGTTACTCAAACCTCCTTTTATGTGATGACTAGCGCGACGTTTAAAGTTGTTTCTTTTAGTTTTGTAAACGATCTTGTAAATAAATTTTATTAATTAATTTCATGTTAAACTTACAACACCCCTCTGTTTGCACCCTGTTGCGTCGGCGCTTAAAATAAACAAGACAAACATTTAAACCTAAAGACAAAGATAATATGCACTAAAATAATGTGCCAACCCTGCTGCAGTGTCACGTTGCGCAAGCGGCCGCAGATGGCGTTATTTTAGAGCGGTGCATTAGCTGGCAGGCGGGCCCGGGGGGCGAGCACTGTATGTTCTGGGAACATTTATTTTTAGATGAACAAAGATGGCATTGTTTGTGTAAACTCTGGGTGGGTTTACTCGAGACACATGGCTTGACTCGGCGTGGCAGGTTTACTTTATTTGATACATGGAATTATTTAGTCACTGTTGCATTTCCTGGTTTTGAAGGAAATCATGGTATTTCACTGGAAGCATGAAAAGGAATATTAATAATTTAAGATTGTAAACAAACCAAAACAAAAAATGCCTGTAAAATACATAATAATTTTTAGTAGTAAGTTTGAGGTCTTTATCTCCATATCTCGGGAGATACTCATCAGATTTCGTTGAAATTACAAAAAGATTTTTTGTTTCTTCTAAATCTACCGTGTTATGTTCTTTATGATACGTGTTATCCTCTATGTATATATTCTGTGTATCTTCTTTACATAATATAAAACAAAGACACTGCTAGCCAGCCTGTTTATATTATTATTATCTTTTAAACTACGTAACGGATTCCAATGCGGTTTTCATCACAAGATAGAGTGATTCAAGAAGAAGGTTTATAGCCGGGTTTAAACGCAACAAGTTATTATTAAGCATATAAATAAAATAAATAGCATATAAGCAATGAATATGCAACAGTGTGGCAACTGTCACAAGAGGGTACAATGACAAAAATATCCATGAACAATGAAAGGGAGGAGGAGTCCGCGTTCAACGACGGAAATGTATGACGCAGCCTCGTGGAAGGTGTGAGGGGGAGGGACGATGTGTGACACATGAATGAGGTGTGAACGTTTCTATGAGTGACAGACAAGACCAGGAAAAGGGAGTGAGTAAAGCTCATAGCGGTCATATGTATTCTGTGTAATGGTAATTGAAAATACTAGGGCCTTTTGGGGTTATTATCACCTACATTATTTATTACTAGCTGTGCCCCGCGGCTTCGCCTGCGTTAAAAACAACATTTATTTATTATTATTTTTTTTCATAAGAACCATCTCCTGACGATAAAAAATACAACAATAAAAGAATTAGCGAAATCGGTCCAGCCGTTCACGCGTGATGCCGTGACCAAGGGCAATTGGGATTCATTTTTATATATAAGACTAGCTGTGCCCCGCGGCTTCGCCTGCGTTAAAAACAACTTTTATTTATTTAATTATTTTTTTATAAGAACCATCTCCTGACGATAAAAAACACAACAAAATAAGAATTAGCGAAATCGGTCCAGCCGTTCACGCGTGATGCCGTGACCAAGGGCAATTGGGATTAATTTTTATAATATATAAGATTATTATATATTTTGTAGGCTAGCGTTTGACCACTATCTCATGAATATGTCACTATATATATTATTAAATAGCATCAATTTAAGTTTGATAAACATGCAATGTTTGACTAACTTATCTCTACCAGCAGGGCTAGCATGGCAAGGGGACTATTTTGTCTTTCCACCTATCCGTGTTTTGTTTGGTGGAAAAGGCAAATTTTAAAGTAAAGTTATTCAACAATTATAAACACCCGCTGACTTTTAATCAATTCTTTTTTTAAACTGTTTAATACGAAACAAAATCAAAACTCGAGGTTAAACTTCACCAAGCGTTTAAATTGTTGTGTTGATCTCCTGTCAGTGGCGAAAAACAGGGAAATAATTTTGACTTTCCCCGGGGATAAGGCCCTGTAGTTTGAACAAAGTTTTTTTATTGGTTTATTGTTACAGCAACCAGTCCATATTCAGTACCCTATACTATGCACATCATGAAACCTAGAAGCATTAAACACAGCCTGCCATAGTACAGTGTATTATGCTTTAGTCTTCTTATCTCAAATAATGTAACAGCTAGAGCGTGCAACATTTTTTTTATAATATAAGGTAACAGGATAAGCTCTACGCTCGCCTGATGGTAAGCGATAACGTCTACATAGGTAGATGTTTTCGTTACAGATACAGTGGCATGTAAAATTCTGGATAGACAGAATGTTGCATGTCACTGCACTGCGTCTGTCACCTCTAGCCATAAAGATGTTAAGTCTTACATGCCCTGTAATTTTACTGGACACTTTGCTATTCCAACCGGAAAACATTCCTATTGCACGACGAATTCGTAGACAAAAGGCCCCAGTATCGCCCCAGGCGGACTGGCAGAAGTCCTACCACTACAAAACATTGATCTTATTCCATTACCAAACTAAATCAACATAAACTATTTATCGACCTTCCATGCTATCTAAAGGTACGACCACACCACGGCGTCCTGCGTGCGCGATCTAGGCGGCGATCAGATAGCGCAGTAGTATTTATACCGACTGGTTCACACCAAACGCGATCTACAGCGATCAGAAAACGATTGAAAATCAGCGCGAACGCGCATGCGGACGCAGGACGCCGCGGTGTGGAAAATGCTCTACGAGTGAGTTCCAGTATAAATTAACTACCAATTAATTTTCCACAATTCTCAGTAAGCTAAGTAATTACCTTAAAACATTCCCCGTACCACCTGCACAATGAAATTGGTATTCGAAGTTAGTCCTATCGCGGAAAAAACAAGCATAATGTCGCATATCGTAGCATAGGTGCATATGCATGGGTTCTGATAATTACAACATAAATCTGATTCTGTTAAAATAAGGGCGTAGTCTGCATTATTGATGAAAAGATACATGGTCATTGTAATACATGAAGTAATTAATGTAACTACCATATGGTGGAAGCATATGGCTGCATTTGTTCTACTTAGTATTTGCACTGTGTAAAAATATTGTAAAGCCTTTAAACCTTTTTTCAACTGACAATAAACTGGCCAAGTGCAAGTCGGACTCGCACTAGTAGGGTTCCGTACAACACTACAGTATTTTATAAGCTAAAAGTACCACTATCATTTTTCGCCAGCAAAAAATAATAATTAATAATTATTTTATTTCTTATAACGCCATCTAACGTCTTTCAAAGGTGTTAGGGATCGACATTTCAATATAACGCCATCTATGGGACGATTACATAGATGGCGTGAAATGCCGAAAATAACACGTTTCTTGTATGGGGACGCTCTATTATTTTAAACTTTATTCTGTTTTTAGTATTTGTTGTTATAGCGGCAACATAAATACATCATCTGTGAAAATTTCAACTGTCTAACTATCACGGTTCATGAGATACAGCCTGGTGACAGACGGACAGACAGACAGGCAGACAGACAGAAGGTCAGCGGAGTCTTAGTAATAGGGTCCTTTTTTACCCTTTGGGTACGGAACCCTAAAAAGGAGGACGTTCTCAATTCGTCTGTTTTTAGGGTTCCGTACCCAAAGGGTAAAACGGGACCCTATTACTAAGACTCCGCTGTCCGTCTGTCCGTCCGTCTGTCTGTCTGTCTGTCTGTCTATCTATCCGTCTGTCTGTCTGTCTGTCCGTCTGTTACCAGGCTATAGCTCATTAACCGTGATAGTTAGACAGTTGAAATTTTCACAGATGGTGTATTTCTGTTGCCGCTAGAACAACAAATACTAGAAACAAAATAAAATTAAAAATTAACGGGGGTCCCCATACAAAAAACGTGTTTTTAAACGCCATCTATCTAATTAGTTTCGGCAAAATGACATAGATGGCGCTAGTAAACGAGCCCCGTCTTTCTAGATCGCGACCAAACCAAATATTCTTGGTAATTAATCAAATATATGAGGTTGAAACTCGTTTGTTATGTTTCGTATTGTACGGAACCCTCCCTAAGTATGCAATAAGAGACGCGATGCTGACTCGCACTTGGCCAGTTTTATTTTTTGCATGTATGTTACGCGACTACTCTGTCAATTGTGAACCGATTCAAATGATTATTTTTTTTAAAGGTAGGGTACATTTCCAAAGTAGTCCTATTGAAATTTTATAGAGATCCGATAAGTATCTCCAGAGATACGACGATAAACGTCTCAAACTTGCTACTCAAACCACAGAATAAAGAATAGTACAAATACTAAAACTAACTCGCGGGGCATGGAAGTCTGTTGTTTTAATTTTTAAATTATTTGAACTATTGGCTGAACAATACATAAGTACTTAGCTTAGCAGCTACCTTGAAGCTTTCAGTGGATAAGTAATAGTGCTAAGTAAATGTGCTGGCAGATACTAGAATTGTGCGAAAATTAGCGAGAAATGATGAATAATTGCCGGTGCTAGTGAGAATTATTAACTTAAGAGAACGCGGGATGCATTTTTCCATACAGATGTATTCCCCTGTTTACTCCCTGGCTTGCTTGCTTCTAGAGCAAAATATTATTTTTTTCTACAAAAAATCAAGGTCTACTGTAGCTACGCTAGCTAGCAGCTATTTTATTTTTGGGTTCCGTACCCAAAGGGTAAAACGGGACCCTATTACTAAGACTCCGCTGTCCGTCTGTCTGTCTGTCTGTCTGTCTGTCTGTCTGTCTGTCTGTCCGTCTGTCACCAGGCTATAGCTTATTAACCGTGATAGTAAGACAGTTGAAATTTTCACAGATGGTGTATTTCTGTTGCCGCTAGAACAACAAATACTAAAAACAAAATAAAGTTAAAAATTAAAGAGGGTCCCCATACAAAAAACGTGTTTTTAACGCCATCTATCTAATTAGTTTCGGCAAAATGACATAGATGGCGCTAGTAAACGAGCCCCGTCTTTCTAGATCGCGACCAAACCAAATATTCTTAAATTAATACCAATAATACCAATTAATCAAATATATGAGGTTGAAACTCTGTTATGTTTCGTATTGTACGAAACCCTCCCTAAGTGTGCGATAAGAGACGCGATGCTGACTCGCACTTGGCCAGTTTTATTTGACTAGCCAATTGCAAAAAGATATTATGACCCTTCAAAAACCTGAAAAATTACTAATTTTACTGCCCTGATATAAATGGCTACCAGACAAATGCACGGATGCACTTGTTTGCAAAAAATAATTTGATCGGATCAGTTTTCGAGAAGAAAACAGGGGAATACAAAACCTTATTTTAGTCAACATTTTGTAGGTAAAATGGGTCTGAGTTATTGTTGTCTCTATCGCACTTTTGTTGGTTGTTCGGGCAATGCGCGTCGGAAATAATTTCTTTAAAATACCTATTTTCAAAATTCTAATAAAGTAAATTTTAGTCACGCAGTGATCTATGATGCAGCAACTCTTGTTCGAATTGTAAAACATTGTTTTTTTACATCTTATAATCTAGCGTTTGGCCACTATCTCGCCTGGTGTTAAGCGATGATGTGGTCGAAGATGGTAAACACGCTAGGCATAGAATACTCTGACTCTCAAGGGCTGTGAAATGCCGGAGCAGCGTAAGGTTATGGTTTACGTAGTACTTATTTATATTGTCTTGGTTATGGTGGAAGAATTTCTCCTTGATAGTGATAAGCTACTTTTTGTCCGTTTAAGTCTTGCTTAAAATGTTTGGTGGTTATGTTAATGAAATCACGACTGACTGCTTCGATCCTTCATATTTATTGAACATGATATCGCCTCCATAGGTTGTGAAGGCTCTGCTAGACACACGTAATCTAGACATATCAGGAGCTATCGGCTGCATTATCTGCATTACAATTAAATAAACTACGTCGTCATGATGCAGAACTGCGGGAGCTCCTTATCGGAAACTTATTGACGGATTGACATGTACTGTTCGCATTTTAGGTCCGTATGGAATGCTCGAGAAGGGTTTCTTAAGGTGAATCTGCTTGTTGGATGCGGTTCAAAAATATGATGGTTTGGAAATTGTTAAACACAATCCAAAATTTCATCGTTCCGACGGGACTCGAGCCCGCACCCCCCGGACTAATTTCGTCGTATTGATGGATCGAACCGTGGCTTAATTGGCAGAGCACCTGGACGCGTAGTCCGGGAGGTGCGGGTTCGAGTCCCATCGGTACGATGAAATTTTGGATCGATTTAACAATTTACAAAAATATAAACTGTGAAACACTTCCAGAAACATAATATATGACGGTTTATTTCGAAACTATCACATCATCGCTTACCACCAGGCGAGAGAGTGGCCAACTAGCCTATAAGTAATAAAAATAAATATCGTGTCGAATTTCATCGAATTTGGAGTCAGTCGTTCTTCATCAAGAGTGAGGTCACGCTATGAAATTGCGAATTCCAGTCCATCTATTTAAACTAATTTATGTCTGAAGTTCTGAAATATGCAGTGGTTTGCTGGTGCACGTAATAGTACAGTTGGCAACCTTACATTAATCAGGGGAATTAAACATGTGTTTTAAGTGTGACGTTCGACGTCTAGATGAAAGCTGAATGGCTCAATAATTTTGTTTTTTTTTCGTAAATTCAAAGCAATAAGTTATGTTTCTGTTATATCTATAATAATTTTTATATGATCTTTTAAGGCTGAGTTGCACCATCTTACTTTAACCGTAACTTTAACTATTAACCGGTGTTTTTATATGGATTTTGACAGATTTTTGACATTTGTTATAGTTAAAGTAAGATGGTGCAACTCAGCCTTAATGTTATTTGACGTGTGTAAGTGCTAATTTTTAATTTGCCCATATACTAAATAAATGCTTTGACTTTTGACTTTTGTATTGAACGAGGAAATTGAATTTAACATCACCCAGGGGTGGTGATAAGATTGGTGGTCACTGATGGCTTCGGCCATGGTCCGAGCCAGCTACTGTCGTCAGTAAATAAAAGACTAGTTACGCCCCGCGGCTTTACGCGCTTTAAAAAGTATCCTATGTGTTTATCAAGGTAATACAAATCTGTATGCCAAATTTTATCCAAATCCGCTTCGTTTTAGCGTCTAAAAATCCATCCACTACATCCACACTCAAAGTTATCTAAATATGAATGTATCTAGATAACACTGAAGCATTTTGCACAGTTCTCCTTGTAAATATGGCTCCAATGTATGAGACCCTGAATCGCGCAAACGATATTTTCCGCGATATTAGTTTTAAATGCACGTGCTTCGTCAAGAAATATTATAATAGATAGTTTAAAAACTAAAACAACTGACTTCCATGCCCCGCGAGTCAGTTTCAGTAGCAAGTTTGAGACGTTTATCGTCATATCTCTGAATATACTTATCAGACCTCGATAAAATTGCATTGGGACCACCTAGAAAATGAACCGATAAAAAAAAGAATCATTCGAATCGGTTCACAATTGGAAAAAAATGGAAATATTGGAAAAAAGTACTACACTACCCTTGGCAAGTTATTTCAATGTATGGACCATTTAGTAAAGATTTTTTTTATTTGGAATTTTTTCTTATTTTGCCAGACCTGGTATGACATGGCCTCTCACCTGGTTCCAGATTAACGTTGAGTTTTGAGAAACCCTGTATAACTACATTTATACATACTAAACACGGCAATTTTAATAAAAGCTTGTAAAATAGGTAATCTTCATTGACTGAAAGGCTGAGAAATATTTGATATTGTTTTGCAATCCGTACAACGATTGGCTCGGCTAACCTATTACAATAAAGCGATAAAGCATACATTATGCACTTGTATTTATGCAAGCTTTCAACCTAGCCTTTATCATAACTTTATAGAGTGCTCGAGATAAAAATATGTATTATGTTGTGTTGTGTTGTGTAGTCACCATGAATCAATAATGAGTCCTTGTTGTGGTCTTTGTTGATTTTTATGTCTGTTAGACAAGCACTTGACTGTTATCTCACCTGGTGTTAAGTGAAAATGCGGTCTAAGATGGAATCGTGCTTATCTGGACGGCACTGAGATAAGTCGCTGGACGACCGACTTTAGTCTACACCACAGAGCGCAAGCCCAACCCGTCTTCCATAAGTACTGGCTGGCACATCAGCTGGCTGTAACAGCATGCCGGGACTCGGCGAACCAATTGGCAGCATTTCTTTTTTTCGGTGGTTAGTTCGAGCCATGGCCGATGCCTAACATTGCCTTCCATCAGCGATGACGGTACTTACATTGTTCTGAGGTCATCAAGTATTAGGTACTTATTACTGTTTGAAGGGTAAAAGAAAAGGGGGTTTAGTTACCCTACGGCAGGTCATAGTTGCCTTCCTGCTTCCATGGTTAGACTTAGACCTTTTATATTACCTTAACCTTCCCTACACCCTTCGTATAATTATATTTTATTCTGTGCCTATACGTGACCCCGTGACCCCGTGGCAGTGGTGAAGGGTTACTGTTACAAAGGGTATAGGGTAGATTAAGGTCTAAGTCTAACTTCAGAAGCAGGAAGGCAACAATGACCTTCCCTTGGGTGACAATGTCCCCCTTTCTTTCTACTCTTCAAACATAGTAATACCTAATATTCTATGACCTCAGAACAATCTAAGTACCTAATATCAAGTGTTGTCCATAACAAGAACAGATTGGCTCACCACGTGGGCCCAGACAATAAACATAAATCCTGCCCGCAGTATCAGGTTACCGTCAACTGTAACAAATGTTGTTTGTCAACAGACTGCTTTAATTGACCTATAGATTTATTTGACGCGCTGT
Organism: Cabera pusaria; assembly: GCA_954871355.1. Taxonomy (NCBI): domain Eukaryota; kingdom Metazoa; phylum Arthropoda; class Insecta; order Lepidoptera; family Geometridae; genus Cabera; species Cabera pusaria. The sequence continues at coordinate 1,615,663 of OX940906.1, read as the reverse complement.
TAAAGGTACTCGGTAGGTACTAGAAGGTTGCGACATTGCTGTGCTTTGATAGGATCAAAAACATTCTTAAGTTTGATCGATTTCACAGAAGGGCTAGAACTTTTGAAGAATGAACTGAATTTTTATAGAAAGCATCGTCACTACATCACTATTGACATCGTCATAATCAGTCGGTATCATGCCACTGCTGGACATAGGCCTCTCCCAAGGCACGCCACTGATCACGATCTTTGGCTCTTCTTTTCCAGTCACTGCCCACCGCTTTGCGTTTGTCGTCGCTCCACCTGGTCACAGGGTTTCCTACGCTACTTTTGCCGATTCGTGGTGTCCACTCTAGGATAAGTCTACCCCAACGGTTTTTGATCCTGCAGTAAATATGACACGCCCGGTCTATCTATCTAATTGAAGTCAGTTTGCTATACCTTTCAGCTATGTCAATTTAATGTTTCGATTCCATAGAGACATACTGAGCGACGACGTCTTGTTGTATTGAAAAGTGACTTTGAATGGACTAGTCAAACTGTAAGTGTCCACGTCACGGTTCCATAAGTATGTCATCACAGGTAGGACGCACTGTTAATCAGTGCACACTTTTATCTTTAGGCACTGCGGTATAAGCGACACGAAAACTCGACGGAGTTACCCGAGCGCTGCCCAGCTCAGCTGAATTCTTTTGTGAAGTTTTTTTAAGTAAGTAATAAATAGACGTGCCTATATGTATCGTTAGGCATATTTTCGTTTTCCTCTTTGTGTTAAAGATGTTCAAATTCCTATCAAGGCACGGCCACACTGCAGCGTCCTGCAATCTGCGGGCGCGATCTTAGTACTTTTCAATTGTTTTCTGATCGCGTTTAGTGTGAACCAATTGGTACAAATACTACTGCACTATCTGATCGCCGCCTAGATCGCGCACGCAAGATGCTGTAGTGTGTCCGTACCTTAAAGCGGGCCAGCAGCGTCCCTTAAAACCATTTTTTTTAGAATATCCATTCTTCTTCTGGATACCGTAGTAGCAGCCTCATGAAGCCGAGAAGGGCTGGACTAATTGCAACCATGTTAATTGTCCCAGGAACTGTTTAATAAAACATCCACTTGCTTACGTCTACTACAATCAGGCTTCATTACTTTACTAGATTACTTTGGCGTCGACAATTATGCCAAGGTAAACAGTTATTAGTCAGTGCTGATGGACTGGTCATATTAGCTGCAGAACTTATAAGATCAGTTTGAGAGCTTTGAGAGCTTTTGGCGTAAAAGATAGATCGCTTGACTTCTAAGTGAGAGGACGCGAGTTCTAATCCTAGCACGGGTGTTACTCTACAGGTGGACGGAGCACATTATATCAAGGTTCCGCCTGCCTTGCTCTCAAAAAAGTAGCTTACCACCAACAAGGAGAAAATCTGCCACCATAATCTTACGGTGTTCTGGCAGCACACAGCTCTTGAGAGTTAGAGTATTCTAGGCCTAGCGTTTACCATCTTTGTCCACATCATCGCTTACCACTTGGCGAGATAGAGGTCAAACCTAGCCTATCTATACTAATATTATAAAGAGAGAACATTTGTATTTTTGTATGTTTGTAATGATTTGGCTCAAAAGTCGGCAAAATAACGGTCGAAAAAACACGTTTCTTACGAACGCTGCTTAATTGAAAATAGATAGAAGAATATTTTCTATGCAAGAGTTGTGCAACTTAATAAGACCTACAAAAAACTCCGCGACAGCATATGTCTATATCTTAAGGTTGACTCACAGTAACCATTTTAATCTTAAAATTTTTGTTAAAAAATATTACACAACTTCCAAGGCTATTTTCAAGTATATAGTATTAATCCTTATCCAAATAATTACGTTAATTAGCTTGGCCACATATTATAGATTAAAATTGTCCCTTACAGTATATAATTCAAATGAAAACTCTAACTAGAAGATATCACGAATTTCATATACACGCATCGCAAAATTAATAAAATATTTACAGTGAAACCACAGATTAGGTCATAGTTACTTCGAAAATATTATTATAAACTTAGCTATGCTATAGATCCCCACCGATCACAATCAATTTGAAGTCAATATAGTATAATAATATAATCTATTGTATAAAATAATATTCATCTATATATATAATAATATAATTTTTTTAAACCACCCCGACTGATCTATGTATAATCTTTTCATTAAAAGCATTCCAATGACTCTAAACACGACATTTAAAATCTGAGCTGTAAGTTGGTGAGGATTTGAGTATTCTGTAGAGTCCAGGAGATGTCCCAGCATCAGGTCAATGCTTCCATGTTCTTACAATATCGTTGAAGAAGAAGATTTTCGAATTGATCAGACCTATGAAAGTTGATTTCATAGCGCAATTAACTAGAAAAATCTCTTAGTTTTATAACGATTGAACGAATTTTCATGAATCGAAGCTAAGAAAACTCTCGATGAAGACATCTATCAAACAAAAAAAAACTATCAATAATAAAAACAAAATCGGTTCATCCGGTTAGGTGCTAAGATGCTACAGACACACACACAGATACACACGTTAAAATATTACCCCTACAGTTTGCGTCGGGGAACGCGTAAGGTTACGGCGGCAGATGTTCTCCTTGGTGGTAAGCTACTTTTTGGTAGATTTAATGATCCCACTACCACTGTACGAAAACTCATGATTCATGAATGCACATAAAACTTTCATTGTAGGTATATAGCTAGGATTAGAACCAACGACTGTCGACTGTCGGGTCAGAATCAGGGTAACTATCCTTTACGCCAAAGGTCCGTCCAATATCACTACGTAAGTATTATAAAACAAAGTCCATCACTGCGTCTGTCTGTCTGTTTGCAATAATCTCAATAGCTACTGAACGGATTATCATACGGTTTTCACCAATGGTCAGAGTGTTTATGAGGAAAGTTTAGGTGCATAATTCGTTAAGGTTTTGTGTAAATTGGATGAAAAATGACGATGACTGTTATATGTTCATATGTCTGTATGATATGTTCATATTTTATATTCGATGCAACAAACTGATGCAAATTTTGTAGGCATATATGTTCTACCCGTGCGAAGCCGGGGCGGGCTGCTAGTAAGATATAATAAGAAAACTGTTGCGTTATACATTCGAGTTCATGATTGTGGAGACTGCGGGTTGCAAGATTAGTGAAGGACGCCCTCAGTAGCCCCTCGGAGGAGCGATGGGCTGGCAAGAGCTGGATGAGAGTAGCGGGACATTAATTCTACGAGTGATTCATGGCTATGGACGTGGCTTAAAACACCTACAAAACCAAAACAAGTTGCGTATCGGTTCGTCGAGTCTTTTAGTTCAATGCCAGTTTGGGATCAATTAACAAGCGTTTCATCTCACTACCATCTTCCACTTCTGAAATGCATAATTGCAACCTAGACCGCATCTTCACTTAACATCAGGTAAGATAGTAGTCAAGTGTTTGTCCATCCCTACAAAAGTGACCGTTTATGAGGACGAGACAAGACTGCAATAAAAAAGATACAATAATGAATGTAAACTTGTAAATCATTCAGGCCATTCATTCTCGCACTCCATTTGTTTTTGTATCGCATCCTTCTTTATGTAAATTGAACAAAGACGGAAGCTCATCATTTACAGTTCATCGCTCCTCTTCAATCAATTGTACATTCAATCTGGACCTTCTGAAACATCTGGTTTAGTACCAGAGAACATAACACCTCTACATTTCCCTGTTCTGTATTTAGTAAGTACCCTTGCATATTTAACATTGTTGGATACTAGCAAATTCTTCGAAAGAACAGACATTTTTACAAAGCTTTTAACTTGTAGAGCGATAAACGGTTTATTCCTCTTTGTCCCCTTAATCTGTCCCCATAAGTGGATATACAGGAAAAAAGTTCACACTGTCCCCTTACTCGTAGCAAGGAGACAGACCGGACAAAAGAGTTCACGCTGCCCCATACTCGTAGCAAGGGGACAGACCGGACGAAAAAGGTTCACGCTGCCCCATACTCGTAGCAAGGGGACAGACCGGACAAAAAAGCTATAACCTTGCTACAAGTAAGGGGACAGCGTGAACTTTTTATTCCTGTTTGTCCACTTAAAGGGACAGATTAAGAGGACAAACAGGAATAAACCAAATAAACTTTCTACATTAAGTACCACAAATCAACAGCTATGTTATATACATATACTCATACATACAAGTAAGATTATAACGTACTAGTATAGTAGGATCAATCGGCTGAATAAATTTGGCTGAAATGGCATAATATGTAATCATCACAATGTGCCAATTTTCGTCCACTGCCAATAAATATAGACAGTATAATTCCGTATGACCGTATATATATTTATATCGCGGGCGTAGCAGCTACTTACAGCTAGCGAGTATGTCATGGTAAAATCCTAAGGTAAAAGGACCTAGGGTAAAAGGTAAAATGACTTTGGGTAAAAGGGCCAAATTTGTCCCTCGTCTGGGGGCGCCAATTACCAGTTATTGGCGCCCGCGGCGAGTTTTAAACCAAAAATATTATGTAAGTAATATTTATTGAAAAAAACTGTGAATTATTGTCCATAATATTTGGTCCTTTTACCCTTAGTAACACAAGTATGTCGAGATACATTTCATATTTATATCTATCTATCCTGAAGAGCTATTTACTCGAAAAAAACTTACTGTGATACAGCTCACTGACTAATTAAAAACAATTACATGCTTTCGCGCGTTTATATAAAAAAAAAAACTTAACGCTATTACTTAGCTTCAGAAACCTTCTCACTTTAAGGACCGTAGGCGTTTCAGGACATTTCAAACTAATGCATTATTGTTCCTTATTGTGACATGGTACTTAAACTGAGACGAGGGCAATTTCACACTTCGTTGTTGCAATGCAGGATATGAACATTTACGAGTGGTAGGCGCCACGGAAATTAATTCATGTTTGCAGTTCATTGGGTCTCAAATATTAAACACTAGCCAACAAACCCGCCCTGGTTTCGCACGGGTAAAACATAATATGCCTTACCTCGAAACGTCGAGGTAAATAAAATTATGTTTTTAGCGCGATAAGTCCCGTATTACAATATAATTAAATATGCCTACAGTTTTTGCATCAGCGTATTGCTTCGAGTTTGAATTAACATGTTTATAATATGTAATCATCAACAATAATCGTCATATTTCAACCAATTTACACAAAATATTAAATATTTATACACATAAACCTTCCTTATGAATCACTCTGTCTATTGGTGAAAATCGCATAAAATCCGTTTAGTAGTTTTTGAGTTTATCGCAAACAAACAGACAGACGCGGCGGAGGACTTTGATGTATAAGATGTAGTTATTTCGCCACTTGTTGCGATTGAGATCGACGACTTTGTTCTGGGGTGTCAGAATGTTTGCTTTTTTGATTGGTTTCATTTGTAATTTATTGCATACGAGTTACGGTCAATGCATTCTTGAATATCTTGCTCTTACTGATGTTATTGTAAGTCAGTGTACTTGGTTAAAGCGTACCTTTCAAACAAACTCGCATTATTTTGGTCTATATTTTAGATAGCTAGAATATTACGCGTATTTACATCGAAAAAACCAAACCGTTTGGAGACATCCAGGCGTTGAGTCTCGTTTTCGTCACCATTTTTAATCGACTTCATAAACAATTATCTCGAAAAGCGTTACAAATAGATATATTTTAATTAACTATGCTTTTTGTGGTAGTTTGGTTAAGTACAACTTAATTGTGTCGTTGGATTGGAATAGACATGGTTTAATAGAGTCGTGTGCATATGCTAGGGTTGTACCTACCACTGCTTTGTTTGTTCAACTATGAAATAGAATGTTGAAATGTTTCTTGATATCAACAGACTTCTAAAAAGGAGGAGGTTATCAATTCGTCTGTATGTTTTTTTATGTACCTATGTTACGTGATTACTCAGTCAAATGAGAACCGATTCATATGATTCTTTTTTAAATAAAAGGGATCGATGAAATTGCAATGAAACCTAGGAAATGTATTTCTTTGGTTCCATTGTAATTTCATCGAGATCTAAATAGTATCTCCAGAGATATGACGATAAACGTCTCAAACTTGCTAGTCAAACTGACTCGCGCGGCATGGAAATCGGTTGTTTTAGTTTTTAAACTATCTAAATTATATCTAATATATATAATTCTCGTGTCACAGTTTTCGTTGCCATACTCCTCCGAAACGGCTTGACCGATTTTGATGAAATTTTTTGTGCTTATCCGGTATCTATGAGAATCGGCCAACATCTATTTTTCATCCCCCTAAATGTTAGGGGTAGTCCACCCCTAAATTTTTTATTTTATTTTTTAGACAAAATTTTTAATTTCTATTTTTTTATGATACAACATACAAAAATACATACAATCCTCAATTTTCACCCTTCTACGATCAACCCTTATTTTTTAATAGCCATTTTAGTAATTTAATCATTTTTCCTCCATACATACTTACAATAAGTAAGCTATTTTTTGTCTACACTAGAAATTACTACGAAATTATTAATATGGCAAAACAACGTTTGCCGGGTCAGCTAGTAATAAATAAAAATCAATCCACTCCCTCAATACAGAGGAATTAAAAATTTTTTTTAGTCTGACGTTTGGATGAAAGCTGAATAGCTCATTACTTTTGTATTTTTTTTTATTCAAAGCAATAAGTGATGCTATTCAATATTCAGAATAATTAGTAGGTATTGATATGATCTATTTAATGTTATTTGACGTGTGTAAGTACAGATTTTTAATTTGACCATATACTGAATAAATGCTTTGACTTTTGACTTTTGACCACAGACATAAAAGGGCATGTGTCGTTAGGAGTGCCGCGTAATATTCCGGCATAATCTGCAAACTGATTAGCGATCCACCTTTATTTGGTACCCTTTAGCACCACCCAGCTAGATGGAGCGATGATATACGCAAGCTGGCTGGCAGCGGTTGGAAACAGTAGAGAGGTCAGTGGCGTGTCACACGAGAGGCCTGTGTCCAGCAGTGAACGAATACTGGCTGTTAATGATGATGATGGTGACGATGACCAAGCACCATCCAGTGATTAAAAATATAGGAGGTCTAGATATGGAAACGCAGATTCGTGTTACAAAGATATTCATACTAATACTATAATAATAATAATGTTACATAATTATTATTATTCGTTTTTTTATTATTATATAAAAAGTTTAAAAACGAAAACAGGCGACTTTCATGCCCCGCGAGTCAATTTCAGTAGCAAGTTTGTGACGTTTATCGTCATATCTCTGGAGATACTAATCAGATATTGATGAAATTACATTGGGACCACCTCGGAAACGAACCCTACCGAAAATAATCATTCAAATCGGTTCACAATTGACGGAGTAATCGCGTAATATACATAAAAAAATATTCAGGCGAATTAAGAACCTCCTTCTTTTTGGGAAGTCGGTTGAAAAACGTTTGTAACTCTGTCACTCTGTCTGTTTGTTACCTCACCACGCCTAAACAGACGATCCGATTTTACTGCAATTTACCAAGGAGATACTTAATAGTATGAGGATGGACAGGCTACTAAATTCTGGGTGTACGTGAAGGAGTGGGTATTAGTAAGTTATTTATAAAAATAACTTTTTAACCTTTGAAAAATGAAAAATATCACAACATCTGTACATTTGTAAAGCTAACAAAACACGAGTGTCAGTGTAAGTTGACATCTCTCTCAGTTATCTGAGAGCTGTGTCGGACAGTCCGACACTTGCCGACACTCGACAGTTGCGACACTGCAAAGAATGCCATCTTGTCGCCCACTAATTTGACAAAGCTGGACTTGAGCGCAGTGGAATTGAGGCAGTAGGACGTCTTGCAAAATGTTGTACAAAATTGTTGTATTAAAGTTTGTAACGGCTATTATCAAGTAATTTTTTTTTTATAATCTGAGCGCAGACGAAGATCGCCTACACCGCCCGAGCCCCGATACGAACCGTCAGGCAGTTACGTGCCGAGGCCCGAGCATCGGGCTTGTAGGCTAAACTCCTAGAAAAAGAACTGAACTTCAAGGCTGTTCGAAACTGGTCGGAGTTAATTTTCCGGTAAATAAAAAAAAAATAACGTGATAATAGCCGATACAAACCTTAATACGTGTAACTCTAATGATAATTTTAATAATCAAAATTGTTGTATGTTCCCAGAAAAATAAGTTGGAACACCTTGTTGCAGCTTCTTTTTCATATTATCTGCAGTGTTAAAAAGATATATTCATGAAATTTTTTGAAGGGAATCTTCTTTAGGGGTACTGGGGTAAAATGTAACGGATGTGACGTTGTGTCAACACGTAAAATATAAATATCATGTAAATATTAATAAGGATAGACATGTTGTGTTTTTATAAGGATAAACATGTTGTGTTTTTTTTTTCTAATTCAAAGCGTTAAAATTCTGCTTTTGCTATGTTTACTTGATAATTGGTTATGATTTATGATTTTGACGTGTATATGTGCGTATATTATTACTGCCTACATATAGAATAAATGCTTTGATTCTTTGATTCTTTGATTTGATTCTTGATTCATGTTCGAACAAATTTTCACCTCAATTTTACCACGTCCATCGTCCAAAAACGCTGAATCGCATATTTACTATTAATACTTAGTTACTATTTGTATTTTAAAGAACTTGTACTAAATTATATGTAGTTCCAATTAGATTTAGTAATAAAAAGTTTTATAGGTACCAACTTCTATGCACTACTTTAAATACGGAATGAATTTCCGAAAACGTTAAATTACATTTGTCATGATTTTTATTGTACAGTATTTGTATATTGTTTCAATTAAATTTATCGAAGGGATAAAGTTTCATATAAGCTCAATCCTTTGTTTCGGTCCCCTGTTTTAGCCCATTAGGGAATGAATTCCCAAAAATCCTTTCTTAGTGTGTGCCTGTGTATTATAACAAATCTTCGTACCAAATTTCAAGCTTCATAACCCAGGAAACTTGTCTCTGCGTTTATATTATATCAGTCAGTCAGTGTAAAACTGACCTTGCGTTTATCTAAATAAAATTACAGACAAATTAAATACGAAAGCGAAATACCCATTGTTATAAATATTAAAATACGGGACCTACCGCGCTTAAAACATTAAAATTAAATAAAAAATAATGTTTGAAGCGCAATAAGTACCGTATTTTAATAAAAAACGTGTGTGTACTTATGTACACGCACGTATGAACACTATCTCACCTGGTGTTAAGTTAAGATGCGGTTTGTTGGCTTGTCTGTAATGAAAGGTGAAACTAAGACGAGGCACAGCTGGATAGTTCTTACAGAAGTCTTTTCATCGCTCGTTAAAATTGTATTAAGATTTGTGATAATATATAAGAAAGAAAGTGTGGCGTGGTTTTATGAAACCACGATTACGACGACCAGGTGAAAGTTTTTGTTTATGTGTAGCTATGGTAGCTAGCTACTATGACAGCAGTTGACATGACACGTTAGCATGTATACAAATATGGCTGCGGAAGCGTCCGCCAATCACAGCTAGACCTAAATGTCATTAATCATATCCACCAATCAAGCTAAAGCACCGGTGACATGCGATAGATGGACAAAAAACATTGAGGCGAAGTAAAAAAAGTTAAACTTTAAAAATAATTTACTTTGCAACAAAACCAGCAACAATACTTCACTGCTGCACTTATTTAAACATATACCTATGTGAATAATGTACACAAAAATGTTGCTAAACAGGAGCCAACTCAGCATTATGTTGCTCATGCTGGGCATGACCAACGCTGGTCTTCCGTTGGGACCCTGGGTGATGTTACGGAATCTTACTTAGGACTACGATCATTACATACTTAGTAGTAAATAGTATATTGTGTTTCTAAAACTGTTACCACACTATATATTTTTGTACACTGTTACACACAATTCCCGATTCGAATCGATGTTTGAATCGCGTCGGTACGATGAAATTTTGGATTGTCTGTAAATAGTAATTGTAAAATGGATACGTTAGAAAGGCAACCAAAGTTACTAAATATATTATTAAAAATATTGACTATAAACTCCAATATCAACAAAGTCCACTTTCCCACGACGTGCGGCTGCACGAGTGACGTGCGTTATCATTATTTAACGTATGTTTTATCATTATCATAATCTAACGCTACGATAACGAGCGAGGTCAACGACCTGATGTAATAATCTCATGTTTGTTTAACACAGTTTACATACACCTGCCTTTATAAGCTTGATGATTTAATGTTACCGAGACCTCGTAGAGCCAAATAAATTGGCTCTGCTTCTACCAAGCCCCACTTGCACAGACCAATTTTATAACCCAGGGTTAAGCGAATACACAAGAATGCGCCACAAATCAACATAAAACGACAAAATAAGATATTTCTACATAAATATTAATAAAAAGGATTGACTTATTCACAATATTATCACGAGAAATAGACAAAAACATTGCAATTTCTCACACAATATCCGATTGTAGATATTGCATAACCCTGGGTTAAAAAAATATGTAACTTTGGTCTGTGCAAGTGGGCCTAAGTCTTAATACATAATATTTTATGTTAATAAATATTTTTTATACCAGATAGGCGAACGTTTGATCACCATCTCACCTGATGTTAAGTGATGATGCGATTATCGACGCTTATGTCTTCCTCACTTACGGCCTTACTAATAAAAAATTGCCTATACATCTGTTAAACGGTTGTACAGTTGCACAGTGAATGAGCGCTAAACACGCGTCAATCCATAGTTTGACTAATAAACGTTGAATAGGCGGTGGGTATCTACATAGACATTTAACACTTTTTTCTTTTTCATCTGGCAACTATTAGTCAATTCGTTTCGAAACTGTTTTCGTCTTAAATAGTTCCGTAAATTATTTTTTCATAAAGTTTACTAATTATTAATATTAGTCATAAAATTTTGTTTTTGGAATGCAATATTAATCAAACTACGTTGTTTTTAGAGCTTTTTGTTGAAATTTGTTGATATAATGGAAATATTTTCTTTTAGTAGGAGGCAAATTGACTGTTGTCCTCTGTATACGCTGTTGACATTGTATCCATGGAGACTAGCGGTCTCCATGGATACAATATAAACGTGATTGTAGCCATCTTTTAATAAATTGTCAATTTCCAAAGAGAATGTAATCACTGCGTTTAGTTTGTTCCACATAGCTTTTCGTAAACCTGTAATTTGTATTTCAAATGGAAAATCTGAATTGTTCAAGCATGTTTTCGTTTTTTTTATTTGCCTCCTCTATCTCCCAATGGTCAAATATGTCGAAATAATTTATGTAATCCATTTCAATGAGTATATAATATAGTTTTAGTGTAGTATATGTAATTGTGATATTTAGGCCTGTTCTACAAATAAACTAGCCAAGTGCAAGTCGGACTCGCACTCGTAGGGTTTCGTAACACAGTAGAGTATTCTATAACTTTGTTTTTCATAGTGTTTGTATGAAAAACAAAGTTATCTTTGCGGTCACCATATCTCTAAAACTGCTGACTGTATCTCGTACAAACCAATTTTCGTTGATTGTTTTTATTGAGATCTACAGCATATATGTTTTGTAGATTTTTACTCCCATACTTTAAAAGTTAGAAGGGGGGGGGGGACACATTTTACAACTTTAGGCGCGCCTATCTTTCAAATGATTGACTTTGAGAAAAAATTATATTAGGAACCTCAATATCATTTTTAAAGACCTATCCATAGACCTATCCATAGACCCCACACGTATAGGTTTGAAGAAAAATTTTTTTTTTGTTTCAGTTCTATGCCTCCCCCCCCCTTAAACTTTTATATTTTTTATTTTTGTATAAAAATCGGAAAGCGGTTCACAGAATACATCTACCTACCAAGTTTCAATTCTGTAGTCCTAACAGTTTCGGAATAAAATGGCTGTGACATACGGACGGACAGACAGACAGACAGACAGACATGACGAATCTATAAGGGTTCCGTTTTTTGCCATTCGGCTACGGGACCCTAAAAACATATTGACGCACATTTATTTAGGTGGTTGCGTTTTTGCGAAGTTAAGAATGTAAACAAACGGGACGGTGTTCGTTAATGGCCACCATATACGAACGATGACATAAAGGTTGATATGTTGCCATTATGCCAGCTGCCATAGTTACCATTTAATAAGGTTTAATATATTTTATACCTTGCAAATACCAGCTGAGGCACGGGCGTTAAGCCTGCTCGAGATAATGATAAATACTTAGCAAATAGCTTAGTAATTAATAAAGGTAGATCGCTTATTTTCTGACCTTTGTTTAAAAATAGTTTGAAGTAGAGGGTCAATATACAACTTTTAATGAATATGTGTAGTTCAAACTTCAAAGGTCTTTGGTGAAAAGGCTAGCTATATCACCAAACACCTTAAAAGTTAAGCAAGTACCTATTAGATAAAAAAAAAACATGCGGCCAGTCTTTGGGGACTGCCGATAGAAGAAACTAAGTAACTTGTGAATTTTATCGTTGAGATACACAGTATACATATAGCTCACGGGAAGCGTGCGGTGACGATGACGCAAGTTTCACGCTTTTTAACCGACGTCAAAAAAAGGGGAAGGTTTCTCAATTCGACCGTAGTTTTTTTTTTTTTTTTTAAATGTTTGTTCGCGGATAGCTTCGTCGTTTATGAACCGATTTTAATTATTATTTTTTTGTTCGAAAGGAGATATCGCAAGTGTGGTACCATGGTAATTTTATCGAGGTCTGATAAGTATCTCCAGAGATATTGAGATAAACATCTCAAAATTGGTACTGAAAATGAATAGCGCGGCATTGAAGTCGGTTCTTTTTTAGTTTTTAAACGATATTATTGTGCACCGAAAAAGTGCTCTACACGCCTAAAGATGTTATTATCACTTCAAAAAGTTGTCTCAAGATACTATCTGAAACTTTACTCAAACCTACGAATATAGATCTTTTTTTAGGGTTGCGTAGCTGAATGGCAAAAAACAGAACCTTTATAGATTCACCATGTCTGTCTGTCTATCTGTCTGTCCGTCCGTATGTCACAGCCATTTTATTCCGAAACTATTAGGACTACAGAATTGACACTTGGTGGTAGATGTATTCTGTGAGCCGCTTTCCGATTTTTACACAAAAATAAAAATATAAAAGTTTAAGGGGGGGGGGGGGGGGCATCCCATACATAAAACTGGAACAAAACATTTTTTTTTCTTCAGACCTATACTATGGGTGTCTATGGATAGGTCCTTAAAATGAAATTGAGGTTCCTAAAACCATTTTTTCTCAAAGTCAATAATTTAAAAGATAGGCGCGTCTAAAGTGGCAAAATGTGTCTCCCCCCCCCCTCTAACTTCTAAAGTAAGGGAGTGAAAAATCTAAAAATATAATTGTTATAGAAAAAATATATTCTGTAGATCTCAATAAAAACTTTCAACGAAATATGGTTTGAACGAGATACAGTCAGCAGTTGTTGATATATAGCGTCCGCAAGTATAACTTTGTTTTTCAAACAAACACTATGAAAAACAAAGTTATTTTTGTAGTTGCAAAAATCATAGTAATAAAATACTCTACTGTGTTACGGAACCCTACGAGTGCGAGTCCGACTTGCACTTGGCCAGTTTATTTTTTATAAAGATTACTAGCAATGTGGGTTGCACATTACTAGTATTCTTGTTAACCTTCCAACTAAGCTAAATATATGCTTGTGTCTGGAGTGGGTTCACGTCAATAGTGCAATGGGTGGGGTGGGGATCGAACTCACGACCTTTCGATCGCTAATCCGACACCTTATCCATTGGGCTATTGCCGCCTATTTTATTCGTAGACTCAATCTTAAACGTATCAGTACGTCATTTCTTGCCTATCATCTTGCGAAGATCATTGATCTACCAAATCTATGGACTGGACGTGAACATCTTAACACAGTATTTAAAGCAAACTTGCTTCCCGTCGTTCTACATTGCCGTGTAAAGGAGCACATAAGGTTTAAGCCGGTCACAAACAATGACACACAAAAATCAACCATCGCAAAACATTTAATTGAGACCGGGACTTACCACTGGATACAAGTACTCTTCAGAGTACTACATAAATCCACAGTTACTCCGTGATCATGATGCTTACAACAGCGCTGAAATATCGGAAGTTCAAATTCAAATATTTTTTATATTTATTTGAATTTCAAATATTGATTTATCTAAATCAACCGACTTCTGTGCCGCTCGAGTCAGTTTCAGTAGCAAGTTTGAGACGTTTATCGTCATATCTCTGAAGATGCTTATCAGATCTCGATGAAATTACAATGAGACTACATTGAAATGTACCCTACCGATTGAAAAAAATATTTTTTCGAATCGGTTTACAATTGACATATATATCGTAAAATACATACAAAAAAAAATAATAGAAAAAAACATACAGACGAATTGAGTACCTCCTTCTTTATGCAGTCAGTTGAAAAAAGTGGTATATATTTCGTTCAAATATCTTGTGAAAGACAAAAGTAACAGTTTTTGCATTCCATATAGTACCTACATATTGCAACATTACCACAAGTTTCCCAACAGTCAGCTTAAATACCTTTTAAGGTAAACTAACAAACTCTCTCAAAATATGAATCATTGTCTGACCCAAGAGTCCAAAAATGTCTTGAAAAATCTCTAAGGTCTGACCTTAACCCTTTCCAGCACAGATAAGCGTCACGGTCAAAGGGCAGAGTTGTAACAGATCAACAGGCTTTATTTGGACGGGTCCAGTACAGTACAGTACAGTGATGTGTCATTGACTTCCTGACTTCAAGTACAGATGGTTTCAGTTTTGGTCAGATATTGTTTAACTATGTTACTTATAATAAACAAGCTGACTTCGTACACGTACACTAATAATTTAATCAGTGTAATGTAAAGCGTCGTCAATCAGCATTTGTGATGAGTTATTTGAGTTATAAAAATCATGATTTTATTTTCGCAAAATGTAGCCGATGTTCATCCTCATGCTATAAAGTACTTTTTGTTAAATTTCAGTAAGATTGGATCGTCTGTTTAGGCGTGATTAGGTAACCATCAGTGACAGTGTTACAAGCGTTTTTATAATATTAGTCCGGTAAGGTGAGATGACGGGTCTCACCTTAATCATAAAAATATATATTTTTAGGGTTCCGTGCCCAAAGGGTAAAACGGGACCCTATTACTAAGAGTCCGCTGTCCGTCTGTCTGTCTGTCTGTCTGTCTGTCACCAGGCTGTATCTCATGAACCGTGATAGTTAGACAATTGAAATTTTCACAGATGATGTATTTCTGTTGCCGCTATAACAACAAATACTAAAAATAGAATAAAGTTAAAAATAATAGAGGGTCCCCATACAAGAAACGTGTTTTTTTCGGAATTTCACGCCATCTATGAACGCTTAGTTAGGTAAACGTCCCATAGATGGCGTTATATTGATATGTCGATCCCTAAAACTTTTTTTAGACGTTAGATGGCGTTATAAGAAATAAAGTGTTTATTAATTATTATTTTTTGCTGGCGAAAAATGATAGTGGTATTTTTTGCTCGATCTTATAAAATACTGTAGTGTGGTACGGTACCCTATGAGTGCGAGTCCGACTTGCACTTTGCCAGTTTATTTATGTCATATAGGCTAGCGTTTGTCTACTATCTTACCTGTTGGTAAGTGATGATACTGATGATGCGGTCGAGGTTGGTAGCACGCTAGGCCTAGAATGTTCTAGGCCTAGCGTGCTACTAACATAGATTAGAACATAGTTCCCATGAACTATGTTCTAATAATGTATGTTCAAGGAAGATATTCCTTTTAAGAAAAAAATCTGTGCTTCCATAGATTCCTTATGTCTCGTACAAACTGAGGTCTAAATATCGGTGGATATTACTATAGTTCCATTTATTTCCCTGCGACACGGTATCAACAAGGTACAGGTGAATCTATTTAAAAATCCTCAGGTTAACTATCACAACGACCTCTGCAGGTCAGTTTCCGTACCATCACACGTACTTGCGAAATTCCTTAAACTTAAGGTCAACTGGCGCCTTACGCTGACTCATTTACGTGTCCATAATAATTGTCAATTTTATAAGATACAAAAGGCCGTCTTACTAATTATTAGGTCATCATGAATTGTAGGAATCATGGCATTGGAGTCCAAGGGTTGCTTACCTATTATGGCTCGAATGGGTGAGATATTAAAATGCTCTTATATGGTCTTCGATATGCTTCCTTTAAAATTCTCTTAGTGCTTCCTTAGTATTTTGAAAGGACAGTAATTAAAATGTAAATTTATTGGTGTATCTGGGTTTTATTTTTGGTTTTTATCGAGTCGTAGTTTCGCTTGAGAATGTCCTGTAATATTGAATGAGAAATTTTAGAGCGCGCATAAAAATTGTAGTTTTTCAATTTAACAATATTAAACTTACTAACAATCGTTGTATGTTGATCATATTGTAAAGTTAACTTTTGAAAAATTTCAGACAAATCGGTGCAGGAGATAGACCGTTAAAAAGTAAAAAACAAAATAAAATACAAAGTGACTTCTGTATTTATAATATTTTTGTTGATTTCATGTTAGAAATAACAATAAAATGTATTGAAATTCTTGTTGTTAATGTTCAACGTTAGCATTATACAAAGGGGCTCCAAACATACACATACATATTTTTTATTTAAACAACTTAAAAATATTATGTTTCTTTGAAGTGTTCCACACTTTATATTTTTGTAAATTGTTAAACACAATCCAAAATTTCATCGTACCGACGGGACTTGAACCCACAACCTCCGGAATAACATGTTCCGGTGCTTTATGTACTGACCGGAATAACATGTTCCGGTACATTAAGCATCGGAACATGTTATTCCGGAGGTTGCGGGTTCAAGTCCCGTCGGTACGATGAAGGTTTGGATTGTGTTTAACAATTAACTTAAAAATAATTACCTAATGACAATATCAAAATTATAAAGACTACAATACAATATATAAACTATAAATAAAAGACAGAACTTAGGTCACTACCTGCCGGTAATGTTCCCAAAAAGCTTGCGAAGTTACCTCGTTGTAAATATGAAATATATAATACAAATTAATTATATAACAATTTATTTTAACCAGTATTTACAAATGGTACATAATGTATACAACTTAAAAATAAATTAAACTATTTGAACTAAGAATAAATGAAATGTTATAAATTAAAATTAAAATAGTTATAAATAAAAAAACAGAACCTAGGTCGCAGCTGTCTGCCGGTAACGTTCCCAAAAAGCTGGCGACGTTACCTCGTTGAATTGTAATTGTAATTGATTCATTTGCAACTTAGCACATTAAAATTGCTAATTATATTGTACATAAATAATAACTTATTTATAATACCAGATAGCATTACTTAGACCTGTCATTCAAACCCTTATTTACATTCCTGTAAACTATAAAAATAAAAATACCAGTCACTGATGTATGCGCGTCATTACATTGCAAGTCTAGCACAATCGCAACACCCTATATAGCAATGACAGTATACAGCCTGGTCCATTACGTAAATGGATATGTCACTCCTGTGTCACACTCATGAATTTATAAATAAAGTATGCAGAGCTAAATTACCTAGGTACTTATAAAATCTTGTGCATATACTCGTAAGTGTCATAATACTAAATAAAATACGAGTTATTACAAAGGCGCTGAAGTTCTCAATTCGTCTGTATGTTTTTTTTTGTGTGCATGTTACGCGATTACTCCGTCTATTGTGAACCGTTTCGAATGATTATATTTGTAATCGGTAGGGTACGTTTCCGAGGTGGTCCCATTGTAATTTCATCGAGATCTGATAAGTATCTTCAGAGATATGACGATAAACGTCTCAAATTTGCTACTGAAATTTAATTTAATTTAATTTTTCGGTTGTTTTTAAACTATTCTAATTATATTGTCTAAGATGGGTTTTGTCTTACAAAAAGCGTTTCATATGATGTCCGTAGCTATCCATCCATCCATGAAACTTCAACGAGATAACTAACATAGTTTCAGAACTAAAACAACCAACTTTCATGCCCCCGTGCCCCGCGAGTCAGATTCAGCAGCAAGTTTGAGACGTTTATCATCATATCTCTGGAGATACTTATCAGATCTCGATGTAATTACAGTGGGACCACCTCGAAAATGTACCCGATTTAAAAAATAAATGACAATATTTCTTTTTTAAAATGTGAAGGTGTTCAGTGAAATTACAGGGCATGTGAGACTCTAAATAAAGTAAACCGCAGAACATATAATAAGAGTGCTACATTTAAATTTAGACAAACGTTAAGTGCCATAGATTGGAATAGTTTAGGTATTAACAGTTTTTTAGCACAATTAAAACATGCATTTACAACGAGTTTTATAAAGAATAAAACTGGCCAAGTGCGAGTCAGACTTTTGTCCCGCACACGGAGGGTTCCGAACGCCATCTATCGAATTTCTAACGAACTTCTAACACCAACTAAGTAAACGTTAACACAAAGGCAGAATAGTATTATATAGTAGTTATAGTAATAGAAGTAATAAAGATAAGATAAAGATAAAGATATTTTATTTGCGCAAAACATGCGTATAACAAAAAGTTGTGACAAAATATTCAAACGATCGTCATGTTTTGCCTTAACAGGCGTGCAAACTTTGCAGATGGCGCTGCTTTACTCACTACATATAATCCAAATTTAAATACATATTACACTGGTCATTTTTATAAACTAAATTGAATTATAAAATTAAAAGGATACAGCACAATGTCATGAAAATAATAATAATGATTATAATTTGTCATTTAAAAATTCGTCAATACCATAATAACATTTCTGAATTAAAAATTGTTTTAGCTTATTTTTAAACATAATATTGTCCATGTCCTTTAAAAATATAGGAATTTTATTGAAGACTGTTGGCGCCATTCTAATTACACTTTTAAATAGTAATTGTAGTAATTAATATTATTAAATATCTGGTTGACCGAGCTTTGCTCGGTATTTTTTGCTGCTTCAACAGACAAATATGACTCTTCCCGACATCTATTGACAAATAATAATACTTTTTTTTTTTATTGAGAGCAACTAACTGCTTTACTGAAACAGTACTACTAAATAGTAATAAAAATAGTTCTACTCGCCAATAGATGTCGGAAAGAGTCATATTTTAAGTTGATTATCAATAAAGTTGATTATTGAAAACAAGAATAAAACAACGTTTTCTGAAAATGACTCCTAGCTATATCGATTTATCGCCCCCAAAATCCCCTGTAGGTATACTACATTTTATTTAATCGTTGGAGCCGCTTCCGAGATTCAGATTAAGGTAAAGAAGCCATCTTTGATGCTAGATAGGTGGCGCTGCGCTATCGTAAAAAACTTTTTTTGCACTTTTCTTTAATTTTTAACTTTGTTCTGTTCTTAGTATTTGTTGTTATAGCGGCAACAGAAATACATCATCTGTGAAAATTTCAACTGACTAACTATCACGGTTCATGAGATACAACTAACAAAGCACAGTGGGTAACAAAGGGTATTAGCGTATCTAGTTTAATGAAAAGATTTTTGTCTCTTAATATAAATAAAGAGAGCGGGGAAGTGGCAATAAAATACTAAAAGGCATATACACAACTTTATAGAAAAGTAATGAGGAAGGCCAAGAAACTAACCGTCCAACAACAACTGGAAAAATCCAAAACTTCGAATAAGGAAATTTGGAGGATAGTAAATAGGCGTCGAAATAAACTTAATAAGAAAGGAACAGAAACAGTTTTACTAAAAATAAATAACAGTATAATTAGTCAACCTCAAAGGATCGTAGACACTTTTTCTGAGCAATTTGATTTGAGTCAGTCAAACTGCAAATCAGACACTCGAACATTACAGGCCACTGATATTCTGAAAAAAAAACGTACATCGAATAGAGGACGAAATGATCATGGGTATTAGACCATATAAGATCGAAAACGAAGTAAAATTCATGGAAAACAAAAAATCTTATGGAATCGAAGAAATGCCTACAGCCATATTTAAAGAAAACATTGATTTATTAGCCGAGCCTCTAGCTTTTTTCTTGAATAGTTGCATTGACCAGAATATATTTCCGGAACAATTAAAAATAGCGCGTATTCTGCCTATCTATAAAAAGGGCTCAAAAACTGAACCAAAAAATTACCGCCCAATATCATTGTTACCAATTATATCTAAGATTTTCGAAAAGCTCATCAAAATTAGACTACTTAGGCACTTAAATCGTCACAGAATACTGAGTAATAGGCAGTTTGGTTATCAAAGATTTATAGGTACAGTAGATGCTATAAACACGCTTGTAGATGATGTGGTAAATAAACTTAATAAGAAACAAAAAGTTGGAGGTATTTTCTTAGATTTGAGCTCTGCTTTTGATAGGATTAATCATACATTACTATTAGAAAAGTTAGAGCATTACGGTATTCGAAATACCACAAACAACCTGTTAAGATCATATTTAAATAATAGAAAACAATTTGTAGAACTTTAAACTGTTGATAACGATGAGGAAATTATACACAGATCTGACTTGACTGAACTAAAGATGGGTGTCCCTCAAGGTTCTATATTAGGACCTAAATTATTTATAATTTTTACGAATGATCTTATAGCCTACGTGAGTAAATGTGACCCTAATTTCAAACTGACAGTATATGCTGATGATACAAATGCTATCATATCATCTGACACAATCGAAAACCTTAAATATAAAATTAATTTTGCATTAGAACATTTTGACTCATGGTTTTCAATCAATAATCTAGTTCTTAACTCAAACAAAACAAACGTAATGCTCTTCCAAACTACCACCAGGCAAAAAGAAAACTTTACAATAGATTTCAATGGTTCACATATTGATAGTACAAGAGTAATTAAGTTTTTAGGTTTATATTGACAATCGTCTAAATTGGAAAGATGAACTAAAATCAATCGAAGCAAGTGTCAGTTCAGCGAGTTATGTCCTTCGCAGTCTGAGAGACGAAGTTAGCTTAACACAATTGAGACAGGTTTATTTTGCCCTTATAGAATCAAAGATAAGATATAGTATTATGTTTTGGGGAAATACTTATAACAACAATACAGACGCTGCTTTTATTATGCAAAAGAGGGCTAAACGAACTATGGTTCGGATACCACAGACTGACTCATGCAAACTCCACTTTATTGCATTAGAGATATTGACCTTACCATGTCTTTACATTCTTACTATATTAACAGACTTGGTAAAACACTTAGATAATTTTGAAACCAAAGATGAGAGGAAAACAAGAGAGGAAACACGAAGGAAGCATTTACAACCTAATTTTGTACCGACACTAAGAGTAGTCAGCCATTGCGTTAGGGTGCAAGCAGTACGATTATATAATAAACTAGCAGCCCGCCCCGGCTTCGCATGGGTAGAACATATATGCCTACAAAATTTGCATCAGTTTGTTGCATCGAATATAAAATATGAACATATTTAACAACCATCGTCAAATTTCATCCAATTTACACAAAACCTTAACGAATTATGCACCTAAACCTTCCTCATAAACACTCTGGCTATTGGTGAAAACCGCATGATAATCCGTTCAGTAGCTATTGAGATTATTGCGAACAGACAGACAGACGCAGTGATGAACTTTGTTTTATAATACTTACGTATTGATATTGGACGGCCCTTTGGCGTAAAGGATAGTTACCCTGATTCTGACCCGACGGTCGTTGGTTCTAATCCTAGCTATATACCTACCAATGAAAGTTTTATGTGCATTCATGAATCATGAGTGTTCGTACAGTGGTAGTGGAATCATTAAATCTACCAAAAAGTAGCTTACCACCAAGGAGTACATCTGCCGCCGTAACCTTACGGCGTTCCCCGATGCAAAATGTAGGGGTAATATACGTTTAACGTGTGTATCTGTGTGTCTGTCTGTAGCATCTTAGCACCTAACCGGATGAACTGATTTTATTTTTATTATTGATAGTTTTTTTTTGTTTGATAGATGTCTTCATCGAGAGTTTTCTTAGCTTTGATTGATGAAAATTCGTTCAATCGTTATAAAATTATGAGCTTTTTTCTAGTTAATTGCGCTATGAAATCAACTTTCATAGGTCTGATCAATTCGAAAATCTTCTTCTTCAACGATATTGTAAGAACATGGAAGCCTCCTGGACTCTACAGAATACTCAAATCCTCACCAACTTACAGCTCAGATTTTAAATGTCGTGTTTAGAGTCATTGGAAAAAGCTATTATAGATAGATCAGTCGGGGTGGTTTAAAATATTATATTATATTATTATATATATAGATGAATATTATTTTATACAATAGATCATATTATTATACTATATTGACTTCAAATTGATTGTGATCGGTGGGGATCTACAGCATAGCTAAGTTTATAATAATATTTTCGAAGTAACTATGACCTAATCTGTGGTTTCACTGCAAATATTTTATTAATTTTGCGATGCGTGTTTGTGAAATTCGTGATATCTTCTAGAGTTTTCATTTGAATTATATACTGTAAGGGACAATTTTAATCTATAATATGTGGCCAAGCTAATTAAGGTAATTATTTGGATAAGGATTAATACTATATACTTGAAAATAGCCTTGGAAGTTATGTAATATTTTTTAACAAAAATTTTAAGATTAAAATGGTTCCTGTGAGTCAACCTTAAGAGATAGACATTTGCTGTCGCGGACTTTTTTGTAGGTCTTATTAAGTTGTACAACTCTTGCGTAGAAAATATTCTTCTATCTATTTTCAATTAAGCAGCGTTCGTAAGAAACGTGTTTTTCGACCGTTTATTTGCCGACTCAGGTTGCAAATTAGGTCTCCACGAATGTACCTTTGATTTAAACGGGATAATATATAGCCTATTTTCATTCTGAAAGTCCATTCTATGTATTAGTGAAAGAATTTTTTAAATCGGTTCAGTAGTTTTTGAGCTTACTCATTACAAACATACAAAAATACAAATGTTCTCTCTTTATAATATTGGTATAGATTACCATCATCTCTTAAATTGATATATAATAGTTACAGTTTTAAAAACAAACTGAAAGACTTCTTGTTGGAAAGGTTTTACTATTCTGTTTCTGAATTCATGGAGGACCGTAGATAGATCATAATAATATTATGTTAATGTTTACCTTTGACCATGTATTTACATAATTTGTATTGCAGATATTGTACCTATAATCAAATTTTGACATAACTTGTATCTAATTTTTTTTTCTCTCTATATTTTGAATGACATTTGAAATCAAATTTTTGACATACCTACCTACATATTTAATGCTTTTTTATTTTTTATTATTTGTTTACTGTTTTATTGATTTTAAGATTAAGCAAATGAAATGATTATTGATGTATTATTTATTTTAATGTTGTTAATTTTTATTATTTTAATGTAGATGATTTTTAAATATTATTATGTAAGTATGTAAATTCCAATACAATTTTTTTGTTTCATGGAATAAATGAATTGAATTGTCTGTCTGTCTGTCTGTCTGTCCGTCTGTCATCAGGCTGTATCTCATGAACCGTGATAGTTAGACGGTTGAAATTTTCACAGATTATGTATTTCTGTTGCCGCTATAATAACAAATACTAAAAACAGAACAAAGCTAAAAATTAAAGGGGTCCCCATACAAAAAACGTATTTTCACTATAGCGCCATCTATGAGCGATTATAATAACCTTATTAATAAATAATATTAATTGCCTACTTTGTGTTAACGTTCACTTAGTTGGTGTTAGAAGTTCTTAAGACATTCGTTAGATGGCGTTGTAGTTAATAAGCATGTTTGGTATTAACCCGGTAATATATTATAATTTTATACTTATATATATATATTATCATACTGTGGTTTGGAACCCTCTGTGTGTGAGACAAAAGTTTGACTCGCACTTGGCCAGTTTTTAAGCCTTAGCGTAGTAGAGATAAGGTCGTCTTTGGTTTCACACATCAATCAATTTAATGGTAAAACTTTGATTTTGTCTTCTCGTTCCTTTTTCAAATATAAATTCCGAATTCTATTTTCAAATTATGTCAAGGGTGAACAAGACCTCGGAACTTTACATAATTCCTCCTTGTTAAACACTCACTGCCTTCATACATGTAGCCGTGACCAGATAGGTGTATAGGTATTTATCATCTATGTACAACAGTGAATATCTGTCCTCTGTCTCTATCTGTAAATATGAATAAACAAAGTGCATTTATTAATGAAGAAAATCACGAAAAAAATTGTGAAAGAAAATGAGTGAGTACTCTATATACTTACATTTTATTATTATTATCACAAATGCAGTATTATTTTTTGTTTTGTTAATTTATATATAATACTGCTATAAAGATAACCAAATTTTTTCATATTAAAATGAGCGTTATTAAAAGTAGCTCACTTCTCATTTATTAAATAAAAGAAAAAAAAATGTTGTCTTATCGGTCACCACGCTCAAAAAGTGTAACTTGAATTAATATGAAAGAAAAAAAATACTGCATAAATAAATAAATGCTATGCAATAGCTTCACCGCGGCAGTCCCCGAGTGCCACACGTCTTTTTTTTTTAAAAACAAGCTTTTTGTAGAACTGAAAAGTACCGTTTATAACAATACAGACTCTCTCAAATTCGACTGCTTTACAATTTCTTACCATATATCAGTTCGATGTTACCATTATTATTGTACTAACTGTGCCCGGAAGTTTAACCCTCGTAATCATCATTCCCGTTAGAATTTCGGGATAAAAAGTACCCTAGGTGTTATTCCAGGATC
Organism: Cabera pusaria; assembly: GCA_954871355.1. NCBI lineage: Eukaryota > Metazoa > Arthropoda > Insecta > Lepidoptera > Geometridae > Cabera > Cabera pusaria. The sequence goes on along the minus strand of OX940906.1, from coordinate 1,590,820 downwards.
TAGGCTATCTACATACCAAATTTCAGCTCAATCGGTTCTGTAGTTTCAGCGTGAAAGAGTAACAAAGATACACACAAACATTCGCCTTTATAATATACGTAGGATTCCTTACCCGCGCCTATACGAGTGTGAAAGCGTAGTGTTTGTTTTTCAACTACCATGTTAGTCATTTAATATAGTACTCGTAGCATCTACATGGGTATCTACTTCCAATTATTTTTCGTAATTGCCGACCACTGTCAAATAAGGGTATGGTCGCAATAACAGCGGTGAGTGGGCGTGCCCAGTGCGTGTCTTTGTGCCCTGATGGACGGACGAGATAGCGTTTTATTGACTGATGTGAATAAACGTGCTTCATTCATAGAATGACTTATGAAAATGTTTCTAAATTATTAAAAGCAGGTGAGAGTTCTACCGTAGCACGTTACCGCATTTTTGTATTTGTACATAGACCTATTATTTGTATTGTTCCTTGCATCTGTATGGGAACGATATATAAGCGACAGCACCGACATTTGCACTTTTTTCAACCGACTTCTAAACAGGAGGTTCTCAATTCGTCTGTATGTTTTTTTGTATGTATGACACGCGTTTACTCCGTCAATTGTGAACCGATTCGAATGATTATTCTTTTAACGGTAGGGTATGTTTCCGAGATGGTCCCATTGTAATTTCATCGAGATCTGATTAGTATATCCAGAGATATGACGATAAATGTCTCAAACTTCCTACTGAAATTGACTTGCCAATGGAAGTCAGTTGTTTTAGTTTTTAAACTATCTTAATTATTTATAATCATAATATACTAGGTGTGCCCCGCGGCTTCGCCCGCGTTAGTGTTCTATAGTCTAATCCATAATATTGGTTATCTATGTGCAAAATTGCAGCTAAAACGGTTCTGCCGTTTGACCGTGAAGAAGTTCCAAACAAACATACAAACTGACTTTCACATTTAGAATATTGGTATTGATAACTGAGGGTCCAGTGGTGTAGTCGGAGACTGGTCGGCTTTGACTCCACTTGGTACTTGTACTATTTATTATTCTGTGCCAAAGGTACAGTTCATTCCCCGCCGTGCACCAATGGATCTTTCTATCGAAAAAATTATGTGCGCTTTTCATACTGAAGGAAAAACATCGTTAAGAAACCCCCAACCCCCGCATGGTGGTAGGACACAATCTAGTGTCCGCTTGGCCAGCTACCACCCTTTCAAGTTAGAAAATCTGTCGCCAAACGTCTAATGTGTTCCGGCAGCTTCCTAGAGAGCCCTGAAATAACACATAGGATACTTTTTATCCCGATATTCCCACGGGAACGATGTCTACGCGGGTAAAACTGCAGGGTAAAGCTAGTAATTTATGTATTTTAGAGAACTTATGTGTCTATTAAGATATATGTACTGCACTGATTAGGCTGACAGATCTAGATGTATATTTTTTATATATCTGATAGACTACCGTTTGACCACTATCACGCCTGGTGGTAATCGATAATGTAGTCGAAGATGGTCAACACACTAGGTCCTGAAAACTCTGACTCTCAAGGGCTGTGTGCTGCCGGAACACCGTAAAGTTATGGCGACCGATTTTCTCCTGAGATGGTGGTAAGCTACTTTTTGGTAGCAATTCAGGCGGAACATCGATATACCTAATATGCGCCTACCATTACTACTGTGGACGAACACTCGTGCTAGGATTCGAACCGGCGAACTCCCGCTTTGAAATCAAGCCATCTCTCCTGTACTGGTTCAGTTAGTAATTTGATAAACAGTAATGTATGAGTACATAATAATGAGTCGAATGGCTATGTATAGTACATGTTACAGGTCATATGTGGTAGTAAGGTCACACCTTGACCCGGTCCACAGTAGCTCGTACAGTAATCTGTGACCGGGTGAATTGGCGGTCAACCGATACACTGATATTGACATTCTCAGGCTAACTGGCACCCGTACTCATAAACAGCACTAAAGAAGGTGTTATAAAACGATGAACGATGTCACAGAATATGAATAGGATCGTACATAATTTAAGATCGTTTAAAAAACTAAAAGAACCGACTTCAAACGTCGCGCTAGTCAAAGTAGCCAGTAGACGTAGTAACTATAATATAATATGTGCCAGTAGTACTAGTAAGTAGTCAATCGTCGAGATAAGTAAATGTATCGTAATACAAATGTTGATATATTAAAAACGGCTCGGCCGATTTTGTTGAAATTACAATGGGACCACCTCGGAAATGTACCCTACCCATTAAAAAAAGAATCATTCGAATCCATTCACAATTGACGGAGAAATTGCGTAACATAAACAAAAAATAAAACTGGCCAAGTGCGAGTCAGCATCGCGTCTCTTATCGCACACTTAGGCAGGGTTCCGTACAATACGAAACATAACAGAGTTTCAACCTCATATATTTGATTAATTGATCGTACCATACATAAAACGTGTTTTTAAACGCCATCTATCTAATTAGTTTCGGCAAAATGACATAGATGGCGCTAGTAAACGAGACCCGTCTTTCTAGATCGCGACCAAACCAAATATTCTTGGTAATATCAATTAATCAAATATATGAGGTTGAAACTCTGATATGTTTCGTATTGTACGGAACCCTCCCTAAGTGTGCGGTAAGAGACGCGATGCTGAGTCGCACTTGGCCAGTTTTATTTATTTATCTTATGTCATCACATAAGATTTCTTCGCTTCGCTTCTTTTTTCTTTCTCGCTATCGCGTTGACCACTATCTCGCCTGGCGGTAAGCGATGATGCGGTCGAAGATGGTGAACATGCTAGGCCTGAAATACTTTCAAGGGCTGTGTGCTGCCAGAACACCATACTGTTATGGCGGTAGATATTCTCCTTGACCATCGTCAAGGAGAATAGCTGCCGCAACACAATAGATATTTGCCGACATTTTTTTTAACTTTTTTGATTTATATCATATAGGCTAGCCTAGCGTTTCACGACTATCCCACCTGTTGGTAAGTGAGAGAGAGAGATTTGAGAGTGGTAGCAGATCAAGTGAACACTAGATAGTGTCCTACCACCATGTCGGGGGTTGAGGGTTTCTTAACGATGTTTTTCCTCACCGGAGGGCCACGGTGTAATACATTTTTCAAAAATTGAAATAGTCTTCCGGGGAACATACATAAAAAAATATATATATACCAGCGTATCGAGAACGTCCTACTTTTTTCGAAATCGGTTACAAAGACGAGCATTTTACTTGACCTTGCTAAATTTTACATTGTTTAAAATAGGAACAGGTTTTAAAATGTATACCATTATATGACAGAAAAAGCAAACAATTATATCAAGCAGCAAGGAATTTTGGCGGGAACGTGGATAAGTGTGTGTGCTTTCATTGTATTTTTTCCTAAAACTTGTGTTCTTCCGCGAGTTAATGTGTAATAAATGTGTATTATTAACCATTAAGTGCGGGTGAATGTGTGCGAGTGAAGGGAAACACCACAGTGTTGAAAAACATGCTATTGGCGTTCCCACCAAAATGTCACTGAAAATCTTCAGTAAAGTCCACATTTTTACTGAGGGTATAACTTGGACTAGACATCGACTTCAACTTGACCTGCAATGTCACTGCATGACCTTGACCCATCACTATGACTTGAATTCTCAAAAATTTGAAGAATTTCAATACTTGATACTGGCTAAATACACCAATCGTGTAGAGCCATAATGAAACCGAAAAAAAAACATAAAGTTTAGAGGTGACATTATATTCATATTTACCTTTCGAGGTTGATGCACTACTTATAGACCTACCAAAGCATTACAAAACCAAATTGAGAAACGATAATTTAAGATTGACTCCAATGGACTAACTTTTTGTAGAAACACCTTATTAAAGAGTACAAAAATGGTTGACGCGAGACGGTCGGTTGGTTCTATTAGAGATATCCAAATATGTCCGAAATCCGACCTCGAATGTACATGTATAGTCGGCCTTATTACTGCTTCCCGACTTGGATTTTTAAAGATACATTAGATACGGTTTGAATATTGTACTGACTTTACAAATGGAGGAGGTTCTCAACTAGAAATTTTGTTGCTTTTAACCAACTTCATAAAAAGGATGAGGTTCTCAATTTGTGGGATTTTTTTTTTATGTATGTTCACCGATTACTCGAAGATGCCTGCACCGATTTGGAAAATACTTTTTTGTTTCAAGGGGAACCCTTTCCAGGTGATTCCATTTAAATTTTAACGAAATAAGTTGAGCCGTTTTTAATATACTTATCAACATTTGTATTACGATGCATTTATATTCTTCGACGACATGCTACTAGCTACATGCTACTTTGACTAGCGCGACGATTGAAGTCGGTTCTTTTAGTTTTTTAAACAATCTTAAATTATTAAATCATTATTCCATACCTCAAAAAAAAAAACCCCTTATAAGATTACTTTTTTGTCCGTCTGTCTGTTTGTCCGTTTGTCAAGATCCTTTTTTCTCAGGAAGCGTAGAGATATCTAGTTGAGACTTATATTAAATACTCGGGTCTACGGTGTCTTTCGGCTGTGAAAGAAATTAAACTTATAAGTCGAAAGATATGACCGTTTATCGCATGTTTTGCAATTTCATAAGGAAATAAAAATCTATAGAGTACTTCCCGTTGACCTAGAATCATGAAAATATCTTACAGCACTTCTAAAACAAAACATCTGAAAGCCGTAATATGTAGTTATATAATCAACTTAAAAATAATAACCCAATGACCATATCAAAATTATATAAACTACAATAATAATATCTATACTACAAATAAAAGACAACCTAGGTCGCTACCTGCCGGTAATGTTCCCAAAAAGCTAGCGACGTTACCTCGTTGTACAGATAGGCTAATACGTTGGCCGAGGTAAGCGCCAGCTCTTTGGTCACGGGTGATGTCAATTATGCGACAACTCCTTAACAAAACCTCGGGCATCTCGACCCCATGGGCCCATTGTTTCGACCACGAACGGAAGAAATATGTATCCATCACCAAAGGTAGCATAATTCCTCTGTTTGAGGTTTTCTGCAGCATCCGCTGCCGCGCCCGCTGACCGTGAGGTCCCGCATATGTGGGATGCCGCTAATGTGTCAGCACATGTGTTATATAATATGTATAAAGGTACGGACACACCGCAGCGTCCTGCGTGCGCAATCTAGGTGGCAATCAGATAGCGCAGTAGTATTTGTAACGACTGGTTCACACCAAACGCGATCAGAAAACAATTGAAAACTACGTAGATAGCGCCCGCAGATCGCAGGACGCCCCGGTGTAGCCGTAACTTAAATATGTAGTTTAATAACAGAAATAAAAGCGAATTTACTATACAAAATCTATGGATGAAAGGAAGAATTTCACAGTTTCACAGTCAAAAATAAAGAAACGAAAACAAGTAGCAAAAAAAATCAATGGTACCTAATTTTTTACCGCTTTTATAGCAAACTTTCATAATTTCATTACAGAGCTCCAGTCGCCTACATTCTACTAATCCACTCGTATTAAATCCGCTTAATCCTCTTAAAACTAAAATCAACTCATTTCGTACTTCCTTCTAATATTATAAAGGCGACAGTATGTCTATATGTTTGTTACCTCTCCACGCTAAAATTACTGAACCGATTGATCTGAAGTTTGGTATGTAGATAGCCTAGTCCCTGGAATAATACATAGGGTACTTTTTATCTCGATATTCCCACGGGAACGATGTCTACGCGGGTAAAACTGTGGGGCACAGCTAGTTAATCATAATTCCAGTAGGCAAAGTAGGTAGTACACGTTCGATGCAGGCAGTCTATAAATAATCCAATCGTTCCTTTATACGGCAAGTTGTGTCAACGTGGGTCAATGCGAGGTGCCGGATGCCACAGTGGAGATTAGTTCAGAGAACTTTGTTTTAAGTCTACTGAGAAGACTCCTGAAACGGCCAGCTACCATTTTCAACCGACTTACAAAAAGGAGGAGCTTCTCAGTTCATGTGCTCTTTTCTTCTTTTTTTTTTGTATGTATGTTATGCGATTACTCCGTCAATTATGACCCGATAGGAGACATTTCCGAGGCAGTTTCATTGTAATTTCATCGAGACCTAATAGGTATCTCCAGAGATATGGCAATAAACGTCTCAAACTTGCAACTAAAACTGAATCGCGCGACATGGAAGTCAGTTGTTTTAGTTTTTGAACTATATTATTAAGTTCACAGGTGGTAGAAGTATATATTATATCGATGTTCCACCTAATTTGATAGCTTATCACCACCAAGGAGAAAAATCTGCTAGCATACAGTGTTCCGGCAGCACACAGCCCTCGAAAGAAGAGTATTCTAGTCCTAGCGTGTTCACCATCTTCGACCGCATCATCGCTTACCACCAGATACTGGTCATACCTATTAAAAATATCTGCAGATATATTTTTATCAACACCTATATTATAAATGCGAAAGTCAGTTTGTTTATTTGTTTGGGGCTTCTTCACGGTCAAACAGCTAGACCGATTTAGGTGAAATTTTGCACAGGGATAGCCTGTATTATGGGATTAGGCTATAGCATGCATTTTAACGCGAGCGAAGCCGCGGGAAACAGCTAGTCGTTTATATTTGACATCCTAAGAATAGTTGTACAAACAAGGGCCTACTTATCCCTCTGTGATATCTTAGCTATGATTCGCGGATAAGCGCCGGCGCCAGTAGGGTCATATATCCACTCATGCGCGGTGCGCAGGCGCACGTGAACTGTACATTCATTTGCAGATATTGTTCAATAGCCGCATTGTTATCGGGAGATGCAGATAGGATAGTTCATGGATAGATTGATCAGATAATAATATGCTGGAATGTGGAGAAGTACAGAAATAGCTGCGGACAGTTTAAATGACAAGTCATCTATGGAATTTCTATTTGCAGTTCGAGGGACAGATATTCAGTAATCTATGGTTTAAGTATTGACTTGAATTTGAACTAAATAATAAACGAGATAATACTTCTTTTTAAATATTATATAGGCTAGCGTTTGACCACTATATAATCTGTTGGTTAGTGATGATAGGGTCGAGGATGGTAAGCACGCAGGCCTAGAATGGGAACTGGCTCTCAAGGATAGCTGCCGGAACACATTAGCGGCCTTACTAATAAAAAATTGCCTATACATCTGTTAAACGGTTGTATAGTTGCACGATGAAAAAGCGCAAAACACGCGTCAATCCATTATTTGACTAATAAACGTTGAATAGGCGGTGGGTATCTACATAGACGTTTAACACTTTTTTCTTTTTCATCTGGCAACTATTAGTCAATTCGTTTAGAAACTGTTTTCGTCTTAAATAGTTCCGTAAATTATTATTTCATAAAGTTTACTAATGATTAATATTAGTCATGAAATTTAGTTTTAAGAATGCAACATTAATCAAACTACGTTGTTTTTGGAACTTTTTATTGAAATTAGTTGACATAATGGAAAATATTTTCTTTTAGTAGGAGTGAAAGTATTAAAACAAATTTTAGAACGAAACACTCAAATTGACTGTTGTCCTCTGTCTACGCTGTTGACATTGTAGCTATGGAGACTAGCGGTATCCATGGCTACGATATAAACATGATTGTAGCCATCTTTGAATAAATTGTCAATTTCCAAAGATAATGTAATCACTGCGTTTAGTTTCTTCCGCATAGCTTTTTATAAACCTGTAATTTGTATTTAAAATGGAAAATCTGATGTGTTCAAAAAAATGGATCTGCACGGTCTTCATAATGTTTTCGATTTTTTTATTTGCCTCTTCTATCTCCCAAAAGTCAAATATTTCGAAATAATTTATGTAATCCATTTCAATGAGAACAAATCTAACACATACAAACGATCCTCAAATAACAGCATACTTTTTGAAGTTTGAAGAATCAAAACGTTTTTTTACAGAATACTAGACACAGATTCAATAATAGTTACTATGTCTAGACATGATTTCAATCAGCTGATAATAGAGAAATCCGCCATTTTAATCCTTTACACACTCGCTAAACTAGGGTCCCAGGCTGTTTAAGAAATGGACAGCCTCCTTTGATAATGGCACATCTGTATACCAACTTTATCCAAGGCTTACGTCAAAAATATTTTTATTGGTCAGCTTTTGTGGTATACAACGTGTGTAAAGAGTGAAAAAAACTTTATTAGTAAGGCCGTACATGTTTAGCGATAGATTATCTAACTTGATTGTAGTCTAGCTAGCCCGGCGGATACTAGATAATACACATGCTCAAATCATGTTCGGCAGAGGATTGAACCTGGAACGGTTCCTCACCCTGCCGGAACTAGTTCCCGGAACCAGGTTCGCGGAACTAGATAGTTCCACGGTTTGAGTAATGACATGCCGAAGCATAGTGTACACAGCGCTCTAGTTCCAGGGATAATATATATGAACCGATTTACCAGATCCCCGTACTCGGATCGTGACTCAATACTAAATGCACATTTTAGGACATAATAATTTACGTACACCATACCGTAGCTATACATTACACTTATCGACTCGCACTTTTAGCAGTTCCACTCTTCCACTCAGTTCCGGAGCGGCCGCACCACTACGTTTCTTTCTCGCCCTGCCGGAACTAGGTGAAACCAGGTTCGCGGAACTAGATAGTTCCATACTCACAGTTCCGGTCCGGAGCGGCCGCACCGCGCGCAGCGCTCCATTTCTTTCTCGCCCTGCCAGAACTATGTCGAACCAGGTTCGCGGAACTAGATAGTTCCACACTCACAGTTCCGGAGCGACCGCACCGCGCGCAGCGCTCCGTTTCTTTCTTTCCCGTCTCCATCTCTATCTTGCAATTCCGTCTCCGGAACTAGCTGAACCTGCTTTAGCGGACCTATCGGAACGAACTGCCATAGTTCCGATAGAGGACATAGTTCCTGGAACTATTTAGTTTCGGAACTACACATGACTACTAGATAGTGTCCTACCACCATGAAAGGGTTGGCAGTTTCTTAAAGATGTTTTTCCTTAAAAATCCATTGGGTTCTCAAAGAAAGAAGCCATTAAGAATTATAAAAAATCTGACTGACAGTGGATGTAGCTATGTGGTATACTGATTCTGGAAAAGTAATGAGACAGTTTTAAAATTGAGTCATCATGCACTAGCAAACAAATAAGTGAGCCTGTGCCTACATATACCAAAATTCCATGTTTGGCACAAAAGTATAAGTTGGCCTAAACCTTTCATAAAGGAGGAAGTTCTCGATTCGACTGTTTTTATTTTTATTTTTTTTTGTGTTTGTTCACCTCAGAACTCCGTCAAATCTTAACCAATTTGAAAAAATCTTTCTTTGTTTGAGAGGCTATGCCTCCCGTTTGGTCCCATTCACATTTTATCGAGATCTGACAATTACCTCCGGAGATATGGAGATAACAATTACCTCCGGAGATATGGAGATAACAATTACCTCCGGAGATATGGAGATAAACAATAAAAGCAAAATTGTATACATTGATGACTTGAATATAGCAACTGGCAACTTTGACTATCGCGGCATGTGAAGTCGGTTTTTTCGTTTTGCACGATAATAAATTATTCCGCTACCAACCACCAACTTTCACAATTTTCTATGAAATGCAAAGCAACAAATAAAATAATGTGCGACAAATAAAATAACGTATGCGAGTGTTATCAATTAACGTACTAAATTATCAGGCTGACCCGTATTGCCATCATATCATTGGTCCGTCTCTCGTCCACCCCTCGTGATAACACTGATAGTGTTCTTCAAACATAAACCGACACGGATATCATAATTATCATACTTCAGTCACTTGTCGAAGTCTTTTTATCTTATAGGCTAGCGTTTGACCACTATCTCGCCTGGTGGTAAGCGATTATGTGGTCGAAGATTGTGAACACGCTAGGCCTAGAATACTCTGACTCTCAAGGGCTGTGTGCTGCCGGAACACAATTTCTTCTGGTTTTCATTTTTTAACCGACTTCACAAAAAAGGAGAATGTTCTCAATTCGTCGGAATATGTTCACCGATTACTCGATGATGCCTGAACCGATTTGGAAAATTTTTTTTTTGTTTCAAAGGGCAAGGCACACGATGCATTTACTTATCTCGAGGACATACTACTAACTACTGGCACAAATTATATAATAGGTACTACGTCTACTGGCTACTTTGACTAACGCGACGTCTGAAGTCGGTTTTTTTAGTTTTTTAGTTCGATCTTAATTTTTTTTTTTTATTAATTAATTTATTTATTAGTATGTATTGTAATGTATGTATTGTATTGATATAGAGTATGTTTTATATGTGTAGTATATTTGTTTGAGTTATTTATATTATACTACCATTAAATGTTGTACATATATATATATATATACTAGCAGCCCGCCCCGGCTTCGCACGGGTAGAACAATGCCTACAAAATTTGCATCAGTTTGTTGCATCGAATATAAAATATGAACATATTTAACAACCATCGTCATATTTCATCCAATTTACACAAAACCTTAACGAATTATGCACCTAAACCTTCCTCATAAACACTCTGGCTATTGGTGAAAACCGCATGATAATCCGTTCAGTAGCTATTGAGATTATTGCGAACAGACAGACAGACGCAGTGATGAACTTTGTTTTATAATACTTACGTATTGATATTGGACGGCCCTTTGGCGTAAAGGATAGTTACCCTGATTCTGACCCGACGGTCGTTGGTTCTAATCCTAGCTATATACCTACCAATGAAAGTTTTATGTGCATTCATGAATCATGAGTTTTCGTACAGTGGTAGTGGAATCATTAAATCTACCAAAAAGTAGCTTACCACCAAGGAGTACATCTGCCGCCGTAACCTTACGGCGTTCCCCGACGCAAAATGTAGGGGTAATATACGTTTAACGTGTGTATATGTGTGTCTGTCTGTAGCATCTTAGCACCTAACCGGATGAACCGATTTTGTTTTTATTATTGATAGTTTTTTTTTGTTTGATAGATGTCTTCATCGAGAGTTTTCTTAGCTTTGATTCATGAAAATTCGTTCAATCGTTATAAAATTATGAGCTTTTTTCTAGTTAATTGCGCTATGAAATCAACTTTCATAGGTCTGATCAATTCGAAAATCTTCTTCTTCAACGATATTGTAAGAACATGGAAGCCTCCTGGACTATACAGAATACTCAAATCCTCACCAACTTACAGCTCAGATTTTAAATGTCGTGTTTAGAGTCATTGGAAAAAGCTATTATACATAGATCAGTCGGGGTGGTTTAAAATATTATATTATATTATTATATATATAGATGAATATAATTTTATACAATAGATCATATTATTATACTATACTAGCTGACCCGGCAAACGTTGTTTTGCCATATAAATAATTTCGTAGTAATTTCTAGTGTAGACAAAAAATAGCTTACTTATTGTAAGTATGTATGGAGGAAAAATGATTAAATTACTAAAATGGCTATTAAAAAATAAGGGTTGATCGTAGAAGGGTGAAAATTGAGGTTTGTATGTATTTTTGTATGTTGTATCATAAAAAAATAGATATTAAAAATTTTGTCTAAAAAATAAAATAAAAAATTTAGGGGTTTACTACCCCTAACATTTAGGGGGATGAAAAATAGATGTTGGCCGATTCTCATAGATACCGGATAAGCACAAAAAATTTCATCAAAATCGGTCAAGCCGTTTCGGAGGAGTATGGCAACGAAAACTGTGACACGAGAATTTTATATATTAGATATATATATATATATATATATATATATATATATATACTTATTATTGTACACCACCGTCTTATTCTTCTTGTATTTCTGTCCATACAAAGGTTGTCTAGTAGAGATCGCTAATAGCGATAAGACCGCCAATTGTAATACCGCATAGACATAATTTTTGATTTTTGTAATAGATATGTACCTAATTGGTTTGCAATAAAGAGTTTTTGTATTGTATTGTATTGTATTTATTTCTGTTGGTGTGGCGCTGACATCCCACTCATATTATAAAGGTGAAAGTTTGAATGTGTGCTTGTTACCTCTCCACGCTTAAACTACTCACACGATTGAGCTGAAATTTGATATGTAGGTATGATGTATATTATTATAGAATAACACATAGGGTACTTTTAATCCCATTATTATTACGGGAACGATGTCTTTGCGGGTAAAGCCGTGGGGCACAGCTAGTTATAAATAGACCTTTCTAAGCATGTAAAAGGTTTCAAGAAATACATCTAATTTCGTTAAAACAGGGGTGACTTTAACTGCGCAGTAAAAATAAGAAAACGTAGCCATTAAATTAGTTTCGGCTCCCCACGGAGCATCCAGAGCCCTGCCTGTCCCCGTCTCTGGCTGAATGTGTGTATTTGTGAAGCCCCGGTTTATTTCATCTTTTTGTATTCTATTGGGAATACAAATAATTTGGGTACATGGGAGAAAAAAATAGTTGAATTGGTTTTTAGCCCAGAAGAAAAAACATTTTTTTTTGTTTGAGAGATTATGCTTCTCGTTTGATCCCATTCACATTTTATCGAGATTTTGATTCATCTCCGGAGATATGGAGATAAACAATATAACAAATTTGTATACCTTGATGACATGATACTGGGTACTGATAACTTTGACAATCGCGGCATGTGAAGTTGGTTTTTTTCGTTGTGTACGATAATAAATTTTCGGACTACGCTCCGACCGGTTTTGACTCAATTTAAGTTTTCATCCGGGAGCGGCTAGGAAACCTGCGACTTGTGCGGTACGCCCCGCGTTATGATCTTTATATTAGTTGCCCAAACCAGCGGGGTTATTCTCCATTATTCGAAATCAAATTCTGATTCAGAAACTGCCTTTACTTCGACTTGGATCTTTGCAATTCAACCGACTTCCTAAAAGAAGGAGGTTCTCAATTCGTCTGTTTTTTTTGTGTGTATGTTACGCGATTACTCCGTCAATTGTGAACCGATTCCGATGGTTCTTTTTGTAATCGGTAGGGTACGTTTACGAGGTGGTTACATTGTAATTTCATTGAGATCTGATAAGTGTCTCCAGAGATATGAAGATAAACGTCTTAAACTTGTTACTGAAATTGACTCGCGGGGCATTGAAGTCGGTTGTCTTATATCTTATAATCTTAATTTTAATATTTCAATTTGAAAACATGATTATTATTACAAGTTTACAAACTATTAAGTATTCTGTAACCAATATACGTATACATTATAAACTTTCTGTGACCAATATTATAAATGGGAAAGTCAGTAAAACAGCTGAACCAATTAAGCTTAAATTTTGCACAGGGATAGCCAGTATAATGTATTAAGCTTTAAGATACTTTTTAACGCAGGCAAAGCCGCGGAACACAGGTAGTAATCTAATAATTAAATAAAACATAATAATCCAGCGTAGTAAGATTGAAATAAAATTACTAAAATATTTTAGTACCTAACCCCCTGCAATAAAACGCGATTTTTTTGTAACTTAATCTTAACTTGCACGTGCAGAACAAAAAAAAATAAGAATGCCCACACGTGCACTATTTAGAACGCATGTGCGTAGTCCTATTATTAATATCTGTAAATAATATAAATTGGTCTTATGTCAACGTAATAAAGTTTATTTTACCCTTACGAGTTTAATTTAAAACAAACGAATCAGAAATATAAGTAAAATATAATTGCAGTCCGGACTTTTACAATTGTCAAAGTAATGTAGCTGCATTTGTTTGTTACCTTACCATGGATTTCGTAGTACTTGTGCTACGCTAAAGCTACGTTATTGGTAGTTTGAAATTTCAGTGAAGATCCTATTGATAATTATATAAAATGCAAAATCGTACAAAATCATTGAAGAGCAAAGATGATTCATACATATAATATGCCTCAAATGCCTAGATATGACAGTGTCGAGAGTTGCATAGATATTCTTACTTCAATCGGATACATTCGAATTCGGAATAAAGATGGCAATAATGGTTGAAACATTTTAATGGTTAACAGTTAATTGATTAAAAAAATATCGATAATTTTATTGGTTAAAAATATTAGTTAATATTATTCGAGTAGGTTTGGTTTTTATCATTTTCGACTCCCACACACACTTATCGAAATGAATCCATATTATTGCCGGAGTTATTCCGTCTCAGCATTTTTAAAAACAACTTCAGTTTTTCACTACACAACAACACAAAATAAGTAATAGTACAACAACAACAACAACAACTTTATTATCTAATAAAAGTAACCATAACCACAGAGAGTACTAACAGCATTAACTCATTCCATACACTACGGTTAATTGTTAAAAATATCGCTTCACTTTGTTAAGAATAAAAATATCGAAAACATCGACTCGGCGAATAAATTATTAAAGTGTTTTATTTTGAGGGCAATAGAGCATACAATCGAATGCAGTTAACTTATGGAATATTTTATATGGTTGAAAACAACATGTTCGAACTTCACTCCGGTCATCGTATAATATATCAATTTTCGAATATGTTCCTTATCTATTACCGTTTACAACTTAAATTTAAGTTTATAAAAATGGGTTAGTTCGTGATTCGCATGGCGAGGTCATTATCAGTTGAAGTTGATATAATATTTTTATTCGTTAATGTTAATTTTGTTTATTGAATATTATGGTTAATTTTGAATATTAGTTTATTTTAATGGTTGATAGTTATATTCATCATCTCTAATTCGGAAGCGTAATTTTGAATTTCGAATATTTATTATTCCGTAAGCTAGTTGAAATATAAAAGGTTTTGGATAAGAGCATTGTGATAATTGCTAAGATCTGAGTCAAAGGAGAGGAAGTTTCCGAATCCAAATTTGCTTTCGAATGAAAAAAGAAAGAAAGAAATAAAATACATTTAATTAGCACAATACACAAATCAAAACACACTTATAAGTAGCGATGGGTCGTTGACATATTTTTCGTTAACGCAATTTGACCGTTAAATTAACCTCCGTCAACTAGTCGATTAACTAGTTGAATTGGTTAACTAGTTGAATTGATTAACTTGTTAATGCTTCAACCATAGTCGATTTCACATATGCTCGTATGAATTCAACTGTTGACGAAGTATTGATAATTCAATCGTTTAATCCAAATGGCGCTGTACGTTAATTGTATTTTAATGTTTTCAACAAGAAATATATTATGATTTTAAGTTTTAGTTTTACTCATGACGTAAATTTCTAAGGAATTTAAATACTAAGTCTTTGCATAGAGAGCTATTATTTTTTTTAATAAAAATACTCACGCAGTTGAAAGTCCCTCAGCAAAATTTTTTAGTCTGAGGAAATTTCCTTTTCTTCTTTCGAATTTAGTCGTCTAACAACAAATGTTACCGTTCGAAATCACGTTGACAGTTGATCGCGCGACGCGCCTGCGTTCGTTGACGTTAACTGATACGTTTCTCTATACTCTTGAATTTTGCCGTCTATGGATTCAACTAGTTGATCGGTAAACGGTTAACGGTCGAAACGTTGACATTCGATGGACGGTTTTTTTAACTAGTTCGTTAAATCAACGCCCATCTCTACTTATAAGTACTAGTTGTTACTAGTAGCTACTTTACGTGTTACGTAAAGTTACACGTAAAATTCAAAAATCAGGGTGCTGGAGCCGCATCGGAAGCTGCCGAAGACACATGAATCCATATTTATTAGCTACATATTTACGCCGTTTGACGTTTAAGCTTTTGGTCCATGGGATCTAAGCACTTTCCATAAGCAAATTGCGCCTCGCCTTGTCGACGCTACCAAAAACAAAAGAGCTGTCACATTCCTAGAAGAATAAACAACCTATAAGAATTTCTATAGCGATTTAACGCGGGAATGCAGCCAGCGTTCTTAGCACTTTACATCCCTTAATCATCCCTTACATCATCCCTTCCGACATCCCTTAATATAATAATTAGTTTAATTTTACATTTTACTTTACTAATAATACGTGGAATAGTTTTGTATAAATTGATTGTCTGTCAAAAAAAATGACATTATGAGTTAATTGATACAATGGAAGATAGAAGTAAATTCTCCATAATCGATACGTAGGTATTATTAAACGTTTGTAACTCTGTCTCTCTGTCTGTTTGTTATCTAATCACGTCTAAACGGACGATTCGATCTTACTGAAATGTAACAAGGAGATAAGTACTTTATTGCATGAGGATGAACATAGGCTACTAAATTCTTGGTGTACGTGAACAAAGTCGCAGGTATCAGCTAGTATTGTATATTTTTTGGTTGGTTGCCTTTTCGCGCCAGAACGGCTCTACCGATTTGGTTGAAAATTTGCACATGGATAGCCGATATGATAAAATGCTAGAAGCACAGTTTTACAATCATATTATAAGTGTGGGTCAATTTTTAAATACTAAAAACTTTAATAAGAAATAATTTTGTTTAGTTCTATATTGAAATTAATTCCTATACTTAAATAAATATACCTATTATCCTAGGTTCATTTTTCCTAATGGAGCGCGGTACCCAGATAAAATGTTGTTTATTAGTTGAACGTATGTGGCCTAATTTTGACTATCCCAAGGATTAGTGTCCAATCTGGTGGCTCTATAAAAATGAAAGGCTCCTTGTCTGATAAATAGGTTGATGATAGATTTACAGCTTGTTTTAAATGGAGGACTATCTATTTTATTGTAGGAGATAAACATGTCAGTTACTGCCAACTTTAGATAGATAGATAGAATACGCTTTATTGCACTTAAATAACTTAGAATTATGTACAATAATTATTACATTTCGGTACAGTACAATCGGCGGCCTTATCGCTAATTAGCGATCTCTTCCAGGCAACCGTGGGCTGATTAGAGACACATTTATATCATACAGGTAGGTGTGCATGAAAAGCAGCAATATATTATTTTAAAATGATTAGCTACAAATAAAATCGTACACGTAAAATTAATAAATACATAGTTACATATACATTATAATATTCTAATTTCTACATACTATAAAAATAAATAGATAGGCATATATTGTAATAAATAAGTACATACAAATACATACCTAAATAAACATTCAACACATACAAATGAATTAAATAGAGATAAATAAATGTAAATAAACAATTTATTAGCATAGCAACATCAAAAAAAAAAAACTTATTATTAACACTGAGACAGGTAAAATAATTTAACACGATTTTTGAACACATTCAGGGAAGTAGACAACCGAATATCAACTGGTAGCTGGTTCCAGAGACGAGCTGCTACAACTGTAAAAGATTTGTCGTAAAAGGAACTCACATGTGGTGATTTGCTTAAAGTCAGGTTTTCTGATGACCTCAAATTGTGTTGCGTGGAACAATGTAGAAAATTAAACCGTTCCTTAAGACAGTGAGGATAGGAGGGAATAAAAAGTACACTGTAAAGAAAAGAAAGAATATGTGTATTCCGGCGAAGGCGTATAGGAAGCCACTTGAGTTTCTTGCGAAAATCAGAAACATGGTCATATTTGCGCAAGCCAAATATGAACCTTATGCAGAGATTTTGAATGCGCTCCAGTTTGTCTAATTGCTCTTCATTCAGATCTAGATAGCTGACGTCAGCATAGTAGATAGCTGACGTAACTTTACAACAACTGTGCAGTAAAAGTACTTAGATTATATATATAGCTAGCTGTCCCGGCAGACGTCGTCCTACCCGGAAAAGCTATATCTATGTGTGGCGCTATCTGTCGAAAATTGGTCGTAGGTACTAACTCAGAAACCTTCTTTGGCTCATGCACAACAACTTTGCTAAAGATCACCATCACATGATCAAATGCATAGTTTACGATTCTATAAAGGCATACAGACAAACATTCATTTTTATATACGAGAACCAAGATATAATCGTGCTGGTCTAGATATTAAAATTAAAAATAGTTAAATTTGATTTCTATTTTAACCACAGAATAAATATTTTTTTTATCTCTTATAACCTAGCGTTTGACCACTATCTCACCTAGTGGTAAGCGATGATGTGGCCGAAGATATTGAACACGCTAGGCCTAGAGTACTCTGACTCTCATACCGCCGAACCACTTTGGGATTATGGCAATAGATTTTCTCCTTGTTTTGAGTAGCAAGTCAGACGGAACATCGATATTATATCCTCTTACCACCTGAAATAAGTAAGTAATATTAATAGTAAGTACAAGTTACACACAAAGTGAAAATTTTTTCGTATACCTAACTTTATTTCCATAACGTAGACGCGAATGAAGCCGCGGGACGCAGCTAGAAGAACTATAAATTGCAGGCAAAATTGAACAAAGTAAAGACGGGATTAAATCGGGGGTCAAATCAGGTCATTTATTAGTGCCCAAAGCATCCAGGGCACATCAATCACAGTCTGAATAAGCTTAAAATCTGTACAGGACAGATACCTAATTCAATGATTGGTCTGTGTGACCCATATAGTGCTGGCAGGACTGAATACCGGATGTGTCAGTAACGGGACAGGGGCTCTGACTAGGGTTGACAACCTTCATCATCATCATTATCAGTCGGTATTAGTCCACTGCTGGACGTAAGACTCTCCCAAGATACGCCACTGAGCCCGATCATCGGCTCTTCTTTTCCAGTCACTTGTCACCGCTTTGCGTAGGTATATCGTCGTTCCACGTGGTGACAGGATACCTACGTTACGTTTGCCGATTCGTGTCTCCACTCTAGGACAAGTCTACCCCAACCGTTATCAGTACTGCGGATGATATGACCAGCCCACTGCCACTTCAGTTTGCTAATCTGTTGAGCTATGTCGAAATAAAATAAGTCGCTCTGTACTATACTATAATATATCCTTACAATATCAAGGGAGTTTCTTACAAACATAAGGTCAGGAGGCGTACAACTGCGCCTAAAATATCCCTAATTTAGTTGTGCTATTACGTTAGAGCGAGAGAAGTGTTGCTTTAGGACCGTGTTACAGTATTTCCGTTGGGTACTCGTATTTCCCTCTATCTAGCCTAGTAAAATTGGATTATTTTACCTTGTGGTAAGAGCCTCAATTTTTGTAGAGTTAGTTTTGTAGAGATTAATATGTGACATAACTTCAAGCTCTCGAAATACTATAGAAAAAAACAGAACAAAGCCTTGCAAATCAAAATCTGCACCTACTCTACTTTTGCGCAGTCAGGTAAAATTGTAATAATCGGTAAGATCATTTATTTTATTACCCCTAAAATAGGAAATGATGAAAATAAAGTTACCAAATAACGACACCAATTGATAGTTGACAACCCTATATATTGAGCTATTTATTTAATCTGTGGGTTAAAGCGATTGATACTTGATATCCTTGCGGCGGTTTCTGAACGTTTTTGGAACTGATACTGTTCTTCTGATGTTGTTTTTAAGGTTAAAATGATATGTCAACTTTTTGTACGCTGCATTTTTTGGGTTAGTTGATGTGTATTTTATTGTGGTGACGCTTGATGTATCCTTGGATAGTTCTTGTCTTTGGTTTGATAGACGTGCAGCGACAGCGCTCCCTGACGAGTTAGTGTCATAAGTTTCCTTAACATTACACCTATATAATGTTTAAAGAAATCCGCATTAGCATAATAATTATAGTAATACTAGCAGCGCCTCGCGGTTTTACTCGCTGATAGTGTAGCTTTCCATTAGTGAAATAATTTTTGATATCGGTCCAGTAGTTTTTGAGTTAAATCGTAACAAACAAACAAACCAAAAATGAAATCTTTCCTCTTTATTACATTAGTTTAGATTACCGAGACATCAGGTTAGGTTGAGCCGTTTAGTTAAGTTTATATCTTAATTTTAACCGACTTAACAAAAAAGGAGGGGTTCTCAATTCGTACGTCTGTATGTTTTTTTAAGCTATTGCATAGCTTCTATCGCGGGCCTTGAGCGTGGAGACCGAATCCAGAAATTCCGTAACGAAAATAACCTAACACCCACAATTATGCCTTCTCTTTTATTCTAATTGATTCATCACGTTCAAAACAGAAACAGAGCGAATATTGGCTATAGCCATAGCCATTACCATTATCCAGTAACATTTCACTACTATTGATGAAACCAAAGACGACCTTATCTCTACTACGCTAAGGCTTAAAAAATAAGGTTCGTTAGATCGAACTGTAATGGACAGGTAGTTTTTGCAGTTGCACTTTGCTTTGCGCATGTGCGAAACCGAAAAGCGTTCATTAAAGCTTGACCTTTGACAGGATTTTATAGTTACAACTTAGTTTATATATATACTTAGTATAACTTAGTTTATATATTATACTCAGTTTATAGTTACAACCTTACCGCTTTCAAAATAAGGTCGTAATAACTTTACGATAACTAGATAGAAGAAATGTAGAATTGGTTTTTGAATGCGCGCGCAGGTGGCGGTTGGTGCCAAATGAACGATGAAGACACGTGTGTTTGTTTTCAAACATTTTAATCACTTTTTACAGTTTTTACTTCTTTCGATCCGTGGTTCGATTGCTTTTAACGATTTGTGCGTGCGGTGAATTCCATATTTTTTGGGTTAATTGCTGTGTTGTGTTTTAGCCCTTAAGTGATATAATTTAGGATTGAGTGTGTTATTGATTATTGACTAATTAAAAATGCAATTTAGAAGAGAGATTTCGAAGATACCTCTCCGCCCCCGAGCCCTCTGACAGACGGACGGACGGACGGACGGAATGGACGGACAGAAGGTAAAATTTGTAAATAATTTCTTAGGGAAGATAGAGTTAGAGAAGTTGTAAGCGCGCCTTGTATATAAAATCATTCTATATATGGCGATTTTTAAATGCGCCACAATTTTTGCACTACAGCAGGGCCTTATCCCCGGGGAAAAACAAAATTTTTTCCCTGTTTTTCGCCACTGACAGGAGATCAACACAACTATTTAAACGCTTGGTAAAATTTAACCCCGAGTTTTGATTTTGTTTCGTATTAAAAAGTTTAAAAAAAGAATTGATTAAAAGTCAGCGGGCGTTTATAATTGTCGAAAAACTTTACTTATAATTTGCCTTCTCCACCAAACAAAACACGGATAGATGGAAAGACAAAATAGTCCCCTTGCCATGCTAGCCCTGCAGGTAACAATTATGCTAGTCCTAAGTCCTAAGCCCAGAAAATCATGAAGGAAAATTGCCAATATCATAGTAATCTTTTTAGTAGTTGTAGTTAGTAGTTCTACTCCATAAATAAATAATATCGTTTAAAAACTAAAAAATAACCGACTTCAATGTTCATTTCCAGTACCAATTTTGAGATGTTTATCTCAATATCTCTGGAGATACTTATCAGACCTCGATAAAATTACCATGGTACCACACTTGGGATATCTCCTTTCGAACAAAAAAAGAATAATCAAAATCGGTGCATAAATGACGAAGTTATCCCCGAACAAACATAAAAAAAATATATATACGGTCGAATTGAGAAACCTCCTCCTTTTTTTGAAGTCGGTTAAAAAATGCTATGCAATAGCTTTACCGCGGCAGTCCCCGAGTGCCACACGTCTTTTTTAGGGTTCCGTACCAAAAGGGTAAAACGGGACCCTATTACTAAGACCCCGCTGTCCGTCTGTCTGTCTGTCTGTCTGTCTGTCCGTCTGTCACCAGGCTATAGCTCATTAACCGTGATAGTTAGACAGTTGAAATGTTCACAGATGGTGTATTTCTGTTGCCGCTAGAACAACAAATACTAAAAACAAAATAAAGTTAAAAATTAAAGGGGGTCCCTATACAAATAACGTGTTTTTAAACGCCATCTATCTAATTAGTTTCGGCAAAATTACATAGATGGCGCTAGTAAACGAGTCTTTCTAGATCGCGACCAAACCAAATATTCTTGGTAATATCAATTAATCAAATATATGAGGTTGAAACTCTGTTATGTTTCGTATTGTACGGAACCCTCCCTAAGTGTGCGATAAGAGACGCGATGCTGACTCGCACTTGGCCAGTTTTATTTTTTTGTGTATGTTACGCGATTAATCCGTCAATTGTGAACCGATTCGAATGATTCTTTTTTTAATCGGTAGGGTCCCATTGTACTTTCATCGAGATCTGATTAGCATCTCCAGGGATATGACGATAAACGCCTCAAACTTGCTACTGAAATTGACTCACGGGGCATGGAAGTCGGTTGTTTTAGTTTTTAAACTATCTTAATTATTTTTATTTCTGATTTTATTTGTGTTTTTTGCAAATGGCCGAGGTAGTGAAATATATAATTAATAAGTCAATTTTGTAAAATTCATATCGATAACTTTTCGATACTTTGTTGTTTCATAATGGCTTCACAGGCATTCATGACTATTCTAATTGGTTATTATAAATTGAAGTTTTCTACGAATATTAGTCATTAGTCTCAATGAATTATGGTATCAATAAATTATAATGTTTTAGCGAACATCTGCATAATACATAATAATAAAACAATAATATTAACATCATATATTTTTGCGTGTCACAGCGATACCGGCAAAGTGAGTGTCGGTATTCCAGAACAAGGGTTCTGTACCATTTAATTTACAGATTGTTCAAAGTTCTTATATTGCTAACAGTTTAAGCAGCTGTCGCACTTGACTAAGTTTGATAGTTATATTTAACATCAGAGTTTGCTCTGTACAGTTTTAGTACTGAAAAGTTTAAACACGATAAAATGAATTCCACTCCAATTGTTGGAAACGCCACCAGTTATGGTTATTTGCACCATTTTATTGCACCAGGTAGGTACAGTTAGTGTCGGGTTATTTTCATAGAATAGTTTTTGAACAATATATATATATATATATAATACCTACTGTGTTGAATATCGAGCTTATTATTACACTTTTTTAAGGAAACTCAAAATGCAGCTGGCCAGCAGGCGGACACTAGATAGTGTCCTACCACCATGCAGGAGTTGTTGGTTTCTTAACGATGTTTTTCCTTCACCGCAGGGCCACTGTGAAAAGCGCACATACATTATTTCGATAGAAAAATCCATTGGTGCACGGCGGGGATTGAACTCGGTGCCTCTGGCATCCAAGCCGACCATTCTTCCACTTACACCACCGGGCCCTCTGTCTCCTTGTTAAATTTCAGTAAGATCGGATCGTCCGTTTAGGCGTGATTGGGTAACAAACAGACAGAGCGACAGACTTACAAACGTTTTTAATATTAGTATGGATGAATATACTTCATTTTGTTTTTTGGTATTTAATACATACCATAAATTAGTTAATACATACTCTGTGAAAAAATTTAGTGTCTACCTATTACGGTTCAGAAGATACAGCCCTGCGACAGACGGACGGACGAACGGACGGACGGTCGGATGGACTGCGGAGTCTCAGTAATGGGGTTTGGCACCCTTTGGGTAACCTAAAAAAGAGTTTATAGAATAACCCTGCTTTTGAACTTTCAAGTTTTCTAAGAATACAATTATCAGCAATAAGGTAAGGTTTTTATCTAACAGCACGGAACTCTAAAAATGAGTAATCCATAGCTTACAAGTTATCGACATGAATTGATTCAGACACTTTGACCCCTGCTGGAGCACGTTTTTTGTCAATCACACTATAACATCATCGCAACAAATACATAATAAGTATAATACTTACATGATGTCATGGTTATTGTAAATCAATTGTATTATTTTTGATGATGATTAATAACTTTGGATAGGATATGAAAAAATTGAAGAACAAACGTCACCTTGTGTAAGGTTTAATGTCAGTTTGAAGTTTTGGCGGGAACGTGGAAAAGTCTACATGATCAAGTATATTTTGCTAAAACTTGTGTTCTTCCGCGAGTTAATGTGTAATATTATAGCCATTGGTTGCAGAAAGTGAATGTGTGCGAGTGTAGGGAAACAGCACAATGTTGAAAAACATGCTATTTGCGTCCTCACCAAAATTCCACTGAAAATCTTCAGTAAAGTCCGCATTTTTACTGAGACTTGGAGTATGACTTGGACTTGACTTTGACTTCGACTTGGCTTGAAATGTGACTTTGACTCATCTTTATGACTTGAATTCTCAATAACTTTAATAATTTTAATACTTGACACTGGTTAAATACACTAATAGCACAGTTTTACTACACACTTTGACTGCGGCACATTTTCGCATATTTTTTAATTTTTTAAATTATTTTTTGTAATGTATGTATTCTTATTTTTATTTTTTGTATTTTCGTAGCTGTGGCATCAAATCAAAAATAAAATCCAACAGCAGAAGGTCACACGCACCCCTTGTGAAAAGATTAATTAAAAAAAAAAGTATAATTTTTTTTTTTTATTTTACTTCCGATACCAAAAATCAAAAAACGCACGGTGTGTGTTTTCAGCAGCGAACGAGTTAATAGTGTAAAGCCATAATATATTTTTTTTTAAATGTCTATCTTAGTATGTCTTAGTCTACCTACTCGTGATTTCTGGATGATGTTAAATAGGAATGCTCTGTGGGGGAACCAGTGGAAAGCAGTACGATATATCGATCGTGATCGGTATCGATCGATACGGTGCGACTGGTTCACCAGGTCAAAGTCGCTCAGTGAGCTATGGAGGCTATGCTCGGAGTTTCTCGAAACGATCGAATTCGAAATGAAGATTAGCAAGCTGAAGTGGCAGTTCTTTACTTTTTATCCTGCTGTTTTACCTGTCATTGCATTGGCTCCATCTGATCTGTACAAATATCGATGCAATTATTTCAATTTAGATGGTTTTCGTAAAAGAAATAAGTCGATTTTGTAAAAAAAAATCTTCTCCAGTAGTGTTATAAGGCAGCGAAGAGCACATAAGCGTAAAGTACTCCTTTAGTAACAGGTTTTTAATATGACCAATATTTTCGTGAAATCCCCTACAAAAGCATTGCGGAGTCCTAGGGAGCACACTTTGAGTATAGCTACTTTGCTACTGTACATAAATTGAAAATTAATTGAAATTTGCTCTCATCATCATCATTATCAGCCAATTTCCGTCCAATGCTGGACATAGGCCTCTCCCACGGCACGCCACTGAGTTCGATGTTCAGCTATTCGTTTCCAACCGCTGCCAGCCAGCCAGCCAGCCAAGAATAAATTTGCTCTAAATTGTGTTTATGGGTATACAGAAGCTGAAATATATTAATTTTGATTTTTGATATCTGGTTTATAACAAAGTACAATATATATAAAGCGTAGAAACATAATATTTTATAATTTGGTCAACAAGCGAAATGTTAAGAACCGCATATTACCTAATTACAACAATACCTCATTTACGTCGTAAAAATAATGTTTACGATTGACCTAGACCCGGTTCACAGAAGAAAGCTACGTGTGGGAGGAAACACCATCAGAATGGGATGGAACTTTGTGGTAATTAATTTTAGGAGTGTCGGGAAATGATATTAGTACTAAGTAAGTACCTTATTCTACTTATTTTTTAAAATTAAAATATTGGACATCTAGAGAGGGAGAGAGAGAGATAAGTATTTCAGGATCGTAGCATGTGGAAAGTTGTATTCTCTGCCTACCTCAACGGGAAAAAGGCGTGATTGTATGTATGTATCTATGCATTAAAAGTTTACTAGCAATGTGGGTTGCACATTACTAGTAGTCTTGTTAACCCCTCCAACTAAGCTAAATATGCTTGTGTTTGGAGTGAGTTCACGTCAATACTGAAATGGTGGGATAAAGTTTTTATGGAAAATTTTAATACTTGATTCGATTCACTCAAAGTTCGGTACAAATAAACCCTAATATTCTATTAATATTATAAACGCAAAAGTAAGTGTGTGTGAATCTGATATTGTTCTCTACTTGCCACACATTATTTTTCACGCGGGCCAAGCCGCGGGGCTCAGTTAGTTATAAATAAATTTGACAAGGTTCTATCACACTGTTATTCCGCTCGGACTAAGTAACTATATTTGGGACTGGAGTGGAGTAGGCCCTGTGGAAGCTAGTAGGCGTTTAATTGACGTTACGTGGTGTTATTAAAATCTAAAAAAGCCTTTTTAATATTGTAACGTTTATTTTGTGGTTTTCCTAGTATTCTGCTTCCTGTAATAAGTGTAGGACCATCAAAGTACTTTCACAACTTTTATAATATCGTACCACATTTTTTCGTCCATCTATCGCGTGTCGTATGTCGCCGGTGCTTTATCTTGATTGGTGGATATGATGTATGACATTTAGGTCTAGCTGTGATTGGCGGACGCTTCCGCAGCCATATTTGTATACATGCTAATGTGTCATGTCAACTGCTGTCATAATAGCTAGTTACCATAGCTACACATAAACAAAAAGTTTCACTTGCATCGTGGTTTCATAAAACCACACCACACTGTTTTTATTGAACATAACTAACTATGTCACAAGAGGAATCTAAAATGGTCGCGAAGAAAAGATAGAATCGTACTTCTGTCTAGATGTTTAATATAAGAGACTAAGTACAAGAGGCATTAGACAACACTGACTCTAGTCCAATTAAAGCTATTTGGGTAGGTACATCGGACGGGCTCTAACCACTCATTGGACAAAGATCTAACGCCAATTGGTTCGCTGAGTTTGTTCATGAAGTTTGGAGCCAGGCAGTATAGAAGACAGGTTGAGATATTTACGCTCTGTGAATGGACCAAAGACATTTGTCCAGCGTCTAGCCTCAGTTCCGTCTTCCAACTCTAGACAAGAACGATGTCATATTAGACCTCATCTTCATTTAACATCAGGTGAGAAAGCGGTCAAGTGTTTGTCTGTAACTGTCTCCTCTACTAGCAGGAAACCAAAACTCTATGAACCGGTTGTATAGTAAAGTGAAGTCTTTGTTGACTCATTTGAGCCACTAAAGTAACCTTAATACCCAATGTATAAGCCCCTTGTTTAACAATGACTTAGGTAATTGAGGTCTATATTTGTCCGGGTCAGGTCGTGACATACAAGGATGCATTCCATCGAACTGGAGTGTTCAAACACTGCTTAGAAAACAATCACCCATGCGGAGATTAGCCTCAAATATCATGAGAAAACTAAAGCTGAGATGGAGTCATAAGCGGTAGCGATTGTGGTATTTTTATTGATGCTGTGAGGACTTCTGCATTTTGACTTAATTGACCCGTTTAAAGTTCGTATACGATAGATATCGTGTTAGATTTATTTGAGCTTTAATAACAGAGAGATTTGGCAAAAACCTGGAATTACATAGCTGTTTCTAAATGTATTGACTTACCATTTTTTTTTAATGGCAATCGTGTCATTTTGAGACATTTTTGCCAGTAATTAAGATAGCAATAAAAAGGTAATGGTAAATGAAGTCAAGAAAAATGCATATACCTGAATTGGTTTTTAACCGACTTCACAAAAAAGGAGGAGGTTCTCAATTCGTCTGTATGTTTTTTAAAGTGTCATACTCATTAAACCATCGACAAGGATGTCGATGCATTAAACCAATCTATTGCTAAGCCGTTGTTGATATTCAGTAGGTATGCTTGAGCAAATATATTAAAAAAATATGTGTAGATGACGACATTTTATGCAGGATACATGAACTTAAATGATATAAATCAAAATTAGGCATTTCACGACTGATTATTTGAGAAGTAGACTCGCTATCGTCTAGCACTAAACTCGAAGCCAGTTCACAAGGACTCGCTAAAATCCTAGATTTTGTCTAAGCTAACTTTAGACAACTGTTTCCATCATTAGTATGACAATGACAATACTGTTAGGAAATGGACAATAAGTACCTGCTAATGGGTGGTCAATATTTGACGATGTAGTCAATATAATTATAAACCTACATTTCCATTCTAGGCCTAGTGTGCTACCATCTTCGACCATATAGTCACTTAGCGTTCAAACACTAGCCTATACACTAAAGGAAAACAGAGGGTGTGTAGAAATCTACGCGTTAAAAGTGAAAGTTCCAAATTCATTCAATTTATTTCTCAACATCACTAATAATTTTTTTGTACAACTCCATCTGTTAAACTTTAGCGAATACGTCTTCGTAGTTACGCCGTTCTACAATAGAGGGCGTTTATAAATATAAAATATAACATGACGCTTACGTCACTTCCGCTTCCATCGGACCGTGACGCTACGTCACTTCTGTCACTTCTGTCTAAAGAAGTATAACTTAAAATAAAATTAGGTACTTAACATTTTTGTGGGCATATATTTTGGACTGAATACAACGAACTCGTCTACCCGCGGGCTCAGCTATCAAAATAAGTTGTTGATTTCTTCTATTACAAACATCCAATAAGACTACGAACATACTTTAGCAAGGGGGTTAGGACACAGAGACAATATAGGGAATATGCATGATTTTTTTTTTCATATGTTTTTTTTACTGAATACATCCATTTAACACAGTAAGAGAATTAAATAATACTGAAAGTGTTCAAATTAAGCTACGAAATATAGTTTTAGCATTGCAAAAAAATGAGGTATCTAAAACGCTGCCAAATTTTCGCGCGCCTTGGTGACGTCACAGTGCACGACACGGTCTCCACAGATTAAATATTTTTAATAGAAATACTACATATTCGTACTACAGTGCATACTATTTCTATGAAAAAGAGTTATTCTGTGGAGACTGTGTGGTGCACTGTGACGTCACTTTCTAATTGACAAGTGGTGATGTGTTTAGCAAATTTGGACGTAGATAAGCGAAAATGTTCCAACCCACAAGTCATACAAAATTGAGATAAATTGACTAATATACTTATTTTGAAGTCTTCTATCATTTAAACAAAACTGTTTTAGTCCTCAAGTAACATTTTCAGACATTTTTTTTTACAATACTTTCCAATCCACACTATTTATCTGATGAAGTGCATAATTTAAAAGATAAAAAATATTAATCCGCCTGAAACGTTTAAGGTTATACTATTAACTAAACATATTTGCTTTAAATGTCTCAATGATTTTGAAACCTTTAAGCAAAATAATACAATGGTAATTTTTCATAACAAGAATGTTCCAATGCTTTTGGAAAGTTTTAGCTAAATAATTTAATGCTATTGCTAGAAAAAAAAGTTCCAACATTTTTGGAATACCTAAACAAAATAGTGTAATGCTCATTACACCATTTTGCTTAAATATTCCATAAAAGTTGGAACATTATTTTCATGAAAAATTAACATTATATTATTTTGCTGAAAAGTGTCAAGATGATCGAGACATTTTAAGAAAATATGTTTAGTTTTTTTCCTTAAAATAAAGTTTCAATGTTTTCGGAATGCTTTAGTAATATAATAAAATAGTTTTTTTTCTCTTGGAGAATGTTTCAAAGTTTTTGGAATTATTTTAATAACGAATATAATGTTCTATTTTTATCGGTATAATATCTTTTTTGTTTTATAATAAAAAATAAATCATTGTAGAATGATTGTCAAAAATTTAAAGAAAAATGATAGGTATTCTTCTTATCTATTACAGCATTTAGATTCTGATATTTTATTTGCAAAAAAACACAGGTTATAGGGTAACGTAACGAAATCTGTGACGTGGCGCGAGTGGTCTTATTTTCGTAGGTACAAGTCAATATAAATTAATTTAAAACTTTTATGACAAAAATAAATCTAATAATATTTTTGTTGAGATTAGGTACGTTTACTATTAATCTCTATTAATCTGAATGGTTTAATGAAAAAGTGTGAAATAATAAATTAATAATATATTAATTAAGTTTTATTTAATTAGGTTTGTTGTTTGACCTTTACCAAGTGAAATTGTGTCATCAGTGAGACAACATTCAGCAACTGCACTGCACTGCAAGTGCAGGCATCGCAAATAAATAGGTCATTTCGTGTGTTAAACTGTTATTTCGAATTATCTATTAATTTTATGAATTTTATTATAAAAACTCACGTTCATTTTAAACTTATAGATTAAAAAAACGGGAATTTAACGTGACTTACGCGATGTCGATATAGCGATCGACATATGTTTCGGCCTCATCCGGAGGCCTTCTTCAGGATCTTGAGTGCGGGGCGCTCGCTGACGCGTTCAGCCTCGCACTGTGGGCCGCTGCTCGTGCAGCGCGGGCGGACGGAGCGGGCGGCGGCGGTGGCGGTGGTGGTGTTGGTGGGGGGTGATGATGCGGTGTACATAGTGGAGGCGCGGGATTAGGTTGGAGGGCTTCGTTTTCATCACTGCTGTTTTCTTCAGACGAAACCTCATCCAACCGGCAGACGGAACTCAAGGTGTCCTCCTCACTGTTGCCACTGGTGACGTGCTTTCCATGAAGAACGGTTTTCCACGTATGTGACAGGTACCACCCTCTGTCTCTGTGGAAGTTACGACGACGACTGATCTCAATGGCTTCTCGTTCTCGTGCTCTGTAACCGCCGAGCTACCGCTGTCCACGTTCTTCATGGAAGCAATGTGTTCTTTGAGTCTTGTGGACACGTTTCTTCTGGTCTCGCCTACGTAGGCGCTCTCACATCTGGGACGACGCACTACATCAGATTTGACAAGGCACGGATTTTGGCGCGTGAAAAGTACTTTGTGCCCCGCAAAATCCGAGAAGCCATTGAGATCAGTCGTCGTCGTAACTTCAACAGAGACAGAGGGTGGTACCTGTCACATACGTGGAAAACCGTTCTTCATGGAAAGCACGTCACCAGTGGCAACAGTGAGGAGGACACCTTGAGTTCCGTCTGCCGGTTGGATGAGGTTTCGTCTGAAGATAACAGCAGTGATGAAGACGAAGCCCTCCAACCTAATCCCGCGCCTCCACTATGTACACCGCATCATCACCCCCCACCAACACCACCACCGCCACCGCCGCCGCCCGCTCCGTCCGCCCGCGCTGCACGAGCAGCGGCCCGCAGTGCGAGGCTGAACGCGTCGGCGAGCGCCCCGCACTCAAGATCCTGAAGAAGGCCTCCGGATGAGGCCGAAACATATGTCGATCGCTATATCGACATCGCGTAAGTCACGTTAAATTCCCGTTTTTTTAATCTATAATTTTATGAATTTTTTTCGTAAATCTGCAAGCTGAGCCTCGTAACTTCGTCTGCGTTAAAAAAATATTATATGTCCTATTCTATCATATTAGGTATACCAGAGCAATATTTAAACAAAATTGGTCTACTAGCTTTTTTTTAGTCGTGAGGAGATAAACATTAAAAAAAGTACTAATTATTAATTATGCTATAATAATAAGACAAAAAAATTTATGCCTAAACAATTATGCTGAATTATAGTTATGCGTTTATTATTATTGTTTAAAATATTATGCCACAAATGCTTATGCTAACAGTAATTATGTCAAGAAGAATATGCCCAATTACTTTATGCCAAATTAATGTATGCTTAAATATATTAGGAGAAACAACATTATGTTAAAGTATATTATGACAAAAAATGTTATGCGAAGCAATAGGGAACCGGGTAGAACAGAAACATTAAAATTTTTCTCATGTTAAAAGCAATCTTAAGCTCCCATCAAACTCTAAAGAGTATAACTTTTCGATTTCTTGAGTCTGGGCATACATCCAACGACACCGATTTTTCCAAAACAGAAACCGCTCTAAAACATCATCAGAGTGTGTATACCGCTGATGAGTGCATGGATATTTTCAAAAGCTGTAAAAAGAAGAAACTTTTGCAAGTTTATAAAATGCAGAAGACTGATTTTTATAGCATAGAAAAGATAGAAAATAATATCATTAATAGAAAGAAATTTACGGATAAAAGCAAAGTAAATTGGTTGAATACCAAGGAAATTAAAATTGAAAAGAACAAAATGATTTAAATTTATATGAGATCAACCTTGAAAAAAAATTTTAAGGAATTGCTCATTGAAAAAAAAAATTAAAGGTGAAAGTCAACCCATTAAAAATTCGGATCTATCTCTATTGTGGCCTAACGGCAAACCAATCGCACCGGCAAAATTAGCAGATTTAGAATCATTGTATGACTACATACCACCAAATCATCTACAGTTTTATAAATTATTCCAAATACTTGTATAGTACGGACTAGTTGTATTCCAAAATGAATATTTAAAAGTATTATTTGCGATTATTAACATTAATTGCCGCTATATTGCCCACAGAGTAGTCTACTACGTTACAAGAGTTGGTACTTTCCTACATTGTTGATACCCGAATTATGAAAGCACTGTGTCGCCAACCTAACAACGGAAAGTATTATTTACGTAGTAACTATTATATAATCTGTGGTATTACGCTTATATTTTTTTTGCAGTGTTGGTTGGTACAAAGTACGTTCATAATTCTGAGTTATTTAATTATGTATGCAGTTTCGCGGGACTGATATGGCCGCCATCTTTACCAAACGTCATGTCATTGTCATGTCAAAACATACTAACTAACTTTGCACCCTAACTAGACTTTGCCCGGTAGAACATTCCTGTGAAAAGAAATTAATTCTCCCCACCATTGTTTCTATCTCGCTCACAGTTACCGTAAGAATATCTGTCAAAAACCAAAATCAACGAGAAGAAAGATTTTAAAAACATTATTCAAGGTTATATGTTTTAGTCTTCAAAAGTATATGCAATAGCAACCTCCATTGCATATAATCTTCTTGAGACTCTTCTTCTATAGTAACTAGTAAGTCGTCGAGATAAGTAAATGCGTCGTATTACAAATGTTGATATATTAAAAATGGCTCGGCCGATTTCGTTAAAATTTAAATGGGAATACCTGTTAAGGGTACCCTTTGAAACAAAAAAAGAATTTTTCAAATCGGTTCTGGCATCTTCGAGTAATCGGTGAACATACATAAAAAAAAAGATTCCGACGAATTGAGAACCTCCTCTTTTATTGTGAAGTCGGTAAAAATTAAAAAGTTCAGATGACATTCATGACGATTTTGATGGGTTTGCCGGAAATACAGATTTTGACGTACAAGATGATGAAAATGATGAATAGGTTCATCATTCTCATAATCTCATGTTTCCCATGCCTGTTTATTTTTTTTAAAACGTAACGTTAACGTATAATGTAAAGCGTTTTATTTTTATATTGTCTAATTTAAAAAAAATATTGTATTCAGATTTGTTTACAACATTTTATGTCTTTTATTTTACACCAATTTTATTTTTAACAATGTTTTAAACTTTGTGGAACGTTTTTACAAAATTATAAGCAATTAAAATACTAATTTTGCAAAAATGTTCCAGTGCCAATTTTTCTAATAACCTACGCTATAACGAATATATTCGAAAAAAATCTACTTAACTATTTAATACTACGTATTTCTACAATAAAACCTACAATATTCCATTCTACTAGGAGAGAGAAAAAAGTGTACCACTTAAACACAAAATTGCATTTTGTAAATTGTTAAACACAATCCAAAATTTCATCGTACCGACGGGACTCGAACCCGCACCCCCCGGATTACACGTCCAGGTGCTCTGCCAATTAAGCCACGGTTCGATACATCGATACGACGAAATTAGTGGATTGCATTTGTTAACCCAATTATGCATTGGTGGCGCCATCTATGACTACTTATTACGTAAGTTAATCATTCGGAAGAAATCATTACAGTTTTCAAATCCGACGAGAGATGTTGCACTGCGTAAATCAAATATTATGTTTCTTTGAAGTGTCTCACACTTTATATTTTTGTAAATTGTTAAACACAATCCAAAATTTTCATCGTACCGACGGGACTCGAACCCGCACCCCCCGGATTACGCGTCCAAGTGCTCTGCCAATTAAGCCACGGTTCCAAAATGGCATTTATCTCAAATTTAAGCCGTTGTGGATTGGAACATTTTCGCGTAACTACGTCCATTTAAATTTAACACGCTTTTTTTACATTTTTCATATAATATTTTAACACATGTATTTTATTTATTAACCGACTTCAAAAAAAGGAGGAGGTTTCTCAATTCGACCGTATATTTTTTTTTTTTTTTTTTAATGTTTGTTCGCGGATAACTTCGTCGTTTATGAACCGATTTTGATTATTCTTTTATTGTTGGAAAGGAAATATCCCAAGTGTGGTACCATGTTAATTTTATCGAGGTCTGATAAGTATCTCCAGAGATATTGAGATAAACATCTCAAAATTGGTACTGAAAATGAATAGCGCGGCATTGAAGTCGGTTGTTTTTTAGTTTTTAAACGATATTATAAAAAAATGTTTCACATACAACACCAGAACAACAAAGATTCGAAAATAAATGATATAAAGTAAATTTATACCACATATTAATCCCTGTGTTAGAAAGTTAAATGTCAAAAAAAAATCTTTACTTTGATATGCTTCGGCCCTTATCTGACATTTCGTCAGACAATATAAATAAAATTATTTATACTCTATGGATGACATGAATACCACAATAGAAAGGTCTTAAAGGTCATCAGCTTCGTTTGTGACAAATGACTTCTATGTTCGAGTATTTGATTTCAATTTCATATAGTTTGATAAATGAATTTCGGAGATTGGTCTGACGGGTGGAGCTTATTACGTATCTGTTTGCTTTATTATTTCTATTCTAGTTGCCATGTTATGTTGGCATATAAATTATTCCTATACTATGTGTTCGTGCGAGTATTGTAAGAGGATACGCGGGGTGCACTTTTCCATACAAATGCATTACCATAGAGAAAAATTAGTTTCTACAAAAAATCAAAATCTGCTGTAGCTATGCCCCTATCATTTTTTTTTGACCAACCAATTGCAAATAGAAATATGACCCTTCAAAATCTTAAAGAGGGCATTAAAAGGCTTATATTTCGTTGTGCAATTGGTTGGTCAAATAAAAATAAGCAAATGATATGGGCGTAGCTACAGCAGACCTTGATATATTGTAGAAACAAATGTTGCTCTAGAAGCATTTTCCAGGGAGGAAACGGGGGAATACATTTGTATGGAAAAGTGCGACCCGCGTTCGCTCTTAAGCGTTAACTATATATCCTACTACCTACTAATATTATAAAGGTGAAAGTTTGTGTGTATGTTTGTTACTTGTTCACGCTAAAACTACTGAACCGACTGAGCTGAAATTTTGTATGTAGATAGTCAAAGTCAAAGTCAAAGTCAAAGCATTTATTCAGTATATGGGCAAATTAAAAATTAGCACTTACACACGTCAAATAACATTAAATAGATCATATTCAACAAAAAATATAGATATAACAGAAACATAACGCTTTGAATTTACAAAAAAAAAACAAAGGTATTGAGCCATTCAGCTTTCATCTAGACGTCGAACGTCACACTTAAAACACATGTTTAATTCCCCTTATTAATGTAGGGTTGCCAACCGTACCATTACGTGCACCCGCAACCCAGTGCATGTTTCAGTACTTCAGACAATTTTTATCCAAAAAATTGTGAAATAATGAGACATAATAGATAAATAAATAGACCCTGGAATAACTTATACGGTACTTTTTATCTCGATATTCTCGTGGGAACGATGTCTACGCGGGTTAAACCGCGGGGCTTGGCAAGTAGATATAGATATCTAATAGAAGAAGGTTGCTCTTTGCTAGTGACGCACGGCCAAAAAAATTGGTGGGTACTTACTGCCAAGAACCAATAGTTGCCTGGAGATGTGTAATATATGGTCAACAGTATTCCTCAAGTGTCAGACAGGTGTCCCGTAAAATGTTAGCCATTATTTTTTGAAGTTATACTTCTTTTGGCGCGATAGAGAAAAATTATGTGAGTGAATTTTTACGATGCGCGCGCACACCGACACCTAAATTTAACATCGTGAAGTTAGTTCTAGGTGGTACGATGCGCGCGCACACCGACACCTAAATTCTACACCGTGAAGTTAGTTTTAGGTGGCATGACTATGTTCAAGTTGTATATGTCATATATTTACGTGAATAAAACCTTTTTTATTTAAATAAAATCTTTTTGATTCATTTAAATATTTGTCGTTAATCACAACTGAATTTTAGTTATTTTTTTTCCATACGCCACAGAAGTATAACTTCTAACGCGTGTACATAAGACACACACTCTTTTTTTTGCCCTGACTCGGTTTTGGAATGCCAGAAGACTGAATTAAAAATGTACATGGTACCACAGTTTTACAATCCATAGCTTTACATGTTACAGTGTATATTATAAGCAAACTTACCATCGGGTGAGTGTAATGCTTATTGTTATTGTTACCTGATTGATACTATATTTTTTTATATCTTATAGGCTAGTGTTTGACTACTATCTCACCTGTTGGTAAGTGATGATGCGGTCGAAGATGGTAAGCACCGCTAGGCCTAAAATGGGAACTGGCTCTCATGGATAGCTGCCGGAACGCTTTAATGTTTTGGCGACAGATTTTCTAATATGAGGGTGGTAGCTGCAGTCAGGCGGACACTAGATAGTATCCTACCACCATACGGGGATTGTTGGTATCTGAACGATGTTTTTGATTCACCGGAGGGCCACTGTGAAAAGCGTACGCACATTTTTCGATAGAAATATCCATTGGTGCACATTGAACTCGGTACCTCTGGCATCAAAGCCGACCGTTCTCTCATATACACCACCGGGCTCACATAATAAAAAAAAGTTTTCAAATAATGTACACTTCCTCTTAGGGTGTTCCGGCAGCACACAGCTCTTGATAGTCAGACCATTCTAGGCCTAGCGTCTTCACCACCTTCGACCGCATCATCGCTTACTACCAGGAGTGATAGTGTTTTTTTATGATATAAGGTAACAGGACAAGCGCGATACTCGCTTGATGGTAAGCGATGACGTCTACCTATTACAGATACAGCGGCATGCAACATTCTGGACTGCCAGAATGTTGCATGTCACTGCACTGCAGCTGTTACTTTGAGACATAAAGATGTTGAGTCTCAGTGATTTCACTAGACACCTTGCCATTTCAACCGAAAAACATTCCTATTTCACGGCCGAAAATGAATTGGCAAAGTGGTGGTACTGCCCCAGGCGGACTAGCAGAAGTCCTACCACTACTAACATTTAACGCTAGCCTATCAAATATAAATAAAACTGGCCAAGTGTGAGTCAGCATCGCGTCTCTTATCCCACAATTAGGGAGGGTTCCGTACAATACGAAACATAACAGAGTTTCAACCTCATATTTGATTAATTGATATTACCAAGAATATTTGGTTTGGTCGCGATCTAGAAAGACGGGGCTCGTTTACTAGCGCCATCTATGTCATTTTGCCGAAACTAATTAGATAGATGGCGTTTAAAAACACGTTTTTTGTATAGGGACCTCCTTTTATTTTTAACTTTATTTTGTTTTTAGTATTTGTTATTCTAGCGGCAACAGAAATACACCATCTGTGAACATTTCAACTGTCTAACTATCACGGTTAATGAGCTATAGCCTGGTGACAGACGGACAGACAGACAGACAGACAGACAGACAGACAGACAGACGGACAGCGGAGTCTTAGTAATAGGGTCCCGTTTTACCCTTTGGGTACGGAACCCTAAAAATGTAGCCTAAAGCAATATAGAAAGCGGAAAGCAATAGACATTCAAATATACAATTAGAGCCCACCTATGGCGAAAATAATACTAACATACGGTTCAAAGAATAAATCAATTGCGGGTCTTTTTATATGAATGACCAGTGTACCAGTGTACCAGTCTTGAACCGTGAAACACTACACTAGTTGCATCCAGCTAACCGTGAATAATGATGAAAAATGATGATGATATTTTATCAAGTCTCCAAAGACCACCCTTTTACAAACCCAGTAACAATTCCTCGTCTTAGGTGTATTAACAAACCGATAGGCGACATGCCTGTGTTTGGAAATATGTAGGTACAAGTAAGTACCTACCTTTTTAGGGTTCCGCAGCCGAATGGCAAAAAACGGAACCACTATAGATTCGTCATGTCTGTCTGTCTGTCTGTCCGTCCGTATGTCACAGCCATTTTATTCCGAAACTATTAGAACTACAGAATTGAAACTTGGTAGCTAGATGTATTCTGTAAACCGCTTTTCGGTTTTTATACAAAAATAAAAAATTTAAAAGTTTAAGGGGGGGTAAGGGGGGTTAAGTTTAAGGTTTAAAGTTTAATCCCATCCCATACATAAAATTGAAACAAAAAAAAACTTACCTTCTGGCAGTCCAGAATTTTGCATGCCGCTTTATTTATAGGTAGACATCATCACTTACCACCTGGTGAGCGTCGTGCATGTACTGTTACCTTATATCATTAAAAAATAATATGATTGAGACATAATGCGTATAAAATACATGATGTATTTTTATTTATTCAGTCCATTGCGTAATTTTCAAATACCTTGGTGTGTTTGATCTCTGAACGAAAATAATTGGACGAACTTTAAGCGTCTGATTTGGATATTATGGAATGTGATGCTCACCTACATTTTCTTACCAAAATCATAGAAAAGATACGTACGTATAGAACGGACACTCTGTTCTCCCCACCAATTCCGGGCTTCCTCACCCCGCCACCGATTTTGATTTGTCGAGGCGTCAGTCTGAGCAAGGACGCTACACGCGTACGGCCACAGAACAATAGGTACTACTCTCGAGGAGAAGAACATCAACTTTTGCAAGTTTAAACCGACATTGAAAATGAAGTAGGTTCTATAACAAGTAATTATGTTTTATGATCTGTCTCTATGTACTTATATTTTTTGTGTACTATAACATGTTCGCCTAATATCGATTATAGTTCGATTTAATGTTTCTGTAGAAGATGGTTTACGAAATAGCGACTAATATTTTTAGTGTTAAAAGCTTTTTGGGTAAGTGTACAAAAAATATTCATACGGTCAGTACGTAGTACGTATGTACGAAGTAACTATTATATAATCTGTGATACGGTGATTACGGGCGACAACCTTAGACATCACGCACACAAATGAACGTATAGAAAAACGACATGTGTGTAGTGTTTGTGTCGGTGTCACAGAGTCGGTCGTTAAAACGCTAGTTTGTATGGAGATTTAGTCGAGTGTCAGGGGTGTGCCAAAATACAACCTTTGAAACGAAGATGTTCGTTGTTCGTGTACAGGTGGTAGGAGAACACTATATCGATGTTCCGCCTGACTTGCTACCAAAAAGTAGCTTACCAATATCAAGGAGAAAACCTTTGCGCATTATACCTTGCGGTATTCCGGCAGCACACAGCCCTTGAGAGTCAGAGTGTAAGTATTAACGTTTAATATATACTCTGATGCTATGAGATGGAATCTAAATGACCTAAGATAAGTAGGTGTTAATCCAGCCGAGTTCTAGCGTGAATGATGACGTTGGCGTTATGCCAGCGTTACCTCGGAGCGACTGCATCGTGCTCGGGTCAATGACCTCTCACTTGGGGTCACCAGAGAAGACTGGTCTTCTAACGATAGATGAGAAGACCTAATGCAATACTGGCTTTGCCCAGCAGCTTTGCCCGTGTTAGGTATCCTATGTGTTAATTCAAGTTATATACTGTGTGCCAAATTTTATTCAAATACAATATTATAAATGCGATATAGATAGTTTGATTATTTGTTTGGGACTTCTTCACGGTCAAACGGCTGGGCCGATTTAGCTGCAATGTTAAACAGGGATAGCCAGTACCATACATTAGGCTATAGGATACTTTTTAAAGCAGGCGAAGCCGCGGGGCACCGCTAGTTTAATATATTTTAAGTTTTGCGTGTTTTCAAAATGTCCATCTAAACAAACAATCGGCTTTTTCGGGTAAAAAAATTACTGAAGGATTTTGTTGAGCTTATACGATCTTGATTTTGATATCATAAGTCTGAACTTGTAACAAGTTTACTAAATATCAGCAAAACGGATAGATAAATACCTGCCTATTTTAAAATGGTCAAGGGCCGTGTAAATGATGCCACTTTTATAGCTGTTTGCTGTAAGGACTTACAGTTAATATCCTTGACCTCAATTTTGCCTGAAGATTCTTTCATTTCAGTGATGACCACTAAAACGTGAGCTCTGCAACTTTATTAAAACTGAGAAATCTCTATGCAAAGTCTAGTAGTCGATGGTTTGCCGCACTTTTTTTTTATGCTTTATAGGCTGGCGTCTGACCACTATCTCACCTGTTGGTAAGTGATGATGCGGTCAAAGATGGTAAGCACGCTAGGCCTAGAATGGGAACTGGCTCTCAAGGATAGCTGCCGGAACACATTAGATGTTTTGGTGACAGATTTTCTAACTTGAGGGTGGTAGCTGGCCAGGCGGACACTAGATAGTGTCCTACCACCATACGGGGGTTGTTGGTTTCTTAACGATGTTTTCCTTCACGGGAGGGCCACTGTGAGAAGCGCGAATACATTTTTCGATAGAAAACTCCATTGGTGCACGGCGGTTTGAACTCGGTACCACGGCATCAAAGCCGACCGTTCTCCCGATTACGCCACCAGGCCCTCAATATCCTTATCCTTATTCAGAATATGGAAAAATTATGATAAATAAACTGGCCAAGTTCCAGTCGGAGTCGCACACGTACGGTTCCGATTGAACCAAAACCAGAAAAATAAGTTTCTTGTGATCTTATAGCAGCCATTGTAATACACACTATGACCTAATTTCAAGTCTATCTACGAGTATTACGGTCTGTAAGATCAAGCATAAAACACTTGAAAAACATGTTTCTTAAGTATGCTTACATAAGGACAGCCAAGTCTCAGTAATAGCCTAGGTTTCCGTTGGTACCCTTTGGATTCGGAATCCTAAAAATGAAATCCTGTTAAAATTTAGCCATCCATTTCCAGACAAACCTTTCACAGTAATAAAGTTTCCCATCAGTAAAGTCAGAAACGGAAAATCCCTTTTTATCCGGGCCAGAGTGCCAGACTGCCAGGTAACTAACTAATGAACTAACTAACTAACTAACAGGTAACTAATGAAATCTCTCAGAGACTAATGAACATAACTGAATCACGTCCGTCATTAGTACTGACATTCGGAGAGCATGGCGGCTTGGTGCGAACAAGGTTTTATTACATTTGGACATTTTTTTTTTCCGACATCCCAAAAGGACGGTAATGTTTTGCAGTGTTCTAATCTAAGTTTCTATATAATCATTACCCTAGCCATCCATCCCGGCCTATACTTGTCCACTGCTGGACACAGGCCTCTCAAATTGTACGCCACTGAGCTATGTTAGGTAACTTTAAAATGAATAGGAATAAACATTCTGATTGAAACCTTTTCTACCAGAAATATCATTCACAAACATACCAAAGTAAGAGTTTGGCGTGAATGCTAACAGAAATGTATTTTTAAAAGACTTCCAAATAAGGAGGAGGTTCTCAATTCATCTGTATGATTTATTTTGTACGTATGTTACGCGATTCTTGCGTCAACTGTAAATCGATTTTAATGATTTTTTTTTTGATTTTTTTTGTTACATATAGGGTTCATCTCCAAAGTGGTCACATTAAAATTTTATCGAGATCTGATAAGTATCTCCGGAGATATGAAGATAAACACCTCAAACTTAATACTGCAAATAACTAGCGCGGCATCTGAAGGATTTTTTTTCGTTTTATAAATTATATATCTCAATCACGTGACATTGTAGCGGCCGCCCGGAGCATTTCCGGGCTAGGGCGGCGCCCGCCCATTACTCACGCGTCTGCTCTTATTGCATTGCACGCGAGTCTTCCACATTAAAATTATATTTGCATTTTAGTAGGTGCGTGCAATATACACGGCGTTATGGGTAGTTGCATCTTAGATTGTTATTCTTTATTGTAGAACTTATTTACAATGAAATTTTAGAACGGATAAAACATACACTAGACTTTTTACGTTTTTTTTATTCAGAACTCAAAAGTTATGAATAAATAAATAAAGAATAAATAAATAAATGAATAAATTGTAAAGTACTTTGAAGTAAAAAAAACAAATTTTATTATTTATTTTTTTATTATTTAGTTATCGCAGTAGACAAATTAGTATATACCGTTTCAAAATAGTATTTTCTTTTAATGACGGCGTTGCACTACTCCAAATTTTTTTTTGCATTGATAATTGTTATCAATAATACCTGCTTGTACTCGTACAAAGATAATATTCAGTCTATTAATAGCTTCGATACATGCCAAGGATATAAATTAATAACAATATGAGTAATTTATTGATAAACATGGACGATTGCGATTATTGTTTTTGTGAAATTGGTTCTTTTTTAGTATTTTTAACCCTCGACGTAAAAAGAAGGGCTGTTTTAGGTTTGACGTGTGTATCTGTGTGTCTGTCTGTGGCATCATAGCGGTTAAACGGATGAACCGATATTGATTTAGTTATTTTTTGTTTGATTGGTGATTTCATCGAGTGTTTTTAGCTTTGTATCATTGTTGAAATCACCAGATATGGGACCCACTCCTCGATGTGGACCGCATGAATTAGGTTAGCGAACATAATTCGACCTTAGTCACCATCGAATTGTAGTTAGTGTAGCACGTGCACAGTTTTGTTCCAGATCTCAATGTATAATTAATTAGCAACAATGCCTTCCTGCGCATTTGAAAGGTGCACAAATAGCTCTAAAACCAAAAACAAGTTCCATGGCATAAGTTTTCACTCGTGAATATATGAACATTAATAATTTTCTTTAAAATTCTTCCGATTTTAATTTCGCCATTTGTAGAAAGAAATAGAAATATACATTCGGATGAGTGCGAAGAGACAAGCATCGGAGCATGCGGCCTTAGAGTAAAACACATTGGTCGTGCAGATACGCCACTGCCTTTAATGACGTAACCTGATTTTTTTTTGTAAAAAATAGTACAAATAATATAATGATAATAAGTACAATTTTATAGTAAAATGTTAGTATGATAATGTAGTGTTTAATATCTATATTATAATAATATATGGATAGTATATATAAATCAAACACTACATACATTCGGTAACTGATTTTTATATATTATACATATATCCGGCTTCAAAAATATCATGCAACGGATTTAGATTAAACTAAAAAAAAAAAGATGTGTCGCATAATATTTCATTTTCGGTTATATAGGTACATATTAAATCACCTGGTAATAATAATGGCTACATGACATAATATATGTCAGTTGGGCACAACGGTATCACGTAAGCTAAGAGTAAGACACACATCATAACAACAGAGTGTGGGTTTAAAAGATAATGAAACGTTTTCTTAACATAATAGATATTATTGGTTTTGTTTATTGAATCAAACGAATCACATAATATTTATAATAATTTACATAATCATAAGGTATATTCATTTTTGCAATGTTACTACATCTGCATATTTAATCTATGACTTTTGTAATGTTCGGTTTACGGAGATAGCCGACGGCCGATCGCCAAGAATTGGTACGTAAAATTATTGCTATCTCGTTCGCGCTACAGTCCGTGTATGTCTCTGTTCTTCATGCGCATCAAGCTCATTAGAAATATACATAATTATAGATAGTGTGTGTTTCATGTAGGTCGTTGTTTTTAGTCCTATTTTGTTTTCGTGGCGTTAGACAGGTCCCATATCTAGTGTTATCAATGCTTTGTATCATGAAAATCCGTTCAGCCGTTTAAATATTATCAGCTCTTTTTTGATTTGATTTGAATGATGAGACTACGATAGCAAATTCGTAACCTTTTGACCACGGACGTCAAAAAAATCAAAATGGCGCAGCTGCGCACTACTTACTTCTCATTGGAATGGTCTCAATGAACAAATTATGTGGGTGGTTTTAAATTTTAAATGTAAATATTAGTTTTAATTGGTATAGGTAGAGAGCAGTATTAGAATAGTAAGTAAGCTTTGATGCTAGAGCAGAGAATTAACAGTAATACTTTGTAGCCAGAGGTGGTGGGTTCAAATCCCCGACTTGCACGTAGTCTAATTTGAACATAGTCTAATTTTTGTGTATTCTACCCCCTTGTTATTTTATTTTTGACTCTACCCTAGGCTTTGATTTTTTATTCATAGATCCCTTTTATCTTCATGTAATTTTTCACACGATAACATAACAATAAAG
Organism: Cabera pusaria; assembly: GCA_954871355.1. NCBI lineage: Eukaryota > Metazoa > Arthropoda > Insecta > Lepidoptera > Geometridae > Cabera > Cabera pusaria. Next base: position 1,546,922 of record OX940906.1, on the reverse strand, counting down.
TGTCAACCAGGCCCCAACGGTACCGCTGTAGTGTTAACAAGTTTTCCCGTACTTTCGCGCATTAGTACTGTTTTCCCGACAATGGGTAAGAGTGGGTAATTAGTGGGTGACATGTGGTATTGTAATAACATGGTTGGTAAGGGTGTGGTACTAGTGTTAGCGCTCACATCATATTCGATGTTTTTCGTTTTTAAACTTTCACACTTTTTTAGGCGCACTCGGGTAAAATTTTGGCGGTCCGAATCAACGGAAGTGACGTAAGCGTCATGTTATATTTTATATTTATAAACGCCATCTATTGTAGAACGAAGTAACTACGAAGGCCGTATTCACTACCATTCGGGCATTCTTCCCGCCAAGTTCAACAGATGGAATTGTACAAAAAAAATTGATGTTGAGAAATAATGGTATGGTGGATGGTTTAAGCGATGATGTGTTTGAAGATGGTGAACACGAGTGGTCTGACTCTCAAGGGCTATGTGCTGCCGGGGCACCATAAGGTTATGGCGGTAAATTTTGGTGGAATATTAAGGTGGTACAATCAAAGACGATTCCTAACAAAATGATCTCAGTTTGGACTAAAATGTTAATCTATTTTTTTTATGATATAAAGAAACAGGAAAAGCACGACGCACGCCTGATGGTAAGCGATGACGTCTACCTATTACAGATACAGCGACATGCAAATTTCTGTACCGCCAGAATTTTGCATGGCACTGCACTGCGCCTGTTACCTTGAGACATAAAGATGTTGAGTCTCACATGCCCTGTAATTTCACTGGATATACCTTGCCATTTCAACCGAAAAACATTCCTGTTTCACGGCTGAAAATTAATTGGCAAAGTGGTAGTACCGCCTCAGGCGGACTACCAGAAGTCCTACCACTACAAACATTTGTCAATTACTGTTTTAGTCGAAGTGAAGCCGTTTTAATTTTCTTTACCAGTATTATGTGTTTTATACCTATTCATATTCTAATGACTTAAGACATAATTACTCATTAAATAGAAAGCTCTTGTTTTGTTGTCAATCGATTGTGATGAACAATCGATGTGTGAGAAAAAGAAATCGATCTTTTGTGAGCGTGCGATTATAAAATCGATACTCATATGTCATAGGTTATGTGACATATGTAATACTTAGGAAAAATATTATGGGCAGGTTTCACCGGTGTCTGATAGCTCTAGTAAGAACTTATCTGACATTTTTTGACAGCTTTTATATGGCGTCATCTGTCAGATAACTATTTGAAACTTTATCAGGCACCGGTGAAACTGGCCCTAACAATCTTAGTTCTGAAAATCACTAGAAAAACGAACCAGTTATCATTGATCGTAAATCACTACTATCTACTACATCGATATATCTCGACATCAGATGCATTAGGTCGGATGTACAAAACTCTTACTTTACAGGAGAGCAAAAATTAAATTTACAATTTTTTTTTTGTCATTTTTGTCTTTTGATTCACAAAGGCTTATCTGCTGATGCGTCCAGTATGTAAGACCAAACATTTAAAATGCATAAAATTTTATGTTGAAATACGACTCATACAACTTTTAATTATTTGATGCATAAGGCTGGAAGTATAATAGTGCGTATCTTCAAAAAAAAGCATAATGCTTTAAAAAATTTTGCTTTACGCTACTAATGTATAAAGTGTGCTATTAGTAGCTTTATTGTTATTAGAACGAGGATTTTGTAAGTATTACTTTACAGGCGAGCAGAAATAAAATTAACAAACTTTTTTCTCCATATTTATCTTTTGATGCATAAAGGCCTATCTGCTGATACGTTCAGTATGTGAGACCAAAAATGTTAAATGCAGAAAAGTGTATGTTGAAATACGGCTCCTACAATTTTAAATTATTTGGTGCATAGAGCTGGAAGTAAACATGGAAACTTATGGCGCCCAGGCATTTCAAAAAGTCTGTAAATACGACTTTATGCATCTGTGTATCTTGTCAACGGTACAAGATGAAGTATCAAGGGCAGATTGTTAGAAAGAGAAACAAAAGCTTAATATCGCTGTATTAAAAAGTCATTTTGGTCGGATCTATACATCCGACCTAATGCCTCTGATGTCGAGATATATCTTTGTATATATGTATTACGTACATGTTTTCGATCGAACGTTAACCGTAAAATATTTTTCATACTTAGTTAATCAATATCTTGATAACATAAATTTAGCCAAGTACTTACTATAACTAACACTAATAATAACTCTTTACTTTTAGAAGCAATCTGTCCAATTCAACCTCAAAAAAATTTAGACGCCTCATTAAGAATTCAAATGCACGTAGCAAGTTTCGATACATCTGCTATTGTATTGTTTCTAAGCAACCAGTATTATATTTCACCTCGCGATTACTAACTCGGAGAATCCCAAGGACAGGCGGGACATCTGCCAGCCCGAACAAAAAAACCAATTAAGGTAAATCACAGAATGAATAACAGTATGTATTGGGATAAATCTCGAAATTGCACTCAAGGCTTTTGCTGCTGGCCGTACCATGCGCAAACGCAGGCGTTCCATACATCCTGCTCCTGCGCGCGACGGTGACGGCACGGCAGTTAGTTGTCTCGCGTCTCTCGATAGAAATACACGTGTCGCGCTCGCTTGTATCGAACGTATCGATAAACCGCGGAGTCGCGATTATTCGAATAGTGTTGTGATTTATTGGATAAAAAGGGAATTCGTTGTGGTGTGACTTGGACCAGCCAGCTTTTTATCAATTCTAAGGTTTGTTTTTTATTATTTGTAATTTTTTACTGATGCTGTCGGAAAAGTTGGAACTTTGAATGAAGTGTAAACGAGGTTTTTATGTAAACACCTGTATTAAAGGTCGAAATTGTATAAGTTTTATTTATTAGTATGAAAAATACATTTGTTCCGGTTGTGCAGTGCATTCGTAAGTGGTGGGCTATCGATTGTCGTATCGATTTTATCGTTGACGTCAAAAGTTGATAATCGATAATCCTTATAAAGCTTTATGATAGTGGTAGAGGGAAGTGATGCCATTCGAAGAGAATAATGTATCATCGAATAATTATTTAGGGCTTGGTAGGCAACAAGGGACCGTCTCTTTTTGTGAAATATTTGCTATGATAACCTGATTAATAATAACGCGTACTTTTTTTAGACTTAAGACTACTATGTACTTAATTGTAATTTGTATGATAATATATTAATGTTTATAAGGCATTTAAATTGCATATAATACGATAATAATAAATACAAGTAATTATTATTTTTAAATTGCATTACGACCTATGAGGGAATATCTAATTGACATTAAATTTTTATTATATTGTTGTTTAAATAATTTAATGAAATAAAATTAAAGTGTCTTTAATCCTATCCAATATACGGATATGTATATGCTGTCCCAAAAATTCCAAAATAATCTATCTATAAACAAAACTACTAAAAAAAGAAAAACCTTAATCACAAAGATAACAAACTAACTAAACTTATAGCGTGTAAAATGTCGCACTTTAAAACTCATCAAATAAAATCTACCCAATTTACCTACATTGTCTCAGATATAGTGACAATGTTCATTTTCATAAACATGAAACACTACCTAAACGAAAAGTTTTCTATAATTATAAAAACTTCAGTATCAGTTATTCAGTGTAAAATTTCGTTCTATAAAACTCGTCAAATAAAATCATCATGGAGAAAATCTACCCAATTTACCTACATTGTCTCAGATAGTAACACTGCATGCATAAACACAAAATAACTAATTTAATAAAAAATAAAAAAACTTATTACTTGTAAAATTTCACACTATAAAACTCACCAAATAAACCACCACAACATACAGAAAATCTACCCAATTCACCTACATTGTCTCAGTATTATAATAATCAATTTTATTAGTCAGAAAGTAACTAAATACAAATATATCCAAGGATTTCACAGCCGATTTAAGATTCCCGTATACATTATTATCCCATATAGGGCAAACAAATATTTAAATTATATCAGAAATAGTGATACTCTGCATTTAACACAAAAACATTAACTAAGCAACAAAGTTTTCTTTATTCATAAAAACTTACAATGTGTAAATGTCGTACTATAAAACTCACCAAATAAAATCATCTTTAGAGAAAATCTACCCAATTTAACTACATTGTCTCGAAAATGGTGATACTCTGCATAACACAGAAACACTCACTAAGAAAAAAAGTTTTCTTTAATCAGAAAGACTTACAGCGCGTCAAATGTCCCACTATAAAACTCACCAAATAAAAGTGTCACAGTCTAGCATTCTGTCCAGTAACACAAGTGGCTCCAACTTGGTATTTCTCGCGGAGAGTGAATGCTATTTTCGGATTAGTACGCCCTCTGAATATTTTAGGATTGGATTTGGACACCTTCCTGTGGGCCAGCCGGTTTTTAGTAGACTTGGATTAAGTTATTTTGTTTATGTATCTTAGTTCTTGAATAGGAATTGAAATGATTTGCATTTGTGTTTCGTTACAAGAATTAAAACAATTAAAGAAAATATTGAATGATGAATTATGAACAAATAAAACTTAGCACAACTTACAGCTTTTGGCAATTTCACCAACGCAAATAATAATGGAAAAGTACCTTATTCTCTACTTAAAATTATTCAATGTGTTTACATTGAATAATTGTTTGAGTCAATTATTATTATTTTTCATGAAGTTTTGAGTTGATAGAAAATGCGCGGCCGTAATTAAATCAATATATCCGTTATTTAAAATATGTGACTTAAATTTATTTATAAATTATTTTTATTAATAAATACATTTATTTCAAAATACTAAAATAGAAAAGAGTTAAAAGATATCTTTACCAAATATAATTTCTATTCGTTCAAGTGTTTTAACTAAAATTGAGTAAAATAATTGAGACACACATTTTCAAACTTATGAATATGTATTAACGATTTGCAATTTATATTGTAGCCCGATGCATCATTTTATTTAACATCTCATATATAATAAAATCCACAACAAACAAAAAACTAAAGAGTAGAAATGAATAAGACGCAAAAGAATAAATATTATATCACCTTAAAAAAACAATACAAAACGAAAAAAAAAAAAATATCCCATCGAACAAATTCAACAAATCAAATAAAAAAATATTCACCAACCACGAAATCAAGCTCCAAAGAAACTACAAGTCCAATTAAAATCTAACTTGAACATGACAACATGAAGAAAAAACTAAAAAAAAGAAACAAGAAAAAAAATAGGAATGTACACAAAAAGAGGCAACACGTCCGACGATGAACTCCAGACACTTACAGATTTCGCGGAAAGATCTAACCGTTACATATATTTACATAATCACAATAACACATATAAATGTGTATACAAATTTATGTACAACATGTTGTAAACGCAACGCCTGTGTTCACATTCGGACTAAACCGATTTTGATGCAAATATACAATCCATTGAGGAATTTGAACTTGCATGGCAAATAAACACTTCAATTTTCACGGCAAAGATTAAGAAATTAAAATATTTAAGTTGTTCATATGTTTATGTATTACTAGGTGCTCGCCTCGGCTTTGCACGGGTATATACTAAGGAAGAAAATAATACCAATCAATCAATCAAGCTTTTCTATCAATTCAATCAATAATTTCTTTAATACAAATCTTGTCCTGTCAATTCCAAACACAACAAAAGTTATTACTTTTGCAAAACCAGCAAAACCAGCCATTCTCGAGTTTAGTAATAATTAACAAAACATTTAGCGATTCATTTTTATTTGAATAGATTCTATCGTATATAAACATAAAGATAAAAAAAATATATGATTTTAGATCAGTTTGTCTTAAACAGGCGCAGTGTAGTGGCACGAAAAGTTCTAGCAATGTAAAGTTTTGCAAGCTACATTTTCTGTTATAGGCAGACGACATTGCTTAGCTCACCATCAGGTATTTCCTTTTCTTGTCATGTCACCTAATATTATGCTATCATATGGAACCCTTATGAACTCAAGTACACTCAAATGGTGGAAAAGTTGCAGAAAAAGTTCATAAGATGGCTCTATATGAAGCAGTTTGGATATTATGTCGGCTACCCTTTTCTCTATCCAAGCGATTTTCTCCTTGGCATGACGGGCTACAACACCCTTGAAGTGAGGCGTACTCTCTCACTGGTGGAGTATATAGCCCGCATTATTGTTGGCCAAGTGAACAATTCGTATAAATCTTATAGACTTCGCGGCCCCAGACAACTACGTTAGAGTACGTCGACTTAAGTAGTTTGTGAGCTCATACTGTAGGACTAATCTGGGCAAGTATGCACCTCTTGCTCGAGCTGTGCAACTTCTCAACGCTGTGCTTTACCGAGACCAAGAACTAGATATATTCTACTGTACCCTTAGTACGAGTTTTCATCGTAAACGCTTTTGACAGATCTCACATAGTTTTCGACTTATTCTGGCTCCCTGATTGGTCTAAATTTAGTGGAACGTAGTATCCAGTAGAGGCGCTGTACTGTTTTTCATACAAAATTTGTACGATATACGATATCGACTTTGGTATGAAAACTCGTACTAAGGGTACAGTTCATTGAGTGACCTTCGCAAGACACTATTAGTTTTTCTAATGTCAGAAACTATATATAAACCACCTAAATAGTTTGTATTAAATAGTTCTTTATTCGTAAGTATTAGTATTTGTCACTATTTATTGTTAGTACTTTTTTACTTTAAAAAATGTATTGTAATTAACAATAATGAAAACTAGGAAGGAGACTTGGTTCAACTGTAATGCTCCACTAGTTATTTAAGGAATAAATAAATAAATAAATAAAATAATAAAAAAAATTAATAGATCAAATTAGAAAACTTTTTATGAAACAACATTAAAGAAACATATAAAAACATAATAACAATTACAAAATAAATGTAACAGGAAGCAGTCTTATAGCTCAAAGCGATCTCTTCCAGACATCCTTTGGGTGGTAAAGATTTGTATAAACGCGAAATCATTAGTTATCTTGAAATATCATTTTTGTATAATGCTAGCTGTGCCCCGCGGTTTTACCCGCGTAGACATCGTTCCCGTGGAAATATGAGGATAAAAAGTACCTTGTGTGTTATTCTAAGCTCTAGGCTATCTACATACCAAATTTCAGCGCAATCAGTTCACTAGTTTTAGCGTGAAAGAGTAACAAATATCCATACAAACTTTCGCGTTTATAACATTAGTTAGGATTATTGCAGTAACTATGTCATGTCAGTGAATTAGGTTTATCCGTGGTTTAATCATTTAATAACTCTGTAACTATTATTATTGTTAATAATTAAATGATTATTGTTAAATTAAAGACTTATTAAAGACAATGATTTTAATGGTAGAATTAGTTACGGAATCTACTATTACGTTGTGAATTCAGATAAAATTACTTTTGTAAACACTTAATTGCGTTGTATAACTTTTTGTGTCAAATAAAAATGTTATAATCGCACGAGATTGTCCTGATAATTAATTTGGCAATATTGAAACAGTAACAAAAACAACGGATAACAAAAACATTTTACTTAAAAACTAAATTGATGCTTTTTTGACTTAAATTGAATGGCAGGTCTGAAAATTAAATTTTACATTTGATTCCCAGATAGTTCTCCTTCTGCCTACGTAAAGCTATACGTGCAATATTTTATCCGCAATATATTTGACAGCAATATTATCGACTGTTATAGTAAAACAATATGTTATACTAAAAGTGTGGCCCACAGTCGCGAGGTGGCGAGCCTGTCAGTTTTAGTAGTTATTAGTGTCGAGTAGTTTTCTATCGATTGCATTTCGGAGATTGAACACAAGAACTGCACAACCTTATCCCATCGTCTCCATTCTTCAATAAAACATCAAGGGTAATATCAAGACGGCCTCAATTTATGGTAGATATAAAAAAAACAGCACAAAACGTTATGCTTCCTCGTTTATCACCAGAAAAGCTAATAAATGGAATTCTCTGCCATCATCTGTCTTTCTTTTAAAATATAACCTGGGAACTTTTAAACCGAGAGTGGTGGTGGTGAGAGGTACTTACTGAGCAAGCGTGCTACATCTTCGGTTGCATCGTCACTTAACATCAGCAGGGCTAGCATGGTGAGATTGTAGCCAAACGTTTGCTTAGTCGTAAATAAAAAAAATTGGTTGTCTGTAAAGTTGGTTTACGGACGATAGTTTAATGTGACAACGTCATAACAAAACATTGATGAAATCGGCGCGTACAATGAGCGTAACGGGACAATGAGCGTAACGGGACACTTTTTCGTGCGGCATGCAGCCGGTGTACATCGATTTATTAGACTTTTTGAAGTCAAAATAAACAATATATATTGGTAATATGACTGCACTAGTATGGCCACAAAATGGCTGACGAAATCGTTTTAAAATACATCGGTCACACCACAGGGTCTCACCAAAAATGTGTGGCCGTGCGACATAAATATTTGAATGCCTGTCTGGCATTTTATGGCTTTATTATGACGTGACAATGTCTAATAAATCGATGAATGCTGGCTGCATGCACGAAAAAGTGTCCCGTTACGCTCATTGCACGCATGCGCCGATTTCATCAATGTTTTGTTATGACGTTGTCACGTTAACCTATCGTCCGTAAACCAACTTTGCTGACTACCAATTTTTTTAAAATCTAAATCGGTTAATAATTGAGTGAGTACTGAGGTAACGAACATAAACAAATACAGGTGTATTGAGAACCTCCTTCTTTGTAAAGCCGGTTAACAATATTTCCCGTTCCGTTATTATTAATTATTTATTTCGCAACAATTAGGATAAGTATCACAGTTTTCCAGTTCACTTACCTAATCTAATCTTGTATTTTGCCATATCTCTAATTTTAAAACAAACAATTTAAAAGTAAAAGAAATACACTTGTTCGACATAATGACATTAATAAAAATAATTTAAGAACATTTCTAGAATTTTAAAAGGGGACAAAAAGTTTTACCTTTTTAAAAATTAACCTAGCGTGCACACGACTAAATCAGAAAAGTTAAATTTGAATTTGCATATTATTGTATATTAAACTTCTTGCGTCTAATCATAAAAAGCATTTTACGATCAATTCAATAACGATGTTATCGTATCGATATAGCGATATGTTATCGATAATTTTATCCGCAGATATGAGGAACCTATTGTTCATAGTCAAATTGGCGCAGTTTACGATGTTCCACAATTTATGGGCATAATTAAAGCGTGTACAGTTGCAGTATAGGCGAGTAGCGGTGAAATAAATTAGTAACTATTTGTTTATGGTTATAGATTTGAGACTGGAATTTAACGTGACTTACGCGATGTCGATATAGCGATCGACATATGTTTCGGCCTCATCCGGAGGCCTTCTTCAGGATCTTGAGTGCGGGGCGCTCGCCGACGCGTTCAGCCTCGCACTGCGGGCCGCTGCTCGTGCAGCGCGGGCGGACGGAGCAAGCGGCGGCGGCAGCGGCGGTGGTGGTTTTGGTGGGCGGTGGTGCTGGTGGGGGGTGATGAGCGCCCCGCACTCAAGATCCTCAAGAAGGCGTCCGGATGAGGCCGAAACATATGTCGATCGCTATATCGACATCGCGTAAGTCACGTTAAATTCCCGTCTCAAATCTATAAGTTTAAAATGAACGTGAGTTTTTATAATAAAATATTTGTTTTTGGCTCAAAATTGTCGACGACTATTTGTGGCGATAAGAAAAATTAAAATTTTATGAAAGTAGGTGCTGTCACTTATATTTTAAAGTGATACTTTAATTATACATGTATTGCCTCAAATGTTTTCGTCCATCTATCGCATGTCGCCGTTGCCTTAGCTTGATTGGTGGATAAGATGTAATGACGTTTAGGTCTACCTGTGATTGGCGGACGCTTCCGCAGTTATAATAGTATGTATACATGCTAATGTGTCATGTCAACTGCTATCATAGTAGCTAGCTACCATAGCTACACATAAACAATAATATCGTTTAAATACTAAAAAAGAACCGACTTCAATGCCGCGCTATTCATTTTCAGTACCAATTTTGTGATGTTTATCTCAATATCTCTGGAGATACTTATCAGACCTCGATAAAATTACCATGGTACCACACTTGCGATATCTCTTCTCAAACAAAAAAATAATAATCAAAATCGGTTCATAAACGACGAAGTTATCCGCGAACAAACATAAAAAAAAAAACAAAAAAAATATACGGTTGAATTGAGAAACCTCCTCCTTTTTTTGAAGTCGGTTAAAAAGTGTCACTGGCATCGTGGTGTCGTAAAACCACACCACCCTTTATGCATTTTTTTCTTATTTCATTTAAAAAATAGGTATAATGCAATTATTAGACCTCATAGGCACATAATAAATAATTGTACAAATTTAAATAAGGTATAGGTAATATAGTTGCTAATATACATATAAGATCATCGATATAAAAAGGTAGATGCGGTAATCACTCTTATGCCACGTAAACATAATGGAACTAGAAACAACTACATGAAAACACGAATTTCTAATGTCGAGCTTGATGTTCATGAAGAACAAAGGAAAGCATTGTTGCTAATTATTTAAATAGATCTGCGATAATTGCACATGTAATTCTGTACGTGCTACATAAACGCCAGTTTGATTGTGACTAAGGTGAAATTAGTTCGCGAACCTAATTCATACGGTCCACATTGAGGAGAAAGGTTCCATATCTCTTGTTTTATATCGATGTGTACGATACCTAATTTTTTAATCATGTTAATTATTTTATTAGTAGATAAATAAGGTATATTTTTATTTTTCATATGAAAAAATATAAATACTAAACTACTAAACACCGTAGAAATTAAAATTTTAGTTTCTAAAATATTGTATTAAATCTAAACTAATATTATAAAGTGGAAAGATTTCATTTTTTTTTGTTTGTTTGTTACAATTTAACTCAGAAACTACTGGACCGATTTCAAAAATTCTTTCACTAGTGGAAAGCTACATTATCAGCGAGTAACATAGGATATATTTTATCCCCGTATTCTCACGGGAACGGGAACTACGCGGGTGAAACCGCGTGGCGCTGCTAGTCACTTATATTAATAACAGATAATAATTTTATGTTATTATTGTATCCGCATATATATGTTTATTTTTAGCGTAGGAGTAACCTTTGAAAATTGGTTTAACATTATTTTTAATGAATTCTTGCCAGTGTGGGTGAAATAGGCTATCTAAATTATATCTTTATATATTTTATTTCAAGTCATAAAAATATAATAACAATGCCAGTAATGGGGTTTTTGACAATGGTTTTAAAAAAAAATTATGTTTCTCTAAGTGTCGCACATATATATTTATTTTTTTAAGTGAAAACTTCTTTAGCGTCTTTGTGCACTTTTCTTGGGATGGGTACAAAATTTTGAACTCGCGTCAAGTCACGTGTCCTAATCGAAAATTCGTAAGACGGAGCACAGGGCGCTTGTGCGAGGTGTCATTCCAAAATATTCAAAAATGACGTGTTCAAGTTTTCACTCCCGGAGTGCAACCCGTTGTTTTTTTATGTTTTTACTTTGTTACACAATTTTGGATTGTGTGTAACAATGTAAAATATTTGATCGCTTAAGGCACGGCAAAACCGGTGCGATCTACGGGCGTGAGTGAGGGTGACTACTTTAAAATACAGACAGACGAACTGTACCTTCTCCTTTTTGAAGTCGGTAACAAATATATGAAAAGTCTAACTTTTTCTAACTTACCTTTTTATCTAAAATCTTCCATATTTTAAAATTCAATAAAAATATATCGTTAGGTTCTGTCTTATATAAGTCCGCAATTTCGGTGATTAACTATAAATTAAATTATCAACAAAAATCCTTCCCGTATAATTTAATTTGTTCTTAAATTCACAACAAAAATATTTATTTTACTTTCAAACTAAACATTTATCTTTGCCAGTTATTATTATTTACTTACAAAATAGTTATTGACAGACAGCAATCAGAAAATGTCAGCGCCCTCTCGAGGTCGACGTAGGTACTACAACACTAGTACTTCCGGTTTACAAGGCCGCGTAATATGTACTACAATTACTCTCGTTACGCTATTTTCTTCTTAGACTCAAAGATCAGTTTACACAAAGATAGTTTTTCTGTCCCATTTAAAAGCAAAATAGTTTCTTTAGAATAATGTATGATGGAATATTAAAATTAAGGTAACTGAATATACTATATTATTATTATACATCTCTGAACACATTTAGGGTACAAAATAATTTAATAATTAAGATTTAAAAACGAAAACAACCGATTTTCATGCCCCGCGAGTCAATTTCAGTAAAATATTGAGACGTTTATCGTCATATCTCTGGAGATACTAATCAGATCTCTATGAAATTACAATGAAACTACTTCGGAAACGTACCCTACCAATTAAAAAAAAAACATTCGAATCGGTTCACAATTGACGGAGTAATCGCGTAACATACATACAAAAAAAACAGACAAATTGAGAACCTCCTTCTTTTAAGAAGTCGGTTGAAAAAAAACATACCTTCAGTAGGTGGTTTTATAGCATAAAGTAATATGTTCTACCCAACCTTTGGATGATATAATACGAAATTTCAAAGGTTAAAGCGTGATCAAGTTCATGTTAAGAAAAAAATTACTTACTACCATAACACATCTATAAAAAATGAAATCTTGCTACAATTTTCAAAACTTTTGAACACATGTAAATTTGACCTCACCGTGCACGTGTGATAGCATCATCACTTTCCTTCAATGATAGTGACCAAGTGTTTTTTTATCTCCGATAAAAAATAGTTTTACGAACAACAGGTGACTATAAACGTGACACGATAATGATATCTTGAAATTGTCATGGATATTGTCGCTGAATTGTAGATTCGACGACTTCTTATATTCTAAGTGTATAAACTTCTGAAATTTAAAATAATTTAAGATCGTTTAAAAAACTAAAAGAACCGACTTCAAACGTCGCGCTAGTCAAAGTAGCCAGTATCATGTCATCGAGGTATACAAACGCATCGTAATACAAATGTTGATATATTAAAAACGGCTCGACCGAAAATGGTACCACCTGAGAAGGGTACCCTTTGAAACAAAAAAATATTTTCCAAATCGGTTCAAGCATCGGTGAACATACATAAACAGAATAAAACATATTCCGACAAATTACGAACCTCCTCCTTTTTGGTGAAGTCGTTTAATTAAACTTGAATTAAATTTGACATGTGTAAAGTATAAGTAAACTGACACAAAATAAACATTCTGAAACTTAAAATAAACGAAGCATCGTGGGTGATGCGCTGTAAACAGATTAGCCTACTGACGCTGTATCGACAGCAAAACAGCCACACATTTAGCTTATAGTACAAAATCAACTCTCATATTATACTAGCTGACTCGGCGAACTTCGTACCGCGAATATAAATAATCTGTCCAAGTGCGAGTCGGACCCGCACACGCAGAGTTCCGATTGAACAAAATTAGCCTGAAAAATATGTTTCTTGTATGGGCCCCTTTAATTTATAATTTAATTTAGTTTTTATTATTTGATCTTATAGCAGTCATTGTAATACACAACATGTATAAATTTCAAGTCTCTATCTATTAAGGTTTGTAAGATCGAGCATAAAAAGCCTCAAAAATACGTTTCTTGTATGGGAATCCTCTTTATTATTATTTTTTTGTGTTTTTATCAGTTTTTATACACAAATAGTGAATACCCATGCATGGAAGCGCCATAATGACAACCATCAAAATATTTCAATACAATGAGAAAAATGTCTGAACGAACCTACAATAAAAACCGGAGTCAACCATCAAAATTAAAATATTAAAATTTAAATACATACGCGATAATTCGAGTAATGTGGATATATTATGTTGTCGATTCAAAACCCTTAATTAAATACGTGCTTCAAATTTCAATTCGAGATTGGAACAGAGAACTACCCTACCGTACCGAAGGGACGAACGTTATATGGGAAAAATGAAATTGTTGTTTTTATTATCTTCCTCGCAATTTTCCCATTTTTTATCACCTTTTAAACCTTCCCTGAACTACGACAAACATTTCAAAACCAAAATTAGCCAAATCGACCCAGCCGTTCTCAAGTTTGAACGAGACTAACGAACAGCAATTGAGTTTTATATATAAGATTGACTTGAAGTCGCGAGTGAATAGGTATCTTTTGGGTAAGCGCGCTACATCATCGACCGCATCGTCACTTGACATCGAGTGAGATAGTGGTCAAGCGATACCCATTTTCGCATAAAAAAAAGACTTATCACAATCATACCAAAAACAATCACATAGATCTATTCTGCATGCATAACATATAATTTGTACACTAATTTTGCTCGTTCTGAGAGAGGGTTTGCCAAAATATAATTAAATTCACCTACCATACTTCGGTGTCAACAAATATTCCGCCGATAGATCCCAGATTGAGTGATATTAGAGTTTACCGTAAGCACTAACGAACGTGTAGTATTAATAAACGATTATTAATTCTAACAAAACAGTCTTGTCATTTTTTGCGAACCGTACGGTAGGCGACAACGGAAGTCACCGGTGCGTACCGTTGCGCAACCAGCCGCGGTATTGTCTTGCCGACGGTACCTATTTATGTCACAGATTAATGTAATAATTATTACGGCCTATGTCAGTCCTTAGGCTGTGTTCATGTTGTGTTGCTGATTGTACCGCAGTTGAGTGTAAAGTCACTATGTAACTTGCCATGTTTACGAGTCAATGATGCCATTTTTTTAGCAGTTTTTCTCTTTGTTAGTAGTCTTTTTTCTTGTATTGTGATGGACACGAATGAACGGAATCTTTGCTGAATAGTCATGTCTTGTGTATGTGAGTGTTTTTGTGTTTGTTTACGACTCATTACGTCGTGTTGACTGAGGAAGTGTGGAATATAGACATTTTATTGAATTTATTCTTTATGATTTACTTTGTTTTATTTATTTATTTTTACCTTTAAATTCACCTTGCCATTAGTTCTTCGTATATTGTTTACAACACACCTACTTCAGGTGTACTATTATTTGTTCTGTGGACCAGCTTCGCACGGGTAGAGCATATATGCTTTATTTTTTGCATCAGTTTGTTGCTTGCATCCAGCATTATAAACAATCATCGTCACATTTCAACCAATTTACACCAAGCCTTTAGTAATTCACATGAACCTTCCTCTTGAAACACGCACTTGGTGAAAATCGCACGAAAATCCGTTCAGTAGTATTTTTTTGAGTTTTCGCAAACTCATACAAGAGACATACAGTGAGACAGACACGGCGGGGGACTTTGTATGACCCCTAAATTCGCCTTACTATTGGTTCTTAGTATATTTTTTATTTAATATTATCGTTATTTTCATGTTTTTGTAGGGTTTTATTATTAGTATTCTAGGGACTCTGATACGTGTATCTGTTTATTTTTTGAGGGCCCGGTGGCGTAATCGCGAGAACGGTCGGTTTTGATGCCGTGGTGCCGAGTTCAAACCGCCGTGCACCAATGGATTTTTCTATCGAAAAATGTATGTGCGCTTCTCACAGTGGCCCTCCGGTGAAGGAAAACATCGTTAAGAAACCAACAACCCCCGCATGGTGGTAGGACACTATCTAGTGTCCGCCTGGCCAGCTACCATCTTCAAGTTAGAAAATCTGTCACCAAACCTCTAATGTGTTCCGGCAGCTATCCTTGAGAGCCAGTTCCCATTCTAGGCCTAGCGTGCTTACCATCTTGGACTTCATCACTTACCAACAGGTGAGATAGTGGTCAAAACGCTAGCCTATAAGATATTAAAAAAAAACATTAATTTATATTATTTAAAACATAACCCTCCTTTTTGCTTCGCCGTAGTCGGGTAATAAATTGTAGGACTATATATGTCGTATCTTCGTTAAGAAACACTTAAATTAAAATTGATAATTTATAGAGAACGCAGGTAAATTAATTTTCTATTATTTTTGATGTGTATTATATTAATTTACTTCACACTTTCAAGATACACAATACGTGTATGAACTTTAGCAATTGCTAAAATACATTTTTATTTTTAAGGTTCCGTACCCAAAGGGTAAAACGGGACCCTATTACTGAGACTCCGCTGTCTGTCTGTCTGTCTGTCTGTTCGTCTGTCACTAGGCTGTATCTCATGAACCGTGATAGTTAGACGGTTGAAATTTTCACAGATGATGTTTTTCTATTGCCGCTATAACAACAAATACTAAAAACAGAATACAGTTAAAAATAATAGAGGGTCCCCATACAAGAAACGTGTTTTTTTCGGCATTTCACGCCATCTATGAACGCTTAGTTAGGCAAACGTCCCGTAGATGGCGTTATAAGAAAAAAAAATGTTTATTAATTATTATTTTTTGCTACGGAAAAGTGATAGTGCTATTTTTTCTCGATCTTATAAAATACTGTAGTGTGTTACGGAACCCTACGAGTGCGGGTTCGACTTGCACTTGGCCAGTTTATTTACTTTTGGCATTAGAAAAAACCAGTCGAATTGAAAACTACCTTCTTTTTTGTGGAGTCGGGTAAAAATTCCCAGATCCATTGCTAACTCTAGAGGGGTGCGCACAGACTATGTTATAAAATTGTTAGTTTGTTACAAAACATGATATTATAACATGTTTTAGAGCATTCCGTGTCCACATTATCTGAAACATTGTGACATCGACATTGCTGAAGTCATTTGATTAAAATATAGTTAAGTTGTTCTTACCATAACGTATTTAAAACTAGGTCAAGTTTAATGATTTGTCAACAAAATACCAGGTAAATGGTCGTCTATTAAGATGACCATTGCTGTAAGAATGTATGATAAATCATTTCGTACAAAATATAGTATGACGTTTTATTCAAGGAATTAGATGATACGGAATTTGGCATGACACTGTATTTTTACATAGTATAAAAAACAAAGTTGCTTCCCGCCATCTGCCCCTGCCTCTATACGCTTTTTTTTAACCGACTTCAAAAAAAAGATGTTTCTTAATTCGACCGTATATATATTTTTTTAGGGTTCCGTACCCAAAGGATAAAACGGGACCCTATTACTAAGACTCCGCTGTCTGTCTGTCTGTCCGTCTGTCTGTCTGTCTGTCTGTCTGTCACCAGGCTGTATCTCATGAACCGTGATAGTTAGACAGTTGAAATTTTCACAGATGATGTATTTCTATTGCCGCTATAACAACAAATACTAAAAACAGAATAAGGTTAAAAATAATAGAGGGCCATACAAGAAACGTGTTTTCTTTGGCATTTTACGTCATCTATGAACGCTTAGTTAGGTAAACGTCCCATAGATGGCGTTATATTGAAATGTCGATCCCTAACTCCTTTGTTAGACGTTAAATGGCGTTATAAGAAATAAAATGTTTATTAATTATTATTTTTTGCTGGCGAAAAATGATAGTAGTATTTTTTGCTCGATCTTATAAAATACTGTAGTGTGGTACGGAACCCTACTAGTGCGAGTCCGACTTGCACTTGGCTAGTTTATTTTAATGATTGTTCGCGGATAACTTTTTTGTTTATGAAACGATTTTGATGATTATTATTTTGTTGGAAAGGAGATATCCCTGGAATGGTCATCATCATCAGCCTGTATCAGTCCACTGCTGGACATAGGCCTCTCCCAAGATGCGCCACTGAGCCCGATCTTCGGCTCTTCTCTTCCAGTCACTGCCCACCGCTTTGCGTATGTCGTCGCTCCACCTGGTCACAGGACGTCCTACGCTACGTTTGCCGATTCGCGGTCTCCACTCTAGGACAAGTCTGCCCCAACGGTTAACAGTCTTGCGGCAGATATGACCAGCCCACTGCCACTTCAGCTTACTAATCCGTTGAGCTATGGAATGGTGCCATGGTAGAAATACTCAAACTTGGTACTGAAAATTAATAGCGCGGCATTTGAAGTCGATTCTTGAAGTAGTAGAAAATCGGAGAAGTTTTTACTATTTTTCGATCACGGAACAACTTAATTTCGTGGCGTTATAAATAAGCTATTTTTGGCACATTGCCTCTATACGCTTAGATCTTTTAAACTACGCAACGGGTTTTTATGAGGTTTTCATCATTAGATAGAGTGGTTCAAGAGAAAGACTTATAACCAGGATTTAACGTGGACAAAGCACCGGAGCGCAGCTAGTATGAAATAAGAGACTATTTGAAAGACTTCTATAGCTCCACTCTTAACTCTCTTAAACACTCAAAGACGAAATACTTTTCAATTCAACTTCTTTGGAAAGTGAAAACAATGATGTTTTTACTTTCCAAAAGTTTGAAGTTTTTAAGTCAATTTTGTATAAGTAAAACAACTAATAGATCTCGAAATTGACATAATGGACCTTTTTACCTACTTACCTAAGTAACTTTAAGTTTCGTTTCTCATTGTTGACAAAATTCTAAGAATGTTTTCATTAATTATCTTATAGCCCTACGAGCTTCAATTGTGTTCTATAAAGGTTCAAACAAATTAATTCAATTACAATAAAATTCACAGGACAAACCTGACGCTCATCTGATGGTTAACGATGGCGTCTACCTATTACAGATACAGCAGCGTCCAAAATTCTGGATAGCAAAAATTTTGCATACTACTGCACTGCGCCTGTTATTACAAAATCCTTGATAGTACTACATATGTTATCTCGAGACATAAAGACGTTAAGTCTCGCGTGCCCTATAATTTCACTAGACTTTATTAATTTAGGTGCCTGGTTAAACGGATGTCCATATAGGCAAGTAAATAAAAACCTATAATGTATTTATGGTACATGGTACTTTATCCTGTCTATAGGTACTTAGATTCATGGTTATACGTAATGGAAACACAATGTACAAAATACTCCAGCCCGTAACTAACCACAGCTCGAAAACACTAAGCACAAATGTTGCGAAAATAAAAACTGTTTCAGTAAATTACTGACTAAGCCTGTGACTTCATGACTTGACTACTCACACATAAGTCATAAATAACACTCCTTGGCCTAAAATAAACGTCAATAACATTAAGTCACTTTTCCACTTAAACATACTACGGTCTACGGCTGCTTACAACCTGTGAGATTCATCATCGTATTTTTGTGTGTCCTGACTATCTGCGCCCCGCGACTTCGCCCCCTAAAAAGTATAGTGTAAAATTCAGGTTATAAACTATCTGTATGCCAAATTCCATCCAATTCTGTTCAGCCGTTTTTACGTGAAAGAGTAACAAGCATCCGTCCACCCGCACTTAAAGTTAACTTAATCTATCAAATTATCTAAGACTAGCAGCCCGCCCCGGCTTCGCACGGGTAGAACATATATACCTACAAAATTTGCATCGGTTTGTTACATCGAATATAAAATATGAACATATTTAACAATCATCGTCAAATTTCATCCAATTTATACAAAACCTTAACGAATTATGCACCTAAACCTTCCTCATAAACACTCTGGCTATTGGTGAAAACCGCATGATAATCCGTTCAGTAGCTATTGAGATTATTGCGAACAGACAGACAGACGCAGTGATGGACTTTGTTTTATAATACTTAAGTAGTGATATTGGACGGCCCTTTGGCGTAAAGGATAGTTACCCTGATTCTGACCCGACGGTCGTTGGTTCTAATCCTAGCTATATACCTACCAATGACAGTTTTATGTGCATTAATGAATCATGGGTTTTCGTACAGAGGTAGTGGGATCATGGAATCAAAATCAATCAAATCATGGGCTCAAAGAAGGGGTATTATACGTTTAACGTGTGTATCTGTGTCTGTATGTAGCATCTTAGCACCCAACCAGATGAATTTTGATTTTATAGATAGATAGATAGAAGATAGATAGAAAATTCTTTATTGTCACACCTCATAACTTAAAGAATAACATACAAATCATTCATTTTATTAGTGTTACAATGGGCGGCCTTATCGCTGAAAGCGATTTCTTCCAGGCAACCTTTGGATGGAGAGGACTTATAGAAAAGAAGACAATAGACGGAGGTGTTTCTAATATAAGTTAAAAGCAAAAAACTAATATACCTACTAACTTTACTTCCTAAAGATACTAACCTACCCTACTAATTAAAGACTTACTAACTAAGATTAATATACAAACCAATATAGGGGAAAATTTACAACATTTGATAAATAAATAGCGATTTCAACTTTATATAATAATATCTGCAGTAGCAAATGTCTAGGATTGTTGACGGAGAAAGTGATCTTTGACCTGCGTCCTGAATGTATTTGGAGACTGCGCTTTTCTAATGTTTACAGGCAGTGTGTTCCACAGACGTGAAGCGCGCACAGCAAACGATCCGTCATAAAAACCAGTACTGTGACTGGGAATCTCAAGGACAAGATTCTCTGATGACCTCAGCTCAAAACTATTAGAGTTGCAGAGAAATCTAAATTTTTGTCGAAGATAATGGGGAGCAGAAGGCAGAAATAGTATATTATAGAGAAGAGAAAGAATATGCGCATCCCGACGAAGTCGTATAGGAAGCCACTTGAGTTTAGCACGAAACTGAGAGACGTGGTCATATTTACGTAAACCAAATATGAACCTAATGCAGAAGTTTTGGAGACGTTCAAGTTTATTTAGCTGGTCCTCAGTTAAATCGTTTTATTATTGATATTTTTTTTTGTTTGATAGTTGTCTTCATCATAGAGTGTTCTTAGCTTTGATTCATGAAAATTCGTTCAATCGTTTTCCACACCAACTTACAGCTCAGATTTTAAATGTCGTGTTTAGAGTCATTGGAATGCTTTTGATGAAAAGATTATACATAGATCAGTCGGGGTGGCTTAAAATATTATATTATCCTAATCCTAACTATATTATAAATGCGATATGAAATTTGGTACACAGGTTGGGGGGGGGGGGGAGAGAGGGGAGGGGAAGTGGGGGGAAAGGGGAGGGGGAGAGGGAAGTGAGGGGAAAGGGGTGGAGGGAAGACAGAGGGGGAGGGAGAGGGGAGGGGGATTTGCGCGGCGTGGTACGGTGCGCTGTAGGTGGGATACACATGCGTCTTATTTGTAAAATAATTAGCCTAAATATTTTAAAATGCTACCCAAAGACACTATTCCACGCGGACGAAGTCGCGGGCAGACAGACATAACAGGTAGTAGACCTAACAGCTAGTTATATATATATAGATGAATATTATTTTATACAATAGATCATATTATTATACTATATTGACTTCAAATTGATTGTGATCGGTGGGGATCTACAGCATAGCTAAGCTTATAATAATATTTTCGTAGTAACTATGACCTAATCTGTGGTTTCACTGCAAATATTTTATTAATTTTGCGATGCGTGTATGTGAAATTCTTGATATCTTCTAGAGTTTTCATTTGAATTATATACTGTAAAGGACAATTTTAATCTATAATATGTGGCCAAGGTAATTAACGTAATTATTTGGATAAGGATTAATACTATATACTTGAAAATAGCCTTGGAAGTTATGTAATATTACTTTTGCAAAAATTTTAAGATTAAAATGGTTACTGTGAGTCAACCTTAAGAGATAGACATATTTTGTCGCGGACTTTTTTGTAGGTCTTATTAAGTTGTACAACTCTTGCAAAGAAAATATTCTTCTATCTATTTTCAATTAAGCAGCGTTCGTAAGAAACGTGTTTTTTCGACCGTTTTTTTGCCGACTTAGGTTGCAAATTAGGTCTCCACGAATGTACCTTTGATTTAAACGGGATAATATATAGCCTATTTTCATTCCGAAAGTCTATTCTATGTATTAGTGATAAAATTTTTCAAATCGGTTCAGTAGTTTTTGAGCCAAATCATTACAAACATCCAAAAATACAAAAATACAAATGTTCTCTCTTTATAATATTAGTATAGATGGCGTTTTGCACCTTGCTTTGCTTGCTCAATAAATATCCGGAAAGTACTTTTTGCTGATATCGTTTTATGTGCCACAGTGCGTGTTAAAACAGACATCATTGCTCACCATCACACGAGCATCTTGCTGGTTCTGAATAGGTATGTTCCTGTCTGTCCCCCTAAGGACAAACAGTACAAAGAAGGTCACGTTGTCCTCCTAAAGAGTTGGGGGCAGCTTAAATACGATAAGAATTCCTACTAGCACGCCTGTATCATATCATTATTTTCTATAGTTTAACATGACTAACTCCAATTAAGTACAATTTAACATCTATGAGTCACGGTTAAGTTAAATGCACTTACAACCACTTAACTGTCAATTAAAGTTAATCGCTATTTTATTTGTGTAGATGCTCAAGCTCTTACTACTGATATTTTCAACTGGCTTTCAAAAAGAGGAGGTTCTCAATTCGTCTGTACGTTTTTAGGGTTCCGTAGCCGAATGGCAAAAAACGGAATACAGAATTAAAACTCGGTAGGTAGATGTATTCTGTAAACCGCTTTCCGTTTGTGATACCAAAAATAAAAAATATAAAAGTTTAAGGGGGGCATCCCATACATGGAACCTGAACACAAAAAAAAATTTTTTCTTCAAACCTATACGTGTGGGGTGGGGTGTCTATGGATAGGTCTTTAAAAATGACATTGAGGTTTCAAAAATCATTTTTTCTCAAAGTCAATCATTTAAAACATAGGCGCGTCTAAAGTGGTAAAATGTGTGCCCTGTGTATTTCATACAATCACTATGAAAAACAAAGTTATTTTTGTAGTTGCCAAATAATTATAGAATACTCTACTGTGTTACGGAACCCTACGAGTGCGAGTCCGACTTGCACTTGGCCAGTTTATTTTTATGTAAGTGACGCGATTACTCCGCTAGTTGTGAATCCATTGGAATGATTATTTTTTTAATCGGTAGGGTACATTTTCGAGTTGGTACCATTGTAATTTCATCGAGATCTGATCAGTATCTCTAGAGATATGACGATAAACGTCTCAAACTTACTCCTGAAACTGACTCGCGCGGCATAGAGTAAGTTGGTTGTTATAGTTTTTAAACTATCTTAATTATTCGATATAAAATGCAGTTATATTAGAAAACTATGCTTTTCTTCCGTTTGGGGTCGAAACCATGGGCCCGTGGGGTCAACAAGCACGCGGTTTTGTTAGGGAGCTGTCTAGACGCCTAATCGATGACCCACGACCAAAGAGCTGGCGCTTACCTCGGGCAACGCATTAGTTTCGCGATTCAAAGAGGAAATGTCGTACTTTTTGGGTACTCTACCAGCAGAAAGCGACCTAAATTCCATTTATTATTTGTAGTTTTTATTTGAATTATTAGTCATAGTTAATATTTTAGTTTAATAAGTTTTTTAAATTGTATTTTGTATTTATATAGAGATGATAAAACCTCCTTAATATAGTTATATTAGATAGATTTATTAGATTATATTAGATTTATTTATACGTATAAAACGTATAAATTAATACTCAGTTTTATTCAGTCCCTATATTTTAAGCAAGGAGATTGGAGATAGAAAATGTAGAAGTCCCTGGTTTGAAACCTAATAGGTAATTTAAGATCGTTTACATTTACAAGACGAAAAAAAACCGACTTACAATGCTGCGCTAGTAATTTTCAGTAGCAAGTTTGAGGTGTTTAAAGCCTCCATATCTCTTGAGATACTTATCAGATTTCGGTGAAATTATCAAGTAATTAAACGGGACTGTGTACTTGTACTTTGTCTGTGTACTTTCTCAAACAATAAAACCGGCAAAGTCAAGTTGGACTCGCCCACCGAGGTTCCGTACAAACGTTGGTAAGTACCAATAAAGCTAGAACTCTAAATTGTATTAGCGCTCATATAACTCAGAGATCTATCGAAACTGGTTATAACTATGTATGTATGGGGACACCCTTTAATTTTCAACATTTTTTATTTTTGGAATTTTCACTTTATGTGTGCTATAAAACCTTGCTTCTTGCCAAATTTTATGATTCTATGTCAACGGGAAGTAAGTAGGTTTTCGACCCAAAACCTATAGGGTACTTCCGGTTGACCTAGAATTGTCAATTTTGGTCACAAGCAAGGTCTTACAACACAAGCAAAGGAAAAATTCCGAAAAATTAAAAAAAGTTGAAAATTAAGGTAAATTTCGGTACTTACAAGTTTTCGCGAAAATCTTATTTTGCCCATATATTTTTATCGTGTTGACTCAGGACCTGGATTTTTATACACCTAATAGGTACTATAGACATCAGTATCTGGTATAAATTTCAACTTGCTAGGTCCACCAGTTCCTGAGAAAATTGGTGGTGACAAACGGACAGACAGACAGACGGACAGACAGACAGACAGACAAGAAAGTGATCTTATAAGGGTTCCTATTTTTACCTTCAGAGGCATGGAACCCTAAAAAAGGATTTTCCAAATCGGTTTATAAATGACGGAGTACTAAGGTAACAAATATAAAAGAAAAAAAATATACAATCCAATTGAGAACCTCCTCTTTAATTGAAGTCGGTTGAAAACTAGATACCAATTTACCATAAAATATTATAAATATCAAAACCAATATACCATATATAATAAAAACATCAAATAAATTGTCTTGACTGTTTATAAATAAAAAAAATAATATGGATATTAAATACGTCTTTATGTATTTGTAATTAGTTAAAATAATTGTTATTTACAAATCGATGCTCAGAACTCTTACCACCAGACATAACAAACGAATAATTTCAGTCAAGTTTCAACCACCATTAGAGTTAAACCGTCCGTTAAATCGCTGTACTCGGTTCAACTCGCCTCGGCGTAGGTCGTCGACCTTCGCGAATCCACCTGTCATGTCCGCCTTATCTAACCGCGGGTTATCTGCGATATCTATGTTAACCGAATTTTGAATAACTGGACCTTTTCAAATGTAGCTGAACAATGAATTAATATTCTAAAATGTTACCTGCCAATGTCTATTGGGTTAGAGATTGTGGTATTAGATGGGTTTGTTTGATTGTAGTTTATTTTTTTATGTTATTTTGTCATGATTATAGCCCTAGTTACTTCACGCTAAAGATTTTACGATTTTCTAACTTGAGGGTGGTAGCTGGCCTAGATGGCCTAGGCACTAGATAGTGTCCTACCACCATGCTGGGGTTTTGGTTTCTTAACGATGTTTTTCCTTCACTGGAGGGTCACTGTGAAAAGCGCACATACATTTTTCGATAGAAAAATCCATTGGTGCACGGCGGTTTGAACTCGGTACCTCTGGCATCAAAGCCAACCGTTATCCCGGTTACGCCACCGGGCCCTCATTACGCCATCTCATTACGCCACTGGACCCTAAATCTATTAGTTTCGTCGTATTAATAGGATCGTACTGTGGCTCAATTAGTAAGAGCACCAGGGCAAGTTTCCCAGTAGGCGTGGTTTCGAATCCCGTCGGTACGATAACATTTTGGATTGTGTGTAGTTAACAATTTTACCAAGCACTTATAGAAATTACCTTCCTACTATTTTATAAACGCAAAGAAAATGATAACATTATCTTAGCCTATCTGTTATCTATCTACCGCTCGGTGCGTTTTATCTCTGTTATCAAGTGTAAGGCAGTTGCAGTCTGCAACGAAAATATAAATATTTAGTTCACGTATGCAATGTTAACAAAATTCTTTTACCGACAAGATATACGTTTATCTTTATTTATCAGCTTTTAAAATGAAGTCATTTTTACGAGATCGTAATAATGATTACATAAAGTTTTCGCATAATAATTTATGTAAAACCTAGCTTCAGTTTGAGAGTACGATGAATAGTGTTTTTTTCCGTCCAGAGTGGTTGTTTGGAAGACATCGCTTGAAACACCCGACAATGACTGGTCTTATTGCTAAAAGCGATAAAAGTTTTAAGTAATTTCTAATATTATGTATTGTAATTTATATTATATTTAATGTGTTACATGTAATATATATATATACATTGTAAGAGGAGATCTAAATATGGCGACAGTTCTTAACTTCACGGCATTCAATACTGGACTATCTGACTTCAGTTGTTTTCCTTATTAGTGCCGCTTCTGATATTTGGAGTATAGTTTCCTTACAGTATTTATTGCAATACAAGTACCTACAATTTAATAAACTAATAAAACTCAAATATAAACCATGAGTAATATTTACAATAAAATAAAAACTACAAATAAAAAATGGAATTTAGGTCGCTGTCAGCTGGACAATTATTTCTATTGTAATTTATTGTAATTCAATAGTTGTGATCATGATACCTAGACTAGTGAATACTGCTTATATTGAACCATGTGTTTCAATTGTAGAAAAAATGTAAAGTAATTAACTAATTACTTTACACATTTTTTCTACAAAATAAAGTAAGTACCTACTTACTTTACATGTTTTCTACAATTTGTACATACGTTCCAATATAAGCAGTATTCACTAAAACGTTTCATTACACTTATGATTATGAATGCCAGACATTTTTATTACAATTTCATACAAATAGTCACCCAATTTGATCAGCCATTTTTGATCATAACGTAATAGATTCTGCTAAAATATCAGGTATCAAAAATAAATAAAATAAGATACAAACGTTCACATAATTTTACAACGTTGTGGGTGGCATAAAATAAATAGACATTGTAAGTTGTAAGCCATTAGTAAACATCTGTTAAATGTAATAAAATTAACGTAATTCATTGTTCATTAATAGTTAAAACACATGCGGCAGTAATAGTATTGCAGGGAAAATAAATCCTCGCTGTAAAATAAAAAATATGTATAACTTCGAGGTAACTGACATTTGGCATAAACATTTTTGCATAAAAGGTACCTCGATAGAGGTCTACAAATTAAATAATAATTATTAATAATAATTAAGTAATTTATAAATAAAAGAGCTAACAAACATAGGGTATAATAATATTAATAATAGGTTAGAACATTAACATTATACGCATATTTTTTATTTCGACTCATAATTATAATAAACGAATTATAATTGATAAACAGATGCGAAAAAATAATATTAATTTTTCACCAGTTGTAAATGAATAAAAATTGTATGTTAAACATTTGGTTGGTCAAAAAACAAAGCAAATGATAGGGGCTGTAGCTACAGCCATAGCTACAGCAGACCTTGATTTTATGTAGAAACAAATTTTACTCTAGAAGCATTTTCCAGGTAGGAGACGGGAACCAACGGAAATTATACATTTGTATGGAAAAGTGCACCCCGCGTTTGCTCTTAAACTATCTGAATGATTATATAACATTTTATAAAAAAGCCCTGTGCGGGGCAAGAAATAAATATAATATCAATGTTTGTTCTTTGTCTGTGAGGGACAAATCCGAAAGCGTCGACTAGTGATGCGGATCGCATGTCACTAGGGTTGTCAACCGTGACAGTCTGCTGGTTGACACTCTATCATAGGGGTGCTCATTACAGTGGTATGACCTCTAATTTGTAATGTGTGACCGTTACAATCACTTGACCGCTGGTAGTTAAATTGAGTGTCCATAACAGTAGGTGCATCGTACTCAGTTATTAAAACAGTAGTTAATTGTTTACTGTTGACAGTTAATCATTTGTTGGTTTCTAGAAAATTACCTAGTAAGTATTGTTTTGTGTTTACTTATTTAACCCTTAGTCTAACTAAAGTTATACAATAACTAAATTATTAATTCCTCAGGTGGCGGATTTTTAGGTTAAGTATCAATTACTGGTCTCCGGAGGGCCGAGAATAGAACTTAACCTAAAAGCCGCCACCTGTGGGGGAATGAAAAATAGTATAAAACTTTAATGATCAATAGTCTATATTTCATCAAGTATTATGTATGTGTAGGCATTTATTCAAGAAGGAACTTTTCGTATCATACGTATTTATATTGCAATAAATAATAATTCTTCGAAAGCGAACAAAAGAAAAATCACGTTATTTGCTTTGTGTTTTGAAATACATTTACATTTTTATTATTTATTTGAATTAAAATAGAAGTCATAAATAAATAGTAATTAAAACTCTGATAATGAATTAAACACACTCTGTAGTAGTTTAGACTGATAAATAATAAATAAATACAATACCTATATAAGTTGCAACACATTTTTCATTGAATGACAGCCCTAATCTCGTCAAAGCGAGCGTGTCGGGTAAATGACCTATTTGAATGTGAGACGTGCGTTATGTTATGCCAGAATGCTTGATAATGCCGTGAGATATTCCTAATATTGCACTTTACACGTACACTGATACTAATGGTAACATGGAATTTATAATGTTAAACTTTATTATATCATTTCTTATCAGAAGACTGAACTGAAACTGTGAATTGCAAAATTAACGAAGGCACGCTGATGGTAGGGTAGTTTTAAAAATATATATCCCCGAAGGTTATCATTAGATTTTGATATAAATGTATATTATGGTAATATTATGCTTTATATCTTTTTGAACAAAAACTAATTAAAATAGCTCAATGTCTTCTAAGGTTGCATGCATTTTATTTCATATATACTGAGTGGCTAGACCTGTTGTCAGAGTTTGTTGGCCGCCTAAAGGCCTCTGACATGGCCTACGATTGCTGAAATGGTACAAACAACTAGGACCTACGAATTGACGTGTCTTTCGAACCACGGTTGCGCTCACGGTCTTCCAAGGTTAAGTATGTATAATTAAGAAAAAAAATAATCAAGCAAATAGATTTGTGTCAGTAAAAAAAGTGCCAGAAACTGCTTGAAATAGTTTTATTTAAGGTTTAAAGATAATTATTGAAACTTTTTACTTGTTTAAACTCTGTAATATGAATTCAGTCAGTAGATCTTTATAAAATCGTCATTGTCCAAATGATTCCATCCTTCATGTGATTGCGTATTGCTAAACAGATTTGATACCAATTGGACCTAATTATTAACAGAGCGACTATTTGATCCCGTCAGTCAAGTCTGTCAGCTTAATTTTGACAGATTTATATGTCTAGACTACAGCAAAATATATTTCGTCACGCGAACCTATTTGTTAGTTTTTAGACTTAGGCTGACCGCACATTGGTCGCTTGAGTAACTGAAAGTTCGGCGATTATGTTGTGGTAAACGCAACCAGTGGCCACATCTTAGCAGCTGCTTAGTGTCTTTTTTTTATTAAGGTAAGTTTATTAAGGTATTTACAAGCTTATATTTTAAAGTAGGGCTAAATTTAGAGATTAGCAGTTGGAATGTTACTTGCGAAATTAGACCTAAAATGTTCTGTGTTTTTAGAAATAATGTGTAAACACAATATGGTTACGATGATTGTAAATAGCTCGACTGTGGAAGATTGAGCGGCGAATACAGCGCTTTCAACCACTCAATATGCGAAATAACTAAACGGTGAGTGGTGAAATATCAACTTAAAGTATCCCAGCCTTACTAGCCTAGCAGCCATAACCTTACGGTGTTTCGGTAGCTCACAGTCATTGAAAGTAAGAGCATTCTAGGTCTAACGGATTCACCACCAGGCGCGATAGTAGTCAAGTGCTAGCTTATCAGATAGAGGCTACCTCGCCAGTCTTTGGTGTAAACGCAGACTATCGACAGAACTGTTACCTTAGGCAAGTGTTGCTCGGGCGATAGCTGTAGCCGATGTGTGGCAAACCTTAGACAAAGAGTATAATTATTTTATTAAATATCATTTACACGCAAAGTTTGGATGGAGCTGTTAACTATTCTATGACTGAAAGCAGAAGCAAATAAATGTTATCAGATATCACGACTGTGTTATTAGTATCATTTATTTATAATGCCCGCTGGATATCGATGTTATGTCATTATGTACTTATGTCATTTTACATTATTTTCATCTGTCTTTATATAATGTTGGTACGAATATGGTCTTATGTTTTTTTAAATTTTTAATTGCATTTTATCAGTTATTATCAGTTTCTAGTCGAAGTTATTAGCGTCTGTTTGTCCATTATGTTTATTGACTTTTAATGTATGAAAAACTTGATTGTCTACTTGTTACAGATACAGCGGCTTGCAAAATTATTTATTCTATAATACCTAGTAAATATTTTAATCATATGCTTTAAATATCTCATAAGACATTACTATATTTAATTGGATTTATACCACACATGTTTATAATTATCACTTTTCATTTCCGCACACAAAAAGTATATGATATGAATTGTGTCACGAAATTTCATCTTACATCCAAAAATCCCATCTTTGCTTTCATCCTAAATGTGAATTTAGGAGAAATCTTGTTTCGTGTCATCCTCATATTCGTATTTCGTTTATTACAGAGCCAGTGATGTCCATATAAGTCACACCAAAACAAAGATGGCGGCGGCAGCAGGCGCAGTGCTCCTAGAGGCGAGGCCCTTCCGGCCCTTCAAGTCCTCGGAGGAGTACCTCTATGCCATGAAGGAGGACCTCGCGGAGTGGCTGACAGTCCTCTACCCTGAACTCAGGATCAACGCTGATAACTTCCTGGATAGGCTGGACACTGGCGTCGCTTTGTGCAGGGTGAGTTTTTCAACTTCTTTTCTAGAAATCTTTTACATAAACCGATAAATAACGTGAACTCACGACACACCAAAACACAAGGATGCGTGGCATGTCAAACCCACAGACAAAAACAAAAGAAACCACACGCCACAGATTCGCAACTAGCTCGCGGCTCACAGATTAGCAATATAGTGGCGCGCGATGGTACATTTACAATGGCATGATACACTTACGATTATTCAAATACCATTTGAGTGTTCTGGCTGTATAGCCAGCAAATTACAGACATATTTGATTTTATCTTGTTAGCTAAAAATTTGTCTAACAAAAGTGTTTCAAAAAGTGAAAAAAACTGTTTTAAGATGGCATATAACCTGCCACATTGTATATTTGTCAATTACAACTCCCAAGCCCTTCCGTGTTACAAAAGCTCAAAAATAATCACTTCGCATAATTTGCAAAAAATAAACCTTCGTAATCACCAATTATGCAAAAAGGTTCCCACAGAATTGAGAACAACAAAATTTCACACTCACATCGATAAATACGACTCTCAATTAGGGTCAACTCTTTTGACATAATAAAAAACATTTAACGGCTATATTAAGGTGAAATTAGGGCTCCATATAAATGTTATAAAATGTACTAAAAGGTACTTGAAATATAAAGGAAGTCGTATAAAATACGCAGCAAAGTTGTAGGACGCAATTTTGAGAGGTTTATCGTCGATAAATATTATATTGGCCTCTTTTCTATCTGATAAGATAATTTCAAGTTTGGGCAAACATTAATAACACATTTTCAACTATTTATCTATCTATGAAAACATGTCAATAGATATGATTGGAAAATACATAAATATACATTATCGATGGGTACTTTTTCCTGTACAGATTACATTGGAGGAATTTATTATGACATTCAAACGCAAAATGTACAATTTAGTATTAATTATAAGTACAACAATTAAAAGGAAAATGCAGGTGAAGTTTGAGCTCAGTTTGTGACGCGTCATGTGGAGAACCCTATGTCCAGCAGCGGACTGACACCGGCTGATTATGATAATGATAATTCAAAGAAGCTTGAAATAATTCAAATGTTATTTTACAATAATTAAAGATCGTTTACAAAAAGAAAAAAAACCGAAAATTCAAATAGTACAGTAAGTAGTAGTAAAAAAGTACTAAGTTTGAGGTATATATCTCTGGAGATACTTATCAAATCTCGATGAAATTACAATTGAATAAAAGGATCATTCGGTTAACAAATGACAGAGTAATCGCATAACATACATAAAAAAACATACAGATGAATTGAGAACCTCCTCCTTTTAGGAAGTCGGTAGATTAAGCAAAAACTACATGCGCACTTTTTTGTCACTAGTAAGCTTTGACGAGGTATAACCCGCCTAAAACGATGAACACATGATACATATGCCAGCTATAAGATAAAATGATCAACGTAATTTGGTCGGGTTATACATGACAGCGGGTGAGAGCCAATGGGTGCACTAGAAACTGGCTCCATACATTGCTGGAGCCTAGTTTAATCGCATACGCAGGTAAAGGATAAAACATTGTTGTTCATCTCGCTCTCTCATACCAGTGATTGTATAGTTTTGTCCTTCTCATATTATTATTGTTATTTAAATGCCACATCCGCTTAATATTCCATCCACGCATTTTAACTATAATTAATTGCAATAATCGTTGACCAATCGCACACACAGACGTGACAAGCTAATCTGACAGAACGGTTTGTCAAATGTCAACTGACTACTTTCAGCTGTCAACTGAATCCGGGCTAATTTCATTGTAAAATATTGCAAAAATTACATTTTAATTAGCAATGATACAATGATTTAATTAACGATTAAATGATTGAGAAAAATGAAATTAACAGACAAATATTTTTCGTTCTATTGATATGTAGTTAGGTAAGCATTTTGTTGCTGCATTAAAGAAGCTTGTTTTAATTTTATTTTTCTTGCATAGTTTTATAAAGGTATATACATATATACCTTATTATATATACTACCTTACCTACTACCTACCTTACCTACCTTACTATATATATATATATATATAATAGGTAAGGTAAGGTAAGGTAAATAGTCATTTTTTTCATGTTTATTGGTTCTTTTATAACATAAGATCGTTTATAAAACTAAAAGAACCGACTTTAAATGCCACGCTATTAATGACAAAGTTTGATGTGTTTATCTCCATATCTCTCGAGATACTTATTAGATCTCGATGAAATTACAATGGCACTACACTTTAGATATTTCCTTTCCAACAAAAAATAATCATCAAAATCGGTTCATAAACTACGAAGTCATCCGCGAACACACAAAAAAAATGTATATGGTCAAATTCAGAAACCTTCTCCTTTTTTGTGAAGGTGGTTGAAAATAGGCTATGAATGGGTTATAACAGCACTATTTTATATTTGACTCAACTGTGTCCATCTTAAATTATGTTTGGAGCTATCAATGTGCCCGTGATCTAGTTTTGAATGATTCATGTTATCATTGTTATCATTCATACTTTTAGCGTATGAATAACATACATTACAAAAATGATTACAAACATTATTACAAATAAAAGTTTTTATGAAATTCAAGATTCAATTAAGTTTATTTCAATATTGACAACCAAAAACGTAATATTCATAGTTAAGTATAATGTGTTTGAATCTTAATGAAACAAGTGAATTATTGAAAAGTACAAAAAACCCGACTGCGTGAAAAAAATATTTATTATCATTTCCTATTCCAAACTCCAATAATACATGTAAGTTACAATTCGTAATCACCGTTGAAAATTCTTTTTTTTTGATACTACACTCAATCTATTTTGGTAAAAAAATTTGTTAGATTACTTTTTGGCGCAAAAAACCCTTAATTTTTTTTCTTTTTAATTTTGATGTCACCATACCTAGTGTCACTCCCACGACTAAGACGAATCTATTGACACCACTCACATAAAAATACGACAAGCCTTTTTTTAGGCTCCTTGGGCGTGCCGAAGTTCTTTTGCACTCGGGTAAAAAGTACCTTATTGTCGCGTTCTTACTCCGTAAATTCCCTGAGAAAGCGCATCGGACATCTTCTAATATATAAAATTCTCGTGTCACAGTTTTCGTTGCCATACTCCTCCGAAACGGCTTGACCGATTTTGATGAAATTTTTTGTGCTTATCCGGTATCTATGAGAATCGGCCAACATCTATTATTCATCCCCCTAAATGTTAGGGGTAGTCCACCCCTAAATTTTTTATTTTATTTTTTAGACAATTTTTAATTTCTATTTTTTTATGATACAACATACAAAAATACACACAATCCTCAATTTTCACCCTTCTACGATCAACCCTTATTTTTTAATAGCCATTTATTTATATGGCAAAACAACGCTTGCCGGGTCAGCTAGTATATAATAAAATCTTTATTGGTCATAAATTGCCGTAAAAACGCACTGTTTAGGTAAATCAATTTTTGTCTTATGTAAGTTTTATTTATAAATACAACAATCCATAAAAAGAAAACATAAATGCCCTAATCCACGTGAAACAACATTTTTTTTGCCTTGTATAGAGAAAATGGCTACAAATTGCAGAACATATTTCATCAGTAAATAATAATACATTTATTAGTCACGGTACAGCGACCGTTGTTAGTGTAATAGTCAGCGGATTTTTTCAGCATTTACCTCCTTTGAAACATAAAATCACGCTGAAACCTACAACAACGTTACGTACATATATGACTAGTTAAGGAATTCATAACGTCCACTAACAGGAATATCAGTGGTAAACGTGACACTTTGTGACATTTTCCACCATTAATAATATTTCTTAATTTATAAACAATGTTTAATATTAATGTGCAATAATACTCGTAAGTATAATAGTTATAGACCGGGAGATGGTAACAGAAAATACTTGGTCATTATATATTTATGTTCAATATTAATTAATTTTAAATGAATATTTAAATTTTTGTAAATTGTTAAACACAATCCAAAATTTCATCGTACCGACGGGACTTGAACCCGCAACCTCCGGAATGACATGTTCCGGTGCTTTGCCAATTAAGCCACGGTGCGAAGTATCTTTACGACGAAATTAGTGGATTGCATTTTGTTAACCAATTATGCATTGGTGGCGCCATCTATGACTACTTATTACGTAAGTTAATCATGTGTAATGTGTTTAACAATTTACAAAAATATAAAGTGTGAAACACTTCAAAGAAACATAATATTTGAATATTTAAATATTATATTAAATTATATTTGTACCATTTTATTGCTTACAAGATGTGCCCCGCGGCTTTGTATGCGTTTAAAAATGTGTATTTCTAGTATGTATATTAGCTATCCCTGTGCAAAATGTCAGCCAAATCTAGCCATTAAACAGAGAACAAACAAACCAAGAAACATTCAAATTGACTTAGAGACCATACATAAAAACACATCGGTACCTACTCATTATTGTTTTCTTTTATTATGAGCATACAATCTATCTGAGGCAAATCACTACCTACACAGAAAGCTAAAAAGTGGAAGTATTTCAAACTAATGCAATTATCATCAACAAAAAAAATTGCATGAAGTGTATATGTTCCCACACATCGCTAAAAATAAGCAAAGCAAAAGTATTAGTAAAGTAAGTATTGCAAAGTGTATATCTAAATACCACAAAGAAGTAGTACCTAACCTGCCAATAACAAACAAGCGAGTAGACAAGTGTCCTGTACCGCGATGCAACAGTGCCTTGGCATGGAGACACTATAATCACATTGCACCAATTCTGTACAATATTCTACATTCTAAATCTAAAATTAAAAAACTTACAAAACATAAACTAAAATTAATTATGAATGATTGGCTCCTACAACAAAATTATGATGAAATTGAAAATTTACTGATAAAAATAACATAGATAAACAAGCAGTGATTAATTCTATTGATTTTAAAATCTAATCATATCCATAAAACGCAAACACATTAAACCACATTAAACCACACACATGCGCCTGCATGCACGC
Source organism: Cabera pusaria (assembly GCA_954871355.1). Lineage (NCBI taxonomy): Eukaryota > Metazoa > Arthropoda > Insecta > Lepidoptera > Geometridae > Cabera > Cabera pusaria. The sequence goes on along the minus strand of OX940906.1, from coordinate 1,511,411 downwards.
ACTCTCACTCACACACACACACCTACACACACACACACACACACACACACACACACACACACACACACACACACACACACACACAAAACTATAGCAATTAATGTCTAGTTGATTAAATAATCAGATTTAGCATATCTTTAATTTATTGTAAAAGTATACAACATCATTGTACATATTACTTGGGAAGACACTGCTTTTTTGCAACACAGTTTTTCAAACTAATGCAAAAAGGCAGGGCTTTGAATTTTAAAAATGTATCCGAAAACTTTTAACAATAAAGCATTTGTAATTTGTAATTTGTAATTTATCATCAACAAAAAAAATTGCATGAAGTGTATACGTTCCCACACATCGCTAAAAATAGTATGTTCTGTCCAAAAAATCAGCGGACAATATACGTTACAAAACACCAAAGTGCCCAAGGTCGATTTACCAACGTATGAGCTGCTAACGAGAGTTACAACACTACCAAGGTTCCATCACGGATGCCTTTACATCTTCACAACAATTATGACAAATTACTGTTATGACAGCTGACACTGTGTCATGACTACTAGAGAGGGGAATACACAATACATACATGGCATATGACTGTCTTTTTTATGATAATAAGCCTTATATCATAAAGCTTGTCCTGTACTATGGTGACTAAAGTGAAATTAGGTTTGCAAACCTAATTCATACGGTCCACATTGAGGAGCGGGGTCCTTTATCTCCCTTTTTAACCGACTTCACAATAATATCGTTTAAAAACTAAAAAACAACCGACTTCAATGCCGCGCTATTCATTTTCAGTACCAATTTTGAGATGTTTATCTCAATATCTCTGGAGATACTTATCATACCTCGATAAAATTACCATGGTACCACACTTGGGATATCTCCTTTCGAACAAAAAAAGAATAATCGAAATCGGTTCATAAACGACGAAGTTATCCGCGAACAAACATAAAAAAAAAAAAAAAAAAAAAAAAAAAAATACGGTCGAATTGAGAAACCTCCTCCTTTTTTTGAAGTCGGTTAAAAAGGAGGAGGTTCACAATTCGTCTGTATGTTTTTTATATATATCGATGGGATAGTTGTACTGTGGATTGGACTACAGTCAGGTGCGCAGCGCCACCAATTCCGTCTTTCAATCCCATACAAACTCGACTAGGTACATCTAGAGTTCTAGACCACATCTTCATTTAACATCAGGTGAGATAGTGATCAAGTGTTTGCCTGCCAGACATAAACTTTAAGGTGGCACGAGAACGTGTTAAATGTTCTATTTTAACTATATGTTTTACCTCCGTGGGCTTACATAATGTGTTGTTCGATAGGTGATGGGTAATTTGGTATCGATCTATAGATCAAATATGCTACCTCCAGAAATACATCCTAACTGAAAATACATAGTACTACAGCTACATTTTTTTATATAATAGTTTATCTATTAATCGCGAGTGAATAGGTATCTTCTAGGTAAGCGTGCTACATCCTCGATCGCATCGTCTCTTAACATCAGGTGAGATAGTGGTCAAACGCTTACCAATCTAGTATTAAAAAAAAAATGCGGCACTATAGTAGCACCTCGTGGTTTCACCTGCGTAGTCTTTATTCCCGTGAGAATACGGGGATAAAATATAGCTTATGTTACTCGCTGATAATGTAGCTTTCCATTAGTAAAAGAATTTTTGAAATCGGTCCAGTAATTTTTGAGTTAAATCGTAATAAACAAACAAACAAAAAGTGTAATCTTTTCTCTTTATAATTTGTCTAAGACATTTTGTTTACAGTATGACGGAGTTTTTCAATAATAATAAACAACAATGTTTACGAGTATGTTTAAATTATAAACTACTATATTATAATGTTACTTTTTAAATATTTGTTTAATTTTAGGGTTTCTATGTTCTATATTTAAAGATAACTTCAAACATAAATACTTTAATATCGTTTAAAAAACTAAAAGAACCGACTTCAAACGTTCTGCTAGTCAAAGTAGCCAGTAGACGTAGTAACTGTTACATAATCTGTGCCAGTAGTTAGTAGTACGAGTAAGTCGTCGAGATAAGTAAATGCGTCGTAATACAAATGTTGATATATAAAAACGGCTCGGCCGATTTCGTTAAAATGTAAATAGGACCACCTGAGAAGGGTACCCTTTGAAACAAAAAAATAATTATCCAAATCGGTTCAGGCATCTTCGAGTAATTGGTGAACATATATTAAAAAAAAAAGGATTCCGACAAATTGAGAACCTCCTCCTTTTTTGTGAAGTCGGTTAAAAAAAAACAAACTATTAATGTACCAAACTCGTAATATGTGAATATTAAAGTCCAACTCGCATAATATTACTAACTATTTTTTTAAACTAATATTATAATGAGGAAACACTTTGTTGTTACGATTTAACTCGAAATTACTGGACCGATTTCAAAAATTATTTTACTAATGGAAAGCTACATTATCGGCGAGTAACATAAGCTATATTTTATCCCCGTATTTTTAGGGGAACGGGAATTACGCGGGTGAAACTGCGAGGCGCTGCTAGTGTTTTATAATATTATTAAACTTAAATATGAATAAAATAATTTCATTGCAATAAATTAACACTTTTATTGAGACACATAATAAACCGAGAGTCGAGTTTATTTCATGCATCACCGTTCCGGTATTTCTTACTATACCTGAATCATTTCAGTTTCAGCGAAGCGTTAGTCACTAAACTGAACTAAACTATTCTTATCTGTCGGGAAGCACACGCCTTTTTGTTTTAGTTTGTATCCGCTTATGGCAGATTGTCATACTTTTGTTTGATAAAATATGACATTACTTTTGTAAAATCGGTATTTTTAAGATATAGGTATATATATGTTAAAAGATTTTTGGGTGTCTATTGCTCGTAGTTAAATTGCAATTCTTTCATTTTTAAAAGACAACCACCCTGCACTAGGAATCTCCCTGTATCGTGGTGGACTTTACAGACATTCGGACGAGATAATCGTGTCCGGTAACAATAAAATTATCCGTATCACACAAAGTATTGTCCCGTGTGGGAATCGCTTGCTTACGAAAGCTTTTTACTTAATTAATGATTATTTGGATATAAACAAGAAATGGTAAAAAGAGTCACAATTATGTACCTAGATTTAATACAATAATGATTGAATTAAACGGAGTAATTAAAATCTAAATCTATTATTTGTTATTATATTGTATTGTATCGTATAAATAATCTATTTTGACATATAAATAATAACGAATTGACATACAATTGTAAATATTTGCACGCCAATACTGGCAAAATACGGATAGAACTAAAATTACTATGTTACCTTTGTATTACCTGTGTTTTTCGCAAATAAAATATCTGAATCTGAATCTGAATCTGATCGAACCCAAGGCACTCGGTTTTGTGGCCGTATGTAATATATGTCGATCACTATATCGACATCACGAAGTCACTTTAAATTCCCGTTTAAAAACATAATTGATCACGTAATTCAGATAGTTTACAAAATAAAACAACCGACTTCAATGCCGCGCGAGTCAGTTTCAGTTGCAAGTTGGAAACGGTTATCGTCATATCTCTGTAGATGTATATCATATCTCAATGAAATTACGATGAGACTACATTGGAAATGTACCCTACTTATTACAAAAATAATCATTTGAATCGATTCACAATTGATGGAGTAATTGCGTAACATACACACAAAAATTAGAACATTCAGACGAATTTAGAGCCTCCTCCTTTTTGGAAGTCATCAACATCAACGTTGCTTTGCATAAAATATTAAAGTTGCCGTACTGGTAAATCTAAAGGTGCGGCCCCACCGCGGCGTCCTGCGATCTCAATTAATACTTTTCAATTGTTTTTTGATCGCATTTTGTGTGAACCAGTCGGTACAAATACTACTGCGCTATCAGATCGCCGCCTAGATCGCGCACGCAGGACATTGCGGTGTATCCATACCTTAAGTCACTCTCATTATGTCACTTCAATTTATTTCCACTAACAAGTACCTAAAAAACATAATGTTAACGAACACGATCGATAAATAATACCATGTTAACTATGTCACGAGAAATACGTTAGCCATAACGATCTGAGGGTCTACTATAGGTGTGAAACATTCTTGGTCTCAGGTGTCAAATATTACTTAGTTGGAAAGAACAATGTTGCTCTCATGGTCTCTTGGTAAAGGTCATTATAAATTCCCATTTATAAAGACTTATAAAAGACTAATAGATGTGATTTCAGTGCACCTTTTTACCCACGACGGAACGGAGACTGTATACGCGTTTGGGGTGAGAGGATGTTTGTTTGTTTGTTTGTGTGTGCAAATCCATGTTGCCATTTTTCTCCAAAACTACTAGTCCGATTTTGATGCAGTTTTCAGTTATGGGTTCGGATGTAATTGGTGCATGTTTTTAGATAGGTGTTACGGTGACAACTCACCAAGGGGGCCCTGCAGTAATCATTTGTTGGTGTAAATCGATGTTGCCATTTTTCTTCAAAACGACTAGTCCGATTTTGATGCAGTTTTTAGTATGGGTTTGTGTTTGATTGGTGAGTGTTCTTAAATAGGTGTTACGGTGTCAACTCACCAGGGGGCACTGCAGTAAACATTTGTTTGTACAAATCCATGTTGCCGTTTTTCTCCAAAACTAGTTCGATTTTGTCTTTAAACGGTTCGTAATTAATCAGTGGTGGTTCTTAGATAGATGTTATGACGTTAATTTTCTAAAGGACATTGTCGTGGGTGTTTATTCAAAATTTTAATTTTGTTACTTGTTGCTCCATTTACTCTTATTTATGCATTATATTTTGTATCAAAATTGTACTACTCTAAAGGCAAAGGTTTTAGTAAAATTTCAGGACTTAATATCTACTATCTTCTACTCTATCTTTATTCTATCTATCTACTCCCATAATCACGCCTAAACGGACGATCCGATCTTACTGAAATGTAACAAGGAGATACTTTATAGTATGAGGGTGAACATAGGCTACTAAATTCTTGGTGTTCGTGAACGAAGTCGCGGGTATCAGCTAGTAAAAGCTAGTTTGATATAAAGTTGAAAGGCGCAAGATGTACAAAATTTTAGCGTCACTGCTTTTATTGGGGTTCCGTAGTCCTTACAAGGAACCCTTATAGTTTCGTCATGTCCGTCTGTCTATCTGTCCGAGGTTTTGCTAAGAGACCGTTAATACTAGAAAGCTGTAATTTTGTGGGGGTATGTACATAAATTACGCCGACAAAGTGCAGAAATAAAGTGGGGATGATTTTTTTTTTCATCGTCTACCCCATTGTGTGGGGTATCGTTAAATAGGTCTTTTAAAATGACTTAAGGGTTGCTAATACCATTTTTAGATTGAATGCTCCATTTACGAAATATTAAACTTTAAAGTGCAAATTTTTGTTCCAGTAGGACGTCCCCCCCTCTAAAAGCTAAACTGCTGGCTTGAAAAATCTGGAAAAATTCGTGATAATAGCGCATTTCATGAACTTAAAAGGAAAATTATAGCGGTTAAGATAACTTTGTTTGTTTAGCAGTAATAGTCGTTGAACTTGGGTGTTGGATAATTTTGTACCAAATACAAAATCCTTAGAATAAATCCTTTAATGTGACAAAGACTGAGTACCTAGTTGCTTGTGTATAACGGGTAAAGACTTGCATTGAATAACAAGCTACTACGGAACCCTACACTGCGCGTGGCCCGACACGCACTTGGCCGGTTATTATAATAGGCTGACATCCTCTAATATCATTGAATATCTAAATATCATAAATCTCGTAGTAGACCCCCAGTAATTAAATGTAGCTTACCTTTTATTAATAACTTTTCACACAAACTAAATAATAATATGGAATTAGAAGATTTCGTGAAATGCCCTAAACCCTAATGTTACTTTAATGGCACGATTAGAACTTCTTAGAACTGCAATGTCGGAAATTATACGCCATATTTTGACGAATTATGGATTCTTCAAAATATAGAGTAGTACATCGCTTTAATTTGGTGCAAATTGCTATTTCGTGAGCTTTGATGTTCGAGGTATTTTTAGGGTTCCGTAATAGCTACAAGGGACCCTATGGTTGTCATATCTGTCTTTCCGTCCATTCGAATTCTTTAAAGTTTTGTAACTTATACGGTTATTATCGTTGAATATTTTCTTTTCTCATCTTATTTTTAAGTTTCCTTTTAAAATATATATCTTATATACTAGCGTTTGACCACTATCTCACCTGTTGGTAAGTGATGATGCGGTGGAAGATGGTAAGCACGCTAGGCCTAGGTTTTTATTTAAATTAAAGGTAAAGCCACTCCACGGCGTGCTGCGATCTGCGGGTGCGATCTAAGTACTTTTCAATTGTTTTCTGATCGCGTTTGGTTTGAACCAGTCGGTGCAAATTCTACTGCGCTATATAGATCGCGCACGCAGGTCGCTGTGGTGTGATCCTGATATGTTGGTCCGACCCATCTCTGAAATTTGGCAAATTTTCATTTTCTTAATACGAATTTTGATTAAACACTGGTTAAAGTAAAATCACAGCAACCTGTGCATTAACGGAACCCTAAACGAAGCAAGGCCGACATGCTTTTCCATCTATTTATATGATCTGGAAATAAGTAGCTGTTTACACTTTCATGGTGTGATAATTGATAAGTGTCAGTTATATGTTGATGAGTTCTACCAGGAAAGTCTTTACAAATCTCTGTACGCATTGAAAATTGATGCCATATTTATTATGTGCAGATAAACCACAAAATAAAACTGGCCAAGTGCGAGTCAGCATCGCGTCTCTTATCGCACACTTAGGGAGGGTTCCGTACAATACGTAACTTAACAGAGTTTCAACCTCATATATTTGATTAATTGATATTACCAAGAATATTTGGTTTGGTCTCGATCTAGAAAGACGGGGCTCGTTTACTAGCGCCATCTATGTAATTCTGCCGAAACTAATTAGATAGATGGCGTTTAAAAGCACGTTTTTTGTATGGGGACCCCCTTTAATTTTTAACTTTATTTTGTTTTTAGTATTTGTTGTTCTAGCGGCAACAGAAATACACCATCTGTGAAAATTTCAACTGTCTAACTATCACGGTTAATGAGCTATAGCCTGGTGACAGACGGACAGACAGACAGACAGACAGACAGACAGACAGACAGACAGACGGACAGCGGAGTCTTAGTAATAGGGTCCCGTTTTACCCTTTGGGTACGGAACCCTAAAAAGAGACTAAGAACTTTTTTCTGTTTGTACGTACGTGTTAGTTAGTAGATATAGTTTTTTAAACGATCTTAAATAAATAATATTTATGGATTAAAGTTTATAATAATATCAGTGACAAATACCGTTCCTTATAATTAATATTTCATATAAATTATCCTTCAGAATCAGTAAATAACTGAGTACCTACAATTTTCTTATCTCAGCCACGAGTTAGTTATGTTTTAATCAATTCCCTACAGTACAGTATCGGATTGCAATTATACATGAGTTACGATAAACTGTTTGTATGAGAACTGCAATTATAGCACAGTAGGTATATTCATTTGGCTAACTATATTATTCATATTTGCTTTACTACATTATTAAGTATTTAATTTTGCTATTTAATTAAAGTAACTAGAAAGTAAAAATAAATTAGCTTAGTTTAATCTCTTTTTTTTTGTATAATCTTATAGGCTAGCGTTTGACCACTATCTCACCTGATGGTAAGTGATGATGCGGTCGAAGATGGTAATCTAACTAAAAAGTTAAAATTAGTTATTAATCTCCATTCCCAATATCATCCAATTCCGTCCAGTAGTTTCAGCACAGAAAAGATACTAAGATTCAATGGAAAGGTAGCGCATTTTTATTATCTGTGAGGTTATGAGTTGAGATTATAGAGCGGTATAATATAAAATTATGTATAAAATTAATATAAATTTGTATATAATATATAAAGTTAATATAAAGTTAATAAAGTTAATAAATATAAAGTTATTATAAATTTGTAAGTAATTTATTATATATATTCAATTTTTTTATGGTAAAAGTTAACAGGACAAGCACAACGCTCGTCTGATGGTAAGCGATGACGTCTACCTATAACAGATACAGCGGCATGAAAAATCTGAACTGCCAGATTTTTGCATGTCACTGCACTGCGCCTGTTACCAGATAAGTGAGACATAAAGATGTTGAGTCTCACATGCCCTGTAATTTCACTGGACACCTTGCCATTTCAACCGAAAAACATTCCTATTTCACGGCTGAAAATTAATTGAAATTGAAATAAAAAATTTAAAAATATGCCTTCATTAAGAATGCATTAACATAATATTAAAATTTATTATTATTTTATGCTAAAATCGATTTATAGCAAACGTAACAACGTCGCTTAACAATGGCGCCACTGAGCAAAAACATGGCGCCAAACCATCAAGCTTTATAAACGCATTTTACATTTAAATCACTTGTAATTAATCCTAAGTCGATAAGGAAAATAAAGCCCCATGGTGTTATTTAATAAATCGTTACAAACGTTATAATAGTAAGATAATCATAGTCATTTTACTTGATTTACAAGGCACGCTCGCGCCATTGTCGACAAATACATAAAATACGTAATTATCGTGTACTTAGGTGTTTTGTAAATATTTATAAAGCTTCTCGGTTGTAAATAATGTACAATTACTTGTACTATGCCCTCTGGTGGTCACGTCTATGTATTTATTTTAAGTTGGTTAGCGGCAGGACTTCTGCTAGTCCGCCTAGGGTGTTTTGAACGTTTTATCAGATAATCAACTTTGAAGTGTGTATAATGCTTCGATAAATAAAGAAAGAGAGAAGTTTGAGAAGTATGATTGGAGTGACTCTGATGGATAAGGTGGAGAACAGTGTGATAAGGGAATGTTGTGGTGTGGTAGAAGATGTGGTGACAAAGATAGAGAAAGGGATGCTTAGATGGTTTGCACATCTAGAGAGGATGGATAAAAAAAGACTGACGAAACAGATTTAGACGAGTGTGAATAGCCCAGCCGGTAGAGACCTACCTAGGCAAACGTATCACGACCAGATCGGAGACAAGGTAATTTTATTATATTACCGTGTCGGAGACGTTATAAAAAAAAGGCTAAGTCAAAAGTACCTATAACCGGCAAGCACGAATGAAGGCGCTCATGAAAGTGGAAGAAGCAAAAGAGGTATGTCAAGATCGAAGCATATGAAAAGAAGTATTATAGTATCTGCCTACCCCAAAGAGAAAAAGGCGCGATTTTATTATGTCAATAAAGAAAAATGTATTGTCTTGGCAATGGTCTTGTCAATAGCTTGTCTTGGCGGGGGCACGACCTTGTCCCTAGTAGAGATATAGTAAAGCATCCAATTAAATTCATGTGAGACTTTACGTTGAATTGAATGGGTGTCGGTTCAAGAGTTAATTTAGTATGTACCTGTAATATTTGTATGGAATGCAGGATTATAACCGTTGTATACAAAACTTGAATGAAAATCAAACGTCCGCCTACTAGTGTTGTGCAATCACATTTATCGATACAATCGACCTTGCGGATCGATACTATCGACAATTAACGAATGCGCAGGCGGAGGCGCCAGCGCAGGTGGCAACTATGTCACACCACAGACTATAACACTATGATATTACGATGTATAATTAAAAAAATGTTTATCTACTTATTATTTACTACATTAATATTCCAGAAATAAATTGTTATTGATTCTAAAGGTTAGGTTTTTATAAACCTAAGTTTATAAAGATATGTGAATGAACATAAAATAAAGTTATATTTAAATGGTTATTAATAATTCTGAGTCTTATTTTATATTATCGGGCTCAGTAGCCGTTAAATGTTAAACGTTTAACGTTTAACGTTAAACGTTCAGCAGTTAAATGTGTGTTACCTCAGAACTCCGTCAAATCATTCCGTTAATTCATCTCCGTCATTTGTTTGAGAGATTCTGCCACCCGATTGGTTCCATTCAAAATTTTATGGAGGTATGACAATTACCTCCGGAGATATAGCGATAAACATCTCAAACACATTACATACCTTGACGACATATGCATTTGTATACCTTGACGACACGATACTACTGGCTATGTTGACTATCGCGGCATGTGAAGTCGGTTTTTTTCGTTTTTTAAACGATCTTAAATTAGTGTTTTGAAAGTAGTGTCTATTATTTAATTACATGATTTTTAACGTAGGTAGGTAGGTACCTAAATTGAGGAACTGAAACGTCTGCTAGATAAATAATAATTGATATGTCAGTTGATAAAACTAATCATGTTGTTTTAAGATAATTTTATGATTTCATAAAATTAAATTTAAGTTATCACTATATATTAACATTAATTAACATAGATGTATAAATATGTAATTAGAATAAATTAACCTATTAAAATTTTAATACCTAAAATTATCGAAATAATGCGTAATTGTAATTAAATATACGATTACATGTAATTGTTAATAAAAGTCACAATATATACTAATAAAACAAAAATCTATAAAATTAATAATAATTAATCAAAATAAATCTCCAAAACATATTAGTCCATTCAATTTAAATTTCACACCAATAAAATAGTTAAATGCGAAACATCATTATATCTGAAGTGGGGTCCTTATTCGGCAAGCTATTAAAATCGATATTATAATCGGTCTCTGACCAAAATGGACGTTAGATAGTTGCTTTACACCTTTTTGATAAAACAAGTTTCTTATTATTATTAATTGATTTAAAGATTATGAATGGAATCAGTTGAGCAGCTGCAGATATTTTTAAGGAAAAAATATATTTAATTCTAACTTCTTCAAGATAACAACCAATAAATGGAATTCTGTACCGTAAAGATCTTTTCACCGATTTTTTTTTTTAATGATTACTCGCAATGTGGGTTGCACATTACTAGTATTCTTGTTAACCCCTCCAACTAAGCTAAATATGCCTGTGTCTGGAGTGGGTTCACGTCAATAGTGCAATGGGTGGGGTGGGGATCGAACTCACAACCTCTCACGACCCTATCCATTAGGCTATTGCCGCCTTGATTGACATATAACTTGTTATTGGGAATAGATGGATGGAATAAGAAAAACATAAGCATTTCTTTTGGTTTTGCCGTAGTCAGGTGAAAAATCTGCCGAGATTGACTAGGGCAAGCCTAATAATAACCTTTGACATTGACATTTAAGATGACAATCGCAATCACACGCTGACTCACCGCAGTCATCACGAAAATAAACAATCGATTCGAGTCAGGTTATCGATAATCGCGATGAGGCGATAACATGTGCACAGCATGCAAATTTATAAAAGGAATCGAGCCGTTATGTTGTCAGTGTTTCATTAGAATGTTGGTCGATCAATTCGTTTTGTATGGGGAATCGATGAATATGGAGAATCGATTATGGGACAATATAACCTGTTGGATATAATTAGATGTGGTTCTCGCAATTATTTTGATTATGTTTATTAAAATTGGTAAGTTAAGAAATTTTCTCTTCGTTTTTTTTTTTTTTTTTTTTTAAAAGATTACTCGCAATGTGGGTCACACATTACTAATATTCTTGTTAACCGTTCGTTTTTAAATTAGCAAGTCTAATTATTTGTATATCTCCAAAAGTTAACAATTACATGATACTTGAACGGTTACTTTCAGCCGACATCCAAAAAGGAGGGTTCAAAAAGGAGGTTTCTCAATTCGTGTGTACTTGTGTTTTTTTTTGTTTGTATGTTACGCGATTACTGCGTCAATTATGAATCGATTCAAATGATTCTTATTTTATTGGGTAGCGGACACTTTCGAAATGGTCCCATTGTAATTTGATCTAGATCTTATAAGTATGTTCAGAGATATGACGATAAACGTCTTAAACTTGCTACTGAAATTAACTCGCGGGGCATGGAAGTCGGTTGTTTTAGTTTATCTTAATTATTCTTAGTTATGCTTTTGCTGCATTAGCATAATAATAAGTATTATTTATTTCATGATCCTTGACTTGTATAACTGCATAATATGAATACTGACACATACTGCATGAACATTTTGATTCGAAAAACTCAGACTACAGTTCCCAAGGTCTGTGCCAAGTGTAAATTCCCACATTATCCTAAATGTTTCCAGCTAACTAGATCCACCCAGGTAACCTAACCCACATTCTAGCCACGTCGGTATGCCCTTCACTGAATATTGTATGCCCTATGGCTGCGAAGAATGGGGCTTGAATTAAATTTGTTGATATTTGTACTTACTTGAAGGAATATATTTGAATAATGATAATTTTTGAGAGTTTCATAATACTTATAAAAAAAAACAAAGAAAAGAAAAAAAGACGTTTTAAAGAAAGGCCAAGTCAAAAGTACCTATAACCGGCTAGCATGTATGAATGTACGCTCATGAAAATGGAAGAAGCGAAGGAGGTATGTCAGGATCGTAGCATGTGGAAAGAAGTAGTCTCTGCCTACCCCAACGGGAAAAAGGCGTGATTGTATGTATGTATGTATCTTCAATTATATCAGGACAAGGAAGGCAGTTCATTGTATGCGGTTGCGTCCAACTTTGACAGTAAAGTATTATTGTTTTTGCGATGGAAAATCCTGGATTGACCAGAGTTTTGCGCGTTGCTGCACCTATTTCCTTGATGTATCAGATTTTAGATACCCAATTTTAACACCCATGTTTTCTAGTCAAATTCTTAAGAAATATCATTATAAAAATCATAATACCACGGTAATATAATTATTACCATGATAATACTAATAAAATATAACGGTAGTTCAATTAACAAAGGGGGTAGAAAAAATAGCCTGGGTGGAGACACACACATATTTGATGATTAAACGAAAAAGTGAAGTTTTATCATATTAATTATACGAAGCATCTCGTTCGAAGAGAAAATAAAAAGATTCCGACAAATTGAGAACCTCCTCCTTTTTTGTGAAGTCGGTTATAAGTATCAAACAGCGCGAACGGAAGCATCTATATATGCGGTACTACATGTGTAAATAATAAAATATATCATTTCATTTTTAACCGACTTTAAAAAAGGACGAGGTTTCTCAATTCGACCGTATATATATATATATATATTTTTTTTTTTTTTTTTTTTTTTTTTTATGTTTGTTCGCGGATAACTTCGTCGTTTATAAACCGATTTCGATTATTCTTTTTTTGTTCGAAAGGAGATATTCCAAGTGTGGTACCATGGTAATTTTATCGAGGTGTGATAATTATCTCCAGAGATATTGAGATAAACATCTCAAAATTGGTACTGAAAATGAATAGCGCGGCATTGAAGTCGGTTATTTTTTAGTTTTTAAACGATATTATCAGGATACTTAACTCGAGTACGAGGTGCGAGTTTAATTGAATTGATATTCGTACCTAGATATGACATGTGTGTCAAATTTAATTCAATTAACAGCTACAACAGAATTGGAATTATTTACCTTTATTTATTTCCAACAGGTCTCAATGAGCCCGATGGTAAGCGCCTCATTCCTGACACGTGTGTTGGTATATACTCCACTGAATATTGGATAGATTCCTTGAATAGACGGTAGGGCTCGAGGAATGCTGCTCTACATTTTGTGCAGTTACATCAACTACTAATTCACTTACTATTGTTTTAAAGTTATTGTTTCGTTTATTATTTTTGGGCCAGCCGGTTGAGAGAGACCGACCTAGGCGACCGTATCACGAAGTCGTCAAATCAAAAGTACCTATAACCAGCGGGCATGTATGAAGGCGCTTATGAAAGTGGGAGAAGCGAAATAGGTGTCAGGATCGTAGCATGTGGAAATAAGTAGTCTCTGCCTACCCCTACGAGGAAAAAGGCTTTATTTTATGTAACACTAATGTAATAATTTTGCTTCTGGAAGTAAAAGGGCTGATTTGGTACTGAAATTACAGGGTGTTTAAAAATATTTAGATGTCTTAAGGACTATGCAAAATTTAATTAACCTTAAATACTGCGTGTTACGAATAATCATATATTTGTCATCGCTTACATCCAGAGGAGCGGCCTGCTTTTCAACAGTACAACCCGTGTAATATAAAAAACAAATAAACGTGAGCTGCTGTAAATAATGTATTATAGTTACATAATTGTGTAAAATACTAATTTTTAAGTCAGACCATGTCGTTGGCAACTTTATAAGTTTCTTGAACTGGGGGTTTATTTGTACATCAATGTACTCGTACTCTCGTCGAATAATAAAGACTAAAAAATATCGTTTAATGTATCGTACATGGTATTGATAAAGAATTGGTAGTTATATAACAATTTATCATTTATTTAATTTGGTAATATTTCAAAGTTCGATTAACATAAAATAAGTTATAATGCTGCGTGTTTTCTAAATTATTTAGTGTTTCATTAGTTTTTAGGGTTCCGTAGCCGAATGGCAAAAAACGGAACCCTTATAGATTCGTCATGTCTGTCTGTCTGTCTGTCAGCCATTTTATTCCGAAACTGTTAAGACTACAGAATTGAAACTTGGTAGGTAGATGTATTCTGTGAACTGCTTTCCGATTTTTATATAAAAATATAAAAGTTTAAAGGGGGGCATCCCATACATGGAACTGAAAGAAAAAAAAAAATTCTTCAAACCTATACGTGTCTTTAAAAATGACATTGAGGTTTCTAAAATCATTTTTTCTCAAAGTCAATCATTTGAAAGATAGGCGCGTCTAAAGTGGTAAAATGTGTGTCCCTCTAACTTTTAAAGTATGGGAGTGAAAAATCTAAAAAAAATATATGATGTAGATCTCAATAAAAACTAACAACGAAAATTGGTTTGAACGAGATACAGTCAGCAGTTTTAGAGATATGGCGACCGCAAAGATAAGTTTGTTTTTCATACAAACACTATGAAAAACAAAGTTAATTTTGTAGTTGCGAAAAATCATAGTTATGGAATACTTAACTCTGTAACGGAACCCTACGAGTGCGAGTCCGATTTGCACTTGGCCAGTATTTTTATACTAGATAGGCAAGCGTTTGACTTCTATCTCACCCGATGTTAAGTGACGATGCGATCGACGATGTAGCACGCCTCCGATATTTTGTTTTTTTTTCAATACTTTTGTTTTTTACTTGGTGTGCAATAAAGTATTATTCATTCATTCATTATATAAAAACTTGCTAAGTATATTGTTTTCTTCTATATTCCAAAAATTAATTTACCTACGCAGAAAAAAATACTAAAACATAAAAACATTTTTTGAGCATCGGTTGACAAGAGATCTTACCAATTTTAGGCGTGTCGTATTTTTTTGTTCACATAATTTATATTTATAATATGTATGACATCCAAACATATCACTGCGTACAGCATATCAAGGAAGGCAATATTGTGACAACTGATTGACAAAAGCCGACAGTGAACTTTAATGTAAATTGTGACATTATACAGGACGATAAAAATATGTTGACAAAAAAGTGTAAAGTTTTATGTCGCAGCTAAGTAGCAATACAATAAACTGGCCAAGTGCAAGTCGGACCCGCACTCGTAGGGTTCCGTACCACACTACAGTATTTTATAAGATCGAGCAAAAAATACCACTATCATTTTTCGCCAGCAAAAAAATAATAATTTTTAAACATTTTATTTCTTATAACGCCATCTAACGTCTAACAAAGGTGTTAGGGATCGACATTTCAATGTAACGCCATCTATAGGACTTTTACCTAACTAAAGGGTTCATAGATGTCGTGAAATGCCGAAAAAAATACGTTTCTTGTATGGGGACCCTCTATTATATTTAACTTTATTCTGTTTTTAGTATTTGTTGTTATAGCGGCAACAGAAATACATCATCTATGAAAACTTTTACTGTCTAACTATCACGGTTCATGAGATACAGCCTGGTGACAGACGGACAGACAGACAGACAGACAGACAGACGGACAGCGGAGTCCTTAGTAATAGGGTCCAGTTTTACCTTTTGGGTACGGAACCCTAAACACTTGTCATGATCCGCAGCCTATCGTAAAATATACACCATTGTGTATATTTTACGATAGATATGAACTTGACTACTTCCCTTGATAGTGAGACGAAATTATACTGACTTGACATTAATATACTCAAGACAGCTTCATTATCAAAAAGAATCGTCTAAGATTCGTCTCTATCATCTAGCTGTGCCCCGAGGTTTTACCCGCGTAGACATCGTTCCCGTGGGAATATCGGGATAAAAAGTATTATATATGATATTCCAAGGTCTAGGCTATCTACATACCAAATTTCAGCTCAATCAATTCAGTAGTTTTAGCGTGAAAAAGTAACAAACAAACACACAAACTTGCGCCTTTATAATATAAGTAGGAACTAGGATGTAGTATGAAAATTAATTAAACAATATTTATTAGGCTTAACTAAGTAAATAAATTATACACCAAGATGATTTCTGTAAAGATATTTAAAAAAACCCAAATTAAAAAGCAATTAGCAAGGTCAAACTATACGGTAATATTTATTGACCTCGTTAATAAGTAAACATGACTTAAATGCTTTTTATAAACTTTTTTTCTGAAATTCGGAAGGACTATAAAATATAGCTTATAAGTACTTAATAAGTATTCATTTAAGTGGCGGACCTATAAATCACTGATGAACATTAATTGACATTTCGATCATGTAGAAGCAGCTCTACTGTTTACATACAAGATCTCGATCATTACTCGATTATGGTTCGTTTACATTACACCAGTTTAAATTCAAATCATGCGTTTTTCTTTTTTTTCATAAATGTAATGTAAATGTCATACGTATGTATTTTTTTATGTATGTTAAGCGATTACTCCGTCAATTGTGAACCGATTCGAATGATTCTTTTTTTAATCGGTAGGGTACATTTTCAAAGTAGTTTCATTGTAATTTCATGGAGATCTGAGAAGCATCTCCAGAGATATGACGATAAATATCTCAATCTTGTTACTGAAACTGACTCGCGTGGCATGGATGTCGGTTGTTTTAGTTTTTAAATTTAATTATGTACATTTAAAATAAGTTACAGTGTTTTTAGGGTTCCGTACCCAAAGGGTATAACGGGACCCTATTACTAAGACTCCGCTGTCCGTCTGTCTGTCTGTCTGTCTGTCTGTCTGTCTGTCTGTCTGTCTGTCCGTCTGTCACCAGGCTGTATCTCATGAACCGTGATAGTTAGACAGTTGAAATTTTCACAGAAGATGTATTTCTGTTGCCGCTATAACAACAAATACTAAAAACAGAATAAAGTTAAAAATAATAGAGGGTCCCCATACAAGAAACGTGTTTTTTTCGGCATTTCACGCCATCTATGAACGCTTAGTTAGGTAAACGTCCCATAGATTGCGTTATATTGAAATGTCGATCCCTAACACCTTTGTTCGACGTTAGATGGCGTTATAAGAAATAAAATGTTTATTAATTATTATTTTTTGCTGGCGAAAAATGATAGTGGTATTTTTTGCTCGATCTTAATAAATACTGTATTGTGGTACGGAACCCTACGAGTGCGAGTCCGACTTGCAATTGGCCAGTTTATTTAATGAAGGTATGTGTTTTGAGCCCCGTTGGCGTAAAAGATAGATTGCCTTCTAAACTTCTAAACGAGACGTTGTCGGTTCAAATCCTTGCATCGGTGTTCGTCTACATGTTATTTATTATTTTATTTATTATTATTATACAGCATTTTACATTAATGTTCCGCCTGACATGCTACCAAAAAGTAGCTTAACGTTTTTTAGAACTTACTAAAATACTTTTTACAATGTATTTCTCACTGAACAAAAAACACACTACCTATAAATGATCCAGTAGCATTCATTCAATCAAGTAACTGGATCGAGCTTAACCTTCCAACACCAATCTACATTTAACAGTTAATCAGCTGACATTTTAACCATCGGTTAGTGGGAGTGTCGCGCGCCTTTGAACTTTACGTTTTCGTCGCTTAATTTGAAGTTAACAGTTAAATTGTGATTAAGTTACAAAGGTTGAAATAGAGGTTTTGGAAATTATGTTTTTGACCGTGATGTTTTTGATTGTAGGCTAATTTTAAACAGGTGTAGCTGTTAACCTGGTTAAATAAGTTGTTTATGTTAATGATCAAGTTTTAGTTTAAGTTATATTAATTTAATTGTATTACATTCATACATCTAATGCAATTAAATTAATATTATAATAAAACATTTTTTTATATATATATATAATTGATTACAAGTAGCAATATATTTCTGTAATAAATGTTCGTATTTAATGAAGTACGCGAAAGTTATGATATTTTTTATCTTTTACTTTTTTAATGTTATAATAAAACACATTTTTTAATATATATAATTGATTACAAGTAGCAATATATTTCTGTAATAAATGTTCGTATTTAATGAAGTACGCGAAAGTTATGATATCATGATGATATTTTTTATCTTTTACTTTTTTTACTTGACAAAATATAATTCAAGAGACATACATACATGCATGCATAACTACATACATCATATAGTCCTTAACATTACCACCACTAGTACAATTTTTTGCATGTATTGTATGTAGTACCTATCTAGCTAGACGTTTCAATATAATCTTTTCATCATTATAATATACATTCAGTTCATAACCTATAATATCTTATCAGTTAAAATGAAGCAAACGAAGTATTACATACTACATTAATGATACCATAATGTCCCCGTTACTTCAATGGTCACCATTTACCGCCATGACCGCGTCTGTCAATGTCAAATCTGACAGTGACAGCGTCAACCTTGTCCGCCTATCTGTCATAATAACACCGTTATGAAATGAAGGCGTGCTTGAATTTAATTATGATATAATCAGATATTGTATTAATTTAATTGTATTGTGGAATTTTAAAATATATTAAAGAGTTGATTCAATGAACAACTTAATTTTAAGCTAGTGTTATTGTTAAGCTTAACGAAGGCATTCGTATTTCTGATTGTTGTTTGTTTTTGGTTAGATACATAATGAAAGCAAGCGTCAGACTGCTTTGGTGACGAATATTTTATATTGTTCCATATCAAATATTAATTAATTTATACATTATTATTAATATATACTTACTTCAATTGTATTTATGAACCATAAAAAATATTAATCAACTGTTTAAGATTTAAATTAGAACGAGTGATTTAATCAGTGTTTAAGCTTATATATATTATTATATTGCAAAGATAAAGATACAAAATATTAAATTAAACTTGCATAATGCCGGCCTGTCATCAGTCACATTAAGAGTCCAATTACACCCGTCAGCCATACACACGCCATACAATTACTGAATGAGCCATACAATTGCACCCTCATTCATCACTACACACGGACCGACAAATATATGTCATCATAATTATGCACCCTAATGACTTCAATATAAGGTATGATTATCTTTGGATGTTTTTAAGAGTTCAAGACGACTCTAATTGTTGACTATAATGGAAAGATATTAAGGGTTCAGTACAAACAAACGTGGTGTCGGGGTTTTAACTATTACTGTGAAGTGCCAAGCGAACTAGAATATTAATCTATGGTGAAGATAATGAAATTTTTATATCAAAAGCTTGTCTTTTCGCAAATAAATCATCATTTCCATTCATATGAAGGTAAAAAAAGTGATTAGAAATGTGGGAATGAATTCAATCAATCATATTTGGGCTGAAGCTGAAAATGGCGTACAAAATTGGATTTGTTTTTTACCTTACCTATTATTAAAAACTTTGAATAAATGAAAAAATAAAAATGGCGAAAACGTCGACGCCAACCACGGAAGCGGTGGCAGGACGAACAATATTCACAATAATTGGCATGAACGTTTAAAGGGTATGGAAAAGGATGGAAAAGATATAGTGTAAGGAAGGAAGGAGGAAAGGATATGGGGTAGACATATGCCCAGCATAGCATTGTTAGGTAAAAAAAAATATCACTTACAAATCATGGCAATACTTAATCATGGCAAAATCGGTAAATTTTTTTTATTACATCATATTATTTTACATGATATGCAAGCTTAGTTTGAAAGTTTTCGCGAAAATTATTCATTTTTAACCGACTTCAAAAAAAGGAGGAGGTTTCTCAATTCGACGGTATATATGTTTTTTTTTATGTTTGTTCCCGGATAACTTCGTCGTTTATGAACCGATTTTGATTATTCTTTTTTTGTTAGAAAGGAAATGTGGTACCATGGTAATTTTATCGAGGTCTGATGAGTATCTCCAGAGATATGGAGATAAACACCTCAAAATTGGTACTGAAAATTAATAGCGCGGCAATGAAGTCGGTTGTTTTTAGTTTTTTAAACGATCTTATAATGTGACCGTACCGGCTTCCTAGCCGCTCCCAGACGATGACTTACGTAATAGGTTGAAACCTGGTCGTAGCATATTCGAAGTAAATACACGCGAACAAAAGCCGGTACGTTCACATTTAAATGCATATCATTTAACAATTTTTAGCATTGTTTCAAGCGTTTGACAATTTTCTCATCTGATGTTAAGTGATGATATGATCGATGATGTAGCACGCTTACCTAGAATATTAGAAGATTCAGACCAGTTCACTCACGATTTTAAGACCTCTGGAGTGTACTTTACACAGACTATGGCTGTGACAACACTGAGTGTGCCAGGGCCTTTACCAGGAAAGTATTACCAGTTGTAAGAAGTGTATTTTCAGTAAACGACGCATTGTTTCACTTATATGGATCATTTCGTTCATCTCATTAGTGAAAAGGTCTTTTAATTTGTTTTTTTGCAATACGAGATGGACGAAATTATAGGTTAATTAAGGAACATTTGTAATTCTTGAAGCGTCATGAGAGATATTAAAATTTAAAAGTACACAACACGACATTGTAAATTGTAGTTGTTATTAAAATGGCAGAATATAATTGCATAGTAAAATAATTCTTCTACTAACAATTATTTTAAAATAAAAAAATGAAATAAAAAAAGCTTACTAGCAATGTGGGTTGCACATTACTAGTACTCTCGTTAACTCCTCCAGCTAAGCTAAATATGCTTGTGTCTGGAGTGGGTTCACGTCAATAGTGCAATGGGTGGGGTTCGAACTCACGACCTCTCCGCCAGTCCGACACCTTATCCATTGGGCTATTTCCGCTTTTAAATGAATCGGTAGAATTCCAAATTTAAATTATCAAACTGACTTTCAGTGTTAAACACCAATGTTTGCAATACTCTAAAAAAAATCAAACAAAAAAAATATTTAAAAAAAAAAAAAATGACTAGCTGTGCTCCGCGGTTTTGCCCGCGTAGGCAGAAACCTTCTTTGGCTAATGCACAACCACTTTGCTAAAGATCATCACATTATCAAATGCATGGTTTACGATTCTATAAAGGCATATAGACAAACATTCATTTTTATACAAGAGATAATTATTTAAGAGATTAAATTTTTCATACAAGATAATTTCGTAAGTTTTGTTATTACCTCCCCTATTAGTGTTATAATTACTACGATGATGCAAAAAATTAATATTTTCGAGCAATTATTTTATAAAATGTTCGTCATAATCGTTATAATTTACAAGGCTATTCAGTTTTTATAGCGATTTAAGTAGGTTAATTAAGTAAATAAAAATATTTTTTAAATAATATACACAAATAATTTTAATCATGCTTTGTTAAAGCCGCCCCGTTTTGCGTAACGTCGGTTTGACAGCTCGTTGACAGTTCGAAAATAAAAGACTAAAAAATGTATTGACCAGACTGTTTTATTTTGCATACAATATTTTGTTAGTATGGTTGTTAGTAACAAAAACTACTACAAATATGTATCACTATCTTAGATCTGTCCCGCCAAAAATTAAAAAAATAATAAAATATTATTTTACTCCGCTCTGAAAATGGGCTGCACTAATCTGCTTAATCCATCTATCTACCGCAATTACAAACAAAAATAAACTTTATTTTAATGAGATATTATTCAAGTTCACCTAATTTTATTATTTCATATCCATGTACGGTTTCCTTACTGTCCAGTATATCTTGACCTACTTACTTAGTGAATAGTAACCGGAAGCTAGGTCAGGATATAGTGGTAATTTCGCATTTGCAAGCAGGATGTATTAGATGCGCCTTGAATGCAAATCTTTGTGGATTAAATAATAGCGCCTAAACTTGATTATAAGTGCATATAATTATTTCGTACTTTTCCATTACCTATGGCTGACTCTTTCTAATGGTCGTACTACGCTGCTATTTAAAGCTATCTTAGTTTTATTTGCAAGACCTCCAAACGTTTAACATATTTTAATTACAGTAACTAGCGCCATCTAGTTAGAAATTAAACACGGATTTGCTATTACATGAAAGCCTTCTAGCTTACTTGACTAAAACTATTGTTCAAAGCATATTTTAAGCAATTACAAAGCAAAGGAAGGATTTGCTTTCTCTATCATCATCCGTACCGCCAGCCAACGAATGGAATTCCCTGCCTGAGTCTGTGTTTCCGATTAGATACAACTTAAGGGTCTTCAAGTCGCGAGTGAGTAGCTTTTGGGTAAACGCGCTACATCATCGACCGCATCATCACTTAACATCAGGTGAGATAGTGGTCAAGCGCTACCCATTTTCGCATAAAAAAAGAGTGTGTGTACTTATGTAAACGCGTTAGAAGTTATACTTCTGTGGCGTATGGAAAAAAAATAACTAAAATGCAGTAGTGGTTAACGATAAATATTAAAATTAATCAAAAAGATTTTATTTAAATAAAAAAGGTTTTATGAACGTAAAAATATGACGTTAAATATGACATATACAACTTGAACATAGTCATACCACCTAGAACTAACTTCACGGTGTAGAATTTAGGTGTCGGTGTGCGCGCGCATCGTAAAAATTCACTCTCATCATTTTTCTCTATCGTGCCAAAAGAAGTATAATAATAAATATTCAAAAAAAGGAAATAGTGAAGTGTCGCGCAAATTTCTAAATATTATAACTTTTAGTAGCTAAATGTTAATTAAACATCAAAAAAAATATTTTTACTGTCAGCCAATATAAGCAGCTGATGTCATCGCTTACCATCAGGCGAGCTTATTCCTTATCATGTTGCTAATTTATTTAAATACTGAATAACTAATTAATTAAGCCTTTTCATTTGCTCTAAACCTTAATATTATATACATAATATAATATATACTCAGAACAAAGGTTCAAAGTACAATTTTATTTTGTTAAGTAAGTAAACCACTTCCAAAGAAAACAAGACCATAAAATAGGAAGATCTTACTCTTATCTCGCGAGGTCAAAACTTGCTATCTTATCAAGAATGGTGATCTTTGACCCTGCATCCGAGTGCTTCCACGTTAAGATATGTAACTAAACATATTAAAATTATTATTAGTGGCAAGTTATTGAGCAACATCAATTAGCTCGGATAATGGCATTCTATAATTCTATGCGCGAGTCAGTTTCAGTAGCAAGTGTGAGACGTTTATAGTTTGCAATAGCCTGCAATACAGGTTTTTTCCAAAACCTACCGCAGGCACCAGTCTTTCACAAAGTATTTACAGTTATTACTTTTATATGTTACATATATCCAAACTTACCAAATTACTTGTGAGAGAAATAAAATGTTTGTTTGTTTTTTTGTTTTTAGTTATATCTCTGGAGATACTTACCAGATCCTTATAAAATTTAAATGAAACCATCTTTGAGATGAACCCTACCTACAAAAAAAAGAATCATTCAAATGGGTGCATTACTCGAGTGACAAACATACAAGTAAATACAGACAAACGGAGAACTTCCTCTCTTTGGAAGTCGGTTGAAAATGGAGCATAAACAACGGTTGATACAACTATTGAAATATTTAAAATAAACTGGCCAAGTGCAAGTCGGACTCGCACTCGTAGGGTTCCGTACCACACTACAGTATTTTATAAGATCCAGCAAAAAATACCACTATCATTTATCGCCAGCAAAAAATAATAATTAATAAAAACTTTGTTTCTTATAACGCCATCTAACGTCTAACAAAGGTGCTAGGGATCGACATTTCAATATAACGCCATCTATGGGACGCTTACCTAACTAAGCGTTCATAAGCCGAAAAAAACAGGTTTCTCGTATGGGGACCCTCTCTTATTTTTAACTTTATTCTTTTTTTAGTATTTGTTGGTATAGCGGCAACAGAAATACATCATCTGTGAAAATTTCAACTGTCTAACTATGACGGTTCATGAGATACAGCCTGGTGACAGACGGACAGACAGACAGACAGACAGACGGACAGTGGAGTCTTAGTAATAGGGTCGCGTTTTACTCTTTGGGTACGTAACCCTTAAAATAATAGATAATAAATATTATTTATTTATTTATTTATTAATAATATTCCAGCAAACCTATGGATTCTGGCTAACCACATCGATATGTCCTCATTGATATTCATGGACGTCATTCAAGTATCAAAATACTTGTTTGGCGTAACAATCGGTGGCACAGAATAAATTATAGTTGTAGTGACGTATTTATGAATGACAGATTTACCCCAAAAGGGGCAGGTTTGCGAACGTGTTAAGAATTAGAATAGAGCCAAAGTCAAAGTCAAAGCATTTATTCAGTATATGGGCAAATTAAAAATTTGCACTTACACACGTCAAATAACTTTAAACAGATCATATTCAATAAAAAATATTATAGATATAACAGAAACATAACTTATTGCTTTGAATTTACAAAAAAAAAACAAAGGTATTGAGCCATTCAACTTTCATCTAGACGTCGAACGTCACACTTAAAACACATGTTTAATTCCCCTGGTTAATGTAGGGTTGCCAACCGTACTATTGCGTGCACCCGCAACCCAGTGCATGTTTCAGCACTTCAGACAATTTTTATACAAAAAATTGTGAAATAATGAAACATAATAAATAAATACAACGCAGACAATTGCAATACAAATCATATTCCGAATGGAACCGATTGTTCGTCTATCAGTTCGTCATTCTAGTGACGTTTCATGGGTTTTTATAATAAAATTTTTATTACATAACCTCAAATTTTATCGTCCATACATGCATGTCGCATTACAGCCGGTGCTGATTGGTGGATATGATGTGTGACATTTAAGGTCTAGGTGTGATTGGCGGACGCTTCCGCAGCCATATTTGTATACATGATTATGTGTCATGTCAACTGCTGTCATAGTAGCTAGCTACCATAGCTACGCATAAACAAAAGGTTTTACTTGCATCACGGTTTCGTTAAACCACCACAATATTTTATTGAATGAAGAACGTCATTTCATGTTTTTCTTTTAATTTAATATTAACAAGTACTTGACTTTTCGTTTAATTTATAATATACATATTTGGTAACAGGACAAGCTAATCGCCTGATAGTAATTGATGACGGGTGCTCATGGTATAATTGAAACCACAGAAATATGAATAACTAGCAGCCCGCCCCGGCTTTGCACGGGTAGAACATATATGCCTACAAAATTTGCATCAGTTTGTTGCATCGAATATAAAATATGAACATATTTAACAATCATCGTCAAATTTCATCCAATTTACACAAAACCTTAACGAATTATGCACCTAAACCTTCCTCATAAACACTCTGGCTATTGGTAAAAACCGCATGATAATCCGTTCAGTAGCTATTGAGATTATTGCGAACAGATAGACAGACGCAGTGATGGACTTTGTTTTATAATACTTACGTAGTGATATTGGACGGCCATTTGGCGTAAAGGATAGTTACCCTGATTCTGACCCGACGGTCGTTGTATCTAATCCTAGCTATATACCTACCAATGAAAGTTATATTTGCATTCATGAATCATGAGTTTTCGTACAGTGGTAGTGGGATCATTAAATCTACCAAAAAGTAGCTTACCACCAAGGAGAACATCTGCCGCCGTAACCTTACGACGTTCCCCGACGCAAAATGTAGGGGTAATATATGTTTAACGTGTGTATCTGTGTGTCTGTCTGTAGCATCGTAGCACCTAACCGGATGAACCGATTTTGTTTTTATTATTCATAGTTTTTTTTTCGTTTGATAGATGTCTTCATGGAGAGTTTTCTTAGCTTTGATTCATGAAATTTATTCCTATTTGCCCCCTTAATCTGTCCCCTTAAGTGGACAAACAGAAAAAATAAAACTGGCCAAGTGCGAGTCAGACTTTTGTCCCGCACACGGAGGGTTCCGAATTTCCGAAGTCCGAACGCCACGAACTTCTAACACCAACTAAGTAAGTATTAACACAAAGGTAATTAATATAATTAAATATCTGGAAGACAGAGTGTTCGTACGACTAACTTTCTATTGATTCTAGCTGATTGAAGCTCTTTAAGTACAAAAATTGAAGATATATTACTCAATACTGTACACTACATTTCTGAAAATTAACATTAACTAAGTAAAAAATCGACCGACGCCCACAAATTTAACAAATGAAACGCTAATTGTTCCTGTGCTGCCATCTAGCTGCGTCGAGGTGAATTAATTTCGTATCGTATCGTATCGTAAAAAACACGTTTTTTGTTTTAAACCCTTTAATTTTTAACTTTGTTCTGTTCTTAGAATTTGTTATTATAGCGGCAACAGAAATACATAATCTGTGAAAATTTCAACCGTATAACTATCACGGTTCATGAGATACAGCCTGTTGACAGACGGACAGACAGACAGACAGACAGACAGACAGACAGACAGACAGACGGACAGTGGAGTCTCAGTAATAGGGTTCCGTTGGTACCCTATGGGTTCGGAACCCTAAAAATGACGCTATCCCCTTGCTCGTAGCAAGGGGACAGACCAGACAAATAAATTCACACTGTACATTTGCTTATAGCAAGGGAACCTGTGGTGGTGGCTCCTATTTTGATCTTTTTTTTACTGAACGCTGGACTTCAAACCATTAGAAAAAAAAAACAATTTTGTGGTTGAATAACTTACAAAGCGATGGTACCGCCACAGGTGGACTGGGAAAATTCCTACCACAAGAATTATTATGAATAGTTATTGTTAAATTCAGTGAGCTAAAACTTACCCACCGTGGTTTAATTAAATTGTAAATATATGTATTGTTGTGCCAATTTAGGATGAGTTGGAGGATAAACATAGAGGTGCAAATAGGATATACCCCGTGAAACATCCAGTTATCCACGAATATATATTAGCATACAATTGAAATATTTTGATTATTAATCAATTTTTAATAATTTTGATAATCGGTAAAACCATGAAGATGTGTGTCATATTTAATGAATTTATTTTTAAACCGACTTCTAAATAGGAGGAGGTTCTCAATTCGTCTGTTTATTTTTTGTTGGACGTCTGTTCGCCGATTACTCCGCCAATTGTTTACCGATTTGAATGATTCTTTTTTTTGTAGGTAGAGTTTATCTTCAACGTGATTCCATTCAGATGTTATCAATATTTGATAAGTATATGCGCGGATGCCGTGGTAGATGTGCTACGTCAAGGGATGGAATACTACATTCCATTCTCCGACGTATCAATACCTGGCAAAGCTCAACCATGGTTCAAGGCCGACTGCCGACGCGCTGAGGCGCTTAAGCAAGAGGCATACCTGGCATGGGCTGATGCTCGAAACCGCAAAGCCAGGGACATAAGCGCGAAGAAGAAAGCCTACAATAAAGCCGCCAAGGTTCTGTACAAAAGCCCTACAGAAGGCTCGTTTTGACCACATTGGCCGGATAGGGAACAAATTAGCTTCGCACCCAGCTGGGAGTAAAGCATTTTGGTCCCTGGCTAACTGGTCTGGTCACTTCCTTCACTGCTGAAACCCGACGGAACCCTGGCGCACACTGCTAAAGAGAAGGCAAACATGTTTGCTACTCTTTTTGCAGAAAATTCGCATTTAGATTCTGCTGGCGCTGTACCATCCAGTCTACCGGGATGCGAGACACACATGTCGGAAATACGCATTCGTCAGACGGAGGTCCATAAAACGTTGCAGAATCTTGACGTGAACAAAGCCAGTGGTCCTGATGGAATTCCAGCCATAGTACTGAAAACCTGTGCACCTGAACTCGCTCCTGTACTAACACGCCTCTTTCATCTATCGATGACAACTGGACGAGTACCAAACTCGTGGAAGCAAGCTAACGTGCAGCCCGTGCCCAAAAAGGCAGTCGTGCTGACTCTGTCAACTACAGGCCAATCTCAGTCACGTCCATACTCTGCAAGACTATGGAACGTGTACTGAACAACAGGCTCCTGGCATACCTAGAAGCGAACGACCTCCTTAGCGACCGACAATACGGATTTCGCCGAAGTCGGTCCACTGGGGATCTTCTAGCGTATGCCACGCACATCTGGAGTGAGGCCATCGAGAAGCACGGAGAAGCCATTGCTGTCTCTCTCGATATCTCGAAAGCCTTTGATAGGGTTTGGCACGACAGCTTACTAAGCAAGCTTCCATCGTATGAACTGCCCACTGGTCTCTGTGCATGGATATCGGATTTTTTGAGGAACCGGTCAATTCGAGTAGTCGTTGAAGGCTGCTCGTCCGACCTTTTGGCAATCAATGCCAGGGTTCCTCAAGGATCGGTACTCTCTGCAACACTTTTTCTGCTACATATTAACGATCTCCTGAAGCCCGGTATATTTAGGTACGCAGACGATAGCACTGTTGTAGAGAGCTACATATCTGGAGCACGCACCAGTGGTGCAGATATCCAGTGTCTTCGAGAGGCGATGGTCGAGCGCCTGAATCTGTCTCCGAATGGGGCGAAGCCAACCTGGTCAGTTTCAATGCGACTAAGACCCAGGCGTGTCTTTTCTCCGCAAAACGGAGTCAGTTCCATCTGACTCCTACTTTCCGAAATGTATTCGTGCCGTTAACTAACCACCTTGAGCTCCTTAGCATTTCCTTTACTCCATCGTTGAATTTTGGTTCGTATATCGAATCAAAAGCACAAGTAGCTTCCAAAAAGCTTGGTGTTCTAGCGAAAGTGAGGCAGTACTTCACACCTGGACAGATGCTCAATCTTTATCAAGCACAAGTCCGATCATGTATGGAGTACTGTTCTCACCTCTGGGACGGTTCGGCTAAATACCAACTATAGGCGTTGGAGGCAATTGAGCGAAGAGCTAAGAGGCTAATCAACAATGACGAGCTCATTAGCAGAAGACTCCAAAGCTTAGAGCATCGCCGCAGAGTTGCTTGTTTATCGGTTTTTTATCGGATACATTTCGGAGAGTGTGCCTCCCAACTGCACGAACTTATTCCCCCATCACCTTTTTTCAATCGGACAACCAGACGATACACGCCACCGCTACATGGTAGATATTCCATCAATCCGAACGAAGCGATTTGCTTCCACATTTATCATACGTACCGCCAGGGATTGGAACTCCTTGCCTGAGTCTGTGTTTCCGGAAAGGTACCATCTAGGGGTCTTCATGTCGCGAGTGAATAGGTATCTTCTAGCCAAGCGTGCTACATCGTCGACCACATCGTCACTTAACACCAGGTGAGATAGTGGTCAATCGCTTGACTATAACGAATAAAAAAAAAAAAGTATCTCCAGAGATATGACGATGAATTTCTCAAACTTGCTACTGAAACTGACTCACGCGGCATGGAAGTCGTTTTTTTGTTTAGTTTTTAAACTATTTTAATCATGAATGAACAGTTTTTTAGAATTAATGGTTAAGCGCTGCCGCCAAAACATACACAAAAGTATTTTACTTCTTCTTATCATCCAATTTTTCTTAGCATACGGCTAAGAAAAAATTGGATGTAAATTTGATGCTTATAGCGCTACTATACGGCTACTAAAAAATTGAAAGAAAATTGAATGCTTATAGTCATCAGTGATTATGGTTTTGTCTTATCATCCAATTTTTTCTTAGCCGTATGCTAAGAAGAAATTGGATGATAAGACAAAACCATAATCACTGATGGCTATAAGCACAGAACACTAGCTACTGTTCTGTGGCGATGATGTCTGCCTATAACAGATATTGTGGCACGAAAAACTCTAGATCTTAGGAATTTGCCTTGTCATCGGTGAGTTCGTGACTAATCGTATGCCACCAAAACAAAACCATCTCGTTAAGATCCTTCCAACTTTCAAGTTTTATCCAATTATACTAAAAACTAAACTGTAGAAAGCTGACCTGTCCTTATTGTGCGAGACAATGCACTGTTACCTGTACAAGGTGCTCATAAACCAAGTTAGGCTAGGCGTATACTGGCGCAATGGGGGTATGTCGCGTCTTAATTTACCACTAGAGGCACTAGATAGCTCTACAAGGTCGAAATTTGAAATCGTATTTTGGTTTGGGATAAATCCCAAACCACAAAATAAACTGACATCGGCATAATCTGACGTTTGTCATTTTATTACACATTTTATAGCAGCTGTCATTGGAACTGTTTTACTCAGTGGCGCCACCACGGAGGATAGAACTTTTTGTAGGAAAAAACCCGTAGCTCCGTATTGTGTCTGCACGTACGGGTGATTCGGTCAAAGAACTTATCTATTGCCTGCGATGCTTAGTGCCAGTAGTTCAGAAGACGATATGGGATAATTGGGAAATGCGGATATCATGAATTTTCTTTGTTATCTCTTCATTATGCTGCAGTGTAAGTATTATCTCTTCATTAGTTCTTATTTCACAGTGCTGCAATGAATTTTGTTATTGGGTTGAGTGATAGAGTTTAATTATATCGTATATACATTTTTCCTTGATTATGTCAAACAAGTGTTTATCTTTTACTTTTTAATTGTTTGTTTTTAAATTTAGAGATAATATGGCAAAATATAATTATATACAAGATTAGATTAGGTAAGTGAATTGGGAAACTGTAATACTTACTTATATAACTTACTTAATACTTACTTATACTTATCCTAATTGTTGTGAAATAAATAAATAAATAAATAAATTATTCTAAACAAACATGATTTTATCTTAGAACTAACTCACTCGACATCGGAAATGATCAAATTCCTGTGTTCCTGTCAAAAGTCATAAGTCAAGTCAAAGCATTTTTTGAGTACATGGGCAAAATTCCACACGTCAAATAACATTAACAAGATAATATCAATAATTATTATTCTAAATATAACAAAAACATAACTTAATGCTTTGATTAAAAAAACAAAAGTAATGAGCCATTGAGCTTTCATCTAAGCATCGAACGTCACACCTAAAAAAATGTTGAATTCCTCTGATTAATGTAGAGTTGCCAACCGTACTATTACGTGCACCCTCAATGCATGTTTCAGTACTTCAGACAATTTTTATCCAAAAATTTTTTTTTTATTTAAAGATTACTCGCAATGTCGGTTGCACATTACTAGTATTCTTGTTAACCCCTCCAACTAAGCTAAATATGCTTGTGTCTGGAGTGGGTTCACGTCAATAGTGCAATGGGTGGGGTGGGGATCGAACTCACGACCTCTCGATCGCCAGTCCGACACCCTATCCATTGGGCTATTGCCGCCCAAATTGAAAAAAAAAAAATTGTGAGGTAAGTATGTGTTTAAGAAAAAAGTTAACTCTGGCATACTAGAATACAATGAATTTATGAAATAGTAAAAATATTTCTTGTATATTTTATATGATATGATTAATATGCTATTCCATTTAATTTAGTACTTTACTACACAATTTTTGTTTAATTTAATTTTAATTTTTTAATTATTGCTTAAATAGATAGGTGGATGTGGATGAATACTTAATTGCATGCCAATCAACACACTATAATCTAAGACAAGTAAAAACTAATTAGGTGTGTCAATGGGCGGTCTTATCGCTCAGAGCGATCTCTACCAGACATAATATATACAGTTAGTACAGTTATTAAATCAATTTAGTACCACAACTAAAAATATTTTTTTCGTCGAATACTTTAATTGACGGTCATCTTACACCAGTATGCGCCTATCTTTAGTAAAGTGTTTGCGCCCGTTGGCCCCCAGGGCACATCGGTGACCAAATGTGGTGGTAATCACTTTCTTTAATTCACTTTAGATTTTGAAAGTGGGCACTGTATCCGTGTACATTGATGTTTGGACTGTTGCTCATCAGTATACCATTGACAAATAAAAGTTTACTGAACTACTAATGACGGAACTTTTGTTTTTATTTACTGTAACTGCCTGTTACTTTTTAAGATACATCAGCTTGATCACGGTGAAATGTATGATTAGTGTAACAAACAAAAAAACATACAGATGATTTGAGGATCTCCTCCTTTTTGGAATTCGGTTGAAAAATGTCATCATCATCATCATCATCATCAGCCTATACTAGTCCGCTGCTGGACATAGGCCTCTCAAATTGCACGCCATTGTGCACGATCATTGGCTACTCTCATCGAGCTCTTGCCAGCCTTAAGAACTTCAACGCTCTACCTAGTCTGAGGACGTCCTACGCTACGTTCGTCAATTCGGGGTCTCCACTCTAGAACTCGTTACCCCAGCGGTCGTCGGTTCTTCGGCTAATAGGTGAGCTATATCGGTGACTTTGGTTCTCTGTCTAATCACCTTGTCGAATTCGATCCTTATCAGAGTCAGTTGATAAATGTAAACTGTAAATATTTGGATGGAGCTTCTGTTTCAATTACTCATTTTGACAACGTGTTTGTCTTTCTTGCATTACATTGTACAATTATTTTATGATTTCTCATAGATGATATCTTTTTAATGGAAGCAAAGGTAGCTCGTCTAATAATTACAAGATTTAGTGGAGTAACGCCATTGTTTCAAAATTCTCACATATTTCGAAGAAATAGTGGTTTTTAATTGCTTTCAAATTCAATTACAGTTTTAATAATGGGATAGTTTTCCTTTTGATAAGCTTGGATTTGAAATTTCACAATGAGATACGCCAACATAGGTGGTAATGAGTCACAAAATAATACTTTTCTAAACTAATATAATAAAGTGGAAAGATATTATTTGTATTTGTTTGTTTGTTAATATTTAACTCAAAAACTACTAGACCGATTTCAAAAATTATTTCACTGATGGAAAGCTATATTATCAACGAGTCACATAGGCATTTATCTCCATATCCTCTCGGATACAGGAACTGCGCGGGTGAAACCGCGAGGCTCTGCTTGTTATGAGATAATTATAAATGAAAATCTCTCAATTTCCATAATTTTGCCTTGCACCTGTTCCAGTGATGCCGCTTTGAACCACCTGAGATTCTCAAAATATCTCAAACAACCATCGGGAATCAAAATCTCAAAATATAGGTACTTTATAGATAGGTAATGCAAAGATGCCCATATACACCTATATTTTGAGATTTTGATTCTCTGATTTTTTTTAAATAGAGAATTTTAGGCAATTCTTATGTTTAGAGCACGGACATGAGTAATCTAGATTTAGTGTATGTACTTACATACCTACAAGATCAAACTAAGTGGCGTACATTAAAAGAAGTATAATATCCACCATAAAACATACACTCAGGCATATTAAGATGATGGTGTTTTTTTTATATAGGCTAGCGTTTGACAATTAAGCCGGCTTTTCACTATAGAATATGATGTAAATTACATCTTAAGCTATATACTACATCCCGCGATTGCTGTTCACACTGTAAGATACATAGTTCAGCTTTCGTTGTCTATGGTTTCATTCAAACACTGGCTAAATACACTAATTGTATGGAGCCATATTAAAATTAAAAAAACAAACAAAACAAACTATGGGCGAGGCAGGGGGAAGCGCGGTGTCCGGGGACGTGAGGTAAAATATAAACCTTCTAATATCGCTCAGTCGGTCGAAAAACTTTTTATAGCTTGAGATGTAATATATATTATAGCATAGTGTAAACGGTCTCTTACAAAATGTATGACGAGCGATAAAATTTTACATCTCAAGATATAATATACATTATATTATATCTTTTAGTGAAAAGCCGGCTTTACTCACCTGTAATGTTAGTGACGATGCGGTCGAGGATGGTAGCACGCTAGAATGGGAACTGGCTCTCAAAGACACTTGCCGAAACACATTAGATCTTTTGGCAGACAGATTTTCCAACTTGATTAGATGCCATGTAATTTTCCCCACTACTTATATTATTACGCATTATGGTTACGTTTGACACATGGGATTCCATTTCACTGTGAGTCCTCCGCGGTAAGGTGCGTGTTCTGAATGTCAAACGTATTTCCTGTGACGTCTACGTAAGTACTTACGTGAATATTCATAAATGGCAAGCAAGGACCGACATTTGATGCTCACACCCTAAATGTTATGAATCTAGCTCGTTTTATATTTAACTGATTTAAAATAAAACTAAAAAAGAACCGACTTCAATGCCGCGCTATTCATTTTCAGTACCAATTTTGAGATGTTTATCTCAATATATATGGAGATACTTATAAAACCTCGATAAAATTACCATGGTACCACACATGGGATATATCCTTTACAACAAAAAAAAAGAATAATCAAAATCGGTTCATAAACGACGAAGTTATCCGTGAACAAACAAAAAACCATATATATATATACTACCTATATATATATATATATATATATATATACTATGAATGTGGATTTGATCCTAAATCTTCAGCCCGAATTCCTTTTTCGTTACATTTTTTTTTAATTACAATAATTTTTTTAATTTTTGATGTAGAAATTGCATTAATTTTCCCAATTATTAAATTATTTAATATAGTAAATTTTTACACATGAATAAAAATTAGATTTTTTTTTATTATTATTTTACTAGTAGGGTTATATCATGAATGAAACCAAAACATATTAAATTGAACAAATTAATTTAATTCATAAGGATTATAGTTTAAATAAAACATTTGATTTGCATTCAAAAAATATTGAATTATCAATTTATCTTGAATAAGAAGCAATACCTGCATTTAATTTCGACTTAAAAGAAAGAGTTTAATAACTCCTTATTTATTAATTGAAACCAAAATAGAGGTATATCACTGTTAATGATAAAATTGAATTATAATTCCAATTAATAGTATATATATATATATATATATATACTATTTTTAATTTGCCCATATACTGAATAAATGCTTTGAGTTTTGACTATAGAATCCATAGTATGGTTAGAGGTTAGAATAGTTATGCTAACTTTAACTCCTTGATATTTTCGAGGTCGTCTTACCACAACATTTAACGAGCTTTATTTCGGTTAAATAACCTTAATTGTAACACAAATTGTATCAAAACATAAAACCTTGAGTTTGGTCTTGAATTAGTGCAGTCTATAAATTGTAATATTGTAATAAACAGGAAAATATATATTTATCCTGATTTAGTTTAGTTCCTTACGTCATTGTTTACCAAGTATTTTGTGTTTTTATTACTGTGGAATTAATACTGTATGTATGTATTATTGCAAAATTATATCTTTGACAATAAATTCAATTGACATAATATTAAGCGTTAATAATTTTGAGAGATAGCGACTTGGCACCTCGAACGCTTTTCAGTTGCTTGTTGAAGTATTATAATGGTCATCATCATCATCATCCTATCTCTGTCCACTGCTGGATATAGGTCTTTGCTGTGGCACGTCACTTAGCTCGATCATCAGCTCTTTGTTCTACAATTTGTTTTAAACCTTTTTCAGGAACCAATCACTCACAAATACGAAGCACAATTATTCACACTGATTATTAATAGAATTAAATTAATTTTATTTAATTTTTAACGTCATTTACCATCATCAATCAATCAATCTTAGGCCTTCCTATAGAAGCATAACGAACCTGTCATCAGGTCATCTGACCTCATCTGATCACGCATCGTTTATACCAGCCAAGATCAAGGTAGGGTGACGGAAAAGACAAAAAAGTTCACGCTATCACCTTGTTTATAGCAGGGGGACAGATTGGACAAAAAAGTTCGCGCTGTTACACTGCTCATAGCAGTAGGATGGATCGGACAAAAAGGTTCGCGCTGTTACTCTGGTTTATAGTAGGAGGACGGATCAAACAAAAAATAAAAAAGTTCGCACTATTACACTGCTCAAAGCAGGAGGACGTATCGGACAAAAAAGTTCGCGCTGTTACACTGCTCATAGCAGTAGGATGGATCGGACAAAAAGGTTCGCGCTGTTACTCTGGTTTATAGTAGGAGGACGGATCAAACAAAAAATAAAAAAGTTCGCGCTATTACACTGCTCAAAGCAGGAGGACGTATCGGACAAAAAAGTTCGCGCTGTTACACTGCTCATAGCAGTAGGATGGATCGGACAAAAAGGTTCGCGCTGTTGCTCTGGTTTATAGTAGGAGGACGGATCAAACAAAAAAGAAAAAAGTTCGCGCTATTTACACTGCTCAAAGCATGAGGACGGATCGGACAAAAAAAATTCCGCTGTTACACTGCTCATAGCAGAAGGACGGATCGGACAAAAAGTTCTCGCTGTCCCTCTGCTACGTTTTAATAGAATGGACGCTTTCTTTGCGAAATGCCCAAACTAGCCATGTATCCATCCTCTTTAATTCCTCTCAAAGTCAAAATCTTTTAGAGATTCTATGACTATCCACTGTCCATACAAAATCACGAAACAAAATGGCCGACCTTGACCGCAGGTTTGATTGGTGATTAATTAGCAATGGTTATTGTCTTGTTTTTTGTTCTGAATCATTGGATTAGCTGATTTCTAATCGTAGATCGTGATTTGAGATATTCTGACTACCTAACTTTTTATAAACAAAAATACCTATTGAGCAAAGCGGTGCTTGAATTTTTATCTTTTACAATGTCGGACACATTGTTTATAATTGCTGGATAATCCATATGACTAAAAAAAATACGCGGAACACAATTATAAACAACTAGCAGCCCGCCCCGGCTTCGCACGGGTAGAACATATATGCCTACAAAATTTGCATCAGTTTGTTGCATCGAATATAAAATATTAACATATTTAACAATCATCGTCATATTTCAACCAATTTACACAAAACCTTAACGAATTATGTACCTAAGACCTAAACCTTTCTCGTAAACACTCTGGCTATTGGTGAAAACCGCATGATAATCCGTTCTGAAGCTATTGAGATTATTGCGAACAGACTGACAGATGCAGTGATGGACATTGTTTTATAATACTTACGTAGTGATATTGGACGGCCCTTTGGCGTAAAGGATAGTTACCCTGATTCTGACCCGAGGGTCGTTGGTTCTAATCCTAGTTTTATACCTACCAATGAAAGTTTTATGTGCATTCATGAATCATGGGTTTTCGTGGGATCATTAAATCTACCAATAATTAAGATAGTTTAAAAACTAAAATAACTGACTTCAATGCCCCGCGAGTCAATCTTAGTAGCAAGTTTGAGACGTTTATCGTCATATCTCTGAAAATACTTATCACATCTCAATGAAATTACAATGGGACCACTTCGGAAACGTACCCTACCGATTACAAAAATAATCATTTGAATCGGTTCACAATTGACGGAGTAATTGCGTAACACACACACATAAAAAAAGAAAGAAAAAAGAAACATACAGACGAATTGAGAACTTCCTTCTTTTTGGAAGTCAGTTGAACCAGTTGAGTCTTACCACCAAGGAGAACATCTGCCGCCGTAACCTTACGGCGTTTCCCAACGCAAAAAGTAGTGGTATTATACGTTTAACGTGTGTATCTGTGTGTCTGTCTGTAGCATCTTAGCACTCAAGCGGATGAACCGATTTTGATTTAAAGTAGGGGTATTATAGGTTTAACGTGTGTATCTTTGTGTCTGTCTGTAGCATGCTAGCACCCAACCGGATGAACCGATTTCGATTTTACTATTGACAGTTTTTTTTTATAGATGTCTTCATCGAGAGTGTTCTTAGCTTTGATTCATGAAAATTCGTTCAATCGTTATAAAACTATGAGCTTTAATCAACTTTCATAGGTCTGATCAATTCAAAAATCTTCTTCTTCAACGATATTGTAAGAACATGGAAGCATTGACCTGATGCTGGGACATCTCCTCGACTCTACAGAATACTCAAATCCTCAGCAACTTACAGCTCAGATTTTAAATATCGTGTTTAGAGTCATTGGAATGCTTTTAATGAAAAGATTATACATAGATCAGTCGGGGTGGTTATATTATATTATAAATATAGATCATTATTATACTATATTGACTTCAAATTGATTGTGATCGGTGGGAATCTACAGAAAAGCTAAGCTTATAATAATATTTTCGAAGTAACTATGACCTATTCTGTGGTTTCACTGCAAATATTTTATTAATTTTGCGATGCGTGTATGTGAAATCCGTGATATCTTCTAGAGTTTTCATTTGAATTATATACTGTAAAGGACAATTTTAATCTATGATATGTGGCTAAGCTAATTTACGTAATTATTTGGATAAGGATTAATACTATATACTTGAAAATAGCCCTGGAAGTTATGTAATATTTTTTAACAAAAAATTAAAGTATTATGTTTCTTTGAAGTGTTTCACACTTTATATTTTTGTAAATTGTTAAACACAATCCAAAATTTCATCGCACCGACGGGACCCGTCCCCGTCGGTGCGATGAAATTTTGGATTGTGTTTAACAATTTACAAAAAATTAAAGATTAAAATGGTTACTGTGAGTCAACCTTAAGATATAGACATATGCTGTCGCGGACTTTTTTGTATTGTCTTATTAAGTTGTACAATTCTTCCTTAGAAAATATTCTTCCATCTGTTTTCACTTGAGCAGCGTTCGTAAGAAACATGTTTTTTCGACCGTTTTTTTGTCGACTTATGTTGCAAATTAGGTCTCCACGAATGTGGAGTGGTGTGTGACCTTTGATTTAAACGTGATAATATATAGCCTATTTTCATTCCGAAAGTCTATTCTAAATATTAGTGAAAGAATTTTTTAAATCGGTCCAGTAGTTTTTGAGCCAAATCATTACAAACATACAAAAATACAAATGTTCTCTCTTTATAATATTAGTATAGATATAGATAAACACTCAATTCGCTAATAAAAAGTATTATACATTTGAAACTGTGCAATGTAATACAAGATTAAAAATTATTGAGGTTCAAAAGTTTTTTTAAACTCAAGCTTTATGTAAAAAGTTATCAATTGTACTAATGTTATCAAAAAAAACTAACCCAAATCAACTGTTCTACAATTTGCCATTACGATACGTGGTCCCAGTCCTTACAGCCTGGCTTCATCATCATGTCAGCTCGATGGTACCATATTATTGCATGGTCACAGAACACACGCAACATAGATTCATGATCTTAACGATCAAAACGAAAAAAAAAACTGACTTCTAATGCTGCGCTGGTCATTTTCAGCACTGAGTTTGAGGTGTTTATCTCCATATCTCTGGAGACACATATCAGATCTCGATAAAATTACAATGGGACCAAACGGAAAGCATACTACTTCTTGGACCGCATCATCACGTACAAACAGATGCGATAGTGGACAAAAGGCTAGCCTATACGATATTTAAAAAAAAAAACTTTCCCAAACAAAAAAGTATTTTTTAAGTGACGGAGTACTGAGGTAACAAACAAAAAATACAGGCGAATTGAGAACCTCCTCCTTTCTTGTGAACTCGGTTAAGAGAGCTTCTAATTATATTTTATTTATACCCACATAAATACCATTAATAATGCCTGCAGGTGATACAGCCGAGAAAAATAATTAATCCAAATAATATTAAAATACATACTTTCGAAATTCTCACGAGAATTAAAAAATATATATTGCACATTTAATTCCGCTTACAAACGCCTCGGGCGAAGCCTTCACGGTCGTCGACTCGATAAGGATCGGTTATGTTAATCGATTATTCGTGCATAATCGATGCGTTAGTATCGATTCAATCGAAATAGCCTGTCGTCACTTTCCCTGCGCGGGCGAGGCCAGTAATTGGCCGTTAAAGATGTAATTATGAATGTTTTTTTCTAAAGTTAATTGTCATAGAAAGTACATGTCCCACGGTGCTTCTGGATGTCAATTAACGATGTTATGTGTTGATGTACAAGTTACGATGTAATCGAGTGATGCTCATCAAGTCAGCACTCAGCGATGGGCACGCCTATTCGTTTGGTGTAATTGATGTTGTGATTAGAACGGTGACAGCGATAGTTACCTATAATCAAGATGTTTCAAGAGAGATACACTGTCGCTCAAGTTTTATTGCAAGGTTTTTTTTTACATCTTATAGGCTAGCGTTTGACCACTCGCCTCTATCTCGCCTGGTGGCAGGTGATGACGTGGTCGAAGATGGTGAATACGCTAGGCCTGGAATACTCTGTTCTAACTCTCAAGGGCTGTGTGCTGCCGGCCTTACTCGTTTTAAGACACATCGTTTAAAAAACTAAAAAAAAAGCTGAATTCACATGCCACGCGAGTCAGTTTCAGTAGTAAGTTGAGATTTTTATCGTCCTATCTCTGGGGATACTGTCCACATCTTGATAAAAATTACCAAAGAACCACACCTACTCAAGAATAATTAAAATCTGTTCAATTTTTATATTTTATGTTTATTTCTATATCTCAGGAGATACTCATCAGATCTCAATAAATAGTATAATGGGATTACCGTAGAGATGTACCCTATCCATGAAAAAAAAATCATTCGAATTGGTTCACAATTGGCGGAGTAATCGCGTAACAAAAAAAAACGTACAGTCGAATTGAGAACCTCCTCCTAATTGGAAGTCTGTTCAAAACTAGACGATGCATATTCACAGTAAATAGGGCATGCAGGTTTATGTAACATAGAACAATCAACGGTATGAATTTAATAAGTGCAGTAAAACCGAAAGCGTCGAATCTAACCATCACCGTAGTACGTAACTGCGGAATATTGCATGGAATCAAACAAAAAGTAACAATTAACTTTCTAAGACTGCATGTTTGAGAGGTAATGAACTGAATGCTTCTTCTATATAAGTCAATTACGGCTCTACGGAGTAATAACTTGTTGGATTTATTGTGTGTAAGTTTAAAATCTTTTAGTATGAGGGTGATTGTTACGGTGCGTACAGACAATGTAACATAACATGTTATAACACTGTTATTTCACATGTTTCAGATAATGCGGACACGGAATTTTATAAAACATGTTCTTGTATCATGTTTTATAACATTCCGTGTCCACATTGTCTGAAACATGTTAAATAACAATTTTATAACATGGTAAGTTACATGGTCTGTACGCACCCTTAGAAAGATTTTTTTTATGGCTAGCGTTTGACCACTATCTCGCCTGGTGGTAAGCGATGATGTGGTCGAAGATGGTGAACACGCTAGGCCTAGAATACTCTGACACTCAAGAACTGTGTGCTGCCGCAACACCGTTGGTAGCAAGTCAGACGGAACATCGATATAAATGCTCGTGCCGCCTGTGAAATTAGATTTTTAACAGAATATTGCGATAATTTGAATTGATAATTTTTTCCACAAATTGCTGTTGAGAACAAACGTTACATTGCGGAAGACTTGTGTAGTCAGTAGGTAGGTACCTTTGATTCTCCAGCGAATCAATTTGTTGCGGATCAAATTTAAAATCGCTCAGCGAGATATGGCGAGAGCTGATAGATGTTCTTCTAAGCCAAGGGATCGTATCCGCAATTCCGCGACAAAGTAAGTTTGTTTTTCGTTCAACATATTTGGCTGAAATTTTAAACATAGATAAACAAAAGCTAGTTAACCCGATTAGACTGTGTAAATAGGATAGTCAGTTTATTTATTGTTTGCATCTTCAGAGTCTAACAGGTTGAACAAGCTGAATTTGTGCATAAGGATAGCCTATGTGGCCTCAAACGAAAATAAAACATTTAGGATACTTTTTAACACATCTAAAGCCACGGTACTGAGTTAGTTTCTTTATAATCACTACGAGTACATATTATAAAACAAAGTCCCCCGCCACGTCTGTCTGTTCGCGATAAACTCAAAAACTACTAAACGTATTTTCATGCGGTTTTCACCAATAGACAATAGTGATTCTCGAGGAAGTTGGTGGTTTTATGTAAGTTGGTTGAGTATGACGATTATTGTTGAAGACTATAATTCACAATCGACGCAACAAACTGATGCAAACAGATGCCGGCATTATGCTCTACCCGTGCAAAGCTGGGGTCGCTAGTATGATTATATAATCGATTAGACAGAGAGTAAGAGGTGACAATGCAGGGCCAACGCGTGCGCCTGTGCTGCTTGCCCTGTCGTGCGACAAATAGCCTGCGCACGACTCACGACCGACTGGGATTATGTTCCGAGGTGTGACGTTATTTGAACCGTGGTTAGAGTGGCCTGTTTATATGACGTACGGATGCAAATGGGTTAACATTTATTTTTTGTATTTTTGATATTTAATCTAATTTGTGACATGAATAGTTAAGAGTTAGTACCTAGTACGTGTTGTCCCGATCACTAATTTGTGACGCAAGAGTTTTAAAATGTTAAATGTATTTTTCCATGTATGTAGGTACTTATATACATTAAAGTGTTTTATAGTTGTTATAGTGTACAACGAGTGGTCTTATCACTTAGAGTACCTACCTACCTTATATTTTTTAAGTGTACCTAAAATTGCAAGAATCTGCAGTCAAAACCTTACGGTGGTCGAGCAGTAATAGACCATTCTAGGCCTAGAGTTCACCATCCTCCACCACATCAACGCTTATCACCAACGCTTGTCTATAAGACATTAAAAAAATGCTAAAATACATCCTACATAAATAATTGAATAAATTTTGATCATAATTTTACTTGATTATTTATAACGAATGTAATAAAAATCTTAACAAATGTTTGTCCACCTATTAATGT
This sequence comes from Cabera pusaria, assembly GCA_954871355.1. Lineage (NCBI taxonomy): Eukaryota > Metazoa > Arthropoda > Insecta > Lepidoptera > Geometridae > Cabera > Cabera pusaria. The sequence continues at coordinate 1,468,612 of OX940906.1, read as the reverse complement.
TTCAAAACATAAAGAGGCTGTAAAAAAACAATGAATATTTCCTAACAGACCTTGTAGAACATCGCAAATATCATCTCGTTAATTTATGACACATAAAACTGAGTTTAACTGCACATATCTTACACTAGTATGTAATTAACATTCATATATGAAATCAATGATATTATACAAGAGATATGACACTTGACAAGCCAAAACATCCCAGCTAAAAGTTTCTGAGACAGACAATATACTGGTACGTCATTCAATCGCCTCCATTTTTTTTTAAATACGTTATAGACTAGCGTTTGACCACTATCTCACCTGTTGGTAAGTGATGATGCGGTCAAGAATGGTAAGCACGCTAGGCCTAGAATGGGTACTGGCTCTCAAGGATAGCTGCCGGAACACATAAGATGTTTGGTGACAGATTTTCTAACTTGAGGGTGGTAGCTGGCCAGGCGGATACTAGATAGTGTCCTACCACCATGCGGGGGTTGTTGGTTTTTCTTAAAGATGTTTTCCTTCACCGAAGGGCCACTGTGAGAAGCGCACATAAATTTTTCGATAGAAAAATCCATTGTTGCACGGCGGTTTGAACTCGGTACCACGGCATCATAGCCGACCGTTCTCCCGATTACGCCACCGGGCCCTCAAAAAATTGTAGACTTACCGTGCTACCATTCTTGGCCACATCCTCAGTGATCAACAAAAGAGTGGCCAATAACTTGGATGTAAATAATACTTAAATTCAATATTTAAAACTACCCCTTTCTAATCTATGTGTAATCAGTTTTTAGACCAATGCAATGAGCCCAAACTCGACATTTCTCCTTTAAGTTGGTTGAGTTGAATATTCTGCAGATTCCAGGAGATGTCCCAGCATCAAGTCAATGCTACCATGTTTTTACAATATCATTGAAGTAAGAGGATACCAATTTTCTAATTGAATAGACCTATGTAAGTTGTATATATTTTATAAGTTGATTTTATCGTCATCAACTAGAAGAAGCTCGTTGTCTTAAAAGGGCTGAAAGAATTTTCATGCATAAAAGCAAAGAACACTTTCGATTAGAAATATGACTGGTTCTTTGGCGTAACTCTCATGAGCTAGTATTTTTTTCTTCTCTCCTTCACATTTCTTGTCGATCTTCGTCAATTCCATATAGGTTGTAAAGATTTTGAAGAAATAAGTTGTTTCGTCTCAGACAAAATTTAAGCGCTATTTATAGAACTAGACCCATCTAAGTAAAAAGCGGCAGATCATTCAGTTGCCTTATTCATTTTCTGACTACGTTCGCATGTATTTAGATCTTATTAATTTTAGGTTTAAACAATCCTTATTTATTTTTAACCGACTTCACAAAAAAGAATGAGGTTCTCTATTCGTCGGAATCTTATGTATGTACACCGATTACAGGAAGATGCATGAACCAATTTGGGAAATTCTCTTTTTTTTTTGTTTCAAATGGTACCCTTCCCCGGTGGTCCCATTTACATTTTAACGAAATTGGTCGAACCGTTTTTAAAATATCAACATTTGTATTACGATTCATTTACATATCTGGACGACATACTAACTACTGGCACAGATTATATAATAGTTACTACGTCTACTGGCTACTTTGACTAACGTGACGTTTGAAGTCGGTTCTTTTAGTTTTTTAAACGAACATACATTTTTTTTTTTTTTAATTAAAAACGATTATTCGCAATGTGGGTTGCACATTACTAGTATTCTTGTTAACCCCTCCAACTAAGCTGAATATGCTTGTGTCTGGAGTGGGTTCAGGACAATAGTGCAATGGGTGGGGTGGGGACCGAACTCACGACCTCTCGATCGCCAGTCCGACACCTTATCCATTGAGCTATTGCCACCTTAAACATTATATTTATATAATATGTATATTTATATTTATTATCACTAATATATTGTGTAGCTATGATTTAAGAAAACTATCATTATAGGTTTTAATGTAATTAAGTTAATACATGATTCTTCATCACATACATAATTCCAACACGGGATACTCGAATTTCTCACCCACCGGGCTCCCAAGATACAAGGCTTAGCCAAGTTTGGGGCCCACTGCTAATTAATTTGTCACCCACCGGGCTCCCAAGATACAAGGCTTAGCCGAGTTTGGGGCCCACTGCTAATTTATTTTTCACCTAACGGGCTTCCAAGATACAAGGCTTAGCCGAGTTTGGGGCCCACTGCTAATTAATTTGTCACCCACCGGGCTCCTAAGATACAAGGCTTAGCCGAGTTTGGAGCCCACTGCTAATTAATTTGTCACCCACCGGGCTCCCAAGATACAAGGCTTAGCCAAGTTTGGGGCCCACTGCTAATTAATTTGTCACCCACCGGGCTCCCAAGATACAAGGCTTAGCCAAGTTTGGCGCCCACTGCTAATTAATTTGTAACCCACCGGGCTCCCAAGATACAAGGCTTAGCCGAGTTTGGGGCCCACTGCTAATTTATTTTTCACCTAACGGGCTTCCAAGATACAAGGCTTAGCCGGGTTTGGGGCCCACTGCTAATTAATTTGTCACCCACCGGGCTCCCAAGATACAAGGCTTAGCCGAGTTTGGGGCCCACTGATAATTTATTTTTCACCTAACGGGCTTCCAGGATACAAGGCTTAGCCGAGTTTGGGGCCCGCTGTTAGGGCCAGTTTCACCGGTTATATCGCTAATATGAAGAAATCTGTCAGATTTTTGACAGCTTTTATGTGGCGTCATGTGTCAGATAACTATCTAACGCATTTTTAGGAAGTGGTGAAACTGGCCCTTACTGTATTGTTTTGCATCTATCTCTTTATGGAATTAAATAGATTGAATTTGCTTCAAATGTTGCCACATATTTTGGAAATAGGTGAGATTCCTTCGCTTAGACAAAATGTACAACGAAAACCTTTTAAGATTATTAAGATAGATAAGAAAAGCAATAATTATTAGACGCTTATCTTGATAATTCTCATCATAGATAAACCTTGTTCTTTTTGGAAATTACTAATTTTAATTTTCTTAAGAATTTCATTGTTTCGATGAATATGATTAAATATATATTATTTATATTTATATATGTACTTTCCATATGCATATTTTTAATCGACTTCATAAAAAGAAGGAGGTTCTCAATTCGTCGGAATATATAAAAAAAATATTTTCACCGATTACTCGAAGACGCCTGAACCGATTCGGAAAATTCTTTGGTTTGTCCAGTATCGCCAGAGGTATGAAGATAAACACCTAAAACTTGATGCTGAAAATTTCTAGCGCGGCATTTGAAGTCGGTTCTTTTAGTTTTATATACGATTTTTTAATTATAATACTACATACATAAATACAATCACGCCTTTTTCCCGTTGAGGTAGGCAGAGACTACTTCTTACCACATGCCACGATCCTGACATACCTCTTTCGCTTCTTCCACTTTCATGAGCGCCTTCATACTTGCTCGCCGTATGATTATAATCACAAAAATATGAATAAATGAATAATAATAAATAATAATGAATAACATGTAGTTATTATTCATAATTCTGTGATTATAATACTCATGGGAAATAATTCAGTCGCAAAACATTCCATGTTCAACTTTAAAATCAAATAATACAAATAAATAATCTACCATAAACCATAATTTAATCTCGCTCTGTAATCAATACAAAATAATTGTTTAACCAAAACCGGCCATTATGTTTTAGTAATAGTTCTCTTGTAAGATTCAATTAAAGCTTTGTACTAATAAACTATAAACTGATTATTAAAACCGGGCGCCTGGAATTATGTATAGTACTTTTAGATTAGACTATTTGATAAGGTGACCATGCTTTGAGTAGGATAAGTTTTAGAGGGCCTAGTGGTGTAGTAAAAGAATGGTCGGTTTTGACGCCAATGAATTTTGAAATCAATGAATTTTCTTTTGAATAATATATGTGCACATTTCACAGTGGGCTTCTGGTGAAGGAAAAACATCGTTAAGAAACCCACAACTCCGTATGGTGGTAGGACACTGTCTATTATAGTATCCACCTAGCCAGCTACCACCGCTCAAGTTGTAAAATCTGTGGCCTAACATCTAATGTGTTCCGGCCTCCTTAAGAGCCAGTTTCCATTCTAGGCCTAGCGTGCTACCATCCTTGATCACTTACCAAGAGTAGGTGATATAGTGGCCAAACGCTAGCCTATATGATGCTATACCTACAGAGAAAATAATAAAAATAAATGTAACCAATCAGTAACAAAGATGCTACCAAAATAATGGGCACTCTTTTTCAACAGCTCCATTGATTTCCGTCCCCCTTCTATCCAATTTAGAATACGAAGTGCAGACTTGAAGTACTCCAGACCAGACGTGCTACGAGTATAGATATATATGTATAAACGAGACGAGTATAGACGGTATAGACGAGTATAGTACAGAGTAACACGTGTGGGAGAGATCGTTGCCACTTGCCCGTGTGGCCTATATATGTGCGATGTGACCACGTGTGAGGAGCTAGGAAACCAGATGTTCAATACACGTCAAAGTCAAAGTCGCTATACCGCTGCCGCCATCTATAATAAGTACAGAGTACTACGTACCTACTAGATTGTCAAATAACATTTAACACCACAACATACGGAACACCTGAAAACAAAATAGAATTTTCCAAATCGGTCCAAATCGTGTTTGAATAATCGGAAAACAAACATAAAAAAAGACATCGGCGAATTGAGAACCTCCTCCTTTTTAAAGTTCGGTGAAATTGAAATGAAATTTATTTATCTTTGATAAACACCATGTAAAACGTTGTACAAGTACTGAATTACAAGCATTCCTGATAAGGAAAAGCATTGATATCCAATCTAGGTAGAACATGTAAGATGGTATACCAGTACCCCCCGCCGGACACATTTTGTATGAAACGTCACTAAATATATAAATATATATGACATTACAAACGCATTTGAAAGGTTAATCACATAATCACACACCTTTTTATCGATAGAATATATATATAATGAATTAAATAAAGTTCAATAAGTCTGGTAGCCTCAAGCATATAATGTAAATCGAAAGAGTATGTTCATCTAATTGTTCTTCAGTCAAGGACGCGCAGGTAAAGGTCAGGACCTTGCCCTATTTTGCTGGGAGCCTGGGAAAGACCTTTGTGTAGAAATTCTGAAACAGTGAATCAGGTGGCAAAATGTAAATCATTTTTTCTTGCTGAAGCATTTGATAAACATCTCATATGATCATGATCATCAGACTTATTACACTCACTGCTGAGCCTTCTTTATGCCACATAATGTAACGGTCATTTTTGTGCTAACCGCATCCAGGCATGACCCGCGACCCATCTTGCTACCGGACGACCAACATTTCTTTTACCTGTTTCTCTTAAGATAGTACAGGTTAATATACCAATCCTGCCTTATGCCTATTCGGACGAAGATGGTAGAAGAGTCCTTAGATGACTGCCCTGTCTATTTAAAATAAACTGAACCATACAACATGGTCCCAGTAAGGTAACAAGTTACGACACCCACGGGCGGCGCAAGCGTAGGCGCCCACCGATCGACCTTCACCATCTTTATCATAATCATAATAATAATAATTAATACTGTAACTAGTAATTTGCTCACAAATTAGTTGAAAGGTAGTTTGAAAGGTGCTAACTAGAAATGTCTCAATGCGAACTGTATTGGCGGACTTTAGAACTTCATTTGAATTTTGTTTGACCTTAGCGAGTTGGCATTTTTGCAAGTTTTATCTCTACTTCACGTGGCCAAAGGAACTCCTAAACTACACATGTTATACCCGTCGTGTTTGGGCTCGTTGGATTTGTCTTGACTTACTCTGGTCCTAGGTTATGTTAAAGCTTGTATTTAAAAGGGATTTTTTAAATATTACTTGTTAAATGGTTTATTTAGCTTGGTCCTGTTTGTTTGGGTCAAATTTAGTACACCCAACGATTTTTGAAGTGAAAACTTCTCTAGCGGCGTTGTGAACTTTTTTGGGACGGGGAAAACATATTAAACTCGCGTCAGGACACGGCGTAAGGACATGTGACCTGATGGAAAATTCGTAAGACGAAGGTAGAGTAGACCAAATGCACAACGTTAATGTTTAAGTTTTCACTTCTGCCGGCACTCCCGGAGTGCAACCCGTTGTTTATTTTTTGTCTGATCAATGCCCTAGATTTATGAAGAGAGTTGTTTGATGACTGGTGCCTAGGATCTACTTATTGAATTATTTTTTAGCCTCTAGTACATTACCTACATAATAATTATCTTTATATTCAATAAAACCCTTTATATAAAAGTGTTGTGTTTAATTTATGTTTTTGTTACAACAATTACATTTATTAATACATATTATTACATATATTATATACATACATTAATAATACATATAACTACGTATGTATTATCTACATATGTATATTATATATAAAATATTGTAAACCGAGCCTATAGGTCCAGAACGTATCAACGTACTAATTGAAGGACAAACGAGACTCTTCCTTCTTCCAAGGAAGGCACATGTCCAATAACGAATATGACCTCAATCGCGACTCGATTACCTCAATTATCGAGATATCGATCTGTGTACTCGCCTGTGACTAATCGATTAACGCCATGCGGCGGTTTTTGTTTTTGCTACCAATAAGGAATATAGCGATAATAAATTACGATAGTTAAAAAAAAACTAAAACAACTCTCTTCCGTACCGCGCGAGTCAGTTTCAGTAGCAAGTTTGAGACGTTTATCGTCATATCTCTGGAGATACTTATCAGATCTCGATAAAATTACTATGGGACCACCTCGGAAAAGTACCCTACCAATTAATAATATCGTTTAAAAACTAAAAAACAACCGACTTCAATGCCGCGCTATTCATTTTCAGTACCAATTTTGAGATGTTTATCTCAATATCTCTGGAGATACTTATCATACCTCGATAAAATTACCATGGTACCACACTTGGGATATCTCCTTTCGAACAAAAAAAGAATAATCGAAATCGGTTCATAAACGACGAAGTTATCCGTGAACAAACATTAAAAAAATATATATATACGGTCGAATTGAGAAACCTCCTCCTTTTTTTGAAGTCGGTTAAAAAAATAATCATTCGAATCGGTTCACAATTGATGGAGTAATCGCGTAACATACATACAATAAAAAATAAAATAAATAAATAAATAAAACATACAGAAGAATAGAAAACCTCGTCCTTTTTGGAAGACGGTTGAAAATAGGACTTTGCGTAGATTGTCGACTATATACAGACGGATGCACTATTATTGAATACTGCAGCCTCCCGGTACCTAGGTACTACCAGTAGGAGTTATTGTGGAATTTACTTATCTATGTAACTAATTTATGTTTTTTTTTTGTTGCAGGTATGTGTTAAGAAAAGCTCTTAATAACTACAATACGTGGAAGTAGCACCAAATGTAAGGTATAGTTTACCTAAGCTGATTAGGGTAATTTAGAACATAATAATAATTTTCTTTTTCTAGCTCAAATGAAAAGTTTGCTCATTTGTAGTGATTATGTATTGCCAAACGAATTCTAATAACCGGCCAAGTGCGTGTCGGGTCACGCGCAGTGTAGGGTTCCGTAGTAGCCTGTTATTCAATGCAAGTCTTTACCCGTTATAAACAAGCAACTAGGTACTTCTCCTTCGTCACTTTAAAGGATTTATTCTAAGGATTTTGTATTTGGTACAAATATATCCAACACCCAAGTTCAACGACTTTTACTGCTAAACTAATAAAGTTATCTCAACCGCTATAATTTTCCTTTAAAGTTCATAAAATGCGCCATTATCACGATTTTTTCCAGATTTTTCAAGCCAGTAGTTTAGCTTTTAGAGGGGGGGAGGGACGCCCTACTGGAACAAAATTTTGCACTTTAAAGTTTAATATTTCGTAAATGGAGTGTTCAATCGAAAAATGGTATTAGCAATCCTGAAGTCATTTTAAAAGACCTATTAAACGATACCCCACACGACGGGGTAGACGATGAAAAAAAAATTCAACCCCACTTCTCATATAGGGGAGCTACCCTAAAAAAAAAATATTTTTCACAATTTTATTTCAGCACTTTGTCGGTGTAATATATATATATACATACTCCCACAAAATTACATCTTTCTAGTATTAACGGTCTCTTAGCAAAACCTCGGACAGATAGACAGACGGACATGACGAAACTATAAGGGTTCCTTGTCAGGACTACGGAACCCTAAAAAGTAGGAGTTTCTCAATTCTTCTAATCGGCAGGGAACATTTTCAAGGTGGTCCCATTGTAATTTCATCGAGATCTAATAACTATCTTCAGAGATATGACGACAAACGTCTCAAACTTGCTACTCAAACTGACTAGCGGGGCATGGAAGTCGGTTGTTTTAGTTTTTAAACTATCTTAATAATCACATAAGTTGTTCAGCACTAGCAAGTACTAAGTTACCCAATTTCTTCCTGTTTCGGAAGTCAGTTAAAAATAAATAATAGTTAAAAAAAACTAAAAAACACGCTTTTTAAATAAAAAGAAAAAATTTTTTAATAAATTTGAATAGTGTAAAAAATTTCAATAAATATAAATTAATAATAGTGTGAATAAAAAAAATATTTTATTTTTAAAAAAGCGTGGGGTGCTTTTAAGATATTATCAAAATGATAATCACTCTACTCATATCTGTCAATAAAATATTTATGTATACATATATTTATTATATTTATATTTTTTTATACACCATGCACCTCACGCATTTTTAAAACTTTTTTTTTTTAATTCACACTATTATTAATTTATATTTATTGAAATGTTTAACACTATTCTTAATTTTAATTTATTTTTTTTAATTTAAATTTAATTTATTTTCTATTTTTTAGTTCGGTTTTCTATAAAAAGCGTGTTTTTTAGTTTTTTTTAACTATTATTTATTTTCTACTTTTTAGTTGAAAAATGGAATAATTTTTTATCAAATCAGTGTATTGTCATCGGTCCTCGATAAATCTACAAAGTTTGAACGAAATCTGGCCGTTTAAAGTTAAAAAGCTAATAATGATATTATAGGAATGATTCTAACAAATATGATTTACTTAGAATACGATCTCATTGTCAAATCCATGTCAAGATTACGTGTCGTAACCTGGAACCTTCGATTAGCAGATAAGAGTTCCTAACTCGTTTAGTTACGATTTCTATAAAACATTAGCGCGGCTGGTTTCTTCTATATAATTAATTTAATCAATGTCGAGTTACAACATCTTCCATCTAGACATTTGCCACGTCCTTGCATTGCATTAATAAAATAGGCAGATCTATGATTAGATAATTTTTAATCGACTTCCAAAAACAAAGGAGGTTCTCAATTCGTCTGTATGTTTTTTTGTGTGTGTATGTTTCGTGATTACTCCGTCAATTCTGAACCGATTCGAATGATTCTTTTTGTTATCAGTAGGGTACGTTTCCGAGGTAGTCCCATTGTAATTTCATCGAGATCTGATAAGTATCTCCAGAGATATAACGATAAACGTCTCAAACTTGCTACTGAAATTGACTCGCGGCGCATTGAAGTCGTTGTTTTAGTTTTTAAACTATCTTAATTATATATAACTAGCGACCCGCCCCGGCTTCGCTCGGGTAGAGCATACAAGCCTGCATTTTTGCATGAACTTGCTTTGTCGAGTATTAATTATGAATCTTTAGCAATCATCGCCATATTTCAACAAATTACACAAAACCTTTACTAATTATATAACTTCCTCTTAAATCACTCTGTCTATTGGTGAAAACCGCGTGAAAATCTGTTCAGTACGTTTTTAAATTTATCGCGAAAAGACAGACGTGGTGGGGGACTTTGTTTGTTTTATAATATGTAGTGATACTAACTACTGTGCCCCGTTTAGCCCGTATTAAAAACAACACTTATCATCATCTTCCTACGCACACCTTCTTTTTGCGTCGGTGGTTAAACATTCCTCCTGTAAACTGTAAAAATTAAACTAATAATTTAATCTCATCATCATTATGATTAGCCGGTATCAGATCACTGCTGGACATAGGCCTCTCCCAAGTCACGCCTCTGAGCCCGATCTTCGGCTCATTATTCCCAGTCACTGCCCACAGCTTCGCGAATGTCGTCGCTCCATCTGGTCATAGGGCTTTCTATGCTACGCTTGCCGATTCACGGACTCCACTCTTGATCCAGTCTACTTCAATAGCTATAGGCCCTACGGCAGTTATGATCAGCCAAATCATGTTTGCTAATCCGTTAAGCTATGTCAATCACTTTAGTTCTCTGGCGAATTACTCCGTTCCGGATTCCACCCCGCAGAGAAACACCGAGCTCTTTTCATAGCTCGCTGAGCGACTTTAAATTGGTAATAACGTAATATGTCAACATTATTTCACAAAACTAATCCAGCTCCTGTCTAATATTCCTACCTTTGGAATTTAATTTCCTAATCGTAGTTCTAGACTGACATTCCAGTAGACCTAAGGTTGATACCAGATAGATACTTTCGCCCACACTCCGTACTATTTAGATATAATTTGCGTAATTTTCGCCGCATAGACCTGTCTGTCCGTTTTACAATCTGGTTCAGCCACCGGTCCCTTAGATATATCTCTTGATTATATCTGCCTTGATATTAGGATACTGAGATTCTAGTGATTTAATAGGGTTGACATATGGATATGAAATCCAGAACTAAAACCGTTGGCCTTGGAAAACTCTTGAAAGCCTAGTTAGTGTAATGTAATGTAGTTAATGTAGTGTAAATACATAGATGGTTTGACTCCTAAGCGAAAAGTCACCGGTTCAAATCTTGGCAGGTCGTAGGCGCATATTATATCGATTTTCCGTCTGACTTGCTACCAATAATTAGATAGTTTAAAAACTAAAACAACCGACTTCCATGCCCCGCGAGTCAATTTCAGTAGCAAGTTTGAGACGTTTATCGTCATATCTCTGGAGATACTTATCACATCTCAATGAAATTACAATGAGACCATTTTGAAAACGTACCCTACCGATTAAAAAAAGAATCATTCAAATCAGTTTACAATTGACGGAGTAATCGCGTATATAACGCCATCTATGCGATGTCTACCTAGCTAAGCGTTCATAGATGGCGTTACATTAAAATGCCGAAAAAAACACGTTGCTTGTATGGGGACCCTCTATTATTTTTAACTTTATTCTGTTTTTAGTACTTGTTGTTATAGCGGCAACAGAAATACATAATCTGTGAAAATTTCAACTGTCTAACTATCACGGTTCATGAGATACAGCCTGGTGACAAACGGTCAGACAGACAGACAGACAAACAGACAGACAGACAGACGGACAGCGGAGTCTTAGTAATAGGGTCCCGTTTTACCCTTTGGCTACGGAACCCTAAAAAGAGACTTATTGAGAACCTCCATCTTTTTTGGAAGTCGGTTGAAAAGTAGCTTGCCACCATCAATCAAGAAGAAAATCTGCCGCCATAACCTTACGGTGTTCCGGCAGCACAGCCTTTGAGAGTTGGACCGTTCTAGGCCAAGCGTGTTCATCATCTTGGACCACATTATTGCTGGCCACCAGGCGAGATAGTGGTCAAATGCTAGCCTATCACAATAAATGGATTTGACGAAATGAAGATGAAGGGATGTAACGTATTTTTACAAGTATTCTGAATGCAAGACTAAGTAGTGAGGATCGGCTATTCAATTCGAAAAGGATTCTGTCACTCTACCTATAAATTCATAATACTATTATTAATTATTCCGTGCATCCATTATCAAGCCTTCCATTAAAACGCGCAACTCATCATCATCATCATCGTCATCATAATCAGCCGGTGTCGGTCCACTGCTGGACGTAAGCCTCTCCCAAGATGCGCCACTGAGCCCGATCTTCGGCTCTTCTTTTCCAGTCACTGCCCACCGCTTTGCGAATGTCGTCGCTCCACCCAGTCACAGGACGTCCTACGCTACGTTTGCCGATTCGCGGTCTCCACTCTAAAGCGCGCAACAGAGCAGTCTAAATATCTTTTTTTTGTACACTGAACTGGAAAGCACTTGACCACTATCTCAGCTGATGTTAAGTGATGATGCGATCGATGATGGAGCGCGCTTACCTAGAAGATACCTATTCACTCGCGATTGAAAGACCCCCATATTGTATTTAACCGGGAAACACAGACTCAGGCAGGGCATTCCATTCCCTGGCGGATCGTATGATGAACGAAGATGCAAATCGCTTCGTTGGAGTAGACGGTATATCCACTATAAATCTGTATAAATGTATTTCAAAGCGTAAACCCTAAGTTACAAGGCACCAGAAAAACCGGTAGCCAGACAGAAATTGGGAAATTCTGCGTAAATAGATTCATTTGCAATTTAGATTGGAGCAATGTGGAATAATTGTAACAGGAAATAATGAACTGGTAATTTTAAGTTTAAGCATTTCCTAAAGTATGTTATACTTCTACTTACCAAAATAAATACCACTGCATTTGAATAATTTAATGTTTTTATACGAGAGATATGGTATGGAGCACCAAGGATGGTAGCACGCTATTATAGGCTAGAATGGGAACTGGCTCTCTGAAATGCGCATTGAGATTCGAATCGAACCCACTATCTCTAGCCTCAAAGCTGACTATTCTTCCAATGGTCCACCGAGCCTCTCAACTCAAGATATAATTATTTCTGAAATCCGGCGGCGTCACATTTTTTTTAATATCATATAGGCTAGCGTTTGATCAATATCTCACTTATTGGTAAGTAATGATGCGGTCGAGTATGGTAGCACGCTAGGCCTAGAATGGGAACTGGCTCTCAAGGAAGCTGCCGGAATACATTAGATGTTTTGGCGACAGATTTTCTAACTTGAGAGTGTTAGCCAGGCCAAGCGGACAGGCGGACGCTAGATAGTGTCCTACCACCATGCAAATAATATCCGTAGATATTCACTGTCTTATCATAGTCTTTACAGTCTTCTTTATAACATCCCGTCAAATGTTTGTCAATGTACAATGGCACAATGGCGGCGACAGTGATGCAACGTTTCCTCCGTTTGTCTGTCTGTATGTCACAAGTAGGTCGATGGACAAGGAGGACAGTCCATTGTCTCATTGCTGATACTAATTGTCTCGTCAGTGGATTTGCTCTTCATTCTTGAAGGCTATATGACTTAAGAGCAATGTGATCAGATTTGCACGATTGCCCAAAGGAAGGGTTGTGTTTTTTGAGTGTATGTATGTTTTCAATGTGACCACTTAGACCTGTGGCTAAAAAGGCTGTATCGATTTTGATTTTTAAGGTCGTTAGATTAGTCTTTGTTTTCTGAATGAAAAATAAGGATTTTTGTTTGTTAAAATCATAGACGTAATATAAAAGGATGGTGCACTGCAGATGTTTTGACAAATTCAATTTAATCCGTATATTTTGGCAATAAAGTTGTAATTGCTTTGTAAAACAAAACGGCCCAATTGAGAGACACCAGGGTGGGAGTGTGTCCTTGTCTAACAACCTACTACTGCCTGCTAGTGCTAGGGAACAAACTCCGTTCAAAGTCGCTCTCAGTCGGGGCCGGTGTACGCGATCTAGTTTAATATGTAGCAGGTCTGTGGTTAAAATATAATAAAAAGTACTAGCGACCCGACCCCGGCTTCGCACTGGTAGAGCATATTTTCCTACATTTTTGCATCAGTTTATTGCGTCGAGTATGAATTTACATCTTTAAAAATCAGTGTCATATCTTAACCAATTTACACAAATACTTCACAAATTAGAGTCTTTGCAAAAAGAGAACCGGCTTTGGAATGAACTATCATTCAAAGGTAAGGAAGGAAGATATACACCTACATAGTACCACCCTAAAATGATAAAAGGAGGTACCTACTAAGGTATCAAACATTTTTAGTCGTATTGGCAATGACAGAGCAATGTTGTCAACCAGTAGTACCGGCACCTCAAAGACATACACATAGACTAGATATATACAAACTCCATAACCAAAACACAGAGATACTTACTAAGTAGGGCGGCCCTATTTGGTCCACATATAACAGCTAACTGTGCCCGCCTACGAAGCCTAACTTGTCCATAGGTACTTTAACGTGTTAACTGTCGATCTGTCGAAGATTAGGGACAAGAACTCATTTTAAACTTATTGCAAAGACAAGTTATCATTAAACAAAGAATATTGGATGTGTCTACAAAAGGTGCAATTTCCAGTGTTCTAGTGCCCACGATCAAAGCGACATCGAAAGTTCAAGTATATGCTCAAGTCGTTATCTTTTTAACCGACTTCATAAAAAGGAGGAGGTTTCTCAATTCGACCTTATATATATTTTTTTTTTTTATGTTTGTTCGCGGATAACTTCGTCGTTTATGAACCGATTTCGATTATTCTTTTTTTGTTCGAAAGGAGATATCCCAAGTGTAGTACCATGGTAATTTTATCGAGGTATGATAAGTATCTCCAGAGATATTGAGATAAACATCTCAAAATTGGTACTGAAAATGAATAGCGCGGCATTGAAGTCGGTTGTTTTTTAGTTTTTAAACGATATTATCTTTCTCTACATCCTAAGGTTGACTAGAAGATATTCTTTTTTTCATATCTCACTAGACTTCGTTAACGTACACCAACATTGTAGTAGCCTATGGTCATCCTCATTCTATAAAGTATCTCCTTGTTAAATTTTATCCTGTCTGAGGGCCCGGTGGCGTAATCGGGAGAACGGTCGGCTTTGATGCCGTGGTACCGAGTTCAAACCTCACCAATGGATTTTTCTATCGAAAAATGTATGCGCGCTTCTCACAGTGGCCGCTGAAGGAAAACATCGTTAAGAAACCAACAACCCCCGCATGGTGGTAGGACACTATCTAGTGTTCGCCTGGCCAGCTACCATCCTCAAGTTAGAAAATCTGTCGCCATACATCTAATGTGTTCCGGCAGCTACCCTTGAGACTTGAGAGCCAGTTCCCATTCTAGGCATAGCGTGCTTACCATCTTCGACCGCATCATCACTTACCAACAAATGAGATAGTGGTCAAACGCTAGCCTATAAGATATTTAAAAAAAACAGTAAGATCGAATCATCCGTTTAGGCGTGATTGGGTAACAAACAGACAGAGGGACAGAGTGACAAACGTTTTTATAATATTATATATATATATATATATTATTAATAATAATAACAAAGTCTGGATTTTTAGTCTGGATAGGGTAGCGTTTGATTACTATCTCACCTGGGGCCTTATTCAGTATGACCAATGAGTTAACGCGATCCTGAACACGCCACGTTACGTTATTGAAAAATTTTATTCTGTATGCCACACGATAGGTAAATTATACAAAACGCGCGCGTTACACGTCCTCATGTCACGATATTTTGATAGCTCAAAACGCGCTCATAACCTTACCCTACCGCGTTTTAATAGGCGTAGAGAATACCATAACGCGGAGATAACGTAACACGGCATGGTAAGACTTTAAAATGGTCATACTGAATAAGGCCCCTGGTGGTAAGTGATGATGCGGTCGAAGATGGTGAACACGCTAGGCCTAGAATACTCTGACTCTCAAGGGCTGTGTGCTGCCGGAACACTGTAAGGTAATGGCGGCAGATTTAGACCTACAAATAAATATATTATTAACACCTAATGAACCAGCGTGGTACCTTTGTCTCTGCCCCAAATCTACCACGGGCGGTGTGTGAATGACCACCACCCACGCGCCTCTATATTTGGTATGTGGCCACTGACCACTTTTATTACTTTACTGCTTAACATTGAGTTTAGGTACACGTTATAATTTGAGTTATAATTAAGATAGTTTAAAAACTAAAACAACCGACATCCATGCCGCGTGAGTCAGTTTCAGTACAAAGTTTGAGACTTATATCTCTGGAGATACGTATCAGATCTCTATGAAATTACAATGGAACCATCTCCAAAGAATATTCTTCCGAACTAAAAAGGTATTTTTAAAATCGATTTACAATTGGCGAAAATATCGATGAACATACACAAAAAAAATACATACAGACAGACAAACATAGAACCTCCTCCTCTTTGGCAGTCGGTTAAAAAGTAAATTCGATTAGGTTGAGTAGCGTAGCCCTGCTGGGGGTCTACCTTTTTCCACTATATTATCTTGATTTCAAGATGCATCTAATCAAAGAAATATACGATATCGACGATAATTTAAGATCGTTTAAAAAACTATAAAAACCTATTTCAAATACCGTGCAAATAATTTGTAGTATATCAGGTTTGAGGTGTTTATCTCCATATCTCAGGAGATACTTATCAGATCTCGATAAAATTACAATGCGACCAAACAGGAAGCTAACTTCTAAAGTAAGGGTGTGAAAAATCTAGAAAAAATACATTCTGTAGAACTCAATAAAAACTTTCAACGAAAATTGGTTTGAACGAGATACACTCAACAGTTGTTGAGATATAGCGACCGCAAGTATAACTTTGTTTTTCATACAAACACTATGAAAAACAAAGTTATTTTTGTAGTTGCGAAAAATCATAGTTATAGACTACTCTATTGTGTTACGGAACCCTACGAGTGCGAGTCCGACTTGCACTTGGCCAGTTTTTTATTAAAAAGACACTTATAATGCTATCGCACTTGGTTTTAATCTAGCAGTCCTGGGTTCTAATCTCGCAACGGAAAGAAAATGTGTAACAAATATTAATTTTGCACTCGAGTTTTGTATATTTTTGATGCACGTTTATGTGTAAGTATGTATTCTGTTATAAAAACCACCACAGTTAAAGATATTATCTACCTTTGTATCCGCGTTGCCGGAAACCTGAGCAATACTTTGTCAACATCACCCAAAGCCTAGTCAGGCATTATTTACCGTGACTCATTAAACATTCGTAATAATGAATAATCGTGTGATACAATACAGACAATACACACATTAATTACTTACTTATAATTTAGAAAAAAAACTTGTAAGAACTTTGTCACAATGAATTTCTACGCAATTGCTTTTTAACAGCTAAAAGAAAGTTAAAATCTTCATTGTGAAAAGGTGTTACATGGAACACGGGATTTTCTCATGAAGTTTTTTGGGACTGTGTCGAAATGAATTTCTTGATTCTTTTATCTAGTTTGTATGAAATGGTAGTAGCTTATATTGTGACATGGTACTAAATGATGGCAGATGTAATATGTTTACTCAGCGGTGTCTGCAATGGCTGAGGACGACTGACTCATTGTTTGTTTTAGTCTAGATTATAGTCTACATATTAATATTTTTTTATTTATAGTCATAAAATAATTACCTACTATTGATCATATACGGGTGGGTAGCCGCCACCCACACACTGTACTGTCCTGTATTTTTGCATTTTATAAATTTAATAATGGCACAAAAGTTACTCGAAAGTTCCGTACGAGAACTTATTAACGTGGTGAATAACCTAAACAATAAGGTTTCTAATTTGGAAACGACAATAACCGAACAAAACGCGATAATTAGAAACAATAACGATGAAATCACAAAGTTGAGGTTGGATATGGCGGCACGGCTGCCGATCATCGGAGAAGTTCGGCAATCGTCGGACGTCAACGCCGCGGTCACATGGACTCCTCCACTAACAACAAATCAGCGACCGATGAGACAAGCGAGGAAGAACGCAGCAATTGCAACTGTAGCATGCGGGACAAAGAAAAAGCGATCGTCATTGATAGAAGCGAAGATTCCCGACGTGAGCCGGCCAAAGATATCCGACACGAGCCGCCCGAAAATCTCCGAGACGAGCCGACCGAAGATTCCCGAGGTAAGCCGACCGGCGGCCGACTCTGCCACTGCCGCAGCGACGGGGACATCTCGCACTGATTCACTACAACAAGGTACGGTTCCAGTACTAGCGGGTAAACCCAATGCTACTGAGGCATACATAGATGCGGATGGTATGCATGACGATGGCAAGAGCCAGAATGATGCGGATGAAATGCACAAATGGCAAGTAGCCAAATATAAGCGACGGTCGAAACGGCCAATTCTGACCGGAATCGGAGTATCCAACAATGATCTTCAAATCGTTGAAAAGATGAAATACATGCAGGCGTGGTCATTCCAACCTAATACTACAGAACTTAGCATCAGAAATCACTTAATTAAGAACTTAACTAAATGTGATAATTTACTAGTTGAACAACGAAAGACTAAAAACAACTGGCACGCAACTTTCGTAATCGGGCTACCTATAAGCGAATTTGATAAGATTTACACTCCAAGCGCTTGGCCAGCCGGTGTGAAGATATCTGAGTGGACGTATTTTCGCGCATCGCCCCGAGCTCAGCGGGGCGCGACCCTTACACACGACGTCACCCAAACCGGTCGGTCGGCCGCGGAACGACACCAGTGAGCGAACTGATCGAGTTACTACCGCTACCGCGGCTTCGATGACGAATTGCATGAGAGACGTACTTCTAATATGTATGCAGAATATTGCATCTTTAGATCACAAAACTCAGAAACTAGAAGTCTTACTAAGAAGCGAGTTAAAGTGCGACATACTTGCATTAACGGAGCACTGGCTGACAGAACCAAAATTAAATTGCATTAGCATAGACGGCTTCAAGCTAGCCTCCAAGTTTTGCAGAAAAGAAACAGCTCATGGCGGTTCGTGTTTATTTGTGCGAGATAACCTTAAATTTGTTGAAAATTGCGACTTATGTTACCTATCAGCGGAACGATATTGCGAAATATCTGCCATCGATCTGATAGACTTTAAAATAACGATTGTTTGTATTTACCGAACCAATCTAGTCAACGGTCATGATTTTCTTGTGTATTTTGAACGTTTGCTCGATAAGATAAGCGAGTTAAGCATAGATTATGTTATAGTCGGAGATTTTAATATTAATTGCTTAGCTGCAGAATATCCTGAAAAAAAGAAATTAACAGATTTATTATCGACGTATCAGACAGTAAATATAGTAGACTTTCCAACTCGGATTACTTCCTCATGTGCAACGTGTCTAGACCACATATATACTAATATGCAGTTGGGTACAATTCGCGCCACACCAGTGGATACGAATTTGAGTGACCACATCGCGATAAAGAGCGAGTTGGTTCGCGATAGACATAGCCCTCAACAAACAACCCGGCTCGTTAGAGATTTTACCCATTCGAATCGCGCTAACTTTGTAGCCTCAATAAGCAGCATAGATTGGCCGCTACTAATTGAGCGATATAACACTGCAGAGTTACTTTCAAAGGCGCTAACGAACATTTTGTGCAATAAATTTGATATCTGTTTTCCGAAAAAGAGAAAACACGTTAAGAGTCATAACTCGTCCTGGGTTACACCCGAAGCAAAAAAATTTAAATCTTTTCTTTTTGACATACACAAATTAAATAAGAGTTTTCCAAATGATATAATGATCCAATCTATTATTGACGATTTAAAGAATAAATATGACACAATGCTAAATTATCAAAAATCAATTTATTATAGTAATATCATAGCCAATAGTAACAGTAAATCGAAGGGGATGTGGAGTGTAGTCAACAAAGAGAGAGGGAAGAACAACACTCCAAAATTGAACTTTGCCGACATACTGATAAATACCGATGGCAATAAATTTGACAGTGCTAAACAAGCCATAAATACAATGAACGCGCGGTTCTTGAACGCAGCGGCCGCATGTGGCGCGCCCGCAGCCGACATCGTCGGTGCCCGGCAAGCCTTAGTGGGTGCGCGCGCGCCCGCCGATCGCTCGCTCAGATTGCGTCGATTCAGTGCGGACGAGGTGTACCGCATCATGACTACCCGGATCCCACCGAAACAGTCGAGAGACGTGTACGGCCTCTCCATGGAACTACTCAGGACGGCTATAATTCCCCTTGCACCGATACTGGCAGTACTTTTTAACAACTGCATCAGAGAAGGGTCATATCCGAAATCTTTGAAGGTCAGTAAAGTGTCGCCAATTTTCAAAGGCAAGGGAAAAAGACAAAATATTGATGGCTATAGGCCAGTATCGATCATACCGTCGATAGCTAAAATCTTAGAGAACGGGTTGAGCACGAGACTCACTGAATACTTGTGCTCAACCGATGCATTGTCAGATCGGCAATATGCCTATCGAGCAGGACGCTCTACAACGTGCCTCACACGTGAGGTGGTCAAACGCGTGATGGCGGCTCGCGAGGGCAAGCGGCAGGTGGCCGTTCTCTGCTGCGACCTGTCTAAGGCCTTCGATGTAGCTGATCACGCCGTGCTCGCGATGAAATTGAGATATTACGGCATCAATTCAGCCTCACACGATCTTCTGACAAATTTACTTCGAGGAAGATCGCAGGTGGTTGACGCTGGTGATGGAGTGAATAGGTCTGATGCTCTCGCATCTACGATAGGTGTAGCACAGGGTTCCTCTGTCTCCAATATATTATTCTCGATACTTCTCAATGATCTACCGGATTTTGTGCCTGAGGCGGACATACTTATGTATGCTGACGATGTCGCCGCTATAGTCACAGCATCTACGGTGGATCATTTGGAGGTGAGATTAAACGAGGTGGCCACCTGCCTAGCTACATGGTTCGGAATGAACGGCCTTGCTCTTAATTTGAGTAAGACCCACTTCATCCATTTTAATCTTTCGGGAAGGATAACGAAGCCACTGATAGTACACGTTAATGGGGTCACCATTGAGCAAGCCAGACATTCCACATTTCTTGGCTTTGAAATCGACAGAGGACTGACATGGGAGTGTCACATTGAAAAACTCTGTGCGAAACTAGGTAGTGCATGTTTCGCTCTTAATCGAGTGTCTCGGGTGGTGTCTCGGGAGGTGGCGCGAACGTGCTACTTCGCCACAGTGCACTCGCAGCTGCAGTACGGTGCGGAGCTGTGGGGGCGCTGCGCTGAGTGGGAACGCGCATTCCGCATGCAGAAACGCGCCGTCAGAGCGATTGTACGAGTACCTCAGGATACCTCCGCGAGACCCTACTTTAAGGAGCTCGGGATCCTTACACTGACATCAATTGTAATACTGCAGATCGCAGTCTTTGTAAGGACAAACCCTTGCCTTTACGAAAAGCGGAGTGACATGCATGCCTTTAACACGCGCAACAAGAATAAACTAGTCGGGGTAACGCACTCCCTTGTCAAGTCCAGTAAGCTGAGTCACGTGATGGGCCCCACCGTGTACAACAAGCTTCCTAAAGACATAGTTGAAGCTCCCAGCTTCACATGCTTTAAAGCAAGACTTAAGCGCTGGCTTGTCGAGCAAACGTTTTATAACTACGACGAGTTCCTAAAATTTAAGTAAGGTACAATATTATACAATGTTTTTTACTGTATCGTTACAATTTATTGTATTAATGTAATTGTGATTTTTTTTAATATTTTTTCTCATTTTATAAAATGAAATATTATTGTAAAATTATGACGTGTAAACCTGTTTACCAATAAATGAGTATATGAGTATATATATGAGTATATGATTTATTTATTAACGAGCCGAAGATTGGCTCAGTTGCGAGAGGCCTACGTCCAGCAGTGGACGAACACCGGCTGATGATGGTGATGATGACGTTTGATATATTATAACATCACTTCGTTGTCCGTATTTGTGATAAAACTCTTTCTCAGAGAATCAAAGAAGAGAATCAAGAATCAAAGCATTTATTCAGTATGTAGGCAGTATTAATATACGCACATATACACGTCAAAATCATAAATCATAACCAATTATCAAGTAAACATAGCAAAAGCAGAATGTAACGCTTTGAATTAGAAAAAAAAAGTAATGAACCATTCAGCTGTCATCCAATCGTTTACGTCAAAATATTTAAAAAAAAATTAAGTACTAACGTACTTAATTTTTTTTAAACTCATTTAACGACATAAACACTAAAATACTTTCGTAAACTGTGTACCTACTTATTCAATCATATCTGCACATTATTATAAAAGATCTTCATAATAAGAAGACAAGCTGGCAAAGGGTGTGGCCCCACTTTCCGCGGGCGTGGGAACGCGCGTGTCGCCTATTACAGCGGGTTGATGGGACAAACGATGCCGGTTGTAGAGTGACCATTACTTGGGATAATCAAGACATTTTGTGTAGTATTTACTGGCCGTCGGTTCATTAACAGAGTCTGTGATTCTTGATCATGAAAATGATCCATCCGTTTGGGAGCTATGATGCAAAACTCATACTCGTTTAAGTGTAGGGGGTTAAACATAAAAACTCTGGTAAAGTTGGTGCAATCCACATCGTAATTGTTCCAACTCCTTTTTCAAATTGGCTAGAATATAATTCGTGCGAAAAATCGGCAAATAGAATTTGTGACACAAGAAAATATCCTATTGATCCTTACATGATGGTGACACGACAAATCACGTAGATCACGATTCTCCCGCGGCGATTTACAAAGAGATTGCATCGTGTGCGCACTCTGCAGTCTGCACTGTTAGAGACATATTTGACCATATACGAGAAATGGGTGCTTTCCATGTTTTCTTTAGCCAACTTCACAAAAAAGGAGAAGGTTATTCAGCTGTATTTTTAGGGTTCCGTACCCAAAGGGTAAAACGGGACACTATTACTAAGACTCCGCTGTCCTTCTGTCTGTCTATCTGTCCGTCCGTCTGTCACCAGGCTGTATCTCATGAACCGTGATAGTTAGACAGTTGAAGTTTTCACAGATGATGTATTTCTGTTGCCGCTATAAAAACAAATACTAAAAACAGAATAAAGTTAAAAATAATAGAGGGCCCCCCTACAAGAAACGTGTTTTTTTCGGCATTTCACGCCATATATGAACGCTTAGTTAGGTAAGCGTCCCATAGATGGCGTTATATTGAAATGTCGATCCCCAACTCCTTTGTTAGACGTTAGATGGCGTTATAAGAAATAAAATGTTTTTTAATTATTATTTTTTGCTGGCGAAAAATGATAGTGGTATTTTTTGCTCGATCTTATAAAATACTGTAGTGTGTTACGGAACCCTACGAGTGCGAGTCCGATTTGCACTTGGCCAGTTTATTTTACATATTTGTTACCTCAGAACTTGGTCATTTATTAATCGATTTAGAAAAATATATGTTTATTTGAGAGGTATGCTAGTATAATGTGTTGTATGTATTTTTTATGCTTTGGTTTCACTGATTACATAATTTTTACACAGCTAGTAAATATGTTAATAAATTAATTCATGTACAATAACACATAATGAACATTATCAGAAATAATGAAAAGACACAGTTAGCAGTCTTATTTTTTAACAGTCTACACCGTTGGCTCCGCAAACTGTTTACGATATGTTATGATCATACAATTTGTATGGTAAAGACGTCTAGACTTGTCAAAACAAAAAAAAATGCGCAAACTCAGCAATTCTAAAACCTTTCTACTTACTATAAGTAGTACTATTAAGTATTCTGTGTTATTATTAGTAGTGAGCTTTTGCTTCAAATGCAACAATATTACAATTTCGGCTATTGTCTCAGCTGCGATGGTGGTGTAATGGTCAGCATAGTTGCCTTCCAAGCAGTTGATCCGGGTTCGATTCCCGGCCATCGCAGATCTTTTTGCGCTTTTATTTTTCTGATTCATACTCAATATCAGAATTTTTATGAGAAAAGTAAGATCAACACAATTAATTACATTACGTATAGTAAATATTCTGTTTATAAAATTCTATTACATAATATCATAGGAGAATTACCTCTTCAGCTATCAGATAATTTATATATATTGTAATCATTTTCTCGTACCTACCTACCAGCCACTGGGTCATTGATCTGTCAGGTCACATGAGTAAAGAAACGGGCTGATCCAAACAATACCTTAATATAAGATTGCTTAAAAAACTAAACCGACTTCAAATACCACGCTATTCATTTTCAGTAGGTTCAGTAGGTTTGAGGTATTTATCTCCATATTTCTGGAGATACATATCAGATCTCGATGAAATTACTATGGTACCACCCTTGGAATATTTTTTCCTTACCAACAAAAAATAATCATCAAAATCGGTTCATAAACAACGAAGTTATCCTCGAACAAACATAAAGAAATAATCATAACAAAAAAATATACTGTCGTATTGAGAAACCTCTTTATTTAAGTCGGTTAACAATACATTATTCTTGAATTAGGAGCAAGACACGCTGTGGCACTTGGGGAGTGGACAGAGAGGTATCAAGGAACGAATTAGGGCGGGGGCTGGTGTCAACAACCAAACTTATTTTAGATTAATTAGCTAAAAGTTATTGTATGTTCTAATTACTTTGTCTCGTATTAACATCATATTTAAATATCTCAAAAGAATTTGTATTTTTAATGAACTTTATTTTCCATGTTATTATATTTTTTGATTCGTCTAAGGTAATAAACAACTAAATAAGATAATTTTATTATGAAATCTGCTTATGACATTAACAGTGACACGATCAACCCGACACAAATTTTAATTAAAACATAGAAATAATTTTAATAGAATTAATTAAAACATAGAAATAATTATAATAATTCGATCATTCGATGCAATATAGGGATCCAATAGGGATGTAAGGGAGAACAAATACCACCTCAGTGCTCCCAGCCAACCTCACCTGCCCGTGGTGGATCTTGCTGACCCACAAACGATGCTCTGACGACCGACAAATGGCGGTATAACCATTTCAAATAATGCCTTAGCTGAATACTACAGGTCGGTGACGGGCAGCAGCGTCACTGGTGCGAGGAGTTACGTCCTGCGATCGCCAATCCAGCGTGGCGATTAGGGCATATCCCTCCCAATGAGCTGAAGATCGGGCTCAGTGGCGTATCTTGGGAGAAGCTTACGTCCAGCTGGGGACCGACACAGGCTCACTATAATGATGATGATGATAATTCAATGTAAATTACATTTATTACATTACATTTATTGTTTGCATTTTGCATGCTACGATGACATGTTATATATAACATAATACAAAATATAATGATTTGTCGCAAACATCACAACTCTGTATCGTTTTCTTTCTAATTATGTTATTGCTATTATTATGATTATGAACCCAAAATAACTAATTTCTCGCATAACTCTGAGACATTTTTATTCTGAATCTCACACACCCATACACTCTGGCATTATAATGCAAAGGAAATGTACAATTGATTTACCAATCCAACTTAACATAAGGAAATCAACACAAACCAACGAGACGCTACAACAGTGATAATTAATTACCACTCACTTATGCGCTCGGAATTTAACATTACAGAACTTGTACAAGGTCGCCAAGGCCGCGAGCGTAAACAAGAAAACGTAAAATTTAGATGCAATAATAACCACGTGACGTGGAAGTGGGCACAGGCTCGGATGCCCCATATAAGGGCAGGGCGCCGTCGCCCCGTGCCAATGTCGCCCGGCAAGGCCGCGGGGTGACTGACTTAAACTTACAATAAAATAAAAATAAAATATAATAAAATTCACACTTTAAGATATAAATTACGACTTTGATACCCCTAAATGGTATAACCGCGCCCTAAATGGCATAAATGCGGAAGAAAAAACCCTTTAATGGGACTTATTCAGGATCATTAATTCTGATTGATGGGGCGATGATAAATCGTGAATAATTTTCGTACAAATCGGATTTTTAAAGTACGCCGGCCAATTATCGGATTCGACACGCACTTGAGATTCAAGTGCAGAACGTTGCCATACAAGTTTTAATAATATAACTGATTGTAATTCTTGGTTATTTTGTTTTCTTGATTAAATTTATTTTTTATTTTTTGTCAATCAACTTTCAAAAAGGAGGAGGTTCTCAATTCGTCTCTATGTTGTTTTTTTTATGTTCCTATGGTATGTGATTACTTCGTCAATTGTGAACCGATTCGAATGATTCTTTTTTTAATTGGTAGTGTACATCTTCAAGGTGGTCCCATTGTAATTTCATCGAGATCTCATGAGTATCTCCAGAGATATGACGATAAACGTCTCAATCTTGCTACTGAACTCGCGCGGCATGGAAGTCGGTTGTTTTAGTTTTTAAACTATCTTACGTTGTATAAAAAGCCTCATACCGATATGAATTTTCGAGAGATTGAGTGATGAAGATATCAGAGCTATAAATACAGATAATACAATAGTTACTACGTAAATTGGGCACGATATGTGGTTGGCTAAACGTATACTTACAAACGTATTGATAGAGGAAATGTTTTTCCATTCCAATTAGAAATTATACATAGTAAAATACTTTATAGATAAAGAAAAACATATATATATGGGTAAGATGCATGTTTTGCAGGATACACAAGCACTTGACTACTATATCACCTGATGCTAAGTGATGATACGGTTTAATATGGAGACTTTGTCTAGTAATGGAAGGCAGCATATGATCAATTTTCCGTCTTCCAAACTGACTTTTTTCGTTCCATATGTAACATTTGTTTTTGTAGTGGTAGGACTTCTGCTAGTCCGCCTGGGGCGGTACCACCACTGTGAAATAGGAATGTTTTTCGGTTGAAATGGCAAGGTGTCCAGTGAAATTACAGGGCATGTGAGACTCAACATCTTTATGTCTCAAGGTAACTGGCGCAGTGCAGTGACATGCAAAATTCTGACAGTCCAGAATTTTGTATACCACTGTATCTGTAATAGGTAGATGTCATCGCTTACCATCAGGCGAGCGTCGTGCTTGTCCTGTTACCTTATATCATAAAAAAAATCAGACTCTCTCGGCTTTAGCTTTGTTCAAAGTCACACAACCAAATCTTCCTTCACCACCCTTTTTAATTACCTCGCAATTAACCACCCTATCATTGTATACAGGGTGATTCAGTACCGATGGATCAAACGAAGCAAGGTGGTAGAGGACCTCACTGCGCATTTATTGAACCCCCATGTATGTTCTTCCATTTTGGATAGTTTATGAGATATGACATTTTTTTGTATGTTTTTGCCTTTCGCCGCTTTGGTTCACAAAAAAATTTTTTTCTGCTCAACCCTTTACGGCAATACATTTTTTTTGTAATCGTAGGTAGATAATAGACCTAACGAATGGTATTATATAGATGCACAGTGAGGTCCTCTACCACCCTGCTTCGTTTGATCCATCGGTACTGAATCACCCTGTATACCTATGATCTTTATGACAAAGCCCACAAGCCTTGATTTACAGGAACCATCCTTATATGTTCACAACAACTCTAACTATTACGTATTCTGCGACAACAGGCTGACATTGCCTTGGAGCGATCAAGATTGTTTAGCCGATCATAGCTCGCCGTATTAGGCGATTCCACTATCGTGATACTTGTAACTTTAAGTTTGTTTTATTGCGAGCCATGATCGCAAATGGTTTTTAGGGTTCCGCAGCCGAATGGCAAAAAACGGAACCCTTATAGATTCGCTGTTTTCGATGTTTGTCTGTCTATCTGTCTGTCTGTCCGTCCGTATGTCACAGCTATTTTATTCCGAAACTATTGGGACTACAGAATTGAAACTTAGTAGGTGGATGTATTCTATAAACCGCTTTCCGATTTTTATACAAAAATAAAAAAGTTTGAGGGAGGGCATCCCATACATGGAACTGAAACAAAAAAAAATTGTTCAAACCTATACGTGTGGAGTGTCTATAGACAGGTCTTCAAAAATGACATTGAGGTTCCTAAAATATTTTTTTCTCAAAGTCATTTATTTAAAAGATAGGCGAGGCTAAAGTGGTAAAATGTGCCCCCCCCCCCCCTCCACTCCCCTCTAACTTTTAAAGTAAGGGAGTGAAAAATCTAGAAAAAATATATTCTGTAGATCTCATATCTCTAATAAAAACTTTCAACGAAAATCGGTTTGAGCGAGATACAGTCAGCAGTTTTTGACATATACTGACCCCAAAAATAACTTTGTTTTTCATACAAACACTATGAAAAACAAAGTTATTTTTGTAGTTGCTCTACTGTGTTACGGAACCCTACGAGTGCGAGTCCGACTTGCACTTGGCCAGTTTATTTTATTAGATTAT
This sequence comes from Cabera pusaria, assembly GCA_954871355.1. Taxonomy (NCBI): domain Eukaryota; kingdom Metazoa; phylum Arthropoda; class Insecta; order Lepidoptera; family Geometridae; genus Cabera; species Cabera pusaria. The sequence goes on along the minus strand of OX940906.1, from coordinate 1,440,610 downwards.
TGGATGAGTCGGAGTTTTAAATTGTATGTGTTTTGATTTTTGGTGTTATTTTAATTTCTGAGGAAGATATCTTAATTTCAAATGATTAACGGTTTGTTTTGAATTTAACAGGTTGTGAATTGAACAGGCGATTTAGGCTGTGCGCTCACTGCGGTTTTTATTCGTCAATCTGTGAACAACACCAATGTATTAGGTTCGCGCACTGCGGAAAAAAAACGTTTGTATATTTTGTACGTAATAAGTAATAACGTTTTCTGTCTGGGCCCTTTCTATTGTAACCGTTTTCTATATCATTTTCTATTTATTCTGTTTCCTATTCTAAATTCATCGGGATTTTTTAAGTATCTTTTTTTAAATATCTTATAGGCTAGCGTTTGACCACTATCTCACCTGTTGGTAAGTGATGAAGTCCAAGATGGTAAGCACGCTAGGCCTAGAATGGGAACTGGCCCTCAAGGATAGCTGCCGGAACGCATTCGTTTTTTGGCGACAGATTTTCTAACTTGAGGGTGGCAGATGGCCAGACGGACACTAGATAGTGTCCTACCACCATGCGGGGGTTGTTGGTTTCTTAATGATGTTTTCCTTCACCAGAGGGCCACTGTGAAAAGCGCACATAAATTTTTCGATAGAAAAATCCATTGGTGCGCGGCGGGGTTTGAACTCGGTACCACTGGCATCAAAGCCGACAGTTCTCCCACTCACACCACCGGGCTCTCAATTCTCCAGAGATATCGCAATTTAAACCTCAAAAAATATTTTGAAAATGACTAGCGCGGCATTCAAAGTCGGTTTTTCGTTTTTAAAGTGAAACTTCACACTCGGGTAAAATTTGACCGAAATGCCGTAGCGTCACGCTCCGAAGGCAGCGGGAGTGACGTAAGCGTCATGTTATAATTTATGTTTATAAACGCCCTCTATTGTAGAACGGCGTAACTACGAAGACTTGGATGTTTCACTTGTAACGCGTAGCTTTCTACACACCCTATTTTTTAATTCATCTAAAAAAAAATTAAAATTTGACTTTACATACAAATGATACAAAATGTACTATTTAATCTAATATATAAAATTCTCGTGTCACAGTTTTCGTTGCCATACTCCTCCGAAACGGCTTGACCGATTTTGATGAAATTTTTTGTGCTTATCCGGTATCTATGAGAATCGGCCAACATCTATTTTTCATCCCCCTAAATGTTAGGGGTAGTCCACCCCTAAATTTTTTATTTTATTTTTTAGACAAAATTTTTAATTTCTATTTTTTTATGATACAACATACAAAAATACATACAATCTTCAATTTTCACCCTTCTACGATCAACCCTTATTTTTTAATAGCCATTTTAGTAATTTAATCATTTTTAAATAGGAAATTATTTATATGGCAAAACAACGTTTGCCGGGTCAGCTAGTAACTTAATAAAACTATAATATCGTTTAAAAACTAAAAAACAACCGACTTCAATGCCGCGCTATTCATTTTCAGTACCAATTTTGAGATGTTTATCTCAATATCTCTGGAGATACTTATCATACCTCGATAAAATTACCATGGTACTACACTTGGGATATCTCCTTTCAAACAAAAAAAGAATAATCAAAATCGGTTCATAAACGACGAAGTTATCCGCGAACAAACATTAAAAAAAAATAAAAAAAAATTACGGTCGAATTGAGAAACCTCCTCCTTTTTTGAAGTCGGTTAAAAATACATATTAACTTTGACTAACAATTAAAATAAAAACTACAACTAAAACGTAGATTTAAGTTCAGTTTCTGCTAGTAGAGTAAGTACCCAAAAAGCTGATAAATAATTTTAGCGTTATTCAGTAACTTTAATCGGCCTTGCAAACTTTAAAAACGCGCTTAATCTTTAGCCAAAATGATGAATCAATTCACCTTTCTCGCCGTATTCAAATTGACCTGTCCGAAATATTAATTCGAAGATAATTAAACACCCAAAGACATCAACATGAGAGTGTACTTACACGAGTACATCGTCTGTCATGCAAATTAATTTATCATTTACAATGTAGCGAATGATTTACAGGGTTCAAGTGGCCATTTATGTTGTCCACTCACCTTCCTTGTCACTCTATAAATATATATCTACATATACATATTACATTGCCATGTAATGATTTGGATTTTTTTTTTCCACGGTAGGGCAAGTTCTTTTCCATCTTTCCATTTGTAACGAATTACAGCTAAGGTTGCACCGTCTTACTTTAACTATAACAAACGTCAAAAGTCTGTCAAACTACATAGAAAACCTTGGTTATAGTTATAGTTACGGTTGAAGTAAGACGGTGCAACTCAGTCTAAGTATTTTTTTGTCATGATTAATAATAATATAATAGAAAACCGCAGGGGCGGCTTTGCGGCAAGCCGACGGTGAGTGGCGACACCCCTATCCCGTGAGGGCTAAATGAGACCCTCTGACCCCCGGCTTGCCTTGACCGGCCGGCTGGTGGTGGGAATCGCAAGAGCTAAGACCTAAGCTCCAGGGTGGAAGTATTAAAGGCATAAAGCCGCTAGTAGCGTTTAGTGAAAGTGCAGCACACCTCTCAACACCCTTAGCTATCCACGCCAATGTTGCCCCTCGGCGCCGACATAACGGTCCTCCTTTATGGGGGGCCCATTCAGTGTATAGCGAGTCACCACCCGCCTTAATATTTTGAAATGAGGCAGGAGTGCCGTACCTCATGCCATAGACCAGAAAACAGACATCAAGCAGCACACATTCATAGCCATAATAAATTAATGTACCATCTTTTTATAGTTTTTCATCTCTCCATCCACAAATCATATTTTTATTTAATTTAATATTGTAAAGGGCCTCTTGACGGTGGCTTCGGCTCCGTCAATGCCTTCAAAAGGACCGGGTGATTTGCAGCCCGTGATGTATTATTATATAATAGAAAAATATTGTTTTCTATTCTACAAAAGTTTAAAAAAAAATCGTTAGTTTAAAAATATAAACTTTAGGTAATACTTGTTATTTAATTATTTTATATTAGTTAATAATACATAAAAAAATTAATTAGTTAACTTAATTTTGCTTATCGGAAGGTTTCTAATTCTATAAAATAAGTGGTTTTATTGGAATGTAAGTATATAAACCTGTTTTTATTTCTTATTTAAAAGGCTGTATATATTACGTGTTGTTTCGAACTTGAAACCCAATTTTTTATTTGGTATTTCAAGGCTTACCCAATTTTTAAAAGTGTTTAAATTAGACTCTAGAGTTCTATTGAACCACAAAAAATTCACAAAAAATTTATTCAATCCTTGCATTTTCAAAAAACGCTGGTCGCAGTAGACGCCATATTGCTCTGTGGTCATGACGTCAGTTGGCTGTGTAAACAAATGCAGTTCAATATGATAGTTGACAGTTGACACTTCTAAGTTTACATAGTCGTATGACGTAATAACATGGCGATTACTATTTAATGGTGTTATGAAACAGATCAAAAAAGCTGAAATCTGTGATTGAATTTTAAAATGTTGTTTGCTATTTTATGTACTAAAACTAACGTTTTCCGACTGGTTTTTGCCTAAGCTATTACAATAGTATATTTTTAGATTTTTCTCATATAGAGTAAAATACCCTGTTACTGACAAGTGACAATTCAACCAAGGCAAAACCAGCATAGGTCCTGCATTTAAAAAACTTTCTGTCTACTTAATCTACTTGCACAACGTGTCCTATATTTATCTAGCGTACGTAATGTTCTAAATACCCAGTCAGATATTATTTAGAGACACATTTATCAATTATGTACGTAATGATTGATTATGTTGCACGTTGTATGATCGTTGCCGGCATTTAGACTAATGGTGGTGGCGATTCTCAGATCCTATCTGCTTCGTGAGAATAAGGTTGGCCAATGGCTGGTCAGAATTTGATTTGCAAACGTGTTGTAACGAAAATTTTAGATTTTGTTTTTTTTTTATATCTTATAGGCTAGCGTTTGACCACTATCTCACCTATTGGTACGAGTAAGTGATGATGCGGTCGAAGATGGTAAGCACGCTAGGCCTAGAATGGGAACTGGCTCTCAGGGATAGCTGCGGTTAACACATTAGATGTTTGGTGACAGATTTTCTAACTAGAGGGTGGTAGCTGGCCAGGCGGACACAAGATAGTGTCCTACCACCATGCGGGGGTTGTTGGTTTCTTAACGATTTTTTCCTTCACCAGAGGGCCACTGTGAGAAGCGCACATACATTTTTCTATAGAAAAATCCATTAGTGCACGGCGGGGTTTCAACTCGGTACCACGACATCAAAGCCGACCGTTCTCCCGATTACGCTACCGGGCCCTAGGCTTTAGTTTTTGTTTTTTGCGTAGAGTGACAATTCCTAGCTACTGTGTTATTACCTAGGGTTGAGATATGATACTTGTAACCCCCCCTACACTCAACCTCTGATGAAACTTTAAATACCAGAACACACCACAGCACAAGTTTGTCAATAATTAAAATAGTTTAAAAACTAAAACAACCGACTTCCATGCTCAGCGAGTCAATTTCAGTAGCAAGTTTGAGACGTTTATCGTCATATCTCTGGAGATGCTTATCAGATCTCAATGAAATTACATTGGAACCACCTCGGAAACGTACCCTACCGATTGCAAAAAGAAACATTCGAATCGGTTTACAATTGACGGAGTAATCGCGTAACATAAATACAAAAAACAGATAAAAAAAAAACAGACGAATTGAGAACCTCCATCTTTTTTGAAGTCGGTTGAAAAAAGCATCCTTCGCCTTCCAAATTATTCATGCTCAATGTATGAAAAAGTTTACTTTCTTCTGACTTCTTAAGGTTGCATAAAAGCAAGCAGGTGCACATCGAAAGCGAAACTCAATGCAAAGTGGATCGGCAACCTTGAACCGGCAATCTTTCCGGTTTTTTCGCGCCAATAACGGTTGTCGAACTCACAGTCAAGATCACGACTGAAACATACGGTTAAGCAACGCGACAATTTATGACCGGTGTAAATGAGGCCTTAATTTTTAGGGTTCCGTAGCCGAATGGCAAAAAACGGAACCCTTATAGATTCGTCATGTCTGTCTGTCTGTCCGTCCGTCACAGCCATTTTATTCCGAAACTATTAAGACTACAGAATTGAAACTTGGTAGGTAGATGTATTTTTAACCGACTTCAAAAAAAGGAGGAGGTTTCTCAATTCGAACGTATATGTTTTTTTTTTAATGTTTGTTCGCGGATAACTTCGTCGTTTATGAACCGATTTTGATTATTATTTTTTTGTTGGAAAGGAGATATCCTGAGTGTGGTACCATGGTAATTTTATTGAGGTTTGGTAAGTATCTCCAGAGATATGGACAAAAACATCTCAAAATTGGTACTGAAAATTAATAGCTCAGCATTGAAGTCGGTTCTTTTAAGTTTTTTAAACAATCTTATGTGAACCGCTTTCCAATTTTTATACAAATATAAAAAATATAAAAGTTTAAGGCATCCCATACATGGAACTGAAACAAAAAAAAAAATGCTTCAAACAGTCAGCAGTTTTTTAGATATAGCGACCGCAGATATAACTATGAAAAACAAAGCTATTTTTTAGTTGCGAAAAATTATAGTTACAGAATATTTTACTGTGTTACGGAACCCTACGAGTGCGAGTCCGACTTGCACTTGGCCAGTTTTTGTTTTCTTGATAGGCCTTTTGACGTTTTTATTGTGCCTTCGTCAGTTTCTATCTTTGAGTATTCAACCAATGAATACTCAAAGGTTTCTATGCTTTGGAAAGCCCTTACAAAATCAGAACAATAATCTTTACATAGTATAACATCGTTTAAAAAACTAAAAAGAACCGACTTCAATGCCGCGCTATTAATTTTCAGTACCAATTTTGAGGTGTTTATCTCCATATCTCTGGAGATACTTATCAAACCTCGATAAAATTACCATGTACTACACTTGGGATATCTCCTTTCCAACAAAAAAATAATAATCAAAATCGGTTCATAAACGACGAAGTTATCCGCGAAAAAACATTTAAAAAAAACATATATACGGTCGAATTGAGAAACCTCCTTTTATTGAAGTCGGTTAATAAAACAAAATCGCGCCCGCTGTTTGTACGCTTAGATTTTTTTTATCTACGCAGCGGATTTTTATGCAGTTTTCAGTAATAGATAGAGTGATACATGGTTCGCGGCGTTTCGGCATGATGTTCTTATAGGCTAGCGTTTGACCACTATCTCACCTGTTGGTAAGTGATGATGCAGTCATATATAGTAAGCACGCTAGGCCTAGAATGGGAACTGGCTCTTAAAAATAGCTGCCGGAACACATTAGATGTTTGACGACAGATTAACTAACTTGATGGTGGTGGCTGGCCAGCGGACACTAGATAGTGTCCTACTACAATGCAATAGACACAGAAACAGACTGAAACAGTTGCTCTTTGTAGAAAGGAATTAATAACGTAAAATATGCTCGGAGTCAATTGAGATGTGATTTAAGCTGCTGTATCAATTTTTATTGTGATTTATTACGAAATGATTGGATATTGTCGTTTTGAATGTGTGCTTTATTAACTAATAGTAAGTGTATTCAGTCTAGACATTATATTTCATTTTAATTTATAGCAGCACAGCCTGCACAGCATATTAGATGAAAGTATTTATACGGGAAGTCAGACAATTCTAGCGTGTTTACCATACTCGACAACATCATCTACGTAAGCTATTTTTTTGTAGCATGTCAGGCGGAACATCAATATAATATGCTCCTACCCTGCCACCACTTTCTTTACTCATGTGCTACCACGCTGTAGATAATTTAAGATCGTTTAAAAAACTAAAAGAACCGACTTCAAACGTCGCGCTCGTCATTTTCAGTACTAAGTTTGAGGTGTTATCTTCATATCTCTGGAGATACTGAACATATCTCGATGAAATTTAAATGGGACCACCTGTGATGTATACCGTTTTAAATAAAAAAAGAATTTTCCAAACCGGTTCAGGCGTTTTCGAGTAATCGGTGAACATACATAAAAAAAATACATACAGTCAAACATAGATCCTCCTCCTCTTTGAAGTGGGTTAAAAACGCCTTTCCGTGAGGCGTAGCCGTAGCTGCGGCGATTTGCTGACGTTCCGTTACGGTAATGTGCCGTTTCCTGCACATATAGTGTACGATGCCACTAACAAAAGACCACATCAATAAAAGATAATAGTGTTTAAGTGTATGACACTCTACAATTCTGTTTTATTTATAAAAATAAGCTGCGCCCCGCGGCTTTGCCCGCGTTGAAATCTGGTTATACACCTTCTACTTGAATCACTCTATCTATTAATGAAAATCGCATTAAAAACTGTTGCGTAGTTTAGAATATATAAGCGTACAGACAGAAAAAGTGTCTTTGTTTTATCCAACTAATCCATATAAATCTGTCACTCTGTCTGTTTGTTACCTATCAGGCCTAAACGGACGATCCGATCTTACTGAAATTTAACCTAAAGTAGTACCTTATACGTACCTATAGCATGAAGATGAACATAGGCTACTAAATTCTTGGTGTTCGTGAACGAAGTCGCGGGTATCAGCTAGTATAAAGACTACTGAAAAGACTCAGTATCATAATTGAGTTATTATTTGTAGCTATTAGTAGTACATTTGAGTCACAAACTTTAAAAGTTCATGTGTTTAACTAGGTCATGGAAACTTCTATTTTTATTAACAGTTGTCAATAATCAATTAATTTTATTTAGGAAGATAGACGACACGCTATAAAAGTATAGATGTAATAAACAAGCCCATGTTTATTATATTAAACTAGCTGACTTTGGCTGAGTTTTGCCATATAAATAAAAGGCTATTAAAAAATAATGGTTGATCGTAGAAGGGTAAAAATTGAGGATTGTATGTATTTTTGTATGTTGTATCATAAAAAAATAGAAATTAAAAATTTGGTCTAAAAAATAAAAATTTAGGGTTGGACTACCCCTAACATTTAGGGGGATGAAAAATAGATGTTGGCCGATTCTCATAGATACCGGATAAGCACAAAAAATTTCATCAAAATCGGTCAAGCCGTTTCGGAGGAGTATGGCAACGAAAACTGTGACACGAGAATTTTATATATTAGAAAGATAGTCACAATTGCTTAAAAAAACGAGTTATTAAAACGATTTGTAAGTCTCGATACCATCGTTTGGAGCGCATGCGCAACATCGTTTATAAACGCTGCTGCGGTTGGGACGCTACTCTTTTTATCCGACTGCGCGACGCAAAGGAGAGGTAATGTGTCTATGTATGTCTGTATTTTTTTTGTTCCTTTGGTTTTTTTGTTCCTTTTTTTTGTTCCCCTAGAAAACAAACGCGTGGGCCGATTTTGATATGTAGTACGTCGTTAAATTCTCCATGTCAGCGCGAGTGTCAACAAAAACAAAATAATTTGAAAAAATCAATAGGGCGGGTTGGACGCCATAATTTGGGTTGTCCAAAACCTGTAATATAATGTCAATAATAATGTCAGCACGATCAAAGTATATGACCGTTTATGTCGCATAATTTTGCGATGTCACAAGTGAATCAAAACTTTTAGGGTATTATTCCCTATGACCTAGAATCATGGAATTTGGCAAGAAGTCCTTATATAGGAATATATCTGAAAACCGTAAAAATGTAGTTCAATAACAAAAACAGTATATTTACTATTAAAACATATTATTTGCGGTTATAAGTTAAGTTTGTCCTTTAACCAAGTTTGAGTTAGGAAGGAAGCCTCGTACCTTTGCACTGGGTACAGTTAGGGGTGGGTTATCTTTAAATATGTCATTGAAATAAGTTTCTATAACAATTTTACAAATTAAATATATAAGAATTATTAAAAAAATATAACCAAATTAAAATTATACATCTGTTTTTCTTATAAAAGATTATCTAAACATAACAAAACGCAACACAAAGGAGCCGAGACGGGAACACTCACGGTTCGACTGGTCCACCAATTTAAAGTCGCTCAGCGAGCTATGGAAACAGCTATGCTCGGTATTTTTCTGCGCGATCAAATCTAGAGAACGAAGTAATTCGCCAGAGAACTAAAGTGACCTAGTGTATTGTTTATATTGCTGTTGTGTACAGTGTTTCATATTGTCGAAATAAATGCCTTCTACAACTTCTACTACTACATAGCTCAAGGGATTAGCAAACTGAAGTGGCAGTGGGCTGGTCAAATCTGCCGTAGGACCGACAACCGTTGGGGTAGACTGGTTCTAGAGTGGAGACCGCGAATCGGTTAACGTAGCGTAGGACGCCCTGTGACCAGATGGAGCGACGAAATTCGCAATGCGGTGGGCAGTGACTGGAAACAAAGAGCCGAAGACCGGGTTCAGTGGCGTGTCTTGGGGGAGGCCTACGTCCAGCAGTGGACTGATACCGGCTGATAATGATGATGATGATAACACAACACAACGCAGTAAAATTTCTGATTTAATTTAAGTATAATATAGCTTATAGAAATGTATTATTAAAAATATGACAAAGTAGCATTAGGGTATAACGAAGCAGTTATTTTGTAGTAACGGCAGTAGCCCCCGGCGGCGCTTGCGCATCCGTGATTCATCATCACCAGTTACAGATATTGATGGGACGCGCGGTGCGCACCACGAGTGGGAGAAATGTGGGAGTCGCATTATCTACTCATTTGTCATACCACTCCAGTTATACTACTGGCAATACTTTCATAATTTTTGGGAGTTTTAAAAAATGGCGAACGACAGACAGTATCTCTTTAGGCTCAGTTCAGACCGCGACGCGATACGACGCGAGATATCTCTGGAGATACTTATCAAATCTCGATGAAATTCCAATGGGACCATCTCGGTAACGTACCCTACCGATTAAAAAAATAATCATTCAAATCAATTCAAAATTGACGGAGTAATCGCGTAACATACACACAAATTAAAAAAAACATGCAGACGAATTGAGGACCTCCTTCTTTTTGGAAGTCGGTTGAAAATAATTGTATTTCCTACACAAAAAGATACACACTTCTTTGAGTTAATTCGGCGGCTTCAGGCTGCGCCGCGCGGTGCAGCGAGACGTGCGACGCGGCCTAATTGTCTCAATGATATGTGTGTCATATTTTGTAGTAAATAAAGTTCAATTTTTTATCATGCGGCTTCCCGCTGCGCCGCGCTAAACCAGAATTATCGTCACGTCGCGTCGCAGTGTGAACTGACCCTTATACTTAGATGACATTAATTTCACGATGTTTTTAATTAAATTGAAAAGAAACACATAGGTACAAACAACATTTTGATAACTTCTCTTCTGGGGTTAGCTTACTGTAGTAATTTTTTAATTTAGTATTTTTCTTATTTTTGCTACCTCACCATATACCCCAAAAACAGTAAATTTTCTTCTCAGAAAAAATTATAAGTACTAACTGTAATAAAGGTATTTCATGGTTAAAATCATTACAAATTAATAATTCTTGTAATCTGTAATGAGACAAAATGATATGTTACTCGGTCTTCATCGGTCTTGACCGCTTCATTATTGAATTAGGGTACCGCAACATTCTGTAAAAACCACTCGAAACGTTAATTCGGTTAATTTTCCTTAATTTTGGTCACGAAGTCGTAATTTTTTATTTTCTTGAGATGTTTATTATTAAAGAGAATTAAAATTAACGATTTGTTTCCATAACCTTCTTCTGTACTACGCGTGAAGGTTATTGACATATTTTAAATAAGTAACACGTATACAATGGGTGAAGCCGCTGGCTCCTGAACCACAGTTATAATAGTTCTCAAGTTACTCTAAATTAATTCAATAAATTATTATTCCTTTATTCGTAACATTTCTCGGGTCGTACACGCCCGGTCTTTTGGAGGTCATTGATGCAGTCGAAGCCAACATCAAGAGGCCCTTTACAACTTAAATATTAATATTATTTACTAGGTATTATTAGTTAAATACATACATACATACAATCACGCCTTTTTCCCGTTGGGGTAGGCAGAGACTACTTCTTTCCACATGCTACGATCCTGATATACCTCCTTCGCTTCTTCCACTTTCATGAGCGCCTTCATACATGCTCGCCGGTTATAGGTACTTTTGACTTTAGTTAAATAAATTACTTTTGACTTTAAATAAATTAAAATTTGTTCGTGTTTACTTTGATGTTATTCTAACTGACATAGTATTTATATAGGTTTCTTTTTGTACATTATGTACGTTACCCGAAATAATTATTTAAATTGAAAATAATAATTGCATATTTTCAGGGTAAAGTAAATCTTTATTTCTTATCTTATTGTGTTTAAATTGCGTTAAATAGTACATTGATTTTATGAGTTATCTTTGGTTATTTTAGTATTGTTATTCTACTATAATAACTATATAGTTATTATTACAATTCCTTACAGCAGTTTTTGCTAAAATGTAATTGAAAAAATAACTCGAAGCAATGTGATATTTAATATGAAAAATATTGTTTGTACCTGGAATATCTAATACCAGGTCCAGACCAGGCGAATTTTGTTGTTCAGCTTTCTAGGTATGTACGATACGAGTTACAAAGATACTGATTCAAGTCTTTTCTAACGATTAAATCGCGCTTGATTAGCCAATCAAATAACTTAATTGTAAACCTTATTATGGATCTATAATCTCTTCCGAGACAAATAATTGTATAACGAGATGAGTACCTATTTATAACCGGTACCTACTCAGTATCGACACCAAAAGTTCTTAAAACCGAAAGAAAAGTACATCCCTGGGAAGTCGAACAACAATAATTATGATAGTTTAAAAACGAAAACAACCGTTTTTGTGTCAATTTCAGTAGCAAGCTTTAAGCAAGACGTTTATCATCATATCTCTGGAGATACTTATCAGATCTCGTTGAAATTACAAAGAGACCACCTCAGAAACGTACCGTACCGATTAAAAGAAGAATCATTTGAATCGGTTCACAATTGACGGAGTAATCGCGTAACATACATACAAAAAAACATTCAGGCGAATTGAGAACCTCCTTCTTTTTGGAAATGGTTTGCCTGGTTTGAACCCGGTACCTATTACTGAAATGTAAATGTGGTGTATCTCGTAAAGGGTGTGTTAACAAGGCGCGGTTTAAATGTATATTATGCATATATATATATTAATGTACATATTTCAATTAAGTTGCACAACTTTAATAGCTCATAAAATGTTAGTGGTGTGGTATTTATTACTATATTCTGATGTATTACTGTTTTATAGTCATTTAATAAATTCAATTTGATTTTACCAAGATCGTGTTAGATATTTTACAAGCTTTTATTTAGTTTCACCTGTCCCATGTTTGTCATCAAATATTGCAAAATTTGCAAATTAAATTTGATCCACTTCCCGGTTACCGATTGAGCTGAAATTTTGCACACATGTGCAAATCGCGTGACAATGCAATATTATGATGACATGGTGCTGATCTGATGATGGAGCTGGAAGGTGGCTAAATGAACTCCTAAACTACAATGTTATACCCGTCGTGTTTGGGCTCGTTGGATTTATCTTGACTTACTCTGGTCCTAGGTTATGTAAAAGCTGGTGTTTAAAAAGGTTTTTCAAATATTTATTTGTTCATAATACATACGGATTTGGATATATTTTCAGTGTTTAATGATGATTTTATTATTGAATACATGATTCCATGTGATTATTAAGTCTACCATTTGTTTCAGACATATTAAGTTTATGGTAGACATAGACTAACAACCCCCCCCCCCCCACCTAAATAATCTCGCACGCGCACCACGATTTTATTCGTTGCGAGAATCACTCAATCGCGTACAAAATATAAAAACGATTTTTTTCTCTTAGTATATGGGTGCTGTTTACAGATTGACGAATAATAAGATCGTTTAAAAAACCAAACAAAGAATCGACTTCAAAAGCCGCGCTATTAATTTTCAGTACCAAGTTCGAGGTGTTTATCGCCATATCTCTGGAGCTATTTATCAGATCTCGATGAAATTACTATGGTACCACCTTTGGGATATCTCCTTTCCAACAAAAAAAGAAATATCAAAATCGGTTCATAAACAAAACATAAATATATATATATATACGGTCGAATTGAGAAACCTCCTCCTTTTTTTGAAGTCGGTTAAAAATCAGTCAAAAACTAAAAGTACCCGAATAAATAATTAATTATTCTATACATATTACATTCCTAGAGGCACAGTTATACTTGTATAACTGTGCTAGAGGTGTGTCAAAAACCAACAACTCAATTAGTAGTAAGTATTTAATTAACACGTATTGCTTCATTGGAGTGCGTATCGTGGTATCGTGATATGTCAGTTGTAATTTCGCGTTGTTATTGGTTTTTCTGATAGTCTGACTCTGAATACTTAATGAAATCATGTTTGACTTTTCCAAGGCAATCGCGCCATTTTCAAACAACTTCCATAAATGAGGAGGTGCTCAATTTATCTATAGTACGTATGTTTATTTTTTTTTTCTTATGTGTTTGTTACACGATTTTTTAGCCAATTGTGAACCAATTCAAATGGTTCTTTTTCAATTGTACTACGACTACGGTACATCTCCAAGGAAGTCCCATTGCAAAAACGAAAAAAAACGACATCATATTCCGTAGTAGTCATTTTTAGTACTACTGTTTAGGTGTTTATATCCATATCTCTGGAGATACTTATCATATCTCGATGAAATTACAATGGGACCAAACGGAAAACATACTCTCTCAAACATCGACGTCATAGCGTCGATGCTCTCAAACAAAGTTTTTTTTTTGTATCGGTTTGTAAATGACGAAGTTCTGAGGTACATATACCTATAAGTATAATGATATACATTCAAAACTTCATGTAAAGTCGATCATGACCTCGCAAAGTGTCACTTAATGATAAGTTAAGTAAATGCTTAGCTTCTATAAAAACAGTTATTACACTCACAAGGTGTTAAGCGAATAACGACATAATAACTAGCTCATTAGAATGTAATTTACATAATCACAGTGTTGCAATACACGTAATACGTTTATGGTATACATACATACATATATTATTTATTATTGAATACTAGTTGAGTGCCCGTACTTCACCTGTAACTCTATTGAACTAATTTTAATGAATAGTATGACCTTATTTTGTTTTGAGCAATATGCTTTTAAAAACAAGTAGCTAGATACTAATATATGTATTTTTGGATGTATTTATGTTATTTTATTATGTCTTAATAAGGTTGTCTTATTATGTACACCTCAGCCCCTGATATGTTCGTATTCTCCACTCCATTCAACGGTTGTCTGGAAGAGATCGCTCTAAGCGATAAGACCGCTCATTGTACTTGCTTAAGACTTAACCGTACTTTAGTGATTATTGTTGTAATGGTGTACAATGAAGTGTTATCTATCTATTTTTGATGAGCATGTTCCATTACAAAACGCAATATAATGCCATTTGATATCTGTACTCAACAAAACAAGAAACCTTTTATACACACGGTGTTCTGCAAGGGGCCATACTTGGTCCATTACAATTCCTCGTATACACTTAATATGACAACTCAATGCACCGACCGATAGCTCTAAGAGCAGCGCTAAATGTCAGCTAATATTTTATGCAAATGTCTGGACATTAGCATGCGCATTTAGCAATTTATTTGCAGACGGCACCAAGGCTAACATTTGCAAAATATGTACCGTTCGTTGGAAGACATTGTTGTGATGGAAATCTTACGTAATTTTGATTTAAATTTGGCTACTGTTTTTATTTGGTTATGATATTAAAATATGATGAATGACATGTTTTTATTAATCCAGTGATTCATTAACTAATTTGTACCTTAATGATATAATTTGTCTAATTTTGTTCATATTTTAGTTTTTCGATTTATAGTACAATCGATAACTGAATGACTTAACGCAAATTTTAAAGACTTTACGACTCATGAAGCAAATCTTTGATGAAGACATGCTTCAATCAAGTGCCACCAAAAATGTTAATATCTGCTATGATATTGTACTCCGAAAAAGTTTAATTTAAGGGGTTGAAAACAGAGATAGATGCATAATTAATTGTCCATGCAAGTGAAATTGGAGGACGGTACTAGTTTATTAATTTAGTACTAGAGCTGTGAACAAAGTTCTATAAAAAAATGTATTATTAGTAATTTATATATTAATATAATATAAATAATAATATTAATTATTATGTTTCTTTGAAGTGTCTCACACTTTATATTTTTGTAAATTGTTAAACACAATCCAAAATTTCATCGTACCGACGGGACTCGAACCCGCGTTAAGTGTGAGACACTTCAAAGAAACATAATATTTGATTTACGCAGTGCAACATCTCTCGTCGGATTAGAAAAACTGTAATGATTTCTTCCGAATGATTAACTTACGTAATAAGTAGTCATAGATGGCGCCACCAATGCGTAATTGGGTTAACAAAATGCAATCCACTAATTTCGTCGTATCGATGTATCGAACCGTGGCTTAATTGGCAGAGCACCTGGACGTGTAATCCGGGGGGTGCGGGTTCGAGTCCCGTCGGTACGATGAAATTTTGGATTGTGTTTAACAATTTACAATAATATTAATATAATATAATAAAAATATATATTAATATTATATAATTAGAATAGTCAAATTTATTTTTTAAATTAATCTTTTTTGTATCAAACTTTCCTGATCATGAACAAGAAATATTAGAATATACAACTCCAATTATTGCATCATAGCGTAGCACCACAGATAATCAAGTCTTTGTCACCTCCTCCAATATGATGACAGGTACTTCACATATAGACAAAACAAAAGATAAACCAATCGACATAGTTTCTCATTCATGCATTGTTGCAATGATCGATCAATGACAAATCGATAAGGGCAGAGTCAGTAGGTCATCGATAATTTGTAGTTTAGATGATATCGATCAAAGGCCGCGGCATAGTATCGCGACCATTCTTGGAGTTTAGTATTCGATCTGCTCCTGTTTACATTGAGTTGATCTGAGATTGTTGATGGACTTATTAGGCAAGAGAAAGATCAGTAGCGGAAGTTGTATTGAAATAAGACCTTGCTCAATTTTCGTTTGAGATTGAGTGTAATTTGGCGACGTAAAGCTTGTCTTACTAATAGGTAATGTTATCTTTGAATCTATGAATTTATGGTAATGTATTTTAATTTGTAATGGAAATGACGTCATAAGTGTTCAGTGTACGCAAATTAAAATAAATAAATGAATTATGAATTATTATAAATTCGTCAATAATACAGAAAAGGGAAATCTGTTCTAATACATTGATACGTCATCTATGATTTATGCTAAAGCGTGACTACGGCTTCGAGCATTTACCAATGGAGATGTTAACGTTGTAATCCGCAAACATTTTTTTCTGCCGATACTTACGGGGCACGAGGTAAACACGCATTGCACACACACACAAATCACTTACTTTAAAGATCCCGCACACTAGCTTGAAACAAAAATACAGCGTAGTTACGCACGCTCATATGGCCAAAAATGGCTATATGGCCAGCAGAGGGTTACGCCTTGCGTTAACATCTCCTTTGGTAAATGCTCGAAGGACTACGGCCATAACTTTGAAAACCCACCGACTAAATAAGGTAGCACTAGTCTTCTTGGAGACCTCGGAGAAGGATCGGTTTTTTTTTTTAAAGATGTCCATTATTTTTGCTGTTATGTTGTTGTCAACCTGTTGTCAACCTGTTGTCAACACATTTTTTGAAATGTAACGAATTATTTACTATGTTTCGTAATACATTTTATTCCATAATATAATCTTAGCTATAGTCTACAAAAAGGTATTTGCAGCCGATCTAAGGTTTTTTGTTTTATACATCTTTATAGGTCTACTTAATTCTGCTGCTATTTTCCTTATTCTTCCACAAATGGCTATTAATTTTACTAGCAGTGCCTCGCGGTTTCACTCGTGTAGTTCCCGTTCCCGTGATAATACGATGAAAAAATATAGCTTATGTTACTTCCTGATAATGTAGCTTTCCATTAGTGAAATATTTTTTGAACTCGGTTTAGTAGTTTTTGAGTTAATGAAATCGTAACAAACAAACGTAACAAACAAACAAAAATCAAATCTTTCCTTTTTAATACATTAATGTAGAATGTAGATAAACAGAACTGAAATAACTTCACAGAATCTAACATTCACATCCCTTTGTTCCAGCACGCAAACGCAGTCCGGGATTCAGCCCGCTTGATCCTCGACTCTCCGCAACCAGAATCCGAAGATGCTCTCATCCTGGCCAAAGCTCTCCGCACAAGACCTCCAGTCAACATGCTGCCAGCTGCCAAAGCTGGCACATTCTTCGCCAGAGACAATTTGTCCAACTTCATCGACTGGTGCAGAAAAGCTCTAGGCATACTCGAGTGCCTCCTCTTTGAAACTGATGACCTATGCCTTAGAAAGAACGAAAAACACGTCGTTCTTTGTCTGCTGGAAGTAGCCAGGAAAGGAGCCGTTCTAGGAATGCCAGCTCCACTTCTTGTTCAAATGGAAAGGCAAATTGATAGGGAATTGGCTGGCGAGGAATTGAGACCTGATGATTCGGCGCTTGGGCTTGTCCCGTCTGGCCCTCAGCCGCAATTAGTAACAAATGACTTAAGGAGCTTGGACGAGAGAGTCAGGGATCTGGTGGAGAGGTGTTCCTGCCCAACACAGTTCCCTATGGTCAGGGTTTCTGAGGGGAAATACAGGATTGGGGATACTAGGATGCTGATCTTTGTGAGAGTGAGTACCATTTTTGCTTGTATTTATTTCTATAGATTTGATTCCATTATCGTTTGATGGAAAGTGATCATAAAGTCGTATTAAAATCAATGATCACTACAGGAAGAGACTGAATCTTACAACACAGAGTTTTCTCTAGTGTGAGATTTAGAGCTCATAAGCTTTGTTTTAGAATATAAGCCTTTTGAAACTCTGTTTTTAACGTGCTAAGTTGCAAATAAACAATTACAATTACAAATAAGATCGTTTAAAAAACTAAAAAAACCGACTTCAAATGCCGCGCTAATAATTCTCAGTACCACGTTAGAGGTATCCCCATATCTCTGGAGATAATTATCAGATCTCGATGAAATTACTATGGTACCACCCACCCTTGAGATATCTCCTTTCCAACAAAAAAATAATCATCAAAATCGGTTCATAAACGACGAAGTTATCCACGAACAAACATAAACAATATATATACGGTCGAATTGGGAAACTTCCTTTTTTTTGAAGTCGGTTAGAAAATTAAACTTTTATAGAATTTAAATTTACATTTGTACGGGTCTGTCTACCGAAAACATTTAATATCACAAGAAGAAAATGTTAGTTGGATGGTGATACTCATTGTCGAAAACTACCATCTACCATCAATTGGTTGGTTTCTATTGAGCTCCGTCCAGGTATAACAGAACAGTAGTTAATCTATAGAACACGAAATCCTTTACGACTTTACTGTTTACGATTTGCACAGGTTAAGGAATGCCACCACTGCGCTGGTGACATTTGATTCAGAAAGCAGTTTACAAAACAAGTTTAATTCATTATGCATCTGCCCAGCGGTGTCACACGGTGTTTTCATTCAACACAAAATGCATAAAATTGTAAATCAATAATATTATAATCAAAACACGATTTCAACACTAGATTCCTTATTTATGAATATTAAATAGAATTTCAGTATTCCAATGTTTTTCCACTGTAAGTTTGGAAACGCATCAAGCAGCACTCATGGTGTTGCAATTATCGCTTATGTTATATTATCGCTTACTATCTTGCAAGCCGTCTGCTCGTTATTCCACTAACTATTACATTAATAATTTAATATCGATAACAAAACGAAAAAGAAACCGACTTCAAATGCCGCGCTAGTCGTTTTCAGTACTAAGTTTGAGATGTTAATCTCCATATCTCTGAAGATCATCACTTTATCAGATCTCAAAAAATAACAATGGGATTAAAAACTATGTCACAAACAAAAAAGAACATTCCAAATCGATTAATAAATGACGGAGTACTGAGGTAATAAACATAAAAATAAAACTGGCAAAGTCGAGTTGGACTCGCCCACCGAGGCTTCCGTACCAACGTTGGTAGGTACCAACCTCTAAATTGTATGAGCGCTCATATAAATCAGAGGCCTATCTTAATTGGCTGATACTATGTATGTATGTATGTATGTACACCCAAAAAAGCAAAGGAAAAATTCCGAAAAATAAAAAAAAGTTGAAAATTATGGTTAATTTTGGTACTTACAAGTTTTTGCGAAAATCTAAATTTGCCCATATTTTTTTATTGTGTTGGCTCAGGACCTTGATTTTTATACACCTCATAGGGACTATAAACCTCAGTATCTGGTATAAATTTCAACTTGCTAGGTCCACCCGTTCCTGAGAAAATTGGTGGTGACTCACGGACAGACAGACAGACTGACAGACAGACAGACAGACAGACAGACGGACAAGACAGTGATCTTATAAGGGTTCTTTTTTTACCTTTTGAGGTACGGAATCCTAAAAAACAGGTGAATTGAAAACCTCCCTTTTTTGTGAAGTAGGTTAAAAAATCAAACACTTTATTTTAGTAAAAATGGCGATATTAAAGCATTATAAATATGATTGCATTTACTAACAAAACCTTTCAAAGTTGGACTTAAAAGCCGTTTAATGCAAACTTTATAACCTAGCCGTCCATAGAGCAAGTTGCTAACTGATCTTTAAGTTGAGATTAAGCAACGTTTCAACAACCAATATACCTTAACGTTAACTATTCATTAAATCTAAAAATAAACGATCGGACTCCAAATAAAGAGTCTTCTAGCGCCGTGAGAATGTTGTTAGGAGTTCCCATTTGTATTGTTGTATTTCTAAGTTTAGGATAGCCTCGCTTCCCTCAATAAGGCCAGATCTTCCAACCAGCCTAAAAAGAACCCCAATCACTCACTGCCCTTTAACAAATGGAGCTCTACCCTCATTGGGCATATAACCTAAACCATTTTACATTGAACTACGTTTGGAATGATTTTCTTTGATGCTGAAGGTCAAAAGGTCTGGTCGATATACGGCGATTCTAAGTTCCTAAAGCATCGATTCGATTTGACCAAAGAAGGAATAGCACGGTATGATTCATGGATCAGCTTCGATGGAAAAGGAGCGTTATTGCTATGACCTTAAGATGTAAATTGGTTTTCGTTTGTGTTTAGATTCTATTTCAAGTAAGCTATTTGTGTGTTGGGCTTGGACGGCGCCTGTTTTATTTATCATAAGTAATAGAAATTATTAATATTACGCCGTTGCCTTTAGGCAATAATATCGTTTAAAAACTAAAAAAGAACCGAGTTCAATGCCGCGCTATTCATTTTCAGTACCAATTTTGAGATGTTTATCTCAATATCTCTGGAGATACTTATCAGACCTCAATAAAATTACCATGGTACCACACTTGGAATATCTCCTTTCGAACAAAAAAATAATAATCAAAATCGGTTCATAAATGACGAAGTTATCCGCGAACAAACATAAAAAAAAAAAAAATATATATATACGGTCGAATTGAGAAACCTCCTCCTTTTTTTGAAGTCGGTTAATAAAAATACTTAGTTATGAGATTAATTGATAATAATATTCGAGAATCACCTAATGTAAATTTGTAAATTTTTCTTAGCGTTACGCGTATACAGTGCAAAGTAACTGTTCGTTTTGCGTATTAGAATTGCAATGAATTGAATGAATAGTATATTACGATACGTGTGAGTCACAAGTAACGTGTATTATTTTATAGCTGTCAGTGTGACATAAACCTACACTTTAAGCTTGCTACTTTTTTCCGTCAAATAGAAGATTATTGCACGGCGTGAAGTTGGCACCCGAGCGCAGCAAGGGTGCTAAACGTCGTGCAAAAATCGACTATTTAAGTTACGGAAAAGCGTGCGTAAAGTGCGGGTTTAGGTCACACTGTACCACAAAAGATGTTTATAAATTTGGTGTCATCTCAAATATCGAAACATAATATAACGATAGTTCAAAATCTATATTGTACAATCTGTTCATTTTGACCATTCCAATGAGTCCAAACCCAATGCTGTTAGTTGGCGAGGAGTTAAGTATTCTGAAGGTCAATGCTACCATGTTTTTTCAATATCATTTAAGTAACAGGATACTACTGAATTTCAAATCGATTAGACCTATTTAAGTTGATAACATAGCGTCATCAACTAGATTAAGGCCCATACTCTTCAAACGGCTTAACTCATATTTTTTGTCATCAAGAGATGTAAATTATACATGCAACCTCCATCGAGTATAGTCCTGGCCCAAAAATATAATGAACATGACGTTTAAGTCGTATAATATAGTACTCTCTACATGTAAATAGGTATATTTGTGAGTAAACAGTCGCAGTATAGGTGTTCGAGGTGAACAGGAAGCGGCCGCTTTGACTTTGCCATTTTAATGTGTGGACGTAAACCATGGGGCTGAGTCACTCGCTACGGTGATTTATGGCCCTTACAAGCATCATCATTAATTGTACTAGAGTTATGTAAATGAGGAATAAGTGATAACACGCAATATACCAAAAAAGCTCTGTAAAATATTAGGAATACAGATGTCTGATTCTCTAAAGTATTCCTGGATCATATGGTCCTGATGAAATTAGAAACTTAAATTGCAAAAGATTCATTGATTATGTCATACATACATATCATATATAGGTGAATATTATTGCAGAGCTGTTATAGTCTCGATCATCAACTGTGAGATAGATATTGCATTGCAGCATTAAATGTTATGCTGCAGTAATTCCCTATGTACTTTTAAAAAACATTAAGAAAGTTTGAAACATAAATTCATTCCCAAAAATGGCGAAACGAGTTTTTGCCAGGCATTATGACTTGAAAGTTGTAGTACCAACAGTCACCTATAGTTCTGTAAACCTTGATTTAACCTAACACAAATCCCCCCTTAATATCTGAAAAATAAAATTGCGTCCTCTGACAAATACAACCCCAAATGTAACTCTTCAATCGACTAAGTTAGTTGTGAAAAACTAATGAACAATCTTTTCTCCTCAGATCCTCCGCTCCCACGTGATGGTGCGAGTGGGTGGTGGTTGGGACACTCTAGCCCACTACTTGGACAAACACGACCCCTGCCGCTGCAGAGCTTCTCACCGCACCTCCCTCTCAGCCCGTCTGGCCCGACCCAAGCATGACCTGGCTGGAGCCACGGTCACCTATGAACGGCCGGAGGGACCAGCCCAAGCTGGCCCCACCTCGCTGCCCTATATCAAGACGGAGAAGACTCCGGAGCCTAGCCAGTATAGGTAGGGACCTTTCGGATATACTTAGCAAATGCCTTCAGCAATTCAAAGTTGTAATAGTATCAATGTAAGTAAAATATCAAGTTTTCAGGTAGCAGAACCAACATCCAATTCCGTTTAATAGGATAATTAGTTTTTTGGTAAAGTTCCAATAAATATCTCTGAAGGTTTCATCATCAATCAGGACTTAATAGAACTGGTTCATTATTGGTTTTTAGAAGGAGTAGTGCTATTAATATTAATATATACACACAATATCAGCTTTGACAACATCGTCAACTTTCTTTTAGTTGAAATCTTGAAGCATTACTTCTTGACTCTTACTACTTGACGCATCATCATCATCGGCTCGTATCAGTGCACTGCTGGACACATGACTCTGCTGATGATGTATTGCTCACAACTGAGCTCAGGCTTCAGCTTTTCTTGGTAGATAATGGTAATTCTCGACAAGCTTCCATGCGTTTATCGCCGAGGAATTTACTCTAATAAGAATCAAAAAGGTATAGCCAAGTTCATCAATAACATTCCACGTTATGATTTTCCAGGTCATACGAACCAGCTTCTCTCCAATACTCCGACAAGACCCACTACTCTTCGAACCACCGCCTCGACGCTCCCACCAGCCTCCCCTACCTCGGCGACATAGAACGAGCTGCCTCTCCCAACAGAAGACTGAAGGACGGTAGCAGGAACAACAGCCCAGGACGCAAATCTTCTTCACCAGATAGAAGAACAAAGATCGTGTCTTCCAATCATTTAGTGCCTACTCCTCTAGGATTGAGGAATAGGAGTCCAAGGCCCGTTTCGCCAGCTCCAGCTGCTGAATCTGCTTCGGATAATGGGTCGGAGGTATCTGATGAAGGGTACAGGAGCTTGGGAGTGGTGGTAGGATCCACGCAGGGATCGCCATCAACGAAGACTACAAATCGATATTCGCTGCACAGCCAGAACTCTATTGAAGACGCTGAATTTAGTGGTAAGTTGGATCTTCTTTTTATCTTTTTTGTTAACGTCTTCTATTTAGGCAAACACGTTATGTATGAAATAAAATCGCCACTCTGTATCATATCTGAAAACTAAAGACTTATCAGTCTTTGTTTTTTTTTTTTCATGGTATAAAGTAAAAGAACAGGCGTGACGCTCGCCTGATGGTACGCAATGATGTCTACCTATTACAGATACAGGAGCATGCAAAATTCTGAGAAGACAAAATTCTGCGCCTGTTACCTTGAGATATAAGATGTTAAGTCTCGTACATGCCCTGTGATTTCACTGAATAGTTCAGCTATTCGAACCAAAAAACATAACTATATCATGACCGAATAACTGACAAAGTGGTGGTACCAGCCCATGCAAACTAGCAGTCCTACCAATACAAGTCAACTGCTTGTCTGCCTCCAGCAAAAAGTTAATTTATTTAGTTAGTTAAATGGGATTATTTTATATATCATTAGGCTAGTGCACGACCACAATCTCATCTTTCTGCCACGATGTTTAGAAGCCGGGATGAAATATGTCAGCAACTCGTCTTATTACCGTCTTGCAATTAGACCTTAGACGGCATCTTCAGTTGCCACCAGTGGAGACTAAGTGCCTCTCTGTCTGTCATACGGATTAATATAACAAGAACATCTAAGATCTAAAATATTAACAAAATAATTTCAAAGACCAGAAAAACTAGCATCTCTTCAAAACCTCATTCCCCCGTTTACATTGAAAGAGACGTTCTCAAATGGAAAAATATTTTCGTAGCCATCTCGTAGCAATCTCGTAGCATTTCATACTTGTGTCGAGTCTGGAGCGTCATTAACAATTCTGTAAAGTACAGAAATAGGAATTCTCTTGCAGAATTGTGGGGTAGGTGTTAAAATCTGCGTATATATGACATTTTATCAACCGACTTCCCAAAAAGAAGGAGGTTCTCAATTCGTCTGTATGTTTTTTTTATTTATATTTTTTTTTGTGTGTATGTTACGAGATTTCTCCGTCAATTGTGAACCTATTTGAGTGATTCTTTTTTTAATCGGTAGGGTTTGTTTTCGAGGATTTGATGAAATTACAATGGGATCACCATTGTAATTTCATTGAGATCTGATTAGTATCCCTAGAGACATGACGATAAACGTCTCAAACTTGCTACTGAAATTGACTCGCGGGGCATGGAAGTCGGTTGTTTTAGTTTTTAAACAATCTTAATTATGGGGTAGTTTGGTAGTATTGTATTGTTGCGTTAAATTTAAAACTTAAAACCACCCCCGATTGATCTATATAATTTATATTGAGACCTTGAGATTCTAATGAGTGCCCAAACACGACATCTCAGCTGTAAGTTGGTGAGGAGTAGAGTACTCCTCACATATCAGGAGATGCCCTAGCATAAGGTCAATGCTACCATGTTTTTACAATATCATTGAAGTAAGAGGATACCGATCAGACCTATAAAAGTTGATCTTTAGCGTCAACTAGTAAAAAGCTCATAGTCTTCAAATGGCTGTACGGATTTTCATGAATCAAAATTAAGAACACTCTTGATTAAAACAATTATCAAACAAACAAAAATCAAAATCAAAATCGGCTCATCCGTTTGAGCGCTACGATGTACACGTACAGATACACGGCAAACTTATTACACCCCTTCTTTTTGCGTCGAGAGTTAAAAAGCTATTGATGCAAAATGGGTGTGTAGATTATACGGTATCTATACCTTCTATAACTCTAGGCCAGACGTCAGCAACCTTTTGAGTCGGAAGAGTCAAAAATTACAATTTACAAAATTGCAAAGTGTTTGAGAGCCACAATTTTTTATTGCCAACAATATATAGTACTGGCATTAATTAATTATTTTGACAAAAAAAAACTTATCTATTTATTAATATATAAGTAGTTTTTTTCACAGAAAATTAGATAATATATCGATCGATTCAAAAGGATTTTTAAATGTTTTTCTTATTTTATAAAATAAAACATTAATGATATTTGCGAATGGAACTAAAGAGCCGCAGCTTCACATCCAAAAAACCGCATGTAGCTCGCGAGCCGCAGGTTGCCAATCCCTGCTCTATGCCATGTTATGTACATATATATTATTTCAAGCAACGTAAACAAAACGATATCCTGTGAGCAACCGTGCAAGCATCCCAAATATGCACTAAGTTGCAGTATAAACAGACACACTTACCATATTAGACTTGGAATGTCAAAACATGTCTCAGTTTGTGTGTGAAGTCGCATGCTGGTGTATTGTACAAGTGCCTGTTTGTCGCAAGGGCACATTCACTTATTTAATAGTACAATAAGGAGGACATGTCTACAATATGCAATTACTTAATAACAATAATAATGGGTCTTCGAATCGCGAGTGAATAGGTATCTTCTGGGTAAGCACGCTCCAATATAGACCGCATCATCACTTAACATCAGCTGAGATAGTTATCAAGTGCTACCCAGTTCTATATTATAAAAAAAAACTTAATTGTCATGTACAAACAGTTTTGTACATGAAAATATGAACCATAACTACGTCGATAAATAATAATCTAATATATAAAATTCTCGTGTCACAGTTTTCGTTGCCATACTCCTCCGAAACGGCTTGACCGATTTTGATGAAATTTTTTGTGCTTATCCGGTATCTATGAGAATCGGCCAACATCTATTTTTCATCCCCCTAAATGTTAGGGGTAGTCCACCCCTAAATTTTTTATTTATTTGTTAGACAAAATTTTTAATTTCTATTTTTTTATGATACAACATACAAAAATACATACAATCCTCAATTTTCACCCTTCTACGATCAACCCTTATTTTTTAATAGCCATTTATTTATATGGCAAAACAACGTTTGCCGGGTCAGCTAGTAGTATATAATATTAGTTTAGTTTCTTACCAAAAGACAATTTTCTTACACAAATTATAGTACAATAATTTAACGTTATATAAATGCGTTGTATTTACTTATGTATTTAAAGTAAAGTAAAGTAAAGTAAAAAATGTTTTTATATAACCTGTGTTATAGGCATCTGCGCTCCTCCATTAAATGACAAAATATTAGTATCTTAAATGAATTAGTACAATGTTTATGACAAAAATTAACGAGTAAAATACAAAATAAGATAATTGTACAAAAAAAAAATTGACATAAGAATGAAAAAATAAATCATTATATACATTGTTATTATTATTTATAACCGATGTGCTTAAACTATCCGTAGCTAGAGTTTTTGCAAATAGAGAACAGTCGTAGAAATTGAAATCGCGTGTACTAATTTACTGATTTGTTGTTGGCACCACTACTCTGTCATTGCCAGTACGACTAAAAATGTTTGATGCTGAGTAGGTACCTACTTATCACTATCTAATGCTACTACCTAGTAGCATTAGATAAAAAATTCGAGGAAAAAAAAAACATACCTACCTAAGTATGTACCTTTTTTCCTTACCTTTGTTAGTTCATCGTAACGCAACGACGGTTATCTTTTTGCACAGACTATGCGATAAGCGCAAGTAACGATCGCAGTTGGTTTGTGATACAGAAGCAGGTCATTGACATTTCACTTACGTAGTAACTACTGTCATAATCTATGGCATAACATCAAATATGGGACAATGAGATCCTGGTGCCAAAACCTGGCAGCTGACGAGGTAGTATACCAGCTGGTTATATATGGTGCCTGGAAGGTTTACAATAGAAGCCAACAGTGAGAGGTCCAGTGAATTTACAGGACATGTGAATCTTTACTTTTATATTATACTTGTTTATGTATATAGGCTAGCGATTGACCACTATCTCGCCTGGTGGCAACCAGTGATGTGGTCGAAGATGGTGAACATGCTAGGCCTGCAATACTCTGACTCTCAAGGGCTGTGTACTGCCGGAACACCGAAAGGTTATGGCGGCAGATTTTCTTCTTTACGTTGGTTACTTTCTGGTAGCAAGGCTGGTGGAACATCGCTGTAACATACTCTTACCACCTGTAGAAGAAAACCCGTGCTAGTGTCAGTGATTCTTGGACAATTTAGACCACATTGCCGCTTAAAGTTAACATAGATACGGGTCAAGTGCTTGTATTTACGCATTAAAAAAAAACAAACGCCGCACTTAATAAATGACCCACATGTTGGTGACATTGTCCAAGTATGTTGATTGTTGACTCACTGTGACCATACTTGTTTACATTCCTCAAATAAGGCCGCGTCCACACGGCTCCACTCTGTGTGTAGGAGGCCAGACTGTGATATGATTTAATTATACATTGTTACACACAGTCTAAAATTTCATCGTACCGACGGGATTCGACCCAGCGCCTTAATTTACACATCCAGAGATATTTAAAGGCGCCACCGATTTATGGTGGATATACCATTTACCCGAACGAAACGATTTGCTTCTTCTTTCATCATACGAACTGCAAAGGAACGGAATACCCTGCCTGAGTCTGTGTTTCCGGTTAATTACAATATGGGGGTCTTCAAATCGCGAGTAAATAGGTATCATCTGGGTAAGCACGCTCCATCATCGACCGCGTCATCACTTAACATCAGATGAGATAGTGGTCAAGGGCTACCCAGTTCGGTGGAAAAAAAATGGATAAAGCGCCAGGGCATGTTTCCCAGTAGGGGCGAGTTCCAGTCCCATCGGTACGATGAAATTTTTGATTGTGTATAACAATGAAAAAAATAAATAAAGTGTGTAACACTTACACATAATACTTGATTTAATTATGGTGTCCATCTATACAAACATTATAAATGCGAAAGTCAGTTTTCTATTTGTTTGTTTGTTTGGGACCTCTTCACGGTTCAAACGGTTCGACCGATTTGGCTGGAATTTAGCGCAGGCATAGGCGATATAGTAGTTTAGCACATAGAGGAGATTCACTATCACCATCATCATCAGCCGGTGTCAGTCCACTGCTGGACATAGGCCTCTCCCAAGATGCACCTCTGAGCTTAGAAGGGGAGATTAGAAGGCTCATATTTCTTTTTGCAATTGGTTGGTCAAAAAAGGCAAATGTTAGGGGCGTAGTTACGGCAGACCTTGATTTTTTGTAGAAACAAATTTTGCTCTAGAACCATCTTTCGGAGAAAACGGGGGAATATACTTGTATGAAAAAGTGGACCCCGTTTTCTCTCTTAAATTTCACGGCTAGTTTCATATATGTCGCTTTTTCTGACTGGTGTGGTAATAATGCTAGGAATGTTTCTTTGACTTATGTGCTATGTATAGGTATGAGTTATTACTTATTTATCATATTCGTTATGAATTGGTAGGACTTCTGCTCGTCCGCCTAGAGTGATACTGTTACTTCTGCTCGTCCGCCTAGAGTGATACTGTTACTTCTGCTCGTCCGCCTAGAGTGATACTGTTATTTCTGCTCGTCCGCCTAGAGTGATACTGTTACTTCTGCTCGTCCGCCTAGAGTGATACTGTTACTTCTGCTCGTCCGCCTAGAGTGATACTGTTACTTCTGCTCGTCCGCCTAGAGTGATACTGTTACTTCTGCTCGTCCGCCTAGAGTGATACTGTTACTTCTGCTCGTCCGCCTAGAGTGATACTGTTACTTCTGCTCGTCCGCCTAGAGTGATACTGTTACTTCTGCTCGTCCGCCTAGAGTGATACTGTTACTTCTGCTCGTCCGCCTAGAGTGATACTGTTACTTCTGCTCGTCCGCCTAGAGTGATACTGTTACTTCTGCTCGTCCGCCTAGAGTGATACTGTTACTTCTGCTCGTCCGCCTAGAGTGATACTGTTACTTATTCATCCATATAATATTAATGTTTTTCTTATTATTCAATCAGAACCGACTCCAAATGCCGCGCTATTAATTTTCAGTACCAAGTATGTAAACATTTTTGTTTTCTTCGCATCGGTCGCATTGAGTAACCTCCTTTTTTAGAAGTCGGTTAATAATAAATATGGCTGCGAAACTAGACCTAAATGTCATACATCATATCCACCAATCAGCACCGGCGCCATGCGTGTCGCGGACATGCGATAAATGGACAAAAATTTAAGGCGATTTAATAAAAGTTTACGTTAAAACTGCATATAAGTAGACTACTAATTGTAGTGTCTGCGGTATATGCATATCTATAGACGTAGCCTATAATCAAATATAAAACCCGTCATAAAGTCGCGTCGTGTCGCGGAAAAGGAAGCATTTTATATAATAATCGCCTCTTATAAGGAGATAGCACGATCTATGATTTACAGAAATATTTCTAGTCATTACACCATACGTTTAAGGCAGTTGTTAATCGTTTGTTGCTATAAACTTAGCTCTGCTGTATATTTATTTAAATATATTGCTCAATTGATACAATGTTAATCTGTGGTTGTAATTAAACAACCGATCAAAATATATAATACAAAAAAAAAAAAAAAATAAATAAAATAAAAATAAATAAATAAATAAATAAAAGCTGGCGGAACTACTCACGCTTAAATGTCGTGGATTTCGTTTTTTTTTAAGACCAACAAGCACTTGTCTAGATTTTTTCCTACGATGCTTATCAGGAGTAGTATGATATTGGGCGTTCTAAAACACACCAGTTGATCAAACAATATAGCCAACTGCGTTCGCTGCGCCACGAGCTTCGCTCACCCGTTGGTCGAACGTCCAATATCATACTACTCTCAGGAACCAATTATTGTGTATAATTATATTAAACATTAAAAACTTGGAATTCTAGCTACAGTACCTAATAAATAAAGAGTCTAACTGCCTTTGTTTAAAAAAACATAATATAATTTAAAAACTACTCGTAAAGTAAAACGTATATATTGGCAATATGTAGGTACTAAAACATTAATGTTTTTATACATACCTTCGCAAAATTACCTTATTTATTGTTTATGAGTACTTAAAGCTACTGATGAATTAAACAACCGCCCACAAAATAAACTGTCGATTAACCTCCAAAAAGTTTTTTATGTCAAACTTTATGAGAAAACGACAACTTAATAAGCTCCGCATCTCCTTATTAGGTTTATGAGTAGAGGTTTTTTATCAGGCCTTAATTTTGTTCATTAGTAACCTAATATATATGATCGACTGATTACGGAAAATTAGTTAATAATGATTATAGCTACCATTTTTGAGAACTTATAATCGATAGTGGTTAAAACCACTATTGAGCCTAAATTGTGAATGATTGATGTTACCATAAAATTTATGACTATTTTATATTAGCCTAATGAATATAATTAGGACATTAGGTTATGACAAGGTAATCCAAAGAACGCTTTTGTATTTGAGAAACATATTTTGAAGAATCGGACCTCAATATATTAGGGCGTGGGTGTGACATTGCGCGCACTTAAATTGAATTATTGCAGACAGGGTTTTTAACCTTCATTATACTAATATTAATGTGGAGATTTAATGGAGTACTTTGGAATAAGCAAATAATTCTATAAAAAGACTAGCAGTGCCAAGCGGGTTCACCCAAGTAGTTCCCGTACCCATGAGAATACAGGGATGAAAGCCTATGTTACTCGTTGATAATTTAGCTTTCCGTTAGTGAAAGAATTTTTGAAATCGGTCTAGTAGTTTTTGAGTTAAATCGTAGCAAATAAACAAACAGGAAATCAAGTTTTTCCAGTTTATAATATAAAGTGTAGAGAAATATGCACATTAAATGAATACTAAATAATTATTTCATACTTTCCAGAGCGTCTCGACCAAGACGACGGCTGCCACATGGACAAAGTTGACAAAGACGTCCACGTGAGTCTCAACACTGGTCTGCGTAAGACGGACTTCTCAGACACCTTCTACGGAGGAAGGAAATCCAGCTCCATCGACGATAAGTCCAGCCGAGGCAGCTCCGAGAGAATAATCGTCACAGAAAGCAACGACTCTCCGAGCAAAAGTCTGAGGAGGGAAGTCGAATCTCCCAAGAGTGTAAGAAGCCGCCAGGCTAGCAAGATACCTCACTCTCCCGTCAGGAACCGCACCCCGAGTCGTGGGAACACGCCGAGCCCCAAGCACACCGCTAATCATGTTCAGACATCGCCGAAACTGACGCCGAAACTCCCACCCTCAGCCAGAAATACGTGGAGCGGCCGCACGGCTCCCACGCAGACCAAAACGAAAGCCAGGCCCACGATAGGAGCCGACACTTTCGCCAACCCTAACAAGTCGCCTAAAGCGAAACCCAAAGCCGCAACTCAGGCCTTCCAGAGGAATTCCCCTCTCCGAGCCAGCAGTGCTACCCTCAGGTCCCCACCGAATCAGAAATCTCTCAGCCCCTTATTAGAACAGATACTCAAATCTGCGGAAACTGCTAAAGATGATGCGTCTGTCCTGGAAAAGATGAAGGCGATTATCAGGACTTACTCGAAGGGAGACGACTCGTTATCCAGGTCCAGTTCCAAAGACTCCGACTATGCTGACTTCACTTCCGCCTGGGTGATGTCTGACGGGAAGCTGGAGCGGTCTACTAGCACCAGACAGCTGGCCAGTCCTAGGAAAGACCAGAGGAATGGTCCTTCGAGGATACCGGCGCCTGTTGCCATCGGCTGCCGACGGTCTACTTCTACGACGCAGTTCGAATGACAGGATGACAGTGATGAGTGAGGACTCATGTGTGGAAGTCAGAACTGAACTTATGTTGGTGATCGCTCGTAGAGCGTGTAGAGGTGCGGAGGTGTGACATCTTATCTATAAGATAGTTTATCGTAGATATTTCGTAGATGTCTTAGAATTTATAATGCGCGAGGAACTGCCTTGTATTTTTAGGGCATGGAAAGATTCGAAATATTTCGGGAGACAGTTGCGTCAAACTTTTATCGATGCACCGACTTTCCATGACATTTGAAAGTAGGTACTTCGTTCGAATTCAAATTGTAGAATTATTACAAAATATAGTCTAACTCTGTACTAATTATTCTATAGATTAGACGAATTGTGCTAACAATTTTAACATATGTTGTAAGCGTGCTGGGACTATGGCAATACGTGTTGCCATGTCGGAGTAGATTTTGCACTCGTTAATGAATAAAAATCATTTAAACAAAGTGTTGTTCAAGTTGAGATCTGAATAAAACGGCAGGCCGGGAAATATATTATTATTCATAACACTTTGTTTAAAAAGGTTTCATCTTGTAGCTGTCTACACGTAATGTTATTAAGAAATATAAATTTAAAAAAAAAAAACAAAAAAATGTGTAGATATGTTTGTTTTCGGCTAAATTATTATGGTGCTAAGAAAAACATAGTTTAAGTTAAATAGTGATTATTTTACAAGTTGTAGGCGACTTCACAAAAAAATATGTAATAATTTAGTATTTTGTGTAAAAGTTATTACGTATGTTTGTCAGATTACAAAACTACTTGTGTGCTATTTTTAAACTTTATTTAGTTTACATTATTATGTTAAATAAATATATTTTTTGTAGGGTTTGACTACAAATATTGCAATATTGCAATATTTGTATAAATCATTTGAATATATTTTGTAAGTAGTACATTAAGTATGTCTCAAATGACAAATTTATATATTTTTTAAATTATCTTAAGTTTAGCTAGTTATTCGTTTTCCCGGTTGATTAACAATAGAGTTTCTATTTAAAACTGACACAAATATTTGAGCATTGAATTTAACTATATTTTTATCATTCCATTTTCTCGAGCCGGGAGTTATTGACAGTCACTTTTTATTTATATTTATAACAGTAATCTCATATTTTATAGGTTGGGAGGTGAGTAGAGCTTTTGAGACATTTGTGGTTAAAAGATAGACACAATAGTAATTAGAAAAAAATAACGAGTACATCCATTTGTACCTCAAGTAGCAATTTATAAATTATGTACATATTTTTCCAAGTACATTTTAGAAGTCATTATAAATTGTCATTTAAACCGTCCTGGATGAATTTGATGAATAAATAATAACCACAAACATTTTCAAAAAATTGTATTTTCACTGACTTGCAAAAATAATATAAATAACACAATAAAATAATAAAAGTACTTAGACATGTAAAATAGTATTTTTCATACGCATATTACATAACATGTTATATTATTTCTACTTTAATCATTATTAATGTATAATTTAATTTCGATTAAATTAATGATGAAAGTGGACGACTTAAACAGTCTTATAAATAAACATTTATTGTGAATCTTTAAAATTAAGTAAATTTGAAAAGGTAGCCCTTTAAAAGTATAGTAGTGTTAAATTAAAAATCCTTACAAATAAAATCGTATTGAATATAAATACTTTTTTTATTTCCATTAGTTTTTCGATATTTTGATTTGATTTCCTTTTCCTATAATCTTCTACGTTTTTATTACCTTCTAAATCTACATGTTATTTAAATTTAATACTGCTTCTCTATATATATTTATAAAGCTCTACGAGTATGTCTGTCAAAACACAAAAGTGTATGTCGATGGCAAAAAAAAATTAAATTATATATGTACACTTTAAATAAAATATCAACTAATAAGCATCTTTATGTAAACTGAAAGTGCTCACATGCAGATAATTATTTTGCTACGAAATCAGTGTTACAATATAAAATAGTAAATTTGAAAACAGCTTCTTTGATTGTCATCGCTTACCACCAGGCGAGATAGCACGGTGAATCGCTACCCTATAAGATATAAAAAAATCGATATTAACATCGTCGGTCGATCCCAGATAAAGAATTTCAAGAATGTCTAGTAATATATAAATAATAATATATACTCTTTTTCTTTATAAAGTTTATAAATATTTCGCAATTGATTCAATGTAATATTTGTATATAATATTGTAGCACTGGTTCAACTTAGAGGCTAAGTCTTAGTTTAGTTTTATATCTTCTACTTAATGTTACCGGTGACTATGCCATAGACGTTGTTATAACTCACTGAATAAATCATATGATAAACTTATTTATTGATGTTTTTATACTCCTCATACGTAGACGGTATATTAAATAGACAAGACAATAGCGTATGCGAATGAAATAGCTATAGAGATATAACCCGACTAAAATGATGAACACGTGATACACATGCCAGCTATTAGATAAAATTAAAACAACTTAATTTGGTCGGGTCATACATGACAGTGGGTGAAAGCCAAATGGCGCACTAACAGACCTGCTGCATATAAACTCGATCGCGTACTCCGGCCCTCATGAGAACGACCTTGAACGGAGTTTGTCCCTTTCTTTTGTATGGACAACTTATATATATACCATACGTACACCATACCATGTAGTATAGAACATATATAGGACTATCAGGTTGTTAGACAAGGACACACTCCCACCCTGGTGTCTCTCAATTGGGCCGTTTTGCTCTACAAAGCAATTACAACCTTATTGTTAAAACATACGGATTAAATTGAATTTGTCAAAACATCTGCAGTGCACCATCCTTTTTATTACGTCTATGGGCGCACTAGAACTGGGAGCCAGAGCTGGCTCCAAACAATAAAATATAATTGCATATGCAGAGAAGGATAAAAAAAAATTATCCATCTCGCTCTCTCATACAAGTGATTGTATAGTTTTATCCTTTTCTTTTCATATTATTATTGTTATATTAATGCCAGCTTCATTTTAATATACTCTGTCTATGTCATCATATTACCTCTTGATATGCGGTCGTTATGCTGAATTCTTAAGCATAGAAAATTAAATGATAGAGACAGCGAAAGAGATGCAGCTATATAAATAATATAGATATCTCTCATTTCGTTAATTACCATCACGATCAAGGGCCAATTCAGTGCATCGCGAATTACTAAATTTCGCTGCGATCAAGTGTAGTTTGAGTAGCGTAACTGGACTTGTATGCTACTCATTTTTCTGTAAACTGGATTTCTTTTGTATAAAAAAATGTTGGTTTACTAAATTTAAGTGTACAACCTGAGTGTCGAGAGCATCGGGCGTCGAGCGGGACGGGGCGTGCAGCGTTCGTTTCAGACACATGCTAGCGTGCAATGATGTCCGAGTGGCGGCCGAGCGAAGCGCGCGAACAGTGCTACGCGTTAGCATGTGTTTGAAACGAACGCTGCACGCCTCGCGTGCCCGACGCCGATGCTCTCGACACTAAGGCCGTACACCTTCGCGGATGTTCGTGACGGCCGGTAAAATATGTCTATATAATAGAATAAAAAATGTTGTCCTGACATACTCACTGACTGACTGACTGACTTACGCACTGTCCTATTGCCATCGCTCGCGCGATGACGCGATGCGTTTAAATCGTGAAATTCACCATCATTTTATCGCATGATCGTCATAATGACTATGAATGTATTTACCACTCTCAGTCACGTCCGCAAGGAACTCAAAGACAAATTCGTCCACGAGGGACGCAAGCACTAATCCATCCGCGTCGCACTGTATCGCGCCTAGGTCAGCAGTATCTTGAATGTTTAGTGGTAGGACTTAGGCTATTCCGCCTGGGGCGGTACCACCAATTTTCCAATCAATTCAGCCGTGAAATAGGAATGTTTTTCGGTCTAAATAGCAAAGTGTCCTGTGAAATTACAGGGCATGTGAGACATAACATCTTTATCTGATTTTTCTTAAGCTAAAACTGGTTAGGTACTCCTTTACGCAATCCTTAAAATTCTACCATGGATATAAAATATGATATGGATGGTGCACAGCAGACGTTTTGACATATACAATTTAATCCGTGTGCTCTGAACAATTTGCTATGTAAACGGCCCCAACGAAAGGAACCTAGTTGAGAGTGTGTCCTTGTCTAACATACTATATATAATAAACTATATGTATAGTATTGTATATATATGTGGTCCATACAAAAGAAAGGGACAAACTCCGTTCAAGGTCGGTCTCCTTCGCGCCGGTACTGCACCGTCCACATAATAAAACGTATTTGAATTCTACATACATAAAAAAATGCAATTATTTCATTATTCAGGCAAAATATAATATTGTCATTTTGTCCCCATTTTGATGCATAGTATTTAATAATAGTGAGGGCTAAATGAGACCCTCTGACCCCCGGCTTGCCTTGACCGGCCGGCCGGTGGTGGGAATCGCAAGAGCTAAGACCAAAGCTCCAGGGTGGAAGTGTTAAAGGCATAAAGCCGCTAGTAGCGTTTAGTGAAAGTGCAGCACACCTCTCAACACCCTTAGCTATCCACGCCAATGTTGCCCCTCGGCGCCGACATAACGGTCCGCCTTTATGGGGGGTCCATTCAGTGTATAGCTAGTCACCACTCGCCTTAATATTTTGAAATGAGGCATAATTGGCGGGTGCCGTACCTCATCCCATAGACCAGAAAACAGTCATCAAGCAGCACACATTCATAGCCATAATAAATTATAGTACCATCTTTTTATATTTTTTCATGTCTCCATCCACAAATCATATTTTTATTTAATTTAATATTGTAAAGGGCCTCTTGACGTTGGCTTCGGCTCCGTCAATGCCTTCCAAAGGACCGGGCGATTTGCAGCCCGTGATGTGAATTGAATAAAGAGTATAATAATTTTAAAATGAGGCATAATTGGCAGGTGCCGTACCTCATCCCATAGACATCTGTAGGGCTATTCTGTAAGCTATCTCGACAGCGGAATCCGCGGTGAGATTTGAATTTTTAACCGACTTCACAAAAAAGGAGGAGGTTCTCAATTCGTCTGTATGTTTTTTTTTGTGTATGTTACGCGATTTCTCCATCAATTGTGAACGGATTCAAATGATTCTTTTTTTAATAGGTAAGATACGTTTCCGAGGTGGTCCCATTTTAATTTTATCGTGATCTGATTAGTATCACCAGAGATATGGAGATAAATACCTCAAACATAGGAGAATGTACTAGTTTTACTAGAAGAGTCCCAAGAAGATTACAGACAATGGAGGTTGCTATTGCATATAAGATATTCTTACGGTAACTGTGAGCGAGATAGAAATAATAGAATGGGAACTGGCTCTCAAGGATAGCTGCCGGAACACATTAGATGTTTGGCGACAGATTTTCTGACTTGAGGGTGGTAGCTGGCCAGGCGGACACTAGATATGTTCTACCACCATGCGGGGGTTATTGGTTTCTTAACGATGTTTTCCTTCACCGGAGGGCCGCTGTGAGAAGCGCACATATATTTTTCGATAGAAAAATTCATTGGTGCACGGCGGTTTGAACTCGGTACCACAGCATCAAAGCCGACAACGCCACCGGGCCCTCAATAAATAATTATATAGTAAGAATTATAATAAATAATTATATATAAATATAAATAATTTGTCTTCACAGGAATGTTCTACCGGGCAAAGTCTTGTTAGGGTGCAAACTTTTTTAAACATACCTAATATTTTTTGACATGACATGACATTTGGCGAAGATGGCGGCCATTTCAGTCCCGCGACACTGCATACATAAATAAATAACTCAGAATTATGAACGTACTTTGTACCAATCAACACAGCAAAAAAAAATTATAAGCATAAAACCACATATTATATAATAGTTACTATAAAAATAATACTTTCCGTTGTTAGGTTGGCTACACAGTGCTTTCATAATTCGGGTATCCACAATATAGGGAAGTGCCTCTTATGACGTAGTAGAGTGATTTAGTTGTCTGTTGGCCATATGGCGGCAATTAATGTTAATAATCGCAAATAATACTTTTTAATATTCATTTTGGAATACAACTAGTCCGTGTTATAAAAGTATTTGGAATTATTGTAATAAAATAGACAATTAATTATCGTGTGTGTCAGATGCTTTAATTGTACAGGACCATTTTGGACATTTCGTCCGTCCGTCCGTCCGTGTGTCTATATGTGCGCACTTTACAGATCTATAGATCTCTTCATTACCACAAAAAGGCACTCAAAAGCGAAAAATAATTTACTTAAAATTATTATAAGCGTTACCCAATTCTCTATTTGAAGTCGGTGCCAGCCTAGTCTATTGGATATTAGATAGATACTATGTATGTAGTAGTAGTAAGTAGGTACATGTAGGTTAGTAAGTAGGTAGATACATGTAGGTATTATCTATCTACTACCTATTAGACTTGGCTGGCACCGACTTTGACGGTGATGAAGAAAAGATGAATTGACCTGACGGTTATGAAGTCGGTTTTATTTTTTTTGAAAAATAACTTATGTATTACAAAATTCAACCGTATTGCGATCGCGATTGATACGATTGAATTTCGTAGTACGAATTTAGAATCTCACCGCGAATTATGCTGTCGAGATAGCTTACAGAATAGCCTAGCTGAAGAGACTCGCTAGACGGCTGAAACAAAGGTCAGATATGGAAGGCAGTACTTCTTGACAGCCCTAAAGCCAGCCACCGGTAGCTTGGGCTCTGCCCCGCTGCCGGCGGCACCCTAGGTTAATACATGAACAGCGATGAATTTCGACCGATAATCGTCGATAAGAAAAGAGATGCAGATAACAACTGTCTAGCTGCATCACCTTCTACTAGACGTTTGCGATGACAGGACGCATCGCTATCAATGTAGAGACTTCCACCCTAGGGCACAGAATAATGAATAGAACAAGTACCCAGGGGTGGAAGTCTCTACATTGATATCGACGCGTCCTGCCATCGCAAACGTCTAATGGAGGGGGCTGGGGGATGCAGCTAGACATTTGTATATTTGCATCTCTTTTCGTAACGACGATCGTCGGCCGAAATTTATCGCTATTCATATAGAGATTACCGCCCCAGGGGTGGAAGTCTCTACAGTCTACATTGATAACGATGCGTCTTGTCATCGCAAACGTCTGCACCCCTGGCACATGAGTAAAGAAAAGTACTCTTGTGGCTTGTATCTTGGGCACCCGACGTTTACTTTTCGAATTGCCTTCTCCCTCTAAGATTTCGAAATATCTATTTAAATATTCTGTGTACGTGGACCATAAAGCACAGAAAAAAAGTATCTCCACATCGAATAGTAACATAATATCTACATAGTCTAGTCTATGCCATTTTGCTTACAGACTAACTCTAATGTAGACTGCTAAATTGCTGTTATTTTCACCAACTTTCTTATGAACATCAAATTGAAATGTAAAGGATAAATAAACAATTATTAATCATGACTGTTGCAAAGCTCGATGATATATTAACATTGTACTGGCAATGTGGATTTCTGTTGATAATATTTTTCCTAAGTTGTGTGGTAATTCGGGCGATGTTTAAAAGAGCACCGTCGAGGGGATAGACGTTAGTATTTTTTTGTTATTATGTATTATATTAATCAGTAATATAGTTTAAAAACTAAAACAACCGAATTCCATGCCGCACGAGCCAGTTTTTTATAATATAAGGTAACAGGACAAGCACGAAACTCGCCTGATGGTAAGCGATGACATTTGCCTATTACAGATACACAGGTATGCAAAATTCTGGGCTGCAAGAATTTTGCATGTCTCTGCACTGCACCTGTTACCTCGAGACATAAAGATGTTAACTCTCACATGCCCTGTAATTTCACTGGACACCTTGTCTTCACCACACTTCAGTAGCAATTTAATGACGTTTATCGTCATATCTCTGAAGATACTGATCAAATCTTGATAAAATTTAAATGGTACCTTGGAGATGATCCTACCTGTAAAAACCCGGCCGAGTCAATCACTCGCCCACTGAGGCTTCTGTACCAACTTCTCAAACTGATTTAAAGGACAAACTTAACTTTGCAGTTAGATTGATGATTTTGATGATTTTAAGGTACGGAACCCTAAAAAATGAATCATACAAATCGGTTCACAATTGGCTGAGTAATCGGGTAATATACATGGAAAAAATAAAACAAAATAAACTGGCTAAGTGCAAGTCAGACTCGTAAGTTTCCGTAACACAGTATAGAGTAGATATGTTATAACTATAACTTTTCGCCACCAAAAATTAACTTCGTTTTTCATAGTGTTTTAATGAAAAACAAAGTTATATTTACGGTAGCTTTATCTCACAAACCGCTGACTATTTTTCGTTCAAACTAATTTTCATTTAAAGGGAAGTGTTTATTAACATCTACAACATATATTTATTTCAGATTTTCACTCCCTTACTTTAAAAGTTAGAGGGGGGGGGGGACACACATTTTACCACTTTAGAAGTGTCTATCTTTCAAATGATTGACTTTGAGAATAATGATTTTAAGCACCCCACTTTCATGTTTAATGACCCTATCTATATCCTATTTATAAACACCCCGCACGTACAGGATTGAGGAAAAATTTTATTTTTTAGTTTTCCATGTATGAAGAATTCCATTATCTCTTCTTATTTTTGTATAAAAATCGTCAAACGGTTCACAGAGTACACCTTCCTACCAAGTTTCAACTGTGTAGTCTTAATAGTTTCGGAGTAAAGTGGCTGTGACATACGGACGGACAGATAAACGAACAGCCAGACAGACTTGACGAATATATAAGGGTTCCGTTTTTAGGGTTCCGAACCCAAAGGGTAACAACGGAACCCTATTACTGAGACTCCGCTGTCCGTCTGTCTGTCTGTCTGTCTGTCCGTCTGTCAACAGGCTGTATTTCATAAACCGTGATAGTTAGACGGTTGAAATTTTCACAGATAATGTATTTCTGTTGCCGCTATAACAACAAATACTAAAAACAGAACAAAGTTAAAAATTAAAGGGGGTCCCCATACAAAAGTGTTTTTACTATAGCGCCATCTATGAAAGATTATAATAACCTTATTTATAAATAATATTAATTACCTACCTTTGTGTTAACGTTCACTTAGTTGGTATTAGTAGTTCGTTAGATATTCGTTAGATGGCGTTGTAGTTAATAAGCATGTTTGGTATTGACACGGTAATTTAATATAATATTATACTTATATATTATTATACTGCGGTTCGGAACCTTCCGTGTGCGAGACAAAAGTCTGACTCGCACTTGGCCAGTTTTTTTTGCTATTCGGCTACGGAATCCTAAAAAGTAGCCGTGTTCATACTTATGCTCTAAACTATGATAACTACTTCGATGAATTTTAGTAAGATCAGATCGTCTGTTTAACCGTGGTTAGGTAACAAATAGACACAGTGATAGAGTTACAAACGTTTTTATAATATTTGTCTGGATAAACAGACCGCTACAAACATCTATGGGCATGGCAGTGCCCCCGCTTAGTCGAGCAAAACAAAGAGACTCGGCCGTATCATCATATTCTCGAAGCCATTCAGGCCATTTTTTAAAATATCTTATAGGCTAGATTTTGACCACTATCTCACCTGTTGGTAAGTGATGATGCGGTCGAAAATGTTAAGCACGCTAGGCCTAGAATTTGCAACATCTTTTAATATTGTGCTGGCTAAAGCTAGAACCCTGAATTTTCAGAAACATATAGGGCTTAATATGACGCAGATATATTCTTAATAACATTCAATTTAAACGTTTAGTTAAAGAACTATTGCTCGTCAAAGTTCCTTAGATTTTTCACTGACACACTGACTGACTGACTGATGATCAACATAATTTTAAGGTACTTTTAGTAAACCGAAAAGCTCCAAATTTTGAACCTAATTAGTTTTTAGCCTATCTATTTGTAAAAAAATCTAAAAATATTCCAATTTCAGTCATGTTTCAGAGATATACAAACTGCATAAGTAAGTTTGTAATCCTATACAAATATATGCAATTACAAAGTTAACTTTGTGGTAGTCGATTGTGCAGCTCACTAGCTTCGATCGCCCGCCGCACGAACCTGCCCATGGTGTCCGAGCTGTCGTCCGTGTAGTAAGTGCAGCTAGCTGGCTTTGTGTCGCGACACGGCCACTACTGTATGGGGGACGCTGCTTCGAAGATGTTGATCTTTTCCTCGTCTGGACTATGATCACAGATTCCTAAGTCAGTCCCTGAGCTTCGTGTACGGTTAAGGTGTAGGACCCCGTTCCGTAACCTTTGCCGATTAAGGATGCTTTTTCCTCCTGTGTCAATGCTAGGAATAGGGTGTGCAGAAGGTCTGGTGGTATGTTTATGGAGGCGTATGCCACATCCATGGGGTTTCGGTGCAAACATCTCCTGGCTGATGGACGCTGGTATATCGGGTCTACTGTATCTTATGTCGAAGTGGTTCTCTTTGTCGATATAAGACATCTGGTTGACATCTCTTACAATGACGACTTCGGCAATTCGGATGTGACTCCATCGCCTAAGCGTTGCGCTACCTTGCCTCTCAGGTCTTTGGCTGCCTCAGTTGTCGTGGTGGTTATGATGTCGTTGTCAGCATCTAATTTGTCAACAATCCATGATGTTTTGCCTCATTCAGGTACCCCATTGAACCAGGTGATGTTTGACATCGTCCAGAGTTCCCTTGCCGCTGCAGGATCGTGAGCTCCTGAAATGGTTTTCGCCATCTTGAGGATTTTCTCCTGCAGCATTATATAGTGCACCGGGCTGTTACGACAAGGGGATCGTTAGGGGATGTCAGGGAAGTTGGTTTACCCGTCCGCTGTGTCTCCCTTTCGTTCAGGGGCACGAATCCGCCGGTGAAGCTGAACGCGGCAATATACTGTATATATACTGTCCCGACATGTTTCCCTTAATGACTTGGGATTATACGTTGTCGTATATGGCTGTCTCCGCCTCCACGAGTTTCACATTCAGCAAACCCTCGTTTGCCCAGCAATAGGCTTGCAGGATATTTTGGAGTCCTATTCATTTGCATTAAGTTTTATGATCTAAAGTTTTTCCGCATACATCATTCGTCATAATACGTTTTAGTCCTATTATTGGACGCGCATATTTTGTCCTAGTCATAATAATTATTAGCTATATTTTTGCTTGTCATATTATTGATGAGAATAATGGTTATTAGGGTTCCGAACCCAAAGGGTACCAACGGAACCCTATTACTGAGACTCCGCTGTCCGTCTGTGTGTCTGTCTGTCTGTCTGTCTGTCTGTCTGTCTGTCCGTCTATCACCAGGCTGTATCTCATGAACCGTGATAGTTAGGCGGTTGAAATTTTCACAGATGATGTATTTCTGTTGCCGCTATAACAACAAATACTAAAAACAGAACAAAGTTAAAAATTAAAGGGGGTCCCCATACAATAAACGTGTTTTTACGATAGCGCCACCTATGAACGATGGTAACCAACAAAAAGGTCACTGACCTTTGTGTTAACGTTCACATGGTGGGTGTTAGAAGTTCGTTCGACATTCGTTAGATGGCGTTGTAGTAAATAAGCATGTTTAGTATTGACACGGTATTGACACGGTATTTATATATATATATCGATGTTAAAACTATGTAGATACTTAATTTTTCCGTCAATTATCTTCAATCGGAACCCTACGTGTACGAGTCCGACTCGCACTTGGCCAGTTTGTATTTAGCAAATAGTTGTACTTGCTTATCATATAAGTAGTGAGCATAATGGTTATTAGTCATAATGCATGTTGTCATAATATTATTTTTGAGTTCAGAAACAAATTTATTCAAAGAATTATCATGAACAACAAAAAATGTTACAAGAATAAGTAGTGTAAGTACAACTCCACCAAGCTAAGCTTGCACCTCGCTGGAATGCGGCGCCCCATTTTTTTGTGTATATTTTAATGTACCTATGTATAATATAATGTTAAAAACAATAAGTGCAAAGTAAAATATAACAATAAGTAAAATCA
The DNA here is from genome assembly GCA_954871355.1 of Cabera pusaria. Classification (NCBI taxonomy): domain Eukaryota; kingdom Metazoa; phylum Arthropoda; class Insecta; order Lepidoptera; family Geometridae; genus Cabera; species Cabera pusaria. Next base: position 1,396,651 of record OX940906.1, on the reverse strand, counting down.
ACATTATTTTTTTTATTTTTGTATAAAAATCGTAAAGCGGATCACAGAATACATTTACCTACCAAGTTTCAACTGTATAGTCTTAATAGTTTCAGAATAAAGTGGCTGTGACATACGGCCGGACAGATCGACAGACAGACATGACGATTCTATAAGGGTTCCCTTTTTAGGGCTCCCTTTTTAGGTTTCCGTAGCTGAATGGTAACGGAACCCTTATAGATTCGTCATGTCTGTCTGTCTGTCTGTCCGTCCGTATGTCACAGCCTTTTTTTCCATTCAGCTACGGAACTAACAATAGATGAGTTCCCCTCAAAAACATTAAGAACATGTAAAAGGTAAAAAGTCTCGCAACGCAGTTCTCATACTTATTTTGTAGTAAGTTTGAAGATGAAATGTTTTTACCAAGTCGGTTTAATTAACAGCTAGGCTGTTCTGTAAGCTAGTTTACGCGTCTCGCAAGCGGAGAGATTTGAATTTCGTATACGAAATTCAACCGTATTACTATCATATTACGATTCGAATTTCGTAGTACGACTCACCGCGGATTCCGCTTGCGAGATGCGTAAACTAGCTTACAGAATAGCCTAGCAGATGGACTTGGCAATTGCAAACAACATTATACCCGGAGTTTTGGCGGGAACGTGGAAAAGTGTGTGTGATATCATTGTATTTTTTCCTAAAACCTGTGTTCTTCCGCGTGTTAATGTGTAATAAATGTGGATTATTAACCATTAAGTGCCGGTGATTGTGTACGAGTGTAGGGAAACTGCACAATGTTGTAAAACATGCTGTTTGCGTTCTCACCAAAATTCCACTGAAAATCTTCAGTAAACACCACATGTTTACTGAAGGTATGACTTTTACTTTTTTTTTACTTGACTTTTACTTCAAAACTGACCTGAAATGTGACTTTGGCTAAATACACTAATCGTGTGGAGCCATAATAAAACAAAAAAAAAAACATTTTACCCGTACTCGTGTGTGTATTGCTCAAAATGCATGTGATTAGGGCTAGGTGTAACAAAAGGGCGTAGTAATATATAAACTATCAAACCTAACCTGACGTCTATCTATCTGCAAAGTCTCCTTCTCCAAAGTAGCTGGGATCGCAAGTTATCACATGTTAAACTTTTACGTAAACATAAAACGCGGCTTTGTACAGAGAGTTAGTCGAGAGTCTGGGGTGTGCTTTTACGTTAACTTGGCTAGTTTCAACCCTAAATCAGCGGATCAGCGTCATTGACCTAATGAAAACATAGAATAATCAATCTATCAAAATCAGTTATTGCGATTAATTTTTTAAGTCATATAGTTACACATTAAAAAATCAATAAATAAATTATTATCATTAAATTAAATTACAAATTAAATTACAAATTATCAAACAGGAATATAAATAAACTAAATAAATTATTATTAAAAAATTTTACAATATAAATCATTAGCCAGTACATGTATCCTGTGACAATGATTCATGTACTGACAGTCAAATCTGCTGGAGAATACTTGTAAGATGCTGCTAGGGCTGGCCCGGACCCTGCGCGCCAGGGACGTGCATCGCTTGCGCATGGTAGCGTAGAAGCAATCGACGCGCCAATCTGCAAACATCGCTGATGAGCTGCATCTCCGAGGCAACCCCATCACCACCCTAAAAGCATTATTATATTGCACACGGAGGGCGCTGTACTGTTTTTGCGTATATGACACCCACAGGGCGCAAGTGTAGAAGGACGTACAAAATGCCTTGAAAAGAGTTATTTTGACGTCCCCCGAACACCGAGCAAACCTGCGGGCTATCATATTAGCCCTTACAGACAACGCTCTCCGCTCCCTCTCAATATCTTCATCGTCTTTTAAGCCAGCGGTTACAATATGCTCGAGATACTTAAACCGTTCAACCCTGGTAATAGCGGTACCGTTCGGCGTAATGGATGGTACAGTACTACTAGTACTAATAAATTCAGTCTGTGCAGAAGGAATACTTTTTTACACATACACGATATACTTTTTTTAATTCTCATGCATGTAACGTTTTAGCGGAAAACGTTATTGCAGCGTCCCCTGACGGGCTAGCACCGTAACATCTAAGAACCATCGCTGACTGAACACAAACTCTTTACAGTAAACCGCATCATTTCGATCAAGCTGTTTTGGAGATTAGGAATATTCGTTTGCACACAAAAACAGCATCTTGCTCCAAACGCATACATCTCCTCGGTTCCGTAGAGGGTAGGTACTAATACTAATAATAAGCAGTTTTAAATAAGCTTCAAAACATAAAACGCATGTCACATCTGGCTGGACACAGCATATTCTTTCAAATCTCCCGTTTCATCCCCTTCAGGGGTGAATTTTGGATAATCCTTTTTCAGAGGGAACTAACGTCGTAATAACTATCTGCATGCCAAATTTCAGCGCAATCCGAAACAATATTGATTTTCACACTTTGTTACCCCATTTCACCCTCTTATTGTGGAATTAAAAAAAAAACTGAAACACGTATTTACTTATTTTTTTACTTGAGCACTTATATGAAGTTTCGAATAGAAAATACTATCTAATCTAGTTTCTCCATACAAACTTTGAACCCCCATTTCATCCCCTTAGGGGGTGCCATATCGCGTGTCTACGTACCGAGCGGCACCGAGCGGGAAGCTTGTATTGATTTCAAGGAATTACTGATATTTTATATTACCTTGGTGAGGGAAAGGTAAAGAGAAGAATAAGAGCGGGGACCCGTGGTAAAATTCAGTTAGCGTTGTCAAAAATATTACGAATAATCATATTTTTAAGCTTTGTATGGTAAAATAAACTTTCGATTTGGAGTTTGATATCAGGATTCGTGACATGCTATACAAACACACTTTTAAATATTACTACACCTTTATGTTACACCTTGTATAAGCAGTGTCGACTCTTTTACTCTAGTCTCCGTGCTTCTTTCAATCAAATTACAAATTGTCATTCTGTCAACATTTTACTTACAGACTAACTCTGATGTAGACTGCTAAATTGCTGTTATTTTTACCAAGTTTCCTATAAAACATCATATTGAAATGTAAAGTATAAATAAACAATTAATAATAATGAGTTCTATGGTCAGTGATTTGCTAGTATTGTTCTGGCAATTTTCATTTCTGCTGATAGTATTGTTTCTCACTTATCTGATATTCCGGGCGCTTTTTGTTAGATCGCAGAGAGGTGGATAGATGTTAGTATTTTCAGATTTATGGTTATCACTACATACTAGTGGATCTGCGACAACAGTACACCTCGTGTGCTCTTATCACCATGCAATAACCGACACTCTCCGTTTACCCCCGACTTAGCAAAGCTATTTAAGAGTTTTGGAAAAATAGGGGTATACGTTTTAGCAATTACTCGCATTCCCTTAGTCCTAGGAGTTTGAATCTGGTTTTTACCGCTTTGTCTTGTGAGGCCAAAGAGGTCTGCGTAGTCAGATTGGTAGGTAAGTATTAATTTTCAGAAAAAAAATCAAAAATGTAAATGCTGTCCTTATATGACGCTACAGTAAGCTTAACCCAATTTAACTCCACTCCTCTTTTTTGGATTTTTTTCGCAATAGCTTGTGCAGAATACAGTTCTTAGTGTGCCTTTCAAATATGATTTAATTTCGTCGATAAAAAACACTACAGCAAAATTCGCACTTTCCCTCCCATTAATTTTAATTAAAAAAACGCTAGCGACAAAAAAAATATATATCAAAGAACTCGTGTGCAATGTTCGTTAAAATCGGTTGAAAAATGCGACCTGTAGGCAAGAACAGAATGACTGACAAACGGACCGAACTGACCGACTATAGAACTGAGACGCTTCGCTCGTTTCGCTCGCTCGGTCAATTATAAAACAAAGCCCCCTGCCGCGTCTGTCTGTCAGTTCGCGAAAAAGTAAAAAACTATTAACCGGATTTTCATGCAGTTTTCACCAATAGCCAGAGTGAATGGTTCATGAGGATGGTTGAGGTGTATAATTCGTTAAGGTTTTGTGTGAATTGGTTGAAATATGACGATGATCCGTTGAAAATATAATTTTATACTTGACGCAACAGGCTGATGCAAAAACTGTAGGCATGTATATGCTCAACCCGTGGGACGCCGGGACGGGTCACTAGTAAATGATTTAAAATCGAGCCTTGCGTGTGAATCTATTATATTAAAGTGAAATTATTCTGACATTGTTTAAATTAAAGAGTGAGTAGGTTAGGTTAGTAGGTTAGGTTAGTAGGTTAGGTTAGTAGTAGGTAGGATAGACGCTGGAAGCTGCAAGAAGGGATTGTCCAGAATTATTATATATGTGATCGGTATGCGTTTCTCTATGTTGTGTTTCACTATTTCACTTTTTTATTTTTTTTTATATAAAAATTGTCTGAAGTACTGAAACACACACTTACATGTATGGTTGGTTTTAACCTACTTTAATTTTTTTTAAATATTCTGACGTAAACGATTGGATGACAGCTGAATGGTTCATTACTTTTTTTTTCTAATTCAAAGCGTTAAATTCTGCTTTTGCTATGTTTACTTGATAATTGGTTATGATTTATTTTATGATTTATGATTTTGACGTGTATATGTGCGTATATTAATACTGCCTACATACTGAATAAATGCTTTGATTCTTGATTCTTGATTCTTATTATAAAATAAACTGGCTAAGTGCGAGTTGGACTCGCACACGTACGATTTCGATTGAACAAAATTAGCTTTTCAAAGTTTTTTAGCTCTTTAAATAATTGATAATTAATTATTTGAGGGCCCGGTGGCGTACCGAGTTCAAGCCCCGCCGTGCACCAATGGATTTTTCTATAGAAAAATGTATGTGCGCTTCTCACAGTGGCCCTCCGTTGAAGGAAAACATCGTTAAGAAACCAACAAGCCCCGCATAGTGGTAGGACACTATCTAGTGTCCGCCTGGCCAGCTACCACCCTCAAGTTAGAAAATCTGTCACCAAAACATCTAATGTGTTCCGGCAGCTATCCTTGAGAGCCAGTTCCCATTCTAGGCCTAGCGTGCTTACCATCTCCGACCGCATCATCACTTACCAACAGGTGAGATAGTGGTCAAACGCTAGCCTATAAGATATAAAAAAAAACCCGGAAAAATACGTTTTTTTATTGGGACCCCGTTTAATTCCTAATTTAATTTAGTTTTTAGCAGTTAATGTTATAGCAACCGTTGAAATACACACTATGAGCAAATTTAAGTCTCTATCGTATTCTCGGTTTGTAAGATCAAGCATAAAATGCCTAAAATCTCGTTTCTTGTATGAGGACCCCCTTTAATATTATTTTGTATGTAAAATTTCAAGTATTTTCTTTCTACGGTTAAGTAGATACTACAGCCCTGTGCGGACAAACAGACAAACAGACGGACGGACGGACACCGAAGTTTCAGTTATAGGCTTCCTTTGGTTGGGGGTTGGGATCCTAAAAAACCGGCTAAGTCGAGTTGGACTCGCCCACCGAGGTTTCCTTACCAACGTTGGTATGTACCAATTAAGCTAGACTTCTAAATTGTATGAGCGCTCATATAACTCAGAGGCCTATCCTAATTGGTGAAACTATGTATGTATGTATATGGGGACACCCCTTAATTTTATACATTTTTATTATTTTATGGGAATTTGCCTTTATTTGTGCTGTAAGAAGACCTTGCTTCTTGCCAAATTTCATGATTCTAGATCAATGGGAAGTACCCTATAGGTTTTCGACCCAAAACCTATAGGGTACTTCCAATTCACCTAGAATTTTCAATTTTGGTCAAAAGCAAGGTCTTACAGCACAAATAAAGGAAAAATTCCGAAAAATAACAAAAAGTTGAACATTAAAGTAAATTTTGGTACTTAAAAGTTTTCGCGAAAATCTAAATTTTGCCCATATCTTTTTATCGTGTTGACTCAGGACCTTGACTTTTATACACCTAATAGGGACTTATAGACTAGTATCTGGTATAAATTTCAACTTGCTAGGTCCACCCGTTCCGGAGAAAATCGGTGGTGACACACGGACAGCCGGACAGACGGACAGACGGACAGACGGACAGACGGACAGACGGACAGACGGACAGACGGACAGACGGACAGACGGACAGACGGACAGACGGACAGACGGACAGACGGACAGACGGACAGACGGACAGACGGACAGACGGACAGACGGACAGACGGACAGACGGACAGACGGACAGACGGACAGACGGACAGACGGACAGACGGACAGACGGACAGACGGACAGACGGACAGACGGACAAGAAAGTGATCAAGAAAGTGATCTTATAAGGGTTCCTTTTTTACCTTTTGAGGTACGGAACCCTAAAAATTACAAAATCAAAGTTGAAAATTGAATGGGTTCCCCATACAAGAAACTTGTTATTAACCGACTTCACAAAAAAGGAGGAGGTTCTCAATTCGTCGGAATCTTTTTTTATGTGTATTCACCGGTTACTCGAAGATGCCTGAACCGAATTGGAAAATTATTTTTTTGTTTCAAAGGGAACCTTATTTATTATATTACCCTTCCCAGGGATTCCCATTTAAATATTAACAAAATCGGTTGAGCCGTTTTTAATATATCAACATTTGTATTACGATGCATTTGTATACCTCGATGACATGATACTGGCTATCTTGACTAGCGCGACGTTTGAAGTCGGTTCTTTTAGTTTTTTATACGATCTTAAATAATATGTGGCGTTTTTGCTCGATCTAATAAACGGAAATATATCTTAATATATAAAATTCTCGTGTCACAGTTTTCGTTGCCATACTCCTCCGAAACGGCTTGACCGATTTTGATGAAATTTTTTGTGCTTATCCGGTATCTACGAGAATCGGCCAACATCTATTTTTCATCCCCCTAAATGTTAGGGGTAGTCCACCCCTAAATTTTTTATTTTATTTTTTAGACAAAATTTTTAATTTCTATTTTTTTATGATACTACATACAAAAATACATACAATCCTCAATTTTCACCCTTCTACGATCAGCCCTTATTTTTTAATAGCCATTTATTTATATGGCAAAACAACGTTTGCCGGGTCAGCTAGTAATATATACTAGCTGATATCCGCGATTTCGTTCACGTACACGGTACACCAAGAATTTCATCCACATGCTATGAAGTCTCAGTAAGATCGGATCGTCAGTTTAGTCGTGATTAGGTAACAAACTGACAGAGTGACAAACGGTCTTATAATATTAGTATGGATAAAAGTACATTGACATTTTTACAGATCGGGTCACAGCATGGTGATAGAAAGAAATACGTCGGCAACATTATCAGATTGTATTTTTGTACCACCTGAAGCCTTTGAAAAACCAAACGGGTATGCAATCAACCATTAAGATATTGTAATGTTTCTTAATGTGCTTCATTCACACTTTATATTTTTAACCGACTTCAAAAAAAGGAGGAGGTTTCTCAATTCGACCGTATATTTTTTTTTTTTTTTTTTTTTATGTTTGTTCGGGGATAACTTCGTCGTTTATGCACCGATTTTGATTATTCTTTTTTTGTTCGAAAGGAGATATCCCAAGTGTGGTACCATGGTAATTTTATCGAGGTCTGATAAGTATCTCCAGAGATATTGAGATAAACATCTCAAAATTGGTACTGAAAATGAACATTGAAGTCGGTTCTTTTTTAGTTTTTAAACGATATTATTTGTAAATTGTTAAACACAATCCAAAATTTCATCGTACCGACGGGACTCGAACCCGCACCCCCCGGATTACATGTCCAGGTGCTCTGCCAATTAAGCCATGGTTCGATCCATCGATAGGACGAAATTAGCGGATTGCATTTTTTTATCCGTGTCCCATTTAAATTTCAACGAGATCATGTTCAGTATCTCCAGATATATGAAGATAAACACCTCAAACGTACTGAAAATGACTAGCGTGACGTTTGAAGCCGGTTCTTTTAGTTTTTCAAACGATCTTAAAATAAAGTAAGTATCGGTAATATTTAGGTTATTGTTAAACACAATCCAAAATTTCATCGTTCCGACGGGACTCGAACCCGCACCCCCCGGATTACACGTCCAGGTGCTCTGCCAATTAAGCCACGGTTCGATACATCGATGTTTAACAATTTACAAAAATATAAAGTGTGAGACACTTCAAAGAAACATATTTGATTTACGCAGTGCAACATCTCTCGTCGGATCGGAAAACTGTAATGATTTCTTCCGAATGATTAACTTACGTAATAAGTAGTCATAGATGGCGCCACCAATGCATAATTGGGTTAACAAAATGCAATCCACTAATTTCGTCGTATCGATGGATCGAACCGTGGCTTAATTGGCAGAGCACCTGGACGTGTAATCCGGGGGGTGCGGATTCGAGTCCCGTCGGAACGATGAAATTTTGGATTGTGTTTAACAATTTACAAAAATATAAAGTGTGAGACACTTCAAAGAAACAAAATATTTAGGTTATGTTATTTTTATGCTACATTTTTAGGGTTCCGTAGTCCTGACAAGGAACCCTTATAGTTTCGTCATGTCCGTCTGTCTGTCTGTCTGTCCGAGGTTTTTCTAAGAGACCGTTAATACTAGAAAGCTGTAATTTTGTAGGAATATGTAAATAAATTACGCCAACAATGTGGAGAAATAAAATTTTGAAAAATATTTTTTTTAGAGTAGCTACCTACCTACATGAGAAGTGGGGATAAATTTTTTTTTACGTCATCTACACCATCGTGTGGGGTATTGTTGAATATGTCTTTTAAAATGACTTAAGGGTTGCTAATACCATTTTTCTATTGAATGCTCCATTTACGAAATATTAAACATTAAAGTGCAAATGTTTGATCCAGTAGGGCGCCCCCCCCTGAAAAATCTGGAAAAATTCGTGATAATAGTGCATTTCATGAACTTCAAAGAAAAATTATAGCGGTTAAGATAACTTTATCAGTTTAGCAGTAATAGTCGTTGAACTTGGGTGTTGGATAATTTTGTACCAAATATAAAATCCTTAGAATAAATCCTTTAAAGTGACAAATACGAAGTACCTAGTTGCTTGTTTATAACGGGTAAAGACTTGCATTGAATAATGGGTTACTACGGAACCCTACACTGCACGTGGCCCGACACGCACTTGGCCGGTTATTAATTTGAAATATTGATAGATCCGTGAGCTATTTTGTTGCAGACTGCTTTCTGAGACTGCTGTCCGTCCGTCTGTCGAGGGCTAAGTAGGTATAAATGGCAGACCCCAATGGCTAATGTGTTTAGTTCTGAAATGGCAACAAACTGACGGACATGCAGTGTTAATTTTTGTAGCACAGTGTGACCTAAACCCGCACTTTACGCACGCTTTTCCGTGACTTAAATATTCGATTGTTGCACGACGTTTAGCACTCTCGCTTCACGCCGTGCAATAATCTTCTATTTGACGGCAAAGCGTAGCAAGCTTTATGTCACGTTTATGTCACACTGACAGCTATAAAATATTATTATTGTTATATACCGGCTGTAATTCACGTACCTTTATCGCGATGTTCACTCACAACATCGCGATCTCACCGCGTGACCTCACTCCCGAGGAAGAGCGACTGACTCGCTCGAAACCTAGGTCGAGAAAATTCGACTAAAGGTACGTGAATTACAGCCGGTATATAACAATAATACTGTTACAAATTCACGATAATTTTAAAATTAAAATACTCAATAAAATAATATACGATACTCGTGACTTAAGTTGTCTATTATTGCATTTAACTTCGCGCCGTGCAATAATACACTACTTAAGTCACCTGTCACACGTATCGTAATATGCTATAATATATTTTTTTAATACTGTGGCTTAATTCGTTTCAGTGTCCTAATGGATTACACGGCATTTATTTTGGGACTGGTCATTTACCTGGTGCTAATCGGCATACGTTAGTATTTTCAAATTTATTACAGCGCCATCTATATGCACCTTTTAATAACATTTCATAATAGTTTAGTGATGAATGTGAAACTGTGTAAAAATATATAAAAATCGAAATTGAGACCCCCCTCCTTCTTTAAAGTTGCAAATTTTGTATGTTTGCTCAATCATCAAGCACACAGGTATTCTAATGATCACTTGTGATCATCGATATAGGTATATAAAAAAGATTTATTTTTTTATATTGATGCTTGTGATACTTTATAAAGTGGGCAAAGCCGCGGAAGAGCTAGTTTAAATAATGGTTTGCTGTTATGTTATTAGTATGCACAATATAATGTTTAGAAAAACGAAGATATCCATCAATTTACGTACCTACTGTCGTAGACCTACTGAGACAGATTGTTTATTGTCTATACTAAAATAAAATAAAATTTGTGAGTTAGTTGGGTAGGTAGTACATAACTGTGTATATTTGTAGCTGTAGTCGTAGTGCAAGAAAAATAATGGCCTTATTTCAAACTACCATAAAAAAGGCAGACGGAGCCATGCGTAACACCCGAGTGAACGCAAGTTCAGTAATACTAAATGCTTGAGTAATACGCTTCCGCGCTCAGTTTGCTTTTTGCTTTTCCAAGCGGCAGCAGGGACGGACGCGTCTGTATTACTTCGCAGCGTTGCTTATGTAGTAATCATGCCGTATTGACTATGCCGGACTGAGCGCGAAAACGTATTACTTAAGCATTTAGCATTACTGAACTTGCGTTCACTCGTGTGTTCAGCACGAATCCGTCTGCCTTTTTTAAGGTAGTCTGAGGGCCTTATCTACTTGACTTTTTTCTGAATTTCTCTGCTTTTTTAGTCATCATAATAAATGAAGCATTCTGCAAAAGTGGCTGCATAGAGGGCGCTCGGCGTTTCAACAATCGAAATCTCCCTGACGTAGAATTAAATGAAAGGATTCCTACAAAATCTATCACAAGACAACCCAAGAGGGGACATGGAACTGGGGATGCGCCTTACAGACCTGTGTAGTTCTTCTACTCGACAACAGGTAGCACTAACTCCCTTATTTTCACTTCGGGGGTTGAAAAAAAGTGTTGGTGTTAGCTTCAATGTAATGTATTCGAACTTTAGTCTTGTAACAAAAAAACAGATGGCGTTAATATCATCATTGCTGTGAGTGTCTTTTTGGTTTAGGAAATTAGCAATAGAACTATTCTAATGCTGATAACAGCGATTAAAACAACAATAGTTTGGATTTCTTTATTTATATTTACTTTTAGAATATTCTATATTAACCTTTAATTACTTATAGCATTAATGATAAATATACAAGTCTAAATTACATTTAAGTTTGTGTTTTATTGGTACATTAGTAGCTTGTTATTATAATTATGGTGTGTTGAAGACACGTCAAGGAATTAACTTCTTTCATAAAGCGTTTAACTTACTGCATTAGGTTCAGCGCACCTGGCGTTTATTCTACCGCACGATAGAATAAACTTTATACAAAATAATATCGTTTAAAAACTAAAAAACAACCGACTTCAATGCCGCGCTATTCATTTTCAGTACCAATTTTGAGATGTTTATCTCAATATCTCTGGAGATACTTATCATACCTCGATAAAATTACCATGGTACCACACTTGGGATATCTCCTTTCGAACAAAAAAAGAATAATCGAAATCGGTTCATAAACGACGAAGTTATCCGCGAACAAACATTAAAAAAAAATATATATATATATATATATATACGGTCGAATTGAGAAACCTCCTCCTTTTTTTGAAGTCGGTTAAAAATCACTGCAATGCGCGCTCTTCTTTGATAATCCATACTTCACAGAATGTGTGCGCTGTTCGCGCTTAATCTAAAATAATGGGAATCTTTCCATATTCGATAGGTAGGTAAATGAGTTGGATTGTAAAACTATGCTGTAGAGCCTAGGCATTATTTATAATACTATTAACATCGTTAAATTTCGACTAGGACTGCTTTTGTAAACTTCAATGTTTTAACGCGATAAGTCCCGTATTTTAATATTTAATATTTATAACTATAGGACTACTTCAATTTATATGTCGCAGGCAGCTTAATTAGCCGTTCAATCAACAGCTTAGCCTCTTTATTAAATAGCGGCGTTTACCTCTCAAAGGCTAGGCTGTTGATTGAAAGCCTAATTAAGCTATCTGCCTGCGACATACGTATACACACTTAAATTTGCAGGTTATTATTTCAAATATAAGTTACTTAGTAAGTTAACATTTCAAAAATACCTGTTGTTAGGTATAATAAAGTGGTTTTTTACTTTGACAATTAAAAATTGAAGAAAACATTGATGTTAGGCGACAGATTTTCTAACTTGAGGGTGGTAGCTGGCCAGGCGGACACTATATAGTGTCCTGCCTCCAAGCAACAACTTCCCTCATATTGAAATATTGACAATTAAGATTTACGCGTACGTCACATCCGTTGCATTCGGACCGTGACGCTAAGTTAAATTTTACCCCAGAGCGTCTAAAGAAGTTCCAAAAAAAAGAGATGTCACTATCTTCAACCACTACATGAAAGCTACAATAAAGCTGGACATCCACAGGATACCCTCACCGTTCCGGAAACCCTTCCTCTTCAATCAGGCACCGTTCAGTCTTCCACAAAGATCTTGTTCATGGGCACATTGTCGAAGATTTTGTTAGTGACGTCTTGGAAGACACCACTTAGAGCCTTCTCGTAGGATTCTTTTAGCTCGTTGAATACTAGGTCGGAGTTCTCGTTCAGGAAGCTGGAATCAGAGAGGAGTTCTTGCTTTAAAATCAGTAAGTATAGACACAGAGAGATTTCATTAGAATTTGAATTTGAGAACCTTAAATCAGTTTTAACCGACTTCCAAAACGAAGGAGGTTCTCATCTCATTCGTCTGTATGTTTTTAGGGTTCCGTACCCAAAGGGTAAAACGGGACCCTATTACTAAGACTCCGCTGTACGTCTGTCTGTCTGTCTGTCTGTCCGTCTGTCACCAGGCGGTATCTCATGAACCGTGATAGACAGACAATTGAAATTTTCACAGATGTATTTCTGTTGCCGCTATAACAAAAAATACTAAAAACAGAATAAAGTAAAAAACTATAGAGGGTCCCCATACAAGAAACGTGTTTTTTTCGGCATTTCACGCCATCTATGAACGCTTAGTTAGGTAAACGTCCCATAGATGGCGTTATATTGAAATGTCGATCCCTAACACCTTTGTTAGACGTAAGATGGCGTTATAAGAAATACAATGCTTATAAATTATTATTTTTTTGCTGGCGAAAAATTATAGTGGTATTTTTTGCTCGATCTTATAAAATACTGTAGTGTGGTACGGAACCCTACGAGTGCGAGTCCGACTTGCACTTGGCCAGTTTATTTTGTTTTTGTGTGTACGTTACGCGATTACGCCGTCAATTGTGCACCGATTCGAATGATTCTTTTTTGTAATCGATAGGGCACGTTTCCAAGGTGTTCCTATTGTAATTTTATCGAGATTTGATATGTATCTCCAGAGATATGATAATAAACGTCACACACTTGCTACTAAAATTGACCCGCGGGGCATGGAAGTCGGTTGTTTTAGTTTGTAAACCAATTATCTCTAAATATTTTATTTCAAGTAGTCTTATTAGTATTAGTACTATATTTTTAGGAGTCATTTATAGTGTAGTTATAGTTTTAAAAATATTTTTAATTATGTTAATGTTTTAATGTACATAATTACATTACATATTGAAAATTAGTTGTTTTGATTGTTTTTACAAGACCTTTTTTCACCATTTTGTCGGCATGATTAATTTGTATTCACATGCGAAATTACAGCTTTTTTTCTAGTATTAAAAGTCTCAGAGCAAAGCCGTGGACAGACAGACAGACGGATGGATATGCCAAAACTTTAAAGGTTCCTATGGAACCTTAATAAATATTACTGCGTAACTAAGTTAGTGCCATATTATAATTTGATTTTTTCTATCATTAATAGCCGGTATCAGTTTACTGCTGGACTGCTGGACTGCTGGACGTAGGCCTCTCCCAAGATGCGCCACTGAGCCCGATCTTCGGCTCTTCTTTTCCAGTCGCTGTCTTGGGGCCTTGGCTGTGTGTGTGACTTTCCATCTTCGGGAGGGATATGCCCTAATTGCCACGCTGGGCAGGCGGGTTTGCGATCGCAGGATGTAGCTTTTCGCACAGATAGCTCTGCTGCCCGCCAGATTTTAAAATTCTGCTAAATATTATTTAATAGCTAAATTCTAATTTAGCTACGCCATAATATTGAAATGGTTTTACCGCCATTTGTTTGGCGCCAGAGCCTCGTTCATTGGTCAGCAGAATACACCACGGGCAGGTGAGGTTGGTTGGGAGCACTGAGGTGGTATTTGTTTATTTATTTATTTATTTATTTATTTATTTATTTATTTATTTATTTATTTATTTATTTATTTATTTATTTATTTATTTATGGTAAGCCAACAGTTTCGATTAAAACTAAATGATTTACAGTATATAAACCATGAAACCAATTAAAGGCTCACACGTATACGAAAACAGATTTTGGTATGAAAAAATGTGAGCATAAACATTAAGTAATACATACGAGTAACAATATAAATATAGAAACAATAAACATACTTATAGATTTTGAAAAGAAAAACTCAGCAAATACACTATTCACAAAAAATACTATTTGATCATGAAAAAAAATTCAGCACACAACCGCCGTCTTACAGTCGCGTCACTGGTTCAAAATAAATCAAAATCATAAAGTTGACTTAACTCATTGAAGTTGCTGCTTGCTCGCCATATGAAACTATTTTGCCGGTAATATGTGTTTACTGAAGGAATATGGATAGGTGGGTTGTGCTCCCTTACATCCTGAATTTTTCTTCTCTTTCTTCGAATGTTTCTAAACGAATAGATATAAATTATCTATTTGTAAAGAAAAATTATAGCCAACCTCACAGCCCGTGGTGCATCCTGCTGACCAATGAACGAGGCAGAAGGAGGAACGAGGGAAATCGTAGGAATTTTAAAAAAATGCACAGGACCGAGACGAGACAAATGGTGTTTAGTTTTCAGAGAGGCCTATACAAACAGCCTGGGGATGATGATAGTTATGATAATCTTAGTACTCACATATTCATCTGATCCCCTAACCTCTTGTCTCCGTTGAACAGGTTGGAGAAGTGGAGTATGACTTTCTGAGGTATGAACTTGACGCGGTACTGCTTGATGTGCATGTAGGTCTCTCCGTCCCGCACCACCGGGGTGCCGATCAAATCGTGCTTTACCACCAGGTTCACTAGAATATACATTATTTACATAATATGATTAATGATGTAAAAAAAAATATGACAAAAATATTCTCTAGCGAAATGGTTTGAGATTGATACGTCTATTTGCAGATAGATGGCGCTAGTAGTATGTTCGTATTAGTAACCTCGTTGGAGGTTGGTTGAACCTTGATGTTTTAATGCCTTTATTTGCGCGTATTTGTGTTAAACGAAGTTGTGTTAGTGACTTACAACTATAATCATATTAAATCCAGACCCAACTAAGAATGAGAAGAACTGAATGAAATCAAAATAACTATAATTATTGTCAGCCAACAACTTCAATGCTTGCAAACTGGATATGAAAAGTTTGCTCTACTTGACGGTAGATGGCACATATACCACATTTCCAACAACAATAATAATCCTAAGATTTAGTATGTAAGTGTAAGTGTAAAAACTGTACATTATTTTTAGCTTACCCATAGTAATATTAGCGATTCCCTTCCCTTGTATGGGTAACACCAGAATCCTGCCCTGCATCACGTAGTCCGCCAGGAACTCCATCTTGGGCGTCCTCGAGTCCGTCCGCAGGCGATAGTGGGGCAAATCCGCCCTGGGGGGAAAGAGGAGTATAAATAACTTATAACACTAATAATTTGACGTCCTCCTTGTTAGTTAAGATAATAGTAATTTATCCAACTGCGTTACAAATAATTAAGTACCTATATTGTAGGAATGTTTTGAGTTTATGTTCGGTATGTTAGGTTTATTTCTTGGTGAAAACTCTATGGGAGTGCATACATTTCCTAAAATTTTAAAGCTTTTTAGAGTTTTTATTTATACTAAATAAAGTAATTAACCGAGAGAAATTGAAGGTGCGGAGGCAGCTTTTTCCTGTTGTGAAAAACTGGCTGAAAATTAATGTAAAGATAAAAAAGATACCTGCTACATTTACATTTTGTACAAAGTTATATTTAGATTTTTTGAGAGAAGATCAATAAAAATTTTCTATTATCTTTATGTTATGGTGTTCATTAAAGAATATGCTACCACGCATTAGTACTTGAATTGTCCTAGAGACCAAGACCATTGCTGCAAACGAACTACGCGCTACAGCTACAAAAATACGATTATCATGAAGATTTTTTTAAAATATTTAAGTCCTATAGCACAGCTTATAGTCTAACGTTTGATCACTATCTCGCCTGATGGTAAGCGATGATGTGGTCGAAGATGATAAATAAACACGCTAGGCCTAGAATAATCTTGACTCTCACCAACACCGTAAGGTTATGGCGGCAGATTTTTTCCTTGCTGGTAGTAAGCTTTTTAAAATAAACTGGCCAAGTGCGAGTCAGACCCGCATAAGTAGGGTTCCGATTAAACAAAATTTGCCGGAAAAATAAAGTACAAAGTACATCGATAATATAAATACCGTGTCAATACTAAACATGCTTATTTACTACAACGCCATCTAACGAATGTCTAACGAAATTCTAACGCCAACTAAGTGAACGTTAACACTAGAGATGCGCCGTATAGTGGTTTCACCGAATTACCGAATACCGAATATTATTCGGTTTAACCTTTACCGAAACAGATATTCAGCTGAATTATTCGGTTTACAATTACATTGTTTTGCTACGTAAACAAGTTCTAGCATGTGCGCTACGTGCCGCTGCTGGTTAGACGAGGAACTTGGATGGATTTAAATGGATTTAATTGAGGTTTATAAAAATGTTGATTTTAATTTAAAAATAAATATTGTTGCGAGATTTAAATTAAATGTTGATTTAAGGCTTAAAATAATTGTTCACTATACCTACTAACTATAGGTTAAGAAGTAAATATGTTTTCTTTGACTTATAATATAACATAAGTCTTATATAAGAAGTTTTGTCTTTTAGTTCTACACCTTGGCTACATGAGCCAAGAAAATAGAAATGCTTGAACCGAATATATTTGGCAACAAAACCGAATAATTTGGCAGAATACAAATAATGGAAGAGATGCTGAATACGCTGAATACCGAATACCAAATGAATATTCAGCGCATCTCTAGTTGACACTCTAGTTAAAAAACAGTGTTTTTCAACGTGTGGGTCGCGCCACTTGCGAACCCCTGGGGGGTCGCGAAGCCTCAGTAAAAGAAAAAAACAAAGTTTGAAAACATACTTTTAAAGAAAATATTAATTAAAGAGTGAGTAAAGTAGGTGTTTGACTGAGAGTGCTTATACTTTTTGGTTTAAAAGAAAATATGTAATTTGTTTCCTGTAGGCCACACGAACGAAACCGCGGGTAGAAGCTAGAAATACAACAAAATACAAATTATAAACAGCGCAAGTAGGTTGAATTTTTTTCATACTAAGGGGGTCGCGTCGCGTCATGAAAAAGGTTGAGAAACACTGGTAAACAATCGTTCATAGATGGCGCTATAGTAAAAACAAATTTTTTGTATGGGGACCCCCTTTAATTCTTAACTTTGATCTGTTTTTAGTATTTGTTGTTATAGCGGCAACAGAAATACATCATCTGTGAATATTTCAACTGTCTAACTATCACGGTTCATGAGATACAGCCTGGTGACAGACGAACAGACAGACAGACAGACAGACAGACAGACAGACAGACGGACAGCGGAGTCTCAGTAATATGGTTCCGTTGGTACCCTTTGGGTTCGGAACCCTAAAAAAGAAAAAAAAAAGCTGCTTTTAGATGATTACGATGATGATACTCCTTACTTATAAGTAGTAAGCACAGAGTCAGTGAGTCCTCTCAGCTTGATGTTCTTGTAGTTCTGTGTGATGGTGACGGGACCGGCTCCCGAGTCGATGTTGATGCTCGTCACCAGCAGGGGCTCCATGTCAGGTACTGAGAGGGATGCTATACCTGGAATTGTGAAAGGAAAATGGAATGATGAGAGGGAAGTGATCATTGTCAATGACAAAAGTGAACTGATTAGGTGATCATCAATCGATCATCAATCGAGTTGAAGCGATACTATTGTATCGCTTCAACTCGATTGATGATCGATGATAATGATAAGTGATCAGCCTTCAATATTGTTCTACTGCGAGTCAGTTTGACAATTGTTGATAGTGAACTGATCAGATGCAAAAAGAGTGAGTGACACTTCTTTCCAGTTCTATTGATGGAAGGAATAGCTACGGAATGTTAAGATTTAAAAAAAAATGACTAAAGCTGAGTTGTACCATCTTACTTTCACCGTAACTACAACTATAACCGGTGTTTTTATATGGAGTTTGACAGATTTTTGACGTTTGTTATAGTTAAAGTAAGATGGTGCAACTCAGCCTTAAGCCGGCTTTTCACTATGGGATATAATGTAAATTACATTTTGTGCTATATATAATATCCCGCGATTGCTGTTCACAGTTTAAGATATATATAGTTCACTTTTGGTTGTCAATGGTTTCATTCAAACACTGGGCTAAATACACTCATTGTGTGGAGCCATAATTAAAATATTATGTTTCTTTGAAGTGTTTCACACTTTATATTTTTGTAAATTGTTAAACACAATCCAAAATTTCATCGTAGCGACGGGACTTGAACCCGCAACCTCCGGAATAACATGTTCCGGTGCTTTGCCAATTAAGCCACGGTGCGAAGTATCGTTACGACGAAATCAATGATGACGATCCAATGCATAATTGGGTTAACAAAATGCAATCCACTATTTTCGTCGTAACGATACTTCGCACCGTGGCTTAATTGGCAAAGCACCGGAACATGTTATTCCGGAGGTTGCGGGTTCAAGTCCCGTCGGTACGATGAAATTTTGGATTGTGTTTAACAATAATTAAAATAAATAACAAAAAAATACTGAAGGCGAGGCAGGGGGAGGCGCAGTGTCCGGGGAGGTGAGGTAAAATATAAACCTTCTAATATCGCTCAGTCGGACGAAATAATATTTATAGCTTGGGATGTAATATATATTATAGCATAGTGTAAACGGTCTCATATAATAATGTATGACGAGCGATAAAATTGTATATCTCAAGATATAATATAAATTAAATTATATCCCATAGTGAAAAGCCGGCTTTATTGTATGTTGACATAAAACTTAAATTAATAATTCTAATATAATTTATATGTATGCAGAAAATACAATTCAAATACTAAATTAGATTTAAAAAATTAGCATATCGCCTTCCTTTGCTCTAATGTTGTTGTGCCCGACAGGTCTCTAATGTACGTATATTATATATCTAAGATCTTTTGTAAACTTTTATAAAAAGCAATAAACGAATGAATTATGAATTACGATGTTCTAGCCTGGCATAGGATCCTAAGGCGCCATATCTTAGGCAAGTGTATTGCTGCAATTGCGATATTATCTTTCTGTCATCAACTACAAACTCTATGAATCAATCCATACGGCGATAATACATTAAACAAGCTGAATGGCCGCGATACGCACAGTGAATATGGTGCCTAAGTGCTATTTGGTAGACTATTGATGAATAATTTATGATCGCACAAAACGAAATAAAACTGGCCAAGTGCGAGTCAGACTTTTGTCCCGCACACGGAGGGTTCCGAACGCCAACTAACGAATTTCTAACGAACTTCTAACACCAACTATGTAAACGTTAACACAAAGGTAGAATAGTATTATATAGTAGTAATAGTAATTGTAGTCATTAATATTATTAAATATCTGGTTGACCGAGCTTTGCTCGGTATTTTTTGCCACTTAAACAGACAAATATGACTCTTCCCGACATCTATCCGAATAATAATACTATTTTTTTAAATTGAGAGCAACTAACTGCTTTACCGACACAGTAACACTAAAGCTACTTCAACTCGCCAATAGATGTCGGGAAGAGTCATATTTTAAGTTGATTATCAATAAAGTTGATTATTGAAAACACGAATAAAACAACTTTTTCTGAAAATGACTCCTAGCTAGATCGATTTATCGCCCCCGAAATCCACTGTATACTAAATTTTATTTAATCGTTTTTTAAACTTTTCTTTAATTTTTAACTTTGTTCTGTTTTTAGTATTTGTTGTTATAGCGGCAACAGAAATACATCATCTGTGAAAATTTCAACCGTCTAACTATCACGGTTCATGAGATACAGCCTGGTGACAGACGGACAGACAGACAGACAGACAGACAGACACAGACGGACAGCGGAGTCTCAGTAATAGGGTTCCGTTGGTAACCTTTGGGTTCGGAACCCTAAAAACCACCTACCTAAGTACACGTGCCGCGATAGTCAATGTAGCCAGTAGCCAGTATCATGTCATCAAGGTATGCCATGGAGTTTAAGATGTAAAATATATAATACGAGTTGATGACAAGTGGAGTAAGAGTTTCACAGAATGTAAATATGGATCTGGCAAATGTTAGACGCGATAGGTTAGTCATGTGGTATGTCAGGTGTAATGTTGGAAGGAAAGGATGATCTAGCAATACGTGGATTTAATGGCTGCAAATTATGATAATTTCGTTACCTTTCTTCATTTTCCGGAGAGCATCAGGCACGGCTTGCTTGAGACAGTCGTTCAGCTTCGGGTCCTTGTATCGACATTTTATAAAGTCATCGGCTGAGGAAATAAACATATTATTATTTATAATTAATATTAGAAGTGAAATTTTTTTAGGTGCACTGGGATAAAATTTGACGTGGTGACGTAACGTCACGGTCCGAATCAACGGAATTGACGTAAGCGTCATGTTATTTTTTATATTTATTAACGCCCTCTATTGTAGAACGGCGTAACTACGAAGAAGTATGGCATTCGTCCCGCTTGAATGGAGTTGTATAAAAAATTATTAGTAATGTTGAGAAATAAATTGAATGAACTTGGAAGTTCCACTTCTAACGCGTAGTTTTCTACGTACCCTCTTTTAATCCGTCTTTACAAAAAGTAGGTTCTCAATTCGACTGTATTTTTTTTATGTTTGTTACCTCAGTACTCGTCGTCGTCAAATCTAAACCGATTTGGAGAATTCTTTTTTGTTTGTTTGAGTATGCTTCCCGTTTGATTTCATTCAATTTTACCGAGATTTGATAATTATCTCCGGAGATATGGAGATAAACATCTCCTCAAACTTAGTACTAAAAATGACTATCGCGGCATCTGAAGTCTTTTTTTTTTACGTTTTGTAATACAAACGATCTTAAATTATTTATTAACCGACTTCAAAAAAAGGAGGAGGTTTCTCAATTCGACCGTATATTTTTTTTTTTTTTTTTTTTTTTTTATGTTTGTTCGGGGATAATTCGTCGTTTATGAACCGATTTCGATTATTCTTTTTTTGTTCGAAAGGAGATATCCCAAGTGTGGTAGGTACCATGATAATTTTATCGAGGTATGATAAGTATCTCCAGAGATATTGAGATAAACATCTCAAAATTGGTACTGAAAATTAATAGCGCAGCATTGAAGTCGGATGTTTTTTAGTTTTTAAACGATATTATATCAACGGGAGTTTACGCAGCAAGATCGCGACGACTGCTTGCTACATAAACTCCCGAGGAAGTGCATCGGACATGCACGAAACCTAGGTTGAGACAGTCGACAACAAATAGTAGTGAGTGTAATAGTCAGTACTTTTTAACCGACTTCAAAAAAAGGAGGATGTTTCTCAATTCGACCGTATATATATATATATATATATATATTTTATGTTTGTTCGCTGATAACTTCGTCGTTTATGAACCGATTTTGATTATTCTTTTTTTGTTCGAAAGGAGATATCCCAAACGTTTTTAAACGATATTATATTTAAACAAAAGTATACGTTAATAGGCAGTACTTGACCACTATCTCACCAGATGTTAAGAGGGAACGCGGGGTGCAGTTTTCCATACAAATGTATTCCCCCGTTTCCTCCCTGGAAAATGCTTCTAGAGCAAAATTTGTTTCTACAAAATATCAAGGTCTGCTGTAGCTATGCCCCATCATTTACTTTTTTTGACCAAGCAATCGCAAACACAAATATAAGCCTTTTTATCTCCTCTTTAAGAATTTTGGAGGGTCACTATTTGAAATGATTAGGTCAAAAAAGCAAATGATAGGAGCATAGCTACAGCAGACCTAGATTTTTTGTAGAAACAAATTTTGCTCTAGAAGCATTTTCCAGGGAGGAAACAAGGGAATACTTTTTTATGGAAAACTGCACCCCGCGTGCGCTCTTAAGTGATGACGCAGTAGATGATGTAGCGCGCTTACTCATAAGACACCTACTCACTAGCGATTCGAAGACCCCAAAGTTGTATCTAATCGTAAACACAGACTCAGGCAAGGAATTCCATTCCTTGGCAGGACGTATGATGAAAGAGAAGCAAATAGCGTTGATCGTGTAAATGGTATCCCACCAAATACATTTTCATGTAAAAGATTGCCAAGACGAGACTATACGGCTCGCACTGTCAAAAAGGTCTCATTTAGAGCCAAGCTTCTAACTTTACACGCCCTAACTGCTCTACGTCTTAAGGTACGGCCACACCGCGGCGTCCTGCGTACTGCGGGCGCGATCTCAGTACTTTTCAATTGTTTTCTGATCGCGGTTGGTGTGAACCAGTCGGTACAAATACTACTGCGCTATCTGATCGCCGCCTAGATCGCGCACGCAGGACGCTGCGGTGTGTCCGACTTTTAGTGAATATATGTAGCTTGGTTATTTCGTTGGTTGGTCAACCGAAAAACCATATTGATTTTCAGACTTTGTTACCCCATTTCGCTCTTGGGGGTGGAATTTCGAAAAATCCTAATGCACGTGTTTACTTATTTATTTACAGAAATAATTTTGTAAAGTTTTGAATAAAATAATATCGTTTAAAAACTAAAAAAGAACCGACTTCAATTTTGAGGTGTTTATCTCAATATCTCTGGAGATACTAATCAGACCTCGATAAAATTACCATGGTACCACACTTGGGATATCTCCTTTCCAACAAAAAAATAATAATCAAAATAAGTTCATAAATGACGAAGTTCGCTAATATATGTATATATATATATATATTATGTTTGTTCGCTAATATATGTATATATATATATATACGGTCGAATTGAGAAACCTCCTCCATTTTTTGAAGTCGGCTAAAAAACTATCTAATCTTGTTTCTCCATACAAACTTTGTACCCCCTTTTCATCCTCGCAAGGGGTGAATTAAGATAATTACTTTCTAAACAGATACCTACGTCATAATAATATAGGCAGGACGACAGTATCAAAAAATCGAAGATTTGATGATTTTAGGGGAAAATACATATTAAAACAATTTAAAACACTAGTTTAGTTTTATATAAAAAATTGAGATTATTAAGATTTTCAATAAAATAAAACATTGAAATACTGCAATCGGCCATTTTGATTGAAACACCAATCACAGCGCATGACGTCACGCCTATAAGCTTTTCTTGAAAATGTTATTAAATTTTGGAAAACCCACGTGTATTCATTGTCACAGATTATAAAATAGTTACTGCATTAATTATGTCATTAAAATATGCGTGACGTCACAGCCGACGCCATGACACATGTGAGCTGTTTTCCCGCACTATTGAAAAAATATTAGAAAAATTGCTGTAAACTTCGTTAAACTTAAGTTAATTACCGAAATATAGGTTTTTTCGTGAATAGTAAATGTGTTCCCACATTGCGGAAGAGGTTTTCAAAATCTTTCGTCACGCCTATTGTCTGCATGCCAAATTTTAGCGCAATCTGAAACAATATTGATTTTTAGAGTAAGTTTCCCCACTTCACCCTCGTACCGTATTT
Source organism: Cabera pusaria (assembly GCA_954871355.1). Lineage (NCBI taxonomy): Eukaryota > Metazoa > Arthropoda > Insecta > Lepidoptera > Geometridae > Cabera > Cabera pusaria. The sequence goes on along the minus strand of OX940906.1, from coordinate 1,372,666 downwards.
ACCTATTTATTTTCAGAAGTACTTGTATGAAGTTTCAAATAAAAATACTATCTTTCTCTATCGTTTTTCTATACAAATTTCGAACTCCCGTTTCATCCCCTTATGGGGTAAAAGTTTCAAGTTTAACAATTTTTTTGATGTTTGTGTATACCAATATTAGCTTGCGTATATAACTTGCTGAATAAAACATTGTTTAATTTATTTTTGATCTCATGAATATTCGAAATGTTTCTGATTGATGCAGGCATATTTTTAACCGACTTCAAAAAAGGAGGAGGTATCTCAATTCGACCGTATATATGTTTTTTATTAATAACTATAAAACTGAAAGATTGGTTTCAGTTATTTTACCTCTGACATTAAATGTTTACAGTTATTTAATGTGAAGTCATACACTCACAGGTAATAGATCAGAGTAACTGGGAACGGTCATACTACGAAACGTTTAACTGCAGTAAACCACAGACTAACTAGCAGTGTATCGTCCAACAACCTTTCAACTGACCTTGTAACGGTATCTATGTAATCTGCGTAAGTGGCGTATTGACAAACACTAGTTGAAATATTTAAATTGATGGCTACTATTTTTAAGAAGAGATAAGAAGAAGGTTCTCAATTCGTCGGAACCTTTTTTTTTATTTTTTAAGTATGTTCACCGATTACTCGAAGTTGCCTGAACTGATTTGGAAAATTGTTTTTTTGTGTCAAAGGGTACCTTTCCCAGGTGGTCCCATTTAAATTTTAACAAAATCGGCCGAGCCGTTTTTAATATATCAACATTTGTATTACGACGCAATTACTTATCTCGACGACTTAGTACTAACTACTGGCACAGATTATGTAATAGTTACTATGTCTACTGGCTACTTTGACTAGCGTGACGTTTGAAGTCGGTTCTTTTTGTTTTTTAAACGATCCGTGGTACTGAGTTTGAGGGCCCGGTGGCGTAATCGGGAGAACGGTCGGCTTTGATGCCGTGGTACCGAGTTCAAACCGCCGTGCACCAATGGATTTTTCTATCGAAAAATTATGTGCGCTTTTCACAGTGGCCCTCCGATGAAGGAAAACATCGTTAAGAAACCAACAACCCCCGCATGGTGGTAGGACTATCTAGTGTCCGCCTGGCCAGCTACCACCCTCAAGTTAGAAAATCTGTCACCAAACATTTAATGTGTTCCGGCAGCCATACTTGATTGCCAGTTCCCATTCTAGGCCTAGCGTGCTACCATCCACGACCGCATCATCACTTACCAACAGGTGAGATAGTGGTCAAACGCTAGACTATAAAGTATTAAAAAAAAACTTAAATTATGAACTAAATATTCTTACCAAAAACATGCATAGGTGCTATTAGCAATATAACTATTAAATTTACTATGAAAACATCACAGGTTCTTAAAACCTGTAAACGAGATATTTAAACTAAATTGTATGGAATTATTATCATCAGCATCATTATCAGCTAATTTACATCCACTGCTGGACAAAGGTCTCTCCTAAGAACAAATAATAATATTAAATTTATTTCACCTATTTTTTTTCTTGCATTGTTTCTAATTATTTATTTTGAGTTTTTATTATTCATGTGTACCTATTACTTATAATTGTTTATATTGTATTGTAATTAAAGTAAGTATGTTTATCACAATATCTTTAATGAAATATGTATTTTTATTTCCTTTTTAGTAATTTATATTAATCGCGATAGTCCAACCCCCGATAGGTCTATCTGAAAATCAGCGTTCAGGCAACTGAACATTCTATGCTGAGATACGAGTAGACCTTTTTAGCACTACACGTGTGTATTTGATTAATTTAAGTACCGAGATAGGATTATAACTGTATTATTTTCTTGATTTTTTTTTTCTCTTTTTAGGGTTCCGAACCCAAAGGGTACCAACGGAACCCTATTACTGAGACTCCGCTGTCCGTCTGTCTGTCTGTCTGTCTGTCTGTCCGTCTGTCACCAGGCTGTATCTCATGAACCATGATAGTTAGACGGTTGAAATTCACAGATGATGTATTTCTGTTGCCGCTATAACAACAAATACTAAAAACAGAATAAAGTTAAAAAATAATAGATGGTCCCCATACAAGAAACGTGTTTTCTTCGGAATTTCACGCCATCTATGAACGCTTAGTTAGGTAAACGTCCCATAGATCGCGTTGTATAGAAATGTCGATCCCTAACTACTTTGTTAGACTATAGATGGCGTTATAAGAAATAAAATGTTTATTAATTATTATTTTTTGCTGGCGATAAATGATAGTGATATTTCTTGCTCGATCTTATAAAATACTGTAGTGTGGCACAGAACCCTACTAGTGCGAGTCCGACTTGCACTTGGCCAGTTTATATAATATTAGTCTCGGTAAATTTATTTAGTTACATGATTCTGTATAAAACAGAAATTGATAGAAAAAAATACCTCATTCATATAAATGTAATTACGGTTGACATTCAAGTACATTAAAAAACAACGTACATCATAATATATTATTAAGTAACATTGTAACTTATATACGACCACTATTTCATGACCTTTGTCTACCACAATACCAGACAATAAGAAATAGTTAACTACGTATTTTACTGAAATGTAAACTGTATGGTCCATTGTCTTGTATATAAATAACTAGTTAAAATATACTTTTACGGCTACGATTTAAAAGCTTTCTCCCGTAAACGTAAATAATATTAAAAAGACAAGTAAATAATAGAAATATATTCAACATTAATTTTGTTCCGAACTTTCAGATTGGTCGGATACATTCAGATTCGGATCATAACAAATTAAATTATTAAAACAAGCTTAAATTAAAAATAAGTGAACGTAAAAAAACTCACGTTAAAAACATGTCTTGTCATTTTGTGCTATCTCTAAAAAAAACTGCAAATGTCAAAATGTGAGCATGTAGAAAAGGCGTGTAGAAAACTACGCGTTAGAAGTGAAACCAAGTTCATTTAATTTATTTCTCAACATAACCAATTATTTTTTGTACAACTCCGTCTGTTGAACTTTAGCAAGTTTGCTAAAGTTCACGTCTTCGTAGTTACGCCGTTCTACAATAGAGGGCGTTAATAAATATAAAACATAACATGACACTTACGTAACGTGACCATTTATATTTTATGTCAGAGCGGGACATCTGCGAATCACTACATAGCATAGTATAAAACAAAGTCGCTATTTTTGTATTAGTAAGCGCGGGAAGCGCGGGTGAAAGGGGTTTATCTATCCTGCTCGCACGCGATAGCGCGACACCGCTTGGCGGGTGACGCGCTGTCTCGTAGGTAATTTGCCTTCCAGCTCGGGGCGCCCGCCTGCCGTGCAACGCATTTCGAACGAGAAAAATACATTTTAAACTATCGTTTGGTCTATTTGCAAAAGCGGGACAATTTTGGCCTTGCGGGGGACACCGGGACAGACTGCCTGAAAGCGGGACTGTCCCGCCCAAAGCGGGACGTATGGTCACGTTACACTTACGTCACATCCGTTCCCTTCGGATGGTGACGTACTAGGTACGTAATTTCCTTCAAATGTGATCCCAGTGCGCCTAAAGAAGTTTTACGTCAATTTTATATAATTATAAGCTTTAATTAAAAACACTACGATGATTTATGTTTAGTTGAAAAGTTTCTATGGCTATCTACCGTCTCCATCATCAGACCAGCTCGATCGTACCATTATATTGAAAAGTCATCCAATTTACTTAAAATATCGTTTAATATTTAATATAATATCGTTTAAAAACTAAAAAGAACCGACTTCAATGCCGCGCTATTCTTGAGGTGTTTATCTCAATATCTCTGGAGATACTTATTAGACCCCAATAAAATTACCATGGTACCACACTTGAGATATCTCCTTTCCAACAAAAAAAGAATAATCTAAATCGGTTCATAAACGACGAAGTTATCCGCGAACAAACATAATAAATATATATATATATATACGGTCGAATTGAGAAACCTCCTCCTTTTTTTGAAGTCGGTTAAAAATACACTTTTATTAAAAGCTTCTCAAACCCGTAGTTTAACCAAACTTTGGTATATCGCCTATACGCTGATGAAGTGCAATTACGAATACGTTACGCAACCGCAATTGCAGATAAACACAGCTTGTCACATATTACTGCAACTTGCTATCGAATAGTTTATTAAAGACACTTTTCGCGGTTTGTCAGCCTGATACCTTTAGACCAGTGGTTCCCAACCTTCTTGTGACCAGGGAGCAGTTTAAGTTTATTATTAGTGGGTAGGAGGGAAATGTAAACTATATCAATCTAATTTTTAGTATAATTTAGTTTCTTTTAGAAGAGACCTTTGCACTCCAGTGAGACAGACACGCTGAGAACGCTGGCATCTTCTGTACGAGTTCTTGAATTGGGGTGATATTTTTGCTCATTTTATATAGCATAATATACTATAAGCGGACCATATTTATGTTCTTGCGCAATGGATAGGGTGTCGGACTGGCGATCGAGAGGTCGTGAGTTCGATCCCCACCCCACCCATTGCACTATTGTCGTGAACCCACTCCAGACACGAGCATATTTAGCTTAGTTGGAGGTAATGTGCAACCCATATTGCGAGTAATTAAAAAAAATGTCTTACGAGTCAATTTCAGTAGCAAGTTTGAGACGTTTGTCGTCATATCTCTAGAGATATATATCTTATATCTCATATAAGAGAGAATATCAGATCTCGATGAAATTACAATGGGACCACTTAAAGTGTAAAAAAAGGGGAAAGTGTACCAAACCGATTAAAAAAAGAATCATACGATCGGTTCACAATTGACGGAGTAATCGCGTAACATACATAAAAAAAAAACATACAGGCGAATTATTGAGAAGCTCCTCCTTTTTGGAAGACGGTTGAAAAGGATATTACTGCAACTTGTTATCGAGTAGTTTATTAGACATTAAAGACTTTTCGCGCCTTGCCAGCCTGATTGATACATTTCGGTGAGTGTATGATGGAATTACACAATTTGATTCCTTCTTCCCCCTTTTACTATCGGACAACAAGGCAAACTAAACAACGGCATCCTTACATGGTGGATATCTCAGCAATCCGCACTAAACGATTTGGTTCTACCTTTTTAATTCGAACCGCAAAGGAATGGAACACGTTGCCGGGTGACTTGTTTCCGAGTAGCTATAACTTGGGTCTCTTCAAGTCAAGAGTGAACAGGTATCTTCTAGGCAAGCGTGCTACACTCTCGATCTCATCGTCACTTTCCACCAGGTGAGATAGTGGTCAAATGCTTGCCTATCTGCAATAAAAAAAATTGATACCTTAAGACAAAAAGATTATAAGTATTTTATGCCCTGTAATTACACTGGATTCTTTGCCATTGAAACCTAAAAATATTCCTATTTCACGGCTGAATTGACTGACAAAGTGGTGGTACCGCCCCAGACGGAATACCAGAAATTCTACCACTACAGCTGAATTAATTAAATACTACCTACCTTCTACCTAATCAAGAAGTTATTTTATTCAATTAATATTATTTCCTCTACCAAGATACAAGACAAAAAGAAGCAAAAATAAATCTAAAATGGTAGGATAAATATAAAATAAGTTTAATACAAAATACCTAATATAATTAAAAATAAAATGCCAGATTTTAAATAACTCGTTTGGCTAGTAATCCCGGATGCATTTGCATACTTCAACTTTGATAATTTTGATATAAATTAATTCTCAAATCAAAATGTTAGATGTGATTCCATAAAAAACATTAATAACTAGTAACATTAATTATAATTAATAGGAGCACAAAAATATGCATAAAGGGACTATTAATATTTTTGTGAGTCTGAGAAATATAACAAAAATCGTAGGTATAGGTATCGATCGACATGAATGATTTTTAGGGTTCCGTACCCAAAGGGTAAAACGGAACCCTATTACTAAGACTCCGCTGTCCGTCTGTCTGTCTGTCTGTCTGTCTGTCCGTCTGTCACCAGGCTATAGCTCATTAATCGTGATAGTTAGACAGTTGAAATTTTCACAGATAGTGTATTTCTGTTGCCGCTAGAACAACAAATACTAAAAACAAAATAAAGTTAAAAATTAAAATGGGGAAATTGAAGGGGGTATGGGGACCATACAAAAAACGTGTTTTTAAACGACATCTATCTAATTAGTTTGGGCAAAATGGCATAGATGGCGCTAGTAAACGAGCCCCGTCTTTCTAGATCGCGACCAAACCAAATATTCTTGGTAATATCAATTAATCAAATATATGAGGTTGAAACTCTGTTGTTTCGTATTGTACGGAACCCTCCCTAAGTGTGCGATAAGAGACGCGATGCTGACTCGCACTTGGCCAGTTTTATTTTATTCAGTCTGTTTTGTCCCTCCTACAGGGCAAGGCCTCCCTTCCTTCCTTCCACACATCGCGGACGTATGTTGACATTATACATGTATTATATTGCTATGTATGTATTATATGTATATATTGCTATGTATGTATTAAATAACATAAATTATATGTACCTTTGTAATTATGTACTTACCTATTATTTTATTTTATTGTTATTTATGTATTTTTTATTATTATTTTTTCTACACCTATACCGTCATGTATGCTAATCTATTCCTTTACCAAACCTACCCCTAACCCTAAGGTTATCTGGAAGAGATCGCTTTAAGCGACAAGACCGCCTGTTGCCACATTGTTTTATTTACCATTTTTTACTTTTAATTTGTATTATGGTGTAATATAGTGTTTATCTATCTATCTATCTATCGCCGTCTATTGCTTGTTGGCTCCAGGTACAAGAAAAGCTACCCAGTACATCCCGCCATCTCCGTCTGAGTCTACCACGTCGTCGTTTAACGATCTGTGGAACCCACTCTGTAGAGTTTGGGCCACAGATTGTCCGTCATGCGGCTAGTCAAGTCAAAGCATTTATTCACCATATGGGCAAACTAAAAAATCTGTACTTACCCACGTCATATATTATAACAATAACCATATCATATCATATATTAAATTTTATAACAAAAACATAACTTATTGCTTTGAACTTAACAAAAAAAAAAGAGTGTGTGTACTTATGTACACGCGTTAGAAGCTATACTTCTGTGGCGTATGGAAAAAAAAATAACTAAAATGCAGTAGTGATTAACGATAAATATTAAAATTAATCAAACAGATTTTATTTAAATAAAAAAGGTTTTATTAACGTAAAAATATGACGTTAAATATGACATATACAACTTGAACATAGTCATGCCACCTAGAACTAACTTCACGGTGTAGAATTTAGGTGTCGGTGTGCGCGCGCATCGTACCACCTAGAACGAACTTCACGATGTTAAATTTAGGTGTCGGTGTGCGCGCGCATCGTAAAAATTCACTCTCATCATTTTTCTCTATCGCGTCAAAAGAAGTATAACTTCAAAAACAAAAGTAATGAGCCATTCAGCCATCTTTCAGCTTTCATCCATACTTTGAACGTGACACTTAAAGAAAATATTTAATTCTCCTCAAAAAATTAATCAGGTAAGATAGAAATTTCACGAGGCCCAATGATTTAATTTTTTTGTTTGTTCAATCCCCTATTTATAAGGAGAGTGGTAAGATGACTAGTGCCTAGGATATACTAAATTATTTTTTGGCATTTAGTACATTATGTAAATCATTATTATGTTTATTTTCAAGGAAACCGTTTGGCATGAAAACTTTTTTTTACCTAATTGATTTAAATGTCATATCATTATCATTTTTGTATCATACATTTTCATTCACTAATTTCCTTTTAAAAACATATTATCTTCGTAATTATCGTAATACCATGTAACAACTACAAGCAACGCTTCCTCCAAACAACATTACAATTCAGTTAAACGATTACAAGTAACAACGTAAATTATTCACTTTAACGTAAGGAAACATTACGTATAGTTAACCACGACCTAGCCCAATAACTAGCTTACACTCAGCCACTGCCAAATATTAGCCCATAAAATATTATAGTAATATTGTAATAAAACAATAATGTAAACATGGGCACAGAATAATGAATAGTACAAGTAAACATGACATGGGTAGTAAGAAGTCAATAAATAAAGGTATTTTAACATGGGCGGTGTTTTAGAGTGAAGACCACAGCTTGGCAAACGTAGTGTAGGGCTCCTGCAGCTAGATGGAGCGATATACGCAAGATGGCTGGCAGCGGTTGGAAATAAAGAGCTGAAAATCGGACTCAGTAGCGTGCCATAAGTGAGGCCTATGTCCAGCAGTAGATAGAGATAGTCTGATGATGATGAGGACAGGGACGAGTTACTTACTCTCTGTGGCTCGTTGAGTTATATAAATTTAAAGTCATATGGGACTGAAGGGCAAGATCACTACTTTTTCGGACGACTGCGTTCTGCGAAGTTATTGAATTGGTAAAATGACGTCGGATATATGAGAATTTTACAAATATACCTAATAATATCGTTTAAAAACTAATAAGGAAAGAACTACACTTAAAACTTGTTGCGATTTCTCCACAGGATGTTTCATTGCACAGATTTGCTATCTCGATTTTTTTGGTAGATTAGACTAGGACTATAGATTTTTTTGGTAAATAATGGTTTGCTTGACTCATTTACGAAATTGGTAAAATAGTAATATGTCTACAAACAAAGTAAGGTCAATACATATAAAACAAAAAATATTTTTATTCACGTAATGAACTACATAACTGCACACTGACTTTTAATGCTCCCCAAGTAACTGCTGCTGTATTCACTGAATGTAAACCCGACATGAAAATTACGTAGTAACTACCGATTAAGCTGTGTACTTACTACCGTAACTGTTACCGCATCGAAGAAAGTGAATTGTATAACAACAAGAAATTTAAGAGCCGGGATGTGGTCTGAGGGTCAACGTTGTGTAATCAAATTAATAAATAGGAACCGCGGATATAATTTGTCTGCTGCTGCTGAAATTCTAAACTGATTGGAGAGAGGGTCTAGTGGCAGTGTGGGAGAATGGTCGACTTTGACGCCAGAGGTAGCGAGTTGGATCCCCGCCGTGCACCAATGGATTTTTCTGTCGAATTTATTATGTGCGCAATTCACAGTGGCCCTCCGATCTTCACCGGGGTTGGGGGTTTGGGGGTTTGGGGATGTTTTCGAAAATATCGTTAAGAAACCCCCAACCCCCGCATGCTGGCAGGAAACTGTCCGCCTGGCAAGTTACCACCCTCAAGTTAGACAATCTGTCGCCAGACATCTAATGTGTTCCGGCAGATGTCCTTGTGAGCCAGTTCCCATTCTAGGCCTATCCTCGACCGCATCATCACTTTCTAACAGGCGAGATAGTAATCAAACGACTAACCTCGATATGAAAAAAAGGTCTCTACATAGGTACATTATGTGAGCAACAGCTGAAGATGATGGCTGCACCACCAGTATATTTTCTCTTTAGCATCACATCAGGGAGACTTTTAAATCGTGTTTGCAGCACCAATAACCATAAGAACATAAAAGTATTTTCCTATAGTTAAGAACACTTATTTTAAGCATCTAAATCTAAAACATCTTTTAGATTTCTACAAACCAGGATGATTTATAATTAGGTTTTATCCAAAGACCTGCTATTTAATAACTCGACTGCGCAAAACGGCCCTGATGAGACCGACCTTGAACGGAGTTTGGAGAGATAGTGGTTAAATGCTAGCCTATAAGATAAGTGTTCAATTCAAGAGGATTGCTGTTGAGTGAATTTCGCATGTGCCCTTTAAACTTCTCATCTCCTCAAAATACTCCTAAGAGTAGTTTCGTAAACGTGCAACTTGCCGGACCGGTTGCAAAACATCAAGGTTGCCTTGTGTAAACCATGCAATGAAAGTGAGAAAGCAAGGAATATAGGTATTGACCTCTGTTTGTCTGATTACAGAATTGAACTCGTTCCAATGAGCCCTTGGCGTGGTGGGTGAATGCATCTTTTGAGGGGTTAAGTTCCTTAAACTGGAGAACAGAACTGATAATAAATAATACTACGTTACTGGATGTTACATTGCGGACATTCCATGAATACGCACGAAGCGATTTGCTTCTACATTCCTCATACGCACTGCCAAGGGATGGAATTCTTTGCATGAATCTGTGTTTCCCGATAACTACCACCTGGGGATCTTCAAGTTGCAAGAGAATAGGTATCTTCTAGGCAAGCATGCCTTCTAGGCAGACCACATCGTCACTAAACATAGGGTGAGATAGTGGTCAATCGCTTGCCTCTAAAGCATGAAAAAATAAAAATAAAATAAAATTAAGAGATCGTGGTTCGGTTTGCCGACCAGGTATGAATAAAGACGTGCCTAAATCGACGTAAAAAAATTGTGAGCTCATTTACAACCTACAACCTGGCTTCATCATCAGCTCGATGGTACCATAATATTACCGATATTTGTTACCGCATTTACATTTACATTCCGGTACCAGAAATTAGTTGAAAAATTATTAGAATTTTTTGATATATGAAAATTGCAAGTTTAATAAAAGCTTGTTTATTAAATGCGACTAATCACCATCACTACCTCATCATCTAATTCTAGACGCATCTCGATGTCTCCAGCGCAGTAATGTCTCCAGCGCAGTAATGTCTCCAGCGCAGTAATGTCTCCAGCGCAGTAATGCTGACATGCCAATGTACTCGTATTTGACCTTGTGGTATACGACTGAATGAATATTTATTCCATTAACAACAAAACAAAGCTTTAAGGCTAACAATTAAAATACGGTAATAAGTAACGAAGTCTGAGAACATGCCTAGTGAATATCAGCACAAATAGCATCCATAAATAGTGAAAATCGCTGATGCTGGCAAGGCAATGTCGTTGGAAAAGGTTTGACTCGGTTTTTTGCTTCAATGCCAAGAAGGTACCTATGCACAGATACTCAGCTCAAGCTCAAGTTCAGCTGGTAGGTGCTAGTATTTCCATATTGAGCACACAGACATTAAAACAAGGTTCATTATCATCATAATCAGCCGGTTTCTGTCTATTGCTGGACGTAGGCCTCTCCCAATTGATCAAGCCCAATCATCCGTCCTATTTTCCAGTCACTGCCCACCGCTTTGCGTATGTCGCCACCACTTTGCGTATGTCCCCACCGCTTTACGGATATCGCCACCGCTTTGCGTATGTCCTCACACTTTTCGTATGTCACATAAGCTTCGACGCACCGTGGTACTTTTATTTAGATACATTTTTTTTTGATTTGCAAACCGCAACGCCGTGAAAAGTAAAAGTACAATTCTGAGTGAAAGTTTCAGAGCCTATAAAGTAAATTTGCGTAACTTAAGTAAATTTATTCGTGTAACATGCTGTTATGACATTAACAACTTACGTCATAAGTATAATTCTAGTACTGAAAATTGCCATTTAACTGTTTGCTCAAATACATTTTATATTTTACGGTAGACAAGGAGGTACATCTTATGTATAGCTATTCTTGAGAGCCAGTTCCATTCTAGGCCTGGCACGCTATCATGATCGAGTACATCGTCACTTAAGAGCAAACGCGGGGTGCAGTTTTCCATACAAATGTATTCCTCCCTTTCCTCCCTGGAAAATGCTTCTAGAGTAATATTTGTTTCTACAACAATCAAGGTCTGCTGTCGCTACGCCCTTATAATTTGCTTTGTTTAACCAACCAATTGCAAAAATAAATATAAGCCTTTTAATTTTCTCTTTGAAATTTTTGAAGGACCATACTTCTATTTGCAAGTGGGTGATCAAATAAATGCAAATAATAGGGGCATAGCTACAGCAGACCTTGATTTTTATAGAATAAATTTTGCTCTAAAAGCATTTCTAGAGAGGAAACGGGGGAATACGTTTGTATGGAAAACTGCTCCCCGCGTTCGCTCTTAACAACTGATGAGATGTCAAACGCTAAGACTTAGCCATGTGTGTGCCAATACTCTTGATTAAAGACACCTAACGAAGCTACACCACGAACAGCTCTGTTTAAAAAAAATCGTTACTCGATGTGTATCACGATATATAATAAAATTCCTGCTGATATAAAAGACCTACCCTTTAGCTTACTTAAAAGGAAGCTCAAACAATGGTTACTAGACCACGCATATTATTCTGTAAATGATGACTTTTTAAATATACGATGAAGCTTAACGCATTTGACGCTAACAGAAATTTCAAATATTGACAAATTGTATTAATAACAAGTTGACATATGAAATCATAATATTAATTCATTTTAAAGTAGTTATCACATTTTAGTATAATTTTAAATATCAATAATGTATATATCAATAATGTATTATTAGTGCAGTATAACTTATAAACTTTCACATGTCATAAATATGACAAAATAGAAGGACTATGAATATTTCGGAACATCCTAATGTTGACTCTATTTTTGTGGAATAAACATTCATTTCATTTCTAACTAAATCATCCGTTTAGGCCTTTGAGTATTCACCTATTAGGCGCTACGATGCCACAGACAGACACACACATACACAGATACACATGATACCTACACACGTCAAACTTATAACACACCTTCTTTTTGCGTCGGAGCTTGTACTATTCATTATTCTGTGGTCGGGGGTTAAACATCGATTTAAAGAGGATAAGTTTAGGCGCTACTGAGTAACATTCAAAAATTTTTTTAATGCCTGATAAGCTAGCGTTTGACCATTATCTCGCCTGGTGGTAAGCGATGTTACGGTCGAAGATAGTGAACACGCTAAACCTAGAATGGCTCTGACTCTTAAGGGATTTGCTGATGGAACACCCGTAAGGTTATGGTGGCAGATGTTTTCCTATGGGTGTCCTGTGGTAAGTTAGTAGTGTAGCAAGTCAGGTCGAACATTGATTAATGGTCTGACCACCTGTACAAGTAAAAAAAGGAAGGCTGTTTGGAAGGCAACAGAGAATTAAACAAACCTACTTCACCATCCATTTGAAATTCTGTGCCGTAGGTTAATTATTAAATAAATTAATAATTGTAAATAAATGAAAGGGTTTATCGGAAGTACATTATAATATTAAATGATAAAAAGGTAAAGCCATCAGGAAATCTGCAAATTAAATAAAGTGTACCCTTGACACTCAACAAGGCCCTTCCTTATTTAATACCGTCCAGTGACCACTTACATTTATGACCATCTTTACAAAAGAAAGAAGTTCTCAATTCGCGTGAACGATTTCGATGGGTAGGTTAAATATATAATTTTTTCCCGGGAGGGTTATAGTGAAGGTAAGCGATAAAAAATTGCCTATTACAGATGTTGTGGCTCGTAAAACTGTGCGACATCAATAAGTGTAACCCTGCGCCATCAAGTGTTATTTTTAACCGATTTCACAAAAAAGGAGGAGGTTCTCAATTTCGTAAAAAAAAGATTCTAAGGCTATCCTCAGAATCTTTTTTTTTACCTATACGTGCGAGGTGTCTATAGTGTCTCTTTTAAAATTACATTGCGGTTTCTAAAATCATTATTTCTCAAAGTCAATCACTTGAAAGATATACTGTATACCTACACTTCTAAAGTGGTAAAACACATATTACCCTCAAACTTTTTAAGTACGGAAGTGAAAAATCTAAAGAAAAATTATGCTGTAGATCTCAATAAATACTTTCAACGAAAATTGGTATGAACGAGATATAGTCAACAGTTGTTGAGATAGAAAAATCGCAAATATAACTTTGTTTTTCATACAAACCCTATGAAAAACAAAGTTAATATTGTGGTGGCGCAAAATTATAGTTATAGAATACTCAACTGTGTCACGGAACCCTCCGAGTCCCACTTGTAGTATTTATTGTAGTATTTGTTGTTATAACGGCAACAGAATTACATCATAAAATTTTTACTGTCTATCATGGTTCATGAGATACAGCCTGGTGACAGACGGACAGACAGACGGATGAACAGCGGAGTCTTAGTAATAGGGTCCCGTTTTACCCTTTGGGTACGGAACCCAAAAAACGTAACTACTCATCGAAACAACACCGACTAAAGTGCAGTTATGCTAGTTACGACCACATCAATGTTCAATAATCACCAATTATCATCAAAATATAACATAATTAAAAGGTCAATGGTTATTGACTGGCTCCATGCTGCACCAAGGTTTCCATCCGTGGGCGGTGGTTACCATCATGGCATACAAATGTGTGTTTGTATGGACAATACAGACATTTACATGCGCAGGCGCTTTCGTGGTCTTGACCTGCGCTTATTGGTTGATGTAGGAAACGAGGGTTGTTCTAAGAAGATATCTAACCCCAATAATATGTTTAAAAAAATTAAAACAGACTTCATATTTGTACGAAGTACATACACTAACTATTACTGCAATTTGTGTCTAATAACTACTTAACAACTTTTAACCACTTCAACTTATTTTTTACGGTCTTAACTGGGATCGTTCATTTTATGGTCCTTCGAGCCGGATGTTTATAACCTTATTACCAAGTCATGAAAAGCTCAAAGACACCTATCAAATAAAATAATAATATTTTAATTTAAAATGTAAACCCACCTGCGTTGAGAATCGCAATTTCATGATCACAGTTGAAAATTACGCCCTTTTAAAAATCTGAATGGGTTTTCGAATGATTGAGAATAAGGGGGCTGGTCTACTGGTATAATCTGTTCATTGAGGCCATTCCAATGAGCCCAAGCTTAGCATCTCTGCTGTGAGTTGGTGAGGAGTTGAGTATTCTGCGGATTCCAGGAGATGTCCCAGTATCAATTCAATGCTACCATGTTCTTACAATATCACTAAAGTAAGAGGATACTAAATTTCGAATCGATTTGGTCTCGAATTTTGTTTCGAACAAAGTTGATCTCATAGCGTCATCAACTAGAAAAAATCTGAAAAAAAGTCTTAGAATGACTGAATAGATTTTCATGAATTAAAGCTAAGAACACTCTCGGTTATGGCTTAGGTGTCTTAATCGAGTGTTCTTAGCTTTAATTCATTTCAAACAAAAAAAAAATTAGAAGCTAAAGCTAGCGGAGGCCCACGGCTTCGCTGGCGTTATGTGTTAATTAGGTTAAAAAAATTTTGTATACCAAATTTATTCCAAATCCGTTCAGGCGTTTTTGCGTGAAAGAATAATAAATATCTACCCACTTAACTTCATATAAACGCATCTAGATTGGACAGTTCTCCTTGTAAATATTCACTAAATGTAAGAGATCCTGCATCGCGCAAACGATATTTTCTGCGATGTTAGAACCATATGCATTTGCTTCGTCATTATACATCTTAAAATTTGAACAGTAGACAGTTCGCATTTTTTTAAATATTATAAAATTATTAAGCTAGTTTAAACACTAAAACAACCGCGCCGCAATTCAATGCCGCGCGGATCAGTTTCAGTAGCAATTTTGTGATTTTAAGGTTTATCATCAAATCTCTGGAGATACTTATCAGAACTCTATATACCCTACCAATTAAAAAAAAATCATTCGAATCGATTCACGATTGACGGAGTAATCGAATAACATACATACAAAAACACAGACCAATTGAGAACCTCCTCTTTTTAGGGTTCCGTACCCAAAGGGTAAAACGGGACCCTATTACTAAGACTCCGCTGTCCGTCTGTCTGTCTGTCTGTCTCTCTGTCTGTCTGTCCGTCTGTCACCAGGCTGTATCTCATGAACCGTGATAGTTAGAATAGATAGAAATAGAGTTGAAATTTTCACAGATGATATATTTCTGTTGCCGCTATAACAACAAATACTAAAAACAGAATAAAATTAAAAATAATAGAGAGTCCCCATACAAGAAACGTGTTTTTTTCGGCATTTCACGCCATCTATGAACGCTTAGTTAGGTAAACGTCCCATTGATGGCGTTATATTGAAATGTCGATCCCTAACACCTTTGTTAGACGTTAGATGGCGTTATAAGAAATAAAATGTTAATTAATTATTATTTTTTGCTGGCGAAAAATGATAGTAGTATTTTTTGCTCGATCTTATCAAATACTGTAGTGAGGTACGGAACCCTACGAGTGCGAGTCAGACTTGCACTTGGCCAGTTTTTTAAGAAGTCGGTTGAAAAATAAGAAGTAGGACTATTTCTTTGCCCGTCAAAGTTAAATTATTGTATAAAAGGATTTATCAAAATTAATATCCGTTGTAGATATGCAACGACAATACAACTTAAATAAATTAAGAGCGTTTGGAAAGAACAAGAGAAAAGAACTGACTTCAACGTCGCGCTAGTCAAAATAGCCAGTAGCCAGTATCATGTCATCGATGTATATAAATACATCGTAACACAAATTTTGATATATTAAAAACGGATCGACAGATTTTGTTAAAATTTTAATGGGACCACCTGGAATGGACCACCCTTTCCAGAAGGTCTCATTTAAATTTTAAAAACCAAAAAATAATTTTGAAAAAATACCCTTACGAATTGAGAACTTCCTCCTTTTTTGTGAAGTCGGTTAAAAAGCGTTCAATTTGCTATCGGACACAAAGCAAGTTTATAAATATTTGTGTAACTTTCTACACGAGTATAATGAACCCTAATTATGGTACAATTAAATTATGCAAGCGCTTAATTTAAATAACAAACCAAAAAAATGGCGTATGAATTGCGTAAGTATGCAATTTTCTATATATATTTTTTTACAGTTGCCATTTTTTGGTTTAATAGTTTGTCATAAATTGGAATGTTTGGAATCGTTAAAGAAAATATTTAATAATATATTAAGATAGTGTTATTATAGTTTTAGGAGTAGTTTGTATCATATTTATAGTTTTAAATTTTAATCAAGTTTATGTTTTTTTACGTTTGTAGAACTATGTCAATAAAAACAACATGCCGCGTGAGTCAGTTTCAGTAGCAATTTTGAGACATTTATCGAAATATCTCTGGAGATACTTATCAAATCTCGTTGAAATTACAATGGGACTACCTTGGAAATATACCATAGCAATTAAAAAATTAATCATTCGAATTGGCTTACAATTGACGGAGTAATAGCGTAATAAATATAAAAAGAAGATTTAAAAAAACACAGACGATTTGATAACCTCCTCCTTTTTGAAAATTGGTTGAAAACTTTAAAAAAAATCGACTTCACATGCCGCGCGGGTTTTAGTAGCAAGTTTGAGGTGTCTATCTTCATATCTCTGGAGATACTCATCAGATCCTAATATCTTATACACTCAAACCTTCCCTAAAAATATACATTTAAGTAACTATAATTTAAGATCATTTAAAAAACTAAAAAAAGAACCGACTTCAATGCTGCGCTATTAATTTTCAGTACCAATTTTGAGGTATTTATCTCCATATCTCTGGAGATACTTATCAGACCTCGATAAAATTACCATGGTACCACACTGGGGATATTTTCAATTAAAATCGGTTCATAAACGACGAAGTTATCCGCGAACAAACATAAAACAAAAATAAAATATATATATATACGGTGCGGAGCTGTGGGCTCGGGCCGCGGACTGGGAGCGCGCCTTTCGCCTTCAGAAGCGTGCGGTGCGGTCCATGGCACGCATACCGATGGACACCTCGGCCCGTCCCTACTTCGGCAGTCTGGGTATCCTCACGTTGCCCTCCATCCTGATTTATCAGGTGGCGGTCCACGTGAGGACGAACCTTGACTGCTTTAGTAAACGCAGCTCAATGCATTCGTATAACACTCGTGGGAAAAACAAGCTATTGAGTGTATCGCGGTCCCTAGAGAAGTCCTCTAAGTTGACTCATGTCATGGGTCCGATGATCTACAACAAACTGCCAGAAAACATTACCGCCGCAAATAGCCTGCCTGGCTTCAAATTCAAATTGAAACGTTGGCTTATCCAACAAAAATTTTATTCATTTAATGAATTTACTGACAGTCAATTTTAATTGACATTAAATTATTTAATACCTGTATGTAATTATTGTAATAATGAATTAGTATTGTTCATTATAATTTATAATTTATATATAATAATTTATATATAATTTATAATTTATTGTTATTGCATAGCATCTATTTAATTATTAATAATTATACTTTGAACATAATTTACAACTTATTGTAAGCTATGTGGGTACAGCATTGTACTAATAATTGTATTTAGTTAAAAAAGACGTGTAAATTTGACGACTTACGAATAAATGAATATGAATATGAATATGAATATATATAAATATATATATACATGTATATATATATATATATATATATATATATATATATGGTCGAATTGAGAAACCTCCTCCTTTTTTTGAAGTCGGTTAAAAACCCCATCCGATTCGAATCAGTAGTTTCTGAGAAAATCGCGGAGATACTTATTTCGTACGGAGATTTCGTTAGATCATACGGATGTAATAGATTACCTCTGTTTTTAAATCGGCTAAAAATAAAGTTTTCTCCTCCTATAACTTTAACAAAAACTAGTGTAGTAAGTACGTGTTTTTGAATTGGTCAAGTGCAAGTCATTGAAATATTTTGCGGAATGGCAAGAAACCTTCTTGTAGTGGTGGGACTTCTGCTAGTCTGTCTGCCTTGAGCGGTAACACCACTTTGCCAATTAATTTTGCAGCCGTTAAATAGGAATGTTTTTCGGTTGAAATGCAAGGTGTCCAGTGAAATTACAGGGCATGTGAGACTCAACATCTGTATGTCTCATGGTAACAGACGCAGTGCAGTGACATGCAAAATTTTGGCAGTTCAGAGTTTTGCATGCCGCTGTATCTGTGATAGTTAGACGTCATCGCTTACCATCAAGCGAGCGTCGTGCTTGTCCTGTTACCTTATATCAGAAAACAAACCTTTAGTATGCGACCAACTAATAGGTTGTATTAAATAAATAAATAAATCATTTATTGATCATTAAAAGGCAGGTAAATATAACAAATTTGGTAACCTGGCACCTAAACTAGGCTCGAGACCCGTATGATAGGTTCCAGGCCTCTTCCGTCTGTTAACAGTGGTAACTGCCTATTGGTAAGTACAGTTAATATAATTAATTAATTAATTACATTTGTATGAATTTTAAAAAGTTAGAAATGGAGGTTAGTTACATTATATTAATTACAATATAAGAACATTATGTATAAAATTATTTTATGAATTAAAAAAACAAATTTATGATTAGTATAAAAGTTTAGTTTTTCATTTTTCAGATATTGTGTATGTGTGTGTGTGTGTGTGTGTGTGTGTGTGTGTGCGCGTGTGTGTGTGTATGTGTGTGTGTTTGCGAGCGTGCGTGTGTGATTATTTCATGTATTACTTACTTTTATTCAATTGATTTTAGCAGATTTTCTGTTGTAGAGTAGTCCATGATTACTAGCAGATTAAAAATGATCGATTTTGCTTTGTAAGCGGTGCAAGAATGTATCGTTGTCAATTTATTAATTTTATTGTAGAGAAAAGGCCCAAGATAATTTATAAATTTGGTAGCAAAAGTTGTGTTTATAGATTGGGTGTTGCACACATTATGCGATGATCTTTTTCTTAAGCTGGGGTCGTATTTGGTGAGAGTGTGTTGGTGTAGTACTGTGTATTCTGCCCAAGAAGAATGCAAAACGATTTCAACCGACTTTTCCAAGAAGAAGGAGGTTCTAAATTCGTCTGTATGTTTTTTTTTTGTATGTATTTTACGCGATTACTCCGTCAATTGCCAACCGATTCGAATGATTCTGTAATTGGTAGGTTACGTTTTCGAGGTGGTCCCATTGAAATTTTATCCAGAGATATGACGATAAACGTTTCAAACTTGCTACTGAAATTGTCTCGCGGGGCATGGAAGTCGGTTGTTTTAGTTTTTAAACTATCTTAAATATATTTATCCCATCATTTAATTTCACTTTTTACTTTTGTTGACAGCTCGACTCAATTAATTAGTGATGTCCTAATGCGATACGGATTTGGTTCCTCAATCGACTTTACAGGAGTTTTATTCGATTTAACACATTAATATTTAGTAGTTGCGTAAGCGTGTGGTATTTATTGTTTATTCGCGGCTTTACCTGCTTTAAAAAGTATCTATGTAAATCCAACGTTATCAATCGAAAATAAAATTATTTTGACAATGTGTCTACTCACAAATTTATAAAACAAGGTTTCAAGTGGATGAAGTTAAGATGCAACACCCACAATTTATCAAAATGCTAGGATAGCACCTACCTATATTTTGCCTTAAAATATTTTACTAACGCAATTTCTTTTAATTCTATAAGTACCTGTAGTTTTAATTAATTTAATTTTAACATTATTCAGGATTCTTATGCAACTATAAAACTTAGTTTTATAACAATATAGGTACTAATGTTACTAGAAAATTAAATAAAACTTACGTAACACATTCTGTGCACTCACTAAACTGGATATCGTCGCGGACACCAACAATATAGACTTCATAAACATTTTTGAGTCAATGCACTTTTGCACTTTAAAAAAATAAATATTAAAAATTGACAGTCCCCGCGCATGCGCACCGCACTACTAAAGCGCGCGCGAATCGGCCGCCATATTTATCTACTCGAATCGATTGCGTATTGCACGAGATGATTGTAGAAATGAAATATGTATTTGCTTGATATTTGGATGTCGCGAAACCTAGAGCTTATTGCAATAGTTGATTTGTGTTTGACGACATATTGTAGACAGTCAGCCATTTCAACAGGCTTTATTAGGTGTATGCTGACCTGAGATTAGAAGGTGTTTTTCAACTTGTAATGTCAAGAAGCTATGCAGAGCTTTAGTCTTAGTTAGAACTGTCAACTGCGTAAGCTTGGTACAAAGGGTGGTCAATGGACACCCGTTTAGCACAGCTCTACTGGTCATATATATTTAGCCAAAAGTGGTTGGATTTTGACTTACGTTCGACGATGTTTTATGAATTATGCAATGCACCTTACAATTTCTCCGAAGTTGCAATACGAGTAGCATCGGTCGGTAAACGGCAATCTCATTACTACTGTGATATGCCTTTGTTCGGTGGTCAGCTGGTCACTTTACCCCCCAAGATGTTTTTCGTTGGATTTTTTTGACACCTTGAGATTTTGTTTTATTAGGGCTATTTAGAATTAACAGCACATTGAGTGTTGCAGGAGTAATAAAACATTGTAATTTCTTGCAAAACCTGAATATATATTAGTAATTATTGCAAAAAAAATCGAACCAATCTAAGTACCTACAAGATGTTTTCGGTTATTTTCCGTAGTACATTGCGCGGGACATTGGCAATGACCTGTTGTGTTGCAATTATGTTAATTTTGATCATTTTGTAACGACAAATGACTTTCTTTCCAAATATCAACACCAATACTAATCCTACTAATATTATAAATGCGAAAGTTACTCTGTCTGTCTGTCTGTCTGTCTGTCTCACTTTCACGCCAAAACCACTGAACCGATTTAAATAAAATTTGGTACACAGATAGTCTAGAGCCTGAGAAAGGACATAGGCTACTTTTCAACGCGAAACAAGGGTTGTAAGGGGTTGAAAGGGGGGATGAAATGTTGTATGGAAGTATCGTCATTTTAAAGCTAGAAGCTTGAAACTTATTGTGTAGGCTGTTGATTCGATATAAATAAATATGACATTCAAAGTTTGTGAGGGCGAAGGGGGAGGGGGAAGGGGAAGGGGCAGGGAGGTGAGGAAAGGTGGAAGTGAGGGGAAGGGAAAGGGGAAGAGGTGGGAAAGGGGAGGGGTGAGAGAAGTGAGGAGAAAGGGAGTGGAGGGGAGTTGGGAGAAGAGAGAGGGGTAGGGGACGGGGAGGGGTAAGTGGGGGGAACGGGGAGGGCGAAAAGGAAAGTCAGGGGAAGGGGAGTGGGGGGAAGAGAGAGGGGAAGGGGACGGGGAGTGGTGAGGGGTAGGGAGAGGTGGAGGGGGGATTAGCGCGGCGTGGTACGGTGCGGTGTAGGTGGGATCCGCATGTGTCTTATTTGTAAAATAATTAGCCTAAATATTTAAAAATGCTACCCAAAGACACTATACCACGCGGACGAAGTCGCGGGCACAGCTAGTATTATAAATGCGAAAGTAAGTTTGTTTATTTGTTTGTAACTTCTTCACAGTGTATAGAGATAGCCAGTACTATGGATTAGGTTATAGGACACATCTTAACGCGGGCGAAGCCGCGGGGCGCGCAACTAGTTATTTATATATTATGTCTCTTTGAAGTGTCTCACACTTTATATTTTTGTAAATTGCTAAACACAATCCAAAATTTCATCGTACCGACGGGACTTGAACCCGCAACCTCCGGAATAACATGTTCCGGTGCTTTGCCAATTAAGCCACGGTGCGAAGTATCGTTACGACGAAATTAGTGGATTGCATTTGTTAACCCAATTATGCATTGGTGGCGCCATCTATGACTACTTATTACGTAAGTTAATCACTCGGAAGAAATCATTACAGTTTTCAAATCCGACGAGAGATGTTGCACTGCGTAAATCAAATATTATGTCTCTTTGAAGTGTCTCACACTTTATATTTTTGTAAATTGCTAAACACAATCCAAAATTTCATCGTACCGACGGGACTTGAACCCGCAACCTCCGGAATAACATGTTCCGGTGCTTTGCCAATTAAGCCACGGTGCGAAGTATCGTTACGACGAAATTAGTGGATTGCATTTGTTAACCCAATTATGCATTGGTGGCGCCATCTATGACTACTTATTACGTAAGTTAATCACTCGGAAGAAATCATTACAGTTTTCAAATCCGACGAGAGATGTTGCACTGCGTAAATCAAATATTATGTCTCTTTGAAGTGTCTCACACTTTATATTTTTGTAAATTGCTAAACACAATCCAAAATTTCATCGTACCGACGGGACTTGAACCCGCAACCTCCGGAATAACATGTTCCGGTGCTTTGCCAATTAAGCCACGGTGCGAAGTATCGTTACGACGAAATTAGTGGATTGCATTTGTTAACCCAATTATGCATTGGTGGCGCCATCTATGACTACTTATTACGTAAGTTAATCACTCGGAAGAAATCATTACAGTTTTCAAATCCGACGAGAGATGTTGCACTGCGTAAATCAAATATTATGTCTCTTTGAAGTGTCTCACACTTTATATTTTTGTAAATTGCTAAACACAATCCAAAATTTCATCGTACCGACGGGACTTGAACCCGCAACCTCCGGAATAACATGTTCCGGTGCTTTGCCAATTAAGCCACGGTGCGAAGTATCGTTACGACGAAATTAGTGGATTGCATTTGTTAACCCAATTATGCATTGGTGGCGCCATCTATGACTACTTATTACGTAAGTTAATCACTCGGAAGAAATCATTACAGTTTTCAAATCCGACGAGAGATGTTGCACTGCGTAAATCAAATATTATGTCTCTTTGAAGTGTCTCACACTTTATATTTTTGTAAATTGCTAAACACTGATTTGAAAACTGTAATGATTTCTTCCGAGTGATTAACTTACGTAATAAGTAGTCATAGATGGCGCCACCAATGCATAATTGGGTTAACAAATGCAATCCACTAATTTCGTCGTAACGATACTTCGCACCGTGGCTTAATTGGCAAAGCACCGGAACATGTTATTCCGGAGGTTGCGGGTTCAAGTCCCGTCGGTACGATGAAATTTTGGATTGTGTTTAGCAATTTAGTTATTTATATGTTTGAAAACAGGTTATTGTGAATTTTTTATTTTGTCTATGGGGAAACTCCACTGAAATACAAAGGACTTTTGTGGCACAGAAAAAGTGTATCAGAGCAATAGCAGGGGCCTTATTCAGTATGACCAATGAGATAACGCGTTCCTTAACGCGCCACGTTACGTTATTGAAAAATTGTATTCTGTATGCCACACGATAGGTAAATTATACAAAACGCGCGCGTTACACGTCCTCATTTATCACGATATCTCAAAACGCGCTCATAACCTTACCCTACCGAGTTAACCAACTTGAAATTGGCATAAAGAATACCATAACGCGGAGATAACGTAACACGGCACGGTAAGACTTTAAAATGGTCATACTGAATTCAGGAATCCCGCCAAGGGAGTCGTGTAAGCCGCTATTTAAAGGGTACTGCATACTTCCGTTGCCTTGCCATGTATATCCTTGAAGCATCTACATCTGTCAAGTCAAGTCAAGTGTGGGAAATATCCTAGAAATACAAAGAACCAGGGGCCTTATTCAGTATGACCATTTTAAAGTCTTACCGTGCCGTGGTACGTCATCTCTGCGTTATGGTATTCTCTATGCCAATCAAAACGCGGTAGGGTAAGGTTATGAGCGCGTTTTGAGCTGTCAAAATATCGTGACATATGAGGACGTGTAACGCGCGCGTTTTGTATAATTTACCTATAGTGTGGCATACAGAATACAATCTTTCAATAACGTAACGTGGCGCGTTAAGGAACGCGTTATCTCATTGGTCATACTGAATAAGGCCCCAGGATGGAATTGTTTTACCTAAGGTACCGAGGACACTTTAAAAAAATCATGTACTAATCCTACTCAATAGAATATCATAATATCATGAAATTTGGCACATAAATAGTTAATAACCTAAACAAACCTTAATAATAGATCATAAGAACATAGAATACATTTTACAAGTATTTCAAGCGCGGGCGAAGCCGTGTTCCTCAGCTTGTATTTATATAAATGTGTCCTTTGTAAGCTGTGTTTTTTGGCCTTTCAATTAGAAAAAAATACTTTAGATCTGCCCCCTCATTCTCAATCAATCGAAACTCTATTCGGATTCGGAAGCTTCATTTTAAATTTTGAATATTGATAAATCCGTGAGCTAATTTGTCGCGGCAACCATTCCAATTAGAATCACTGATTTTTTCGAATTGAAATGTCAAAAGTAACGGATCGGAGCATTGTCAACTGCAAAGATTCAAGAGAGGCTGTTTCCGAATCTGAACTTGCTTTCGAATGATTTAGAATAACCCTGATACCTTAAGTCACTGATATAAATAGAGCAGGGAATTGTTTGTCTGTGGAATATTTATGAATAAATTATGACCCGGATATAAGGATGATTGATGATTTATTATCAACACTATTATACATAATCTAATATTATTGTTACGAAAGTCAGTTTGTACATTTGTTTGTGTGGGAGTTCTTCACGGTCAAACGGCTGGACCGATTTAGATTTCAGCTGAAATTTTGCAGTAGCAGCTGCGAGGCTTAGTGAACCATATACAACGTGTTTGCAACATATTAAATGCAATATTTAACGCATTTTTACAAGCTTTTATTTAACTTGCAATGTATGTATGTATGTATGTCACTATGTATGTTCGGGTGGAATCTTGGAAGCTAAATTAGACCCACTTCCCGATGTCCGATTGGACTCAAATTTGGTTTAATTATGTATCTTCGGTGACAATACAATTACATGGTACCATGGAGCTGGTCTGATGATGGAGACGGAAGATGGCCAAGGCATCTCTATGATAAAACAACATAAACCCACCGAGTTTGGGCTCGATTGATTGGCCACGGCATCTCTGCGATAAAACAACATAAACCCACCGAGATTCATTTTCATTTTATTTATTTTTCATTTAGGTACATCGTACACTTATGAATGTCAAACTTTTACATAAAATTAATAACAATAATCACATATTCAAATTGTAAATATATTAAATTATTTTTTTATTTATATATAAGGACCACTTCTGCTAAAAAAATTACTACAATTTGTATTATTCCAAAATTGTTTGTCAGATAAAAATTCATTGATAGTATAATAAGATTTACTAATTAAAACTTTCTGTAAACATGGTTTAAATTCATTTTCATGTAAATCGGTCATACAGTCAGGAATAATATCTCTGTATTACAAGTTTGGATTTGTTTCTTGTATTATAATTATGATTGTCACAGCTTACGTTAAATTGGTGTAAATGCTTACGCGTATACAAGACTAGCAGCCCGCCCCGGCTTCGCACGGGTAGAACATATATGCCTACAAAATTTGCATCAGTTTGTTGCATCGAATATAAAATATGAACATATTTAACAACCATCGTCATATTTCATCCAATTTACACAAAACCTTAACGAATTATGCACCTAAACCTTCCTCATAAGCACTCTGGCTATTGGTGAAAACCGCATGATAATCCGTTCAGTAGCTATTGAGATTATTGCAAACAGACAGACAGACGCAGTGATAAACTTTGTTTTATAATACTTACGTATTGATATTGGACGGCCCTTTGGCGTAAAGGATAGTTACCCTGATTCTGACCCGACGGTCGTTGGTTCTAATCCTAGCTATATACCTACCAATGAAAGTTTTATGTGCATTCATGAATCATGAGTTTTCGTACAGTGGTAGTGGAATCATTAAATCTACCAAAAAGTAGCTTACCACCAAGGAGTACATCTGCCGCCGTAACCTTACGGCGTTCCCCGACGCAAAATGTAGGGGTAATATACGTTTACCGTGTGTATCTGTGTGTCTGTCTGTAGCATCTTAGCACCTAACCGGATGAACCGATTTTGTTTTTATTGTTGATAGATTTTTTTTGTTTGATAGATGTCTTCATCGAGAGTTTTCTTAGCTTTGATTAATGAAAATTCGTTCAATCGTTATAAAACTATGACCTTTTTTCTAGTTAATTGCGCTATGAAATCAACTTTCATAGGTCTGATCAATTCGAAAATCTTCTTCTTCAACGATATTGTAAGGACATGGAAGCCTCCTGGACTCTACAGAATACTCAAATCCTCACCAACTTACAGCTCAGATTTTATATGTCGTGTTTAGAGTCATTGGAATGCTTTTAATGAAAAGATTATACATAGATCAGTCGGGGTGGTTTAAAATATTATATTATATTATTATATATATAGATGAATATTATTTTATACAATAGATCATATTATTATACTATATTGACTTCAAATTGATTGTGATCGGTGGGGATCTACAGCATAGCTAAGCTTATGATATTATTTTCCTAGTAACTATGACCTAATCTGTGGTTTCATTGCAAATATTTTATTAATTTTGCGATGCGTGTTTGTGAAATTCGTGATATCTTCTAGAGTTTTCATTTGAATTATATACTGTAAAGGACAATTTTAATCTATAATATGTGGCCAAGCTAATTAACGTAATTATTTGGATAAGGATATACTATATACTTGAAAATAGCCTTGGAAGTTATGTAATATTTTTTAACAAAAATTTTAAGATTAAAATGGTTACTGTGAGTCAACCTTAAGAGATAGACATATGCTGTAGGTCTTATTAAGTTGTACAACTCTTGCATAGAAAATATTCTTCTATCTATTTTCATTTAAGCAGCGTTCGTAAGAAACATGTTTTTTCGACCGTTTATTTGCCGACTTAGGTTGCAAATTAGGTCTCCACGAATGTACCTTTGATTTAAACGGGATAATATATCCTATTTTCATTCCGAAAGTCCATTCTATGTATTAGTGAAAGAATTTTTTAAATCGGTTCAGTAGTTTTTGAGCTTACTCATTACAAACATACAAAAATACAAATGTTCTCTCTTAATAATATTATTATAGTACTATTATAGATAACAATAAAAATATAGAGACAAGACATAGTAAGAATGCTAGTAGTTTTAAAGTGCTCCCTCAATGAGTATCTACTTCCTTGGGCTCGATTGATTCGTCATAAGGAGAACTTTACACCTAGATCTAGGGTCTGATGATGAAGCTAGAAGGTGGTCACGGCATTTTTAATAAGAAGACGGTATTTATTTAACTAGTAGGTACCTATTATTTATATTTATGCAAATTGCACAGTTAACTAACTTACGTAGTTAGTTACGCAAATAATATCACTTAAATACTACAAAGTTTCTATTATTAAACCAGAAATAATCGAAATTTCAAGTAGCAAATTGCAAACTTATAGGCAGGGTTTTGAAGCGCATCCGGTCAGCATGACGACGCTCGCGCGAATACGCGCGGCTATGGCTCGCTGCGTGATGTTACGTTACTCCCCCCGCTACCCGAGTAAGCGGCAAGCAGGAGCCACTAATTATTATTATTTAGGTACTTTTCGAAGGTAGTTTAGCGAATGTAGCGTCACCACAATAATTTCATCAACATTTTCACGAAACATCTATAATATTATAGGTAATACCTTTAAACGAGAAAACCTTGTTTATATATGTATATAATCGGGATCTCGGAAACGGCTCCAACGATTTACATGATATTTAGTATGCAGCGAGTTTCGGGGGCAATAAATGGATCTCTTTTTTTTAGAAAACGTCATTTCATCCGTGTTTTTAGGCATTGAAAAACTGCTACAATATCATTAGAATACAAAGGGTAATTTTGGCGTATTTTAAGACGTTATGATATCTCGGTGGAAGATCGATAGGACGGCGCTTTGGAGGTCCCTGGTTCGAGTCCAGATAAGGTGACTAACTTTCCTTTTTTTTATCAAGTTCTTTTTTTTCTTTTGTGAGTAAAACTACTATTAGGAGCAAAAAAAATGCAAAAACACTCGAATTAACAAAAAAAAAATATATATAATACCAAGCAAAGCTGGGTCATCGAGATATTTTTCATTTAAACTTAACATTTATATAAGTTATTTTTCAAAAAAAATAAAACCGACTTCATAACCACAAAAAGGCACTCAAAAGCGAAAAATAATTTATTAAAATTATTATAAGCGTTACCCACTTCTCTATTTGAAGTCGGTGCCAGCCAAGTCTAATAGGTAGTAGATAGATAATACCTACATGTCTCCTACATCTACCTACTTACTAACCTACATGTACCTACTTACTACTACTACATACATAGTATCTATCTAATATCCGATAGACTTGGCTGGCACCGACTTCAAATAGATAAGTGGGTAACGCTTATAATAATTTTAAGTAAATTATTTTTCGCTTTTGAGTGCCTTTTTGTGGTTATGAAGTCGGTTTTATTTTTTTTGAAAAATAACTTATTTTACCCTTTTTAGTGCAAAAAAAGTTTTAATGAAATTACATGCATCTATTAAATTTCGTGTCTGGGCCGTTATACACTGACGGATATATACTTTTTGAAAATTTCAAGTATGTACCTATAACGGTTAAGAAGATACAGATCTGTAAAGTGCGCACATATAGACACACGGGCGGACGGACGGACGGACGGACGGATGGACGGACGGACGGACGGACGGACGGACGGACGGACGGACGAACAGACAACAAAGTCTCAGAAAGTGTTTATTTGGTAGCTTTTGGGTTCGGAACCCTAAAAAAATTGACATTAAATGCCGCGCTACAGTGAAAATATTCACTAGTAATAATGATGTCATCGAGGTATCAAAGGACAATGTCCAAAATGGCCCTGTACAATTAAAGCATCTGACACACACGATAATTAATTGTCTATTTTATTACAATAATTCCAAATACTTTTATAACACGGACTAGTTGTATTCCAAAATGAATATTAAAAAGTATTATTTGCGATTATTAACATTAATTGCCGCCATATGGCCAACAGAGTACTAAATCACTCTACTACGTCATAATAGGCACTTCCCTATATTGTGGATACCAGAATTATGAAAGCACTGTGTAGCCAACCTAACAACGGAAAGTATTATTTACGTAGTAACTATTATATAATATGTTGTTTTATGCTTATAAAATTTTTTTGCTGTGTTGATTGGTACAATGTACGTTCATAATTCTGAGTTATTGGCGGGACTGAAATGGCCGCCATCTTCGCCAAATCTCATGTCATGTCAAAAAATATTAGGTATGTTTAAAAAAGTTTGCACCCTAACAAGACTTTGCCCGGTAGAACATTCCTGTGAAGACAAATTATTTATATTTATATATAATTATTTATTATAATTATTAATATATAATTATTTATTGAGGGCCCGGTGGCGTAATTGGGAGGACGGTCGGCTTTGATGCCGTGGTACCGAGTTCAAACCGCCGTACACCAATGAATTTTTCTATAGAAAAATATATGTGCGCTTCTCACAGTGGCCCTCCGGTGAAGGAAAACATCGTTAAGAAACCAATAACCCCCGCATGGTGGTAGAACATATCTAGTGTCCGCCTGGCCAGCTACCACCCTCAAGTCAGAAAATCTGTCGCCAAACATCTAATGTATTCCGGCAGCTATCCTTAAGAGCCAGTTCTCATTCTAGTCCACTTCTCTATCTTCGACCGC
The DNA here is from genome assembly GCA_954871355.1 of Cabera pusaria. Classification (NCBI taxonomy): domain Eukaryota; kingdom Metazoa; phylum Arthropoda; class Insecta; order Lepidoptera; family Geometridae; genus Cabera; species Cabera pusaria. Next base: position 1,342,491 of record OX940906.1, on the reverse strand, counting down.
ATCATCACTTAGCAACAGGTGAGATAGTGGTCAAACGCTTGCCTATAAGATATAAAAAAATATATCCCCACCTTTATTTCTATCTCGCTCACAGTTACCGTAAGAATATCTTATATGCAATAGCAACCTCCATTGTGTATAATCTTCTTGGGACTCTTCTACTAAAACTAGTACATTCTCCTATAATTGAGGTATTTATCTCCATATCTCTGGTGATAAAGATAAAGATAAAGATCGTTTATTTGTTCAAACATGAGTATGCATACAATAATAAATACTTAATTTGCATGCAAGTTGGTCATAAGGTCGAGGATTCATACATGTTTGAGCCATTATGGCGTACAAATTCGTAAACATTTTACATACTTAATACAAACATATATTATTATAAAATTACAGTAGTTCAATAAAATTTGGAAAATTTTAGTTATTACCGTATAAAAAAAAACTAGTGCGATTTACACAAATCTAATTAGATAAACGTCAAATGTCAATAACAATTCAATTTATACAAATAAGAATAAAGTAAGATTAATTATTTACACCTAGTCAAAATTTGTCTGTTAGGAAGTCATTGATTGTATAGTAACATTTGTCATTTAATAATTTGTACAATTTTTTTTGAAAATGTAATAATTCAAGGTCTTTATGTCATTTGGAATCTTGTTAAATATGGCTGGTGCCATGCAAAACGCACTCTTTTGCATAAAGCTAGTTTTTGCACTGTGCAAGCATACGAGTAGTTTGCTGTTGTCACGTTTTTTGCGATTACTCTTGTCCGAAATTCGTGGAAATAACTGGGAATTGATTTTAACAAAGATTGCAATTTCAAAAATATACATTGAAGGTAATTTTAAAATACAATGTTTCTTAAAAAGAGGCTTACAACTGTCTGTAGAATTTAAATGAAACATTGCTCTCATGCATCTTTTCTGGGCTTTGAAGATAATGTCCCGATCAGTTGAGTTGCCCCAGAAGATTATGCCGTATCGTAGAATTGAAGCTACTAAGCCGTGATATGCCGTCAGAAGTGTTTGGGTGTTCACTTCTGATGCTAATTTATGTAGAGCGTACGAAGTAGAACTCAGTCTCTTGCTAAGATTTTCAATATGAGCTTTCCAATTCAGCTTTTTATCTATTTCTAGACCAAGGAATTTAGTGGAGTTTACTTCGTTCACGGTTTTGTCTTTATAGTTCACTGTTATATTTACAGGATTTGGTTCACGTTGCTTAAAATGAATTATGTGAGTTTTTTCTAGATTTATTTTTAAATTATTTTGTTCTAACCACAATATTACTGAAGTCAGGGATTGATTTACGTCATTTTGATATAGGTTTTTATTTTTACATTTTATAGTCAAAGTGCTATCGTCAGCAAAGAGAGTCATGGGTTGGGTAGTCGATAATGGGAAGTCATTTATATAAAGAATAAATAATAGCGGTCCTAAGACGCTACCTTGTGGTACACCATACAAAGGTGAGCGTTCTGACGATATAAAAGATTCTTCATATTTTGATTTAAGATTTATTTTGGTGATTTCTGTACGTTGAGTTCTATTTTTAAGATAGGATTCTAGAAGTTTTAATATGTTGCCTCTAATACCATGTGTCTCTAACTTTCTGATTAGAATGTTATGATTTACATAGTCGAAGGCCTGAGTCATATCGCAAAATAATGCACATACGGGTGTCCTTTCGTCCATACTTGTCGAAACATTATAAAGAAAGTCGTAAATTGCCATGTTTATTGTCCTATTTTCTCTAAATCCCTTCTGTTCGTCACATAGTAAATTTTTATTTTCTACGTAAGAGTATAGCTCTTTGTAAATGTATTTTTCGAAAATTTTTGATATTACAGGTATACTTCTTTACTGCCTTTTTTGAAAAGCGGTTTAATAATTGAGACTTTCAATGCGTTTGGATAGGTACCGGTGCTTATACACAGATTAAGAATGTGACTCAGATGTCCACAAATTTCAATTGCTACTAATTTTATGACTTTAGTGGAAATTTCATCATAGCCTACACTGTTCGTTGTTTTTAAGCATTTTATAATTTTAAGTATATCAGTGGAAACACATGGGTTTACAAAAATCGATTTTTTTTGGGTTTTTTGTACTATTTTAATTTTATTGTTTGATCCCTGTATAGGTTTAATTTTATCGACAAAGTAATTGTTAAATGTGTTGGCCATCATCTGTGGGTCACTGATACTTGCGTCTTCAGTTTTTATATTGGTTATGGGTTCTTTGGGATAATTAGGTTTGGAGCTAGATATTAAGCGCCAAATGGTTTTACTCTTGTTAGTAGATGTGTTTACGGCGTAATTATTTTGAGCAAGCTTAGTGAATTTTATGATTCTTTTAAGCATTTTGGAGTAATTCGTAAAAACACATTTATTGGAGCTATTTCTATTTAATCTATATTGCCAAAGTAAGTGACGCTTTTTTTTACTACAAATTTTTGTGCCTTTAGAAATCCACTTAGGTTTTTTAGTAACAGTCATAGTTATAGTTTTAAGCGGAAAATATAAATTATAAAAAAGTTTGAATGTGGTCAGGAAAGTATTATATGCAATATTCGGATCATCAGTGTTGTAAATGTCTGAAAATGTAAGTTTTTCTATACAGTCTTTGAATTTTGACATATTTTCAGTGGAGTAGTCGCGTCGCTTTATTCGCCAAAATTTGAGTAGACATGTTTTTTTTATAGGGCATTTCAGTATTTGTGCAGTGTGGTCAGAAAGAGCAAACTCGAAAACTTCTGCTTTACACTTATTTTTTAAATTATGGGCAAAATTATCTATGCATGTTTGGCTTATTATTCTAGTGGGCTGTTTTAACGCCAATGTCAGATTGAAATTTAGTAATAAGCATTCAAATTCTAAGTAAGACGATTTGCTTTTAGTATGTCAATATTGAAGTCTCCTGCTATTATAATTTGTTTTTGCTTAACACGACAAACTTGACTTAACATATCTTCAAGTATAGCGTAGCATGATATTAGATTTGTTTGTTTTGGGATTCTATAAATACAAATAACAGTAATATTGTAGTCAATAAGTTCAATACCGCAGCACTCAAATACACCGGTCACAGACCTAGCCGATATGTGAGGCAAATCTCGCCATTGAAGACCACATTTAACCAAAATACAGGCTCCTCCTCTTTTACTATTCTTTCTGCAAAAACATGAGGCAAGTACATAATTGGGCAAAACTAACAATTGTTCATGGCCAGACATTATAAAGTGTTCTGTGACACATAGTACATCTACAGTTACATCTTTTTCTGACAGTTCGTCTATACAAACTGTAAGTGCATCAACTTTATTTATTAGTCCTGCAATGTTTTGATGCTTAACATTAATGTGCTTTTCCACGAAAAAGCTGATTTGGGTTTGTTTTCTTTACGTCTGAAGTTTCATTATTAGTCAGAATTTTCAAATTTGGATTATTATTAATTTTGTTGAAACAATGAATGGTCATAATAAATTGTGTCAAAGAATTAAATACAATGCGCATTCCAAAATTATTTAAAGTTCTAGACTGCTTGTAGAACATATAATAATCGTAAGTTATGTAAGCATTTGTATCAAATAGATGAGCATATTTATGAGTTAAAATATCTTGTTGCAAGAGGATGTTGAAGTTATGGACCCTCTTATTATAAGAGAGAGCATTAACATTTAGTTTGTAAGCTGGTGCGCAAATAATTATATTTGTATGTGTGACACTTGTGAATGTCTTTCTTATGTCATAAATAAGTCTAGAATAATTTAAGCCTTGATTGAAATCTTCTTCACCAATGAAAAATATGCAGTGATCGTTTTTCCCGAAGTCTTCAAGTTTCTTTTCAATTCCTTTTAGAACAGTCAACGTATCTCCATGAGGTGTGACAAAGTGACATAGTTGATGTTTATCAAAAGTATCTTCCGCTATAGCCGTTAACTTATTCCGTTTATTAGCGCTAAAAATACATATTTTTGTCTGTGGCATCTTGTTAGTTTCGTGCTTTGTATTGTCTTTCTGAGGACGTGTGCTGGTTTTGTATATTGTATCAGAATCCTTTTGTTGTTTTTGACATTCTGATTTTGTTTCAATGCTAGCTTGCTTTATTGGTGTTGTATGTAGTTCTAGCTCTGTTTGTGTTTCTTTATCGACGCCAGAGCAAGAATCTAATCCAGTCACAATAGAAAGATCTATGGCTATATCATTCCCACTATTCGAGTCCTGTTGTTCTTTGCTATTTAGGTTTATTAATCTCTGGCGCTTGCGTTTCCGTGTAGATTTTAAAGTGATTGGGCTTTCGAAATATCCAACTGTTTTATATCTCTCAATAGTTTTATTTCTAGATTCAAGCTCCATTTTCAGTTTTAAATTTTCAATATTTAAATTTTCAATTTCTTGATGGGCGGATAGTAGATCATTTGTCAATATATCAATTTTGCTATTTAATTCTTCAGTTTGGCTGTCATGGACTGAGTTGTTTGGAAGACTCATCATAGTGCATTCGAATAATGACAAGCTGGATATATTATTCAAAGAATTCGATTTCCTATAGTTCCGGAATGTTATATGGTCCAAGTCCATTTTCAACAAGTCAACGTATGTTAAAAATCCAAAGTTGATAAGTTGGAATATAAATTTATTTATTTTATATTTTTATTTATTTTTATATAAAACTGACCATAAGCAGAGAGTCACTGACCGCGTCTGCGCCAGTCTGTATTAGCCTTATGCTATCTGTGCATTAGTTACTCTATAATTTTAACCAACGTCGGCTGTCAGTTGTCAGATGATAGAATTAACAAGTGTCACTGTCAAAGCAACCCGTCGTTGGCTTATGTGTTACGTCAAATATTGTTTAGAATGTTGACGAGTGTCGAGTGAATTCATTCGGGGGTTTTTATATTGAATTAGTTGCCAAAACACAAAATAATTGGTATATCTCGTTTGAAATTGTGTAACGGTTGTGCCGGTGATGATTTATAAAGTGAAATTCGACACTAAAATAGGCTCACCGTTATGGTTTCTTCCTGCTGAAAGGTTTGCAGGTTAGTTTCCTCGATGTTTTTACGCCGTTAACTGCTTTTCAGTGCTGTTTGCTAATTTTTCACGATTAAATATTTATAGAGCTTAGTACTATGCTGCTAGCAGCGCCAGGGTTGCCAGCCAGTCCTATAGATACTAATCAGATCTCGATAAAATTAAAATGAACTCGGAAACGTATCCTACCTATTAAAAAAATAATCATTTGATTCCGTTTACAATTGATGGAGAAATCGCGTAACATACACACAAAAAAAAAACATACAGACGAATTGAGAACCTCCTCCTTTTTTGTGAAGTCGGTTAAAAATGTGAATGAGTTATGGTTGCGACGCTATTTTCGCAAAATTACCTTCGTAATGAATATTTATTTTATTAGACAGTCGGTACCTGTATCACCATGCTTTGCTCGGTGTTTTTTTTTTGTAAATCGTGTTTTTTGGCAATTCTTCGGCTCCCAATAATAAAAGAAGAAACTTGTAAAAAACGTAAAAATGACCATCTTGTCTGGACTCGAATCGGGGTCCTCTAGCACAGAAAATATAATATACCTAGTCCCCTCTAGTTTCGTGACCGGCTTTGTTTTCTTATCGAGCTAGCCTTGTAGAATGTGGCGAAACTTACCTTCGTATTCTAATAATATTGTAGCAGTTTTTCAATGGCTGAAAACATTGATAATACGACGTATTCTAATAAAACTGGCCAAGTGCGAGTCAGACTTGCGTCTCACACACGTAGGGAGGGCTACAAAAATATTAATGCCTGTAAACACAGTACAATACGAAACAACAGAGTTACGTAGTATTATTATTATCTTTTCTATGACAGAGTTGTGAACCGCGTGCTTGTTTACTTTAACGCCATCTAACGAACGCTATTATTAACACAAAGTTGTTGTTCGGTTGTTGATCTCAGAGTAACTATTACTAGAGTCACTAGAGTTATTTAAACATGTGTTTTAAGTGTGACGTTCGACGTCTAGATGAAAGCTGAATGGCTCAATACCTTTGTTTTTTTTTTGTAAATTCAAAGCAATAAGTTATGTTTCTGTTATATCTATAATATTTTTTATTGAATATGATCAATAGATCATTATTATAGATCATTATCGTCAAATTACATTAAATATAATGTAATTTGACGAGTGTAAGTGCAAATTTTTTATTTGCCCATATACTGAATAAATGCTTTGACTTTGACTTTGAGAGTAGTAATAGCATTAAGGTAAAACCATAGACGTATTAAAAATGATGGTGCACTGCAGATGTTTGTCAAATTCAATTTAATCCGTATACTTTAACGATAAGGTTGTAATTGCTTCGTAGAACAAAACGGCCCAATTGAGAGTCACCAGGGTGGGAGTGTGTCCTTCTCTAACAACCTGATAGTCCTATATATATATGTTCTATACTATATGTATGATATATATGTAAGTTGTCCATACAAAAGAAAGGGACAAACTCCGTTCAAGGTCGTTCTCATGAGGGCCGGTGTACGCGATCGAGTTTAATATGTAGCAGGTCTGTGGCTAAAACAAAGAGTTGTCATCCCGTGCAAATAAATTTTGTCAAACGGTTATCATTCACGCGGGGGCACGGGGGAGTGGTTGCCGCCGCCGGTTGTGACTAATTATAGATTAAACACATATCGCCTTACCGTCCTTACCGACAACGTCCAATGTATTTTTATTAAGAGAAAAGGATAGAATACGATATTATATAAAATGGCACCAATCCGTAAGTACTTAATACGCATTCAAATAAAAAAGATTTTTCCAAATCGGTTAATAAATTACGGAGTTATGCGGTAACGTAACACACATTCAAAAAACACAGTCGAATTGAGAACCTCCTTCTTTTCATAGAATAGTATGAATAAAAAAATAAACAAAACTAAATTAAAATCCGGTCCAGTCACTTGGGTTGGGAGCTAAGATACCACAGACATAATTGTTGGCGGTGCCGGTGGCAGCGTCGCGTTGATGGCGCTGCGCCCGGGTGCGAAGGTCACGCTGCGCGTTAATTTGCGTACTTCTTCCCCTCAAAGGTCGCACGACCACGCAGGCTCAGCGGGTTCGTCTGATTATTGTCCTGAATCGTCTGAAATGGGGAACTATCCGGGGAACTGAATAAAATCCACATGGACGTTGATTCGGTTGTATTTCTGATCTGAGACGTGTGCTCTGCTCGAGCACTGAATTGCGAAGAGAGTGGGCGAATGAATGTTTCACAGAACATCTCATTCGACCAATAACTTTACAATAGTTCACTCGACCGTTTTCTATGAATGAATAGACAAATACATTTGTACTGACTTTGTGTTATCTATGCTACGTCCTATTGATTTATGAATGGCATGGTAAATCGTGTGATAAAGCTACTGACGTGAACCGCTAGATGTCGCTAGGCGTATTCGAAAGGCCCATTTTCTTGATTAGATAATGAGTACATGAACAACAGATGACATCAAATATAACATGTTAATTTTGCATTAACATCCTGCCCGGGGGGCCTGAAAGAACGATCGAGTCCTACTCTGACCAACGTTACATAATATCATTATGTTTACAACTATGTGAATTGTAATTGACTGACAATGAACTCTCTGAACTTTGAATTGAACTCTTATCTAATAAAAACCTTAATTAACAAAGTTTAAATTGATCCGCACTGAACATTTGATTGACCGCTTATGAATACTTATTCTATGTCTACAGGTAACTTACATAATTTGACTACAGGTCTTATCAATTCTCCTGATTGAGTCTTCAATTTGAATTTGAAGATCTGACAACATTATCCCTACCTGGGAAAACCTCAATGATCCTACCGCGCCTCCAGTGCAGTGGTATAGCATTTTCATCTACAATTAGTACAAGATCACCTATCTTTACATTGTCTGAATGTTTGAACCATTTGTTACGCTGTTGTAATGAAGTTAAATATTCTTTCTGATACCTAGAGAATATATTTTGTGACATTTTCTTGAATGACTTGAAACCGTGATAACCGTGACATTTTAGTATCCTTCCATACATACTCTGGTACCGCTACCAGTGGCTGACCTATGAGAAAATGACCAGGTGTGAGTCCGTCTAAATCACACGGGTCCTCTGACATTGCAACTAACGGTCTAGAATTAAGTATTGCCTCTACTCGAGCCAGTAAGGTTGAAAATTCTTCAAAGGTAAGTATTGTGTCCCGGATTTCCTTATTGAGCAACAACTTTACTGATTTGATACATGCCTCATGTAACCCATTCATATGAGCCGCCGTCGGTGGCGCAAAAATCCAATTGATGTTCTGACTATTGAATTGCTCCTGCAGTATGACTTGGTTATGTAATAGAAATTCATTTACCTCTTTTATGTGGTTGTGAGTCCCCACATAATTAGTTCCATTGTCTGACCTGATGATCGATGGCAGTCCTCTGCGACTGACGAACCTTGTGAACGCTGCTACGAATGACTCGACTGATAGAGACCTTACAGCCTCTACATGCGCAGCTTTAGTCCCTGTACATACAAATACGACAAGATAAGCCTTGACTGATTTAGCGTTTCGGAGTGTGCTGGCCTTTACCCAGAAAGGCCCTGCGAAGTCGGTTGACGCAGCCTCGTACATTCGCGCTGCTGACACTCTATCTGCCGGCAAGTCACCCATGAACGGGGGTGGAATAACCGTTGGTTTGAACCTGAAACAAGTCATACATTTCCGAATGACTCGAGACACCTGTCGTCGAGCCGAAGTGATCCAATATGATCGTCTGATGATAGCGATGAGTGCCGTCGTCGCAGCATGACAATAACTCTTGTGTTAATGTTCGATGAGCAGCTGACCAAACCGATGGTCCTTCGGTATGAGGTATTGATGACGAGTCTCATAGGGTAGTTCTGATCTCTTGATTCTACCTCCTACTCGAATAAATCCTTCTTCGTCGAGAAAAATACTTAGCTTTTGAAGTGAAGTACATACTGATTTGCCCTTCTTTAATGATCTCTGAACTGAATGATGACGATTGTATTCGTTGTATCCAATATTTTACTGCATTCCGGGTCTCCTCCAGAGATAAAACTTTACTGAAATTCCTCTGATCCTTGGGTAACTTGAGATTCTTGATGTACCTGATAATGAATGCAGTGACATTTATTAACTTACTGAATGAGCTAGTCCTCTCTAGTAAATCTGTGTCCCACGGCTGGACTACAGTAGTAACATGAATAGTTTTCTTGAATCCGGGTACCTCCTCCGGTGTGTTGATGACTGACTGAGGCCATTTGTCCTTTTCCTCGTGTAACCAGAGTGGTGACCACCACAATTTGTGATTGAGTAGGTTCTGAGCTGACATACCTCTGCTACCGCAATCCGCAGGGTTGTATTTTCCATTTATATGTCTCTATATTATTTCTCGCTCTGACTTGTGGATCTGCTGAATTCGGTTACATTCGAATGTCTGAAGCTGATGTGGTTGTGACCTTAACCATGTGAGGACTATCGAGCTATCTGACCATGCGTTGAGGCTGTCCAATGTGATTGAGTCTTCAAGTGATGATGCTACATGATTCAGTAGTTTACATACCAAGTGGGCGGCGCTAAGCTCCAGCTTGGGTATAGTGATACGATTCTTCTTAGGTGCAACCTTTGATTTTGCCATGACTAGATGAACCTTGACTCTGCCTGATGAGTCAACTGACCGTAGATATATGCACGCTGAGAATCCAACTTCTGAAGCATCTCCCATGCCGTGGAGTGAGTGTGAGATGGCCTGTGAAATTACAATGCATCTCGGTAATTTCAGGTATGATAAATAATGAAGATCTGCTATCATTTCTTCCCATTGTTTACAAACTGGTTCTGATACCGGGTCATCCCACTTGAGTCCATCGATAAATAATGTTTGAAGTAAGACCTTGAATCTTAATATGACCGGGTTACAATATCCACAGGGATCATACAGCCTCGCTATCGTACTAAGTATATTTCGTTTAGTAATAGCGCGCCCTGTAGTTATATTGATCTGATATGATATTGAGTGTGAGTTAGGATCCCACTGAATGCCAAGTACCTTGATAAAACTCTTATCATCTTGATCGAACTGATGAGGTATTTCACAGTGGTCCCCTGGCAAGTTCTTTAATAATTGTGGGTGATTTGATGACCATTTTCTGAGCTCATAACCTGCGCTTTTCATGACCTGAATGAGTTCTAATTTTAAGTCGTGAGCTTCTGACAGTGAATTAGCTCCAGCTAAAATATCATCCACAAATGTTTGGTTCCTGATGATCATTGACGCCGCTGAGTTTGGATGTTTCGATTCCCAGTCGTTTGCCAGCTGTTAAAGGGTTCTGATAGAAACAAAAGGGCTAGATCTTAGTCCGTAGGTATTGGTATTTAACTCAAATACCTTGACTGGGTCTGACGTTTGACTACGCCATAAAATAAGTTGATATTTTCGGTCATCAGGATGAATGTACGTTTGGCGGAACATTTTCTCTATGTCAGTGGTAAAGACATACTGATAGCGCCTGAAATTAATGAGTATTTTTGTTATGTCGTTCTGAAGTGGCGGACCTGAATGCAGACATTGATTAATCGAAACTCCATTCGATGTTTTACAAGCTCCATCAAATACAACTCTAATTTTGTCCGACTCTTTCTTGAAAATACCGTGATGTGGTATGAAGTAATGTTCTGAATTACCGTCAAAACTCGACTCTGACATATGCCCTAGGTCTTGATATTCTTTCATGAATTGGCGGTATTTCTGAGCAAAGACAGGATTCTTATCTTATTTTCGCTCTAACGCCTTAAATCTTTGCATAGCAATATGGCGTGACTCACCTAGCTGACGCCTGTCTGAGAGTAATGGTAGCCTCACCATATATTTACCATCAGGCATTCTGACTGTAGTATCATTGTATAATTTTTCGCATACCTCATGCAGGGGGTTATTGACCCGTTCCATTGGAGGCTCTTCCAGCTTCCAGAATTTTTCTACCGCTTTTTCCAACGTAGATATCTGCGTACCGTAGTTAAGTACTGATGATGAGCTTGTTTCTGATGCTTGAACATGACAGATTTCCTGCTGATGATTCTTCTCCTCTATTTGACCGAGAAGTACATATCCATAGCACGTTCCATATGCCGCCAACCTGGAATTGATATTAATGCGGGTTCCATCATACACATAATTTAATATATCAGTGCCAAGTATTAAATCCACATAACGTGGTGTGCCGAAATCTTCATCTGCTAACTGAAGTTGATGGGTCTGAGATATCTCCTTGGCCTCAAGGTATACTGATGGTATGTCACCAGTGAGTTGGTACATAACGATGGCTGATGTACTGACTATAGGTACTTGTTTATTGACTGATCTGATCACTATTTTCACCCTTTCACCTGGTTGTTGTACCTTCTGACGACCAACCCCGTACACAATGCATGTGTCCGATTGTTGACACAACTTTAGTTTGTTAACTAGTGAATCTCTGATGACTGATACTCCCGCTCCTGTATCCAACAGTGCGCGGGCTCTGATAAAATGACCGTGGTGATGTTTGATTAATACTATTGCTGTGGGACAAAGATTATTCGATATGGTGGCGTCGACATTCTCCTGGCGTCATTCCGAACCACGCCTGCCGTAACGCAGCTCCTCATATCTCTGATTAGCGAGTCTAGCTGTCGCTTCTGGAGACCGTCTACGTCGCGGTTGATTCTGAATAGACGAAAATCGCTTTGGACTGATACGACCTGAGACAACTTCATTTCTAGACTGACCTGATGGAGAATGACGTCTGGGTGCCGTCTGCACATGAGTCATTGAGGTCTCACCCTGCCTCGGCGATTTTACCCTCTGATCCTTATGAATGACCTTCCTGGTATCCTGATTACACAGCAAAGTGTTATGGCCGTCCTGGTGGCAATGCTTACACCAATTCTTTTGCTGACAGTCTTTGCTGAGATTATCTCTCAAACAACGAAAGCACAACCCTGTGCTCCACGCCCAGCCTTTCCTAAACTTAGGTGAAAGCTCTAAAAAATCTGAACATTTATAAAGACTGTGACCTGATCCGGAACAATAAATACATGAGTGATTCACCGGATTTGATTGCGCTGGCTTCTTCTGAGGTACTGAAGTCGCCTGTGCCGCCTGCACTTTCTGGAGAGGCGACCTGCGCCCCGCTCGCTGACGTGCGTAGTCGGGTGATGGAGTTTGCCGCTGACGCGCTGGCATCTGAACTGACTGACGGAGAGTAGCGTCTGTCACCGTGAGCTGCAGCCTGCATTGTTCATCCAAAAACTCCATCAGTTGATTAAACGTGGGTAAGCCTCCAGTCTCCTTCCCACAACGCTCTTCAAACAATGTCCTGAGCCTAGTCGACAGCTTCTGCAAAATAATGAATAACAACAAGTACGACCATTCTGAGACCGGCAATTTAAGTGTCTGAAGTGCCTGAGTACTTTCTCTGAGTGGGTCGTAAAACTCCTTTCTGATGTCTGATGTATCTTGAATAGATGGCAATTTCAATATCCTGTCAATATATGAATCTGTGAGAAGCCTAAGATTGTCATATCTTTGTTTAAGCAAATTGAATGCGACTGTCCATAGGTAAGTGGCGTATAATTGATAGCGCCTCACCGCTTACTGATGCTCTGAGATAGTAATGTTTCTCTGAGTCTGATAAGTTTGAACTAATGATTCAAACAAATCGGAAAAACTCAACCATTCCGAGAATTCACCACGGAAGTTCGGTAACGAAATAAGAGGTAGTTTTGCACTCACCTGAACTGATCCTTGATGTGTGGGAGTGGCGAGACCCGTCCCACAGGTCGCGCCTCCTACCTTACCAGCGATCGTATTAATCTTCCTGAACTGGGTTCGCAACTGCACAAACTCTTCCTTCTCTATCTCCTCTTTCTGGGCAAGCACTGCCTCAAAAAGCTCGATCGCATCGGTAACGGCCTTACTGAAAGATAAGAGTATCGCCGGCGAAGCGTTATCCCTATCTGATTCAATCAAATCACTCATTTGATTTGAGGGCCCGGTGGCGCAATCGGGAGAACGCTTGCCTTTGATGCCAGAGGTACCGAGTTCAAACCGCCGTGCACCAATGGATTTTTCCATCGAAAAATTTATGTGCGCTCTTCACAGTGGCCCTCCGGTGAAGGAAAAACATCGTCAAAAAACCAACAACCCCCGCATGGTGGTAGGACACTATCTGGTGTCCGCCTGGCCAGCTACCACCCTCAAGTTAGAAAAATCTGTCACGAAACATCTAATGTGTTCCGGCAGCTATCCTTGAGAGCCAGTTCCCATTCTAGGCCTAGCGTGCTTACCATCTTCGACCGCATCATCACTTACCAACAGGTGAGATAGTGGTCAAACGCTAGCCTATAACGTATAAAAAAAAAAAAAAAAAAAAAAAAAAAAAAAAAAAAAAAAAAAAAAATCCACAACAAGTTTGCACTTTGATTTGAATTGCGAAGTGGCCTTCTTTGCCATATTTACGTAGTAGTATTTGATAAAACTTATTACAATAACAACAATTTACTATCACTGCACTGAACCACAGCTAATTGACGAACGATATTTTTACAGACTAACTAGTCTCTAATGAAAAGTCCACAGAACACAATGAATCGGCGACTACCGTTGAACGAAAGATTGAAGCGGATACGTCAGTCTGACGTGACTGAATGAACGCGGCGGAAATACGTATGCCGTGACGTCAACGAAGCACTGATGTGATGTGAAGTATTTTCATAACCTCACTTTCTTCTGAATCTTGAATCTTCTGATCTGAGATACGAAGCGCACGTCCGTTTGCGCTCGCCTTTTTGATCCGTTGTCACTTGACGATGTCGCAGTTGCAGTCGGTCGGTGCCTGATGTCGTGGCTCCGGTCGATTGCGTGGGCGTTGCCAACTCACGTCGCCCTTTTTATCACTGATCTGCAACACGGTTAGACGGAGAGATAGTTCCCCTCATGGGCCACCAAAATGGTGGCGGAGCCGGTAGCAGCGTCGCGTTGATGGCGCTGCGCCCGGGTGCGAAGGTCACGCTGCGCGTTAATTTGCGTACTTCCTCCCCTCAAAGGTCGCACGACCACGCAGGCTCAGCGGGTTCGTCTGATTATTGTCCTGAATCGTCTGAAATGGGGAACTATCCGGGGAACTGAATAAAATCCACATGGACGTTGATTCGGTTGTATTTCTGATCTGAGACGTGTGCTCTGCTCGAGCACTGAATTGCGAAGAGAGTGGGCGAATGAATGTTTCACAGAACATCTCATTCGACCAATAATTTTACAATAGTTCATTCGACCGTTTTCTATGAATGAATAGACAAATACATTTGTACTGACTTTGTGTTATCTATGCTACGTCCTATTGATTTATGAATGGCATAGTAAATCGTGTGATAAAGCTACTGACGTGAACCGCTAGATGTCGCTAGGCGTATTCGAAAGGCCTATTTTCTTGATTAGATAATGAGTACATGAACAACAGATGACATCAAATACAACATGTTAATTTTGCATTAACAATAATTATACAGTATACACACACATGTCAAACTATTTTCTTCAAAATTTAAAAATAGGCAATTTCATTTCGCGCTATAATGTCACATCTGTTTACATAATCTACGAACATGGCGCCAGCAAACAAATTAACTAAAAAACATAAAAAATTGAAAAATTCAAAATGGCGGATTTCAGACGCCAAAATTTGGGGTCCAAAAAATTTTTTTTTTCAAAACCTATCGAGGGGGGTATCGAATTAAAGGTCTTAAAATGGAGATTCAAAATATATTTATAACAAATAATTTATGATCGTACCAATCGAAAAAAAAACGATTTTACATGCCGCGTTAGTCACTTTCAGTAACAAGTTTGCGGTGCTTATCTCTGAAGTTACTTATCAGATCTCAATAAAATTACAATGAGACCAAACGAAAATCATATTAACTCAAACAAAAAAAGAATTTTCCAAATTGGTTGAGAATTGATGGAGTTCTGAGGTAACAAACAACCTCTTCCTTTTGGTATAGTCGTTTAATAGTACAACTGTAAATACTAATGTAAATACTCAATAATCCACATGACATCAACTCTCTAAATGAAATGAGAAGATTACGGAATTTGCCGTCCTTTACTTAACTAAAAAGTGTAAAATAAAACATTAAATTAAAAAATCAAAACCCCGACCGCGCAAAAAGTGAAGTGTTAAAAAACGAACTGAAAAGAAAAAAACAAGTAAGTCTAGTAGTTTAGACTTCTGTTTAGGATATCAAAAAACTATACCATTTAAATTCTTTCTCGGTCGATACACTCATAAAATAAATTATACATTGTTATATGGAATATAGAGACTTTAACAGTCGGGACACATTAATGGCTTAACGAATGGGGATTAATGTGTCCCGACTGTTAATGTTTTATTTTACACTTTTTAGTTAAGTAAGGGACGGCAAATTCCGTATTCTTCTCATTTCATTTAGAGAGTTGATGTCATGTGGATTATTGAGTATTTACATTAGTATTTACAGTTGTACTATTAAACGCCTATACCAAAAGGAAGAGGTTGTTTGTTACCTCAGAACTCTATCAATTCTTAACCGATTTGGAAAATTCTTTTTTTGTTTGAGTTAATATGATTTTCGTTTGGTCTCATTGTAATTTTATTGAGATCTGATAAGTAACTTCAGAGATAAGCACCGCAAACTTGTTACTAAAAGTGACTAACGCGGCATGTAAAATCGTTTTTTTTTCGATTTGTACGATCATAAATTATTTATTATAAATATATTTTGAACCTCCATTTTAAGACCTTTAATTCGATACCCCACTCGATAGGTTTTGAAAAAAAAAATTTTTTGGACCCCAAATTTTGGCGTCTGAAATCCGCCATTTTGAATTTTTCAATTTTTTATGTTTTCGTTGACACTTGCATGGCGAATCTATTGACGTGCCAATTATCAAAATCGGCCCACGCGTTTGGTCTCTAGTGTGCCACAAAGGAACCAACATACATACATACATACATATATAGACTGATAGACACATTACCTCTCCTTTGCGTAGCGCAGTCGGGTAATAACGTTTTATGTATGCGGGTATTAATTCGAAAATCTGAACTTAATTGTGAAAAGTGACTCCGTCGTCTCAGTTTGTTTTTCCTGACTGGTTTTTGCAGTATCTGAGGACACACGATGGCATTCCGGATACGCAATTTTTAACATAAGCGCGTGCTGCTGTTTCGAGTGCCGAGCTACGTGTGAGCGAGACTGACTGAAGTGGGTCGTGCATTCCCTTCGTGGGTTTGCGTAGTGGACTTCGAGGTAACACCTCCTTACCCAGGTTGGGCTCTGGGGTTCACTGCCCCCAGGGATTTCTCGGGCTTGATAGTAGCCCTTTGTGGCGGTTTCGATGGGCTGGTTGGCCTATCTGGGCGTGGTGGTCGTGTTGGCCATCTTGGCATGGTGGATCCACAAGTGTGGTATGCCGCTACTCCTCCTCAACATTCTCGTCCGTCACCAGGACAAGGTCTCGTGGGAGTGCACGCCTGGTCGATACGTCGTCATCGGGTGGCCGGGCGTGATGTGGCGCAATGTTGTTGAGGTGAGGGTGTGGCCCGTTGTCAGCGCGGTCATATTGACGGCGCGCCATACGGACCACGAACTCCCTTACCGTTTCGATTTTTACGTCCCGGGCGATGACATCATTGCAAACGTATCGACCGGCTCCCGTGCACATCCGCAGGGTGACGTTTTGAATGACTTCCAGACGTTTCCGCTGGCTCTCTGGACATAGGGCATACCATGCAGGGGCGGCGTAAGTTAGTTTAGTACGAATGTACGTTTTGTAGATTCCAATTTTGGTATGTAGTGGCAACTTCGATTGGAGGACCGGACGGAGTAAGGCTCTGGCGGCTTTTGCCTGGTGGACCGCGTGGTCCTCCATCGTGGCGCATCCTCAACGCCCGGTCTATGTAGACGCCCAGGTACTTCGTGCTCGTTTCCCACGCGACGTCTTGTCCTCGAAGTTGCAGTGGTGGTGGTAGTTTGCGTTGAGCGCCGGTGAGCAGCGCGGCCGTTTTTCCCACATTAACGCCCATACGCCACTTGTCCAGCCAAATGGGCAGGAGGTCCAGCATTCTCTGCTTTCTATTTGCGGCGATGTTTGCTCTGACGGAGGACGTGATGTACGCGCTGTCGTCGGCGAACAAGGCTAGGGTCGTTCCTCTCTCTCCTTTCATCAGGTCTTCTTCCCCCAGCACGGGTATGTCGTCTGTATACACGGGATATAGGTGCGGCGACAGACAACTCCCTGGGGGACTCCCGCGGCAATTGGGCGTAGTCCGGAGTTGACGCCCTCGACGGACACGCAGAATTGTCGCTTGGTCAGGAATGATGCGATGATTTGGATCAGCGCCGCTGGAGTCGGTGTCCTGGATAGTTTGAAGAGCAGACCTTCGAGCCAAACTCTATCAAAGGCTTTTTCAATATCCAGGAACACTGCGACGCTTCTTCTTCCGAGGTTGGTTTCGTTTGCCAGATGATGCAGTACTCTTGTCAACTGGAGCGTCGTGGAGTGGCGCGTGCGGAAACCGAACTGCTCCTCTCCTGGGGTGAAGTAGGGGTTCAGTCTCCGCAGCAGCAGACGCTCGAACAGTTTGGCAAGGTGTAGCAAGAGGGTTATGGGGCGGTAGCTGGATGGCTGGCGGCGGTCTTTTCCCGGCTTCGGCAGCACAATTACTTTCCCGGTCTTCCATGATTCGAGAAAGTGTTTGGTTCTTAGGATGCCGTTGAAGAGTCTGGCTATACACACCAGGCCCTTCGACGGCATCTGTTTGAGGTCAGTGTTAGTTACTTCGTCTAGTCCAGGAGCTTTCTTGGCTTGTAGCCTTCTCACGACTCTTGCCACTTCAGCAGGAGAGATAAATATATCTCCATCCAGTGGTGGTGCAGGTGTCTGTAGAAATGCAGCCATTTGATTGGTGACTTCAATGTGGTGGGTCAATACAACAGGGTCGGCGTCTCTGGGGATCGGGTGCAGATGGAACTGGGTTTCCAGGTGATCTGCCAACAATTCTGCCCTTTCATCGGCTGCGTATAGGCGTTTGCCTGTTGTGTCCATTAGTGGGCATATGGGAACTTTCGCCCTGAGCAGCTGCCGGTTGAGCGTATAAAGGTTCGTTTTATCTTCCATCACCTGTTCTATACGCTCATCCCAGGAGTTGCCTCTCCACTTTTTAACTTCATTGAAGAGGTTCTCTGCCAGTTGGTTCAGCTCTGTTTTGGTGGTAAGGCAGCGAGTACGGGCCCAGAGTTCGCGCAGTTTCCTCTTCTTCGCCCTCATTCGCTGTAGGTTGGCAGGTAACACTTTTCTCCAGCTGGTTCTGGGCTGGATTGTGCTTGAGTCTGCCTTGGCCTTCCTGATCGCATTAGTTAGCTCAGTTGCGCACGACAAATAGGTTCTTCAGCTGTGCCTGGTATGATGTCCAGTCTGTTCTTTTGCGTAGCCCTCGCGGGAGCGTCGCCTCTGCCGTGGCCCCGACCGTTATGAGCAGTGGCAGGTGTTGCTCATCGAGGTCGTACAAGACCTCTATGTGGACCGGGGCAGGCATATTCCGGTGCGCTACCACATCGATGACGTCCGCTTGGTGTCTCGGGTTGTTGGGTATGTGAGTGGGAGAATTGGGGCCGATGACTTCGTACCCATGTCTCTCTGCATCCTCTTGGAGTCTTCTGCCAATCGGGTTAATGACGCGGGATCCCCACACTATGTGTTTCGCGTTGAGATCCGCAGCTATTAGGGTCGGTGTGTCGTTGGCGAAGATTTTTCTCATATCTCCGGTTTCGAAAGTAGAAGTGGGTGGTCGGTATCCTTCAAAGATTTTCACTTCTTGCCCGCCCACTTGTACCACCACTCCGGTGGCCTTGGTGATTTGTGTTCCGAGGTCATTAATTCATCATTTCAGGTCATTTCTTCATGTATGACATCTCTCCTAACCAGGGCCGCTGTCCCACGATATGGTCTGCCTTGGGGTGAGATGTCATCGTGCCGGTAAGTGAAGAAGTTTTGCATCTTTAGCATTTCCGTACTCTTCAATTTGGTTTCGCCCAGGAGAATGATGTGTACATCCTGCGACTGGGCGAGTATCCGTAGATTGGCGATCTTATTCTTGATGCCGCCTGGATTCCAGTAGATTATCCGGAGGTCTTGACTATTCATACCGGAACCCAGATAGTACGGCCAATCCTCGCATCGCGGCCATGCGGAGGCGGCTGCGTGCTGTCCTTTGCAGTTAGCGCAGCTCAATAGAGTATTCTCGTCTGAGGGGCACTCTGAGCCTGGGTGAGGTCCGGCGCACTTCACACATTTCAGTGGATGGTGGCAGTTGGCCGAGGAGTGTCCAAATCCTTGGCACCGATGACACTGAGGAATGGTGTGGGCTCCCTTCCAGGCTTCTAAGTGAGCTCCTGGCATGTTGATCACTTCATGTATTTGATAAATTTCTGTTAGGAGTTCCGAATTAAGTGCGTCTAATTGGACATGGTAGACGCACTTGTTTGTTTCTCGGCGCGTGGGTAGGCCTCGTGCAAAGCGCGCTGGGAATCTTTTTCTCCTCAAATCGGCAACAATGTCTTCCGTTGGGGTGTCACGTGGTAGACCCCACAGGGCTAGTTTCAGGGCTAGTTGGTCTTTCGTCTTTCATTGAGTAGGCGTACCATGAAATACCGGGGTCTGCTGCGGATTGTTCAGTCAGGTACGCCTGGACTGCACGGTACTCTTCCGGCGATCGAGGCGTAAACTTGATCCCTGCACCGAATGGTCTTGCTGCAGGGATATGGCCGATCCTATTTTTTAAGGCGCGGAGGTGGTCAGGCCAGTTGGGTAGAGTTTCCACCATTATCAAAAATCAAAATCAAAATTCATTTATTTCAGGCTAGTTATGCCCATAAAACACATATTACAATTGCATTATCAATATCATTAAGTAAAAGTATAAACAAATTAAATATAAAAATATTTTCTAAAATTCAGAAAGCCATCATAATTAAATAGGTGTAACGTGAAATTTTATAATTACATAGTTTTATATTTAGTTAGGTGGTCAAATGTCCAAATTATAAATAATAAATAAATATTATAGCCATTTTAAATCCAGTACAATATAGGTACTACTTCATATAACCGGCACTACTTGGAACATGTCTGTGACAGCAGTGCCGGATATACGTGCAGTCCAGCCGATCTGCGATCATCTTCAGGACGATGTTGGAGCTTGACCTCACCCGACGCACCAGGGACGCACTGCGTCTGCGCATGCTCGCGTGGAAGCAACTCGTGTGTGCCTCCGCAAACATGCCCGAGGCACTGCAGAAGCGGGGCAGCCCTATCACCGCCCTGAACTACCTGTTACTATATTGGACGCGAAGGGCTCCATACGCTCTCTGAGTGTATTTGGCCCACAGGCTGCTGGTGTAGAGGGAGGTGCAGTATGCTCTGAAGAGCGTGACCTTTACCTCCCCCGAGCAACGTGCAAATCTACGGGGAATCATATTCGCTCTTCTCGACAAAGCCCTTCGCTCCCTTTCTATATCGACGTCATCCTTCAGATCGGCTGTAACTATATGACCCAAATACTTAAAATAGTCCACCCTTTCTATTGGAACTCCATTTAACCGCACAGGTGGAACATTGTGATCGCGACTCACGTCAAACCCAAAAATCATGTATTGACTTTTGGCTACATTGTATACTAGTCCATGTCCACAAGCATACTCTTCGCAAACCTGGAGCAATTTTCTGAGACCGCATACGGACGCGCTCAACAACACCATGTCGTCTGCGTAGCTAAGATTATTAACGCCAACGCCATCAATGTGGCAGCCGACACGCTTGCTGCTGAGCGAGACAATAAGGGCGTTCATATATAGATTGAACAAAGTAGGCGAGGTCAATCCACCCTGTCTCACCCCACACTCCATACGATACTCGTCTGACGTTGCTCCCGCCCATCGCACGCTATTGAACTGATGTGTGTACCAATACTTAAAGATGTTTGTAAGCTCACGCGGTAGACCAGCAGCTTCGAGCTTCCTCCAAAGTAAGTGGTACGACACCAGATCAAAAGCCTTAGAGAGATCGAGGAAGCATGCGTACACAGGCGTTTTACGGTCGGTGTAGTATTTGACGGTATGCTTAAGACACAGTATTGCACTCTCTGTAGATAGTTGGGGTCTGAACCCAAACTGGTTGTCGTGCAGTGTTACGTATTTATTCAACTGTGTATTAAGCAAACCGTCAAACACTTTTCCAACAATAGTTGCTAGTGAGATAGGCCTGTAGTTATGCTTGTCGGTGGTTATGATTATCTATAGTTATGATTATCGGTGGATACCCTTTAACTTGGCTCGTTGTGGGGCGGTCTTGCGTGCTAGGTGCTGCGTTGCCGGGTTGTTGGCCGTTGGGTGACCTCGGCAGTGTCACTCGTGTTGGAGGAGGGCTCTGAGGTACTGGCGGCGGAGACGCTAGGGCTGCGGCGTATGACGCAGCAGCTTCTGGTGTAGGTGACGGAGGTGAGGGTACTGGTGCCTGGTCCATTGGCACGGACTCTATACCGGCGTAAGATGTGGAGTTGGATAGCGTGCGTCCTTCTCCGCTTGGTGAGGCGGGCGAGTTAGCGGTTAAGTTCGGTCGTCTTGTTGAAGAGGACGACGAAGATGAGGATGGCGATGTTCTCCTGGTCCCGTCGCTGGTTCTGGACCCGGTTAGCTCAGCTGAAGCTTGTGGGGAGGCAGCGTCAGCTTGGGAGGTGGCTGCAGTGTTTACAGCCAGCTGGGCGATGTCTTCGTCGCGCACCTCAAAAGGCGGCGGAGACACCACTGGTGGCGGTGTGAACGCCCTTTCAGGCGATGGGACTGACGCGGTTGAGGCTCGAAGCGGCTTTTTCTCGCGTTTCGGTAGTGGTCCTTGCGCTCCCTGTAAGATCTTGAACAGGGGCTGAGGTACTTGCGACGGTGGTGGTGTAGGCGGTGAGGCGCCGGTACGTGGGTGCTTATCATCATGGCCTTCGTCGCTTGACGACTCTTCTCGTCTGCGCGGTTGTACTACGCGACGTGCGGCGACTGCGACGGAGGTGGTAGGGGTGGTCCTTGTTGCGGTGGTGGTAGTGGCGGTAGTTGGCGCCGATGTTCCGGCTGTGGTGACACGCGGCTTTCGTACTGGCGGTAGCCCAACCGATGCGCAAGTCACAATTTGCGTCTGCTCCGGAAACCACGGGTTCCGAGCGACGACGAGTTCGTCCGGGTCGAGGTCCTCCCATGACCTTGACCTTGTGTGTCCGGGGACTTGGGTGGAGATCGTCTCTCCGTC